>JAUMIR010000002.1:413455885-415955885 GCA_030847615.1 Gambelia wislizenii
ATGGAGCTGTCGCAAAGCTCTATTCACATCCTGGAAAGCAAATCTCACCCATTCTTTGAAGATGGCAGCCACAGATGCAGGCAAAACATCACAAGCAAACTCTTTCAGAACACAGCCTCACAGCCCGGAAAAAAACCAAGGAAAATCTACAAATCCCACCCGTTCTCATGATAGAACAATCACACAGGTATTTAAAAAATAAAAATACAAGGAACAAAGTGACAGCAATCACAAAAACACACTCTACACTTACAAAGCAACCTGGGGAGGGGAGGAAAGGGTGACACTCACCTGGCTATCCCAATTCTCCTCTATTATCCTCAGTCATTCAAACATCTCCTACTCCTTTAAACAGATTCACCCTTTCTCCCTTGTTATGCCATAATTAAAGAAAAAGAGAGGAGCTATTTAATTCATATGAATGCAGCATCAATGGCCAGTCCGGCACGAACACTTCTGGGTGAGATTGGGACATCCAGGTAAGTTTTGCTCTTTTTATGACCCACCCCCCTTGTGTTACTTGGGACTTTTAAAGTGTGTTTGGTATAACATTTTATGCTTTCTTTTTTGTTTTATTTTTAAATTTCCTATGTGATGAAGTCTTGTGGGATTTCAACTGAGGACATGAATGGGGCTTCGTTCACTTCCTCTTCATTGCCGAGGAAACCTTCTGCCAGGAAAGCAAGGTAAGTGCAGTGGGAAGGGCAATCTTTTGCTGACATAAAAATTGATTTTTTTTTTAATGCTGGCAAAAGAACATTTAAAGGGGCTAGTCTGATAATCTCCTTAGTCTCTTGAAGCATAAAAAGGAGGAAGGAAGGAGGAGGAAAGACAAGAAATGTGGCAGCACCTTTAAGAATAACTGGTTTTTATTTTCTCATGAGCTTTCGTGGGTATGAATCCACTTCCTTGGATGGAGTACACAATGATAATCTCTCTGGTTTTTCTTCACAAACGAAGATTCAGGAAGGACTCATCCCGTGCTTTCTGCAAGCGCGCTGATGACTGAAAAGGCCAATCCGAGACAAACATGTCTGGTTGCAGAAAATGCTCAGGTATAAAGCATATTTACACAGTTGTGGGAGTGAGATGGAATGGAATGGAATAGGATCCAAAAAGATGCAAATCATGACCCTTGCCCTAAATTTTTAAAGGGCTGTGTCTGACATTACAAAGAAATGGGTTTATATCCACAAAAGCCCATGCGAAAATAAAAACCTATCAGTCTTAAAGGTGCTGCCACATTTCTCTTTATTTCTTTTTTATTTCTTTCCTCCCCATCCTTCCTCCTTTTTATACAGAATTGCAGAGCTATTAATGCACGCTAACTGTCATGGCTGTATCCTATCGAATCCTGGAGTTTGTAGTTTGGTGAAGTACTGGAGCACTCTGGCTGAGGACTTGTCTATATGGAGAAAATACTGCTCATAGAATTCAAGGATAATACCTTTTGTCTCAGACTTTGCATGCCTGCGATCTTGGAGGGGGAAAAAACTACCATGGAGTCAAATGAAAGTGGCTGCGAATTGGCGTTAGTGTGCATCAATCCACATTGTATTGCCTCGATACAGCAAGCCCTGAGAATTCTCAATGCCTCTCCCTAAACTGCCAATCCCAGAATTCCATAAAATGCAGTTAAAGTGGAATCATAGAGCTATAATTCTATAGTGTGAATGGGCCCTGGTAAAGTACCTATGGAGCTTGCAACCTGTTTTGCCTAGTGATGAGGACAACTCTTTTCTTCCTTCACAGCCACTGTGCAACAGCCTTTGCATCCTATGGTAATGCCCTTTCTGCTGCCACTCACACTGGAGATTATCAGACGTGGCTAATGTGGTGCCAGAACAATGGCATCAGAATGCAAAAGGATGCCAATATCACAGGATGTTGTCCTTTTGCATTCCACTGTTGCTATTCTGGCCTTTCTTTTCATTGATGAACTGAGCCATCAACACATCACCTGTCCTGTTTGGTGCCAGCATTGCCAGCGTCTGAAGCTTTGTGCCATTGTCCTGCCAAGAATACAGTATCGGCAGTCCTGCCAGAACACTTCTGGATGAGATTTCAAAACAAGGTACGCTACCTCTTTTTATGAACCCCCCTGGGTTACTTGTTATTTTTTTAGTGTTTTATGTGCTTTTAAAAAACTTTGTTCTTGTTATTTTACTTTTTATTTTTGAATTCCCCGCACTCATGTCTTTGCACAAGAATGGGTGGGATTTCAGTCCAGGAAATAAATGGAGCTCTGTTAGAGCTCCATTCATTCCTGGGCTGCCTGTCAATGGAAGATAAGGTCAGTGTGATGAGTAGGGTTATTGTGCCAGGACAGGGATGGGATTGGAGATTGTGGGACAGGAACACTTTTTGCATTCCTGTCTGATAATCTCCATAGTTTCACTGTATAGCTATCCAACAGGTTGCTGACCAAAAAAAAGAAGTAACTTTTCCAAAGTCTGACATAGGCATGATATAATAACGAACAAGAGCTAGGACTGGGCTACTTTTGCACAGTTTTAGCATTAGTTTGAAGAGGAGATTACTTTAATGCCATTTTTTCGAAGCCAAAATATTACAAACTGTGGGAGGAAGGAGACACTATGACAACTTCTTTTCTTTCTAATTTTTACTTTTGGTGGTTGGGAGAGAATTCCACTTCTGGTAGGCTGGTTCCCTCCCTGCTTTCCTTTTGCTGGCAAGCAAAGATGTTTTTATTCAAGCAGGCTTTTAATATGTAGCTGTGCACACAGAGGCTTTTTATTGAGGTGTGGGTTTTTTTAACATGTATATGTTTATATAATTTTAAATTGTGATTTAAAAAAAATTGTTTTTAACTTTTTAGTGGAATATTGTTAATTGTATGTTGCATTGTATGTTTTTGTGAGCTGCCTCAGGTCCCATTCTGGGAGAAAGGCAGCATATAAATTAAACAAACAAACAAATAATAGGCCTGCCAGGTATCCCTAACCTGAGGGATTAGGGCTGGTGGCTGTCCATTATAAGGGATGCCCATTATTTGAGAGTTGGAAAGCTTTTTCCTTTATATATATATTGAACAAAATGCCAAAAAATAACCAAACACACAAAACCATGTATTTGGGTGCAGGCCCTTCACAAAACTAGAAATGTGAGCATTGTGTAATTTATGGACAATGTTAATTTTACGGAGAAATACATAGATAGGTCAACTGAAATCGATACTTCCATTTGGAATTTAGGCGGAACACACAAACTTCTTAATACCTACTCGTGGATTGTCAACCCTGCATGCCATTAATCTCATCTGTCCCTTTTTCAGGTTTTCGAACGCTTGGTGAGGCTGCCCATCTCTCTCCTTCTCTCTCTTTCTCTCTTGTCCTTTTACCAGCATTTCATTCAAGGCAGGTCTTTTGCAACTAAACTGATTTGAACCAGCTGAGTGATATTTTCTTTCTTTCATTGGTCTGTTTTAATGGCCTTTGAGCTTTTCCTGTGTTTTAATTGGGTCTTCGGTAGTTATTTTTAAATGACACATGTTTGGCGTTACATTGTTTGCTACTTATAACATTAATTGGGGCATATTCCTAACATACCACTAACATGTTACTTTTGAATTATATAATCATGATCATCACCACTGTTGTCTCCACAAAAATACATTTAAAAATAGAAATATGGCTAAAAAAATCCTCCTAATTGACCCCCCATGCACAAAATCAAGATTTTAGAAGTAACTGGTAAATCCACACTACAGAAATAATCCGGTTTGAAACTGGATTATTTGCCATGACTCCTTCCTATGGATTCCTGGGATTTGTGGTGTTACAAGGTCTTTAACCTTCTCTGCCAAAGAGTGCTGGTGCTGGTGCCTCACCAAAATACAAATCCCAAGATTCCATAGGAAAGGAGCCATGGCAAATAATCCAGTTTCAAACTTGATTATACATTTAGTGTGGATTTGACCATCCTCCTTACACAAAATACAACCAATTGATACATTATTTTGCAGAAAGAAAATAAGAACCACTTTCTTGAAAGCAAATGAGTTTAACCCTTCAGAGGTAATAAAGTACATAGCAAATTTCTGCATTGATTAGTAGATACTTGTCATTGGAATTATATTTTTATTTCCAAGATGTTTATGTTAAGAACCCCTTTGAAAATTTATGGCAAGTATTAATAATACCATTTTAAACAACTTCTTTTTTTCTTATTCTATCCCACCCCTATAGCTAGCTATACATACTGTGTATATATACCTGAGGCTCAGATGTGTTACTCTATGCAGACACAGAAGTTCCAGATAGAATAAATCTATAAATCTTAAAGGTACAATAAAGTTATTTGTTTTATTTTGTTAGAATAAACACACACAGCTTGAAAACTTTTACACATATGGTACATTACCTACTAAACTAACGGATTATAAGTACTATAACATTATTATTTGTAACATGTTACTTCCAAGCTCTGGTTTTAATTAATCTATTCTATGTTCTAGGCTTTTCTTTTGTTTTTTGTCTATTGTCAGCTGCCTTGAGTCCCATGTTTTGTTTTGTTTTATCTGTAATTTTCTTCATGCATCTCTCAAACGTATCATCTGGTTATACCCAATGGTCTTTTCCTTGTGTTGAATTATTTCTGTTTTGGAGCAATCTTTGAATGTGCTCTTAAACTATTTGTTTGCATCTTGGAAATCCAATTTTCATCAACAGAAATAGATGTCCTCCATGTCCTTTCAATGCCTAAAGGACCTATGCCACTGTCTATTATTCATTGCAATACTAGTAGCAATAATAGTAGCAATAGGCACTGTCTATTATTCATTGGATTGAGAACTTCATAACTCTTTCAACTTTTGAATATGTGCAATATGAACATTGGTAGGGTTGCCAGAGTGAAAACTGGAGAGGGTTCTTGTATGTTTAATGTATGTGTATGTGCTTTCAAGTCACTAATCAACTTAAGGTGACCCCATGAATTTCACAGGATTTTCTTGGGCAAGGAATACTCAGAGGTGGTTTTGCTGGTTCCTTCCTCTGACATATAAGCTGCAACACCTGGTATTCATTGGCAGTCTCCCATCCAAGTACTAACCAAGGCTGACTCTGCTTAGCTTCCAAAATCAGACAGGATCTGGTGTCTTTAACAGTTGTGCAGAAAACAATTCCAGCAAATGTTGCTTGTTACCTGGTTGTGTGACAAGCAACACCTGCTGAAATTCTCTCTTCTACCCAGACATTAAAGATACAGGAGCCCTTTCTAGTTTTGTCAGCACTAGACAACAACTTATTTGGGTGTTATTTGGATATCTGGATATTTTTCAACCAGATTATGCATATTTTAATTGCTGGGTTCCCCCCCACACACAATTTATCTGTCAAATTATTATTTTCAATTATCCCTCCCTTCTTTCTTAACTGACCGAACTCAAAGGGTAGTCACCACCAGCAACTCTTCATCCTTGAGAAGTGATCAGTGGGGTCCTTAAATTCAAATTATTTTGTGTATCTGTAAATCTTTCAATGGTCTGCCAAGGGCTCCACTTTTGAGAACTCAATGGGATTATCATTTTCAGTTGATGTGACCTGGCATAGCCTATGTTAAACATATAGCTAGAATGTATATCTCTTAGAATGCTAGGAAGAAAGAAGAAAAGTTTTATGCTGTTTTTAATTTTGTGCCATGTTTGATGTAATTAAAGCAAGATATGTCAGCTTTGAACATTATCTTTTGCATAATTATAATTTTCTCATATATGTCTAACAGTATGTTAACCTGTTAGTAATCCAGAATTACCGCTGAAGAAGTCTGTTTAAACAGATCTAGAATTCACCGGTCCAATCCGTATGGTAACTGGATTTAATTTACTTGCATATTTTAACAAGATATTGCCTATATTCCCATTGGGAGAATAAGAAAAGGATTGTCATATTTGGAATATTTGGATTACACTCGTCCTTTCACATTCGCGGGGGTTATGTTCCACGGACCCCCGCGAATGTGAAAAATCCACGAATAATGACTGCCCTCCCCCTCCCCCACCATAGCGACCATGGGGCCTCCGGAGGCTCCATAGTCGCTTTCCCCAGCCTCCCCACTCCCTTCCTAGGCCTTCCCGGGGCCTCCGGAGACCCTCCCGAGGCCCCATGGATGCCTCCCCAGCCCTCCCCTCTCCCGCCCAAGCCCTCAATGTGGCCTCCGGAGAGTCTCCGGAGGCCCCATGGAGGCCTTCCCGGCCCTCCCCACTCCCCCGCAAGGCCTTTGCGGGTCCCTACGGAGGCCTGCACAGCCCTCCCCCCTCCCTCCCTGGGCCTTCGTGGGGCCTAGCAAGGCCCCGCGGAGGCCTCTCCCGGCCCTCCCCCATCCCTCCCCGGGCCTTCGTGGGGCCTAGCCAGGCCCCACAGAGGCCTCTCCCGGCCCTCCCCATCCCTCCCCGGGCCTTCATGGGGCCTAGCAAGGCCCCGCAGAGGCCTCTCCTGGCCCTCCCCCCTCCCTCCCCGGGCCTTCGTGGGGCCTAGCAAGGTCCCGTGGAGGCCTCTCCCGGCCCTCCCCCTCCCTCCCCGGGCCTTCGTGAGGCCTCCGGAGACGCTCCGGAGGCCCCATGGAGGCCTCCCCGGCCCTCCCCGCTCCATCCCAGGCCATCATGGGGCCTCCACAGCGTCTCCAGAGGCCCCATGGAGGCCTCCCCGGCCCTCCCCAGCCCTTCCTCAGGCCTTCATGGGGCCTCCGGAGCATCTCCGGAGGCCCCATGATCGCCTCCCCAGCCCTTCCCACCCCCTCCCCAGGCCTTCATGGGGCCTCTGGAGTGTCTCCGGGGGCCCTGTGAAGGCCTCCCCAGCCCTTCCCACCCCCTCCCCGGGCCTTCATGGGGCCTCTGGAGCATCTCCGAAGGCTCCGTGGAGGTCTCCCCGGCCCTCCCCGCTCCCTCCCAGGGCTTTCATGGGGCCTCTGGAGGCCCCGTGTCACGGTTTTGGGGGGCCCTGGGGGGCCCTTCCAAAACCACGAATAATCAAAACCGCGAATGTCAAGTTCGCAAATGTGGAGGGGCGACTGTATTATATTACCTCGTCTGGCACCTTGGAAGTTTCATTGAGCAGTCAGTCTGATATTCATCAAATTGGAAAGACCATACATTGTGGATATACTTACTTATTCAGATGGGATTACTATAATTTGTAGGTTTATTTATCGGACATAATTTCATGAAAATTTGATGTTATATGTCATGATTATGTATATGCTTGATATGCAGTAATTCAAAAAAACTTATTTTCATTGAATATAGTATTTTATTTACAACATAGGTTTTGAGATTCTCCTTTTTGTGATGCATTACGGTCTGGAACCCTCCTTTTGTTTAGTGTAGCTGTTATTTCGATTGTTGGATATTTTTCAACCAGCGTATGCATATTTTTAATTGCTGGGGTTTTCTCCCAATTTATCTATCAGAAATTATTATTTTCAATTCTCCCTCCCTTCTTTCTTAACTGACTGAACCCAAAGGGTAGTCACCACTGGCTCCTCTTCATCCTGGAGAGAAGTGATCAGTGGGGTGCCACAGGGATCTGTCCTGGGCCCAATGCTATTCAACATCTTTATCAATGACTTGGGTAAGGGAATAGCGGGCATGCTTATCAGGTTTGCAGATGACACCAAATCAGGAGGGGTAGCTAATACCCCAGAGGACAGGATCAGAATTCAAAATGACCTCAACAGATTAGAGAGCTGGGCCAAAGCTAACAAAATGAATTTCAACAGAGAGAAATGTAGAATACTACACTTGGGCAGTAAAAATGAAATACATGATATAGGATGGGTGATACCCTGCTTAATGGCAGTACATGGAAAAGGGATCTAAGAGTCTTAGAGATTTTCAGATGGGGTATTTATTCCATGGGAGACACGGAACAGGGTCGGGAAAAAGTCTTCTTTTCAGAAGACGTCGACCCTTTTCCTTGTCTCCCCCGTCCTCATTCCACATTCCCCATGATATTTTCATCACAGGGAAACATTGTTTTTGGACCATCCATTCTGTTGTAGTAACGGAATCATGGGTGGTCTGAAAGGTGTCCCGTTCCCTTCCCACAATGACAGCTGCGGGGATGAGGTCCGTCCTGGACACTTCCGGGCAGGAACGGGACACCCAGGTAAGCGGCACCCTTTTTCCCCCCTCCCTGGGTTACTTGGTTGTTGTTGTTGTTTTATGTGGTTTTGTTCTTGGTGTAGTATTTTGACAGTTGGGAGGGTATTTTTAAATTTCCCTCCTACCTGTTCTCTCATGAGAATGAGCAGGATTTCAGTTCCTGGTCATAAAGGCAGCCTTACAATGACTGCATTTACAGCTGGCCTGTATGGGGAGAGGGAGGACATTCCTGCCACGGAATAAAGGTGTTTGAACATTTTCCCTTTATTCTGTGGCAGGAACGGGATTGGAGCTTGCAGGGCAGGAATGGGGCATTTGGCTCCATTTGAAAAAGTTCTTAGTGGACCACAAGCTGAACATGAGTCAGCAGTGTGATGCGGCAGAAAAAAAGGCATTGCAATTCTAAGTAGTATCAATGTCTAGTGTCTAGATCAAGGGAAGTAATAGTGCCGCTCTATTCTCCTTTGGTCGGACCTCACCTGGAATATTGTGTCCAGTTCTGAGCACTACATTATCAAGAAGGATATTGAGAAGCTGAAACGTGTCCAGAAGAGTGCAACCAGGATGGTGGGAGGTCTGGAAGCCATGCCCTATGAGGAGCGGCTTAGGGAGCTGGGCATGTTTAATCTGGAGAAGAGAAGGTTGAGAGGTGACATGATAGCCATGTTTAAATATTTGAAGAGATGTCATACTGAGGATGGAGCAAGCTTCATTTCTGCTGCTCCAGAGACTAGGACACGGAGCAATGGATTCAAACTACAGGAAAAGAGATTCCACCTAAACATTAGGAAGAACTTCCTGACAGTAAGAGCTGTTTGGAAGTGAAATACACTGCCTCATAGTGTGGAGGAGTCTCCTTTCTTGGAAGTTTTTAAGCAGACGCTGGATGGTCATCTGTCGGGAATGATTTGATTGTATATTCCTGCATGGCAGGGGGTTGGACTGGGTGGCCCTTGTGGTCTCTTTCAGCTCTATGATTCTATGACTCTATTATTCTTTTGTCCTTTTTTAAAATGATGTTTACACAATTTAAAAAAATTAAAAAAAGATTTGCTAGGGCTGCTGCCATACTGCAGAACTAATGCAGTTTGACACCACTTTAACTATTGTGGCTTAATGCTATGGAATCCTGGGATTTGTAGTTTGTTGTGAAACCAGAGCTCTCTGACAGAGAAGGTAAATATCTCACAAAACTACAAATCTCAGAATTCCATAGCACTGAGCCATAGCAGTTAAAGTGCTGTTAAACTGCATTATTTTTGCAGTGTGGCAGCAACGTAAGGACTTTATCAGATGCACTAAATATAGCACCATACGACACCACATAAATGCGAAAGGGCACCTGATCAGATGACGTCACCCTTTCACCTTTATGTAAAGTCAAAAAAGCATACCTTTTAATTGATGGCTTAAGCCATCAATAGATCCCCCTGCTGCTTTTTTGCCGGCATTGCTGGCATCGAAACCTGGGGCCATTTAAATCTCATACTTACCCCGACAATAGCCAGACCAGACAAAACACTTCTGGGTGAGATCGTGACATCCAGGTAAGTGACAAACTTTTTTTTTTTACCCTCCCCGGGTGACTTGGAGGATTTTTAGTGTGTGTGTTTGCTTGATGTGACCTTTTGATGTTTCTTTCTCTTCTTATTTTTGAATTTCCTGCATGATGAAGAGGAAGTGATCGGAGCTCCATTCACTTCCTCTTTATTGATGGAGCTGCCTTTGCCAGGAGAGGAGGTAAGTGCGGGGGGGGGGATATTCTTTTTAAATGTTCTTTTGCTGGCATTAAAAAAAAATAAAAAATCAGACTTTATCTGACACGTCTGATCTGTGCATCCTTTCATGTTTATGTGGCATCATTATGATGCCATATTTAGTATGTCTGATAAAGTCCAAGGACTTCGTCCAATTGCTAGTGATCTAGATTGGAGTCTCAGTGAACACAATGACTTTCAATATTCCTTTATCAGTATAGATCTGCTTGAAAAGACAAATGAAGGGTATAGTGGAGACCTCATTTGTTTCTAAAAAGCCTAATTAGATGGCCACTTCTAGTGGTTTGAAAGCAAGAGGAAAGTTAATTAAGTTCTGCTGCTCTGTTTCCATCTGCTTGGGAGAGTTTCTCACATGATGGGGCAAATCTATCCCTCCGCCCAAAACTGCACCCTTCACCCAGCAAAGTCCCTTGATCCTGTAAGCTTGACTATGTTTATTAGCCAACTATAAAACTAATCAGCTCAATGAAACACTGAAACATTGAACCCCTAGGCAATTCAAACAGCTCCTTGCTCAAAAATAAAATGAGGTGAAAAAGTTGCAGGGAAGTGGGACTTGTGATGGTGGGGGTGAATTCTGAAGAAATGTAACTCTCAAAACATTTGGAACTGTGCTGTGCACTATTTAGAAATAAATCTGAAGAAACATTAAAAGAAGGGTATATTTTACATAGATTGTAGTCATGTTGTCCAAGTGGGTAATGGATAAATCAAAATGGTTAGATAATCAAGCATGAGTGATCTTTCATAAATGTAAACTGACACAGACCTACTAATTAGATTGTGGAGATTATCAGATGGGGACAAATATAGTTTCCCCATCTCACTGTTTCCTCTCCCGCCCCACTCCCGTCCATGTACTGTTTTTTGTTTTTGTTTTTTTAAAAAAAATCAGGCCTACCTTAATCACAGAATAAAAACTGCTCCCCTCCCCTCCGGCAGCCCAGGAGTGAATGCAGCTCTCATGGAGCTGAATTCACTTCCTGGAAAAGAAATCCTGGCTGTGAAATTCAAAAAGAAAAAGAAAAAGAAAAGGTAAGAAGTGACAGCAAGCACAAAAACACCCCCCCCCCAAAAAAAAAGTAACCCAGGGAGGGTAAAAAAAAAAAGTTTCACGTACCTCCTTGTCCTGATCACACCCAGAGGTGTTCAGCAGGGACTTCCCAGTGATGCTGGCATCATACCAGCATAACGGAGCACCTTTTCACTCACCCATATTCCATTACAGATACGGCACCACGGGTCAATGAACAGCTTAGCCTATGAATAAAAAGGAGCACTGGGGGAATGGAAGGGGAGCATAACGACACAGGGATAACGGAGGTCTGAAAGGGAAGCCCTTTCACAATCTCCTGTCATCCCTGTGATGGATTAATTTGGTCCTCTGATAATCTCCTAAAATGTATATAGTCAGCCCTCCATATCCATGGATTCTGTATCTATGGATTCAATCATCCATGTCTTGAAAAAAAAAATTAAAATCCACAAAGCAAACCTTGATTTTGGCAATTTATTAAGGGACAACATTTTACTTGTATTGTATATATCCCGTTGTATATAATGGGACTTGAGCATCCACTAATTTTGGTATGCATGGGGGTTTCTGAAACCAAAGCCCAGCAGATACCAAGGGCCCACCATACTGACATGCCAAAATGTCAAACATGCATAATCCATTAGAGGCAAGGGCAATAGGACATGGAATAGTCTGCTTGCAAGGAGGCATGGGAGCTGAGGGGGAGCAAACAGAATGAATCATAGAATGATAGAATGGAAGGAACCCTCAGTACCATCTAATCCAATGCCTTTATCATGCAGGAGTCTGCAGCCAAATCACCCCCTTGTAATCCTTAGTACTGTATTTTTTTTTCATTAAAACTCTGTATCCTACCTAGAGTACTTCAGCATCCCAGTGACGGTATGTGTACCACCAGGTGAAAGCTACTGCTCTATAGGAAGCCATGATAACTATACTGGTATCAAACCTATGTATGGTTATAATATAAATAATATCCTCACATCCCTGTTCCTCATCTATGAACTGCTAATGCACTCCCCAATTCATAAATGACTGAGGGTCTTCCTGCTGCATCCCTACCAGTGGGCAAGACTGGCCCACAACATTTGGCTGCCTGAGGGAAAAAAACTAGATGGTGCCCCCTCCCAATCCATGTACAGAATCCAAATGGCTGGCAGCTGAATCTTGCTGCATTAGTGGTGATGGGATAAAGTGCTCCACCTCATGGTGCCCCTGAGGGCAACAGGCTAGTAAATTTAGGGGGTACAGGGGAAGGCCTTGTGGCACACATGTCTCTATGCTCCAACAGAAGAGAAAGGAGGAAAAACTGGGTGACTGCTGCAGCCAATTGCCAATATCTGCCACTTGGCATGGTTATCATAATCTGACTAATGGCAGGGATGGCCCTGAAAATGGGCTGAAAAGGCAAGCTGTTGCACTGCAGAGTATGAATGATGGTATTTCAGGTAAAGTACAGGTAGAATGGAGGCAGAGAGCCTTTGTGGCATGGTGGTTTGAATGTTGGACTAGGACACTGGCGACCAAGGTTTGAATCCCCATTCGGCTATGGAAACCCAGTGGTTGACCTTGAGTGAATCACACTCTCTCAGCCACAGAGGAAGGCAAAGACAAACCCCTTCTGAACAAATCTTGCCAAGAAAACCCCATGATAGGGTTGCCTTAGGATCGCCATAGATTGGAAGTGAAATGAAGGCCCACAACCACAACAGAATGGAGGCACATTAATTTATTTTTCCCAGGACATTGGTCCTTTCATACTATACAATTGTGACTCTACTTTAACTGCCATGGTTCCATCCTATGGAATCCTGTGATTTGAAGTTCAGAGAGGGTATATAGAGTTCTCAGCCAGAGAACTCTAGTGTCTTACCAAACTACAAACCCCAGGATCCATAGGATGTTGCCATAGCACTGGAACCATAATGCTTTAACTGAGTAGTGTGAAGGGACCCATCATTTTTCTCTCCAACAGCCTGCCAAGCTGTTTCCTATCCAATTAATAGGAGAATTGCCTGAATCGCTTTCCACTGTTAGCTTGCTTTATATCTCTTCTGTTTGTCTTCTACCGATCTTAAAATTCTCTGTGTTGTACAATCAAGAGGAAAGGAAAATATAATGGATAAGGCCTGTTGTGCATGCACACACACATAATCCCCAGTGATTATTGTAATTTGAAAATGGCTAACACAAGGTCAGACTCTGCCAGAAAACATTAACATTCTTGGACAGCAAAAAGTAACTTGTAAAATCTTTTGTCAGAACTTGACGATCTAACTAGAGAACAGTATTCGTGTACTGTTGGTTAGATAAGATGTTAAACAATGAGACTTTAATCATTATTTTCATATATAAAAATTTAGTAAAATGGGATTCCTTATAAATCACATTTGTGGCTAGCTAGACAGCCCTGCTGTACGTACATAGCAAGAGCCACACTTAATAGTAGACTAAGGGAATTTTATGGTCAATCACTGGTTTAAAATAGAACTCAGAGGCACTGGTCTTTTCATTTTTGATTTTTGTGATGCAGAAGGGTTTGGAGCAAAGATATCTCTAGACTAACTCTAGGACTCTTGCTGTATAACTTGACCTTATGGGAAACTCCCTGGAACAGATAGGCCTAACAAAGAGTTGAGCAGAGCTTGAATGTAGTATGTTACTCATAACACATTACCTTCTCCCTGCAGGTATTGTTAAGGCAGGAATCTTGCCAGAGGGACTGGGAAAACTTCCATACTGTGGAGGAAGCTGAAAGTGGAGACACCTGAGTTCCAGGGACAGTGTTGGGCTCCTCCTCCCTGTAGGTATAGTTGTCCTTCCATATTTGCTGGGGTTTGGTTCCAGGACCCCCATGCATACCAACATCCGTGACTACTCAAGTCCCATTATATGCAATGGCATAGCAAAAGGTGTCCCTTATATAAGATGGCAAAATTAAGGGTTGCTTTTTGGATACTCTTTTTTAAAGAATATTTTCAAGCTGTGAATACTTAAATCTGTGGATACCAAATCCATGGATACGGAAGGACAACTGTATTATTAAAAGGTAGGCATCTTGCCAGAAGCACAAGCCTCTTGGTGAGAGCACAAGGGCTCTTGCCCTGGAGTGGCAATCCGGGGCTCAATGGAGACTGCTTTGTCTACTGAATCCTGATGTAGTGGACAGTGGAGCAAGAAAAGCTACAGTGGGCCCTTGATATCCTTTGGGTTTTGGTTCCAGGATCCCCGTTGATACCAAAATCCATGGATGCTAAAGTCCCATTATATACACATGGAGCTGCATTCACTTCCTGGTTGAAATCCGGGCTGTTCTCGCGAGAGGGTGAGTGCAGGGAAAAATTAAAAATAAAATGAAAAATAAAAGTAAAAAAGTGACAGCAAGCAGAAAAACACTTTAAAAACCCCAAGTAACCCGGGGAGGGTACAAAAAAGGATGTCACTTACTTGGATGTCCCAATCACACCCAGAAGTGTTCTGGAACAGACCTCCCACTGTGGCTGGCATCACACAACAGAAACGGGACACCTTTTCACTCACCTGTTGTTCCGTGACAGGAACGGAATGGGCAATCTATTCACGGCTTAAGCCATGAATAAAAAACAACAAGGGCGAAAGGGGACCAGCACGGGAGCATAACAGTACGGGGATGACGTCTGAAAGGAAAGCCCTTTGGCGATCTCTTGGCATTCGTGTAACGCCATATTAAGGGCATCTGACAATCTCCTAAGTAAGAAAATGGAGCACGTATTGAACAGAATCCCACAAGGCCAACTTTAGCTAAGTATTGGAAGTGCTTGTATATTTATTTATTTATTTATTTATTTGTGCAATTTCTATGTCACCTTTCTCCCAAAGTGGGACCCAAAGTGGCTCACAGAACAATTATAATCACAACTAAAAACAATTAAAGCCACTTAAAAACATACAAGTAAAAAGCAAATAAAAACAGCATAGAAACATTTTTAAAACACCCTAATAAAAGCCACAATTATACATTATACATGTTCTTAAATTGATCACCAACAGTGGTCCGCCCTGGCCTCACATCGGGAGGCATGGAGACGCACTATCCACAATGCTGCAGCCTTATTTGAGAACTCACGACGAACAAGTCTTGAAGAGAAACGACAACGCAGAAAGAATCACAACCCAAAAACATCACCCAAGGAGACCTTCTGCTGTGCTTTTTGCAACCGGACTTATTTATCTCGGATTGGCCTTTTTAGTCATCAGCGCGCTTGCAGAAAGCGCGGGATGAGTCCTTCCTGAATCTTCGTTTGCGAAGAAAAGCCAGAGAGAGATAGAGAAATAAGAACATTTTTGTCTGTCGGCAAAATGAAAACAGGGATGGGCTAGCCTAGCTTCCTGTGGGAGGGAGTGCCAGAGGGTAGGAGTGGCCACTGAGAAGGCTCTCTCTTGTGTCCCACCAAGTGGGCCTGTGATTGTGGTGGGACTGAGAGAAAGCCTTCCCCTGAAGATCTTAAAACCCTTGCAGGTTCATAGAGGGAAATACGATCTTTCAGATAGTCTGCTTCAGGCAAAACTGATGTTTGTTTATGATAGTGTGTTTGTTCAGTGTTTCTGGTCAGCCAGATATATGGTTGGTATATACAAAGGTACTGCAATTTCAGTCAGCCAAATATGTGTTCAGAATATACAAGGAGTGCTGCCAATTCAGTCACAATGGGCAGCGGAAGGTATGGCGGTGGAGTTAGAACAAGCCAATGGAGGAGAAGTGGGAAGAAGCATCTCATGGCTGTTCCTCCTTCTGGTTCACCATCCAACCAATAGATTTGTGGCTACTCTAATAGAACCCCACAAAGTACTGCTGCATAATGCCAGGTCAGTGACTAAGAACCGTTTAATCCAGGACTTGATGTCTTACTCAAACCTGGTTAAAAAGAGGGGTAAGTGTCAGCTTGACCCAGTTATGCCCATTAGATTTTTGGGTGCAGCAGCAGGCAAGATCTGATGGACAGGAAAGAGGAGTAGCAATGATCGATCATGAATCCATTCCCCTATTGAGGTGTCTTGTCAGAACATCTCCAAGGACTAAGTGTGTACACCTAGCAACAGGGCAATAAGACAGGATGGGGATTCTGTTAGTGTACTGTTCATCCTGCTTCCCAACTGTCTCTCTGCCTGAACTGCTGGAGGTGGTACAGAAGTGGTATTAATCTCCCCCAAACCTATTGTGTCAAAAATTTTTAACATCCATGCTGAGGCACCATCATCAGGGCCAGCTCAGGATTTCATTACTTCCATGGCAACCATGTGCATACTGCAATTAATATCTGGCACATGTAGCAGGCCACACTCTTGATTTGGTTTTTGCTGGTCAGGATGATATTGATCTAGGGGTAGTGTGTTGAAAGAACCCCATTGTCATAGACATATCACCTCCTGATAGGATTTAGATTTGGTGGGTCTCCTAACCTCTGCAGGAGTGCTGGACCCATTTAAATGGTCCACCCCCAAAGATTAATGGATCTAGTAGGATTCATTTGAGGGGTAGACTGCTTATCTGGGGAGAAATGCTTTCACTCCCCCACCATGGCTACACCCCTCCGAAACAGTAACACATTAATTATTCACAAAGTAAAAAGTAATGTGTTACCTGTTCCTTTTTACAAAAGCAAACACTAATGTCCAAGTGTTGCTTAAAAAAAAAAACCCAGTGCTCAAGACTCCAGTGTTGAAGCTGTACCAATCTACTGTTAAACATCTTTCAGATGGCTCTAAAGAAGTGTGCATTCTTGTAATATAGCTCATTGGGTTTGTTCAGGTTTTCACCAGTTGCTGTTACCTCCACATCCACTTGTTCCATGTGTTACCAGCCTTGACAGCCCCCACCTTTTTAATCCATGTAATAATTGGCAATATTTAATAACCTGGCTAACTGTGGACTTCCATGAGAGTGACAAGTAAACCAGGAACTCCCAGAAACCAGGGACCCCCAAAGGGATAGTACTGGGACTATAGCCACATACACCCTAGGGAGGGGCCATTACAAATTCCAAAGAAAGGTAGCCTGTAGGGCAACGTCTTGCCTAAACATCTGGCTAATCCAATCAAGAATAGCTGAGGACTCAAGGTTTGTAAAAGGGCTATTTCCACTCTCCTCCACTTCAGACAAAGATTACTTGCTTCATTCAATTCCAAATTGATAACATATTGATGATCATTAGCATTTCCAGAGCGTCCATTGTTGGCACTTGGGAAATTCCAATAAGCATTGTTCTTCACTCTAAACCCCATCCCCTGAAGGGAAATATTAGATACCTCCCCAAAATTACACCCAAGTGTGCACAGTTCCCCTGCTTCTAGACTCCATCTCAGCTTTGTCACCATTCTTGCTTCTGGACCCCCATTCTGCTGGGTTTCTCCATGATAGCAACTCCTCTGATTGGTATAGTATCACCCAACAAACTCCTTCTACTTTATTCCTCTATCCAAATACTTCCTATTTATTTCATTAGCCTTGCAAGAGTACTTGAAGCCTGAAAGTGTGTGTGAATGTTGTTGTTGTTATTTTCTCAATAAAGAACACTTAATTGTACCTTTTTGCTTAGAGTCTCCTCATTTGTACCAGTATACACAGGTCTAAAAGGTTCTGCCGTTACCCACCTCTCATATTGCCAAGTCAAATGTATTAATTCCCCATCTTAATATTAGTGTGTTAGAGAGTACTCCCAGACCCCTCCAGTGTTTTGGGTAGCATGCTTTGGGAGGGCTGTTCCTAGCACTTTCTTAGAACTGCTCTAGGGCTCTTCCAAAGGTTATTAAAAACAGGGCATGGCTTGTTGAGGTTGTCCTACAATATAAAGGGAATATCTTCTCTTCTCTGAATTTTTTTTAAAAAATCTTAGACTTACTATGCTATAGTGCAAAAGTGCCATTTCACTGATACATCACAGCACTATAACTCTTTTTTAAAAATTAAGAGAGAAGGGGAAAGAATGGCACTTTATTGGTTTTGTCCCAATATTACTTGGAATTAAAAAGAAACCCAAGGTGGGAATAAAAGATCCTGACACATTATAGAACCATAGAATCATAGAGTTGAAAGGGCCTCATGGCCATTGGTTCCAACCACTTCCTCAGTGCAGAATCTCCAGCTAAAGCATCCCCAGCAGGTAGCTGTCCAGCTTCTTTTTGAAGACATCCAGAGAAGGAGGCATCACCACCTCTCGAGGCAATTGGTTCCATTACCCAAAATACTCTTACTGTCAAGGAGTTCCTTCTAATGTTCAGTCAAGGTCTACTCTCCTGTAACTTCAAACGATTAGACCTGGTCCTGCCCCTTCCTCTCTGTGACAGCTCTTGTAGTATTTAAAGTGTGCAATCATGTCACCCCTCAGTCTTCTCTTCACCAAGCTGACATGCCTAGCTCCTTGAACCTTTCCTCGTAAATTTTGTTCTCCATATGCCTTATTATCTTTGTTGGCCTTCTCTGAAGCTGTTCCAACATTTCTATATCATTATTAAAATGAGACACCCATACGCCAGATGAGGCCTGACCAGCACATAATATAGTGGGACTATTACTTCCTCTCAACTTGGAAACTAAATAGCATTTGCCTTCTTTGTGGCAGCATCACATTGCTGGCTCTTGTTCAATTTATGATTAACAATAATCCCAATATACCCTGCCCTATATCAGGAAATCTCAGGGAAGCTTACAAATAGCACTAAGACAGGTTAAAAATAGCAAGTATAAATAAGCTAAAAACTATTGAACATTACAACGAGTTAAACATATTTTTTTTAAGTTTTTAAAACTATAAATAACAGTCTTGGGTTGAATTAATAAGATCCAAAGGCTTTGGCAAACAGCCAAGTTTTAACTTGGCATGTAAATGACAAGAGTGTTGGTGTTAATTCGGCCTCCAGGGGGATGACATTCCCATGTTGGGGTTGCCAGGACTAAGAAGGTGTTGGACCAACAACATGCTGAGACAGCCCCATGACTGTCATGATAGCCATGAAATCCTGAGCCAGTTCTGTCAGGACAGTCTTGGCATGTATATTCAAATTCCCCAGAACCACAGCCCTAGGGTTTTTCAACACAATCTCCAAGGCCACCTCGGCCAGCTCAGGCAAGGAGACTGCTGGGCAGCAGGGTGGGCGGTACACCAGCACCACCCCTTTCTGTCTCTCTGGCCCAGCACAAGGTACAAACCCTTGGAACTAGTGCCTGGGCAGATGGATTTCCTTGTGAGGAAGAGAGAATTGTATGGATTTTGGCAGCTCCTCCCCCCTCATCGCCTACCCTGACACCCCCAGCCCCATATCTGTAATAAATTGGCAATCTATTTATATATAATTCTCTTGGATATGTTGGCATTTTCAGTGTGCTGATTGGCCGCTTAGGTGTCAGGATCTGCCTCTCCTCACAGGACTAGGCCCTGGCTGCAGCAGTCAGCACAGCCTCTTTGCAGACTTGGGCCCTGGCTGTGGAAGAACCAGGGCCAAGCTATCAGACACAGCTGGCAGCAATCATGTAGCACACCTGAAGCAGCCAGGGGAACTGCTATTTAAGAGCAGCATTCTCCCCTCAGTCTTGACCACCACTATATGGTGTTTTGTGTTATCAGTAGGTGCTCCTTGCTTTGACCTGCTACTTGTGTTTGGGCCCTTGCTTGCTTTGTTGACCTGCCTCTGTTCCCTGGATATCTGGTATGTGGTCTGACCTTGGAGTGTTTTGGGACCTTGGCTTGCTTGACCTCTGATTCTAGTGTTCTGACTTGGCACTCCCTTCCTGGGTTTCATCTTGCCTTTGGCTCTCTGAACTCCTAAGTATATGTTCTGACCCTAGACTGTTTTCAACTTTGGCTTATGTTTGACCCTGCCTGGACTTTGGACTCTGTCTTTTGTATTCCTGACCTAGCCCTGGTGTCTCTGCTCCTTGACCCTGCTGCCCATGCCCTGGATCCTGACAGTAGGAAACTTCCCAACCACTCAAAACTTCTTGTTGGGCAGCCAATCAGCACACTGGGGGCAGAAACATGGGAAAATCTTCAAGTCTCTTCTAAACATGGCAGTGGAGGGGTCTCACATCCTGGCATGTGGTGTGTGTGTATAGTGTGGGGTGTGTTTCAGTGATTGCATGGTAGTGGCAGAGGGGCTCTTGCATCCTGGTGTGTGTGTGTGTAGATAACAGTGTATGTTATGCTGTGTATAGCTAGTATTTAATAAATAGGTCAAATGTGGCTTTCCTCACAGTGCAGCCATTAAAAGCTGGAAAATTCCAACAAATTGCAAAGAGTAGTGTTCAGACTCAGTCAGGTATGCACTTAAGGAGGGACCAAAAAATTAATTTGCAAGGCAACCAAAGGTCCAAATACCTGGCTACTCCTATCAGCTAAAGCTCAGAAACTCAAACCTTTAAATGGTCCTCATTCCTTCACTCTCTCCTAAACAATGGAATTTGCTCCCTCCTTTCAATTACAAAGTCTACACATTAAAATTCCATTAACATATCTGGAGTACCTTTGTCTCACCTTGAGCAACTCTGAGAAACATTTTCTTCCACTCTAAATCCCATCCCCTGAAGGCAGTTATTGACTATAAAAATCCCTTCAAAACAACACCAAGTGGTCTTCAGCTCCTCCTCCTACATCCATGGTGCTGGTTTGCTGACTGACCCTCAGAGCTCACTCTGAGACCCTGCTGCTGTGAGAATTTCTGCTCTACAAGACCGGTGTCATATCTCCCACAAACAACCCTCCTCTCTATTCCTCTATCTCAATATTTCCATTTTATTCACTAGCCTTGCATGAATACTTGAAGTCTGAATGTGTGCATGAATGTTGTTGTTCTTTTTTTAAAAAAAATAAAGATCACTTAATTGTACTATCTAGGTTAATGTTTCCTCCTTACTGCCAGTAAACATTGGTCAAAAGCTTCTGCTATCTGTTGCCCCCTCTTGCATAGTCAAGCTGAGTACATTAGTTCCCCAAATTAATGTTGATATTTTGAGGGTCTTTAAGACCCCTGAGCACAGAGGGTAACACCCTTAGCCCTCCAACCACAGTTGGTACTGCACTGAGTTTCTGGGTGAACAAAGCTAGGAGAAATCAACTCCTTCAGCCTCATCCACCCAGGTCTCTGTGATACATACCAGGTTGACCCCTTTGTCCACAACCAAGTCATTAATAGCGGTTGTTTTATTATGGCACTCAGGAGCAGGACCAATAGATTAGAAGGTGAACTGACATGGTAACTTGAAACTTGAGGGATGGAGGAAGGACTAAAACACAGGACAGATCTCAAGTATCTGCCTCATCTTTCTCTTACCTGGTATACCAGTCTCCTAGCACCATACCTTCCTCAATAGGGGCACTTCACTCCTCCCCCCTCTCCTGAGATTAACCCAAACACATGGATAATATTAAAATGCACATGCACATATATGTACACAAACACACTATACCATGCTGACCCTCACTACTAATTTATAAATTCATTACATTATGTTCACTCTGTGCTGCTCTTGGGGGGAGCTAGACTACAGACTCTCAGTGAGGGTGAGACTACCATATGTTGTTAATTAATTAATCTAGCCACTAGTACATCCCAAAAGAGGAAAGAAAAATAGAAAATGTTTATAAATCTGACTGAGGTTTTAAAATATAAATATGGAATTAAGTAATCAACAAATAGTAAAGATATAGTTAAGTCAACTGAAGCCTTTGGATCCTAATTGAGAATGTCCAAATCTGTAAATGTGTGTGGTTTTAAACATCTTAAATTCTATTAACTGGTTTTAACATTCTTTTTTTTTAATCAGATTGTTGAATATTTTTTTAGTCTGTTTAATTTCCCCCCTGTTTTTGGTTAAACTGATTTTATTGTACACCATCCTGAGATCCCAGGATATAGAGCAAAATATAAATATATAATAAACAAATCAACAAACTTAATTATATATCAAGAAACAAAGTAGCAGTAATTAAAATGGAAATGCAATTGACATGTGAGTTAAATGATAAAAGCAGATAAATAAGGAGAAACAAGTCTTCACTTCAATCTCCTCTCCACCCACCAGTGCTGTTTGCCCACCCAATGAATTTGTGCTTCTGCTCTGTCTCTGTTCAAAAACAGAGAAGGTGCCATTGTGAAGGCTGCATGGTCCAGCAACTTGGGTGGTGCTTTAATCCACATATGCTTTAAGGGGGTTTCTTTGGTAAGAGCTATTTCAAACACACACACACACACACACACACACTTTATACGAATGAGAGGATAACAGCCAAGACTGAAATTGTTCAACATGCAGCATACATCCATACTGGAAGGAGAAAAGGAGATTTGCCAAGAAAGAGGAAATGGGCACAGAACTCATTTATAGCAAACGGCAACTTTCTCCTGTAATGAGAAACAAACCTGCAAAAGTCTCTGTGTGTCCCATTCTTCTGCCAACAAACAATACTTTCTTTTTTTGTGTGGGATTTACCTCAGGTCACTGTGAAGAAAAACTGCAGGCCTGGTCCAATTTTCAGTAAAATAAACAGAACAGTTCTCATTGACTTTCATCCATTTTGGATAGCATTCTTGTATAACTGACTTAGTTGAAACGAAGAGAAGCACCTCCACCCTCAAATGTGCCACATTCTCTTCACCTATGAGAACTGGCTTATTTCTCCAAATTAAGAATTATCTTTTCTTTCTCTCTCCTCCATCCTGTCTCCCAGAATCTCTTTTGGAACAGTGCTAAAATATAATTCCAATGAAAGGCATAAGAAGAATTATGAAGACTCACCACACACAGCTAACATTAAGAAACAACAACACAGCCCCAGTGCTGTTGGGATTGAAAAATAACAAGCCATTCTGTGAAAATAAGCTTGCGGGCCCAGACCATACTCCCTGTCACCCTCCCCTCCAAATAACACAAGGACACAAATTCTTCTACAACTATGTATTGATTACAATTGGAAAATAAATGTTAGGTACAGGTTAATAATAAATGATTGGTGATATAAGGATTGGCAGTTGAAGGCCACAATTTGCTGGTGGCTGCAGATGGTTGGCACTGTGGCATGGGTCCAAATCCCTTCATTGACCAACCCTGTGTTGATCAATGGCCTCCATGTTGGTTACTACCAACCCCTTCTAAGAGGGGGATTCCCTGGCCAAGCCGTCCCACTCGACACTCCCCTTACACCTGGAAACAAGATGTTATAACCCTAACAGCCGGTACGGTGGGGGGGGGAAGGGAGAGGATCTCCATGAACTTGAACTTGGCCTTGAACTTGACTGAGATCTCTTGGCCCCCCAACCTACCCAGATCAGGGCCCATGCCAACCGCCAGCAAATCGTGACAAATAGAATGCATACTTATAACAACCTAGGGAGGGCGGGCGGGACTGGCTGCCGGCGATGAACTACTGGGGTCTGCGCCGGGAGCCGGCTTGTAAATCGGCCCCAGGCACTGCCTAGCCGCGTAAGCCCCCTAATAAAATAATCAGCTTGGCAGTCCTCAGTTTAAATCTCACTTCACCATAGGCAAACCTTTTCTCTATCTCAGCTCCCAGTGATGACCCAGAAATTAACCATGGACATTTGGACACGGAAGAGAGCCATCTCAGCTGTGGCACTCCAATTGTGGAATGCCCTCCCTTTGGAGGCCCAACGGGAACCAACATTGCTTTCTTTCTAGTTCCAAGCCAAAACATGGCTTTTTATTAAAGCCTTTGGGAAATAGATTTTCCTTGGGTTTTTTCCAGGCTGTGAGGTCGTGTTCTGGAAGAGTTTATTTCTGATGTTTCACCTGCATCTGTGGTTGGCATCTTCAGAGAATGGTTGTGTAAGAAATAACTTACTTCAGCATGTACCTCTATAGAGTTTTAAAATGAGCTTGTTCTAAGCTTTAGCTTTTCTGACTTTCCCCCTACAAGAACAATTTATTTGTATTCCTCTTTGGTGGCTCTGCCCCACCCTTCTTCCATTTCTTATTCAGCTTTCTTTTAAATCTTTATCTGAAATTTCTTTGTGCATCCACCCTGAATTTTTTTAGATACTCCCACTTTTCTTCCTTTGTGGAATGGTTTGCAACTGTGCCTTCAATATCTCACCTTTCAGAAATTCCCATGCACCATAAGCTCCCTTCCCTTTTTTGCATTTCTGACCATGGGATTTCACCTGGTATTTCACTAAGCTTACTGAAATCATCTTTCTTAAAGTCCAGAGTGAGTGTCTGACTATGTTTGGTGTTCCCTTGCCTCTGTATAACAAATCCCATGAAGACATGGCCACTACCACCTAAGGATCCCACTATTTCCACCCTAGCTCTCTATAGCTGCTGCATCAGTCTTTAAAGTCTCTGAAGAGAGAGGGTTTTTTTGGGGGGGAGGTGAACATTGCTTGTTTATCTGTGCTTTGTGGAGGCTTGTGTGTGCTTTAGTTTGTTTTCTGATGTATGCTCTCCCTGAGCATATGGTCTAAGGGGACAGGGCTTCTGCTGAGACACTGACTTAGTTGGGGACAAAGCTAGCAGCCACTAGCTTCTATATAGCTGCTGCTTCTGATTTTGGAGCTTAGCAAACAGGAAGAGAAAAACATGCATTTTGTAGACATTTTGTGGAAGACATTCAGTGGAAAGTCTGGAAAGGTGTGCCACTACGTGTACAGGATGACACTACATATACAGGATAACAAACAGGGATATAGTTGTTGCAGTGGCCTGCAACATCTGTGCCATGTTTGTATTCTTGCCAGTGGATCTGCCATGCTATACCGGTAGCAAGTGCAAGTTGGTTGCCTTGTTGGAAGAAAAAGTGCAGCAGCATGAAGCCTGTGTGTCTACACTGCGACTTATCAGGAAGGTGAAGCTTTTTGGTAAAGAGTGTAGCAGACCATTCTGGAAGAGCAAGAAATGGAGGTGGGTGTCTTTAGAGAAGGCAGCAATTCTGAAACACTGCAGGAAAATGTTTAGAGGAATGGGACATGCAGAGGCAGAACTATCAAAAACCATGCTTCAAACTTGGAGCTACACAACCAGTTCCAAGCTCTCCCTTTAACCAGTGTTTATGAGGCACAGGACAAGAGCCTCACAACTCAGAAGTCATGGAAGCAACCTTGGAGGTTTCTCTGTATGGAAGATATATCATCAGTTCCCAGAGGAAGCAGAGACATGTGGTGGTAGTAGGTGATACCCTGACCTGGAAGGCATTAGCCATCACTGAGTAGGTAAAACTCCCTTTTGTGGTCTGAGCAGTGTGTTAACAAACAGTTTCCTCTAGTACATGCAAAAGCTATCCCTATACATGTAAGTGGAACACAACATTTCATTTATTGGGAATTACATTAATGAAAAGGCTGGCCCTGCAGGCACAAGGATTCTGCAGGCAATATTTGCTGCATGATGCACGCTACATGAGGATAATCAGCTTGGACTCTTGAAACTATGGAGATTTTCAGACGCCTCTTTCAGTGTCTTGCCATGCAAGCAGCCTCTGGAGCAGTAACGAGGCTGCTGCACGGCAAGGGGTCCATTTTGGATGACGCCGTTTCTCTCTCAGCGTCGTCCGTGAGTGTTGCAGCTAGCATTGGAGGTGGCCGCGTGAAAGAGGCGTCTGAAAATCTCCTATATCATGTTTCAAATTATACATTTTGAACACCTCTTTGAAAAAGTAGAACTATTATTGAGAAAAAGGAAACTACTGTAATGAAAAAGTAGATCTTAGCAAACTTATTTTTTTCCCATGTTGTCTAGGTGATTTTGTGAGCTACAGTCCAAAAAAGTAACTTTTTGAAGCCTAGTGGAAATATTGTAGCCCCTCTTTTTTCTACCAGCAATCCCTTATATGGAGGGAACTGCAGGGCCTAGGTTCACATAGTAATAGGAGAGGTGAGAACACAGAATGTTGGCCCATCCCAAATAACACATAGTACCTCCAACCTAGAAACCTCCAATTTCCCCGTAGGAAATAATGGGAAAACCAGTAGGCAAGCTACCAGAATATGAAGATCAAGCACTAGGAGTCAAAGAAGATGAAACAATTGAGTCTGCATTTTGAAACATTGATTCCCTGAAATAATGAAAGATTGTCCTACCACACACGTCTTCCATCAGCATCTTGCAAAATAGCTTGCTTTGTTCGGCCATTAGGATATGGGTGAGTCTGACTGATCAGCATGGAGAGATGAAAGGAGCTTCACCACTGGAGGGAATGCTAATACATTCAAATTATGAGCGCTGTATCTCATATTGTCCTAGAATGCATTTAATAGAGAAGGCACTTCTGTCACTTGGTTGACTGTAGAATAGCTGCTAGATGACTACTATGGGCTGACAGAAGGCCTGATGTTGCTGGTTTTCTCTGCTGCTATCTTCTCTTTTTTTTTTAATGATAAATAAATCTAACAATATTGGGGGGGGGTCTTTCATTTGCTCAGCTTTCAGTTTGTTCTATCCCATTTCCACATCCTTTTATAATGTTTTTCATATAACTAGTAACTTTTGCACAAAACATCAAATGCATTCCACATACACTTCTCCAGATATACGCAATTTGTGTGTAATTTTGCCCACTGGTATCCAGTTTTGCTAGCAGTTTCCCCTTATATAGTGCTTTTTAAATATATTTTTCCATTAACAACTTAATTGTTTTTGTGCATACTTTCTTTCAGATATACACATTTTTATCTGGACAACTACACTGCAAAATTCTGAAAAATGGGAAGAATAGTCCATCCTGGTTCAGACTCTCAATTCAGATAGTTCAAATTCAGGAGGGTCTTATCAAAATATGTACCAAACAAAAAACCAAGCCCTAAAGTATTTCTCTCTTATCCTCCCATCTTAGGAGATTTTCAGATGCCTCTCTCAGTCACTTGCCGCGCAAGCAGCCTCCGGTGCAGTAACGAGGCTGCCGCGTGGGAAGGGGTCAATTTTGGACGACGCCGTTTCTCTCTCAGCGTCATCCATGACTGTTGCGGCTAGCATTGGAAGTGGCCACGCTGTTTTTTACTCACGGACAACCACTGTAACTGTGAGAAGTAGTAGTGGTAGTGGTAGTGGTAGTAGTGAGCTGGTAGATGGTGGCTGGGTTTCTTTCCACCCACCATCCCCAACTATTGTTCCAGGTCTCCTGCTATCAGTGTTGGACAATGATGACATTTTAAAGCATTTGAGATCACAGTGCTACCTGATGTTGCTAGCAAAGGCAATGAGGAAGTGATTTACACTATGCTCACTACCAATGGTATCATATATTGTCCTAGAAGATCTCAGATGCCAGCATTATATGTTTTGGAAGCCTAAACACACAGTGCTTAATACAAGCCAAGATTGTATTTCAAAATGAATCCTTGCTGTACTCATTCTACTTACTGTTTGTCACTCTGTCGTGTGTTTCAGAAGTCAAAAGAGAGACAGAAAGACATGGATTCCACCATCTTTCCCTTATTTTGCCATTTTATATGAGACACCATTTTATATGCCATTGTGTATAGTGGGGCTTGAGTATACATGGATTTTGGTATCTACAGGGTCCTGGAACCTAACTCCAGCAGATACTGAGGGCTCACTGTACAAAAGTTTGGATTTGGACAAAATATTACACAGCTAATAGATTTAATATATGAACCACTACATGTAGATTAATAATCGATTAACAAAAAAATTGTTTGTTTGTTTGTTTAGGTATTTATACCCCTCTCTTCAGCCTTACAAATTGTTCATGCAATAGCAATTTACACATCTACACCACATTAAGTGGTTTCCAGTGGGTTAGCTAATTGCCCCCACAAGCTGGGTACTTATTTTACTGACCTATGAAAGGATGGAAGGCTGAGTCAACCTTAGAACCCTTGGGATTGAACTTGCAATGTTGTGGCTTGCAGTACTGGCATTTAACCACTGCACCACCAGGTTTGCAAAGACAAGTGAGGCAGGGTTGTCCTCTCCCCCCTTTGATATTTAATCAGGTTATTGAAATATTAGCAATTAGTGTTAGAATGTCTGTACTAAGTACCTGAAAATTTAGGTACTAAGTTTTCAGCAAACAATTTCAGCAAATTGCTTTCTGCCAATAATGTAGTCTCTATATACAAAAAGCAAAGAAAAGAGAAAAGGACTTCATCTAGGCATGTAGTGAATTCTGCCAATAATGTAGTCTCTTTTTTCAAAAAATCATCTAGGAATGTTATGAATTATGTAGAAGATTATTGTAAAATATCTCTACAATAGATAGATAGATAGATAGATCTATATAGATTTTCAGATGCAGCAGACTTCAATTTATATTACAGATTCTATTGAAAAGCGTCTGAGAATAGATATGTAGGTACTCAACTGTCATATAATTTAGCTAATTCTTTAAAGAAAGATGTCTGAAAAGTGTGACTGTAGATGAAATACATGATCTATTTTTAAAAAACAAATTAGATACCCAAATGTCTTAGTTGAGAAAGTTTGTAATATTGTGACAAGTAAGATGTTAATTTTTCCAAAAAAAATCATTACCATAACACTCATTCTCCCAAACGATATATAAAATTCAAAAAACATACTTTAAATTTTATTTGGATTTACAGAAAAGGTAGAATAAACTAACGGCTGTTACAAGCCTCAAGGAGATAAAGATGGTTAGCCTTTTTCCTCTTTAATAAATTTTGCCATGCAGCATAGCTGCAGATGAATACATATGGTTAGAAGGGTGAACAGCTAAGATTGGATCTGCTACTTTGAAATGTGGTAGTGTGGTCAGCAAAAGATCAATAGTAATACATCACCAAAAAGAATGAGATAAGGAGCACCATTTTATATGTAGGCGATAAATCAAGAAACAGCATTGCACCATCAATATCTCCTGTAACATCAAGACTTTATACACAGGCCCTAGCTAAAGCAAGTCTAAATTTTTATTTTAAATATTTATACTCCACCTTTCAGCCAAAAAAGCTCCCAGAGTGGCTTAAAAATTCTTAATTTGGCAGTTCCCTGCCCTCAGGCTTACAAACTGAATAAGACTTGAACACATAAGGAAAAGGGAATGGCAGTGGGAAAGGGGATTAAGTCCAGCAGATTCTGTCTGTTCTTTGGTCCACTGCCGTGGCTAAGGCATGTTGGAGTTGTGCCCGCCTGTTCTTCTACAAGCCTGCAAGGGTTTTAAGATCTTAGGGGAAGGCTTTCACTTGGACCCACCACCATGACAGGCTTGCTTGGTGGGGACACAAGAGAGAGTCTTCTCAGTGGCCATCCTTTGGAACAACCTCTATCAGGAGGCTAGGCTGGCCATCTCCCTGTTTTCGTTTCACTGACAGCCAAATTGATTTTGTTCAAGCAGGCCATTGATGTATAATTACACCTGTGTAGCTTTTATCGAGGTGTGTTTTTTAATGTTACTTTTGTCTTTTTTTATTTTGTATGTTTTTAATTGGTTTTAATTGCTTTTAACTGTGGTGTTACTTGTTTTGTGAGCCACCTTGGGTCCCGTTTTCAGAGAAAGGTGGCATATAAATTGCACAAATAAATAAATAAAGTGACTTTGAGATTATAGCAGTGGCAGTTGGAATGGAGAGGAGGGCAAAAGGGAGCAAACATTTTTGACTAATGGGCACAATGTAAAATAACTAGGTATTTGGATTTTATTTAAAAATGATATTACTAAATCATATGAAGAGATAAATATGGAGATCAGATCACATGATAAACCATAACACTGATCTCCCCCTCCATATTTACAAATTCAAAGTTGCATACAAAGACAGGAAAAATCTCGGCTATATCTGGAAAACTTCCCAACTTTGAAAAAAATAATTAAAAGCACAAACAAAGGAAAAGGCTAATATCAAAAATTTACCACTCTGTGATTATGGTGAGAGACTGTGGATATGAGTTTTCATGATAAGGATGTGAAATTTAAGACAGCACTTAGCTGATAGGAAGGAAATATTTGAGAATGTCTGTAGAAATCCATGATACATCTATATGGGGGAAAGACAGGGAAAGAGATGTCTAGAAAAAAAGATCAAAGAACAAACCAACTGAAAATAATCTTCAAGTACAGTAGGACCCCTGTATCCACTGGGGATTGGTTCTGGGGTGGGGCGTGAATACTTAAAACAGTGGATAATCGCTAACACCATTGAAAATAATGGGACTTCTGGTTTAAAATACTATGGAGTTGCCTTGGAGGACCTAGAAAATGGCTAGAGAGGGCACATTTTCTAGGAAGAATCTATGGTAGGTGTGCCATTTTGTGTCCTGTGGATAATTGAATCAGTGGATATTGAATTAGTGGATACAGGGATCCTACTGTAGTATTATACTTCTTGAAAAGAAAAGAAAATGATTTGATTACTGTACATTTTGGCAATTAGTAAGATTGGGTAATCAGAAGTGTATGAGGTAATTTTTAAATGGAGAAGACTATATTATATATGTTTATAACAATCAAAAGAAAGTTGGAAGTCATTGTTTTATTAAGTATCTTGTTCTATATTTCAAGTGCTTTTTCTTTCTCTTTTTTTCTGTTTCTGTCTCTCGTTTTTTCTTATACTTTGTATTTCTTTTAAATAGTTGTTGTTTTAGAATACTTGGAAATTTTCAGAAAAAAATACTGTTATTATATTTTTTAGACTCTGTATTGTGGGACCATAGAACAGGCCCACTTCTCACTGGGCTACTTTGGGGTTTGTTGTCCACCAAGGGTTTTGTTTTGTTTTTTTCTACTCCTGCAAACTTTATAGTTCTCCTTAACCTGTTGACTGATGTCTCTTGTGTGTGGATGGTTCCGTTTTGGCTTCATATGGATTGGCAGTTGGAAAATAAATTCACTATTAATATATACGATTATACAGTATGTACACATAACACACATAGCCATAGGCACAAACTTCAGTGAATTATTTGTGTTAATGTGCCTCAGAAATGGATATTCCATAAATTGATTCAACATGCAGTATTTTCCCAATTTGCAATGGCCCTTTATATTTCCAAAGTGGGTGGTCCCAACCCTCATCTCCTCAGTGTTAAGACAGGAAAAGGTGTTTTTTAAAAAGCAAGGCCCTGGAAGAAAGAGATTTTCTATTATAACTACTTATGTAATTTGTAAAAAACAATATTTTTCCTGCCTGCAACAAGAGCAGATGCACATTCTGGAATGGCTGAACTGGTTAATGGAAATAAGTTCTTTATGTTTAAAGGAGAATTCTTCTAGGCTGGTCTCTGTGTTCTGCTAACAATATCATCCTATATGTTGTTTACTTAGAAGTCAGTCTCATCAAGTTCAGGAGGGTTTACTCCCCAGATAAATAGGTATAAGACTGCAGCCAAAGCCCATTAAATTCAGGTCAACTTTTCCTGCTATGGGGAAATCGCAAGTGTGGAAGGGGGATGAACCACTTGCTGTACACCCATTCTGCCTATAAACTTGTTACCTATAGGCTTGTCCACACCTTAATAACTGCAGCATCCAAAAATGAATTGCACATGTCAAGGGGCCATTATTACAGATGTCATATTACAGACAGAACTGTCACATCATCTTGCCTTCAAACATAATGCTTTTCAGTGAGGTCACATGTTCTGTTCAGCTGCCAGTGATCAGGAGCTGTGTCTAGTCATCAAATCTAAGGAAACCAAGTGATTACATGTATGCAAGAATCAGCCTGCACACTCCCTCTTCTGTTTTGGTTTTTGGTTTTGGTTTTCACAAGTTAAGACATCAGCTTCAAGGTTGTTGATTTTTCTATAAGATGATGTGTAAAAGAGCTGAGGTGGAAAAACTTACAACTCCCCAAATACTCTAGCCAGCTGGCTGGGAAATTCTGGGAACTGCAGTCCAAAATGAACTTTTCCAAACTTAGCCCACTCCTAACTCACAAAATACAGGCTGTAGTTAGATTCATTTATTCTTTGCTTACACTAGCCCTCTCCAACTTGGTAGCTTCTGAATGTCTTGGACTGCAACTTCCATCAGCCCCACCCAGAAGGTCCAGTTGTGATGGGTAGAGAGAAATTTGGGGTGGGAAGAATGTTGGCTATTATTCATTTCTCAGTTACCAAATGGGTTGCCTTACATTTGGGAAACCTAGTCAGGAAGGCAAGAATATTGCAAGTTTTTTACTCATTATGCAGAAATGGTGAATTTTGGGGGAAACTGTTTTGTGCAGAAATGCATGTGGCTGTTTTCTGTATGAAAATAATGGCTTGTTTTTTTTAACAAAAAGCATAACTTTTGCACAAACATAAATGTGCTTCTCAAATATTCTGGAAATTTCTGGAATAATATGTGATGAGCTTTTAGTGGTGTGCTGTATTTTGTTGATTTTTTTATATTGTCTTTCAATGACTTTTAATGGCTTTAACTCTACAGATTGTTTAATTGGTGTTTTTTTTTAAAAAAACGCATATTCATATCTTTTTACTAATATTTTTGTATGGTCTTTAATCTGCATTGCTTTTAATAATGTGTAAGTCACCTTGAGTCCTATTATTGGGGAAAAGATGATGAATATACTTAACTAGGCTGATACCAAACTGCAGAAATAAGGTAGATTGACACTGCTTTAACTGCCATGGCTCAATGCTATTGAGCTCTGAGATCCATAGTTTTGGGAGACATTTAGCCTTCTCTGTCAGAGAGCTCTGGTGCCACAATAAACTACAAATCCCAGGATCCCATAGGATGGAAGCATGATAGTTAAAGTGGTATCAAACTGCATTATTTCTGCTGTGTGGAAGCAGCCCATGTAACCTCTTCTAGCCCAACCCCACAAACCTGATGGAAACATCTTTCATCCATACTCCAATCATGGGCAGAATGAACAGACCTCCAGCGCCCCATGGAACTGATACTTGATAAAGTAGGTTGGGGGAGTTATGATGGTGGCAATACAGTTGGCCCTCCGCACTTGCTGGGGTTAAGGGTGGAGGGCCCCCAAAAAAGTGGGAAAACCATGAATATTCCTAGATTCCTCCCCCAAAAAACTATATTTAACACATACAAACTGTACTATCCATGGATTCAACCGACCATGGGTGCTTTCAAGGTGGCAGCGTTCCTTCACAAGGCAGAAGTGTGTGGGTGGCAGGGCTTGCTGCTACCTCTGCTGCTGCCCTATGCCAGTTTTATTAGGGGTTTACAAGCCTCGCCACTCATTTGCAGTCTCTCTCAGTCTCGTGAGCTTTGCAGTCCATATTAAAAATGGCATAGGGCAGCAGCAGAGGCAGAAGCAGATGATCTATGATTAATCAAATCCAGAAAAGTTAAACCCACAAATGTGGAGTGCTGAATGTAGTATCACCATCATGACTAAGGACGTTATCATCTTTAGTGTTTAAAAAAGCACTAAAGATGGATCTCTTTTGGCAGGCCTTTCCTGATTAGATCCCGGCCTCAGGAGCTGTGTCTCCTGGCCTTTTTTAACCTTGTGTATATTTGTTTTTAATGTGATTTTAGTTAGATGGTTTTAATTTTATAATGTTTAATGTCTTTTTATGGGGGAGGGTGGGGATGGGTGGTGCTTTTAGTCGTTATTAAAATGTTTTAATTGTTGGAAACTTCCCCGATTGTTTTTAGCAGAGGGGTGGGGTATAAATAAATTTTATTATTATCATCAGACTAGTGTCTAAAAACACTGTAATTCCGCAAAAGAAGACAGCGGGAATATCATGCCATTATAACATTTATTATCACAAATAGCTGTAATCACATGAAAGAACCGCCATGGAATTATCACACGACAACTACTAGCGCTTCAGGAATGGGAGTTTACTTCTGCAATTTGGCACGGGCAAGATTTTGGCTGTTCTCACAAGAAGACATGAGCATGCTTAAAACTAAAAAAAAACAAAAAAAAACTTAATTAACAAAGTAAATGAACACACAAGCACTGAAGCAAACCTAAAAATGTGCAAACTAAAGAGGACAGTTCATAAAAAGAGCATCTTGTGCTTTGTTTTCGCGTTCTCACCCAGAGGTTTTCTCACTAAGGACCAGCCATTCATGCTGTAATCTCGTGATTACAATGGGATATGGTTTCACACACAGTCAATAGCGCAAAAAAGCACTATTGATGATCTATTGACAGCATGTTCCATGAATGAGAAATAATACCTTTTTTTGCAGCTGGAGCATGGAGTAATAACACAGAGATGACATCATGCAATAGTCAGGCCCATTCGTGCTACCCTGACATTGTAATCCCACAATTTTTGCCATGTCTAAGGATTCCTTGAAACAACATCTCAGGCTTGGCTCAATTGATCACCAACAATGGTCCGCCCTGGCCTCACATTGGGAGGCATGGAGACGCACTATCCATAATGCTGCAGCCTTATTTGAGAACTCATGGCGAACAAGTCTTGAAGAGAAACGACAACGCAGAAAGAATCAAACCCGGAAACATCACCCAAGGAGACCTTCTGCTGTGCTTTCTGCAACCGGACTTGTTTATCTCAGATTGGCCTTTTCAGTCATCAGCACACTTCCAGAAAGTGAGGGATGAGTCCTTCCTGAATCTTCGTTTGCAAAGAAAAGCCAGAGGATAATGTCCTAAGTAGCACCCATGAATACAAAACATTTACCTAGATTTACTCCTCCATAACCATTTTCTATTCATGATTGTTACTTAGACATGATGGTGATTACATGATGGTGACTGGCAGAAAAATATGCCACCCAATTTTTTGTGCTAGGGGGACCATGTGTATTTTTACACAGAAAAATTTCCCAAAACACATCAGGATGTTTGAATACTGGGTGAAAATTCTTCAGATATATTCTTTTCCCACAACAGCAAGAAGAAAAATTCAGAAATGATTCATCTTCACATACTGGGGTGAAACAGTCAAAGATTTACATCCCTATGAGAGATATAGTTTTTTAGACACTTGGAGGGGACTAGGTCAGGTAGGATTGGAAACATGCCCCACACTGTTTGGCACATCAAACTAAACTGCGTGTACAGGCCATGTGTTTATGGCTTGCCAGATACCTCATGTGGCAAAATTATTAGTGGTAGGGATGGATGAAACAGTTTATAACCAGACTATATCAGTTATACACATATTCATCCATATGTCTAGTCCATCCAGTTTCCATATAAAGCTGTGATTGATGTCTAAACACACACAAAACTTCACATTTATTTTCAGACACATCTTTCCCTCACCCCTCCCACATAAGCCTGCCAGAAATTTGAGATCTTCAGAGGAGGCCCTGTTGCATGTTCCAACACCCTGTGAAAGTTAGGTTGGTGGGTATACCTAACAGGGCTTTGTGTAACAGTGCCTCGACTGTGGAACTCCCGACCCAAGAAAGTTAGGCTGCCTCCATCTCTTTTAAGCTTTCAGTGGGCAGCCAAAACAATGCTGTTCTGCACAGCATTCAGTGGGTTGAAATTGCTGTTTTAACTGTTTTAAAACTAGATTCTAGCATTGTTGTTAGGCTGTTTTTAAGTTTGTAAATAGTGTTTTAATGTATTTTTTTAAAATATATATCTTTGCATTGTTTTAATTGGTTTTTATTTGGTCATCACCTCAAGAGTCCTTGTGGGCTGGGAGGCAATAACAGCAATACTTTAAATAAATGAATGAACAAACAACACAAACCTTTTCATATTCAAGCCTTCCTTATGTGTGCTTTTTGTATTTAATTTTCCCTCATTCAGACATTTTCATATGCTTCTTTTGAGCCAAGATGTGAATTTTTAAAAAATTAAACAAGTTGTACAGCCCAAAGGATAACTGTGCACTGATCTGCATATTAGCCGGAAAAGAATATTCAACCGCTTGCAAGTTTGCATATGGGTAGAAATGATACTATGAAGCAAAAGGCATATTTAGATGACGCATGTAGGTCATAGCAGCCATTATCTTAGAAGAGGTGAGACAGAGAAGGGGGAGTCCCTCTTTTATGAAGGTGCTTGCCAACAGCAGCACTTAGGAGCATGTGGATTAAAACTAATGGCCAAGATCAGGAGATACATTATAATTCATTGGGAGAGGAAGGAAGCTGCATCAGTAATTAGCGGTCCAGAGGTCAAGAAGCCGAGGAATCGGTCAGTAGTTGGGATCTGTGCATTTGGTTTTTGAGTCCTAGATGTAGAATTTTGCATTTGACTTGATTGAATTTCACTTTATTAATGAGGGCAGAAATTAATAAAATGAAGTTCAATAGAGACAAATACAAAATTCTATATTTAGGCTACAAAAGGCAGGTATAGGATGGGGGAATACATCATTCAGCAGTACTACATGCAAAAAGGATCATGGGATTATTGTTGATCGTAAGTTGAACATGAGCCAGCAGTGTGATGCTGCAGCAAAGAAGACAAATGTTATTTTCACCTGCATTAATAGAAACATAGTTTCCAAATCGAGGGAAGTACTGTAATAGTCTGACTATATTCTGTGTTGGTCAGAACTCTCTGGAGCACTGTCTTCAGTTCTGGATGTCCCATTTTAAGAAGAATGTAGACAGGCTCAGAGAAGGACAACAAGGATGATAAGAGGTATGGAAAACAAAACATATGAGGAAAGGATGAAGGAGCTGGGCTTGTTCAGCTCGGTGAATAGAAGATGTAAAAGTGGCATGATTGCACTTTTTAAATACCTCAAGAGCTGTCATGGAGAGGAGGGGGAAGGCCTGTTTTCCACTGCCCAGAGGATAGGACCAAGTATAATGGTTTGAAGTTTCAGGAGAGCAAATTTTGATTGAACATTAGAAGGAACTTCTAGATAGTAAGAGCAGTTTGGCAGTGGAACCAATTGCCATTAGCAGCAAACCTGTGGTCTGTGGACCCCCAAGTGACATGATATCCTCACAGGGGATCTGCAAGGTTTGAAGAAATGTTATGAACTTTTACAGTTAGAAGACCTGAGTTCTTTTGTACTTTCAGTTCTTGGTGATTGATTTCTTTTTATATTGTTGTCTTTGTAATACATTATAATTGCATAAATTTGTCATAGACCCATTAAAGTTTTTCCATTATTTAAATATAAAACATTTGCCATTTGGATAAATTTCTGTTTTTGTGTCTGCCTCTTATGGTTTAAACCTAAGCTTTTTTTAAAAAAAAGACAGCTTTAAAAAGTTGTAAAAATTAAAATGCATTGAGGGCCTCATTTAAAATTTCTCAGCTAATAGCAAAACCCAGAAAACTGCACACAATGGCTGAAGAACTTATATTACCTAATGCAAAAATCATGGCTTCTGCATTGATCAATGATAAAGCTGCCTAGGAACTTTTCTTAATACATTTGTCAAATGACAAGGTTAGGAAGTGAACTGATGGTTTGTTAGCCAATACCAAGGAACAGTTATTACAAAGAATCCACATGCCTCCCTATTTTTGTTGCCAACTGGACAAAAGCAGAGACATAAGAAAGCAACCTGATTGTGCTATATTAAATATGAGCACAAGAGAAATATTTTCAATGACTTACTGTTCATCTCCTCTATTGTTACATGCCACAGTTGAAGAAGTATTTAGGAGCTTAAATGAGTTTATAACATCTCATGACATGGATTGTTTGACATACATTGGAGTTAGCACAGACAAGGCATGAGAAACGTCTGGAAAGCTTACTAGACTTGTAGCATAGATTAGGGAAATCATACTGTTGGTGACTTAGTACCATCGCTGCATACATAAAGAAGCTCTAGTTGCTAAGAAGATACAAGAAAAACTAAAGCAGACCTTCAATGACTCAGTCAAAATTGCCAATTTTACAAAAAGCAACTCACTGAATCCATGACTTTTTCAGCAACTTTGCAAAGATATGGACAGTGAACATCAACTTTTGCTACACTGTGAAGTTTATTGGCTATCATGAGGTAAGGTTTTGTCTTGTTTTTGGAAACTGAGAGATAAGATTACTCCTCATGCAGCAGCAATTTCATCTCACTAATCATTTCACACATTTTTCCTGGTTAGTAAAATTGACATATCTGTCAGATATCTTCACCCATTTAAACATGCAGAACTTAAATTTTCAAGTAGAGAAAGGTACAGTAGCCCCCCTGTATGCACTGATTCATTACCCACTGATTCAGTTATCCACAGGACACAAAACAGCACACCTACCATAGAGTCTTCCTAGAAAATGTGTCCTCTCTAGTCATTTTATAGGTCCTCCAAGGCCACTCCTCCAAGGTATAGGTCCTCCAAGGTATTTTAAATGGGACGTCCCATTATTTTCAATGGTGTTCGCTATTATCCACAATTTTTGGTATCCACGGGGCCCCCGGAACCAATCCCCAGTGGATGCAGGGGTCCTACTGTATCATTTTTCAAGCTGAAGTCAAGATCAAAGCAATGATGAAAAAGATGAAATTGTTGCATCATTGCCTATTAAACCAAGATTATGAGAATTGCCAAACCCCAAAATTTTTCTTACAAGAGTTGTCTGATGAGGACACATCACGTATTACACAACATTTAAAAGATTTGCAACATATTTTCCATGAATATTTTCCTGTTCCTGACACAAGTAAAAACTGGATTAGAGATTGATTTTCAGCTAATATGTATGAACTAGAGGGCCTCACAACAACAGAAGAAGAGAAGTTCATAAAACATATCCACAGTTGGTGCTCTGAAAGGGACAATCCCTTCCAAATTTCTGGGCTCATTTACAAGCAAGTTTTCAGAACTATCAAAGAGGGCTATGAAATAATGATGCCTTTCATAATGATGTACTTGTGTGAAAAAATCTTCTCTGCTCTTGTTTATTTTAAAAATGAGTATAGAAACCATTTGAAAAACATGGAGTCAGAACTTAAAATACAAATTTCAGATATCAAGACTGATATAACAAGACTTGTAAATGAAATGTAGCACTAGCCCTTTCATTGATTAATTAATTAACAATTAACATTAGGTCATAATTAATCAACAAGTAATATTAGGTCATGGTTTGGAGCTCAGGTATGATGATGATGATGATGATGATGATGATGATGATTTTGTATGGAATCATTCCACTAAAAATCTTACAATTGGAGCATATGCATTTACTTATTTCTCCCTTCTCTCCAAATTTGAAAACCCTTGATGAGCAACTTTAAATGTTTGATTCACTTTAGGGTTTTAAATCTTGAGTCAAATCTTGGTGGTCTGTGGCAACAAAAGATATTTAAAGGGGGCCTGTGATAAATAAAAGGTTAAAAAATACTGGCCTAGAGAGAAGGTCTCCTTCTTTGGCTGGCTTCAAGAAGAGGCTGAACAGCTATCTGCTGGGGATTCTTTAACTGGAGATCCTGCACTGAGCAAGGGGTTGTTCCATGAGGTCCCTTTCAACTCTATGGTTCTATGAAAACCAGGATAGCAATAGCAATAGCATTGATATTTATATACCGCTTATCAGTGCCAAAGCACCAGCGGTTTACAATGTGTGTTAGCTAATTGTCCCCAACAAGCTGGGTATTCATTTTACCAACCTACAGAAGGATGGAAGGTTGAGTCAACCTTGGAGCCCTCTAGGATAGAACTTGCAACATTGTGGCTGCAGTACTGGCATTTAACCACTGTACCACCAGGCAGAAGGACATGCAAAAAAAAAAAGGTTGGGTCCAATTCCAAGAGTCCAGAAAGCAAGGCTGAGTGTCCAAGCTGGCTTGTGTGTCTTTTCCACAGAGTGGGTGATAGACTTCCATGAGTAAAAAGTGGTGCCTTTTCAATAGATCGAGCACAGAAGCAACACGGATGATGACGGGAGAGGGACAGCGGCGTCCAAAATGGACCCCCTGCCGCAGGATAGCTGCGTACCTCTCCCGACCTCCACTTACGGGTTTTAAGGCATCTGAAAAAGTCCTCTATCTCTAGGCAGCTAATGAGTGTTTGCTGCCTGCTTTATCTAGGCAAACTGATTGTTCAGTGAGAACGGCTGAGGCAGAACCACTCAGGTTGCAAGTGTGTTGAGCCCCTAATCAAACACTCCTGTACTACTGTTATCCCAGAGGGAGGCATAACAAGATGTAGCTACAATGGCAGAGCTCCATCATCATAACTACGTCTCCTGAAACCAGCCTTTGTAGCTAAGCAGCCCCTCTCCCAAGAAGGATTTCTGAAGGGTGCTGAGCAATGATACACTCTTTCCTGGCAGTGAGGTGTGATACAACATGTTTCATTGTGCCTCGTTGCTGGAAGAATGCCTCACCAAGGTACATAGGATGTAGCCATGGTAGCTGAGGTGGAAACGTAGTGCTATAAAGGGCCCCAAGCTACCTAAGTAGAGAGGCTCATCACCAGAAGCTTAGTCATTGAGTGATGAACTAGCTACAGCAACTATGAAAACAGCAACATCATGAAATAGTTCTTATCTGCATCAATAGAGGGACTACTTGCACCAATGAAATCATGAATCTTCATGATAGTCCCTCACTTTGCAAGCTGACGCTTCACAAACAATGGGAGAGCTGGCCTAAATCTTCACCATTGGGGAATATCTCCCACTCTGCCCATACCATGTCCCTAATCTATTAATTTACCCCCATTCCAATATCAGAGAAGGAAGGGCCACCTAAAGATCCACAGGAGCAGGAAGAGAAGACTCCATCACTGGATCTTCCTCACAGAGGTGGCAGTCTGATCTATGCTATGGCTCCTAAAATGCCTTTCCAGGATTATGGGATTTTAGCCTAAAGCCACTCGTGCAGTCAACTGATTGATGAAACCCTAATAGTAATCCAAACACCTTGAGCCATCTCTGGGCAAATCTTGTTTTTGTTGTTGTTGTTTACCATCCAAAGAGACAGAAACAAAGCAAAACAGAGCTCAACAGGTGGACTGCTATATCTGGCCAGTAGGCTGCACCAGAAACAGGCCTCCCTTAGGCAACAGCAGACCTCCCAAACACATTCATTGTGTTGGCCTGCATTTTGCCTGATCGTCAGACAATCCATTGTTAAAGATACACAACTTAAGTATCAAATACCGACAGAGCCAGTACATTTCAAAGCCCTTGTTTCATGCACTCTGGGCAGTATCTATACTGAATGGTACAAAAGCCGGAGGGTGTCTTGCAGTTAATTAAAAAATGCACCTTTGTCTAGTATGCATTTCCATGTTCTGCTCACATTTTTATCCATCCCATTTATTATTGCTAGTTACTAGATTTTCAGACAACACTGTTATAGTGTTACTATTCCACTTTATTTGCTACGGCTGCCTCCTGTTGAATCCTGGGATTTGCAGTTTAGGGAAGGACATTTACAACTCTCAGCCAGAGAGATCTTAGGCCTCACTAAACTACAAACCCCAGAATCCCACAGCAGGAAGCCAGAGCAGTTAAAGTGGAATAGTAACACTATAACAGTGTAGTCTGAAAATCTCCTTAATTCTTCAGAAACCTGGATCACTAAGCACACCAACATTTCAAATTCTTCTCCCCACCCCCACCCCTTGTGTGATTTTATGTTTCAGTCTGTTGTGTTTTCTTGTCCAGCCATCTGGTTTCATCTTTTGCTTTACAGCTTCATTGTATTCTCTCATTTTCCCTTCATCATATGCTTTCCATCCATGCTGGCTGGCTGGCTGGCTGGCTGGCTTGGAGGCAGCTTCATGTTCGAACTGACCAGCTCTTTCCAGTGCTTCTCATGCATAGCCTTGCTTCCTTGCAACATGTTCTCTAGAAGGGCAGGAAACATCAGAAAATGTCAAAGTGTATTCAAACACACTAACAAAATAAACAGAACTAACATTTGGATGGGGGAATCTGAACTTGTTATGCAAGAAGAGTAATAGGAAAAGAAAAGGCTGATTGAATGAAAGCTGTTTCGTAGGTTGCATGATGGTTCTTAGTAGTATGCAAGTAAAGAACAGAAACCCTCAGCACCCTTGTAGGAGTATTGGAGTCTCTCCCAAAACATTACTTATTTAGATGGTAATCTAAAATATTTTGAGGACACACATGCACGCACACTCACAAGCTATAAACTGAATCTGGTGTGAATGCTATGCACATGGGAATTAAATGAACACATGTGTCAGAGGGTCAAAACTGCCTGCAGTTTGTTGCCAAGTGTATATACCCTGATTTGCCCTAAGTAATGTGTGAATTGGTGACAGTTTGCTTGGGTTCAAGTTACCGTATCTTCTTCCAATGTGCTTCAGTCATGCCTGGCTCATTCCCAATTTCAATATTTAAAAAAAAACACCAGCTTTTGCTAAAAATGTAAATAGTGCCAGCCCAAAATATTTTCTGACTGAGGCACGTTTCCCCCACACCCTCCAATACAGGAATTTGACTTCAACACTGATTATTGGAAATATCTTCTGCAGTAGCAAGCTAATTTAGGAGAGGTAGGCCAGACTATGGGACATACACCTTGCCCTATAAGGCTGCTGACACACTGCATGCTCAATGCTATGGAATTCTGGGATTTGTAGCTTTGTTAAATATTTAGCCTTCTCTGTCAGAGATATCTGGTGCCACAACAAACTAATAATCCCAGGTTTCCATAGAGTTGATAGTTAAAATGATGTAAATCTGCATTATATCTTCAGTGTGTCAGCAGCCTAAGAAAGAGGAATGAGTGGATGCTGGAACGTGTCCAGAGGAAGGCGACCAAAATGGTGGGAGGTCTGGAAGCCATGCCCTATGAGGAGAAGCTTAAGGAGCTGGGTATGTTTAGCCTGGGGAAGAGAAAGTTAAGAAGTGGCATGATGGCCATGTTTAAATATTTTAATGGATGCCATACTGAGGATGGACCAAGTTTGTTTTCTGCTCCTCCACAGACAAGGACACGGAGCAATGGACTCAAATTGCAGGAAAAGAGATTCTACCTAAACATCAAGAAGAGCTTCCTGACAGTAAGAACTGTTTGGCAGTGGAATGCAAGTGTGGCAGAGTCTTCTTCTTTGGAGGTTTTTAAACAGAGGTGGGAAGGCTGTCTGACAGGAATGCTTTGATTGTGCATTCCTGCAGGGTAGAAAGTTGGACTAGATGGTCCTTGTGGTTTCTTCCAACTCTATGATTCTATTATTCAAAAGGAATGGCTGGAAGGGGGGATGCTATCACTGCAGCCCTCCATTAGCTGCCACCTGTGGTGGTGGTTTCACTATGCCTAAAGACAGAAGTGGCCCTGCATACAGAGACAAGCCCCTTGGATGTTAGTCATGACTGAAGAGATTATCAGATGTGGGGAAATGCTGCAAAAACACGCACTCCAAACCATGTCAGAAGAACGCGATGATAACAAAAAGGGCAACATTATCAGACATACGTGTCCTCAGCCATTCCCAGAATGTAACACTGGCACAAACAAGGCTTCACTTTTTTATTGACAGGGCTAAGCCATCAATAAAAAGGAATGCCTTATTCATGCCCATGCTATGCTCCCAGAATGCTGAAGGATGATGTTGTCTGATAATGTTGCCCATTTCTGTTATCATCGCATTCTTCTGATGCAGTGTTTGTTGCATCTGATGATCTCCTGAGACTTTTTGAAATGCATGGAATTTGAGACAATCATGACAGAGTCTACAATAGTCACACTTACTTTGGGCCAAGTGCTGTTGACCTCATTTGGATTTATCTTTGGGTAAACATGTGCAACAAACTTCAGGTCTCATTAAATCTACTATTGATTTCAATGGGATTGTCTAATAAGAACCGGAAAAGTTACTTTAACAAACTAAGATATTGGACTGTATTACACTACAGGGAGGTGACTGCCACAAGCCTAAGAGGGTTGGAAGGAGACTCAACTCTCTGGTAAAATGTAACATACAGCTGGGCTTAAATATTCACCCAATGCTTTTCCACTGACATCAGAACATGGGGCTTAAACAGTCAATAAAGACTGTAATAATTTGGGGGGGGGGGACTTCTTTTCAAATTTTGATACTCCGGGTTAATTTACCACTACTGATGAGGCAGTCAATATTTATCCTCTTCTACATTGACACAGTTTGCTGATGCCTAAAGTGATAATAGACCAATTCTTCAAGTGGAAGAAAAGGTCCCAATGGGAATCTCTCCAAGTTTAAGAAGAACACTTATGGTTTGTTCCTCCATTGCTTCAGCTTTTATGGAGGGGATAGCCTTTGTCATGGGCATAGACCACTGGTCCATCTAACCCAATACTGTTAATTCTTACAGGACTAAGTTTTAAGAACTAACCTTATCAGGAAATCCCTGGCGGTGTCCTATCCAAGCTCTAATCCAAGCTCACCTGCTTAGCTTTCAAAATCAAACAACACCAGATGTATTCATGATAGTATGATTTCATGTGGGACAAACTGTCCTCTTAGAATTGAGATTTGGCCCTGCTCTACCCAAAAATTTATCTATGGGGGATTAAAATGAGGGCTTTGTCCCCCAGAATAAGACTTCTATCCCTGGAATGAAATTTTCCATCAGTCCCCACATTTCTAGCATTGTGGAGAGTAAGACACTGAAAATTGTTCACACCAAGAACTCTTACATTAGGTGTGTTTGCATTCCCTTGCTCACTTTGCCTGCCCCTCTTTTTTGGATGCCTATTTCTAAATGCTCAATGGAATTTTTTAATTACTGCAATGCTAGAAATGTGGGGACTAAATGAAAATTTCATTGAGGTGGGTCAGTATTCTTATTTGGGGGTGCAATGCCCGCATTTTGCCCCCCCACCACCATGTACCTACATCCCCGGATCACCATGTTCCTTGGCAATTATTTCTTCTGTCTTGAATAATGGAATAGAAATGTGATACAGCACAACTCTGGATGAGAGAGGAATGGCTGAGGATGTTGGCCAGGGTGGGAAGTGAGGCTCAGGAAAGGAAAACTGATGTTATACTACAGGTCCACTAATAAAGGAGAAGTCCAGCACATTTTCTAAGATCCAAAAAATGAGTGTGCTTATTCCTGTGCCTTTAGAACAGTGTTTTATTGGGGAAGATGGAATAATCAACATAGGTGGAAGCTAATGTGTGGAAAGAGAGAGGGGAAAGTCAAAAGCAAAGAGTCTGAATTCTAGTGACTTTTTATGTAAGTAGTTCTGTCATTCTCCAACAGAGGACTTTATCATACAAAGGTGGTAAATCACTGCAATCGCACTGTTTAAGCAATCAGAAACAACAGTATTGAACCACTCACTTTTGCACTGCCCCTACAATAGCACTATGGTGCCATCATGGATTCAAGGTCCTACAATCAGTCTTCCACACCACCTCACAAACCCCACCTTCCTTCCCATCCAGTGCATGAGCTTTTTTTTTAAAAAAAAAAAAAGATGTATTTGCTGTCACTGCACAAACACACAGTGTTGACAGTCTCACATGATTCTGTTTGCTCCTACTGTGCAGCCAGAACTGCAGCAGAACAATGCATCACATCACAGTGAGTAGAACAGCTGTGATATTAACAGCCATTCACAGGGTTCTAACGTCAATGAAAAGATGTACAACATTGACAAGTGGAATGTGAAGCAGCAACAGAAGAACCATGACATCCTGTGATAAGGATCAGCCCAAAACACTATTGTATTGCTGTTATTGCAATTTACCCCCTTCCTGTGATAAAGTCCTCAGAAACTGTCTTCTCAGTACCACTAGGATCCCTTAAACTTAATTTTTAATTTAATATTGGACTTCATCAGGCACCCACACACATTAAAAACACTATCTTGCACTACCAGTGAGTCCTCTAATTCATCCCTGACTTGTTGCTTTGCTCCACCTTTATCATGACTGTCTTTTAGATGTTCTTCTAGAACTTGTTCTTCTAGGGCTTGGCCCTAGAAGCTTAAATTCTGACAGGACATTCCTTGGCTTCTTTCTCCACAGAGTCAGGAGCCAACAGAGTTCCAACTGAAGAAGCAAAACTATTTGGGCGCAGACAGTGTTTTTCCTTGTCTGAGCCAATAGTAGTCCCTCTAGATCCACTCTGCAGTACTGCAGACTGTATATTTTGACACTGCACAACCCCTAATAAAAATCCAGCATCCTGGATTTTGCTTCCTGTTTTCAACTATTACCATCATCCCACATTTTTCCCAGTTGAGGACTGAAGGGGGATTACAACAGTTAAAACAAACATAGCTTAAACATTCACAGCATGCAAATATTAAAAAGTCATAGAATCATAGAGTTGGAAGAGACCTCAAGGGCCATCCAGTCCATCCCCCTGCCATGCAGGAATACACAATCAAATCATTCCCAACAGATGGCCATCCAGCCTCTGTTTAAAAACTATTAATTAAATTAAACTAAAGTTTAAGTAATTAAAGTATCAAAAAATGTAAACCAATTTAAACATAATCCATTTTTTAAAGAACAAATAAAATTCCAGCAAGACACAGGAATAAGATAGTGCACTCCTATAGAAGAGTGGTATTGTGGTTTGAGTGCTGGACTATGGACTTTATCAGACTAACATCTAAAAATGCTATAATTCTGCGACTGAGGAAAGTGGAAACATAGTGGCATGATTACAGTAGTTATTGCACTCACCATAATTGCGCAATACTACCATCACGGAATTATCACATGACCATCAGTAATGGTTTTTGGACTTTTTCAGATGCGTAAAAAGTGCTGCAGAGGGCTCGGGAGAGGTATGCGCCTGTTTCGCAGCAGGGGGCCAGTTTCTGACAACACCATCCTTCTCACGTTACCCTCTGTGTTCCTTCCATGTCACATGGAAGGAAAAGGCACCACTTTTTATTCATGAAGAAGTTCCGTGAGTAAAAAGTGGCTCCTTTTCCTTCCATGTGACATGGAAGGAACACAGAGGGTAACGTGAGAGGGACGGCATCATCAGAAAATGCCCCCCTGCCACAAAACAGGTGCGTACCTCTCCCAAGCCCTCCGCAGCACTTTTTACGCGTCTGAAAAAGTCCTAAGAATGGGATATAAGCTTGTGCTATAGTAACACTTGTCTTCACATTGCCTCCTAATGACAGAGTATTAATGCCTCCTGCTGGCTGGCACATGCACCTGTAAGGAAAATGTTCTCTTACTTCCATGATTTTGCATGGGCAAGATTTCAGCTGTTCTTGCAAGAAGATGTGACTTCATTCTAAAACACTAAAAACAAATAACAAAAGAAATTCACAAATAAAACTTAGAAATAAATAGATACCAAGAAAAGGCAACAGTTGATTAAAAGAGTGTCCTGTAGATCCTCTTCACATTCTTCCCTGGAAGTTTAATTATGTGATCTTGTTGGGAAAGGGAAGGAGGAGAAAAGGCCCACCCATTCACTCTGAAATCACGTGACTACAGCAGGATGTGATTATCACATGTTTGTAAATATTGTGAAAACATATTGAGGGCTGTTGATGGCTTTGCCCATCAATTAAAAGTTACCCCTAATTAACAGGTGGAGCATGCACAGACCACAGAAGGATGACGATGTTGTACGATAACAGGAACCTGTTTGTAATACTATTGCATCATAATTCTGTTATTTCAGCCCCATCTGATAAAGTCTTATGACTCTGGAGGTCAGGGTTTGAATCCCTGCTCGGCCATGGAAACCCACTGGGTGATCTTGGGCAAGTCACCCTCTCTCAGTCTCAGAGGAGGGCAAAGGGAAACCCCTTCTGAACAAATCTTGCCAAGTAAAACCAATGATAGGCTCCCCTCAGGGTTGTTAATAAGTCAGAAACAACCTGAAAGGCACACAGCATCAACACATTGTACAAGGCCCATTTTAGCTTTAAAAAAAAAAAAGAATACATTTTCAAATACCTGCCAAAATAAAAAGTTTTCCAACTTCCTGCAGAAAAATAGCAAGGAGAGTGCCAGTTTAGCCTCTCTAAGAAGGAAGTTCCAGAACCTGGAACTACTTCATTGTACTATCTCAGCTTATGCTAAGCAGGTGTGAATATACAATGAAGTTTCTTACTGAGTAAGGGAGGCATAGACAATCAGAACTTAGCTTATGATGTCCAGTGATGGAAGAATGAAAACTGAATGCAAACAGAAAGCAATAAAAAAATGTAGTTACATAAATGCCATACACATGAACTTTTGAACCCCACCCAACCCCAACTCCAGGCCATTTGAAATCACAGAAGCAAAAGTTCCAGTAAATGTCTGCAATTAGCTTAGTTTCCACTGTTTGTCTAACATAATTTGACGTCTAAGCATGCTATCATCTGGTTACTGGATGTGACTTTTATTTTTCATACTCCAGTGTCGGGAAAGGGAAAGTGATGCGTGTGTCTGGGGTGTTTTGCCAACATATCTTCTGCCAAAATGGTTTAACATGACTGCATGCAATCCATCACCAATACCTACCTAACTGAGGCTCTCTTAGGACAAAACCCAGTGGTAAGAAGGGTGCCTAACCAGATACATTGCAAAGATGCCATTCGGTAGATTACTGAACTGCATGGTTTGCTTAAAAGCTGGGAAAATGCATTCCAGCTATATTCAAAAGCCATTTCCTGGCAGCTATTCTTTAAAAAAAACAAAACCTCAACATACAAAGCTATTCATAACAAAAATGCATCTCCTTGGTATTAACCGGCATCTCCAATACCAGCGTCACAAAATGCTTTATTAGCTTGGAGCAGGGCTTGGGAAGGTAAATGTTTTCAACTCCCAGAATCTCTTATCCAGCATGATCAGTGGCCATGCTGGATGGTGGATTTAGGAAGCTGTCGTCCAAAACAGTTACATTCAGTGGCAGCACTAGGGGGGGTACGGAGAGACTGAACCACACCCGGTGACACTGTCAGAGGGAGGGATGACACCAGCCTTAGTAATGCCACAGGTTACATAGCCTGCATTCATGGATTTATGTATTTGGATTTCTATCCCATCTTTCTCCCAAGTAAGGGATCAAAACAGTTTACAATGGGTGAGATTATTCGGAGTTATGGGGCTGGGTGTTATCAGTACGCTGATGACACCCAGATCTATTTCTCCTTGTCCCGATCATCGGCCTTGAATTCCGATGGCATCTCTCCTCTTAATGACTGTCTTAAAGCAGTAATTGGCTGGATGAGGAAAAACAGATTGAGATTAAATCCGGACAAAACGGAGGTGCTCACGGCAGCAGCCCCAAAACCAGGAGTTGGGTTGCAACCTCCAGTCCTGGACGGGGTCACACTCTCCGTTAAGGACTGTGTTCACAGTCTGGGGGTGCTCCTTGATTCATTGCTTCAGATGACGAGTCAGGTGAATGCGAAAGTCAGGAGCGCCTGTTATCAGCTTTGGCTGATACACCAGCTGCACCCTTTCCTGGAAGTAAGGGATCTCAAGACTGTGGTGCATGTGCTGGTAACCTCTCGTCTAGATTTCTGCAATGCGCTCTACATGGGGCTACCCTTGTGCTTGGTCTGGAAACTTCAGTCGGTACAAAATATGGCAGCCAGAGTGGTCTCGGGAACATCTCGGAGAGACCATATAACTCCAGTATTAAAATCTCTCCACTGGCTGCCTATCAGTTTCCAGGCCCAGTATAAGGTGTTGGTTATTACCTTTAAAGCCCTAAAGGCTTGGGTCCAACTTATCTTCAGAACCACCTCCTCCCATACAATCCTCCCCATGCACTCCGGTCCTCTGGGAGGAATTTGCTTCAGCCACAAAAATCTAGGCTGTCTGCAACCTCCCAGAGGGCCTTTTCGGTAATCGCCCCCAAATTGTGGAATGACCTACCAAACGAGATCCATCAGATGACAAGCTTAAGTAGCTTCAAAAAAGCACTGAAGACGGATCTCTTTCGGCAGGCCTTTCCTATTAGATCCTGGCCTCAAGAGCTGCGTCTCCTGAGCTTTTTTTGTCTTGTTTATATTTGTTTTTAATCTGATTTTAGCTAGCTGGTTTTAATTTTATATTGTTTAATGTCTTTTTATGGGGGAGGGTGGGGGTGGGTGGAGCTTTTAGTTGGCATTGTAGAGTTTTAATTGTTGGAAGCCGCCCCAATTGTTTTTAGCAGAGGGGTGGGATATAAATTATTATTATTATTATTATTATTATTAGTCAAAACAAAAATAACCCAAAAGAGTATGCTAAAAAGCATTAAACCACAAATCCAATTAAGACACTACTTTTAAAACAGTAGTTTTAAAAAGTAATTTAAAAACACATATTACATATTAAAAGTAGCATACCCAACTGCACATCCCTCCACTCCAGTCAGTTATGGCTGAAGGCCCATTTAAACCAGAAGTTCTTTGCCTGCTGGTGAAAGGAGAGCAGCGAGGGACAAACCAAACCTCTCTTGGGAGGATTTTCCATAGTCTAGGGGAAGCCCCCAAGAAGGCTCTCTCCCATGCGACAAGCCCAGGCGAGTAGTGGGATGGAAAGAGAACCCTCTCCCAAAGATCGTAAGACTCGGGCAGGCTCATATGCAGAGATATGGGCTTTGAGATAGTCTCTATTCAGTTTTGAGCAACTTGGCTGAGTGTAAGAGCTGACAATTAATTCAAAGTCTAACGTTACAGCTTTGAGAAACAAACATCAAAACCACAAGTGGACTCTCAGTGGTCACTTTCCAGAGAATGGGTAAGAAATGCCACATGTACACATACCCAATTTTACTGCCTTGCCCAAAACTACCCCACTTCGAATTGTCTGCCTTGGCAAATTTTTCCACAGAAGTGAAAGAACAACATTTTCCCTTTAAAAACAGCATTTTCCTTTAAACAATGTGGGTGCTTCTCACAGCAAACTGTGAGCCAGAAGGATGTGTAGACCTCTACCATGGTTTGGGGGTCAGGTGCAAATGTGGGACCCTGACCTCTGCTTTGAAACACGTACAATCCTTTGACTTTGGCCTATTTCTTTATTTATCCAATAAGTGACCCTACACAAGCAATTGTACCAGGACCCTGGGTGCCAAGGTTAACAGATGATAGGCATCACTGAATCAAAATCTTAGAATACTGACCTTGCAAACCCCCACAGGCCAAACTTTCAAGGCAAGTATGCATGAAACGTAAGCACAAATCCCATTTCTTGAAAAGGGATTTCAGTACATACTTTGTGTCCGCTGTTAGGAGAATTTATTTGAAGAATCTTCAACATTTCCACCCTCTTCCAGGAGACCCAAGAATGCTATTTAAATGAAGGCTCTCCCTCTTCTGTGTCTGCATAAAATCCTGCTACCTCATCTTTACTGAGTATATAGATTAATACAAAAAAAAAAATCTCTAAAACAAAATCCAGGATCAGAGCACGTGTCTTTTAAAAAGTAGTATCTAGATGGTGCATCAGGTTTATTGCATTGCCTCTTTGAGATTATACAGAGAAAGGGGGCGGGGGTGCATTCCATGGAGCTCCCAGCTAGACAGAAGTTTGTATATATGAATCTTATATTGCAACACAAAACATCAGCTTGACATTATTTCCAGATCCATTAGTAGAGGAGGAAATTGGTGGTTTTTCCATTGGTGTAAGACAGTGGTGGGGAAAGTAGAAGTACACATGCAGCCCTTGGAACCCCATTGTGCCATCCCACACCACCCCTGAAGATCCCCAAGTGTCCAGAGGCACCCCCAAAATTAATATTCAGACATGGTTTCATCCCAAACACTGCAAAACCAGCACAAAACATGGTAGTTTTGCCTTCCTAACATCAGCCTGAGCCCCCAAAACATAAAATATGCAAAATAATTTAAGACCCAAATTGTCTGAAGATAAACTCAGGGACCCATTCATACTACAGAATTATAACACAACAATTCCACTTTAACTGTCATGGTTCAGTCCTATGGAATCATGGGATTTGGAGATTAGGGAGGAGCATTTAGCCAGGAAGCTCTAGTGCTTCACCAACTACAAACCCCAGGATTCCACAGGAATTGTCTGATTGCCATGACAATTAAAGTTGAATATAGTGCTATAACTGTGCAGTGTGAATGGGCCCTAAAAGTGATGTGACATCATTTCCTGTCATGTCAGGAATGCTGGTGTGGCCTGCAGGTGCATCACAAGGAAGAAATTATTTCACAGATGAAAACTGTGGCCAAACAACATCAGAATGGCATCAGAATGGCAAACTTGATGGTAAACATTATTAATGAGGAAGAACATTCAAGGTAGGAGAAGCTGGGAACTTCCAGGTGAGGACCAATGGCATTTTGAAGTCCCCGTGTGAGCTCCGCAGCAAGGAAAGCTTAGGCAGTAAAAAAAAGCCAGCTAGGAAGCAAGCTCCTGCCAATGAAAACTCTCCCTGGACAAGGAGAGAGCATGCAATCACTCATGTTTGCTCTGAAATGCTTCTACTCCCTAGGAGATCATGGAAACTTCAGTGTAGTAGGTTGAGCAGCTCTAAAATAAGCTGGGAATGCAAGCAGAATATATTAATATCTGAATCTGAATGGCTGTCTCCCCTGTTGAAATCGAGTTCAGCCCTGACCAGAGATATTTTTTTTAATTTTAATATTAAATTTTATTGAACAACAATATCAACAAAAAAAGTACACAGAACAAAAACAACAACAGCAACAACCAAACAAATACCAAACACAGAGACTTACTAGTTTAAACAAAATAGAGACAAATATAATAGTACCTGAATTAAAATGACTTCCTGCTTGCTCTCTTCTTGCTCTATAGTAATCTTCACCTATTCACCTCCTCTAAATGTATATTTACACAAATTTAATTCTATCTAAATACAACTAACACTAAATTGTTTTTCTTTCATTATTTACACAGTCCATACTCATTGCTGAAACTTCTATCCAAATATCATTTCATATCATTTCATATCTGTCTCTTTATACAATTATTCAAATAATAATACCTCATATTATACAACATATGCTATAATTAAGAAATTTAGCAATGAATAACACTAAACAACAACTATAAAACTATTTTCATCTACCTAACTATAAAAACCAATGATGCTGATAGCTCCTTCTTTTCGTCTTGTGTATTCTATAAATGGTTCGCATATTTTTAAATATTTTTCCATTGGTTTCCTCCTTACCAAGTTTGTCAATTTGTCTAATTGAGCCAATTCCATCACTTTTCCTTTCCATTCTATTTTTGTTGGGATTTCTTCTGCCTTCCACCTCTTTGCCAAAACCACACACACCGCTATAATAAGATAGCTTAGTAGAGATTCCTTTTCTTTTTAATTCTCTAGATTTAACATATTTAATAAATATAATTTAATAAATACAGTTCTGGTCTCAACCCCACCTTGAAGCCCACAATTTTCTCTATTTCTCCTAGAGGGCATTTTAGGGCAAAAAGGAGGGGAAATGCAAGTTTTTTTGACCCTTGGGAACCACAGAAACAGCCCTAGGGGCTGCATGCAGCCCACAAGCCACAGTCATCTGTTTTCTTTGAGTGCTTTTTACTGTCCAGGATGATGTTCCAAAGTGTAGCCTTGGTAGCTTAACAATGCAGAATGGTCATGTACAAAATTTTGAATTCCCTGTTCAATCTGGGGTGCACCTGACAGATGGTTTCCACATGGTCACTTGTTGGAAGTAAAATGGTGTGAAGCTGGGAACTTTGGTAAACTGAAAGATCATATACAAACGTTTTAAATAAATAGAATAAACATGTGATTCAGCATTTTCCCCTCTGCTATAACATAGCTGTAGTTCTGTTTCATATCCTTTGCGGTTAAACACTGACTGTTAGGAAAGCAGACCTCTGTTTCTTTAGCCTATTGACCATAAAACCAAGACTGTAACATTGGTCATATGAAATCAGACTTGTCAAATGTTTGAATGACAACTTAACTGGTACCCAAACAATGTGTCCTAAAATCCTTTCTTGTATAATAATTGCTGTCCAGAGAACCAGTATGGTATAATGGTTTGAATATTGGACTGGAAGTCTGTAAGATCAGGGTTCAAACCCTGCTCAGCAATGGAAACCCACTGGGTCACCTTGGCAAGCCACACTCTTTCAGCCTTATAGGAAGGCAACAGCAAACCTCCTCTGAATAAATCTTGCCAAGAAAACTCTATGATAGGGCAGTCATAAGTCTGAGTTGACTTGAAGGTAGATAATAACAACAAATATGCTGCCCACTCAGAGCCATTGGGATATGATGAGACACTAATCTCAATAAACATTTTAAAACTCACATTGCATTAATGGGTGTTTGGTAGTATATCTAAGATTATACATTTCTGAACAAATGGGAGTGCTTTCTGGAGAAGCCAGGAAAATCAGAGTGTCTATTTGCGATGAACTAAATTGGGACCAAGCTGTTTCTGTTTGACTCTGGACTCCATACATTAATTTGTTCCACTGGCTTGAATCTGCAAGGGCTGATGAGTTCCCCATGTTGTACAAAATAGTTTACCATCTTCCAAAGTGTTAAAACTGTTTATAGAACACATCTGCTGGCCTGTATCATGTAATCACTGAGCATTGTGTTTATAAACCACTACACATAGTACAGGTTATAAAATGTCTCAAAATTTAGAAGAGCATGAAATTTCTAATAAAAAAAATCCACCACATGTCAGATGTTTTTACCCTCCCTACTGCCTTTCTAGAATCATATCAAAGGGCATCACTCTACCTACCAGTGGTGGTGAAAACTCTACCAGATTCTCTAAACTCTCCAAACCATGAAATTCACAGATAAAATTTGGCAAGGCAAGTAACAAAGACTGATCCAGTGGCAGTTAGGGGTGGGGGGAGTGTTGTTACATAAATCATCAGGCACCAGGAGACACATGTACTAGTCAAGGCTGTGTGCACATCTCCTGAGGAAGTTCCATTGAAATTAATGGACGTTGACTCAAGAAACATCTTGGCAGGTTTTATGACAATAGCTGGAGAGGTACATGTGGGTGGGAAGACTTTGGCATGCAAATCTAAGCATTTGGATGTGAGGCTCTCCAACCTCATCCTAAGACAGCTAGCCCTCACACGCTGCTGAACATCTTTTCCAGTTTGCTACCTCCTATTGGCACCACCAGAATGACCTCTCTGTGGTCTGTTCACCACCTGTTCTCCTCTGTGCCAAGCAATCTGTGGAAATAACATCTTTTCCATGTCTTTGGAATGAGAGGCATCCTCTGGCACACAGTCCAGCCATTGCTTTAGAGTCCTTTAGGAGCACTGTTTACAGAATTCTTATTATTCCCTAACATTGGTACAAAACAGTTTGGACATAATTTAGCCTCCAAATGATTCTCTTAACTCTGTGTATCCAGTGAAAAGTCAACCATATCATGAAGTTAGCCAACAAGAGTCTTTCTCTTCAAATTCTGGAAGCTGGGATAATTTTTTTTCCATGACTAATATATCTCATGCCTGTTTACTCTGTCACATCACACTGCTGAATCTTCTTCCTGCCTTCAGCAATTGAGCAGGCTGCTACAAGGACAACTAACACTGAGCATTCCGGTACTATGGGCAATATGGATGCAAGCCAGCACAAGCTTTCATTGCCACTAAGAATCCTTGCGTACTCATTATATCACTTTCGGGAACTGAACTGCAGCTACATGCCTGCTCTGTGAAGAACCTTCATCCACCAGACTGATTCTGCACAGCTTTTTTATTTATTTTTTTTATTTATTTTTTATTTTTTTATTTATCCCCCGCTCTTCAGCCACAAGGCTATTAGAGCAGCTTACAAATCATTTTAAGCAATAGCAATTTACACATCTACACTGCATTAAGCAGTTTCCAATGTGTGTTAGCTAATTGCCCCCACAAGCCAGGTATTCATTTTACCGACCTACGAAAGGATGGAAGGCTGAGTGAACCTTGGAGCCCTTGGAATCGAACTTGCAACATGGTGACTTGCAGTACTGTCATTTAACCACTGTGCCACCAGGGCACAGCTAAGTTGGTGACTGGATCTTCCTGGACAAGAAGAAGTGTAAAAACCATCCTGGTGTAATTGTGCCTTGGCTGAGCAACAAGATCTTTTTTAGCTCTGGTTTTTGCACAGGAGGCTCATCAATGAGGGGCATCATACTGTCCAACTGTCCTGGTTTGGCAGGGACAGCCCCAATTAATATACTGCTTTCTCAGCTGCTTTTAAAATGTCCTGGTTTTCCCAATTTTCCCTTTGTCCTCAGCTTACTTCAATTGATACAAACTGAGTTCAATGTGCAGAAGTCATTTGCAATGAATTATAACTCAGAGGAGAGAGAAGAAACAGTGGCACCACAGTCTCCCTCACTTTTCTGGAAGCTAGGAAGCTGGCATGCAACATATGACCAAGGCCCCCTGCATGTGATCAGCCTCGGTCACATGCTGTGGGGTTCCTTCCTGCTGCAGCAGAGCAACAGCAGACTGGTAGCTGAAGCAATGGGCCAGCAGGCTGGAACAGGCTCCTACAGTCATGCAGGGCCTGACCTGTTTTTTGCTGGTGGGACTGGATTAAAGCAGGTATTGTAAGGGAGAACACTGTAAGAGGCCTGCCCCCTCTTCCCCCCAGTCCCATCTGTGCCTTGGGGGTTGTGAGGACTGCCCAGGGGCAGAACAGGGTATCATCAGGACTGTAGGGCTCTTAGATGGGGCAAGACAGGGTATATTGCCTGTGTGTAGATAAGCCCTTAGGTCTTGCCTATATAGTCAAAACAATATGAACGGGATGCAAACGTACGGCGATTTGTTCATACAGACCTGCGCATAAATATGTGTCATTCGGAAGGGGAGCAGCCAAATCCATAGCAAAGTCCATATGTGTCACATCCAGGGCTTCATCCAGATTTTTTTAAAAAAAAAAAAAAGCTCTGAATGACATGCAAATGTGTTGGCGTTTGAACTCTTGCATTTGCATAATAATAATAATTGCAGAGTAATCTGATTGGCTGGATGAGCATGGGGGCAGGGCTAGCAAACAGGGAAAGCACTGTTCTATTTTCGGCTAAGCAAGGGTCTGGTAAGTTGATAACACAGCGATCTTGTACTTTTTCTTTCTTTCTTTTTTGTAAATACGATAGCCATGTTTAAATATTTGAAGAGATGTCATACTGAGGATGGAGCAGGCTTGTTTTCTGCTGCTCCAGAGAGAAGGACATGAAGCAATGGACTCAAACTATCTCAGGAAAAGAAATTCCATCTAAAAATTAGGAGGAACCTCCTGACAGTAAGAGCTGTTCAGCAGTGGAATGCACTGCCTTCAGAGTGTGGTGGAGTCTCCTTTTTTGTAGGTTTTTAAGCAGAGGCTGCATAGTCACCTGTCGGGAACACTTTGGTTGTTTATTCCTGCATGGCAGGGGGTTGGACAGGATGGCTCTTGTGGTCTCTTCCAGCACTATGATTCTATGGTTCTATTGCTTGTGTGCACCATGGGAAATTGTTTTGTGTCTGTTTGTTTTTAATTTGGTGGCAGCAGATTCAAAATAGCAAGTAAATCGCTCGCAGCTGCCATCTTGGCTAGGGAATCATGCAGAGTTTAGGGGGGCTCTTTTCACTGTGAAGACAGGTCGCATCATTGCAAATGCCTGCTTTTTCAGACATGTTCATATTTTTCCCCCTCTTATAGACAAGACCTTAGACATAAATTTCTGGGTTTCTCTGCTTTAAATAGTGGTTTTGTGTGTTTATTTGCATTAATGACTTTTGCCCCCTTGTTCCCTGGCCAAACCCTTTTGACCACACTCAAATGTACCTTGGCCACATGTGTCTGTTTTCATCTGTGAGATAATGGAGGGTACAGAGTCCTCCCCACTCTAGCTAATTCCATAGACTAAAACGATGTCCTTGATTTTGTGTGAAGTTGAAGGCTTTCACAGCCGGCATCCATAGATTTTCCTTGGGTTTTTTTCCGAGCTGTGAGGCCATGTTCTGGAATAGTTTCTTTCTAATGTTTCACCTGCATCATAAACTCTACACACACACACACCTACCCAACCATTCTCTGAGGATGCCAGCCACAGATGCAGGCGAAATGTCAGAAAGAAACTATTCCAGAACACGGCCTCACAGCCCAGAAAAAAACCAAGGAAAATCAATGCCCTTGATTGTTCCTTTGCCTTTCCTTCTGGTTTGCCTTTTGACTTAAGACTTGGCCTATATTTCTGGATTGCTCCTTGACCTCCTTCTTTGCCCTTTAGTCCTGACTACCAGCTGATCCTTCATCTCTTGGCTTCTTATACACCCCAGATTGCTTTTCAGATTAAGGAAGTGTTACCTCAACTTTGCTACATTTGTCTAGAGAGAGGTAGTGAGGGCTCAGTGCTAATCTGACTAGAAAAGATTGAGATAATCAGACCTACCTGTTCACATAGTGGGCCTTCTCATGTGTGGTGTGGGGTAAATTATGACAGTCCATAGCAATGCTACTGTTGATCTTGATTGTCCATTTAAGACCAAGCCACGCCAAAATACTTTGCATTGTAGCAGAGCTAGATCATAGAATCGTAGAGTTGGAAGAGACCTCAAGGGCCATCCAGTCCAACCCCCTGCCATGCTGGAATACACTCACACAATTTATTGTTCCTGAGAAATTCCACTCCCACCTATCCACCCGCCAGCTGCTCTAAGGACCATAGCCAATCTCCAAGGGAACAGGGAAAGCTGAGAAGGTGCCCGACAACACCATGAATTCTGCTAATGCATGTATCTGTGTTTGACCTCATGACCCTTGACCCCTCTATACCACTGCTTTTCATCATAAGAGATTATCAGACACAGGGGAACACACCAAAAAATTGTGTTCCCAACTGCATCAGAAGAATGGGAAGAGAACAGGAAGGGCGAGCTTACCAGATCCCCACGTCCTTCAGCTGTTCCATGCGTGTAGCACTACCACAAACAAGGCTCCATTTTCCTTTTGATGGGGACAAGCTTTTAATAGAAAGGGACACTTTACTCACAGCCTCACTATACCCCTGAGATGCTGGAGGATGACATCGTTTGATAATCTTTCCCCTTCCTCTTCTTCTAGCAATCTTTTGATGCGGCTTTTGCCGTATCTGATCATCTCCATAGGCAATGCTTCTTTTGTAATAGCAATAGACTTTTCTCAAATGACTCAGCAGTATGAAGGTCAATGTGTCTCCTGTTATAACTGTGAAGTCTACTTACCATAGAAAATAATCCTGCAATGCTAAATAAATCATTGTTCACATGAGCCACATTCCTATCCTAGATAGGTGCATGTTTATTTTCTTTATTTGCAAACAACAGATTTATTAGAAAATCAGGGCTGACTTGAAGATGGGGCTTAACCTTTCTTCCTGCGTCACAATACTAACTAAAATCCATTCCCTCCACAGACGTTATTTATGTCAGGAAAACATTTGTGTAAGGAGAACACTGTGTCAGAACATGGAAAAGAGATTCCACCTTAACATTAGGAAGAACTTCCTGACAATAAGATCTGTTCGGAAGTGGAATACACAGCCTTGGAGTGTGGTAGAGTCTTGTTTGAAGGTTTTTAAACAGAGGCTGGATGGCCATCTCTTGGGAGTGCTTTGACTGCATATTCCTGCATGGCAGGGGGTTGAACTAGATGGCCCTTGTGGTCTCTTCCAACTCTATGATTCTATGTTCAGGAGAATTGGCATCCATGCCTTCAGTCCTTCTCAGGATTGAACAAGTGGCCACAGTGAGGTGACCACCTCAAGTGGTGGATGCAGGAAGGCAACAGTAGCAGCCCCTTGGTGTTCTCTACGTTAGAGAACAGTTTAATAAATCAGATGGTAGACCCTGGGCCTTTTTGTTTTCAGGTTGCTTTTGTTTGCAATGTCATTGATACTTTAATTCTGTTTTAATGTCAATCTTTTTTTTTTAATATGTTTATTGTAGATACAGCAGACAAACAAACAAACAAACAATATTTTTATACATAAAAACATAAAAACACAATCAAAACTTTCTCTCACATCACATAATCCAGTGTTACCATATACATATTACTTGCATTCTTCTATCTTTCGTGTCGCTCACCCATACTACTTTAACACTTCCTTTCCAGTGTCCCATGAGGATCAGATTGTCATATTTTCTGAGACCTGATTTGTTCCTGGATGATTATTGGCAGTTTTGCCAGATAATGTTACCCATCCTTGTCATTCCATTATTTTCCCTTTTTGATGTGCGTATCAGATTAGTAAAATATCAATGATGTTGGAAAAGGATAACTCCTTTTTTTTTCCTTTTCTCCTCTTTTTCCCCCCCCTCTTACTTATTATGTTTATATAGTTGTTTATGTTACATATGTTTTCTTAATGCTACATTTATAATTTTGATTCTTCCTAAGATATCCAGACTGTGATAGTTGTTAAATAAAGTGATGCGTGATCTTGTCTTTTATAAGTTTCCTAATGTTGTCAACTGGGAATTGCTGCGAAGCTCCCCCATCTATTTTCTAAAAATTTAGAGAATCTATCCCAAGCTTTCCGATGATCTTCAAAGTACTTACCTTTTAGCAACATAGTTAGTCTATCGATTTCTACGGTTTCATATGTTTTAAGTAACCATTGATCCATTGATGGTATATCTTGATTTTTCCACAGAGAAGCGTATGTTATTCTTGCCGCTGCTAAAAGATAAAATATTAGTTTCTCCCTTCCATGATCTAATTTTCCTTCATACATTCCTAGTAAATAAAACTCAGGATTCCATGGTATGTTTCTTCCCAATATTTCCATCATGATTTTCTGTACTTCGATCCAGTATTTTTTGGCTTGCGGGCAACTCCACCATAGATGAAAAAAAGTTCCGGGTGTTTGACTGCACTTCCAACATTCGTTTTTCAGATTTTTATACATCTTAGATAGTTTTTCTGGCGAGAGATACCATCTGTAGAACATCTTATACCAGTTTTCCCGAATGTTTTGACTCAGTGTCAATTTAACTTTTGACGTCCACATTCTCTCCCAATTTTTTAACTCAATGGGGTGTCCCACATTTTGAGCCCATTTTACCATATTGTCTTTTATAGCCTCCTCTTCAGTATCCCATTGCAATAATTGCTGGTATAATCGAGATATCAGTTTTTGATTTCCAGGTTGGATTATTTTATCCCATGGTGCTTTCAACAAATCAATGCCTTCTGTTTTTTGATCCATTTTGAATCTCTCAGTAACTTGTTTATACAAATACCAGTGACATAACAAGCCATCTTTCTCCATTTTCCCTTGACTTTTAATTACCTGTCGGCCCTCTTTTATTTCTACAAGATCCTTGTAAGTCAGCCATTTTTGAGCGGGGATTTTTTCTTTACTAAAAAGTGCCTCATGAGGTGAGAACCAGGAGGGTATCTTTGAACATAGTCGTCTCCTATATTTTTTCCATATTTTCAAAAGATTTTTCCTAATTATATGATTATTAAATTCTTTATTCAGCAGATCTTTATCGTAAAACAAGTAAGCATGCCAACCATATCTGATATTAAATCCTTCTAGTTTCAGCATCCTTTCTTCTTTTAATGTCGCCCAATCTTTTATCCACATCAAGGAGCAAGCCTCATAATATAATCTTAGATTAGGAACATTTAATCCACCTCTGTTCTTTGCGTCTTGTAATATCTTCATCCTCACTCTTGGCTTCTTTCCTAACCATACGAATTTCGAAATATCCCTTTGCCAATCGGTGAAAACCTTCCCATTATGAATTATTGGAAGCATTTGAAAGAGGAATAACATTTTAGGTAAAATATTCATTTTAATTGCTGCCATTCTTCCGAATAATGATAACTTTAGATTATGCCAATTTCTTAAGTCATTTTTTATTTCGATCCATGTCCTCATGTAGTTGTTTTTGAATAGCTCCGTATTTTTATTAGTAATGTTAATTCCCAAATAGCGTGCTGTTTTCATTATTTTATAGTTAGATAGTCGAGTCAGCTCTTTTTCCTCTTCATGTGTTAAGTTTTTTGTTAATATTACTGTTTTTTCTGAATTAACTTTCAGTCCTGTTAACAATTCAAATTCGTTTAGTATTTTTTTCATTGTTTTGATTTCTTCTAAGGGGTCTCCTAACGAGATTAATAAATCGTCTGCATATAATTTTAGTTTATATACATGAGGTCAGACTTTAACTCCTTTAAGTGCATTCTCTTCTCTTATTTTTTTACTCAGTAGCTCCATAACTAATAGAAATAGTAGTGGAGAAAGGGGGCACCCCTGCCTGGTTCCTTTTTCAATCCGTATATCCTTTGTTCTTTCACCATTTATAATTAATTTGGCACTTTGTTCACTGTAGATGGCTTTTATCCAGCTTGTGAATTCTCTTCCAGCTTTAACTTTATCTAAAATATCAATCATAGTCTCCCAGTTTACATTATCGAAAGCTTTTTCAGTATCAAGAAATATTAAAGCCATTTTTTTCTCATTGTGAAAATTATAATATTCTATTAAATTTAGTACGTGTCGGATATTATCTTTTAAGTATCTTCCAGGTAAAAATCCCCTTTGGTCTTCTTGTATCCAATCTGCAAGTATTTTTTTAAATCTCTGAGCCAAAATTGACACAAAAATTTTATAATCTACATTCAACAATGAAATGGGACGATAGTTTTTTGGAATCTGAGGGTCTCGATTTTCTTTATGGATCAGTATTATATTGGCTTCTTTCCATGATTGGGGAAGTGAACCGTTTTTTATTTTTTCAATTGTTTTCTTAAAAGGTTGAATTAAGTGTTCTTCCATAATTTGATAATATTTAGGAGTGAATCCATCTGGGCCAGGTGCTTTCCCCAATTTTAGTCTCTTTATTGCCTCCTTAACTTCACTCATGGATATTGGTTGGTTTAAACTGTGCCTTTGTTCCGCTGTAAATTCAGATAAAGGGCTCATGCTTAAATTTTTTTCTATGTTTCCATTTCTTGTTTCTTGTTTCTTGTATAAAGAGGCAAAGTAATTTCTGAATAGCAATTTGATCTTACTCTGATCCGTATAAACTTTCTCTCCTTCTTTTACCTTGGCGATATGATTCCTTTCTTTCAACTTTCGCAGTCTAATTGCCAGCCATCTACCTGGTTTGTTTGAGTTCTCAAAATGCGTTTGCTTAGCATATAATAATTTTTTCCTCAATTCTTCAGTTGTCATCATGGAAAGTTGTTGCTGAAGAACTTTTATCTCTGTTAGTATGTTTTTTTAGCCGGATTCTCTTGGAGTTCTTTCTCTTTTTCTCTTATTGTTTTATTTATCTTAGATATATTTTCCAATTTCTTTTTATTTCTGCTCCTTGCTGTATGAAAAAACCTCTCATCACTGCCTTTGACGCCTCCCAAATTGTAAAAATGTCCGTGTTGTCGTCCTGATTTTCTTCAAAATACCATTTGAGAGTTTGTTTAGCTTTCCCAATAATGTCTTCATGTTGCAGTAAATTATCGCTTAATCTCCAACTAAATTCTACTTTTCTTTCCTTTAGCTCTAGCACGACAGGATTATGATCGGACCAGATCCTAGGGAGAGTTTCTATTTTTTGTATTGTGTTGCACATGTTATCAGATAACATATAGAAATCGATTCTGGAAAAGGATTGATGCCTCTCAGAAAAAAAAGTGAAATCCCGAGCGTCATTATATTTGAATCTCCACGCTTCCGTTAGCTTGAGATTTTCAGTCATGACTTCAAATTTTTTTGGAAGTCTTCCTTGCGATTCTTTAATATTTTTAATCGATTTTCTGTCAAGGGCTGGCGATATAACTCCATTCCAATCCCCGAAGATAATTATTCTATCATGGTCATATGATAGAATCTTCATCATCAGTTCTTCATAGTATTTGTTTTTGCTATCTAAAGGTGCATAGTGGCCAATGACTAGCGTTTTCTTATTATGTATCGTTATCTCTAAACCTATATAATGGCTGTTTGGATCATTGAAAAGTTCTTCAGTGTAGATTTTGTTGTTTACATACATCACCACCCCTTTCTTTTTTCTCTCATTTGCAGATACAAACTCCTTACCTAGTCTTTTATTTCTGAGTAAGCTCTTATCACAGTGTCGAATATGTGTTTCTTGAAGACAAATTATGTCATATTTTTTTTCCCCAGCAAATGAAAGATTTTTTTTCTCTTGTTTGGTGAGTTGAGTCCTTTCACATTCCATGTAATAAATTTCACCGTCATTTTGATTCGCTATTACTCTAGTTCCTCCTCCTCTTCAATTTCTTCCTCGATTTGCCCTTCGTCCTGTTCTTCCGTCGAATCTTCTCTCTCTTCTTTGTGTTCTAGTTGAGGTTCTTCCATTTCTCCCTGTCTTTTAGTCTTTGATTCGTGAGCGTCATGTAAATCAAGTAGATCTTTATGTTTAGTTTTCAAATCCTTTTCATGTCTCACTAGGAAGTCTTCCATCTTTTTTGTAGTATCAATTCTGAATAGTTTTTGTTTGAATCGAAAAGTTATCCCTTCTAGTTTCTCCCATCTATATGGGATACCCATTTGCCTTAATTGAGATGTTAGGGTATTGTAATTTTTCCTTTTCTTCAGGAGTCGCATTGGTATATCCTTATATATCAGCACATCTGAACCCTCTACCTGAAATTTTTGCTCATAGTTTTGTTGTAATATCAGATCCCTTGTTCTTTTCCGAACAAAGTAAACCACGATGTCTCTAGGAAGATTCTTTTGTTTAGCAACTTTAGAGGAGATTCTATAAATCTTGTCCACTTCCCATTCGAATTGAGATTTTGATTTTCCAATAAATTTCGCTAATTTGGGAATAAGAAATTTATATAGATCCTCATTTGCTTGTTCTTTTATGCCTCTCAGTTTTATGCAATTTTCTCTCCATTTCAGTTCCTGGAGGGCACGCTCGTCCAGCTCCTGCTCCTGCACTTCCTCTAGTAATCCTGTCTTCTTTTCTAATTGCGTTGTTTTAACTTCTACCTCATTCAGTCTTTCTTTTAACTCCTTAGAGTCTTTTGTAATTTTTTCAATTGAATCTTTAATTCCTTTGAGTTCTTTCTTCATGTCTTGTTTAATTTCAGATTTCATTTCTTTTATTTCAGTCCTTAATAGTTTTAGGGGATATGTTTGGGTCAGAAGATCTTCTCATCGTTTGTATTGTTGTTTGTGTAGTTCTTTTTGCCATTGTTTGTTTCCTCTCTTTTATCCCTTTCCCCCTTCACTATGCGTATTCCAATCCCCCTTCACCCCCTCTATTCTCTCCCTCTACTTTCTGATTCCTTCACAGCTTTGAAAGTTATCTCCTTCCACCTAGTTTTCCCCTCCCTCACTCCCTCGTCTCTCCCCCCGTTCCTTATCCTATACCCTTACTTCTATCCCTCTTACTTTTCCTTGTAACTAACCTTTTTAATTCTCTTCTCTTTTTCCTTTTCTAATTGTTAAATACGATTCCCAGTTGCCAATTTTGAGTTTACTTACATAAAAAATTAGGTTTTAATTTGTAATTTAGATAACTGTCACAGTCAAGAGTGATTTCAATATTTTCCAAGTTTCTAAACTTGAAATTAAGTTGAAATTAAACTAAATAGCGGAGTAATAACCTTGGGGGGGAAATAACTAAATAAATGTTAAGGAAGAAAGAAAGGGGGGAAAAAAGGGGGGAGAAGAAGAGAGAGGAGAGAAAGGGGACGGAAAAAAGAAACGAAGAGATGTAAATGTAAGTAAATAAATAAATGAATGTATTTAATTAAACCAGACAAGAAAAAAAAAAAACAGAAAGTTTGGGAGAACGATAATCAATAATCAGATCTCAGAAAATGGGAAATAGCCACCTGAGTGGCTTAATCAGTTATACTTCAATCAACCTTAATGCAGTTCAGTTACTTCGGTGCTATTAAATTGATGTCAATTACTAGCAATATCTAGCAATATTCATCTGTCAATAAGTTGGGATCAAAGAAAATTTTTGTTTTGTTTATAACCTCTTATCGTTGTTGCTACTCCTTTGGTTCTACACTTCAGTCCCACCCACTTGTCTCCAGTTAACCCGGTTTCTATTTTGCAGTTGGTTATCTTACCTCCTCCCCCACCGTCTAGCTCCTATTCGCCTCTACCCTCTCCACCCACTTGCCTCCTCTATCCACACTCCTATTATCCCACTCCAAGTCAGCGCCCACCAATTCTACACTTTCTCTTCTCTTTCAACCGATCCCACTTCTCTGCCTTCTTTTCCTTTTCGCCCACTTCCCCCATACAAGCTTCCCCTCGCCTCTCAAACTCTCCCTCGCTTACCTTCAACACTTGCTTAATCTTCCTCCTCTTCTCCTTCTAAACTCTCTCTACCTGCTCTTCCTACTTGCTCAAGCCTTAATTTCTTTAGCCCCTTACTTCTTCTCTTTCTTACTCCTTCCCCTCCCCACCTTCTCGCCCTCCCCCCTCTCGTCCTTCTCCCTCCACCGCTTCAAGAAGCTACAGCCCTCTTCCCCCCCTCTTCTTCCCGTTCACTGCCAGTTGAAATCGATGGGCTTTGTATTATCCCTTCCCTCTTTCTCCCTTCTCCCCTCTGGTCCCCCCTCCCCTCTCACCCCTCCCTCTTTCGTCCTACCCTCCCCACCTCTTCCCTTATCCCCTCACTTTAAACCCCTCTCTTCCCCCCTTCCCCCCTTCCCTTCCCTCCCGCTTATTTGTATCTTAATAGAGTTAGGGTTAAAGTCCTTCCAGGTGATCTGTTCCACTCCGGCTTTTCCACCCGTCTTAATGTCAATCTTTTGTATGTTTTAACTGTATTGTGTTAATTTATAAGCTGCCTTGAGTCTCAGTTTTGGGGAAAGGTGCGATATAAAGAAAGCATACCTTCCAACTGCACTGATTAAGGATGAGTGTCTAAAAATGCTGTAATTCCATGAATGAAGATAGTGGAAACATCATGGCATTATTACATGTATTATCACATGTCGTTGTAATCACGCATAAGAAACGCCATGGAATTATCACACAATCACCACTAGTGCTTTAAGAATGGGAGTTTACTTCTGCAATTTAGCATGGGCGAGATTTTGGCAGTTCTTGCAAGAAGATGCAAGCATACTTAAAACTCCAAAAACACCTTAATTAATAAAGTAAATGAACACACAATCACTGAAACAAACCTAAAACATGCAACTAAACAGAACAGTTCATTAAAAGAGTGTCCCGTGATTTGTTTTCACATTCTCACCCAGACGTTTTCTCACTGAGGAGCGCCTGTTCATGCTGTAATCTCGCAATTACAACAGGACATGGTTTCACAAGGCACCAATAATGTGAAAAAAGCAATATTGAACATCTATTGACAGCTTGTCCCTTCAATTAGAAGCAATGCTTTTTTCGCGGATGGGGCACACAGTAACCACACAGACTACAACGAGGTTGCGCGATAGTGGGGCCTGTTCATGGTACCATGACATTGTAATCCTGCTATTTTTGCCGGGTCTGATAATTTCCTAAATTCCAACAAATCTTCTGTCACCCCACTTTTTCAGCTGCTAAAATGTCCCGGTTTCCTTTCCTTCCCCCACCTTCTTCCTTTGTCCTCAGATTACTTCAGTTGCTGCAAACTGAGTTCAAAGTGCAAAAGTACTGTAGTTTGTACTCAATTAACTCAGCAGTGGGGAGAGGAGGGCCCTTTACCGTAGGCTTGGGCAAAAGCAAACTGCTTTAGCCTCTCCTAGCTTGCATGTTCTCCTCATTAATACCTTTTGCCATCTTAACCACTCACTGATGTTGCTTGGCTTCTAAGGCTGTTGTCATCCTCCCCATGATAGTATCACCTGGTGCAGTTCAGCCTCTCCAACCACCACCACCCAGTGCTGCTGCAGCTTGGCCACATATGCCCCAGTTTTCATCTGTGAAATGTAGGAAGGTATGAATAAAACTAAGGAAGAGGAGGAGGTCAGGTCTGCTCCTTCTCTTTGCAGATCTGAACCTTTCTTGATTTATAAAATTGCAAGTTCAATACTTCTGAGATCACATTTCTGTGGTCACAAAGGTACTGGATACTAGGAAAAGGAGATAATACAATGGTTGAGATCCATAAAGTTCTTAGGTCACATAAGAGGTGTAGTCTAGTGGGAAGCATTAGCTTTTTTTCTTTAAAAAGCAGGCTCTTGTGCCAGAGCACAAAGTCCTTTTGAAATTCACATCCATTTGTAGAACGGCAGTTTCTGTGGTTTCAATATCTGGCCAGGTTTTTTAATATTATTGTTATTAATTTTATACCCACCACCCAGTCTAATGACACATTTTTATATTTTCACAGCTCAATGAAAGTTTTACCCAACCCTGATTGTGACTTGACTGCTCTATCAGGGTTTCTGCTTTTGTCCTTATGCTGTCTTTGTCCTTTTGGCTGCAAGATCAAGCAGCAACTAGATGCTGAACGCATTTTACTTAGAAGCCAGCTTTCTTTTTTTTAAGCAAAAATAAAAACTAAAAACTGCACTGCTTCTATTGGCCACATTCATTTATTAATTTCAGTGCAATGATATTTGTGTGCATCCTCCTTGCCACAGCAACTGGGCATGGAAGATGTTATAAACAAGAAACACAATAAATACATGACATTGGCCCCAAAACACACAATTGTAAACAGCCCCCTCCCTGTATTACCTCAGCACATCATAGGAAAAATCCCAGTGCTGCATAATCCAGCAAATATTTCACTCCAACAGCATGCCTTCCATCATTTGCCAAAAGGTCGGTCAGCTTGCCTTCCAGTGAGCTACCATTAGAACGTGGGTGGTCTTTAGAAAAACAAAGGGTGGAGTTTTGAGCCTTCTGGCCCCTGGTCCTTGGGCTTGGCTCCTGAAGAAATTGCCTATGTAAGCCATGACAACCCAGATTAAGTCCTCATAATGTGATTTCTACCAAATGTTGCTTGTGGGGCCAGACCCTGACCTACAGTCATGGCCCCCACATCCTGAAGCAGGCCCCCAGGCCAAGATCTTTGTTGGGCCCCCTCCCTATTGCAAGGTTAAGGGCAGCAAGTTGTTCTACAGGATTTAGGATTAAAATAAGTCAGTTTAAATGATGACACCAAAGTAATATTTATATTTATTTTTTATAAAATTAAATGGGTTTACATAATACAAACTTACAATAATATCACATTGGGCCCCCAGGCTAGAGCCCTGTCACACACACACACCCCGGTGGGGGGCCATGCCTACAGTTTCGGCATTAGTGAGTGGGGAATTGCTTGAGATGCAAAATGGCTACCGCCTACAAATGTCCATACTGCAGGAAGCCATAGAATCAGAGAACAAGTTGTGCTGAGAGCAGTCATCTAGTCCTTGCCAAGGACATACCCCTGTCCCACCATTCTCTGAAGATGCCAGCCACAGATGCAAGCAAAACATCAGGAATAAACTCTTCCAGAACACGGCCTCACGGCCCAGGAAAAAAACCCATGAAAAGCATACCAGTTAGCTTGGCAAAGCCTTTTCAGCCTCTCTCACCAGGCAGATGGGTTCTAGAATCCTCATCAGCATCATGGCCAAATGTTAACAGCTATCCAGTGGCATAACAAGGGTTGTTTTGTGTTCAGAAGGCCTTTCTAGATAGTTTTAGCTTTATCCTGACAGTTCAAGGTGGCGAACAAACTAGTGACTGGGAACAGATTGTTAGCAACCTGCTTGTAGCATTTCCATAGGTATTAATATAGGGGATAGGTCACATCTGTGCAGTTCAATTTCCTTTGTTTGGTTCTGCCCTATATGATCCCAAGGATCCTCATTCTGGGGAAAGGGTGCATCCCAGCTCATGGGATTCCTGCCACAAAAACATGGAGTGCTTGCCCTGGGGTAGTCTAGGCAGAATGTACTGGTTAGGGGCCAAGTTGTACCACCGGTTATGAGAGAATTCTGAAGCCCTTCAACTAAAAGACTATGATGCTTCCCTCTGCCATAGATCACCTGCTGCATTGAATTACCACCAATAAATCTTATCTTACGGTGTGTCAGTTTCAGTACCAAAAGAGATTCCAGGGAGGCCATGGAACCTGCGGCTAGTTCCAGCTCAGAACACTTTGTTCTGGTGTTCTCCTTCTCGTGAGATTAGAATGATATAAAACGACCCCTGCTTTTAAGTACATTGGGACAAACACCTCAGGCAAGAGATGTCCAGAAGCAGAAATGCCAGCCCCCCTTCAAGTCAGTTCCCAGCCATTCCTCTTTCTTGAAAACAGAATTGTGGATGCAAAATAGCCTCTCTTGCACCCCCTAAACTAGCTGTCTATCCTCTTCTGTATGTCAGAAGACCCTGACCACTACCAGTTTTGAAGCAAGTTTCAATTGCCGATCCACTCACCATCTATACATGGAACTGAGGTGAGTGCTGCTTTGTCTTTTGCCTCAGATAGCTAAAGTCCTTTGCCTCAGATAGACAGCATATCCTGGCTGCAGAGGTAGCCCGTTCTGCCCATGTTACCTGGAAACGTGCCAGAGTCCAAACAGAACCGGCCTATCACTGCAACAGCCACCACCACCACCATTTTCTTCCCTCTGCCAGGTCCCACGGAAGCTGGCCGCACCATGTGACAAGCCCCCTGCATGTGGCCAGCCTTGGTTACATTGCTGTGGACCTGCTTTCCATATTTGGAAGAGTAAGGGTGACAGTAGCAGTATAGAGGGCTAGCCTGCCAGGATGGGATCCCATGGACACGTGAGGCTCAATCTTTTCTATCCCAGTGGAAATGGTTTAAAGCAGGTATTATTTTAAATGACAGTAAAGGGCCCTCCTCCAGCTTGCCCCCATCTGAGCCTCATTTCTGTCCTGGGGGTGGTGAGGACTGCCCAGGGACACAACAGGGCAAATGCCCTGCATTGCTTGGGCTGCAGGGCTCACAGACGGGGGCAAACAGGGGTATTTAGCCAATGCAGATAAGCCGTCAGTGTGTCACAAAAGTGTGTTTTTAAAAAGTGCTTGATGAGGATACTCCAGATGAGCCAACCAAGCCAATTAAACCATGTATTAAAGGAGAACACTAGACCAAAAAATCCTTTCCAACTTGAATGCCATCATCAGTAATTTACCTGTAACATATCACAACCTTGTGAAGTCGAAGGCTTTCACGGCTGGCATCCGTAGGTTTTTCATGGTTTTTTTTCCAGGCTGTGAGGCTGTGTTCTGGAAGAGTTTATTCCTGATGTTTCGCCTGCATCTGTGGCTGGCATCTTCAGAGAATGGTGGTGTGTGTGGGGGGGGGGTTATATACTGTGAGTCCCTGTTGGAGAAGATATGTACCTTTGTATATTTGGATGGCTATTTCCTGGGGGTTGATATGCAAGGAGGATTCATGTCTATTTAGCTAATGGTCCATTGTCTGCTGGGAATCCCCCTGTCCCTGGGTGGAATTTATTTGCATGTGTTGAGCCAGAAAAATCAGCAGTAGCAGAACACATGATAAACCAACCTGGACACAAAATGTTATTTGAAAACACCAACATTTTGGACCAGGCCAACAACTATCATGTCAGAATGCCCAGGGAAGCTATTGAAATCCACAAACATCTGGATAACTTCAACAGGAAAGAAGAAACCCTTAAATAAACAAAATTTGGCTACCCGTCCTGAAAAACACCAAAATCAAAACTCAACACATGCAAATGAACTCCACCTAGGGACAGGGGGATTCCCAGCCGACAATAGACCATTAGCTAAATAGACACTAATCCTCCTTGCATATCAACCCTCCTTCTTCTCCAACAGGGACTCACAGTATATAAACCCCACACACACACCCTACACCACCATTCTCTGAAGATGCCAGCCACAGATGCAGGCGAAACATCAGAAATAAACTCTTCCAGAACACGGCCACACAGCCCAGGGGGGAAAAAAAGAAAAACCTATCACAACCTTGTTGCCTCCTTATTGCTGCAGATTAACACAGCCACTCCCTCCCATGAACTCTAATGAGAAGAAATCACCCACTCATCAAGGCATATCAGAAGGAGTTGCCATGGAGAGAGTCTGTCAGTGTTAATGTCCAGTTCAATTTTCAGACTCTTCCTGAAAAAATTACAGAGCTTCACAGTGGAAGAGCTAGGCTCTGCATGACAGTGCTCTACATGATCATAGATCAGGTGGAGATCACTTGCCACCAGAAAGTAATTTCAACAGCTTTCCCCTGATGACCTGTGCTCTAGACAGCCTTACCAGGCCCAGCCCTACCATTAGACAAAGTGAGACAGCTGCCTCAGACAGCAGGTTGCTATGTGGGGGAGAAATGTTTATGGACAAAGCTTGATGTGTTATGTCACCTGCCCCGCACCCCCTGTGTTAGCCTGTTGCCTTCAGGTGTCATGGAGAACATTGTCACCAATGTTGAAATAAAACTGAACCACCAGTCTGGTCAGTTTTTGTTTATGGAATGGTAGGAGGTGTCATCTTGTCCTTTGTTTCAGAATGCAAATGTCTGCAGTGAGTTCTAACCCTAGCATTCAGTTCCTTTCCTGCTTTCTGATGATGATTTTCAGTAGCAGTGGGATCATTATATCCTACTACCAGCAGGCATGGCACTTTGTCAACATTTGGGGAAATTCCTTCTTGGACTACAGCCCCCAGAATCCCCCCACTAATGGGGTCACTGGCAGATTTGGGGAGCTATAATCTGAAAAAGTAACCTTCACAAGGTATGGTTATATAGGCAAAACAAGGCAGGTCCCCTGTTAAAATGTAAAACAGAGAGTGGGAGAAAAACAACAGAGAGATGTGATAAAAGAGGCACCAACAAAGATTAATGAATATGGGCAGAAGTAGCTACATAAATTCCAAGCTTGTGAGTATGAAAAACAGCCATCAATCGATGTCTTCCAAAAAACACCTGGCTCACAGCATGGCACGCAATATCACAGGTTTACATAGCCAGAACAACTTCATGGTTTTTGTGTGTTTCTGCATTAGTATTTCAGCACTCTAGAATCATTCTCCTAAAGCATAAAAATAACTCCAGATAGATGGTGCAGAGAGGTGGTAGGAATACATACCAAAGAATACTAAGATTGAATAGTATTCTATTCCTCATGCCAGGCTTTTGGTGATAAACTGATGGATGTTGTTGTTAGCCTTTGCTGTCTGTACTTTTCATGGGAAAATCCATACTTTCTTCAAGCTGCGAGACAACTTTCAATATGGAAACCATTAGGTCAATTGAATTTGGAATTCAGAAATTGGAAGGAGAAATAATAAATTGAATAGGCTATTTGACAATGAGATTAATACTTGAAATCCCAAAACAATTTTGATTTGCTTCCCTGTCTAGTGCTCATATAACTAATGAAAACAAGACTTGGAACATCTCATATCTGTGACATCTTTTTGTTTTTATGCCTCCAGTCAATTTTTTCTGATTGGGGGAAAGGTGGGGGGGGGTGAATTCTGTAGCCAAATAGTTCCCAAGTGTCGATTTGCCCTTTAAAGGCTTGATTCTAACATACTTATACTCTCCAGGTGTTGTTAGATGTTAAAGATAGGAGAGATTTATTTGTTACATGTATATCTTTCCTTTCCTTCAATGACCTCAAATTCACAGCAGACTCACTATAAATTCACAACAACCTTGTGAAGTAGGCCACATTGAGAAAAAGAGAGAGACTGGCCCAGGTCAACCAATCACCTTTTGGGTTCTGTGTGAGATTTAGCCTATATCTCCAGAGTCCCAGTCCTAATACTTTATAAGCACTACATCTAACAGATTCTCCCCTTGTAAATATCATTTTATTCATATTTGGACAACTTTTCATAGAATCCAAGGATAACAGAATTATACACTGTGTCTTTAAACTGGCTTGAAACAGTTGACAAATATGTGATCCTTATCTTCAAGTATTATTAATTCTGTGCTCAGTATTGTTTTATGAAGGGAAAACAATTATCATTATCCATGTATTTCTTTTTGATTCCTACTTTCTCCCAGTGAAGGGCCCAAGGTGTTTTATAGCATGCATTTAAAAAAAACCAGTAAAAAGCAGTAAGTTCTAACATTTAAGAGCAATGCAAAACAATTTTAAAAGCTATCATATTAAAATCAATTACCAAATTAAAATTGTTTGTAAACATTTTTAAAACATAACAAGAAAGGGGAGAGTAGAGAACTACTATTAAAAGATACTTATTCTTCAACCAGTTATTAGCTAAAAGCCTATCTGAATAAAAATATATTTACCAATCGGTGGAAAGACAGCACCAAGGGAGTTGACCTAGCCTCCCATGGAAGGGAGTTTCACCCCTAGGACCAGCCACAGAAAAGACCATGCTTCATGTTCTCACCAAATATGCCTGTGATTGTGGTGGCATCCCCCACAAAATCTCAAAACTCAAGCAGGTTTACAGTAGGACCCCCTTATCCACTAGGGATTGTTTCTGCGGTTCCTGTGGATACCAAAAACCATGGATAATAGCAAACACCATTGAAAAGAGTGAGACTTCCTGTTTAAAATACCATAGAGTTGCCTCTAGAAAATAGCTAGAGAGGACACATTTTCTAGGAAGACTCTATGGTAGGTGTGCTGTTTTGTGTCCCATGGATAATTGAATCAGTGGATAATGAATCAGAGGATACGGGGGTCCTACTGTACATGCGGAGATATAGGACTTTTTCGGACAGCAATTTGTAATGCAAGCAGGCTTGTCCCTGTTGCGAGGCTGCTGCGCAGCGGGGGGGCATTTCAGGTGACGCTGTCCCCCTGCCAATACTGTTCTGGAAGAGCTGGGAGTCTGCAGTGCCATATTTGGTCATTTTCTAATCACGGTCAACTTCTGTGATTAGAAAATGGCCAAATATGGCGCTGCAGCCTCCCAGCTCTTCCGAAACCGTATCGGCAGGGGGATATCGTCATCCGAAACGGCCCCCCTGCCATGCAGCAGCCTCGCAACAGGGACGAGCCTGCTTGCATTACAAATCACCATCCAAAAAAGTCCACAGTCTGTCTGGTAGTCTGGACCCAAGCTATATACTGGGGACTTTATCTGACCACCCTCCACTAATGTTCTTTTGCCAGCATATTTTGTGGTGTTTTTATTCCGGAAAAAGAGCCCCTTCCCCACCAGACATTACCTTGGTCACATTAAAGAGGCAGCCCAGGCACTAACGGAGAGTGAACGGAGCTCCGTTCACTTCCTGGTTTCAGATCTCACCTATTCTTGCAAGAAGACACAAGCATGGTAAATTCAAATATTAAAGTAAAATAAAGAGACAAAATGTACACACAAGCACAGGAACACACTTTAAGTCCCAAGTAAACCAGGGAGTGTTTTTTTTTTTTAAAAAAAAAAAGAGCATCCCCTACCTGGCTATCCTGATCTCACTCGGAAGTGTTCTGAAAATTGATGCTATATTCACTGAACACAATGGCACAAGGATTCAAACGCCAGCAATGCCAGCACAAAAGCAAAATGGAAGATCAATTGGCAGCTTGGGCCATCAATAAAAAAGTACACGTTATTGACAGTATATGATCACGAAAGCAACGTCATTTGATATGCATGCCCTTTTGCGATCATTAGGTGTCATTATGATGCCATATTTGCCACATCTGATAAAGTCCCAGATATGAGAAACAATCATATGTACTGGTGTAGGTAAGCAATGTAATATGGGAATGACATGGCACAGTCCATCATAGGCTGTACCACAGCAGACTTCAAATTGCAGAAGCAGGCGCATAAAATACTGCCTGCAACAGCCAGGCTAGAACATAATTTCATATTGCCTTTTTTTTTTAAGGTTTTACCCAAATCCACAAATTTTTCATGTTTGACATGGAAAGAACCTGTGATTTGGGGAGGGAGGGGAAAGAAGAAGAAGGTTGGAGAAATCTGACTGATTTCTCTATCCAAGCCCAAGGCTTAACTCTTTAAAAACTGACATTATTTTATTCAGTCTGTTTTTATTCAATCTGTTATTGTATTCATTATTTTATCCAGACTATTTATTCAGACATATCTACACTGCAGAAATACAGCAGTTGACACCACTTTATCCACCATAGTTCTGTCCTATGGAATCCTAGGACTTGTCTAGATGAGAAGACATAATGCTGATTGTTGTGCATTAATGCAAATTCACAGCAGTGTTCATTTGCCTCCATGGTTTTTTTGGCAAAATCACTGGTATATGAAACTATCCATGTTTGATGTTCACAAAGAGCCATGCCTGTGAACCAAGATGATGGCCAGGAGTGAATCACTCACATTATTATTCTCAACAAGTTGCTGCCACTGCACTTTTTTTTTTTTACTGTAAATCTAAGGAGCGCAAGTGCAGCCATGCATTTAAAAAGCTGTTTGGTCACCTCAGAGCAGTGGGAAAGTGCATGATCACAACCACAAAATTCCAAAGCAGTGTTCCTGACCACTTCATTGCTGGCAATCAGGTTTCCACTTCCGCTTTTATTCAGGAATGTGTCATGATGTGATCTTAATGAGCAGGATGCTGCATGTTAAAAAAAAAAAAAAAAACCTCAGGAGAAGCCACAAAGGCTTCTACCACATATTTTTGGTGTTTTTGGCTCCCCACTCCTTCCAAATATAGCGAATCACCACAGCATCTCATTGGGACAAAAGGTATTCTCCTCAAATTCTGTGACTTTTTTCACCATGTAGACAACCCCCTGGTATGTGTAGTTTTGTGAGGTATTTAGCCTTTTCTTCTCAGAGAACTCTGGTACCTATGAGGAGCAGCTTAGGGAGCTGGGTATGTTTAGCCTGGAGAAGAGATGGTTAAGAGGTGACATAATAGTTATGTTTAAATATTTGAAGAGATGTCATACTGAGGATGGAGCAGGCTTGTTTTCTGCTGCTCCAGAGATTAGGACAAGGAGTAATGGGTTCAAACTACAGGAAAAGAGATTCCACCTAAACATTAGGAAGAACTTCCTGATGGTAAGAGCTGTTTGACAGTGGAATGCACTGCCTCAGAGTGTGGTGGAGTCTCCTTCTTTGGAGGCTTTTAAACAGAGGACGGATGGCCATCTGTCGGGAGTGTTTTAATTGGGTATTCTTGCATGGCAGTGGTTGGACTAGATGGCCCTTGTAGTCTCTTCTAACTCCATGATTCTATGGACTTTATCAGGTGCAAAAAATACAGCATCATAATGATGCCACATAAATGCGAAAGGGCGTGCATACCATATGACGTCACCCTTTCACATTTATGTCCCCGCCAAAACCTGTACTTTTTAATTGATGGTGGAAGACCCCATGGCGCTTTTGTGCTAGCATTGCCGGCATGTGAAACCTCGCTGGTTTTTTTCCTCATACTTACCCCATCAATGGCCGGTCTGGCGCAAACACTTACAGGTGAGATCGTGACATCCAGGTAAGTGATGCAATTTTTATGACACTCCCTGGGTTACTTGGGACTTTTAAAGTGTGTTCCTGTGCTTTGTTTAACTTTTTAGTGTTATTTTTGTTCTGTTTTTTCTTTAATTTCCTATATGATGAAGTCTCGCAATAATCCGTGGGATTTCAAAGGAGGAAGTGAACAGAGCTCCATTCACTTCCTCTTTCATTGCCAGGGAAGCTTTTGCCAGGGAAGCAAAGTAAGTGCGGTGGGGAGCATTCTTTTGCTGACATAAAAATTGATTTTTTTATGCCAGCAAAAGAACACTTTAAGGGGTTCATCTGATAAAGTCCTATGATTCTAACAAACTACAAATACCAGGATTCCATAGGATAGAACTATGGTGGATAAAGTAGTGTCAAATTGCTGTAATTCTACAGTGCAGACAGACTCTTAGTGCTGAACTGCTCCTTTTGTTTCTAGCAGGCTGCTCCTCTTTAACACCTGTATGGTAGGTGGTTACTCCATGTTCCTCTGCACATTGGGAATAGGTGTACCTACTAAATTTGGCCAGTGCAAATGGAGGAGAATTTTGTTTCCATTCATTTTTTAAAAGAATTTACCAGCATTCACATATTTTTCCATATTTAAAATGAAAAGTACTTGAGCTCTAAAAAGTTCAAATATGGGATAAAGTGAAACTGACAGTTTCTCATCTCTGGTTAGAACCCAGTGTCCAGCCTCATTCCAGAGCCTACGTGGCTCTGTCTGCTAGGCTTTCTCCCATATTACCTGAATGATCACAAGGCAAGAAACAAGATGTCTGGAAAGAAAAAAGAAACACATTAAAAACCATATGCAAGAGCTAGTTAAGCCAGGTACACCATGCCACAATTCAAAAGAAAGAATTTTTCCACCTTCAAACTCAGTTAAAGAGATGATTGTGTGACTTGATTTTTCATCCCACTTTTCTTCAAATTAAACAGTTGGTGCTCTTAATCCACACAGAAGCCAACAAACAAATGTTAAAGACACAATAGATAGATCAGTAGTTAAAAAAAATAAATGTGTTATTGTTAAAAGAAGCTTTGACTTCAGCAGTGGATGATTCTCTATCCCCATGCCGTTAACTAGGAGAATTTTTGCAAGAGACTGAGAGTCAAACGATGAAAGAAAAAAATTGATATGCTAACAGTTTTCAGTACCTTTGGAGATTTTTTTGCTCTGCTTAAATCTAAAGAGCATAAAAGGGGTGTATACTAAGCAGTTGTCATGTCTTAAGGTATCTATATGTCAATAAAAATAATGTCCAAACTTGAGGTCTGGATCTGAATTTCAACATAACATTTAAACTGCATTGGCAGAACAATCCAAAAGCAGGAGGGGAGGGAGATGTGAAGGCAGACAAACAGCTGAATCCAAAGCCATGCTAAGCTCACATCAGCAAGTCAAAAGCTGGGATAAGGTGTGACTTGAAGGGGAAAAAAAGATATCAGTTGACCCCAGGATTTGTGCATCCTCCCTTCTCCCATACCAGAAAAAGGTTTGTTCTTGGAAATGGGAGGCCTTTTAATCAGAAAGATCCCAGGCTTTGCCCAGTCTACTCCCAGAACAACTTCCTTGGTGAAAGGTCTGGAAACGATGCCTTATGAGGAGAGACTTAGGGAGCTGGGTATGTTTAGCCTGGAAAAAAGATGGTTAAGAGGCAATATGATAGCCCTGTTTAAGTATTTGAAGGGGTGTCACATTGAGGATGGAGCAGGCTTGTTTTCTGCTGCTCCAGAGATTGGAACACGGAGCAATGGATGCAAGCTCCAGGAACAGAGATTCCACCTCAACATTAGGAGGAACTTTTTGACAGTCAGAGCTGTTCAGCAGTGGAACACACTCCCTCGGAGCATGGTGGGGTCTCCTTCCTTGGAGGTCTTTAAACAGAGGCTGGATGGCCATCTGTCGGGGATGCTTTGATCGTGATTTCCTGCATGGCAGGGGGTTGGACTGGATGGCCCTCGTGGTCTCTTCCAACTCTGCAATTCTATGATTCTATGATCCTCTTTCATGGACCTACACACACACACACACATATCAAAGCACTAATGGTGGAACAGCAGAAGCAGTGGTTGATGTGCTCACCATAGGGAAATCCATGAGGTTGGACATACTTCTGTGCCCACTGGTGGATGTCTTCCTGTCTCTCTGGCTTTTCTTCGCAAACGAAGATTCAGGAAGGACTCATCCCGTGCTTTCCGCAAGCGCGCTGATGACTAAAAAGGCCAATCCAAGATAAACAAGTCCGGTTGCAGAAAGCACAGCAGAAGGTCTCCTTCGGTGATGTTTTGGGGTTGTGATTCTTTCTGCGTTGTCATTTCTCTTCAAGACTTGTTCGGCGCGAGTTCTCAAATAAGGCTGCAGCATTGTGGATAGTGCATCTTCATGCCTCCTGATGTGAGGCCAGGGCAGACCACTGTTGGTGATCAATTTGGCCGAGCCTGATTTTGGTCTACTGGTGGATGTAGGAGCTTGGCAACTCTTTGAACTACAGCCATTAGCCATTCTGCTTGGGGATACTGGGAGCTATACCCAAAAATATAAGGAAGGGCTGAGAAACTGGGAATGATTACATATGAAGGACTTTTGAGATCATCAGACAGGAATGAAAAAAGCATTCCTGTCCTACAATCTCCACTCCTGCCCCTGTCCTGTCCCTGTCACACAGCAATCACCACCACCCCCATAACACTTACCTTATCTTCCATGGAAAATGCATCCCAGGAGAGAATGGAGCTCTAACGGAGCTGCCTTCACTTCCTGGACCAAAATCCCACAGATTCTCATGAAAAGACACATGCATGAGAAACTCAAAAATAAACATAAAAATAACACCAAAAAAAAATGACAGCAAGCACAAAAACACATTTTTAAAATGTTCAAGTAACCCAGGGGGTTCATAAAAAGTGTGTCACTTACCTGGATTTCCCGATCTCACCCAGAAGTGTTTTGGTAGGGACCTCCCATTGATGCTGGGATTTCACCAGCATAATAGGGCACCTTTTCACTTGCAGGAATATCCGTGACAGAAACGCAACAGGGATCTATTGATGGCTTATCCGATCAATAAAAAGAAGCGCCGGTGGAACAGCAGCAGAATGGGTGCATAACAAGGGGGGAATGATGTCGTCTGAAAAGGGAGCCCTTTTGCATTCTCCGATCATTCATGTAACACCACTTTTAATGTGCCTGATAATCTTCTTTATCAGTCAAGCCTCTCCAAGTGTTCTTTTGCCGGCATGTTTTAGTGTGTCCTTCTGCCAGCAAAAGAACCCTTTCTACCAGACCTACCTTCTGTAGCATTCAAAGGCAGACCCTCAGCATGAACAGAGCACGAATGGAGCTCTGTTCACTTCCAGGTCTGAGATCTCACTGATTCTCACGAGAAGATGCAAGCATGGTAAAACAAAAAAATACAAAAAAGCAAAGACACAAAAAGTACAAACAAGCACAGAAACACACTTTACAACTTAAAAGTAAACCAGGGAGGTTCATAAAAAGAGCATCCCCTACCTGGCTGTCATGATGTGACCCGGAAGTATTCTGTCATTGATGCTGTATTCACATGAGCACAATGGCACAAGGTTTCAGACGCCGGCAATACCAGCAAAAAAGCACCATGGGAGATCTATTGATGGCATGGCCTGTCTATAAAAAATAATGGCTTTTGGACACTACAAAATCATAACAGGATGATGTCATCTGGTATGAGTGCCCTTTCATGTTAATTAGGCATTGTTATGACACCATATTTGCTGCATCTGATAAAGTCTGAAGTGTAAAATGTACATATTGTATAAATATTTATTCCAGTGAAATTGGAGTCAGCACATGTGCAAAGTCTGTCCAGAATTTCACTGGACAGCATATGGCTACTTTATATGCTGGATGATGCAACATGAGGAAGAGGTTGCAGTATGAGGATGGACATGACCAGTCATCATCACACCACCCAGGATACACCCAGCATGATACAGTAGAGATGACGCAAGTGGCTGATGCAACTGTATCATTACAGACACCTGTGGAAGGAGATCATGCCATGGACAATGTGTATAAATATGGGCATGGCCTATGTTCATTGTTGGGGGTCATTATTGGTGTTGTAGCGGGAGATACTGTCAGATTGTTCTGCAAATGGATGGTTGTTGACCTGTACATAGCTGTAAAAACTCTGTAAGTAAAGTTCTGTACATAGAACTTGAAGATTTAGAGCTATTATTTAGCAACTTGCACATTGTAAGGACAGTACAGAACTACTGAACCCAGCATAGAGGGACCACAGGTAGTGCACACTCTGACAATTCCAAACTCTGGTGGACATGGACATGGAGATCTGCTAAATCCTGCAGGCCCTAAGCACGGCCAAGTCTACCACTGCTCAGGCTGTAGCAGCTGCTTCAGGCCACAGTCTTTGTGTGCTATGAAAGGGTATTAAAACAGTTATTTCATTTCTTACTTTACTGCAAAATTATTATTATTATTATTATTATTATTATTTCTTTATATCCCACCCCTCTACAAAATGCAATCGGGGCAGCTTACAACATTTAAATATATACATTTAAAACCATCCATCCCACCCACCCCTTAAAATACAATTAAATAATCCAAAAAATTAAAACATACTAAATAAATACTAAAAATAACAATAAACAGTGGCTGTATCAGGATCAGGACAAATTAATTTTTTCTTTCTGATAGCCAGGTATCTGTTCAGGGAAGGCCCGCCTTAAGAGATCCAACTTAAGAGCTTTTTTAAAGCTATTTAAGGTGGTAATATGATGGATCTCATCCGGCAGGCCATTCCATAATCTAGGAGCAATAGCCAAAAAGGTCCTCTGGGAGGTTGAGGAAAGCCTAGTTTTTAAAGGATGTAGCAGATTCCTCCCAGAGGACCTGAGCGCACGGGGAGGATTATATCAAAGGAGGCGGTCCCAAAGATAGGTTGGACCCAAGCCATTTATGACCTTAAAGGTGATAACCAACACCTTGTACTGGGCCCGGAAACTAATGGGCAGCCAGTGAAGTGATCTTAAGATCGGTGTTAAATGATCTCTTCTAGATGTACCCGAGACCAATCTGGCTGCCATATTCTGTACTAGTTGAAGTTTCTGGACCAAGCACGAGGGTAGCCCCATGTAGAGTGCATTACAGAAATCAAGATGGAACGTTACCAGAGCATGTACCACGGTCTCAAAGTCCCTGATTTCCAGGAAAGGGCGCAGCTGGCAGATCAGCCAAAGCTGATAACAGGCACTCTTGGCCATTGCATTTACCTGATTTGTCATCTGGAGCGACGAGTCCAAGAGTACCCCCAGACTGCAAACACAGTCCTTGGAGGAGAGTGTGACCCCATCCAGGATGGGAGGTTGTATCCTAATACCTGGGTTTGGGGCTGCTACTGTGAGAACCTCTGTTTTGTCTGGATTCAGCTTCAATTAGTTTTCCCTCATCTAATCCATTGCTGCCCTTAGACAATAATTAAGAGAAGAGACACCATCTGAAGTCAGAGCTGAAGACCGAGACATGGAGAAATATATCTGGGTGACATCAGCGTACTGATAACATCCCACCCCATGCCTCCGGATGATCTCTCCCAGCGGCTTCATATATATCTTGAATAGCATTGGGGACACGATGCCGCCTTGTGGTATGCCACAATTAAGCTCTTTCCTTGCAGAACAACTATCCCCGAGCATCATCCTCTGGAATCTACCCAAGAGGAAGGAGCGAAACCACTGCAACGCAGTGCCTCCAATTCCTACCCTTCTCAGGCGATCCAAGAGGATGTCACAATCTATTGTGTCAAAAGCCACTGAGAGATCTAGTAGCACTAACAGGGTCACACTACCCCTGTCGATGCTCAGGCAAAGGTCATCAGCTAAGGCAACCATGGCCGTCTCAACACCAAATCCCATCCTAAAGCCAGTTTGAAATGGATCTAGATAATCAGTGTCTTCCAAGACAGCTTGAAATTGAAGAGCAACTGCTCTCTCGATCACCTTGCTCAAAAAAGGTAATAAAGAGACTGGTCTGTAGTTCTTAATATCCAGAGGGTCAAGGGAAGGTCTTTTTAGGAGCAGTCTAACAACCGCTTCCTTCAAGCAGGATGGAACATGACCATCCCTAAGGAATGCATTGATGATGTCCGTAAGAAACATCCTCAAGGCATCACCCCCCTGGATGGCCAGCCATGAAGGGCAAGGGTCAAGAGGGCAGGTAGTCTTCCTCACTCTACCAAGGAGCTTGTCCACATCATCAGTACTTACAGATTGGAACTGATCCAGTATAATTTCATCAACAGAGTTACTGGACACCTCATCAATTGAATCTGCTGTAACCCCAGCATCCAAATCGGCTCGTATGTGAGAGATTTTATCTGCAAAGAAGTTGTTAAATGTGTCACAGCAGGCCGTTGTCAGTTTTAGTAATGGGTTCTGCACAGGTGGAACCTGTGTCAGTTCCCTCACCAGCCTAAACAGCTCTGCCGGGCAAGACTCTGTGGACGCAATGCATGCAGAAGAGAAAGATTTCCTCACTGCCCACATTGCTTCTCTATAGTAATGAAGAAATTTCCTATGACAAGTCCTGTCAGACAAGAGCTGAGTTTTTGCCAGATGCACTCTAGTCATTGTCCAACCTGCTTCAGCTTCCTAAGTTCTTCAGTATACCATGGTTGGCGATTTGAAGTGGGTTGGAGAGGATGCTTGGGAGCGATCGTGTTGATAGCCTTGGTAAGGTAGATGTTCCAGGTATTGACCAAGGCTTCGACAGAATCACCGGCGTTACCAACCAATAAACCCTCTAAGGCTTTCTGGAATCCAATTGGTTCCATTACCCTTCGAGGGCGGACCATTCTAATAGGTCCTCCACCCCCGACGGGATGGACAGTGGCTCTGAGTTCAGCCTGCACCACAAGATGAGGAGAGGAACTTGTGGCATTTTTAACCTCATCCAGCAAAATAACTTGCCTGACTCTGGGGGTTATTCACTTGACTTGTGGTGGGGAGGACACCATTTGTTGCCCAGTATGAAAATATCTTGGGCTAGCCTGGACCCTGGAGTATCCTTTTAAGAACCATGGAATTATGGCCCAAATTCATGTTTTGATCCCACACACACTTTTAATTAAATACGTCAGTTCTATTCTTTCAAAGCATTTGCAATAACTTTTCAGATAGCAATACAATATATAAAGTAAGATGACATGTTTTCAAAAAAAATTGTCTACATAAATGTAACTGATTTGGCATGGTGGGGATAATCCCTATAGGCCTGCGGAGATCCAATCTGAAATCCTCATTCAGCCATGAATCCCACTAGGTGATCTTAGTCAGTCATTATCTCTCAATCTGTCAGCTGGTATAGTGGTTGAGTGCTGGACTACAACAATGATGTGGGATCCCATTGGGACCAAAGGTATTCTCTTGAATTCTATGAGGAGTATTTTCACCATATAGACAAACCCTGGTAGTCAGGTGAGGCAATGGAGCACTCTGGCTGAGAATTCTAAATGCCCCAACCAAACTGCCAATCCCAGCATTCAACCGTGACAGTTACAGTGGGATTATAGCACTATAATTCTGTAGTGTGAATGGATCCCTGGTAACAAGCAACACCTGTTGACATCCACTCTTCTACACAACCATTAAAGGGACAGGAGCCCTGTCCAGTTTTCATTCTGGCAAACTTAGTTACCATTATGATTAGAAGGTTTGTTGGTTTGTTTGTTTTAAAAGGAACTCTACTTTCCTGTTTCTCAAAGGAGATTATCACATCAGACTCATGTCTTGCTTCAATTATTTTAGTAAAGGAAATGGGAACATACCGGTCCTACAACATTCATTATCACACCTCTCTTCCATTCACATGACTGTGTCCATTTGGCAACCCCTTCTGCTGCCCCTGATGCAATAGTCTTTGGTTCAGTCCTGGAATGAGTGAGGTCACGTGGCATGAAGGGTCCTTATTCTCATCTTCTCCCTCCTTTCAATCTCTTTTCCAAAGCAGCATGGAGTCAGCCTGCTTTGGAATAGCCAGTAGGAGGGAGAGAGGAGTAAAATTAGACCCCCCCCCAATGCTATGTGACTGTACTCACCCCAAAATTGAACCAAAGAGACCTATTAAACTAGAGCAGCAGCAGATCAATATTGGCAGTCATTGACAATGAAAGCCTGCACTCCAACGGCAAGTTGAATCAATGGGATGAAAACAATGTCATGCAATAAGGTATGGCCATAGAGATTGTGATACAGCTGCAATCATGCTGCACAACCCTTGTGTGACAATGTCCAAAGATGACTAAAACAATCCCTCTTTGATTGATTGATTGATTGATTGATTGATTACACAAGCTTGTAGCTAAAAGCCACTGGTCTTTGGTTTCCTCCCATCCAACACATCTTCACCTCAAAATCCACAACAAAGCAGCAGCACGTGGACCAAGTAATTTTCCTCATCCACTATTTAATGAACCCACAACCCCATAATTATTAAAGTAACAAGAATGTTACAATTACACCTCAAAAGGAATTATGTTAGCTCTCCTTAAACTATAAATGTAACTTAATTACAATAGTCTTAGTTATTCAAAAAGGAATTAAATACAAGTAACCAGTTATTGCCAAGCTTGGGATCAGAAAATGTATGCCTTTGAGCCATATATAATCCTGAAAAAACAATGGGAGAAGGCTTTAGCATCTTGTTGGCCCAAACTGGAAACAGGATGTCCAATTAGATGAACCCTTGGCCCACCCCAGCAAAGTAATTATCATGTTGTTTAAGGAATATTTGTACAGAGACTTGAATCTAGCATAGCCATGTGTCCTAATTTACAGAGGATAGTCCTCTATTTTATTTAAAGGGCTTCCTAGACAACAATATTCTGATGAAATCCTTTTTTTTTTTTTTAAGAACTTTCCAGTCCAACTTGGGTTTAAAGATAAAGAATTATTCTTTGGCAGTTCATAATCGGCCACCCTCGTTGCATCATAGAAAACATAACCTTCAGATGGTGGCATATGTGTTTCAGAGAGAGTATTCAGCCCTGGAAAAGCTACGGCATAGCTTCTGGGGGGAGACTTTTTTAACCAAGCAGTAAAGTAACTGTGTCTGTTTGTCGTTACGGAGCTGTTGTGCTTTGTGTTTAGTAGGTCAACAAACTGTCGGCTGATTAATTTGTGTCTGGGCCTATCACGCAAAGGCTGTTGTTTCACAGAAGGTTTCAATCAGTACAGCCAAACCAGTAAAACAGGACATCCTGGTCAGAATTACTTTCTCAACCTCCTCTTGAACTGTTGCTTTTCCAATCAGTCTTGGCAGATTTCATTAGGAGCCAGCAACTAGAGCATGTGTATTGAACTGCACACAAATCTGTTCATTCAAGAAAAAGAATATATATAATCTGGTGCAGTGTTTGATAATGTCTCCAGTATAAAATGCAGAGAGGTAATCAAATCACTTTTAACTTGATCCACACTGTCAACCTGCCTGCCTATCATCATGATTCTCCCTGTGTGACATTATCACAGCCCTCAAGGGCCATTGGACAGTGATGTAGTGGACCCAGGGCTTGCAGGATTGAAGCACCAGGACCTTTGACTAAAGGGCTGCTGATGTCATCTCCCGTGCCCCTCAGCCTTTCCTGTTTCCTTTGGGGTTAGCAGAAATCATAGAATATTGTGTACTGTGTACTTATGTACTATTGTGAGCTATCCCTGTTCTTCTGTATAGTAGTTGGCTTCGCCTTCAGTGCACAATCAAGTCCTTGTCTGCACCGGCTGCTTAATCCAGGGCCAGTCCAGAGTATTATGATTTGGACCAGCCCTGGATGGACCATGATGGTGTCTGCACACACCAGTGTGAGAGTATTGTTTGCATGGGCCTGCCGGGTTGACACCACACCAGCCCCACTGGCCCGTCACCCTCAGTGCCATCGCTGCTGCCACCGCCACCACCACTACGTCATCTGCCAGCTCAGCAGCTCTGTCTGAGAGCCTGGCATCTCCCATCATTGCTGGTGGTGGACACAGAGGTCACCCATGTGATCAATGAGGAGGGGGAGAGTGACCCCCTCATTGTTGAGCATGTGGTGTGGTGCCCTCTGCTTACCTCACCAGCAGCAACAGGAGATGCCAGGCTCTCGGACAAAGCTGCTGGGTCAGTGGGTGAGCCAGTGGCTATGTGTTCTACACCGGCAGCACCACCTGAGCTGGGGAGCCCTGCTGGGTTCTGGAGGGATGTGAAGCAGACAGAAATAATCATGCAGCAGTCCTGGTCTTAGAATAGGCTACTATTTAGTGCTGACAGAAAATAGACAAGCAAAAATTCATTGTTCTAGTTAACCAATATAGAAAAAGGACAAAAGCAAGAGAAAGATGCACCCACCCTTCAGAGCTCCACACACTAAAAGGGAAGGCATCACTCCAGATCTATCTCTCCCTTATATGGTTTAGCTTTCACAAGCAGTGTAAAAAAATGAAACGCATGTGTAGAGCTCGTTAGCAGGGGAAAATGTTCTCAGGCCAGTTACTCGGGGCCAGGTACTCTCAGATCCAAACATCTTTATCTTATAGGCCGCACTGTCTCTCATTCCCAGGAGAAACCTCTCCTTGAGCTTCTCACAGGAAAACAAGACCTAGCATGTTCTCATGAATCCTGAAACAACCTTTCTGGAATTAGGCCTGCACCCAGGGCCTAACACAGTGGCACAGTGATGGATCAGTGGGGCCGATGCACTGGATGGGTGGCCATGCAGACAGCTGGGTCACTCCAGCACCAGCCTGACCCAGATGCCCACATGCCAACAGACCCTGCAGGGTTTCCGGCAAATACCAGACTTTTCTCTAACTTCACATAGTGTGGGTCAAAGTCCGGTTAAGGGCCAGAAAGTGCTGGTCCTCCCCCAGAAGCACCTGTACATTGTCCAGATTGCCAGCACTGGATTTGGGGTGAATACAGCATTTTTGGCCCATGCAAATAAGGCCTAAGACCAATAAACTTTACAAAAGACCTGCTCCTGGTGGAGGTGAAGATGGCTGAAACTACTCTGTTGACATGGATCAACACAGCAGCCCACATTTTGGCACTCTCCTTGGGGTCAGGGCCTATGGAATCTATCCTAATGAGCACTTTTACCTCAATATTTACCTGTACACTTCCAGAAAGAACCTTGGTGAGTTAATTTTGTATCAACATAAGCACTCTTGTGAGATTGGAGCAAACGGCATCCCCTCCCTCAGCCATGGAAACCTTCTGGGTGACTTTGGACAAGTCACACTCTCTCAGCCTCAAAGGAAACCAATGGCAAACCATCACTGAAAATATATTGCCAAGAAAGGCCTATGACAGGTTCGCCTTAGGGTTGCCACAAGTTGGAAATGAAATGAAGGCACATGACAACCATGAAATCAAGATACACAATGCCCAAGAGCTGCCCTGTTGTTCCAAAAATGCCCTTGCTTACTTACTTACTTTAGTTGGAGCAGATATGTCTAGAATTATGCTGGAAAACCGGTGTTTGAAAAACACATATCCATCTACCATGCAGAATTAATTTCTCAGTTCTTTGGATTCATGATCCCCCCTCCCCCCCTTTAGGTTGGCCTTCTTGTCCAATACTTCCCTGCAGTAAGAAGTGCCAGGTGCCAATTATCTCTGTTTTCCTGTTGTTTACTTAAAACAAACATTTTCTTATGTTTCCCCTTACACTTCCCACTTCATAATTGAATTTGTAGTTTCAGCCCTTGTTGCCATTTAATGTGACAACTAGTCCAGATCCCCACCACCACCTGGCTGCTCTTCCCCCCCACCCTTTTTTTTTCCCTTGAGAAAAATACTGGGAATGTTTTAATTGTTTGTTATTATCTTGTTGTAGTGGAACATGGTGAAAACTAGTAAGCCAAAAATCTGACCAATATCTTACAAAAGCTAGTAATCTCATCCAAGTACACTGGGAAGTTTTGAAACAAGGATAATCATTTTCAACAAAGGCCAGCAACATTCCCCCCATTTCCCCCCCTAAAAAATATCTTCAAAATGGATTTATGCACACATAGACAAGTTGAGTATGTGAAATGACAAAGCTACTAAGAAGAGCCTATGTGGAACAAGGGAAGTGGGCGCCATCTTGTCCTTTACTTGCTTCAGAAAGCAAAATGTCTTTAGCCTGCTCTCTTAATTTGAAGGTGTTCTGGGAGCCTTCCTACATCCTGCTATACGTATAAAGTGCTTTTCGGTAGCTATCCTTTTCTCTATAGGTCATGGGACCAGGCTACGACCATTATCTTACTTCCCTCCCTGTAACTTCATTTAAGTATATTAGAATGCACTAGACCACTGCACTAGATCCAGGGAGTGATGGCTTGTGACTTCCATGTTAGTGGGGCAGTGAATGCACTCCAGGTTTTAGTTTGAACTTCAAAGGAGCTATCCAAGGCACTGCATCCCATCCCCATAGTAGGTCCAGCACCTTGGAGAGCTTCTTCATAATTCAGATTAAAGCCCAAAGCTGATTCACTACGCTGCTGACATGAGAGCTACAATGTACTACTAGATCCAGGGAAAGCTAGGTTCAAATCCCCTCCAGTCATGAAGTTTACTTTACTACCTTTATTTGGTACTTGGTGTCTCTCAGCCTAACCTACCTCATTGGGCTCATGTGAAGATAAAATAGGAAAAGCCCATAGAATCCAACCATGGGGAAGCATTGACCATGTATCAGTAGATAAATAAGTCTTGAATCCATGACAGCTGGGACAAGATGTGAGGAGGGACCCACAGTTCAGGAGGAGGCTAAGTGTCAGTCAAGTGCATTTATATTTGTACAATTGTTTGCATTTATATTCAGACCCTGATGTGATTTGAATATCACTAGAACCACTGGAAAATAAATAATATGTGAAGGAGCCCCCTGATTAACCTCCTGTCGGAACAGATATATGGAAGCATGCTATTATTTTAGTTTGCTTGAACAATGAGATGACCTCCTGTATCACAAACTAGTTTTGCTTTGAAAATAATTAGTTTATCAAGTTTCTTGGTTTTTAGAAGAATGAGGATTGCCTAAGTTGTAGCTGGCTTCCATAATTAATTTAATGCTCATAAACAAAGAAGGATGTGCCTGACCATGTCCTTGCATTTATTATCTAATTACAAATAGGAACAGAGTATCAGAGTTTGGACTCCTTCAGACTACAATGAATTGGCACCCAAATAATCAGTCTCTGTGTTTGTTTGTTCTGGTTAAGGAACTATTTGATGCTTGCTTCTAATAATTATAGCAGCCAACTCATCCCTTGACCTGCCAAAAGAGAGAGAGAGAGAGCAGGGACATAGGCCAGGAAGCCTCATACTCCATTAACTGAGCAGAGCAAGCCAAGAGTAAACAAGGAGTAGGGAAGGAAAGCCATCCCAGAAGGGGACACTTTTTCCCAAACAGTCTGAACACTCAAAGCCCCAAACATTTAATATACCCCTGGGTGGACAAACTGCAGCCCAGTGGCCCTTGAAAATTTCATGCAATCTTTGGCCTGATTTCAAAAGACCTCTTCATGTGAGGGAGCTCTCTAAAGGACTGGAAACTTTCCACAACAAACAAACTCAGAAACAGGTGACTTTTCCTAGGTAGAAAATTCTAGAATCAGGGCAACAGAATGGAAGCAGCAGCATTTCCAGTCAGTATTCTCCCCCCCCCAGTGGGGGAGGTTGGACAGAAACAAGAACTGCATCCACACTGCAGAATTATAGCAATCTAAGCGCTAGTCTATATGAGGAGGGGGAATGGAGTACCTCATAGTAATGGCATTTCACAGTAGCAGCAACTTATCTTCATGGTGGTTTTGGCCTCAGAAGCCTCCAGAAGCTTCGCATGCCTGATGGCAGCCGTGTGTGATTTACTCATGTTAGTACTTTGCTGCCACCTTTTTTTTTAAAGTGGTCTAAGGGTATCTGGAGTGACAGAGCAATTTTCTGAGCCAAAAATTCTAAGCCAAAAATTCAACATGGCGGCAGTGGGCGCTTGCCCTGCTGGCAAGCCCTGCCCCCCGCACTCACCCAGACAATCAGCTTTGCATATCCATTTGTATGGGAAAGTGATACAAAGTTAATTGCTTGTCCTAACAAGCAGGAATGCACACCACCTCACTGTTCTAAAAAAAATATGAGGGAAACTGCAAAGGCTTTCCTGCGTTGTTTTTACCATTTTGGGGGCCCCTCCTTCCAAATACAGTCAACCTATTAGATAGAACAATCCCATTCCCAAACACTTGCTGGAATAGGAAGATCTTCTTCACCTGATGACAATGTTACCTGCCCTGACACCCTCCACTCTTTTAATAATTCATTATTTGGCTATTTCATAAATTCTCTTATTATTGGCACTCTACGTAGTTGTAGTAGACCAGGAACTCTCAAGTACAAGGAATCAAGGTTTGCTCAAAAAAAACTAAGGAAGTAGTCTGCTAAAATTCCTAAAACATACCTCTGAGCAAGGATTAAGCAAACCCTCCTTGAACTGGCCAGGTAGGGTGGAAATGGGCTAATTCTCCTTGACATACATAGAAATGAGACATTCATTAATCCCATCAAGGTAGCTGGACACCTTTTGCCTGCAAAACTGTTTTTTTCTCGCACTTCTTTTAAAATAATAAAAGTTTGCCTGAGACCCATCAGTTTTAATGTTTCAACCATTATCGATCATTAACACATCCAGAGAATGCATTGTTTAACCATGGGAAACTCCAGCAGACACTGTATTCCACTCAAACTCACCCCTTTGGTGGGGGAATATCATGTATAAATATCACCCCAAAACACCACCAAAGGGTGCACAGCTTCCTTTCTTCCTGTCACTCTGTACATCTGTGTCACCATGGTTTGCAGTCTCTCCCACCTCATCACTCTGCCATTTTGCTGCGTGGCTCTCAGAGCTGCACTCTCAGTATCTTCTGCTACACAAATCTATGCTCTTCAGACAGATATAGTATAACTCACCCTCCCAAATTCTATTCCTCTTTCCCAATACTTCCTACTTTCTTCGTTAGCCTTGTATGACTGCTTGAAGCCTGAGTGTATGTGTGTGTACATTCTCTTGATTATTTTTCAATAAAAACCATTTTTATTTTATCCCCTGGCTTGGGATCTCATGTTATTACCAATATACATAGATCAAAAGAGCACGCCATTACCCGGCCTCCTGTAGCCACTATCTGAGCTAATTCAAATTGCCCATAGAAATATTGATTTTTGATAGATGCGTATGGAATTTGCACAGACCTCAGTAATTGGAGTAAATAGAAAAAGACAGGAAGAGAGTTCCAGAGCCTAGGAGTAGCAATGGAGAAGGCCCCATCCTGTGTTCTCATCAAATGTGTCTGTAAAGGTAGTGGAACAGAGAGAAGCACTCCTGCCAAAGATCTTAAGAGTTTGGGCAGGAAAGACATGGTCCCTCAAATAGCCAGGACCTGAGCCATATAAGGCTTTGTAGATTATAAACAGCACAAACAGTTGTGTTGTCCAGAAGATTCCATAAGTGCGGTTAGTCCTCAGGAATATACTGCTGTTCAGTGACAGTGAAAGTTGTATCACCCACTATGCAGTCAATTGCACAACAATTAACCAAGTGCAAGGCACTGCCTTGACCTTGACCGTGGCAGACCCGTTAAGTGGTGCAGTAAGAAAACTTTCTCAGTCCTAAACAAGTACCCAAGAGATCGTTTGTGTGGGGGGGGGGGATTCAGCTCACTATCCATGGAATCTTTTACATTGTTCAAGTTCTTCTAGACAAATTTGAAACACGTGGGGTGTGTGTGTGTGTGTCTTCAAGCAATCTTTTAAAAACTGGAAAATATTCAACTCCTCATCTAAGTTTTACCAAAACAGGAGAAAAATATATATTGAGCCAGATTCAGAGCTTTGATGCCTGCACAAGTGATGTCATTTTAAGTCCCAGGACAGTTAAAAATGGGAAAAGGCAAGGGCATGTGTCATGACCATTTGGGGGAGAAGGAGAATTTATGATTTTGCAGTTTGATGTTTGCTCCAACAAAATGCTTGATGACAATACTAATCTTTTTCACATAACCATTGCTTGAAGAGGATAATTCTATTTGAAGGAGCAAGGATTGATACAAAACTGTTGCTGCAGCATTCTTCCCTGTTCACATTGACCGTGAAATAGGAAAATATTTTCCTATGGACTTATCTACACGGGCTATTTACCCCATTCCGCCCCTGCCTGGGAGCCCTGCATTCCAAATGACTCAGGGCATTTGACCTGTTCTGCCCCTGGGCAGTACTTATGACCCCCAGGGCAGATACAGGGCTCAGACAGGGGCAAGCTGGGATAGGGTGCAATACAGCACTTTAACAAAATACCCAGTTTACTCTGTTTCCACTGGGTGGAAATGGATCAGGCCCCGCATGTGAACAGGAGCCTGCCCCTGCAGGCTGGCATGTTGCTCTAGCTGCCAGTAGCCCTTATTCTTCTGGGTCCATGCAGCAGGCCTGCAGCTTATGACCAAGGCTGGTCACATGCAGGAGGCCTTGTCACATAGTGGAGGCTGAACCCAGCCAAGCAAGGGAAATGGTGGCAGCAGTGGCAGCTGCAGCAACAGACTGTTGTTCTGTCTGGACCGTGGCCCATTTCATGCAGGTAACAGGGGCAGAACAAACCTGATCTGTGGCTGGGATAGACCAGCGGGAAGCATGGTGATATGGCCTCCTGTGGACCCATGGACTTTCCGTGGCTCTTTCCTGTGGACTTTCCAGAACGAAACCGTTTTTCCTGGGTATTCTGTTGAAACATTTTATCGGACTTTACCACATCTTCCCCCTGTCTTTGCCCTGGGCATCGTGAGGACTGCCTGGGGGCAAAACAGGGCAAAAGCCCTGTGGCATCTGGACTGAAGGGCTCTAAGATGGGGTCAAGATGGGGTAAATAGACCATTAGACAAAGCCTGAGTCTATTTCATTGGATGCTTCTGATGATAGTCTATGAACAGTTGTGTACAAACTTCTTTCTCTCAGTCTCAAAGGTGCTACATATCCCTTTACATGCCAATTCAGAGTAACACAGCTTATGTCTTTGAATTCTACCACTAAGTATATCTGTATTTTTTAAAAATACATACAACATTAAGAGAGGGGTTTCAATAATCAGAAGGAAACAGACACAAACCAGGCATGGAGGCAAGGAGAGGAAGAAGTCTATAGGTACAGATTGGTAGGTATGTGCATCCCTTGACATGAGCAGTTTTTAGGGAGTCCAGCTAAGATATGACAGAAGTCCAATAGCACAGGAAGGAGATTATCAGATGGGGACAAAAATAGTGTTCCCAGCTCGCTATTTCCTCTCCCAACCCCCTCCCAACCCCGTCTCGGCATGACAACAAAAAGTTTCAGACACCTAAAGTCATGTGATCAAGGTAGAGTGAAAAAAGTTTGTGTGTGTGTGTTGGAACAGGGATGGGAGAGGAGATAGAGAGACGGGGATGCTATTTTTGTCCCTGTCTGAAAATCTCCTAATAGGAGCGCCAGGGGAACGGCATCAGCATGGTAGCAAGATGACCTGTGAATTATGTCATGTGGAAGGGAAGCCCTTTCGCAATCTCCTGGTATCATTGTCACACCATATTTAGGGCGTTTGATAATCTCCCAAGTATCTGACCTCGAGTTCATGGCTGTAACACAGGTTCCAGAGCTTGGAATTTTTAACTTTTTTTTTCAGCTATAACTCCCAGAAGAACCAGCCGTCAAGGAACTTGTTTATAAGGTGAAGCTTGCAACACACCTAGCAGTAAAATTATAAATTCACCAGAGAAGGGTTTTTAAAAATCAAAGGTAACATTAATAGCAGCAAAAGTAGTAAAACCTTGCAGGCATAATATATCATCTATTAAAATCTCAGGCTTCCTCTTCCGGCAAACCACAGTGATAGAAGATATATTCAAAGAAATCTCAGAGTCAAAGATTATTGAATTAGAAGGGATCGCATAGGGATATCCAGACCAACCCCATTCCTAATTATTATCTGTGTACCCCTCTTTCTTTTTCATGCATAGGACTCAGATCACCCTTGCCTTGCTTCAACAACATAACTGTATCATATATGCAGCCAGTATTCTTTCTTGTAATAATGTCAAGTGAAGTGAATTGAGGGAATCAAAAACTACCTGAGGGGATCACAAGCCACATTATCTATTATGCACAGCAATAAATCAGACGTGGGAGCTACAAGATTTAAGGAAGGGGCAGCTAAATAGGATTGATAGGCTGTGTTTTTTAATGGTTTAAAATTATTTTATTGATATTTTTATTAATTCTTTTATTTAACATGATAAACATAACAAAACAATAATCCAAACAATCTTTGGCCTGTGGTCACAAGCATCATAATAAGGATGAGTGTATTCCAAGTCCTCTCATGAAGTCATTGTGGAGGTCGATGATGGTGCATCAGAAAAGAGCATGCCTCTCCAGAATATCTGGTGTTCTTGGAGGGGTTTGCAAAATTTAAGTGTTGGCTAACATAGGACTTTATCAGACTACAAGTTTTAAAATGTTCCTTTGCCGGTATAGAAAAACCCATTTCTATGCCAGCAAAAGAACGTTCTCCCCCGCGCTTACCCCCTTTCCCGACAAAGACTCCCTGGCAATAAAGAGGAAGTGAACAGAGCCCCATTCACTTCCTCACTCGAAATCTTGCATGATTTTGTCACACGGGAAATTCAAAAATAAAAACAAGAAAACTACATTTAAAGTTGCACAAAGCAAGGACACACATTTTAAAGGTCCCAAGTAACCCAGGGAAGATTAAAAAAAAAATCATCACTTACCTGGATGTCCCGATCTGACCCAGAAGTGTTCGCTCTGGAGAGGGCATAGTCAGGTTAAGTAGGAAATGTAAAAGGACGGAGGCATTGCATGCTGGCAATGCCAGCAAAAAAGCGGTAGGGGGATCTATTGACGGCTTAAGCCATCAGTTAATAATAACGGGTTTTGATCTGTTTTTAACTGAGAAAGGGTGATGTCGTCTGATCCGCATGCACTTTTGCAGGTATGTGGCACTGTGATGATGCCATATTTTCTGTGTCTGATAAAGTCCATAGTTGATAAAAACTATCCATTCCTCCCAAAAAATAGTGTTGAGTACTTGACCCTTTGACAATTTCACATTATAAGAAAGTTTTTTTTAAAAAGCCAATCAGCAGTGAAAAACATTGTTAAGGTCAGCATGGTCAAGGATCAAGAACTGAGTCCAGGATTTACATGGCAAAGGTTCAATCAGATATTTTAAGCAGACTAGTGACCTGTTGCATAACAGTGCCTTGAAACATCTAAAGCAATTACGAGTTGCAACCTGTCAGGTCTGGACCAATCATGAGCTTAGCTGCCTGGTCTGCTGAGCTTCACCATCACAGAACTGGCCAATGGCAATTCAGGAGCCCTAATCACCTTAAGACCATATACTGTTACTAAGTGTTCTGCCATGCAGTCTAATTATCATTGTAACCAGCTGTCATTATTCACTTTGTTTGCCAGGAGTACAGAATTTAAAGCTATCACCTACAACAGCCTAACTACTCAAGAGAACTGCATAACTCATCTGTAGTTGCTTCGTCTAACAATAGCCACACCACTCATATGCTGGGGGAGGGGGTCAGAAACATATGGTGGAAGGCAGAGGGTAAAGCTTCTTGGCCAGGAAACCTCTGCAAATCACAGTTCTATCTCATAGGGATACCCAGCTTGGGATGCTTTGTCTTAGAGAATTCCATCACTGATTCACAAGTATTTAATTGGCTCTAATGCTTTCTGCCTTCTTTTCATTTAACTTGTTTACTTCATTGTCAGCAAACCAAAACCAAAATATCCAGAAATTGCACCATCGTAAGTCAAACCATAAAAGAGTGTGTCCTTCAGCATGTGACTCGTCGTCAACCGATTACAAAATTTCAAGTCTGTAAACAGTTTTGGGCTGAGGTACTATGAGAGCAGGAAACCATGGCATTTTCCTAAGGGGCTAAATCCATAGAAATCAATTCCTTTCTGCCTTTTTTTTCACTGAGAAGGGAGGGAGGGCCCTCGTTTTGAGTTGTGATGGGCATTACATCACTTTACGACTATTTTTATAGACCTTGTGCTAGCTTGGAGCTTCTAGCAGGGGAGCGCAGCTATAGTATACCCTTGACCCTTCAGTCAATGGTACACTCCTGCTATCTGCGATGGTTGTCCTCTTCCATTGAGCATGCAGCTTTGGGAGGGACATGCATGGACTGGCGAGGGAGGAAGGGGACACCAGCCTAGCCAGCCAGATCAGCCGCATCAACCCCGGTGATCAATGGGGTGACGGATGTCACGGCCAGATCACCCTCACATCTATGTATTTTTGTAATATGTATTTTGTCTTGTTTTCTTGAAATTTATTGTTTTGTGTTCTGAAAAAATAAAATATACAGTTGTCCCTTCATATTCACTGGGGTTTGGTTCCAGGACACCCTGTGGATACCAAAATCCGTGGATATTCAAGTCCCATTATATGCAATCGCATAGCAAAATGGTGTCCCTTATATAAGATGGCAAAATCAAGGTTTGCTTTTTGGATTATTATTTTTTTAAGAATATTTCAAGCTGTGAATACTTAAATCCGTGGATACCAAATCCATGGATGCAGATGTACAATTATATTTTTTAAAGACTATTTTTATTGGGTTCACTTCCATATTGTGTGTGTGTATAACACTCAGAGGGTAGCCGATGGGTAAATTGCATAACAGAAGAAAAGGATGAGTGATTGAATATAGGCTGTGTGTCACCACACTGGAGCAGCAGAAAGGGGATTTACACAGTTAAGTAGTACAAATTATACCAAAACTCCACAATGTATAGCTTCAAAGACCCAAAGACCCAGCCACTAGAAAAGTTAGCAGCCATCATGTCAGTGTGCTGGGGATAAAACAAAACAAACACACGCACACACCACCAGTCAAATGAGGAAATAAAGAAACCCCTACAGCTAAATAAATCAGTCTAGCATTGTGCTGAGACATAAGGAGTCGATGGCTGTAATCCAGGCCTCTCCTATGTGAATTAAGCAATAGCTTAAATATTCCAGAGTTTTAAAAACTGTTTACTGTTTTTACATTTGGAGGCATTTTTTAAAAACAACATGAGGGGATTTAGTGGGGGAAGTTGCTAAATTTGAAGGTAGGGGAAAACTTCACTGGCTGATTATTGTTACAGCCTTCATCTAGCATTCCTTCTTGCATACAGCAGAATAAGGCAGCAGCTTCTGTATAGCCAAAGGGAGAGGAGATTCATTGCTGGAAATGAGGACAAAACAGGGCAAGGAATTGCCCCCCCCCAAAAAAATGCACATGCTAATTAATAGGTACAAGTGAGGAATGAGCCATCATTATAGTTATTTAAGGAAAAATACAATACACCTCATCAAAGTATGCGAGATAAATCTCTGCACTAAGTTTGTAGCTTGCAGCTTGAGCTTTTCATTCTTCCTTTCTACTTATAAGTGTGTGAAGCCCAGTCAAAACTGAGGCCAGTGCAAATAAGTAGGGCAGATTTAAACCACTCTCATAGCCACTTTTTGCCATGAATTGTGAAGCTGAAAGTGTGGATGACGTTTAAATATCTCCACATAAAATTTAAAAAATACTGTAACTTAAATAATGGGGGGAAGTGAGGGAATCATGAATCCCTCCAGGGAGATTTTCAGATGCTCTATAAAATCCCTGCGGAGGTCGGGAGGAGGACAGTGCTGTCCTGCTTCCAGTGACTGATTTTGTACACCCCGTCCTCCCATCCTTCCTCCATGCTTCCTCCATGCTGGAGGGATGAAAAAGGTGCCGCTTTTCATTGATGGACTTTTCCGTCAATGAAAAGTGACACCTTTCTCGTCCCTCCAGCACAGAGGAAGCATTAACAAAGGACAGGAGGAGGATGGTATCATGCAAAATTGATCACCGGAAGTGGGACAGCACCGTCCTCCTCTCAACTTCCACTGGGGGGGGGGAGTAGAGCATCTGAAAAAGTCCCAGATGTTCCCAGATTGCAACTTCCATAATTCTTCACATATTCATTACATAGCCTAGGTCTTCTAGGATTTGCAGTCAAACAACATCTGGAGTGCCTCATGAGTCCCACCCTGATGTAGGGGATTTTGTCTAGGCTAGAAAGTCAGCAGTCAAAAAAGGCCAGCCCTAAGAAGAAGAGGCCCTCTCATTGTCAGGAGTTAAGAGACTGAACTCCATTATAAAATAGCCAAACAACTGCAGAGTCCTGCTGAGTCATAATGGCTGACTCCATAAACTGCCTAGTCATGCCACAGCTACAGAAGGAGGGTTCTTCTTGGTGTGTAAGATCATGTGATTGAGTAAGCCAATGCCTTGTAACTGTGTATATAAGAGAGCTCAGAACAGAGCTCACACTTCTTCTTCTTCTGAATACTGATGCCTGGTGAAGCAGTTTGTCCTTTAATTGTAAATATTTGTACATATTGCAACAGCTTCACTTTGAAGATAAAAGTGCCTCCTGCTTATTTGGACGTCAAACACTCTGTGAGTATTCTTGGGAACGGGTTGCTACTAAATCTGCTGAGATAGTTGTTTTGGCTTCTGCCAGGGATTGAGTGTCCTATTATCCCCTGACACTCATGAGACTACCTAATCTTATCTCACAAGAGTACACCTTCTGTGAGATCTCTCAATGGCTCAATACTACAGCCATTGCAAGATCACCTCTTCCATATGCAGAGTTCCTGACCAAGCAAGCAGGTTGGCCAGGTGCAGGGTGCCAGAAAGTTTGCTGCAATGGGCTCCCTTCTCTCAAGGTGGGTTCAGGAGGAGATACTGAAGGTCAAACCAAGAGATTGGACCAAGGGTTGCCAGGTCTCAGAGTGCTGCCTTAAGTCTCAGGGAACTGCTGTGCTGCCCCAGGTGGGGAGAAATATATTAGGACGAGCAGCACTGTGAAGGGTTAAACCTGGGCTCACTCCCCTGGACCCCCAGATTAGCTCCCCTGTAGAGATAATCGTGAGCAGCCTCACTCCACAATACTCCCTACAGACCCCCAAAAACAATCTAGCTGCCACCACCCACTGAGTTAGACTGGGGGGTTCCTTCCCCTTGGGACACCCCCCTTTTCCACACACAATGCAGTGGGAAATTGTGTGTAGTCTCTGAAAACTAGTGGACTCCCTGAGACTATAGAATCAACTAACTCCTTCCTCTCAACCCCAGAGAAGGACTCAAAGTAGCATGATCAAGGGATAGGCACATGTAAGCATCAATTGTAGGAAGATTAATAAATTTACTTTATTCAAATGAAGTCAGTCATGCAATCTCACACGAGGCAGGATTCTCCCATACCTAAGGTAGGCTTAAAGTTATAGCAATCACAGAGTATTAAAATCAAAGCATTCCATTACTCGGGTTATATTCAGTTACTAATTTAACTACATCCAACCAAAGTAAAGAAATTAAAAAGAATTCCCTAACGCAACTAAACAGGCCCTAATTCCTACATAATACTTGCAGTTTGTTGCCTTCAGATGGTATCTAGGCAAGCTGGGAGCCAAAGCCAGATGGGGGATGGCTTTGCTCTACCAAGCATTTTCAGTCTTGTGTTCTCTCTCAAAATGGCTTCACAGCTTCACACAAAAGCAGTTATATCTTAGTCAGAGTTCCCTGGTCTAGAGTTGTGATTGGCTATTCCAGGTCAGGTGGTATGATGTCCTGATGTCATCTCATTAGCTTCTGTGGAGGTGGAGTTTTAGACCCTCCCATTTATTAACCCTTTTCTTATCTGATATGCTGGCAAGACAATCTGTTTACACATAAAGGGAGCTATAGTTCTCTGGCAGAATGATGGGTGTTGCACCTTAAAGCAGCATGATGGGACTCCATCATGACAAGCACAAAGTTTGATTGTTATGTGAAGTCGAAGGCTTTCATGGCTGACATCCATAGGGTTTTTGTGGGGGGGTTTCTGGGTTGTGAGACTGTGATATAGAAGAGTTTATTCCTAAGAGGACTAAACTCCACAAAAAAACCTATTTGATTGTTATCTTTCAGGTGGCTTTAGAATCTGGCCATCTTTCTCCACCCATTCCTAGTTTCCACCAGGCCTCTCCAGCACACACAAATGTATATGTGTTGTAGTTATGCAACACTGGTGCATCAAAAAGCCAGGAGCAAGAGAAGGGGAGGAAAAGTGAGTGCGTACACTTGGGCTCATTGCTTTTGGCTGTACAAATTCTAACAGCAGAGGCACGTGACCTAAAGTGGACAGGAAGCCTTCCACAAGCCACAGCAGCAGCATCTGGCCTGGAAAAGCTCCCCATCTTTCATGTGTGCTGGATGTAAGGTGACATGGGATGTGAGCCCTAGCAGGAATGGCAACCACTGTTTCTACTACTGGCTACATTTCCTGCCTGCCCAGATATCACAAATGTTTTTGAGGTTGTTGTTGTTGTTTTGTTCTTTTATTCCTGGTTCTGGATTGCCATATTAGCCAAGTTTTACTCAACTTTTGAGCTTGTTTATTCAGATTCTCCTGAATTCCATTTCATAGAATCATAGAATCACAGAGTTGGAAGACACCACAAGGACCATCTAGTCCAACCCACTGCTGTGCTGGAATACACATTTCCATAACAGCTGCCCTAGAAGCAATTCCTCCCAACCTTTGCCTGTTCCACTGATGCGACAGCACAACAATGACATATTTCATAGATGAAAACTGGGGCCCATGGGACCAAGCAACATCAGAGTATGGTCAAAATGGCAAAAGTTATTAATAAGGAAGAACACACAAGCAAAACAGGCTGCAGCATTTTGCTTTTTCTGAGCCTATTGGGAAGGGCAAGATTCAACCTGCTCCTCAACTCTTCCCTTGTTGAGTAAACTGAATGCAAACTACTTTTCTACTTTGAGTTCAGTTTGCAATAATTGAAGTAAGTTGTGGACAAAGCAGAAAATTCAGAGGAGGAGAGAGAAAACTGTAATATTTTAAAAGCAGCTGAAAAGTAGGATGACAGAGGATTCGTAACTGGGACTGTCCATGCCAAACCATGACAGTTGTAGGGTATGCAATGACCAACTCCCTGGTCTTAGGTTTTGGTCCTGAGATCTTGGGGAATGAGATGCTGATGACCTCCTAACAGTACAGTGAGGAATAGCTCAGAAGTTAGAACTGAAGGGTACAGGAACACATCACAGCTGAGAAAAAATATGATGCTCCGGCAGTGACTACTTACAATCATAGAATCATAGAGTTGGAAGAGACCACAAGGGCCATCCAGTCCCACCCCCTGCCATGCAGGAATACAGAATCAAATCACTCCCAACAGATTGCCATCCAGCCTCTGTTTAAAAACCTCCAAAGAAGGAGACTCCACCACACTACGAGGCAGTGTATTCCACATCTGAACAGCTCTTACTTGGAAGAGGAAGTTCTCTTACAGTTCTTCCTGACTGGCAGGATTCAATACACTGTGAAAGAACCATTCATAGTTGTGGAGAAGACATAGGCTGTTTGGAATTTGTATTACACCTTTACAGTATGTATGCTTTATTTTGATTGTAAGGTTTCATTAATCTGGTGAAACAGAAAGAATAATTCTTGGGTTCTTCCATACTGCTGGTGACTATCGATGTCCTGTCTTTGCTCTTCTGCTGGGATTACCCTTGGATTCATTTCTGCATAGTACCTATGCTGGGGGTATTATTTCTGCAAAGCTTTCTGCTGGAGTTTCATCTCTGCAATTGAATATATACCAGCCAAAGGATCTATGAATAAGATTTCTATAATGCATTTTTGAAGTCTGTAATCATTATTGTCCTTTTCTTTGTCCAATTTGATTTATGGGTTGATTATTTATGTGTATATTTGTTCATGAGTTGTTTATTATTGTGCTTTTGTTGTATATTTATACAGTATATGTATAATAGCTTGCTGCTTTCACTAAGAATTCATTGTTAGCCATTAAATTGTTAGTCACTTGTGCTTTGTTGGATATGACAGGATTCAATGGCCAGCATAGGTGGTGGAGCTGGCACAGAGCATGATGATACTAAGGAGATTATCAGACAGCAACACAAAAAGCATTCCTGTCCCACAATTTCCAATCCTGCCCCTGTCCCCAAACAATAACCCTCCCCCCACACTTAACTTGTCTCCCATTGTTCAGGCATCCCTGGAGTGAACGGAACTCTAACAGAGCTCCATTCACTTCCTGGAGTGAAATCCCACCCATTCTCGTGAGAAGATGCGAATGCGGGAAATTTTAAAAAATAAAAATAAACACAAAAAAGTGACACCAAGCACCTAAACATACTAAAAACATTACAAGTAACCTGGGGAAGGTACAAAAAAGAGGGTAGCTTACTTCGATGTCCCGATCTCACCCAGAAATGTTCTGGCAGGACCTCCCATTGATGCTGGAATCTTACCAGCGAAAAGGGGCACGTTGTCACACACAGGCAAATCAGGAATGGAAACACCATGGGAGAGCAATTGCCAGCTTCTCCCTGACAATAAAAAAGAATGCCCCCATGACAGCAGCAGAATGCTTGGGAGATGATGGGGGGTGACGTCATCTGATAAGGAAGCCCTTTTGCAATCTCATGACGCCATCATAATGCCATTTTTGACACGTCTGATAATCTCCTAAGCTTCCTTGGCAGGCACTGAAATGCACAGTTATGGGGCTCATCACATGGGAAGCTTCACACAAACCAAAGGTTCCCAGTCTGAGAATCTGGCAAATCTTGACAGAGGGACCCTGATCTTCTAGGTGTATGCTTTCCTTCCTTGAGAAGCACCAAGAGGATATTCTTCTTGGTGTTTGCCTTCATTAGCACTTGCTTCAAAAACATGGGCTACAATCTAACATTCCTTTCTCCCAATAATTGGACTGAAGGTTGCCAACAACACATTTTAAAACAATACAAATAAAACAATATAAATAAAATAATTCAATACAAATTCAGAACTATACGAAATCATTAGTAAAAGTATAAATATAAGAGTTATTTAAAAAGTGATTAAATAATTTATAAAGCTTAAACATTAAACCTTAAAAACATTAAAATTAATTAAAAGACTATATACAAACCTTAAAAACAACACCATACAGCCCACCCCAGCCAGTTTCTAAAACCCTGGCAGCATAACAATGTTTCAACTTGTTGACAGGAAAGCAAGGACGAGGCCTTCTTGGCCTTTCTAGGGAGAGAGTTCCAAAATCTGGGAGCAGCAACTGAGAAGGCCCTCTCCTTCATTTCCACCAAATGAGACTGAAAGGGGGTAGGACAAAGAGAAAGGCCTCTCCAGACACTCTGCAGTGCTCTAATGGGCTTGTATAGGGAGATACAGTCCTTCAAATAACCTGGGCCCAAGCCATATAGGGCTTTATAAGGTCAAAACCAGTACTTTGAATGCTGCCCAGAAGCAGACCAACTGTCATTGGAGCTAAATCAACAAGGAAGTGGTAAGCTCCCTGTAGGCAGACCCAGTTGACAATCTGGCTGCGCTTTTGGGGCCAACTGAAGTTTCTGAGCCGTTTTCAAGGCAGCCCCATGTAAAGTGCATTACAGTAATCTAAATAGGGTACTAGGCGGCCTTCAAAAGCCTCTAATTCTTTTGGAGCTTTGCATGTCTGCTTTCTTCCATGGAGTATTATTATTATTATTCCCACCTTCCTCCCCAAATTGGGACTCATTATTATCATTATAATGTTCTGTTTTATGTTATTCGGTATTATATTATTATTTGGGGGGGTGTTTTCTGTACAGAAAATACTATTCTCTGTGCAAAACAACCATGTGCAAATTTTGCATTGAAGATGTCCCAAAGATTTTTGGCAGTTCAGGATTCTTCTTGTCAGGGTTTCTCAACATTCAAGAAACATGTTTTTCATCCATATTTTGAAAATTTTCAGATACCCTTTCCATCCCCAATGGAGACATGAAGCTGGTTCTCAAAATGCCAGTCTGTCTAGTTGCCACACCTTCACCAACTCTCTATTTCACCTCTAGAGCTCAGGCGCATGCTTGTTTACCACCTTGACAACTTCCCCATTAGATTTGTATTCCCCAGATGGAAAGACAAGTTTAGAGGGCTGGATATGTCTTCAGAGGTGTTCTTCAGAGGTAACCTATAATGCCTGCTGAGCCTGTCTTTTTCTTTCTATTTCCTGTGTGCGTTACTCTCCTGCACTCCTTGCATGTTTGTGTGTCATGCCACCCGAACACACCTAATCTCATCATTTTTCAGAATTAGGGTTGTTTAGAACTTGGGTCATAGACCACCAGGGAATACCAGAGATCTCCAAGTAGGGATAGAAAAGGGTCCTGCTGGTAACCATGGAAAATTACTTCCAGTTGGAGTTGACAACACTGGGGGAGCTGGACCAGTGGTCTGATTAAATATAAGTCAGCTTCCTATGTTCCCGTGCCAGTTCCAATAGCCATTTTCCTTGATGAAGCTGGAGATGGACACACATACGGAATAAATATTTCCTTGTATTGCTATTTTTTAGCATGTATGATCCACTTTTCTGCCTCAATGCAATTTACAACAAACAACTAAAAATTAAAAACACAATTAAAAATACTTCCAAGAGCTAATTAATAGCAGCAAGCATTGGCTAAAAGAATAAAACCAGGAATACTCCAGTGAGTTTGTTGTGTTCAGAATGGGTGATGGATGTATAGTCCCCTCTCCCCCATTTTTTTAATACAGACCGGCAATTACTAGTGACATTGGAAGACCCTAAGGAAGAAAGTTCCCTCCCTCAGTGCTACCACTGTTCAGAATTGCTGACCTTCTCCCCACCACATGGAACCCTCAAGCCTTCATATCTGGTGGAAACGGCTTCTCCAGTTTTCGTGATGGGTGCTGTTCTGGTACTACTTCTTCCTCTCTCCTGTCTCCTTCACAGGCAGCTGCAACACTGACATCACTGCATCACAGGCACCAGGGCAAAAAGTTGTTTCTGGGATCTGCATGCATGAGGCACTGCGGTGGCAGCATTCCAAAAGCAGGCTAGGGAAAGAGAGATGCCACTGATGGGGAGAGGAAGAAGAAGAGGAGGAAAGTGTAAAAAGAACAATGCCAGGAAGAGAATGCTTTACAGACTAGAACTGTGCTCTAGTTCGTCTTTATAAGTAGTTGTATATAGCAACTGTATTGTATATAGATTGTAGTCATGCAGAATTCTGTAGCGTTTATTTGTATTTCATATTTGATGTTATTACATACTTGTTTCATTTAAATTCTTATGTTAATTTTGTTTGGGGGGGTGTGCTCCTTCCCCCCACCCTGTTTTTTGGGTCCTCTTCTTCGAGCGGTCTTACTTTTTAGATACCATTCCCTCTTTGTTTTTGGCTGGCATATTTTAGTGACATGCACAACCATAAGTCCACCTTTCAACTATGTATGTCTTCTTTTGGTTGTTGCAGAAGTTGGTATTCCCCCCCACCCTCCATAATGACCAAAGCCTCCCAACTCACTGTTTAGTTGCTGCATCCCCCCCCCTCCATGGCCATTCTGTTGCTGATGGAGAATGCAGCAGGGGGAGTCGGGGAAGCATCTGGCTATGTCCCCAGACACAGACCAATGGCTTGTTACTTCCATGTCAGTGGGTGATCAATCTGCTCTAGTCTTTAGTCTGAATTTTAAAGCAGCTGTACAAGGTACTGGCCCTATTTTGGGGGTCAGGTTCAGCACCTTGGATATCTCCTTTAAAATACAGACTCAGGGCCAGATTGACATGGAAACCACCAAGTGCCATTGCTACAGGGGTGATTTGTCTAGGATTTGATGTGTGAAAGACAGAACGGTAGGTCTGATCCTCTTGTCTTGTCCTTTTTTGAGGAGTGAACCATTAGCAATAGCAATAGCATTTATATTTCTATACCACTTATCAGTGCAAAGCACTCCCTAAGTGATTTACAATGTGTAAGCTAATTGCCCCCAACAAGCTGGGTACTCATTTTACTGACCTACGGAAGGATGGAAGGCTGAGTCAACCCTTGGAGCCCTGTAGGATCGAACTCACAATGTTGTGGGTGCAGTACCAGCATTTAATCACTGCGCCACTAGGGCTCCTTGGAGTTATCTCACAGTCCTGGATGCAGAATGTTCTTCTCACAAGACTCTTATAGCACATATAGGATGGATACAAAGGATGCTCTGTATATAGAGCATGTACACACACACTGCTTACTAAATCAGAGGTGCATGTCTATTCTTTTACCTGTCATGAATATCGCCTAGAATTTGTGGGACTCCACATTCTTAGTCTCCTAAGGTTCATCAGCAGTGTAGTAATAATAATGAAGGCTCAACCAAAAACACATGTGATGCTACATTTGTAGTTAATTAAGGCTGTGGTTTATTTTTGCATAAACCACATTTGAAACTTATTGAAAAACAACTTGGTTTATTTAAAAATATGCATTACATCACAAGCAAAATGACTGTAGTAATACCAAAGCAGAGGAATTCAGGCCTCTATTGGAACAGGCTTCACTCATTAAAAGAAAAGAAAAGAAAAAGAAAAAGTCAAAACTCCTATATATCTGCATTAAGTAGGAGTTGAAATACAATGGGGGGGGGAGAAAGTTTATCCTCTGTGATTCAGTGACAAGGGCCAAATCGGTTAATTATTAAAATGTAAAGTATAAAAGATGGGAAGATGATCCAATGAATAAACATTGTTTTAAAAAAAGACAAAGTGCTAATGTATCTTGCAGAGCACAGCGCTCATCACAGCAATCTGGAATCGAAGACAGGAGGTCCATTGTGGGGACAATTCACAGAATGAAGAAATGCACGTAGAAGTCTCTTTACAGAAAGAACACATTACACATTTCTCCTATTGAAGCAGAAAGCATATGCTAAAAGGAGAACTAGTCAGAAACATCTTGCTAAGCCATTGCAATCTTTACTCTTTCCGAAAGGGAATAATAATTCACATTATCTCTTGACTCACCAGTAGTTTACTGTTGACTCATTAATGATTTCCTATAAAAAGCTAGCATAAAGAAAGATTTGTCCTTCAGGGGAATTCCCATTCTAGGCAACATAAGATGAAACACCCAGACTGGAATCCTGTTTTTTCAATTGCAACAGATGCAGATGTTTACCACTGCCATCTGTAACAACCCATCCCACACCTCTTCACTTACCCTTCTACAGTCAAGGCACCCTCACAGCCATTCAGTGGCAGGGGAGGGCAGCCAGTTAGCCTCCAGACATGTTCTTGAAGCCAGGTGCACAAAGAATCAGACATTTTTCTGGACCTCAAGGGGGGGAGTGTCTTCTGACAACCCCTAGGCGGTCATAGATTCATAGAATTGGAAGAGACCACAAGGGACATCTAGTCCAATCCCCTGCCATGCAGGAACACACAGTCAAAGCACTCCTAACAGTCATCCTTGTGGTGTTATCCTCATGTCTGACTGCAGGAACACAGCTGGACACCGCCTGGCTGCCAACTGTCCATCTTTCCTGACCACTAACATACCCTCCAACTGTCCCAAATTGGCAGGGATACTCCCCATTGATCCTGATTGTCCCACTTTTCCAGATGCTTTTAAAATGTCCCAGTTTTTCTCATTCCTTTCCCACTGACCCCTTTTGACCTCAGATTACTTCATTTATTGCAAACTGAGTTCAAAATGCAGAAGTAGATCTCCTAGTTAACTCAGCAGAGGGGAGAGGAGAAGAGGAACAGAGCCTTGCCCTTTCCCAGGAGGCTTAGGCAAAAGCAACTGCTGCAACCTCTCCTAGCTTTTATGTTCTTCCCTATTAATAATTTTTGCCATCGTGACTATACTCTGATGTTGGTTGGACATGTCCTGGTTTTCATCTATGAAATATTGGTGGTCATGCACTGGGTGGGCTGGGAGGGATGCTGCAGAACAGTAAGTGAAGAGTGCAGTGCAGGGAGGAGGAAGGGGCAAAGTTATACCTAGTGAAGCTTTATGCTCTGCCAGGGCAGCGATCTCACCCCCAGCATTTCCTGAAGTTCAGAAGCATGAATTCTCTGTGATTTAAAACTGAAGGCAGACTTCACTCTGCACAAGCCACTGGTGTGAGTGTACCTCCCAACTGTAAAGAGGAAAGCGTAAGGCACTTGAACAAAGGGCAATAGGTGCTTTGTTTTGTTTCCCCCCTGGGAAAGCAGACATCTTTCTGTGTGTCATAGGAACCTACATTTGTAAATTTGGGAAGGTCCTCTAGTGCAATGGATGGCTCTCAAACTTCTACTTTTAAATTTCTGAGGATGTTGGCCTGGGATGTGTCAGATCCAGGTTCAATCTCCACTGAGTAATAAAACTCGCTGGGTGATTGTGTTGCAGCTTGCCTGCTTCTCTCTCTCTCTCTCTCTCTCTCTCTCTCTCTCTCTCTCACACACACACACACACACACACACATATACAGCTTTACGTATTTCACAGGGTTGTTGTGAGAATCTCTGGCTTTTCTTCGCAAACGAAGATTCAGGAAGGACTCATCCCGCACTTTCTGCAAGCATGCTTGATGACTGAAAAGGCCAATCCAAGATAAACAAGTCCGATTGCAGAAAGCACAGCAGAAGGTCTCCTTGGGTAATGTTTCTGGGTTGTGATTCTTTCTGCGTTGTCGTTTCTCTTCAAGACTTGTTCAGCGTGAGTTCTCAAATAAGGCTGCAGCATTGTAAGTGCGTCTCCATGCCTCCTGATGTGAGGCCAGGGCAGACCATTGTTGGTGATCAATTTGGCTGAGCCTGAGATGTTGTTTCAGGGAGTCCTTGTACCACTTTTTTGGAGCACCCATCTTACTCTGACCCATGGCGAGTTCACCATAGAGTACTATTTTTGGGATGCAATGGTCCTCCATCCTAGAAACGTGCCCTGCCCAGCGCAGCTGTGTTCTCAATATCATGGCCTCAATGCTGGTGATCCCTGTTTGCTCAAGGACAGCAACATTCGTCACATAGTCAGTCCAGTGTATATTTAGGATTGTGCATATACAGTGCTGATGAAAGCATTCGAGGAGTCGTAAGTGATGGCGATAGGTGACCCATGTTTCAGACCCATAAAGGAGAATAGACAGTACAATGGCTCTATACACACTGATTTTTGTGTTTCGCCTCAGATGTTTATTACTCCAGACTCTTTTGTAAAGTCTTCCAAATGCGCTATGTGCCTTTGCTAATCTGTGATTGATCTCTTTGTCAATCTTGGCATCTGAGGAGATGATGCTTCCCAGTTAGGTGAACTGCTGAACAGATTTAAGCACAGATTTGCAGACAACAATGTGGGGTGATGGTGTTCGTCCTGTGGTGCAGACTGGTAAAGAACTTCCATTTTCTTCAGGTTATTTGGGCTGCTGTGAGAATACCAAGGACATGAAGAGGGCTCTATGGCTTGAACTGTATGTCACCTTGATCTAACTACAAAAAAAGGTGAGACATAACAAATAGATAAGCTGTAGGTCCAATTTTCCTTGACAAAAATGGGGAACATTTTTCTACTTGACAAATTACTGAGATATTGGGTGGATGGAGCTTGGTACTAGTGAGTTTGCCTTTTCCCTTACTTAAAAATTGTACAGGGTTACAAACAATGTTGTATTCTTTCTTTAAACTTTTCAGAAACTGTCTTGCACTACTCTCAGTGTGGGAAGAAGGCCACAGTCGTATAGCCTGGCAGCAATACTTCCTGGGATGTTCTGAGGAGGATGTGACATCACAGCCTTCTCTCAAGGCCATTCCAGGGAACAAGTTGGTCAAGAAAGCTGCCAAGTGCTAGAGAATGGCACCAAGATATACATAAAGTTTCCTCCTCTTACTTTTTAAAATATACATATTTGCCTCTGACTGAGAGGCTAAGCAGTTTCTCATGCCACTGAAGGCTAGAGATGGAAAGAATTTCTGTGACTCTCATTTCTGAGATTCTTATCCAGACTGACCGTCTTGGTAGGGTGAGACTGACTCTCAAGGAATCTCCAACCTCCTAAAGAGATCTTGCCTTCACTATGATACCACTTTAACTGCCATGATTGCATCCTACAGAATTCTGGGATATGTAATTTGGTGAAGTACTAGAGCTCCCTAACAGAAAGTTCTGGAGGTCTCATGAAAGTACAAATCCCAAGATAAATAGGATGGAGCCAAGTGGCATCAAACTGCTATAATTGTGGTAATGTGAAAGAGATTTGATACACTAAACAGAGACATTTTTTCCATCACCATTTCTACAATTTGTGCAAAACAAACTATTCATCAAACCCCTATTTTTGCACAAAATTGATGCATTTTCCCTTTGTGAAGATATAGATATACACACACCAAGCACCACAGGACAGGCTAACTGGTCACAAACACACAAAGAGCCCATCAAATGCTATGATGACAAGGCAACATTGGATTGTTCAGTATTGCACATTTTATAGAACAGGACAAATTGCAGTTGCAAAAAAAATATATTTATTTATTTATTTATTTATTGGATTTATATCCTGTCTTTCTCCCACAATAAGATTCAAAGTGGCTTACAATAATAGATTTTCCTTGGGCTTTTTTTTCCCCCTGGGCTGTGAGGCCATATTCTGGAATAGTTTCTTTCTGACGTTTCACCTGCATCTGTGGCTGGCATCCTCAGAGAATGGTTGGTTAGGTGTGTGTGTGGAGTTTATGTGCTGTGAACCCCTGTTGCAGAGTATATGTAAATTTGTGTAATTGAATGGTTAGTTTCTGGGTATAGAAATGCAAGGCTCGTTAGTGTCTGTTTGGCTAATGGTTGGTTGATGGGCCATTATCTGCTGGGAATCCTCTTGTCCCTGGGTGGAATACCTTTGTAAGTGTTGAGGTTTTGATTCTATTGTATTTCAAAACTGGGAGCCAGATTTTGTTTACTTTTAAGGTTTCTTCTTTCCTGTTGAAATTGTCTAGGTGTTTGTGGATTTCAGTAGCTTCTCTGTACATTCTGACATGATAGGTGTTGGCCTGGTCTAGAATTTCTGTGTTTTCAAATAGTATTTTGTGTCCAGGTTGGTTCATAACATGTTCTGCTACTGCTGATTTTTCTGGCTGGCCCAGTCTGCAGTCTCTCTCATGTTTGCACACTGCGTTTAGTGGTCCTTATGTAAACTTGTCCACAGCTGCATGGTATGCGGTAAACTCCTGCAGCTGTGAGAGGGTCCCTTTTGTCCTTTGCTGAGCGTAGCATTTCTTGGATTTTTTTGGTTAGTCTGTAGATTGTTTGGAGGTTGTGTTTCCTATTCTGTCTGTGACTCCTTTGATGTATGGTAAAAATACCTTCCCTTTGGGTGGCTGTTTTTCTTCTTCATTCCTGTGTTTTTTTCTGGGTCTTGCTGCTCTTGTGATGTCTGATCTGGAGTAACCATTAGCCTGTAGGGCCCAGTTTAGGTGCCTCAGTTCGTTCTCCAGGTAGTGGGGTTCGCAGAGCCTTTTTGCACGGTCTACCAATGTTTTTATTGTGCTTCTTTTTTTGTCCTGGGTGATGACTGGAGTTCTTGTGTAGGTATCTGTCCATGTGTAGGGGTTTTCTGTATATGTTGTGGCCTAACCGTTGGTTTGGTTTGTGGATGACTAGGACATCCAAGAATGGCAGTGTTCCTTCCTTCTCTTTTTCCATCGTGAATTGGATATTGGGGTGGATGCTGTTCAGGTGGTTCAGCAATGAGACCAAATCTTCTTCTCCATGGTTCCAAATGATGAAAATGTCATCCACATATTGGAACCATGTTGTGGGCTTTTTTGGTGCTGTTTCCAGATCTTGCTTTTCAAAATGTTCCATGTAAAAGTTTGCTATCACTGGGCTCAGGGGGAATTCCACCCAGGGACAAGAGGATTCCCATGGAGAAGAAGATTTGGTCTCATTCCTGAACCATCTGAACAGCTTCTGGGCAGCTATTTTGAGTGGGTGAGTTTCATTTTTTTTCTTTAAACTCTTGGGAGAATGTGCTTGTTGCTGAGGGGGTGGAGCTTCTGTGAGTTTGAATTCTTTTAAACTCTTGGGAGACTGTGCTTGTTGCTGAGGGGGTGGAGCTTCTGTGAGTCACATCTGTGAGTCACTTTCTCCTCCAAGAGGATTACCAACTTGCACTTGTTGCATGTGAAGTTCCTCACATCTTTAGACAAGACAAACATCCCACAAATTTTGCAGGTGACTGCAGCAGTTCCCTCAGTGTCCATGCTGAGAAGTCTTAGGTAATCAGTGCTGCTTATGCTGTACTTTTGCTTGGTTGATAAAATTCTGGAAGGAGTTATATAGACCTAGGCTCCCAGCTCCACCCCCTAGTCACAGGGAGTGTGTTCCACTGCCGAACAGCTCTTACTGTCAGAAAGTTCCTCCTAATGTTGAAGTGGAATCTCTGTTCCTGGAGAGTGCATCCATTGCTCCATGTTCTAGTCTCTGGAGCAGCAGAAAACAAGCTTGCTCCATCCTCAATGTGACACCCCTTCAAATACTTAAACAGGGCTATCATATCGCCCCTTAACTGCGACTTAAGGACAACTAAAATGGTGAAAGCTCTGGAAACCATGCCTTATGAGGAAAGACTTAGAGAGCTGGGTATGTTTAGCCAGGGAAAAAAAGACGGTTAAGGGGTGATATGATAGCCCTGTTTAAGTATTTGAAGGGGTGTCACATTGAGGATGGAGCAAGCTTGTTTTCTGCTGCTCTAGAGACTAGAACACAGAGCAATGGATACATGCTCCAGGAACAGAGATTCCACCTCTACATTAGGAGGAACTTTCTGACAGTAAGAGCTGTTTGGTAGTGGAACACACTCCCTCAGAGCATGGTGGGGTCTCCTTCCTTGGAGGTCTTTAAACAGAGGCTGGATGGCCATCTGTCAGGGATGCTTTGATTGTGTATTCCTGCATGGCAGAGGGTTGGACTGGATGGCCCTTGTGGTCTCTTCCAACTCTACAATTCTGTGATTCTATTAATGTAATCAAGGCATGTGTCGCTGTGGCAAAAACAAAAAATGTTGAAATATCTCAAAGACTACCCCCTAAAGGCTCACCTCCGCAGCATACCCCAAGAAGAATTTTAAAAAGTTATCTCATTTATCATGCAAAGACAAAACAAGTCAAGATTAGTATCCCAGCTTCAGGCACGGCAGGGCAGCTTCTTAAAGGTTTAAAGAAAGAATAACATTATGACCAAATTAAGAAAAAAACCAAAACCCACCAACACATACAAGCAAGCATCAGCCTCCTTCTCCAAATCTCTGCCCCAACAATTTCCCAGTTTTCAGAGGGGGTGGTGATTCCTTCCTCCCATTCCTATGAGTCCTCAATGATGCTTTGCCAAAATTAACACAACAGGACTAGAATAAATAACCTGAAGGTTTTGTCTCCACTATTATGATGCCAAGAGTGAAATTAGACAGGAGCCATCATATGACTTCAGAAATTGTCTAACCGCCCTCTCCAAATATTGTGGACACTCTGTCCACTTTCTCAGTTTGGACCTGTAAGTGTTGCGTGAAATGTGTCCATTAACCTTGGCTTCCCCAGCCTGGGAATCTGAGGAGATCTTCTGTCTTTGATTAGTGAGAACTGAGAAGTACATCTGGAAGTTCAGTTTACACTATGCAACCTACTCTGGGCTGCATATCTTACTCTGTCATCTGGACCGTATAGTGTTAGTGTCAACAATAGCAATAAACAATACAAATGCAGTGAACATAAACATTTCAGAAACCGTAAGTACAACCATCATTCAGTGCTTTACCCAAGAAATGACTAACATTTTCAGCATTCTCATTCCCTGGATTACTAACTAAAAGTGTTCCAGAAAAGAGGGAAGGGATGACACAAGTATGTCCAAAATCTGAACAATGGAATGAAAGAGAATGGATAAGATATCATCAGTTGGTGTCCAGGAGTCTACCAGGAGTCCGCCAAAAGTCTATATTGGATCTTCTTCACAACCACTACTCCTCTATACAAGTAACATTTCCTCATAATGACAAAAGGCACTCCCTTTTTCCTAGTGTAAGGGTTGCATGCATTTTAGGGCTGCATTGCTTTTTAGCTTGTAAAATGTAAGCAACATTAAAATGGGCTGTCATTATGTATATGTAGACCAGGGATTACCAAAATGCAACCGTGAAAATGAATACTTGTACACTGAAAGCATATAGCATTATGTCTAGAATCCTAGTGGCATCTTATGGATATATACATTTCTCTATGGAAATGGCTAGACATTTTTGTCTGATGCAAAACATCTGCATTCAGTTTAAGTCTGCAGAACCAGAGCTGCACATGAGGTACCATTATGCATGCTGATGTTCATTGTGGATGGATGAGCATTGCATATTGTTCATGGGAGCATATGTACATTTGGTTGCATATTTTAACTTATACTGTAAGTCAGTTTGGGTCCCATATTGGGAGAAAGGTGAGATATAAATCAAATAAATAAATAGTATTTGATCTTTCTAACTTAACATGAGAGAGAGGGAGAATGTTAGCATGCCCTAATAACCCCTCCCTATAATATTTCCAAACTGGAAGCATTGAACACTTCAAAAGGGTCTAGTAGACTTGGGTGATCCAAAATGAGGTCAGATGGAGGTCACAAGGACCTGGGAAGATGTCTTAGAAATCAGCACACACAAGCTAAGATTGAGCGGAAGCCCCTTAGTTAACAAAACCCTTATGGAGATATGTGGTAATTCATTCTTCAGCCTCTCAATGTTGAGTCACACATCCTAAACAATCAAGTGACCTACATAACCCAAATCCCCAGGAAATATCCCCTGGAAACCGCCCTGCCCCATCCTACAATGCAAGGTTGTCATAAACCCATCAATTCTTATCTCCCAGCCATAAAGAGCAAACAGCTAAGTTTTGGTTTCCTTTGTTTACATGGTGAAGACCCCATCTAAACTTTGTTCTAGCTGAAGTACCCACTTCAGGACATGAAGTAGGGTATAAATATCAACCCCAAACAATAGCATAGTGTGCCACTGTAGATGAGATCCAGCCACTTTCTCTGTCCCAGGATCGGAATGTCCAGTGCTACCCTCAGGCTTCAGTCTGAATACTTCACTACTCTTCAAGACTGGTAACTATCACCCTATTTCCCAAATCTATTCCTCTATCCAACCTTTCTGCCTTAACTCCTTGATAGCTTTGTGTGGTTCTTGTGAGTGTGTGTTGCATGCGTGAATGCTTTTCATGCTATTTCCAATAAAAAACCATTTAGTGCACTTTAACCTGGAGTTCTCTGCTGTTAGTACTGGTATACAAAGGTGAAAAGATTCCAAAGTTACCCACCTCTTGCAGCATCCATTTGAGCTAATAATAATTTCCCCAAATATTAATATAGTTGTTGGCATCAGGTGTGGGGCTCGAAAGCACCCCCACTTCTTTGGGTAACAAGAAAGAACAATAATGTGATTTTGGCTGATGCTATAGGCATAATAAAGAATCCAGAAAACTGACTAAATTATGAATTCACTTGAGTCTACTACTCTTCTTAGTTATTTCTAACACTCAAACACATACATATTTGTATTGATTCAGTGCATTTTTCTGCTTGACATCATTTTCCTTCAAAGTCTTTACCTTCTTTCCTTTTGTCTTCAGGTCCCCACAATGACACTAAATCATATGGGCTACCGTGTCTCAGGATGCAGTTTCTTGCCCTGATACCATTGCAGTTCCTCATAAACTAAATTATGTAAGGTGACTCATGGAAAGCTATCTCTGCAAAACCACATCTTTATTTTTGAATTTATATTCCACCTGAGATGGGATTCAAGCCATCTTATAATAATTTTAAAAAGATTGTGCTAAAACTTTAGTTTACCAAATTTTTTTAAAAGAATTAAACAACATTATTATTAATGTGGTTATTGTTATTTCTTGCCCACCTCTCCCTGTAGGTCGAGGCAGGCAACAACACAAATAACACAACACAAACATCAACTTAAAAAGCATATAAAACCAATACATATTAAAATCTAGAAATAAATACAGTACTTTATAAACCATAATTTAACAATAATCTGGACAGGCTTGCTGGAAGAGACTGGTCTTTACTCCTGATTTAAACTCAGACAGCATCTCAAGCTGATGAATCTCTTCTGGCAGATCATTCCACAATCTAGGGGAGGCCAAAGAAAATGTTCCCTGGGTAACAGCCTAGTTTGGGCTGACTGAAGTGGATATCTCCCAGAGGACGTGAGTGTACAAGGCAGATTATATGAGAGAAGGCAATCCTGGAGGTGACCTAGACTCAAACCATGAAAGGCTTTAAAGGTAATAACCAACACTTTGTACTTTGCTCAGAAACTAATTGGCAGCCAGTGGAGTGATTTTAATATTGGTGCAACGTGGCCGCTCCTGGATGTGCCAGTAACCAATCTGACTGCCATGTTTTGAATGAATTAAAGTTTCCAAACTTGGTACAGAGGTAGCCCAATGTACAGCACATACAGAAGTCCATCCTTGACACTACCAGTGTGTGCACTACCATCTTTAGGCCCTTGAATAAAGTCTTTCAAGGGAGTGTGAACACATCCAGGACTGGCTGACACACCTCCAAAGAAGACAAAACAGAAAAGACATATGCTGAAGTGCACCCAACAGAATCCACAAGAAAAAAGAGGGGATACGTCTCCAAGTGCTCTGTAGATGTTCTTTATTTTAAATGGAATGAGACTTTCAGCTCCAGGAATTTCTGCTGCTAGTTTCTTATATTGCCCCTGAAGAAGGCCATCAAAATTATTATATAGGCCAAAATATGTTGGACTTGTTTCAAAATAAAAAATAAAGACTATCTATAGAGTACTTGGAGATGTATCTCCTCTTTTTTCTTGTGGATTCTGTTGGATGCACTCCAGCATATGTCTTTTCTGTTTTGTCTTCTTTGGAGGTGTGTCAGCCAGTCCTGGATGTGTTCCCACTCCCCTGAAAGACTTTATTCAAGGGCCTAAAGGTGGTAGTGCACACACTGGTAGTGTCAAGGATGGACTTCCTTCTTCACAAGGAAACCTCCAAACCGAGGTTAGGACCGTTGATAGTAAGCAACTCCATCTTGTATGGATTCTGTTTAAGTTTGATTTTCCTCATCTAACCCATTACCTCCTCCAGGGATTCCTTCAGAGGAAACACACTATCCTTAGCTGATGCTATTATAGGAGGCATAGAGAAGTATATTTGGGTGTCAATGGCATGCTGACACTACCCTACCCCATGCCTCTGGATGATCTTTCCCAGTGGTTTCATGTAGATGTTAAACAGCATTGGGGATAGAATGGCATCTTGTGGTATGCCATATAATAGCTCCTTTTCTGAGGAGCAGCTATCCCTAAACACAAACATCTGGGACTGGGACAACTGAAGTACAATGCCTCCAATTCCCAAACCCCTCAGGCATTCCAGAAGGATACTATGGTTGTTGGTACTGAATGCCTCTGAGAGGTCTAAAAGCACCAGCAGGGACACACTCCCCCTGTCAATGTTCAGGTGAAGATCATCCACTAAGGAGACCATAACAGTCTCAACTCCATATCCTGCTTTGAGCCAGTTTGAAATGAGTCTAGGAAGTGTGTATCATCCAAGACTGCCTGGAGCTGGGAACCAACTGCACCCTTGATCACCTTGCCCAGAAAAGGAAGATTTGATACTGGTCTATAGTTGTCAGAGTCCAGGGGGTCCAGGGAGAGCTTTTTAAAGAAGTTGTTGCACCATTGATTCTTTTAAACAAGATGGAGAACTTCCCTCCTTGAAAGATTTGTTAATGATATATTAAAACTGAGATCTAATTGTCTCTCCTCCCTGGACCAGCCAAGAAGGCCAGAGATCAAGAAGACAAGTTGTCTTCCTTACCTTAGCATCTTGTCCACATAGTGGTACTCACCAACTGAAATTGATCCAATGTAATCCTACTCACAGAGTCACTGGACACCCCATCGTCACCTTCTGCTATAATGACAGCATCTACGTTGGCTCTTATCTGAGAGATTTTATCTGTCAAGTGATCATCAAAAGCATGGCAGCAAACTGCTGAAGACTCTAGAATTGGATGGGGTGGTGGTGCTTGAGTAAGACCCCTCACCACCCTGAAAAGTTCAGCTGGATATGAATTCACAGATGCAATACATGGATTACCACCATATAGGAACAAAGATGTTCTCTATAACATGTCTTGTCAGATATAAGTTGAGTTTTCCACCATCTGTGCTCCAGTCATCATCCTTCCTTTTTCAGCTCCCTGAGATCCTCTGTATACCATGAAACCCGATTAGTAATGGGTCGGAGAGGATGTTTGAGAGCAATCGTGTCAATAGGTCTTGATTCAGGTCTTGATTCCATCTATTGACCAAGGCTTTAACAGAATCATAAGTGGTACCAGCCATAAAACCCTCTAAGGCAGTGATTCTTAACCTGTGGTCTGCAGACCTCCCAGAGGGCTGTGATGTCCTCACAGGGGGTCCACAAAAGCTTGGCAGCTTAAAGGCTGCTCAACCCACCTCCTCCCCACAACACAGCAGTCACATGACAGCAGCCAAGGCAAAGGGTGGCTGGCTAGGCCTGCATGTTGCTGTTCAATCCACTCCAGGCGCAAACTAGCCAGAAGAAATGGGAGAAGCAACTCTGAGGGAAGGTTTAACAGATGGTGTAATTGTTAATGGGTTGTTGTTGTTGTTTTAAATCTTGAGTTAAGTCTTGGGAGTCCACAGCAACAAAAGATATTTAAAGGGGGTCTCTGGTAAAGAAAAGGTTAAGACCCACTGCTCTGAGGCTTTCCATAATCCTGATGGATCATTTAGACTTTGAGGGTGGACCATTTTAATACGTCCACCACCACTGCAGGGACAGATAGTAGCCATGATACTAACTCTGATCAGAAAATGACCTGTCCATGACATGACAATGTGGGACCTTATCAAACATGTAAAAAATCATGTCATAATGTTGCAATAATATATTAGCGGGACAAAATGATCAGACGACGTCATCCTTGTCCCATCCAGAATGTGTGAGGCAGCCACAAATAAGGTATCCCTTTTAAATGTCGGGTTTCAGCTATCAATTGATTTTTAATCTCATTTTTAAAGGTGTTAAGAGTGTCTGTAGCCATGTCCTGTGGTGCTGCCAAGAATGGGCTGTCCTCTTCCCCCTCCGTGTTGTGAAACAGAAAACTTCCAAGTGGCAACATGAAAACAAGCGGCAGGACATTCTTTTTACAAAGTGTCTCATGTTGGTGGCAAGTTTTTATGTTTGTTTCTGGGCTTATCTGTACATTTTGTTATGTATTTTAAGTGTTTTTTATGTGTTTACTTGAAATCATGTCTTCTCACAAGAACTGATGAGATCTCGTGCCTCGACTAACCAGGAAGTAAGTTGAGATTCCTCTTAAAGGGCTAGTACAGGGCATTAATATGCTGTAATTAGGAGGTAGTGCAAAGAAAGGGGTTACCGTGGCACGGCCCTGCACCCTGGTTTTATGACATAAGTGTGGGTCGTTTGATCATTGCAGTGCTTATAGCACGAAATTCCCGCCTTCCTTACTAGCATTAAAACGGCATTTTAACATGCTAATTTGATAAAGTCCTTGGAGGTATTAAGCACCTCTGCCCATAAATCTGTATGCTCCGAGCTGAAAACAGCATCACAGTTGTAACCTGCTGAATGTGTGGGCCCAGTCATGTAAAATTCTCTTATAATATACTGATGGGATTCCAACTTATAACAGTACAACAGACAGTACAACACATCACAAGGAAAACTCTCCTCATGTTTCAGTTCAGCCACTCTTGCCGCTTATACCTCCAGTTATGATCTTGACACCTCAGTCTCTCCTCTAATTTCATGCCTCTTGCGTCTAGCTTCCCCTCAGTATAGTAGTAGTAGTAGCAGTAGTAGTTTTATTATTATTATCATTATTATTATTATTATTATTATTATTATTTCTTACCCACCTCTCCCCAAAGGTGGCTACAATAAGACACCATCCAAACACCAAATGGGCACCAAACGGGTGATGCCCTTTGGCATTGTCCTTCAGTCGCTACCCAAGGCCACTGCTTTGGGCTTCTGCTGATTAAAAAAAAAAAACCAGCTGGCCCAACCTCTGCAATGGCAGCTGGTGCTTGCTACAAGCAAGGTGGTTAGCCTCACAGGTAAGCTGTTCTTCTTACTAACACCAAAAACATGATGAAAAAGAGTTAAAAACATTTAGAACATATTTAAAACATGATTTCCAATAAAAGATTTTAAAATGCAGTACACCATTTCACCTACACACACACACACACACACACACACACACTGCTGCTCCATAATTAAAATGGAAAGGCCTGCCTGAATAAAAATGTCTTCAAGTGCCAGCAGAAAGAGAGGAGGGTGGGGGCCAACTGGACCTCCTGCGGAAGGGAGTTCCACAGCCTGGGAGCATCCACTGAGAAGAGTCTCTCCCAAGTCCTCACCAACCATGCCTGCAAAGGTGATGGGACCAAGATAAAGCCCTTCCCTTCAGATCTTAAAACTCCAGCTTGCTTGTATAAGAAGATGCAGTCTTTCAGATAGTCTTCTTGACCCAAACCATGTAGTGTTTTAAAGGTCAAAAACAGCACTTTGTAAATTCTACACAGCAGCAGCTGGTAGAAACAGCTAGTGAAGCTGTTTCAATGGGGGAAGTGGGGAGGATGACAAGATCGCAGTAACCAACCCCAGTCAACAGCCTGGCCACAGCATTTGGGACCCGCTGAAGTTTCTAAACAGTTTCCAAAGTCAGCCCCACATAGAGTGCATTAAAGTAGTTCAAATGGGATATAAACAAGGTATGTGTCACTATAGCCAGATCTGAATTCTCAAGGAATGGGCACAGTTAAGTGTGTTAGTTTTAACAGTGCAAATGTGCTCCCAGCCACAGCCAAAACCTGGTTATCCAGGCTCAGATCCAAGTCCAGGAGTACATCCAACCTGCAAACCTGAGATTTCAGGGAGGGGGGAGGGGTCTAACTCCATCCTGTACAAGCCGAGTCCCTATTCCCTGATCTGTCTTGCCTGGATTAAGAACTTTATCAGATGTGGCAAATGTGGCGTCATAACAACGCCTAATGATCACAAAAGGGCACGCAAACCAGACAATGTCATCCTTTCGCAATCATGTAAAGACTAAAACGCATTCCTTTTTATTGACAGCCCAAGCCATCAGTCGATATCCCATGGCACTTTGTTGCCGGTGTTTGAATCCTTGCACCATTGTGCTCACGTGAATGCTGCGTCAATGACAGAACACTTCCAGGAGAAATATGCAACAGCCAGGTAGGGGACGCTCTTTTTATGAAACATCCCCCCATATACTTGGAACTTTTAAAGTGTGTTTATGTGCTTGTGTGTATATTTTATGTCTTGATTTTGCTTTTATTTTTGAATTTGCCGCACTAGCGACTTCTTGCAAGAATCAGCGAGATTTGGAACCTGGAAGAAAACGGAGCTCTGTTCGTGCTCCATTACTGCCAGGGATGCCTTTCTGATGCTGGTTAACATAGGTCTGATGGGGGGGGGGTCTTTTGCCACCATAAAAACATTTCAAAATATGCTGGCAAAATAACTTTTCGGGGGGTGGGGGTCTGATAAAATCCTAAGTTTCAATTTGTTCACCCTCATCCAGTCCATTACAGACACCAGACACTGGTTAAGTACAGAAACAACTTCCTTGGAATCAGAAAGAATGGAGAGATAAAGCTGTCAGTCAGCATACTGATGACACTGAACCCCAAAACGCCCAATGACCTCTCCCAGCAATTTCATGTATATATTAAACAGCATGGGGAGTCAAACCAAGTCCTGAAGGGCAGCACAGGCTAGTGGCCAGGGGGTCAACTGGGCATCCTCCAGCGTCAACTTCTGAGTCCACCCCCCAAGAAAAACTGGAACCACTGTAAAACAGTGCCCCTAAGCCCTGTCCCAGAGAGGCAACCCAGAAGGACACCACAGTCAATGCTACTGAAAGCCACTGAGAGGTCCCGAAAAACCAACAGGGACACACTCCCCCTGTTTAGTTCCCTGAGTAGGTCAACTACCAAGAGACAAAAGCTGTTCCTTTCCCATAGCCCCGCCTGAAGTCAGACTGAAATGGATCTAGATAATCTGTCTCATCCAGGAACCCCTGGAGCTGGAAGACCACCACATACTACAGAACCTTGTCTAAAGGGGTATTGAGACTGGTCTGAGTGTATTTACACTACATCATTATAGCAGTTTGACGCTACTTTAACACTTAGGGCCCCATCCAGTGGCAGCTGGTGGATCCCATGTCAGTGAAGCAGTAAATGAATTGCAGGCTTTACTCTCAACTTTAAATTGAGATACTGAACCCTATCTCCAAGATAGGCTCAGCCCCTTGGATACAACCCAGAATGGATTCACTGATCCTCTGACATGAGAGCTCCCAAGTCACTAATGGCTCCATCTCATAGAATCCTGGGATTTGTAGTTTGGAATTCTCTGGCATAGAGCTCTCGTGCACACCCATGAACTGAAGTTCCCAATCTAGCCTGAGATGAGAGCTTGAGGATTAAAACAGGGTATCTTGGGAACTATAGTCCTGAGAAGTACACTATCAGTTTCTATGTACCCCACCAAACTAGAAATCCCAGGATTCTATAGTATCGAATCATGACTCTTAAAGTGTATCAGACTGCTAAAACTGTGTAGCATGAATATGCTCTTGTCATAAATAATCTTGCCATTTCAGCCTTTGACTCTCAGAAGGAGCTCCAGGTTTGCCATCACTACATTCAGCCAGAGGGTCAGTCTAAGGTGATTGTAATACTTAGAAATGTCAAACGAAAGGTTTAATGAGGACAAGTGATGCACTGCTCATGGGATTCAATCATCTCATAAAGCATATAGGAAGTGTTATGTTTGAATATGCCTCCATAACAAATGTGCAAAATTAGCAAGTCAAGAAGAATGCTTGTTTGCTTAAATTCCCAGGAATGGGGAAGAGATGTGTTAGTCAGTTGTACAAAAACAACAATGAGGCTTGTTGCACCTTAAAGACTAACCCGTTTTATTTGGCATAGGTTTCTGTGGACTTCAGCCCACTTTATCAGAGGCAGATGCATCTGAAGCAGTGGGATGGAGTCCAGAAAAACTTGTGCCAAATCAAACTGGTTAGTCCTTAAGGTGCCTCAAGACTCTGTTGTCTTTGCTTAGAACATTTCTATATTGTAGTACGTTAAGGCATTACATATATGGTCCTTGAGCAAATCAGATTCCAGGAACAGTAAGATAATAAATTAAAACCTAATACAAGACAAGACTAACATCAGACAATCATACAACAAATAAAAAAATATGAGGGAGGCTGAGGGATTTTACAAATTAAAATGTCTGGGTAAATAAAAATAGCTTAAACTGCTGCTGAAAGGTTTGTAATGGGAGGCTATGGTGACTGCATCACTGCTAAATTTTCACAAGCAAGAAATGAACATGCCCAGTGCTGAGATCTTCAGGAGAGAATCTTCTCTAATATCCCACTACTCTCACAGATACATCTGGTGAGAACTTGAGAGAGGGCCTTCTTGGTAGCTGCTCTCAGGCTCTAAAACTCCCTTCCTAGAAAGGCTAGATTGACTTGCTCCATGGTGTCCTTATTGGAGTGGGTGAAGATGTTTTTCTTTCAACAGGCCATTGGGTACAGACTGTTTAAAGGGAAAGGGCTTTTAATAAAGTGCTTTATTGTCCGCATGTCTTCCTTTTTGATGCATATGTTTTTAAAAGAATTATACTGCTAGGATTTTAACTTTAGTATTCTTTTACAGTCAGCCCTCTAATCCATGGATTCTTTATCCACAGATTCAACCAACCATGGCTTGAAAATATCCCCCAAACACAAAAAAGAAATTCCCAAAACCAAATTTTGCTGTTCAACATTTTATATATAGGACACCATTTTACTATGCAATTGTATACGATTGTATACAGAGCCCTTTCTAATAACTAATGGAATAAAGCAAGGTTGTGTTCTTGCCCCAACTTTATTTACAATCTTCTTCTGCATGATGCTCCAAAGGGCTCCGGCAGAGCTTGAAAAAGAAGACGGCATCTATATACATTACCGTACTGATGGTAGCTTGTTTAACTTAAGCTGTCTGAGGACTCACACTAAGGACTTTTTTGGACGCATGAAAAGTAACGCAAGCAGCATCGCCAGGTTGCGACGCTGCTGCGCAAGAGGGCGTCCGTTTCGGACGACGCTCCTCCCAGCGGTACTGTTGCAGTACCGCTGGGACATTTGAGCGTGATTTTTTTCCTGCCCAGCGTCATATTTTACTCGCGATCAGCGATCGCAAGTAAAATATGACACTGGGAATGAAAAAAATCACGTTCAAATGTCCCAGCGGTACTGCAACAGTACCGCTGGGAGGAGCGTCGTCCGAAACGGACGCCCTCTTGCGCAGCAGCGTCGCAACCTGGCGACGCTGCTTGAGTTACTTTTCTAAGACTCTAAACTATCTAGTCCGTGAGCTGCTCTTCGCTGATGCTGCTGCTCTTGTTGCCCACACAGAAGCAGCTCTGCAGCGCCTAACATCCTGCTTCGCAACAGCTGCAGAGCTGTTTGGGCTGGAAGTCAACCTGAAGAAAACGGAAGTTCTTTACCAGCCTGCACCACAGGACGAACACCACCATCCCCACATTGCCATCGGCAAATCCGTGCTTAAGTCCATTCAGCAGTTCACCTACCTGGGAAGCATCATCTCCTCAGATGCCAAGGTTGACAAAGAGATCGATCACAGTTTCGCAAAAGCATATAGTGCATTTGGAAGACTTTACAATAGAGTCTGGAGTAATAAACACCTGAGGCGAAGCACAAAAATCAGTGTGTATAGAACCATTGTACTGTCTGTTCTCCTTTACGGGTCTGAAACATGGGTGACCTACCGCCACCACTTATGACTCCTCGAATGCTTTCATCAACACTGTATACGCACAATCTTAAATATACACTGGACTGACTATGTGACGAATGTTGCTGTCCTTGAGCAAGGAGGGATCACCAGCATTGAGGCCATGTGTGAAGACACACCCAACTAAAGGTGGTGGCAGGTTTGGGTGTGCAACGCCAGTACCCTGGTGAGATCAAACTCCTTTACCCAAAAAGGCTCTGATGCTGAATATCCAGTTCAAAAAAAGGGGAAAGTTTATTTTAAAGAACAAAAGAAAAGGGCTTTCTCCTCCCCAGCTCTAAAAGGCTTGAAATAAAAGGTACTTTACAGTTGGAGTTTCAGCTGATTTCAGGGTGACATCTCTCTGGGTTTGATCTCCTCACTCAATGAAGCTGGTGCAGGGTCTTTCAGCTTCTGATTCCTTTGTTGTTGTAACTAATTTGGCTAATAACTGTTGGTAACTAATTTGGCTGATGTCTGTTGGTAACTAATTCGGCTGATGGTGTAAGAAATGCCCTTCCCGGCTGTCTGGTCCTGTTTGCCACCAGAACTGCTCTCTGCAAGCTCACAGCAAAGACTGCCCCCAAAGGAACTAAAAGGCTTCTAGGTAAAACAGAGCTTGCTGGGAAGGAACAAACCAAAACCTAGAAAAATGCAGGGGAATTCTTAGCTCCTCCCACAAGTCTAATACAATGGAGTATTCCTATACTCAAACATGCTAAGGCCTAGAAAAGAAAACAAAGGAAAATGCAGGGGAGATTTAAACAGTCCTGGCTGGACATCACACCATGATATTGAGAACACAGCTGCACTGGGCAGGGCATGTTTCTAGGATGCAGGACCATCACCTCCCAAAAATAGTACTCTACGGTCAACTCGCCATGGGTCAGCGTAATAGGGGCACTCCAAAAAAGCAATACAAGGACTCCCTGAAACAACATCTCAGGCTTGGCCAAATTGATCACCAACAATGGTCCACCCTGGCCTCACATCGGGAGGCATGGAGACGCACTATCCACAATGCTGCAGCCTTATTTGAGAACTTACGCTGAACAAGTCTTGAAGAGAAACGACAACGCAAAAAGAATCACAACCCAGAAACATCACCCAAGGAAACCTTCTGCTGTGCTTTCTGCAACCAGACTTGTTTATCTCGGATTGGCCTTTTTAGTCATCAGTGCACTTGCAGAAAGCACAGGATGAGTCCTTCCTGAATCTTCATTTGCAAAGAAAACCCAGAGAGAGAGAGAGAGTTTACGATGGGACTTGAGCATCCATGGATTTTGATATCCGCAGGGGGTCCTATAACCAAACCCCAGCAGATACCAAGGGCCCACTGTACTGATGTGAGTTATTATCTGTATCTTTTTTAGTCTTCTAAGCCACCTTGAGTCCTGTTGTTGTTGTTGCTGTTGTTGTTGTTGTGTGCCTTCAAGTCATTTCCAGTTTACGGTGGCCCTAAAGTGACCCTTGACAGGGGGTTGGGGGTTGGGCAAGCTTTGTTCAGTAGGGATTTGTCATTGCCTTCATTTGAGGCTAAGAGTATGTGAGTTGCCCAAAATCATCCCGTAGGTTTCTGTGCCCAAGCAGGGATTTGAACCCTGCTTGGGGTTCAAATCGAAACCAAACCACTATTCCACACTGGTTCTCTAGGGCAGGGAGAAAAGCAGGAAACAAAGAAACAAGGAAATTTGATTACACAGTTGCTAGTTCTAGGGGTGGTCACACATTACAGAGAACATGTGTTCCATTGTATTTGCATTTATTCAGATGCAATAATCTCTATACATGCACTCATTCCAGATTTGTACACAAGCACAAGAATCCTGAGAGTCTCTGAACAAAACTTGCCAAGAAAACCCCAAATAGAACCATCATAACTTGGAGATGACCTGAAGGCACACCACAACACAAGAATCCTATTATCCAAAGTACAGATCAAGCCTATAGCTGTACCTTGCCAGAATGAAGACATACATGGTTGTGCAAATTGATTGTCTGGCAAAGATCCTATAGACTTTTAGTGTGGTGTAAATATCCAATGGTGCAATTATAAGAGTGGGCCAGGGATGCCAATTTCCACAACCAATTCTGACACAGACACCAAATCCTTAAGCCCAACCATTGTGCAATGGTAAAATAGCTCTCCAGTCACCTGGTCAAAAATGAAAAAGAAGGCTATGTGTGTGTTTGTGGAGTGATCGCCTGCACTAGGGACCACACTTACACAACTCTGAGAATATGCAACCACTTGCTAGGCTATTTTTACATGAATATAGTCCTCCAACAGAATTCTTGTCCACATCTTTTACTGCTAAATGATTGGCTTATAGTGTGATGCATTACATCACGCTTCTCATTTTTGGTTCCTTTTTTCATGCTGTTAGTGCTTTTGGTGGAAAGGTGGGGTATAAATGTGGCAGATTCAGCACCAGGCATTTCACTATAGGGAGAAGATACCAAAGCTGAATTGCTAACATTCCCCCTGAAATAATAGCAGTGCTCATGTGAAGGAACAGAGACATGGAGAAGACATTCAAACATGTGGTTTCCATCTAATGCAGGGGTAAGGAAGTTTTGGTCCTCCAGATGTTTTGGAGTGGAACTCCCCAAATCCCTGACATTTAGGTGGAGTTTATTGAAGCTGTAAATCAAAACATCCACAGGAACAAACATTCCCCACCCCACAAAAGTAGCAATATTGGAATAATTTTCTATGACACCTTTTGCATAGAGGGCAACTGCATGGTTAATTCCATCCTAGCTATTTATTTATCATTTTGAGACCAAGCCATTTTTAATTATCAGAAGGTCCACAATCTAATTCTGTAACATGGTTCAAAACAGAAATTCCTCTAAGATTTCCATGACTTCATTGTGTAACAGACAAAAATCATGAATCATGGAGACAGGGGTGGGTGGGCAGATGAAACTTCTTTTTTCCCCAAATCCAAGCCACTTGCTCTGGACTTATGGAAACTCAGTTAAGTTTCTTCCATCCCACTGATGTTTACTACATAAATACCAGGTTTATGTATTTTGTAACCTCAATTAGTTTTTCCTTCGTTAATGGCAGAGGAAACCTTAAGAAATGTGGGACATACTTTCCTTGCATCTTTTTTGTTTGTTTGTGAGCATTGCCTGTGTGAAAGTGCCTATCCAGGACATTAGCATGCTGAATGAGATGGATACAGAGATAAGGAGTATTGAGAGTGCTAGAGAAAAAAAAAAGCAAGGACAACAGGTTTGTTCCATTTTGGGGGAGTTGGGTTATAAATCTGGAGAAACATTAGACTGTAAATATTTCATTTACCAGCATTTTCTTTACATTCCCTGCTGAAGCTTACTGCAGTTAACCTTGACTTGTGTCCAAGATGTGTTGCAAAGATTACCCCTTCTTTGTTTATTCAGGACAAAATCATTAGGAAACCGCTTCAGCCACACTGACTGGAAATAGCTGTCCATTAGCATTTAAGATGACCTGAGGTTGTATGCTGTGGGCTCCTGCCAGGAGACTGTTGTCCTATTATGGCAAGACCCTTTAATAAGGATATAAGGGTTTAATATGTCAAACCCAGAGCTTGGAAATCTTACTTTTTTGGATAACAGAGGCTTCCGGCTAACGTAGCCATGGCCATGCTAGCTTAGGAATTCTGGGAGTTGTAGTCCAAAAAAGTAATTTTTCCAAGTTCTAACCATTGGTTCACCAAGCCTGACACCTTCTGTTCCAGTCTTCGGATTTTGTTCATGTTGAACAAATGAACTATGAACTCTCAAGACAATCCATCACAGAATGCCCAAATCCACTATTAAATTGATTTTATTGTGCACTATCATGAGAGCCATGGATATGGGGTGGCATATAAGACAGATATAGGCCAGGATTGTGTAGTGATTTGAATATTGGACTAGGACTCTGAGAGGTCAGGGTTCAAATCTCTGATCAGCCATGGAAACCCAGTGGATGGCCTTGGGCAAGTCACACCATCTCAGCATAAAAGGAAGGCAATGGAAAACCCACTCTGAGCAAATCTTGCCAAGAAAAATCCATGATAAGTTTGCCTTAGAGTCACTAGATGTCAGAAATGACTCAAAAGCACAAGACAACAACAACAAATATTTTAATTAATAATTAACTAATCATTTTTAGAAACATATCAATTAATTCAATTAACACCTGTTGCTTTAGTCCATAACTTCATTATACTAGGATATATCCACTGTAGGAAATAACCACTGATTCCAGAGCACTGCCATTTCCTTGAACCAAAATGGTGGACAGGAAGTGACATATCTGAGCCAAAGTAACATGCTATGCCTAAATGGGAATAAAGAGACTGGAGTCAAAGAATTAGTAAGGAGTATAGATAGAGGTGGTGGGGCAGTCTAGGGACAATATCACATTACACTGTTATAGCACTATTATTCCACTTTAACTGCTATGGCTGCCTCCTGTGTAATCTTGGGATTTGCATTTTAGTGAGGGGCATTTAGAATTCTCAGCCAGATAATTCTCGGCCGCACTACAAATCCCAGAAATCCACAGGAGGCAGCCATAGCAGTTAAAGTGGAATAATAGCGCTATAACAGTATAGTGTGATAATGTCCTAAAACTCTCTATGGCAAACAGAAAAGAAAGTATCATAGGTTGGAAGGAAACATGTACTATGTGAAGTCGAAGGCTTTCACGGCTGGCATCCATAGATTTTCCTTGGGGTTTTTCCAGGCTGTGAGGCCATGTTCTGGAAGAGTTTATTCCTGACATTTCACCTGCATCTGTGGGAAGATGCCAGCCACAGATGCAGGCAAAACATCAGGAATAAAATCTTCCAGAACACGGCCTCACAGCCCAGAAAAAAACCCAAGTAAAAACATGTACTATCTTTGCTGCTTATTTCAATTTTAGAACTGATACTGGGAACTCAGCTAATGTTTTTAGAATGTAGTGGAGGGGAACAAATATGGATTTAGAGAGTAATCCTAACTTGTCAGCATGTACAGGGGCCAGCTAAGATAACACTAGGCCAGCTGAAGTTTTGCTGACTCCAAACCCCTCCCAGCCCAAGCATTTTGAATGTTACTTTGGACTACCCTCACCTGGCTTAACTTTGAACCAGCATTGCAGTTGTGTCCCTGGATTGGTGGAGGTTTGGGTATGGCATAACTTGGCTCTTCCCTTGCTTTGCCTCTTTCTGAGCTCTTCTCCTGGTAAACCTTAGCCAGCAGGACAATTCTGCTAGCAGACTGTTCTGTAAGCAAAACTCTGGGATCAGCCAGAATGAGAGGATTCCACTGGCAGAAAGGTATTTCTGCAGGCCGAATGGGTTTATGCATAATCCTAACTCTATACAACAACCATACCTCTAAGAGAGGATTGCACTTGAGTTCCTTTTTCTCCATCATGCCTTCTGGGCAATTCTATCACTTAAGATGCTTTCTTTGCTGAAGTCCTAAGTACTTTAAGTGTGGGAGAGAGCATAGCTGTAGGCACATATGTAAATAAGAGAGAGAGAGAGAACTTTATCAGACGTTCCCTTTAAAATGTTATTTTGCTGGCATAAAAGAACCTGTTTTTATGCCAGCAAAAGGACACTCCCTCACCCCTGCCCATTTATCTCTAATCCCTGCAAAGGTAGCTCCGGCAATGAAAGAGGAAGTGAATGGAGCTCAATTCACTTCCTCCTCCTTTGAAATCCTGCAAAATATTGTGAGACTTTTATTATGTGGGAAATTTAAAAAAAAAACTAAAAGTTTTTAAAGCACAAAAACACACTCAAACACTTCCAAGTCACCAAGGGAGGGTCATAAAAAGTGTGTCACTCACCTGGATGTCGGAATCTCACCTGGAAGTGTTCACATCAGATCAACCACTGACAGGTAAGTACGGAAAAACAAGGATGTGAGGATTCACATGCCGGCTATGCTGGCAAAAAAAATGGCAGAGGGGGAATCAATTGATGGCTTAAGCCATCAAGCAAAAAGTACGGGTTTTGGCAGGGACATTAACCACGAAAGGGCGATGTCGTCTGATGTGCACACCCTTTTGTGGTTATGTGGCATCATTATGATGCTGTATTTGATGCATCTGATAAAATCCAAAGGGAGAGGGAGAGGGAGAAAATTATTTTTTTCACAGTTTGGGATGTTGGGGGGGTTGCCTTCCTCAGAGCTGTTAGATTCTAAAGCAGGTACTATGAGCCAACAAAAATGGAAGTTCTTAGAATGCTAGAAGAAAGAGAAAATTTGTAGAACTCATGATAATCAGCTCAAGATCGCACACAATACCATACTGAGACATGGGACTTTATCACATGAGGCTGAAATCACACGTTTATGATGGGATAGTAGCACAAATGGGTTCCTGTTATCACAAAATGTCATTGTCCTCCCATGGTCTGTGTGTGCTCCACCCATTAATTACATTAACTTTTCATTGACAGGCAATACCTGTCAATAGCCCTCAATATTGCTTTTGTGTGTGCGTGTGGTATTGACAAGTGTGTGAAAATCATGCCCTGCTGTAACCACACAATTACAGCATGAATTGGTGGTCCTCTTTTTACCCCTCCTCTTTCCCAACGAGAACACATAATTAAACTTTCAGATGACAATGTGAAGAGGACCAACAGGATACTGTTTTAATGAACTATTGCCTTTCCTTGGTACATTTGTTTATGTTTGTTTGAAGTGTTTATTTGTGAAGTTCTTTTGTTATGTATTTGTTTTTGGTGTTTTTAACCAAAGTTGCATCTTCTCATGAGAATAGCTTAAATCTCAGCCATGCAAAATCACAGAAGTAAGAGAAAAGTTTTCTTAAAGGCATGTGCGTGGGCTAGCAGGAAGTGTTAATACTCTGTCATTAGAAGGCAATGTGAAGTGTTACTATAGCATGAGCTGAAATCCCATTCTTAAACGGCTAGTAGTAGTCATACGATAATTCCATGGTGGTAGTATTGCACAATTACAGCAACAATCCAATAATTGCTGTAATCATACCACCAAGTTTCTGCTTTCCTCAGTAGTGGAATTACAGTGTTTTTAGATTCTTGTCTGATAAAAGTCCATGGTGCTGGGGGCAAAGCAGCAAATGGTGCCCCTGCCTACCCAGCTCAAGAGGCATATACCCAGAGAGAGTCTAGTTATTCTGGCATATTACATAGAAAATGTCACAATCCTTTCCAGTAAAAATGTAAGGATTAAAAAATAAATATTAATTTTAATACAAATAATATTGTGCTACCCTTTTTTTTTCTTATTGTGTGATTTTTCTTCATGCACATACAACCACACACGCACGCAACCACAAAATTCTCTAGGCAAGTGGCATTGCCTTGACTGGATCCAAAGAAAAGCAAAGTTCAGCATGTGCCAAGGAGATGAAACCACAAATAGGGCCCAGCAAGTCCACAATTTCCAATTTGTATGGAATATCCAAGAAAAATGGAGCCAAGCAGGAAAAAATGCCACTTGCATACCCCATCTTGTACAGACATTTTTTTCTTTACAAACCTCCTTGTTATAACCAAAAGAATTACAAAACACAAGAAAGAGGTATAAAGGTTCTCTTGCAATTTTGCTGCATGATTCATCTCAAAGCATCTGTACCCGAAGAAGTGGGTTTATATCCATGTGTCAGGTTCAGCTCTGGATGTGACCTTTTCCTGCCAAAATCAGTTTTGCTATTTAATCTTGTAGGTAATTATGTTTGCATTTCTCTGTTTGTCGATGAGGGTGTATTCTAACTATAGAAGGGGAGTATGTGGTCAATGTCAGGAATGGTTTGATAAGCACTGAATCTGGGTCTCAGCTCTGGGGAAAGGGTGCTGAACACTGGTACTGTGAGAAATAGCAGAGTGGATAATGGGTGGCCAATGATTGTGTAGCCTGCCAGATTTTGTACATTGGAATATGCTTTTAATATACTGTTTGTCAGTTAAATTTCATTCTGAACAATGACCCTGTAGGGTTCACTTTCTGGATTACTGTGCCAATAATGTTTTCTGTTTTGAACTCTGAAACTGCTGGTCACTGAGTCTGGGAATGCCAGTACATGACACCATGAAAACTCATGCAAAAATTAAAAAACAGTCTTAAAGGTGCTGCTACATTTCTTTTTCTTTTCCCCCTCCCTCTTAACTTCCTCCTTTTTATGCTAAAAACCTCTATCATTATTCATCCCTTAAAGTAATCCCTTCTCCAACCCTTGGATCGAACCAAAGTCAATGTTTTACCTATCATTTCCCTGGATGGACAATTCACCCACAAAGGCTAGCTCTAACACAGTCATTCACAACTTTTGTTCCTCCAGATGTTTTGGACTTCAGTTCTCAGAAGCTCCAGCCAGCATGGATGAAGGCCATCAATTTGAGGAGCTGAAAGGCTAAAACATCTTGAAGACCAAAGGCTAAGAACCACTGGGCTAACATATGCCTGACAGAATGGGTGTGAAGGAAAAGTAGTTTTTGACAGTTTGGAGGAAACAGGACGAAAGAACTAAAAGCAGGGATGTGGGAGAAATTCATTTATCTCATTCTCATTTATAGGAGAAACTTACCTAACTTTGCACTTTTAACCAAATACATGAACTAAAACAAAGATTCTTATGACACCTTAAAAACTAACAAGTTTTATTTGGCATAAGCTTTCATGAACTGCAGCCCACATTATCAGTCCATGAAAACATATGCCAAATAAAGCTTGTTAGTGTTTAAGCTGTCACAAGATTCTTTGTTGTTTTTACTGTGACAGACTAACAGAAGTACCATTACCACCCCAAAATTAGTTATCCTGTGAAATTTGTCCTTTGCTGAAATTTGTAATGAAGCTCTCCAGTTATAAAATGCATATACAAAGGAAAGTACATGCAAAAATGTGTATATTTGAAGAAAAACATTCAAATATGCATTATCTTAAGACACTAGTTGATTGGACTACAACTCCTAGCATTCCTCACCACTGGCTACACTGGGCAGGGCTACAGGGAGTTATAGTCCAATAATTCCCACCCCTATCTTCACATGATTCCACCCCTTTCTTCAGAAATGTCTTGGAAAAATCTATAAAATATCCACTATAGTTACCAGTCTCAAAGGCCTGCACATTCCATTCTAAACGATCTCTTACATTTTCTTAGGAGTGCCTCTATCTTATGATTGCCTGTTTGCCTCCATTTGCCCTGCTTTATTTGTAAATAAACCAAACATTTTAATTTACCAGTTTCCAGTCTGCCATCCAAAGAAAACTGAATGCCATACCACTATCCTTGGAATTTCTTACCACTCATTGAAGTACTGAGCATGAACCAATTAAAGTATACCAAAAGAAGGAGAAGAAACAAGAAGCTTATTTATGCTTGTATACACAACCACACAATATAAAAAAAATATCTCACTAGATTTTCTCAAAAGACAGGCTACAACTGGCTTTCATTTTCTAATGGAGAATAAAAAGAGGGAGAGATTTTTCTCCTGTCATATTCTAGAATTGGGGTAAGTGAGTGAAGCTGGATGTTAGCAGTAGAAGGCGATAATTCACAGCACATAATGGAGGATAGTATATAAGATGTAGTGATGGCCTCGGACACCATCCTGAATGGTTTTGAATTTGAATTTGAATTTGAAAGACAAATTCATGGACGATAAGTTTATCAATAGCTACAGCTCATGATGGCTGTATATTACCTCCAGCATTATATCTACGAATGAGAGCCAGCACAATATAATGGTTTGAGCATTGGACTATGACTTAGGAAATGAGGGTTTGAATCCCACTGAGCCATGGAAAACCACTGGGTGATCTTGGGCAAGTCATATGCTCTCAACCTCAGAGGGAGACAAAGGCAAACCCCCTCTGAACAAATCTTGTCAAGAAACCCCCGTGATAGGGGCGCCTTGAAATGACTTGAAGGCACAAAACAACAAGATTTATGAAAACCAGTTGCTAGGGACAGGACATTACAGTGATACCCTAGTTGTGAACTTCCCATAGGCTTGTTGGTCAGTGCAGAAATAGAACATTTATCTATAGACTTTATCAGACCAACCTCTGAAAACATCTCTTTCCCACTATATTTGAAGCATTTTTTCCCAGCACAACAATCCTTTTTTCACATGCTGCTATAGCAACATGAAAAAGCAACCCCAGCATTATCAGAGCATGAATGCTAGTACCATCTACTTCCTTGTTCACTGGGGCACGTGATTTTGGTGATTCTTACAAGAAGACACAAGTGCTCTTAAATGTCAAAAAAACAGCTGAATTAAAACCCAAAATGTACACACAAGCACAGAAACACACTTACAAACTTCCAAGTAAACCAGGGAGATTATTAAAAAGAGCATTCTGTACCTGGCTTTCGTGTTCTCACCCTGAAGTGTTCTGGCAGGAACAGCCCATTGAGGCTGGAATCATAAGAGCACAATGGTGTACATTTTCAGATGCTGGCAAAACCATAGAAAAAAATGCTACAGCAGATCTATTGACAGCTTGGGTTGTCAATAAAAAGGAATGCTTTATTCACTACTTAAAAACACCAAGCATTATGTTGTGCAGTGTAGGCACTTTTTTGCAGTCATTAGGCATTGTTATGATGCCGTATTTCCTGCATCTGATAAAGTTGGATATGAGTATGAGCCTCTTCTCTTTTCCAGAGTGATTCTGCTCACTGATGCACACATTCTTACTAATGAAGATGTTGTATTATACCACAGTCTACCTCTTGCAGGTTCAGGGATATGTGGCTTGCCCACAGACCGTTCCAAATTCTGGAGGCAGTACACACTCATGCACACACAGACATGTATTCACAGGCTCATATACATACATACACCTGATTTGTTTGGATATACAGGTCAACTCCCGTTTACATGAAAATAGAGTGTTTACTGTTTCCCATGGTTTCATGTATCTGCAAGAAGTCCTGAAACATACTCTCCATGGATATGGGGGTCAACCTCTCTCTCTCTCTCTCTCTCTCTCTCTCTCTGTATGTGTGTGTGTGTGTGTGTGTGTGTGTGTGTAGTACAAATTGCATTCTTCCTTCACCCAGGCATTCCTGGACTTAATAAGCACATCAGAGAACAATACTGTGGAAAATAAACAGCATCAACTATATTATTTGAATGATAAACCTGGATGTAAGACCATTTGTAAAGATCAGTTAAACATCAAACAAAGTCAATGCAACCTCACCACATATACATCCTCAGATTTTAAGGGACTTTGTCAGTTTTACTAGCTGGGGAATTCTAGGAATTGTGGTCCAAAAAGAAACTTTTTTTCAAGGTCTGGGTATGGCTGCACCTTAACACATAATGCCCTCCTTAAAATAATTCTCAAGGCCATATTAAGGTGGTTAGGCTCCTGGGGCAGTTCCATAAGCAGGACCTTGTTTCTGCATTTGGCAGCTTAACAGTACAGGATGCTTGGGTGTGCCTATGTGTTTGGTATCAGTAGCTGCATGGACAGGGTTGGAAGATCTCAGGGCCTCTCTTTTTTGGTCCTCACGGCATGGGGAAGCAAGATCAGTGCTTTGAAAGGTGTGTGTGTGTGTGTGTGTTTCCTTCATTTTTTAGACTTGACCCTTGTAACATCATCCTTGTAACATCACCAGGACCTAAATTCTATGACATCAAAACCTATCATCTGAGGTTTGACTCTGAAATATCAGAACCCAAGGTAGTCATATCCTAGCAACCCTAAGCGTGGAGCTCCAAAATGGCCCTGGAACATTTGTTCTAATTGCACCATTGATATTCTAGCCTTGCATTTCCCCCTTTGCTTTCAGGTCAATCTTTCCCAATCTAGTGCTTTCCAGATGAGCTAGACAGCAATTCTCGGAATCTATCCCACCTCCGTTCCAAATTTGGAGAAGGCTGAGCTAGCATATCAGAGTCATCACCTTCTGATTATTTCATTGGAGATCAAAATGTTCTCATAAAATACTACTGAAACATCCGCTAGTCAGTTCCTGTTAAGAAAATGAGTCCCACAACTTGACCGCTTTTCATTGTGTAATGGACAGTAACAATCATTTTTTTTATCCATTTCTGAAATATGTAAAAATGTCAAACCACAAGAAAAATGCCATGAGCAGATTAATAAGTAACCAAATGTTTTGTCTTTAAATCACCATACTAGTGCTATAGATGAGGCAGAATTTACAAAATTACATTGGGAAACATGTAGTTTTTGATGACTTCTCAGTGACTAAATCTGGAGATATACCAAATTAGGAGGCGGATATTAAATCTAAGGCTGCTATGTTCCAGTGATTCATTCATTATATTAATAAAAAAAACTTTACTGAATAAAAATCTGCTTTAAATTTAATGGCCAGCTGATGGTTGTTACTTTTAACATCATTTAAAGTACATAACCACCCCAATCCCTTGGGCAGTAGATGCCGTAAGACAAGATACAGACTCATAGAATCACAAAGCTGGAAAGTATCACAAGGACCACCAAGTCCAACCCTTGTCCCCACTGCCACATTCAAAAACATAACCAAAGCACTCCTGAGACTTCCAACCTCTGTTTAAAGACCTCCAGTGAAAGAGTCCAGCACCCTTCTTCAGTTCCACTGTTGAACAGCTTTTTCCCCATTTTCTCTTCTATGAGAAGAGACTTGAAGCAAAGGACAAGATGGCATCCCATTCCCTCATTCCATACATACAATCCAACCACGTTGAGAGTTGATTCTTACTTCAATACTAGTAACAATACTATCATACTCAGTCTGAGACCAGACAAACAGCTTAGGGGATACATGGCAAGGTAGCTTAGGAGACTATACAACCCACAATGGACAGAACACCATTGCTAAAATGGTTCATGCTTTAATAAACAGTGGGCAGGAACAGCACAAAAAGAGAATATTTGACCATGGCCATAAGAGGGGCAAAGTACACTACTAAGAGTGCAATTTTGCATCACATTCTTGGCTTATATCAAGTGTGAAGATGCACTGGAGTCTAGAAGGCCATACATACTGATTTCTTACTCCTTCAGAGATCTGGGGAGCTTCAACAGATGTTTCCCATGGAAGGAGGTGTCCAGCCCCCAGCCCCATACTATTCCTCTTATGCTGCCTACCAATAACACACTGTAGAGTAAACAAAATCCAGAATCCACAAAAAAGTAATACCTTTATTGGCCAACTAAACTGCAAAACACATGATGCAAATCTAGGATACCTCATTTTGCCACAACAAGGGAATCCTAAACAAGAGGGAAATGGACTGGGACTAAACTTTCTGAGGTTTCTACCTCCAACAAAGGTAAAACTTCTCTTTCAGGCTATAATTAGCTAAGTTTTACCTACACAGCACCTGAAAGTTTTTTCCAGATATAGCAGTACAGAGACGTCTTGAAAAATCCAATGATGTCTGCCTAACAAAGGAGCCCTGGCTTCACAAAGTGTAAGAGTCATGCTGGATACCAAAAGAGGTTGCGTTGCTGCTGCAGAAGTAGTTAAATTTTACTGTCCTTTGTCTCAGCACTACATGGCCAAAAAGTAGGAGTGGCCTCTGAGTGCATGAGATCCGTCACCTGAACAACAACACAATAAACATCTGAAACATCATGTAGGCCTGTGACTCCTACATCATCACTTTTCATTCTTCTTTTTTTAAAACATTTTTTGCCTGATGAAGAAGCCAGTAGAGCTTTGAAAGCTTGCATCATGTGTTTTGCAGTTTGGTTTTGCCAATAAACGTATCACATTTTTGTGGATTCTGGATTTTGTTTACTACATAGCCAAAACAGCTACCCCTGAATGTTTCCTAGAGTTGAAGATACACTGTAAGTTATTTAAGATATTGTGCAATTTCATTTCTGTTTTGTTTTGATTTGATTTTTTCTGGAAGAATAACTTCTGGAGTAGAAACAGCTTAAGTGAAATGTATTCTATGTATTGACTTTCTAACTAGACACTGATCTTGATCAGGGCGGGCAAAGTGTAGCCCTCCAGTCATTGTTAGATTGCAATTCCCAGCATTCCTCACCATTGACTATGTTGGCTAGGGATGCTAGGAGCTACAGTCCAACAATATCCAGAGGGCTTCCATAATTCCCATCCCCAATCTAGATAAATTATTTGTGCAGATAATTCATATTGATTGTTTGCTCCTTCAGGTATTTGAATTGATCATTATTTTAAAAAGCATGGTTCATTATTAATAAATTAAACAAGCATTTAAATTTATTACTGTTCATTCATCAAAAGAAGAATACACCGGTGAATAAAAAGAAAGTGCTTTTTTTCCCCTTCTTCAGAACAATTTATTTTTCCTTGTGGTACTTTATTCCAATTTACAGTCCAATCCTACAGTTAAGGAGAGAGAGAATCCATGGTGGAGAATGCACCAAATCCAAAGTCTTCCCAGACACAAGGCAGAAAGTGGGGCAGAGAGCTGGAAAGAAAATAGGCATCCTTTCCCCGCTCTTTCCTGGGGTGTCTTGCAGGAAGAATAAGGTTTAGTATGCAGGAGATCTTCCCTCTTCCCTGATGCAAACTGAACCAGTTCCTGGCTCACCTGTCTTGCCATGTCAGTCATCAGAGCACTAAAGGTAGAATCACTGGAATCCAAAGTGATGTAAGGATTGTTACCCAAAGTGCTCGTGAAAATTCCATGCAAATATAGAGTTTCTAATATATTGGGGAAATTAGCAGCAACTTGACTTTAGCAATGCAAAAGGGAGCAACAAGGAGATCTTTATGCCAATTGGATACCCCTACTAGCTCTGAACTGACATACATACACAGAGGGGCTAGGAGTTAACAATGATATTTATTAAAGACTTAAAAATAATAACACCAAGCACTCACATGTTCATACAATATTACATTCACACAAGGCTACTAGGAATAGAAGGAGAACGATTGACAGAGGGATAGATAGGGAGTTTTCCAGGGATATTCAACACCTGTCTCGTAGTCCAAAGTCTCAAGGCAGACAGGCAGACTGGCAGCATGGATGGATGAAGCAGGAGTGTCTAACACAGAGATACATAGTGTCCCCAGGAAGAGGTTATGTGCACAATGAGGCATGATTTTGGGCTAGTATTTATACCAAAAATGTGCCCTCCGATGAGGAGGTTTCATGTGTTGAAACAATGGATTCCAGGTGTATCTTAGAGCTTAAACAATGGGTCTCAGGAAAAACTCCTGTGGTCTGAAGATGCTAATGTGTTGCAGCTGCCTTAAATGTTCTAGTGATTAGATTTACAAAGCTTGAGCTGCCTCCTTAGAATCATAGAATCATAGCATTGGAAGAGACCACAAGGACCACCCAGGCCAACCCCCGGCCATGCAGGAATATACAATCAAAGCATTCCTGACAGATGGCCATCTAGCCTCTGTTTAAAAACTTCCAAAGGAGACTCCACTGCACTACAAGGCAGTGTATTCCACTTCTGAACAGCTCATACTGTCAGGAAGTTCTTCCCAATTTTTAGGTGGAATCTCTTTTCTTGTAGTTTGAACCTATTGCTTTGTGTCCTAGGAGATTTTCAGATGCCTCTTTCAGCCTCCGGAGCAGTAACGAGGCTGGTGCGTGGCAAGGGGTCCATTTTGGATGATGCCGTTTCCCTCTCGGCATCATCCGTGAGTGTTGTGGTTAGCATTGGAGGCGGCCATGCTGTTTTTTAATCACGGACAACTTCCGTGAGTGAAAAACAGCACAGCCGCCTCCAATACTCCAATCCTTTCAAAAATTTAAACATGGCTATCATGTCACCTCTTAACCTTCTCTTCTCCAAACTAAACATACCCCGCTCCCTAAGCCACTCCTCATAGGCTCCTCATAGGCTACAGTTGGATCAAGAAGACTATTATAGAATCATATGGCTGGGTGTGTGGTGAAGGGAAGGGGATATCTTCAGACAAAGGATTACTCCATCCACCGGTGATGAGATCAATTGTCTGTCACTTGGGTGTGTGCAAACAATGTTCTCTTGGCCTCATTATGTTTCCTTACAGTTTGGAATTTGTCAGTAGTTCTTCCTTTGGGCGATGCATGGCTATTCACATGCCTTTGGGGATCCTTACAGCGAGTCCCTGATATTTGACTACTCTTCCCCATGGAAAACCATATTAATAAGGCAAAAGGGCTGAAGAAAATAGTCAAACTGTCATAGAGGGAACAAGGCAAACAGTGCAAGGACCCAACAGTGGGAGGCAAAAAAAACTTGCACAGGCAGCAAGTAAAGGGAATACATGGTCTTAGATGTCTCTACACTAATGCACAGAGCATGGGAAATAAGCAAGACGAATTTGAACTCCTAGCACTACAAAGCAATATGATATAATAGGCATTACTGAAACCTGGTGGGATGAGTCTCATGATTGGAATGTAGGAATAGAGGGGTATAACCTTTATAAGAGAAACAGGCCAAACAAGAAAGGAGGAGGAATAGCATTATATGTCAGGGATATTTACACCAGTGAACAGATCCATGACATCAATACTGGAAGCCAGGAGGAGAGCATCTGGATAAAAATTAAAGGGGAGGAAAACAACAGGGATATTATTGTGGGACTCTACTACAGACCCCCAAGCCAGACGGAGGAATTGGATGATGCCTTTCTAGGACAGATGACCACACACAGAGAGAAAGGAGAGATGTAGTAGTAGTGATGGGTGACTTCAACTATCCTGATATTTGCTGGCAATCTAACTCAACCAAAACTTCAAGGTCTAGCAAATTCCTTACTTGCCTGGAAGACAATTTCATGGTCCAAAAGGTGGAAGAGGCAACAAGGGGGTCAGCTATTATAGATCTGATCCTAACCAACAGAGACGACCTGGTTAATGGGGTGCAAGTGGTGGGATCCTTAGGTGAGAGTGATCATGTTCTCCTGGAGTTTATTATACAATGGAAAGGAGAAGCCAGGCATAGTCAGACACACGTTCTCGACTTTAGGAGAGCTGATTTCAATAAACTCAGGGAAACAATGGGGGTGATCCCATGGTCAGGAATACTAAAAGAGAAGGGACCTCAAGACGGATGGGACTTTCTCAAAAGGGAGATACTGAAGGCACACTTTCAAACAGTACCATTGAGGAAGAAAAATGGGAGGTGTCTCAAAAAACCAGGATGGATGACTAAAGAAATTTCAACAGAGTTAAGTTTTAAATGGAACATGTATAGGAAATGAAAAAAGGGGGAAATCACCAAAGAAGAATTCAAACAGATTGCGAACACATGTAGGAGTAAAGTCAGAAAAGCTAAAGCACAGAATGAGCTCAGGCTTACTAGAGAGGTTAAGAACAATAAAAAGGGATTTTTTGGGGTATGTCCGCAGCAAAAGGAGGATGAAGGAAATGGTAGGGCCACTGCGCAGAGAAGATGGCAAAATGCTAACAGGGGACAGAGAAAAGGCAGAATTACTCAACACCTTCTTTGCCTCAGTGTTTTCAGAAAAGGAAAAGGGGGACCAACCTGAGGATAAAAGAACAGAGGACACAATAGGGGAAATCCAGCACAGAATAAGCAAAGAGGTAGTACAGGAATACCTTCTTAAACTAAATGAATTTAAATCTCCAGGACCAGATGAACTATATCCAAGACTATTAAAAGAACTGGCAAATATATTCTCAGAGCCATTGGCAATAATCTTTGAGAACTTCTGGAGAACAGGAGAAGTCCCAGCGGACTGGAGGAGGGCAAACGTTGTTCCCATCTTCAAAAAGGGGAAAAAAGAGGATCCCAACAATTATCGTCCAGTTAGTCTGACATCAATACCAGAGAAGATTCTAGAGCAGATCATTAAACAGAGAGTCTGTGAACATTTAGAAGGCAATGCCATGATCACAAAAAGTCAACATGGGTTTCAGAGAAACAAGTCATGCCAGACTAATCTGATCTCTTTTTTTTTTAATCAAATGACCAGCTTGGTAGATGAAGGGAACGCTGTGGATATCGCATACCTTGATTTCAGTAAGGCCTTTGACAAGGTTCCCCATGACATTCTTGCAAACAAGCTTGTAAAATGTGGGCTAGACAAGTTAACAGTTCAATGGATTTGTAATTGGTTGACTGGCTGAACCCAAAGGGTGCTCAGCAGTGGCTCCTCTTCATCTTGGAAAGATGTGACCAGTGGGGTGCCACAAGGTTCGGTCCTGGACCCAGTGCTATTCAACATCTTTATCAATGACTTGGATGATGGAATTAGGGGCATACTTATCAAATTTGCAGATGACACCAAATTAGGAGAAGTAGCTAATACCCTAAAGGACAGGATCAAAATTCAAAATGACCTGGATAGACTGGAGAGCTGGGCCAAAGCTAACAAAATGAAATTCAATACGGAGAAATGTAAGGTACTGCACTTAGGGCAAAAAAATGAAATGCATAGATACAGGATGGGGGAGACCTGGCTGAATGAGAGTACATGTGAAAGGGATCTCAGAGTCCTAGTAGACCACAAGTTGAACATGAGTCAACAGTGTGATGCAGCAGCTAAAAAGGCCAATGCGATTTTGGGATGCATCAATAGAATTATAGTGTCCAGATCAAGGGAAGTAATAGTGCCACTCTATTCTGCCTTGGTCAGACCTCACCTAGAATACTGTGTGCAGTTGTGGGCACCACAATTAAAAAAGGATATGGACAAATTGAAGTGTGTCCAAAGAAGGGCAACTAAAATGGTGTGAAAGGTCTGGAAACGATGCCTTATGAGGAGAGACTTAGGGAGCTGGGTATGTTTAGCCTGGAAAAAAGATGGTTAAGAGGCGATATGATAGCCCTGTTTAAGTATTTGAAGGGGTGTCACGTTGAGGATGGAGCAAGCTTGTTTTCTGCTGCTCCAGAGACTGGAACACGGAGCAATGGATGCAAGCTCCAGGAACAGAGATTCCACCTCAACAGTAGGAGGAACTTTCTGACAGTAAGAGCTGTTCAGCAGTGGAACACACTCCTTCGGAGCGTGGTGGGGTCTCCTTCCTTGGAGGTCTTTAAACAGAGGCTGGATGGCCATCTGTCGGAGATGCTTTGATCGTGATTTCCTGCGTGGCAGAGGGTTGGACAGGATGGCCCTCATGGTCTCTTCCAACTCTACAATTTTATGATTCTATGAATAAGCCAAATGATTAATAAGCCAAATTTTGGGGTTTCTGGAATTGAGGCTCGTTAGGGGCACTAAAAGGATGGGAAAGAATTTAATTGGATTTGACAACAAATGTAGTCTTGTCATACTCATTGAGGTTCATTGAGAGAATAAATGTACCACTTTTTGAAAATGTACATGTTTGCAAGGCTTATGGGTCATTTGGGAGCAATAAAGTGCATATGAAAGGACTCACACATTTGAAAATATGGACGGCTGAATATGCACACACTTGGAAAAATACACACACGTATGCTCTAGTTAATGGGGAAAATACCTGCAATGGGTCCAATGTGTAAATAAATGCACATGTTTGGAAAAATTCATTAAAATGTGTACAAATGTCCATGCAGGGGGAAAAAAATTATTTATACCCCACTCTTCAGCCACAAGGCTATCAGAGCGGCTTACAAATTGTTTTTAAGCAATAGCTATTTACACATCTACACTGCATTAAACAGTTTCCAATGTGTGTTAGCTAATTGCCCCCACAAGGCAGGTACTCAATTTACCGACCTACGAAAGGATGGAATGCTGAGTGATCCTTGGAGCCCACTGGAATCGAACTTGCAACGTGGTGGCTTGCAGGACTGGTATTTAGATAAACACTCCACTTCCACCACCATTAACTGTATATGACTATTGTGCATTGTCCACAAAATTCTCTCTGCATGTGTAACACATCTTGTATGTCACTAACAGGATGCTGGCCATAATCTCACAACCCAATACAGAACAATGACAGAAAGAAAACACTAGTGGGGTTTACCGAAAGCCAATAAAATCAAGATTAAAAGATTTTCACAACCTCGGAGTGATGAAGGTTTCTACTTCCCCAAAGAGAACATTTACAGAGGCTAGTCTCCTTCTTAAACCACTTCCTCTCCATGAGCAGGAAATGAGATCTTCTATATGTACATGGGGTCTAAAGTCGTCTGCTCTAGGTAGGACTAACATTAGACTTAGCCCCTAGCCAATGAATCAGTTAATGTACTGGAAATGATAGGGTTACACACCTAAGATCTCTTCATTGGAGTGGAGTAATATCTTCCTGTTTTAAACCTTCTTTCTTCCCTTCTATGAAAATCCTTCTCAGAAGCCCTGCTGATGTCTTTGGACTTTATCGGACCACTCTCCATAAAAGTTCTTTTGCTGGCATATTTTGAAGTGTTTTTATCCCAGTAAAAGAACCCCAGCCCCACCAGACCTACCTTTAGCAGAGTGAAAAGGCATCCCCAGCAGTAATGGAGCATGAACAGAGCTCTGTTTACTTCTGGACATGAGATCTTGCCAATTCTTGCAAAAAGATGCGAGTGTAGGACATTTAAAAATTAAAGCAAAATAAACACACTAAACATATACACAAGCACAGAAACACACTTTAAAAGTCCCAAGTACAGCAGGGGGGCAGGGTTCATAAAGACCATCCCCTACCTGGCTGTCGCAATCTCAACCAGAAGTGTTACCCAAAATGCTCCTTGGAAATTCCAAGAAAATATTGTGTTTCTAATATGTTGGGGGAATTAGCAGCAACTCAACTTTAGCAATGTGATAGGGGGTAATGAGGGAATCTTGAACCTATGTATACCAGTACTAGCCTGGATGGTATACACACATGTGTGAAATGAATTATGGTTTTTATTAAGAGTTCAAAAATTAACACCAAACACAGTCACACACAAAGCATTCACACAAGGCTATAGAAAGTAGTAGGAAAAATTTGGATAGAGGGTAGCAAGAGAATTTGTTGTGGGTGATATAACCTGTCCTGTAGGACTTTTTCGGATGTCTTAAATGTAACAGAAGCAGCCTCGCCACATTGCGAGGCTGCTGCGCTGCAGGGCGTCCCTTTCGCATGACACCTGTCCCTGCTGGTACTGTTGCGGTACCACAGGGACAGTACCGGCAGGGACGGGCGTCATGCAAAAGGGATGCCCTGCAGCGCAGCAGCCTTGCAACGTGGCGAGGCTGCTTCCGTTACATTTAAGACGTCCGAAAAAGTCCGTAGTCTGGAATTCGTTGGTCAATCCAGCAGAGTGGATGAAGGAATCTGGAGTGGCTACACAGAATGACAGGGTTTCCCCTGGAACTGGAGTCTGTGCACAATCGAGGGAGATTTTGAGGCTCATATTTATACCCCCAAATATACCTGAGGTGAGGGTAAGCCTCCTGGGTTGGAACAATAGATTCCATGAGCCTCCATGGATTGCACAATGAGTTTCCTGGTCTTGACAATAGGTGTTGAAGATGCTAATGTGTTGCAAAACTATACTTAATGTCCAGTGATTAGATTTAAAATGCTCAAGCAGCCTCTTTAATTGTTGGGGATTAAGGAGAGGAAATTTTTAAATCAGCAGACAAAGGATTAATCCATCCATCATCTCCCTTTCAAATGTACAGTGGAGATTGTATCCTTTTGGCCATTAGCTTTAGTCTTCCCTAGGGTAAACATGGCACTCAGCTGACCTTTCTGAGACCATCCTGCTTTTTCCCTTGTGGAAGGCCACATCAATGAACCAAATTATTTATATGCCAATTTATTAATACACCAATGTGTCAATTTTTGAGGTCTCTGGAAGTAAAACCGTTAGCCTTACTAACAGAAGTATTTGCCCATTGATGTATTTGCTCACATATGTTCATGTGAGCACAATGGTGCAAGAATTCAAATGACAGCAATGCCGGCAACAAAGCGTCACAGCAGATCTATTGACGGCTTGGGCCCTCAATAAAATGGAACAGCGTTTAGACTTGACATGATTGTGAAAGGATGACATCATTTGGTATGTGTGCTCTTTTGTGATCATTGGGCATCTTTATGACGTCATATTTGCCACATCTGATAAAGTCCTTTCCTAGTAGACATGTTCACAGTGTCCTTTTGAAACATGTACAGAGAGACCAGTTTTCTGCTTTGTACCCTTAATACTGATATCCATGATCCAAGCATTGTTTGCAGTGCAGAATTTTTCATCAGCCTTAACTTTTATCGCAAGCCAGACCTTTGTCCTCTGCCCCAATAGTAAGGCATAGAAAGCAGAATTCTGTAGAATCCAACTCATGTTTAGGGATGCATGATCTTCAAGCAACAGTAAATAAGATGTTAGCTGCTCTTATCTTTAAGATAACCAAGAGTAATAAAGACTCTCAGACATTTCTAGACTTGAAAAGAACCAAGATTCTATCCTTGGCACACAATGCCTGATAATCTCAAGAATTTTTAAAAGACTTCTAATACCAATAAATCAGTTATGTAGATGACACTAATGCTCTAAATAACAATGCAAAATACATGTGACACATGCCTTAGTTACCTTTTGTTTGGATTACTGTAGGAGATTATCAGACATGGTAAAATGTGGCAAAAGACTGTGTCTCAAACCGTGTCAGAAGAATGCGACAGGAACAGGAAGGGTGACTTTATCAGACACCCGCATCCTCAGCTGTTCCTGGGATATAGAGCTGCTGTGGACAAGGCTTCACGTTTGTACTGATAGGGCTAAGCCACCAATACAAAGGGCCACCTTATTCACACTCATGCTACACCACCAGAATGCTGAAGGACGATGTTGTCTGATAATGTTGCCCTTTTCTGTTCTCGTTGCGATCTTTTGATCTGGTTTTTGCCATGTCTGATAAGCTCCATTATTTCCCCTACATGGGCAGCGTTTGAAAAATGTTTTGAATCTTCAGTGAGTCAAAAACATTCTGCAGACAGACTATTGACTATTGATTGGAGCCAGTTACAAAGAGAACACAAAATCTTTCTCATGATAGCTTCTGGACTATGAGTTAATTTCTGGGTACAATAGGTTCTGATTTATAAAACCCTATATGACTTGAGTCTATTGTTATTTGAATTGCTGGGGGTCCATGGGGACCCACTCATGACACTCAAATTAAGATATTAAATCGGGGGTTTTAATTAGCTCAGAGGTATGGTTGTGAGAGGCCATGCAACTTATGGGACTTTTGGACCTATGTATACCAGTTCTCACTGACGAAACTCCAAGCCAAAATGAAATAGAAATTGTTTTTATTTAAAAATAATCACAGAAGCATTTCCACGTGCACTCATGCTCACAAGACAACCACACAAGGTTAACGAAGAATCAAGAGGAAAGACATGGATAGCGGAGATAGAAGAAAGGGGCTATAATTACCTGTCCAGAGAGTAGAGGGTCATGCAGCAAAGATTCAGACTTGAAACTGAGGGTGGGACAGCAGTTTGTCAGAGTGATGGCACCCAACTGTAGCACCACACTTTAGCTATGATTTAGGGGTAATATTTATACCCAATATTGTACCCTTAAGTGGTGTTTTGAGTATATAACAATGCATACGTGAGTTTCCCAGAGTTAAACAATGGAAATTCTGGCTTCATTGATTACCGCTAATGGAATCATAGAATCATAGAATTGTAGAGTTGGAAGAGACCACAAGGGCCATCCAGTCCAACCTCCTGCCATGCAGGAAATCAGTTCTCTTATGGTTGAGACATTAAAGTTAATGAGGTTATGGCAGCCTCTGTATCGTGGAGAGGAAAAGGTCTGAGGAAAAGACATTTCATGGATAATGGGGATTCTGGTCACTGAGTGTTTTTGGAGTATGACTCACTGTCTGTCGGGTGTGTCCAGGGAAGATTAGCACATTCCTCCTTAACTACTCTGACTAAGGGGGTTCGCTTAATCCCATCCTGGGTGTGTTTGGGGAATTTCTAAGACAGCTTTGTTAAGCCTTTGGGTGACCTTCACTTGAACCTAATTTTGGTTTCCCCTGGTCTACCGTGAACCTTGTTAAGTGACCAATATGCCAAATTAGGGAGGGGGTATAAGGTCAGGTAACACTTTCTCAAGGACATAATCTCCCCATATAAGCACATCCATGTTTTAAGATCTTCAAGGGAAGCCTATCTCTTAGTTCTGCCACCATCACAGGGATGTTTGGTGAGGAACCAAGAAAGGGGCTTCTTGGTGGCTGCTCCCAGGCCATGGAAGTCACTTCCAAGACAAGCTAGTTTGGCCCCCTTCTTGTCATTCTGCAGGAAGGCAAACACCTTTTCTGTTATTATTCAAGTGGGCTGTTGGCAACAGATTTGCCACTGAGGAAGGGGATTTTACTCAAGAAGGTACAGTTTGCTATACTTTTCCTTTTTATTTCAAATGCTCATTAGATTTTTAGCAGGCCAAATCAAAGTGAAAAGCACCAAGTGAATTTTCCCAGTTTGGACATTTTCTCACCAAGCTTACAAAGCATAGCTCAGTTCCATGCATGTCTACCCTAAAGTAAAGCCCAGTGCAGCAGCCTTCCCACCTGCAAAGCAAAGCTCAGTTCAGTGCAACAGTTCTACTACAGTAAAGCTCAGTGCCACCCAAGAGGTTTCCTGCCAGAAAAGCAAAGCTAAGTTCCACATAACAAATGTTCTGTCTGCAAAGCTCAGTTCTGTGCATGGTGGTCCAGGTTTAAAATCCTCTAATGGCCAATCAGATGTAAAAACATAAGAAAATTGCAAGCAGGAGATCCCCTACCATCATTGTAGCTGATGTAACAGACAATAAACAGATGCCACTGGACATGATCACATTATTCACTGCCAAAGCCAATCAGCTGCCATACCCATGGAGCACAATAAGGCCAAGGACAGTGAAAGAAAAGAAGGAAAAAGGCAGTGAGTAGAAACAGAAGAAAAGACTGTGAAACAAGAATAAAATAACACACGTTTGATAATGTCTGACTTTTTCAAAGTAATTGGTTTGATTGTACTAATTAATGCTCATGTCTGCAATTAAATTGGTTCCATTGTATTGATCATGGTCATGCTAATTAAATAATGAAATAATGACCAGAATCCTGTTGGTGACTTACACTGACAGAACCCCAAGTTAGGTCAGCAACAGTATGTTAGTGGTATTGCAAGGAGGTAAGGAAGGGGTTGCATAGGCAGCAGCCAGACAGCTCTGTGGCCAGTTCTTCTCCCTCCACCAGTGCTTGGCTTCAGGGGTGTACCTGGGTGTACTGTGGCTGGCATTGCACAGCCACAGAGCTCATCCAGGCAGAAGAAGTCTGCTTCTTCCTCCACAGCTGCGCAACAGGAGATGGACAGTGTCCAGCCCCACCCCTGCAGCCAATCACTGGCTAGGGTGGAGCTGCACCAAGGAACCATTCATTGCATAGCCAGGGAAGAAGAGGCAGCTTTTGCCCTAAGGACCACCAGGGTGAATAAACTAGCATAGCGTTTTGCCAGCAGTTGAAAAGACTCTTGACCAATATTTGCTGCATCCCTTTGCAATACAGTAATATTTTAGGGAACGCACTGAATAACAAGGAGCAATAATGGTACCCTATATGGCATGGTAGTCATCTTTAAATATCTAAAGGAATGTCCTCCAGAAGACGGAATGAGGTCTTTTTCCCTGCTGCTCCAGAGACTACAACATGAACTACTGGACTCAAATTACAAGAAAATAGATTGCCCCTAAAAGCATTAGGAACGGCTTCTTTATTGTAAGAGCTGTTTAATAGTGGACAAGCCTGCCCCAGAGGGTGGTAGACTTTCTTCTTTGGAGGTCTCTAAACAGACATTGGATGAGTATCTTTTGGGAGTGCTTTAGTTGTATAGTTGCTTTAGTTGCTAGACGGCTCTTGTGGTCCCTTCAGTTCTATGATTCTATATTCTATGATTCCATTATACAGTATATATTTTGCACAACAGTATGTAATCTGCCAAGCCAAGCGCAGGTCACCATCAGGGATGTGACGAATATTTTCATGTTTTTCTCATCCTTGATTAAAAAGGGTGCATCAACCCACCAAGACACTCTGTCCCCCAAAACTATCAACCTCTTCAAGATTTTCCACCCTACAATGGGAATAAAAAGATCAGCACTTTGTTCATCTTTCTGTTTTTCCAAGGGCTTTTTTTATTAATCAAAGGGTGTGGCCATTTAAAGTATGGGCATCACCATTTTAGTTATGTGACCAGGGCCGGTTTACAGTGCCATTTTAGGCATGTCTTGCATCAGAAAATCCTGCTGTTTTGTACACAAAATGTACACTGTGCCCTCTGTATCCATGGGTTCAATATTCATGGATTTGAGCATCCACAGATCGTCACTGCATACCTAAATTGGTGGTGCCCATATCTAAAATAGCACTGCCCCATAACTAAAATGGGGGTGCTCATACTTAAAATGATCAGTCCCATTGATTAATATGGGACTCTAGCATCTGCGTGGGGGGGTTATCTGTGGGGGGTTTCAGAATCAACTCCCCATGTATATGGAGGGCCCACTGTAAAAAAAACAAACCAATATTTTCTGTACAGAAACATTTCCGCTTTGGGGAACAAATAGAAGTTTCCCTAAAAATCCTGATATTTTATTGTGTAAAATTCTCAATAATTCTTGCAATCACACCCATAGGAGAGAAAATTTTGGATTTCTTTTCTTCTTTTTTGAAAGAATTACATGTGTGAAATTTTGCATCCCTACTCAGCAGCCAGATATTGTGGTTTGCCAACTATCTGAAAACTAGGCATGGGAATATCTGACGGTTCTGCTTTCTCCCATACTCGGTTTTGTTTTCGTTTGTTTTTTCTATCATCAAGTACATTCTGTCCTGAATATGAAGACAATCACATTTTTTCATAAATGCTTCAAAACTGCACAAATAAAAAAGAGAGGTCTTTGTATACCACAGATTAAACATGAGTCAAAAGTGTGATGCAGCAACATGCAGCTAATGAAATTCTAGGTTGCAACAACAAAAGTACATTGTCCAGACTCCAGACCAAGGGAAGTAATAGGACCAGGAGATTGTCACATTAGTCTCTTTCTTGCAACAATGGCATTAACAAAGCAAATAGGAACATATCTGTTTGAAATCATTCATTATCACACTGTTCAATTGCATGTGTACGCTGCGATTATGGTCCTTTGCCAATCATCTGTCCATCCATACTTGCTCTATAACCCCACCTTCAGCACATGCATGCCTTTCTTTTTTTAAAAAAATTGCCACAATTGCACATTTATGGGGCAATGATTAAAAAAAATATTTCCCCATATCCCCGGCATTGTGCAATCACAGCAAAAAAAGAAAAAAGACAGGCATGGAGAAAAAATAATCTTGGTCAGTTTAGGAATAGCAAGGGGGAGGAGGAGAGAGGAGGAGAGGAGGATCATACACCCATTCTGCCACATGACTTCCATCATATTGCTACTGCCATGGAAGGGACTTGTATGAAGGGGAATACTGGTATGGAAATGGTATTGAATGCCATTGACAGGTTTTCTCCATCAGTGAAGAGATGCACTACAGAAACGCCAGGAATGCAAACCAGGAATGAGACTGAGACAATGTTGTGTGATAAGTACTGGCCAAATTCACTAATATCTTCATGTAAAAAATTCAAAATAAAGACTCGTGTGATAATCTCCCCAGTCTATTCTGTTTTCATCAGACCTCATTGGAAGTACTGTGTCCAGTTTCAGATTCCACAGTTTAAGATGGAAATCAACAAACTGGAACATCTCCAGAGGAGGGCAACAAAGGTGGTAAAGGAAGTGGAACACAAATCTTCCCTTCAGTTCTGATTTTTGTTTGTTTTTGAAATTCACATAAACCTTTATTTTAAGGTTTAGTTTTACTGGTTTTCTTCTCTCCATCTCCCTTCCTTTTGATCCTCAGTGTGTGTCAGGACTGCACAGTGCCACAGGGGAAAAAACTGTAACTTGTAAAGGTTGAACACTTGGACAGATTTTACTGTCAATTTACTTTGAGAGAGGGTGGGTTGTGTTTTTTTCTGCAGACCAATATTCCATTTACTTTAACAATTAAATCATGCAATGTCTTATCAAAAATAAATCTCAGTGGGACCTAGGTAAATGTCTGAGACATTCTAAAAGGCCATTGGAATGCATGCATAGTGAGCCCTTGATATTCACAGGTTCGGTATCTCCAGATTTGAGCAACAACAGGTTGTAATGAAGCTTTTTTTTTTTAATTACCTGTGATTGACTGCAGCCAGGCCGAGAAGCAAAACCAGGGTAGCAGCAGAGGCTGTGGCAGCAAGGTCCAGGCACCAGGCCTGCATTCTTTCTGTTTTGGCTGCAGTGATGCTGCTCTTTCCTTCAAAAGGAGGAAGCCGTAGGTGTCATGTTCCCAGCAGCAAGCATGAAGAATGTGTGCCTGGCTATCAGGGCTTCTCTCCCCACCACCACCACTTTGCTGATGGCAATCAATCCCAAGAGGGGGTTAGGGGAGGCAGAAGTGGCAAGCACCTGGCAAATGGAGCTTGACATCTTTCCTTCCTCCCAGTCAATGGAAATCAGTCTCATCCTTCTGCAAGCAAGAGTACCGCTGCTGCTGCTCACCATGTCCTATGGAAGAAGCTTGCCATCCTGCAATTGACAGTGGCAATGAGTTTCCTCAGGAACATGGCAAGTGGGTGTGGGCATTCCTACTTGTTTGTTCATTCACTAGTGAGAGTACTGCTGCCACTGCTCGCCATGTCCTGGGGAAGCTGCTTGCTGCCCTGCGATTGGCAGTTGTGGCAAGTGGCTTCTTCAGGAACATGGCAGTGGTGGTTCGTTCATTTGCAAGTGAGAGAAACACTGCCACTGCTCACTATGTCATATGGAAGCTGTTTGCCACCTTGTGGTTGGCCGTGGCAGTGAGCAGCTTCTTCAGGAACATGGCAAGCAGTGGCAGTGAGCTGGATGCATCCTTGCTGGCACTCCCACCTCTCCTGCAGCTTGAAAATGCTTCAGAGGATGGGGAGGATGCAGTGGTGAGCTCCATGCATCCTTGCCGCCTCCCCTTTGCCTGAAACTTGAAGAAGCTTCAGCAGAGAGGGAGGCAGTGGTTGTGAGCTCCATCCACTATCTCCAGGAGAGAGGGAGGCAGCACAGTGGGTAGCTCCATGCGCCAGATGCACACTCTTCCTGCTTCCTGCTGGGAGCATGCCATCTTCCAAGTGCCATAGCCAAAGCCATGCTGCAGTAGCCTCCACTGCTGGCCTGAAACCACTTTTCAACCTGGCTGCAGTCAATGTCAGGTAGTAATTTTAAATTTTATATAGGCACTTGGTCATCCATGTTTTTTTGGTATCCATGGTGGGTCCTGGAACCAAACTCCTGCAGATACCAATGGCCCATTGTATATCTTTATATTTTTTACCAGCTATATGTTTCTTAACTAACAACATTCCACTTATCTCCTGGAACGAAAAGTGTTGTATGTTATTTTCCCTATTCCCCGCCCCCAGAAAAAAAAATCCAATTTTTATTCCAAGAACAGCCCTGTGAAGTTGGTTGGCATAGGCTACAGTTGGGTCAAGAAGACTATATGAGTGTTACATTATGGGGAAGCTGGGAGCAGACCATGTCACTAATGTGGATTAAACAGTGCTGAAAACATGCATGGACATATTGTATTGTATTTATTGATCTGGAGTTGTTGTTGTTTTCAAGTAAACTCAGTAACTAAATTCCAAGGTTTCTCTGTGTAAAACAGTAGTTTTCAGTGTGGGTTTGTTGTGTCCCTTCAAGTTATTTCCAAATTATGGTGACCCTAAGGTGAACTATCGCAGGGTTTTCTTTGTTCCGAATTTTTCAGAGGGTGGGGTGTTACTCTTGCCTTCCTCTGAGGCTGAGACTTTGATTTGCCTAAAGTCACCCAGTGGGTTTCCATGGCTGATCAGTGATTCGAACCCTGGTTTGCAGAATCATAGTCCAACACCTAAACCACTATACCATGCCAGCTCTAAGTTCTGAGGGTACTTTAAAAGCTTATTGCCTGATGACACCCTTTTGCCCACATTCTGATGCTTCTCAGCCACACATGTCCTGGTTTTCATCTATGGGTGGTATGAAATTGTCTTGCCCCTGTCTTAGAGCTCTGCAGTCCTGATGATGCAAGGTTTTTGTTTCATAGATGAAACCAGAAGTTTCATTTATGGGTGGTATGGGTGGATGGTATGAACATGTTTTTGTGAGGGGATTTTGGGCCATCTAGAATATAAAGAATTTGTGGATTTTGTTAAGTTTTTGTCAGATAAGGTTGAAAATGAAATTTGCACCTATCTCTATTGACACAGCCCTATTGTTTTTCAGTCCTAGGCAGACACCATAAGCCAGACTTCTGTCAAATCCCTAGCAGTCAACATGGCTGGTAACTTGGTGAGTCACATGGCAATGAGGCCTGAGCTAGCATGTTCCCTTGATTGTGAGGGCACTGACATCTTTCACCCATTGCTCTGCCTTTGATGCAGACATAATCTAGTTAAAATGGAAATGTATTAAGAAAGTCAAACAATTAATTGATCCAAGAAAGATTGTTCCACGTTTTGTGTAAATCACAGCTCAAAATTCATTTGAGAAGCACGGCCATATTGTAGACTAAACAGAGCTTGGCGTGGGCCGAGGGGCTTGGTGTGGGTGTTAAAAGTTGCTCCGCACTACACACGGTCAGTAATCCTCAGCAGAAATGTTAACTCAATTTGTCAGTATTATCTTTATGTCAACAGTAATGCTTAAATATTTACAATAGGCATAGTACTCCTAGGGGTTAGTAATGCAAGATAAATTGGAGAAATGCTAACAAAATGGATGGTACTAATAGAAGTCCTTGGCACTCAGTACTAAAACCTTTTTTTCTTTTTAATGTAAGGGAGGTTGCCTAAAAGTTGGGTTTTATTATGTTTTGATATTTTTGCTCACTGACATAAAGGTGGTGACTATTACGATAAGGCAGAATGTCGAGGTATAATACAGGTTTTACTTTCTGTAATAACACATGGAATTTGTGGCATATGCTGGAATTTTGAATTATTTTACACATTATAGTTTTCACTTGTCCCAATGGCACACAAAACATGGGCTATAGTAAGCCAAAGCAGCCCTCCCAACACCTGGCAGTTGTCCACCCTGACAGAATAGCTTGTAAGGAACTAAAATCACTGTTAATTAAAGTACAGTAAACCAGGTACAGCTGAAGAAGTATATGGTTTCAAGACAAGTTGAACCCTAGTAGAGAGAGAGAGAGGTGCAAAATGAGTTTCACTGCAGAAGTTTATATCATGCCTCGGTTTGGTCCTCAGAGATTCTTGTCACCTGCACCAAAGACACTGACTTGAATTAACTCTGGGAATGTTCTGTTGTGTTCATAACCCAGGGGTCATAAATATATTTGACCACACTCAAAAATCGATAAAGCAGAGAGGTATGTTGACACTCCAAATATTTGTACAACCTGCCTCTGTAGTTGGGTAAGGTACAAAACACAGATACATACAAGTAACACACAACTCTGGCCATATAATAGTTACTTCTTGTTTTAGATGCTGATAGGTCTATCAAACTGTTCAGTTTAAAACTAGATAGATAGACAGATAGATATTCAGGAGTGTATATATATTCATATATATACACGTTAAGCACGTTAAGCACGTATATATATTCCTGAAAGTTCTTAACGTGCTGAAAAGAACTCTAATCTTAGGTGAATCTTTTTTTTTTTCCTTGGGAAAAAATAGACATGACCCCACTACCTTCTTTTACCCACTTTCATCTTCCAGGGAGAATGTCTTTTGTTAGCTCAATAAGGAACCCAGCTGGGATTTGAAAGTTTCTTTGAAGGAAGCACAGAAGCAATGTTTGGGAAAGGTATGAAATCCCATCTTGTCTTTGACCTGTCACTCATGCTTTGAGCCTTTTGCTCCATGTTCTATTAGCCATTCTTGCACTGGACCTGTGATATCCGATTCCTTTTTCTGTAGTTCCCATCCTTTGTCTACCACTCTATTCTCTTTACAATAACACTATTCAGATAAGGTATGTCTTTGAATTGTCAGCTACTACTCTTTCCCCTCCCTGTCTCTTGTAAGGATAGCCTTAGTGCTTTGGAGCACACAAAGCAGAGGGCCATTTTTAAAAAAACAAAACAAAACTGAAATATTATGGATCACTTTTCAAAAACAGCACAGCTGAGCTTTAGCTGGGGAGATTTGTGTGTGGATGTTTTCATAGTTTATACTGCTAATGATGGAAACTACTCTTTGATAAACCAAAGAATGAATGAAGCACAGCGACATAGTTATAGTTATATGTTTCTTGTAGATTATGGCAACAAAGGGGAATATGTGGAAGGTTTATACCAAGATATGGCACTTTTTAAAACATGTAACATGGCTTTTGTGACTCATAGCTCATTCAATCTCTTTTCAATCTCTTAAACTGGAAAGTTTAAAGCAAAAGCTTCTGAAACAGTTTTGAATCATGACGCCAAATGTTTCAGCCATTCGTCAATTAACATTTCAAGTTGAGAAGAGCCTAATTAACCAGCTGGGGCCCTTTCACACAACACAATTACTGTATAACTTTGAATGGCCATGGGGGGGCATGCTGTGGATTCCCTGGAGTTTGTAGTTTGATGAAGCACTAGAGCTCTCTGGCTGAGGATTCTAAATGCCCCTCCATTGAACCATGGAACCATGGCAATTTAAGTGGAATCATAGTGCTCTAATGTGTAGCACGAAAGACCTTCATTTCTAGGGGGTCTGAGAGAATTACCCAGGCACAATTTCTCATTTAAAGTGTATCTGCATTACATAATTATAGAAGTTTGATATATCTTTAATTCTCATAGTTCCATCCTGTGGAATCCTGGAATTTTTATAGTTTGGTCAGGTACTCAGAATTTTGTGCTAGAGAGTTCTAGCACACTGCCCTGAACTACAGCACCAGACATCTGTAGCAGATAATTCTAAGTACCTCACCAAACTGCAAATCACAGGACCCTGTAGGATGAAACCATTATACTTAGAATGGTATCAGACCACTATAGCTCTGTGCAGTAGATTTTACTACACCAACAACAACACACTGCACTGAGAGGGAAGATTACTCTCCTTTTTACTCCTCATTCCCTGTCTACAATGATGGATATCCCAGATTTCAGTTCTTTACTGATCATTTGCAAAAATGTCCCCTAGTCTAAAATTATTAAAGGAATATAAACATAGGGTTAGACATGTTTGCAACCTGTGGTCCTCAGCTTAATTTCAAAAGTCCTCTGCACGTGATGAGTTCAGTCCACTGTGAAAGCAATCTGCTCATTCCCTAGCGCCTTCAAGGTAAGGAGGAAGATAGAGAAAGGGAGGGAGAGAAAGAAAGAAAGGAAAGGCAGAGGGGGTAAAAACAGAGTCTCAGTCTCAATTTCACAGAATTTCTTCAAATCCCATCTGCACTTTTCTTCCCATCCTTGTTTCAGATCAGGTTGTGAGAGATCAGGTTGTTTCCTTCCCACACTGAAATCTGCACAATTTTAATGCATTTTCTCTAGGTTGTGCATTCATTTGCCTAATTTACATGTCTTCCCCACTGACTAAAATGTGTTTCTGCATACAAAGATTTTTAACTGTACACTTTTTAGCCATGCATGTTTTAAAATATATGTGCATTGCTTTGTGCACACTCTATTTCTTGGGAAATGCTGTATAAGCCTGGAAAATGTGCAAATGCTCAGAGCAAGGCATGCATTTTCTTCCAGCAAGTCTCAAGAGGTACAAATATGCTTCTGTGAATGCCAGTGAAATTTCTTTCCACTCCCAGAGAGAAAGGGGGCAGCTCACACTTCTAGTTCTTTCAAGTGCTGGTTGCAGCACTATCAGCATTCACGCACATACACCTAAACAGATTAGGGAATATGACCCTTAACACAAAGAAGGTTGTATGTACATCCCTGATCTGCAGCAATAGGTGACTCCCATGTCATTAAGGCAGTTAACTTGCTCCTAGTTTTAGTCTGAACTTCAAAAGTGTCCAAAGTGCTGGACTGTTTTGGAGGTTAGGACTCCAGTGTTATGACTATAAACCAGAATGGATTCACTCCCCCACTGACATGATAGGCACCAGCCAGAACTGCCCACACATACTTGCAAGCATGCACAACATTGATATGGTAAAAATCTTTGATTTTCTACTCAAGAAAGGAAATCCCCATATTTTTGCTGTTGTGGATATATATCATCTAGAAGCAGAGAATTGTATTTGTCTAACTTGTGTGTGCACACAGAGATATACGTAATTATTCAAGTACTTAACAAACAATGATTCAAATTTGCATGATGTTCTTTTGTTTTTGATATAATTTTTAATTGGTTTTCACACAACGTGTGCAAATAATACATCACGCCACAAATGACCCCCTCCCCTACACCCCAAATCTCACATACTACTTACTTACTTACATACATACATACATTCTGTATCTAAATATTACTACAAACACATATCAAACACATTAAACATAGTACACTACTTGACTTCCTCCTCTCTTGGCTAAAATCACTGTTCTCAGATCAGGTAATCCTAGACGAACACATTTTTTCTCATCCTGAAGGCTTTTCCACTTTATTCTAGGTTTTTTTTGCCCTGCCATATGATAGATAAGACTTTCTCCCAATTTTTAAAGGGAAGATCACTTGCTATTATTGGGATAGTTTGGAAAAGAAATAACATTTTTGGCAAGATATTCATTTTATTTGCCAAAATTCTTCCAGGGAATGATACTTTCAACTTATTCCATCTTTGTAGTTCCTGTTTTATTTCTATTTTTTTTTCATAATTAAATTGATATAAAGAGATGGCTTTGTTAGATAAAATTACACCTAGATAGTTTAAATTCTTTTCCACTAAAAAGCCAGAGCTTTCTTCCAATTCTAATGTTTCTTCCTTAGTAAGATTTTTTATTAACATTTTTTCTTTTTTGGTTAACTTTAAATCCTGAAACATCCCCCAAATTCTTCTAAAGTTTTTATCAAGGAGTCCTTATTTTCTATGGGATCTTCTAACATGATTAATAAATCATCTGTGAAGGCTTTTAATTTGAAGGTTCCTTTTTTAATCATCAGTCCTTTAATTTTTTTTCTTCATTTCTTTGAAGGCAGAAGAAACCTTTTATCCTTCCAAAAGGCTTCTTTTTGACCTGAAAAAAGTTCAACTATAGATGCTTGGCTCAACAGTGCACTCATGAATGTTTGGAGGAATATGAGTTAGATCCTGTTTTCCATGCCTTCCATTCATCTCGCTACTGAGTGAATGGGCTTAGTATGCTGATCTGAGAGGGAGTCATCTGACACAATCCATCCATTCAACCCAAAGCCAATGAACATGTGCAGTCTGTAGCAGTAGTAATATTGTGGTTAGTGGAATATTAATCCAGGCATATTTGCTTGTCCATTATAAGATAGTGAGAAGAACAAACCTAGATAGCCTTTTGTGGAATTTCTGAAACCTTGGTCATTTCCTATATGAAACGATTTCCTGTTTGAAAACAAAGCTTTCAAAAGAACATCTTGTTTCATTTCTTCATTTTCTGAGGCACCAGCACTCTTTGGCAGAGAAGACTAATGACCTTGTAAAATTATAAATCCCAGGATTCCATAGGATGGAGCTACAGCACTTAAACTGGTGTCAAAGTGCATTATTTCAACAGTGTAGATGCACCCCAAGTCAGTGCTTCCAGACCTCACTCCTTATTATCATGTTGGGTTAAAAAAAAGAAAGAAACAAGAAAAATATCACCCCAAAACAGCACTTGCCATTGCTGTGCAAACGTTTCATCCTAGTTAAGAAGTTTCTTCTCAAAAACCAACTTTGAGCCTTTGAACAGGATTGTGAAGTATTGGAGGAGGTCAGCTTTGTACTAGGGCTCATCTACATGGGCAGAATATGTTGGCCCGTTCCTTCCCTGTTACTGGCATGATATGGGGAGAGGTCCAGACCTCCATGCCAGTCTGTCACTGCAGCCTGCACCGCCACCATCCATGTCACTCTCTCTATAGCCAGGAAGCTGGCCCAAAACATGTGAGCAAGGCCCCCTGCATGTGACCAGCCTTGGTCACATGCTACAGGCCTGCTTCTGGATCCGGAACAGTGATGGCAGATGGTAGCTGCAGCAATGGGCCAGAAGGCCAGCATGGGCTCCTGCGGTCACACGGGGCCTGATCCTTTTTTTTTTTTTTTTTTTTTTTTTGCCAGCTGAAGAAGCTTTTACCAGGTATTATTTTTAAATGATGTAATGGGCCTGATCCCATCTTCCCCCATCTTAGCCATGTGAGGACTGTCTGCAGACAAAACAGAGCAAATGCCCTGCATCATCTGGACTGCAGGGCTCCAAGACAAGGGGCAAGATGGGGTAAATAGCCTGTCTAGACAAGCCCCTAGCTTCACATACCTGTTGGGTGTGGGCAAGATTTCTTTTTCTCTCAGGGATTATATGTCAACTGTGAGTGGGCTAAAGCTAGCAGTAGACTCTATTAAGTGAATGGAAAAGGTCACCTATCATGACTACGAGGGAGGGAAATAATGGCGGAATTGATGGTCCATGTTAGCACTCCACAGCAAGGAGAGCTTTCATTGGCAAGATTGCCAGCAAGAGGGACTCCTGGCTGGTGAAACTCTCCTTGGAGTAAAGGGAGAGTGAGGGGATTGCCCAAGAGGGCCTGGAGTTCTCATTACTCACAAGGAAACTGCTATTTTCTGAATGGTTGTGTGTGGAATGAATGGGGAGCATGGGAGTTACATCTGTGCCCAGCCATGAAAGCAGCCACTTTGATGGACACTGGACTTCCAAACCTGCTTTCTTAAATTCCTTATTAAAAGCACTGGATTATAATAGAAAATAATTCTTCTGATTAAGGCAGTGGGGCAGAAGCATTAGTAAGCTTCCTTCTTTCTGTAATCAAGAATTCAGTACATGAAGTCTACCCTACAAGACTATGATTTAAAAACAGAAGGATTTGAGTGTGGTGTGTTTAAATGGATACAACTGACTGAAGAGATACTAACTTCAAAAGGATATAAGATCGTGCATTTCTTTTGACTGATTGGATTTTATTAATTAAAAGTTTGAATTAAAGTCAGCAAGGAGGAAATTGCATTGTGGAAAAGTGGAGACCTTATCTTCCTGAATGTAGTAAGAACAACTATAAGGTGGCAGGGGAACAACACAGATTTCAGCTTTTGGTTTTTAACCCTGTAATGGCTGGACTTAAGAAAGATGGAGCCTTCCTCAGAATTCTTACAAGAATTGTTGGAGGAGATCTGATTGATGAAAAGTCAAGAATTCCCAAATACAATGATGCAGTTGAAAGAAGAGTTGAGACAGGAGATTATTGGATTTAAGAACTTGGTGCAACAATTGGTGGGAAACACAATGCAATGTGATAGTGAGGTGGAGATACTAGATTGTAAATCAGGGGGGAAGGATCAGGCTAATCTGGAAATGATATTTATGGAAGAACAAATTCAAGTTGATTTGATGGATGGATTAGCCTTTAAAATGGAAAGGATAGTTGAAATCTGGGGTGAAGACTCAACTCAGATTAATATAGAATGCATGTTGTCCCAAAATAGCTAAAGTATGGAATGGAAATGAGATGGATATAATAATATGTGAGGGATAGAATTCAACAATGTGGGGAAATAATGTTAGGATGAAAAGGGTTTTGTTTAGAATTTTGTTTCTGTATCAGACAATGCCTATTTGGATAAAAGGTCAATTTCAAGGGGAAATGCCAGGATTTGTAAAGCCAAAAGTGAAATTTAAGATGAAATGAAAGTGAAGTGTTTGGTCTACATTGGACTAAGGAATCTGGTTACATAACAAAGATAGATAGAATTGAAAATAGGGTCAAATATATTGAGATTCGGAAGTTGATGTGAGAGTAAAAAGAACTTGCATTAAATGAAATATTATAGAATTGATGTTTTATTTCTTTTGGGTTATATGATAAGAAAAATGTGATTAGTTTTTAATAGGCGATTCTAGAGACAAGAGGAAATGGACATAGTGATATTTAATAATATAGATTTTAACAGAAGGATTAGTATTATATGACCATGTTAGTAAGATGGTTTTATTTGAAAAGAGGGGGGAAATTAATAGTATTTAATAGATAATGTAAATGTTGGATAGGACTATAAAAAGATTGTGAGTGATATTTTAATTTTAAAAAAAGATATGGAACCCCTTGGGAAGGGAAAAGAAAAAAGTATAAGAAGAATATGATTATGTATTTTTTATTTTCAGGATTAACAAGAATAGCATATTGAAACAAGAGAACAGATGGATTTGTATTGAGAGTGGTTTCAAATAATTGAATTTTTATATAACTGCTAAAAGAACGAATGAAAATCATCTTTTTCTTCCCTCCTTAATTTTCATTCCTTATATCTCTAACTTTACCTTTTTTCTGTTTGCATTTCTCATTTTCTCTTTCTAATTTTGTAATGTTTTAATGTATCTTTATAACTTGCAATCCAAAAAGAAGAAGAAGAAGAAGAAGAAGAAGAAGTCACCTATCACATCTAACTCCACCACTTTAAAAACAACAGTTTTGGTGGTATGTTGGAACATAAAGATCTCACATCTAATACTCACAGAAAAAAAATGGAAAAGCATGTACATCTACCAGCCTTGTGGTGTAGTGAATCAAGGTAGGGCACAGTCATGTGAAGAGCAAATTAATTCTCCCAACCACTTGTTACCTGAACTGTGTGGGGTCTGTGAGGATCCCACTAGTGTCCAGAGTTAATATGGGAAATATTTAATTAGTTCAAATATGGCAGCAAGAGTCTGGGTAATGGAGGGATCTTTTAACCTATGTATAATGGTAGTAACAGAGGAGACTCTAAGCCAAAATGTAAACTTAAGTGATCTTTCTTTGAAGTTAACAGTAAGAGCATTCACACAAACACTCAGGCTTCAGACTCTCATACAAGACAGTATGAGACAGCTATCGAAGACAGTAGGAAGAGGATAGAGGAACAGAGTAAGAGGATTGCAGGTTATACTATACTGATCCTGTAGAGCTGAGATTACGAAGAAAACTGGCAGTGAAGAGGTCCAGACAATAGAACGGTGACACAAACTGATGTGTAGTTGGAAAGCAGGGGATTCATGCACACTTGGATGGTGTTTTAGGGTGATATTTATATATGATAATTCCCCTGAAGGGATGGGATTTTGAGTGGAATACAATGTTTCTTGGAGGTTCCCAAGACTGGATAAAGGGTGCTCTGGAAGAAAACAATAATTAATGATTGATATGTTTAGAATTGAATAGGATCAGGCAAGGTCTTTTGTTGGAGGGGAAGAGGAGAGGGAAGACCCATTTTACAAGCACCAAGGACTCTGCAATTGTTGAGCAGATTAGTGAATGGAGATTATCAAACAGGAACAAAAAAAAAAGCATTCCTGTCCCATAATCTCTACTCCTGCCCCTGTCCCATCCCAGTCCCGCCACAATCACCCTCCTGACCACACTTACCTCCTCTCCGGTTGACAGGGCAGCCCAGGAGTGAAAGGACCTCTAACAGAGCTCAGTTCACTTCCTGGATCAAAATCCCGAGGATCGTCACGAGAAGACACAAGCGTGAGAAATTCAAAAATAAAAATAAAAGTAACAGAAAAAAGTGACAGCAAGCACAGAAACACACTTTAAAGTTAACAAGTAACCTGGGGAGGGTTAAAAAAAATTGTGTCACTTACCTGGATGTCCCGATTTCACCAGGAAGTGTTCTGGAAGGGACCTCCTATTGACGCTGGGATCTCGCCAGAGAAACAGGGCACCTTGTCACACACAGGAAAATCCGGAACACAAATGGAACAGGGGATCTATTCACGGCTTCTTGCATTAATAAAAAGCAGCACTGGCGGAATGGCAGCATAACTGGTGCATAACGAGGGGGGAATATATCTTCTGATAAGGGAGCCCTTTTGCGATCCCCTGGCATTGCTGTAACGCCACTTTTGATGCATCTGATAATCTCCAATGACACCTCCAGGTGTTAATCTCTGACCTGAGTATTTGTCTGTAGAATTTCCAACAGCCCCTCCCTTGCTTATACATGACTCCAGTCTTGGTATTTGTGGGTCCCAGGTTTACTTGCTAACCACATGGAAGGCCACAGTAAGCCAAATTACCAAAGACAGTGGTCCCTTCATATTCACTGGGGTTTGGTTCCAGGACCCCTGTGGATACCAAAATCTATGAATACTCAAGTCCCATTATATGCAATGGTATAGCAAAGTAGTGTCCCTTATATAAGATGGCAAAATCAAAGTTTGCTTTTTGGATTATTATTTTTTAAAGAATATTTTAAGCTGTGAATACTTAAATCCGTGGATACTAAATCCGTGGATACGGAGGGAGAATTGCATTGCAAATTATTTGATATTTCAAGATGGGGGCTATCAGGGCAGGTAACACAATATTATTCAATCATCTTTAAATATGAAGACTCTTGCAAGTAGAATGTGTACTTAAAAGTGCCTTTCCTGTGTTCAATGTAGCTTACTCCCAACTAAGTGTTGGTAGCATTGATTGTAGGAAGGCTTTGTTACTCATGGGAGGCCTCAGCTACAAAATCTGCCCTGCATTGTGTGTGTTTGATCATTTAGTACATTTATGATTGATAATTCTTCAGGGGGATCAACTACATAGGAGTCTTGGTGATATCATTTGCTTGATCATTTCAGGGGGGTTTCCCCCCCTTCTTGCCTGGGAGGGGTTCAAGTCTCCCCTGCCCACCTCCTGCCCCATTCCAGGATCCATGTTCCCCTCACAGCTGTTTGGGAACCATCCAGGGTTTCAGTGCTATTCCCAATGCCTCCCACACATCCTAGGGCAGCAGCAGGAGCCACAGTAGTAAAACTGAGGAGATTTTCAGACTACACTGTTATAGTGTTACTATTCCACTTTAACTGCTCTGGCTTCCTGCTGTGGAATTCTGGGGTGTATAGTTTAGTGAGGCCTAAGATCTCTCTGGCTGAGAGTGGTAAATGCCCCTCCCTAAACTGCAAATCCCAGGATTCAACAGGAGGCAGCCAGAGCAAATAAAGTGGAATAGTAACACTATAACAGTGTTGTCTGAAAATCTCCTGAGAGTGGATTTGCTGCTTCCCACTGTAACAGATCCCTGGGCATCCCCTGCACTCATGGCAATTAGCATTGACCATTCCCTTCCCTTCCCCAATTCCCTGCCTGAGAAGGGAATAAATCAAGTGTCTTTGTTCAAGAAACTAATACGAAATTCTTGTACCAAAAGATGACTCACTCCATACAGGAGTGAATGAAACCTCATACATAGCTTTGCCACTAAATCCCTTCAAGACTTCTCAGCAAGTCACTAAAAACACTATTAAAACCTTCCATACTTTCACTTGGTCAGGGACACAGCAGGAAATCGAACTTCTTGGCTCTATTTGTAGTCTATGGCCAAGTTCCCATTGACTTCTGTAGAGCAAGGACTTCACCCACAGCAATGTTTACTTGGAGATAAGGAGGCCTCGCTGGAAACCTGGCGCACAGGACACATTTTTACGCAGTTGTGATAATAGGGAGAATGTGATGAGGGTGTGAAGGATTAGTTCCTTTGGCATCCACTGTACTATTCCTCTTGACCTCCTGCAAGATAACAGATCTCAAATCTTAGTACACCCACCATGCAAAAATGGAGGAAGTTCCATTTTCTTGTCATGGCACTTACTCCCCAGGAGGCACCAGAAGTAGCTGTTGGCTGTGGCTCAATCTTTATGTTAAGACGTGTCACATATTTGGACTGTTATATGATCCATCATTGCTGCTTTGCACTCCTTTTTTCCAGCCACTGAGCAGCTCAGCATTTTTAGGATTTGTAAATGAGGTGCCAGTTGACTCCCCATAAACTTGCAACACAGTTCATTTTCTTATTATAAAAGCCAGTGTGTGCAATTCTGTAGAGAGTGCATGCAGAAATAATACTCAAGTACTTCTCAACAATTGGCTACCCACTTATTAATGGGGAATTTAGAAATTCATACTGGTATACCCCAGTTAATGAAGCAGATGTGTTCCTGGGCATTGCTTCTGTGACAGAAAATTTGGCACCAGAGGCAAAAAAAATGGGAAGAATAGGGATAGGTCCTTATACTACAAAAAAGCAGAGCAATTCAACATGTTTCAGGAAACTTTTTATTCAAAACTATCTACATGTACATGTGAAATGAAACACCAAGCCAAGTAAGGCTTGCATAAGTTTTTTTTTAAATTGAACAATCTAGAGATTACTTGAAAGCTTCTTCTAAAACACATTGGGATGGCTTTTTCTTTCACCTGCCTCCACTTTTCTTTTGATTTCCATTTTGATGAGTAAGCCTATAAATCTATGGGTTTTTTTAACATTCTGGGGGGAGGGCTGGTAAGAAAGGTTGATCTGCTTACCCACGTTCTCTGTTTTGCTATTTGTGCTTGTTTAGTAATTCTTGTTTGTTGTAGGCAGGCACACACAGCTAGTAGTAGGATCAGGTAGAACAGAATGCTACTCTTTCCCAGGTCAAGCTTTAATGAATTGTTTACTACAGATATACTGCTGCAACCTTACAATCCAAAGTCTGTATTTCTCCACCCCTCCTTCACCATCCTCCTAATGCCTATACTACTAAAAACTTCCAGCTAGACAGAGGACAAAGAAGAAAGTGAGGCTGGGGTGCTCATTAAAAGCCTTTGTAAAAAGGAGTTTCACTGTCAGAGGCTTTGTTAACTGTGGTATGCCTGTACTTTGATTAAGCACATTGGACATAAATATGCTCCTTAGCTATGAAACACTAAGGAGATTATTACATGGGCTAAATAACCCAGAACAGGGATGCAACAGGATCGCTAAAGGATTTTCCTTTCAGACGACAATGTCCCTCTCTTGTTCTGACCCCCGTGCTGCTCCCGTTCAGTCCCCGTGTTTTTTTTTTATTCACAGGGGAAAATAGTTAATGGAGCACCCGTTCTGTTTGTGTAATTGGAATCACGGGTGTGTGAACCGGTGCCCTGTTACGCTGGCGCGATCTGGGAGGTCCATGCCAACACTTCCAGGTACAATTATGACATCCAGGTAAGTGACAGCCTTTTCAGTACTCTCCCCATGTTGCTGGTAAATTTTTAAGTGTGTTTTGGTGCTTTAATTTTTAAATGTCTGCTTGTATTTTTATTTTTAAATTTTCTGTGTGAGCCGGGCTCCCTGGAAGGTCCTGGAAGGTCCGTAGGGAGCACTTGCATTGCCGATCGGGACATTCAGGTAAGTGATAGCCTTTTTTGTACCCTCCCCTGTTTACTTGTTCTTTTTAAGGGTGCCTAGGTGCTTGGTTGTTGTTGTTGTTGTTTCAACATTTGGATTTTTTTATTTTCAAATTCCCCACGCGATGCCAGCTGTCCTGTCAGTTTCCTGCAGAACACTTCCTGCTTCAGTCAGGACATCCAGGTAAGTGATAGCCTTTTTTATACCCTCCCCAGGTTGCTTGTTTTTATTTTTATTTTTTAAGGGCGTTTAGGTGCTTGGTGTACTTTTTTGATGTTTGGGGGATTTTTTTATTTTTAAATTGCCTGTGCTATCATTCTTTCGCGAGAACAGCTAGAATTTGCTCCCCAGGAAGTGAATGGCGCTCTGTGAGAAGGGGGAAGCAGTTTCTATCCCACGATTCAAGTAAGTGTCTGAACAAAAAAATTATTCAGTTACAGGGACAGGAGGGGGTGAGAATTAGAGGGCGATACAGGAATTTTTTTTAGATCCATGTGATAATCTCCTAATTTAGTACAAACTGGATATCACAGAAGATATGAATTAAAACGTTATCTCATTATACTTGTCAGCTTTGGGACCTAACCACCATATGCATGATGTTGAGAAATACCCTAGAGAAACTCAGAAGATTTTCAGATGGGCTAAATATGGCATTATGATGATGCCAGGAGATTGCTAATGGGCTTCCCTTTCAGACGACATCATTCCTGTGCCGCCATGCTCCTGTTTGGCTGTCGTTATGCCAGTTCTTCTTTTTATTCATGGGCTAAGCCATGAATGGATCCCCTGTTCTGTTTCTGTAACAGAATGCCCTGCAATGAAAAGGTGCCCCATTGTGCTGATGCAATGCCAGCATCAGTGAGAGGTCCCTGCCAGAACACTTCCAGGTGAGATCGGGACATCCAGGTAAGTGACACACTTTTTTGTACCCTCCCCGGGTTACTTGTTGTGTTTTAAGTGTGTTTTTGTGCTTGCTGTCACTTTTTTCCTTTTATTTTGTTTTTAAAATTTGAATTTCCCAAGCTCTCATCCTCTTGTAAGAATGGCCGGGATTTCAAACCAGGAAGTTGAATAGAGCTCCATTCGAGCTCCATTCACTCCTGGGCAGCAACGAAGATGCTACCAAGGTAGGTGTGAAACTTTAGTTGATTGTGGCATGACGGGGACAGGAGAGGGGTAGGAAATGGGATTGCAGGACATGAACATTTTTTTTTTTGTTCCCATCTGAAAATCTCCAAAGAAGGGACCCAGGATTCAAGTCATATGAAGCACTCTGTTTTCAGTACACGCCCATTTATTATCTGCACTTCAGGCAAAACTGGTGCCCTGATCTTCCAAAGAAAGAAGGTCCCTTTAAAAAAATGGAGCTGATACAGATTATCATGCAATCCTATAATTGAGATCCATTGGTTGAGGATCTGTAGGATTTGACTGGAGACTCCCTGTACAGGCAGAACTCCAGATATACTACTACCATACATATATGCTAGCTGAACACCCTAAGTCCACTGATGGAGCATCCTATCTGCAGAATGACAATGGAGGGATAACTGAAACAGGACATCACAATGGATGAGCAGCATAGGGGAAAGCAACACTTGGCTATATCCTATATCCACAAGGTAGACAACCTGATGCCTTTCCATCAGTTTAGACCACAGTTTTTATAATCCCTTATCATTGCTGACTGAGGCTGATTAGAGTTAGTCCAAATCCTCTGTGGAACACCTTTTCTCTGTCCTACAACCCTCTCAGGTACACGTAGTAGGAATATAAATATTTGAAAGGATGTCATATTGAAGATGGTGCAAGCTTGTTTTCTGCTGCTCCAGAGAGTAGGACATGGAGCAATGGATTTAAACTACAGGAAAAGAAATTCCACCTAAATATTAAAAAGACCTTCCTGACAGTAAGAGCTGTTCAACAGTGGAATACAGTGTCTTGGACTGTGGTGAAGCCTCCTTCTTTGGAGTCTTTAAACATGTTAGATGGCTATCTGTCAGGAGTGCTTTGATAGTGTGTTCCTGCATAGCAGGCGGTTGGACTGGATGGTCCATGTGGTCTCTTACAATTCTATGATTTTATGAGGGTTGAGAGCACCAAAGCTGCTAGAGAGTGGCTGGGAGATTTATAGGCAACTGACTCCAGACACCAGATGCCCAATTAGTTCAGTTTCTCCTATTTAATAGCCTCTGGGATTGGCACAATCTCTCCTTGTCTCTTCATTGCTTAATGAATGATGGTAATGGGTCTTCAGCATCTACAGCCTCTTGCTGGGGAGCAGGACTCCCCTCTGCCCTGGCTCCTCAGACTCAGGACTTTTTCAGACAAGGGTTACTGCGCAAGAAGCTTGCGGAAGAGGTACGGCGCTGTTGCACGGCAGGAGGTCCATTTTGGACAATGCCACCCTTCTCTCAGCATCATCCGTGTCACTTCCATGTACAATTGAAGGCAGCCGCGCCATATTTTATTTAACGGACAACTTCCATGAGTAAAATATAGCACGGCTGTCTATAATCGTACACGGAAGTGACACGGATGATGCCAAGAGAGGGGTGGCGGTGTCCGAAACGGACCCCCTGCCGTGCAACAGTGCCGTACCTCTTCTGCAAGGTTCTTGCGCGGTAACCCTTGTCTGAAAAAGTCCTCAGAGAGACAATCGTTATCAGGAGCTGCAGATTCCTAGTAATCTGCTTCCTCCTCTCCATCTGAGTTGTCCAACTCCAGAGGATGAGTTATGAGACAACCAGGTATTTCTCTTTACCATCTTCCCCAGGTTGAGCACTGTTTTCTTTTTCCTTTTGGCAGAAAACCAAGGCAAAGAAGGTGTTGAGTAGTTCTGCAGCTTCTCTGTCCCCTGTTAGCACTTCACTATTTTCTCCACACATCTTCTCTAGCAAGCCTGAGCTCATTCTATATTTTAGCTTTTCTGACTTTCACCCTACATATGCTGACTATTCATTTGAATTCCTCTTGGGTGATTTCCCCCTTTTTCCATTTCTTGTACAAGTCCCTTTTAAATCTTAGCTCAGTTTAAAGTTCTTTAGACAAACATCCTAGTTTCTTTAGACACCTCCCATTTTTCCTCCTCATTGAAAGGGTTTGAAATTATGCTTTCAGTGTCTGACTATGCTTGGCTTCTCCTTTCCACTATATAACAAACTCAAAGAGAACATGATCACTTCCACCTAAGGATCACGCCACTTCTACTGTATTACTCAGGTCATCATTTCTGGTTAGGATCAGAACTAAAAAAGCTGAAATCCTTGTTTCCTTTTCCACCTTCTGGACAAAGAAATTGTCTGCAAGACAAGTGAGGAATTTTTTGGACCTTACATTCTTGACAGAGTTCCATTCTTGACTTCCAACAAATATCAGGATAGTTGAAATTTCCCATTGCCACTACATCTCTCCTTTCTGAATGTTTGGTCATCTGTTCCAGGAAGGCATCATCCAAGTCCTCAGTCTGACTTGTGGGTCTGTAATAGATCTCCCACAATGACTTCATTGCTGTTTCTGGCTTCTAGGATTTAAGTCAGGGATCTGTTCACAGATGTACACATCCTTAGCATATAATGCTACTCCACCTCCCTTCCTGTTTGGTCTATTTCTCTGAAATAGGTTATACCCCTCTATTACTACATTCCAGGAGATTTTTAAACAGGCCCTTATAACACGTTCCTGTTCCACTACCCCCCACCCGCTCCTGTCCCTGTTCCACTTTAAGACAATGTTTTCACTCACTTGCCCTGATCCCAATACAGGAATGCCCTCCCCCTCCCCTCTGCTGGCCGGGAGTGCATGTAGCTTTCGCAAAGCTGCATTCACGTCCCGTAAATGAAATCCCACCCATTCTCACAAGAGAACTATGCATGGGAAATTTAAAAATAAAAAGTACACCAAATGTCAAAAAATAAAACCAAGCCCCAAAACACCCTGAAAATTTAACAAGTAACCCAGGGAAGGGGGGAAGGGGGGAAGGCTGTAACTTACCTCCTCGTCCCAATCGTACCTAGAAGTGTTCAGGAGTGACCTCCCCCCACGAGTGGCATCATGCCAGCATAATGGCAGAGGAACGGGGCACCTTTCAGACCACCCATGATTCCATGACAGAAACGGAACAGGTGATCTATTGACAATGTTTCCCCGTGATTAAAATATCACGGGGTCAGCACCGGAGCAGCACCGGAGCAGCACGAAAGGGGACGACATCATCTGAAAGGGAAGTCTTTCAGTGACCCTGTTCCATGCCAGAAGCGGACTTTATAGTCTGTCTGATAATCTCCCCAGTCATGAAACTCATCCCACCAGGTTTCAGTGATACCTACTATATCATATTTGCTTTGCTGTGTCAAGAATTCAAGTTCATCGTGTTTATTTCCTATGCTCTGTACATTACTATAGATACATCTAAGACCAATTAGCTGCTTATTTAATTTTTTTCCCCTCCCACTGTTAGGCTCTTGTACTATTTGCCTGGTTCTCTCTATAACATTCAGGCTATTATCTCCAGCACTTGATGAATTCCTGGCCTCAAGAATAATGTCTCCCTCCTATACATAACTCAGTTAAAGCCCTCCTGATCAGGTTTGAGAGACCCTTAGCAAAAATGTTCCTGCCAACTGCTGTGGAATTCAATCCATCACTTGCCAGAAGTCCATTATTATTATTATTATTATTATTATTATTAACCCACCCCTCTGTTAAAAACAATCGGGGCGGCTTACAAAAATTAAAATACAAATACAGATTAAAATCCCTAAACACCACCCACCCCCACCCTCCCCCATAAAAAGATATTAAACCAATATAAATTAAAAACAACTAATCTAAAATCACATTAAAAAAATAATAAATAGCCAGCAGACTAAAGAGGCCAGGAGCTCCTGAGGCCGGGATCTAATTAGGAAAATCCAGACCATGGTCCAAGAAGCCAAATCGTTCCTGGCAGCACCATCTGTGGACCTAGTTGTTCACCTCCACTATTCTCCTCTCCCTTCCTAGGCCATATCCTTCAACTGGGAGGAGAGATGAAATGACAACCTGTGCATCAAAATCCTTCAGCTTTCTACCCAGAGCCTCATAATCCCTTGTGGTATCCTGAAGGCTATGCTTTGCAGTGTCCTTGGTTCCCATGTCGGCCAAAAGGAAGACGTAAGTCTTGTCAGCCTTTCTGTTACATTACAGGTTTTTGCTCCAAAGGACACAGCACACCTTTTGAGACATGCCTACCTCCTGTGTTTGGGAACTGACCTCCCCACTGTGTTGCATTGTGCCATGGCAGTTAAAGCAGGGTCAAACTGAGTTATTTCTGCAGTGCAGATGCAGCCAAGCTCTGAATGAGCTCATAGATCATATGTATCTGGTCTTGTTCTTCATTTCTGACTCCAGGTTTATTCTCTGGTCCTGTTCTCTAGTTTGCCATGCAATCCTAGTTGTCCTTTAGTCAGAATTCCTGGACCAGATTGTTGCCCATGAACTAGCCCTGACAAAGTGTGTGGACCATTTGTATTATAAGCGAATTCTGCCAACTGTAATCAGACATTCTGCAGCTGTTAAAAATAACCCCCAAAATTTATATCAGTTCATGAGGACAGTTTTAAGAATTACTTTATTTAATCAGTGCTAATCACAATAAAATTCAGTCAAGGGGAAGTGGAATTGGCTGCTAATAACAAACCACATGAGTGATAGCGTGGATACACCAGATAGTCAACTACAGATAGTGAGGGAACTGCTCGTCCCTTGCCAGGAAATGAAAGAATATATTAATCTAAGCAGGAGACATAGGAAACTGTGTGAAGATCAGCTCCCCAGGTAAGCTATTTGTGTATCTCTTGGATGTCTTGAATATCTTATCACAGATAATGAATTTGCTCTACTTCCATGATAACAGAAGAGGAAACTATAGTTTAATTCCTAGAACCCGATAGGTGTGGTGTAAGAAATAAACACCATACTATAGCTGCTAAACAGTCATTAAGATAACCCACAAATGCATTTTTTGTGCAGCTGCTCATGTGTGTACTGAACTGTGAATGACAGCCTTCTCAGAGAAGAACCTTCCAGTATTGGTTCTGACTCTGTCCAAACTGGCTGGTCATTGGATCCTTCTGGGTCCAATGCAGTATGAAGTGCTAAAAGCTGAGACTTGCATGAGCAAAAAGCTCCCCCTGGACTCTGGTGTGTTCCTATATTCTTGGTTGTTCTTTGTTCCTGATTTCTGATTTGATCCTTTCTCCTGCTTTCTCGTTCATCCTTAAGTCTACACTTGCCAGCCTAGTGGTAAGAAAGTGGTATGGAGATGACAGGAGTGGATGCCTGATGTTCAACCACACAAACAGACAAGCTTGGCAGAAAATAGCCACAACTTTAATGAATTACAGCTGTAGATGAGGCACAGATCCAGAATCCCACCAACCAAATGACGTGATGCATCCAACGTGTTCACCTGACCCAAAGCAGGAGTCAGTGAAGGAAATAGCAACCAAAAAGCTACTCACATGCACAGCCACTATCTGAGAGTGAGGTAGGTCCCAACTCTGAGCTGGGCACTTACCTTGCATGCCTCTATTCCTGAAGTCCCTTTAAAGTGACCCTTCACCATGGAATTTTGCCCCATGCTAAAACTGCCCAAAGTTGTGACAGAATAAAGAGGCAAAGAATCAGAGCAACAATATTATAAAAACAAGCATGAACAATGGAGGGGAAAATAAATCTAGCCAGACAAAGCCACAATTTCATTACAGCCATACAATAGCACTCAGATGTAAACATTCTTGATAGAAGCACAAACCAGCAATATGGAGAGGGGAGGCAGCTGAAAACAGAATGCCTTGCCAAGTGGAAGACTGCTAAACTTAGGAGATTATCAGACAACCTGAATATAGTGTTACATGAACTCCAGGAGATCACTAAAGGGCTTGTTTTTCACATGATGTCGTCCCTGTGTCGTTATGCTCACATGCTGGTCCCGTTTTGCCCTCATTGCTTTGTATTCATGGCTTAAGCTGTGAATAGATCGCCCATTCCATTTCTATGACGGAAAGTGAAAATTGATTGCCCATTTCATTTCTATGCCGGGAGAGTGAAAAAGTGTCCCATTATGCTGGTGCGATGCTAGTGTTAATGGAAGATCCGTTCCAGAACACTTCCGGGTGCAATCAGGACATCCAGGTAAGTGAGACCCTTTTTTGTACCCTCCCTGGGTTACTTGGTGTGTGTTTTTAAGTGTGTTTGTGTGCTTGCTGTCATTTTCTAACTTGTATTTAACTTTTTATTTTTAAATTTCCCACGCATTCGTCCTCTCACAAGAACGGCCTGGGATTTGAAACCAGGAAGTGAATGCAGCTCCTGAAAGCTGCATTCACTGCTGGGCTGCCGAGGGGGAGTGTTGTGCAATTAAGGTAAGTGTAAAACCATTTGTTATTGTGCCGGGAGGGGGTGGGATGGGGGTGGGAAAAGAGATAGTGAGACAGGGATGCTATTTTTGTCCCCATATGAAAATCTCCTTATTCTTCCCAGCAGACTAGAGCAAAGACTGGGCCTCTGATGTCGGGCACCTGGGAAGCACACATACACTCCACAAACTGATTGGCTGCTTCTTCCCAAGCATGTGAACAGCTTGTCTAGGAATATAATGGTGGGAAAGCCCAAGTTGGGATTATGTGGAAAGCCCCCATAATGGGTTTATGCTAACAACGCAGTCATTAAGGGGTATGTGCTAATCCTTTCTCCCAGCCCTGGACATTTTAAGCAATAATTCAATGATGCAAACAAGTGACCTTTCCTCAATCCATACCCTACAGAAATCTCTCCTCACACCCTCTCCTGTCCAACCTTATGAGGTTGTTGAAAACCCATCAATGTTCTATCTCTCCACAATTAAAGCAATCAATTGAGTTTCAGTTTCTTTTGTCTGTTCCATGGGACAACCATCCAGGCTTTGTTATAACCAGCAACCCCTCCAAGACATGGAGTAGAGTATAAATATTATAGCCCCAAGAACAGCAAGGTGTACCACAATGTATGGACCCAGCCACTCTCTTTCTCAGCGTGCCACAGATCAGAACCTCCTTTGCCACCCTCAAATGCCTGTCTGAGTATCTTCGCTGCACAGAACTCTCTCTCCTCAAGACTGGTAACCATCAACCTATTTTCCTCTCTCTCTTTCCAGCCTTTCTGCCTCACTCTGCCTTGTATGGTTCATAAGAACATGTGTTGTGTATGTTAGTTTACTTTCTGCATTATTTCAGTAAAATACTTTGTTTTCCTTTAACTGGAGCCTCCCCTACAGTTAGTACTGGTATGCATAGCTAGAAAGATCCCTGAAGTTACCCTCCCCACACAGGCTTCCTATTTGAGCTAATAATTCCCCCAAATATTAAAGGAGATTTGGGCATCATGGGCGGGACTCTAACGTACTCCCCACCTCTTAGGGTAACAATAACACAAGCAGTCTGTTACAGGCATTCTATGAGCTCCAAGTCATTTAGGACTTTGTAAGTCAACATCAGGCCTAAATACTCCAAAGGCACCAGATCCTGTCTGATCTTGGAAGCTAAGCAGGGTCAGCCCTGGTTAGTACTGGGATGGGAAAGCTGGTCACATGCAGGGTGCCTTGATCGCATATTGCGGGGGCCCTTTCTGCCTTCCGAGACAGTGAGGGAAATGGTGGTTGCTGCAGCAATGGGCCGGCATCCCTGTCAGGACTTCCTCCCAATTCTATGGAGGGAACAGGGGAACAATGTGCCTGATCTATGGCCAGGATATGCTAGTGGGAAGCCAGTATATCCTGATTCATGTAGACAAGCCCAAAGTAACACCCTCTTAGAAGGACTGTTAACATGTACCTCTCATGAGCATTGGATGTGACCCTCGATGATCCACTGGGTGACTGTTGCTTATCTGGGCAAAAAGCAAGCTCATATTTTATTGCATTTAGGTAGTTTTGCTAACATAAAATATAATGAACAAAGCTGTGTGGATTGCACTCACAGCTCATTTCCTGTTTCTACAGCAATGCAATTAATCACTTCTTAACATTTGTTTTGATGTCTAATTTGCTTTTTTTTAAAAAACAGATGCAACAAAGAAATTTTATATGGTCCATGAAAAAATATGGCCATGAATTCTATTAATTTCCCTCATATGTGCTAGACATGCCCAAGCACTGTCCTTTTTTTAATATTTAAAGAAATGCACATTCCTAAAGAAAATTTTCAACAGAAATGGAGACAGGTTCTGGCAGTCAGAGACCACAACCAGGATTACATCACAAACTCAAATGTCCCACTAAAATTATCTTTTGTTTAGAAAAAGACTTTTTAACTATGCTATCTATTGAAATAAAGGCATAAACATTTCAGCTATCAACTCATCAGAAATGCTTAAGCAAGCATAAAATATCTTCTTGGCACCAGGTAGTCATTGTTTCCCTGGTAGAGCCTCTTACTTGTTAGCTCTACAGTTCTGGATTCAGCAGAAGATGGAAAAGGGATGCATGTTTACATACCCAAAATTGCATTCTTTTCAATGAGTACCAGGAGTGGGTTTCTTCTAGCTGACAGGACCATTTCCAGAATATAAGGAATGCCTATTATATGGCATACCACAAGGTGCCATTCTATCCCCAATGTTATCTATCATTTACATGAAACCACTGGGAGAGATCATCCAGAGGCAGGGGGCTATCAGTACACCAATGACACACAAATACACTTCTCCATGCTTTCAAAAATAGCATCAACTAAGGATTGTGTGTCTCCTCTGAATGAATGCTGCAGGAGGAAAAACAAACTGAAACTCAATCCAGACAAAATGGAGGTACTTACTGCTAAGGATCCTGACCTAGGGTTGGAGGTATGTCAACCAGTCCTGGATGGCATTACTCTCCTCCTGAAAGTCTGTGTTTGCAGCTTTGGAAGTCCTTCTGGATCCGTTGCTCCAAATGACAGCCCAGGTAGATACAATGGCCAGAAGTGCTTACTATCAGCTTTGATTGTTAAGCCGGCTGCACCACTTCCTAGAGATGGAGGACCTAAAGATGCACAGATAACCTTAAGGCTAGACTTCTGTGATGCATTGTACATTGGGCTACCTCTGTACCAAGTTCAGAAACTTCAGTTAGTGAAAAACATGGCAGTCAGATTGGTTACAGGTACATCTAGGAGTGACCATATCACACCAATATTAAAATCACTCCACTGGCTGCCAGTTAGTTTCCAAGCAAGGTACAAAGTGTTGGTTGTTACCTTTAAAGCCCTACATGGTTTGGGTCCAGGTTATCTATGGGATCATCGTTTCCCATATAATCCATGCTGCTGTTGTTGTCATTATTAGATCAGGCACATATGGTGATGCAAAAATATGCATAGTTAACAGCAAGCCATTTAATATTGAAAACACCACTGAATTAAGGAACGCAAGGTTTTATGTGATTGTCTATGGAAGCATGTCTGTCTCCTTTGACCAGTGATGGAGAATGATTGGCTGAACTGTTGTGATGTCACAGAATGCCTGCAAATTCCAATGCTCAAAGAGAAGCTGTCAGCACTAGAATGCTGACAGTGTTGCTTTTGCGAGAGAAGTGAAAGGTCAATTTGTCGTGGGGGGGGGTGTTATGCAAGATCTAGCAGGAAAAATTAGAATGTGTTATTCCTATACTTCAGTACCCTATCTGCTCTGTTTACACTGGATAAGATATAAAGGTACCAGGAAGATAGGAGGCCGAATGGTCAGAAGTGGAGAACTTAAAGAGAAGGTGCTGGTGGTGAGACTGAAAAAGGGGGACAGACAGATCAGTCAATATATTTGAGAGGAGGGTTTTTTTTAAAAAAAAGGAAACAAAGGTCACAGGAAGGAGTTGGGCAAGAACTGGAGAAAGAATGGTTCTCTCTCACTCCATTAAGTGAGCTGGAGCAAAGGTTTAATCAATGAGGAAGTAAGCTAGGGTTGCCACTTTGGGGATTTTTAAAAATCGCAAAAAAGAGAGCAAAAGGGACACAGATTTGTATAAATGTGCATATGTTAATATAGATGTAGAGATGCCAGTTTTAACGTCATGACTGCCATTTCAATAGAAATCCATTATATCCCACCATCATGGGGAAGACTGTTTTATTGCATAGCTATTCTGTTTTATTGACCAGCAGATAACTGTTGATGGGCAACTTCAAATTTCTTGATCTCACCTTCTTAGGCTTTCACACTGGAATTGAATGGCATAGCTGCTCATGTGGAGGATGCTATGTAATAGAGGAGTGTCCTCTGATAGCTCTTCAGATAGAATGGGCAGTGAAGTATAAAATGGAACACATGGGACATTTTCAGATGGCCTTTGCCACGCAAGCAGCCTCCAGAGCAGTAACGAGGCTGCTGCATGGCAGGGGTCCTTTTCAGATGACTCTGTCCCTCTTCCGGGATCCTTCGTGGCACGCCCATGAAGCTTTGGAAGCAGCCATGACATATTTCAATCACGGGCAACTTCCGTGATTGAAATATGGTGTGTCCGCTTCGAAAGCTTCACGGGCATGCCACGAATGATCCCGGAAGAGGGCAGCAGCATCCGAAAAGGACCCCCTGCCATGCAGCAGCTTCGTTACTGCTCCGGAGGCTGCTTGCATAGCAAGGGCTGTCTGAAAATGTCCATGGCCACTCTATATATTTATTTGTACCATACATTTCTCCTGTGCTGGACTCAAAATAGCTAATAATGTAAATTAAAATGGAATGCAGCTAAAAATCAATCATAATATTGAAGAACAATTACAAACAGTTAACCTACCCTAAGGTGAATGCCTGAATAAATCTCACACATGAAATAAACATATGGCATAAATTGTGTGTTATTGGTTGAAAGGAAGTGGATAAGCAAAGGAGATTTGTATGAAGACCAAAAACATGGTGGGTGGAATTTTACATTTGACCAGACCAGTGTTTGGCTGCAGGTCTCTAGTATAATATAATAAAATCCAAGTGCTTACCAAAATATTTATTAAATACATTTTAATCTGTCTCATGCTGTTAAAAAAAATGTGTTTTTCCTGGCAGGTATTATGGGCTACATTAATCTTATATTGATTTTGGCTTTCTTGCAGGATTGTTCATTTTTTTAAACTTCATCTATACATATGTGCATAGAATTGCCAATGTTTCAGCTTTTCAGAATTGGGCTTCAGGTTGTCTACACTTTCATTATTCCTGTGAGGGCCTCAAATATTACCATGGCACTCAGTGTACCAGAGCAGCATGCCAGACCCATCCTGCAACAACTGAAAATGACTGAAGTCCATCGGTATGGAATAGACTCAGCAATACTTGGGAGCTTTCTTATCTCTTTCCCTAAGAATTCTCTCCTGTCTCATGATGTTGGGTCAGGAGTGTTGTGTGCTATGTTCATATATCTTATTAAAATGTTCCCTGGAAACAACAGAACAAAGAGCCTTGTGGCACCTCAAAGACTAACAGGTTTTATCTGGCATACACTTCTGCTAACCACATCATCAAATGCAAAAGCTTTTATTTCTTCACTTCTTTATGGCATTCATTTATCACTTTTCAACCCACCAGGGCCCAAGGTGATACACAATGGGTAAACACACTTTAAAACCAATTAAAATGCACCAATTGCTAAAACACTCTGGAAACCAAATAAAGGTTCTCTTTAAAAAATCGCTCAAAAACAAGACAAATAATTTAGAAAACAGCCAGATGTCCCTAGTTTTAAGATCTGAAGGTCAAGTGAAATAGCACATTCTCCACTACCCACCAGCAATTCAGAAGTTATGGAGCCAGCATGAACTCCCTTTAGATGGAGTTCCACAGGCAGAGAGCATTGCTACAGAGAAAGCCCTGTCATGTGGAGCCACCAGCCTTGCTTCACAGCATGGTGGAACCCATAGCAGGGTCTCTATTGATGACCTTAGATTTCAGGCAGTTTCCGATAGGAGGAGGGGGCCTTTCAGATATTCTGGCCCCAAGCCACGTATGGCAAATAATACTTATGGTAAATAAAGGGCTTGTCTACATGGGCAAAAGAAATGAGGGCTCAGCCCAAGTCCAGTGCTGGCAGTCCAGAAAATGTATGGGTACTTCCAGGTGGAACCGCATTATTTTTCCCTTAACCTGACTTTGCCCCAAACTAAGCAAAGTTGGGGGAAACACCAGGGTTTTCTGGAAACTCTGGAGTGGCCTCAGGTTCTTTTGTTGTCTGGACATCAGGTTCAGGCTCGATTTGGCCAGTTGTCCTCATGCAAACACCGTGCCGTGTCCCATCTCCCTCCAATGGATCCCCATTGGAGCTATTGCCACTGCCGCCATGTGAGAGCCTATCACTTCTGCTGAACCCAGAACAGGGTGCACATGCAATCCACAAGCAGGGGGTAGAGCCATTCCCTCCTTGTTGATCACATGTCTGGGTGCATTGTTCTGTCTCAGCAGAAGCAACAATGCCAGCCAAGCTTTCACAGGGAGCTGCTTGGCTGGCAAGATGGTGGTGGCTTGGAAAACAGGGTGTTGACCCAGCTAGCCTGTGTGGACAGCAACACACTGTGGCACCAGATTCAGCCTGGTGAATGTGGCTGCCATTGTGGTCGATCCTGAGCCAGCCCGGAGTCCAAAGTTTGTTGTTGTTATGTGCCTTTAAGTCAACCCTGACTTCTGACAACCCACTCACAGAGTTTTCTTAGCAAGATTTATTCAGAGGAGATTTGCCATTGCCTTCCTCTAAAGGCTCTTTCACTGTACACAATTATAGCATTTATGGTACAATGGTTTGCCTCCTATGGAATCCTGGGATTTTAAATTTAATGAGATATTTAGAATTCTCTGTGTGACTGTGTAGTGTGAAAGACTCTAAGGCTGAGAGAGTGTGACTTGCCCAAGTTCACCCAGTGGGTTTCCATGGCTGAGCATGGATTTGAACCCTAGCCTCCTGAAGTTTTAATCCAACACTACATCGCACTAGCTAAACTAGCCACATAAAACTATACCCAGCATGGAATGACCAGGTCGTACCAGACTGACATGTCTTTAAACATAAGGAACCTGGCAGGAAAAGAAAACCAGACTGAGAATAATACAGAGTCAAACCCTGACTTTTAAGAGTTAAGCCAGGGGCACACAATGACATGGAGTGTGGGGGCCATTCTTCACACACACACACCCTGCAGGCACTATTTTAGGTAGGGAGCTTGGAGGAAAGTGATTTGGGGGAGGAGCTTCAGGGTTGGGGTTAAGGTAAGTGCAAACTACCACATCTCTTGTGTGGTTTTTGACCACCAGTCCTTTCACATTACACAATTATAGCATTATGATTCCACTTTAACTGCCATAATTCCATCCTGTGGAATCCTGGGATTTGGGGAGGGGTATTTACAATTCTCAGCCAGAGAGCTCTAGTATCTCACCAAACTACAAACCCTAGAGTTCCACAGGATGAACCACAGCATATTACAGAGTGGTATCAGAGTGCTATAACTGTGTAGTGTGAAAGGGACACAGCTGGAATATCACCCAGAAATACGGGGTTCGAGAACGTCAGAAGTGGGATTTAGGGGCCTGGATAGATGAATCAGTCAGTTTTGGTTTGTCCCTATTTCAGTTCTTTTACATATAAAGTGGCATCCTGAATATTAAAAAAAAAAATTCTAAATTTTGGTAAGTTCGTTATGAAAAACGAACTGAAACTATTCTCGCTCATCTCTGTGACTGCAAAGCAGCCTGCAGTCCACTCCAAGTAACCTGGTCCACTCAAAGCTGACCAGGCAATGTGTCAAATTTCCTTTTACATCTTCAGCCAGGGAACAATGGTGTGGGCAGGGATGGGGTGGGGAGAGAGAGATGTCATTCAATTTGTAACATATCCAAGCTGTACAAGTTGTGCAATTTGTTTTCTGAACTACATAATCACAAATTTCTGACAAAGATCACTTATCCTGGATTTACACTGGATTGGATCCAGATATCAGCCCATAGAAGGAAGCCAATTGGAGCTGATTCCCATTCCCATACTCTCTCTGCCAGACCCCAAAATTCCACCACCTCAAAAAATGCTTCTCTAAGTGGAATGGACTATGGTATAAGGGCTGAGGAAGGAAGAAGAATTTGTAAGAATTCAGGCAGAGATTCTTTCTCAGACCCACACAGAAGGTACCTTTGACTAATTTCCCACAAATTCCCTCTTCATCCCCAGCCCTCTATGCCACAGACCACCACATTCATTGAGATCCTCTGATCCCTGGGGAGTATTTTTGAGAGCTCTGGGCACTGAAACCTTGGGCTTCCAATATCAATGGGTACGAATCTGCTCTGGAGTTTAGTCACAGAATGACAGAGTTGGGAGGGCCCACAAGGGCCAAAGCTGCCATACAGGAATACACAACTCAAGCCACGTAGGGCCACTACATGGAGAAGATGGCAAAATGCTAACAAGGGACAGAGAAAAGGCAGAATTAATCAACACGTCCTTTGCCTCAGTGTTTTCAGAAAAGGAAAAGGGTGACCAACCTGAGGATAATTGAACAGAGGATACAATAGGGGAAATCCATCACAGAATAAGTAAAGAGGTAGTACAGGAATACCTTCTTAATCTAAATGAATTTAAATCTCCAGGACCAGATGAACTACATCCAAGGGTATTAAAAGAGCTGGCAAATGTCACCTCAGAGCCATTGGCAATAATCTTTGAGAACTCCGAAAACAGAAGTCCCAGCAGACTGGAGGAGGTCAAAGGTTGTCCCCATCTTCAAAAAGGGGGGGGGGAGAGGATCCCAACAATTATCGTCCAGTTAGTCTGACATCAATACCAGGAAAGATTGTAGAGCAGATCATTAAACAGAGAGTCTATGAACATTTAGAAGGCAATGCCATAATCACAAAAAGTCAACATGGGTTTCAGAGAAACAAGTCATGCTAGACTACTCTGATCTCTTTTTTTGATAAAATTACCAGCTTGGTAGATAATTATTTTTTATTTATTTATTAGTTATTTATATCCCGCTCCTCAGCCACAAGGCTATCAGAGTGGCTTACAAATTGTTTTAAGCAATAGCAATTTACACATATACACCGCATTAAGCAGTTTCCAGTGTGTGTTAGCTAATTGCTAACGGTGTGGATATCGCATACCTTGATTTCAGTAAGGCCTTTGACAAGGTTCCCCATGACATTCTTGCAAACAAGCATGTAAAATGTGGTCTAGACAAGTTAACTGTTAAATAGATTTGTAATTGGTTGACCCGCCGAACCCAAATGGTGCTCAGCAGTGACTCCTCTTCGTCTTGGAAAGATGTGACCAGTGGGGTGCCACAGGGTTCTGTCCTGGGCCCAGTGCTATTCAACATCTTTATCAATGACCTGGATGACAGAATTAGAGTCATACTTATCAAATTTTCAGATGACACCAAATTAGGAGGAGTAGCTAATACCCTAGAGGACAGGATCAAAATTCAAAATGACCTGAATAGACTGGAGAGCTGGGCCAAAGCCATCAAAATGAAATTCAATACGAAGAAATGTAAGGTACTGCACTTAGGGTGGAAAAATGAAATGCATAGATATAGGATGGGCGAGATCTGGCTGAATGACACTACGTGCGAAAGGCGTCTAGGAGTCCTAGTAGACCACAAATTGAACATGAGTTAACAGTGTGATGCGGCAGCTAAAAAGGCCAAGGCAATTTTGGGCTGCATCAATAGAAGTAAAGTGTCTAGATCAAGGGAAGTTATAGTGCCTCTCTATTCTGCCTTGGTCAGGCCTCACCTAGAATACTGTGTCCAGTTCTGGGCACCACAATTCAAAAAGGATATTGACAAATTGGAGGGTGTCCAGAGGAAGGCGACTAAATTGGTGAAAGGTCTGGAAACCATGCCTTATGAGGAAAAGACTTAGGGAGCTGGGTATGTTTAGCCTGGAAAAAAGATAATTAAGGGGTGATATGATAGCCCTATTTAAGTACTTGAAGGGGTGTCACATTGATGATGGAGCAAGCTTGTTTTCTGCTGCTCCAGAGACTAGAACATGGAACAATGGATGCAAGCTCCAGGAACAGAGATTCCAGCTCAACATTAGGAGGAATTTTCTGACAGTAAGAGCTGTTCAGCAGTGGAACATACTCCCTCAGAGCGTGGTAGGGTCTCCTTCCTTGGAGGTCTTTAAACAGAGGCTGGATGGGCATCTGTCAGGGATGCTTTGATCGTGATTTCCTGCATGGCAGGAGGTTGGACTGGATGGCCCTTGTGGTCTCTTCCAACTCCACAATTCTATTATTCTAATTCCTATGAAGCAGTCCTAAGCTATCCATCCTCTAGGTAAAGACCTCCAAAGAAAGAGAGTCTACTGCCTTCTGAGGCAATCTATTCCATTCTCTAACAGCTCTTACTGTAACTTTGCTGGCCCTTTTTATTTAGATGCTTAAAATGTATTTCTAAAAGCTCAACAGAAATGTTATGTTACTGCAATGCTTGAAATTTAGAGACTGAAGGAAAATTGCATTGGGGGAAGAAATCTTATTTGTCGCCCCAGCTCATAGCTACAATCCTGTCTAGCTCTATTATTCTATGATTCTATAAACTCATGATTCTAGCTTCCTGCTGGTGTATCCTGGCTGCAGAGCTGTCCCATCCCTCCCCCGTTACATTGATGAAATAGACCAGAATCCGCACAGGAACACCAGTCTGTAGCCATCACCATCACCATTTTCTCTGTTCTCTCAGAAGGCAGGAAGGGGACCTGCAACTTGTGACTGAAGACCCCTGCATGGGACCAGCCTTGGTCACATGCTGCAGGACCCCTGACTGGCTTCTGGGACAGCCAGAGAGATGATGATGGCAGCAGCAGTTAGGGTCAGCATGCCAGAAGGGCTCCTGGTGGACACACGGAGCCCAATCAGGTTTTGGCTACTGATAACAGAGTAAACTGGGTATTGTCTTATAGTGGTTTATCAGGCCCTACTCTGGTTTGCCCCCATCTCAGCCCTGTATCTTCCCCAGGGGTAGCAAGGACTGCCCAGTGGCAGAACCAAGCAAAAGCCCTGCTTCATATGGACTGCAAGACTCTGAGACAGGGCAAGCTGGGGTATTTAGCCCATGTAGATGAGGCATATGATTCAGAGCCTGGCTTGTGGGATTTCTACCCTGACTTGGTTCCCATATCATAATAAGCCAGGGCTCCAGATAAGCCTGGCTTATTATAATCAAGCAAGCCTTTTGGTACACACTGATTAGTCACTCTTATTTGGCTTTTCCCGCCATCAGGGACAGCCAGGCAAACCATGGACCTCCTCTGTAACATCCAACCTAGGGATTTGGGTTTGTCCCTCCCTAAAGAGTCATGGCTTATGAGTTTGGCTTGTTTGGGGAGAGACAATCCAGAATCCTTGATACAAACATTATAGTAAACAAACCCAGGACCAAAAAAAGTCCCTTCCAAGGAAAAATGTTTATCAGCTTACTCTTCCTATTTGTCCCCAAATATAGGGCTTTGCATCTTGCTGAATCCTGCTCTTCTCAAATGCCAGCGATTACAAAAGTTACTTTTTGGGACTACAATTCAGACTTCCCTGTGGCCAGTAGCCATGCCATCATGGAGATTCTGGATACTGTAGTCCAAAAAAAAAAATAATAACTATCAAGTAGGGGGATCATTTCCCTCCTTTCCCTTCCCCCCCCCATTTATAATGGTACCGTACTCTGTTGTGGAAAAGGTATGTATGAAGATTTCTGGGAGGGAAGAAAGAACAGAACCCTCCCATCCACTCCCAAAAGAGCCAGCATTGGTGGTTAACACCAATGTCTCCTCTGTGATCCAAAACAGAACTGGACAAAATAACAAGTGGAGCTTTGGAGGAGGGGAGGGGAGGGGGGAAATGGCCAGGCACCACTTTCCTCCCAGACAGCAAAAGAATTTGGAGTGAGTGAGATGAAAGAAGGACAGCGCATTGTTCCTTGGGCATTGCAGCTGGTGGGAGAAGTGTTTAATGAATGCTTTGGCAGAGTGCCCATGTTCACCCCAACCAGCTCTAGCTGTGAAGCACTTTGGGGAAAGTGCACGTTTTAGTTTCAGCTCCGTCAGCACTTCCTTGGCAAGGGATCTTCACCCATTCCAAGCCCTATTTTCACACTGTAAGGAGCCATTGACTTCCCCCCACTTTTTTATTACAGTGGGCTGACATACCATTGAGGATTAGAGAGAAACACAAGAGGAATCCACTCTTATTCTCGGTTACTTTGGTGAGATAATTCCTCCGGGTTTGTATCATGTTCCATTTAATGCCCTCCATTTTCTGAGACCTCATTTTTTTTTCTACCCTCTCTCCCTCCTCTCCTTCTACAGAAGGCATCTCAACTGACAAACCAACAAGACAGCCTTTCTCTGATGTCCCCAAATGCCTGGACCAACACGGTATCAGATAAACACCCTGGATGAGTGACTGAGGTTAAGGAAAGAACTTGCTAATTAAAGCCCAGTTTTCAACACTTTTTGGAAGATTAACTGTACCAGACCTTTAGAAAATAGAGGGAAAATTTTACTTTCAACTTTGCGTATGTTGTTTGGTAAATAAAAGGCTTAGTTGTTTCAAAGGAAATGATGCCTAGGAGTGGTCAAAAAGAATAACAAATGGAATTCCCACCCCCACCCCAAGCAGCCTTTCAAATCTTGTATAAAGTGACACAATTTGCTTGATAGCATGAGAGGTTTGATTTGGCAAGCATTTTATTTGCTAAGGGAAACTCAGTTAATATGGCCATGTATCCCTAATGCAGATTCATTCAGTAACTCATATTCCTGAGCCTAAAGTGATTCCCATTTTCAAGAACATTTGTGGCAAGATGGCAAAAATCACCTCCCATCTGAGGCTTTTTAAAACAAAAATCATCTGAAATATTCACTTTGTATACATTTCCCTTGCTCCTAACTGCCTAAGGTGACTTCATGATCCACCTAGATCTCTTTGGTTATGTCAGCTCCACAAATATTTACTAATGACTGGTGATGTATTTTATTTATTTATTTATCTCCTTTCTCCCAAAATTGGGACTCAAGGCAGTTTAAAAAAAAATTTAAAAGCTAAAAACATACAAAACATGAGCATTAAAATGGGATTCAACTATTGACAATATTAAAATGATCTAAAAGTACACTATGTCGTTAAAAATAAAAAGCAATTAAAACAGTTCAGTTTCAAACAGTATAACACCCTCAACCCATTCTTTTTTAGAAAAATTCTATTTTAATTGTTTTATGAGTCTTTTTATTACAAAGAACTTCCATATCTTAGTAAAACAATTTCAACCATAGATGACAATATTATAAAACAACAAAGACAAAACAAAGACACACACAACTGTACTTTCTTCCCTTTGCTTACATGTGTTGCAAACTTGGTATCCATTTTTCTTACATTTCCATTTTCTTCCATTTTCCATTTTAAAAGCCTGCCAGAATAAAGACACCTTTGCTTAGTGACCAAGAACAGCAAGGTAGGGGGCATTCTGCCCTTCCTGGGAAGGGAGTTCCAAAGTCTAGGAGCAGCCCCTGAGAAGGCCCTCTCTTTCTTGTGTCCTCACCAACTGTGCTTGTGTTTATGGTAGGACTTAGAGAGGATGGCCTCTGGTCCCAAGCAGGCTCATATAGGGAGATACCATCTGCCAGATAGCCTGGACCTGAGCCATATAGGGCTTTATAGGTCATAGCCTACACTTTGAATTGTGCCTGGATACAAACTGGTAGCCAGTGGCTGCCATTAACATGCCAGATATAAAACTAAATTCTATGGTTAAGTCCAACTAGAGTGGAATGATTAGAACAGTGGGATTTTCCTACCTATTGATTCACCATTCGACAATTGTTTCAATGGATCTACTCTAGTTTTGACTAACCAATAGGATTCAGGCCATAGAGCTGTACTATCATCACACTTGTTATCTGATCCCTGATTTAATGGGTTTGCCAAATGACTGATTGTGAAAGGTAGAAGCAGGAGGCTGAGGAAAAAGAGCCATTCAAATGTATTGGGAAAGGCAAAATATTTTGGCACAAAGTACAAGGCTTCTCTACAAAAGTAAAACTGCTAGTTTTAATTTTTTTTTTTTAATGTTAGCTCTTTGGTGCAACCTGAATCATAATCGCCCATCAGCTTTTTCCTTAATCTCAAAATGACCTAAAAATCAAAAGTGCTACAAAACTGGATGTTTTCTGGTTTTGAACCAAAACTCCTCAGAAAAGCACAATCCAGCTCACATTTGATTGTGTGCTTCTCCTGAGAAGAGTTGGTGCTTCCAGGCCACCAGAACACCAAAGCAAATCTTCTATCAGAGTTGTAACACTGAGGCAGGAAAAAAAAAACCAATTTTCTATATACATCAGGGGCCGGTTTACACAGCAGATTTATTGCAGCAACTTGCGGTTTAATTATTTTCCGCAGCTGTGCCAGTCAGGTTTTTTTTCTAATTATGTCGCTTTGAAGTTCAGACTTGAATAAGTGTGGGGGGTGTGGCTCTGTGTGTCTCTGTAAATCTGCCTGTAAATGAACTCACTCCATAAAGCAGAGGGAGAGTAATCTCTCTGCTAAAAGACCATGCTGTGGATCGCAAGTTTTTCCAGCTGCTCTCTCTCTCTCTGTCTCCTTTTCCCCCTCCCTCCTTCCCCCAAGCAGAGAGAGAGAGAGAGAGGGAAAATAGCAGTTCATCTTGCTACAGCCCTTTGTGAAATGGTTTCTCTCCCTCCCCGTGCACAGGATAAAAGTGAGGAACGAGCTTTACATACTTTCAAAACAGCAGAGAGGATGAGAAGGAATGCTCCAGGAATGAAAGAAGTTGGGAATCCTTTTTTTTTTTTTTTTTTTTTTGCAAACTGTCTCGCAAAATAGCAGACAGGATTTTTGCAAGTTTCTTCTCTAATGGCTACTGTCTTTGCCTCCTCCCTGCCCCTCTTTTAAGCCCACCCCTGCATCATCAACCAATCACAATGCAGCTGTGCTTTAACCCTTAGCGGAATGCTAGTTTACACTGCCAATAAAGCACTACATTGCAAATATTCCTGCAAAAATAGCGACATGCCCTGCCACGCTATATTTGGGTGTTTTACCTTCCTCCCTTCTGAATGAGGCGATGCTGTGCTGCGATCCATGGGAACTATGAGCTATCTTAGCGGTATATTTAGGGGAATATTTGCCCGTGTAAACGACCCCCAGGGGATGGCTGGTGGGTCTAATGTGGCCCACTAAAGCTAGGATCTAGCCTCCCAGAAGTTCTTCATCAGCTACTCCCTGAAGCCCTTGCAGAAAGAGCAGTTCATACTCAGTTCAGTCACAAATCAGAAATAATGGCAGGGATCCACACTGTTATCTCCTATCTCCTCCTGGAAGTACTTCTTATTCTGTTGTCAGTCAGCAGTTGCAAAACAGTTGAATCCCAATTTGGGATGCAATCAGCTTCTCAAAGCTTCTACATTTTTGAAGCACAACCTTCCTACCCAGTGGCAACGAGTAGCTTTCATGTCAGTGGAGTAGTGAACCCACATTAGATTTTAGTTCAGACTTTATATGAGCTATCCAAGGTAGTGAAACCTATCTTCTCAGTAGGTCCAGAACTCTGATAGCTCCTTGCAAGTTCAGCCCAAGGCCCAGAATATATTCACCACCCTGCTGACACAGGATCCAACATTGTTCCCTCTCATCTTCTCCACAGACCAGGGCATTTTTTCCTGCTTTATAGGAAGCACCATCACTCTGTAAAGAAAGATAGATCATGATCAGCCTCAAAGCCAATAGGCCCTCTTGGGACCCATAGGTTTAGCATTTGCCCAGTCATGCCTGGTACTAATGTCTGGCCTGAAAGCCAGCTGCCAGTGTTGTTGCTGTTGTTTTTCTGGTTAGCAACTCCATACACGTTACAGTTGCTATTACTATATTAGGGGCTTGTCTATACGAGGCAATAAAATGTAGACTGATGTGCAGTAATACCAATTCACAGCAGCTTGTACAGTGTGCATTTGGTCCAGGTTTTAGCCTGAACTTTAAAGTAGCTATCCAAGGGACTAAGCCCATTTTGAAAATAGGAGTCAGTACCTCGAATAGCTCTTTTAAAGTTCAGGCTAAAACCCAGAGCTGAAACTAAAGCATAGCACTGCTGACAGATACGAAAGCCATTAGCTCCCACTGGGCAATAACTACTGCTTGCAAGTATAGTTTTCCTCTAGAAAAGAGTTCTACTTCCTGAGCAGCTTAAATACCACTGGTGTGAAAACAGAACCCTACAATCAAGACATTTGACAAGGTTCTTCCACGAGAAGGCAAGAAAATTCTGGAAGCAAATCCATATATTAATAACTAAGACATTAAAGACAGAATACCCTTTTGAAACAAGAGGTTTACCTTCTAAATATGCTACACAATGTAGATGTACCAATACAGAAAAAATATTGGAGAATACTTCTTTATATAACATTGGCAGCTAGAATAATACAAGCAAGGAGATGGAAAAGCCAAGAAATTGCAACAAATGAAGATTGGATTCTGAAACTATTTCATATGTATGTGATGGACAGATTAACAATGGTAATGGATAAGAGGAATTCAACAAAGTATAGTTGTCCCTTCATATTCACTGGGGTTTGGGTCCAGGACCTCCCATGGATACCAAAATCTGTGAATGCTCAAGTCGCATTATATGCAATGGCATAGCAAAATGGTGTCCCTTATATAAAATGGCAAAATCAAGGGTTGCTTTTTGGATTATTATATTTTTAAGAATATTTTCAAGCCATGAATACTTAAATCCATGTATACCAAACCTGTGGGTATGGAGGAACAACTATACACGAAAGGCTAGAAAGATGTAATTACCCCTAAGGAAAGGAAAATGTGGGGAAATAGCAGTTATAAGCATAGAGAAATAAAATAAGAGAAAGCTGGAGAAACAGAGAGCAGTTAACAAAAAACAAATCAAGTGAGAAGGGGATGATAAGTTTCAAATTATCCACAACTAGGAAAGAAAAAGGAAGTGATTCAAGTATTAGATGTGCATAGGTTTTCATATGTGTAATAAGTTTATTATTACTGTGGTAGTCTGTATATGCCATTGTTTTATTAATGTGTGGAAATACCAATACAGTGAATAATAATTTTTTTTAAAGACTTTTGCCTAAGTCAGTCAGTTGTGGTGTCACAGTGGTAAATTTTACAGTTCAGGAACATCTCCTTAGGGCTGGCCCAAAACATTTCAGTGCCTGAGATGGATAAGACAGCACACCCTCCATCCCATGTATAGATACCACACTTCATCAGACGAGCCCCTTAAAAGTGTTTCTTTTGCTGGCATAAAAATATCCATTTTTATGCCAGCAAAAGAACACCCCCACACACACCACACTTACCTCTAATCCCAGCAAAGGCTTTGCCAGCAATGAAAGAGGAAGTGACTGGAGCTCCATTCAGTTCCTCCTTTGAAATCCTGCAGATTATCAAGAGACTTCGTCACGAGCAAAAATTCAAAAAAATTCGCATAGGAAATTTTTAAAAAACACCAAAATAAGACAGCAATTTTTTTAAAAAGCACATACACACACTTTAAAGTTCTCAAGTAACCCAGGGAGAGTCATAAAAAGTGTGTCACTTACCTGGATGTCACAATCTCACCTGGAAGTGTTTGCGCCGGACCAGCCATTGATGCGGCATTGACATGAGTACAATGGCATGAGGTTTCACATGCCAGCAATGCCGACACAAAAGCACTACAAGGAATCTATTGACGGCTTCAGCTATCAATAAAAAACTACAGGTTTTGGCAGGAACATAACTGGGAAAGGGCGATGTCGTCTGACATGCGCACCCTTTTGTGGTTATGTGGCCTCATTATTACACTGTATTTGATGAGTCTGATAAAGTCCACCAACAATGAAGTAGCATTAGTTGCAATTAAAAATGTTAAAACTGGTTTGTTGACTCTGATGCTGGGGAAAGATTGTCATGATGAGCACCTGCATTTCAACATTTGCCACAACACCACTGACCTGGTCCCCCATTTTCTTTTTCTTTTTTTTGTAAGCTAAACATTCTTGGGAGTTTGATTCCACTTTAACTGCCATGACTCCATCCTATGGAATCCTGGGATTGGTACTTTGGTAAAGTACTTAGAATTCTTTGCCAGAGCTATAGTTCAGTGGATTAGCGAAGTGGATTAAAGAATTCTAAGTACCTCACCAAGCTATAAATCCCATTACTTCATAGGTAGGAGCCAAGATAGTTAATGTGGTATCAAGCTGCTACTGCTGGTAAGTGTGGATACACCTCTGGTTTTTCATCAGTTCCTCAATTGACCTCAATGGTCATACCATGGACCATCACTGTTGTCCTCCTCTGAATCAGTTCCAGTCTGTCTGTCTATTTCTGTCATAAAATTCTGTGTCCACAACAGAATACAATATTCCAGATTCCTCAGGGTATAATTTGAAAACCACTTGCATTAAACTTTGCAAAATGGCTTTGGTAATTGGCCATATAGATATTCTCCAGGATTTAATGACACCAACTGTGCACTGTGTTATGTTAGTACAGGCAGGGCCCAAGCCTCAAAGCCCTTTCTATATCCCCTCCCCCTCCTCCATTCCCTTGTGTTCCTTTGCTTTATTCCTGGCACGGCATCATAGATGCTAGTTGTTGGACAGATTCCTAAATAACAGCCCATAAAAAGCATGAATTCAAGCTTTTATTTATTATCTGCTCCTTTCCCGCAAAAAAGCAAGCTGAAACTTTGGACACTTGCTGTCACCAAGGAAATGAATGAAGCAAGTGTAGAAATGAGACAGGAGGAAAGTATTGACCAGAGTGAATGTGAAATGAAGGAAATGAGCATAGTGACATGTGAGCTGGGGGTGGGGAGCTACTGTGTGTGTGTTTGTGTCTGCATACAAAGTAGAGGGAGAAAGGTTAGCACTGGGTTACTGTGTGATTTACTTCTCCTGCCATTGTTAGTGTTACCAGTTCAGGATCATCACAGGCCCTGGGGTTTCCAGGGCAAAATCTGATATCTAGGAATGGTCCCTGGTGATATAATCAGATGCTATGCTTCAGGTAGAACCATAGTTGCTCACAGCTTGTCATTCAAACACACAAGAGAAATAGAGGCAGAGGCAGAGATTTTCCTATTTGGTAATTAAGTCAGAAAATGGATACAGAGTGAAGCAGAGGGTGAGTCCTGGCTCCACAAAAATTGGGAGGAAAGGAGGATGCTTACTTGGTAAATTAATTCATCCCCTTGAAAATCTTTGCAAGTTGCAACAACCTATCAATGGATTTTATCAGATGCTGCAAACATTGTGTCGTAAAGACGCCTAATGATTGTGAAAGGGCGCACATACCAGACAACATCATCCTTTTGCGATCATGTCAAGTCTAAAAGCCGTTCTATTTTATTGGTGGCCCAAGCTGTCAATAGATCTGCTGTGGCACTTTGTTGCCGGCACTGTCAGCATTTGAATCCTCATGCCATTGTGCTCACATGAATATGGCATCAATGACAGAACACTTCCTGGTGAGATCGTGACAGCCAGGTAGGGGGGCACTCTTTTTATTAACCCTCTTGCCGTGTACTTGGGACTTTTAAAGTGTGTTTCTCTGCTTGTATCTACATTTTGTGAGTTTATTTTGCTTTAAATTTTAAGTTTTCCATGCTCACATCTTCTTGTGAGAATCGGCGAGATCTCAACCCCAGAAGTAAATGGAGCTCCATTCGTGCTCCATTACAGCCAGGGATGCCTTTTCATGCTGCTAAAGGTAGGTCTGGTAGGGGGGTTCTTTTGCTGGCATAAAAATGCTTCAAATATGCTGGCAAAAGAACATTTATGGAGGATAGTCTGATAAAGTCCACTGAAGCCTTGCAAATTAATGTACCAAGCTGCTACTCTGCTAGGTGATCTGGAGATTTGCACATACTCCTTTCCTCTTGCCTGCAACTGAGACCACCAAAACTGGAGAATTTGCACCCTTGTCTCCTGCCCAGAGATGGCCCATAAACTGTGGAGAGATAGGACTAAGCCCAAAGATCTGGCAACCCTATTCAGAAATTAACTGGCAAGAAAATATTGACACCTTTGTGTATGGGTCACACACACTCTGCCCCCTCCCCCATGACCACTCTTATTGCCAACTTATCAATCAGAATTATTTAGTGAGCAGATTCTTTGCTGGGAAGATTGTGAGAATCTCCAACTGTTCTCATTCTTTACACTTTGAAGATACTTGGATGGTTTTATGCTGATTTCCTAAAAATCCAGTTTGCGGTCCGAGAGACATGCATGCTCCCCCCGTACCCCATGCCCGCCAGACTCAATAAAGACACCATAGAATGCAAACCAAGGATAAATTTAATACATAAGAGAGTAAGATATTGGCAGAAAAGGCCACAACTTTCTGTTTGGTGATAGTTGCTGTGGTTTGACTGGGCATGGGTTGCCAACAAGCAAGGCAAAAAAGGCTCCTCGCTCTGCGTAGCTGAATCTGTCAGCCAGCCGGCTGGTGGATCAGTAGCCAGGTCACGTGACTCCCCCCAGGCATGTGACCAATCACATGACCAGTCACCAGACTGAATCATGTGATAGATCACATGACCGGACCTGTGATGTCACATGACATAAGTCATGTGACTAATCACGTGACTGTCCTCACGTGACCTGCTCCTTCACCCAGGGGCGGAGTCTCCCTGGAGAAGCTAGGCCTGAATCAGGCCAGCTTGTCCTGACATAGAGACCCCCCAGGCCCCCCAGGTGATACCCGAAACCCATGCACATCAAGAAAGTTGTGACAGAAAATACATGAATAAAGTAAAGCATGCACTACCTAATACAAAAACTAACTAACTATAGGGAGGGTGGGTGGGTCTTCGGCTCCTCAGAGCCAACTGGCAGGGCCTGGGAGACGGCCGGGAAGATATACCCGGCCTCCAGACCCTGTAGGGGACTAGCCCCGCCCACTGGCCAATCAGGAGGCGCCAGGCCAGCCAATCGGGGAGCAGAAGGCCTTTCCCGATTGGGTGCCCTTGTATCCTGCTCCCAGCGTGCCAGAGCATGCTGGGAGGGGAACGGCGGCCAGCATGGCGGCGCCCATGCTGGCCATGCGGCAGGCCGGGGCCCGGGAGGAGCGTCCCCAGCCACAAACGAGGCCGCCAGTAAGTCTGGCAGCTGTCTTATTGTCCATGGCTACAAGATACCATGATTGCAGAATTCGGCAAGTTCCAGAACCTCATCCTCTTTACTGACTTTAGTGACATTTTCTGTCATTAAACTGGTGACTTGCATTCAGGATCTAGCCCCAGCAGCATTTTCTTTTCCTTCCTGGGCTTCCTGGGTTTGGCCCCTCATAAACTGATGCCAAAATATGGTTAAAAAAAAAAAAAATCCCCAATAGATAGATAGACAGACAGACTAGAATACACCCATTCCCTCAGTGGTTATATGATTAGTCAATACACAGATAAATCCGGTTGATTCACTGGCTCTACTCTAGGCAAGATTAACAATAGTGTGGGTCGATGTGTGGCAAAAATATTAAAAATATTCCACACTCCAATAAAGTCTGAATTTCTGAATTCTTCACAGACTGCATAGTTAATGGACCAGCCCTACCACTAGGCAGCATGAGACAACTATTAGATTGTAAGCTTGAGGACAGGGAATTGTTTTGTTGTTCTTTTTCTTGTAAAGTGCCATATACATTGAAGGCACTATAGAAATAAAAGTTGATGATGATAGGTTCCCATCTTGCCTTCCCAAACTCTGTCACTATTTCCCTCTCTTGTAGAATAAGTTGCATGTGCCTCAGGGTCTGCTTTTGATCCCTGAAATAGAGGTTGGCAATGTGTGGTACTAGGGTCATATATAGCCCCAGGCTTGCCAGGTTTTCAATATAAGGGACAGTTGGAATTTATGACACACAGGGCTGACAATCAGGAAATGGTGATAATAAAACTTAGGAGATTTTCACATGGGCAATATATTCCAAGGAGAGATCGGGGCAGAAACAGGGCTGTTCCTGAAGCAGCGCCCCATTTCGCATGCCCCCTGCCTTCTCTCGATTTCACATCATCTTTGTTCTGTGCAGCTTCCAGTTCCCTCCCGGTATCTTCCATCATTTTTTAATAATGAAGTTTCCTCGTTATTAAAAAAATGACAGAAGATACCGGGAGGGAACTGGAAGCTGCACAGAACGAAGACAACGTGAAATCAAGAGAAGGCAGGGGGCGTGCGAAACAGGGCACTGCTTCAGGAACAGCCCCATTTCTGCCCTGATCTCTCCTTGGAATATATTGCCTGTGTGAAAATCTCCTATGTCATTAAGACAGGACAATAGCACAAATGGCTGAAATTATCAGACAAAGATGTCACTTACCAGTTCCTGCTGCATTGCGCTGGTGTGAATGGGTTTTTTTTACTCAAACCCCTGGAAATATCCTGATGGCAGTCCAGCAGCCATCATGAGAGGAGGAATTTAATTCTGCTAGGATGAGTGCACTGCTCAGCTTGAAGTGGGAAGAATAGACAACAGCTGCCCTTGCAACAGACTCTCTCACTCTCTCTCTCTCTCTCTCTCTCTCTGGCTTTTCTTCACAAATGAAGATTCAGGAAGGACTCATCCCGCGCTTTCCTCAAGCACGCTGATGACTAAAAAGGCCAATCCAAGATAAACAAGTCCGGTTGCAGAAAGCACAGCAGAAGGTCTCCTTGGGTGATGTTTTTGGGTTGTGGTTCTTTCTGTGTTGTCGTTTCTCTTCAAGACTTGTTCGGCGTGAGTTCTCAAATAAGGCTGCAGCACTGTGGATAGTGCGTCTCCATGACTCCCGATGTGAGGCCAGGGCGGACCATTGTTGGTGATCACTTTGGCCGAGCCTGAGATGTTGTTTCAGGGAGTCCTTGTATCACTTTTTTGGAGTGCCCTTCTTACGCTGATCCGTGGCGAGTTCACCGTAGAGTACTATTTTGGGGAGGCGCTGGTCCTCCATCCTAGAAACATGCCCTGCCCAGCGCAGCTGTGTTCTCAATATCATGGCCTCAATGCTGGTGATCCCTGCTTGCTCAAGGACAGCAACATGCATCACATAGTCAGTCCAGTGTATATTTAGGATTGTGCATAGACAGCGCTGATGAAAGCGCTCGAGGAGTCGTAGGTGGTGGCGATAGGTGACCCATGTTTCAGATCCATAAAGGAGGATAGACAGTACAATGGCTCTATACACACTGATTTTTGTGCTTTGCCTCAGGTGTTTATTGCTCCAGACTCTTTTGTGAAGTCTTCCAAATGCACTATATGCCTTTGCTAATCTGTGATCAATCTCTTTGTGAATCTTGGCATCTGAGGAGATGATGCTTCCCAGGTAGGTGAACTGCTGAATGGACTTGAGCACAGATTTGCCGACGGCAATGTGGGGATGGTGGTGTTCGTCCTGTGGTGCAGGCTGGTAAAGAACTTCTGTTTTCTTCAGGTTGACTTCCAGCCCAAACAGCTCTGCAGCTGTTGCAAAGCAGGATGTTAGGCGCTACAGAGCTGCTTCTGTGTGGGCAATAAGGGCAGCTTCATCAGCGAAGAGCAGCTCACGGACTAGATAGTTTAGAGTCTTAGTGTGAGCCCTCAGACGGCTTAAGTTAAACAAGCTACCATCAGTACGATAACGTATATACATGCCGTCGTCTTCTTCAAGCTCTGCCATAGCCCTTTGGAGCATCATGCTAAAGAAGATTGTAAATAAAGTTGGTGCAAGAACACAACCTTGCTTCACTCCATTAGTTATTAGAAAGGGCTCTGAAAGAGCATCTCCATATCTGACTTGACCACGCTGGCCCTCGTGTAGCAAGATAATCATTTTAAGGAATTTGGGGGGACATCCTAGCCTTTCCAGGATCTGCCACAGACCTTTTCTACTTACAGTGTCGAAGGCTTTGGTGAGGTCGACAAATGTTACATAGAGACCCTTGTTCTGCTCCCTACATTTTTCTTGCAGTTGTCTAAGGGCAAATACCATGTCTGTAGTACTCCTATTGGCTCTGAAGCCACATTGGCTTTCAGGGAGAAGTTCTTCTGCAATAGCAGGAACTAATCTGTTTAGGAGTATCCTTGCAAGGATTTTCCAGCAATAGAGAGCAGTGTTATGCCTCGATAGTTTGAGCAGTCGGATTTTGCAACAGACTACCTCCTAAGCATTTGGTGTATAATATTAGAGCCATGTGTAAACTCTATAAAATAACTCCCAAAATAAAAAAATCTTTGGCATTGTGAGTGCTGCACTTCCAGCTTTTCATCCCTTAAATAAGGGACATCCCTTACAAGAAGGGTCACCTAGTAATCCTATATGGGGTGAGCTTTTCGGCCTTTAAATTAGGGACACTCCTTATTTTACCTGGCAACTTTAGTAGCCCCCAAAGGTTGTTATTGTAACCCTTGGCCCCTCCAGACTCTCCAGAATGCCTTAGGCTGCTGACACACTGCAGAAATAATGCAGTTTGGCACCACTTTAACTGCCTTGGCTCAGTGCTATGGAATTCTGGGATTTGAAGCTTTGAGGTCTTTAAACAGAGGCTGGGTGGCTGTCAGGGATGCTTCGATTGTGATTCCTGCATGGCAGGGGGTTGGACTGGATGGTCTCTTGTGGTCTCTTCCAACTCTACAATTCTATGATTCTAAGAGATATTTAGCCTTCTCAGTCAGAGAGCTCTGGTGCCACAACAAACTACAAATCCCAGGATTCCATAGGATAGAGCCATGATAGTTAAAGGGGTGTCAAACTGTGTTATTTCTGCAGTGTGTCCACAGCCCTAGTTCTGGCCAAGAAGAAACAATGAACTGCCACACCTGGAAGCCTCCAGGAGTAGCAATTAACAGCAGGTTGCCGAGTTTATCAAAAATTGTCCCAATCTATTACTTTCTGCTGTTGGGGTGCTTTTTTTGTCACAGTCAATAAGCAGTTGGAACAAAAGCATCCTATGACATTTGTCAGCAAGCCACAATTCCAAGAAGCAGAAGTGGCATGTTCTGATCAACAGGTTGACCCCATTCCAGATTGATGGTGGGATTGGGGAGAGGGTCATTGAGACTGTGATTCTCACTGGATTCATGAAATGCAGGTTATCTAATGTTAACCCCTCCATTAATCCTGTCAATACATTGAAATTCCCATGCGGTCACAAAATACTCCAGAACTCACTCAATACATTATTATTATTATTATTATTATTATTATTATTTCATGTGCATGAGGAACAAACAACTAATTTTATCCTTTAATGACAGATATTCTTATGTTGTAAGAGCCAGAGTGTGTAATTATTTGAGTGTTGGGCTAGAGCTCTGGGAGACTAAGGACTTCATCAGACTAGTGTCTAAAAATGCTATTATTCCACTTTTGAGGAAAGTGGAAACATACTGGCATTATTACACTAAGTATTGCACATTGCCGTAATCGAACCATACCACCAACACAGAATTATCACACAACCACCACTAGCACTTTAAGAATGGGATTTTACTTCCATGATTTAGCATCAGCGAGATTTCTACAGTTCTCATGAGAAGTGTGCTTAAAAACAAAGTAATTCAACACATAAACACTTAAACCTTAAAACGTGAAAACAAAATAGGACAGTTCATTAAAAGAGTGTCCTGTAGATCATTTTCACATTCTCACATGGAAGTTTTGTTGTTGGGAATGGGGAGGGGGAAAAGGGGGGAATCTCACAATTACAGTGGGATGTGATTTCTCACACTCTTCAATACCACAAAAACAGTGATATTGAGAGCTACTGATGGCTTGTCCCATCGGTTAAAAGGGACATATTATTTGTGGCTAGAACAAACAGTAACCACGGGCGGACGATGACAGTGTGCAATAGCAGGAACCCATTCATGCTACCATGACATCGTAATTGTGCAATTATAGCCTTGTCTGATAAAGTCCTAAAATTCAAATCCCCTCTCAGCCACATAAAAACACATGGGCAAGTCACATTCTCTTGGCCTTAGAGTAGTGCTACTCAAAGTGGTGGTCCCTGGACCGGTGCCAGTCCCTAAGGCATTGAAATGGCAAATTTCCAGGAAAGAAAGAAACAATTCTACCCAATGGGCACAAATATAGTACCAGTCACTGGCACGTTGGGAAAAAATGAGTGCAGGTCCCCCATAGCAGGCAGTCTGAAAAGCACCATCTTAGGGGAAGGCAATGGCAAACCTCCTCTGAATAAGTCTTGCCAAGAAACATGATAGGGCTACCGTAAGTCAAAGTTGACTTGAAAACACATTAAAAACAAATTGCCACATTACTAACAGATAGGTAAGGGCTTAAAACTTTAAATGTCTCCCCACTTCAGTGGACTGTTTGCTAAATTAGTGGCTTACCAAGATATTAATGACTAATGAGAAAAATTATAAGAGCTAGAAGCAGGAAGAAAAATATATTTCCCTTTCTTTCTTTCTTCCTCTGCCCCCTTCCTTTGGAGTCTCCTTTAAAGCTAAGTTGGCTAACTGAATTATATGTTACTCTTCATAAATCTCCACACCTTTTCCCCTTACCATCTGTAGGGAGGATGAAGCCAATAAACTTTCTCTCAGCCCCTACTTGTTCCCTGGGTCTAAACGTTCCACAGTGCTCAAGACAAGGGATGTATATTTTCTTCTCCACTCTATATTTTAATGCCATTTGTGTTGTCATGTGATATACATAGCATGACACATTATTTACTTTGGTATTCATGGGAACTTGGTGCAGCTTCTGTGCTCCAGAACTTCAGAAACAAATCACTCACATCTTTTAAAGTTTCAATTCCCCCTTCATTTTATTTTTAATTTTTGGGGTGTTCAGCTCTGTCAGGAGCTGATATGAGGCATGCAACACAATGCATTAATTAAAATAAGATGTTCAGTGCCTGCAACCAACCCTGCACCAAGTTGTTCTTTGATTAATGAGCAAGTGAGAGAATTCCTAAGTTAATGAAGAACAGAGAGAAAAAGCAAACCAAGACTTAGAGAAGTCAGGGTGGTTACAAAGTACTTCTCCATGTCACTCCTGTGAATAAGAAGCTAGTCATAGAAGAAGAACATGTGGTTTGTATGCAGAAGGTCTTGGGAGATTATCAGATGTGGCTCAAAAGTCCAAGAGCAGCACACGAGGATGACATTACTGTCCTGCGAACAGGTCCCGGTTTCAGACATCATCATCATTACGTGCTGCTTCTGTGCTGCAGCTTCTAATAAGGCATTGCTTTTCACTGACAGGAAGGTCTTCTCAATGAAAAGTGACACCTTACTCACAGCTGCAGCACAGAAGCAGCATAAGACGATGACGATGTTGTTTGAAACCAGGATACATGTGAGGACAGATGACCATGGAGTGTTCTGGATTTTCCTATAAGAGCCAGAGTAAATTGGGAGTTTTTAAAAGTGTTTTAAGGGGATTGAATTGGCTGAATGTCATGAGGACAGTTCAGTCCAGCTTTGGGATTTTGACCCACCATTGTCTGGGCAGATTGCCCCCAGGACAGCTCCAAAATGTTTTATTAGGCTTGTGTAGACAAGTCCTTAGTTATTGCACTCTTAAAGTGCATAAGTGTGTATGCCTCTACAGAACAACCAAGAAAATCCAAGAAATGCTATGCTCGGCAAAGGACAAAAGAGACCCTCTCACAGCTGCAGGAGTTTACCACATACCATGCAGCTGTGGACAAGTTTACATAGAGACCACTAAATGCAGTGTGCAAGCACGGATCAAGGAACATGAGAGACACTGCAGACTGGCCCAGCCAGAAAAATCAGCAGTAGCAAAACATATTAAAACCAACCTGGACACAAAATGTTATTTAAAAACACTGAAATTCTGGACCAGGCCAACAACTATCATGTCAGAATGCACAGAGAAGCTATTGAAATCCACAAACACTTGGACAACTTCAACAGGAAAGAAGAAACCCTAAAAGTAAACAAAATCTGGCTTCCAGTTTTGAAGAACAATAGAATAAAAACTCAATACTTACAAAGGAATCCCACCCAGGGACAAGGGGATTTCCAACGATAATGGCCCATCAACCAACCATTAGCCAAACAGACACTAATCATCCTTGCATTTCTATCCCAGAAACTAGCCATTCAATGACACAAATTTACATATACTCCCCAATAGGGGTTCACAATATATAAACTCCACACATACTCCTACCCAACCATTCTCTGAAGATGCCAACCACAGATGCAGGCGAAACGTGAGAAAGAAACTATTCCGGAACACAGCTTCACAGCCCAGAAAAAAAACAAGGAAAATCTACATCTGCATTTGCTCACAGTCTTCTTGATGTGAAACTCTTCTCCTGCTCCTTAAACTCTGTATTTCCTTCTTCAACATTCTTTTTCTCTCTCTCTGGCTTTTCTTTGCAAACGAAGATTCAGGAAGGACTCATCCCGCGCTTTCTGCAAGCGTGCTGATGACTGAAAGACCAATCCGAGATAAACATGTCCGGTTGCAGAAAACACAGCAGAAGGTGTCCTTGAATATAATGATATGTGTACAGCAACATGCTTCCTTGCTTACTCTGAACCTTATCATACAAGGGAAGGAAAGTGGCTTTAAAGCCTTAGAATAGCCTTGCCTTATTGCATGACGTCTGTGTGCTTCCTCTTTTCTTCCATTTCAGTCCCATGAAAGACGATGGTAAACGCGAGTCTTTTTGCTAACTGGAAAAATCTGTTAGCAAAAAGACCTGCCCTTACCACTGTCTCCGATGGAACCAGAACGGGAGAACAGCTGAAGAACACCAATGTGTGGTAAGGCAAGGCACTAGGGTGCTACTCTTGGGCTTTAAAGCCACTTCTCTTCCCTTATGCAATAAGCCCCTCTGTAAAGTTCCATGAGCATTGATTGTGGTGCATATTCCACCATCCTTATTGGCCAAACCTTCCATAACATTGAATGTACTTAACACAGTCTCAGAACTAAAAAGAATAAAGTACCTTACACATCCTTGGGATCAAGCCATCCATGTAAATACCCAAATAGGTGGATGAGATAATAGATGGATGAGCCAACACAATAGGACTTCAGGAACATAAACTAATCCATATGCAAGACAGATTTTTCTCAGCAGTTCTTGGACTCTTTTGCATGATAGACAAACACAAACAGGGTGGTGGGGGGAAGAGTTCAAATTCATAATACTAGATTCAAGGATTTGGAGAGCCAGTAACAACTTCTACATAAAATGTTTACTTTTATAGATGACAGACTCACATTTCTAGGAGTCTCAGTGCCCAAGGACCTGACACTTTTTAGGTCTTTCAACAAAAGCTTTGTGTAATATTATTAATTTATTTACTACTTGGAATTGCATCTGGGCAGAACAAACTGCCTTGGGATTCTGTTGTGCTCCATTTGTCATCAAGAATTGTTGGGCATCCAAAACCAAGTCATCACAAGAAAAATAAGTGCATACCGTCTTCAGACATGTGCGCAACACACACTTTCCCCTTTTCAAGACAGTGCATTATCATTTATAGTGACAAGAGAGATGGCCTTTTCAATGGCTGTGCAGGTTTCTTGGACTCCTTGCCCTGTGGAGTGTACATAGCAGTCTCCTCGGTGTCTTTTGCTGGCTGGTGAAGACATTTATATTCCTGCAGGCTTTTACTTGCTGAGTATTTGTCTTATTTTGCTCACTTTGTCTCTGCATTTTTATTTCTTTGACATTTTTATTGTATTTTTTAAAAAAATTAATGTAGAAGTGGTGCATAGGAAATAGACAAGTAGAACTGACATTTTTGTACAAATAATGAACAAATCTCCATGTTGGGGGGGGGGTTGACGTGGCCCCGAAATGTAATACTTAAAACGGCACAAAAAAAGAGATTATTTTGAAGTAAATGCTATTTCAATGAATGCTATTTAAAGAAATGAAATCTCTTTTGGGTAACTATTGTAAGGATTAGGTTACATAGAAAACATGGTTGCTGGTTTCAAAATCTAGTACAAGGAGTTAGCTAACAGGTATTTTTATTATCTGAGAGAGTGATGTGAAGCTGTCCTTTGAGGAGTATAACATTGGCCCATCTATCCCAGTCCTGTCTATGAATGACAGCAAATCTCTGGAGGACTCAGGCAGAGTTCTTTCCCATCATTAAGAACCTGATCCTTTTAACTAGAGATGCAAGAAGCTGGAGAGGTGCATGGAATACTGTTACAAGGGGTAAGAGTTTGAGAGAGAGAGAGAGAGTTACCATTTATCATTGACATGTTTTTAATCATATTTTGATATTGAAATTATATTGTTGATTATACTGCTGGTAGATAGATAGATAGATAGATAGATAGATAGATAGATAGATTTATGTTCATTAAGTGGCACTTCTCTTATTGGTGGCCCTTTTGTTAGGGTGCCTAAGGGTGCTATCTTATGCCCTCATACTCTTTACCTCTCTCTCTCTCTGGCTTTTCTTCGCAAATGAAAATTCAGGAAGGACTCATCCCGCACTTTCTGAAAGCGCGCTGATGACTAAAAAGGCCAATCTGAGATAAACAAGTCCGGTTGCAGAAAGCACAGCAGAAGGTCTCCTTGGGTGATGTTTCTGGGTTGTGGTTCTTTCTGCGTTGTCATTTCTCTTCAAGACTTGTTTGGTGTGAGTTCTCAAATAAGGCTGCAGCATTGTGGATAGTGCGTCTCCATGCCTCCCGATGTGAGGCCAGGGCGGACCATTTTTGGTGATCAATTTGGCCGAGCCTGAGATGTTGTTTCATGGAGTCCTTGTATCGCTTTTTTGGAGCGCCCCTCTTATGCTGACCCATGGCAAGTTCACCGTAGAGTACTATTTTTGGGAGGCGATGGTCCTCCATCCTAGAAACGTGCCCTGCCCAGCGCAGCTGTGTTCTCAATATCATGGCCTCAATGCTGGTGAGCCCTGCTTGCTCAATAATGAACCTGTATATGATTTCTGGAGAAAAGCAGAGATACTTACTACAGTATTGACATTATGCAGATGGCATGTGGATCTACATCCTTTTCCCACTATGAATCCCAGGGAGGCTGTGGATACCTGGCTTCAACAGGCATCTAGAGATGGCATTGGGGTAGAGTAGAGTGAGCATGCTCAAACTTAATCCAGTTAAAATGGTAATTCCGTGGATTAGGAAGCTGGCTAGGGTCTTTATCAGTCAAACCTCTAAAATCATTCTTTTGCTGGCATATTTTGTGCCATTTTTATGCTGGCAAAAGAACCCCCCTACCAGACCTTACCGTCAGTCCCGGTAAAAGCTAGCCCAGGCACTAACAGAGAGTAAACAGAGCTCTGTTTACTTCCACGCTCGTGATCTCTATGAATCTCACGAGAAGACATGAGTGTGGAAAAAAATTAAAAATAAAGAAATGGAAGCACACAAGCACAAAAACACACTTGTAAAAAAATTACAAGTAAACCAGGAAGGTTAAAAAAAAAAAAAAAAAGAGCATCCCTTACCTGGCTGTCCTGATCTCACCCAGAAGTGTTCTGTCATTCACACTGCATTCACATGAGCACAATGGCACAACATTTCAAATGCCAGCAATGCCAACAACAAAACGCCAGGGGAGATCTATTGGCGGCTTGGCCCGTCAATAAAATAGCCTGGCTTTTTGACAAGATATGATCACGAAAGAACGATGTCTTCTGATATGCATGCCGTTTTGCAATCATTAGGCGTCCTTATGATGCCATATTTGCCGCATCTCATACTAGATTTTCAGACAACACTGTTATAGTGTTACTATTCCACTTTATTTGCTATGGCTGCCTCCTGTTGAATCCTGGGATTTGCAGTTTAGGGAGGGGCATTTACCACTCTCAGCCAGAAATCTTAGGCCTCACTAAACTACAAACCCAAGAATTCCACAGCAGAAAACCAGAGCAGTTAAAGTGGAATAGTAACACTATAACAGTGTAGTCTGAAAATCTCCATAAAGTCCTAGGTGTCAAACCTAAATAGATAGGCCAGATTTACAGTTTGGGGGATATACCTCATATCCTCCAAGTGTCCCAGTTTGTCAGGGACAGTCCCTGATAATCCTCTGTTATCCCACTTTCTCAACTGCATTTAAAATGTCCCAATTTCTCTCTTTTCCTCCCATTTTCTCCTTTCATATTCATATTTCATTTAATTGGTGCAAGCCAAGTTCAAAATGCAAAAGTAGTTTGCATTCAGTTAGCTCGGGGGATGGCAGAGAAATGAGAGAAGCCGATAGAGTCTTGCCCTCCCCAGCCTCTCCTAGCTTTTCAGTTCTTCCTCATTAAAAACTTTTGCCATCTTGACCACACTCCAGTGTTGCTTGGCCACATAGGACTTTTTCAGATGGGGTTTAAAAAAAAAAACCACAGGGTTTGGGAGCAGGACGGTGCTGTTCCACTTTCAGCTATCAGTTTTGGATGATGACCTCCTCCTCCCATCCTTCGTTCATTCTCCTTCCATGATGGAGGGACGAGAAAGGCACCACTTTTTATTGATGGAAGTTTCCATCAATAAAAAGCACCAGAGGGAAAACGAACAAAGGATGGAGGGAGAACGAACAAAGGACGGGAGGAGGAGGGTGCCATCCAAAACTGATCACTGGAAGCAAGACAGTGCCGTCCTCCTCCTGACCTCCATGGGTTTTTTTTACCCAGTCTGAAAAAGACCGTAGTCTCAGATTTCATCTGTGAAATGTTGGAGGGCATGACCCTTGAACTTGTGGTCTGAGGAGAGGTGTGTTGCATTTAGAAGCTTTGGATTTTCAGAAATAAGAGACTGCCATTAGAATAATGTATGTAGGTTAATTTTATAGTTACTTACATGCAACTACAGTCACTCACAGACACCGGCATACAGTATGTTATAATGGTGTCCTTAGGCAAGAAGCCTGCAAAATTTCAGAAGGAGAGGTATATGGGCTAGGAAGTTATAATGAATGGAAAATAGAGTTTAAGACATTTTCCCTCTCTGGTCAGTTGGCAGCAAAGTGACAGAAAGTGCAATTGGACAGGGGTAGAAGATGGAAGTGGTAGAGAGAGAACAACTTGAACACCCATAATTTTCCAAGCAAGCAACCAATGCTACACTTTCCCAGATACACCCCGCAAAAAAAACCTTTTCAATGTTTCTTTCCTGGGGAGAGAGGCTTATCAAAAACTATTGAACACTGGAACTGTCATGTAATATATCACCTGAACATCCCATCCCCAAAACATTGGAATTGGAGAGTCCTTTTAATTAAGTGTAATTAAAAGATACACTGCAATTAAAAGACTGAGCTTCTCCTTTGCTCTCCTTTCTCCCGCTTCCTACCAGTTAGTATTTATCTTACACAGAGAGTTTGGGGAGAAATTAATGGGTTTTCTTTTAATAACTGCCTGACCAAGATCCTATGTCAGAGTTGTGTAGTATAAATCCTTACATGCAGAATTGTGCATTCATTGTACTATATACCCTTTGTGTTAAATGGCAATGTTGTACAAATACATAACCAAAAGCACAACCAAAGGAGCACTGCCACCAATTTCAGTGGGACTACTTCTTTGCAAGATTGTTTGCATTTCTAATCTTTTGTTAAAGCTCCATGTGTTTTACAAATTAAATCTACACACAAACACCACTGAGTTCAATAGAATGTTATGCTGCACAGGATGGCAGTTACACCAATGCTAATAAACTGGGTTTTATGAGGTGCATTACCATTCTTGGGTGAGTAGGTGAGTAGGTTTTTTTACAATGAATTCCTGCATTTCAAACTTCCCTTCTATTTCATTGGCCACTACTGGACACTACTGATAATCCTGAGTTTGCAGAAGAGGGTTCTGTCAGCATGATGCAATGTGGGGACAATTTAAACCAAAGCTAAGCATTTTTGGCTGCTATCCTGAGCTTAAATCTAATGTCATACTAGTAGCTACCTGGTAGCATGACAGGACATCCTTTCCCCTCCTCTTCCCTCTGCAACCCACCATGCCACCAGAAAACCTGCTCCAAAACAAGTTCTGGGCATGCACAGGAAGGTCTAGGAAAAGGGGAATTTGCCCCTCCCCCTCAGTACTAATGACATAAACAGGTTCATCAGTGGAACAACCCCTGCTGAAACAATGCCCCAATGAACTTAGTGGGGCTCATGTTGAAAGAAATATGCATAGAAATATGCTATACTTGCCATAAGTTCAAAAGGAAGCATTAGTTCTGTGCTTACATTTCTCTTGTTGAAATCAATGGGGCTTCAAATGCTGAAGTTCAGCTCAATATCTCTCTTTCACTTTGCCTTTCATTCCCAGGTCATACTGGAGGTCTCTTTTCATGCCACATGGCCTGTTTCTGCTGCTCACGCTCCTATGCATGCCTAATTCTATACGACTGATGAATGACGGAAATATTTATGGAATTTGCAACGTACAGTGCACACATTTCTCTCTCATCTCTGGGTGCCTCTGCAGAAATTTTTGTTAAAAAAAATAATGGGTCAAACAAAACCAGCAGAGCAGAAGTATGGCCATTAATGTACCAACTGTAGTCTGTTCATGACAGGAACTTGTCACACTGAGGTTTAGACCAAACACACCATCTTCATCAAAGGCCTCAAATCCCCAGCCCGAATATTCAACTGATTTTCCCAAGATGGAACTCACCCCTTTTCAAAACAAAATGTAGCATTAACTTCTATATGTGGGAATTGACTGCCTCTAGGCCCTGCTCTTATGAAGCCACATTAAGTGCAATTAGCTGCCTTTACTGCATCCAGTAGTTGTAAAATCAGATCCCTCAATAACTGAATAGGGTTGACACTGCTGCCCTTTCATTTATTTATAAAAGATAATATGTCAGTGTTTGAACCTGTGGTAGTACTAGTGAAGCCAGTCTAACCATTTGGAGAGGTAGCACTTCTTAACCATCTCTTTTGGGCTTGTGACAATGATTCATGGCTATGACATGTTCATATCTTAAAATGCATTCAAGCTAATGCTGTGCCAAATCTTCTGTAATGTTGCCATTTCCTTTGAAATGAGTATATTCAATGTTGTCAAATGAATTGTTTTAAAAACAATCACCTCATGGAATATTTGCCTTGTGTTTTGATCCTGTTTGGTTCCTTCTGTCCCTTGATTGTGGTTCTTCTCCATGTCATGTTCCTTCTTCTGGCTTGACCGCCCTGATCTCATTGGTCCTCACTGGTATTTTTCATACTGTGTGTAACATGATTCACGTTATTTGGTTTACAGTTTATTGTGATGCCATCACAGCATACTGTTGTAACACACGTCAACAAATTCAAATGGGCCACTGTAGTCAAGCAGGCAGAAAGACAGCAAGGCCAATGAAGATGAGCACATTGAGGGCAAAGAAAAAGACAGATGGTATAATGAAGAACTTACCACCTAAGGTTTATAAAAGGACACTAAGCAGTACCAAAACAATGTGAATATTCTATCGGAGCTCCACTTCAAGACATTACTTGCCACAATAGTACTTGCTTAAATTGTGACACACAAGGGGTAGTGGGAACTGAAAGACCAAGAAGAAGTGATTCAAGAACTTCTTCCATTTCCTCTTGACCATTGTTCTTTTACAGGCCTTAACATGTATGAATCACTTCACGTAGCTAGCCAGACAAAAACCTTTTTTGTTTAGGCAGGTCTTTGGTTCTTAAATCATGTGGCAGAAGGATGTTTGTAGGGTGGTGTGCCATAATGCCAACCAAGCTGCCTTCAACACTCAACACTGGCTGCCTGTCATTGCCACCCTACTCCAGGTCCCCTTTTATTAATCCCTTATCTGGACTGGGGCCTGAGTCTCCAGGTGACCCTTCCTCTGTGGATAGATTTAGCTTCTAGTTTGTATTCACTTGGTTAGCATGACCTTTCCCTTTTATTATGAGGGAAATAAAGCACAATGATTCATTGGAACTTTAAACAACAACCTTATTTGGTTTATTATATCACAGAACTTATAAACTCCAGAACTGTATGATAACTTTTGTATATAACAAATGGTTCTTTCATTTAGCTTTCTTTAGTGTTCCTTTTAGTGACAGACTATTTATCTTTAAACATATACTTTATTTTTTCAGTCTCTCAACTGCTTCACATAACTGTCTTTCATACAGTGCACCCCTACTATCTCTCATACATCTGACTCATCCAACAGCTTTCTTCCAACTAACACTGGCCCCATCTACACGATGGGGAAAAAATCCATTGGGGGGGTAAAAAAATCAGAAAAGGCAGCCATTCATATGCATACGATCTGCCTACATGATTTTTTACCCCCCATAAACTATGTATGACCCCCCCCTTGCCCAGCTGGCTGGAGCCAGCGATCCAAGCAGCAGTTTTAAATCTTCCACCACTTTTTAAAATTTTATTTTAAAAGGTGCCTGTTTTGCGGACAGTCGGTTTTCCCTATTTACAATGTAAAATAAAAATGAATATATGTAAAAAATCTCAATTTCGTGCCCTTACTGAACTCTTGCTTAGCTGGGAATCCAACATGGCAGCCGCTCCCAATTCCCCTCTTCGTTAGCCCCACCCCCTGTGCTTGGCCAGCCAATCAGATTACACTGCCTGCTCATATGTGTGCAAACGGGGTGTACAGACTGTCAACAATATGAACGGCTGTATGGATTTTAGCTTGAGATTCGCTAATCCTCCTGAACACCGAATCCACGTAGTTTATGGGGGATTCGCTAGCCCCCCTTCAGAAAGACACATATGCATCTAAATGGCCGTATGTACACATGATCGATCTTTTGAATGCCGTACATATTTTTTTTTTACCATGTAGATGGCCCCACTCTCAACTACCAGTCTCTCAGAACATTCTCACAGAGGCCTCTCCCATCACCGCCTCCTGCGCTGGGATTGGCTCCCTCTCATGCATGTTCTTCACAGGGTGGTGTGTTTTAACTTTGTGCTTTTTTAACAAAATTTGTTTTTTTAATTGGTTTTCAGCTTTCATGCAGTAAGATTTTAGCTAAAATTTGTTTTATATCGTTGTAAGCTGCCTTGGGTCTTGTGCCAGGAGAAAGGTGGGAAATTAATTAATAAAAAAGTAAAAATTTCACAACAGAACCTACTGGTAGTCTAAAAACAAAGAACTTGGGAAAGAGGCGAAAGGGGGAATGCTAAACAAAGAAGAATAAAATTAGAAACTGAATTGAATAAATCAATAGCTATTCAAGAATAAAATTAGAAAGAAACAGAAGCGAATAAATCACCTACCCCATGGCTTCCCCCTTCCCCCAAAAAACCCTACTATGGTGTGATTTTTAGTTGGAAAACAACCAGAAGGGAAGAAATAAGAACCCTACACCCTTCTCTTACACCCAAGTTGTAACTAGGATCAGATCCTGTCTGACCCTAGTTAGAGGAAGAACCATCTGATTCTGGTAAAAGGCCCCATTGGTCACCTCCCAGTGTCAGAAGTAGTTAACAGAGCAACTTTAGCAACAAAACATGTAGGAATGTGCAGCAAAAATATTAGGCTAGCACAATAAAGGAAGAGCAGGAAATGGAGGACAAAGAAAGAGAATTAAATGTTAAGAATAAGCTATGAAGGAAGGAAGATGATGAATGGAAGAAATGAGCAAAATAAAAAAGATAAAAATGAGTAGTTAGCAGAAGACTTGCCAGGTATCCCTTACTGTAAGGGGTGGGCAACTGTGGGAGGCTAAGATGAATGCATTAACTCCCCCTGAGATCTTGGAGGATTGGACCCCACCACACTCCTCCACAAATGTGTGTGTGTGTGCCCCACACACCTTCTAGCGGGAGCATTTTTATCATGCTTTTAGGGACCCCTGTCCCAGGAGAAGCCTTGTTTTAACAGATATTGAACACGTGTAGGAGTAAAGTCAGAAAAGCTAAAGCGCAGAATGAGCTCAGGCTTGCTAGGGAGTTAAGAACAATAAAAAGGGGTTTTTGGGGTATGTCCACAGCAAAAGGAGGAAGAAGGAAATGATAGGGCCACTACGTGGAGATGATGGCAAAAAGCTAACAGGGGACAGAGAAAAGGCAGAATTACTCAACACCTTCTTTGCCGCAGTGTTTTCAGAAAAGGAAAAGGGGGACCAACCTGAGGAGAATTGAACAGAGGACACAATAGGGGAAATCCAGCACAGAATAAGCAAAGAGGTAGTACAGGAATACCTTATTAATCTAAATGAATTTAAATCTCCAGGACCAGGGGGAAAAGGAGGATCCCAACAATTATCGTCCAGTTAGTCTGACATCAATACCAGGGAAGATTCTAGAGCAGATCATTAAACAGAGAGTCTGTGAACATTTAGAAAGCAATGCCATAATCACAAAAAGTCAACACGGGTTTCAGAGAAACAAGTCATGCCATACTAATCTGATCTCTTTTTTTTTTTTTTTTTTTTAATAAAATGACCAGCTTGGTAGATGACGGAACGCTGTGGATATCGCATACCTTAATTTCAGTAAGGCCTTTGACAAGGTTCCCCATGACATTCTTGCAAACAAGCTTGTAAAATGTGGTCTAGACAAGTTAACTGTTCAATGGATTTGTAATTGGTTGACCGGCCGAACCCAAAGGGTGCTCAGCAGTGGTTCCTCTTCGTCTTGGAAAGATGTGACCAGTGGGTGCCACAAGGTTCTGTCCTGGGCCCAGTGCTATTCAACATCTTTATCAATGACTTGGATGATGGAATTAGGGGCATACTTATCAAATTTTCAGATGACACCAAATTAGGAGGAGTAGCTAATACCCTAGAGGACAGGATCAAAATTCAGAATGACCTGGATAGACTGGAGAGCTGGGTGAAAGCTAACAAAATGAAATTCAATACGGAGAAATGTAAGGTACTGCACTTAGGGCGGAAAAATGAAATGCGTAGATATAGGATGGGCGAGACCTGGCTGAACGAGACTACGTGCGAAAGGGGTCTAGGAGTCCTAGTAGACCACAAGTTGAACATGAGTCAACAGTGTGATGCGGTTTTGGGCTGTATCAATACGATTTTGGGCTGTATCAATAGAAGTATAGTGTCTAGATCAAGGGAAGTAATAGTGTCACTCTATTCTGCCTTGGTCAGACCTCACCTAGAATGCTGTGTCCAGTTCTGGGCACCACAATTCAAAAAGGATATTGACAAATTGGAGCATGTCCAGAGAAGGGCAACTAAAATGGTGAAAGGTCTGGAAACCATGCCTTATGAGGAAACAGGGAGCTGGGTATGTTTAGCCTGGAAAAAAAGACGGTTAAGAGGCGATATGATAGCCCTGTTTAAGTATTTGAAGGGGTGTCACATTGAGGATGGAGCTGTCTTGTTTTCTGCTGCTTCAGAGACTGGAACACGGAGCAATGGATGCAAGCTCCAGGAACAGAGGTTCCACCTCAACATTAGGAGGAACTTTCTGAGAGTAAGAGCTATTCAGCAGTAGAAGGCACTCCCTCGGAGCGTGGTGGGGTCTCCTTCCTTGGAGGTCTTTAAACAGAGGCTGGATGGCCATCTGTCAGGGATGCTTTGATCATGATTTCCTGCGTGGCAGGGGGTTGGACTGGATGGCCCTCGTGGTCTCTTCCAACTCTACAATTCTGATTCTATGATTCTATGAACAGGAAGTGAATGCAAGTGAATTCCTGCTCACTTCTTGTTTTTAAACAAGGCCTTTCCTGGACGAGGGGGGATTAAATGTGAAGAACATGCCTGCTACACCCATAGAGGGGATTTCAGAGCAAAAAAAAATGTTCATATCATAAAAATGTTCATATCATAAATGTTCATATCATATCATAAATGTTCATATCAAAAATGTTCATATCATAAAATATCATTTTTCCTGATATTTTTAAGAGAAAATGGGGAGTCACAAAAATCACCCAAAGGGTTACATGCGACCTGCAGGACACACTTTACCCACCCCTGCTGTAAGGGATGTCCCTTATTTAAGGACTGGAAAGTTAGTCTGTATAGGGTTCCTAGATGCTTCTTATTGTAAAAGAAGTCACCTTAAGGGCTGAGAAACTTATTCTATTTAAGAATTAAATAGGATGCTAAAAGTCCTATATTTGAGAGTACAAAACCAACAAGTGGCTCTCAAATTATACACCGCATGCTGGGGGGGGGGGAGTCTATTGAGAGTGCAATTGGTATCCATTCTTCCCATTCTAGGCTGAACAACCCAAAGAAAAAGTAAAATACCTCCTCTCATGATTGCTGCTGGCCTGCCATCAAGATATTTCCAGGGGGCTACAGGTTCCTGTGGGATTTAAGAACTCACGGGAGCATGGGACCATCACAAGAGGCTCTTCTCACACAAGACTTGAGGTGAGCCTTACATAGGCTTGCCTAACATGTCCTGCCCAGTCTCATTTTGGCTTTCAATAAGGCTGCAAGGTTTCCAAATTAGCTTTGCTCTATGTTGGCCAGACACTGATTGGCAAATTGCTAGGCACAATTCACAAAGAAGGGGGAAATGTATGCAGTAGTACCTGATAACCTACTTTGCAACTTGATGGATAATTCTGCACCATCCAGGCCCAAGAACTCAGTATATGGGCTGGCAGTTTAAAATAACAGTCCTCTGACATCTAAAAGACTAATTAATTTTTATCATTACCACTTCCTAATTGTCAACCCACCACATCATATATTTGGACTATGCCTTATTACTATGTTGAAAACCTAGCCAGTCTAGTGAGGGGGTGGGGAGTGTACGTGAATAAGACAGAAGCATACCTTTGGGGTGGTATATACTCCCCTTGCTTGGGGCGGTATATACTCCCCTTGGAGGATCAGACACCCTCCACTCCCCCATCCCTCAGAATTGGGGTTTTTTTTAATGAATGTTGTAAAATATAGATTTTTTTTTTAATGAAACAGAAATAATAGATATGGAGAAAGAAAAGTGGGAAGATAAATAAATTGGAAATGAACAAGAGTTAAGTATACAATAGGTCCTCAGTATCCACTAGGGTTTGGTTCCAGTCCCTCCTGTGCATACCAAAATCCATGGATGCTCAAGTTCCATTATATACAATGTTGTAGTAAAATGATATCCCTTATATAAAATGGTGAACAGCAAGGTTTGCTTTTTTGGAATCCTACCCCCCCCCAAAAAAAAATATTTTTTCAAGCCATGGTTGGTTGAATCCATGGGTGCATGGGTGGCTGTATATGTTAATATAAATTGAATGCATTCCCAAAAATACATTTACTGGAAATTGACATCTATAAAATACATGTTAATAGATAGCTGAAGCAGTAAGATCTTCTGTCCTTTGAACATGTGGGAGTGAAGGTTTACCTTTCCAACTGTAGAGTGGACAGCTCTGGATCCAGCAGCTGAAGGAAGCCAGAACTAGCTGTACAGGCCAATATACACCTGCACAATTCTCATAAGATAAGGCTTTTAGACTACCCAAGCTCACAAGACTTACTGGTACCATGAAATTACACCCTCTGCAAGATCTCATGATGGCCCCAAGTTGTGAGCTTTCTCCCCAGAAGTAGCTCGACCAGGTACAGGTTGCTGCAATGCGCTCCCTTATTTAGCATTCAGCAGGCATCATTTGCATCACATCACCAACTTTTAGATGAAGTAGGCAGTTTATTGAAAGGCCTAATGGGTGTCCAGAAAACCCCCAAACATTGGTCTTTGCTATACCAGAAATAATTTTAGGTCTAATGAGATTTTAGACATTGATGTTAGGGCATATTTCCATTAGTCAATTTGCACAAGGTAATCTAACACTTGTAAGAGTTAAAATTGGATTTTTAAAAACTATTCTAAATGCCCTACTTGGCTTTCTATAATGTTGGGGGGGTATTTTACCCTGAGGGGGCAGGAGATAGTTTGCTTTGGGCCCAGGAAAAGCCTTTTTCCCAATTAGGAAGTGAACCAGGGACTTTTGAGGTTATCAGATGCATCCCAAAAGTACCTTACCAGAATGCCAGGACAACGTTTCTGTCCCATGAATGGGACCTGGGAGATTTTCACACGGGCTATATATCCCATGGCAGGAACAGAACAGGGTTGGGAAAGGTTTTCCCTTTCGGACGACATTGACCCCGTTCTGTCCTGCATCCATCCTACTCCCGTGACTGTTCCAGAACAATGTAATCACGATTTTTCATTGTGAATAGACCTCCCGTTCCGTCACTATCATGCAATCACAGATGTGCAAACAGGATCCCCGTTCCTGTTCCGAAATGACAGCCATGGAGGGGAGGTCCGTTCCAAGCACTTCCTGGTACGATCTGGACATCCAGGTAAGTGGCCCCCTTTATTTTACCCTCCCTGTTTTGATTATGTGATTTAAAGAGTGTTTTTGTGCTTGGTGAACTGATTTTATGTTTGGGGGAGTTTTATTTTTTAAATTTACTGTCCGGCGTTATCACATGACAACGTGATAACGTTTCAGACGGCTGGTCGTAAAAGCAGCCTTACGACGGCTGCATTTACGGCCAGCCAGCAAGGGGAGGGGGAGCCCATTCCTGCTGCGGAATTACAGTGAGTGTGTGATAGATTTATGTTATTCCATGGCAGGAACGGGAGAGGAGGTAGCGGGACAGTAACGGGGCATTTTGGCCCCGTGTGAAAATCTCCCTGATTTCACACATCCTTGTCCTTATTGTGCTTTGCTCCTGTGCTGCAGCAGTTAGTAAGGTGGTGCTTTTCATTGACAGGGAGCTCATTATTGTGTGAAACCAGGTCCCATTTGCGGGACAGTAACATTGTCCTGGCATTCTGTCAAGGTACTTTTTGCTATGCCTGGTAATCTCCTTAATCACATTACACTGTTATAATGCTATTATTCCACTTTGACTACTATGGCTGCCTTCTGTGGAATTCTGGAGTTTGTAGTTTAGTGAGGCCTAATTCTCTGACTGAGAATTCTAAATCTCCCTCCCTAAACTGCAAATCCCAGGGTTCCACAGGAGGCAGCCATAGCAGTTAAAGTGGAATAATAGCACGATAACAGTGTAATATGATATTGTCCTCAGTGTCCTTCCCTTACCCCAGCAGCTGCTGCTGCTTACCAGTGGGCAGAGTGGGGAGGGAGAGGCAATTTAGACAATGAAGAAGCAGTTGGTCTTAGTTTAGAGTAGGGAAAACAGAAGAATGTACTTAGGGATTGAGTGTAGTCTCCTTTTACTTCCCTTCAAAGCTCAGACCAGTCCCTTCTTCATTGTCTGAATTGCTTCCCTTCCCCACTGCTAAGGGGAAGCAGATGTGCAGCAGATGTGGCCCCTTCTACAGTTTGATAGCTGCTAGGGGAAGGTATTGGTGGGGGCACAAAGGGGCAGAGAATTGCTCCCTGTGCGCCATACAAAAAGGGACATATGCATGAATAAGCCACACTTACATGTGCATACGTACTAACAGGATCCCACCCCACTATGTATTCTCACGATAATACATGGGATTTTGAATGAGGAAGTGAACAGAGCTCCATTCACTTCCTCTTTCATGCGGGGGAAGCCTTGGATGGGAGGGAGGGTAAGTGTGGCATGGGGAGTCCTTTTGTCAGCATAAAAATGGAAAAGTTATGCTGGCAAAAGAAGGGGGGTTCTGATAAACTCCCAAGACTTTAGTTAAAGGAGCTTTCCCAGATCAAGGTAAAATGAGGGGTCATTCCTTCTCACCTACTTAGGAACCTTTAATCTAGCCTACTTGCTTCCAACTAGAAGGTAGATACAGAGCAAAGTGGAGGATGAGCCCTTGCTCCATAACAACTGAGAGGGAAGGAGGAAGTTAACTAAGTAAATACATAGATTTCCTCCAGAGAGTCATTGCAAGGTGTGGCAACAAATCAATTAAGCTATGAAAATTTTAGCAGGCTGCTACTCTATAAGTTGAGCTGGAGAGATGCACACAACCTTTTCCTCTTGCCTAAAGTGGAACCCACCAGTACTGGAGAGTCTGAACCCTCATCTCCTACCTAAAGAAGAACCATGAAAACTGGAGGCTCAGGGCAAACCCCTGGGATCGCAACCCTATAGGTGGCTCTTAGGCCACAAAAACAGCTTGAGGTTGTTTGTTCTCCATGGGTTGCACTTTCTATACTCCTGCTTTAATGGAAACGAAAGAGAGAATCATAGCTCTATGATTAAAACTGCAATCCGATGTACATTAGAAGTCAAACTTTCAGCAGCCCCCACTTTCCTTATGATTCCCAGTAGCTGGTGAGGCTTTCCCCTATTCTTTCTGTTTTGCTCTTCACACATGTGAATCAGCAATGGATTCTGGAGGCAGCTGTTTCCCTTGTTGTTGAACATAAGCACACACAGGTACAGTAGGGTCACCTAGATTAGAATCCAATTATTCCCCAGGTCAAGCTTTATTGCATTGTTTACTGCAGACACACTGCTGCAACCCAACATGTGGGAGATTTTCAGACGCATCAAAAGCGGTGTTATAATGACACCATGAGATTGCAAAAGGGCTTCCTTATCAGCGTTCTGCTGCTGTTACGAGGGAGTTCTTTTTTATTGTCAGGGAGAAGTCGAAAATTGATCTCCCATAGTGTTTGTGTTCTGGATTTTCTGAAAAAGGTGCCCCATTCGGCTGGCGTGATTCCAGCTTCAATGGGCAGTCCTGCCAGAACACTTCCAGGTGCGAACAGGAAAACTAGGTACCACACACTCTTTTTATGAACCTCCCCATCTTGCTTGCAAGTTTCTAAACATGTATCTGTGCTTTTCTGAACGTTTTCCTTTTTAATTTTTGTGTTTGGGGTTTTTTAGCATGCTTGCGTCTTCTCATGAGATGCGCAGAAATCTTGTTCATGGAGAAACGTGGAAGTAAGCAGCACAAGCGCTCATATTGCCATATTCTTGGTGCAATTTTCTATCATTATCATGGCAGCGTATGAAAACCTGTGTCATTGTGCCAGAACACAAATGCTGTAAAATATAGGAGATTATCATACGCTCTAAATATGGCATTATCACAACGCCAGGAGATCGCTAAAAGGCTTCCCTTTCACATGACTTCGTTCCCCTCTTGTAATGCTCATTCCCCTCTTGTTCAGCTCTTGTTATGCCAACACTGATTTTATTGATGGGCTAAGCCATCAATGGATCACCCATTCTGTTTCTGTCATGGAATGTCCTGTGAGTGAATGTCCTATGAGTGGGTGTGGTCCCAGCGTCAATGGGAGGTCCATGCCAGAACACTTCCTGGTGAGATCGGGACATCCAGGTAAGTGACGTGCGTTTTTGTACCCTCCCCGGGTTATTTGTAAAGTTTTAAGTGTGTTTAGGTGCCTGGTGTAACTTTTTGGCTTGTATTTTGCTTTTTATTTTTGAATTTCCCACGCTCTCATCTTCTCGTAAGAACGGCCGGGATTTCATTCCAGGAAGTTAATGGAGCTCCATTAGAGCTCCATTCACTCCTGGGCAGAGCTGCACATGCAAATAAGGTAGGTCTGAAACTTTTAGTTACTCTGCCGAGACAGGGGCAGGAGAGGGGTGGAAGAGGAGATTGCGGGACGGGAACGCTTTTTTTATTCCTGTCTGATAATCTCAATAGTGTCATAACAATGTTTGTAGGCACTCATCTGATGATCTCCTGAAAGTCTGTCTTTCTCTACCCTCCTTCACCATCCTCCCAATGCCAATACTGGGCTGCCGGGGTGGGGGTGGGGATTCCAGCTAGAGAGAAAACAAGAAAAGGGGAAGCTGGACTGGGCTCCCATAAAAAGACTTTGTAAAAAGGAGCTTCTTTGTCATAGGCTTTGTTAACTGAGGTATGCCTGTACTGTGTACATCTAAAGCAGAGGGAGAGAGTACCAAGACCAAAAAAAAAAAAAAATCATCCTCACTCTTTCAAAATAGCAATTAGCTTTTAAAACCAGCCTCAGATTCCTTTTTGACTTTGATGTTATAGGCAACGTAAGAAATGTATGGATTACAGCTAGGATAAGGCTTGTCTAGAAAGCTTGGGTTCTTCATGCAACATTACAACATTCCATTCAAGCCTTCTCTTTTCAAAAGGTTTGGCACATCTTCCCAGCCATCAAAAAAGCTCCCAAACCTGTGAATGCTTGGAGCCAAATTCATCATTTTTGCTACGGAACTTGTAAGGAATTTTGAACATGTTGTTTACTGGACATTAGCAGCTACTTGAAACTGAACTTTTCCTGTGTGTATATATTACCATCCTGTGATCCCAAAGGAATTATACACAGCTATCCAGCCCCACTTGTGGAAAATATGACCAGGCGCAGCTTCACAAACATCATCCAACCAGAAGTGACTTGACTGTCAGAAGGTCTGAGGTTCTTTCCAAATAAATTGGATGTTCTGCAGATGACATTTACTGGAGCTCCCTCTAGTCCTCTCCACAGAGCAGCTCAGCTCACTTGTTCCTGTTCCTAAATCTTCTCATTAGACAATCTTACTTGAGAGCAGGCTTGGGGTTGTGGGATTCAGTGTCAAACTAGCACTGAGGAAAGTTGGATTCAGATCCCTATCCAGCCGTGAAACTCACCTGGGTTCATTGCTATTGCTCAGGGTTATTTTGAATATATAATGGGTTGAGGGTGACATACAGAGTTTCTCAAGCTCCTTGAAAGAAAGATGGGATTTTAAAGAATTGAATAATGAAAAAACCAAATTATTAAATCCCCTCTCAGTCCTGCACACCCATGTCTATCAACAGCCCTGGAAAGAGCCTCTCAGGTAAATTGGAAAATCCTGTAATCCCTGAGGAATAAAAGTTTTATCCCCATTCCAGTTGTGGGTCACAGCATCATCCATCTCTTCTCCTAAGTGTCTTCAGACCCAGTTTCCCCTCATGTCATAAAAAATGAGTGGGGCCATACCTTTCCCTTTCACCTGAAGGAAACAGGGGTTGAGTTGGAAAAAAACCCTCCATTAGAAGCTAAGGTAAGATTACTGGGCAAGCCTGGTTGGTACCAGCTCACGAAATGCTATGAAGGCAGGCCTGTTGGGGAGAGAAAGGATACAAAACTGAGATTTGCCTCTGACAGAAGGAGATAGAGGAAAGATGGCATAGAGATACGGGTAGGGGTAGCAGAGATAGATAAATAGTTCAAGGGGTTAGTGTGTAATCTGATTGTACGTGAATAAACTTCTACTTGTTTATTCTTTTTTTTTACAACTGTGCCAGGCTCTTCCTGTTAAGTTTGGATAGAGAGTGTGGTCATGCTTACCACAGTGCACAAACAGAACAACACATCCACTGGTCCATATAGGGATCACCTTGAGGCCCAAGTACCCAATTCAGCAAAGGAGTAAGGGGCAAAGTGAGTGACAGGAGCCTAAGAGTTTGGAACTATGGGACCACCCTCGAGAGAGCAGCCATCACAATTACCATATATCCTCCTTTTTCCTGGACACATTTCCTTTTTCTTTCTTTTTATAGAGCTAAAATTTCTGTCTGGGCAGATTTTTAAAATGTCAGAGGATTTTTTTAAAAAAATGTCTGCTGATGTTTTGCCTCCTGCCTGCTGTTGCCACTTCCTCCTTCTCATCTCACCAGCTCCATCAAGAACTCCACTAGGAAAAATTCAGGAGTGAGGGGAGAAAGGGGGTAGATCCATAAGAGGAGGGTGTGATAGCTGAGCAAGGTGGCTGAGGGAGGGGCAATGGATCAGGGTCAAATGGGTAAGGCAGCTGTCAGAAGAGGCAGGGTAGGAGGAAAGGGAAGGCAAAATTGTTGCTATTTAAACATTGAAGGTAAAGAATATGTCTAGTACCAATTATCATAGCTTATATAGTAGACACTTAAAGTGAGAGTCATCATAGCAATTGGTGGTTGGGTGTAGCCGGTAAATGTGTCCTCTTTTTTTTTTTCCCCAAAATATGGTAACCTTAAATTAAGGAGAATGAAGAATTTAAAAAAAAAAACTGATGCTAAGACTTTATGCCTGATCAACAGGGTGGATCTAACAATAGTGTCAATAGATACAGAGAGCATACAAGAAAAAGGTGGCTTGTAGAGAAAGATAAGATGCTTGGTCTTGAACATAATGGCCTGAATCCTACTGTGAGTCCCAATTAAAGCAGAGCCATTCAATCGGTGCAGTTAACCTATGTGTTGACTCACCATTCAACAATCAATTGAATGGCTCTACTGGAGGCAGGACTAACCGACACAATTGCATCCAGTGAGTTGAAGAAACCAATGAAAAAGCCAAAGTGAAATATCAGGTGAGCAACTAGAGAGCAAGATTGGATGGAGGAGGGGGAGTTTGGAAACATTGCAGTAAAGATGGATGCCGTCAGCAGCACATATGTGAGCCTGAAAGCTAAAGTAAGGGTTAAATTGAATATGTGTGGAGAGGGTGGGAGCTTGTCCCACCTCTGCCACAGTCATTCTGTACATGTGGAAATTACCAGTCTGAAGTAGAGAGGATTATCTACATGTACAACCTCACCGTGCAATTGAGAAACCTGCTTTTTCAGGATTCTGGGTTGCATGGAGAGCCTCCTTTTCAGACTATCATTCTCCCGATGTAGGAAGCAATGATGGGGGCAGATGGAACTAGCCTGTTCCCTCTCCCCATTTACCCTATACAGAATTCTTGAATAGAGCTAAAGGGAATACAGGAAAGGGTTTCTACTGAGGAAAGACCTTGAGAAGAAAATAGAATATGCATACCAGAAGATGAGGGCTGAGAGAGCATCAAGAGTACCTGAGCGGTTTTATAACCGCTGCCTCGGGTTTTACCTAGAACTCTACAACTAGAATCATATAATGAATACAGAATGAAAAATCACCATATTTTGCATGGCAAGGTATTCAGAATAAGTACGGTGAGGAAGCCAGGAGTAAGGGGACTGACAAAAGCCAGCAGACAGAAGAGGAGATACCAATGTGGAAGGGAAGAAAGAACAGAAACAGACATAAGAAGAACTGGTAGCATTGCTATGAATGGAGCCCATTTTATTACTTAAGAGGTTCTTACCTCACCTGATCTCTTATGACCAATCTATGTTACAGCTCCACCCATTGCCTCTTTAAACTGCTCCACATGGTGGCTGTTATCATGATATGATAATTTTTCATCTTTGGCAAAGGGATTCTTATGATATTACTGGAAATACATGGATTGTACTAGCAAGATAACCAGTGCCATCCACACATGCCAATCCATAGAGTAAATTATGGGATATTCAGGTCTCCTCCAGCCAGCTAATAACCCCAGCAAATATCAGCCTATTATATTCCTGAGTTGCATGCCTTGCAGGGGTTGTTCCTGACCCCGCGTCTAGTCATCCTGTAAATATACCACAGTTTTGTGTCCTGCTGGATGTGTGACAAATGATGGTGTAGGCAGGGTTGCCTTCCCTCCGTGTCCTCCACTAAGCAACCCATTATTAGTGGGACACCCAGAGGCACAAGAAGAATGAAGATGATGGATACTGGCATGAGATATTGCTCCTGCCAATATCAGGATTTCCCAGAATGTTGTTTTAAAAAACACTCACTGATCTAGACTCCAAGCTCTTAGCTTGTTCTGGTAAATCACAGGAATAAATCTGGATAGGAGAGGTCTCATTTGAATACACCCCCCCCAAAAAAAAAAAAACACTGATCCATATAGGTACAACTCCTTTTCACAAATCTGGAGGAACTCTCAATCCAATTCTACATATCACTTCTCAGAAATATGTCCAATTGGATTCCTGCTCATAGATACGTGTGCATAGGGCTATGGCTTTTAATGCATTTACTGAGAGGAAGAGCCCCCGTCATTTCAATGCAAAACATGCTGGTCAGTCAATTTCTCTTTCTTCCCTCTCTGAGTTTTGCAAATTTTGGTAAATTCTCATTTACAAACAAATTGAAACAAAGTTCTCACTCACCCAGAGTAATTATGGGCAACATCTGTCAGTTTCACTTTCTTCCACATTTGTACTATGCAGATTTTGGTACATTCTGAGCAGAATGAAATGAATTTTTCACTCATCCCTAATTTCAATATAATGTATTTCCAAAGTGTGCTCAGGACATGACAAATGCCTTCCTAGCCCCAGGTGCTTCATTTAAATCACATCATGGATCGAGGTGCAAACAGCCTTATTAAATGCATTCCTGTTTTCCATTTAGACCTGTATTAAAGGTTCAAATCTACATCCTATTAAAATTAAAAGAAAAACTCCCACTGATTTTGGTGGAGTTGGTCAGCCCACAAATGATAAAACAAGACTGTGTTATGGTCATTAAAAGTATGCTTAAGTCAGAAGAAATCTACATTTATCTCAGATTCACATTAAAAACCATTTGTATCTTCATGGTAAATGTTGCTCACCTGGAGGAAGTGTTTGTTCAGAGAAATTTTTAATTCATTTCCTAGCCAGCCAACAGGGTTATGCCACATCTGGATTTCTGTACTATTTATTTAAACAGGAAAGCAGCAATAAGGTATCTGGGGTCACACAAATGCATACAATACCTACTTGCTGCAAACATTAGTGTTCCAACTGAGGATATAATAGATGACAAAGCATCCCCATTTCCTATTTTGGGGCCCAACACAGATGATGATGATGATTCTGTAATATGCTCATAGTGGTGCTCCAAAAGGGTCTAGCCACAGCTTTGAAAAATTATATTTTGGATTGCAGCTCTGAGAATCCCCTAGCCATGCTGGCTGGAGGTTTCTCAGAGTTGTTTGTAGTCCAAAAGTAACTTTTCCAAGTTGTGGCCTATTATTACCAAAATGTAATTTTGGTGTCTGTGGTTATTTACCAGGGGTCTGGCATCTCCCTTGGACACACAAATGCTATCCTGTTGCCAAGCTGAAAGACAACACAGCTGCCAAGCCAATTGGCTGTTGTACATCATGGAACTGAGAGGGAGGCCATCTTTGCATTTGCAAAGATAACAAAGTGTCTTGGTCCAGCCCTTCAGGACACGTCTCAGCAGAATGACCAAGACACCCAAATGAATTAGTACTTGCCATATTTTGAAGTAAGTGAAGTATTACCATTACCATCTTAAAAGGCCCCTGATACAACCATTTAAGCCTGGAGTCCAAAATAACCTAACAACACCTCTATTTGAGGGACGCTTGCCTAGCCCCCTCTTTGAACACCTGCTACGAGGCAAAGATCTTCTTGTTTACACAGATCCTTGGCCCAATGAGTTGATTTTCTTTCTGTTTTGTGTTTTGGATTACAAGTATCAGAATTCTTGATCCAGTATGATCAGTGGCCATGCTCACCTGGAAGATCCAGGAGCTTCAGTCCAAAAGAGGAACTGTTTGAAGGTCTGCATTATTGTTTGATGACTTTATTTCCATTGGCTCCTGGTTTTATCTGCTCATTTTGTATATTTCTGATATGTAATTTTAAAAAACATTTATTCCAATATTTTATTTCCATAGTCATCTTGTATACCTACTGCAAAGAGGAGAAACAGAAATTTTAGATGATAAATTATGAACCAAGGTTATGTTTTTAAATGTCAGAAATGACAGCTTTGATCACTCAGAAGTCTCATGCTGCTGCTTCTGAGGCTATTCAGCAAACTCTCATCAGCATCTATAGGTTTTGAAACCATAACACATGAGGTAGGGCTATCACATATTTGTACTATCTGTGTTGCAGGTATTGGTTGCTGTTTGTATTTCTATTTTCCCACACTCTTTCTGATGCCTCAAGGAATTATTTATGGATTCCAATAATAGTATACATTATTACGGTACCCTTAATGACTCCCCATGGCACCAAAATAGCCTGGGAAAATATAAACAGAAATTAAATTACACTAATGTAAGCATTCCAATTTGGGCTAACAAAATTACCGTAAGTGCATATTAATTATTGGAGGGTGAGGATATACAATTGTTAAAATAAGGACAATATGCCGAATTTCACATTGATATGAGGACAGGTAATATCTGTATAATAAATCCAAAATCCAATCCAGAGACCTCTGAAAAGTCACTCAATCAAACAACCAATCCAGAGACATCTGAAAAGTCACAAGAAGCTAGGACACCAAACAAAGAAGAGGGGAAAAGACAAATGGGATTCGTTCGATGGACCTGGAATAACAGGTACCAAGCTTGGAAATAATCTGACAAAATTAATGTTACCCTTAAGTCATTTTTTTTTAAATAACAGTGATCTTAAAAATCTTTATTAAATTGTGAAACAAAATGACATTAATGGGTGGAGTAACAATTAATGTTATGTTAATTTGTAACTTTTGGATATCATTGGGGGGGTGGCCATTTTGAGTTGTTTTTAATCATTTTAATTCATCTAATAACATTTAAAACTAATGTAGTACTATGGAACTATAGCATATTAATTTTATACTTCTCTCTAAAACTAAAATGATTAATGCATTAATTTTCAAAACAACTTGTTCATGGCCAGAATCCTATTCAGCAGTTATAAATGCGTAACTCACCATCTCTACATAGCTCCTAATTTAGCAGCTACATAGAGACTATGACTGACTGTTCCCCTGTCAATTGAGAAGGAGTTCACCTCTTCCCATGAGCTATTTCCAGTGCAACAGACAGAAGCAGGACCCCGATGCAATTCTCCCCCCATGCCAGAGATTGCTTGCTCAAGAGGGGTAAGTAGAAGAAGCTTTCAAGTGGCCTCTACAAGATTCAATTATTATTTTTTGTTTACTTATGCAAGGCTTACCTGACCTGGTTGTTTCATTTCACAAGGGCATAATGTTAGTTTTGAATGTGTTGAACTGCTGTTCTTTTTTGTGGCGTAGGAACCTATCCCTAGTCCTAACTCAGGGGGGGAATACCAGCAGGGAGAAATGGGTCTTCCTCCTCTTCATGTGATAAGCAGCATCTTCATAAGGATTCCAGAAATGACATCTCTGAACACTCAAACTGACGCCTGCAATAAACCACATGTCTCTGTGCTAATCCCAGAAGCAGCAACGAGGAGGAAAATGCCTGTGTCAGTCGTTTCCCACTATTTTCACAGCCACTGGTACTTGAGGTTATGAATTTCAGATGGAATGTGTTGACTCTGCAAGCACCAATAGCAGGTGCTCTGGGATTCGTCTGCTCTCTGGTAGTGAACTCCACAGTAGCTGGTGCAGCAGAGGCACAATTTCACAAATATGAGACTATTGAGAAGAACCAGGAGAGCTGTCTTCTTGGCTAGGTTTTAGGGCTAGTTACACAATTATTGCACTTGCTGCAGGGAAATCCTTTCTTCAGTCCTTGCAAGTTTTACCCCCACCACTTTGGAGGCTGGGGGAGAAATCAGATGACTGCCAGACGTTAATCAGCAGCCCATTCAGACCTCCGAATTACCCTGAGGTAGAACTAAAAGAAAAGGTTTTATGAGGAACATGTCATGGCAAAACAACAAAACAAACAAATAGGCTATTAATTAGTAGGGGAAAGGGGGTGAAGGAAATGGACCAGCTTTGGGGCAGTGAGTGGAAAATGTGTCATTAGCAGTGGCAAGGCTGGGTTTTTTGTTTGTTTGGTTTTGTTTTTTTACCCCTTTAACATGATGTTCAAGCAGGCATTATGTGGTGGTTGGAATGTTGAATTAGGATTCCACGAAGCCAAGGTTTGAATCCCTGTTCAGCCATGGAAACTGACTGGGTGACCTTGGGCAAGTTAAACTCTCTCAGGGCTCATCTACATGGGCCAGAATATGCCAGCATATTCTGGCTGTGGCTCTGGCCCGTTCCTCCCCCATGAAATGGGATGGAGTCCAAGCTGCCACACTAGCCTATCCGTGCAGCCCCCACAGCCACTGCTGCCCAAGTCCCATTCTCTGGAGCCAGGAAGCTGGCTCACAGCATGTGACCAGCCTTGGTAACATGCTGTGGTACTCCTTCCTGGTTTCAGAGAGAGTGATGTGGACAGTAGCTGCAGCAATGGGCTGGCATACTGGTATGGGCTCTTGCCATCATGCAGGGCCTGATCCATTTTTCCCCAGCTGGAACCGGGTTATTTTGCAGGTGTTATAATACAACGGTGTAACAGGCTTTACCCCGTCTTAGCCCCTTCATAGCCCCATCATAGCCCCATCTTTGCCCTGGGCATTGTCAGGACTGCCTGGGAGCAAAACAGGGCAAAAGCCCTGTGTTGTTAGGACTGTAGGGCTCCAAGATGGGGCCATAATGGGGTAAATAGCCCATCTAGACAAGGCCTTAGAGAAAGACAGCAGCAAATCTCATCAGTATAAATTTTGCCAAGAACCCCCAATGAGTCAGAGGATGCCGTGTGAAGTTAGGCTGGTCGGTTCTTGTAATAGGGCTTTCTCTATAGCAGTTCCTCAACTGTGGAACTCCCTACCCAAGGAAGATAGGCTGGCCTCCATCTGTTTTAAGCTTCTGGCGTGCAACCAAAACAGAGCTGTTCCGCATGACATTCAACATTTGAAATTGCTGTTTTGACTGTTTAAAACTGGATTTTGGGATTTTATTTTAATTTTTTGGGGGGGGGACTGCTTATAGGAGTTTTTAAAGAGTATTTAATGTGTTTTTAAATGTTTTTATCTTTATATTGTTTAAATTGATTTTTTTTTTTTTGTTCATTGCCTCAGGAGTCCTTGGTGGGCTGAGAGGCGATACAGAAATGCTTTAAATAAATAAAATAAGTTGGAGTTGACTTGAGGGCACATAACAATGAGAACAACATGGTCTCCCCTCAAAATGTTGCACCAATCCACGTGGAACATTTTGGAAGAAATTGGCAGAGCCTGGAAACATTACCTTTTTGGATTACAGCTCCCAAAATCCTCAGAGCCAACATGAGTTATTCTGGAAGTTGTAGTCCCAAAAGGTACAATTTCCAAGTTCTGGAAATTGGCCATTGCTGGTCTGTGGGTGGCAGTTTTATAGCTACTTGAAGCAGCCAGAAAAACTTAAATATTTCTTAAAGAAATCTCCACCTATCCCCTCCCCACACACATACACTTTCTCGGTTAAACTTCCAAAAACTATGTCCACCTCATGCAAAAATAGCTGAAAATGCCTCTAAATGAGTTTGTGAAAGGGAGAGCTCTGTTTTGGCTCAGCTTTAAGTTTTTTCACCCCAAGGTAGCTGATTATTCTTATCTTCTTCCCAAGAAATAAGTGCATTCAATAATACATAAGCTGTGTTTTAAAATGTTTCACTGCGTGTTCATAAATGATCATTTGTCCTCCACGTCCACCTAATGAGTACTACTAGAGAAGTGCTAGGCAGAGCAATCTACCTGGTCCAGGGACAAAAAGGCTATAGCAGAGGCAACTCCAAATCATAGCTTTTCCTTGGTTCATGGTGACAGGGTCCTCTCCATTGCATTTGGAAGACTTTACAAAAGAGTCTGGAGTAATAAACGCCTGAGGCGAAAGACAAAAATCAGTGTGTAGAGAGCCATTGTACTGTCTATTCTCCTTTACGGGTCTGAAACATGAGTCACATATCGCCACCACTTACGACTCCTCGAACGCTTCCACCAGTGCTGTTTATGCACAATCCTAAATATACACTGGACTGACTATGTGACAAATGCTGCTGTCCTTGAGCAAGCAGGGATCACCAGCATTGAGGCCATGATATTGAGAACACAGCTGCGCTGGGCAGGGCACGTTTCTAGGATGGAGGACCAGCGCCTCCCAAAAATAGTATTCTACAGTGAACTCGCCACGGGTCAGTGTAAGAGGGGTGCTCCAAAAAAGCGATACAAGGACTCCCTGAAACAACACCTCAGGCTCGGCCAAAGTGATTACCAACAATGGTCCGCCCTGGCCTCACATCAGGAGGCATGGAGACACAATATCCACAATGCTGCAGCCTTATTTGAGAACTCACGCCGAACAAGTTTTGAAGAGAAATGACAATGCAGAATTATTTATTTATTTATTTATTTGAGTATTTATAACCTGGGTTGGGTCTGCAACATATTGTCACCACTTACGACTCCTCGAACGCTTTCATCAGCATTGTATACGCACAATCCTAAATATACAATGGACTGACTGTGTGACGAATGTTGCTGTCCTTGAGCAAGCAGGGCTCACCAGCACTGAGGCCATGATATTGAGAACACAGCTGCGCTGGGCAGGGCACGTTTCTAGGATGGAGGACCATCGCCTCCCAAAAATAGTACTCTACGGTGAACTCGCCACGGGTCCGTGTAAGAGGGGCACTCCAAAAAAGTGATACAAGGACTCCCTGAAGAAACATCTCAGGCTCGGCCAAATTGATCACCAACAATGGTCCACCCTGGCCTCACATCAGGAGGCATGGAGACACACTATCCACAATGCTGCAGCCTTATTTGAGAACTCAACGCCGAACGAGTCTTGAAGAGAAACGACAACACAGAAAGAATCAGAACCCAGAAACATCACCCAAGGAAACCTTCTGCTGTGCTTTCTGCAACCGGACCTGTTTATCTCGGATTGGCCTTTTTAGTCATCAGTGCGCTTGCAGAAAGTGTGGGATGAGTCCTTCCTGAATCTTTGTTTGCGAAGAGAAGCCAGAGCGAGAGGGGTGACAGGGTAGACGTTGCAGAGAGATGTTCTTTTTGTTTTTCACTCTGGGGAGGCATTTTATGACTTTTTCCAAATTTTCAGTCCCATTGTGTCCAATGGAAGATAAATTAACCTATACCCAAGGCCAGTGTTGGCAGTTTCCCTCTATTTAGGAAGTACATCTGGAGGATGGGAGGAGTTCAGATTCTGTGGATCAAAATGCTTCTCTGAACCACCTCCAGAATGCCTTTTGAGCATTTCCACTTCACCCTCTCCATTGTAAGAGTTCCAGTGGTGGAGGAGCAACAGTGTGGAAGAAGTATCTGAGGTCAGGCCGCCTACAGATCTCTGAATCCATGGATGAAGTAGGAGATCTACTAAGTTCTATGATCCCATGGACACCTTCTCAGGGACCATAGAACTGCATCTTAAGGCTGCAGTCCCAAAGACACCTCCTGGAAATACATGTGAGTTGCCATGTGAGCTGCAAATACCTGAAAGACTTTCACATAGAAGAAGGAAAATATTTGTACTCTTCTGTCCTAGAGGCCTGGGTGGGCCATAACTAATTAGGAGGTGGATCCACTTTTACAGAAGCATAGATTTTGGTTGAACAGCAGGAAAAAACATCTCAACAGTAAGAGCAAATAGAAAATAGAACAAATTACTCAGAGCAGAGATGGAAATCATGTGGCCGTCCAGATGTTGTTGGACTGCTTCAGCCCTAGCCAACAAAGATCCTGTGTTGGAGACACAGTCCAGGGCACTGGGCATCTTGGAGATAGATGGTTGTAGCTTCAGTCACATGTTCAGTACATCTCTTCTCAGCACCAGGCCTTGTTTTAAAAAGAAGTGGAAAGAAAATAAGAAAAGGAGGGGTGACCTTGTAGTGCCCCAAGGGCCAGGTCTTTGCCTAATTACACCAAACCTGTTTGAAGGTGACATTTAGTCATCTGGTTAATAGCTGTTGACAAACTTCCTCAGAGCTTGGAAGGGTTAGGAGGTTTGTTGAATTACAACTACCAGAATCTTCCAAACAACATGACCAGGGATTCTGAGAAATTTAATCCAGAAAGAAAAAAAACACCAAACCTTCCCAACCGCTACATTCTACTCCTTTCATGAAATTGTCTAATCCTGTGGCTCTCGCTATATTTTCTTGGCAGCAAATTGTATATTTGCATGCTATGTGAAATAATAATTTCCTTCGTCTACCCTGAATCTTCCTCACTTTCCCATAAGTCACCCCCCAACTAGAGTTTTCACCTTCCTGTGTAACCACTAAGACAGATATGTAAGCAGAAATTTAGAATAATATGTGTTAGCCAGGAAGCAGCCTTTCAAAATGCAGGTGTGAAGGGACAACTATTATAGTCTTTTTGCATTAAAAATGTACTTTGAACACAGAAAAGTAGTATGTTTGGAAGATGGTAAAAGGCTGGATTTTTCCTTGACACACTAATTTTCTGCATGCAAAGAGCAGTCAAAAATTTGGCTGAACACAACCAGCACAAAGGCTATGAACTCTCCAGAAGGTGCAAACTGGCCCTTATCCTGTTTTTGTACTAAACATTGTATTCAAATCCTGTTCTCTGGAGTTCAGGGTTGATCTTCTCCTCTGGCAATAATAAAATATATGATGCTTTTAACAGATAGTGCTGTTTTCTGTTAGAGACAGTACTGTGTTATGATCTTCTCAGCTAGCTGCTTCTGCTTTATATCTAGCTGACATTTCTTCATGGTGTGTACTCTGTTTAATACTCCACTGAAATATACAGTAAGATGACTGTTTACTTGGCATAAGATCCCTCTGCTTGAGTTCAAAATAGAGTTCCTTAAATCCCACTGTAGAGGGATGGGCAAAATGTGATCTGTTCTCCATACATGCCTCTGCAGGGGAGCCCAATCCACCCTCTCACTCCACCCATGCTCCAAAAATCTATATGTAAAATGTTTCAATGTCTTCTATGAAGACAGAGGCTGGATTGCCATCTGTCGGGGATGCTTTGATCAAGATTTCCTGCGTGGCAGGGGGTTGGACTGGATGGCCCTCGTGGTCTCTTCCAACTCTGCAATTCTATGATTCTATGATTCTATGATCTGTGGGTGGGGCCACTTTCACCAGGTTTTTTTCCCTTCCCCAAATCTGTTTTAGTCCTGGGGGTCCTTTTTTTCAAAACTGGAAACAACTTCTGATTTTGGAAAAAGGTCCCTCCAGGACAAGCCCTATCAGATGTATTACTGGGGGGGGGGGGGCTTTTTCAGTTAAAAAAACTGAAAACAAATGAAAATGGGATGATCTGTGTGGCCCTGCCAAGTCCAGCAGGGGGAGTATGGGTCCCCTGGACTTTTGAAAGTTGCCCATCAGTGCACAATGGTGATTTACAAGCCAAAAAGAAAAGGAGAAGGTCTGATTTTGGAATACCACTGTCATCTTTAGCTAGTGCGTGTGAATTTTATTTTTTGACCTGCAACTTCCAGAATCCCCAGCCAATATGGTCACTAGCCAGTGGGAATGACACTAAACCAGGTCAAAAGTAGGCATATCTTTAAATGGTTGTAAACCAAGTTTGGTGGAGCACATGACAAGGTTCTGACTTTCAAACCAACTGAATGTTTTCAGGACAGTTGTCTGTGTGCTGGAGAAAACATAGAGGGATGAAAGGTAGCCCATGGTAATTGCAGAATGGACTCTGGCCATCATTATCAACCTGAGTTCCAGGGTGGCTAGTGGATCCCTTACAGGTGTGGAGGTGAAAAATCCACTCTCAGTTTTATGGCCACTACTCTGGGCTATACAAAACCTATCCTTGTGCTGAACCTCCATTAGAGAGAAACTCCTGTATTTGTTTATGTATTTATTTATTTATTTATACCCCGCTCTTCACCAACAAAGGCTATCAGAGCGGCTTACAAATGGCCAATTTAACAGTTCCCTGCCCTCAGACTTACAATCTAAATAAGACTCGACACATAAGGAAAATGAGAATGGCAGTGGGGGTAGGGATCAAATCCAGCAGATACTGCTGGTTCTTCTGTCCCTCCAAGGGCAGGGTGGTGGCAGTTGGGCTGAAGGGAGGGCCTTTCACCTGCTTCTGGGCCCAGGCCTGATGCAGTTCTGCCTGCCTCTTTTTCTCTCCCTCCAAGGGCAGGGCGATGGCAGTTGGGCTGTTGTATCTAGATGGCTCCCACCATTGCAACTACTTTTCCATCATGGTGGGATTGTGTGCTTCTGTGAGGCCCGAGGCTATGGTCCTGTCTACATGGTAAAAACAATACGTACACCATTCAGAAGATCGCTCTTCTGTACACACAGCCGTTCGGATTAATATGTGTCATACAGAAGGGGAGCTAGCGAATCCCCCATAAACTACATGGATGCAGCATTCGGGAGGATTAGCTAATCTCGGCATAAAACCCGTACAGCCGTTTGAATGGCTGATGGTCTGTACGCCCCATTCTCACACATATGAACAGGCAGTGTAATCTGATTGGCTGGCCGAGTAGAGGGGGTGGGGCTAGCAAGGAGGGGAATTGGGAGCAGCCGCCATGTTGGAATCCCAGCTAAGCGAGAGTCCAGTAAGTCCATGAATTTTATATATATTTATTTTTATTTTACTTTGTAAATAGGGAAAACCGAATGTCTGCAAAGCAGGCAACTTTTTAAATTAAAAAAAAAAAGTGGCGAGAGATTTAAAACTGCTGCTTGGCTTGCTCGCTCCAGCCAGCTAGGGAAGGGAACTCATACGGAGTTTAGGGGGGTAAAAAATTGTGTAGGCGGATCGTATGCATACGAACAGCTGCCTATTTGTATTTTTTATCCCCCAAACGGATTTTTTTTTAATCGTATAGACGCACCCTATGTTAATGGCAGCAGTGCTGCTAGTAGGGTCTCCCATGTCAGACAGGTTTTTGCTGAGGAGCCAGACTAAATGTGCCAAACAGCTCTGCAGACACTGGCAGAGAATCTCTCAGAGACAATGGCAGTTGCACTATAGCTAACACTTGTTAATACCATGCTGAGGGAGGCACGGTAAACCTCCTTTTGAAGATCTTTTACCACAGAAACCCTACGATGAGATAATCCAAAATGATACAAGAGATAATGCCTGAAGATGAAATTCCCAGGTTGGATGGCACTCAACAAGCTACTGGGATCCAGCAGAGGGCAACTACAAGTAGTACTGTGGCTAAAGACATAACTGAGCTCAAGCCGAAAGGATATTCAGCTGTTGAAGTACTCAGGGGTGAAAAGAAAGTCTGAAGCTGCACAACACATATTATAGGAACACAGAATGGGAGAAGCATGACTCAGGGGAAGCTAGATATAGTAAAGCAAGAAATGGAATGTATAAACATTGCAATACTTGGAGTGAGTGAACTAAAGTGGACAGGAATGGGACATTTTGAGTGTTTTACTCAGGAAATGAAAATCTAAGAAGAAATGGGATGGCATTAATAGCGAAATGTAGCAAAAGGAGTTAAAGGATATAACACAAAGTCTGACCAAACTATATCAACAGACTTTAGGAAAAACCCATCAATATAATCACAATCCAAGTTTATGACCCAACTACAAAGGCAGAAGAAGAAATTAAAATATTCTATTCTGGAATCCAAGAGAAAATTGATCACACACCAATACACCACTTGTTCTTAATCATAGATTATTGGGATGCAAAAGTAGGAAGCAGAGCAGAATCAAAGATTGTAGAAGAATTTGGCCTAGGATCAAAAAAATGAAGCAGGAGAGCAACTGATTGAATTTTGCAAGGCCAATAGTTTGTTCATCACAACACATTATATAAGCAACCAAAGTGGCAACTGTATACATGGACATCATCTGATAGCTAATATAGATATCAAATAAACAACATAACTGAAAGCAGAAGATGGAGAATCTCTACTCTCTCTGCAAAAACAAGACCAGGAGCAGATTGTGGCACAGACCATGAATTGCTAATATCAAAAAATAGAGTAAAGCTAAAGAACACTAAACCAATCATTGTGCAAAAAAACAACCTGAGGAATACCCCCGTAGAATTTAAAGATGTTATAAAAAATAGATTTGCATTATTAAGCCTAATTGGCCAGTAGCCAGAAGAACTCTGGACCGAAGCCATGGACATAGCCAGGGGGGAATGAAAAAAGACACTATCTGCAACCAAAAGAAAAAAAGAAGCTTCAATGGATAACAGATTAAACTCTTCAAGCAGTTAAGGACAGACAAGAAACAAAAGTAAAAGGTGACACAAATAGGGTCAGAACCCTGAATGCAACTGTTCAGCAATTTGTGCACAGGAACAAGGAGAACTAATAGTCAATGCAGAGAAATGGAAGATGACAACAAAAAAGGAAGAATAAGAGACTCTTTGACAAGATTCGAGAAATCAAAGGGAAATTTAAACCAAGGGTGATGATGCTCTATGATCAGCAGAGGAACATAATACATGACCAAGATGAAATAAAAAGAAGATAGAAGCAATATACAGAAGAGCTATATAAAGTGGACCCTTGGTATCTATTGCGGTTAGGCTCCAGGACCCCCTGTGGGATACAAAAATCCGTGGATGCTCAGGTCCCATTATATAAAGTGGTGTAGTAGAATGGTGTCCCTTATATAAAATGGCAAAATCAAGTATGCTTTTTGGATGGAGGGTTAATGGGAATATATTTCAAGCCCTGGATGGTTGAAGTGGTGGATACAGAATCCATGGATATGGAGGGCCGACTATAAAAGAGATTAAAGGATGAATGATACATGGTAAGAAGAATCATACAAAGAAGAATCCCCCAATTTTGGAAACTGATGTGAAAGCTAAACTGAGAGCACTTGGGAGAAATAACTCACCAGGAACAGATGGCATACTAATAGAACGTTTTCAAACAAAAGAAACAGAATTTACTCTAGTTCTAACTAAAATATGTCAACAAATATGGAAAACAAAACAAAGGCCTACAGATTGGAAACATTCAATATACATTCCAGTCCTCAAGAAAGGGAACACCAGGGATTGCAGTAACCACATAACCATTGCATTAATTTCCCATGTGAGCAAAGTGATGCTCAAAATTCTACAATGTATATGAAGTGAGAAATGCCAGCTGTCTGAGCTGGGTTCAGGAAAGGAAGAGTCACTAGAGGTCATGTTGCAAACATACGTTGATAATGCAGCACACCAAAGACTTACAGAAGAAAATCAGCCCGTGCTTTAAAGATTATAGCAAAGCCTCTGATTGTGTACATCATGAAAAACTATGGATCACTCTTAAAGAAAAAAAAGTGTGCCACAACATTTGATTGACATGATGCATAACCTGTGCTCAGCACAAGAGGCTACTGTCAAGACAGAATACAGAGGAGCGGAATAGTTTCCAATTGGTAAGGGGGGTCAGGCAAGGCTGCATTTTATCACCCTATCTGTTTAACTTCTACATTGACTGCATCATAAGTAAGGCAGAATTAGACTTGGAAGAAGGAGGTGTGAAAATTTGAGGAAGGAACATCAACAATTCAATTTTATGCAGAGGCAGGTTTACAGCTAAACATTAAGAAAAAAAATAATGACTGCAGATTATTTACATAACTTTAAAGTAGACAATGAAGACATTGAAATCATTCAAGATTTTCCATATCTTGGCTCAGTCGTTAATCATTAATCAGAATGGAGACTGCAGTCAAGAAATCAGAAGAAGACTAGGACTTGGAAGGGCAGCTATGAAGGAGCTAGACAAAATCCTGAAGTGTAAAGATATATCATTGAATACCAAGATCAGGACTGTCCATGCCATTGTATTTCCAGTTTCTATGTATTGTAAAAGCTGGACAGTAAAGAAAGCGGATATGAAAAAAATCAATTCATTTATGATGTGGTGTGGAAAAGAATTCTACAGATACCAAGGACTGCTAAAAAGACAAATACATGGATCCTAAAGTAAATCAAGCCTGAACTCTCCCTTGAAGCCAAGATGACTAAACTGAGACTGTCATACTTTGGACACATTATGAGAAGACATGACTCACTAGAAAAGACAATAATGGAGAAGGCAAGGGAGAAGGCCGTAGGAAAAGAGGAAGAACATGTTACAGATGAATAGACTCAATCAAGAAAGCCACCTCCCTGAGTCTGCAAGACCTGAACAGGGCTGTTGATGACAGGGTGACTTGGAGGTCTCTCATTCATAGGATCACTATAAGTCAGTGAACTTTACAGCAGTTAACCATCTAGACAGCCCCCATCCAACTCAAAACAACAGTGGAAGAAGCAGCCATAATACTGGCTTAACCACATGCATAGTAAGAGAACCACCTGAGCAGCAATGGAGCTTGAAGTGATACTTCTGAACTGGATAAGGGGCCCTTTTGTAGGAAGCATGGGGCCCATTTTGTTATTCTCTGTTTACAGGTCTTACCTGATGCTTCTAACAAGAGCTACAACAGTGGACACAGAGGCAGAACCTGTCAAAGGGTGCAAGTAACTAAACTGTAGCCCTATGGAAACAAAAGCATGGCTTCTCAAGACCAAATCCAAGTGATGGTTGTGATGGACAGCTATGGGGACAAATGAAAACAGTGGGTTTCAGGATCAATCCTCTGAGAGGAGGCAGAAACGGGGGGGGGGGCTTCCGGAGGTTTTTAAGTGAGTGTGACAGTTGAAGCTGGAGTTGAAGTGAGAGGCTTGAGCCATGATAGTAGAAGAGTTGAAGTGAAAGGCTTGAGATATGACAGTTAGGAGTTGAAGTTAGAGGCTTGAAGTATGACAATTAAAGACTTGGAATGAAGTGATGTGCAGGGGAAATGAATATTGGAGCCCTGGTGGCGCAGTGGTTAAATGCCAGTACTGCAAGTCACCATGTTGCAAGTTCGATTCCAGAGGGCTCCAAGGTTCACTCAGCCTTCCATCCTTTCGTAGGTTAGTAAAATGAGTACCCGGCCTGTGGGGGCAATTAGCTAACACACATTGGAAACTGCTTAATGCAGTGTTGGTGTGTAAACTGCTATTGCTTAAAACAATTTGTAAGCCGCTCTGATAGCCTTGTGGCTGAACAGTGGAGTATAAATAAATATATATATAAACAGTTATGTTATCTTTGTTCAAGAATAAATCTCTATGTTTGTTATTTATATTCAGTCCATTTAATTAGTCCACCACCCCTATAGTACAGATATTATTCATTTAATTGTGGGACTGCAGATTCCACTAGGTATTCCTTCTGTGGCAGCAGTGGGAGGTGGAAATCCCCTGTGGCACAGGTGTGGTGAAAGTAAAAGTGACAAGGCAGCCAGGCTGAAAGGTGATGTAATTTCAGCTGGCACACTTGGGCATCACAATGGTAAAATCCCTTCCTGGACTGTAACCCAACAGTGAACACACATCCATTGCAAGATCAACATTAGAGGTCACCATGTGCTGGATGGGGTGTTCTTTAATTTCTGTCCAGGAACAGACAAGAGAAAGCTTCATTCTGTGGCTTGTGCCTCCTTGGAACCTGGTAGCCTGAGCTGATTGATCACTAGGCATAGCTTGAGCACTAGTGTGCCAAAGTAGTGTCCAGATTATATCACTACCTGGCTAGGCCAGCAGCCATTGTCTGGCAAGCTGTACTCCCTCCACCTCTACAGTAGCACAACATTCCCATGTGAGAACCCAAAGTCCTACTGGAGGCATAAAAGATTATTCTGGGATAGGGGCAACAATTCATCAATGTAACATCCAGGTGAGTATGTATAATTATGCTGCACTTCATGTACATTCCTGAACTGTCTGTTTCCATTTGTACCACAGCAGCTGAACTGATTGTCAGCATTCTCTGACTGATGATTAAGAATATGAGTGCCATCTGTTGATGGATTGCCAGTGGAATGTTGTACCACATCATTTGTAAATGCCCTTCACAGACCATATTAGGGCTGAAAAGTGGGGTATAAATGCATTAATTAATCAAGTAAGTAATGTTGACATCACTATGATTTACAGATGAAAGGTTCTGATTAGTGGGAGGATCTCATGGGCAACCTTTAGTACATTCCTGTGTACATTAACTAAAATTGCAATCCTTAATCTACTTAATTGGGAGTATACCCCATTACAGCTTTAATAACTTGGATAGCTTTAAAAGGAAATTTGGCAAAATGAAGGATTAGACATAACAGACACACACACACCCGGATCCTGAAGAATGGTGGATCCGGGGGAGGTGTTTTAATGATGAGCAGGGAGGCGAACCCATGGGCAGGCCTGGGCGTGGACACGCCCCGGCCGGGAGGAGTCAGGGGAGGCGCCAAAGCAGGGCCTATTTCACGCATTGCCTCCCCTGGTCTCCTCCTCTTTTCCATCAGTTCGGCAGGACAGCTGTTTCGTTGGACTGGGATAAGTTTCTTTCATTTCCTTTGTTTGTCTGTTGGGTTTGGGGGTGTATTGTGTTATTGCTCCCTCTCTCCTGCTTTCTCTTTCGCTTGTTTTCCTGCTACAGCTTTGCTCTGCTGCAGCTTTCCTGATACAGCTTTCCTCTCTACAGCCCTCCGTTTGTGCTCCCCCCCGCCCTCCGTTTGTGCTCCGGGTTCTCGGGCCTTCGCGCTTCGTCGCCTCCCGCTCCCACGCTTGTCTCCCCGGCTTCCTCTCCCCCCCCCTCCATTTGTGCTTCGTCCGTTCGCGCTTCGTCGCCTCCACGCTTGTTTTCTTGGCCCGACCGGCTGCCTCCGGCTTTGGCCGCCTGCTCCCTTTGTGCCGCCCCCCCTTCGCCGCCCCCCCTCTGGTGAGCCGTGCGGCTCCAGGCCCCTTGCCCCGCCCGGCCGCCTGCTCCCTTGGCCCGACCGGCTGCCTTCGGCTTCCCAGCCGTCTGCTCCCTTTCTGCCGCCCCCCCCACAATGCCTCAGGTACAACATTCTGTTTACTGTGTCCCATGTTGCGGGAGTGGACAACGGCATCGCCGATGCTCTCTCCCGTTTGCAGATGGACCGCTTCAGGCGATTAGCTCCGGGCGCCGCCGAGATGCCGGACCCGATGCCGGAGGATTTGTGGGAGCTTGGACTGGTGAGATAGTGAAGGCCATTAGCCTCTCCATCGCTCCAAGCACCAGGAGGGTGTACAAGCGGTTTATTCAGGAATTTTTTGAGTTTAGGGACTCTGTGCGTCTCCCCAATTCCTGGCCAGTTCCTGTCCCTCACCTGTTACACTTCTGTGTCTCCCTTAAGAAGAAAGGTGTTTCCCCCCAATCTATTCAGTCCAGATTGGCCACCTTGGCCTTCTGGAGTAAGGCCCAAGGCCTATAGGACAATACCTCTGACTTTAGGATCCGGAAGGCGCTGGAGGGTTGGGCCAGACAGCGGGGCAAGGCGAATGATGATAGGTAACCACTCTCACCAGCCATTCTCAAAGGCCTTTTCCAGATATGGCCCAACATATGTTCTACCCCATTTGAGGTGGCGTTGCTGCACGCCGCTTCCTTGACGGCCTTTTTTGGGGCATTACGCATCAGCGAGCTGGTGGTGGCATCCAAAAAGGACTCTGCGGGCCTTGCACTGGGTGTGGGTGACATAACCGTGGGCCCCAAGCAGGTCACTCTAACGATTAGGCGATCCAAAACTGACCAGATGGGCAAGGGTAGCGACATTACCCTACGCGAGTGCTACGACCCAACTCTTTGCCCCGTTGTGGCCCTTAGGGAGTATTTGAAGTTGCGCCCTTCTGTGTCTGGCCCCCTTTTTTGTCACGCCGATGGGTCCCCATTGACTAAGTATCAATTTTGGTCGATTACGACTAAAGTCTTGACTCGCCTGGGCTTGGGAGGCGTGCGTTTTTGTTCGCACTCCTTTAGGATCGGGGCTGCTTCAACAGCCGCCGCCATGGGGATGCAGCCCGAGGCTATCAAACAATTGGGTCGTTGGAAGTCTGCTGCCTACAAGGGCTATGTACGTCCGCTATGCAATTGATTGTCTGTGCTTTCTTTTCCAGATATGAGCTACCGGGTACTGATTTGTGGCCACAGCTTTGTGTATTGGGCAGCAAGACATGCCAAGAGGAGCCCGTTGGGTCCGCAGCTGGGTCTGGGAGACATTGCCTCTATCGAATGGCTTGGCAAACGGGGTTTGAGGTGGAATGGTTTAATCTCTTTCCTGTTGCAGGAGCGTCGTTGACCTCCTCCGCATGTCCTGGTTATCCACCTTGGCGGCAATGATCTCGGCCTTTTGAAGGGCAGAGCTTTGATGATACAGGCTTTGGCTGACATGCGACGGATTAAGGCAGCATGGCCACGAACCTCTCTGGTTTGGTCTGACATCATTCCGCGACTCTCCTACCCAGGCGACGGTCCCCCCAAGCTGTTGGACATTGCTCGAAAGAAAGTGAACAAGGCGGTTCACAGGGCTCTGGATGAAGGCCTTGGCCATTTTATACAGTACCCGGGCATTTCATATAAATGCCCGGAACTCTATCGGGTTGACGGGGTCCACTTGTCAGACATGGGAATCCAGCTCTTTCTTGATGGTATGCGACAGGGGGTGAGGGCTGTCTTAGCTTCCCTCTTGGGGGATAGGGGCTAAGTGGACACTTGCCCCTATCTATGGCAGGGAGCAGGGAGATGATAACTTGGTGTTCACCTATGGCAACCTCAAATTGAGTGGTAGGATATCTTTCACTGAACTGTACCGGCGTCCCTAACGGATAGGGTACAGGGATGTAGGGTATCCTTAGGGTCAGCCTTGGGGGGGAGATCCTTCACAGAAGCTATATGGCTTAGGGATTTCCTTCCCGATGTGGGGCCCTCCAGCAGATGGCGCTCAAGGGGAACCCCTGACACCGGGATCCCCCTTGGGGCTCAGGTGAGTCACCCAGGGACGCTGGGGGTTAGGTCGGTTGTGACCAACCGCCCATGTGCGTGCCCACGTGAGGGATCTCCCCCCTTTTTCCACATTTGGCATACCACAAGAAAATCACAATAAATAGGAAATCTATCAATAAAGTGGCCCGTATTTCAACCCAATCTTATGTGTATGGTCTCGTCATTTCTGCGTCAATCATTAACTGGTTTGTTTGTTTGTTTGTAGCTACATTTGGATACAGAAGGAGACCTAGTTTCTATTTTTAGTTCTGACAAGAGTAGACATATTCAGTCAATAGGATTTACTTGTGTGTAGATTCACCATTCAACAATTGATTGAATAAGTCTACTCTAGTTGGGACTAACCAATAGGATACCTGCAATTGTGTGTTTCTAAATACTAACTGCTTGGAATGATGAGCAAGCATTCCTTCCCTGCTTGTAGGCTTCCCAGAGGAATCTGCTTGGCTACTGTGGGAGGAAGGATGCTAGACCAGAAAGAACTTTAGCATGCTCTAGGAATGCTCTTATGTTTTTAACTTCTGGATCAGGATGGGCAAAATGTGTTGGGCTAATTGCAAGAATAAAATCAGCTTTTTCAGCACCCTGAGACTTTGTCATTTCTCTACATTCCCCATATTATTTTTGTCAGTTTTGCTGATATTTATCCAAATAAGTCTTTCCACAGAGTTCCATGTGTCCAAGGATGATGTTCACCCAGACTATTTCTGTTGGCACAAGTAATAAATTTGTGCAATATACCATAAAAGAGGTCAGCATTCAGTTGTAGCCACTGTGCTTGCTTGGTTATTTTTCCACTTTGGACATGACTCACTAGAAAAGAGTGATATTGGCAAGATAGAAGGCAGTAGGAAAAGAGGAAGAACCCATTACAAGTGGATAGAATCAATCAAGGAAGCAATGCCCTGAGTTTGCAAGACCTGTGCATGGCTGTTGATGACAAGGTGACTTGGAGAGCTCTCATCCATATAGTCATCATAAGTCAAAGCCAACTTGACAGCAGTTAACAGGAGCAGAAGCCATGGCAATAGAAGTGGAATCATAGCATCATATTTCTGTAGTGTGAAGGGGCCCTGAGTCTTCAAAACATTGCTCCATCTAGCCCACAATAGTCAACTCTGATTGGCAGGAACTCTCCACAGTTTCAGGCAGAATTCTTTCTTAGCCCTACCTGGAGATCCCTGGTTTCCTGTGATGGTCTTCCATTCAAGTACTAGCCATGCCATACTCTTCTTCACTTCCAATATCAGATGAGATGGTCTTTATTCATGATAGTATGGGTGTATCTGCCACTGCCATCTTTTCGCAAGCATCTGCCAAAGCTCCACCTTCCTTACTTACACCCTTGAGTTGGCAATCCTTGGATGTGATTGTCTAATAGACGGCTGGATGGCCATCTGTCTGTAATACTTTGATTGGGTATTCCTGCATGGCAGGGGTTGGACTAGATGACCCTTGTGGTCTCTTCCAACTCTTTGATTCTATGACTCCAGTATACTGTTATCCATCATGCATTTATCCTAGCTCCTCCATGATACATCCAGGCCTGTTCTTTCTTTGCTTTCATCTGTTCCACAGTATCAGATTATTGCTAAATATTATAGCTCAGTTTTATTGACTCCAGGGAACAGCTGTTGGGGAGAAAATTCCTCATATCAAGCCAAATATGGAGTTCGTGCTTTTGCTCAAGTATTGGACACTGCACAAAAATTTGTCAGAAATCTCCTTGCCCCCACTCCTTCCTTCTGCTGTTAGTTGTCCAAACCCCCCAGATCTTTGCAACAATGAAATGTAAAGTATACCCAAGTGACTTTTTAAGCATTTATTTAGGAATATCTAGGGAAGTGTGTCTTATATCAACTCAGACCAGAGATCCATTTATCTTAGCATTGCCTACAGGTTCTTGCCTTTGCTCTCCAAGATTTAGGTTAGGGTCCTTTCTCAGACCAAATGGGAGACCTAGGACATGTGAAGCATACACACTCCCATTGAGCCTTGAACCTTAATGTTATGATTTTCAAAATATAAATTTCCTGCAAAATTCAACCAAATCTAGTTCACTTTGACATGAATGGTTAGGATCACATTTGAATCTCTTCCACTGAAATTAAACAGGCTGAAATGTTTCAATTTGGCATGATTGTGCTCTCTGTCATTATCACTTTTTAAATTTCCCATTCATCACTTTTAAACTTTTAATTTTGTTTTATGAAATTTTACCTGTCATTTTAATCACATTTTTAAAAATGCTTTCTTTCTTTTGCTCATTTTGTGAGATTTCCTATTAATTGCCTTTCAAGAGAAAGGGGGGAGATGATGATGATGATGATATCATCCCAGTTCAGGACTAAAAATGGATTAAAATAAGTTAAAATAACACATTATTAAAAATTCACAAGATACAAAAGTTAACACAGGATTGCACAATCAAAAAATATAACCTTAAAACATATTATTAGACACACAGACACACCCCAGCACAACAATTAGCAGGATTCAGTGCATTATTTAAGTTAGATGGGCCTTATACTGTCACTCACCAAATGCCTGTCGAAAGAAATATAAGAAATATCAATGACATGCCTGACTACTAATATTATTTTTTTTTAATCTATTAATTAGATTTTATGCTTCCAGCCCTGTTTGGCTGCATAGTGCAGTTACTTAGGTGCAATTAACAGTACCTAGACCGGTTCAAGACATTTTGCTACCTGGGGCAATAGATAATATGGCGATCTCCCCCATTCCATGTACAAAGCCAACTAGGCTAGCAGTTGCATTTTGTTTCTGTTACAAGTGCAGAGCTAATTAGGGAGACAGCAAAGCTGCCACCACAAATCAGAAGGACCTGGTAATCCAGAAGGGGCCTTAAGGCCTAACTAGGTTTCATATGTTTTTATCTTTCAGTAGTACAGGCTGAGTATCCCTTATCCAAAATGCTTGGGACCAGAAGAGTTCAGTATTTTGGATTTTGGAATATTTGCAGATACATAATGAGGTATGTTGGAGATGGAACCCAAGCCTTAACACGAAAATAATTTATGTGGCATATACATCTTATACACTTCACCCCTTCCAAAGGCATGTGAGGCCAGCAGCCATTGGTTTCTGCCTTTGTAAGGAGTGAAGAAGAAGGAAAGGAATTAATCTTTGCCAGCCATCGGTTGGAAGGAGAGAAGGAAGGAAAGGGGTTTTTCTTCATCCCTTCCAAAGATAAGTGAACTTGCAAGCCATTGGTTTCTGCCTTTGGAAGGAGTGAAGAGGAAGGAAAGGGGTTTCTCTTCACTTCGGGGTGAGGGGCTGGTGTGGTGGGCAGGAGAGGAGACAGCACAAAGTAGGGGAGCAGAAGGAGTGGGCAAAGAGGTCAAGGTAGTTACACAGCAGCTAGAAATTTGTGAATAGTTACATCCACAAATGTGGGTTTCTTTGATTACAAAATCATGATATATAAAAATCAGGCCACAAACACTAAATGAATACACAAACACTGATAGAACACAAAATTATATACACAGGTATGAAAAAGAGAATTATACAAACAATACCAAACTATGTCAATGTGTGTGTTTTGCAGTTGTGTGCATTTATAGCATTTTGGTTGTTTAGTTTTTGACTGCAGCCTCCATTTCTGATATTTATTTATTTATTTATTTATACCCCGTTCTTCAGTCACAAGGCTATCAGAGCGGCTTACAAATTGTTTTTTAAGCAATAACAATTTAAACATCTACACTGCATTAAGCAGTTTCCAGTGTGTGTTAGCTAACAATGCAAGCATCAACCAGGTACGGCCTTGCTTAACTTCCAAAATTAGAGATAAGCTGTGTTCAAAGTGATACTGTGAATCAAGTAACATTCCTGCTCACTCCCTCTACTAACGTTTCATCACCAGTAATAGGATATAACCTCCACTACACCTGAGACGGTAGACTAGTGGGGACACAGCAAGCCATGGGACACTAGGGGTTTGGCTTTCAACACTTTGCTGTTATCTCCACCCCTTTCTCAATACCTGCTGCTTTAGGTGGGTGCCTCTCTTTGCCTAACAGTAGGGGTCTGATCTGTATCTTAATACAGTTAAAAGCATCTGGGCAAATTAATTGATCCAGTAATATGGTGCACACCCAAATACAATGTTGTTGATATGTACTCATATCTCAGTGCATCACTGTAAAGGCCTCTGGAGGTTGTTCAGTTGCTGATTGAATTTTCAGTTGAACAAACCAGTTCCTAGTTGCAAACTTTAAGCCCAGATTCCAGCTAAAATAATTTGGTGGGCTTTGGGTATTGTACACCTTGCTTGGATAGGTAGGTAAGTATGCTATTTTTTGCTGTTTTGGGTTGACCCTGCTGATTACTTGGAATCAACAGAGTGACACTGTTTTTAGAGTCTTCTTGGAAGCAATTGTTTGGCCATTGCAGGAAAACTGGATGTTAGACCAGATTGTTCTTTTTCCTAAGAAGGTTGCTCATCTGTTCAAACAAGACCAAAGGTTTTTGTTTTAGATTGCTAACTCAATTTATGGGACTACAGTTCCAGTGATTCACTGGGAAAGGGAATAAGTCTTCTGTCAGTTTAAGCCTGCAGCCAAGTCACTGTCACACAGAACACTTTTTGTAGCACTTCCATGTTCTCACTGATAGGGCTGATGTTTGACCTTTGTCGTAGAGACCTGATAGGAACTTCAAAACATGGTTACAAGGGAAGGAAAAGATACAAGAGTTGGTGCAGTTTTCTTTGGGAAGGGAGATCCATGTAAACTTTCCATATTTGTATTGTGAAAGGGGCTGTTTACTTCTGTAGCTGGATGGACTATGGTGTAAGACGCCCCCTTGGTAGATAAACATAACAAACATGCTGGGGAAACATGTAAACAATGTTTTTTCTTCTGTAAAATCAGATGTAAAACAAGCATGCCTTTTGAAAGGTTAGAACACTCTTGCTCACTTTCTGCAGCATGCACATCCACCTCTTCCCTGGAAATCCACACTTAACGCTTTTGACCTCAGCTGCCCCTGCTTTCATTGTGTAAAGGATGGAGTGTGTTGAATGTCAGTGGCAAGAGAATAGGTTGGACCAAAAAAAAAAACCCTGCTTGTTTGAGTATCCTTCCCTGCTTTAAAGTGTGGGAAAATGGCTTGCTTCATGTTTTCTGCAAAATTATTCAATCTTCACAGAAACATTTTTTAATTACAGTATCAAATGAGCACTATCCAACCATTTCTTGTTTTGTAATGAAAGGAGTCAGCAAAATTGCTTTATGGGGTTGGTCATTTTTTTAAAAGCTGTGTGCATCTTGCCCTACTACTGTAGCTTAGTTCCTGAAGTAATCATATCCATTGTTCCACAGCTGCTTTAAGAACAATAGCATTGTAAAGACATTAACAAATGAGGTATGAACTGAGTGGCTAACTACATGCCTTTTCACAGTCTGCTTTTACCCACACTGGGAACTGTTGTTCCAAAGTTAAAGATTGCTCAATAATAAGCTCAACATAAATACCTGACACCCTTGGATAGCTGTCAAAGTTGGCTTTATTTTTGTACTATTCGAATGAAAAGGTTCAAGAAAAAAATCAATCCAGATATAGTATAATATGCCCTATTTAGAACTATTGGCTAAAATTTCTATCTGTTGTATATTAGTATCAATTTGTTTTTGTTTTGTTTTTAAAGAAATGCTATAGTCAATGGGGATAATGTTTATAAAAACACATTAGGAAAGATCTCTAAATACTGTAAGTGCATACATTATGGAAAATGTGTACACATATCCATGCATGAAAGAAAAATAGTATTATTTGCAACCCGATACGAGCAATAAACTGGGCATGAATGCAGGTGGGACTCAGAAAACACAACACAGTTGAGAGTGAGTTTTCCACATTCCTAATGGAAACACTCATGGAAGGAGATACTCTTCCAAGTAGCACAAATTTCACAGCTACCAAAGCTACAAAAAAAAAGTACCTCCAAAGTGAGTCATCCCTTGTGTACCTCCAAGAAAAGTTACTTGCTGAACTACAGCTGCCAGAATATCTCAGCCAGTGGCCATGCTGGCTAGAGAATTCCAGGAGTTGTCATTATGACAGAGACCCTTCCTCCTACTAAGCAAGCCACAGAAACACTAGTGTCTCCCTTAGGCACCTGCAAGGTGCTGTTCTCTTGGTTTTCCACAATGCCCCAGAACATTACACAAGAGACATTGTAGGAAATTCACAATGGTGGCTCAGAGCTCTTTGCTGATTTGTACCAGGTAAGCACACAACATGGCCAGGGATAGCTTCACTACTGGAACTGGCCCCACTTAATAGCAACAAGCAAAATGTCTATTGCTTAAAAAAAAAAAAAAACTGGGCACACAAGGAAGTGCAGCTTTTAAAGGGAAGGGAAAAAATCCATGAATACAGGGGATTCAGTCAATTAGCTTATTACAGGAAAGTTTCATAAGGTGTATAGACTCCTGAATTAAGGATAGCTTTTTTAAAGTAAGAAGAATGGAACAGAGATAGACAGGTACTGTACATACACTCCAACTGTCCTAATTTGGCAGAGACAGTCCCAATTAATCTTCTGTCATCCCATTTTTCAGCTGCTTTTAAAATATCCTTGTTTCTCTTTCCTCTTCCCACTTTCTTTGTCCTCCGCTTACTTCAATTGCTTCAAACTGAGTTCAAGTGCACTTGTTTGCACTGAATTAACTCAGAGGGGAGAAGAGGAGGTGGTAGAATCTTGCTCTTCCTGATAGACTCAGGCAAAAGCAAATAGCTACAGCTCTCCTAGTTTGTGTGTTCTTCTTCCTCATTAATAACTTTTGACATCTTGACCCCACTCCAATGGTGCTTGGCAACATGGCTCAGTTTTTATTTGTGAACTGCTGGAAGTTATGCAGACAATTTAGGTTGCAACATGGAATTTATGTAGAGTTATCTTATGGTTACTTTCCATTTCTGATGATGGGTGTGATTGTCAGTTGTTTCCTTGATATATTTCTCCAGAGCTGGCCCTACCATTGGACAGAGTGAAGCAGCTTCCTTGGGCACCTGACTTCAGTGTCATGAAACAGAAATAAATAATTTTGTTGTGTACTTTCAAGTCATTTCTGACTTATAGCAACCCTAAGGTGAATCTATCACAGGGTTTTCTTGCTAAGATTTGTTCAGAGGAAGTTTGTCATTGCTTCTCTCTGAAAGAGTGTGACTTGTCCAAGGTCACCCAGTGAGTTTCCATGGCTGAATGAGGTTTTGAAAACTGGTCTCTGAGCCACAGTCCAACACTCAAACCAATATACCACATTCACTCGTGAGTAAACAGTTAATTAACCTATAATTACAATATTTTTTACCTCTGAGGAAACGTTACAATTTTTAGGGGTGGAGGAAAAAAACTCTGAAGGAATTTTCAACATTGCCAATTGTCATTAAAGCTCTTAAGATTGGATCACCAATTAACCAGCTAAACTTAATAGTCCAAGTCCATGTATTTCTACTCAGAATTAAATGGTGCTTCTTCCCAGGTATATCTATACAGGATTGTAGGATAAAGTTTGACACTCCAAAAATCAGTCATAAACAATAATCATCATATGAGCTGCGATCCTTGAGGACAGTACATATTGGGAAGAGTACATGTTTGTGAATGCCCATCACTCCCCTCATCCTCATCACTGGCTATGCTGGCTAGAGAGGATGGGAGCTGCAGCCCAATGTCATCTGGAGGGCTGCTGATTCCTCACACCACCCCATTCCACCCTGAATTTCCTGACACTTTTCATCTGACAAATTAATAACTGAGATGGCAATGTTGAGATGCTGGAGGAGGCAAAGGTATTCATTTTAACTGTAATCATGATGTAATTCAGTGTTCCTTCTCCTCATGGAATAAATGCTGTTCTGATACCAGCCACCTTTGGCCAGACTATGTGAACAAACTAATGGGCACATACCCAATCCAGCATTGTATTGGCTTAAAACATCGGATACACTTTTGAAAGCTCATTGCTTGCATCAAGTCACCATCCTCAGTACCCACCACCCCTTGTTACTGTTCATATTTTAAAGAACTTTTTAATGAATTATTTCAATCTGTTTGTACCCATTTTACTTGTACATCACCCTGGGACCTCACGATAAAAGCCACAACATAAATATTGTAACTAATACATAAAATATTTTATGTTGTATTGCTTTCAGGACGACAGGGTAGGGGAAGACACCAGCCAGGAGGTAAGAATCCTTACATCAAGCACACTTTGAATCAGCTGGAAAGATGAGGGTTTTATTCTCACTGCAACCGGGGGGGGGGTGTGTTCAGGTTTATTTCAGTCTATTATTTTAAAAAAATACATAGCTGCCTGTCTTGCGCCATTTTCAACAAGCAATTAGTTCAGTTGCTACCATACTCATAGTCATATGCTCCGGCAGATTTGTGCTCAGTGACATCCAGTGGTGGTTGTGTTTCAATGCTAGCCCTTCAATGTTATTTATTACCAGCCCAGTCATCCAGGTTGCACAGCATTTGCAGTGAAGAAAATACTGGGATGAGTGAAGGGGAATCCTTACCTGTGGAAGCCTCATGCAGAACCTACTTTGCAAATATTTTCCTTTTCCTTTCCTCCTTCCATCAAACAAAATTCTCTACTTCTTTTTGCTGTTTATATTGCACGTTCCTTCTCATCCTCATGAACCTCCATGTATAAGGAACTCTCGCCCTTTATTTATTTGGCTGGTTTACTTTGTCCCACTTTAAGACAAGATTCACCTTTTGGCTCTTCAGTTTCCTAGCCAATCTCTTATTATCGACTTCTTTCTTTTCCTAGTCTGAAACAATACATTGTAACCCTTTTTTTAAAAAAAGAAAAACCTTTTTTCTGTCATGTAGTCCTATGCATGTTTATTCAAAAGATATTCACACCATGTTAAGGGGGGGGCAGCTTTCAAGTACACGGCTTTAGAATTGCAGCCTTGGACTCTTAGGAAGAGTGATGTGGCCACCTCAGGCAGCAGATGAGGACCATTTGAGCAGCTGTGGAGTTAGTCATAATCATACAGCTAGAAAGGGCCCAAAGGAGCATCTTGTCCATTCTCCTGCCATACAGGAAGAATCTGCTACAGAACTCCTTAGATATGTCCATCCAACCTCTGTTTAAAGATGTACAGTGGATCCCACCATCCTCTGAGGAAGTCCACTGCACTGTCATACAACAAGTTCTTCCTAATGTTTATGCAGAATCTTATTTCTTATATTTCAACCCATTGGTTCATATCCTAGTCTCTGAAGGAGCAGAAAACAAGTCTAATCCATCTTCTACATGACCTCTCTTCAGATACGTAAAGTTGGCTATTGTGTCACTGCTCAATCTTCTTCACACGAAACATACTCAGCTCTTGAAGCCATTCCTCATAAGGCTTGGTTTCCAGACCTTTTACTACTTTGGGTGCCCTCCTCTGGATATGTTCCAGCTTGTCGATATCCTTCTGGAACTGTGGTACCCAGAACTTAGAATTGCATTGGCTTTTTTTTGGCCAATGTCCCCAAAAGTGAACTTTCTCACACATTTCTTCTGAGTTACCTTAACTATTCTCATCCTGAGCCAATGTCCCATGGTGGTACAAGCAATGCTTTGTAGCTGGTTGCCTAACTAGTTTCCCCTCTCCTGCCATCTCCCAGTGCACCACAGACATTGTGGACTCTCTCACACTGTTGTCTTCTACCAGTCTGTCACAGTCAGCACATAAAATGCTACAACCTCTGCTCTATAAGTTTAGAGAAGCTTAGTAATCAAGGTGCTGCAGTACTGTTGTAATCTGTGTTCTCTTGTTTGTGTACTTCCAAGAGCCCATACCACAAAACCAAATTCCAAACAGTACACACTGAGTACTGTCTTCTTAACTCTCAACCAGTCAAATTTTCAGAGTCAGAGTTAAGATTTTTTGTCTGCAAAATCAAACAGAGCCACTCTGCACAACTCTTACTTTAAATTAGGAAAATATCTTGGAACCCAAAGTATACCAGTGTTGCACAATTACTGCTTGTGGGAAGAACTATACTGAAATTCTGAAAGGAAAAAGTAGAGCCAAATTAGTAAAACAGAACAAACGTTTGCCTTAATTACTTTTTAAAGCCTTTATCTTCCTCATTATCCATCCCATGGAGCGGGCATACATATGACATTTTAGAAACATTTTGTGATCTCTGGCAGGAGAAAAAAGGTTATTCTCTAAATTTGTAGGAAAATGTGTTTCAGTTACAAGCATACTTTTTAACAGTTTAATTATTTATGGGTATATGGAGTGGTTAAAGAACCTGGACAGTTGATTAGCCCCATACCCAGCTGGGACGGGTGCAGTCTGACCCTCTTGTTTAGCAAGGATTACGTGTTTGTGGACTGAAGCTCTAATTAATAGAATTATTTGTTTCTTCCAAGTGACTTCAGACCAGCTGGATTATACAAGTCACTGCCATGAGAGGAGAAGAATTTTGGTCACTCATCTACAGATGCTGGAATGGCAGCAAGCAAAAAACAAGCAGCTCCTAGGGAGCTGGATGTCTAAACAAGGGGCAGCCCCCAACATTCAACATCATTCAAATTCTCCAGTGCAAATGTTTTCCTCAGGGCCTGGAAAGTTTATTCAGTCTGCACACATACATATAAGCAGTAGCAGCAGAAAGGTTTCAATTAACTCCTTGCATTCAGTTGCATTCATGTGGGGCTGGAAGAGTTTTAGCTCCCACTGATTCTTCTGCACAGATTGCCTTCACAGAGGCAATTCATATCCTAGCAAACATTTGACACAGCAGAAAGAGAGTTTGTATTATGATTTTATTCTGCCACAATGAAAGGAATGAACTAATTAGAATGAAAATACAAACTCAAGGGTGGGATTCCTTTTGAACTACAACTCCCAGAATTCTATAGACAGCACAAAAAATGCTGGCCGGGAGATTATGGGAATTGTCCCCCCCAAAAAATTAATGTTTCCAAGCTGTGTAGGCCTGGCATCTGTGACCAGCCGCTGGGCACTCTGGCCAGCTGCCAAGGCCCCAGTGACCTAATGGGCCCATAAGCATTCATGGTGGCTTAAGGCCCATTATGTTAGACAGCTATGAGCTACCTGCCATTTAAAACTTTCCACAAAAGTTGAAACTTCTGGCACAGTATCATTCTGGTGCATTATTGGAAACTCTAAATAAGGATCGAGAGTTACCTGGTAAAGTCACGGCCAGGAGCTGGGGACTCTGACACTGAACAATCTAGGCATTTATACACACACACACACATACATATACCAGTTTAGTAAGTATGGCTTCTCCTGCTCTCCCAGAGAACTCCAGGGAGTTCAGTTTAGTGCAGATGCTGCAAGTTCCATCAGAAATGCCTGGCGTTTTGTTAGCAGCCCCTTACTAGAGGAATGAGCTTCCATTAGCATAACCTCTGGCCCCTCCTTTGCAGGCCTTCAGGAAGAATTTGAAGATGCCCTTGTTCTTGTGGCTTTAGGAAGGCAATAGTTTTACTTGTAACAATTGTTTTCACTGGAATTTATAATTTTCTACTGTTCTTTTAATCTTTTGCAAGTACCTGGGAAGGTACCACAATTAAAGCCAACCTAAAAAAATTAAATAAATGAAAAAATAACCCCTCTAATACACACACAAACGGAGAGATAATCATTTTCCAAGGATCCATGTAGGAGGAGAGTAAGGCAGAATGACCATATATTCAAAGTACAGTACATAATTTGTGCAAATTGCATAAGCCAGGTTTTCCTTGGTGTAGTGTGACAGGTTTTTAAGTGCACGTTACAAAAACTTTGATATAAAACCGGGATAAACACACTGACATATAACTGTCTTCTCTAAAGGATGGCTCTCAGGACAGGATCTGAAGGTACACAGTACAACAAATGTGCTAAAACAGTGTTTGGATAGGAGGATACCCCCCACTCAAAAAAAAAACCCTCCTGCAGACACTATCTTTAATGTCATGAAAGGAAAATGGGATGTGAGTAGAATTAGTAAAATAAATATGGCAGGTCTGTATAGTTATGTTTTATGTTCTATTTCAGAGAAAGCAGACAACTGAAAGCAAGTTTCAAAATGCAACAGCTTCTGTTATTGTCCCCCTCTGAAACTCTGTGAATTTGATTTTCCCCCTCTGTAAAGAACCAATAACTTAGATTGCTTGCTGCATATGTATCATATGTTTTGCATCATATTTTGAAATGTAAAATTATTATAAATTATTTCTTATTTGGAAATAAAATAATATGATGGTAAAATTTCTGAATGGACTGAGTTTTAAAAGGCCCAAATCTGTTGGTTATCACCAACTGTATTGCTAAGTACATATGTGGGTTTTGAAGACTGGTTCAAGGTATAGTAACAAAAGTGTTGTGCAAAGAAACTGAATACAAAAATAGGCAAATTAGCACATGGTTCCCAGAAGTCTTAAATCTGTTTTAGAATAAGAAAGCTAGTATTTGGAGAATTCTGCAAAAGACTCAGTATTTGCTTCACTTTTTTTATTAGCATTTTTTAAATAATTCTCTCATGTCCCATAATATAAACACATTTCTAACATTAACAATGGTACTTCTGGTCCTCTTACAAATTGCTTGTGTATCCAAACTAAAAAGAAGAAATTATTTTAAACAAGCTGGACCCTACAGCTTTAAGGCAGCATTACACAATCCAAGGCTAACTCTGTTGATGTGTCTCTTCTAGGCTAGGTTGTTATGCTGGCTATATAGAAAGATATGGTACCAATGCAATGAAACTAAAATCCTTGGCAGGTCCCACTAAAACATAGCTGCCCAAAAATGTTACATTACAATGTTGCTCAAGTATTCTTATGCAGCAGAACAACCTCTTGATGTTTAAAAGGTCCTTTTTTGTCATTTACTTTAAAAGGATAGCTTTCTTTTAAAAAAATAAACATTGAAGAGAATCATTTATCTACTTTCTCCTATGGAAGTCCCACTAAAATGAATGTGACATGGGCAAAAAAAAGCACATGTCCCATTCATTTAGTAGACCAGGAAGCTCATAGTCAGATTCATCCCGCTGCCATCTCTTGGTGTTCACTGTATGGAACCCTCACCATACAAAAACAGGAGGTAGCTATATGGACACAATTTTCATCTGCTATTAAATTAGAAGGTCACAATAAGCACAATGATAAAAATGAGGATTTATAAACAGTCAAGATGGGCTAAGTTTAACTCACTTCATAGTAGTCTGTCTTGCCCAGATGTTAAGGCTTTCTAACACATGTACAGCTATTTATTTTGCCTCTGTCACCACGGACAGTTGCTACATCATTATGCAAACATGACAAATGCATTTTATTAGTCAAACATTGAGTTCCACTCAAGCGCACTAAACATAATCAAGGCTGCACTGGAAGCCAGTTTAAAAAATCCCTCTATTTACCATTAAACTTTAGTTTCAATAGTTCTCTTAATTAAATTAAAAGGAAGACCAGTAACCAAAATCTCTCCTTTTTCCTGAAGCTTATTTGGTTTCTAACATTTACTAGCATAATTAATTAATTTTTTAAAAGTATTCCAGATAGTTTAAAACTTCATCTCTTTTTCCAGCATATGAAGTACATTGGACAAAAGTGCCCATTTCCAGCATCTCAAACAGGTTGATTTACAAACGTATCAAAAACACATTTTCAAAAGCTGGGGGGAAATCTGTTTAAAAGGTCACCAGTAAAAAGCCAGTCAAAATTTTAAATATTCAGTAAGGAGTCCAAGATCCAGCAAATGAGCAATCAGCTGGATTCTATATACACTTGGAACCACTGCAAGAATTGAAGCCAATAATTTTTTTTAAAAAAAAAAATGGCAACAGCTGCCCTACTTGTATGCATATTTCCCTTATGTTTCATTTCACACTAAATGGACAGATTTCCCCCAAATTCCTGAGTGTCATTCTAATACATGTGTAGCTACAAAGTGGGGGGATCCTCTAAAATGTACTCTTTCAGAAATACATATTCCAGGTTCTGCCTGCCTCCATCACCCACATGAGAGGTCAATTCAAGGTTTGCTTTGTTAAACTCTTACATAAATGTTCACTGTATTTTTGGACCCTAATGTTTTTTCTGGACCATCAATTCAAGAATATGTTCTAACCCTTGACTCTTAATGCTGATGGATGTAACACTTACAGAAGTTTTGTTCATACTGGCCAAAGGACAGCTTTTGACAAGAGGCATTTATTACTGGTAGGATTCTCTCACTTTGGCCTGCAGGGCATCACAGGTCTTCTTTGCATCCCCTAGGAGCATGGCAGTGTTGGGCTTGTAAAAGATGGGATTGTCCACAGCTGCATATCCAACGCCTAGAGACCTCTTCATAACAATTACCTGAAATGAGGAGGCCATTTTAGGTATAGCCAAAAAAAACAGTAATTGATAAGAAATCAATGAATGGTTAAGAAAATAATGCAATCATTTATGTAGCCTCCACCAAAGAAAAAAAAATAGTTTAATATATGCATTATCTAAGGTTTTGCCATAAGATGTTGGGGGGTATTGTTTGACTTTTAGGACAGAAAGGGCTACCACAAGTCTCTCAGTTGATTGAATAAACACAAGCACACACTGGCCTAAATTCTACTGGTTGTGTTGACTAGAGCAGACCTTCCAAAAAAATTTGGAAAGAGCTAAAAAAAAAAAAAAGACAATGTTTGCTTTACAAAACAGTATAGGGATCTTTTTTCTCTAGAAAAGATCCTGGAAGGGCTGGGCTGCTCTGCTAAAATTGACAAGGGCCACATTGCTATATTGAAAAAGGTCTGTGTTACTATTTCTGATGATAACAATCAATGACACTATCAGCAACAGACTGAGTATTTTAGATTCATCTTAGAGACATAAATAAAAATTTTATATTTACTAATAATAGAATATATTTTGGAAGACCAAAGGAACTGTAAGATAGTTATCAATAAACCAGAACCCTCAGCTTATGATCACATCATCAATAATAGCAACTGTGGTGGGAATTGAGCCTTCCAAGGTTCCTGCAGGGGAGGTGGGGCAGGCCCCTTAAACCAAGGTAGCTGCCCTCCCCAATTTACACTGTGGCATTTACAAAGGTCAGGGTCATTGAAGCCCAAATAGGTCATAATCAATCATTTCACTGAATTTCACTCTCAACCAAGAGCCTTTGGCCAATGATCACATTTCATCTTCACTTCTATCCTTAACTGGTACACTGACTGGGATGGTATTCCTGACAAGGAAAAGCAGTCTGAATTATGGGAACATGAGTTCAAGGTTATAAAAAGTTAACTGAATTTTACCAAAATTCAATCAGCTTTTAGTTAAATGTTGTAATTCACTATGTACACTTTGTTTTGAAACCTCTTAAGAAGAATATTATTCTTCCTTCAGTCAGTATAAGACTTGTTTGGTTGCTAGACATGGAAATAGATACGAGAGGAGATTGGGTGCCCTTGTGGCACAGAGGTTAAATGCCAGTACTGCAGCCACAATGTTGCACGTTCGATCCCAAGAGTTCCAAGGTTCACTCAGCCTTCCATCCTTTCATAGGTCAGTAAAATGAGTGCCCAGCTTGTGGAGGAAATTAGCTAACACACATTGGAAACCACTCAAGTGCCTAACTATTGCTAAAACAATTTGTAAGCTGCTCTGAGAGCCTTTGTGGCCAAAGAGCAGGTTATACCCTCTCTCTGGCTTTTCTTTGCAAACGAAGATTCAGGAAGGACTCATCCCACACTTTCTGCAAGTGCGCTGATGACTAAAAAGGCCAATCCGAGATAAACAAGTCTGGTTGCAGAAAGCACAGCAGAAGGTCTCCTTGGGTGATGTTTCCAGGTTCTGATTCTTTCTGCGTTGTCGTTTCTCTTCAAGACTCGTTCGGCGTTGAGTTCTCAAATAAGGCTGCAGCATTGTGGATAGTGTGTCTCCATGCCTCCCGATGTGAGGCCAGGGCGGACCTTTGTTGGTGATCAATTTGGCCGAGCCTGAGATGTTTCTTCAGGGAGTCCTTGTATCACTTTTTTGGAGCGCCCCTCTTACGCTGACCTGTGGCGAATTCATCGTAGAGTACTATTTTTGGAAGGCGATGGTCCTCCATCCTAGAAACGTGCCCTGCCCAGCACAGCTGTGTTCTTAATATCATGGCCTCAATGCTGGTGAGCCCTGCTTGCTCAAGGACAGCAACATTCGTCACATAGTCAGTCCATTGTATATTTAGGATTGTGTGTATACAACGCTGATGAAAGCGTTCGAGGAGTCGTAAGTGGTGGCGATAGGCGACCCATGTTGCAGACCAAACCCAGGTTATAAATACTCAAATAAATAAATAAATAAATAAATAAATAAATAAATAAATAAAATTGGGGATACATACAGTAGCAGCTTAGATCATTAAGACACTGAAGATTCCCTAGAGGGGGGTGGAGAACAATATCCATCTAGCAGGAAAGTTTGGAAGATACTCTGTGGGTAAAAAAGTTTTATATCCCCAAACTATGCCCTGCTTTCTCAGCTTTCCAGCAGTACTGGCTCTAATACAAACAAAATGACTCAGTAGGAGAAAATAATAAAGGGATTTTGAGAAGTGTAACTATAGTAGATAACTATAGTGGATCTTTAAACAAATAGCTTTAAGTATTTGAAGGGGTGTCATGTTGAGGATGGAGCAGGCTTGTTTTCTGCTGCTCCAGAGGTTGGAACACGGAGCAATGGGTGCAAGCTCCAGGAACAGAGATTCCACCTCAACATTAGGAGGAACTTTTTGACAATAAGAGCTGTTCGGCAGTGGAACACACTCCCTCGGAGTGTGGTGGGGTCTCCTTCCTTGGAGGTCTTTAAACAGAGGCTGGATTGCCATCTGTCGGGGATGCTTTGATCAAGATTTCCTGCGTGGCAGGGTGTTGGACTGGAGGGCCCTCGTGGTCTGTTCCAACTCTACAATTCTATGATTCTATGATTGTATGATTCTATAAGTATTCAACAGAATGTGGTATTTCTACCGCAATGTTTCTACACGCACCTGCTTGGCCTTCCAGACTTCTAGAACTGGCATTCCTGCAATGATAGAATTTGGATCTTCTTGGGCAGCTGAATTAACTGTGTCATTAGCTCCAATAACAAGGACCAGATCCGTTTCTGCAGTAAAAATACAAGGAAAAATAGACCACACAAGCACACACAGAATTATGAAGAGAACTCAGATTTCAATTGTTAGCAGCTTGCAGTGTGATAGTACAGATACCCTAAACAGAGCTTACAATTTCCACTAGAAGCTATAAACTGTCAAGGCCAGCCCTCACTAAACCAATTCTTGGAAACAGTTAAGACAATGATTTTCCCCCCACCCTCAAAGCTTAAAAACTGATGGGGAACAGGATGAAAATATAAGTACCAGAACATGCACTTAGAAAGACACTGATAAGAATGCCTTTCAATGTGTGTGCTCAGTAATAACAGCTGTAGTTTAAGTTGCCAAATTCAATACTATAATCAAAGTGAGAGATATGTTAATTAGTTTTTAGGGGAGAAAAAGCAAACAAACTGAAACAAAAATAGAGAAAAGCATCATTGCTTTCTTACCTGGAAAGTCTTCGTTAATCTCATCCATTTCTAGGACAATATCATAGGGTACCCCAGCTTCTGCAAGTAGTACATTTAGTTGTCCAGGCATACGGCCAGCAACAGGATGAATACCAAACCTAAGCACAGTGGGATTAAGAAGGGGCGGAATCATGTATGAAGGACATACAAAGTATCAGCACAGCAAAAACATCACACTATAATCTCAAATATAAGAGATGAAAACCCAAAGCTGGGACAGTAATTTGCCTAACACATCACAAAAAGTTGGGATCTGAATCCAGGCTTCAAAAGCCCCAATTTAGCACTTCATTCATTGAACACTACTTTCTTCTCCCCTCAGAATGGGTCTCCAAGAATACAGAGATTACCTGTTCTGTTAGTGCTTCAAGGAGTCAACCTTATTTACTGCTTTGAGGCAAGAAATGATGAAGGTTCAGGACAAACAGAAGTACTTCATCATACAGTGGTAAGTTTACTATGAAATTTGCCACCACAAAATGTGAAGGCCACTGGTTAAGGTTGCTGGGTGAAAAACAGGACAGGGCTTTTAATGATTCCATGAAAAAAGAGAATTTCAGTAAGTAAAGCATGTGTGACAAGCAACATCTGCTGAAATTCCCTCTTCTACATAACTGTTAAAGGTACAGGAGCCCTGCCCTGTTTTTCACCTGTCGATCCTACGATGAGCATAGATGGCTTTAAAAGATTAAACACAACCATGCAGATTAAGGTTATGAATGGATAACCATGAATCAGAGGGAGAATATCTCCAAATACCAGCTTCTGGGGAACACTAACAAGAAAGGATTACTGAACTTGGGTTGTGCTTATTGGATTCCTACAGGCATCAGGTTGCTTACTGTAGGAAACAGAAGGCTAAATAAGACAGGCCTTTGGTATTTTCCAGCAGCCCTCTTTCCATGTCCTTTCAAACAATCAAATTGCTGCCATTCTCACTAATAGTTGGATGTTTAAGCAATATGCAGAAACAGGAGTCTAATAAATTTAATAAACCACCACCACAGCCACTATTACATTTCTATATGTTACAACCACCATCATAATCCATCAGGTTTGCCATGTGTGAAACCCACTAAAATGTGAAACAAGACAGTAATGTATCATAGTCGGCCTCAACTTCTCACCACCACCACCAAAGTCTACACCCAAGAGAAGCTATGGACCTTGGTAGTTTCTGGACACAGAATAACTATGACAAGGGGGCTACATTTCAAAGCTGGGTTTTAAAAGTAACTGACCTTGAAGAGCTTTTCTCAAATACCTCTAGGGTAAAAAGTTACTGTTAAGAAAAAAAACTCCAAACCCTACAAGAATTTAACATGACACAGATTTTTTTCAGAACCCAGGTCTGGTCCAAAGAGCAAGGATTTAGTTGTTTCTGGATCAGTCCTCAAATACACAAGGAATGAACTCCTGATGTTATCACACTAATGGAGGCGATTCTTGCCATAAAATTGCTGAAGAGATTAAACCTGTGACAGGAAAGGCAGGGACAGGGAGAAAGACCATAGCACATTTACTTAATTAACTGTACCGGGACATTAAAAACATGTCTTTCAAAACCTTTACCTTCTGTTCCTAGAAATCTCTGGCCTGCATTTGAGAAGCATTAAACGGGTGATATAACAAAGAAGCTACTCCATTTCTTGAGAAAGAATGGTGTTATGGTTTGTGTGCTGGGCTAGGACTCTGGGAGACCAGGGTTCAAATCCCTGATCAGCCATGGAAGCCCACTGGATGGCCTTGGGCAAGTCACACTCTCTCAGCCTCAGAAAGCAACCATGGCAAACCCCTTCTGAACAAATCCTTCCAAGATTCCACTAACACACTGAGTTCCTTATGTAATCCATACCACTGTACAGGGTACTTGCCAGCTCATAAACAGTGGCTTAAACCTACTTGCTCTCCCAACTAGAGTAAGCACACTGAATCAACTAAATCATAGAATTGTAGAGTTGGAATGTTATTTCTACACTTATATAAATCCCACTGATCCAAAGGGCTGACTCTAGTTCAGGTTCATAGTTGGGAATTTAGGCCAGTAAATTTATTTAATTGCATCTATGAGTAGGTATGCTATGCAAGTGTTCTAAGAGTTTGAGCATCTACATCCCATTTACTGAATAGGTTGTATATACTTCCTATTTACCAAATAGACTGAAGAGGCATTTCTGTGATTCTTACTTGGAAGTGACAACTAGCTTCTGACTACTTTAAAAAAAAACACACCCATAAACTCTAGAAACTTGGAAAGGTATAGAAGAACAAAGAAAAGGGTGAGAAGAACCATGTATTTTTACTTGCAAAGCACATCTGAAAAATTGCACACAACCCCAAGTATACTTCATTGGGGGAAATATTAGCAATCCTTCTAGCAAAGACCAGATGTAGAATCAGATATACAACAGCAAAACAAATAGGACAAAATACTAAGAAGCTTAATGTTTCAACCAGCCAGCCACTCAGTAATTCAAGCCATGTGAAACAGTACCTATGCTTTCCAGAAACCACACTGAAACACAATAGCTTTTAGAGGACCTTTTACACTGAAGCCTGTGTTAGAATCCAGGCAAGAGATGAAGTTATACCTAAGCAATTTTTATTACAGTTCAGACTTGGATGTTATACATTGCTTATCTCTCTTGAAACACAAGTGATCAGATGCTCACTTACATGCTTTCACACACACACACACATATACATGTGTACTGATTTTCACTGCTGAGTAACTAAGAAAAATATTGCCAGACTTTGGAGTTAATTGTATTGCTTTTCAAAACAGCCCAAACAAGAGAGAAAGGGCAGAGGCCAACCAAAGCTTGGAAAAGGTACTTTTCAGATTGTTGTTGTGTGCCTTCAAGTCATTTTGAACTTATGGTGACACTAAGGTGAAGCTATCATGTTTTTTTCTTGGTAAAATTTGTTCAGAGGGGGTATGCCCTTGCCTTATTCTGAGGCTGAGAAAGTGTGACTTGCCCAAGGCCAACCAATGGGTTTCCATGGCCAAGTGGAGATTCAAACCTTTGTCTCCAGAATTGTCCAACACTCAAACCACTACATCACACTAGCGTTCTTACTTTTTGGATTACAATGTCCATAATTCCTGAGATTCTGGGAGTTGTAGTAACATGTAACTTTTCCAAGGTCTGGGAACAGCACAGGATTTTTTAAACTTGCACAACCCTGCCACTAATCCAAACTACTAAGAAATATATGTATAGTGGTTGTAACACAGTACCAGACTTGTACTGGTCTTAACATACTTGCTCATCCAAACTACTTTTCTGGTTGGCCCACTGGTGTCAGACCTCAGTTATGCAACAGATTCTGTAGACCTATTCTAAGAGAAAACCAGCCACTGCAAAGAAGTTCCTTAATTATAATTAGACCAGAGTGGGTTGTGGACCAGCTTCCAAGTCAAGTTTGCCCACTGGTTTGAAATTACTTTGTTGCCAACATCCCTTGCAAGGGACCATCTTTAATTCTACTCCTCCCAACCCAGAAAGAACTGGGCTAAGCCACTGCCAACTACAAAACCCTAAACTACTTATATCATTTCTTATCTCTAGCATCTGTCCTCTCTAACTCTGATGTTCATGTACTCCAAACAAACAGAATAGCACTCTGAAGTATGTTCTTTCATTCAAATCATATTCAAGATGAAGAAGAAAAAGTGTGTTTCTAGGAAAGCAGTCAGCACACTGAAAACAGAAAGTGACTACATGCATTGGGATAATCAGAGGCAGAGGGGCTAGGGAAGCATGTTACATAGCCAGTTTGTAACTTCTCTGCAATTCTCTGAGATGTTATTGAGTAAGCAGAGATAGGCATCAAGCAGATGTAGCTTCCTAGGATCACATGTGTCTCTGTACTTTTGGCAAAAGCTACAAGAAGCGCTATGCACACATAGATTATTAATTAAATTATAACAAACAAATTCTGAGACAGGCTGGACACATGAACATCTATTGCGCCAGTGCAGTAAAAGCATATTCTTTCCAGCTTTATATAATAAAGATGTTGGCTGTACTCCAGTTGGGCAGCCTTGCATACACAAGTGGAACTTCTCTACTGCAGACTGTTAGAAGGAAAGAAAACTCTGCCTTGCTAAATCCATGGCTACGTCTGGTAGCCACATCCATGTTTAGGATTTAAATATGAGTAATATGTATGTTTAAGAACAACCTGGATATTATTTAAATTTATTTAGGCATTTAAAATATTTTATACTACCTTTCTAGGCAAAGTGTGCGCACATACATGTACTGCATATCATGAAGTATGAGTTTCAAGTCCCCCTTGAGCCACAAAACTCACTGGGTGATCTTGGACCAGCCACTCTCTCTCAGCCTGTCCTGACCTACCAGTCTGAGGATATAGTGGGGAGGAAGGAAATACACCACCCAGAGCTCACAGGAAAAAAGGTAGTGTTGCATACCCCTGGTCTGGCCATGTTTTACTCAGATTCCAGGTATGCTACCCAGTGCCTATTTAGACCACAATCTTGCCTGGATTCATAGCTTTAATTTTAAATAGTAGCTAGAGGCACTCTTCTGTGAAACTGTTCTACAAGAAATAAGTCCAGTCCTACCATTCAGGCATGAGGGAAGAGAGAATAAGCTGCACATGTGGTACAGGGATGCATGGGGTGAGTCCAAGAGAGTAAGCTGTAAGGGAGAGTCATCAGCACTTGTGGCAGAGTGCAAGAAGCAAAGGAGGGGTGCACTGTAAGTGTGCAAGGTGGAGTAGGAATGAAGGGGAGTGAGCAGAACACGCAGATGTGTTAGAGAAACAAGGCAAAGGTGCAATGCAAGGACACAAGGTGAGGCAAGGGAGAGAGTAGGAGGGAAGAGAGAGAGCAGTATGAATGGCAAAGTAGGAGGAAAGGGTGTGTGAGTTATGCAAGCTATGGAGTGCAAGAAACAAAAGGGCACACTGCAGAAAGCAGTGTGAGCTCTATAGTGCAAGAAGCAAAAAAGGGACATGTTGCAAGAGAGCAAGGTGAGAAGAGGGAGCAAGAAGAAGGGAACGTAGAGTGACTGGTGTGAGCAGCAGAGTACAAGAAGCAAGAGAGAGATACAATATGAGGGTGAGAGGCAAGGGAGGAAGTAGAAGGGGAGGGAGTGGTGTGAACCAGAAAGTGCAAGAAGCAAGGGAGGGGTGAACTGAACATGTGGAGTGAAATGAGTGAGGGAGTAGGAGAGAAGAGAGAGAGTGGTGTAAGCAGAAACATGTAAGAAGTAAGGGAGAGAGGCACTGCGAAGACACAAGTGGGTCCTTTACACGACAAAATAAATCCTCTAAGAATTCGCCAAGACTCCTATTAGTTCCCACATGTTTCAATTCAAAGTCGCCCTATTCAGAAGGAAGGGGGCCAAAAAAACCCCTTAAGTTGCGAGGTAAAAGCTTTCGCTACTTTCCCAGACTTTTTTGATAAAGTTCGTGGAAATGAGCACAATAGGTGGTGTGAACTACCTATTCACAAAAGGCTATGTGATCTACCAGCATTCTTTCCGAAACAGGCTCACAGCAGAGCTGAGTTGTGATTTGTTGGAGCTCAGAGGGGGCAGGCTTGCAAGGGATGCCTTTGGAATGCAGGATCCGCCATTGTTTCTTTTTTGACACAGACTGGGAAACCTGGCTGCCCGCCTCCCTGCTTGAGTGTTCACCTCCGTCTGTGCGCCTTCACTGGCCGATCACCACCTTGCTTTATTGGTGGGGGGGATTTGCAGAGTTTGAGGGATGCTGCAGCCTCTTCCTCCCTTGGCTTCGTCCCAGCAGCCAGTGAGCGAAGGAGGACTGCGGGGGGGGGGGAGAGGAAGAAGAGACTTCAATGGGAGACAAGCAAGCAATGGGACCGATAGCCCCATTGCCTGCCTGTCTACTGCTGGAGCCTCCTCCTCCCTTGTCCTCCCCCTCCCCAGAAGACAGTGCCTCAGAAGACAGTGAGCGAAGGGGGAATGGGGGGGAGCTCCCCCATGTGAACTGCTAAATCGCATACTTCTTGGGATTCATCATAATGACCAAAGTCATGTAAACTGCTCGGCTCAGAATCGAAATGGAAGTAAGCCGGCATTTTCCGCATTAAAAGTGGTCGTGTAACTGACCCCAAGGTGAGGTGAAGCAGGGAGTGAGGAAAGGGGAGTAAAGGTAGAATAAAGGAATAGCCCCTGATACAGGAGCAGTGTAGGCTGAATCTACCCAAGGGCTGTACCCCAGCTCCACTGTGTAGTATCCTGCCCCAGTTGGACCTGTTTACTGACACATACTTAATCCAAACTGTAAACAGTTTGGAAAGCCACACAGGACCCCCACCATGTAGTCACATCAGTACAAGAGGTCATTTTTACTGTGTGCATGTGTCCCCCATATCAGTTTATGTTCGGTCACACAACTGCAGCAATCTGCAGGGGAGTTTTGTTCCTGCCATGCATGTACATATTTGCATGTTTTCTGTCCTCCTGACAGTTCACCTGCACTCTCATTGGATTGTGCATATCTGGATGATTATCTTGGCCCTCACATATGTTGCGTGTGCCCCCTCTAATTTGCTGACTCAGTTTATTTCCCAGGAAAATGGGTGTAGGATTGACAGCATATGGTGCAATCTTGTACAGGTCTACTCAGATGTAAGCCCTATTGAATTCAATAGTGCTCACTCCTAGGAAAGTGTTTTATAGTGCCTGCCCCATGAAACCCCTCCAGTCACCCATCTAAAGGAAAGCAAATATTCAAAGATCAAAGATTCAAAACTTCACACTTGTCCAGAGTGCAAAGGGGAAAAAAATAAAAATAAATTGTGCTGACCCTTCCAGCCCTTAGTAGGAGACCAAGAGCCCAGGAGAAACACTCTGGTGCCTCCATGCCACCCACCCACCAACAGGTAACCACTCATTACCTGGCACCCCACCCATTCCACCCCAATCCCAGTTCAAAGATCAAACCATGTTTGTTTGGGATTTTTTTTTAATGATTCTTCCTAAAAACAGAGGAGTAAACTAGAGGTTATTTTTAAATAGCCTTAAAGCCCCCAGGCATCAAAAAGAAGTGTGTTCACATTGGAGCAAAAGAAATGTTGTGTGTTCCAACAGGACTGAGATCAAGGTAAGGACACATTATTTTGCCGATGTAGATTCAGCTATTTTAAAAAAGAGCCCCTGATACAGGAGCATCGTAGCTGATCAGAGCATTGCACTGACATGACGCCTACCGGTATTTTGCCACAATCATGATTTGCCACAATCATGATTTTGCTAACAGTAAAAACATATGAAGAATGAGTATGAACCCAAAATTGAGAAGTATATCCTACAAAACATTATGCTGGATAGCAAAAAACAAAAACAAAACAACCCCAAAATATCTACCAAGCATCTTCAACTGCTTGGAAAGAAGGGGAGAGCTACACAATCAGCAGAATCACATGCTGGAGCTTTTGATGGATTTCACCTTGCAACTGGAAGGAAAGTTAGAATACTTTTCTGTATTAACACTGAAAAACCAAATCGGAACACACTGTCACCAACTGTTACATACTGGATGAATAAGTTCAGCTTTTCATGGTAACTAGGGAGCAAACAACTTTGAAGCATTTCAAGACAAGAAGCCAGGGACAAGTCTACACCCTAAAATGCAACATCTACCTCCAAGACTGGATTGTCAATGGCGCAGCTGGAGCAAATGCTCCTAAGGTCCTCAGCATCGAAGGGTTCCAGGCTACTGCTGGTGCCACACACGCAGAAACACACACACTTTTTGAACTGTGACATCAAGAGAGAAATGCTCCTGGAGACAGGAGAACTGTACATTTCCCCCTACATTTTCCACAAGCTGATTATACTTATCACCACCACTGCCTATGCCACATTTCATAGCACAAACACAGTAAGTGAGAAGGTAGGTGGTACACTGGGGCTGCTGTCTTTAGCCTCAGCAATGTTGGGTGGGACAAAGACAAGGAGAATACCCAGAGGTGCCCTTCCTTGGGTCTGCAAAGAGCTTGCTCTGTTCCTGAGGATGGCTCCTTCCAGCCTGGCAGTGCCCACTGAGTTTGCACTATCTTTTGGACCTTTTATTTAAAGAAACAAATTCTGATTGTTTTCATGGTGTATTGGTGATGGAGGGCGGGTCTGGCTTATTGTTTATATTTACAGATACATAATCTTACTCCCTACATCCTTTTTATAAGTGTCTATATATTTCTTTTTAAACTCACTGTTTGAAATGTGGTTTCCCCAAATTCATGCAGCTGTCTCCTTCACTCCCAAGCTCAAAACAGGGAAGTAGGGAAACAGTAAAATCATGGATGGGATTTTTCACCAGCATTCCAGTAAGCTTTTTCATGTAATAACATAACATAAATTTTAACACCAAGTTGGAATCAATGTCAGTGTAATAAATGTCCCCCTTACAACATTAATGTAGCTAGCATTTTTCCCCCTTTTCAACATAAACATAACGTGGTGGCTCTTTCACTGACTTTTCTATCTCTGGACTTCCTTCCCCTCCCAGTGTAGCCATCTGTGTTGCCAAAAAATCTGCCCCGGAAGGTTTCCCAGCCCTCTATGTGGGCAGCTGCAGGAGGAAGGATGGATCACTGATTCTGGTGGAGAGCAGCAGGATCCAGCCAAAGTATACCATGGGATCATGTCCACAGTAAGGATGAAAAGAAAAAGAAAAAAGACATGCAGCCCTGGTCAACAGCACTGGTTGAGCCGCTAAGCCAACTTGGGGGCTATACAGCAGGAAGGTGGACTGGGAGCCTTAATGCAAATGCATAACTAAATGGTACTTGCAACTCTTTGAGTACTGCATCCAAATGTGAAAGGAAGAAAACTGGGAAAGCGTTTACAGCTCCTTCTGGAGCCATGCCACAGTCCTGAAGTAGAACTCATGCAATACACCCAAACAGAAATGCATGTTGTAGGGCTTGGCAAAAGCAGGAGTGATACAAACAGTTGTTAATTATATTGGGCTCTCAGGCTGTAAGACACTAAACCTTTGACTTACAAAGTTTGTGGTGTTTATCTTTTGCCTTTGTCGAGTAGGGCATATTTACATTCTGCAGTTAAGCACAAGGGGGAAACTATGTTTGTGATATTACTGGTTCACATATTCTCAAACTGTTACATAAATTCTACATCTAAAGTGGCATTTAGTAGGCTGTGTTACTGAAACATCTCAGTGTTTCAAACAAAACATATAACACTATGTGAAGAACATTAAAATCAGTGTAGACAGTTTAGATTAAGACTGGGTTTAGACATCAAAGTGAACCATAAATTAAGAGCTTTCAGTAATCTAATATAGCAATGCAGCCAAACCAACATGGATCTTGAGAGGCCTTAGTTCAAATCTCAGCTCCCATGTAGTTAGTGTGATGGGAAAATGATGCTACTGCTCTCCAGAAATACCTGTCTGCAAAAATAAGAATCGAGATGGAACTCATTGAACCATCACAAGCAAAAATAAATAAATAATGTTGCTAAGTATTGAGAGTGCTCTTCCTAACCCTGACACCCCAACAGATGTGGTACAGCTAGCCATGTTGGTTAGGGGATTCTGGGACTTGTCGGTTTTTTGTATAGCAGCTTTTCCAAGCTCTTTTTCTTGTACCTCTGGTTGTTTCTTTCTTGACTGACATGGCTAGGTCAATGAACTAGTTTTCTACTTGTCACAGGCATTTTGGTAGCTTTACTTGAAAAGCATGCTAAAGCTTTCGCTAAATAACAAAGGAAAGGAGGTTGCTGAAGTATAGTTCAGCAGTTTCCATTTACTCGGCTCAGCTTTGGAGAGGAAACTAAACCCACCCATATGAAAGGTAAATTTTCTTAACATTAACACTCCAATATCAGGCTCATTTTTTTAAAGTACAATGTGACCCCCCATATCTGGGGGGAGGACATTCCTGAACTTACCATGGAAATGCAAAACCATGGATAATAGCAAACCCTATTGAAATGAATGTCTCCTGGCCCAAGCATACCATAGAGTAGCACTGGAGGACCTAGAGATTCCTAGAGAGAACACTTATCTAGGCATTTTCTAGGTCCTCTGGTGCAACTCTATGATCAACTTCTGGTGGAAGCATACCACAGAATTGCACTGGAGGACCTAGAAAATGCCTAGAGAGAACATTTTTTAGACACAGGTAAGTGAAACTACAAGTACCAGTCCTGCAGATACAGGGGTCATGCTGTATTGGGATTTATTTAGCATAAGAGATGGGGAACTGCCAGTCTGCCACAGCTTTGGACCTGTCTCTCCCCTACCCCCCACCTACACCCTCCACAGAGTTACAAAAAGTTTACATTCTCAACAGACTTTTCTTTTATAAGCCTAGTCACTATGTGGGGGGAGCGAGTGATTTAGGGATTAACCTCACCTCCTTCTTCATTTTTCACACACACACAAATGTTCCCTCATGCACACAGAACAATTAGGCTTCAGGTGAGGGGCACATCCCATTCATACAGATGGAAAGAAACTGTTTTAATAAGAATCAGTGTTCCAAGGGAGGGAAAGAAGAAGGGAAGAAGAAAAAGGGGGGGTCTTAAGAACAGCTCTGGCTTCTCCCACTTTTGGCTTCTGGTCTGCCCTCCAACATCAAGAGTGTGGAGGGTGTCTTGGAAATTTCCTGGCGGAATGTGACCCCTCATATAGCACAGATTCTCCCCATCACCACCATTCCAGCTCAGAATGAACCCAAAGGGCAAAGGCCCACTTGTTGTTTAGTTGCTGAGATGTTCAGCAGTGGACCACCCAGTGAAGACTCTGTATGTATGTGTGAAACAACAATCAAAATACAGACAGCATGGGTCAAAGTTTCCTCTTACTCCACTACTTTTCAAAAGTGTCAGTTCCCACCTTCACCTGCAAGTTATTTATCTGTGAGATGCTGTGTAAGAACATTAGAAAGGATTCAGAAACGCTTCTTCAAGGAACATCCCACACCCATCTTTAAGATACTTACTATAACACACAATAAGATTGTGGGGAGGAGGGATCTTATGTAACAGGTATATTTTTTGGCCTAATTTTATTACTGCATTGAAGATGCTAAAAGGAGATGGTGATACAAAGAAATGCCATGTTAATAATTCAGGCACTTAGATCCCCCACACCAAAAATCTATCCTGAACCTCTGAATCAGAGGTCTCTGGCAGAAGCATTAACAAGAAACACTGCATAATCTCAGAAGATGTTATGGCTATGGGCAAGGTTTACCAGAATGACACTGTCTTGGAATTGCAGACATCAGGCGGGCCGTCAGGACAGCAGTCCGAAAGACGCAATTTTTCTTGGCAGAGCACAGGTATTATACACTGATGACAATCATATGTCTGTGTTGGCATTTATCTGCCACAGATGTGCAAGTGTGTCACCACATCTGGACAGAGAGTGTGCTGGTGTCCTGAGGCTCCATCAGCCTACAGGAAGCAGAGGGCGAGCAGCTGCACTCAATGAACACCATGGGCGCGCCATAACGTGATGAAAGGCCCAACTTCCCACAAACAGAAAATACAGATTTCTTTCATTAAAGCCCTCTAGGTAACTGTTGTAGCTGAAACAGGCTTTCAGATCTAATGTAGTTACATCAAAAAGCTCCATTCCTATTTCTCCTGTATGAAGCCGACATAGAAAGCCGAGCCTTTAATGTTGTCTGACATCATGTTAAAAAAAAAAATAGTAAAAGCTAGCCCACACAAGAGCCAAAAGGAGAGCCTTCAGGCAGTTTAAAAAAGGACAGGCATCACTTTGTAACTTAAACATTTGTGGGTTACATTCCTGATATATCAGGATGGTTCTTATGTTCTAGTTATACCTATGCTTCCACTGTAAGTTATCTGCTAGAATTATGTGTGAATTGCCACAACAGTAGCATACATATTTTTGGTAGCAGTTAAAGTGAATTTAATTTCTGGAAGATGCAACAGCAGTTGCAAACTTTAGACAGTTAAACGATAAATTGAAATTATTCTGGTGTTTAAAAAAACTTTTCTTATTCATGTGAAAGAAAGAAAAGGATAATAATGCCTTTTTATATCCTGTCCCTCATGCACTGTGCACAGAAAATACATCCCTGAACCTGAAGACTATGAAGGAAGAAGCAAGTACAAGAAGCAGCAGATGTACAAGATAGGCAATATTATCACAAAATTGTCACACTCCCTCAGCCTCAGAGGAAGACAAATCTTGAACAAATCTTGCCAAGAAAATCCTGTGATAGGTTCATCTTAGGGTCATTATAAGTTGAAAATGACTTGAAGGCACACAACAACTCAATAATTTGAACAGGTAATTACCACATTTTTCTTACTTCAGTTTGATTATGGAGGCTGATAGTGGGACATCAGACACACATTGCAGTGTGTTTCTTACCATCAGAATAGTCCTGCAACAGAACTATGTGGAATAGGGAAAACATTCAGATAGGCAGAATATAATCCATGAAATCAGTCATGAAATTGCCATTGGCAAGCACAAGAAACTGACATGGACTTGACTTTCTGACAGAGTACATCAAAGGGCTCCCACAGCAATTATTAGTATTTACTGGGGAAATTGAAAGACTGGGAAAATATGCAAGTTTATGAAGTCTCCAGATCAGCTAGCATGACACGGTCACTGCCCCTGACATTGCTGGGGAGAAACAAAGAATGGCTGGCTGATCATTCTTAAAAATGTGAGGATCAACCATTGTTGGTTGTTGTCGTTTTTAATCTTCTTTCCCAACAGTTCTGGAGCAGTCCCATATGCAACCAGCTGCTGGAGCCTCATCCAAATATTTGCAACTTCTCCCTAACCCATTTCATCTTAAGACTCTGACCATACAGACTTCATGATTCAACATGAAACCAGCTTCCTTCCCCCATGATCTTCTCCCATTTATTTCAACACCTTGCCTGATGACTTAAGAAAACTTTTTGTGACCTGTAAGTCACATATCCTAAAATAGACTCTAGAAACGGATTGTTATTTTTTAAAGATTATTGTATTTGTCCTATTCCTCCATTTCTTTCTTCCCTCTTTTTCTCATTGCCAACCATTCTCTGTTTTTTTTTCTAAAAATGATTTAACCACCACAAGAGGCTGCAAACCAACAGATCAACAAAGGACCTAGAATAGGTGCCTTTTATTTTTATTTTTATTCCATTTTTGGAGAAAAGACATCACTCTCCTAAAGCACAGAGTTTCTGTGCACAGTTTTAACTTCTCGTATTTCCCATAAAGAGTGAGGAAAGACTTCTGTCCAACTCAGGGAACTAATGGAAAACCACAGCAGACACAATGAGCTGCATAGAGCTCGAAGCAACAGTGCAGTTTTAGATTATTTTTCATATTTATACCCTGATTTCTGGCCCTCCAAGAAGATCATCACAAAACAACACTAAATTTCAAACATCATCTAAAAAAATAAGCAACAAAGCAGAGAAACTGGGTCAGCACAAAATAAACCTTAAGCTGATTCCTAGTTCTCAAAAATCAATTTTCATCTCTACAAAAATTATCTTCCTGTATTTGTTTGATTGACTGAATATTATCACTGTTTGTGGCATTTCCCAACAGCAGACAGACTCAGATCCCCGCTCCAAATGATTTACAATCTATACATAGAACAGACAGAGAATTTGAAGTCAAAGAGGAAATAAATAAATAAGAAAATATATTTATTTTAGCCCTAGAATATGGTACAAGTGGGTAATTTGCTGGGGCTAGAATGCTGCAAAATATGTACAGAAGCCAGACTGCCAGAGTTGCTGTTGCTGCCGCTGCCATCAAAATTCAGCAGCAATTGTGAGGCCCCTCTATGGTTTCTCTCTGGTGCTGGACCATAGCAAGCTAGATTGTAGCAATGGGACAAGGGGGTTGTGCTAAAGGCTTCACAGAAAAGGTGTGAATGAACTTCTTATTATATCCTATCTGGAGCATTTTTACGGAAAGAGAAGATATGAACACACCAGATCAAAGTTTAGAAGAAGAAAGTCTTCTTTATTGGCTTTCTGAGAACTTTTGGCAAACCCTCCTTAGGAAGGCCCCTTAGAAAAAGGGTGGTGGCACCTTAAAAGCTCTTTCAAATATTTTTCTTTCAGAGCTTGAAAACGTTGCTTCTTGAACAGCTCCCCAAGTCCACGCTGGCTGGGGGATTCAGGGAGATGCTGTCCAAAAATAAATATTATTCCAAGCTGTAGTACAGGGATGAAAATCATGAGGCCTTCCAGATGTTTTTGGACTGCAACTCCCATTACTTATCATTAGCTACACTGGCTAGGATTCCTGGGATTTGCAGTCCAATAGTGTCAGGAGGGCCAACATGACTTCAACACCTGCTGTAGTATCTGAAGATACTGAAGGAGAGGCATTTTCCTCACAACATAGTAAGTCACATAATGAATGATGACCATATGATGAAAGCATGCGTCATTTTCCTCTTCTCTTACCCACTTACCTGACATTCTTGCCTTGTTCACACAGCATTTTCACCAAATCTGCAATTGGATACTGAGCCTTTGCTGCACACAACCCATAACCTATGGAGAGGAAGAAAAAAGTACCAAAAGTAAAGGTGCTTCAGCAGGGCTTTTAATCACAGCTTGGATTACTTCTGGATCCATCTTCCTCATTGGAGGCCCATATGGAATCTATGGTTTGGAGTGCCTGGGGTAAGCTGTGAGTGATCCACCAACTACAATTTTCCTAGACAGAGATATCCTGTTCATAGTCTTTCCACGCACTGGTAACCTCCCGATTAGATTACAGTAATGTGCTCTACATGGTCCTGCCCTTGAAGATGACTCAGAAGCTACAACTAGAACAAAATGCAGCATGATAGTCCAGACACCATATAACTTTGGTCTTAAAGCAATCACCATAGCTATCAATACACAGTCAGCCCTCCATATCCACAGATTCTGCATCCACAAATTCAACCAAGCAAGGTTTGAAAAATTTTTTTTTTTAAATTCCCAAAAGCAAACCTAGATTTTGCCATTTTCTGTAAGGGATGCCATTTTACTATGCCATTGTATATAACGGGACTTGTGCATCCACGGAGGGTCCTAGAACCAAACCCCAGCAGATAACAAGGGCCCACAGTACTTCTGGTGTCTAACTCATGGTGCTTGTGATAACATTCAAAGCCCTAAATGGTTTGGGACATAGATACACCTAAGGGACTGCCTCTCTAAAACCCCTGTTACAAACCAATGTTTGGTGCCAGAAAGATGCTAGTGGGGGCACTTATGGGTCCTTCAGTGAGAAGGCATTCCACAACTAGGGTTCACAGCCAAGAAGGCCCTCTCCTACATTATCCCAGTGTATTTGCCCTCATTGGTGGAACATGGAGGAGGCCTCCCACCAGAGCTCTCCATATATTCCACATGGAATTGGGCAAGTCACATTTTCTCAGCCTCAGAGGAAGGCAATGGCAAACCTGCTCTGAACAAATCTTGTCAAAAGAAAAAAAACACCCCACACCTGTGTTAGTGTTGCCTTAGGATTGCCATATGTTGGAAATGACTTGAAGGCACACAAAAACAACAGACATTTGGCCAGTAGGGAAAAAAATGCCTGAGATATTTATTCACCATGTAAAATTAACAGAGCATAGTTGCTAAGGTTTACTAAAAATAAATCAAACAAACATGCTCAACCAGATTTCAACTGATTTAGGATAATGGAAATGTTTCTGATAGATAACTTTCCATAAAATTCATCAGTCAGGATTACCGGCTAACCAGGATCTTGTCAGAGCATATACTGAATTGTATTCAGGCATAAAATCTACACTTCAGCTCTGAAAGATAGGAATACAGATCTGTTCTTTCTTGGATCAGCCCAAGAACAGCAAATGGCACCCCACCATACACACACATATATAAAATTCAATTGTTTTGGTACATGAGAGTGAGAATCCAACAACCTCCTCACTCCATTGAGGGCAGTATAAGCACAACAACAACAACAACAAAGTAAGTAACTAAAAAGTTACTGTTCTTTTACAAAACCCATAATCTGCTGCCTAAAAGAGCACCTTCACTTTGCCGAAAAGTAGAACTGACCCTGATTCTTTCATCACCCTGATGCTAAATATAATGGGTAAGAAAGGGGCAATGGGCATATAAACTGAAGCTTGGGCATTTTTTTTAACTTCACCTCACAGAATCCCTAGCCAATATATAGAATTCTGGAAGCTGCAGCCCAAAAAACAAAAATATTTTTTTATATGCAGCATTAATTGTGCATTTCCCAGCCATGTAGCAACATGTGCTGTGACTTTCTTCTCTATTAAAATACTCTGCAAATCTTAACAAGTGGCTAGGTCTATAGGAGTTCTGTCCATCCATCTGTTACACAAATAAAAGCAACTGAGACAAGAGGAATCATCCTGTAGTAGCAGTTTTCCAGTTTGTAGGAAGAAATGTGTAACCTTCATTCTTTCCAAAGAGGAGTTTTGTAAACATATGAGCAATTGTTGCTGTGCCTAATGACTCTGGCAACAGCACACACAAATGGTGTCATAAATGCAAGGCTTCCAGGGGAAGGAAGCCTTCCAGTGGCAAGGAGTTCAAACATTTGTTGTTCATCTGCTTGGTCTCCCTCCCTCTTTCAATGTTTCCCCTTTGCTCTTTCACCGAATCTGCTCATCATATATTAACACTTTAATTTTCACTTCGCCTTGCTTTATCCCTCTTTGCTGTTGAGATATGGGGGTCTTGACTCAATCCATCACGATCTCTCTCTCTCTCTCCCCCCCCCTTTTTTTTTTGAAAAGCAGATTGTGGCAGGAGTCAGTTTCTTGTCTCTTTTTGGTAATAATGTTTGCAGGGTGAAGAAACACAGATATTACAGAGAAACATAAAAAGGTAGAACAGAGAAGGAAAAAGAAATGTGGCGGCACCTTTAAGACTAACTGATTTTTATTTTCAGATGAGCTTTCACGGATATAAAACCCACTTCTTCAGATGCAGTAGCAAGTGGTGGCATCGGAAGAAGTGAGTTTATACAGACAAAAACTCACGGGGAAAAAACAGTCATAAAGGTGCTGCCACATTTCTTTTTCCGCCTTTAAAGGGACTGTTGGGATGGGCAGTTACCGGCCAAATGTTGCAAAGTCTATTCTGCCCAGCGATTCTAGATGGTTCTGAGTGCTCTGCGCAGGCGCAGGAATAACCCACTGTGTGGATTCACAGAGACCACGAAGAAGATCAGAGCCTGCCTGAGTATATCTATACAAATATTATTAACCTTTATTTATAATTGCTGATATTCTACATTGGCTATTAAGGTCTTGTCTATACAAGGGGGGGGGAATACAAACACATCAGTAAAAAGCATTTGCAACAATGCGACCTGTCTTCACAGCCAAAATAGACCCCCTAAACTCCCCATGACCCCTAGCCAGGATGGCTGCTATGGGTGATTTACTCATGATATTGAATCTGCCACTGCTGATTTTTTTTTTAAGTTTCTGATGGTGCACATAAGCAATAGTTCATATTTACCAAAAAAGAAAAAGAGTACAAGATCGCTGTTTGATTGACTTACCAGACTCTCACTTAGGTCAAAATCCAACATTGGCAGCCGCAGGTGCTTTCCCTGTTTGCTAGCCCCTCCCCCCATGCTTTTCCAGCCAATCAGATTATGCTGCCTGTTTGTATCAGTGCGAATGCAAGTGTTCAAATGATTGCACATTTGCATGTTGTATGGAGCTTTTTGAAAAATCCGGACAAAACCCCAGACTTGGACTTGTGGAGGATTTGGCTGCTCCCCTTCCAATTAATATGTATTTATGGGCGTGTCCGTATGAATGGATCACCATATGTTTGCATCCCATTCGTATTATATTGACCGTATAGACAAGACCTACATTACACAGGTACAACTAAGTAACGTCGCCAGGCTTGCTCCAGAGCCCACTTCAACAGTCAGCAGCCACATCAGGAGAAAGCCTGTTAGCTTGCTGATCAGGGCACAAGGAGGGTGACGTTTTCAGCCCCCTCCCACCAATGGGCAAGGCTGCCATGAGGAACAGCAACAGGATCCTGTTTCTGATGGTTGCAGCCTCACTTGCGGGTAGGCGGCACCTGGAAACGTTCTTTCTTGTGCCCCAATCAGCCGCCTAACAGACCTCCCTCACCAGATGCTGGTTGTTAAGGTGGGCTGAGGGGGCATTTATGTAATCTTACAGTAATACAGAACGGTGAATAAGGAGCAGTTATGTAGCTCTGGGTTATGATCCCATAACTGCAATAACAGAATACCAGCCTTTCACAGAACCGAAGCAGCCCAATTTTACCTGCCAGCATTTCACAGAACTGAAGCAGCCCAATTTTACCTGGAGTTATGATAATGTTATTGGCTTCCTTTATCATGTCAACTGCACTGTCCACATTCACTTCAGTATGGGTGCCAGTAATTTCCATTGGCTTTCCGCCAGCTGTTGAAGTGGTCCCATATCCACCAAGGATCACATTAGCAAGAGAACGGTTCATGGCCTAAGGGAGGGAAACAAACCACTTAAACAAACTGACTTTTATTCAAACACAATGGACAGCTGCATCATAAGTCATGTTAGTCTATTACAGCAAAGCAAACAAAAGTTAGGTGACACTAGATGCTTTGCTCTTTTACAACAGACATTGTTCCACAAAGCAAAAACTGTGGGTTTTTTTTAAGTATTCTCTCTTTATCCCACTCATAATGTTTCAGCCTTTAGATAATAAAACCAGGCAACATTGAACACACTCCTTCCTAAAGGCAATGGAAAATAGCAAAAACTTGGTTACTTTCAAAATATAGGAAAGGAGGAAAGCACAGGACTACAAAATGCGAAAAGATTAAACTGGAAAGAACATCAAGTACTAATTAAGGTTTAATAGCACTTAGTTATAAACATGGAAGATACGCATATAGTTTATACTTCTAATTTTAAAAAAAAACTCAATGAGGAATATAAAAAAGAGACAACAGCATTACTACCTAGTTTGTCAGTGTTAGTTCATCTCTACAATGAGTCATTTTAAAGAGATTCACTCATGTAGATTTGCTGCCACCCAGTGGCCATCAAAATGTAACCCTGGATGAAATTCATGGGGTCACCATAACTCGACTGGAGACTTGAAGGCACATACACACATGCTACATATCTTTTAGCTTTTTGCAGTATGTTTTTGGAATATCTATGAAGAACAATACACAGTGCCACCACTATTAAAATATGCTACTTGAAGTGTCCTTATCAAATGTGTAATCAGAAAAAAAAGCAATTACCAAAATAGAATAAAGAAAATTCATTCTTTTTAACAAGTTGGTCCAATACATCTTGCAACTAGGCAGAGCTTCAAACATGCAGCATACTATATATCATAGTATTTTTCAGTCTTAGCAGGATCCAGGTTTCCTGATCTGAACCCACTTCAAAGTACTGGTCCTCCCTTTGTAGACTTTAATTATCAAAATCTACATGGTGAATTAAGCTGAGGCCAGAATATCTAAGAAAAGGGTTCAGATGCTACACTGGATCTACTACTAATTTGCTAGATGGCTTATAGACAATTGGCAAGGGTTTCTGACTCTTATTATTTGACAACAAAAAAGGGGTTCTTTTGACTGGGGTAAGTACTTTGAATGTATTATGGAAAGAAAGTATAGCAGGTAGTTGGCCCTCTGTCCATTATTTTGTTCCAGTTGGTGACTCTTAAGATTCCAATAGAACAGAAATAGAGGAGGGAAGTAGATCCTCCAAACCTGAAATCTTACCACACCTGTTCTAAAGGATGACCTTGTTCCATATAAATGCAAATATTTATTAGATTTTTAGGTGACACCTTACTCTGTCTTCATGCTATGATGAGAGGTGCTGGGGGGGGGAGGCAAGACAGGGCCTTTTCAGTGTGATCTCCCAGAGTGATGAACAGAACAGCTGGAGTCCAATTTGTCTGGGAATTAGTCTATCACAACCCTCAAAATGTTAGGAAGGAGGTCTGAAGAAGGGGGAAGGAACTGGGAGGGTGGCTGGTTGGTAAGCAGTCAGGGAGTGAAGGTCTGAAACAAGAGCACACTATTGCTAGTTTCAATTTAGGTCAGGAAAAGAATGAATGTTTGGAGTACAAGTGAAGTCCAATTAAGGGGATGAACATACAGGGAGCTAAGTAACATTTTAACTAAGTAGGAGGGAAAAGGAAATATTAGTATAGTGAGAATATTATGTTGTTGTTTTGTCCCTTCGTCATTAATGACTTATGGTGACCCTAAAGCAAACCTATCACAGGCTTTTCTTAGCGAGATTTGTTCAGATGGGGTTTTCCATTGCCATCCTCTGAAGCTAAGAAAGTGTGAATTGCCCAAGTTCACCAGTGGGTTTCCATGGTATGAGTGGTGATTCAAACCCTGGTCTCCAGAATTCTAGTCCAACACCCAAACCACTCCACCACACTGGCTCTGAAGATATTATGGGCCATCTGAAAAAGGGAGAGGTGTAAGTAGGAATTCAGGGGAAGTTGAGGGGAAGATACAACTGAAGCAGTAACAGACTCTAGTTAGCTAGCCTTAATTTATGATATAGAGAAGTCTTTTTTAAAAAAACAAAAAACAATCTTTTTCTACTTTATGTTTAACCTCTGCTTGAGATAAATCTGTCAGACTCCCTGGGTCCCAGTCACCTATCATCAAAGATACAGGGACATACATTCTTGTCCAGTCCCAGTGTTGCCTTATTGCCCTTAAAGATCACCTAAGGACTGGGTTAAGAAAAAGGACAAGATGGGTGACAGGAACCCCATGGCGGTAATGTAGACAATATCTTAAAAACGAGCTCTGTTAGAGCGAGACTTTGGAATCCTCTGTCCTGGGAGTTCTGACTATTCCTGCTGTCCCAAAACATGTTTAAGGTTCCAGGTTAAGATGTTACTGTACCAGCAAATGTACCACTAAGAATGCAGACTGGAGATGCTGCTGGCTTACTGAGCTACAGGCCAGAGTTTTATGAGTGTGTTTTATTTGTCACATGATTATTTTGTTTAGCTGCTTTGGAGCTCCCTACTGTGTCAGAGATATGGGATAAAATATCTTAAGGACAGCCTTGTAAATAAGCCCACAAAATTAGTATCCAGAAAAAGCCACTGGCTACCAGGCTCCAACAAGTTTCCAGGAAAGAAAGAAGCATTTTGTAGCCAAAAAATACAATGCCAATCCCTGGCACACTGGAGAAAAAAACCTGCTGGTCCATCTCATCAAATGGCTTAAGAGAACTAAGAGAGTGGTAGGTTTCATTTCTATGCAGGAAAAAGTCCTCTCCTCCACAGCCAGCATGCAAATACAGGCTCTTTGCTTTATGGCAGGGTACTAAATACTGTATACTGCTTTTTCTGCCAGCAAAACTGGCTGGCAAACGTGTAGCAAAGTTCCTTCTCCTCCTGCTGCCAGCCTGCTCGCTCACTTACAGAGAATGACACAAATTTGCCTATCATGATCTTTGTTGTCTTCAGATACTATATGAATTGTCAAATACAAGGTTGGTCCAAAGAAATTAAGAAAGGTACAGTTGCTGTCAGCAAGACAAGTTTCTTGACTGGATGTTACCTGCATTCACCTCAATTATAAATATTAAACATTCCATGAGACAATACCTTTATCATGGATGGATGCTCAGCAAAGAACTCACTATGTCTAGACACTTCCCTTTCTGACTTTAAAAAGTGCCTGAAAACTCATTCCTTGGTTGTTGTTTTTTGTTTTAAAGGATCCATTTTTTCTACTTCTCCCACGCTGGCCTTTAATGTTCCTTCTCCTTTTCCCTCATTTTCTCAAAACTTGCAAAACATCTGTGAATTTTGATTTCATTCTCTTTTACATTTATCACTAAATTATATTGCTCTAGAAAGCAATTCAAAAGGCAGGAAGATGCTATTTGAATCGGTATTTCCCCTCCTTCCCCCCCCCCCCAAATTTCAGCTTCAAATTGGCTCCCAGCATTCATAAAACATTTTAAAAATCATTATAAACACATAATAATTAAATTTAAAAATTAAAAATAGCAAAGAAAAAAACACCTTGAGAAACAGGGAAGGAATAGACTGGACGAAGAAGATAGGAAGACAAAAAAAGGTTGAAAACACAAGAATCTAAGAATACAGACCAAAAAAACAAAAAAAAATCTTCCCAAATATGAAGATTAATTTGTTCTGCTGAACATGTTGGAGAGGGGAGGCATGTTTCTACAATTTCCTTACCACACACATGATATATGACAGGATGGCACCAGAGGAACCAATTAAAGCGCCCACAATTGTTAACAAGTTGTTGTTGAGGAGGAACCCTTCAGCACAGAGAGCCCAACCTGAGTAGCTGTTCAGTACAGTAATAACGACTGGCATATCAGCCCCGCCTATGGCAGCTGTGAGAGTGACACCCTGCAGAACAGAAATGAAAACATTGCTGAAAGCACAAGCTCTCAGGAAGGCACATTCATTTGCTGAAAACACTTCTGAATGGCTTCCAAGCCCTGCAGACACTACCTAATGTTCTCAACTCTTTTCTGAGTATCTACAAATTCTTTAACAAGATAAGACATAGTACATCAAAATAAAACAATATTCTGCAGTCTGACTGTTAGTATGCAACCCTACATACATTTGCTTACTTTTCATAATTTGGCTTTCAATCAGCATGCAGAAGGTCTAAAAGTTAAGAGGGGCAATCAAACTACCTTCCTGAGCCACTAGCATTCCACCCAGCACTGAACATGCACAAAAATTAACAACTTTGCATAGCCTTTAAACCACTGGATTTACAGAGCAAAAAGGAGTCTTCTAGACCATCTAGTCTGATCCTCCACTTTATATAAGAAACCTAGTTAAGAGTATTACCAACATATGGCAGCCCAATCTTAGCCTCAAGACCTCTACCAAGGGAGAGGCTGCTAGTCCTCTAGATCAGGAGTGGGCAAGTGCAGAGGGGATGGGGTCCATATCCTCCCCTGTGCACACCCAACAAGCCACACCAGCATGTCTTGGTACCCCAAAAGTGATGCAGCATCACTTCTAGCCACCATCTGGGCCAATTTTCAGCTTTTGTGTGTGTGTGTGTGTGTGTGTGTGTGTGTTTTCTAAGTTATGGGTTGGGCTCTGTGTGGTTGGAGGAAGTAAACCACTGCTTTGTGGGTGGGTTTGTGGGGCTGGGGCCAGTTTGAGAGTGAAAGTACATTTTTTAAAAAAAGATTGGGGGGCTTTGGGGGCGTTTAGGGGCCATACCTGGGATCCCAAGAGCCAGATGCAGACTATGTGGCACAATTTGCCCACTCCAGTCTAGCTAACTGGTTCCATTGTCCAACTGTTCTTACATCAATAAATTTCTCCTAATGTTCAACCGAAACATACTCTCTGATTAACCTAAGCCCATTGGATCAATTCCTGTTACTTGGGGCAGCAGTGAAGAAGCTCTCCATGTGACAGCCTTTTATGTGTTTGCGAAACAAGCCTCAGTGAGTTCAACAGGACTACAAGGTAAGTGAGCACAGGACTGCAGCCTAACGAGGAAGCAATCCAGTGGTCCCTGGCAGCATGTCCTAGAAGCCACAGGACTTTGCAAATCTACTTTGCTGCTTGCAGAGGGAGAAGTCTGCCAGCAGAGATGCTGGTACATCCCCAAATGCTTCATTCGTGTGACTGATCTGATGTTGCCTCTCCACCACTGGACCTCTGACAATAGAAACAAAAGTCCAAAGACCTCTTCCTGTTTCTCCAACATGTCCTCCAAATTTGCCCTCTTTGCCACCAGAGTCTAAAACCAACAATAGTAGTTCCATTTTTAAAAAAAATACTACTCTACTTCCTTAGTATCTTCTGCTGGTATCCCATAGCACACTAGTGTTCTACATACCAAAGGGAAATAACTGCTTCATTAATACTTGCTACCTTATCTCATCTCTGGCATACCAGTAACAAAAGTGAATATCTGCATTGGTATTTAGAGTTTGGAATTTTTTATGAATTCAAAAGTTGAGATTTTTCACTTACCATAACAGCAGATAGAGCTGATACAGACCCTAAACAGGTGAGCCCAGTTGTGTAACTAGGATCAATCATATAGGGAATCATTCCACCTACACTGGCAGCTAACAAACCAGCATTCAATAAATGCCGTCCAGGTAAGAGAAGTGGGGCAGAATTTAAGATACCTGGAAGAATAAAACAGTGTCATTAATATTCTAGAACTGGCCTGCTTAAAAGAAATTAGAAACAAAAAGAGGTCAGGGGTTTAGGAGACCACAGTCTCCTTCAAACTCCTTCTCTATTGTCCTCTACCAACACATCTCAAAATGTCTGTCTTACGTTTGGTTCCGTTAACAGCCTCCTTCCACAGAAATGAGATGCAGAAAATGCTGGGCTCAATATCACCACAATCATGACCCTCATGATCTCACTTGGAATGTGCCTGGTATGAAGAAGACTGAAGTACCCCAAGCAAAGAATGGGTGGACTAATGAAGTACCCCAAGCAAGAGTGGGTGAACTAATGTCCAGGCAGCCCTCCACACCTTTTGGTTTTGTGGACTGATGGAAAAGGAATTCAAAATTCTCAGTGAAAGTATCCATTTTTCATTTCCCAAGACTGGAGACAAATCCTTGGAAAGATATATACCTGCAAGGCTTGCAGTGCATTTCAGAGAAATCAAATACAGTTGCCCCTCCACATTCGCGAACTTATCATTCGCAGTTTTGAATATTCGCGGTTTTGGGAGGGCCCTCCGCCCTCCCAAAAGCAGTGACAGGGGGCCTCCGAAGGCCCCATGAAGGCCTGGGGAGGGAGGGGGAGGGCCGGGGAGGCATCCACGGGGCCTCTGGAGATGCTCCGAAGGCCCCGTGAAGGCCTGGGGAGGGGGGGGGCGGGGAGGTGACTGAAGGCCCCATGAAAGCCTGGGGAGGGAGTGGGGAGGCAGGGGAAAGTGACTATGGGGCCTCCAGAGGCCCCGTGAGGGAGGCCAGTCATTATTTGTGGAATTTTCACATTCGCGGAGGTCTGTGGAACCTAACCCCTGCAAATGTGAAGGGATGACTGTACACACAAAATGTGTACTTATTTTTTAAAGTGTTCACATTAGCAGCTACTAATGCACAAAACTGAAAAATACGCATAAGCATGCTTTAGTCAAGAGGGGGGGAAATGCAAACAAAAATGCCTTTTTTCATGTGGAAGAGATGTATAAATTCGTTTAGAAGAAAAACGTCTTGTGACCTGATAGTGTAAAAACATGTGAGAGTCAGAGAAACGCAACAAAGATAACAGATTTTTCACACCCTTGGAACTGATTCATAAACAGAATAAATTCAATACCTACTTCAGTAGCTGGCTAGTACCTGCACATTTTGAGGAAATATTCCCGCATCCTGTGGAGCCTAAAAACATGCTCTCTAGATTTATGGGGTTTTGAAAATACTATTTTGCAACCTAATCTGAATCCCAGATAGTTAGCATGACATAAAAATCTTCCTAAAATATTTCAGTTCCAGTTGCACCATACCAATGTTGTACAGATATAAGAGCTTAAGGAGATTTTCACATGGGGCCAAAATGCCCCGTTACTGCCCCACCACCTCCTCTCCCGTTCCTGTCACGGAAGAACGTAAATCTTTCACACACTTACCTTAATTCCACGGCAGGACGGGTTCCCCCTCCCCTCGCTGGCCGGCCATAAATGCAGCTGTCGAAAGGCTGCTTTTACGACAAGCCGTCTGAAGCGTTATCACGTTATCATGTGATAACGGCCGGGCGATAAATTTAAAAAATAAAACTCCCCCAAACATAAAATCAGTTCACCAAGCACAAAAACACACTTTAAATCACACAATCAAAACAGGGAGGGTAAAATAAAGGGTGCCACTTACCTGGATGTCCAGATAGTACCAGGAAGTGCTCGGAACAGACCTACACTCCGCTGCTGTCATTTCGGAACAGGAACGGGGCTCCTGTTCGCACACCCGTGATTGCATGATAACAACGGAATGGGAGGTCTATTCACGATAAAAAATCGTGATTGCATTGTTCCGGAAAAGTAACGGGAGCAGGATGGATGCAGGACTGAACAGGGTCAATGTCGTTCGAAAGGGAAAACCATTCCCAACCCTGTTCTGTTCCTGCCACGGGATATATAGCCTGTGTGAAAATCTCCTAATTCTCAGTGCATCTTTCTAATGATGGTGCTGTGTCTGGACAGTACGACATCAGACTGTACCATATTACATAGCTATTAGGAAGAAAGAAAGAAATCTAGCATGCCAAAGAGCCTATCTACAGTGGTGTTTTGTGAGCACAAAAGAAATTCAATTGAGTGAGTCCATGCCTGCAATCTGAAGTGATACAATCCAGATCCAGGGTTATCACCTCAGTGGGAACTAAATCATAAGAAATATGCAGATAACATCCCTATATGCATATGGGCACACACATGTACATTTGAGAATGAACACACAATTCTTCTAAAAAGAGAGGTAGTGAATTACCTTGTAGCTTTCCATAAGCAACAAGAGAGCCACTGAAGGTTACACCGCCAATGTATGTGCCCAGATATGCCACAATTTTGGTGAGATTTGCTGCTGCATCTGTAGCAAAGTGAGGATACTCAATCATGTACTCTGCAACACAGGTGAGAACAGCAGCCAGGCCAACCAAGCTGTGGAATGCAGCTACTAATTGAGGTAAATCTGAAATCTGGATACGTTTAGCAATTGTCAGACCTATAAAGACAAAAGGGGAAGGATATTAGGCACAGTTGTATGTTAACTAGTGATCTTGTAAAAGATCATTTAGACTATAGAACAGAGATAGGGGAACGCATGGCACTCTAAAGGCATCTCTCATCACCCCTCACCCTAACTATGCTGGGTAGGGAGCTGCAGTTTAACCACATCTGGAAGGCCATATCTCCCCCTTGCCCCCATATAGTTTTCCCATTATAATACCTAAAGTTTCTACAGGATTAACACTGACATGCAATTTCTATAGATTAGACTTTACAAAAATCAAGAATCAAATGCTTAACCACAAATAAAAGAGAGCTGCCTTATATACCAAAGATAGCTCCACAATAAAGTCACCTCAGAACAGTCAGTATCTATAATGCAAAAAACTTAGGAGCTGTTTTATACTAAATATTTCTGTCTCTGTCCTTCAAAGCTCTATGATTTCAGATAGTAGCCCTTTGTATCTCAGTTCATTCAAATCTAGTTAAATGAACATTAAACCTTTGGCCTAACAGATTCCAAAGTATGCACTTCCACCCTGTGTTATTGTCTCCTGCCACTAATTATAGCAAAACAACAAGGGAAGAACAGCCAAATTGAACTGCAGGGTCCCTTGGCAAGGGAACGGGCCTGTGCTAAGGGCTACCCTGGCACACTGGGAGGAGGGAAAAGGCTTCTGCCGTAAAAGGCCAAAACTTCCTGCGTAAGGCTCAGATCATTAATCCATGTAGTAAACTAGATGTTGAATGAGGTACAGCTGGCCTTCAATCTCAATGCTCCAAGACTTCATACTAAGATCTTTCCCAGCTTGGCATTCCAAAACTGAACTGCCATCTTGAGCAACATAGTTACATAAATTATATATGTATACAATTTATATACATATACTATATATTATACGGGACCGCCTCCTCCCATATAATCCTCCCCATGCACTCAGGTCCTCTAGGAGGAATTTGTTACAACCTTTAAAAACTAGGCTTTCTTCTACCTCTTTTCAGTTATTGCTCCCAGATTATGGAACGGCCTGCTGGATGAGATCCGTCATATCACCACTCTAAATAGCTTTTAAAAAGCTCTTAAGATGGATCTCTTCTGGCAGGCCTTTCCAGAATAGATACCCGGCCATCAAAAAAGGAAATCTAGCTTGTCCGATCTCGACACTGCCACTGTCCATTGTTTATTTTTATTTTCTTATTTTTTATTTTTTGCATTTTTTAAGTATGTTTTAATTCCTAAATTATTTAATTGTATTTTAAGGGGGGGGGATTGAGGGTTTGGATGTATATTTTAATTGTTGTAAGCCGCCCCGATTGCGTTTTGTAGAGGGGCAGGATATAAATATTATTATTATTATTATTATTATTTCCAGTTTTGAGCCACAGTATATGAACAGAGCTGCCCACTGTTACATTGAGCCAGCATAGTATAGTGGTTTAATTGCTGGACTCCAGAAAACTGCAGTTCAAATCCCTGCTTATCTGTGGAAACCCACTGGTTAACCCTGAGCAACTCACACCCTCTCAGCTTAAGAGGAAGGTATGCAATAGGAAACCTCTTCTGAATAAATCTTGCCAAGAAAATCATGACAGTGTCACTGTAAGTCGGTATTGACTTGAAGGCACATTAACAACAATAAACCAGAAATGCCAAACAAACATGGCTACTTTATTTAAGGTCCAGATCCCCACATCAAGCCTGGGTAAACTGTGGCCCTCCAGACGTTTCTTGACTCCAGCTCCCCCTTATCTCCTTCAAGACGAGCCAAGGATGAAAGCTGATGGGAGGAGGAGGAGGAGTTCACCAATATCTGGAGGGTCACAGGTTCTCCTTCACTGTTCTGTATGCTAAAAGGACATCAGAAATAAAGTATGAATTCTCATGGAAGTACAAAGGCATCCAAAAGTAGCATGCAATTAGACAGGGGGTCCTTTCACACTACACAGCAATAGCACTATGATTACACTTCAGCTGCCATGGCTGCATCCTATGGAAGCATGGAATTTGCAGTTTAGAGAGGGGCATTTAGAATTTGCAGTCAAACATCTCTAGTGCATCACCATACTACAAACCCATAGGATGTTGTCGTGATGTTCCATAGGATGTTGCCATGATACTATAGTGCTTTAATTGAGAAGTGTGAATGTGCCCAGAATGTCCATATAGCTAGTATGTCCAGTTTTTTCTAGACCAGATGATGATGTTTTAGCTCTGCACTCACCTATAGTGCCACCAAGGGCCATTGCCCCTGACATTTGTGCCAGCAGCTCAGGTGATGGCTTTAGACCTCCAAGTGTAGCTGCCAAGCCCCCAGCGACACCTATCATTCCCAAAGCATTGCCTAGTCGAGCCGTTCCCTGGGTGGAGAGGCCAGCCAGAGCACCAACACAGCACAGGCCTGATCCCAGATATATCATCTTTAAAGGTGAATATAAATAGACATACGTATTATTTATAAGGCACTTAAAACTGTTCAAGATTGTAAAAATATTATAGATAGTGAAGAACAATACAAATACTGCCCACAGTTATGAAACCTAAAGGTAAAGGCAAGAGTAAACCATATTAGGCAGGAAAACAAAAGGGAGAGAAAGAAAAAGCAAGAATCTACCTACATAAGTTTATAAATCTTGCCAACAACACTGGGTATGCTATGTCAGGGTATGGGATATGCAAGCTCTGGAAATTCATGCTGTAAACAGATACAAGGACGGACAGGCCCTTGAAGGGCAAGCAGGATGTAAACAGTCTTGCATCTGGCATATAGTGTGAGAGCCAGCTTTATCAGTGTGAGAACACAGGATGTTTTATTAGCTCTGACATAGCTGTACTGAGACTGTGCTGATGAGAGTTTGTCTCACAGAGTGTGTGTGTGTCTGCTGACTGCAAGATACAGCTTTTCTTACTGATGTTTTCTCTGTTATTTTCTGTAAATATTCTTTTATGTACCTATAAAGTGTAGGGAGCACCATCCAAGTGTCTCTGTGCTTATTACTATCCTAGAGGATATGCTGGGAGTATCTGGATCAACTTCTGCTACTCTGCCACAGATTTTTGGCTACCTCGATATCTGAGCATGTACAGAGTTCCAGTGGGGCTATGTATCGCATCATGCTATATCCCAAAGCATTACATTTAACCTCCCATACATTAAAAAAAAATGTGTTCCCTATGACATTCTTCCAAACAACCTTGTAAAATGTGGGCTAGACAAGTTAAACTGTTAAATGGATTTGTAATTGTTTGCCCAGCCAAACCCAAAGGGTGCTCAGCAGTGACTCCTCTTCATCTTGGAAAGATGTGACCAGTGGGGTGCCACAGGGTTCTGTCCTGGGCCCAGTGCTATTCAACATCTTTATCAATGACTTGGATGATGGAATTAGGGCCATACTTATCAAATTAGCAATGACACCAAATTAGGAGGAGTCATGAGTCAACAGTGTGATGCGGCAGCTAAAAAGGCCAATGCAATTTTGGGCTGCATCAATAGAAGTATAGTGTCTAGATCAAGGGAAGTAATAGTGCCACTCTATTCTGCCTTGGTCAGGTCTCACCTAGAATACTGTGTCCAGTTCTGGGCACCACAATTCAAAAAAGGATATTGACAAATTGGAGCGTATCCAGAGGAGGGTGACTAAAATGGTGAAAGGTTTGGAAACCATGCCTTATGAGGAAACACTTAGGGAGCTGGATATGTTTAGCCTGGAAAAAAAGACAGTTAAGGGGTGATATGATAGCCCTGTTTAAGTATTTGAAGGGGTATCACATTGAAGATGAAGCAAGCTTGTTTTCTGCTGTTCCAGAGACTAGAACATGGAACAATGGATGCAAGCTCCAGGAACAGAGATTCCACCTCAACATTAGGCGGAACTTTCTGATAGTAAGAGCTGTTCAGCAGTGGAACACACTCCCTCGGAGTGTGGTGGGGTCTCCTTCCTTGGAGGTCTTTAAACAGAGGCTGGATGGCCATCTGTCAGGGATGTTTTGATTGTGTATTCCTGCATGGCAGGGGGTTGGACTGGATGGCCCTTGTGGTCTCTTCCAACTCTACAATTCTATGAAAACCCCTCTTTGAACTAGTGTTTTAAGGATATACTGATTGAAATTATAGGACTTCTGAAGAATTTTTGAAAATATATATTTGAAATTTAACAAACCTCACCTTCCCCCTCCTCCTTTCTAGAATGGTATCTGAAAAGCTACAGTAGACCCCAGTTTGCATTTCTATGCACATCCAAGCTGATTCAGCCTTAAAGAAATCATTAAGATGATGACCCACTCCCAGAAGAATACCTTTAGCCTTAATTTGGCTTTATTTTCAGATGGATAGTGAAGAAGCAACATTATCAGCAGTGATGCCTTTTCCCCTTCAGGTGACTGCCTCATGCTGATGCAGATAGCCTAAACAAAGACACCCAACCCTCACTCCCCAAGGTATATTTATACCTGTTCGATGTTATAACCACTTTGAAGAGCTGCTCCGTATCCACCCACAAATACGCCTGCAGGTAACAGGTATAAGTAATTGTATTCAGGAGGATCCGTAGGCCGCTTGAACATATCCAACATCCTCTGCGTGACCAGGAAGCCACCTTTCCCATAAAAAGACAAAAATTAGATTGAAAAAGAGTATTATCACAGGAGTGGGGAAACAGTCTAGATATTTTGGACATAAACTTCCAGAAGCTCCAGGCAGCATGACCAATGGTAGGGGACTGTGGAAGGTGCAGTCCAAAACATCTGAAGGACCAAAGGTACTGGTGCATATGCTAGTGGATGTGGCAGCCATCTGGTTTATTGCACTGAGCTCCAGAAGAATGGCTACCAGCTGGGCAGACATTGTGGGTGTGTTTGGTGCACCAATAACATGGGGAAAATGTAGTTGTTAGGAAGGACACAGAAAGCCAAAATCACCAAGTGAATTTCCTCCAAAATACTATCTGACCCACATGCAGGAAACAATAACCAAGTACAGTTGAGAAAACTCAATGGGTGGCTAAGACAGTGGTGCAGGGAGGAGTTCTTCAGATTTTTTTTGATATTATTATTATTATTATTATTATTACACTGGCAAACATTCTGGGACAAGCCAGGCCTGTACAAAAGGGGTGGACAGCACTCAAACCATGATAGGACCAGATTACTGGTGCTTAACATTAAAAAAAGTCAAACACCTTTTAAACTGAACCCTGAGGGAAAGCTGATAGGAGGTGGGAAACACAGTATGGGTTGAATCACCCTTATCCACCACAAGTGCAACCAACACTGTGACAGCAAAACACTTGTGGGACTTTATTATTCAAGCCTGAAGGGCTCAGCTTTTTGATGAACAGGAACAAATTAACCTGCCTGAAACTTTTATTTTACTAATGGGTCTCTCTTCCCCCCGCCCCCAACAAGCACACTAAATTTCTTATCTTAGTCTCTTCTGATGCCACTGTTTTGGTTCACTGCTTGTGGAACTAAAGAAGAAAGCTGGAAGAGGCTTGGTACCTGCAATGTTCACAGAAGACACAAAAGCAGCAAGAACCGCAAGGCTCTGAGGCATAGTTTCAGGAAGGTATTTCCCCCCCATCAGTGCCAGTCCACCAACGGCAGTTAGCCCTGTTTAAAATAAACAAAGAAATAGATACCCATTTAAGTTCTTGTGTAGCAGAGAGAGAAAATTATTCTTGACTCTTATTTATACTTCCAAATCAATAACTTTTTACTAATTGATGCCACCACATTTGAATCAACTATTTATTTTTAAAAACATTTTATGCTGCTTTTCAAGTATGCTGCTCTCAAGGTAGCATGGAATATGAAATTTAAGTACAAATACCTACAAAACATAAAAACGGAGCATCACGTTGCATAAGAGTGAGATCCATAATTAAATCCACTAACAGTCATTAAAAGCTGGGCAAAATACACACTGCTATCTAATTCTTGTACATTTGATATCTCCAGTAACACAGCTAGGAATCATCATTTCACTAGATCTCTACAAGTTACATCTAAGCACTTGGATGGTCTTCTTTTCTCATTTGCCTTCTTGTCTTCTCTATCTTCCATCCTTGCATTGTTTGTTGTTGTTGTGTGCCTTCAAGTCATTTCTCACTTTATGGCAACCCTAAGGCAAACTATCATGGGGTTATCTTGGCAGAATTGTTCAGAGGGGCTTTGTCCTTGCCTTCCTCTGAGGCTGAGAGAGTGTGACTTGCCCAAGGTCACATAGTAGGTTTCCATGGCTGAGTGGGGATCCAAACCCTGGTCTCCCAGTGTCCTAGTCCAGCACTCAAACTACTACACCACACTGGGGTCACTTGTGTCACTCTCCCTTATAAAACTGGGATTTGGGGTGGGGGACAGAGTTCTTATGAGTCAATTGGCAAGGCATTTTATTTTTTAAAAAATTACTAAGTCAAAATAATACTAGATTTGGCCTTACCCCATTCGTCCTGTCTATCCTTACAAAGATTCAGTAAAGCTGACATAACACTGGATACAGGAAAGTGCTTAGTCAAGTTATTTTCCAGTGCATATAGAATTTTTCTATTAGTGCTGCCTGGCTCTGAATCTCCAGTTTTCATGGCTTTTTATCCAGATGGAAAACTAGGGTGCAAATGCTCCTGTTTTAGGGGGTTCACTTACAGGCAAGAGGAAAGGGCTTGTGTACAAATCTCCAGCTCATCTAATAGAGCAGCAGCCTGCTATAGTTTGCAAAAGTCAATTGATTTGTTGATGTAACTTGCAAAGACAATCCAGGGGGTCTATAAATCTACTTAGTTAGCCTCCTCCTTCCCTCCCAGGCTCACCCTCCACTCTGCACTGCATCCACCTTCTGGCAAGAAGCAAGGAGGCTAGATTGAATGTTCCTTATCCCATCTCTACATAAGTGAGAAGGAATAATCCCCTCATTTCATCTTGATCAGGGAACAGCCTCTTCAACTAAGTTTTGTGTCTTAGTTTCCAAACAGGAAAATATGTTCTCTTACGCTCTCTTGCTGTGACAAGCTGTGAGCAACTGTGGTTGGTACTTCATGCACAGTGCTTGATGACATCACCAGGTTCCATCCCTCGGTCTCAGCTTTTGACTTGGAAACGTCAGGGCCAGCGGCGATCCCAAACTGGCTACCCTATTTGATACTTATCTTCTAAAGAACTTAATCTTCATTGTCAACCTTTTCCTTAGACATAGCTTAACAGCATCAGACTCAATTTACAGCCTTCCTTCTACCAACCTGACTATCATCCTGTACTTGTTGCAAACTCACTCTTTACTATGAAATTGGCTATGCCAGCTGGGGATAATGGGAGTGGTATGCCAACACATCTAGAAAGCAACAGGTTGGCTGGGGCTGCTCTATACTTTAACAGTTTGTGGCACAATAACTTTATTAGTCTCTAAGATGTCAAGGGGGCGCTATTATTTTTTGTAATAATAGTTAAGAACACAAGTTTTGGGTCTGTGAGCACATTATATAGCAGCAAACCCAAATTGTCCACCAAACAGATCCTCAAACGAGGAACTAAAACCAATCCAAGCTGAATAATGGGAGTACCTGGACACACATTACCAGACATGTTTTCATTTCATTCACACATTTACATTTTCTATGCAAAACTGCCCTCACTTATTCAGGATGCAAACATCAATGTCTAGATCTAAAACAGATTAGAGTACCTGAGATGGCATTAGTCACAGACATGAGTGGTGAGTGGAGTGCAGGAGTCACACCCCACACAGTGTGGTACCCAACGATCCCAGCCAAGCCAAACGTTGTCACCATTTGAGTGAAAGCTGAATTTGGAGCTGCAATGCCCAGCCCAAGCATGCTAGCAAGCCCTGTAAGAAAACAGAACATTCAGTCAAGGAAAATACAGCAATGCTTCAATAAATGAAACCAAAAAACAGTATGTTCTAATATGAGTTTTAAGCACAGATAAAAGTGTTGTGGTCCCTGCACATGTACAAAAACTACATACAAAAACCACATGCAAACTATTCTTTTTTACAAGCACTGAACCCAATTATAAGACAGCCAAGCCAAACAGATTTTTTTTTCCTTAGAGTAAGCTTTGTAGCATTTTTAGGTGACCTAAATAGCATACAAACAGTGGAAATCCAATTAAGACAGCATGTAAGGGCTTCAGACATTCCACTGCATTTTCCCCTCTCTTTGTTTTCCCATCTCCCAACTTCGTAAAGGTTTTAGCTTTCAGCAGGTATCAAAGTAAACATGAAATATTTTGTGATATCCTAGCACTAAAGGGTGATATTACACAATAATGTATTTTACATATATCTGCAGAAAATACATGAGCAGTGAGAGTGTCAAGCTCAGTTCTGAACTTGAAAAGCAGAATGACATTTTAATACAAACAACAATTTCCCATGTCATCCTACAAGCACAGGATTGCACTGTGTTGTATTTTACACATAAACTGTTTTCCTTTAAAGAAGATACAGGGTTTGAGTCCACATTCAAAATGTACAATTTTACTCTAAACATATACACCATTTTCACCAATGTCTCAATCTTCAGGGAGTTATCAGAAGAGAAAGAAACTTTTTAAAAAATGCAACACTGGCAAGTTAAAGTACAGCATGAAAGAGGATTTGCTCATTTCTGGTTCTCTTGAAAATAGGTCCAGCCTCAAGCTTACTATACATGTACATACATTATCACATGTATAAAATATAAGTTAACATGTAACAACACGTCATAAGCAGAAAACATAATAAGGCCTTCACTGAACAATAAGACCTTCGGTGCTTTCTTGGTTAGTTTGTTTAAAAAAAAAAAAAACAAGCCTTAGGAACATATGAAGCTGTGTTACAATGGAATCAAACCATTGATCCATCCAGCTGAACCCTGTCCACCATGCCTGGCTATGCTTATCTTTCAAAATAAACAAAACTGGGTGTGTTCAGGATGGTATGATGGTAACCTTATGACAAAGTTCCAAAAGTGCAGTTTTACTTTGGAGAAAGCCTTGCTTTGCCAACTTAGTATTATATTCAAGACTACTGAGTAGACTGCTGAGGAAAGTCTCTGCTGAAGGGGAATGAAGGGGGTCTATACAATGCTATGGGGTATAATGGCCAAAAAGTTAAGTTGACTAGTATTTTAAAATGTACTGTCAAAAACAACATACAAAACAGCATAATATTACAAATAAAATGTATCACATCAAGCTATTACAGGAGTATTTTAAGCACCATATTCCAATTTTCTTTCTGTGCACAAAGATAAATTGATAAAGTAATAAACTTAAAATAGATTTTTCAAGAACGTCAAAAGCACTGCTGGAGAGCCATGTAGATTTTTTTTTAAAATGAACCCACTTGCCCTGCTCCCAAAGATAGTAGCAGTTTATTTCACACTAGGCACTAAGCGGTTTCCAATGTGTGTTAGCTAATTGCCCCCACATCCCCTATGAAAGGATGGAAGGCCAAGTGAACCTTGGAGCCCTTGGGATAGAACTTGCAACATTGTGGCTGCGGTACTGGCATTTAACCACTGCTCCACCAGTTGACACATCAAAATACATCTATGTGATTTTATGGCATGATCAACCCTTAGTCCTTAGTCCTGGATAGCTTTAAGCCATTTTTGGCTGGAGATTTTGCAGAGCAGTCAGAGTATTACACTTGTTTCTCACCTGCTGTGTATGCAGAGGCAGTAGTCATTGTCTTCCTGAAGGGTGTAATAGTGGCAGCTTTCTCTGCTTCCAGCTGTGCTACCGTCTTCTGTTTCACAGGTGCTGCTTGAGGGATGTTCTTTGGAGGAGGTGCTGGGAAAATCACCTTTCCATCCTGAGAAAACGCAGTTATAATTTACCCAAGAGATCAGAGGACCTACATTAGTGGTCTGCAACAAGTAGTCTCCTGAGTCAAACAAAGCCTTCTAAAGGGTTCTTGCCTTCCACTTGTCAACACAAAAGCAGAAGGATAACATTAAGGGAGAAGTAGCTAACCCCATGGGGTTTGCAGCAATTTACTTGGGGACTGGCCCACATCTTCTGCACCTCCTGGAAGCAGGTTCTCAAATAAATATACTGTAGCGGCAAACTAGGGCATTGCTACTCTAAGTAGTGGTACCTGGACCAATGCCAGTCCATAAGCCACTGGTTGCCAGTCTGCAAAGTTTCCAGCAATGAAAGGAACAATTGCAGCCAGTGGGCACAAACACGGTGGGGGAAAGTTGCAGATTCCCCACATGAGATAGGTTGAGAAGCACTAGAATAGGGGTTTCATACTAGTGAAAACTATAAATAAACAACGATCAATAAGGCAACTACGGAACTGTCTCCACAGCAGACACCTCTCTTTTTGCAATAAGGCACAGCTATAACCCTCCTCCCCTTGAGGGGAATTTCAGAACTTTTGGGAAAAAAATGAAAGGTACTTATGTCTTCAGGAAGCCAATTTTCACCTGGGACAGCCAACAGAGGGGTTTTTTGTACACTGTTCACCCCACCGTGAGGATAACTTCCCAAATTTTTCCTCAAGCCCTTTAAAAGGTTGTAGACAGCAAAGGTGTACTCAAAAGGTGTGCACTATCCCACTTGGGGCAAAAACCCACGAGAAATATTATTCCATCCATTTGCAAAGAAAGGGAGCTCCAGCCCAGTCCAGGGTAAATGTCTGAGGGTCCAGGAAAACAACAAGAAAATTTGGGGATTTTTTTTTCTTTTTTTACCCCATTGATAAATATTCTTCTTTTTTTTTTCCAGTAGAAACACTTGAAACTTTGGGGAATGCAGGAAAAATATTGTACTACATATTTTATCTTTTGGAATTAGTGAAATGCTTTTTTAAGACAAGGGTTTACTTGCTCAAAATGTCAAGAAATCTGCAGTATGAAGAACTGTTTGTATAACAGTATGACAGTCTAAAGAATTACGGGACAATAATTTCTATACATACATTAGACCTATAACATTCAAGCACAAGATACATTTTATGTCAAGATCTACAATCTGCCGTCTTCATAAGAAAAACACATTTGGGGGCTTTCAGTGCTTGTGATAATAATATATTACTAAAAAGTTCACTATTTGCAATGTTAAGTTAGACATTACATTCAAATATGCTACTAGCCTAGTCCTTAAGACGGTGACTGTTTCTGCCTACCATATACACTCAAGTATAAGTCATGGGAGAAATGACAAGAAAAAATTTGGGGTGACTTATCCACAGGTCAATACTGGAATCAGATGACAATGACACCAGCTAGATGAGCTCTGTACTCACCACCATTTGGGGTGCTTGAGGTGGAGCAGAGTGGTGGCAGCCATTTTTAATAGCTGCTTACTATCTCTCTGTAAGCTTCACAAAGTGAGGCTTATACATTAAGATTAAGCCCTTATAGAGAATGGCCACTGCCCAAAATGGCAGGTGTGCTGCATTCTTCAGGCTCCCCCACGTTGCTGCTGAATGCTGCTCAGGTTGAAAAAGAAGGTGGGGAAGGAGAGAAGCTTACCTTTTTTTCCTCAGATTTGGGCAAGGGACAGGTAATGGGGTGGGAGTGCTCCTTATTCACCCCATCACACCAAGAGGGGCTTCTCGTCTCTGCCTCTTGTCACTGCTTTCTGCTGGGTCCATAATAGAGGCAGTTTCATTCCTTGCTCTTCCCCACCCCTATTTTTTCCGGACACATTCTAGTCCCCCACCTCAATTATATTATTTTCCCTATCTGTAATAGTATAGATGTAGACATTTTAAGATCAGCAATGCAATTTACACCCCCACACACACACACCATTGTAATCCCTCAAATAAGCAGATCTTCTCCTTCTCTTTAGCTCTTCCTAAATCTGTTCCCTTTATGTATTTTTAAAAGGAGAGAAAAAGCTTTGTTTGTTACATGCCCCTAAATTTTCCCTCAACTTATCCACAGGTCATAGCAAAATCCATAATCTTGCCTCCAAAACCTGCCCTTAACTTATACATAAGGTCAACTTATACATGAGTATGTACGGTATATAATACATTTTAATTTTTTAATGACAAAAATGACAGTTTCTGTTACCATGTTTTCCTACTTGTGAACTAGCAAAAACTAAGATACACGTGGTTAAGTAACATAAGGGGTAGCATTTTGTAGCTCTATCTTTAGTAAAGGCATCATTCACAATTTCACTTGGGCAAAATTAAGGCTTTTAGTTTTCAATTTCATTAACATGCCCAGTAGTAACATTTTCTTTGTTAAGTTACGAAGCACATTATGCTGCTAAAGCAGTAAAATAAGTTTAGGCTTGATAAAAAAAAATTAAAGTACTGTATATTTTTCAATTCTTCTCCAAAATTTCTGCCCTGCTTCCCTTGTTCAAAAAAGAAGTTGGGGGAGTATCTCTTTTCCCATTTTGGAAATTCTACATCCTTACTCCAGAGGCCACAGTCCTGCTATACCCCTCCCCAAATTACCTTCTTTGCAAGGAGACAGTGGAAATGGGTGTTGGGGAAGGGAGAAATGCTGTTGGGGAATGATCTGACCTCCAGACATGGAGAAAAGCAGTTCAACCCTCAACATCAAAACTGTTCCTCAGCCCTAATTTACAGTGATACCATAGGTGCCATGACTCCATGATTTGTGTGCATAAGGTCCCAATTTAGTTGCTGGTGCTCTAGGTGATACTGGGAAAGATGCCTGCACAAAGCACAGAAGGGCTGCTATGGTTCAGTGGCAATAATATTAGGCTAGATGGACCAATGGTCCCACTCGGTATAAGACAGCTGTCTATGCTCCTATACACATCTGCCAAGCTTCTGGAAAGAATGAGGGCACTGTAATAACATTAAAGATTAGTTTTTATTGTTATTACAGTGCCTTCTTTATAAAAAGCTAATAAACAGCTTCTTAAAAAAAGTGACAACGCGGCTCTAATAAATTTATATTAAAGAGCTGGTGGGTCTGCAACCAACACTTAGTTTAACCCTTACACAGTCTTCTGAACTCAGAAGACCAAAAATTAGTGAAACTATGCCAGGATGAAAGGATGCAGGAATGCCACTGTAAAATAAAAAAGTGTTAATAGTACACAGCAAATGCAACAAAGCCAATCTCCCTTGCACACTCTAATTTGAACACTGATTTGAGAATCTTAAATCATAATTTGAGATTTGTCATAATTTCAATTAAACAAACCTTACCTTCCTAACCTTAAAAAAACCAAAATAGCTTTACCCACCTTCATCACCACTGTTCCTCTAACAACATGGTCCAGAGTACCGTAGTCAAATTCATCTTTTAGGTTGAAATAGAACTTCTCTTTGTCTGGGCTGATGGCTTTTAGGAGCTTGGTAATGTTATTGGAATACAGAGTGCTGGCTTGAGTAGCCATTCGGCTTGGAAGATCTGTATAACCTATGTGTGTAACTCCCTGCAGACATCAAAAATATGGTTTTATAAGTAAACATGCTGAGACAGAACGTAGGAAAATAGACCATGAACAAAGATCCCATTACTAGAAATCAACATCTAAGCAGTACTAGAAATCAACTAATAACACTACCACAACCAACACTGTAGGATTAATTCCATGGGACATTAGGAATGTCTTTTATGTTGAAATCTATGTAGACCTCTACACCTAGATAGTTCCACTATTATAAAAAGTTCCAGCTACTATAAATAGTTCCATTATTTAGTTCCTAGCTGTCTTCAGTGGAACTATATAGAAAAGCTTCAAGTGTTTTTATGAGGGACATGAATCTGCCTGCTTATATTTTTTGGAAACTTTATCCACTGAATTTTAAATCTGTAGTTTAAAGTATTTATCTTTTTGTAACTTAGTGTTGCTTAATGACATGAGCCTACTTCTACAGAGGAAAATTTTACAAGTAAATAATTATCTGACTTGGGCAGATAAAATGCAATCAAATAAAATTAAGTGGGGCCAGATAGAAGGTAGTACCCTATGAACATAGAGCTCTCCTGGCTTTGTAGTTTCAATGTTTCCTCCAGCTTCAGCAGCTAGATCCACAACAACTGAGCCTTCCTTCATCAATTCAATCATATCTTTTCGAAATAGGACTGGAGCTCTTTTACCTAGAGAGAAAAGGAAGACAATGCAAGGTCATATGAATCAATCACACCTTGCAAGAATAGCTGGTGTTGATACTCTCAAGTGAGAATGTCACAAAGACAAAACTCAAATTTTGTCTTTGAATTTCTAGACAGAATTTCTAGACAGAATAGACATGCTATTGCATGTACAGTATTTTCCTACCCAAAAATCTTACTCTCTTCATTAGCTGTGAAGTCTGCTCACAGATTCAATAGGAGGCAAGATGAAGCCTTCCCCCACCTCTCATATCCACCAACAGGACTACAACAAAGCAGCATGGGAAGATGAAAAGCTGTCCACTCCACTGAAAGTAGGGGGTTGTTTAGATGATGAAAAAAATTCCTCAAAAATGTGGGCAGAATATTTTGTCCAGATGAGCTCCTGCTGGGAGTCACCATATTGGGAAGGAGGGGGGCTGAAAACTCCAAGTAGTTCACAACTACAGCTTTCACTGTTTCTAGCGATCTTTTTTTTAAAGTACATGAAAATGCGCATAATAATACCTAGTTATTTTAATACTTAGTTATTTATTACCCGCCTCTCTCCTCAGAATCGCATAACAGCCCATCTGAACAACTAATTCGAATTGGGGCACATCCAGGAAGTCAAAACATGATTGGTCACACATGCGGAGGGACGGGCTTGCCGGCGACAAAGTGGCCAGAACCGCCATTGCTGTTTTCTGCAGACATAAACGTGCACTTTTTTTGAGCGGCAGAGCAAAAAAAAAATGTTTTTAAGCAGAAGATCACTCTTCCACATCTCTCGTTTAACAAGGCAAAAAAGGGGGGAATGGAGGGAGCTTTGGGGGAATATTAAGGCAGGTAATTTCACTTGTAGCCACCATCTTTTCTTGCAGGCATGCTCCATGTGAACTTCAAACTCCAACAGCTTTCCATCCCAGTGATCTTGAGAATGAATCGTGGGAACAAATGAACACTGCTGCGATAGTGAAGTAATGCGCTATTTTCCGCAATTAATTCTCCCATCTGACTGAGCCCTAGATGACAGCAGTGTTTCTTGTGTTTTCCACAGTACCACCACCACCACACACACAAAAAAATCCTTTAAGCAGGAAAAGATAGAATAAGTGTGCCATCGGGCATTTTATTAGTAGTTCTACAGACAATGTGAGCTGATGTCTACTATTAGCAAGAGGGCCAACTGAAGTTACTACTGCTGACAAATGTACAATTTTTTTGGCATAATGATTTAGTATTAGTATATCACCTCGAATATTAAAGTTATCACCTTCCATTCTGAGTGTTACATAACAAAGGAAATATCACACAAAGAGTATAGGAAAAGGAGCACTTCAGTCAAAAATACATTGAATTTACATAAACTAACTGACAGCCTGTGCTTGGCCTATCATTTCCAAATTGGGTGCTGTGCATCAAATTAAAATTTACACTAAAAATAGGATTAGAGCATTGGCGATACCTTGAGGCAACCTTCTTCAACCAGGTGCCTTCCAGACCTCCCATGACCCCACAGCCAGTACAGCTGGAAGGCACCAGGCTGGGAAACATTTCTTAAGCTCTTCAACTTGAAGCATCAGCATCCACTCCTAATACAGACCACAAGAAAGCTTCCAGTAGAGAGTGCCACAAACATTAACAATGTACTAAATGAGCCACAGTTCCAGAGTTTGGCTTTCATTTGTCTCAACCACAATTAAAACATCTAGATGTGCCAAAGGATAGTATGTCAAGCATGTGCCACTAGACACATTTGAGAGCTTGTACTTGCTGAATTGCAAAATGTAAACTTTTTACATCTGACCACAAGCTTAATCCCCAAAAGGAATTAAACAAATTCATGGAGAAGATACCTGTCAACGACTGGGAAAAATGGCACCTAAAAGAGCAAGTATGTCACTCAGTTCTGTTTGGTTGGGAGCAACAGCAGGAGAAAACTACTCCTGCCACACCCCATTTGTTGTCTTTCCACTGGCATCTGGATACCTGCTGTGCAAACAGTTGATAGGTGGACCTTTGGTCTGATCCAGCAAAGTTCCTTAAGTTCTTAAACCAATATTACAGCACCATAGACAGTAGATTCTTGGCATTCTACCCATGTAGTTGGCCCCAAAGATTATTGCTAATCCACACAAATTTTAAAAGACAAGCCATGTCTATTCCACAGGAGACCTACCAGGAATGAGTGCTGTTGTGATAATTATGTCAACTTCTTGACACTGTTTGGCAAAAAGTTTCATTTCAGCTTCAATGAACTCTTTGGACATCTCTTTTGCATAACCCCCCTGACCTTCCCCGGATTCTTTGAGGTCAACCTCCAAAGGCTCAGCTCCTAAGGATTTGAATTGTTCCAGTGCTGCAGCTCTAGAATATGTAAGAAAAAAAAAAGTGAGGGTAGAAAGAAGAATAGACAGCACAATGAAGGCTCAACCTATGCAAAAGTTCATATATGGATCCTTCAGAAAATAACGTAATATAAACATAAATTTTACAGATGCTTAAATCTCACTCCACCAGAATGTTATATATTTCCCAAAAACCAATTAAAGACTCCCAGCTCACCTCTTTCCAACCATTCCAACTAATAAACCATTATAGGTTTTTATATGAGAAGTCAGCTGAAAATACTTCAACACTGTCAATTAAGAAGCAAAGTAGATAGCAAAGATAAGATAGCAAAGTAAAGTAAGACAGCAAAGTGGTGACAACATTAATAGGATGTCACACATAACTGAATAACTCTGGAATTAAAAGCTGAGGTAGCTAAAACCAGTTCTACAAATGCTTCAAAGAAGCTGTGAAGTGAAACCCCCACAGTTAACACCAAGACAAATGCTAGATCAGGAAGCCGGCAAATGGTGCCAAGGCAAAATTTAGTTCAGCCAAACTTAGCAGGTAAAGAACAAACATTTGTTATTGACCTCAACATAATTATACAGTTGCCCCTCCACATTTGCGGCTTTAACATTCGCGGTTTTGATTATTTGCGGTTTTTGGGAGCCCCCCCCCCCTCCCAAAGGTGGCAACGGGGCATTAGAAGCCCCATTGCCGCTTTTGGGAGGATGGGTGGGGGTTGGAGAGGAGCAGCAACAGGGCTTCAGAAGTCCCCATCGCTGCTTCTGGGAGAGCGGGGTGGTGGTGGTGGAGAGGAGCAGCGACGGGGGTCTCAGAAGCCCCTTTCGCTGCTTCTGGGAGGGCAGGGGGGTGGAGAGGAGCAGCGACGGGGGCCTCAGAAGCCCCCTTCGCTGCTTCTGGGAGGGCGGGGGGGTGGAGAGGAGCAATGACGGGGGCCTCAGAAGCCCCCTTCGCTGCTTCTGGGAGGGCGAGGGGGTGGAGAATAGCAGCGACGGGGGCCTCAGAAGCCCCTTTCGCTGCTTCTGGGAGGGCGGGGGGGTTCCGGAAGGGCATGGCGTGACCTATTTTTTATTTGCGGTTTTTTCACATTCACAGCGGTCTTGCAGCCCCAACCCCCGCGAATGTGGAGGGACAACTGTACATACATACATACAGTAAAGAATCAAAAGACAGACACCACAAAAAGCAGGACTAGCAAAACTATTAGTCAGAAAAAACCATCACATAATGCCAGCTGAGCAGACACCAGACAGGTAAGACCATAAAGCCAAGGCCCTACTTAATGGGGTTCAAAGAAACACCTGGACTGTTTACATCCAAAACCTTGTCTGTGATACACAGAAATTTTATTAGTAATAATAAATTCAGATATTGTCAAGAAGTGAACAACATCCAGCCTTTGAAGTCTTGGAGGGGTCATAGTGTTGTGGTAATGAAAGAAGAGACAAATCCAGATTTTTTTCTGACCAGAAAGTTTCAGAGACCTACGCTATTAGATCTAGTAAGATAAGATATTTATTTATATGAATGTATGTTAAATTAGTACCTCTACTTAATTCTTGTGCTGTGACTGAATATCTGTCTTTTAAATCCTGTGCTGAATTTTATTATATACTACAAAATATTTTATAGTGAAGAATATAATTAATTGTGATCCCAAAAATTATCTCAATTTTTAAACCATTTACTGTATGTCTGTCCTGATCATAGTGTCTGTCCAGGAACGGATCTGGAGATGTGAGATTCCAGCATGCTAAGTTGAAAAAGTACAGTAGGTATATTTTGAGCAGAATCTATACTAAGGCTGCATCTGCACTGCAGAAATAATTTAGTTTGACACAGCTTTAACTGCCATGGCTCAATGCTATGGAATCCTGGGGTTTGTAGTTTGTTGTGGCACCAGAGCACTTTGACACAGAAAGCTAAAAATCTTAGAAAACTACAAATCCCAGGATTCCATAGCATTAAGCCATGGCAGTTAAAGCGGTGGTAAACTGGATTATTTCTGCAGTGCAAACGCTGCCTAAAACATAATTTGGGATTAGAACAGATTCAGGTGATTCATCCATGCAGTGATAAACTTATCATACAGTATATTAATTTTCTTCAACAATGGGGAAAAAATTCCTAGCATTAACATGGTAGGTTGATTACAAAAGAAGTCTGCAGAGAATGGAGTTTTCAGGTAGTCAGGTGATAGTTGCAACTGCTATGTTAATATTTTTGTATTGGTACCTTTCTTTTTGCACGTAAGGGCTCCTCAGATGTTTCCCTCCACATATTTAGTAAACACCAGGGAAGCGAAGGAGCCATACAACATAAAATTGTTCTCTCTCTTATTGTGATCCCATTACCATGCATGCAAATGACCCTTCCATGTGCTCATTTTAATATCTAAGTATCAAGGGCGGTGATACTTAGTCAGTAGGTCAACTCCCATCCTGATATTAACGGGCAGAGTAAAAGGCATGGTCCTGAGTCCCATTTCTACACATTCCTGAATGCATGGCAGGAAATATGTGAAGAGCCCATAATATCAAATATAGCAAAGGTTTGCATGGATGCTTGGACCACAGTGGACCATGACAGGTACCAATGGTAGCAGGTTGTACAACAATATTCTCAACAATCTCTTAGGTACTGCAGTTGGCATAATCCAGTTTATTATCAAGTATAAATTCTACAGGACAGTGACGAGTTTTCCGTAAAGCGCTCAACAGCTTTCTGCAACCCAGTGTCACTGAGGTGTTTGACTACAACTCCCATAAGCACCAGTCAGCACAGTCTGTGATGGGGGCTGTCATTTGGGGGAGTTGGGTTGGGAAAGGCCAATATAAAAATTACTAAATTTTCATGTGATGCTTTCTTATGAAGCATTTGAGTGCAATCCAGAGAAATTCAAAGCGAGTTACTCTGAATTATATCCAACTTACACTTAAAGGGCAAAAAGTTTGTGTGCTATACTGAAGCTCAACCATGAATATGAGTAATAATAGAAGACATATAGGAACATACCTCGTATCAAACCCACGAACAACAGCTCCCATTGACTTAGCTGCTCCTGCAGCTGCTAAACCAGCAACTCCACCTCCAATGATCAGAACCTATGTCCACACAATGCATTACAATTAAGTCACACATCAACAGACAACAGTCTGGTCATTTTATACAGAGTACCTCAGGGCTTGCTGAGCCAGCATATTTTCAGCAGGCTAGCTAGTTTCAAGTCGAACTGGGTCAGTTACCACATACAGAAACCATCTTATCAAGGAAAATATCACCCAATCAATGACAATATAGTTAAGTCAGACAGTTCAGAGAAAATGCTGTGTTCTCCCTCATTTTAAGCTTCTTGATGAACAAAAGGGGGGTCTGTGGAAATACTTTTAAGTTTCCCCAAGATGGGGTGTCTGATCAACTGTGGAAGTTCAGGAAGCTGGAGAATGGACTCAGATGGTTTTAGACCAACAAATTCAGCTTCTGAGGCGAGGAAACTTGAGTGTTGTTAATGCAATGTATACACTGGGTACATAGGTGGTAATCTTCCAAATGATTACCATGTTGTTCCCAGAGAAATGAGCTCACTGTTTCTCCAAGGGCAGAATTTAGTACCAATTTCTGTACCTTACAGGAATACTCTCTCACATAAACAGATTAAATATCTTTTAAGATATACCGTGATCACTCCTTTCTTAAGTGGGGAAGTGGCAAATCAAATATACATTTCTTATCTATTCCTGTTCAGTTATACATGTATTTTGTACTCAAGTGTGTACACACAAATAAAAAATGTTGCCACAAAATATCACTCCCAATACAGATCTTTGTGCTGGCTACAGGCATCTCAAGTTTCAGCAAACACAGGTCCCCCCAACCAAAAAACAAACAAACCAGATAACTTAGGCCAGAATTCTGTTGGTGCATTACACTGGCACAACTACAAGCGTTTAGACAATGGCAACCGGAGAAAGAAGGTAGAAGGTAAAATGGCTTTGAAGAAAATAAGGCACTAGTGAAATAGGCTTTTCAGAGTCAGTACATTTGCCTTGAGAGCCAGCATGGTGTAGTGGTTTGAGTGTTGGACTATGACTTTGTAGACTAGGGTTTGAATCCTGCCTCAGCCATGAAAACCCCCTGGGTGACCTTGGGAAAGTCACTCTCTCTCAGCCTCAGAGGGAGGCAATGGCAAACCTCCTTGAACAAATCTTACCAAGAAAACCCTGTGATAGGTTTACCTTAGGGTCATCACAAGCCGAAAATGACTTGAAGGCACATAACAACAGATTTGCCTTCCTTTCCCATCACTCTGTGACCCTGGAAAAAGTGCAACTGCTGGCATGGATTCTAGGCACTAGCATGCCTTATTTTGCATGTCTAGATAAAAATCAACACTTCTCTTTAACTAAAAGGGAAGCTTATGATATATTGTTAAAAGTAACAAGGAATGTACACAACTTGAAGTCGAAGGCTTTCATGGCTGGCGTCCATAGATTTTCCTTGGTTTTTTTCCGGGCTGTGAGGCCATGTTTTGGAATATTTTCTTTCTGACGTTTTGCCTGCATCTGTGGCTGGCATCTTCAGAGAATGGTTGGGTAGGAGTGTGTGTGGAGTTTATATGCTGTGAACCCCTGTTGGGGAGTATATGTAAACTTGTGTAATTGACTGGTTGGTTTCTGGGTATAGAAATGCAAGGCTGTTTGGCTAATGGTTGGTTGATGGGCCATTATCTGCTGGAACTCCCCCTGTCCCTGGATGGAATTCCTTTGTAAGTGCTGAGTTTTGATTCTATTGTTCTTCAAAACTGGGAGCCAGATTTTGTTTACTTTTAAGGTTTCTTCTTTCCTGTTGAAGTTGTCCAAGTGTTTGTGAATTTCAATAGCTTCTCTGTGCATTCTGACATGATAGTTGTTGGCCTGGTCAGGAATTTCTGTGTTTTTAAATAGTATTTTGTGTCCAGGTTGGTTTATAACATGTTCTGCTACTGCTGATTTTTCTGGCTGGCCCAGTCTGCAGTGTCTCTCAAGTTCCTTGATTCGTGTTTGCACACTGCGTTTAGTGGTCCCTATGTAAACTTGTCCACAGCTGCACGGTATGCGGCAAACTCCTGCAGCTGTGAGAGGGTCTCTTTTGTCCTTTGCTGAGCATAGCATTTCTTGGATTTTCTTGGTTGGTCTGTAGATTGTTTGGAGGTTGTGTTTCCTCATCAGTTTCCCTATTCTGTCTGTGACTCCTTTGATGTATGGTAAAAATACCTTCCCTTTGGGTGATTGTTTTTCTTCTTCATTCCTGTGTTTTTTTCTGGGTCTGGCTGCTCTTGTGATGTCTGATCTGGAGTAACCATTAGCCTGTAGGGCCTAGTTTAGGTGCCTCAGTTCATCCTCCAGGTAGTGGGGTTTGCAGATCCTTTTTGCACGGTCTACAAATGTTTTTATTGTCCTTCTTTTTTGTCCTGGGTGATGATTGGAGTTCTTGTGTAGGTATCTGTCCGTGTGTGGGGTGGAGGGGGGGTTCTGTATACCTTGTGGTCATCCGCAAACCAAACCAACGGTTAAGCCACAAGGTATACAGAAAACCCACACGGCCTCACAGCCCGGAAAAAACACCAAGGAAAATGTACACAACTGTCTATAAAGGCTTTCTTTAAACCCCTGAGTATTTTTCAGAGGAAGGAACTAGCAAAACCACCTCTAAGTATTCTGTCAGGGTGTGAGACACTAGACCCTCCTGAGCATGTACAGAGAGTTAGGCATCATCACAGTATTAGACATCATGCTGGTAGAAATCATACAGACACAAGGCATATTAGCAAGCAGGCTTTACTGACTACGACTGCAGAAGGCAGACAGACAGGGCTGCCCAAGACACACTGGTCAGAATACACACATACACTATAGATGTATTACAGTTGTTTATAGCAAGATGGGACATGCATTTATGTCAACACATTTCCTTTCTCGGGCTACATTCTGTTTCCATATGGATAGCAGGCTCTGGTGCTGGAGCCTCCCCTGCATTTCCAGACTTTTGCAACAACAGCAGGTGCTGATGATCGGACTGACCTCTACTAACTCAACTTTCTTCACACTTAAAAACATCTATTCATATTTTACAGTTTGAATACACAAACATACTCTAACATATTCCTTGCTTAAGAAAACCCTATGAAATTCAGGGTTGCCACTAAGAGTGCTAAAAAGAGATGCTCACTCTGAGGGGAAAGATTCCACCCAGGAGCTACCATAATTAAAATACTACGTCAGAAAGAACATGCTTTATCAACTAATGACTATACCTACTAACTTATTGCTAGCATATTATTTCTTCTCTCACATACCTTAGCTGGAGGGACTTTTCCAGCTGCTGTGATCTGACCCGTGAAAAAACGACCAAAGTGATTGGCTGCTAGCACAACTGCCTTGTAACTGTAAGAAAAAGCAAGAGAACACAGAAATTATTAGTAGGGTTTCCTAACTTTACATTTCCTCAAAGACAGATAGAATAGTCAGCTGTAAGAGAGCCAGTGTGGTATAGTAGTTTAAGCATTGGGCTATGGCTGTTGAGACCAGGGTTCAAATCTCCACTCATCCATGGAAACCCACTGGGTGACCTTGAGCAATTCATACTATATAAGCCTCAGAGGAAGGCAAGGCCAAAAACCCCTCTGAACAAATCTTGCCAAGAAAAATCTGTGACAGGTTTGCCTTAGGGTAGCCTTAAGTCAAAAACATCTTGAAAGCACACAACAATGACAAAAACAAATGTCTGCATATAATCTGTGATACCTGTGCCCTTGCTCCAATGAGCTTAAGATGCAATACATTATTATCATTATTTACTACTACTACTACTGCTACTACTTACATTTTTGTTGATATTGTGTGCCTTCATTTATACCCTGATTTTTCCCCAAAAAATGGGATTCAAGGCGGCTTGCAAATTAAAACAAGTACAATATAGCTAAAAATACACAAAAGTCAACACTAAAATAGAATTAAACTATTCATGATATAAAAATAATTTTAAATGTTTTAAGTTTAAAAAGTTCAGTAAAAACAATAAAGCACCCTCTAAAAATCTTTTCATTAAAACATTTCAGTTCTAAATGCCTGCTAGATTTTTTTTTTAAGTCTTTGCCTGGCTGATGGAAGGACAGCAAAGAGGGGGCCATTCTAGCCTCCCTGGGAAATTAGTTCCAAAGCCTAACTCACACCCCACCAGCCATGCCTGTGAAGCTAGTGGGACTGAGAGAATGCTCTCTTCTGAGGATCTAGGCACGGTCATACCGGGACATACAGTCTGTCAGACAGCCTGGACCTAAGCCATATTGGGTTTTATAGGTCATAACCAGTGCTTCCCATTTGATACTTGATAGTCACAACAATTGTGTAAAATTGATTATGCTGACAAAGAACATGTCACACAACAAGTTTAATGGTCTGTGGGGACTGCAGCCTGGGTCTCCCAAATCCCAGTCCAACACAATAGCCATTACAATCACCCCTTACCTAACTTTTTCAACCTAACATCTGCTCCCATCCTCACAAACACAACCTGTAAGCCTTAGCAAAACAGCACTGTGGCTGGTTTAAATAGATTTAGCATCCTGAACTGTTCACTATCAATGAGTGCAAGGGAAGCATTGGACATAATTCAGATTAGGGAAGTGGAGGCAACCAGAAAAGAAAACCACAATTACATCCCAGCTCCTGTTAGTCCACATCTCCATCTTGTCCAAACCTCTTTTTCCCCCTGTTCCCTTGCTACTAAGAGTTTCATAAGCTCTAAATAAAGAACACATCAGGCTTTGGGTTCCTGCATATCCCTCCAACTCAAATAGGCAATGCTTCTCAAATATTTCTCTAGACAAATAGCTAACATCTTGACTATCGGGCTACCACACTCCCTTGTTACTATAACCCAAGTACAAAGGCTGACCACAACAATTTTCTTATGCTATTGTCTCAAAATAAAAGCATGCTTGTTTGGGCTTTGCATCCCACTAAATGCACACTGTTTCACTGGTGCTACACTACAGCTGGTTAAAAAGACACTGTATTTCCATACCCAGAAATGTTGGCCATGGAGCTGAGAGCATCATATCCCTGAGCAATGGTCACACGTGGAACCTGATCCATAGCCAAGACAGTAGTTTTTCTTTCTGATAGCTTGTTCAGAAGATCTAGGTTTTGAGCTGGGTAGATAAAGCTAATCAGGGTACTAGATGATTTAAATAGATCTACCTCATGTACGCCAAGGGCAGGATTAAGCATAGGAGACCTCACCTGGATGGGAACAATAAGCATGTCACACAATTCTGGATCACAAGCATTTAAAAAAGAAAAGGCACCAAAAATGCATATAATAAATTTAAACAAAATATGTGTTTTAATTGTTTTATTAATTTTAATCAGTTTTATACTGTATTTTTGTAAGCTGTTCAGAGAACCTATATAATGGAGTACTTATAGAAATGTTGTAAATAAAATACACATGAATAAAATACTTCTTTGTATATTCAAGCAATTCTAATCACCACCATGTAAAGCAGGACAGCACTATTTTAATACTGGAGATGGAGGACTAATACCTAGGTCCCTGGTAGACAAGGTTCAATTAATAACTATATAAATGAGTTTTTTAAAGAAATAAAAACAGGGGGCCCTATTTGGAATAGGACCCTCGCAAGGGAATGAGGGGGTTAATTTTTTGGACCCTCACTCTAGACAAGAATTTGCTAACTCACATTTTGGCATAAAATATCGAAGGAAACTCCACTGTTAATATTTATGGGTACTGTTCATGTTTAGAACAAATACTGTTCCTGTAAAATGATGTTAGTTAACAAAAAGGGCCAGTAAAAGTGACTGAAATTTGTAACTAGGGACACAAAGGTGCATGTTCATATTATCCAGTTAAATGCTAAAACATAAATGTGAAAACAGTATTTTAAGATAGTGCCATTTTTCCTGACACACCACCTGCTGAATAAATCTACAGTGTATACATATACTGTATACACTGAGATTTCATCTAAGGTCCTGACCTAAATTTGTCATCAAAGATTACTGACAAACCCACAAAATACCAGTATCTATATATATAAAATTCTCTTTGGTATGTTGCCTTTCCCAGTGTGCTGACTGGCTGCTCAGGAAACACACTCAACCCACACCCAACCAATCACCACCCACATGCAAATTCCCTCTCCACCTCACAACCCACCCGTCACTCAATCTGTGGCCTAGATTGGGACCCAGACCACGACAGTCAACTGGCGATGGTGACAAGCCACCTGCGATGGGACCCAGGCAGTCAACTGGTGGTGGTGGCAGTGGCAGTGGCAGCAGCAGGGCAACAAAGCACATCACCCTCAGCAATTCCGGGAAAAGTGTGGAACACTGAGAAGGGGGAGGAAGAATTTAAATCCACCAGCCTACCTTACAGGGTTGTCGTGAGGTCTACCGGACATTTTTTGGGAGTTTTTTTTAATGGCTTATGGTACGCCGAGTCCAGCTAGTTATTTAAAATTATTTAGAAAGTTACTGCTATAAGTAACTCACAAAATAAAACACTAGGAGTGTTTGCTTGGGAAATAATGAACTCACTTTCCATGTACTACACTGTTATTTTCCCCTCTTGGAAACATTCAGAGAAACAATGCATTCATATGATAGAGTAATAAAGAAAGAATAATCATTACTTTGACAACTAAATCAGAAGCCAAAACTTCCTTTGTTCCTTGGATCTGTGCCCCTGCCTCTCTATAATGGTCATCAGAGAATTTGGAAGCTTCTCCTGCATTTGATTCCACAACGACATTAAAACCTTGTTTAACCAAGGCTTGGACTCCAGCTGGTGACAGGGCAACCCTTTTCTCATTTTGAAATATCTCCTTAGGAACGCCCACAGTTAGCTGCTTATAAGGAATACCTGTAAACACAAAGAAAGACAAATTACTTTATCAGCTGAAAAATCTGGGGGGGGGGGAATGACAAGCTCATGGCAAGACTCTTGTATGTACAATGCAAAAGACTCTTTCCACAGAAAGATATAATTTCAACCAAGTACTAGTAGACTTGGTTCTCTGAGGATGCTTTGTTTCCCTGAGCATGCCAGCCACAGATGCAGGCGAAACGTCAGAAAGAAACTATTCCAGAACACGGCCTCACAGCACGGAAAAAAACCCAAGGAAAATCTAATAGTAGACAGTTTTTAAAAGGACTTCGATATGTTCCTATCTCGAACAAGGGAGATCTCAGGGTAGAACTTTGTTTCATGGATTATCATATATGTATATACAGTTGTCCCTTCACATTTGCTGGGTTTTGGTTCCAGGACCCCCCGTGAATACCCAAATCTGTGAATACTCAAGTCCCATTATATGCAATGGCATAGCAAAATGGTGTCCTTTATATAAGATGGCAAAATCAAGGTTTGCTTTTTGGATTATTATTTTTAAAGAATATTTTCAAGCTGTGAATACTTAAAACCGTGAATGCCAAATATGTGAATGTGGAGGGACAACTGTATGTATGTGTGTGTGTATGTCTTACTTTTATTCTACATTCATTTGCATAGTATTTTAAGCACCAATGTTTTTACAGTCACATTTTACAACACTTTGGTAGGTTGTTTTTTTTTTCATTTTACAGATGAAAAGTCCTGCAAACAGACCAGGAACTTGTTGGAGGCCAATTACAGAGTCTATAGCTGAAATGAACTTGAGGGCAAGTCTCACAAGGTCATATTTTACTACTGCTTTGCCACACAGTTGTTTTACAGCAACTGTACAGTCTCTGCTGTACAGGTCATGGTTGTTGCAAAACACTGTAACAACCATCTCTCTCTTTCCCTTTCTCTCTCTCTTTCCCTTTCTCTCTCTCTCTCTCTCTCTCTCTCTCACACACACACACACACACACACACACGTGTTAATAAACCTGGAACACCAATGACTACAATGGTCCTTGCTTCCATGCACATCCTCTCCCACATGAAGAAAAAAAACTTGGAACAACACTAGTAAAGGGTTTAACAATTCTCTCCCACTCACCAGGTTGTAGCCATGCCTTCTACAAATATGAAACAAAGGGCAAGCCCACATTTAAAGCAAAATGTTGGCCATGGGGCTAAGCTTCATATCCACAATAGTCCACCACAGAATGATGTAGATCTTAGAATACAGATATGCATAGCTGTGGACCAGCATCTGCCTGTTGGCCCTGCTGACCAACACGTCTGTTTTAATTTTATTGTAAGCCCTCTAAAGATCTTACAATATGGGATGGGTAGAAATAATGTAAATAAATAACAAATAAACCTCCCCTGCAGAAGCAGTTTCTATATGGTTAACATAACAGAAGAAAATCAATGCTCTCAACTCAGAAGTTAGGCATATTGCTTCCCTAATGCCTTTTTCTCAATTGAGCAAATGCTAGAATGAACTCTGGGCCAGGTGAGCCCAAACTCCATGGGAACTTTAGCTGTGTCACATGCACAGATGTTGCTTGCAAGGTGAACACTATTTCAACTACCTCCTGTCTATATGGTACATTTACTACCATGTACTCTCAGCTGAATCAAACATCATTATCCATGTTCAGAGAAGCAAGGAAACAAAACCAACACTACCCAACAATCTTGTATACATATATGTCAAGAAACTTACTACTGCTGGTTAGCAGAGCCAAGGCAGGGTGACAGGCCACTCTAAGTAATCCCTAAGCTGCTTAGGGCTGTACACCAGGTATGCATTTCTTATTTTATTTTAATAAATAGAAAAATCTAATCTAGTTTAAAATTGCTCAATACACATACACACAGCTATATACATACACCCACTTCAGATAATAAGGCTGAATTCTTAGACTCCTAGGAGTAAAACCCACTGACCACAATGGAACTTACTTCTCAGGAAACATGCTTAGCATCATGCCGCACATTATGATTTAAAGTTGGCTAGGCTTTGTTCACTGCCTTACTCTGCAACTTTTCTGACAGCAGCCTCACAACTCTAGCTCTACAGCAGTGTCTTGCTGAATGACATTTATTTACGAATGTACCCAGTACAAATTTGTAGCAATAATTTCTCTGCCACAATATTCAATATCAATTTGAGCATGGTATCAAAAACTAAAACCATTTTGGGTACTGTGGAGAAAGCAACTGAATCCATTGGATAGTTTAGGAACATAATCTGCTAAACTGGGCTGGTAAACTTATGTATTTTCCTTGCTTGCTCCTGTCCCTGTAAAATGAGAGATAGGATATGCCAATTCCTCTGAAGATCCAGAACTATGCCTTCTCGCATCAGCCTGAAGAACAAAGGTCTTTCCTCACCTAAATACAAGCCCCAGAAGATTGACAAAGAGCTCGTAATATCAACAGGCAAAATCAGAGATTGTGGAGGGTTTTCCAGTTTTAGCAGTCAACTTCTTTAAGTCTTGACCAATTTTCCAGAAATTTCAAACAGTAAAACATAGAAAATGGGGCATTAGAAACAACAGAAAGAAAGAAAAGTGCAGCTTTGTTGTTGGTCATCTTCATGGACTCCTTAGTGGCCCTCCAAAAAGGAGGGTCGGATATTCAGATTGGTCACCGATAGCTCAACTGAAGCATGTTTACTCAGAAGTAAATCTCACTGATTACTAAGGGAGTAGGTTCCATTGATAATTAGTTTGGGATTGCAGCCTGAAAGGTTTAGGAAGGATGCTATTACAGAAACTATTCACTATTGCTAAGATGCAAGATAAGGTAGCAAAGTACAGTATACCTATTAACCAACTTGCTCTACCAACAGCTTCAGAAGAAGCTGCTCACCTTTTCTCAGTTCTGCAGGGAAACAAGGAGATATGAAGTGAGATGAAATGAAGACAAAAAGATACAATGAATAGCACAGAGAGTAAAGACATTTCTATTAATCTTGTGTTATGTAACACAGAGACACATTTATTGCTACAGTGGTGGGGTAGTGTCTATCTAAAAGTTCAAAAGCAGTGAATTAACAACTACAATACTGTATAAATATAGTTTCCTTCACATATCCAGGGGTCACTGTGCTGATATTTTTAGTAAAATGCTATTTGGTTTTTGTTTTGGCAGTTACAGTTTAGTTTTGGCTACTGTGCTAATGACTGAGTTCTTGTTCTTGTGTACCTTCAAGTCATTTCTGACTTATTGTGACCCTAGAGCAAACTTATCACAGAGTTTTCTTGGCAAGGTTTCTTCACAGGGGATTTGCCATCGCCTTGCTCTGAGGCTGAGAGAATGTGACTTGCCAAAGATCACTCAATTAGCTTCCATGGCCAAGCAGGGATTTGAACCCTGGTCTCCCAGAGTCCTTGTCCAACATTCATAGAATCATAGAGTTGGAGGAGACCACAGGGGCCATCTAGTCCAACCCCCTGCCCCGCAGGAATATGCAATGAAAGCACTCCGAACAGATGGCCATCCATACTGTTTAAAACTTCCAAAGAAGGAGACTCCACCACACTCTGAGGCAGCGCATTCCACTACTGAACAGCTCTTACGGTCAGAAAGTTCTTCCCAATGTTTAGGTGGAATCTCTTTTCCTGTAGTTCAAACCACAATACCATGCTGGCTCTTTAATAATTGAGTTATTGAGCCAAATTCTCTTTCAATGAGCAGGTTAGCTAATGAAATAATGTAGTCAGATACAATGTGATGTTCCATTGGGATACATATGGCAAGGTGAGTATGAAGGCACAAAAATGGCACCCACATGATCTCCCTTTTTGTTACATTATTTAACGTGAAATAATAAACCTAGCACAGGATAGAAATCTATCACCACATTTGCTCCTATCGCTGAAGATAGGGAAGTGCCAGAACTTATCATAAGCCACCACTTATGTGAACTGTCAAAAGTCAACAATGTGGCCTTGTACAGAAAGAGAAAAGTGCAACCTTTATGAATGATTCAAGATGATCTTCCCCTGTTTAATTATCTGACTCTTCTGGAATTCTTCCCAGGAAAGGTAATTTTGTGGAACAGAAGGAACAATTCAGCTGGAGCAAGCTCTGAGATACTTTTTCTCCATCTAATATCCCATAAATTCCTTGACTCACCCTATCAGCTTTCCCCAGCCCAGCGCCCTCTTATGGCTATGCTAAGGATTATGACAGTGGTAGTCCAATGCAGGCTGGAGAACAAAACTCTATATAACTCAGACTATTCTTACACCAATACTGGGTGAGTGGGTTGGAAAGAGCAATAAAGGCAAACCATAAAATAGCTGAGCAAGAATCTGCCAAATCAGGACTTCTGTGAATGACTCTCAAAGTACAAAGTAGACTATTTTGGCTGGTACCCACTTTCTTTGACCTTCAGCATCTCAGAATAGCCACTGTCAAAGATGGGCTGCCAATAATTGCTGGACCACTCAACAATATAATACGACTTCCCACATTTCTCCTTCAAAATGTGAGGGGGAAAGAAGAGAGCAACAGGAACAGTTAACATTGCAGTGATTTGTTGGATTTTTCAATTTTTTCCTCACAGACATTCCACTGAGCTATTCTTAGTCATGTAGAGTCACTGTTCTGCTTCTTTCTGCCTGTTGCCAAACTACATAGAATACTGTCTGTAAACATACTAGGCACAAGTATAAACATGTCTTTCAGTGATTTAATCAGATGAAAATCTCAGCCATTGCACCCAGACCATATGACAGTGCTTTTCAAGGAACACTAGATTCCCTTTTTACAGAAAGATTTTTCCAGTGAGGCAAGCTATTATTAAACCTAGAGAATTTTGCAGTGAGCAACTCAATTAGATTTTGTGGCTTGACAGAATTCCATAACTGTTTCCTGATCTCCCAGGACAACCTCTTCTTAACTTCTTAATTTCACCACTGTGTATACAGTACAACCCCTGTATCAGTGGAGCATACATCCCGGGCTTACCACGGATACCAGAAACCGTGGATAATAGTGAACCCTATTAAAATGAATGACTTCCGAAGAGAATTTCCTGAAGATGTTCTACAGATGGTATTTAATACCTGTAAAATTAAATAAGGTCTACAATAAAGGAAGCAGTCTATGCTGGAAATGCGAACAGATAAGAGGCACCTTGTTGCATCTATGGTGGAACTGCCAGTCTGCAAGAACATACTGGAAGAAAATTCACTGCACCATTGTTGAAATATTAGGAATAAGATTTCCCATGGATCCTGAAATCTATCTATTAAATACGATAGACAAGATTAAAGAGAAAACTACTAATTTAAATTGGAAAATCATATTATATATGATTTCTGCGGCAAGGCTGATATACGCATCAAAAATGAAAAATGAAAGAAAACCCTACTCCAACACATGATGGATATGGATATTCTTACCACCACAATAAAGGGGAAGATGATAGAAGAAGTTAAAGAAGGATGGAAACCGATAAAAAATTTCTGGAAAAAGAAATGGAGAAATCTAGATAAATTTGACTTCTGAACGATAAGTACATAATATAAAATATATGTATTATTATATATGATATTACATTATATCTTACTTTATTATAAGACTTAACAAACTGTCAAATTTAACATTGTTTTTGGATAAAATAATTAGGAAAATTGGAAACATACAAGGAATGGGAAGCAAGGGTTAGAATAATATTCTTGTATTGAAATGTACTCCGATTGAGTCAGAGAAGACACGGGAAGATATAGGAAGGAAAATGATTGAAAGACAGGAGTAGAAAGAGAAGAAGATAACAAAGGTTTGGATTATACATTATGCAATGGATACATACATAATGAATCTTTTTTATGTTAATATTTTTTAATAATGTAAAATTCTTACATGATATGTTTGATATTTAAAGATTACTTGGAAGATGATTCCTTTAATAAAAAATATAATTGAAAAAAAAAATGAATGACTTCCAGACCAAGCATACCATAGTGTCATTTGGAGGACCAAGAAGATCCCTACAAAGAACACTTCTCTAGGCATCTTCTAGGTCCTCCAGTGTGTCTCTGTGGTCAGCTTCTGTCAGAAGCATACCATAGAGTTGCACTGGAGGACCTAAAAGATGCCTAGAAAGACTATAATTTTTTTGAACGCAGGTAAGTGAATGTGCAGATATGAGTCCCATGGATACGGGTCTAGGATTTTCCTATGCAATTGATACATTATTAAAAATGATTCCCCTGGTGAAAGGTCTGGTGGCATGGACTCGTGGAAATGCATTACAGTGGGGGGAAAGATGTCATAAAGTTTCATGTATAAAACTTTCCCCCTTATCTTTACATTTTAAAAAATCACAAAGGATGCACTCTCCTTTCAGTACAAGATATGTGTGCATGTGTATGTGCCTCCAAGCCGCCTGTTAATTTAGGGGAACCCCATTAATTTCATAGAGTTTTCTTAAGCAAGGAATACTCAGAAGTGATTTGCCATTGCCCTCCTCTGAAATACATTATAGAGTACCTGGTATTCCTTAGCAGTCTCCCATCCAAATACTAAACAGGGCTAACTCTGCTTAGCTTCCAAGATACTTCACTATTTTTCTTTATGCCATTTTTCTTTACTCCAAATGTCATTCAGTGAAACATTTATGATTTCTGTAAGTGTTTTATAAGTACAGTCCTTATTTATTACAGTGAAACCGAGAGAATATGGCTTGTTCCACAGAACTCAGCCACATTGATATTCATGAATACCCTTTGTTTCTCAACATTTCCCCCTCTAATACTATTATAGGGGTAGCAAAAGAATTTTAGTTAGTGCTATAGGCCATAAATTCAAAAAGCATGTAATTTTGGTAAAAACTGAGTGAACAGTAAAATGTAGCATATGTGCCCACAACTGTGAAATCACTGCTAAATCTCCTCAACCTGTTGCTATCCCAAGGTGTTACTCTTCACCTCCCACAATTGGCCAAGCCACCGGGGAATGATGAGAGCTGCAGTTCACCACAGCTAGATGGTACAAGGTTGGGGACAGCTGGTGTAAGGCCACTAAGTTTTTTTTTAAATAGACACTACACATAAACGGTTGCTCAAGAACTTGACACACATTATCTCAAAATGTGCAAAAAGTCAAAAATAGTAATGTGTGTGTGTGTGTGTGTATAAGATTAAAATTTTCAAAGCCACAGCAAACTCATCAACTGCAATGAAATAATGGAGATGATGAGTCTATCATCAGTTATTAGAGATGATTACTCCTTTGTGTCTTTATTAAATGACTCGTTTATGTTATCAAAGTAACATTAAATAAAACAAACTATGTACAGTTGTCCCTTCACATTCGCTGGGGTTTGGTTCCAGGACCTCCCGTGAATACCCAAATCCGTGAATACTCAAGTCCCATTATATGCAATGGCAAAACAAAATGGTGTCCCTGATATAAGATGGCAAAATCAAGGTTTGCTTTTGGGATAATTATTTTTTTAAGAATATTTTCAAACCGTGAATACTTAAAACCGTGAATGTCAAATCCGTGAATGTGGAGGGGCAACTGTATTCAAGAATCCCTCACAAAGGTCCTGCTACTGATCCCAATATAATATATGAGAAAAATGATTAGCATTTCTAGTCAGTATTGCAAAAAAATAACCATGGCCTAAATCCAGCACTGTGCTAAGGGATATCTACTAGAGAAACAGTACTTTCTTCCCCTCATCTCCCCTTTCAGCCTGTACAAAATCTATTCTGGCAAGTTTCCTAGCCCTCTAGAGCAGGTTTTGAAGGTTCACACTAAACTGTAAGGGAGCGGGGGACACCTCCCTCAAACACCACCAATTCCCTCAATAAAACAACACTGTTGAATCTGCCTAACATATACATGAATCTAGGAAATTTTCTGCAGTACACATGTACATGTACCTTTTAAACAGCTAACTCTATATGATTAACAATATTAAGGTCATCAACAGTACTTCACTACAAAGATATGACATGATTTCTTGCCCTGTGGTCTTATCGTCTAAATTAAGACAGCCAAAACAGAGATCACTGGACAAGTTCAGAGATTAACAAAGAATAATAATGATGGCTTTGGGTTAGGGTTAATGATTAAGAGGATGGGTTTTCAAACTCCAAGGTATCATCCAGTAGAAGAAAAAAAGAAGCAGACAAGTAGATTATCATCTACTGCAAACTAAGCTATAGCCTGCACACAAAGTATATGGACCATGATCTATTTAGAGTAGAACATTCACACACAAAAATATCCTGCAGCTAGCAAATATTTTATCAGCCTGTTTGCTTGTACTCATCTAATTTATCACAAACTAACTTGAGCAACAGGTCCAAAAAACTACTCTGTTAGAAGGAATTATTATTTCTTCTGAGCTAATGGCTAATTGAAAGACCAGTTACCTAACACATGAATTTCCAACATACAATACTGTATCTTCAAGTGTAACTAACAACTTTTTCCATTAGCAAATTCCTAGTCATTATAATAGTCATAGTGCAAGCAAGAGCAGTACTACATTACAAAGACCTCCCGGGTCCATTTCAATCTACGGTAGATCTTGGTCAGTGAGGGACCATATCACCATCAGTGTAAAGGGAAGGTTTTGTACTAATTAGTTAATCCCAAAGTAAAGTGCATCTCCCCCAAAAGAGAAGATGGCATCCATTAATTTACATGTGAGAAAGAGGTACACTTAAAATCACTCTTCGAAAGAAAACTAAACCAGCTGACTACACCTAGCAACACTGACTCTCATTGGTTTTTTAACCATGGATGACAGGATAGTTGGCTCAGGCCCCATCCTGTTTTCTTTCCCCTGGTCACACTGGAGTCCAACTGAAGCATTCAGAATAGGGTTAAAACTAATTCTGTTTCCCCAACTGTTACATGTGGAGAATTTGACAGTAGGAAAAGGAAAACCTTTTCTATATTTGGAGATTCTCCATGCAAATGGGAACCCTTGTGTTCTAGGTTTCTTGATGGCATGGAGAGTCTCCACACATCCTGGAGGCTTAACTCTTTAGATTGTTATCATTCTTATCCCATGGAGAACAACAGAGGAAAACTGTCATGGTCCCCCTCCTCACACATTCAATTTAACCCTATGCTAGATGTCAGAATAGGGTTTTAAAGTTTTAACAGAATGCTGGGAAAGTAGAACAGGAAGTTAGTGGCTTCTGTGTGTCTGTGTGTCAATATTAAACTCGCCAGTTTGAAATCAAGCTTTTATTGAAGTCACATACCTGGTTTGACAGGTGATTGGCACCATATTACTTGGTGGGTGCGGAATGTCCGTAGGCACGGCGTCTTCACAGTCTTCACCTTGTGACACATCACATTGTTGAAAAGAGGACTGGAGCAGCTAGTAACAACTGTACGCAGGAGGCCCGCCATGTTGCCCAAATCCAGCAAGCAGGACCACCCAGTTAGAAAGCCACACAGCTGTCCTGTTGTATACATATTTAAAAATTTTGATTTTTAACAAATAATGGTACCACAGACTAGGAAACCATGATGTGTATGACAACTTTAAAAGTCCATCTTAAGCTTACAATCCACAGCCCTACATCAGTAAGAAATCAAAAAGACCCACGGCCTTTCTTTGTAAATAAATAATATTTGGCAACATTTCCAGACCTTTTTGCATCTTAAGAACATATATAGAAAACATTTTAATTAAATACAATATTATATTCTGTCATGGTTTTGATGCAATATTTAAAATTTAAATTTTTAACTATTCTATCCTAGACATGATTATGTGGAAGTAATTCCACCATACTTTACTAGAAAACTGTAACAAAATAACCAGAGTGGACAAGAGTCTGATTCTGTACAAGGCATCTTCTTATACAGTTGTCCCTTCACATTCGCTGGGGTTTGGTTCCAGGACCCCCCCCCCCATGAATACCTAAATCCGTGAATACTCAAGTCCCATTATATGCAATGGCATAGCAAAATGATGTCCCTTACATAAGATGGCAAAATCAAGGTTTGCTTTTTGGATTATTATTTTTTTAAGAATATTTTCAATATTCTTAAGTATCCGTGAATACTTAAATCCATGAATGCCAAATCCATGAATGTGGAGGGACAACTGTATTCCTAAATTACTTCAAAGAGTAAGGTTTCAACATTAATGTTTTAAGTTGCTTTAATACTTCCTATAACTAAACTATAAAAGTAAGTTGAACTACAATTTTTACAGAAATATATCACACCCATATCATACAGTAACATCTTCAAGAATGCCATTATTATCTTCCAGTAACTTACAGAAGATTTTTGGTACAATCCAAGAGCAATGAAAATCAATGAGGCTTTTAACCAGAGTTTTCAATGGGATCTAAATGTCTTATTAGTAGGCTGGTTAAATCCAGCTACCTGCCTTTATGATGTTTTTCCCTTGAAAGTAAACCAGGTAAGATTAACTATATTGCAGTCTTCATCCTTGAAAACAAAGACTGTCAATAAGGTGAATTTTTAAAAACTGTATACAGATGATAACCTATGACATAGATTTTTGAAGAAATACCACATGCTGCACAATGGCATATACAAGTAACTGATAATGGTGGTACCAGCCAATAACGCATGGCCCATAAGTTAATGAATTTTTCCACTGACAATCTAACTAGTTTTCCTGCAACCGCAGCAACATCTGGAAGGTAAAAAATAGCAGTTGAGTGTATGCGGTATAAAAACATGCATATTCTTACTCCAGCATACGTAAATTGATCAAATTAAAGATCTACCATTTGAAGAACTGATATAGTAAATTCTGCACTTTGCAACATAGGAAACACACAGACGTGCCTACCTTATAATACCAACTATAATTACTTAATAATCAGTAATTGAAAATATTTACTTGATCTCAGAGAAAATTATTCTAACTCTACATTCACAAAATAAGTTGAACACTAGAACATTTTTTCTACTACTGTACTTCCTTTAAAAAAAAAACCCTGAAAACTGATTGCTATTATCAAGCTACCACAAAAAAAGAAAAAGTTATAATGTTTCAAGATGATTCTTCCCCTGCAACTTAATGTATGAGTAACAGGAGCTTCCAGCAGGCAGAGTTTCTTAGGAAACTACCATAAATAGAAAACAGTGTTAACACTGTGAGACAGATTCATGCCACGTACTCAGAGGATACTCAAAAATATTTAAGAATAGGGTTCCCTTGAACAGAAAGAAAATTAGTATCATTTGCAGCACCAATCTTACTTTCAAAGGCAAACAGATGGTAGATATAAGGAGTCCCTCAAATGAATAACCCACATTAGTGCCCCAGTTGCCAGGCATGACCACGTCTGCAGGAAACACAAGAAGCAGGAATCCCCATTCATTAGCAAGTTCCAATTGGCTGCTTGCTGAAGGCAGCATTATGCATAATTTACACCAGCCACACATGATTGGATACAACTGCTTATCAATCTCAGAAGGGAGTCAAGTTCATTCATTTAGGGATGGACTTCTGAAAGCTGTCTCAGAGTCATGAACTTTTAATTTATGCAGCCTGTCACTGCTGTCCAATCACGTACCAAGGCACATAATTTCAACTAGCTGGTCTTCTTAATCACCAACATGTGAAACTAGAGAGCAAACTCCTATGTTTTAACATGTGATTGTGCCCACTGATTATATTTGTTTTGTCCTTGACTACATCATACCTTTGGGTACATTTTTAACTTGCAGTTTTCAAGTTAACTTTTTCATTCACTGGATACAAATATACTTAGAGGATGCCATTTTTTGTTTGTTTCATGCTCCCAAGTGTTAGCTAGATCTCTTTCTAACATTATTGGGGGGAAAGACACTAGTGCAAAACAATGTTGCTGTGCCTAGTACCTAGAATTTTGAAAGAAAATACTATGAAATTCATGAGCTTTCCACGAATTGACAGATTACTTAAAGACATATACTACTGCTACACTACTACTATGGCAGCTGCTCGCTTTGCTTCATGCCTTTCCTGTATAACACTGGTCACTTCTGAAAGCTGCAATACAAGATATTGAAAGAGGACCCCCTTTGTTAATGAAAGGAAGATATGCATATCCAAACCATCGGGAAGAGCTGATGGACATGTAGCAAGAAATTGTTGGTAGCCAGGGAGATGTGAACCAAATGCAATTCCTTAGCATATGCCCTGCTAAGTTGAAGACATAAATCTTCTTATCATATTTTAATAGTGGATAGAACTAACAATCCAGAATAGGGGGAAATTAATACCTTGAATCATGCTTAGAGGACTACAGCAAGTAAGCAAGCTAGAGGATTACTATATTGTTATAAAAATTAAAACAGAGAGTTTTAAAAGCTCATTTGTACATTTCATGTACAAAAAAAAGTCATTGCTAACAACTAATTAATCTGTAGAATGATGAACAATTTAAAATATATCTTTTTAAAAGGCAAAAATAAACACCAGTAGAGCACATTATTAAAAGCATTTTCCTTTTAAAGAGACTTTTCAGTCTGTCTTCTCTAAATTAATATTCAACTTGTTCATGCTTGTCCAATTAATTACTGATTATAGACACTTGTTTGGAACCAAAACAGTTTCCTTGAAGTTGGACAGAAATGAGAAATTGGATGTTCTCAGCAAACTGGTGGCACTGGAGCCCAGAACTCCTGACACACTCTTCAGGTAGTTTCATGTATGTGCTAAATAACATGGAGGACAGAATAGAACTCTTTGGGACTTCAGGGGCCAATAGCCAAGGCATTAACAGCAATCCCCCAGCATCAGGAGGAACAGAGACATAGGACAAGTGCGTCTCCAAATTGCATTTCAGCAAGGTGGCCCATAAAGCTACAATGGTCAATTATACTGAAAGCTGCTGAGTTCCCAGAGAACCATATGGGCCATACTCCCCCTGTCCAGCTCCTGACACATATTGTTCACCAAGATGACTAAAGCCATCTCTGTCCTATAACCAGACCTAAAGCTAGATTGAAATAGATGTCATCCAGAAACCCCTGGAGTTCAGACACTGCCACACATTCCCATATTTTGCCCAGAAATGGAATGTTGGAGACTGGCCAGTGATTATCCAATATATGGAACTGAAGGAAGGTTTTTCATCAGAGGTCTTACAACTACCTCCTGTGGAGACACTGCAACCTTGATTTGCTGTAAAAGGAGGCACTGCTTTACCCAGTCAGTCACCTCCTGAACTTTTTAATGAGTCAGGTAGGGCAAGGAGCTAGACCTCTTCTATTTGCTGTACAATCCCTGTACCTCATTCATGAAACATACAGATGAGGCTGCAACTGGTTATTGATTAATAGGTTATTAATTTATGAATGGGGGGTTTTACTTGTAACCCTCCTGAATTTTCCTACTGCTATCTTCTTATCAATAAAAAATCCATAAAGAGAGAAAAAAGATGAAGGCTTTCACAGCTGGCATCCATAGGGTTTTTTGTGGAGGTTTTCCAGGCTGTGAGGCCATGTTCTAGAACAGTTTATTCTTGACATTTCGTCTGCATCTGTGACTGAAGAATCTGTAAGATGCCAGCCACAGATGCAGGTGAAACATCAGGAATAAACTCTTCTAGAACACAACCTCACAGCCTGGACAAAAAAACACAAAAACTAGAGAAATAAGAGTTTTACAATTTATTTGAATTTTACAATTATAATTCTATTTTAATTGGAAGTGCTTGGAGCTGCCCATCAAGAAGTACCCCCAGTTTTTATATAAAGAGGATGTCCTAAATCTCCTTTCAAGCAGGCCAGAGAAGATGTGAAGTCGAAGGCTTTCATGGCCGGAATCCATAGATTTTCCTTGGGTTTTTTCCCCGGGCTGTGAGGCCATGTTCTGGAAGAGTTTCTTTCTGACGTTTTGCCTGCATCTGTGGCTGGCATCCTCACAGATGCAGGTGAAACATCAGAAAGAAACTCTTCCAGAACATGGCCTCACAGCCCAGGGGGGAAAAACCAAGGAAAATCTAAGGCCAGAGAAGAGTTTTTTTACCTAATGATGATGGTGATGCTGATAATTTTCAAAAGCATGTACATTCCCCTCTAGCCATTCCCTTCGCCTCTTAACACAAGGGTGCAGCTCCCAAGAACTGACTGGCAGTGTTTGAAGTCATTGTGGGATCATAATAAGCAACCTGAATGCTGAAATGGCTCTTTATCTCCTGCTTGTTCCCAGATCCTCCCCTTCCCTTTAAATGCATGCAAAAATCCCGAATGGTAGAGCTGCCTGGCTCAAGCAAGGTCACCTCCTCCCTTCCCCCTTTACTGTCCATTTGACCTCCACGTAGTAGCCAGGCAGTAATGTTGACTTTAGCAACTGTTGCAAGTCTATCCTGACAGAGAAAAGAATAAACCCAGTTCCCACTGGCACCCATTTGCTCCCCTTCCCGTTTGTTTTCGCTCCAGAGCTGGGAAGTTCAACCGGTTCAGCTGCCAAATGCCATCCAGATGCATCCCTGTTTGCATCCTCTGCACCCCCCCCAAAAAAAACCCTTCCTCTTCCTCCAAGGTCGGGCCAAGTTCCTACCCTTCTTTCCTCGTTTTAGGGCGGCCTTTCTTTCGGACAAAGAGGCGAAACCCGCCCCAATGGGAACCCCAATGGGTTTCAGCAGAGCAGAGGGGCCCCACTTGGGGAAAGGGGGCGCCTCCTCGGGAGTAAGTCCTTCCAACCAGAGGGGCAGACGCCGCTCTCTCGACGCCTCGGCCGGCCTAGCAAAAGCAACAGCTCGGAGCCCCAAAGCACAGTGGTTTGGGGCGGGGAGGAAGACAGCTGGAAAAGGTTCGGATTAACTCTCCAAGAGCAAATGAGGGGGGTGCAAAAAGCGGGGGGTGGTTTCCCCCCCCCCACCCATGGATCCCACTCCCCCACACAATTGGGATGGATGCAAAGGCAAAACGCCACCAGCCCCTGTTCCACCAGCGCGGGAAAGGAAACCTGCAAAGGGACCCCATTTGTAATTGGTATTTCTTTTTAGGCTCATGCCAACCTGCTCGCGAGAAAGGCAGAACGAGCAACGGTTCTTGCTTGCAGGCGAGCAAGCAAGAACCGTTGCTCGTTCTGCCTTTCTCCCGAGCAGGTTGGCATGAACCTAAACAAAGATATCAATTTAAAATGGGGTCCCTTTGCAGGTTTCCTCTCCCGCGCTGCATTTCTCCCGAGGAAAAAAAAATTATATTTATATAGAAGACATAAAAGGGAGGAAGGGGAAGAGATTCCTCGCCCTGCTGTTTCTATCATTCTATTTCTATCATTCATAGAGTTGGAACAGACCACAAAGGCCATCCAGTCCAACCCTCTCCTCTGCAGGAATAAACAAGGGAGAAAACGGCATCGCCGTTTCTACCTACCGCCCTGGGCGCCCCTGCTTCCTCGCCTGCAAACTGCCCTTGCGCTGCTGCTGCCGCTGCCCTTCCCGGCTCGCCGAAGCCGGCGCGCGAGGCGACTCTGAGCCCGGGCCAAAGCAGGAGCGCGAGACGGAGAGAGCGCGCGCGCGAGGAGGCAGCGCCAAGAGGGCCCGGGCAAAAGGGGCGGAGCGCGAGGAGTCAAATCTGCCCATAGGTAGAAATAGCGAGGAGGCGCGGGCGGGGGAAGAGTCACGCGGAAAGGAGGCACTCTGGCCGCTTGGAAAGAGAGAAAAGGGTCTGCAGCGAACGTGATGGTGACTCGGCTGGCTCCCTAGGCTCTGGAGTGCGCATGGGCGGGCTGCTTGTGGGCTTTTTTAGGTTTGGCTGTTTTACCAAGCTGGTGCCCCGCAGTGCATTCATGCATAGCGTAGGAGATTTTCACACTACACTGTTATAGTGTTACTATTCCACTTTAACTCCTCTGGCTTCCTCCTGTAGAATTCTGGGGTTTGTAGTTTAGTGAGACCAAAGATCTCTCTGGCTGAGAGTTGTAAATGCCCCTCCCTAAACTGCAAATCCCAGGATTCCACAGGAAGCAGTGGTAGCAAATAAAGTGGAATAGTAACACTATAACAGTGTAGTGTGGAAATCTCCATATGAGTTGGAAGAGACCACAAAGGCCGTCCAGTCCAGCCCCCTGCCATGCAGGAATAAACAACCAAATCATCCATTGAGTTGAAAGAGTCCACAAAAGCCATGTAGTCCAGTCCCCTGCCATGCAGGAATAAACAACCAAATCATTCATAGAGTTGGAAGAGACCACAAAGGCCATCCAGTCCAACCCCCTACCATGCAGGAATAAACAACCAAATCATTGATAGAGTTTCAAGACACCACAAAGGCCATCCAGTCCAACCCTCTACTATGCAGGAATAAACAATCAAAGCATCACCAACCACACACACACACACACACAGGTGGCCATCCAGCCTCAGTTTAAAAGCCTAAAAGATGGAAACTCCACCACACCCCGAGGCAGGGCATTCCACTGCCCAAGAGCTCTCACTGTCAGAAAATTCTTCCTACTGTTTAAGTGGAATCTCTTTTCCTGTAGTTTGAACCCCCTGCTTCCTGTCCTCCTCTCCATTGACACCCCTTGTTGTGGGAGAGAGGCTTGCATACCCTAATGATGTTTTGAGCTATGCTGGTGGTGGCATAATAGCCACCGGTAGGGTCTCCCATGCTGGACAGTTAAAACCGAAGGGTCTGACGAAGAGCGTCAAAGGGCAGGATGAGCTCTCTAGCCTTATGGCAACCATCCTAGGAGAAGGAAAACTCTAATCCCAAACCCGGCAAGATGGTGCTCGTCCAACCCTGTAAGGTCAACCATCTAAGAGAAGGAAACTCTAGTCAAACCTACGACCCAAGGACCTCGCTGCTACCATCCATGCTTGCAAGGCCATAGCAGATGAACCTTTGGTTTAAAGGGTGAGGCCAGTTCTGTGCATGCTGTGCTCCACCAGAAAAATCAATTGCACAGGCTCGAAGGACCAAAAAAAAAAAAAAAATCAAAGTCTCCCTGTCCTAATCTCTGGAGCAGCAGAAAACAAGCTTGCTCCATCCTCAATATGACAGCCTTTTAAATATTTAAACATAGGACTTTATCACACCACACTGTTGTAGCGCTATTATTCCACTTTAACTGCTCTGGCTGCCTCCTCGGGAATTCTGGGGTTTGTAGTTTAGTGAGGCCTAAGGGCTCTCTGGCTGAGAGTTATAAACGCCCCTCCCTAAACTGCAAATCCCAGGATTCCACAGGAGGCAGCCAGAGCAGTTAAAGTGGAATAATAGCATTATAACAGTGTGGTGTGATAATCTCCATAGCTATCATGTCCCCTCTTCACTTTCTCTTTTCCATGCTAAACACACCCAGCTTCCTAAGTTGTTCTTCATAGGGCATGGCTTCCAAGACCTCCCACCATTTTGGTCACCCTCCACTGGACACACCCCAGCTTTTTCATAGGTTTAGGCTAGGAAAGTGGCTGAGAAAGAAGAAGGCAAGTCTATTGATGCTTTGTAGTTATAGCGCTATTATTCCACTTAACTGCCCTGGTTCCATCCAGAGGTATCCTGGGAATTGTAATTAGTTCAGTCATTAGAGATATCTGGCTGATAAATTCTAAATACCACTCCATAAACTGAAGATCTCAGGATTCCCTAGGATGGAACCCTGGCAGTCAACGTGGAATAATAGCACTATAATTTCATAGTGTAAATGTACACACAGGTTGCATTGATAAGGCAGAATTATGAGTGCCATGTTTATGTGAGCCCTTTCCCCCATCTTTCTCACATGAAATGTTCTGCCTCAGCTCTCCAATACTTTAGCTAGTTTTAAACTCTGTGTTGGCTGGGGATGATGGGAGTTGTCATGCAGCACAACTGGAAAATACTAGCTTGCAAAAAAAAATTACTCAGAAACAAATCCTGTATACAGCTTAAGATAAATATAATTTAGAGCAGTGGTTCTTAACCTGTGGTTTGTGGAGCCCCCACCCCAGGGTCTACAATATCCCTACAGGGAGTCTGTGAAGGCAGTGGAGGAGCCATGTGACAAGCCAAGGCAAAAGCTGGCTGGCTTGGCCTGCACATTGCCATTCAATCCGCTCCAGCCACACACTTGCAGGAAGAAGCAGGAGAAAAGTCTTCCCTCCCCCTCCAGTGCCTCTGAGGGAAGGTTTAATGGATGGTGTAACTGTATTATTATTATTATTATTATTATTATTTAAATTTTTAGTTCTTGGGGGTTCCCAGATACAAAATATATGTATAGAGGTTCCCTGGTAAAGAAAAGGTTAAAAGCCACTGATCTAGAGTGAGTAACCAAGCTTAGTCACTAATTTACTCTGTTAGATGTGAGGAAGAAAACCAAAGGATGGTTTTATCCAACATTAAGGGACAAGTACATCCAGATTACTTTCTAATTTCCGAACACTGAGCAAAAGGCCAAATCACTTACATAGTCTCACTTTCTATTTTCTCTTGTGTATATTCCTCAACTAAATCTGTGTTCCAGGATAACCATCACCAGCTAGTTCTTAGATTTTTCAAATGACTAAATACTGGAAAGGACTGGGCCTCTTTTATGCGGTTCTGATTTTGTAGAACTGCTGTCTTGAGTTTGCTTTTCTAACCAGTATCCTTTTTGTAGCCTGTCTTTTAGCATCTACAATCTTGACCAGGGATTTGGGAACTGTTTGGCTCTCCAGTGTTATTGGATTGCAGCTGCTAGCATTCCTCACCTCAAGCAGGCCAGAGAAGATGTGAAGTCGAAGGCTTTCACGGCTGGCATCCATAGATTTTCCTTGGGTTTTTTCCAGGCTGTGAGGCCATGTTCTGGAAGAGTTTCTTTCTGATGTTTTGCCTGCATCTGTGGCTGGCATCCTCAGAGAATGGTTGGGTAGGTGTGTGTGTGGAGTTTATATGCTGTCAACCCCTGTTGGGGAGTATATGTAAATTTGTGTAATTAAATTGTTAGTTTCTGAGTATAGAAATGCAAGGCTTGTTAGTGTCTGGCTAATGGTTAGTTGATGGGCCATTATCTGCTAGGAATTCCCTTGTCCCTGATTTTTGCAGCAGCAGCACCAGCTGGGAATTGTGGTCTGTAGCATGCATGCTTGGGGGGGGGGGTAGAGATATTCATGGTTTTTCCACTTTTGCAGGAGTTTTGTGCCCCTAAACCCCGCAAATGTGGAGGGCCAACTGCAATTACAGTAATTGTTTTCATTAAATAAGGCATGACTAAGGCTGCTGCCACACTGTAGAAATAATGCAGTTTGACACTGCTTTGGCTGCAATGGTTCAATGCTATGGGATTCAGGGATTTGTAGTTTTGTGAGATATTTAGCCTTCTCTGTCAGAGGGCTCTGGTGCCACAACAAACTACTAATCCCAGGATTCTGTAGGATGGAGCCATGATAGTTAAAGCAGTGTCAAACTTAATTATTTCTGCAGTGTGTCAGCTGCCTAAATTGCATAATGATTATAACTTAACAAGTAACATTGTAATGGAACTTCACTTTTCCACACTGTTACTGTAATTTTTGGTACCTCAGTGCTGGAGAAATATTGCATGCTTCAAGTGCTGACTTGTGATGTACTAGTGCAATTGCAGTCGGGTAATTTTTTTAAAAGAATTAACCACCTTAGTTACTTTTGAGAAACTGGAAAGTAAAGAATGAACTTAAAATTGCAACTGTAATGGCAACTCATAACTTTGGGGCCATGGATTTGTAAAATAACTCTAAAGTGAACCTAGTGCTGCCAACTTGTTTTTCTGTCTTAACTGTACTACAAGACTCCTTCTTCCACTTCATTCTGCATCTGATTAAGTGGTCTGCATTCTTCGCAAACCTTGTTATTGTTGTGTGCCTTTAAGTACCGTAGTTTCCGACCTATGGCAACCCTAAGGTGACCCTATAACTGGAGTTTTCTTGGCAAAATTCATTCAGAGGAGGTTTGCCATTGCCTTCCTTACACCAAATATTAAAATACGGATTTTAATATTAAGACTTATGGATTTAAGTATTAACAGCTTTAAAATATTCTTTTAAAAATATTTTTTCTTTTTTCTTTTTGTGATTGTGGTAGAGATTATAGTTTTGCTTATGTATGTTAGTAGTATGTAAATGTCTATATGTGTTTATGCAGTTGTGTTCAATTCAATTTTGTTAATGTATTAGTATTGTTTTTAGATGTTTTAAAAAATAAAATTTCTCTACCACAATTACAAAAATAAAAACAATTACACTTATTAACTTAAATACTTCCTTGTGGCTACTCTTGAAGTCAGAGTGCTTACATGTCATTTTGATTTAGCTTCTGAAATAACATATCTAGTTTCCTTTCACTAGAATATGTACCAATTAATATTTTCAAAGTTACTTCTTGTTTTCATACAAAAAGAAGTTATTTCTTTTTTGTTTTCTAATACTTTTCATTCTTAATTTCTGGATCTCAATAGTATAAATATAAATTTATTCCTTATTTTTCCAATATAGGGTCTACTCTTTTTTTGGCTACATATTATAGAAATTATCATGTAATATGTTCCTGTAAATAATTCAGTACTGGGACCTAATCCTTTTCAGTGTTAGCATTATTTTTTGATAGCATTAAAGTTAATCTGTCTGCATCCATCATGCCGTATATTTTTGTATGCCATTCTTGTATATTTGGAACTTCTGGCTTCTTCTAATATTTAGCTAAGAGAATCCTTGCAGAAGTTATCAGATATAGATAGCATCATTCAGCTATATTTCTTTTTGTCATTTTTTTATAGTATTTGTCATGTTTAGGAGATAGCAACAAAAGATATTTTAAGGGGGTCCCTGGTAAAGAAAAGGTTAAGAACCACTGTGTTAGTTAGACTTTAAGGTGCACTGGGGTTATTAATTCTCAACCACTTGAACAATAGGAAGTAAAACTGAAAGTTTTAAGCAGCTAGCCAAATGCTAGCTACTGTAGTTGCATATACAGTACTGTACAAGTTGTCCCTCCATATCCACTGATTTGGTATCCAAGGATTTAAGTATTCATGGCTTGAAAATATTCTTAAAAAATAATAATCCAAAAAGCAAACCTTGATTTTGCCATCTTATATAAGGGACACCATTTTGCTATGCCATTGCATATAATGGGACTTGGGTATTCACGGATTTTGGTATCCATGGGGGATGGGTGGGTCCTGGAACCAAACTCCAGTGAATATAAAGGGACAACTGTATTTCTTTTTGCCATCTTTTTTTTATAATCATATTTGTATATTTATAATCATATTAGGAGATAGCAACAAAAGATATTTAAAGGTGGCCTCTGGTGAAGAAAAGGTTAAGAACCACTATGTTAGACTCTAAGGTGCACTGAGGTTATTAATTCTCAACCACTTGAACAACAGGAAGTAAAACTGAAAGTTTTAAGCGGCTAGCCTTATAGAATCATAGAATCATAGAGTTGGAAGAGACCTCAAGGGCCATCCAGTCCAACCCCCTGCCATGCAGGAATACACAATGCTAGCTAATGCTAGACAGAATGCTAGCTACTGTAGTTGTATATACTGTACAGTTGTTCCTCCATATCCACTGATCTGGTATCCACGTATTTAAGTATTCATGGCTTGAAAATAATCTTTAAAAAAATAATACTGCAATCCCAAAAGCAAACCTTGATTTTGCCATCTTATATAAGGGACACCATTTTGCAATACCATTGCATATCATGGGACTTGAGTATTCATGGATTTTGGTATCCACGTGGGAGGGGGTCGTGGAACCAAACCCCAGCAAATATGAAGGGACAACTGTAGCTTAAATTTGGATTTCTTTGGGCCATGTCTGTGCCCCGTTGGTTACCCTGGGTTGCTATGGGGACGCGGGGGTGAGGGGAGGCCTCCGAAGCGCTGTGGGGCGCTATGAGGGAAATTTGAGAAACGCAACAAGAATTGGAGGAGGAGGAGGGAGGAAGGACGGCAGTTCTCATTCGTTTTTGTGTGTGAGAGAGAATAAACGAGAATTTGCGGGGAAGTGAAAGTGAAGCGAATTCGCTTTGGGAAGAAGAGGAGGGGGGGGTCTTGGCGGGCGCCCCGTCAGCCTGCAAGTGTGGGGCTGAGGAGGAAGAGGAGGAGGAAGAGGAGAGGGGTCCTTTCCCCCCTCATGAGGGAGAGGAGCGCCTGAGGCCGAACATGTCCGCCGGCAACGGCTTCGACCGGGCTCCCGGCGCGGGTCGAGGCCGAGGGGGTGGCGCCCCACTGGCTCCCGAAAGTGGGGCCTGCTTGGGGGTGGGCCGAGCCGGCAGCTTCGGGGTCCCGCAAGGCTTCGCGCACCACCAGCACCAGGAGCCCCTCCGGCCGCCCAAGACGGCGCCGCCAGGATCCAGCGTCGCCGCCTCAGGTAGAAAAAGAAGAGGAGGAAGAAGAAGAGGGCTTCGCCAGCGTCCTCGTCCTCCCTCCCTTCCCTCCCTGCTCCCCTTCCCGTTCACGTCCTTGATTTCGTGGGAGGAATAGGCTGGCCTGATCCTGCCCTGCTGCCCACTCCCAGCGCTAGCAAGGCCGGAGGGAGAAGGCAGCAGACGAGGTCCCCACCTCTGCTAAGGCTGGCCCAGGGCACCAGTCAGCATCTGAGGGGGCCCCAACATTGTGGGGGCCCCCATAGTGACCCTCCTCCAGCAAAAACATTATTAGTAATAATCTATGAGTATTCTATACTGTGAATAGCTTAGGTTGAGTTAGGTTACGTTGATCTGAGATAAACATATGCCCCCCCCAATAAAGCATTGCAGCCCCCCCCCCAATTCCTTAAACTGGTCCTGGGCTGCCCTCTCCCCTTTTGGGGTCTTTGAGGCAGGGCCGGTTAAAGGAACCAGTCAGCATCTGCAGGGGGCCCCATCATTGTGGGGGGCCCATAGTGACACTCCTCCTGCAAAAATATTATTATTAATATTCTGAGTATCCTGTACTGTGAATAGCTTAGGTTGAGTTAGGTTACATTGACCTGAGATAAACATATGCCCCCCCCCAAATAAAGCATTGCAGGGGCCCCAACAATTCCTTAAACTGGTCCTGGGCTGCCCTCTCCCTTTTGGGGTCTTTGAGGCAGGCTGGTTTAAGGAACCAGTCAGCATCTGCAGGGGGCCTTATCATTGTGGGGTCCCCTGTAGCAACCTTTCTCCTGCAAAAACATTATCAGTAATAATCTGAGTATCCTGTACTGTGAATAGCTTAGGTTGAGTTAAGTTACATTGACCTGAGATAAACATATCAGGCCCCCCAATAAAGCATTGCAGGGCCCCCCAAAATTCCTTAAACCTGTCCTGCTTTGAGGGGGGACTATTGGGGGCATAGGGGAGTCTCCCCATCTCCCCTTGGCCTTGTACTGTGGTGGTGCTGGTGGTAGTGGTGGGGATCCAGGAATTCCTCGAGAGCACCTTCTTTCCACATCCCTGCTGCTAACTCACTTTCTGCATAATGAGAGACTCTATCTATCTATCTGTGCAAGCCTAGGATCTTCTATAGCAGTGGTTTCTTAACCTTTTCTTTACCAGGGATCCCCTTTAAATATCTTAACTCAAGAGTTGACTCAAGATTTCAAACCATAATAATAATAATAATAATAATAATGCCTGGTAATAATAATAATGATGATGATGATGCAGTTGCACCATCCATTAAATCTTCACTCAGAGGCACTGGAGAAGGAGGGAAGACTTCTCTCCTGCTTCTTCCCGCAAGTTTGTGGCTGGAGTGGATTGAATGGCAATGTGCAGGCCAAGCCAGCCAGTCTTTGCCTTGGCTCCTGTCACAAGAGGAGGTGGGTTGAGCAGTCTTCAAGCCTTCATGGACCCCCTGTGAGGACATCGCGGACCCTGGGAGGGGGTCCAGAAACCCCAGGTTAAGAACCACTGATATAGACCATTCCCTACCTCTGCTAAGGCTGCCCTCTCCCCTTTTGGGATCTTTGAGGGGGCTACTGGGGGGGTGAGGGAGTCTCCCCCTCTCCCCTCAGCCCGGTCCTGTGGTGGTGGTGGTGGTGATCCAGTGATTCCTCAAGAGCACTTCCTTTCCCCACCCGCACTGCTAACTCACTTTCTATGTAATGAATGACTATATATATAAAGATGCAAACCTAGGACCTTCTATAGCAGTGGCTCTTAACCTTTTCTTTACCAGGGACCCCCTTTAAATATCTTAACTCAAGAATTAACTCAAGATTTCAAACCATAATAATAATAATAATAGTGCATGATGATGATGATGATGGAATTACACTATCCATGAAGCCTTCACTCAGAGGCACTGGAGAAGGAGGGAAGACTTATCTCCTGTTTCTTCCTGCAAGTTTGTGGCTGGAGCAGATTGAATGGCAATGCGCAGGCCAAGCCAGCCAGTCTTTGCCTTGGCTCCTGTCACAAAGACACCTCACTGCATAAGAGGAGGTGGGTTGAGCAGTCTTCAAGCCTTCATGGACCCTCTGTGAGGACATTGCAGACCCCTGGGGGGGTCCAGAGACCCCAGGTTAAGAACTACTGATATAGACCGTTCCCTATCTCTGCTAAGGCTGACCTCTCCCCATTTGGGGTCATGGAAGTGTATTGTTGAGGGGGTGGAGTCACCGCACCTCCCCTCAACCTGGTCCTATGGAAGGGGGGAGAGAATCTAGTGATTCTTCGAGAGCACTTTCTTTTTCCATTGCCGCTGCTAACTCACTTTCTGAGTAATGAGTGACTATATATATATATACCGTATATATGGTGAAAGCCTGGGACCTTCTGTAGGATACCTGTACACTGTTTTATTTTCACTGGTAGCATTATTGGCACCATAGCCTCAAATCATACTAACAACTATATCAGACACGGGGAAAGCTCATAATTATGACTTCACAGTAGCACAAATGGGTCCCACTATTGCACAACGTTGTCATCCGAACATGGTCAATCTGTGCTTCAGCCGCAAATAAGGAGTTGCTTTTCATTCATGGGACAAGTCCTCAGTAGCTCTCAATATCACTTTTTTTTGCGGTATTGAGGAGCATGCAAAATGACATCCTGCTGTAATCACGAGATTACAGCATGAATGGGCGGTCCTCTCCCCCCCACCCGTCCCCATTCCTAGTGTGATAACTTCCAGGTGAGAACATGAAAACTATCCACAGGACACTTTTAATGAACTGTCCTGTTTTGTTTGCACATTTTTAGGTTTGTTTAAGTGTTTGTGTGTTCATTTACTTTGTAAATTCAGGGGTTTGGGGAGCTTTTAAGCATACTCCCATCTTCTCATGAGAACCACAGAAATCTGACTCATGCTAAATCACGGAAGTAGAAAACTGTTCTTAAAGTGCTAGTGGTGGTCGTGCAAAATTCCATGCCAGTTGTAATGCACAATTACAGTCATATGCGATAATAAGTGTAATAATGCCACTATGCTTCTGCTTTCCTTAGTGGGATTACAGCATTTTTAGCCGCTAGTCTGATAAAATCCCATAACACATTGTGTGATGCATGGCTTTTAATGTTTATTTTAGCTCTTTCATTTTGATTAGCCCCAAGAGAGTCCATTAAACTTTCCTGAAAAAACTCAGGCAGCCGGCCTATGCACAACAGTTTGCTTGGTAGCAAGGCTCATTACACATGATGGGACTTGCTTTGAAGTGAACAGGCAATAGTATCTAGCAGATACTAACCTTCCTAAAATGTTTTGCTTGCTGAAATGGTATTTGCTGTGGTCCTGCCTTGAATTCTCTAGGAATGTGGGAAAGTATGTAACCCTTTTTAATGAAAAGACTGACATTTGCTACTTTGTCTAAAACTTGGCAAAATATTTCACTACTATTCTAAGAAATATATCAACTTTGTTGAATTTTCTCATTAAAAAAATCTAGCTGTGTCTTATAAACAGCAAGGGAAACTATTATCCAGTGGTTATGCAGCTTTGCTTCATTTTGAGTGATCTTGAGTACATAAGCGTTATCGCTTATTTGTTGTTAGAAGTGCAGAAGAAGCTTTCTGGTAAAGTCTGTTGGTTTAAGAAGTGTAAAGGATGTGATTGCACGTGTGCAAAAGTCCTGAGCTGTGTTCCCAGGAAGTCTGTACTGCTGAGGAACAATTTTCTGCAACTTTAGAAGATGGACCACAACAAACATGGTACAGAAGGCTGTTCTGGAAAGCTAACTGTCGTACCACATCTGTTTCCAGAGGATACTGCCATCTGGTTTTGGAGAAACTCCCTTCCCCTTGAACCATCCATTCAAGTGTTTCCATTGACCCTTTGTCTATTGTTTTTGTAACTTGCCTAAGAGACAGAGGGAGAATGGAAGTTAGTTCCTTGTAACCATCTTGAGCTGCTATATCCATGAATACCGCACATATCCTTGAATATCGCACGTGCATGTGGTGGAGCATATGCATTTCATGTGCAAGATTTCAAGCTCACTCAGATAAAATGTGTCGCACATCTTAGAGATCTAATATCAATCAATTCAGAAAGCAGTAACTTTTTTAAAAAAAAGCTCTGATCATTAAAAGCTCATTATGGCTCCATCTTTTACAATAAATAAAGATATTTAAATCCCGTTAGTTCAAATCCATGTCAGAATAGAATTGCAGTATCTACTGAACTAAAATCAGTTGGAGGATGAATTCTTCAGCCTTCTGCAGGCTGGATGACATGGCGGAGAGGAGGTTGTTATTTCCTAACATCACTATGGAAGGTTGCCAAATAATTATATTCCCATGTGAATAACTTTAGTTGCAATCCAAGCAATAACAATCTGATTTAGTGAGAGACTGGTACAAATCCCCATTTCAGTGCCTACTTGATCATAGACAGTCCAGTACTTTTGTGATTTAAACAAAAGCTGGATGGCCATCTCTCAGTTGTGGTTTAGTTGTTGGGTTGGACTAGATGACCCTGGGGGATCCCCTTGAACTATATGGCTTGATTTTTATTTACATCACAAATCACTTAGCCCTTCAGGTTACTTCTAGGGACTCTCAGACTGTTAGTGATTGACTGGATTTTTTGTATGGATTGTTTTTATTTTATTTTGAGATTAAGCCTTTCCTGCATTCATCCTTCTTTTCCCCCACCCCTTTTTCCAATATGGTAGAATGCAAGATGTTCAAAAGGGATGTTTGTGTGTTCCACCTAAATAACCAAAGACAGTAAACACAAGGTGGAATGGAAGTGAATAAAATTACATAAAATAAAGTAGCACTTCTTCTAGTATAGAATATTTCTTCAGAGAATTTCAGCCTCCCCACCCCTGTGGAAAATCTTATTTTCCTTGAATAGATACAGCCTGTTGACAATCAGAGCATGTCATTTCTGCTTTGCTGCATCATGGTTTGCTGGAGAACATAATGGGGCACTTTTTGTCCCATTTACATTACATTGTCTGGGGGAAAGTATGCCGATGGCAGAAAGAAATAGATTTGTTGGGGCATGTTTTAATCCCTCCTTTAAAAAAATTAGTCATAGGAAAAAATGCACATAAGTGGCTGAATTTGGGGAAACTGTTTGCAGCAGTATACGTGCCAGTCCTGCAGAATTCCTACACTGGAGGTTGAACTCTGTGTGGATTCTGCAATATAATGTGACTCTGGGGCTTAAAATATCCTATCATAATATGTAAGAGTTTAATGAAATGATATATTCTACTAGTTTATTCATATATTTAAGATTGTATTGTTGGTGTTTGCCTTCAATTTATTTCTGATGTATGGTGATCCTAAGGTGAACCTATCGCATGGCTTTCTTGGCAAGATTTGTTTGGGGGGGGGTTGCTTTTGCCTTCCTCTGAGGCTGAGGGAGTGTGAGTTGCCTAAGGTGGGCAAGCGATTATTCGAATCCTGGTCTCCAGAATCCTGGGGCTTGTCTATAGCAGCCAAATACCCCAATTTGCCCCTGTTCCAGAGCCCTGAAGTCCAAATGACACAGGGCATTTACCCTGATCTTCGCCCGGTCAGTCCAAATTACCCCAAGATAGATATGGAGCTGGAATGGAGGCAAGCCAGGATAGGGCCCTTTACCATGTTTTTTCAAAAATACCCAGTTTAATCTGGTACCACTGGATTGGGCCCCGTGTGTCTATGGGAGCCTGTCCCACAACACCATACCTCGCTGCCTCCACCAGCTCCTTGGCTGTCCCAGAAGCCAGGCAGGGGTCCCTCAGCATGTGACTGAGGCAGGTAACATTCTGGGGGTCTGCAATCACATGTTGCAGGAACCCTGCCTAGCTTCTGCATTAGCCAAGAAAATGGTAATGGCAGCTTCAGCGACAGGCCAGTGTCCTGTTTGGACGCTAGTCCGTTTTCTCCAGGTAACGGGGATGGGGGGACAGGTGGGGAGCCAGCGTATCCTGGTTAATGTAGATGAGCCCCTAGTCCAACACTCAAACCACTGCACCACTCTGGATCTTAAAATTGTGTATCTGGGTTAAATTGACATTTATTTGATTAGCTGGTAATCTTAAAATGCCACAATTTTATTATATGTTTTCTTTCACAATATGTTTACAATATAAGAGATAAATAGATTAGTATTGTTTCCTGGTTGATACTTGCTTTATTAAAATACTCAACTATCTAATGGGGATTTAAACCATTTCTCAGAACAGGAAAAAGTTACATCTTTACCAGAAAAGAATTGTTCAAGCTCTGCAACAGCTAAACCGCAGGTGGTTGCGGCACCAGTGGTAATGTCAAAGCTGTCAGTGAATGCACCTGAATTTTATCCCTCAGGATATACTCCTAATTTTACTGTAAGTACTTAACATTTTCTCTTGCATCTATTTCCAAGCAGTTTGGGCAAATATAAAGTTGGAGATTTATTAACTGTGTTTGGAAGAGAGAGCAATGATCTTCCAAGCCCTACCATTTCATCTTAGAAATTTTGTTTGTTGTTGCAGAGATCTGTAACAACTAGTTTAACATTAAGAAATTGCTTTCTGTTAGTTGTATCAGAATTGCTGTTCTTCTATAGTCTCTTTATAGAATCATAGAGCTGGAGGTAACACCAAGGGTCATCTAGTCTAACCTCCTGCCAATGAAGTAATTCCTAGCAATACATCCCTGACATACGGCCATTCAACCTCTGTTTAAAGACCCCCAATGAATAGGAATCTACACTTTCCACTATGGTATGGCTCTTCCTATCAGGAAGTTCTTCCCAATGTTTAAGTCAGAATATCTTTTCTTATAATTTGAATCTAGTTTATTTGGGACTTCCTCTCTAGAACCACAAGAAAAAAGATTTGTTCCATGTTTCAAGTCTTCAGCTAGGTCACCTGGTCTGATGAGGTATTGAATTATCTAAGAACACTTTTTAGGACAGTTTGATCCTTTTACTAGTGAGAGACATACAGAGTTTTTTTCCCACAAAAATCATTATTTCTAATGTATTTATATTTTAAGTTAACCTAGCCCTTGTATGTCAGGGTCTCAATTGATGGTACATGCACCATTGATGGGATCAAATAATGTAGGTGAGATGTAGGAATTTCTTAATAATTATTACAGGTTGAGTCTTCTTTAGCCAGAATTCCGAAATCTGAAATATTTCAAAATCCAAAGTTATCCATAAGAGTGGCTAAGATAGTGATACCTTTGCTTTCTGATCGTTCAGTGTACGCATACTTTGTTTCATGCACAAACTTATTAAAAATATTGTGTATAAAGTTACTTTCAGGCTAGATGTATATGAAACATAAATAAATTTCATGTTTAGACTTGGGTCCCATCTCCAAGATAGCTTGTTTTATACAGATAGATAGATAGATAGATAGAGATGCAAGTAGTCCAAAATCCAAAATTTTCCAAAAGCCAAAATACCTTTGGTCCTAAGCATTTCAGATAAGGAAGATTCAACCTGTATGAATTATCTGTCTACTTCATGGCCTCCTGCAGATGAAATATGACATCTTCAGTTTGAACCTGTCTTCCACAGTTTATCAAGCTCTGACCTTTTGACATGCTAGTACAGTGGGACCTCCATATCTGTGGGGGTTCAGTTCCGGAATCCCCCACAGATAGCAAAAACTGTCAATGGTTGAATCCCATATAATTCAATGGTGGTGATATGTGCATGGACGCATGTTGACGCTATTTTAGGTATGGGGTGTGATGATCCGCAATTGCTTGAATCTACAGATATGGAACCCATGAATAAGGAGGGCTCACTGTACTAACTTTGGACACTTGATGTTTCTCCTAATCTCCCACCCCCCACCCCCTTAGCTCTGGGTTTTGTTACCACTAAGGGAAGAGGATGAGTTATGTGGAAGATTGAATTCTTAATTAGGAAGAAGCAGTCTGTTCTGTGTTTACAGGCTTAGTAAAGTTCCCTTCATTTGAAAGTATACTGCTTTGTATTCAGGCTCATTTTAAATAGACAGACTGCATGTTCTTTAAGTACTGGGTTGCGTGTTACCTGTAACTCTGTATATTTTCCCTTTTTTCCTTTGCTTTTTAAAACAAAGATACTTCCAAGAGTACAAGTTTCAGTTTAAGAAAACAGGCAGAAAGGCTGTTCTACCCTTTCACTTAGGCCTTTTAGGCCTACTGAAGCTGCTTTTCAGTTGAGGGGGGGACAGATATGAGTGCGTGTTTATTAAAGCCAACTTTAAGTGTAAAGATCCTCTCAAACTTGCTTCCTAGATGAATTGCAGTACAACAAACAAAATATTAAACATTTAAAACAGTAGTAATAAAGCATATATCGCATGCTGTTCAAGCCTAGTATGAAAACAAAGAGAAATAAGTGTAAGGGGAAAAGGTAGACAACTCTCCACCTGCCATGATTTCTGTACTAAATATTTGCCATGTTCAAGACTATTTTTTTAAAGACATCAGAGGTAATAACAAAAGAATAGTTGTAACAGTGACAGAAACAGCAGTGTCTGGATTCCAGGCCAGTGTAAATAAGACTATGTTTCAGTATGCCTTTCAATACATCTTTCTTTTTACTATATCAGTTAAAAGTACATAAACCCATTAAAACACAGAATATCAATTAAAAAAAATAAAACCAGTATTTATCAAAACAGTTTAAAATTCACAGTTTAAAAATCATCTGGATAGGCCTGCCGGAAGAGGCTAGTCTTTAATGCTGTTTTAAATTCAGACAGTGTATTCAGCTGGTGAATCTCTTCCAGCAAGCCATTCCAGAGTCTAGGGGCGGCTGAAGAAAAAGTCCTCTGGGTGACTGTTGTCAGCCTAGTCCTGGCTGACTGAAGTAAATGTCCCCCAGATGACCTGGGGGTATGGGGTGGATTATATGGAAGAAGGTGGTCCCTTAGTTAACCAGGACCCAAACCATGTAGGGCTTTAAAGGTCACAGCCAACACTTTGTACCTTTCCCAGAAACTAATTGGCAGCCAGTGGAGTAATTTTAATATTTGTGTAATGTGATCACTCTTAGGTATACCAGTAACCGATGTGGCTGCCATGTTTTAAACTAATTGAAGCTTCTGAACTTGGTACATAGGGTAATCCAATGTACAGTGCATTGCAGAAGTCCAGCCTTGAGGTTACCAGTGCATGCACTACCATCTTTAGGTCCTCTAACTCTAGGAAGGGGTGCAACTGGCGTATCAACTGAAGCTGATAATATACTAAAGAATGATAGCAAAATAGCAGGAAAAATGGTTCACAACCAAAGAGATGTAGATAGGTTCTTATGAGATACTGACAAGAGAAACATGTGACAAGTCTCAAGATGCTCAAAAGATTACCTGTTTATTAGTTGAAAATCCTGACACATTTTGGCCTATGAGTCCTCTCTGGCCTTCTTAGAATCTACTTAGAATCAAAACCTCAGAAATTTCTGAGCCAGGAACTCCAAAACCATTTACTGGGGGTATTTAGGTTTTGGAGTTCCTGGCACCAGTGTTTATTTACTTATTTAATTTATATCCCTTCTTTCTCTCAGTATGGGATCCAAGGTGGCTTACAGTGTAGGGTAAAACAAAATACAACTAAAACAGTATATAATAAAAAGTTTTTAAAACTATTAGACAGTTCTGTTAAAATCAATTAAAATATTTTAAAACATGTTTTTCAAAATTCCCTCCTATGGGAGGGAATTCCTTAGTCCGCAAGCAGCCACTGCAAAGGCAGGGCTCCTGTGTTCTCACCAGACATACCTATGATGGAAGAGAAAGATCCCCACAAAGATCTTAGAACTCAGGTAGACTCATAACATACTAAAAAAATATTAAACTTCAAACTCTACTGGTAAAATGCTTAAAGGTTGACTTCATTGTTCAGGAAGTAGTTATGTGAAGGATTCTGGGTTATTTCTAATGCTGCACTAGAGAAAATCCACTAGCACTTTTTTCCCTTTCCCCTTGTCTGCCAGCCTACCACGTGACCCAAAAATCTGCTCTGCAGGATTTATAATTCTCTGGAGCAGATTTTGACAGTCCATGGATTCCTGGGACAGCAAATGCCTCCCCCTGCTCCCAGTTCCACAGATGGAAGCAGTTCTCTTTGTGAAATTACAAAATTGTATCCAACCCTTTTGAGCTCTGGAATTGAGGATATTATACACTAGAGAATCTTTACAAAAGTTTACTTTTTCGGTCACAAGTAACTAATGGCTATGTTGAGACATTTATGCTGGTATATTATTTTGATGTAAGGACCGGTAATTTTTTACAAACATACCTGCAAGGCTATTTTATCAGTTAAACTATCTACAGGAGTTTGTCTTCTCCACGTTGATCTTCCCTGGGGTGGGCAACTGCTGGGGCCAGGGACTAATTCCTTAGCTCCAGGACCCTCTGCAGCCCACGTGGACTGCCAAAAATTTCCCACAAATGGAAAAATGAAACAGGAAGTGCCTGGAAGTTCACTCTTGAATTTGAAAAACAAGTAATTTTTAAAATGTTAAATAGAGCATGGGTCCCCTGCAAACTATTTTAAAAGTGAATGGCCAGCCCTGGAAACAGTTAACCCACTTTCTCATTCCCACTCTCTTTAAATCCAGTCTGAAGGGTTTAAACAGCTTGAGAAGGCAGCATGTAGCCTCAAGGCCACATTTTATTTACCCCCCCCCCCTGATCTAACTATTCGCTTTCCCCACAGGCATCAGAGCCTAAACATACCTAGGAAAAAAGCATTTTTTGCTTGCTATGCAGCAATTGCCAGTGTGTCTGTGATTGGCTGAAACAATTACAACAGCTTCTGGCCAAGCATTAAATGTGGAGGGCATCTGGCATATCACCCAGCACTGTTATCAAGTGCTCCATTTTGCAATAATATCTGTTGTTTCATAGAGCTGTGCAGTTTTTCAACCACAGGTATCTGTCATGTGTGGACAAGAAAACATAATACAGTAGCGGTATCTATTGTAGCTTGGCCCTCAAGTTTCACATATGTACAATATAGGAATAGTCATAAGTAGAGAAATGATGATTTTAAGTTTGTTGCCTATATTTACTTTCAGGAGTCTTCTTTGGAAGATGGTAATGGTGGATATCCAATGCTAACAGAATATGTGCAGGACTTTCTAAACCACCTTGCAGAACAGCCAGCTTGTTTTGAAACTGAAATAGCAAATTTTTCAGAAACTCTAAATGGTTCTGTTACTACAGATGAAGCATTACAAGAACTGGTTGAACTCATTTACCAACAGGTAACTTCATACATCTGTGCCTGGATGTAATTAACAGGTGAATTTTATATATGAAAACAATTCCCATCTCAAGCATTCAAAATTGGTGAGCTGGCACCTCTCCACATCTCGGCTAAATGGCAACTCCGCCTCCCCTTGTCTTAGTTTTTCAGTTCCAAGAAAGAAGAGCCCCGCCAGCTCCCCACTTAGCTGAACCAACCCAAGCTGTCTCTTCCACAAGGCAGTTTCTTGGGCCTGGCAAATGCCTGTCACCTTTCTGTGTATCTCATTCTTTCTATACTGTCCCCTTCGTCTCCCATCAAAGTCCTGCTTTTCTTCTTCCCCTCCAATTGCCAACCACAATACACATTTTATTAAGACCATCCAGTGTCCTCCACTGCTTGTGCTTTACAAACACAGAACACTTGGGTAGGCATAAACTTTCGGGAGCAGCAGCAACAACAAATTTACACCTCCCCATATTGCAGGAGTCCATGTTTGACTAGGGCACATTGGTGGGAGAAAAAGGCAGGAGGAAAAGGAAAGAGGCTGGAATGAGTGGATTTCTGCCCTAACCAGACACAGACTCCTGCAAAGTGGGGAGGTGTAGCTTTGCTGCTGCTGTTCCTGAGAGCCTACTCCTAGCCAAGTGTTGTGTGTCTGTGCAGCAGCAGAGGAGAAGGAGGCAGCAGCAGTAAATAAATAGGCATGCAGGCAGAGAAACTCCTGAGACCCAACCAATTTTATTTTATTTTCAGCAGATTAAAATTTGTGGTAAGTTAAATAAATGGCTTAGAGACAAGTAATGTTTTTTGAGATCTGCATCTAGCCCTATTTTTTCCTACAAGTCTGTTATTTTTAGAGTGCAAATTACTATAATGTGGAGCATGTTCGGAACACAACTATTGCATTATAGCAGAACTTACTGTAGTGGATCCCAGTTCAGTAAGAAGTTTAAAAATAACTTCTTAGATATAAGAGAGAAAATATTTCAACTCATTTTCTTCATTTGAGCCATTCATTTCTTAAAGTAGCGGTGCCTAACTTCTCATCTGTACTTTAACTGGACTGCATCTCTATAATCCCTCACACTTGGGTCTGCTGTCTAGGGATGATGAAAGTTACAGTCTATCAACATCTGAAGGACCACAGTTACCTTTTTTTGATAGAATACATGAACTCTCATCATTTACAGAAACTACAAAAATAGGGAGTCACTGTGTTCTTTGTGCTTTATTCCCAAGTATGTAGACATAGGATTACACTCAGTCTGTGTTGTTTAGCAAGAAAATTCTAGATCAGGGCTCCACCAGCTGGAGAAGAGGAGTGACTTGCCTATTTTGGCTTTCGCCTATTCACTGCTGACTTTAGCCATGCTTACCAGCAGTGTGCAGCCCCCATGGGAGTAGGACCTTTAACATTAAAAAAGTCCCTTGTGCCTATAGAAGGTATTAGAATGGTCATTCTACCGTAGTGGTGAGAGGATATCCTGTAGCAAGTTGTCCTTCCCACTTGCTTGGAAAGGCAATGCAAGGATTGCATGCTGGCTTCCCGAAGGGGAAACAGGACCAACATGGACTCCAGTCTAGTACTTGCATCCACTCCCAAGAGGATGTCACTATGAGAGCTCCTGGAGAAAAGAACTTTTTATCATGCCGACCTGCCATCCCCCATCCTCCACCCTTACGTCTATTTTTCCTTCCCCTGTTTTTTCCTCCTTTTGCTGCTTCCCTTCTCCAGCCTTCAAAAATAAAAGCTGCCTTCCCTTCTTCCTGTCTCACTCCCACTTGCCATCTGAAGCCCCCTTCTCCCACAAGGCTATACAGAGAGAAGCAGCCCAGGAGTATAGGGGGACTCTGTCTTTTCCTTCATTCCTGAGCAGGAAGGAGACTTTAGTGGGCCAGGCCATGATTTCAGAGCACTAAGAAGATGCCCACCGTGCTGGCAATTCCACCATGTCCTCTGCACCGGATCAGATACAGTTTAGCCCCTCCTCACAGGCTGCTTTGGCCAGGACCAGCCTCAGGTTGATAGAGAGGATGAGTGAGACCAAAATCCCAGATTCTCTCCCTCAGCAGATGGCCACCCATCTACTCAGATTTTGCCCGGTGGATCAAGCACCTTTTATTGGGAGAGAAACAGACAGCTGGACCTAAAATAAGCTAAAAGCAACCTCGCATGCTCCTCTTGATATACAAAATTGGGCACTTACTAGAACCTGTTTTAATAAAAACCAGAGACAAAAAGAAAGCATTGGCCTCAGTCGCCAGAAGGGGTGATATTAGAACCCACATGCAATTTCTTCTTTTTTTCAGTTATTTTGTGCTTCCTACAAGTGCAAAGAGCCCAAATCCCAATGGCCAGACAGGCATTTCCAGCACAAAAAAACAGGGACAGGATTTCTACAGACAAAACAATGACAATACTCCTGGGCCACAGCCCAAGTAGCAGCAGCAGGCCTTCCTTGTAACATGGGCTCAGACTACCACAGAACAGTGTGCCCTGCAGATATCTTCATAGCCTCTCTGAGGTGCTGCAGTGGGGGAAAACACTTTACAGTTCTACAGGTGATTTGGCACGTTCTGGACATAAGAGTCATAGAACCTGTTTTGGCAACCAAGACATTATTAGGTTTCTATTCTGGTTTCTTCATGATACTAAAGAAAAACAATTAATGGAGGGCTGTTTTAGAGCTTAAAAAAATAAATTGCTTTGTTTAAAAAAAAAAGATAAGGTTTTAAATGGAGATGCTTTGGTCCATCCTAGCGGCCTTAGGGACTTTATACCCTCTTCTGATTTGATGGAAGCTATCTCCACATCCCTCTGTATCTTTCTTCCAGGAGTTTCCTATGTTGCTTGTACTAGGGAAACCACTTTCAATGCAAGGGCTCTTTCAGCCTGTTCTCTTCCCCCAGGGTATTCATCAAACTAATCAGGGCCCTAGTAGCTTACCTGCACCAAAACCAAGTCCACATTTATCCATACCTGGACAATCTCCTTCTCTGAGCACCTTCATGGGAAAAAGGAGTGAAGGATGTTGAGGCCACTCTAGTTTGTTTCTCTTTTCATAGTTTTCTAGTAAGTCATGGGAAAAGCCACCAAAGTCCTACCATGAGAATCATCACCTAGAAACCATCAGAGACATAGTGGTGATCACAGTCTCCCCCTAGGATGGTAGCCCTGGTGGCACAGTGGTTAAATGCCAGTACTGCCAGCCACCATGTTGCAAGTTCGATTCCAGTGGGCTCCAAGGTTCACTCAGCCTTCCATCCTTTCGTAGGTCGGTAAATTGAGTACCCAGCTTGTGGGGGCAATTAGCTAACACACATTGGAAACTGTTTAATGCAGTGTAGATGTGTAAATAGCTGTTGCTTAAAACAATTTGTAAGCCGCTCTGATAGCCTTGTGGCTGAAGAGCGGGGTATAAATAAATAAATAAATAAAATAGGAAAAGTGAAGAAAATAAAGCTGGCAGTCTAAAGAGTGCAGCAGTCACTACAGTGAGACCTACTTTTTCTAGGACAGCTCCAGGGACTGATGATCTCAGGAATAAACAGCATTTTCTGGGCAAGATTTCACTCACAGCCACTCCAATGGGCCCCTCTCCCCTTTTCTGGGCCTTGACTTTTGAGTTGGCCTTTCTTTTAATAATGAAACACAATTCAGACCACGGAGATATCTCACTTTTTTCTTGTTATCCAGAGAACCAATATTGAATATAACTCAGTTTTCAAATATAAATCTTAGAAGAATCCAGATCTTAAAACGTCTCTTTGTCCCACATTGTATCTCATATTTGTCTTTATACTACTCAGTAGACTGCTCTTTACATCTTGGAATCATCTATACTGGTATTGCAGAAATTCTGATAGAGTAAAGTAGTTATCAAAACAGCATTTTCTTTTTAGTAGCAATGTGGAAGCCTCTTGGAAATTTTGAAAATGAGAACAGACACCTTGTGTTGAACTCTCTTAATGAGGGGTGTGTGAGTAGAAACAGCAGAGCAAACCATGCTTCTTGGCTAATAACCTACCGTGACTTATATTAATTGTACTTAGTCTTTTCTTTCATCTTAAATTTTAATTGATAAAGGAAAGTGAAAATAACTGGTGATATTTTACTTTTCAACTTTTTTTTTAGAACTTGCATTTAAAAGTCTGTGTCAAATATAAAAGGAATCTCTTTAAACATACATTTTTCCGTTAATCCACCAGTAGATTATAACTAGAGTTCTTAATTCGTTTTAACCTTTACTCCTTGATCTTAAGCTTCCTTTTGTACTTGGCTGTCAGGCGAAACCTTTTTTGTTCAAGCAGGCTTTTAAACAGTAACTACTTGCAAGGAGCCTTTTATGTAATGTGTATGCTCTTTTTAAAAACTTTGTTATGATTTTATACTTTTAAAAATATGCTATTTTAATATGATGAACTTTATATTTTTTTTAACTTTATTGTTAGGTTTCTAATTTATCTTGTTTTTAGGTTTGTAAGCCGCCTTAGGTCCCACCCTGGGAGAAAGGCAGCATATAAGTGGAATAAATAAATAATAAAATATGTTTGTGACTATGTAGAGATGAGACATATGTTTTGTTCTTTGGCTTCATCCGATTATATCCTTTTAAACTTTCTCTTTGAATAGATTAAATACCCTTTCTAATGAAGGAGACCACCATACTGGCTTGATCAGTACTTAGAAGTTATATCACAGGACTCCTGCTTACATAATGACTCCATCTTCCTATATCTTGTTGTAACCAGAGTTTTTGTGATGTCCCAGATGGGGTTATGGCTTTGTGGTTAACAATAACTTTAGTTGATTCATCTGATTATGTTTAGAGCAGTGTGGAAGTGGAGGAGGGAATCTGTGCAAAAGTGAAGGGAAAGGAGGCTGTATATGAGCCCATGGCTAATTCTCCTATCTAAAATGGTCTGAAGAATTGTTTGATTTGAGCCACAGTCATGCACACTTAAATCCTGCTGAAATTGATGCGTGCAGATAACAGTTCTGGATATACAGTCAAAGTTGCTTGAACTTAAAATGTACAAAGCAGTAACCATATTCTCAAAAACGCACTCTTGAAAAATTCTAAATGTTATAAATTTAAGTTCTCATAAAGACTGTGAGAAAACTGGGGTCTAGACAATGTCTTTGTGTCTTTTAATGTCAACTTTTCTCCCTCACTAAAGATTCCTGGAAACAACTGTCTCTGTATTACCTTTCCCCCCTTTGCATTCATGAAGGCTAGCAGTGATGTGGTTTTGTGGTTTGAGAAAGAAACTTAGAAAAACAAGGGGCTTACAATATATTAGAGGGCAAAATTCTCTTCCAAATGACTTGGGTAAAAGGAGAAGGGTACATACTTATCTTCCTTCATTGTCTGAACAAGCTGTAGGCCAGTTTTAATCAACAAGTTTGCATCAGAAAATAATAGTAGTATATGTCATTTTAAAATTAAATAAAATTTGTACTTTGTTTCTAGAAAAGAAACAGAGCTACAGCTTACAAGACAGAATCCTTATGCTACTTTCTTGATATCTGCTTGGATGATATTCTGCTCATTAAATTATATCAGTGGAAAGACTTGGAGGAGGCCTTAGACTTCTTTGTTCCATGCCCTCCTTTCACAGGGAGATGTGAATTGACAATCTGGGGCAACTGCAATGTGTTTAAATGAGGGGAGTCTCCTTGACACTGGGAGAGAAATCCCTTGCTCCATTTCTGGTTACCTGAGAGGAAGACAGAGTTCATAATACTGATGCATGCTCAAAGTCCCATTTTACCAGAGGATATGCTCCTAATGATTTCCTATGAGCCACTTCCTTGTTCTGCTTCTGATCTTCTGTGGTGGCAGTTTATCCTCAGCAATAAGCCTCCAAAATTGTGAAGTTGAAAGCTTTCATGGTCGGCATCCATAGATTTTCCTCGGTTTTTTTTCTGGGCTGTGAGGCCATGTTATGGAAGAGTTTATTTCTGATGTTTCGCCTGTATCTGTGACTGGCATCTTCAGAGAAGGATTGGGTAGCAGTGTGTGTGGGGTGTGTGCATATCTCCACCTAGAAACTAGCCATTCAGATACACAAATTTACATATCCTCCCCAACAGGGGTTCACATATATAAACCCCACACACACTCCTACCCAACCATTCTCTGAAGATGCCAGCCACAGATGCAGGTGAAACATCAGACATAAACTCTTCCAGAACATGACCTCACAGCCTGGAAAAAAACCAAGGAAAACCTTCAAAAATTGTTTTTAAATGTTTTATTTGCACATTAGATTCTAGCTGTCTTGGGCATTTAGTTGTTACATGTAAAGCATACATTTAAATAAAAGCTGAGCTGAGTTTTCAATGGAAGCTTGGCTAGCGGGCTGTTGTGAGATCCTTAAAAGTCAATTAGTGCACTGAAGATTATTCAGTTGAAATTCCTGTGTTGTGTTCCAGGAAAATGTTTCAGATAAGCCCATCCTGACTTCCCACAAAAATACATTTTTTATTTTATAATTAAAATTGTTCTTTTGTTTTAAGGCTACATCTGTCCCAAATTTTTCATATATGGGTGCAAGGCTGTGCAATTACCTTTCTCATCATCTCACCATTAATCCACAAAGTGGTAACTTCAGACAGTTATTGCTTCACAGGTGAGTATGTGTTGCATGGCAAGCTCTCATGATCAAAAGGTTTTGTTTTGTTTTGTGATCTTTGGTTAAACATATTCTTTCAAGAGAGATTGCCCAACTGATGCTCACAACAACTTTATTTCTTGCAAAATTAATTCTCTTTTTCATTTTTTGGTCATGTTACATTTTATGGTTTTTTTAAGGCATGGTGTGATTTTTCCTTGAGGAAAAAATGAAATGTAAATATAAATATATATGCTGCTTATTTCTTCTTCCGTATCTGGAATTTCTACTTGAATGTTATGGTAAATGATATTCCCAGATTTCATTGGAGGAGACATTGATACTGACACAACCAGGACCGGTTTAAGGAATTTTGGGGGGCCCTGCAATGCTTTATTTTGGGGGGCCCATGTGTTTATCTCCGGTCAACGTAACCTAACCCAACCTAAGCTATTCACAGTACAGGGTATTCAGATTATTACTAATAATGTTTTTGCAGGAGGAGGGTTACTACGGGCCCCCCCACAATGATAGCCCCCCCTGTAAATGCTGACGCCGCTGGTGCCTTAAACCAACCCTGGACACAACATCAGCCAACAAACCTTCATTCAATCTGTATATAGTGTATTCATTTGAACAGTTTTTAAGAATCTCAGCTTTTATTTTTAAATAACAAATTGAACCTGGTTGTTTCTGGGAATTAGCCCTCCCAGCTTTCTTTTAGTTTACACTTAGACTGTTAAGTGAATGTGTGTACATGCACACATAAAAATACACATTTCTAGAGGAGAAAGGTGGATTCTGCCTTCATGAGTGAATGGCAGCAGTTCATTTACAGTAAATACAAGATAAGTGATCTCAAGTTTTGTCTGTTCACAGGTGTGTCCTAAATAGTTGATTACCCATACTTTGCTTCATGAAACCCACTGGAAGGTCTCTGTGTATGTAGCTCTACCACATTGTCCCTCTCTTGTATGGGAGGGAGGGGGAGAGGTAGCCCACTGTGCTGCAGATGTTAGACTACACTTCTTATCATCACTGATCATTGCCCAAGTGGCTTATCAGTACTGGAATCTTAACAGCATCTGGAGGGCCATAGACTCTCCAACTTAGCACCAGAATGTGACAGACCCCAAGAAGCAGGTAGATCAGGTGCGGTCTCATGGAGGGTGATGCGGTCCCCTGGTCTTCCACTTAGCCAACCCCAGCAGTAGAGGATATAAATGGTGCATTTAATAGATTGGATCATGAATAGCTACATTCATTACTTGAAATCTTGGGCATGTAGTTAATTTTCTCTCCCGTGTATCAATCCATCCATCTGCCAGCTGCTCCTTAGTATCTATTTATAGGTCTGTGTTTTTATTTAGTATTTTTATCTTAAGTATTTGTTTTTAATAGCAAAAACTGGTAAACATTTTAAATATTATGGAAAAACAAAATCATGATTCAAGCTTCCCTTTTTAGGTGCCGGAAAGAGTATGAAAATAAAGATGAAGCTGCGAAAGGAGATGAAGCTACACGAAAAAGATTTCATGCATTTGTGCTATTTTTAGCTGAACTTTATCTAAATCTAGAGGTAAAAAAGTTTTCTGTCTTAGTTAAAACCATTTTAAAAATTCATAGTAACCAGAAATTTAACAAGGAAGGTGGCATAAGAGTACATTTGTATGGCACTATAACTCAGTAGACACATATCTTCAGTGTTTTCTTATTTATTCATTTATTTACATATTTTAATAAAACACTTTATTTACAAATATGTATATATATTGCTTAGAATCAAAATTTCAAGGCAGGATACATAAATAGAATGCACAATAGAGAAAGTAGTATACAGGTCTCCCCCCCCCCTGTTTACGCAGGGGAAGCATTCTCGGACTTACCACAGATATGCGAAACTGTGTATGATAGGGAACTGCCATATTATACCATAGAATCATGCTGGAGGAACTAGAAAATGCCTAGAGATCTGTGTAACTCTATAGTTAGCCTCTGGCAGAAGTTGACTATAGAGTTGCACTGGAGGACCTCCCAGTGCCTAGATAGAGCATCTCCAGCACAACTCTATGGTCCTATAGATGCCTAGAGAGATCTTTTTCCTCAAATTGCAGGTGCCAATCCTGCGTAAACAGGGGGCAACCTGTATACTGTTTATATGATCTATGAAATAGATGTTAGATTGGACTAAACAGGGAAGACTTGTGCAAATAAGTGTTTTTTAATGTGCATCCAACCCTAAGAATAGTTGAAGCATGACCCATTTCTAGGGGAAGAGCATTTCATGTAATAGGTGCCACCATAACCAAATGCAGTTCCAAACAATTGCCAAGTAGACCTCAGGAGCTTGTGGCAATAGCAGGAGGGTTTCTTCAGATGATCTCAAATACTGAGTGGATCTACAAAGAAGCAGAGGGCTTCTCAGGTAAACCAGTTTAGCTCTTTACAAACTAGCAACAAAACATTAAGCCTGGCCAGTTAGCAAATAGTGCAGCCAGTGCAATTGTTTCAGCAGAGGTGTTATGTTGTTTGTAGGTTGTTCCACTCAGAAACCTAGCTGAAGCATTCCTAACCAGCCATAGTTTCCACATCATCCTTAAGGGCAACCTCTCATAGTGAATTAGCAGTAGTCCAGCCTTGAAGTTACCAGTGCCTGGACAACTGCAGCCATATGTAACCCCTATTAAATTGTCAGGGGATGATAGGACATTCAGTCCCCAAAAGAAGCCAATAACTGTCTCAGCAGACTAAGTAGCAACCCTTTCCCAAGAATATTCACACACACAGAGTGTTTGGCATCCAGAAAACAGGAGGTGCTTTTAATCTTCAGTAGTTTCAGGATGTACAAAGACAAAGTGCTACGCCAGGCATCAGAGGATCACAGAAAGAGAATGAACAGTGATCTAGCTTTCTTATATACATCTCAGCACAGCATTGGTTTCCCAAGCACATGGTTACATTGCTTCAGATTTCCATACTCATAGCTTTGTACTCTAGTAACCCTTCTTCTGATGCAATCCTTCTCATGCAGCTGTAGCATGATTAGCATGACTGGCAGTTCATGGAGTTAGTCATCATGAGTCAACATGATTTCTGCAGTTGTTTGGCCATTTTAAAATTTAGGGTTCAGTAACCAACTCCTGACATAAAGAACAGCCATAATTGATGTACCAGCCAAAACTGACAAACAGCAGTCTGAGGTGCTGAAATCGCTTGGATCTTCCATGACAAAGAGAAGTCTAGAAGTACTGCATTTTATTTAATATTAATCATTGACAGATGCCTAAATCTTTTATGCTGGCTTATTTCTTAGTGTGCAGTTTGAACAGAACAATATTGGAACGGAATATTGTTTTTCTTCATAGATCAGTAAGGAAAATTGCTAGACTCTTTCCTTCTAAGGCAATCCAGCTCAAGAAAGGGCCTGGAATATCCTGAAGGAATGCTTAGATACTATTGTTAGTATAGTGGGTTCTTGGTATCTGCGGGGGTTTGATTCCAGGACGCCATGGATACCAAAATCTGTGGATGCTTAAGTCCCATTATATACAATGACGGAATAAAATGGCATCCCTTATATAAAATTGCGAATAGCAAGGTTTGCTTTTTGGAATCCCCCCCACCCCCAAATATTTTCAAACCATGGTTGGTTGAATCTATGGATGCAGAATCCATGGATATGGAGGGCCAACTTTACAGAATTTGATTAGCAATGCTAGCATATATGTATCTAGCCCTGAACACCTTATTTGCCAGTGTTATCAGCTCCCTGATCTCAGCCTCTTAGATGCTGGTACTGGGGCACACTGGGTCATGAATCAAGCTGTGATACTTTGGTAAAATGAATTAGAATAGACTAGAAATTGTAGCTTTATATCTCCTCCAAGATATTCAAAAGTTTGTGACTTTTTCAAAAAATATACCATGGAATTATGTTATGACAGTTGGGTTGACTGCCTAACTAAAATAAGGTATTTTACTGGTTTGTTAATAGCAGGTAGAAAACTTTCAGAGAATGGAAAATAGCCAACCCAAGGTGAATCCAGAATACAAGAGATTGACTTTCAACATTAGTTTCTCCTTCCTTTGTTTCTGAAGTGTTTTTACTGTTATTACTGATAGTATATTTAAAATCACCTCTGATAATCCAACCCCCCATGAAAATATAAGGAGAGGGGCATATATACCACATATGGGGAAAATGAAATATTATGGAATAGAATAGTTCACAATTCTTGCTTTGTGTGCCTGTTCCCATAGAAATATTATTTGTAGACTGAAAAATGTTCATTATTAGATTATAATAAAAACAAATCAAAGATACAAAAAGTATATACAGATATGTGCATATGCATATGTGTGATAGATGTAGAGAGAGATATACAGATATATTTCTGTTTGTGGAAACAGTTTATCTCTGTTTTATTATAATCCAGAGTGCTATGAGTACATGGGTTGGTGATCTAAGAACTACAAAGTTCTGCAGAAGCTCTCATGGTATGGAAATGGAAATGCCCTAGCTGTAGATTTAGGCTTGTTGACAATTTGTGTTCTAGGGAGAAATCTCAACCTGGTTGGATTTGATGCTCTAAGAAATGAACTGGGCTGTACTATGTTGTTTGAAACAAGTTATTTCCCTGGATTTCATGGACAGTCATGAAAAGATCAAATGTCCAAGAAGTTAACCATTCAAATAAATATGGTGTAGACCAGGGTTTCTTAAGTTATCTGATATGATAGACTGGCAGGGTTTTTTTCCCAATGAGACAAGGAGCAGCACCATAGTTATGTTCATTGACTAGAAACTTTTCCTTTTCCCCCCCTGGAAATTTGCCATGGATCAGCACTGGTCTGTGGACCACCGCTTTGAGTAGCACTGGTGTAGACAAATTAAGCCTAAATCCAGTTGCTATTCCCAACTAGAGTAGGCTCATTGAATTGGTGAAACTTAATGTACGTGTTGACTTGACAAAGTCTTACAGATTTAATGGGTGTGTTGTAGCTGGAAGTAATAATTAGACTGAGGCCTTAATTTTTTACTTTTTTCAAATGGGAACAAAGGTCTTACAGTGGATTACTTTCCAAACTGAAATTCCTGTAAAGGCCCATGGCTTCATTCTGTTAGCTCATCATCAACCAATATATTTTCTGTGTGCAGTTTGGTTAATATGGGGAAATAACTACAGATACTTGGATTTTCATAACTTCAATTACTTTTAAGTTCATAAGCCTATGGTTCCAAAGGTGGAAGGACAAATCTTAATATCTTGTAACTGTTCAGATTTTTTTTTATTTTTATTTTTTATATTTTTAGATTAAAGGAACTAAAGGTCAACTAACCCGAGCAGAGATTCTTCAGACTGGACTTCATGAATTAGTAAACACTCTTTTTTCTAATCCTGTGGACAACAATTTAATATGTGCAGTAAAGCTACTAAAAGTATGAGCTTTTTATTATTTTGGGTTTTATTATTAGTTTTTGAAAATGCTACTAATGCTGATTACTTTGAAGAGATGTTTTATTTTTTCACACTTACCAGTGCGTATAAAAGGTAGATTTGGACCAGCAACCTGGGTTGAGATCATCAGTCATTCATGAAGTTCACCGATAGATATGTTAGTCTCTGAATAAGCTACTTCATAGCATAGTTGTGAAGATGAAAAGGGTTAATTCATCATATGCCTCCCTCCAGTTTTCTTAGTGCAAAAGTATAAAATAGAAGAACTATTTATGTGATATTACATTGGGCTTCAGCCATTCCATGAATGGAGTGCACTTCCATTCATGCAGGATGGCCTTCTTCCCACTCTTATCTTCATACACTACATCCTGTGGTTTCCTGTAATACTCTCTGGGTGGAGACGCTCAGGAGGTGTGCCATGAAGCAGATACTCGTACACTTTCTCATCTTTCTCTGCGTCACATAACCCAGAGTGGAAAAACCACTTCTGGAGAGTCAAAGGAAAACAATAAAAATCTACAACCATGTCTAACTGATATGAGTAGTTCTATGGGTTCTGACAAACACCAAGATAATCCAAAGTGAGACAGAAATGCCCTAGAACCCTAGAGACTTCATGTACTCCCACTTACTTCAAAAAGGGAGAATAAGGCCTTAACAACCTTGGAAGGAATCTTCCCTATGATTCCTATGACCTTGATGATCCAGACAATTGTCCAACTCCGTTTCCCCCCCATATTACATGACTTGCCTGTTTCTAGTTTATGGCTGACAAACCTCCCTCCATTCCTGGTGAGACAGGCCTGCTTCACTGTGTATCCCATCCTATAGAAGCAGCTTTTCAGTTTTCGGCCGCAAGTGATTTACTCGTGTTTGCACTTACCTCAGTTTGCCACCAACTTTTTTTTTTTAATGATGTCCAAGGTGTGATTGAATGATTTTTCGCTTGAACACAAAAAGAAAAGAAAAGAAAACTGGAGTTTTCTCCGGTTTTCCATGAAGTTCAGCATAATTGGTAAACCACTGGCAAGTATTGTTGGAGCTCTTTAAACCAAGTTTAATCTTGTTAAAACATTCATGAATATTCCTAAGTTGGAAACGGTTAGAAGGTACATAACAACAAATTCATTAGAATGTTATATAGCCTTTGACTGTAATATATCCACCTGTAAGCATATCTAAAGGACATTTTTGAAAATATTTATTACATGTTTTGAAGAGAGGAACAAAAAGATTTACACAGGAAAGTGTTAAATGTGCTCTTTTCACATTTTACAACTTAGTTCATAGTACCTTGCAGACGTTTTCACTCCACTTTGCCTTTTACATATTTTTATTGTGGCATAAAAGTTAAGGACATAAACCAAGGTTGCATACTACTCACCCCACTGAATCAATACTTGGAAAATGCACCATTACACTTCTTAGATGAATGTCTCTCATCTTTTGTGCATCTTGATCCTGCTATATTTGCGCATTTTTCTTGGTAAATATAGCTCCAGCTCTGTCAGATTAGAAGGGGAACTGTTAGTTAACAGCAATTTTTGGGTCTTGCTACAGATTCTCAATCAGATTGAGGTCTGGGATTTCACTGGGCCATTCTAAGACATTCAGGTTCTTGGTTTTCAGCTACTCCAGTATTACTTTGGCTATGTGTTTAGGGCATTGTCTTCCCGGAAGGTGAACCTCTGCTCCAGTTCCAGATCTCCTCCAGAATTGTCTTGTATTTGGCTCTATCCATTATGCATTCAGTTATGACCTTTCCCATGGGGATGGTGTGCTCAGGGCAATGAAAACTGTGGGCTTTGCACAACACATAATCTAGCAGTTTGTGGCAAGGTCAAAAAGTCCAGAGTCTGAGACCAAAGAGCCTTCTCCCACAGAATTGCAGGGTCCCCACATGCCTTTTTGCAAATTCTGAATGGGTTTTGAAGTGGGTGTGTTTCAGCGATGGCTTTCTTCTTCCTACTCTTTTATGAAGCCTAGCTTTGTAGAGCATTCTTTCATGGGATCTCCCATTTCAACAGCAGATCTCTCTAGCTCTTGCAGGATTACTGTGGATCATTCATTTGGAAATGTTTTTTTAATTGATTGGTGCTACTTTCTAACTGATTTCTGATAGCTCCTTGATCTTCATGATGCTGTTTATTTAAATATGCTCTCCAACAAATTTGGGGGCCTTCCAGAAACAGGTTCAGCATGCATAATTGATAATAGATATTTCACTGAATGTTGAAAATGCCTTTGCTAATAGCATGCATTCCCTAGTTGACAGGGTCTGTACTAGAAGATTCATGGAAAGAAAAAGGAAAATCGTACATGGATGACATGATACAGAAAATTGAAAATGTTGTCTTGGATGCAAATTGCAGCAGGTAGTAAGAAAATTCAGTGTTTGTTAATTTTTCTTCTTTGTGCCTGATAATAATTCCCTGCTATTTCTTAACGGGTACATAGCAAAACAGAGTAGTTCGTAAAGTTTTGTGCTGATTTCCTTAGTTAAGGGTTGTCATTGTGTTGTCGGTAATATAAATTACAGTAAAATGCCTGCCATGTTGAATACTTTTCTCAAACAATTCAGTCTTAGAATCTTTAACTGCCTGGTTTGTGACAGTTCGTTTTACATTTATTTAACAGTACATTGCAGAGCCGAAGGACAAATGTGTTTGGGAGAGCCTGTAGGGAATAAACTACTTCTAAGCACCCCAGAGTAGTTCTCCATAATATCTCCATCATTTAGAGACTGGTTTGATCAAGATAGACTTGGCTAGGTCAGTGTGGGCTAGCCAATAAAAGTAGTTAATACTACTGTAATAAACAAATATTAAATTAACCATCAGACATTGGGGTGGACAGGACTAATTCTATTGTGATGCATGAAAGATAACAGACAACATCAATTTGGGAGTCCTATAACTGGAGGACAACTCGAGAGAACTCCCTTTTTCTGAAAGCTTAGGGACATCTGGAGAAAGCTTAGGGACATCTGGAGAATTGTGACAAAATTACCCTTGAGATCTGAGACTGTTTGGTTTATAGATTAAAATTACCACTTTGTGCTAAAAAAAAACCCAACAACTTGGGAGTCAGTGTGGATGTGCTATTACACTCCTTTTTTAATGGCTGTTATTACTGTACTGTTACATGATTGTTATTGTTATTATTATATTTATACAGTATATTCCACTTTTTTCCTAGTTCAGGAGTCAAGGCAACTTACAACAGTTAAAACAAACATAGCTAAAAGTTAACAATATACAAAAAGTTTAAAATGTAGTTCAGCTATCAAAAATTAAAACCCGTTAAAAACATAAACTTAAAAAGAAAACAATAAATTAAAAATCCAGCACATTATGAAAGGCCCATTCTCCTTGAGCAATCAGTCTTCCAAGTCCTAGCAAAATAATAATAAAAAAAGTCTTTACCTACCTGTGGAAAGATAGCAAAGAAAGTGCCAACCTAACCTCTCTGGGAAAGGAGTTCCAGAACCTGAATAAACGATTATTCTGATACATTATGTGTGTCTTTTTTGCTTTATAAAGTGTAGGATAAGTACCTAAATAAATTAATAATAAATTATTATGTACAAATAAAGCAAGGCTGCTCCCACCTTCTGGAACCCCCTTCTGCAGGAGGCTAGACTACCCCCTCCCTGATTTCCTTTTGCCTGCAGGTAAAAACCTTTTTGTGTAAGCAGGCTTTTAATATGTAACTGTGCCCACAGAGGTTTTTTATTTGGGGTGGGTTTCTGTAAACCTTTATATATGTTTAAAATAATTCTACAATTTTTTTTAATTGTGATGATTTTAACTGTTTTAAATTGTATTGATGTATTTTAATTGCTATCTTTTGTGAGCTGCTTGGATCCCACCCCACTTTGGGAGAAAGGTTCATAGAAATAAATAAAATTTAAAATAAACATAAATAAATAATTAAAATACCCTGGTTAATGCTCTGACTGCTATATTCTGAACAATTACGAAGTTTCCAAACATATTTCAGCTAGCTGGGGATATTCATCCTTCAACCATTAGAAATCTAAAGCAATCTAAATTGCTGTAGCTGGCACATGCAAACACTGAAATGTCTAGGTCATATGTACTATTTATACACGCTGATGACTAAGATTACATTTGAATTAATTGCATGATAGTCGTGACCTCAATTTTAAAATTGTAAGAAAAAATGTGGATGATTATTGCTTCCAAATTTTCCAAGCAGATAAGAGAGAAATATCCTGAATGTTGGGTTTTTCCTCCCATTTGCTCCTAGTAGGCAGGAAAAAGAATGACCTTCCAGTGTTGCCATGTGGTGGGAGAAGGTTACTCTTTTTCCTGCCTCCTGCTTCTACAGGACATGCTCTTCTGAGCTCCTTGACCTTCACCACTTCAGTCACTCCACTGTCTGTCTGTCTCTTTCTCTCTGTATTCTGTTTTTATTCTGCCCTCTTCATCTTCCCCCCCCAAAAGTTATACATCCCCTGTTACTTTAGCTGTTTCTCTCCTTGCCCCTATATCCCCTGAGTTTTTCTTCCATCCTCACCTGGCTTCCTCTTTCCTTGCACCCCACCCTCCTTGTTCACTGGGAGTGTAAAGAAGGAAAGAAAAGATCAGGAGGATACCCAGGAAGAAGACAGAACCGCCACCATGGCTGGCAGCTCTTCCCCCTCTCCAACTATGTCCCCCCACTCACAGTAGGAGTGAGGCAGACATCTGCTGAGGGTGATAGCCTGATGGAGGGGGAGATATGGGAGCAGCCAAAGGAAGAGAGTCCCCTCTGCATTTCTGCAGCTGTCATGCCTCCCTCCCAGACCCCCAGTCTGAATTATGACACAGACAGTGAGGGAGACAAAGAGGGTATCAGGCTTAGCTGTCAGAACCCACAGGCAGATCCTGACAAGGAAGAGAAAGGGCAGAGGGGCGTGCCCATGCATGAGACAAACAAGGATATCTCCCCCCACCCCCAGCAGCCACAAGACACAGATACTACCCAGGCCATACCTACAGCAATTCAAGGCAAACAGGAAAGGGAGAACTTGTGTCGTTCCGAGCATATTTATAAAAAAAACCACACACACATTAATCAGACAACAGCTGAGGGAGGATATCTCAGCCTCACTCTTAGCATGGTGTTGCTGATACCCAGCCTTTCTGGAGGAATCAACCTTCTTGTCTCTTCAATTCCTGGCTTCTGCTTGTAAGACTTCTGGATTCTTGTGGACTTCTTGTAATTCTTGTAAGACTTGTGGACTGACCTTGCTACTCTATACTCCCTCGGACTGATGCCTTGGATTTACTGCTTTACCCTACTGACCTGGACTGCCTAGACTGTCATAATGATACACGCTGGCCAGTAAGCTCTTGTTTCGCCCACCTGGTGGACTTTTCTGACTTCCAAGACAGTACAGTGGCCCCCAGCACCACTACCCAGCCTATGCCAGACCAGGGGATGTGGAGTGCTCCAGAACAATGAGATGTTCAGGGAAGGGATGAGTAACAATGGGGCCCTGATCAAACTGTGGGCTGGAAGGGAGCCATCCCCTGATGTGGTGGCATGGATCTGGTCCTTGGTGGCCAGGGAGACTGCAACCATCATTGCAGCAAGCACCTAGCAGTGCCTATGAGAGATACCTGGGCCTCCAGGAAAGTGGATAAAAGTCAGGCAAGCAGTCCCTTTCCCCCTTCCCTTCCCCTTTGCTTTGTTCACATGACCACCTAGCGGTGGGGAGGAATCCGTGGAGTCCAAGGGAGTGTGTGGCAACAACAGCAGAGCCCACAATGACTCCTCAAGTGATCATGCTGGGGCAGCCTGGGAAGATTCTGAGGCTGCCTCCTCTGGCATGTGTGGGTGCATTTTGATGACATGGCAACCAGTGGGACCAAGCACTACAAGACTGGCAGGAAGGAGGAGATCTCAGTCTCCAAATCCAATGTAGCTTCACATTGGCAAACCCCCCCCTCGCTGCCTAAAAAGCACAGAAAGCATAATTAGGACCCCTCAGGGGGAAAAAAAACAGTGCCTGTTCACTCCTCTGAGGAGGAGTATGGGAATGAGACCTCCTTCACAGCCTAGTCAGAGGCAGAAGAAGGTGACCTCAGAGGAAGGGGAGGGGGAGAAGGAACCAGCTTCCAACTGGGCAACACTTTTTTCACCTAGAGGTTTTCCTAATGTTACTAAGGAAAATGGTTAGGGCCCTAGGCCTTACCTTCCCTCCAGAGCACTCCCCCCCAAGACACAGATCTTCCCCAGGTGGGCTACTGTAACCCCTGCAGTATGGGAAATGCCCTTCCCTGCTAACCTTATGCAGGTGGTAAGGATGAATGGAATAAGCCTGCAATGAACAGGCCTTGCCCCAGTGCTGCCAAGAAATTGAACAACCTCCCACAATGTGTCATGGCCAAGCTATAGGTCCCACTGGTGGACACCCCCATATCTGCACTTGTGTTCTTTGTTGTTTTTTGCAGAGATGGCAAGGACGCATTCAAGATATCAGAGGACAGGAGATCTGAAGCAGCTCTCAAGAGTGTACATGAGGTAATCTCCCTGGCCATCAAAGTTGCTGCTTCAGTGTCCATGGTGGCAAGGGCTTCCTTACAGTGGACTAGGATACTTTTAAATGAGGTCCCCATCAGTGAGACCAAAGTTGGACAGGGCCTCAACAAACTGATGAGGGTATCAGCCTACACACCAGATGGCACACTGGATGCAGTTCAGTTCTGTACCAGGGGCCAGGCTGCAGCAGTGGCAATCAGGCATCAGCCTTAGCTCAAGACCTGGAACGCAGATGCAAAATCAAAGCAAAATCTGGCATACTTCCCCTTTTTGGGGGACTAAAGTCTTTGGAGAGTCCCTGGAGGCAGTGCTGGTTGAGAACAAAGATAAGAAAAAGGCATTGGCCTCAGGGAGGAAAAGGGAGGATAAGAAGCACTATAGACTGGGGTTTTCTTCCTTTCATGTTCCCCTTCACCTCTACCCTGAGCTCCTTTCAGGCCAGAGACTCCAGACCCCTATAGACAACAACGGAGAGAGCAGAGATTTCAGAGCAAGCACCAGGCCTTGAGCACTTCAGGCAGACCTCAGCACAGTAACAACAGAGGTCAAAGCAAGAATCAACAGACATAACACAATAGCGGGGAAGACTTAGGACATTTGTGAAGGTGTAGAACAATTCCACCTCCAACCAGTAGGTGCTGGATACACTGAGACATGGATATTGGACAGAGTTCTTCCACAGACTGCACAAGACCATCATTGCTTCTCCCAAGACCAAAAATCCTGTGAAACACTGCCTCCTACCAGAAGCCATCACTCATCTGCTCCAGATAGGGCCAATTGAAAGGGTGCTACCTCTTCAGAAACTAAAGGGCTGTTATTCCATCTTTTTCCATGTTCCTAAAAAGAACGGCATGTGGAGAGCCATCTTGAACTGAGAAGGGCAAACCATTTTGTAAGAAAGCAGAAATTCTGCATTGGAAATACTGAAGGATATCCTGGAAATCCTCTAATCAGGGGACTTCCTGTCATCAGTGGACTTTTGGGAAGCCTGTCTTTACATCCCTATCCCCCGATCCCACTGACAGTTCCTGTGCTTCACGTATAGGAAGCAACACTTTCAGTATAGGGCATCTCCATTTAGATGGTCATCAGCGCCGAGGGTTTTCACCAAGATCATGGTAGCACTGGTGGCGCACTGGAGGAAGGTGCCCCTGGACATTTATCCCTAACTGGATAATTTGCTGATGCTATCCACATCAAGACAGCAGGCCCAATGGGATGTACAGCAGATCCTGTACTCCAGCCTTTCTCAACCTTTTTACCCTGGTGGGACCCTTGAAACAGTTTTCAGATCTCAGCAAACCCCTGTCTAAAAATTATTATATGTACAGCTCAAAAAAGTTTATTTTCTTCAATCTAACGATCTTGTGGAACCCCTAGCAATCTCTTATGGAACCCTAGGGTTCCAGGGAACCCTGGTTGAGAAAACCTGCTCTAGTCCGTGGAACAACATGGATTTTTTTTTTGTGGGGGGGTGAACATCAAAGAGTTTTCTCAACCCAGCACAACAGATCCAGCACCTGGAAGCCATGATCAACACAGAGTCAGGAATCATCTGTCTGCCCCAGGACCGGATTCGTGTGATTGCCAACTCTATACACATCACCAGATAGTCTCCTACATCAAGCCTGGCCCATCTGATGCACATACAAGGGTTGATGATTTCTATGATAGAATGCCTCCCATGGGCACGCTTCCATGCCAGACCCCACCAGTGGCGGCTCCTTGCACATCAGGACACCATTTCCTCCAGGAGTCAACACTCCATTAAGGTTTCTCAGGAGGTCATCAACTCCATGGAATGGTGGACTTCACCAGCAGTCAACAGAGGGCACCCCGTCTAGAAGCCAGAGAGGATCCAAATAATCACAGACGACAGCCTGAGGGGATGGGGAGCCCGCAGCAGACCTCTCTCAGCTCAAGGCAGATGGAACCAGGAGGAACCAGAGCATGAACTGGCTGGAACTCAGGGTGGCCAGACTGGCACTCCTGGAATTGGTCCAAGGCAAGGCTGTCCTCATCAGAACTGACAACACCATAGCAAAAAGCCACATAAACCACAAACAGAACACTCTGATTATGAGAGTGATGATGAGAGTTACTGAGCTGGGCGGAGAACCTGGAGGCTGAGCATCTGCAGGACAACCTGAACTCAAGGGTAGACTGGCTGAGATGGACCAGCATTGATCAGGGAGAGTGGACCTAGAGGTGTTTGGGCTAATCACATCAACTCTGGGACAACCGAAAGTGGATATCTTTGCCTCCCCAGTGAATGCAAAGCAGCAAAAATTCACCTTGAGGTATCAGTCAGAGTGGGTCGAAGCCATGGATGCTTTCATCTTTCCTTGACCACCGGGCCTGCTGCCTCCCTTTCCCCCTCTACCCTTGCTGCCCAGGCAATTGGAAAGATATGGAGAGAAAAGGGCCACAATTATCCTGGTGGCACCAGCCTGGGTGAGAAGGGCTTGGTTCTCTGAGGTCAAGTATGACATCTGACTTCATGCTTTTTCTGGGCCACCTGGACCTTCTTTCACAGGGGCAGGTATATCACCCTGACCTGGCATGGTTACAGCTATGTGACTGGAAATTGAACAGGGCATGCTGAGTACCTAGGGCTACTCCAACAGAATCATGGATACCATCCTAGCTTCCAGAAGAATGTTGACCAACAGAATGTATAATCATAGAATCATAGAATCATAGAATTGCAGAGTTGGAAGAGACCACGAGGGCCATCAAGTCCAACCCCCCTGCCACGCAGGAAATCTTGATCAAAGCATCCCCGACAGATGGCCATCCAGCCTCTGTTTAAAGACCTCCAAGGAAGGAGACCCCACCACACTCCGAGGGAGTGCGTTCCACTGCCGAACAGCTCTTACTGTCAAAAAGTTCCTCCTAATGTTGAGGTGGAATCTCTGTTCCTGGAGCTTGCACCCATTGCTCCGTGTTCCAACCTCTGGAGCAGCAGAAAACAAGCCTGCTCCATCCTCAGCGTGACATCCCTTCAAATACTTAAACAGGGCTATCATATCGCCTCTTAACCGTCTTTTTTCCAGGCTAAACATACCCAGCTCCCTAAGTCTCTCCTCATAAGGCATGGTTTCCAGACCTTTCACCATTTTAGTTGCCCTTCTCTGGACACGCTCCAATTTGTCAATATCCTTTCTGAATTGTGGTGCCCAGAACTGGACACAGTATTCTAAGTGAGGTCTGACCAAGGCAGAATAGAGTGGCACTATTACTTCACTTGATCTAGACACTATACTTCTATTGATACAGCCCAAAATCGCATTGGCCTTTTTAGCTGCCACATCACACTGTTGGCTCATGTTCAACTTGTGGTCCACTAGGACTCCTAGATCCCTTTCGCACGTAGTCTCATTCAGCCAGGTCTCTCCCATCCTATATTAATGCATTTCATTTTTCCGCCCTAAATGCAGTACTTTACATTTCTCCGTATTGAATTTCATTTTGTTAGCTTTGGCCCAGCTCTCCAGTCTATCCAGGTCATTCTGAATTTTGATCCTGTCCTCTAGGGTATCAGCTACTCCTCCCAATTTGGTGTCATCTGCAAATTTGATAAGTATGCCCCTAATTCCCTCATCTAAGTCATTGATAAAGATGTTGAATAGCACTGGGCCCAGGACAGAACCCTGTGGCACCCCACTGGTCACATCTTTCCAAGACGAAAAGGAGCCACTGCTGAGCACCCTTTGGGTTCGGCCGGTCAACCAATTACAAATCCATTGAACAGTTAACTTGTCTAGCCCACATTTTACAAGCTTGTTTGCAAGAATGTCATGGGGAACCTTGTCAAAGGCCTTACTGAAATCAAGGTATGCGATGTCCACAGCATTCCCTTCATCTACCAAGCTGGTAACTTTATCAAAAAAAGAGATCAGATTAGTCTGGCATGACTTGTTTCTCTGAAACCCATGTTGACTTTTTGTGATTATGGCATTGCCTTCTAAATGTTCACAGACTCTCTGTTTAATGATCTGCTCTAGAATCTTCCCTGGTATTGATGTCAGACTAACTGGACGATAATTGTTGGGATCCTCTTTTTTACCCTTTTTGAAGATGGGAACTACGTTTGCCCTCCTCCAGTCTGCTGGGACTTCTCCTGTTCTCCAGGAGTTCTCAAATATTATTGCCAATGGCTCTGAGATTATATTTGCCAGCTCTTTTAATACTCTTGGATGTAGTTCATCTGGTCCTGGAGATTTAAATTCATTTAGATTAAGAAGGTATTCCTGTACTACCTCTTTACTTATTTTGAGCTGGATTTCCCCTATTGTATCCTCTGTTCCATTCTCCTCAGGTTGGTCCTCCTTTTCCTTTTCTGAAAACACCGAGGCAAAGAAGGTGTTGAGTAATTCTGCCTTTTCTCTGTCCCCTGTTAGCATTTTGCCATCTTCTCCACGTAGCGGCCCTATCATTTCCTTCTTTCTCCTTTTGCTGCGGACATACCCAAAAAAACCCTTTTTATTGTTCTTAACCTCCCTGCATCTTCACAGTGATTCTCAAGTGGTGTAGGTGTAAGCAGGTGGATTTCTTGCAATTCTCTGTATCATTGCTGCTGGAGTATCTCCAGAACAGCATCAGCTGTGGCCTCAGACCCAACACCATTAAGAGAGTAGTTGCCGCCATCGCATCCATGCTACCACACGAGCAAGCGTCAGGACTGTCCAAAGGTACCTGAAGGTTCTATCCAATCTATTGCTGCTACAGTGTATCGTTTTCCTTTCTGGGATATGCACACAGTGCTTAAACCACTAACAGTGGCACCTTTCAAGCCCTTCAAGGAGGCATCCCTGAAGCATCTCTCTTGGAAGGTGCTGCTGCTCACAGCAATCACATCAGCATGCAGAATATTGGAGTTAGGTGTGTTGTCAGCATGCAAGTAACTCTGCATCATTAGACCGAACTCCATGGTTCTATGATTGGATCCTGCCTTAATTCCCAAGGTTAATTCAGCCTTCTACAGATCACAGGAGGTGATTCTTCCCTCAGTTTGTCTGCATCCATCCAAGGAACTGGAGAAGATCTGGCACACATTGGACATGTGCAGGGTCATCCAGATCTTCTTGGAAGAGGACAAGAAATTTCTGGATTTCCAAGGCACTTTTTATCTCATTCCAGTCCCAGTTTGTTGGAAAGACTGGGCAGTACATGTGAATGAGATCTAGGAGTCTTAGTAGGCCAGAAGCTGAACATGAGTCAGCAGTGTGATGCAGCAGCTAAAAAAGCAAATGCGATTCTAGGCTGCATCAATAGAAGTATAGTGTCTAGATCAAGGGAAGTAGTAGTGCCACTGTATTTTGCTTTGGTCAGACCTCACCTGGAATACTGTGTCCAATTCTGGGCACCACAATTCAAGAAGGATATTTACAAGCTGGAAAGTGTCCAGAGGAGGACGACCAAAATGGTGGAAGGCCTGGAAGCCATGCCCTATGAGGAACAGCTTAGGGAGCTGGGTATGTTTAGCCTGGAGAAGAGAAGGTTAAGAAGTGTATGGTAGCCATGTTTAAATATTTGAAGGGATGTGATACTGAGGATGGAGCAAGCTTGTTTCCTGCTGCTCCAGAGATGAGGACATGGAACAGTGGGTTCAAGCTGCAGGAAAAGAGATTCCACCTAAACATTAGGAAGAACTTCCTGACAGTAAGATCTGTTTGGCAGTGGAGTGCACTGCCTCGGAGTGTGGTGGAGTCTCCTTTGGAGGTTTTTAAACAGAGGTTGGATGGCCATCTGTTGGGAATGCTTTGATTGTGTGTCCTTACAGTGCAGAGGGTTGTACTTGATGGCCCTTGTGGTCTCTTCCAACTCTATGATTCTGTGAAAGTGTCCACATGCAGGTTGATTTGCATTGTGACCTGCTATGAGGCCCTGAATATTCCACCAAAGGGTGTGCTAGCTAGAAGTGCACTCCACTAGAATTGCAGCCATGATGGCAGCATTGGCCACCAACACTCCCCTGGTGAAGATCTGTAGCTCAGCCACTTGAAAGTCTCCTTCCACCTTTGTCAGACATTATAAACTGGACAGCTTTGTGTCAGTGGAAGATGCTTTTGAAGAGGGTCTTACAGCAGGTGGTTGATCCTTAGAACTGCTGGTCGCCAGCACCCTCATTCTAGTCAGGGAAGCTCTGGCAAGTCCCAACATTCAGGATGTTCCTCCCTTATCTGCTGGGAAAAGGAACGTTGGCCTTGCCTGTGATACGTTCATTTCCAGTAGGTAAAGGATGAACATCCTCCCCACCCGGTGGGCGCTGCTGTTGCAGTTCAGGATATCCCTCTCTCTGGCTTTTCTTTGCAAACAAAGATTCAGGAAGGACTCAACCCATGCTTTCTGCAAGCGTGCTGATTACTAAAAAGGCCAATCCAAGATAAACAAGTCCGATTGCAGAAAGCACAGCAGAAGGTCTCCTTGGGTGATGTTTCCGGGTTGTGATTCTTTCTGCGTTGTCGTTTCTCTTCAAGACTTGTTCGGCGTGAGTTCTCAAATAAGGCTGCAGCATTGTGGATAGTATGTCTCCATGCCTCCTGATGTGAGGCCAGGGTTGACCATTGTTGGTGATCAATTTGGCCGAGCCTGAGATGTTGTTTCAGGGAGTCCTTGTATCGCTTTTTTGGAGCACCCCTCTTACGCTGACCTGTGGCGAGTTCACCATAGAGTACTATTTTTGGGAGGTGATGGTCATCATTAGGGTACGCAAGTCTCTCTCCCATGACAAGGGGGCGTCAATGGAGAGGAGTTCAGAATATACTCTCACCCCTTTTGGGGGGAGGGGGTCCTTAAGTTCCACAAGTTGTAGCGTTCCTGAATTTTTACTGTGGTTGTTTCTCTTCATCAGTGTCTTCATAAATGGTTAAATATTTCCATTTCTTTGGAGTATTGCCTCTTCAGTTGTTTTATCGATTGGCCTCTAAGGGGTTGTTCCTCCCAGAGGCAACACCAGGTCTTTCTTTTTCCTGCCTACTAGGAGCGAGTGAGAGGATCAACTCAACATTCAGGATGTTTGTCCCTTATCTACTGGAAATGAATATATCACAGGTAAGACCAATGCTCATTTTAATTCCCTTTGACAGTGAATTTGTTTCTTATTTAATTTACAAGCAGCTATGAATGAATTTAAAAATTATATCAGGGGTAGTTTTTTTCTTCTTCTTCCCATCAGTTCTGATTGCAATTAGTGTGAATAAAGTTCCCCTTAGTGCTGGAAACAGTGATTTTTATTTTGTATTTTTTGTCTGTTTCAGAGATGTAAAGCATATGCTTCTGAAACTAGTAGAACTACGGTCAAGTAACTGGGGAAGGGTACATATAACTTCAACATACAGGGAAGCAACTCCAGAGAATGATCCCAACTATTTTATGGTAATATTTTAGATAGATTTTATCAGAATATACATGTAGTGCTAAGTATGAGAAGTTAGTGGAAACTTATAAATAGCTGTGTTTTAATTTTAGAATGAACCAACATTTTACACATCTGAGGGTGTGCCTTTCACTGCAGCAGATCCAGGTATGTTAGCAATTTGTTTTTTGTCTGGTCTTCAGGCAGAAAATAGTTGTAGCTTGGAACGCTAATGTAGCTAAATGTTAAAATTTACTTTTTGTACACACACACACTGATACAGTTTTAATAACTTGTCATGGAATGCTATCATGGGAATGCATCTTTGGTCTGGAACCTACACAATAACTTTACTATATCCATGATGAATGGAATAGCAAGAAGAAACTCCTGACTCCACCCAGAATGATAGAACACACTACATAATTATGCAATCAGCATAGTAGCACATAGAACTATTGTTGTTTTTCCCATTTATCAGCAAATTATGATTAGGGATGAACAAAAATTAGAGTATTGCAACATGGCAGTTTTCATAATTGCTTTTAATAAATGTTTGATTTTGTGTGAATTTGTGCCATTATGCTTGTTTACTTAGATGCCTTCTTAATTTCATCTAATTTTTTGAAATGCATGTTAAACCTTTCTAGGCTTTTACTTTTTTGGCAAGGAAAATATTTGAGTAAGCTGCATCTGATAGAGAGATAAATAGTGTACGTGATTAATAGGAAGATCCACAGTGCATGTGCATGTGTTCAATAAATCAATAGTACATATGATGAAGCAAATCCAACATTGTTTTTAAAAAAGCTTGGAATAAATTGTGTATGATTTGGAAAACACAGAGTTCACAATAAGTGAAAATGATGAAATGGAATGAAAGAAATGTTACACTTAAATGGTCATGATGCCCATATAGCTACCAGTTTACGCTGGTCATGCTTGTGTGTTTTGTTGTTTATAAGCATATATGCATATGTATATTACCATGTTTGTGATGGATATATTGAATAAAATTAATTTGGAAGTGCAGTCTAATTTTTTTAAAAATACTAATATTGTAGATTATCAGGAGAAATATCAAGAACTCCTTGAAAGGCAAGATATGTTTCAAGATTGTGAAGAAAATGGAACAGATTTATCAGGAGCTGGAGATGTGTAAGTTCCTTTTTTCATAGCTATATCATTGCTTCAGTCCGATAGTTAGAAGTTCTGAATTAGGCATTGCTTTCCAAGAGCAATCATGCCTAAAATACTTTTCTACATATATACAAAAAAAAATTCATATTTGGTATGTCTTGCTTCAAACATTTTTGCCTCATTACTTACTTTGGTATGGCATCAAACTGTAGCAGATACAGCATAATCACGAGTAGTGATCTAGACCTGTGGCTCTTAACCTTTTCCTTACCAGAGACCCCCTTTAAATATTAAATATCTTTAGTTGCCGTGGGCCCCCAAGACTTAACTCAAGATTTAAAATCAATAATAATAATAATAATAAACAATTAAACTTTCCCTCAGGGGTGAGAGGGAAGACTTTTCTCCTGCTTCTTCCTGCAGACTTGTGCCAGGAGCTGATTGAATGGCAATATGCAGGCTAAGCCAGCCAACCAGCTTTTGCTTTGGTTCCTGTAACATGGCTGGTCCACTTCAGGGAGGGGGTGGGCCAAACATCGGTCAAGCCCTCGCAGACTCCCTGTGAGGCCATTGCGGCCCCCTGGGGGTCCACAGAACCACTGATTTAGACCCTTGTACAAAAATAGTGTTGACATTAAAAATAATATTTTCAGAACAGCTCACACAAAATCACATGAGGCCAAAGGTGTCATTCCAGTACCATAAATCTCTTCTGTTTACACAGGTACTGTTTCTGCTGTACAAGGAGAAGGAAACCAAGATCTAGAGATTATCATTATTTGCTCAAGATGTTCTGCAACCATTTGCACAAGATAATTTGTTATCTCCTCTACAAGCTATTATACATTTAATTTGTTATAGTCTAAATCCCTCCTAGAAAGCACTCTTGAATGGTTGGGATGCACACTTGTTCCCATTACAAAGCAAATCTTCATGGCTGGAGCACAAACCATTCCTCATCAGAAAACAAGGCTTGTTTGCATTTCAAGGATCCCTTTCTTAGAAACAGCTGTAGCAAATATTTCCCAATAAAACTCTACACTCCAGCAGTTAGGGCTTAAGTTGCAGTGGGATACTGAATGAACTCCACTGATTAAATGTTAGTCAAGCAGTCTGTGACACCGTTGCAGAAACTTTATTAGTGAAGCCTTATGCTAGCGAAACAGGGCAAATGAGTGAAATTCTGCATCTTTCAGTTTATCCCTAAATTTCTCTTCTGAAAGTATGTGTGCAACCTAATTGTTAGAATTTGGGTTTAATGCTTAGTGGCATTTCTTTACAGATGAACTTAAGTTGCACAGAGTTGTTGCATCAAATCAATAGTACCCACTAGAGATGTGAAGGCCAGGGGAAAAAAATTAAACGGGAGAGGAAGTGGGGTTTTCCCATTTTTTCCAAAGCTTTTTCCCACCAGAAAATGGGATGGGGTTGGATTAGGGAACATTTTTTTTATGGTAAGTAATTATTTTAAGGCAAGATATTCATATATTTATTCCCCAGTTTCTTTTCTTCTTTTTTTCTTTTTTCGGTAAAAGCTATGTAACAGAAAGACTTCTATGTAAGACTATGTATAGTTTCCTAAAGGCACCAGATCCTGGCTGATCTTGGAAGCTAAACAGGGTCAGCCCTGTTTAGTACTTGGATGGGAGACTGCCAACAAATACCAGGTGCTGTAGCCTGTGTTTCAGAGGAAGGAACTGGCAAAACCACTTCTGAGTATTCCTTGCTTAAGAAAACCCTATGAAATTCATGGGGTCACCATAAGTTGACAGGTGACTTGAAGGCAAACACACACACAGAGTACCAGATCATTGAAATCCTGGCTTTGGTATCCTTTTGTTAGGTTTTTTTTTTAATTGCATTTTAATTTTTTTTTTAATTGGAAGGAGTACTTTAATTGAGGACTTTGTGCCTCCATTTGTAACAAAAAAAAATTTTTTTAAGGAAATTCAGTTTGTAAATATCAATATAAACTGTTCTTTCAAAATTCCGAACACTGTACTTTTTTGCTGAACTAAATTAGATATAATACATAATAATATATTTTACGTACCTAAAGTAATAAAATGACTTAGCATCTGTAAAAGATACTAATATCATATTTTTTTCATTTTCCCCACCAAACATTCCAATTTTTTTCTGGGAAAAATTGAGAAAAATAGTTTTGTTTTTTTCCCATGGCTTTTGTATCTCTACTACCAACTCTGTCCATTGTCAATACTACATTTATGCATAGGGCCATAGTATTAATATTCGTGTTTTGTCTTACCCTCAGAGACTGATGCCCATATATCTGGGTAAAATAAAAATCTAACAGATTAATTTTTACAGGTACTTTGATGATGATGATGATGATGACGATGATGAGGATGAGATGGACCCAGAAATTGAAGAAGCATATGAAAAATTTTGCTTAGAATCAGAACGCAAGAGGAAACAATGAAGCACTACACATGGATATTAATGTTTGTTTTTTTAAAAAACAAAACTAGCATAGGTATGAATAGAAAGTAGAAGGGATGGAAAATCCTGGTTCAAGTAAAGGAAATTAAGTTTCTCCAAGTTTAAACATAAATTAAGAAAAAAACAAGTTTCTCTGAGTTATGCAAGTATCATTTTGTTAAACAATCTGCCAAAAAATGTAAACAAATCCTGTAACTTAAACAATGTGTATATATCATAGTTTATTTTATGTACAGTTAAATATACCATGCTTGGGCTGGAACAAATTCTGTTTGAAACATGCCACCAATCTACAAATTTGGGGATTGTTGTTTTAAAAGTTAAGTTTTTCTGAAAGTAAAACCCTTCAAATCATAAAGTACTTGTTGACTTCTTTGTGGAGTGGATTTGTACTATCTCTCCTTCATATAGTACATAGCTGTCATCCCATATTTTTAAACACGTGGGACTGCCGAATAAATTTTAATTGTTTCACAATCATGAAAATTGGAAGCACCTGAGGAAAAACTGCAAATAAGTATTGTTTTCAAGCAGGTTTGATAGGCATTTGAGTTCATTAACATTATCTTCATTAAATTGGTTTGTTCTAATATCATGTTAGTGATTCTCCTAACCATGCTTTGGAGGACGAAGAGTGTGTCACACACATGCTTATGTGTTTCACCTCGTTGTGCACATTTTCTCTGCCAAAGTAATAACTTTCCATAATGCATGAGTTGGCCAAATTATAATTTACAGTAGCACCCACACATCCTCAGGGGATTGGTTCCGGGGGCCCCCGCAGATGGTGAATTCTGCGGATAATAGTGAACGCCTGGAGGAGGAAGAAGGGATGGAAGGAGGCTGCTGGCCCAGGCCGCTGCCACCACCATCACAACCCGGCCCGCCTAGGCCATGGCCTCCCAGGCCTGCACTGCCACTGCTGCGTGCCCCACCAACATCACCCCTGCCGCCATTGCAGCCTCCCAGGCCTCCTCCACTGCCGCTGCTGCCACTGCCATCACCCCTGCCGCCGCCCAGCCTCCACCGCCCCCACCATCAACTTGCCACCACCCGGCCTCCACCACTGCCACTGTCGTGCACCCCACTGCCACCATCACCCCTGCTGCCCTCACCTCCACCTCCCAGGCCTCTGCTGCCGCATGCCCCACCACTGTCACCGGAGACATCCCCTCCCTCCCTCCCCACCCACCCACCCTCCGCTGTTGCCATCCACAGATAATTGAATCGGAGGAGAATCAGTGGATGCAGGGGTGCTACTGTAGTGGTAAACAGGATTGCTTTCAGACAGTGGTTAGCTAAACTACTTCACAATTTTCACAGCACTCGAGGTTTAAAGCAGCCTTTCCAAGGCTTAGATTCAAGATGCTGGCACACAAATACCTTCATCTCTAAATCATTAACCTTTCTAGCTGGAGAAGAGGAGAGCTGTAGTACAAAATCCAAAGACCTATGTTTTGGGAAAGCTGGTTTTACAGGATTCAGAGACTGATGCCTGAAAGTGGCCATTCTCTATAAATGATCCCTCTTCAAAAATACATTAAATTGATCTTAGTTAAAAGTGGCACAAGTGTGTAGTTCTGAACTATAATACCGAGCAAGTACTATATTGTAATGCAACTCAGCATTTCTGCCACTCTTAAGTTTAGTTAATTTAGATACATTATACAGTCACTAGCATAGAGTAAAACAAATTCATACTACATAAAATAACCATTTCTAAATATGTGTGCTGGTTACTGTATCTTTCCTGTAATCATTTTTGTCCCTGTAAATTTTTTTCCCAGGGCACTTCTAAAATTTTTGTTCCTCATTTTATATTGAATAGATGAAGTAGAGTTTCTTTCCTAACCCCAAGTGTGTGTGTAGAACTTTCCAAGAAGTACATTAAATAACATATATAAAAACAAAGGTCCTGTCTATACGAGGGTAAATAATACGAACATGTCCGTAAAGGCAGGTGTTTGCAAGGATGCAAACAGCCTACATGGCTAAAACTTCCCCCTAAACTCCGTATGACCCCCTAGCCAGCTGGCCACCATGAGCAATCTACTAGGGATGTTAAATCTCCCACCACCTATAATAATAATAAAAAAAATCCTGTGGTGCACACAAGCATCATTGCATAAAAAAAGAAAAAATTGCCATTTCACGGACTTACCAGACCCTCGCTTAGCCATAAATCCAACATGGTGGCTGCTGCTGTTTCCCCTCTTTGCTAGCCCCACCCCCTCTGCTCATCAGGCCAGTCAGATTTCCCTGTTTGTGCATATTTGTGCGAACATGAGTGGTCAAATGCTGGCACATTTTTCTAAAAAATCCGTATGAAGCCCCAGATGCGCTGGGAACAAACTTTAGGGTGAGTTTTGCTGCCCCCCTTCTGAATAATATGTATTTGTGCGAACAGCCGTCTGAACGAATCGTCGTTTGTTCGCATGCCGTTCGTATTTTTTTTTACCGTTTAGACAGGCCCAGAGTTTGTAAATATGCATGTAAATAGTGCTGTTTAATATTGCACTGTTATAACTTGCTACAATTTGTGTCTGTTAATGCAGTTATCATCTACTACATCTTGTTATTGATTTGTTTAGCTAATAAGTTGACACCATATTTTGAAAATAAACTGCTTTGTTTTGTTGGGTATGTTTTCGTTTTCCTGTTTGTGTCCTTATATTTGTAACATGGACTTTTCCCAATTTTTTCTTACTTTGCTTTCATGCTAAGGAGCATCTCCATACTTGCTGGCAAGTGCATCCTTAACGTTTCATTTATTATTTTTTAGCTTGACAAGATAATACTGCAATTGATATGCAACCACATACTGTTCAGTAAATTAAATGCCACAAAAACAATATAGCAGATCAATATTTTGCAATATCTAATTGGGGGTCTGTGAATGGGTCTTCTCATTCCCCACACATTTGCTGTTGCTCTCTCCACACACACACAGCACCCACACACCCATTCCCTTAGCTCATTTATTAAATTTTTAGGTACATACATAAGTCTTCTATGCTGGCAGTTCATTTTGTATGTTTGCAATGTCAGGGGATGATAGGACACTCAATCCCCAGCAGAAGCCAAAAACTATCTCAGCAGACTCAATAGCAACCTGTTCCCATGAATACTCATACACAGAGTGTTTGACGTCCAAATAAACAGGAGGCACTTTTATCTTCAAAGTCAAACAGTTGCAAAATGTGCAAATATTTACAATTGAAGGACAAACTGCTTCACCAGGCATCAGCATTCACAAGAAGAGAGTGAGCTTTGGCCTAGCTCACACACACATACACACAGGACATTGCACTCTAGTGGCATGACTAGGCATGACTTGGTAGTTCATGCAGTCAGCCATTATTCAATACAGAGAAATGTACTGCATTTAGGGCGGAAAAATGAAATGCATAAATATAGGATGGGAGAGACCTGGCTGAATGAGACCACGTGCGAAAGGGATCTAGGAGTCCTAGTAGACCACAAGTTGAACATGAGCCAACAGTGTGATGCGGCAGCTAAAAAGGCCAATGCGATTTTGGGCTGTATCGATAGAAGTATAGTGTCTAGATCAAGGGAAGTAATAGTGCCACTCTATTCTGCCTTGGTCAGACCTCACTTAGAATACTGTGTCCAGTTCTGGGCACCACAATTAAAAAAGGATATTGACAAATTGGAGCGTGTCCAGAGAAGGGCAACTAAAATGGTGAAAGGTCTGGAAACCATGCCTTATGAGGAGAGACTTAGGGAGCTGGGTATGTTTAGCCTGGAAAAAAGACGGTTAAGAGGCGATATGATAGCCCTGTTTAAGTATTTGAAGGGATGTCACGCTGAGGATGGAGCAGGCTTGTTTTCTGCTGCTCCAGAGGTTGGAACACGGAGCAATGGGTGCAAGCTCCAGGAACAGAGATTCCACCTCAACATTAGGAGGAACTTTTTGACAGTAAGAGCTGTTCGGCAGTGGAACGCACTCCCTCGGAGTGTGGTGGGGTCTCCTTCCTTGGAGGTCTTTAAACAGAGGCTGGATGGCCATCTGTCGGGGATGCTTTGATCGTGATTTCCTGCATGGCAGGGGGTTGGACTGGATGGCCCTCGTGGTCTCTTCCAACTGCAATTCTATGATTCTATGATGATTCTGCAGTTGTTTGGCCATTTTATAATGGAGTTCAGTCTAACTCCTGACAATTCCCTCCAAAATGGTCAAACTACTGTGCAGGACACATGTTATCATCACAGCATAACATCATTAACATACATTGTTGGACATCAATCGTCTGTCAGTTGACCTTCCCTTCTGACACCTTTCATTTTACACACTAGTAACAAGGCCCAACCTCTTTGCCATCTCCTCATGGCTTCCTGCTGGAAGGGCTTTTGGGAGCAAGTCTGCAACGTTGTCCTCAGATGGACAGTCCCTCAGACACAAGACACCTTGTATTAACTGCCTCACATTTTGGTAGTTTACCACAATGTACTTTGTCCTGCATTTCAGATTTTCTGCTTCTGCCATAGCTATGCAGACTTGTGAGTCCTCGTGCACCTCAACAGGCATTTGGCACGGCTCCCCAAGGTCTGCAAGCATCTGCCTTACCCATTGTACCTCACTTGCCATCTCAGACAAGGCTGCAAATTCAACTTCAGTGGTACTAATGGCTACACAGTTTTGCTTCCTTGATCTCCACATTATGGGGCTCTCTGCATATCTGACCACCAACCTGGTCACTGACTTCCTGTCTGAAGTCTCGGCAGCAAAAGAGCTGTCCACATAGCACTCAAGGGTCACCTGACTTCCTGTCAGCTTCAAACACATGTCCCTGGTCCCCTTAAAAATCTAACTGCCCTCTTCAGGGCTTCCCAATCAGCCCTCCTTGGCTTGGAGACTTCTGCTGAGCACCCCAACTGCAAAACTGATGTCAGGCCTTGTGTTGTTTGCAATAAACAACAGACTGCCTACCACTGAGTGGTACAGATCTAGCCTTTCAAACTCCTATTCTGCCTCTAAGTTCACAAAATCAGTGGTCATTGGTGTCCTGACCACTTTTGCCAAGACCGGTTCTTTCTACCTCTACACCTAGATAACGTTTCTGGCTGCCTAAGTCCTTTAACTTGAACCAGCTTTCTAATTCCACCTGCACTTTCTTGACTCTTTGCTGCCACACAAAGGTCGTCCACATAGATAACTAGCATGACAGTACTGTCACCTGTCTCCTTGGTGTACACACAGGTGTCTGCAACGCTCCTTGTGTCACCTAGTGACACCAAAACTTGGTGTATGCACTTGTTCCAGCAACGTGTGCTTTGTTTCAAGCCGTGGAGTGCTTTGCGTTAACAGGTACACCTTGCTTTCACCTGCACTGTCATACCCTGGGGCCTGTTCCACGAACTCTGTCTCTTCAATATCAGCATTCAGGTATGCTGTCTGAAAGTCAAAGTGTTGCATAACCATTTCCCTCTTGGCTGCTACAGCTAACACTAACCTCTAAGATTTTCTGACTATGCTGTGGGCGAAAAGGTTTTGTCAAAATTGGTGTAGCACTCCTGTGAAAAGCCTTTCACAACTAAGCATGCCTTACACTTTTGTGTCCCATCAGGCATGTCCTTCAGCTTGTACACCCATCTGCAACCAACAACCTTTTGGTCTTTGGGCCTCTCAACTACCTGGAACACTTTCCTCTCAACTAGTGACTCAAACTCAGAATCCATGGCTGTGTTCCACTTTTCCTGCTCTTCGTGGGGAAGTTTTAGGAGATCCTTAAAGCTTACAGGTTCCTCTGCCATGACATTGCATAGCCTGGCTTCCTCAACAACAAATCTGTTAGGAGCCTTTCTGACTCTTGTTGACCTTCTGGGGATGAGTCCCTTAGTTCTGCCTGACTCATCATCACTTGCACTGCTGATGCTTTTCTCTTGCTGTGTCAGGGTCAATGCTTGTTTGTGGTGGTGGTGTGTGTTGGAGTGGCATGTGAAGTGTCAGGCTTTTCTTCCTCTGCCTCGCCTTCATCATCAGGCATTACCACCCCTCCATTTGTGGGACTTATGGGAGTTGCTGGCACATCCCTCCCCAAGGGTACAAACTCCTCCTGATTGCAATGCAATCTGTCCCATCCTGAGTGTATTCCAAAGTTTGCACTCCTGGAGAACACCACCTTTCCAGGATGGAGAGAAAACATGTACAGTTGACCTCCACATTCGTGACTCTCACATTCATGGTATCGATTATTTACAGAAAGCCTCCCACCCGCCCGCTCTCCACCCCAGTCCCTATCCAAGGCAGTGGTGGACTTCTCATTAAGCCCGTCGCTGCCTTGGGAAGGTGGATGGAAAGCCTCCTGCCCACTCACTCTCCACCGCAGTCCCTACCCAAGGCAGTGGTGGACTTCTCATGAAGCCCATCGCTGCCTTGGGAAGGGGGTTTGGAAAGCCTCCCACCTACCCGTTCTCCACCCCCATCTCTTCCCGAGGCAGTGAAAGGCTTCTCACGAAGCCTGTCACTGCCTTGGGAAGGGGGGTGGTGGAAAGCCTCCTGCCCACATGCTCATTTCTTATTCTAAGAATCTTGGGCAGTGTTTCATGCTTAAGCCAGGCCACACTTTTGCTAGCTCCTTTAACCCTTTGTAACTAGCATGGCCCATTAGCCTGTGGTAGTAATGAACACACTTATCATGTAGGGGCGCATTGTCTGTAGGGTTCACATTTGCCACCTTCCCTTTAGGCAACATGTAATACAACTCATGTTTCTTTATCCCTTTTGCACAGACATTATTCATGTTATGCTTCTCTGTTATTGTAGTGTTCCCCTCAAATATCACTTTATAACCATCAGTAGTCATTTGGGACACACTCAATATACAATTCTCCAGTTTGCTAACACATAACACATTTTTCAAAATCTTTACCAAAAGATGGCACATATGCAGTGCCTATTTTATGCACTTTGCTGGGAGCACCATCTGCAAGGGTAATATTGGTTACAGAAGCATTTTTAACATTGCTTAACAGCTTTACATCAATTACCATATTGTGTGTCACTCCACTATCAAGTAACCAAATTCTTTCCTCAGAACCATCAGGATAGTGCTTTGCTACCAAGGCATGGCTTGCAGCCTGAGAGGATACACCCCTCCTTTGCCTGTAGCTGTGCCACCCCTCCTATCTGGTGCAGGCATCTTACAGTCCTTCTGAAAATGTCCAGGCTTTTTGCATCTGAAACTGTGTTTCATGTAGCTGCAGGCTCCCTCCTCCACCTCAGATACCTCTGGGTGTGTTTCAGTGCTCTCCCGATTGCATCTGATAATTTGTGGCTGTTTATTCCCCTCCATCCGGGAATCAAATTGCTTGCGTTGGACCTCTTCCAGAATACGCCCAGCTACCAGGTCTACAGACAAATCACTCTCCCTGGTGGCCTGCAGACTGTACATTAGGAAATCCCATTCCTTTGGCAACCTGCCCAATAAAATAAAACACTTATGGGCTTCTGGAATGTCCACCCCTCTATTGGCCACCTCTTGAAAAAGCTGCCTCATTGCTTCCAAATGGGCTTTCACGCAGCCTCCAGTAGACAGCTTTGTGTTATAAAGTCTCTTAGTCCGTATCATCTTTGAGAGGCAGGATGAATTCTGATGAACCATTTTCAAAGCTGTTCAAAGCTGAACGGCTGTCTTTGCTGGAGCAGTGTGTATTAACTGGGAGGGACTGAGTGATAAGCGAATTGCAGCTCTAGCCTTCTGGTCTGCTAGCCTGAACGCTGCTTTTTCATCTTCTGAACCCTCCGGGATCACACTTTCATTTTCCAAAACGTGCAACAAATTATCCTTAATTAATAAAGCCTCCATATATAAACTCCAGGCTGGATAATTTCCATCAGCCAATTTCTCAAAACAAATATGGCTAGTATCTGCCATTTGCTGTCTGAATAAAAAAAAAATCCAGCTATGAAACACAAACAGCTGGAAGCTGGCAGCTCTTCAAGGTTGCTTGAAGATAGCTCTAACACAGAGCTTGGATAAAATGTAACTGTTTCACAGCCAACTAGCCAAAAATGTCAGGGGATGATAGGACACTCAATCCCCAGCAGAACCCAAAAAACTATCTCAGTAGACTCAGTAGCAACCCGTTCCCAAGAATACTCACACACAGTTTTTGACATCCAAATAAGAAGGAGGCACTTTTATCTTCATAGTCAAACAGTTGCAATATGTACAAATATTTACAATTGAAGGACAAACTGCTTCACCAGGCTTCAGCATTCACAGGAAGAGAAGAGAGGAGGAAGTGAGCTCTGTTCTGAGCTCTCCCATATATACATCTATAGGACATTGTCCTCTAGTGGCCCGACTAGGCATGACTTGGTAGTTCATGCAGTCAGCCATTATGACTCAGCATGGATCTGCAGTTGTTTGGCCAGTTTATAATGGCGTTCAGTCTCTAACTCCTGACAAAAAACACTCAAAAACAAACAAACAAAAAAGATTCTGGGAACTTTTCAGGGTGCACCTTATCTAATCTGAGATCAATCAGCTGGCCCCATAATCCCTGTCATGGGATGACAGGACACTCAATCCCCGGCAGAAGCCAAAAACTATCTCAGCAGACTTAGTAGCAACCTGTTCCAAAGAATACTCACACAGAGTGTTTGATGCCCAAATAAGCAGGAGGAACTTTTATCTTCAAAGTCAAACAGTTGCAATATGTACAAATATTACAATTGAAGGACAAACTGCTTCACCAGGCATCAGCATTCACAAGAAGAAGAGAGTGAGCTTTGGCCTAGCTCACTTATATATATATCTATATATCTACAGGACATTGCCCTCTAGTGGCCTGACTAGGCATGACTTGGTAGTTCATTCAGTCAGCCATTATGACAGCATGATTCTGCAGTTGTTCGGCCATTTTATAATGGAGTTCAGTCTCTAACTCCTGACATGCAATTGAATGCACAGCTAAGAAACTTGAATAATGAGCACAACAAATTCTCTGTACAATAACTGATACATAAGAAGCTTTGACCAATCTAATGCTCTGCTGGGCTGCTGATTCACTCTTGGCATGTTTTCCTTTCCCCCAATCAAATGTTGGAATTCCAGTGTCAGAGAAATATGGTCCACCCAGTATTGCTGCAGAGGCTGGGAGGGGGAGAATCTGATATAGGGGATGGCATGGGCATTGGGAAAGCAGATCTGTTGAGACTGAGAAGGGACATCTCTCTCCACCCTTGAAGTAGATGATCAGAACCTCTGAGATGCCATCCTAGAATCAAACTAAAGGAGTGCACTGTTGTTGATAAGTATTCTCTGGAAGCTGAAGTAGGGTGGATCAATTTTCATTCTTGAATGCGTCCCCTGAATTTGGATCCTTACCTCTATACTATGAGTAGAACTCCTGTCAATTAAGAGCTGCACTCAAAAGACTAAAGTCTTTAATAATGGTTTATTGGCATATGTTTTTTAGTTTAACTTGAAATCCTAAACATAGACTGTGATTTCAGTACTTATGTTATTTTCCAGATCATCCATTTGTCTTCAATTAATGAGCAAGAACACATGTGACCTGACCTATGTCTCCTTTGATATGTATCAGGGGTTGGACTCATGCAGCCCTCCAGATGTTGGACATCAATTACCTGCATCCCTCACCATTGGCTATGCTGGCTAGGAATGCTGGGCCTTGTAGTCCAACATTGAGGGTTGTTTCACTCCCACCCCTCATGTCTATGGTGAAATGTATGGTATTTCATTTCCATACATTTCCATACAGTGGGATCTCCTTCCTTGGAGGTCTTTAAACAGAGGCTGGATTGCCATCTGTCAGGGATTCTTTGATCAAGATTTCCTGTGTGGCAGGGGGTTGGACTGGATGGCTCTCGTGGTCTCTTCCAACTCTACAATTCTATGATTCTATGATTTCTATAGAGACTCTAATAATCATTTCTAAATGTTCACATATATGTAGCACATTTCATTTCTACATAAATTTGTAACCTCTATGGTGAAAGCCCCAATGGTGTATACCACTGTCCAATGATGTACACTAGGCAGGAGCAGTAAGCATGTAGACCAGTGGTTCTCTGATTTTTTAGATCTCCAGACATTTTGGACTTCAACTCCCAGAATTCCTGAGCATTGACTATACTGGCTAGGACTTCTTGGAGATGAAGTCCAGAACATCTGGAGGACCAATGTTTGAGAACCACTAATCTAGACTGATACATAGTGATGCCAGTATTATAAAGGGGGACAAACAGATATACTACAACTCCCGTCAGCTTTGTTACCAAAGCCAGTGTTGAGGGGTCATGGGAATCACAGCCCAGACCACATCAGCAGGGCTACCATAACCTTATTCCTGCAATATGATCTCATTAGCAATGCTTTCAGACTGAATCCTAACTACATTTCCATTTCTGCTCCTCCCTGGCTACAGAGGAGCCTCTTTACCTTGCCAAGGCAGAATCTATTAAGACCTTACTTCAGTCCCAGGCCTCCCATTCTGTTCCAAACAGTGGCAATCTAATCTAATCTCTCATGCTGTTCCCCACCCCTTCCTATTAATATTGTTAATATAGTTTATGTATTAAAAAGATTCCTAAGGTACATTACAAAATATTTTTCTTCTGGAAGCAGTGCACAGCATATAATGTAATATTAAAGCAAACATCAAAATTAATATTACAAAGATGAAACAGGAAGGACAAAGTAAAGCACTTTACGTTCAATCTCCAGCTTTGCTGATGTGGGAATTGCCACGCTGCTTGGTGCTTTTGCTTGAAGCAATACAAGAACCATGCACTTTGACTAACACTGTTCACTGTCCACCTGCCAGTCTGTTGCAGAGCTTAGAAACTATTTTTGGGGACTGCAACTCCTAAAATCCCCAACCAGCATAACAAATGGCCCTTGGGGATTCTGGCAGTTATAGTACAAAAAAAATTCCCCACCTTCTGGTCCCTTATATATAAGGAACTTTGTTATATGGCTCCAGATGTTGGGCCCCAGCTCCTAGCATGTCTCATAACTGGTTATGATGGCTAGGACAGCTGAAACTTGCATTCTGACATCATTGGAAGCCTGACATGATCCTCACAGCATACAGAAATTTGGAGTCTATTCTACATCTTCCCCCCCCCCTGCAATTTGTTGTTGTGTGCGTTCAAGTCATTTCCAAGCTGTGGCGACCCTAAGGGAGCCCTATAACTGGGTTTTCTTGGCAAAATTTGTTCAGGGTTTGGTTGCCTTTGCCGTCCTCTAAGACTGAGACAGTGTGACTTGCCCAACATCACCTAGCAGGTTTCCATGGCTAAGCAGGGATTTGAACCCCTGTCTCCAGAGTAACAGTCCAACACACAAACCACCACAAAATGCAGGCTCTCTAGTACTACAGTAGGACCCCCGTATCTGCTGGGGATTGGTTCGGGGGTGGTGGTGTGGACACCGAAAACCATGGGTAATAGTGAACACCATTGAAAATAATAGGATGTGCGGTTTAAAATACCAGAGTTGCCTTGGAGACCTAGAAAATGGCTAGAGAGGATACATTTTCTAGGAAGACTCTATGGTAGGTGTGCTGTTTTATGTCCTGTGGATAATTGAATCAGTAGATAATGAATCAGAGGATACGGTGGTCCTACTGTATTTCACTTTGGGCTGATTCTTCAAACCTGCAGCCTCCCCTTGGGATTTCAGTTTAGCTTCAGATCCTATGGTTATAACATCTGACCAGGATGATTTGGGGGCTTTGTTGTTTATTTCCCCTGCCCATCCAAAATGTGGTAATGCCAGCCTTATTGAAAAGTTTTGAAGAACTCTAAAGCTCACTATTTTAATTATATTTCAGGGGTCTAAGAAAGGTGCAACCCAGTTCGGTTCACCAGGTGTCCCTTATTATAAGGGATGTCCTGTATTAGAGGGTTGGAAGACTTTTTATTTTATATAGACTGAATGAGATGCCTCTAAATCTAGTATTTAGGTGTGGGGGGCCTCTAATATAGACAGAAATGTGTGCATCCTGTAATTTGTGAATATGGACCATATGTTAATTTTACAGAGAAGCATATGGCGAAGTGAAATGAAATCAATACTTTCATTTCATATTAGGCAGAACACAAACTTGATAACAGCTGATTGTCAACCCTGCATGTAAATAATTTCCTCTCTCCCTTATTGCTGTTTTGAAAACCTGGCAACACAACCCAGTTGTGATTTGTAATGATCACCTTTCCACGTCTCCTCAGTATTATTTCCTTGGTCTATTTGCAAATTATGTTAATTTCAGTGCAATGTACCACTATTCTGCTCATGCCAATTGTCAACCACAGCTTCTCTTAATTTCCTATTTATCTTCAGGGGGTTCCCCATGACCTCCAGGGATGGTCTTCTTGTTCACTTTAGAAAATGCAACTAAAATTATAATATATACTACATGTGAGAAGAAAGGCTGACAAAGCTGAGTTTGCTTAACAGTATTTTTTCAGGGGCATCTGTCAAAAATTTAGCTTCTCTTCCAGTGCGTGTTAGTTTCATATTCCAGTTGGGTTTTTGGTTATATCTCTACACAGGAATTTTAAATCCCTCGCTCTGTTGCAGGGTTTTGTGTGGCTTTGTGGTGCAGGAAAACTCTTGATTTCATAATAATTTTATTATTCTTATTATAATAATTTTATTATTACTATGACCATTATTTTACCCCAGGAGGGATTCCCCCCCATTAATTTTTGTATAGACAGGACTAAGGATGGTTTCATAGAGCAGTGGTTCTAAACCTTTTCTTTACCTGGGACCCCCTTTAAAATATATTTGGTTGCTGTGGTCCCACAGCACACAGCAACTTAAATCAAGATTTAAAACCCTAACAACAATACTTGATAATGATGATATAATCACACCATCCATTAAACCTTATCTCAGAGGAACTGAAGAGGGAAGGAAGACTTTCCTCCTGCTTCTTCCTGCAAGTTTGTGGCTGGAGCGGAATGAATGGCAATGCGCAGGCCAAGCCAGCCAACCACCCTTTGCCTTGGTTGCTGTCAGGTGACCATTCCACTGCAAGGAAGAGGTAGCCCAAGCAGCCTACAAGCCTTCATGGACCCTCTGTGAAGGCATCGCGAACCCCTGGGGGTCTGTGGACCACAGCTTAAGAACCACTGTTATTGAGGATAGCTGTAATTTCTTTGTGTAAGCGCAACCTTGAAAATTAAGGAAGATCCCAGACAACCCAACAATTGGAGGAGGAGGAGGGGGAGGATCACAGTTGCATACAGGAGGAGGGTTAGAAATGAAGACTGGAAATATTTTTTTATTAGGGAAATACAAAAAAGAAAAAAAATATTATTATTTTTTTAAACAACATAAAATAATACAGTATAATCAGTACACAAATATAAGAGAGAGAGAGAAAGAAAGCAGAAAAACAATCATAACCTAATACAATAACATGACATAACATGTATTATTGTCCCTTCATATCTGCTGGGGTTTGGTTCTGGGACACCCCCCCCCCCCGTGGATACCAAAATCCGTGAATACCCAAGTCCCATTATATGCAATGGCATAGCAAAAGGGTGTCCCTTATCTAAGATGGCAAAATCAAGGTTTGCTTTTTGGATTACAGTATTATTTTTTTTAAAGAATATTTTCAAGCCGTGAATACTTAAATCCGTGGATACCAAATCCGTGGATGCAGAGGGACAACTAGTATTTCACTAATAAAAATTATTTGCAACACAGAAACGAAGACTGGAAATACTCTGTGGCAGTGTAACCAAAGGAAGGCTACCTAGGCTTCAGAGTCTCCATTCATCAGCAGACCTTCCGAACTCCACCCACTCCTACGAGAGCCTCTGGTCTCTCCGAATGCCTATGGCCCGCCCACTCGTCCTCCTTAACCCGCCCACTCGTCCTCCTTAGCTCCGCCCCTTTGGGTTTTTCCCGCGCTCTCTGGTTGGTTTACCCGCCCTTTGGCGCGCCGGCTCGAAAGTGCTGTAGTTCGGGTAAGGCGCGGTTCTCCTCCTTAGGGGACTTCATATTGATCCTTTCCTATGGACTGTAGTCTTCTTGAGCCGGGCGAGTCTGGCATGGATTTAGGGTGTTTGAGCTGAGGAAACGCCGACGAGATACGAGAAAAAAGCAAAATAAACTATTTTAGCAAAAAAGAAATAAACTATTGTGCGCAAATGAGCCCTGCAACAAAGTCAGCCAAGAAGCCATGAAGTACCACCGAGATTAACAAGGTTTGTTATCATCATCATCATCATCATCATCAATATTTATTATTATTATTATTATTATTATTATTATTTGGAGCTCGACTTTTAATAATGAATTTGGCAAGGGGGTGTCAGAGTTTAGTGGCTATGGGAAATAAGCATTTTATAGTTGTACAGGATACCTACTCACTCTCCCCCACCCGAATAGATGGCTGAAAACAACCCAGGGAACTAGAAGGGTGGTGGAAGGATGTGACAGCTGAGTTTCTAGCACCTTTCGTGGCTATGCTTCTTTTCGAAGGCAAAGTTTCCTCAATTATTTGCCTAAAAGCTATTATTTTAGTAGTTTCTGGCATTATTGTTATTATCGTTATTTATAGCCTGCTTCCCCCCCCCCAAAGCAATTCACAATTTTAAAAACACACAACTAAAACCTATTACAGAAAGTGCACATTAAAACAGAATTAAACCGATTACATCATTCAAACCACATCAAAATAAGGCACAGGCCCTCATGGACTGCTGCAGCCTCTTTCATTATTGGACTGAGGTATGTGAAACCTTATTCCAATTAAAATCTTGTTAGTATTTAAGGTGTCACAGCTCTTTCTTGTTTCTGCTCCCTGGACTTACATGACTACCTCACTTTGTATCTCCTGCAACAAAATTTTGCAGTGTGTCCTCACTTCTAACCAGCAGTACTTTTTTCTCTCTCTTCCAGTCAGTCAGCTGTGCCCTTTTTAATGGAGAATGCTATAAAAGGATTATAAGAAATGCAAAAAGGGTATTCTCTCACACACTTTTCCTGCTTTTCCATTATTTGGTCTTTCCTCTCATTTGTAGCAGAAAGAGTTAAGTTCTGTCCAGCTATATGATGTCATTGGAAAGGGACAACTTTGACTGAAGTCAGCTGCAGTCTCAGTTCTTTTGCTAAACAGTTAACATTGTACCTTGTGAGGTTAGTGGATGCATTTATTGGGCTATTTTAGTGTGTTGATGGTTTGAACCTCTTAGACTTTTAAAGTTATTTTGCAGAGGGGCATTTTTGCACATCCCAGAGATTCCCTGAGCATGTAGGAACTTTCCTCTTGTTTTTCAGTCGTCCTGTTTGGGTGCCAATCTCTTGGCATACATCACCCAGTTTTGCTATTAAAAGGTTTTATATTGAGTTCAACCTCTGACTGGAGGGCTTTTGGTGTTGTTCTGTCTGACAATGCTTCTTGCCTTTTTATTTCCATTTAGCTCCACTGTGTTTTGGGTCAGACAAGTCTCAATTTACACAGGGGTTGCATTCCTGGACTTACAATGTAGACTGAGACTGATGTAAAATGGGCCTGTCTTTATATATGTTATTTAATGTACTTCTAGGAAAGTTCTACACACACACTTGGGGTTAGGAAAGAGACTTTACTTCATCTATTCATTATAAAATGAACAAAAATTTTAGAAGTGCCCTGGGAAAAATTTTACAGGGACAAAAGCAGATGATTACAAGGGAAGATACAGTAACCAGCAGACATATTTAGAAATGGTTATTTTATGTAGTATGATTCTGTTTTACTCTACTAGTGACTGAATAATGTATCTAAATTAACTAAAGAGTGGCAGAAATGCTGAGTTGCATTACAATATAATACTTGCTCTGTATTATAGTTCAGAACTACGCACTTGTGTCACTTTTAACTAAAAGCAATTTATTGTATTTTTGAAGAGGGAAAATTTACAGAGAATGGCCCCTTTCAGGCATCAGACTTTGAATCCTGTAAAACCAGCTTTCCCAAAACATAGGTCTCAGGATTTTGTACTACAACTCTTAGACTCAACTGTTAGAGACTAGGTGGGTATGTTACAATGGAACTTCAGTACGAAGTTAGATAACAAGACTGATACAATAATCCATCTTTATTTATATGTATTACAGTACTAATGCTTGTCCCCTTCAATATACCCATTCACACTCACACACCTATGCAGTCTTGTTTTCCACTGGTCGAAGGCATGGAGCAGATCAATTTCTGTCAGCTGTTTCAATGCATCTGCCATTTTCTTCTTTGCACATCAATTGACTCAAAATGTGTTCCTTTAAGCACCCATTTCACTTTAGGGAAAAGAAAAAAGTTGCATAGTGCCAAATCTGGTGAATATGGAGGATGTTCAAGTGTAGTAAGGTGTTTTATTGGCAAAAAAAACCCCTGTTTCATAGAAAGTTCTGTGTGAGCAGGCTCATTGTCTTGGTGAAGAATGAAACCATTTTTCCACAGTTCTGGCCATTTTTTTCCTGACTTTTTCTCTCAGCTTTGTCAAAACTTCCTTATAATAATGTTGGTTCACTGTTCTGCCTTCTGGAACCCATTCTGCCAAAATTACGCCCTTGATGTCAAAAACCCCTAATGAGCATGGCTTTGAATGTGGACTTGCTTTGACATACATTTTTTCATTCTTGGTGATGATGGTGTTTTCCAGTGCATTGACTTTTGTTTTGCCTCAGGATCATAGTGAATGATCCAGGTTTCATCACAAGTGGTGATTTTTTTGAAAAAGGTTTGGATCTGCCTCAAGTTGCTGCAGAATGTCAGTGCAAATTTCCTTGTGGCACTCTTTTTGCTCTGGTGTGAGAACCCTAGGGACCATCTTGGCACAAACTTTTCCATGCAGTGTTCACGGCTTCAGCTATCATTCAGACACTAAGTTGGTGGTCTTTTTGAACAATCTGGTTGATTTTTTCCACAATTTCTTTGGTGCTTGAAGTGGAAGGTCATCCAGGGCGTTCCTCATCTTCCACATTCTCACATCCTTCTCTGAATCATTTGTGCTACCCAAACACACGTGCACGAGACATGCAATCTTCCCTGTAGGCCTCAGTAAGCATTTGAAAAGATTCCATTGTGGGGTTTTTTTGTCCAATTTTACTAAAAATTTCAAATTGACATGTTGTTCAACTTTTAAACTTAGCATTTTTCTGGCACACAACAGACAACACAGCTGCTTTAAATGACGATTGACAATTAATTGAATGGCTGAGAGTGTTGATGTTTGTTATGCAGGTTCAGACATGTTCAAGGTCACACTCAAGCATTCACAATCAGTTCTCCCTGATTTATCTGAAAGGTAGAAACACAGTCTTGTTATTTAATAGACCTCGTAGCCACAAAGTTGGCAATTTTACTCAGCCCACCACCAATTTTAAAGAGGATTAAAGCATAAAACATCAGAGCTCACTTTTTCCAGGACAGAGAAATGTGTAAAAGCTCTCCAGAGGGACCAGAAGAGACAGCTGGAGTAAGCTGGCTTGCTATTAGGCAATAGTTCCTTTTTAGAGAATCACACAGAGAGCAACTAGTAAACTGTTGTTGCTAACTTTATTATATCCCACCTTTTCCCCAAGACTAGGACTCAAAGCAGCTTACACATTGAAAAGGTTAGAATTAAAAATATACGAAAAGGCACATTAAAATTGAATTAAACTAAGAACTATATTAAAAAATACACTCTAAAAGATTTTAAAAATAATAATCAATACAATTAGAACAATACAGCACTTCTCAATTGTAAAAGTTTTGGCCTGCCGTTGGAAGGACAGTAGGGAGGGGGCCATGGTAGTCTCCCTAAGAAGAGAGTTCCAGAGTGTAAAGACAACCACTGAGAAGGTCCCCTCTCATGTTCCCACTAGCTGTACCTGTGAAGATGGTGGACCAAGAGAAGGGTCTCTCCTGAGATCAGGTCTAAACATGCTTATATTGGGAGATGCAGTATGTTCTGTCAGATAGCCTGGTCCTGTGCTGTATAGGACTTTATAGGTCATAACCATCACTTTGAATTGTGCCCAGAAACAAACTGGCAGCCAATGGAGCTGTTGTAACAGGAGGTATATGGTCCCTGTAACCTACCCCAGTTAACACTCTAGCTGCAGGTCTTTGTATGAACGGAAGTTTCTGAATACAGTTGTCCCTCCATATCCACGGATTTGGTATTCACGGATTTAAGTATTCATGGCTTGAAAATATTCTCTAAAAACTAATAATCCAAAAAGGAAAACCTTGATTTTGCCAGCTTATATAAAGGACACCATTTTGCTATGCCATTGCATATAATGGGACTTGAGTATTCATGGATTTTGGTATCCACAGGGGGTCCTGGAACCAAACCCCAGCGAAAATGAAGGGACAACTGTACTCTTCAAAGACAGCCCCCTCGAAGAGTGCATTACAGTAATCCAAAGGGGATGTAATCAAGACGTGTCACTGTGGCCAGATCAGGCACGCCAGGAACAGGTGCCGTTGGCACACAAGCTTTAGCTGTGTAAAACCACTCCTGGCCACTGCAGAAACTTTTGCCTCCAGATTCAAGTCTCAGTCTAGGAGAATACCCAGGGGTTTACTAGATGAGAAAATATAATGCTGATTGCTGCACGTTAACGCAAATTTGCAGCAGCATTCATTTGTCTCTACGGTCCTTTGGCAAAATTGATTGTATGTGAAGCTATGGTTTTGAAATGCACACACAGCCATGCCTGTGAATCAGGATGGTGGCCGAGTAAATTACAGTGTGTTATTATTCTCCACACGTTGTCACTACTGCATAGCATTTAAAAAAAACTAAATCAAAGGTGTGCAGGTGTGACCTTCTACTTAAAAAGGTTGCTTGGTTGCCTCAGCATGTGATCAATAATGCAAAACTCCAAAATGCTGCTTGTGGCAAGCCTGCCCCCTTTGCATGTCCAACCAATCTGCTCGCCACTTTCGCCCTCACCGAGAATGTGCAGTGTTCTGAATTGGATATCCAGATATGCGATAATGCACAAGCCCACACATTATTCGAAAAACCTTGGGGAAAACCACAAAGGCTTTTCCCACTCAGTAGATGGAGTTTTTGGCCTCCTTCCTTCCGAATGCTGCGAATCTTGTGTTAGAAGTGTCTAAAAAAACTAGGATGGATGACTAAGGAACTTTCAGCTGAGGTAAGATTTAAAAGGGACATGTACTGTACAAGAAATGGAAAAAGGGGGAAATCACCAAAGAAGAATTCAAACAAATAGCCAGCACATGTAGAGAGAAAGTCAGAAAAGCTAAAGTGCAGAATGAGCTCAGGCTTGCTAGAGAGGTTAAAAACAATAAAAAGGGCTTTTTGGTTATGTCCATGGCAAAGGAAAGAACAAGAAAATGGTAGGGCCACTGCATGGAGAAGATGCTGAAACACTAACAGAGGACAGAGAAAAAGCAGAACTGTTCAACACCTTTTTGCTTTGGTTTTCTCCCAAAAGGAAAACAGTGCTGAATGTGGGGGAAATAGAGCAGTAGGGGGAATGCAGCACAGAATAAGTAAAAAGGTAGTACAGGAATACCTGGCTACTGTAGATTAATTCAGGTCTCCAGGGTCAGGTGAACTATATCCAAGGGTATTAACTATATAATTCAGGTCTCCAGGGCCAGGTGAACTATATATCCAAGGGTATTAAAAGAACTGGCAGAAGTAATCTCAGAACCACTGTCAATACTTTTTTAGAATTCCTGGAGAACAGAAGTCCCAGTAGACTGGAGGAGGGCAAATCTTGTGTCCATCTACAAAAGGGAGAAAAGAAGACCCATACAATTACTGCTAGTCAGCCTGACATTAATACTAGGAAAGATTCTAGAGCAGATCATTAAGCAGACAGTCTGTAAACACTTAGGAAGGAATGCCATGATCACTAAGGAGATTGTCACATGGGGAAAGTAACCCCTGGGGGGATCGGGAGAGAAACAGGGCTGTTCCGGTTGCAGGCCCCGTTTCACACGCCCCCTTCCTTCTCCCAATCTCCCATTGTCCTCCTCCATGCTGCTTCCATTTCCCTCCCGCTATTTTTTACTAATGAAAGTTCTTCGTTAGTAAAAAAAAACTGCAGAACATAGTGGGAGGGAAATGGAAGCATGACGGAGGGAGGACGACAGGAGATCGGGAGAAGGAAGGGGGCATGTGAAATGGAGCGCTGCAACTGGAACAGTCCCATTTCTCTCTCGATCTCCCTGGGGGTTACTTTCCCCATGTGAAAATCTCCTAAAAGTCGACATGGATTTATCAAAAATCATGCCAGACTAATCTTATCTCTTTTTTGATAGAGTTACAAGCTTGCTAGATGAAGGGAATGTTGTAGGTGTAGCATATCTTGATTTCAGTAACAAGGTCTAAATTTAAGACAGGACACAGAAGGAATAAGGGATAGTGGGAAAGGAGGAACAATAAACTTCAGTACTTACAGTGACCAGCTTTAAAACACAATATTGTGCAGGTCCCTCATCCTGAAACAGCAAGACCCCCTCACTGCAAAAATGGCCCAAAAGGTGACTGGGCAGAAGTGATGCAGTGTCAATTCTGATAATTCCCTCATCCAAGTCATTGATAAAGATGTTGAATAGCACTGGGCCCAGGACAGAACCCTGTGGCATCTCACTGGTCACATCTTTCCAAGACAAAGAGGAGCCACTGCTGAGCACCCTTTGGGTTCGACTGGTCAACCAATTACAAATCCATTGAACAGTTAACTTGTCTAGCCCACATTTTACAAGCTTGTTTGCAAGAATGTCATGAGGAACCTTGTCAAAGGCCTTACTGAAATCAAGGTATGCGATATCCACAGCGTTCCCTTCATCTACCAAGTTGGTAATTTTATCAAAAAAAAAGATATAAGATTAGTCTGGCATGACTTGTTTCTCTGAAACCCATGTTGACTTTTTGTGATTATGGCATTGCCTTCTAAATGTTCACAGACTCTCTGTTTAATGATCTGCTCTAGAAGCTTCCCTGGTATCGACATTAGACTAAGTGGACGATAATTGTTCGGATCCTTCTTTTTCCCCTTTTTGAAAATGGGGACGTTTGCCCTCCTCCAGACTGCTGGGACTTCTCCTGTTCTCCAAGAGTTCTCAAAGATTATTGCCAATGGCTCTGAGATTATATTTGCCAGCTCTTTTAATACTCTTGGATGTAGCTCATCTGGTCCTGGAGATTTAAATTCATTTAGATTAAGAAGGTATTCCTGTACTACCTCTTTGCTTATTCTGTGCTGGATTTCCCCTATTGTGGGCATACTTAGCAAATTTGCAGCTGACACCAAATTAGGAGGAGTAGCTAATACCCTGGAGGACAGGATCAAAATTCAAAATGACCTGGATAGATTGGAGAGTTGGGCCAAAGCTAACAAAATGAAATTCAATACGGAGAAATGCAAGGTACTGCACTTAGGGCGGAAAAATGAAATGCATAGATATAGGATGGGGGAGACCTGGCTGAATGAGACTACGTGCGAAAGGGATCTAGGAGTCCTAGTAGACCACAAGTTGAACATGAGTCAACAATGTGATGTGGCAGCTAAAAAGGCCAATGCGATTTTGGGCTGCATCAATAGAAGTATAGTGTCTAGATCAAGGGCAGTAATAGTGCCGCTCTATTCTGCCTTGGTCAGACCTCACCTGGAATACTATGTCCAGTTCTGGGCACCACAATTTAAAAAGGATATTGACAAATTGGAGCGTGTCCAGAGAAGGGTGACTAAAATGGTGAAAGATCTGGAAACCATGCCTTATGAGGAGAGACTTAGGGAGCTGGGTATGTTTAGCCTGGAAAAAAGATGGTTAAGAGGCGATATGATAGCCCTGTTTAAGTATTTGAAGGGGTGTCACATTGAGGATGGAGCAGGCTTGTTTTCTGCTGCTCCAGAGACTGGAACAAAGAGCAATGGATGCAAGCTCCAGGAACAGAGATTCCACCTCAACGTTAGGAGGAACTTTTTGACAGTAAGAGCTGTTTGGCAGTGGAACGCACTCCGTCGGAGCGTGGTGGGTTCTCCTTCCTTGGAGGTCTTTAAACAGAGGCTGGATGGCCATCTGTCGGAGATGCTTTGATCGTGGTTTCCTGCGTGGCAGGGGGTTGGACTGGATGGCCCTTGTGGTCTCTTCCAACTCTGCAATTCTATGATTCTATGATTCTATGATGGTCCAAAATGGCAGCCAAGGTGGAGGACCTAAGGATGTGTTGCAGCACTAAAAACTGTGGGAGCTGAACATTGAGTAGTGCAGTCATCTGGGTTCCAGAATGTGCCTGCTTAAAAGAACACGGTTTCCAAATTCAGAGATGAAGCAGATGACCCTGTCTTGGTCACTCTTTCAGCTAAGGGTCATGAACATCACCTGCACCACCCTGAGCTTTGAGTAAGTAGAACCAAAGACAAACAGTGCCAGTTTGCAATTCCCCAGGAAGCTAAGTTTAGTTCTTCATTATGCAGGGTGTTTTGTGCTGTCGACTATTGTGAATAAATGCACAAAACTAGAGCTGGCATGTGCATTACATATCTGTATCCCATTAAATTTTCTTTCTCTTCTTTGTAGGTTCTTTCTGAATCAATACGTTTTATCTGTCACAATGGCATCAGAGAGTCTCATGATCCTTTATGAGGATGATTCAGTAGAAGTGCACTATATGGATCGATCCAGGTTGCTCCTTTCTCCTTGCGGGTCTGAGTTTTTATTTGAAAAGGCAGTTCCTGCCTCTGCCCATCCCATGCAGCCACCAGAGAGGGTTCGTCAGAGGACACAGTTTGCTATTAGCATCTATCGGGTAAACAAGAACATTTTCTTTTCTTTTCTGAGCAGAGCACCAGGAGGGAAAAGGGAGGGAACACTGTGAGATAATAAGGTGGTATTAGGGCAAGTTTTCACCAGCTCAGAAATAAACCCCAAAGAAAGGTATGCCTTTTTAGAAGCAATTCAAAGTGCTTAACAAAATGGTGAAGGCTGCCAATTCCTGAAACAGTAAACAGAACTGATAGCTTAATATTTGAAAAGAATATGTACAGATATACCAAGCTGTGCAACAGGCTCTTTGACTCAGTTCTTTCTGTTATAATTCCTTCTATTTCTAGTGTTTATGCTGTGAATTATATTGCCAAAATGGGGCTGCCTGTGTAGAAGAAAAAAAGAACAGTAGGCTTAGGGGAACTCAGCATTTATTGAAATACAAGAAAATTTTAAGGGGGGGAAACCTAAGGAGGGAGATGTCAAAAACAGATTGACAAGGACAAAACATGTCTAATACTCATCAAATGCTAACTGACTCTTGAGCAGGAGATGGAAAAAGGAAATCATGAGTGATCGTACTCCACACTGCAATACTTTGCTGTGGTTCTCACTGTGTGTGTATGTGTCTTTGAATCACCTGTGGACTTAATAAATAAATAAATAAATAAAATTATGACAGCCCCACAAATTTTGTAACATTTTCTTAGGCAAGGAGTACTCAGAGGTGGTTTTGCCAGTTCATTTCTCTGAAATCTAGCCTATAGCACCTGGTATTCACTGGCAGTCTCCCATCCAAGTATTTACCATGGCTGACCCTACTTAGCTTCCAAGATCAGACAGGATCTGGTGCCTTTAGTGTATTTAGGCCTAATTAGGCAGTTCTCACTAATTCTGTTCGTTTCAGATCATTCTGTGGGGGAATCTTGGTTCATTAGCTTAAAATGCTTAAGGAAAAGGCCAAAAACGGTGAACAAGCATACCTGAAAATCAGCACATTCACTCTTGTCATTCTATACAAGAACTGAATTAGCTGCTAGATCAGGTGGTCCAATGAGTCTGCATGATGGAATGCTGCCCAGAATAATCTGCAGCATGGAAGAGTTTTGTGGCAAGAGTTCCTTGGCATGATACTGGGCTGTATCTGAGACTCAGGGAGAAGTCTGTCTCCTTGGAGCTCTTCTCCCTGAGACCTTCTAAACTGGAAATGCAATGGATTGAATGTGGGCCATATGTACAGCCAATGCACATGTATCCCATAACCTGGCATATAGTCGAGGATACTGTTGCATTACCTGTTTTGAAGGAAGTTTCAACTGCCAGTCTGAAAACGTGTGTACATGAAAATGGGAAGGCATAATCTTGTTTTGTTGGCAACATACTTTGGGCTGAGCAAATGGTACTCTTATCTCCTGAAAGTCAAGGTGCGTAATGCCCTAGAAGTGTCTCTCCTCTTTTCTGGCAGTAAAAATACAAATTATAATAACTTAAATAACAAATACTTTTATGTATCCTAAACTCTGCTTACTTGCTCTGTGTGATAGTATGCCTTAAGAGTCTTTTATAATTCTGCAATTCTGTGAGCAGAAAGGCATAGATTGTTGTTGCTGTGTGCCTTCAAGCAGTTTCCAACTTATGGTGACCCTAAGGCAAACCTATCATGGCGGTTTCTTGGGGTCCATCTACACGAGGGGAAAAAATCCAAAGTACCTCATAGTATTGGTATCTCGCAGCAGCAGCGACATGTCTAAATGATTTTTCTGGCCTCAGAAGCCCCCATAAGCCTTGCATTCTTGATGGCGGCTGCAAGTGATTTACTTCTGCACGACTACCGTTTTTTTAAAAAAAGTTGTCCCAAGGTAGGATAGAGCAATTTTCCAATTTTATAGGAAAGCAAACCAGAAAATATTCATCCTGTTTTATCACCTTAGCTAGTGATCGCTAAGGCGAAAATCCAACATAGCAGCAGTGGGCACTTGCCCTGCTAGCAAGCCTCGCCCCTGCTCTCACCTGGCCAATCAGGTTTGTGCTTCCCTTCGAATTTCCTGTCATTTGATAGTCCAAACAAGCAGGAATACAAACCCCCCTTGCGTTTTTCGAAAAAGTAGGGGGAAATCTGCGAAGGCTTTTTTTTTGCCATTTTGGGCCTCCTTCCTTCCAAATAGAGTGGATTGGCGCTGGATCCCATTTAGACAGTTAGGATTCCCAGGGAACTCCATGTGGGGTATTTTCACCATTTAGACGGGCCCATGGCAAGATTTGTTCAGAGAGGGCTTGCCTTTGCCTCCCTCTGAGGCTGAGAGAGTGTGGCTTCTCCAAGGTCACCCAGTGGATTTCCATGGTTGAGCTGGCATTTGAACCCTGGTCTCCAGAGTTGCAGTCCAATGCTCAAACCACTACACCATACTGGCTGTCATAATCACTGCAGTATGTGAAAACCAAACATATAATATAATATAAATATGTATATAAATATAAAGATTACATGTATAAAATAGTTATACAAATATAAAACAATTCTGGAAGAAAATACATTCTTAATGGCCATTCTTGTTAAAAAAGAGGGTGTATGAGCTAATAGGATGCTTTTGGTAATCTGCAAATTCAGATATATATTTACTATTCTTTGTATTTCCCTAGGAGCAGCTTTTGAAAGCAATAGATTTCCGAAATCAATATTCTGATCATCCCTATTTACCTTCAGGTATTATACCTGCTGAAAGGAAGAATGTAAGTTTTTGGTTTGTGTTTTTTACAGTGAAGAAAGGATTCTAACTGAAATATTGATTGCTGATATTGATATTTTTTTCTTTACTTAAAGAGAACAATGTGTAAGAATTCAAATGCATTTCATTCAATTTTGAATTATTGGAATAAATTCTATATGGGGAAAATGGAGTCTCCAGGCTGCATGAAGCTTCCAGGGCTGTTTTTGTGGCCCATAGGGCACTCCAGATGGCAAAACTAATTAATTAATTAGGCCTCAAATGCCCCTAAATGGCTTCTGTGGGTGTGGGACATTTTAGGCGCACGAGCAATGTTTCTTTAAAACAGGAAGTGACCTGGGTCACTTCCTGTTACATAAAAGGCCTCTACTGGACTTTTAAAAGCCAGGGGGGAGCATGGCAAAAGTGCTGTCTCCCCTGCACCGTGCATTGGAGGCATTTGGAATAAAAAAAAACATTTTTGATTATTTTTGTAGGGGATTGTGGCAGAATGGTGAGGTCTTCCACGGTCTCACGGGGGGCATATGAAGCCCTCTATGCTCTAATAGTTGCCTACCCCTGTTATATACTCTGTCGTATTCACAAACATAAATACTTTGATTCATTGATGTAGCTATCAGAATTGTTCAGGACTCTTATTTAAGATCTCCTGTGAGGAGAAATTAAATTTGGTATATAAAATCAAAACCATAAAACACAATAAAGCAATGATTGTTGTTGTGTGTCTCCAAGTCACTTTCAACGTATGGCAACTCTAAGGTGAACCTATCACGATTTTATTGTCAAGATTTGTTCAGAGGGTTTGCTTTTGCCTTTGCCTTCCTTTGAGGCTGAGAGTGTGACTTACCCAAGGTCACCCAGTGGGTTTCCATGATAAAGCACTATAAAAATATGTCAGAGAGAAAAACAACATTTGGTACACTTTCACTCTAAACCAATTTTCTCACAAACATATTTATACCCATCAACAGATACTTTAAAAATATCAACATAAGAATTCTTAAATCTTCTCCATCTCAGATTGGAGGAGGCAGGGATAACCAGTTGTAGCTGGAAATGTCTCCATGCCTGCAAAATACAAGCTGTGTTTCTTAGTAATTATATGTAAGGCCTCTTAAATCAACCAAGTTTGGACACAGATTTGTGATGAAGATGACATTGTGTTTAAGACTGGATAGCTCTGCTTTCCTTTTTACAGGTTATTTTCACAGATATCTCTGAAGCCAAGTGGCCCAGTCCTCATAATGCTGAAGGGACAATAGTTGTGCAGAATGGCAATGTGACAGTCTCTTCTTTAGATGGTCATGCTTGCCTCTTCTTACCAGAGCTTCAGCAAGAGTTTACAGTGGAGTTTTCATGCAAAGTTAGCCAGAAGCTTTCGACATCATTACCACCTTTGGAAAAGAATGGCAGTAAATTGATTCAGGATTGTTCTGGAGGTTCCAGCCAAAATTCTGTCTTAAAACTGTCCTATAAGCAGCTGGCAACAAAAGAGAAGGACAGTATCCCCAGTGCACAAAGTCCTATTCAATGGAGTAATTCAAGATGTATGAGACAAGATGAGCTTTCCAGAGCTTTCCAGACCTGTTCATCTGAATATTGTAGGGTTACACAGCATATGTCTGTGTCCTCCTGCCCCAAAGAATGGAAGTACCCTTTGTCACTGGCATTTATATTTAATCAGTCAGCTCAATCTGACGAAGCAAACATAGACGGTGAGAGTGGAGGTCATGATGCTTCCAAGTGGGACATATCTAAGGCAGTCACTTATTTACCATCAGCTTTACCTCTCAGCTGTCATGCTCCCTATCTGCACAGGTAAATTATTTTTTATCCATTAAAGTATTTATATCCTGCTTTAGATGTTCCATCATAGAGGGTAGCTAATGATCTGCTGAAACGCAGCAATGAACAGTCAAATGCAATTGCAGTTTCCCACATGCAGGCATTAATCCTGCAAACACCAGGATGTAGCCGAAAAGGTGACCTCTGTGTGTTTGTGTTGATTATCATCTTTCTCCATCCCTGTAGGATTTGACTGGAGAGCAAGGACATAATCTTCACTTTGAGAAAGATGTTGTATTTTCACATGAAAGTCCTGAGCAGACAACAAGGACTGGGTTTCCCTTTCTCCTTAGCCAGCCATGCCCATCTTCTGTGTGTCTTCCTCCCCTTTGCTCTGAAGCCCTGTAACTTTATGCCTGACTGTGGTTAGAGTTTGGAAAAGTTACATGGAGCTGCAAAAGTGTGACAGATCCAGTCCCAAAAGACACCTTTTCCAAGCTCTCCTCTGACATAGCTGTGTGCTTTTGTTTCAATAGACTAATAAAATTCCCAGTATTCTGAAGGCTGGAGACAGAGCAAGTTGTCTAGCTAATAAATCCGTGTTTTAATCCAAAATGCCAGAGGATCCCTCTGAGTAATTGCATAGTTAATATAAATAAAGTGTAAGCAGAGGGAACTAAGTCTGTGTTAGTGAATTCAGGCTTGTAAAATATCAGGATGCCTGAAGGAACTCTTTCTCTTGGAATGCCATTGTATTGTTTTTTTATATCCTGCTGTTTCTCCAGAGCAGTATCACATTGCCATCATGCTGAGACTCTTTTACTTAGGAAAACAAGAAAGCTAGCATTATAGGAAACCAGTTGTAATAGAGAAGCCAACAGAAGTCCTGTTTAACTAAAGTAGAGATGCAAGGATCCACGCTTGCTCCCAGCATTCCAAGAAAAAAAAGCCAATGTATCTTCCCCAGAAGAGAGATTGTGAAGTACTGTATGTGAGGAGGGGGAAATGACAGCAGAAACCCTAACAAAAATAGCAGTTGAGTTAATTAAAAGAAACTGTCAACATAGGCCAGAGCAGACAAAAGAAACTGAAGAGGTCTCTCTCCCTTCCACTGTTCCTCCCTTTCCCCACCCCAGCAAACACAGGCATCTTCATTGCGAACTGAATTGCACCCTGTCACATTCAATACCAAGGTGTGATGGTTTAAATAAGAGAGCGTAGGATCAAAGTATATTAATAGAAACATACTTCTAACAGGGTGCAGACATGTGTTAAAAAAACTGTTAACTGATTACACTATAAACCATAATTAATTATATTAATATCTTCAGTTGGTAGAGAAATCTTGCACAGGCTCAGGAAGCGTCAAGGTTTCTCACAGATGAGTAGATTGGTATCCTATCCACTTTCAAAAACAGTTTTCTTATGCTGAAATATAATACACAGTTATAACAGGAATTTCTCTCTGGCTTTTCTTCACAAACAAAGATTCAGGAAGGACTCATCCTGCGCTTTCTGCAAGTCTCACCAAACACAATGGGACTGCTTCTTAGAAAAAAAACAGGCAGTTGGGCAGAAGCTTAAAAGCAATATTTATTGTTTGTTTCTTGGGTTCTTGTAAGGATTCCAGTTGGGGTTTGCATAGTTAATGTTATGTTTATTTGATCCACAGGTGGAATTTCACTGATATCTTCCAACCAAAACAGGAAAATAATGGACATTATTTGCACTCTCAGCCAATCAAAGTTCTGTGGAGCAAGGATGTCATTTACAGGTTTTCAAAAACAGCAACAAAAAAAACTTGTTTTATTTGTGTGTTTGCATGTGATCATACACATGGTTGTTGACAAAGGAACTTTTAATAATTAGCAGATTAGTTTCCTTAGCTAGCTTAAAGAAAACTGGTTTGGGTGGCACTTGGAAAGTAACATTTAAATATATCAGCATGGATCTAGAATTCTTCTGAGCAGAATTGCACCTAGTTGTATGATGCAAGAGTGGAAGTTTATTGTTTGGTGAATTCCGTCTTCCCCGTGTGGCCTCTGAAAATCTGGTCTGGAGTGTGGTATAGCAGGGATTCAGTAAAAAGAGAGAATTGATGAGATTTTTTATGGAAGGAGGGAAGCTGCTAATAACAGTCACTTTGAAAGTTCCCCATTGACTAGCAAATTTTTTTTAGAAGGTGAGTTTTATATAGATTGTATGAGTTCTCGTTGCTTGATGCAAAATTTGCATACTTTTACACAGGAATAAAAACAATACACTAGTTGTGAAGCAGCAAGTGTATTCTTTTTTCAGTTGATAGTTAGTTGAGCTACATAAATGAGCAATACTACCAAAATTAATGAATCGAGAAAAAGTCTAGATAGAAAGCTAATAGATTTGTAGGGAACCAGTTACCTTTTATTAATTAGGGAAAGAACAAAGCTTATAACGTAAATGTTTTTCTTATGTGTTTTCTTTATTATAATTCAGTCATATATGTGCAAGAAGTGGCTGAATATTAATAAAAGATAATCATTTATATAAACAATGAAATTAAAAATAGAACCACAGTCTCAGCCAGTTACATACATGTAAGTCCTATTGAGCTCAATAGAGCAAAAGCTCAGAAAACTGTATTGTAGCCAGTGTGACTTCCACCCAGTGGACTGGATTCTGATTTAGTCATATTTACAGCAGACCCATTGCTTTCAGTGGGTCTTGGATTAGCCAGGAATAACTTAAATTCTATTTATTGCAATGGCTGTATTGTAAATATGAATTGTTATGCGCCTTCAAGTCAATTCTGACTTATGACAATGTATCACAGGGTTTTCTTGGTAAGATTTCTTCAGAGGAGGTTTGCCATTGCCCTCCTCTGAGGCTGAGAGAGTGTAACTTGTCCAAGGTCACTGAGTGGGTTTCCATAGCTGTGAGTGGCGATTTGAACCCTTGTCTCCTAGAGTCCTAGTCCAACAACTTAAATTGCTACACCTTACTGATTCACATCTGAATCCTACTCAATATCAATATTTTATCTATAGTTATCCCACATAATCTCTTACAGTAATAAATCACTTAGAGAGCCTAATGAACCATACTTTTCCTTAGATTTTTTCTTAGAACTAGAAGCATAGAAATTTATCCTGGTGATGGATCAGTTTTCAAATCAGAAGGTTCCTTCTGTGGGAAATATTTCATTCGCTATTATATCCAGGAGCAAACAAAACAGGTAGGTGATGGAGTTTTATCTTTTAAACCTGCTCAGATTCAGAAACTTTATAAAATTAGCAAATAACGTTGGATGCTTATGTAAATTATAACAACAGTTCAGTGGCTGGTGTTAAGATTGCGTACTAAATATACTACAGTTTGCATTATACTTTTTTTGCCACTTGAGGGATAGGAGGAGATATAACAATACATACTTTTTGGTACTACTATTGAGACAGTCACCAAATGGTGGAGATGTTTGACATCTGCGACCATGGCTTAGTTCTTCCATCAGCCTTTGCTAGTATTGGCAACACTGAGGGATGATGGGAGTTGTAATCCAATACTATCTAAATCTTTCCTATTCCTATGACTGGTTTTCAGGGGATTCAGAAATTCAGTCTGTCCAGAGATTCAAAACTTGAAATAATTCCCAGCCTTTGTGCTGGAGATCTTTGAAAAGGAGAGATGTCACAGATTGAACTTGGAGCCTTATTGTATGCAAAGCTTGAGCTTTTCCATGGAATTCTGTTCACCTATTGTCACTGTCTACAATGGTCAGCAATGCAATCTTGTATGCTATGTTCTTTTCTTTTTCTCAAGACTGTATCAAAGACCAGCAAATTTGCAATAGCTTGCCACACACATTTATTGCAAATAGTAGCCTTCTCCAACCTGAGACCCTTTCACACTACACAATTATAACACTATTATTACACTTTAGCTACCATGGCTGCATCCTATGGAATCCTGGGATTTGTAGTTTGATGAGGTACTGGAGCACTCTGACAGAATTCTAAATACCACTCTAAACTGACAACCCCAGGATTCCACAGGACAGAACCATGGCCAGTTATAGTGCTATAATTGTATAGTATGAATTGCCCCTGGTTGACTTCCCAATAGCTGGGAGATGTTGAGAGATGCAGCTGAACACATCTGGAGGGCACTAGGGTGGGAAAGGTTGGTGCATCCAATTGTTTGAAGTGGCTTGCCATCAAACGAACAATTTGGTAAAACCAGCTCTTAAAATCATAAGTTGACATATGTGTTCTTATTTGTTTTTGTTTTGGTGAATTCTTGGAGCAAACTAGAATTGTATTATGATGGGGAATTCCTTGAGATTTAAGTACAAGGCTTATAGTTACTAGATTGGGACTCTTGCTTAGCGTTCGTGTAAACAGAGGTTCTTTCTTCCTTCAAGAGAGAAGAAATCATGTATTCCGTAGGCAGTCTGCCTCCTGATATACCTGGGAGCCTCTACTCTGTGTGGGCCGTTATTACACAAGCAGTAAGGTGAAATAGTTTGGCTTTGTACTTGTATGGGATATTTATCTATTACTAATTAATTAATAACTGACCTGTATTAATTTTATGCTACCTTATAACAGAAGCTGCATTCAAAAATTTATCACATGGTAGTCAAAAAGCAATAAAAGCTACCAGTAAAAAAATAATAGATACAAAATGCTTAATTCAAAGTGGAAAGCCAAGAAGTTAAAACCACAGAGCCAGGTCAACATAAAATAGAAAACAGAATGATGAAACCCCATAGTGTTGAGCAACATTACAACTGCAACTTTAGTTTAAATGTCTGGGAACATAAAAAGATTTTTTGCCTAGTGTTGAAAAGGCAGTAGAGTATACACCAGGCAGGCTCCTTTGGAAAGACCACCATTGAAAAGGCTTTTAAAAATTAAAAATTAAAGCAGCTTCAGATGATGATCACAAAAAAAGAGGTAATCCTTATACTCAGAGAGCATACTATGAAGGGCTTTAACTAGGGCTGCATCTACATTGTAGAAATAATGCAGTTTGACACCTCTTTACGCACTGTAGCACCATCCTATGAAATCATGGGATTTGTAGTTTTACAAAGTCTTTAGTCTTCTCTGCCAAAGAGTGCTGGTGCCTCATGAAACTACAAATTCCAGGATTCTGTTGGATGGAGACAGGGCAGTTAAAGTGGTGTCAGACTGCATTATTTCTACAGTATAGATGCCCCCTAGGACTTAAAATGAGGCCTAGAAAAGGATTGCATGGAGCAATCCTTTTGGAGTAATAAATAAAGATGGAGTAGTGGCATGGTACATTTATAATCCACTGCCCCATTCTCTTTTCTTGCCCTAAGGAATCTCCTTTTATTATTTTATTATTTGTCTAGAACCCCAAATTAGGAGGGGGAAAAGCAGGTGAGGACAGCCAGGCACAAAATGGTACCTTAGGGGATGGAGCCAAATGCCTGCTGTACTCCATAAGCCAGTGGCATACATATGCAAATCATCTTTAATTATTTTAGATCACAAATTGAGCCAAAGCCTTTTCGTTATGATTGTTAAACAGCTGGGAGTCAGACATTTTTGCCAATCTATTGCAAATTATCCAGTGACCTACCTGTAGATCTTAGTCTGCATTTTGCTCTCTCTGGGAGCAAGGCACTATGAACAAATACCCAGTTTATGTTTGCTTGGCAATAATAATAATTTTAAAATCCTATATGTCGTTATGAAATATATGTTTGTTTTATTTTTCATACCTAGAGTTCATCAACATAATCTTGAAAACATGCTTTCATTAACTCATAATTACAGTGCCTGCTGCTGGAAGAAGGTGAGTAAGTGTGAAAAGCCTGATATTTTGTAAAGCAGTGATGGGCAGCTTTGGCCCTTTGGATGTTTTTGGGCTGCAGCTTTTGGCAGCTTAGCCAGGATAACCAAGAGTGATAGGTCATGGGAGTAGTAGTCTGTGACTCTTCATTATCAGGAGTGCCACATTTGTCTGCCCCTGTTGTAAAATATTGCATGATCCCTGATTGTGAGGAGGCTCCATATTTCTTAGGATGGAAGGATCTAAGCACATAGATGTATGTCCTTAGGCAACATTGAAGGTGACAACATTGAAAAAGATGTGTATTTTTAAAAGGTCAGTGAAAATGAGATAAAATTAAAACTAGAATAGTCTCTGAACGTAACTGAAAACCCTTGCATAAAATCTATGCATCCTGATTGTGGCGTTCAGTTGCTTCTGAATGGTCTTCTGTCTCGACACTAACCAGATTTAGTTCTGCTTAGCTTGAGCAAGGTGATTGTGTCATGTGCCCTCAGACTCTGAGGAATCTCTTTTGAGCCCAAGGGCTAAATTCAAATTCAGACAACTTCCTGGGGCCGCCATTGCAGTGATGAAAGGCAAAGACCAGAAATGCCAGTAGGTTTTGTTCAACTTCCTAGTGCCAGTAACTAACCACTAGGAAATGCATTTCAACTGGTTAAGATAGGGAAAAAATGTGTACCCAAACTGGGAAACCATCATGTGATGGCGTAACATGGATAGCAGGGTGTTCATCTGGGGGACCCCAGAGGGCAGGATTTTACCCCAGGCCCTGAGGTTCCTCATCCTTGGCTTGGACCATGAAGGTTTGAAATGAATGAAGAGCTGAAATGGCTGATGAATACCAAATACAGTAGGACCCCTGTATCCACTGATTCAATTATCCATGGGACACAAAACAGCACACCTACCATAGAGTCTTCCTAGAAAATGTGTCCTTTCTAGCCATTTTCTAGGTCCTCCAATGCAACTCTATGGTATTTTAAACAAGAAGTCCCATTATTTTCAATGCTGTTCACTATTATCCACGATTTTCAGTATCCATGCCACCCTCTACAACCAATCCCCAGCGGATACAGGGCTCCTACTGTATTAGCATTAAAATGTACATTATTACTGACCTTAAATTTGTCCCATGTGGTTTCTTTTGTAATAGTCTCCTGAAACAGGTGGAGGAGAAATGCTACCAGTCCCTTTGGCATCAAAGGTTTTTCCTAATGTGGGGAGATTTTTTGCATATTCAGATAATAAAGTGCATGCTGTTTTTCGTGATGGAATGACCCTGAATATGATGTGGGATTTTAATTCGCATGATGGAGAATCACAGGTAAGCCTTATAGGGAGGCGGAATAATTTATGCCATGTCTGAAGTAAAAATATCCTGTTATTTTTATCCATAGAATGTATGGAATGCATGTGAGTGATTACAATGTGACTTTTGCTTTTTCATTTTCGCTGTGTTGGTGTTTTGCCAAAGGCAAGTCCAGTAGTTCTTTTGGATATGGAGACAATGGACAACACCAGTGGTCGAAGGTTTAATAAATTTAATAACTTACCTGGGAAAAGCTCTGAATTCTATAAAAGCAGTTCTTATATTCAAGATTAGGGGTGGGCAACTGTGGGAGCCTAGGGAGCCACATTACTCCCCTAGGAGACCTGGGGGGCATACCCCCACCACAAAAAACAAAAACAAACCCCCCCCCATAAAACATTTTTGCTCCCAAATGTTCCTGTCATAACTCATCCCTTGGACAATGACTCAGACAAAGGAGAGTGATGTCGTAACTCACACCCTGAACAACTCAAAGAGGAGGAGGAAAGGGCAGAGTGCCAGAAAGCTGCAATTTGTGAAGAGATGGCAGAGGCTATGGACACAGACGATGACAACCACCCCCCATTCTACAGTGAATGCAAGAGGGAGAAACACCACAACTAGTGCACATGAAATTACTGTACTAGATGCTGAACTAATTAGGCAGTAATGCGGCACAGGTGACCTTGAAGGAACTGCCCATAAATATGCCCACAATTCCCTTCCCAGACTTAGTGCTGGCAACTGTCTTTATCTGTTGCTGGCAATACTCTCTCATGTTCCTGCCTTGTCTTAACCTTGGATTGACTGCGTTTTGGATTACTCTGTTTATTCCCTGCTGGCTTGTGTACTTGGGCTTCTGGACTGGCTATGGACAACCCTTGTGTTTCTCCCTGCATCCTGCTCAGATAGCCCGTGGCTGACCTGACTGGAATGACCATTTGACATCTCCTACTTGCTTTCCAGGGCACTTGCTGACTCGTGTTTAAGACAGTTCCCCAAAGCCCTCTGTGGGCTGTGTGGAACATTTTCACCATGTTTTTACCTCCTTGCCCCCACCCCAGGCCATTTTAGGCCCATGAGAGGCCTTTTCTTTTTCAAAACAGGAAGTGACTGGAAGTCACTGCCAGCTTACTTCTGATTTTTTTTTTAAAAAAAGCCTTTACTGGGCTTAAAATGGTCCTGGGGGAACATGATGAAAATGGCCCCCAAAGGGGGGCTTTTTGTAGCAAAAAAAGGTTTTACCAAAAAAGAGCTACAAAAGCAGCACTTTGCTCACCACTGTTCTACATATTACAAAGACAATTCTCATACTTACATGAAGTAAATAAAACCCACAAAGCAAACTCACAACTTGTTCAGTTGTTGGAAGCCCTGGAGAAGCGATAGCAGAGGCACTCCTCTCTGGCCAGTGTCCAGCACCTTGCCAGCCCTTCTTGTCTGCAGTGAGATTGCCAGGGCAAGCACATATGGCTTTATGTATTCAGATTAAAATGCAGTAGGATCCCCATATCCGCTGAGGATTGGTTCTGGGGTGTGTGTGTGTGTGGATACTGAACACCGTGGATAATAGCGAACACCGTTGAAAATAATGGGACTTCCGGGTTAAAATACCATAGAGTTGCCATGGAGGACCTAGAAAATGGCTAGAGAGGACACATTTTCTAGGAACACTCTATGGTAGGTGTGCTGTTTTGTGTCCCGTGGATAATGAATCAGTGGATATGGGGGTCCTACTGTAAAGTAAAAGAATATCTGAAGTATTTCATTCCTGGTGATATAACTCTCCAGTAAGTGGCAATCAAAGAACTTTTCAAGGGGAGCTCAGTTATACAGCAAATGCTCTTGGGAAACATTGGCTTGGATTCTGAGTTTGCAGAAGAATTAATGGGAGATTAGTATCCAGAATAGTATTGACCCATTGGGCTCCCAATATGTTCTTAGGCATGGAAGGGGGGATGTTCAACCACCCTAGTGACCTCAGCTTAGAAGGGGAAACAGAAAACCAAACTCATCCTCAAACAAATTACAGTGGAATAAATATCTTCATTTTTCCTTCCAAGAGACCTCAAGATGCTAGCACAGTCTGGTGTAAACTGACTTCTCCTGAAGGAACACAGCAACTTATCGAGATAAATCAGCCTGGGCTTTATGAAAGGTACTTGCAGATTTATTTATTTATTTTTGATACATTCATTAATTTCTACATGACTCTGACATTCAAGAATGGCTGAATTTGTCTCAAACGTTATAGGAATTGTTGTTGTTGTTGTTGTTGTTGTTGTTGTTGTGTGCCCTCAAGTCTTTTCAGACATAGGGCAACCCTAAGGCAAGCCTATCACAGGGTTTTCTGACGGCTGAGGGGGTGCGACTTGCCCAAGGTCTCCCAGCCAGTTTTCATGGCCAAGTGGGGATTCAAACCCTGGCCTCCAGAGCCATAGTCCAACACTCAAATCACTATGCCACACTGCCTCATGTTACAGGGCTCCTTCTCAACAAATTATTTTAGTGGCAACCCTTATTCAAAAAAATGGTAGGGCCATCAATTTGTTACCTTTTGCCCTTGGTGGTATACATTTTAACAAAAGTTTTATATACAGTATAACATCTCTTACAGTTCTTATTTGCCTTTAGGGTTTTTCCTTTTTTAAAAAAAATGTGGGATAATTTTTAGAAGAAATACAGTACTTTTATAACAATGCTTTAGTAGGTGCAACACTTACCATGAGATGCCCTCAAAGTACCTGTCTTTGATATTTTGCAACTTTTATCTGCATTGGACACCACACTTCTTTATTCACTGCTGTTACGACAGACATCATACCTGATTCCAAGCTTTATAATATTAAGCATTTCCAGAGACTATAAGTGTATAAATACAAAAACAATACTTTGTTAACAGAAGTTGAACATAACAAGACAGATAAATTATTTAATACATTTAAAACACATTTCACACTCCTCCCCTAGCTAACTCAGACCTTTAAGCCTGAAGCAGAGGCACTCCTCTCTGGCCAGTGACTCTCTTAACCTTAATCTTCCATTTGCTTATTCCTCCACACTCTCTTTAACTATTCTGAACAACCAGATTGATACCAATTGACCTCCACCAAGTGGCATTCACAACCCTTATTCAAATACCCTCAGACATTCTACCAATCACCACTTGCTCTCAGCATCTCATTCTTTCACCCCTTTCTGACAGCTCCTTACCTTACCTTATAATACACAGTGCATACGTTGATACCTTAATATATATCGTAAATTAAACAACATTTTACATCAAAAGTCCATGACATCACAGGCTGCTTCTGTCACTGGGCATCTTTACCTGCTATTATGGGTCATACCAAGCTTGGAAATACTAAAAGAAAAAAAAATCTGAAATCCTATTCCAGGTTTGATTGAAGGGGAGCTGTTTCCTCCAGTGCAAAAACAAAAACAACCCCCCTTCCTGGGGTCCCCAGAAACAAGAAAAATATTTTTGTTTTATTTTCTGCCCTGAGGGTCTCTGTGTGAAACTGAAGGTGTTACCCTAAGAGGTTGGGGTACGTTGAAACCCCACCTGTGATGCCATCATCTCCTATAATGTCTGGGGGAATTATTAGCTCAAACAGGAGGCCTGTGAGAGGATGGAAACTCTGGGATATTTTCACCTATGGATGCCAGTAGTAACTGTAGAGAGCACTCCAGTTAAAGTGAAACAAAGTTTTTTTATTGGAATAACATGAAAAAGTGAACTAACATACACAACACACATTCTCAAGAACCATACAAGGCTATAGCAGAGTAAGACAAAAAGGTTGGATAGAGGGAGAGAGGTCCAGGAAGATAGGGTGAAAGCGACCAGTCTTGAAGAGAAGAGTTCCATGCAGCAAGGATGGAACTGGTATCTGAGGGAGGCACAATGGGTTCCAATCTGGAGTACACTGAGAAACAGAGTGACTGGGTCCATATTTACTATTTTGCAACTTTTATCTACATTGGATAATGTTAGTTTACTATTGTTTTACTATTTACTATTGTTAGGGTTTTAGTATTTATAGAGTATTCCATGCCTTGGAGGGGCGAATTTGGTAATAACAAAGCTTGGATGACTCTCCCATGGAATAGACAAAGGAAACCGAAACTCAATTGATTGTTTTAATTTCAGAGAGATAGAAATTGATGGGTCTTGCGACAACCTCGTAAGCTTGAACAGGGAGGGGGTATGTGGAGAGATTTCTGTAGGGAATAGATTAAGGAATGGTCACTTAAACGCCCAAGGCTGGAAGAAGGATTAGCACATACCCCTCTAATGACTGGGTTGTTAGTACAAACCCATTACTGGGGCTTCCTGCTCAATCTTAATTTAGGCTTTCACAGCATTATATTTCCAGACATGTCTCAGGTCATCATGAGCTCCAACTGACCTTAAGTCTGCCTAAGCCAACCTGACCCCAAAAGTTTCCAATACTTCCAGTTATGAGGTACTATGTGGAGGGGGTTGTAGGGCACACTAACAACCCCCCCCCCAAAAAAAATTGGCCCTGGAAGCCACATGCAGTCTGAGGGCTGCAGTCTACCCACTCCTGGCCTACCCAGTTCCTTCTGCCCTCTTTTTCTGAAAGGCAGAACATAGAGCCAAAATTGTGCCATCAATTGCTTGGAACAGGGAATGGAAGCAGGGCCTCCACATTGCCCTGATATAGCTTGTCAGTAAGCCAACAAAACTTACTAGCCTACTTTTCTCCTAATACTAATCTTTGTATTGATATGAGGGGTTGGCAGAGGAATTACTCTCTTTTTTGTGAGTAAAAAGAAGACTAGTAAAGCCATTTGTAGGATTTGTTCCTGTGCTGGGTACAGAAAAGGGAGTTTGATTTATACACAATGATCTCTGAGGCCTCATCTACATGGGTCAGAATAAGCTGGCTTCCTGCCGGCGTATTCTGGCCCCAGATCAGGCCTGTTGCTCCCCCATTACCTGCACAAAATGGGATGGAGTCTGCACAGACACATCAGCCTGTCTTTCCAGCTGCTGCTGTCTGTGTCACACTCTCCAAAGGCAGAAAGGGGCCCTGCAGCATGTGATCATGGCCCCCCTGCATGTGACCAGACTTGGTTACATGCTGTGGGCCTGCTTCCTGGCTTCAGAGTGTGTGATGTGGATGGCAGCAGTGGCAGCTGCAGAGACGGGCTGGCATGGTGGTATGGCCTTCTGTGGTCCTATGTGGCCCAATCAGTTTTTTCTCTCAATGAGGTGGTTTTTCTCAGGTATTTTGATGAAAAGTTTTAATGGGCTTTACCATGCCTTAACCCTATCTTTGCCCCTTTGTCATCTGTACTGCCTGGGGGCAAAACGGGGCAAGAACCCTGCATTGTTTGGACTTTAGGGCTCCAAGACAAGGGCAAGATGGGTTAAATAGCCCATCTACACAAGCCCTGAGTGACAAAGGGAGTGGCAGTAGGTTTGGAAGAGGGGTGATATGCTTCCTTTCCACCTACCATAGAAAGACAAGGGGCTGCCACCTTGGTAACCCCCATGGTGTCTTCCCTGGGCGCATCAGAGAAATGCTGTCTGCCACCAAAGGGAGAGGAGGACCAAGCCTTCCATCCAGCCGCCCGCTTCTTAGCTGTGTCATATGGGGCAAATAGTTAAATAAAAAGCTGGCAATTGTAATTTTTTGTGGATGCCATTTCAATAGCCAGTATTAGTTGACTCGTAGCTATACATGTGACAAATTCATCAGCTGGAGACTAGTGTTTGTGGGCTTCTTGGCCTAAACTTTCAAGCATTCCTGCAAGTCACATGATTGAGATGAATCAACACAGGCTCTGAATGTGCTTGGCCACTGTCAATGTGTGTTAGGACATGCTTAGAACAGTGCTTGACTTACTCCAGATTGTTTGCATGCTAAGAGTAAGGGATTTGTGCTCTGCTTTCCTTGCTAGGGAAAAAGTGCCACAGCTGTCGGAAGTACTTAATGTCCTCTCTTAGAAAAATAACACACTGTCTTCCGTTCTAATGCAGATACATTACAACAGTGGTAGAGTGGTGCAGAAACTTGAATGAGGACAGAGATAAATACACTGACACAACACAGCTTCCTCCTGAAGAAAACTGGTATTTGTTTCTCTTCTCTTTCACTCTGCAGTCTACAGTGCTTGTTTGAAGGAGAGAAGACTTCTGTTGTATTAATTATCTTGAAGGCCTTTCTATAGCAACAGAGCTCTTTTTTCAAATTAAAAGATACAGTATGTTCTGCCAACAGTTGACAAGTTATCTAATATTTCAGTACCTAAATGTGTTGAACAGAAAGGCAACAAAACTTCCCTCCAGCATTTGTGAGTGATCCTATTTCTTTATTTTACTTAAAACATTTTTACATTTTAAAAACCAATTCTGACTTCAAGATCCCGCTTAATAAAACAATAACAGCAATATTGTATTATAAGGAGAGGCAGCAAATAAAACTACCAGCAGCCCATGCTCTGAATGGGGGACGGGTCTCACCCTATGGTAGAAGAGGGTGGTGCCCCACTGGTTACAGAATATCTGTGAATAGATATTCACAGGAAAAATAGATATCCACAGGAAAAGTACAGAAGCATTTTGTTGATATTTGATGTCAAGTGAGCTTTGACTTATGGCTGCCCTTTGGGTGAGAGGCTTCCATAAAAAGCACTGGTCATCAACAGCCCTGCTCAGGGCATGGAAGCACAGGGCTGTGGCTTCCGTTACTGAATCAATCCAGCCATAATATGATCTTCCTCTTTTCCTACTGCCTACTACTTTACTGAGTATTTTTGTGTTTTCCAATGAGTCATGTTGTCTCATATGTCCAAAGTACAGTAGCCTCAGTTTAGTCATTTTGGCTTCTAATGAGAACTCACACTTGACTTGCTCTAGGGCCCATTTATTTGTCTCTTTGATAGTCTGTGGTATCCATAAAATTCTTCTCCAGCACCCCATTTCAAATGAGTTGTTTCTCTTCCTGTCAGCTTTCCCACACATACATCATTTTGGATAGTTACATCATAGGGTTTTCAAAATAAAAGGCATTCAGGAGTGGTTTATCATTGCTGACTTCTGTGCAAGAGTTAGCTGAAATGTCACTGCCATTGTATCTCAAGAGATCCTCTGCCAGTCTCACACACATGCCACAGTTTCCACTGCTGCCCAGTAGTTTTTTGGCACATTTAGTATGGTTCCTCAGCAAAAGTTGTTCTGACTTGAGTGACCCTATCAGTAGCAGTGCTACAATCAGTGTAGCCTATTACTACACAGGAACACAGAATTCCATCACCATGGATTGCATAATGCCAAGGCAGATGCATTAAATACCCTTAAAATGCTTGGTATCTAAAAAGTTGTGTTCTTTGAGCAGAGGGTTCCAAAGCCAGGGTGCTACCACTGAAAATGACCTCTTCCTTATAGTTAATGTTGTACACTTGCAGGTATGAAGCCAGTTGGAGCAGCGCCTGAGGAGCAGATATTAAAAGCTGGGCAAGCTAGTGTAGTCTTCAATAATCATAACAAAGACATCATGTAGTGTGTGAAGGATAAATGTTATTGCTGTTCTGTCTCTCATAGAGGATACATCTTAAATTTGGATAAAATTGTGGCAAGTGAGGTGAAAAACCATTTTCAGAAACATGTTCTCAATTCTATTTTTATTTTGTTTTTAATAGGTCTGTTGCTGCTGAACTTGAAAAAATAAAAAGATTCAATTGTATCCTTTTCTTACATATTTTGAATCCATAAAATTCTTCAAATATAAACTAGTAAAGTTTCGTAAAAGCTACCAATAATAGGCTTTTTCTATGCTTTGGATCAGTTTGTTAGTCACAGTGGCAGTAAAGTATCCATCAAAAGCATTAAAATGTCACAGCTCTTCTTGCATAACTGTGTTTGTCATGTGATAAGCTACCTAATTATACTAGAAGTTTTCATTTTTAATTTTTTAAAAATCTTTGCTCTCTGACCTGGTTATGTTGTACGGATAGACCCTCATATCTGCAGGTGATACATTCCCAGACTTACAGTGGATACTGGAAACTGTGGATAATAGCAAACCCTATTAAAATGAATAATTTCTGGCCCAAGCATACCATAGAGTTGTTTTGGAGGACCTAGGAGATGCCTAGAGAGAATACCTCTCTAGGCATCTTCTAGGTCCTCCAAAACAACTCTGTGGTCAGCTTCCAGCAGAAGCATACCATAGAGTTGTGCTGGAGGACCTAGAAGATGCATAGAGAGACCACATTTCAAGAATTTCTAATGTGGGTAAGTAAATTTGTGGGTACGGGTCTCATAGACAGGGGGGGTCTGTCTCTACATATATGATATTTTGTAATATCCAGTGGAAGTGTTTTGCAATGTGCTCCTACTGATGTCAAGTAAGCCTCATTGATTCAGTGAGAGTTAATCCCAAGTGAAATTTTATGTTATACACTTATTGAATTCTGTGGGGGTGACACAAACAGTGCAAAATAGCTCTATAGATCTCTCCTGTTGGTTGGGTTTTGCTCTTATGTTCATTTCTTCCTTAACTACTCAACTGTAGTTTTAGTGGAAAACAGCAATATTCCAAGTATGGTTCCTGCTGTGAAGAGAATTCCATCCGCCAGCACAAATAGGCAGAACAATTCAGAGGCAATCTTTTTATCTGGAGATATTAGTGAAAAGAGTATAGCTGAAACTCTACACAGAACTTCAAAGATTATCAGTGATATTGACTCTCTTTTATCTTCCTCCACAAAGCAAAACATGGCCAAAAGTATTTCACACAATACTGCCTCTCATTAGCTTGACCTGCAAAGAAAAAAAAAAAAAAGAATTCAACCCTCCACAGTCAGGCAATTGAATGGTTTGTCCTGATTTAGTTACTTCATAAATAATCAAAGCATCTTAATAATAGAGCCAAAGATGAGAGAATTTATTTTAAAATGTCCAAAGTGACTTTTTAAAAATATCTCTGTAATGAATTAATTAAACTGTAAGAGTTAATCTTCCACATACATGAAAATGTTGTTGCAATGACTGAACTTTCAGTTCTGCTTCTTGGTAATACAGTTTTCTAATATTGGAAATGCTGATGAAGGGCGGAGAAGGAAACCTGTAAAACTGTTAAAAGATCATTTCTGGACATCTGGTCAGCTAGGTCACAACAGTTTACTAAACTTTCCATTCTGCTATCTGATAAGTAAACATAGAGCAAAGTTCCATTGGCACTTGATTTTTTTTGCCCTTGCAAGAGATTTGTTTTTCTAGTTTCGTTGTGCATAAAATGAGGCTTATCCTTATTCATTTATCACTTGGATCTTCATCAACTCAACATTTATTACAACCATAATGTTTTTTTCTAAATGGATGTTACTAATAAAACCTTGCAAAACTAAATTACTGAATATTCTATATATTTCCAAAATGACACTATATTATATATTTTATACCTGGTTGATCAGTTTGCTAGTTTCCCCTTTTATAATTTGCATATAGTAAGACGTGCTTTCTTTACAACAGAGAAACCTTGCCCTTCTTGTCATGCATGAGTTTCAAAAGATGTATGCATCTCAGAACCCTTGCTATGGGCGAGGGATACAGAAAACTCTTGTAGGAGTTTTGCATAACATTTTGCTTGACAAGGAAGAAAAAACAAGTGGCCTTTCAAGCCCACAGAACCTATCACAGAAAACACTATCACAAGCGATAATTTTAAACCAGTGTTAGAAGGATTCATGAGGGGCTGAACCCTCATGATATCTACCCCTAATAAAGGGGTAGATATCTTGTGACATTATTATCCAGAAATAATTTTCTGGTTTCAGGGAACCCCTGCATAAAAATTACTGTATCTACAGCTCAAAAAATTCCTCCCCCAATCATGATCTCATGGAATCCCGAGTAATCCCCTGCACAACCCTACTCTAGTCTATATTGACTAGGGTTGATGGGAATTGCTGTTGTCAATATCTGGAAGCTCTGTATTCTCCACTGCCACTCTTTAAGTGTTGAGACAACATGTCTCTGAATACTACTGGCAAGAGACAGCTGCACAGGGCAGCTGGCCTCATTCTTGCATGTACACTTCCAAGAATATCTAAAAGATATGGGACCATATGACAAATATCCCTGAAATGCACTAATTTACTATATCTGATGCATGTAGAAACAGACACAGGATCTGGAAATAGATTTGCAGCCAGGGAGCCCATGGACACAAGCTTAACAACATCCCTGTCCAAAGGAATGTAATTTGCTAGAGTGAAAACTGGAGATGGTTCCTGTACCTTTAATGGCTGTGTAGAAGAAAGAATTTCAGCAAACGTTGCTTGTTACTTTTGCTGTTTGGCAAGCAATACCTGGTGAAATTCCCTATTCTACACAAGCATTAAACTACAGGAGCAGTGTCTCTCTTTTTTTAAAATTAAAAGCCTTTGAGGAATATTACAGAGGTTTATATGTGAGGGGCAATAAAAAAAAGACCCACATATGGAAGACTATCTGGATAGACTCCAATTGGACAAATTACATCTGGAACAAAAGCAATGTTTGAATGGACCTGTGATGACGATGGAGCTTATCAAAGCAATAAAAAAGACTAAAACTGGAAAAGCTCCAGGCCCAGGTGGACTATCTGCAGTATATTGTAAGAAATTTGAAGATGAATTACTTCAACCACTTAAGATGGTGTGTGATGGATTATTAGGAAAAGGACAAATGCCAGACTCTTGGAGAAATGCCTATATTACAGCAGTTTTCAAAGAAGATACAGCTGAGACATTAACAAAGAATTATAGACCTATGCCATTAGTAAACAAAGACTATAAGATATTTACTGTTTTGAATATCTTTGAGTATTTGGATCATCATAACAAAAAAAGGCTTTTTTGGTCTTTTTGGATGCAGAGAAAGTGTTTGATAATATTTCTTGGAATTATCTATTTCAAGCATTTAAAAGATGGACTTGGTGAAAGTATTACCCAGGCTATAAAGACAATATATTCTGTTCAAAAAGGCCAGATTTTGGTAAATGGCAATGCAACAGCACTGACTGAGATCCAAACAGGAATGAAACAAGTTGTCCCCTCTCACCTTTGCTCTTTATTTTGGCACTGGAGACTTTACTGAGAGACATCAGATAAGACAACAGATTTTGTGGAGAAAGGATAAAAAAGAACAGTATACATTGACGACTTATGTGGATGATCTTGTGATAATGACAGAAAATCCACTGGACTCAATGAAGGTGTTTTGAGGTGGGGAATAAGCTGTTTGGGGCTTGTTCCAGGTTAAAAATGAATTGTAATAACACAAAATAGGTTACTAGAGATACATATGACTTCAGAAGAAGAAAATGAGTTAATTGCTCTTTCCAATTTGAAAATGAAAGGGGGGGATTAAATATTTGAGAGTTATAATCATGAAGAACAACAGTTATTATTTCAAAATAATTGTGCAAAAGCCTGGAAAGAAATTAAGAGAGACATGGAAAAAATGGGTACAGTTAAATCTATCTTTTAGGGGGAGAATTGCAGTAATAAAATCAAATGTTTTGCCAAGACTTATTATACTTCCAAACAATCCCCATCATAAAGAATGAAACACCCATTGTGCAATGGCAAAAAAATAAAATAAAAAAATCTAAATTTGTCTGGCAGGCAAGGAAACCTAAAATAAAACTGAAAACATTGTAGGATGCTAAAGAAACAGGTGGTTTGGGCCTTCTAAATATTAAATTGTACTATGAGATGTGTTGTTTTGTGTGATTGAAGTAATGGATTTTGCTTAGATATGAGAGAATTCCGGAAGGTCATAATTTAAGAGTTGGGTGGCATGGTTAACTTTGGTAGGATAAAGTTAAGGCACATGCTGAATTTAAAAAATCATTGTATTAGGCTCTTATACATAAATATAAACATGCTTTTAATAATAAATATCTGGTATGAATATAAGCAGATACCCCCCCCCCGAAAATAACAATAGCCATCTCACCACAGGAAGCTTTCTTTAGGAAAGAATGGGTTAAAAATTAGAAATGGTTGTTTTATGATGATCTTTTGTACTTTGAACATGACAGCTGGGGTCTTAAATCAAGAGAGATGCTTCCCAAGGAAGGCAAAGACCTTAACTGGCTTTCTTATTTGCAACTTAAGGATAGATTTAATCAAGATAAAAGAGATCTATCCATAGAGGCTGAAAAAAGTGAGTTTTACTTAGAACTGTATAAGATGGCCATTTAATTTAAAAAGTATATAAATACCCTTTTGAAACTAGAGGCAGAAGATGAACTGTAAAAGAGTACATGATAAGGTGGGCACAAATTTTGAACATAATGTTCAAATGAATGCATGGCGGAAATGTGGACTAAAGATATCAAATTTAACTTGATTAGTAATTTAAAAGAAAATATGTATAAGATGACTAAAGAAAGTCAAATAAGAAAGTGCTAAGGCAGGCTTACTGTTGAATATTAAGAAAGCAAAAATAATGACTACTGAGGATTTACATAAATTCAAGGTGGATGATGAAGAAACTTAAATAGTTAAAGATTTCTCATACCTTGGATCAATCATTGATCAGAACGGAGATTGCATTTGAGAAATCAGAAGAAGACTAAGGCTGGGAAGGGCAGCTATGAAAGAACTAGACAAGCTCCTGAAGTGCAGAGACACACAACTGAACACTGAATTTAGGATTGTCCATGCAATTTATTTCTCATTACTATGTATGGGTCTGAGAGCTGGACTGCAAAGAAACTTGATAGAAAATCAACTCTTTTGAGATGTGATGCTGGAGAAGAGTTCTGCAGATACTATGGATGGCTAAAAAGACAGAAAGAATGGAGATTGAAGTCAATAAATCAGTAGAAGACTAAGACTTGGAAGGGCACATATGAAGGAACTATACAAGATCCTGATGTGTAAAGATATATCCTTGAATACTAAAGTTAAGATTGTCCATGCCGTCATATATCCCAGTTCTATGTATGGTTGTGAACACTGGACATTGAAGAAAGCTGATAGGAAGAAAATCAACACATTTGAAATGTGATGCTGGAGAAGATTCCTATGGATACTGTGGACTGCCAAAAAGACAAATAAATGGGTTCCAGAACAAATTAAGCCCGAACTTTCCCTAGAAGCCAAGATTACTAAATTGAGGTTGTCGTACTTTGGCCACATCATGAGGAGGCATGACTCACTAGAAAAGGAAGAGAGGAAGACCACATGCCAGATGGATAGACTCAGTTAAGGAGGCCATGGCTCTGAGTTTACAGGACCCGAGCAGAGCTGCTGAAGATGGGGTATCTTGGAGGTGTCTCATTCACAGGGTTGTCATCAGTCAAGGTAACAACAACAAATCCATAAGATGATGTATAGATGGTCTTTAACTCCAGGATCAGTTGTCAAATGTTGACGAATGTTTGAAATCAACGCCGGGGTTGTCAAGAAGGTGTCCTTTTTTCCATACGTTGTGGACCTGTAAGAAAACAAAAAGTTATTGGTCTAAGATTTACATGTTAATTTTTTTTTAATTAAAGATAGATTTACAGTGTCACCACAAACATTTTTTGCTGGCCATTATGGACAGAGAATTGGAAAGCAAATGTGGACTACTTCTCCAACATACTGTATAATAACAGCTTCAAGAACAGTGTTTGCTCAAACTTGGAAATGGCCTGAATTACTAACAATGGAAGAATGGACTGTTAAAGTTGCCGAGTTAGTCCAAATTGTCCAACTAACATGGGTTTTAAAGGAAAAAACAAATGGAAGATTTAAAAAAAAAAAAAGATTGGAAATGTCTTGAGCTATAAGAAATTTAATGATGCAGTCATCTGTGGCTATGGCTACTAGTAATTCTAGTAGGATTATTTAGTTGGAATTGTAATGGTAGAATAATTTATTTCTTCATTCTTTTTGCTTCCCTCTCATAATAGTTTGGATTAAGAGCAGGATCAGAGCCCTTTTGTGTTTTAGTTAGTTAGCATTAAGTTTTAGTTTAGTGATTTAGTATTGTGTTTTAGTATATGTACATTTATTCTTTTTCCTTGCTTTTGATTTTTTTCCTTTTTACTTTTCTTTCTGAATGTTTATGGCTTTGGTTATGTTTGTGTCAAAATAAATAAACAGGAGTACTCCTATTTTCAGTCTGGCAACCCTACTGGGAAAACAGATGCTGGATTAGGAAGCCTCTGGTATGACTGACTGACTGAATCTAGGACAGGTTGTTTCCTTGATATTAAGAAACGTATACACAATTCTTTTTTGACATTTTGTTCATTATTAAACATATTCCTTCAAGGTACCTTCTATACAAGTAAAACTGTTAGTATGTTACAACAGTCTTGTGGCACCTTAAAAGAGAAGCAAAGTTTTTTTAAAAAAATTATGATTTGCAATGTATTAACAATAAACATAAGATTAAACAATCAAGCAACGTAACAGATGGAATACAATCGTATATTGTATATTGTATATATTGTATATTGTACGTTCACCAATGGAAGGCTAAACAGAGGGTGATGTTTTTCATAGTAAATATTTGGTGCTAAACTGAAAATAGATATTTCCAAAAGGGAAGTTGATGAGAAGGTGGAGGAACAAAGCTTATATTTACATAAGCGTTTGTAGACTAGGGATCATTTCATCAGGTGCTTTGTGCCACGATACACTTCTTAGCCATTAAGGTACCACAAGACTCTTGCTCTTTTTTTTTGGCGGGGGGGGGGCTTTGTTTTTCCTGTAGAGTGGTTTTCCCGTTGTTTTGGTGGGTGTTGTCCAGCTTTCCTTGAATAAAATATACCAAAATGGATATTTCTTTACTTCTCTTTAGAGATTTGAGCTCCTCTTTATTTTGTGCCTGTGCTTGGCAGAGGGTGCACACACTACCAAATTATATAGTTAATGTGCTTCTGTAAGAACCGGGGATGCCTGCCTTTTCATAGCGGAATGTTTCTATTTACTATCCCACGGTCTTTATTTTCAGTTGGCCATCTCCTTAAATGTCGAGTTTTATAAATCAAATAATCTAGCCCAATTTTTTTCTTGTCTTGTTTTAATAAATTAACAGCCAGTCTTTATTTTTATTTTGTCTTGATTAAAAAAACAAAAAAACAGACCAAGAATTATTTTAAACCTGAATCTCAAACCATGTCTTCGAAGGGCTTTGAATAGTCAATTTAATTGTCAATTCCATCCCTTCTATTATTCTAGTCCAGTGGTTCTTAACCTGGGGTCTGGGGACCCCCAGGGACCATGACGTCCTCACAGGGGGATCTGCGAAAGCTCAAAGGCTGCTTGGCCCACCTCCTCTCCTTCTTTGGAGATTTTTTCAAGAGGCTAGACAGCCATCACGGGTGCTTTGACTGTGTATTCCTACATAGCAGGTGGTTGGACTAGATGGGCTTTGTGATCTCTTCCAACTGTATGATTCTATGTGGAGTGGAGCCATATGACAGGAACCAAGGCAAAGGCTGGCTGGCTTGGCCTGCGCATTGCTATTCAATCTTGCCATTTAATTGTTTGTAAGCCGCCTTGGGTCCCACTTTGGGAGAAAGGCAGCATAGAAGTGGCATAAATAAATAAATAAATAACAAATCTCCTCCAGCCATAAACTTGCAGGATAGAAGCAGTAGAAAAGTCTTCCCTCCCCCTCTAGTCCCTTTGCGGGAAGGTTTTGTGGATGGTGTAATTGTATTAATATTAGCTTCAGTACTATCAGGTATTATTGTTGTTACTACAGTTGTCTCTTCATATTCGCTGGGGTTTGGTTCCTGGACCCCTGTGGATACCAAAATCTGTGAATACTCAAGTCCCATTATATGCTCTCTCTCTGGCTTTTCTTCGCAAACGAAGATTCAGGAAAGACTCATCCCGCGTTTTCTGCAAGCGCGCTGATGACTGAAAAGGCCAATCCGAGATAGACAAGTCCGGTTGCAGAAAGCACAGCAGAAGGTCTCCTTGGGTGTTGTTTCCGGGTTGTGATTCTTTCTGCGTTGTCATTTCTCTTCAAGACTTGTTCGGCGTGAGCTCTCAAAAATAAATCTGCAGCATTGTGGATAGTGCATCTCCATGCCTCCCGATGCAGTGGCGTAGCAAAATGGTGTCCCTTATATAAGATGGCAAAATTAAGGTTTGCTTTTTGGATTATTAGTTTTTTAAGAATATTTTCAAGCTCTGAATACTTAAATCAGTGGATAACAAATGCGTGGATATGGAGGGACAACTATTGTTGTTGTTGTTTTAAATCTTGAATTAAGTCATGGGGGACCATGGCAACAAAAGAAGGTATTTAAAGGTGGTCCCTGATAAAGTAAAGGTTAAGAGCCACTAGTCCATTCGATCCCTTCTACTGTATTATTCTTAAGACGGACATCACAGCGCCCCCTGAAGGCAGGAGGCTGCAAAGACCGAGAGAGGGAATGGCATTTAGCCATCCCAGAATGCCGTGCGCGGGGGTGCCGGTGGGAGGGGCTCTGGCGCGAGGGCTTTCTGGCGGCGGTTGGAAGGTGAGCGCGGCCGTTGGGGGCTCGAGGTCGCGAGCGGAGGGGGAGCAGTTTGAAAAGGCGGCCGTTACGAGGGCGGCGCTGCGTCGCGGGTGGCACAAAATGGTGACGTATGATGCGGGGGAGGCAGCGTGGATGGGGGAGGAAAGGGAGCAGGGGCTCTTCTAAGGGTGTAATAAAGGCGTTTGGGGGGAAGAGGAGGAGGAGGAGGGGGGTCGTGTTGGCCACCTGAGGAGGGTTACTCACCACTGTGTTGTGTGTCAGCCACCTCCTTGCCATCGTTGCCATGTGTAAATACCACTTTCGGTGTGTGTGTGTAATTTTCTCCAACAGGGCTCCATTGCCTTACAAAGCTGAGCTGTTATGGGCAGAAATTCAACAGGGAGAGCTTTACCCGTCCTTGGCCGTGTGTTTGTCGTGAGGAGGGACGCGCGCCGGGTTGAATCAATTCATTACACAACGGGCAGACATTCAACACTGCTTCTCTCCCCCACCACCCCATCACTGTCTTTTCACACAGGGGTAGAGCTTCACCTGTCCATTTTCTGCCTATCGCCTGTTTACTTCAGGACGCTTAGGATTCCCGGGAATGGGGGGTCGAGAGGGGTGTCCAGTAAAATAAATAAATATTGTTTCCTTGTCCTTCCACTTCTATTGGCATGTTGCTTCTCCTGCATTGGATTTTAGATTTCAAACCTCTCAGAAATGGTTGTTGCTCTCTTGCGCTCTGTCAAGCGTCATGGTTGTGTTATATAAATACAGTACATCAATATGATGGGGGGATGCTTATAAAAGCCTGAAAGGAGAAGAAACCAGCGATGACCGGAGCTGGGGAATGTTAAAAATCTTATTAGGCAAGGAAGCTGGGGGAGGGGTACATTATGTCTAAGTATGAGCAAGAACTAGACTTTAAATTTAATATTACAGGTGGAGCCCCAGATCCATGGGGGCTACATATCAAGACCCCCGTAGATACATGAATCCAAGGATAATAGAGAACCCTATTATTTTCAGTGAGCTTGGAAATTGACCATAGAATCACATTGGAGGACCTAGAAATGCCTAGAGAGAACATATTTTTTGGATGTGGATAAGTGGATACCAAATCCATGGACTGCGATTGACCTGTATAGTGGAAAAGGGGGTATTTAAGATGTAGGTATGAGCAGACCTGAATGCTGAAGATGAAGTGGATAGAAAGTGGAGGCAGTTGCAACTATAATTTTTTAGCTGTATACTTCTTTTTAAACTTGTGAGCTGACTTGAATGGGAGAAAAGTGGAATATAAAATTAATTAATTAATTGAAAGGGTGGGTTGTTGAAGTCACATTGGGAACAGATCTGGGCTTTACTTTGTATGATTAAGAAAGATCAGAAATTATTTTTTCAGCTGTAATCAGATGCCTTTAAGATGAAAAGTAGGCTTGGGGTGGGGAGATAGGGAATAGAATAGCCTTGCAGATAAATTCATACAGTTTATTAGAAGTATCCTCATATATGTGCCAGTGTTAGTCACTTGTGGCCTAAAAGAAAACTAAAGGACCACCATTTGTCCTACATGCTATTGGCAGATGGATATTTACAAGTCTGGGCTGGAACAGAAGTTGCAAGATCTTACAGGCACCAGTGTGGATTGCTACATTGGTGGGATCACCTGACCAATAAGGAGAAAATCCAAGCCAGGAGACTTGATGCTCAGCTGGCACATCTATGTGAAATCAGTGGTATGACAATATAAGCAGAATGGGATAGCCAGAAAAATAATGTTAAAGTATCCCTTGTAATACTAGTTCAGTGTCGCATTATATGTGACTTTGCTTGTGATTTTAAAGTACATATGGCTCTGTATAATAATGGTTGCTTTAGATATTATAGTATTATATCTCCTGTAAAGGCAAAAAAAATGGCATATATACTTGGAAATTCATGTATTATAATCTACTTCTATCAGCAAAGTGCAGTTGGCCCACCTTACCTGCATTGAGCATGCATGTGATAGCAAACTTGGGTTTATTGCCATGCTGTGTGTGAAATAGTCCTTAGCCAATAAATCATCTCATAAAACTAACTTTGTGACACTCATTTCAGGATCTAGAAAGGAGTGGAATATGCATGGGCCTCTTCAATGCTAGCCTCTACAGTTGTCCCTCCATATCCACAGATTTAAGTATTCATGGCTTGAAAATATTCTTAAGAAAAATAATAATCCAAAAAGCAAACCTTGATTTTGCCATCTTATATAAGGGACACCATTTTGCTATGCCATTGCGTATAATGGGACTTGAATATTTACGGATTTTGGTATCTATGGGGGGTCCTGGAACCAAACCCCAGCAAATATGAAGGGACAACTGTATATAGTCTCACTTTTCCTCTAATTGCTGCTGCCAGTACATCTTAAAAATTCCCCTCTGTCCAGTGCTTAGTCTCCCATTCAACAGTTGTCAGATGCATACTCCTGAACAGACTTTTTTCATTACTTGCTCTTTCTTCAGTCCTGACTTTAGACTTACCACCTAAACATTAGCTCCTCACTGCCTTCCTTCTTTTTGCTTTTTCTCCATCTTCTCTAGTGTAACTTTTTTCTAACTATTGCCACCTGAACCCTTCCATGGTGGTGAAGAGGGGCTATACCCAATAGGCCTTCCAATTTCTCTAACCCCATTAGTATGGGATTATGGGAGTTGTGGTTAGAAAAACAAAGTGTTGCTTCTGGGCTACAGGATTCTGTATCACAGGGCTGTGATTGTGGAATTTATTCATATCCCCAACCAGTGTTCATGTAGTGTGAAGAGTACATTCTGTTCTCAGTTTTAGAGTCCATCGTGCCTTGGCCCTAGCGGCTGATGAGAGTCCCTCCCTCTGGATTCCAACTGCCATTGTTCTGGCCACTGGGGGATTGAAGAGCAGCCAGGCACATCTCTATTATCCCTCATCTCCAGTGGCTGGTAAGAGCCCCTCTCTGAATTCCAACTGTCATTGCCCTGGCCTCTGAGGGAGAGCAAAGACCCACCATCTGGTGGACTTAATCCCTTCCCCCACTGTGTGTCCAAATGGTTTTTAAATTACAAGTTTTTAAATTATGAACTGATCATTTCTAATTTGTATGCTTTTTAAACTGTCATTATGCTCTTTTAACTGATTATGTATTTTTAATTGGTGTTGTGTTTTTAACTGTATTATGTGTTTATTTGCTGCTGTATTTTAATTTTTTGTTCCCTGCCTTGATCCATAGGGAGAGGTGGGTAAGAAATTGTTGTTACTGGATTGTTATTTAGATTGTAAACCTGAGGACAAGGAACTGTCAAATTAGCAATTTGTAAGAATCCCCGAGACACTCTTTGTCTGAAGAGTGGGGTATAAATACTTTACATAAAAAAGAGAAAATTGTTGTATGATGTAGCACAATTCTGAACATACTACTCAAATAGCATTTTCCATGAATGGTGTAGAGCAGTGATGGCGAACCTATGACACGTGTGTCAGCACTGACACGCATAGCCATTTGTGCTGACACGCGGCCATAGGCTCCCCCCCCCCGTGCCCCTGCCCGCAACCTCACCACCCTCCCTAAAGTGGTGATCCGGGCTTCAAAGCCTCACTTTAAGGAGGGGGGAGGAAAGTGGCAGGTGGGGTTATGAAGCCCCGATCACCACTTCAGGGAATTTTAGGGAATTTTTTATTGGAGTAAGACCATTCTACTAAAAAAATACACCCGACCGCAAAAGGCCATAACAATAATACAAAAACAATACTAATTATTTTCCTCTTTTCTTACTAATACAAAAGTAAATCTATCCTAACACTAATGTATTTTTCCCTTTAATCTAAACACACTATAATCACATTATATTTACACATTATAATTATACCTACTTAGAAATGGAAAAAAACCAATAAAATATTAATTAAAAATAATAATACAAAATAATACAAAATTAATAAAATATTTATTTAAAATATCATTTTATGTTATTGCTGGGGTCGTCTCACTAAACCACGGCCAAAACTTTTTCCAACGATAGCTTGGCAATTTCTCTTTTTCGCTCAGAGCTAAATTTTCAATTACATTCTTCACATAATAGGCAGTGCCTTTTATGTGAACCACTTTAGGGAGGGTAGGAGGGTGGAGGAAAGTGGCGGGCGGGGACGACTGTACATTTTGATTACTCAGTTGTCACATGAGTTGTGACAACTCATTAACTATTAATATACAATTAATAATATTGTTGATTAAACAATAAATATTATTGTGAAATAATGTTTTTTCCTCAAAGTGACACACCACCCAAGTTATCCTCAGTTTTTTGGCGATGTTTGACACACCGAGCTCAAAAGGTTGCCCATCACTGGTGTAGAGGTTTGATTGTTGGACTAGGAGTCCCAGAGACCAGGGTTTGAAACTCCACTCAACCATGGAAACAAACACCTCTCGCTCTCTCAGCCTAAGTGGAGGGCAATGGCAAACCATCTCTGAATAAATCTTGCCCAGAAAACCCTGTGAGAGGGTTGCTGTTAGTTGGAGTTGGCTTGAAGACACATAACAAGAAGTGGGACTCGTGTGAATGGACTTGGCAAGAAAGTAAATGAATTATAGGTTGCTTGTTAATTAATAAGCAATATTAATGATGACTTACATATTCATTATCTTAGTGAATGACGATTTCCTTTTTTGCTAGTATTGGAAAACTAACCTGTTAACTGATTTGAAGCATATATACAGATGTGATCTTCCTCAGAACAGCAAATATTGTATGGTGATAGTTGGCTTTCACCATATGTATTTATGAAATGTAGAAAAAAATACATAGCCAAGTACAGTGAGTGCTTCCAATGTAGCCAGAAAAGGTGGTAGGATAGGAGGAGGCAAGGATAAAGAAAGCACATGTAAAACCAGTCATGACAGATCAGGGACAGTATAATGACTAGAAGACATGCTAGTTGTGACCTTTTGAAAATTTGGGCAAGCAGATGGGTGGGTGGGGGGGAAATACTGTGATGTCAAAATGATGAATATTCAGGGAGCATGCATCTAGGACACAGTATGATACAGTTTGCACAGATTTTGCTTTGTATGGGACTGCAAGTCAGAAAAATGCATTTATAGAGACTAATTTAAATTTTTTGTGCTGTTCTATAATTTCTTTGCTCATTTAAGGAAACACAGTGCTGATAAGATCTCTCATTAAGCCTTCTCTGTGATCATTACAGAATGACTGAAGATTGAACAGACAATGGGCTACATGTACCCTGATGGCATTTTGTGCATGGAGACATGTTGCTTGCTATGGCATCCGAGACCGAAAAGGCCCATGCTCTTCTCCAGTCGTTCAGCACAGCCTCTATTATTTCAAGCCTAGGATTGGGGATTTTCTGCTTTGTAGCAGATAGACTCCTACAGTTTTCTTTCATTCAGCAAAATGATTGGTTGCGAGCACTCTCTGATAACACTGTGCATGGTGTTGTGGGATTGTGGTCTTGGGCAATAGTGATTGGACTCAAGAAGAAAAGTGACTTTACAGAAGTCTTGTTAGCTGGTTTCTTCTCATCTGTGATTGACATGGATCACTTTGTTTTAGCTGGGTCTCTTTCATTAAAGGTAAGTAAAACCACAGATAATGACCTGAATTGTTTTGAATCTGAAGGAATAACAAGCTTCTGATGAACCTTGAACTTATTTGATTTTAATGCTATTTTGGATCTCTGCTTTGATCATAAGCAAGTTTGCCATCCATTTGATATCAAAGGAAACTCTTGGAGCATGTCTAATCCTGGAGGCAGGTTTGTGTAAAGTCAATATTATGGAGGGATTAGTTTGGATTACTGTAATGAGCCCTGCATGGGGCTGCCTTTAGAAAGTGCTCAGAAACTACATTTGGCCCAAAGAGCTGTAGCCATATTGTTAATTGGGGCTGAGTACAGGGAGCATACACCTCCTTTGTTGCATCAGCTCCACTGGCTGCCAGTCCATTTCTGGGCACAATTCAAAGTGCTGCTGATGACCAATACAGTCCTATATGGCTTGGGTCCAGGCTGTGTGACAAACCATGTCTCCCTATATAAGCCTCTTTGAGCTCTTAAGATATTCAGGAAAGGCCCTTCTCTCTTTTCCACTACCTTGCCAGGCTTGTTTGGTGGGAACAAGGGAGAGGCCCTTCTCGGTGGCTGTTTCCATACTTTGGAACTCCCTCTCTAGGAAGGCTGAGATGGCTCCCTCCTTGCTCTCTTTCTGCCAGCAAGTCAAAACTTTCATGTTTTATCAGGTTTTTAAGAAATTGACTGTAATGGGTCTGTAATGGTGTGATCAGCTTTTATGTTGATTTTTTAATATTGTCTTTAATTAATATTAAGTGTTTTAACTCTACAGACCATTGAATTGTTTTTTTTAAAGAAGTTTTATATTTTTTACTGATTTTTAATGGTTTTTAATCTGATTTATAAGCTTCCTTGAATCCTGTTATTTTGGGGAAAGGCAGGATATAAATGAATAAAATCTCTGTGTGTGCATGCATGTGTGTGCCTTAAAGTCACCTGTTGACTTATGGTGACCCCATGAATTTCATAGGGTTTTCTTAGGCAAGGACTGCTCAGAGGTGGGTTTGCCAGTTCCTTCCTCTCAAGTATAGCCTGCAGTACCTGGTATTCATTGATGATCTTCCATCCAAGTCAGCCTATAGCTCCCACAAAAGCCTCCTGTTACGTGTTCCACCATGAAAAACTGAAATGAGGTACATTTCACGGCTCTGTTTCACGAGGACCCCTTTCTGGGCAGTCCATAACTTAACTTTGACAAAGAAAGGGGCTCTTACACCACTCACCACTGATTCTGGGCACCCTTCAGGGTTAGCCCGCCCTTCGGCGCAAACTAGGATGGGCGATGGCTGTTTCTCGACGGCTTCCCCTCTCTGGAAGATGAGCCAATTCCCACAGGGATTCACTGGCAACGTTCACTGCAAGTGCCTGAGCCGCTGCTTTCCTCTGCCCCGTTGTCTTCTTCGGTGATGTCTTTCTGATGCTCCTCCGTGGCTTCTTGTCCCTCACCTCTCTGGGCATCGCTCTCTCTGGGCACTCCGCAATCTGATGCCTACTCTTGGCACATTGCAGGCACAGCCCCAACCGCATGCTCATGCTCTGTCTCTGCTGGGGTGTAGTCTGTTTTCTACCTGTCACTTCTATAGGTCATATGTATGATCTCCATGATGCTGGCTGAGAGATTTCTCTGCTTGTAATTGATGGCTGTTTGTCTGTGGAATAAACAAGAAATACAGTTGTTCCTCCAGATCCACGGATTTGGTATTCACGGATTTAAGTATTCACGGCTTGAAAATATTCTTTAAAAAAAATCCAAAAAGCAAACCTTGATTTTGCCATCTTATATAAGGGACACCATTTTGCTATGCCATTGCATATAATGGGACTAGAGTATTCACGGATTTTGGTATCCACGGGGGGGGGGGTTGTCCTGGAACCATACCTCAATGAATATGAAAGGACAACTGTATTGTACTGCGTGATGGATAGCAGCTTTCTCATTTGACAGTCTTTTCCCATGGGAATTTCTCTGTGTTGTCAGCTTTCCATATAGGCACCCTCGCAGAGCTCCTGAAAGAGATCCCATTCTCAAATACTCTTCTAAACTTCCGTCGCTTCTCAGAATTCTTTCTTCCCCTTTTCTTTCTGTTGTAAAAAAAAAAATCCTTGATAGTTTTTTTCATTTGTCCTTTTAAAAATCTTCCCTTCCTCCATCTTTGGAAACCATTTCCATCCTGTGTAAGAGGATTTGGTTTTGATTCTGTCCTTGTCCAACTTGTGTAGCCGGAGTAGACGTTATCAGTTGGATCTTGTATTGAAAATCATGGTTCATTCTAGGTGTTATACTAAATAACAGCAATTTTTAAAATGAAAATAAAATGGCATAATGTACTCCCCTCCAGTGACTCTTGAGAGAAGGTTTAATGGATGGTGTAATTTTGTTGTTGTTGGGGTTTTAAATATTGAGTTAAGTCTTGCGGGTCCAAAAGATATTTAAAGGGGGTCCTTGGTAAAGAAAGGGCTAAGAGCCACTGCAGTGTATTAGATCTTGACTTTGACTTTGGGGATCCATCTTTTCTTGTTTTAAAACAGAAGACATTAAAACTTCTTTTTACCTTTTCCCAGTAGATGGCACACTTCACAAGGAATCTAATTGCAGATCATTTCTGCATGTAGGGTTCTTAATTTTCAGACATTTATTTATTTTTTATTGCCAAATGTGCTTCTAAAATTAGATAGGGGGTGTTTTTTTATTTTTCTTTGAGATTATGTGTTAACAATGTGTTGTAATTTTATAACCTCAAAGTGGTGTTCCAGGGCAGCCCAAATACTTATGACTAAGGTTGTAACTCAAAGTTTTAGTTGCATTTGGATGGGTGAATTGAACTGTTGTACAGTTTATAGCCATATCATCACATTGTGGTTTTCAAGCTTGTGCATGTGGCTAAAAGTAGCTTATGGTTGTTCTTAAAAACAACCAAGAACAGTAATTTTAAAATATCAAGCATCAAAGCACCATTAGTAGGATTGTTTTTCTGTAGGTTTAAATAGCAGGATCAATCCATGAGTATTGGGAACCTAGGACCACCCAGCTGCAAGCAGGAAGTAGCACATAACCTCTTGGGAGTTTGAGTTCTTTGTTCTTTGTTCTCCTTTACTCTTCTCCCATGAGGCCAGTTCTACTTCCTGCTTTGCCCAGCTTGGACAGGTTTTTTCCAACTCCTCCGGATTTTTCCTAATCTATATCTATTCCCTCCCAACTTTACCCCCCACCACTTCTTCATATTCTTTCTCCTCCAGTCCTCCTCCCCTCCCACCCACCCCACTTCAGCAAAAAAACCCACCTCACTCTCTCTTTCCCATCTGCTTCCCCCTATCCACCCGGCTGCAGGATTCCTTCCGCCCCCCCCCCAGCACTCTGCCAACACTTTCCTCCTGCCTTCTGCGCCGTCTGACCAATTATTCTCCCTTCCCTCTCCACACGGGCAAATCAGGCATGGGAGGCTGCAGGGGAAACGCAGCAAGCGCCAGCGCCGCAAAGCAGCAAAGGGAGGCAGACCAGGAGCTCTTCGGCCCCCGTAATGGCAGCCACAACTCCTTTGGGCCAGCTACTGCCTCTGCCGGCTATGTGGGTGTCCCGGTGGCCCAGAGGAAGGCTGCCAAGGAGGCAGAAAGGGCCCTGGCCAGCAGCCGCTCCGAGTGCGCCAAAGGCCAAAAAAAACCCGGCCGCCACGCTCAAACATGCGGCAAATGGCCCAGGGGACCGTGGGGGGTGAGGTCTCTTCCCTGCCCCCCCGGAGCTCCCTCCGGGACGATGACGACTCTTCAGCAGAGACCAGCAGGAAGATGGAGGTACAAGGGGCCCAGACTGGGGAGGTGTCGGCTTCCAGGCATCTCCTGGAAAGCCTAGATTTCCCAAGTGGAGAGGAGGATGGCGATGTCCCCATGGAATCAGACAAGGAGTCTGAACCAGACCAGAATTGGGACAATGCAGGGGAGCCCCTAGAACAGGAAGATCAGGGGAAGAAGGGAGATGAGGAGAAAGAAGAGGAGGAGGAAGAGAAGGGGGATAAGGGCAAGGCTAAGAAAGAATCCATCAGACTGGCTTTACAAATGCTTTCAGAGGCCCTCCTTTCTGAGCAGGAGGACCCTGATTAGAGGGCACCTCGGGACCAGGGAAACCGAAGGAGCAAGAGAAGGACCCCCATACCAAAGAAAGGTAAGGCGCATGCCAAAGCAAAGAGGCCTATGCAAACAAATAGGGACAAAACGCGGATCCCAGATCATCAGGGGAAGAAAAGGAAGGATCCCCCCTCGAGGCTCTCATCCGAGGAGTCGGATGGGACCTCAGATGGGGAGGACCTGCTTAAGTGGCCCACTCCAGACTTGGACCATGTGGACCCCGACATTATAGAGGACAATGGGGAGGAGGTTCCACAGGACAGGGAGCCTGGGTAACTCTCCGACTCAGAAACCTCTGAACCAGAGGTAGTAGATAGGATCTTTTCAGGGGACAAGTTTTCTTCTGCACAAGGCACTGGCTGCACTGGAAATTCCTCCCCCCACAGCCCAGCAGGACGGTGCCGAGGACCCCCGCACTCCAAAGAGCGAGAAGGTCGCGGCACTAATGCTCTCAAACAAACCAAAAAGGCCCCTTTTCCCATTCCCAAGAGCATTCTGGAACTTGGTGGTGGAAGAGTGGGACAAACCAGCCCAGGGCAGGCGGGGTATGGCCGCGGCCCAAAGGTTTTACAACTTCCCAAAAGAGATGCTAGACAGGCTGAAGACCCCCGTGGTTGACCGACCAGTGGTCTCCATGGTCTCCAACTTGCTGGCACCCCTGGAAGGGGAGGGTTCCCTCAAGGACCCCGATGAAAAAAGGGCAGACAGCGCCCTCAAGAAAACTTACGAAGCATTGGCCCTGGGAATTAGGACCTCACTGGCTACAGCACTAATTTCAAGGGCAGCCATTATATGGTTCCAAGAGGTTACAGAAACTAAAGACTTGGATACTAGATCCCTAGACAGGGCTTTCAGACGCATCCAACATACATTGAACTTCATTGCTGACTCGTCACAGGTCTCCCTGACGTTCACCGCCAGAGCGGCAGGGGCATCTAACCTAGCAAGAAGGTCCCTCTGGGTCAAGCACTGGGACTCAGATGCACAATCAAGGAATGCTCTGGCCACGGCAGCGTTCAAAGGGACAAAGTTATTCGGCGAAGAAGCCCTTAAAGACATCCTGGTGGAGACAAAGAACAAGAAGCAGGCGATGCCCTCAGCAGGTCGAAAGCAAGAGAAAAAACATACAAACATACCTCACTGTACAATAGTTCCTTTCGCCACTACAGAGGCAATGGTAGAAGGACAGACTATCGACCCACCAGACCGGTGTGGGCACGAACCAACTACGTCATTTGCCACACAACCTAACTCGACCTCCAACTGAAGGGTGTGAGCCCAGTCCCAGAGGGGCTCTTCACGACAGCAATCTTGACTCGAACATATCCAGTGGGAGGAAGGCTGTTGAGGTTCCTGGAGACCTGGTTGGCCTCCACCACAGACAAGTGGGTACTGGAAACCATCGCCCACGGGTACAAGGTGGAGTTCAGCACGGAACCCAGAAACCGGTTCCTCCCCGCACCAATCCCAACAAATCAACAAAAGGCGAGGAACGTAAGGACAGCCATAGATCACCTACTGGAGATAGAGGCAATAGAAAAGGTGCCAAGCACGCAACGTTTCTCGGGTATACTCTTCTTCACAGTGCCAAAAAAGGACAAGAGCTTAAGGTTGGTTGTAGACCTAAAGTTCACGAACTCCTTCATCACATACAAGCATTTCAAGATGGAAACACTCTCATCCATAAGAGAGGTGGTACAGGAAGGGGATTTCCTAGCCTCTCTCGACTTGTCGGAAGCAACCTCCACATCAAGATGCACCAGGACAGCAGAAAATTCCTAAGATTCACGTTTGGGGAGGAGCACTTCCAGTTCAAAGCACCCCCCTTCGGACTAATGATGGCACCAAGGGTGATCACCAAGGTATTGGTGGTGATAGTTGCACACCTACATACCAGAGGGATACATCTATACCCTTACCTGGACAACATCCTGTTAAGAGCACCATCAAAGGCCAAGGCACAGCAGGATCTGGCGGAAACGATCGCACGCTTACAAAATCATGGCTTCTTGATAAACTCCAAAAAGAGCACACTCACTCCATCACAAAGCATAGTGCATCTAGGGTTGCAGATAGACATGGCGACCTACGCAATCTGTCTGTTAAAAGAACGGCAAAATTCCATCCACAGGGAAGCCATAGGAGCAAGGGGAAGACAAAGGGCCCCGATCTCAGCTCTGGCGCACCTCTTCAGCCTGATGATCACAGCAATCCAGGTAGTCCCATGGACTAGGTTCCACTCAAGACCACTGCAAGCTCTACTTCTACCGCATCAGGAAAAGATATCGCGCAGGGAATTCCTCATGCTGGACATCGCACCCGCAGTGAGGGAGTCACTCCAATGGTGGACACAGGAAGAAAACCTCAGCAGGGGGTCCCCTCTGACGGTCAACCATCAAATAGTGGTCACATCAGACGTGAGCCTCCGAGGATGGGGGGCACATTGCCAAGGCATGGTGACGCAAGAAATTTGGTGAAGAGAAGAGCAACAACACAGCATCAACTCGTTGGAACTCAGGGCAGCCAGACTAGCCCTGGAACATTTTTCGCACATGCTGGAGAACCAACACATACTACTTCTCACAGACAACACGACAACATGCTCCTACATAGTGAGACGGAGGATCCAGATTCAGGTCACTACATGCAGAAGTGACGATGCTGCTCACATGGGCAGAACGAACAGTTCAACACCTGCTGCCAGCACAACACCTGCAGGGGGAAGCCAACACACAGGTGGGCTTCCTGAGCAGGCACACAGTCCTGCCGGGGGAATGGGAACTGAACCAGGAAACCTTTGTCCACATCCAGGACAGGTTCAGGAAAATGTCAGTGGAGATGTTCGCATCACACCTGAACACCAAACTACGTTTCTTCACCCGTTACCATCATCCGGGAGCGGAAGGAATCGACGCTCTATGCTCCCCGTGGCTGAGAGGCCTGCTATACCTGTCTCCCCCCTTCCCTCTGATAGGGAAGACATGCAGGAAAATTCGAGCAGAAAAGGCACTGGTGATCCTAATTGCGCCCCACTGGCCAAGATGTCCTTGGTTCTCGGACCTGACAGAGATGTCAGTCGAGGCCCCCATGAGACTCTACCCATGACAGGATCTACTGCTCCAGGGTCCAGTAACACACCCAGACCTGGCATGGCTGTAGCTGACAGCGTGGAGATTGAATGGAGAGTGTTGAAGGACTGCAGGTACAAAGACAAGGTGATAGACACACTACTGCCCTCACGCAGACCAACTACAAAGAGACTGTATCAGGCAACTTGGAAGATCTTCTTGCACTGGTGCGCATCCGAGAAAATAAACCCATTAGAAGCCTCAATGCGGCACATACTTGCTTTCTTACAAGGTCTGGATAAAGGCCTGTGACCAAATACTCTGAAACGGCAGGCTGTAGCTCTGGCGGCATTCATCCAGTGCCCACAAGGAGGCCAGATCTCGACACACCCACGCGTCAGGAGATTCCTGAGGGGGGTGACACTAATTTCCCCACCAGTCCATGACAGGTTTCCCTCATGGAACCTACCACTGGTACTGCGACAGCTAACCCGGAGCCCCTTCGAACCACTCAGGAAGGTTCCCCTCAGGGTCATGACCATCAAAGTGGCCTTTCTAATAGCGATCACGTCAGCCAGAAGGGTCTCAGAACTCACGGCTCTCTCAATATGGGAGCACCTGTGCTCCTTTGAGGAGGATGCAGTCTGCTTAAGACCGGATCCTTCCTTCCAACCAAAGGTATTATCGCAGTTCCACATGTCTCAACAACTAGTTTTGCCCTCCTTCTGCCCTAAGCCCTTGCACCCAACGGAAAGGCACTGGCACAAACTAGACGTCACGAGGGCACTGAGAGTCTACATCAAATGCACAGCAATGTTCAGGCTCTGTGACCCTCTCTTCGTATCCTTCACACCAGCCTCAGTGGGAACCCTGGTATCCTGGCAGACACTGGCAACGTGGATTAAGGCGTGTATCTTCATGGCCTACAATGCCGCGAATACGCCACTCCCATTGGGAGTGCTAGCACACTCTACCAGATCGGCGGCCACATCAGCAGTATTCTCGACAAATGCGCCCATAGCAGAAATCTGTAGGGCAACAACCTGGAGTACACCATCCACCTTCATCAGACACTACAAGGTAGACAAGTTCAAGAACACAGAGGCCACATTTGGGAGACAAGTTCTCCATGAGGTGGTCCACGCTTAGGTGCGACAATAAACAGTCACTCCCACCCTAATGATGCAAGGCCTTGGGTATGTCCCAATAGTCATGGATTGGTCCTGCCATCTAAACCTACAGAATGTTACTTTGGGTACTTATCGTGAAGGTACTTTCTATAGGATAGATGGCAGGAACAATCCGGCCCACCCTGAGACTGCAAAAGAGGGGACACACAAGTCACGGGTATAACATAAAGTGTATAAGAATATGTAAATCTTTCTCTGCAGGAAGGAATTTGTTTTTTTAACCTTTTTCCTACAAGGCTATGCTAGTCAGTGAACTGGCCTCATGGGAGAGGAGTAAAGGAGAACAAAGCACAAAGAACTCAAACTCCCAAGAGACTATGTGCTACTTCCTGCTTGCAGCTGGGCAGTCCTAGGTTCCTAATACTCACAGATTGTTCCTGCCATCTATCCTACAGAAAGTACCTTCACGGTAAGTACCCAATGTAACATTCTTTGCAGAGACAAAGACCCATCTAGTCTTTGGACTCTAGGAGTTCAAAGGCATTGCATGTTGGTAACTCCCATCTTGTATAATTGTCTTTGGCATCACATAAATAGAAGCATATTGCTTCTGATCATATCATCTCTACTTACCAACTACCAGTGTAGGTCAGTGATCAGAAATTATAGAACAGCAATTTCAAAATTAGAAGATAACAAGTGGAGACTTTCAACAGAATAATGCACTGAATTGCTGCTGTGCATTTTCCAGCTAAGCCTTTGGCAAGGTGTCCCTGCGCTAACGTAGGTCTTTGCAATATTTATTTGTTTATTTAAAAATGTTTTTGAAATTTAAAGTGCAGCCAGTTTGCATGTAAGCCAGTGGCATATGGATGGTCTGTATATAACTAAGGGCTTAATTTAGCCTGGGAAAAGGTCTGGATGGGATTTAATAAATTGACTTTTGCATTAGTCTTGGAGTTATGGGGATTATTGCCTGGAAATGACTTTTGCTCTAACCTGTGATGTATGGGGATTTTTAAGTGGAAATCCCAACCATGTTTTAGGCATATAGTATTAACAAAGACTACACTGTGGGGCTGCAGTAAGCTACTGTCTCTCAGCATAGTTCTCCAGTCTATAACAGGGATATGAGAACTATATTGTAGGATTACTATATTCTCCCTCCCTCTCTCTCTCTCTCTCTCTGGCTTTTCTTCACAAACGAAGATTCAGGAAGGACTCATCCTGCGCTTTCTACAAGTGCACTGATGACTGAAAAGGCCAATCCGAGATAAATAAGTCCAGTTGCAGAAAGCACAGCAGAAGGTCTCCTTGGGTGATATTTCTGGGTTGTGATTCTTTCTGCGTTGTCGTTTCTCTTCAAGACTTCAGGATTACTGTATAGCTCTCTGGCTTTTCTTCGCAAACGAAGATTCAGGAAGGACTCATCCCGCGCTTTCTGCAAGCGCGCTGATGACTAAAAAGGCCAATCCGAGATAAACAAGTCCGGTTGCAAAAAGCACAGCAGAAGGTCTCCTTGGGTGATGTTTTTGGGTTGTGATTCTTTCTACGTTGTCGTTTCTCTTCAAGACTTGTTCGTCGTGAGTTCTCAAATAAGGCTGCAGCATTGTGGATAGTGCGTCTCCATGCCTCCCGATGTGAGGCCAGGGCGGACCACTGTTGGTGATCAATTTGGCCAAGCCTGAGATGTTGTTTCAGGGAGTCTTTGTATCGCTTTTTTGGAGCGCCCCTCTTACGCTGACCCGTGGTGAGTTCACCATAGAGTAGTATTTTTGGGAGGCGATGGTCCTCCATCCTAGAAACGTGCCCTGCCCAGCGCAGCTGTGTTCTCAATATCATGGCCTCAATGCTGGTGATGCCTGCTTGCTCAAGGACAGCAACATTCGTCACATAGTCAGTCCAGTGTATATTTAGGATTGTGCGTAGACAGCGCTGATGAAAGCGCTCGAGGAGTCGTAGGTGGTGGCGATAGGTGACCCATGTTTCAGATCCATAAAGGAGGATAGACAGTACGATGGCTCTATACACACTGATTTTTGTGCTTTGCCTCAGGTGTTTATTGCTCCAGACTCTTTTGTGAAGTCTTCCAAATGCACTATATGCCTTTGCTAATCTGTGATCGATCTCTTTGTCAATCTTGGCATCTGAGGAGATGATGCTTCCCAGGTAGGTGAACTGCTGAACGGACTTGAGCACTGATTTGCCGACGGCAATGTGGGGATGGTGGTGTTCGTCCTGTGGTGCAGGCTGGTAAAGAACTTCTGTTTTCTTCAGGTTGACTTCTAGCCCAAACAGCTCTGCAGCTGTTGCAAAGCAGGATGTTAGGCGCTGCAGAGCTGCTTCTGTGTGGGCAACAAGGGCAGCATCATCGGCATTGCTATTTAAAATAGTGGTCCACAGACTGGTGCCAGTTCATGAGACATCAGCTGCCAATCTGCAGCGAGTCTCCAGGAAATTATGAGAATGCAACAATAATATGGCATATAGTTTTGATCCCTGGGACATTGAAGGAAAAGATTGTCACTCCACTATATCAGATATCTTTGGAGGCATTTTCTTAGCACAGCCTGCAGCATGGGGTTAAAAGCAATGGATAACACTGTGGGATTGGTTTAAGTTACTTTTTCAGTAGTCAAACTTGTAGTTAAAGCCTAATATGTCTGGACTGCATTCCTGGGCTGTGATAAAACCCTTTCTCCAAATCGGACTTGCAGTATATAATATAAGCCATGGACTTGATTGGTTTGAAATTTATACAGAACTTTTATAGAATTTTGTTAAAGGGGCTTTACACTAAATGAGAAATGAAAACAGGAGCTTGTATCTTCGATGTAACAGGAAGGGAGACACTGAAACCTGTAGGAATACTACCTACATTAATATCTTTGATTTCTCCATTAATTTATATGATCAGCTCTCATTTCCAACCCCAGGATAATTCAAAATAGAGTACCAATAAAAACTAGGCAAAGAGATGTTTGTCTCTAAAATTTTTGTATCTATGTGCCTCACCCCTTTTCACTTCTCCAAGGTACAGGATTCTGTTCTTTCTTCCCTTCAGCAGTCAGTCACCATTCTGTGATTACTGTGTAATTATTGTGGTTGCTTTCTTTGTCCTCTTGAGCTGTTTTAGGGAGCTAAAATGCTGTTTCTTTTTTTAAAAAAACTTAAAAGATATTTTGTATTTCTACAAACTTTGGAGTTCCTTTGAGTCTGCTTATGCTTCCTTCTGAGGGGATGATGCCATTTTAGCTACATAGTCATGAGCATTCATGGGCAAGGAACAGAAATATAATTAATTGTCCAACACTTGCAACGTGCTGTGATATGCCTTTGTCAGTTATTAAGTGTATTCCCTTTTCATTGATTTGAATCAAGGAGCAATATTTCTGAAAATTCACAGGACATTCAAATGATAAAGTTGAATGTTTCACTACCTCTCAAATTTAGCAGAAAATTATATGGGCCGAGCTTGATGCCAAAGTAAGGGTTGCTTACCTTGACTGGTAACAGATACCTCCCCTTCCCTTGTTCCATGTTTAAGTAAGGAGATTTTCACACGGGGCCAAAATGCCCTGTTACTGCCCCGCCACCTCCTCTCCCGTTTCTGCCACAGAGTAACATAAATCTTTCACACATTTACCTTAATTCCGTGGCAGGAACAGGCTCCCCCTCCCCTCGCTGGCTGGCCGTAAATGCAGCCGTCGTAAGGCTGCTTTTACGACCGGCCGTCTGAAACGTTATCACGTGATAATGGCCAGGCGGTAAATTTAAAAAATAAAACTCTCCCAAACATAAAATCAGTTCACCAAGCACTAAAACACACTTTAAATTACACAGTCAAAACAGGGAGGGTAAAATAAAGGGTGCCACTTACCTGGATGTCCAGATCGTACCAGGAAGTACTTGGAACGGACCTCCCCTCCGCGGCTGTCATTTCGGAACAGGAACAGGGCTCCTGTTCGCACATCCGTGATTGTGTGATAACAATGGAATGGGAGGTCTATTCACGATGAAAAATCATGATTACATTGTTCTGCAACAGTCACGGGAGCAGGATGGATGCAGGACAGAAGGGGGTCAACATCTTCCGAAAGGGAAAACCTTTCCTGACCCTGTTCTGTTCCTGCCATGGGATATATAGCCCGTGTGAAAATCTCCTAAATGACAGGCAAAGAAAACTATCCCAGAATCAGAATCATCTCAGAAAAAAGAGGTTCAAGGAAGACAATGATCAAAGGAATACTATACAAAAGCAGAGTAGCAGAGGTAGGTAGGCACACAGAGAATAATGTCTGCTGAAATATGGGCAATGACTGGTTTCAGGCCAGTGTTTTGATTTCTGTCAAAATATAGATCAGATTCCAGTTGTTAGATATAACATACACTGTTCTTATAATGCAGGCAACTTTGTTAACCATGTTTTTCCTTCACGCAGGCTGCCTTGACTCTTCCTCGAAGACCATTCCTTCACTGTTCTACTTTGATCCCTGTTGTGTGTCTGACGTTAAAATTTATTATGCATCTTTTCAAGCTGAAGGATTCTTGGTGCTTTCTTCCCTGGATGCTATTTATTTCCTGGACTTCACATCATATTCGAGATGGAATTCGTCATGGCCTGTGGATCTGCCCATTTGGAAAGACTGTTCCCCTGCCTTATTGGCTTTATGTGGCAATCACGGCCTCTTTACCTCATCTCTGTTCCTTTATTATGTATTTAACAGGAACAAGAGAACTGATGTCAATAAAACATGGGATTCATATTGATGTCTAAGGACATTGTAAATGGTTGTATTTGTGTCACCAAAATAATTCACGTGTGATACAAACTGACATCACTAAACTTTATAGCAGCAGTATTGATTCCTTGAAGCTGCTGTTGCACAAGGTAATGTGATTACATAATGTCCAAGTTGTTTCTTTGTTAGCTTTTTTCTTTTGTTTTATTCAAAAATTGGTTAAGCATTAAGAAGGATCAGCAGTTGCTAAAAGGATGACCTCTCCTTTTGCCAGTTCATAGTGACTGAATCAGCCCATAGGTCATGAATTCTGATTTCAGGAAGCAATTGAAATATGTTCCTCCCTTCCCAGTCTAGGTATACCCTTGAGAGAAGGAAAAACTCATAGACTTTGAAACAAAGAAAAATGCTGTGGGACATTTGGGATGGGATTTCTTTTGGGCAGCAGAGAATACTGTTGTGGACATCCTCCACTTCAGTTCAAATTTGAAAAAGTAAAGTATTTGTTAAAGTCTTCCTCTTCAGTCTCCTCTGCTACAACTCCTTTATTCCTAGTCATTTTCTGCTCATGATATTCCGCTGAGCTTTGTCCTTTCTTTAGTTGTCATACGAACAGAACTATTAAGATGACGCATCATTAAAAAGCTACTAAGGACCAATAAATATTTAACACTGTATATTGTTTAGAAACATCCAAAAACAATGATCTTACACTTTGTTTAGATTAGTTGTCAGCAACTGCAGGCCTTGGAACCAAAGCCCAACTACCTGTATAACACTATCTAACCTTCCATTGCCAGTCTGTTGGTGAAAGACAGGGAGTGGGGGGGGGGCTGTGTCTAATAACAAAACACAATAGGAGGCCAAGTGTTTTGTTTGCAATTTTCAGAGATCTTATGTTTGTACAATTTAAAACATTTGAAAGATCATCTGATTTTAGAGGTAAGGTCTTGGATAGAATGCAAAAAGGATGAAACAAAGTCCTGATTGTGAGAATCTTGTTTGTGATAAAGTAATAAAGGCATTTCTTTAAGGGTTTTTCACTGATATTATATAAAAAGGGGAATAGTACTGGAAAGGCAATGGCAGCTTGAAAGATTTTCCATTTACTGTATTGTATAAGTGTTTTGTTTTAAATTAGTGGCTTCAGTGAATTTTAATATTCTTTCTGGCTTGCAGAAGAGTAGTTAACTGTGCTATTTTATTTTATTGCATCACATCAAGTACTGCTGCTGTTCAGTCTTGATGGTTTACAACATTTTTTATCTAATAGAAATATTGGTGCATGTAAAATGTAATGACAAGTTTGTGAAAATGGAATTAATTGAAGGTATGGTTCCCGTTATTGTTCACTTTTTACAAAGGCACTTTTAAGTTAAAACTACTGATGAAATCTAGTTTCCTGTTCTTTGTAAACCTTTTTAAACAAATCATTCTCAAATTCTTCTTGCAAAACTTAGTGGCTGAATCTTTTTACAGACCAATGTCAGCAGTAGTAGATGACTATAGAACAGTTGGTTGTATAGACAAAGGTAAAGAGAAGGCTTTGCACTCTTTGTGCATTTTATGGCTGCTTCTAACAACAAAAGCAGCTCAAAATAGGAATGTGGGAGATGTTTGGTTATAATGTTACTAAGAACAGTGGTGAATAGGAACAGGAACATATTCCCAAATTGGGAGAACTTTTAAATGGAATAAGATGCAGATAGGTCATAGGTTCCATACCGGAAATGGTTATAGTTATGATGTAGACAGTAAGGAGACTGCATATGTAGACTTTCACATTTCAGTATTAGTGCAGAAAAGATAATTTGGGCCACAGTCCATGGATGAGCATACGGCCCATATGCGTTTGGCTGTTCACACTTTAGATTCTCTAATGCAGTACTATTGAAAGTGGTGGCCCGATGCCAGTCTACAAAATATTAGCTGCTGGGGCACAGAGGGTGTCCAGGAAAAAAGGAAAGAGTTGTATCAAGTGGGCACAAATATGACACATACTTGGCATGGGGGGGGGAATGCCAGTCCCCACGTCAAATAGGTTGAGAAATACTGCTGTAATAGATATACAACAGCTGTCTGATAAGTGGGGTGGAACCTGCTGCATAGTCTGAGTTGGCATTTCTGTTCCTGTCTTTATTCAGGATTTTCCCATGTATTACAGTGTGATCCACTAAATTCTAGTCCCCTCTATAACATACCTCTATGATACTTGTGTTGCCAAACATATATTTTTTTTAATTCATACATTGCTTTTTAAGTTGTGCAGTTAATAAGTATTAAGCTGCATATATTTTAGGTGTACGGTACATGTAAAAATATGTGAATTAGTAACATTAGCAGAGTCATTATGTAGAACAAATGAGTCTGCAGAGATATCTGGAATTCCTGTGTCTGCCAGCTTTCCCCTTTATGCTTCAATGTGAATTGCACGCTCTAAAATTGAAGGATACAGTATGGTTTTGAACATACAGTTAGGTTTTGTGTAGTGTGTGTTTCTTTCTCTTTAATGCTACTAAGAAAGAAAGAAGATTTTTTAAGACACAGCTTGTTCAATTCTTATTTTAGATTTAGTGATGAAAAATGCCCCAGTTAAGACTCAGGTTGGCTCCAGTTCCACAAAGCCAGGAAACTGAAAAACTAAAGCTGATGCTCCTAACAGATGTGCCCCATGATCAGGAATAATGCTGTGTAGTGTCACTACTTATGCTTGTTTACAGTATACTCTCCAGGGATCCTCACTATTCCTTACTCTTTCAGGCCCAAATTCAAAGAAGAAATATAGAGTGCCTGAAACCAACAGAGGTCTCCAGGTGTTGCCCTAGCCCACATTGCTTTATGAAGCAACTTGGAGCAGTTTGTGGACATTCAAGGACTACCATAATCCTTTCTCCTAGTAAAACTCCCAGTTTTTTAACACACACATATATGCCAGTATAGTATAAGATAACAGACAGAACTTACAGTGTGCTCATCCTAAACTAGAATTTGGGAATCTTAAAAGTTGCTTATGGTCAGTTCTTACATGTAAAGATGCAGTTGTTTTTTTCTACTTATCCCCATGATATGAACCAGGGAGCAGGGATAAAATGCTAGCATTACTTCTCAAATAAGAATTTTGCTCTTCTACATGATATTTTCCTTCAGTCTCCCAATTTCTAGCATTGCATAGAGTGAAATATTGAAAATTGTTTCTATCTCTATTGAGCTGTCTGTCTATCTGTCTATCTATCTATCTAAAATGCTTTGGTATGTTTCTTTTCCCAGTGTGCTGATTGGCCATTTACGAAACATACCCAATCAATCCCTTTCACTCCCTCAGCCAAACACCACCACATGCAAATTCCCAGTCCACCTCACAATCCACTCCTGCCACTCAATCTTCATCTACACTACCAGCCTCACAAGGGCCACTCCCTCCTCTCACTCCCTCTGCCACTCACCACCCACATGTAAAACAATTCAATATTTTTTCCTAAAACAATGCCATGTAGCTGAACTGTGTGAAAGGATTCTAAGAAAAAAACATGTAAAACACTTTATGCAATATATGAATAAATACATAAAATGGGTTATTAATTTCTAACCTTTACAATCTCCTATAACAGCATATGTTACGCCGGGTACAGCTATCCTAATTACTATTATATTGCTAGATTCACATTCCCTTGGTACCTTTGCCTATCCCTTCTTTTTGCCTAAACTGTATTTCTAAATGCTCAATTGAAGTTTTAAGTTACTGAAATGTTAGAAGTTTAGGAACTGAAACATAATTTCATGGAGGGGGTGGAATTCTTATTTTGGAAGGGACAGTGCTGTCATTCCCCACCCCCCAAGCACCCAAAGCTACACCCCCAATAAAAACCCTGAAGAAGATACTTATTTAGTATTCCTGCTTGGATTAGTTCATGCTAGGAAGTGGAACTGAAGGGCATATGTTCCACTTTTCACCACAGATCCTTGTTTTTCATGGTCCACTATACTAAAAATAGCAGGTGGGAAGTTGAGTATTTTTTCTTTGTGTCTAGGCCTGCTCCAGTTATTGTTAATAGTGAAGAACATAAAGATAAGAGCCTTAATATCCAGTTCATTATCCTGTTTCTTACAATGGCCAAGCAGATGCCTATCCGGAAACCCAAATGTGAGGCAAGAGAATAGCCTTTTCTTACTGTTGTTCCTCAGCAACTGGTATTCAGAGACATGGCGCCTTTGATTCTGAAAGTAATATACAACCATCATTAGTAGGCACTGACTTGCTTTTGGCTATATGGACCATTCTTCTAGCATAGTACTGTATAAAGTGTTTTCTTGTAATCTGTTGTGTTTAAGTGTATTAGCAGCAGTTTAAGTCAAAGGAGCTGTACCTTAGATAAAAAGTGTTGAGATTTTATGGAAATTTCTTTTATCCCAGGAATGGGGATGTGTCACCCTCCAGAGTCTGGATTGCAGTTCCCATTATCACTCACTGTTGGCTAGGGCTGATAGGAGATTCATTCCAGCAATATCTCGACCGCCACAGGTTCTCATCCTACTGTATTTGGTGACAGCTGCTTCTGTAGAGCTAAATCCATTTTTAGTCCCACCTAAATAAAACCCATTAAAATTAGTGGGACTTTTAAGCTGTTCTGCTATAGGACTTGGTTACTCTTTATCCTAAAGTGTCATTGTTTCTTGTAAGTTCTTGTTCTAACTTACTGAAAGATTTAATGCATATGAAGTACTCCATGCTGACAGATTTCAAGGTGATATTTTCTGGGATGCCATAGCAAAATGAGAATGGGGGAGGTACAAAATAACTGCTTAGGAACATAGGGTAGAACAGGTCAGATTGTTTGTCCATTAAGGCCTAGATTCCAAATCGAGCGTTGTCTGTTTTGGCTAGCAGCCACTCTCCTGGGTGTCAACCATAGATCTTTCTCATTAGTAGCAATCTGATCCTTTTAATACCAGGGATTGAATTTGGCATCTTCTTTATGTAAGCTGTGGTCTCTTCCTGTCTCTTCTTAAAGACCAGAGTGACTGTTACTGTCAGATAGAAGACTTTAAACAAGTCTTCCTAGGGCATGATTATTAGCAGTATTAATTTAAATGCTTACAGAGACAATCAGGCCCGAACTTGCATTGATGTTCCCTGCAGTGGACATCTGATCATATATAATAGGTGCACTAATGCAAGCTAATACTTGGTGAAAGGGAACTTACTGTTATGCTTTAAGCCATCTTTTCTGTGTTGAGCAAGGGCCTTATTTGTTTAGCAGCACAATGCTAAAATCTGTCTCTCGGTTTTTTTTTTATTGTGAAGAAGTATGTATTTTTTCTTAAATAAAATACTTTGGAAATTGGTATTTTTCCCTGTTTGTTACACTGTGTTGAGAACAGTGATTGTTTACAAATTGAACCTTAAAAGGGAATTTTGCCACAAACATTAACCATGCTATGAAAATAGATGTGTAGATCTGATGGCCTTAATAGGAAAGTGATCAGTCAAATACCAAAATCATACAGTACCTTTTACTTTGTTTCTGAAGTTGCATTTGGTCCTCTGATACAATTTTACTTTTAAAACCTACTTAAATTTTATACTTGGGTGCCTAAGATTTTGTAATACACATAGCTTGTTTGTCAGCATTTCATTTCAAGTTGTGTGTTTATTTGTTTAGTGCAGAAGTGTTACAGGATTCTGTCCTATAGTGACATAGAATTCTAGAAAGGTATGTCTGGTGATAAATGGATGATTTCAGTTCTTAAAATGTTTAGGCAATCAGTGTCTGGGATTAGAGATCTATTCGTTTTGCATTTTTAGGCATACTTCTTTTGGAAACATAGACCTCCTTGTCCCACACAATTTTTTCTGTTGCTAGTTGTTTTAGGGAAACAAAAGTATTCACTGTTCACCCACATAAAAGTATTACTACTTAATCTCCAAAATACTTCTTATTTTTGTTATTTGTAGAAGGGTGACACAAGCTATTGTTGAAGGAGAGTAAACAGGAGCCCTGGTGGCGCAATGGTTAAGTGCCAGTACTGCAAGTCACCACGTTGCAAGTTCGATTCCAGCGGGCTCCAAGGTTCACTCAGCCTTCCATCCTTTCGTAGGTCGGTAAAATGAGAACCCAGCTTGTGGGGGCAATTAGCTAACACATATTGGAAACTGTTTAATGCAGTGTAGATGGGTAAATAGCTATTGCTTAAAACAATTTGTAAGCTGCTCTGATAGCCTTGTGGCTGAAGAGCGGGGTATAAATAAATAAATAAATAAATAAATGAATGAATGATTATAAATACTGCCAAAAAATTTAAAAAGCTTCCCATTTAAAAGGTGTCACAGGAAAACCATTACTTACATGGCATTCATTATAAATGATGAAGTAATGACCTGAAATATAGATATTAGATAAGAGAATGAAGCACTACATGAGTTCTTGGGGAAAGTTACCCACAATCATCACCCCATATAGTAGTTGCTAAATTGTAAATAGATAACACACTTTGTTATAGAACCCTCTTCTCTTACCCTAAATACCAAATTTTAGTGGAAGCTAAGGAGTGAAATGATGTGAAAATGCAACATTTCAATTGCTTTTGTTTTAGGATGGAATCTCTGAAGCCAACAAAAATTAGTATGTGTTGTTGATGGTTTTTAGTTGGATTGTTCTATGGTTAATGGAGCATGCATCAAAACACATAATCTGCATTCATTACTGACTAATATTGATTGCACCGTCTATATTCTATATATTGTATTTATTTATTTATTTATTTATACCCCGCTCTTCAGCCACAAGGCTATCAGAGTGGCTTACAAATTGTTTTAAGCAATAGCTATTTACACATCTACAGTGCATTAAACAGTTTCCAATGTGTGTTAGCTAATTCATCCAGTTTTTCAGCCCAGATTAATTACCAAACCAGCCTGTGACAATGGATATCTATAATGGAAGCCCTGTCTAAGACAGTGTGTTTCATGGGTGTGTCTGTAGCAATCTGTTGTGGCTTCTAGCAAAAGAGGCAATTTATATTATAATGGGTTTTCCTAATTGTAGCTATTACTTGAGAGCTTACAGTAGTTGTGACAATTTAACTGCCAGACTTAATGTCTTCCTAGACAGGTAGAGGGCAAGTTAGGAAACTTATTAACAGCATTTTCATACTTTCCATAAACCATACATACTGTAGGCAAGCAGACAATAAATCAAATCTGAATAAAAATAGAACTTGAATACAAATTGAATCAGAAGCAGTTTTAAAACAGCATCAGAATAAAACCAGTGGAAAAAACCCAAGTAGTGCTTGGGTCTAAAAAGTGCTAAAACATGTTCTTTAAGAACAACTTGAAAAGGCTTGGAAAATTAAGAGCTGGACCTGGCAGTAAGACTTCATTGTTGGTACCAGGAAAGCTACTTTGGGGAGAGTATCCGATAACAGGTGCTACCACTGCAAAACCCTTCAGGACACTTTAAAAATTCCACTTGACCTGGTTTATGATTAGAACTATAAGGAGCAATCAATGGAATCATGTCAGTATACAAGAAGAATGTCACATACTGTAATCATGCCCTGAAGCAGTTCCAATTTCCTAAAACAAACGTCATTTAAGTTACTGTAAATGTACTGTAAGAATACTGTGTGTAGTAAAAATTAAATGTACAGCTCCTTACACTGAGTTCAAAACCTGTGCTAAAAGCCACAGAAAGCCTAAAAAGTTTTGCTTAGCTGAAATGTAAATGTATTTCACAGTTACTTTGACTCTTCTTCACACACACCCTTCCCAGCACCTAGAAAATTACAACCTACCTGATTTTCATTCCCTTAAAAGGAAAGAAGCTAGAAAAAATGTTTTCTTTCTGTACACTGGTATATTTTCATGTTATCTACATACTTTGTGTAGTTTATTGACCACAACTGTGACTGTGCATATTGTTTTCCAAGTTAACACTTAAAATGGCATTAAAATGTTAATCAACTGTATTTGCATTGTGTATTTTATCATTATGTTCACTCATCTTTCCCGGGATGGCACAGAGGAGCAATCCACTTGATTGGGTTATCCCCGTGTGCCAATCGTGACCAGACAGGAGCAATGTTCGATGACTTTTTCCCATTATACTTCTAGCCCCCTCTGCCAGTTTTTAAGTTCCTGCTGTGCTGACCAGACCAGTTTCATACCTTCTCTGCATGAAACTAGAGAATACTAAACTTTAAACTTAAAGCAAGACAGAAAAGTATTAAAAATGGCAGAGATAAAAGAAAATAGGAGTAAACAGAAAGAAAGACAGGTTAAGCCTGAGCCTAATCTCTTGGCGGCAGAACAGCCACCCAGAGGTGAAGGGAAATTGATTACAAAGCCCAGATGTCTGATACCCATCAAGACTCTGGGGTGGAAAATAGAGAGCATTTCAGAGATAATGAAAATATAGTTAAACATAAAGTCCAGAAGTCCACCATTCTGCATGACTCTGGGATGGAAAACTGAGGTGTCTTTAGAGACAAAGACAAAATACTTAAACAAAAAGCCGGGATGTCCGCTGCTACGTGAGACTCTGGAAAGGGAAGCTGAGAAGAGCTTATAAAAATATTTTTGTCCTCCAGCGTGAGTGAAAATGAGGACACAAAAATAAAATGCACTGAAAGTAAAGAAAAAGAAATAAAAAGGACAAGGAATGCAGAGGAAGCGACAAGGGTAAATATAGAAAGGAGGAAAATGGAGGACTCCTTTGAGAATAGCCTTCATGGGCAGTCTGCAGGGGAGAAAAAAGCTGTGGTAGCAGTGAGATTTCCTAACATCACTTCAAATCATCTTGAATTTCAGGATTCCAGGCCGATGGGAGGGAATGCTTTGGAGCACCCTCTGTCCAGCCAAGCATGTGCAGTAGATGTTGAAAAGACTGTTTGGCAACAAAACCCTCCTAACTCAAGCAGCTTCAGTGCTTTCGCCCCTGGTGGCAACATGCTGGCAAGCTGCACAGAAAGACAAACAGAGAATATGGAAGGTTACATACCTTCAAAACATGTCAAATGAATATTTACAATTTATGAAGTTTTATGACAGATGTGCCCATGCAAAACCAGGCCATTTCAAGAAAATCATGTACGGAAAGTATGCTGACAGAAGAGGCATGATGACTACACAATCACAGCCGGAAATAAATAATCCATCCTTTAAATATTCAACAGATATTACAAACACCCAGTCACTGCTGATTAACCAATTCAATATACAGAACATGATTAAGGAAACAATAGCTAATGAATTGAAATTAATATTTCAAAACAGCACAAGTTCAATTAATGAAATACAACATTATAATATTGGAATGGACTTGGTGAATACAGGGAGAAAGGATAACATGGAGAATGAAGGCCAGATAAAACATCAAACAGAAATGATATTGCATAAAAAAACAATTAGAAAAAGACAAGTGTCTTAAGGAAAAGAAAAATAGAGATGGAGCATCAGCAGGGGGAAAAAACTGATAAGCCTAGGAAGTGTACTAAGAAAATGAAACATTTAGATTTGGAAATGGAAGATACAGTAGAACAGGAAGAGGTAGAAAATGAGGAATTTGAGGAAATGGAGGTTTCATCAGATGATGATCAAGATACAGCAATGGCATCAACTAGGTTGTTCCAAAGAGATTAATTCAGAGGCTTATTGAAAACAGTGCTAAAGACTCTGGGTTAACATGAGTCAGAAATGAAGGATGGAGTTAATGATGATACTAAAAAAAAGATAGATTAGCATCAGTAATTAAAAAACAGTGAACTCAAGGTGCCGAGATTCCACTGCCAGACATGTTTAAGGACCTGATATTGTCTGAATGGGAAACATCACTAAATACTAGAAAGCTGTTGGGGTACACAAATAAACTTTATTTATTTAATAAAAAACAGTCCGCAAATTTTTGAAAGTCCCTCTGACAGATGGCCCAATTGCAGCCCTTGTGTTGGGAGCTATAGTTTCCTGGGAAGGAGATAAAATTTTAAAAAATAAAAGAGCCAAAGCTGCTTTAAAGAAAGCACATGAGGCTGCTACTTTAGCAATTTAGGCATCAACAGCATCTTCCATGTTTGCTAGAGCAGGTGTAGTATGGATTCAGGAATTAGAAAGCAATGAAAATAAGATTATTGCATGATATTTAAAGCATTGGACAAAATTAAAACTATATTACAATATATTGCTGATGCATGCCATGACATGGTGGCTTTTGCTTCTAGAAGCATGACAGCAGTCACAGTTGCGCGGAGGTCCTTATGGCTCAGACACTTATCATAAATCAAGGAATAATTTGCTTATGTTCCTTTTGAAGAAGAGTTACTTTTTGGGGGAAAGGCTTTGGATAAAATACCGTACTAGTGGAAATTGCAAATAAGAAGCAGGTAATGCCTACCATGCAGAAAAAGCGACTGGATAGATGACTATTTTGGTGCAGATATGCAGGTTTTTCTTCCTTTTGAGGAAATAGGGCATCCAGTAGATAGTATGATTACCATAACCCAAAAAAACAAGGGTTCAAACAATGGAGCCAATACTATAGACCCTGAATGTATTCCAGGGGTAATCAAGGCAGAGGGACAGGATCTACCAAAAAAAAGGGGGTAGATCTCAATTCTGACAAACATGAGATAAAAGTGGGAGGAAGACTGCTGCTCTTTGGCTTTCTGTGGCCTAGAATAACATCAGACAATTGGGTGATTTGTACAGTTACAAGTGGCTACAAAATCATATTCGAAGGGAAGCCAAAGAGCAGGTTTGTCACCTTACCAGTTCCATAGGATATTCACAAACAAAAGATAGTCCTGAACGAAAATCACATTTGATGCAAATTGGTGCAGTGGAAGAAATTCCATCAAAACAGAAATATTCCAGAATTTATTTTGTTTATGGTACCCAATTCCATATCGACTAGTCCTAAACCTTCGGTATCACAACAAGTTTGTGAGATACTGGATGTTCAAAATGGAAACTTTATAGACCATAAAGGACAATCTGAACACAGGAGATTGGATGGCATCTATCAATTTAAGGGAAGTCTATCTACATGTCCCAATGATAGAGAAGGACAGGAAGTACCTGAGGTTTTTGTATCTCAACAAACACTATCCATTCAGGACCCTTCCTTTTGGCCTATCGTTGGCTCCATGAATATTTACCAAAATCTTGATTCCTATAATGGCATTCCTAAGACAGGGGAGTCTCCCTGAAACAACATCTCAGGCTTGGCCAAATTGATCACCAACAGTGGTCCACCCTGGCCTCACATCGGGAGGCATGGAGACGCACTATCCACAATGCTGCAGCCTTATTTGAGAACTCACGCTGAACAAGTCTTGAAGAGAAATGACAACGCAGAAAGAATCACAACCCAAAAACATCACCCAAGGAGACCTTCTGCTGTGCTTTTTGCAACCGGACTTGTTTATCTCGGATTGGCCTTTTTAGTCATCAGTGTGCTTGCAGAAAGCTCGGGATGTGTCCTTCCTGAATCTTCGTTTGCGAAGAAAAGCCAGAGAGATTAGGAAAAGAGAATAGATAAAAGAAGCTTAGATCCATTTGATTCAGTAGAGAATTTTCTCCTGCTAGCAGAGAAGTTCCTGAATAGAATTCCACACAGAACACAGTAGGTGAGGGGGTGACATTTGCCAATTTGCCCTTCCACCTAGACCATCCAGTGCCCCAACATCTCCAGAGGTGTATAGAGTAATCAAGGATCTCCTGTTGACCCTCTGTTTTGCCAACTGAAATATTTCACTCATTTAGAAGCCTTCTATGGGCACAAGGAAGCCCTCTTTTTCTGAAAGGAAAGGTCTGGTTCCAAACATGTTTTTCTACCAGCCATTTTTGAAGAACTGTCCAGTGGAATAGCCTTGTCAAACTGCTGTCCATCTGACCTGTCTTACATAAAAATTATATTATGAAATATATTTGCTTCAGGTTTCTTACAATAAGCAATGGATTTATCAAATGGCCTTTGATACGGGAGAGAACAAGGTTTTTCTCCTCTGCTTTTAAGGCTATTGAATTACCCTCAAGCTTAAAGCACTTGAAAACTTAAAAGAATCTAGTATTACTTGTATTGCATATCAACGGGAAATCTCTGATCACATACTGATTTTTTTTTTACCAAGTATTTGCCTTTGTGTACTTTGACTACTTTCTTGTCCGTTAAAGACTTGCACAATCATAAAATGCAAGAAAGTATTGTTTGTGGGGATTCTTATCAAGTGCACAGAAATGTTAGCCAATGGAATGCTCCAGATATGTGCATTTGAAAGCAAGACTCTTTTCTGGCGAGTATGTACTTTTTAACCTTTCCCTTGCATGATGATGAAGAGAGTGGCAAAGTTTAATGTTAAAACATTCCACATATGTCTGAGTAGCCTATGTATATTTGTGGTACAGAAGTCAATTCACTTATTGGTAGTATGTGTAGAGTATTAACATTTACTTATTTCTAGAAGCTAGAATGTTACAGCTGATATATAAGCAAGAATCACAGGAAAAATAGAATTAAATCTAAAATTCAAAAACTAAGGGGGAAGGAGGCAGAAACATTTCAGTGTTTACATTAGAAGATGTGAGTGCAGTAATACTTTCTAAATTATCTACATTATTTTCATTTTAATGTTAAACTCATGATCAGAAGAGCAGACTGTTCTTCCTGGAGGCATGGAGTTGATCAACTTCTGAGAAGTGTCATAGCACGCTTCAGGCACACTGCCAAAGATTTCCTTAAATTTCTCCATTGGTTTCATGCTGTCTCTTTCCCTGTCACTGTTTGCTTACAGTAGCACATCCATTCTGTTCTGCACCTCCACTTTTCCTTTCAAATAAGACTATTCCCACTGCCATTTTGAGTTGCTGCTTTATTGCAATCTGAAGCACAGCACAGGAGGGGCTCCCACATTTTCTCATGTATTTCTGAGAACAGATACATTATCACTGATTCTCTAGGGTCTTTCTGCACTATACTTCCTCGTTTTCCTTCAGGCAATTTAGAATGTTTTAGAGTTGAATTGCAACAAGAAGTACAAGTCAGACTTCCATGATGGAAAAATGGAATCAGATGCTGGCCCTGCAAAAGTGAAGAAGATGGCTCCAAGATATGAGATAGCATTCCTCATCTGAATCCTATATGCAGGTCAAGTCCAAGGTTTCCTCTCAATCCCAAGTCCCTGAAACCCTAGGGTGGTCTGCGGAGGTGGAACCCATTGTAGCACAGCAAACCATAAAAGCAAGAGGGAGGACTAAAGACAAGGACCAATACTGCTCCAATGACTCTTCTCATGTTTGAGCCCCATTGCAAGGTGTATCAGAACTGACTCTTCCATCCCATCAGAATTCCACTAGTCTCTTGTTTTAAGTCAGAATCCAGGCAGAGAGAGCCCTCAGTCCAGGTGTCAGGTGGATCTAGATGTTCTTCACACTGTGTTAAGGCAGCCTTGGCAACACAGGGAAAGTCACTGCAACTGACTCCTCTCAGTGCTGTCTCCAAAGAGGACTTCTTAGAATTGTCCACATTCATTCGAGTTTTTGTCACTCCTTTGGTTCAGATACAGGCAACTCTCCAGTCTACATCAAAAGACAAGCCTCTGCCTCCGGTCCCATCTCCAGGATGTTGGTCATCCCAGCATCATGGTTGACCCACATGATCATGGTCAGTTTTGACTTCTTCCTCTGACTCATCCACCAGTTCTCCTTCACAGTTTCTTCATCATGGAATGTGACTATTGTCACTGCAGAGAGGATTATCCTTGGTATCAATGCTCCTATTCTCGGTATGCAGACTTTCCTTGCTACTGATAGAATCACAACCCGGAAACATCACCCAAGAGACCTTCTGCTGTGCCTTCTGCAACCGGACTTGTCTATCTCAGATTGGCCTTTTTAGTCATCAGAGCGCTTGCAGAAAACGCGGGATGAGTCCTTCCTGAATCTTCGTTTGCGAAGAAAAGCCAGAGAGAGAGAGAGATGTCCTGAATACCTCTACTACAAGGACTAACATATGCTTGTCGTCTTTCAATCTTGGAGAAGGATCTACTTCAACATTAATCCCATGAGCAGGAGTTCTCTTGATATGGAGGACTCCACTTGATCAACCCACCCTGTGTACGCATGCCTCTCCCCATGTGGACTCCTGGGGTGGTGACTTACCTGAGAAAGTTCAACAGGCTACATTGCATCCAAGTCTCCCATCCTTGGAACCAGCAATACAGTCAAATCCATCAGCAGTTTATTCCTCTTCTCCATCCCATGCACATTGGATTCCATCCTCTTCCAGCTCATCTTCTTCCAATTCTTATTCAGACTCTGATTTGGGTTCTTCCACAGTGCAAGCATGTCAGTCTCCACCTGCTCTTTGGGGGAGTGTGACCCTACTTGTGCATACTGATTATGTGCATTCATTCGTGGCCCAAATGGTCCAAATGGCCAAGTCACTGGAAATGCAGATGAAATAACCTGAAACTCAGATCTCAGACCAGGTCTTTCAATTGGTCCAGACACAAGCTACAGTTTCAGCCTCTCTCCCTATGTTACTTTACCTGCTTCTGGTCATATGGAAATCTTGGTCTGCACCATCTTCAACTCCCTCTACATCCAAGAAAATAGAGGTTTTATATAGCTAACACACATTGGAAGCTGCTTCTTGCAGTGTAGATGTGTAAATTGCTATTGCTTAAAACAATTTGTAAGCCATTCTCATAGCCTTGTGGCTGAAGAGCAGGGTATAACTAACTAAATATACACACACACACACACACATATTTATATATATATATATATAGTGGTGGACATTGGGGCAGAGTGGCTGGGACAATATCCAGAGCCCAACTTAATCATTAGGAGATGCAACCAAATCAAGAGCATCTCAAAAAATCCACTCCACACCTGTCAACAAGGAGGGAAAAGGCTGGACACTATGGGAAGGAAATGTTATTCCTCTGCTGCCCTCATGTGTAAAACCCCTAATTATGCAGCCTGTATGGGGGCGTATCAGCAGCTACTATGGTGAAAAATGAAACTTTTCCTTAGCAAGCTTTCAGAGGAAGACTGTAGAGTTGCTGCTTTATTGCAATCTAAAGCACATAAGTTAGCAGCCCAACAAATTACCACCTCATCACATTGTGGACTGCAGCAGAAAGGCTCTTGAAGTTGAAGTGGTGCTTTGGAGACACTTGTGGCTATGCTCTTCTGGCCTCTTGACTCAGGCTCATTCCATGATTGAAGACTTTCCCTTTGACAAGGGGCGGGGGTCTCTTCAATGCAGATATCGATACTAGGCTTGAACACACTCACAAAATGTGCTCGTTTGGATTACATCCTCTTCAACAAGCTTCTTTGAAATCCAGGCCTTCCTGGTTCAAGTTTGGCTCTGCTTCAAGGCACCCATACAGCCCTGCTGGTCCATGACAGCAAAGATCTACTGCTTTTCCATCGTCCTCTTCTTCTAAGAAGGTTTCTGCAGTCTCCAGGTACAGGCCCCAACATCTCAAACAACAGTAAGAGTTATCTAAGCATTGTCTGTGACTCTTTGGAGAATGATGGCCCTGCTATCAGTCCACCAGGATGTCATATGCCACCTTTCCACAACAGGCTCAGGCAATTCCACCATGCCTAGGCCTCCATCACCTTGGATTGTGGGCCTTCAATATACTCAAGAGGGGGTACACTATAGAATTCTATAAGACGACCTCCCTTCCGAGTCTTTTCCATCATTCCTTCCTCACCCATGCTGCAACAGGAGATGGAGTCCCTTCTGCTGAAATTGGCTATCGAGCCTGTACCTTTCTCCCACCTGCATCAGGAGTTCTTTCATTACTTCATCATCACCAAGAAGGACAGAGAATTATGTCTCTTGAGACATCAACTTTTACATCCAACTGAGATGTTTCAGGATGGTCACGCTCAGTTCAATCCTTTCCCTGATGCACAAGGGTGACTGCTTCATGATGCTGGACTTGAAGGATGTATATGTTCACATTGTGATCTGGGTGATTTGTTCTCAATGCTGGACTTGAAGGAAGCATATTTTCACATTGTGATCCATCCATCTCACAGGTGTTACCTCTGTTTCATGATGGGAAGAATGTGCATACAGCTTTCAAGTCCTACCCTTTGGCCTTTGCACTGCCCCATAGGGCCAGATGTTCACCAAAGGCATGGCTGTAGTGGCTGCCTGGCTTTTATCAGCAAGGCATCATTCTTTTTCCCCACAGAGATGACTGGCTGGTTGTTGCACATATGCAAGAGCAACTCATTTCTGCCATTCATCTCACCATGCAGCTTTGGGATGCACTAGGTCTCATATTGAATTGCAAGATGTCTCATTTAGAGCCATCTCAATGGATACAATTCATTGGAGCCATCATAGACTCTCATGCCCAGTCTACTTTTCTTCCAGACAACAGGAACCGAGCCCTTAGAAAGTCCACCCTTTGCTGCCTCCAGAACTGAAGAGTCAGGGCCAGATGTATTCAAGTCCTGCTGGATTACATGGTGTCTACTACATCAGTAACCACATTTGCCAGGCTCAGGATGGGATCTTTGCAGGCTTGGTTCCTTTTGTGCTTCAGTCCTCTGACAGATTCCCCCAACACAAAGGTAATGAGATCATGCAGTGTATATCACTCCCTGAGATGGTGAATGGATTCAAGTCACGTACAGAGTGGTGTGCCCTTTCTTCCTTCACAACAAAGGGAAGTAGTAACCACAGATGCCTTCATAGAATGCTGGGGAGCTCCTCTGGATGGCCTCTCCATCAGGGGACAATGGACATCTGAGGAAAAAACTCCTGCATCAGTGCACTTGAGATGTTAGCAATGGAGAAGGCATTTTATGTATTCAAGGCACTTCTTTGTGGCAAGGTAGTTCATGTAGTGACCGACAACATCACAGTTATGTACTACCTGAACAAGCAAGGCGGAATGAGGTTCAACACCATCTCACCCTCAATCTGTGGGAGTGGTGCATCAGCAAAGGTATCTCTGTCACAGAGATCCAGCTTCCAGGAGAGGAGAATATCATTGCAGATGTGCTCAGCAGGACCCAAGGCTCTCTACAAAAGTTCTTGCAGATGTGGGGCACTCCAGCAGTAGATCTGTTTGCTTTGGCCAAGAACAGTGTTGGATCTTCTGCTCCAGAGCTCACTGGGGGAAGGGTTTGCACGGTGGTGCCTTCCTGTTTCATTGGGGTGGAATCATCATGTATGCTTTCCCTCCATTTCCCCTCATCACCAGAGTGCTGTCAAATATCCAGAGGGACAAAACAGACTGCATTCACATCACACTGTGGTGGCCTAGGTAGCCTTGGTTTGCCCCGTTTCTGCACATATCTCAAGGCATCTACATCAGACCTCCATATCATCCAGACCTTCTGACAATGTATAATGGAAAGGTGAAGCATCCAGATCTGGGCACTCTCAAACTAACAGTTCGTAGTGTGTTTCTGTAGCATCTCTTCCTGATGCTGTCACAACTCTTATTGCCATGGTGTGTAGGCCTTCTACTCAACAGTCGTATGCATATAAATGACAGGGGTGCAATTCTATCCTTTTTATCACTTGACAGATTGCTGCAGACCAGGCAGAAGTGAGTCATGTGCTGGAGTTTCTTCTATCCCTGTCTGAGAAAGGTCTCTTGCCCTTTTCCATCCAATGCTAGCTAGCGGCTATCTCAGCTAACTTCCAGTTCATCAGCATGATTTGCTGATTCCAGGACCCATTGGTGAAGAGGTTCCTGAAGGGTTACAAGAACCTTCATCCTCCAGTTTCAGGACCAACACATCCATGGAACCTGGTGCTAGTATTGTCACGTCTTACCAGGAAACCCTTCAGGAAAGCTATGTGACCTAACAGTCAACCAGCCTTTCCTATGGTTTCATAATCATAGAATCATAGAATTGTAGAGCTGGAAGAGACCACAAGGGCCATCCAGTCCAACCCCCTGATGACAAAGTTCTCCTCAGACCAGACATTACCTTTATACCTAAAATTGTGGCAACCTTCCACATGAATTAGGACATCATATTGCCTGCATTGATGCAGAACCCTACCTCTGACTTGGAACTAAGCCTACATTGCCTGGACATTAGAAGGGTCCTTGCCTTCTATGCTGATAGGACTTCAGGCTTCTGCAATTCTCAAACATTCTTTATCTGTTATTCTTCAAAGAAAAAAAGGACTGCCTGTTTCTTTGCAGCACTTCTCAAAGTGAGTAGTCTCCACAATCCACCTGCATACCAGTTGGCTAAGAGAGGCTCTCCAGCCCATGCCCACAGTCATTCTTCAAGTGCTATGGCTATGTCATCTGCCTTTCTGAGGGATGTGCCTTTGGAGAATATGTGTAGGGAGGCTATGTGGTCATAGACTTTGACCTTAATCTCCCACTACAGGATAGATGCATGATCCAGGGCTGATCCTGCCTTTGGGAGAGCCGTGCTGTTTTCCTGTTTTGCATGACACTCCTGGCTCCTATGATGAGTAGTTTGGTAGTCTCCCATTTGTGTGAGTCACATACACCATGAAGAAGAAGGACAGGTTTCTTACATGTAACTAGTTCTTTGAGCGGTCATCTGTGAACTCACACAACTCTGCCCATCACCCCTCGTCATGCTCTGCTTATCCTTAGAGCCTTGGGCTGCTACTTCAGTGTCCTTGGAACTGAGGGTTTAAGCAGGAAACATGCTGTATAGTCGTGCACAGGGTGGGTGGGGCTACTGCCAAAAAGCTTATCTAATAGCTCTCTCTCTGGCTTTTCTTCGCAAACGAAGATTCAGGAAGGACTCATCCCGCGTTTTCTGCAAGCGCGCTGATGACTAAAAAGGCCAATCTGAGATAGACAAGTCCGGTTGCAGAAAGCACAGCAGAAGATCTCCTTGGGTGATGTTTCCGGGTTGTCATTCTTTCTGTGTTGTCGTTTCTCTTCAAGACTTGTTCGGCGTGAGTTCTCAAATAAGGCTGCAGCATTGTGGATAGTGTGTCTCCATGTCTCCTGATGTGAGGCCAGGGTGGACCACTCTTGGTGATCCATTTGGCCGAGCCTGAGATGTTGTTTCAGGGAGTCCTTGTATTGCTTTTTTGGAGCGCCCCTCTTATGCTGACACGTGGCGAGTTCACTGTAGAGTACTATTTGTGGAAGGCGATGGTCCTCCATCCTAGAAACATGCCCTGCCCAGCGCAGCTGTGTTCTCAATATCATGGCCTCAATGCTGGTGATCCCTGCTTGCTCAAGGACAGCAACATTCGTCACATAGTCAGTCCAGTGTATATTTAGGATTGTGCGTATACAGCACTGATGAAAGCATTCGAGGAGTCGTAAGTGGTGGCGATAGGTGACCCATGTTTCAGACCCATAAAGGAGAAGAGACAGTACAATGGCTCTACAGGGTTATGAAATGATACACTGTGCAGGTGCAGATAATCCCATTTGTGTGTGTTGAAAGATTATCACTTGAAGAACTACAGTTACAGGTAACTTTTTAGAGAATTTCTCTAAGGCCAAAATGGGTAGTAGATCAAAATAAAGAGGACTCAGTCTGGATAGAGTGAGGATCCAGTTCTGCTTCCTTTGTATCCATCCTGTATTGCCAAAAATGCTTCAGAGTAACTTTGCCAATAGTTATTTGCTTTCTGTCAGCAACAACCACCATCAAAACCTCCCACAATCTGGGCATAAATTCCAGGTTACAAAAATCTTTCATTCACTGTTTGATCATGTGAGGTATTGCTGGCCATTCACTTTCTTTGTAGATACATATGCAGTGATACTTGTTTTGAGAAGCATGGTGTTGAAATAAACATGGATGTGACTGGAGAGAACATTAGTTTATGCCAAAATCCAGAGCCCAGAAAAGTTACTGTTTTGTTCTACAACTCCCAAGATTCTCACAGCTGGTACAGCCAGTAATGCAATGCTACATTTTAGTTGCATGTACCACCCTGTTTTGTTAGTAATAACATTGCCAATTTACAGTACAGTACATGCAATGGGTTAACATCATTACTTTTTGGTGTAACATGAATGAATGATGTTTCTTCATGAGTTCTAAAAGGTTTACACATAGATTTGGGGCTACTTTTTCTATTGTTCAAGATCCCCCCCCCCCGCAACTATTAGAAGCTAATGTGAAAGCTAATGTGAAAGTAAAGGATGACTAACATTATGCTTTTAAATTAAAGCTATCATACAACTTTTTTCAAGTACAGTAGTAACAATCACAGTCCCTGGGGAAGTATGTTTTTTATTTCAGTAGATTTGTTTTTTTGTTGGATCCTTTTACTCTTACTGTTGTACTTCTGCTAGAAAAAGAACTGGAACCTAGCCAAGTCTCCAATTATTCATGCACATACACTTAATGAAAGACCAGATTGTGCTTGACATCATCAGCCTCAAGGTAAATGTGTCAAAATTAGTACCTGTGAAAAAACGGAAGAGGAGCAAATGGTTTTTCTAGCTGATCCCTTGTTTCCTAAATCTGGATATTTCTGACATTTGCCTGCCTGGACTAAATAATTAGGTAGCAATTGGGGTGGGGGCGGTGTAATTTTTTTAAAGGAGTTGGGTAGTAACACAGTTTTCTTAGAAATGCCGTTAGTTGTTGGATTTCAGTTTGAAAATAAATTAGTTTACTGACAGTAGAATTTTATGACCTGAGTTGGTCATAACAAACCCTTTAGAAAATCCTCAGTTTGGTTAGCAAATTATTACAATACATCACAAAACATACTTACCTTGAATACTAAGAAACTCATTATGGATGGTTAATGTTGAAGAACATAAAGTTAGCCCTCCGTAGCCACGATTCAACCAATCAGGGCTCAAAAATATTAAGGGATTAAAAAAAAAAAAAGCAAACCTTGCTGTTTGCCATTTTATACAAAGGACACTATTTTACTACACCATTGTATATAATGGGATTTGAGCATCCACAGATGTTGGTATCCATGGGGGGTGGGCTGGAACCAGTGGATACTGAGGGCCCACTGCATATGCCAATAAAACAATGAAAACTATGTCTATTTCCCCCCTATTTAATATCACATTCAGATGACATTGGCAATTCTAATGAAAAAATTATGTCTGTGGATTTCAAACAATTGCCAGCTAGGAATTTGGTTCTCCCACTCCTTTAACAAAGGTTTCCTTCCAACCTCCATAAGCTACCAACCTGTTTCAAGCAATTAGTATGACTGACATCAGTACTGTCTGTAACAAGAAGTACTGTTGGTAGGTGGTAGGGTTGCATTAGTGACTGCAATTTGTGGACTGCATAGAAATCTCGTTGTTGTTAATCTATAAAGGCCTAAACATTTTGTAAAAGAAGACAGTCCCTGCCTATGGACTCAAAATTTATTTTACATGTCATTTAACAAAACAGAAAAGGAATGAGGAGGAAAGTGGCAATATGTTTGTTAATAAATACTTCAGGCTCAGTTCCAACTCTTTGTGGTCAATTACTTATGTGGGAGCTATAGGCAAAAGGTGGCAGAATGTGGACCTCCAGATGTTGTTGGACTACAACTGCCATATGCCCTAGCTAGCGTAGCCCCTTTTGAACAGCAGTCAACATCTGGAGGCCCACACTTTGTCCTTCACTGATACAGGTTTGGCAGCAGGTTCACACTGTGGGGATTGTGAAGGCACAAGACTGGAGGTATCAGGTGTTTCAACTGGCACCATCACTAGAGATGTATATATGCTGCTGCTCTGATTTCTAATGTGCTGGTCCATTTTTTCTAAGCTGCTTGTAATCATGCAAACTGTTGTGAATATAGACCCTATTTGAAGATGGTTCATATTAGCAGCATCTTCACACAACCCTTTCAGCTTCTTAGGCTCCCATTAACCTGATAGTACAGTAAGTGAAGACATTACTTGTTGCAGTGCTGGAAAAGTCACTCCTTGCTTGATGCTTTGCTTGTTACTTTTTCATTGCTTTACTTTCTGTTGCCTTGGGGTGGGCATAGGATTGAAAAGGGAATGTCATAAAACTTGAAAAATTCCCATCCAGATGCCTCTAAAATTGCTTTAAAAGCAATGTTTGAAAGTCACTGGAAAACATTATTCATTCCACCATTAAACAAGTGTGTGACCTAGTCATTGCTTTATTTTTTTGGAATGTAACTTTATTCCTTTTTACACAGTGAAGTAGCTAGATACAGGTGACCAAATGGCTTGTAACTTGTCACTTCGGTACTTCTCTAGTCCAGGGTTAGGCAAAGCATAGTTTATGAATTGTAAGCAGCCACTCAAGGTCATCTTTGAGGCTCCCAAGACACACACATCCTCAGCATCCATCCACATTGGGGGTTTTAAAACCAAAAATACCAATAAATAAATACTAATAAATAAATAAATAAATAATAAATACCAATAAAAAATTCCTAATCCCCAAAATTCCTAGGGGACATGGGGACCATTTCTTCATTCTTTGTAGGAAGGGCAGAATGTTAATAGTAAGTTGACTTTTAGTTTACTGGGCAGGGGGAGGCCAAAAACATTGATAAATCATCCCCTAGATCCCAAAAGGGATGTAGAGGGGAAACATTTTAAATTAAACAATAATATTTCCTTTAAATAAGTTTCTTTAAGTGGTGGTGAAGGGCCCTCCAAGGTCCATTGGGGTGGCCAGTGCGGCCCCAAGCCCCAGCATTGCCCAACTGAATCTTGTAAGCATATGTGTGGTAAGCTAACAACTGCAATCCATTAGTTTGTTTGTTGTACTGTTTTTATGTGTAGTGTTCTTTATTGCCTGTATTTTTCAATTTGTTTTTCCAAAAACTAGTGATCAAATATGAGTAACTAGCAAGAAGAGCCAAACGTCATATGAAGCAGTTGCCAAATATGTTAACACAGCCACCACTGTGTCTACAAATGTGATACTTCAAAATAAATAAATAAATGTGATACTTCAGGGGAGTGACACACCTCCACACACTCCCACTTCTGTCTTTCTGTGGAGCATATTTATTTGAGCTTTGGACTTCAGAATATCAAATGTTACAGCAGGTAGTTCCAGCCATGTTGCACAATCTTTGGTATGTGCATATGTGTCCTCCCCCTCCCCGCAACTTCTCAGGTCAGTTTCTTCCATGTGTTGCAAATTTATGTATCTTAATGTGGTTGTTGCTTGATGTACACAACAAGCAAATTCTGTTATTAAATTTTCACCATTGTCTTCCCATTGCTGAAAAACACTACACACTCTGGCTGTGAGAAATATTTTTACCACTTATATCTGCAAACAGAAGAAAGAGCGTGCTCCATGGCTTATATCTGTACTTCACTTTTTGCTGTTCAAATGGATGGGGAGGAGTTACTGTATGTGGGAATCCTGCTGCCCCTCTGTTAGAGACAAGAATTTGGCCTTGGTGTTTGGAGTTGCCATCTGGTACAAACTAAAGCAGGAGTAGTTATCATCATGCGACTATCCAGAGGTTGTTGGACTGTAACTCCCAGCATTCCTCACCATTGGCTATGGCTGCTGTGTCTGATGGGAGTTGCAGTCCAACAACACTTGGAGGGCTGCATGATTTCCAAACCTGAGGTAAGGATGGCGTTGATTTGGGGAGAAAAATGGGCCACTCATATGTACAGAGAGAGAGAGAGAGAGAGAGTTGGTAGGTGAATTTGGACTGTACAAATATTTTATTTCCTGCGATCACATCTGTGGAAAGCTTTGCTCTTGCTAATAAGCTCCAACACAGACACACCTGAAAAGCTTTAACACCAGAAAGATCCAACTGCTAAATGCTGGAACAGATTACAGAGCAGGTACACAGACTGGGAAGTCCCTGGAGTTCTACTGTAAGCCAATATCCTGCTTGTGAACTTTCCATAGCCATATGGTTGGCCATTGTAGGAACATAATGCTGTATTTATATAGGCCTTCAGTCTGGCCAAGCATGACTGTTATTATGTTCTTACTCCATAATAAACAAAATTTAAAAAAACTAAAGAAACAGCACAAATCCACATAATTGTTCTTTTTTCAAACAAACACCAAAACATTAAAATAGTTTAAACAGATTGTTTTCAGAAAAGGATTGCCAGTTTGTGTCTGCAGCTGATATATTTCTCTTCATTTACTTTATTTTTGATTGGCTGCTGGGAAGTTAGAACAGAACCCGCAGCAGGGCTGGCCTAAAGCATCTTACTGTCTGAGGCAAAGTATCAAATAGTGCATGCCTGCGCGTGTGTCACATAGTAGTTAAAGCCAGCCTGGTTATTTTGCTAGAGGAAGGTGAAATGTCACAAACACTCCTCCACCACCCTGACAGTAAAATTATAATAATAACAACAAATTAAATAACTTGCTACCTTTTCATGTTATCCCAAATCTGCTGCCCAATGCAGCCTCTTCATGCTAACATAATGGTAGTGCCAACCCTAAAGTCCAGATACCTTCAGAGAGAGCACCAATGTAACAGATCAGTGGTTTTTAACGTGTGGTTCAGGGACCCACAGGGGGCCACTATGTCCTCACAGGGGTCTGTGAAGGTTTGAAGGCTGCTCAGCCGATGTGAAAGGTACCAAGGCAAAGACTGGCTGGCTTGGCCAGTGTAATGCTGTTCAATCCACTCCAGCCACCAATTTGCAGGAAGAAGTAGGAGAAAAGTCTTCCCAGTGCCTCTGAGGGAAGGGTTAATGGATGGTGTAATTGTATTGTTGTTGTTGTTGTTTTTAATCTTGAGTTAAGTCTTGACGGGCCTCAGCAACAAAAGATATTTAAAGGGATCCCTGGTAAAGAAAAAGTTAAGCGCTACTGGAATAGACAATAAATGCTCTAGATTATAAGAACAGTTCTGAGGAATGAGAGCAAAGGTCAGTTCATTCTAGCCCAGCTATCCAACATACCTGTGGCTAGAAGAAAATCAATAACTTTTCCCTGTGATTTGTTTCAGGCAACTGGTATTGAACAGTACAGTGCCTCTGGATAGGGCAGCTGCAAAGTGAGGTAGCAGATGCCAAAGAAGCAGGAGAAGAAGAAAAGATGGCAAAAACCAGGATTCTGTATGCCACATGGCTTGCCCTAAGCTAGTTTCCCATCCTGGATTCAAGTGCCAGTCAACTGAGCTCCTTAACATATGGGTAGGGTGTGTGTGTTCTAACTTCCATACTATTGCAGGCAGCGAAATATCTTGGAGATGGACTGGCTCATTTGGCCCTCATGGCTAACTCTAACCCTGTTTGGATAATATAGCATAATATAGGATAATATAGGTTTGGATAATATAGGTGAAGATCACAATGGAAGGATGTGGAATAGGACAGATCTTTGAAAAAAATTCTTTTAAAAAACTTCTTGTGGTGTGCCTTCACATCGTTTCCAATTTACAGCAACCCTAAGGTGACCCTATCACAGGGTTTTCTTGGCAAGATTTGTTCAGAAGTGGTCTGTGACTATGAGGGTGTGACTTGCCTAAGGTCACACAGTGGGTTTCCATGGCCAAGCAAGACTTCAAACCCTGGTCTACAGAGCTGCAGTAAAATGCTCAAATCACTACACCATGTTGACTCTGATAAAATCCCATCCAACATGACTGTGCAGGGGAGGAAGTAGTTCCATGTTCTCTGCAGGTGCTATGGGGGCCCCCACTGGCTGAGAGTGGTGGGCTTTGCTTCTTCACTCCCTTTCCCACTGCTAGCTGTTAAAGGTATAGGAGCCCTATCTTTTTCTCCTACTTACTTACATATGTACACATAGGGATAGGGATAGTGTGTTCAAAGCATGATGCATGTATTCCATCACTGGTATCTTTGCTTTAGTATCATGTCCATTCTTACATATCTGTATATTTGAAGGGATGTCATACTGAGGATGGAGCAAGCTTGTTTTCTGCTGCTTCAGAGACTAGGACACGGAGCATGGTTCAAACTACAGGAAAAGGGATTCCACCTAAACATTAGGAAGAACTTCCTGACAGTAAGAGCTGTTCGGAAGTGGAATACACTACCTTGTAATGCGGTGGAATCTCCTTCTTTGGAGGTTTTTAAACAGAGGCTGGATCGCCATCTGCCAGGAATGATTTGGGTATTCCTGCATGGCAGGAGGTTGGACAGGATGGCCCTTGTCGTCTCTTCCAACACTATGATTCTATGATTCTATAAGTGCTAAGCTGACTGCTCTCAACTGATGCTTCCAGGAGTTTCAAGAAAGATAAGCCTTGCTATTTCTTATCAGACACAGTGGGGATTCCTCTATCACAGTGATAGTGAACCTATGACATGCATGTCAGCACTGACATGCGTAGCCATTTTTGATGACACGCGGCTGCTGAGGCAGCCGCATGGTGAGAAGGATGTTTCATCCTCGGCTCCTGCATGGCCAAGTGCAGTAGCCAAGGATGAAATATTTGCTGCTCCTGAGGATGAAACATTTGCGACTAGAGTCTTGGAGTTAGAATCTAACTCTAATGACATTTTCAGACACAAAAAAGTCATCCTGAGGGATCGGGAGAGATACGCAGCTGTTCTGCGGCAGGGGGCCAGTTTCTGATGACTCCGTCCCTCTTGCATTACCCTCCGTGATCCTTCTGCGTCGCATGGAAGGAAAAGGCCCCACTTTTTATTCACGAAGAACCTCCGTGAGTAAAAAGTGGCGCCTTTTCCTTCCATGCGACATGGAAGGAACATGGAGGGTAATGCGAGAGGGACGGTGTCATCAGAAACTAGCCACCTGCCGCAGATCAGCCACTTACCTCTCCCGATCCCTCAGGACGACTTTTTTGTGTCTGAAAATGTCCTAAGACTCTAGTTGCAAATGTTTCATCCTCCCCATTAGACACTCTGTGCCTGAGGTCTGTAGGCCAAAACAGAAGTCTGGCACAGAGCGTGTAATTCTGGGACTTCTGGTTAAGCTGGGATCTTTGCCCTCACTTCCGCTGGCAGAGCAGGGAGCAGTGGAACGCAGTGGGGATGCCGCTTGGAGAATCAAGAGGAGTGCCACTACGAATAGGAAATTTGGAGTGCCTGGAACAACTACCAGACACTTTTAGCACCCTGAAAAATATAGCAATGGCTTTACTCACAATCTTTTCCTCTACATACTTCTGTGAGGCCTTATTCTCAGCATTAAATAATATCAAAACCAACAAAAGAAACAGATTGACAGATGAAGATAGTAGTGCTCGCTTGGGCCTGAAGTGTACAAAATACCAACCTTCAATTGAAGATTTAGCCAATGAAATTCAGCAACAAAAAAGTCACTAATAGGCAGGTTAGTTAAAGAATTCCCCCTCCCCCTCACTTATCTTAGTTCACGGCACCCCACACAAGCTAAATAATATCAAGACCAACAAAAGAAACCGACTGACGGATGAACAAGGAAGTCACTAAGCAGGTAAGTTAAATAATTAGTGACACACCACCCGAGTTATGCTCAGTTTTTTGGCAAAGTTTGACACACCAAGCTCAAAAGGTTGCCCATCACTGCTCTATCATAAGGGAGGAAGCAAGAAAGCTGGGGAAACCTACATGCGATCTCTGATTAGACACAGATGCAATATGCTATCACATGCATGCTGGTCGTGGGAGATTAGCAACAACGGAGAGCTATTGCCTTCATGGCTGTTTTGGGGCTTCCAAGAGGCATCGGGTTGGCCACTGAGACAAACAGGATGCTACACTAGCTGGAACTTTGGTAAGGCTCGCCCAAGGTATTTTGTTGCCTTTGTGGAGATGAAAAGCAAGATGGCACCAGTATTGACCCAATTTAATGTGTACAGCTCACCCAAGTTTTAAGTTCTTTAGTCTGAGGGCTTTTTTTTTTTTTTTTTTGTCTCACCACTATCGCAGGCTTGTTAGTGAGGACACAGGAGAGAGCCTTCTCAGGAGCTGGTCCTACAGCTTGTCTACATTGACAGAAAACCCCATACTCACCCCATATTTGTGGCACAGTTACCACATGACATTTTCGATGATGCACATTTTCACTGGGGTTTATGTATTATCCACAGTTTACTCCGCATTTGAGGGGGAAACCCCTGTGTGGCATCTGTGGATTGGCTCAGGTATGAAGTGGGGGAGCAGGACTTCTGGTGGATGAGGACTCTGTTCTGGAGCTTTACAAATGTTTTTTCGATTGTTCGCATATCTGGATAAGTGTATCTCCACTTATACAGTAATACAGTACTCTGGGACAACATATATTTGCATGCACCAGTGAAAAGGAAAAAAACAACAGAGCAACCCTGGTCATGTGGCCAGAAATAGTACGACGTATAGGACACATGATCTGTGTAGGCCAATCCTTTTACTCTGACACAACTAACAGTGTGGCCGGATACGTTGATCTACAATTATAGAAGCCTGGTGTGTGTGGCATTTATAGGACCTCTGCGGATCAAAAACATCTGTTGTGGCTACAAGGTAGGTGCAGGGTTTCCCACCACTGTAGACAAGCCCTTAGGCGTTGGAACTCCCCTCATAGGAGATTCAGTTAGCCCCCTTTCTGTTCTCTTTCTGCCAGCAGGCCAAGTCCTTTTATTTAGGAAGCATATTCAGGGGTAACCATGTTGGCCATACATACATACAACAAATTCCAAAATCCACAAAACAGCAATAACTTTATAGGACCAACTAAAAAGCACAAATACATCATACAAGTGTCGAAGCTCCACTGGCTTCTTCATCACATTTTATGTTTATTGCCTGGATTTTATGGCTCTTTGCTTCCCAGTTCCCACATGGGCAAAGAGGGGAATGGCCTCCGCCTGCACTGATATCTGTCCAGACCATTTTAACTAACAACAAAAGCAACATCTTAAAACAAAATGTAAGTCTGTGACTCTAACATCATAATTTTTTCCCTTCTCCTGTATGATTTTTAATACGTTTGCTTGATGAAGAAGCCAGTGGAGCTTTGAAAGGTTGCATGATGTATTTTGTGCTTTTTAGTTGGCCCAATAATGGTATCACTGTTTTGTGGATTTTGGAATTTGTTGTTTTTTATTTAGGAAGGTCTTTGTCTCTTAACTAAATAAGTGGCAGAAGTGTTTTTAAATAGGTTGTGTTGTGCTTTTACCCTTTTTACTATGTTTAAAACTCAGCTCTTTTAGCTTTGCACTTTTAATATAATTGTTTACTTAATTGTTTTCCAGCTTTTGCATGAAGGTATATTCGCTATACTTTGTTTTAATTTGTTGTAAGCCACACTAGGACAAGTCTGTATGTTCTGTCTGCTAAAAACAAATGAAATACTACAGCCAGATGTTCCAAACATACCTAAATAATTCTGCAGTGTTTTTGTATTGACAAATTTGCATAATTTCAATTATTTTGAGTAATCCTATGTTTTCTTGTTGGGCTTTTTTTTTTTATCAAATAATTTTTATTACAATTATTATCCATTATCCAACATTTATATACAGTCACATAATTCACACATCTCCTATATACAATGAATATATACAATGAATTAAAATAATCGACTTCCCCTGTAAAAATAACTCAAGGGGTTTTTCCTTACGGTTATCTTATTGTAACTTCCGTTCTTTCTCAGAAGAGAAAAAAAAATTGTACTCCTATTTTATTATACAAACTCCAATATAATTCGCTTTACTTTCCTTTCATCCTTATTGTCACCTATGCTTTCTCGTAGACCATATTACGATCTTCTCTCCTACTTTTACACACATATAACCATATTCCACCTTTTTTTACAATAGCTAGATACTGGGGCCCACTCCATTTCTAATTTCTCTGTTGTTCTTTTATTTAATATATGAGTTAATTTATCATTATCTCTCATTTCTATAACCTTTTCCAACCAATCATCTATTTTCGGTGCTTCTTTACTCTTCCATCTTGTGGCGGCCGTTATACGTGCCGCCGTGCATAGGTACAGCAGTATTCTCCAATGTTTCCTCTCTGCTTCCCTCTCTATCATTGATGTAATGTTCAATAGATAAAATTTTGGATTGAGATCAAATTGTATGTCGAATATCTTCTGTATTATTGTATGTATCTTTGACCAATATTTACGCATATCTCGACAGTACCACCACATATGCATTAGTGTGCCCGTCACTTTCTCACATTTCCAACACATTTTTTCCTTGACTCCGAATATTTTATTCAGCTTTGCCGGTGTTAAATACCATCTATTACTCATCTTAAAATAGTTCTCCTTCAGAGCCTGACAGGCTGTGAACTTTGTAGTCTGTCTCCACGCCTTCTCCCACTCATCCATGGTAATTATCTCCCGCACATCATTAGCCCATTTGGTCATTGCCTCCCTCACCGTCTCGGTTTCCAGTTGTCTAGATAATAGCAAATTATACAGTTTGGCTACTTTCTTTTTTCCTTCTCCCCATATAATTTTATCAACTTCCGTCTGTTCCTCCAAAAAACCAAAATTCTCTTTATCCTGCTTGTATCTGTTATTTATCTGTTGGTATGTCAACCAGTTTATTTCCCAGCCATCTTCTTTTAACTCATCTTTTGTTTTAATTTCTACCGCTTGTTCATTCTTTTTGAGTAAATCTACATATCTCATCCACTTATTTACTCCTCCTGTTGTTCCCCATCTACCAAAAAAAGCTTCCACTGGGGAGAGCCAGCCTGGTAATTTATTGTAATACAACAGCTGTATCTTATTCCAATTTTGTAGCAGGGCTTTCCTTATAATGTGGTTATTAAAGTCCTTATGCACCGCAGCTTTACCATATCCAAGATAAGCGTGCCAACCCAATCGTAAGCCTGCTCCTTCCAACGTAAGTAGTTTGTGATCTTCCAGTTTAATCCATTCGGAAGCCCATATCAAACTACAGGCTCTGTAATACAAGTTTAAATCCGGTAAAGCCGTTCCGCCTCTTTCTGGTCTTTCTAACAGGGTCTGCCATTTTATTCTTGGCTTTCTGCCATTCCATATGAAGTCACACAAGTCCCTTCTCCAAATTTTGAATGGCTTCTCATTTGTAAGAATTGGCAGGTTTAGAAACAAGAACATTATCTGAGGGAGTACCGACATTTTAACTGTCGCTATGCGGCCCAACAAAGACAGGTTTAGTTTTTTCCATTTGTTTAGTTCTATTTTTATTTTCTCCCATGTTTTCTTATAGTTATTGTCACACAAATCCAAGCTCCTTTTAGTAATCCAAATCCCCAAATATCTCACTTTCTTTTCAATTTTGCATTGTGAGAGTCTTTCCAAATTTTCTTCTTCTTTTTTCGTAATGTTCTTAGTTATTATTAGGGTTTTCTCCCTGTTAATTTTAAAGCCTGCAAATCTCCCGAACTCCACGATGCTTTTCATCAATCTGTCTATATTCTCTAGAGGATCTTCCAATACTATTGCCAAATCGTCAGCGAACGCCATGACTTTGTATTCCTGGTTTTTTATTTTCAGTCCTTGGATTTCTTTATCCTTTCTAATTTTATTCATTAAGATCTCCAAAACGATAATAAACAGCAACGGTGACAAGGGACAGCCCTGTCTTGTCCCTTTTTGTATCTCTATCTCTGTTGTTTTTTCTCCGTTTATTATAATTCTTGCTTTTTGGTTTACATATATTTTTTCTATATTTGCAGATATGAATTGTCCAAATCCTATTTCTCTCATCGTTTCTCTTCAGATCGTATAAATCTTTCGCCCTTGTTGGGCTTTTTTGTGGGAGGGTTGTTGCTGCTGCTTTTTCTTTTGGGGGAAGAGGGGTCTGGTAACATTATCAGTTTTGTTTTCTTGTATCGATAGGTACAATGAAGAAATAGAAATCCTATTTCAGCCAATTAAAATATTATTCAGACACCTCTTGAGTGCTGGATATTTACATGCATATGAATAGTATACAGACATAAAGGCTAGAAACTTCATTGCTGCTGTTTTTTAAAAAATGAATACAGAAGAAGATGAATCCTATTACAGTGTTCTGGATTTCTGTGGAATGACAACAAACAGATAGCCCTAATAATAGCTCTTTCCTTGCTTGAATATGAGGCTATAATGGTAAATTTATTGTGTACAAAACTATATCCATGAGGTTATTTGCATACTTGGGATGGGCTCCCAAGTGCCAGGTATCCACTCTTGTATACAGTAGTAGAGAAATAAGATACACGTGCCCTTTGTAATTATTTGCTGGTAGCATGTAGGCATTTGTCAACCTGCATAAATAACTTCCCTTAAGGTAAGTTGAATGAATGAGTGTTCTCAAACCATTCCTTCTCTTAGGAAACACATTAACATTGATTTAAATTGTTTTCAAATCATTTTAAGAATTTCAGAGATATCCAGACAAGATTTCATCAGAGGATAATACTGGAGCAGCTTTCCCCAAACAGGTTGGCCTACATCTCCCATCATACCTCAGCCAGAATGGCCATAGGTAATAGACTATCTGGAGATGCCAAGGTTTTAAAAGGCTGTGATGGTTTTTATTAAGCTGTCTTGTAGATGCTGATAGAGGAAAGGCCAAGGTTCAACTCAGGAGCAAGCAATTTGTCACTCTCCAGATGTTGAAGAACTACAACTCCCATCAGCCCTACTCACCAGAACCAACTGTGAGGGGTGGGATTTGCGGTATAGCGACATCTGTAGGGCCAGTAGATACAGGGCACTAGGGCCCTTGTTTAACCCCTTTGAGTCAATACTGTTGACAAATCCAAGTACCAGGCTTGAATCACTGATATTGGGTTGTGGTTTACTGGCATTACAGACTGATAGAGCAATGCTAGGCTTGCTTATTCAAATGTACAGCTCACTGTGTTCAATGAAGTCGCTGTTACATGAAACACGCATTTCCATGGGAAAATCCACTCATGAAATTGATCTTACAAAGGGGAATAGTGACTCAAATGACAAAACGAGAAGCTGCATAATGTATGAGATCTTTACCCTATGTATACAGGTGGAGCCAGGAAAGACACGGAAGTCAGATGTCCAAAAATAACTGAAGAAGCTTTATTGACCTAAGTGAGACATTCACACATGACACACATTTATTTAAACAAGCAAACAAGACTACCAGAGTAGGGCAAGAAATAGTTAGAAGGGAATTAGGCTAGGGATTTGAGGTGATACTGATACTGTAGCTGGTCTCCTCGGGAGCAGGGGTATTACTTTCAAGTACCAGCAACAGAAAGTGGGGTGGGTAGATCTTAGGAAGGGGTGGTTAGGATTAGGAAGCTGAGATTGGAGCACCTAACTTGGCAGGGAGGCTGATCAAGGGTTTGGGATACATTAGTAGAAGTGAGAGGTATTGGAGATGGGAGGGGTAGGAGCTGGAATAGAGAGATGTGGATTCGGGAGGATATAGAAACTGAACCAAAGAACTCAAGTTTTTCAGGGTTTTTATAAGAAAAATTCCTTTGAAGGTCCACTCTAGAGCAAAGGGACATTCAGATAACTCTCAGTTGTAAGTGACTGACTGGCACGTTCCCTTTGACTAGGGGAGGTGGGGATGGGGCTTTGATTTGCAAGCTAATGAAATCTATCAACACTGTAGATAGCTGTCAGCCAAGTCCTGCATGTTACAGGAAGAGATGCCTTGTTTCACAAAGGAATGCTGCATGATTGTCATTAAGGTGTGAATGTTTAGATAATTTATTAAGCCCATTTCCTCAGCAGAGTATATGCATGAACTTTCCTTGACTCCTATTTCCCAGAATACCTTTGTTTCTATCAGCCTGTGGATGGCCCAGTTACTGGCCAAATTAATATTGCCAATTAAACATTGAGCCCAAATCAGAATGATAGGATATGCAGTAGGATTACAATAAGTATCAGGATGGTGGGATATGCAGTGGGGTTATATCACTTCCGAGGGAGTCACCTGGGATTGCACCCTTAACAGACAAAGAATGGTTGTTTTCAATTTTTCATATGTTGCTCTTTATTTAATGAAATTCCACAACAAGTCATATAACACCAATTAACACAAGGAGGTATGAAAAATCCAGTAAAAGCATAAAAAGAGCAATAAAACATTAAACACATACAATAGCAGTGAAAATAATAGTACAATCAAGATATAAAACCAGCAGAGCAATAAAACAATTATTATTATCTATTAAAACTGAGCTCAGGTGACAAGCTCAAAGGCTGAAGTCTTTGCGTGGTCACCTGGTCCCTAAAAGGCAAAATTCAGCACTAGGCTATACACCTGGTGGAATTCCACACACTGAGCCCTGTGATTGAAAATATTCTTTCTGCAAACACACCCTGCCTAGTTTCAAGAGTATGTGGTCTGCAGTGATGATCAGGCTTGTGTGGGAGTAGGGTGGTCCAACGCCACTTGGTGCACAACTCAAAAATGTTACTTTTTTGGACTACAGTTCCCAGTATACCCAATGGCTATGCTGGATGGAAGATTCTGGGAGTTGTAATTGAAAAAAGTGACTTTTCCAGTTTCTCACACAAGGCTTTGAAAGTAAGCAACTGTGTACACTCCAACATTTCACAATTAAAACCTGAGACACAGGTGGCCAAGCAACATCAGAACACGGTCAAGATGGCAAAAGTTATCAATGAAGAACAATGCACAAGCTAGGAGATGCCACAGCAGTTTGCTTTTGTTAGAGTCTACAGGGAAGGGCAAGATTCTGGCCCCTTCTCTCCTCTTTCCTCTTGACGAATTAACTGAGTGCAAATTACTTTTGCACCTTAAACTCCCTTTGCAGCAGTTGAAATAAGCAGAGGACAAAGGGGAAAAGTGGGAGGAAGAGAGAGGAACTGGGACATTTTAAAAGCTGCTGAAAATGCAGAGGATTAATCAGGACTGTCCCTGCCAAATCAGGACAGTTGGAAAGTGTACAGCTGGCAATTGGAACTGTGCTCAGAAACAGACTGTCAGCCAGTGCTGTTGTTTAAGGAAAGATGTGACCTCTTCACCCACCTCCAATTAGCAGGCTAGAGACTGCTTTTTGAGCTAATTTTTGTTTTTGAGACAGCTCCATGAACAATGCATTGTAGTAATGTAACCCGGAGGTTACCAGAGCATGAATCACTACAGCCAGCTATTTCTGCCCACAGAATCTGGACTCTGGCAAGGAGCAAGTGAGGACCAAGTAGGTGTGATATTAAGTGTGGACTGTGGGGGTATATATTTTATATGAAGAAGGGCTCAAGACAAACAACACAATATCATGCTCACCCACTGCTCCTACAGAAGCCAGCTGGACTGGCAGTTCAATCTAAACTTTGACTGTGGAGATGTGACAGCATTTCTACAACCTCACCTGAGAGCAGCTGGCAGGCTTAAGGGGGTGCAGAGCAGGCTGTCTGGAACATACAGGTCTGTCCTTCACCAGAAGACAGGACTGACATAGTTGCCTGCTCAGTACCACTCAGTATTTACTGCCTGAGGCATTTGCCTCACTCTGCTTCACGGTAGGGCCAGCCCTACAAAGGCCTTAAGTTCAATTTCTGGCATTTTCAGGTTTTGGTTTTTTAAAGGGTTCAGGCAGGGGGTGATGTGAATGAAGGACCTCTGGCTGAAGCCCTGGAAAGCTGCAACTACCAAAAGCAGTCAAGCAGTAGTACCCAATTAGATAGATAGTAGGAACTGAAGTAGGGATGCAAATCATCCAGCCCACTCAAGAATGTTGGACCACAACTCCCACCATCCCTCACCATTGCTTATGCTAGCTAGGCCTGCTTGGATTTGCAGTCTAGCAACAGCTGGAAGATTCCCATACCATCCAACTTTTCACAGATAAAAGTGGGATGTGTATGGCCAATCAACATCGAAGTGTGTTTGAAATGGCGAAAGTTATTAATGAGGGAAAATACATAAGCTTGTGCAGCAGTTTGCTTTTGCCTGAGCCAACTGGGAAGGGGAATTTCTGCCCCCAGCTCTCCTCTCTCCTCTGCTGAGTTAACGGAGTGCAAACTACTTTTGTAACATGAACTGAGTTTGAAATGGCAAAAGTTATTAATGAGAGAAAATACATAAGCTTGTGCAGCAGTTTGCTTTTGCCTGAGCCAACTGGGAAGGGGAAATTCTGCCCCCAGCTCTTCTCTCTCCTCTGCTGAGTTAACTGAGTGCAAACTACTTTTGTAACATGAACTGAGTTTGCAGCAATTCAAGTAAACTGCGGACAAAGGGGGGGATAGGTAGAGGAAAGAGAAACTGGTACATTTTAAAAGCAGCTAGAAAAGGTGAGATGGCAGAGGATTGATTGGGATTGTCCCAACTAAATCAGGACAGTTGGAAGGTATGGATTCTCACCTCTAAACTAAGGTATGCAGACGAGTAAAAAATGTTTCTTTCCCATGGCAGAAGTAGCAATGAAGTGAGAGTCCAAAAATCCTGAATGGGCATCACCTTGTGTTTGTACTTTGCTAGGGGTGGGGCCCTGAACTTCCTTTGTTCCTCTACAGCTAAGGAAGTGGTGGCAAATCACCTTGGCAGTTTGCTTTTTATCCCTTCCAGTCAGTTCTTCAGTGCCCAGCAGAAGAGAAGCATGAATTTAAACATTGCCCTCCTCACACTTGGAATTGTGACAGCTCATCATATATCTGAGGGTAAGTCCCAGCTAAGTATGTTTAATCCGTACTTGATCTGTGTGAAGAAAAGGCTTAATTAAAAGCAATGTTGTCACTTGAGAAAATTTGCTGTTTGAAATCATGCATCAGAAAACCTAGGTTTGTATTAATGTTATATAAAGCTGTGGCGAGATTGTTTGGAAAGCGTTTTTGTATTCATCAATACATAAATAAGAATGGATGTCCACCCTGAATAATCTAGAGATTTTGGAGAAGAGAATAAACAGCAACAGTTTAAACAAAGAAACATGAGAACTGGACAAAGGTCATCAGCACTGGCTATCTATAGCCAGAAAGTTTTGCTTTAAAATATAGGACAATTAGTGAGGTGTCATGTTTGCCTTTTGAAGTGCAAAACTTTGGTGAGCTGAGTAGTGAAGGAGAGGTTGAGGAAACAGGGTGCCTTGAAAAACAGCTGTGAGCAGCTGCAAATTTTATTTGAGGAAAAGTGCTTAATCTTCTGCCCATTTCTCACTTCAGCCCACTTAACCTGAATCTTTTTCTTCCATCTGTTCCTGTTTTCTTTGTAGTTAAAAAAAAAATGAAGCTATATTAAACTTTGGTTCCTCTAATCAAAATGCCCTACGCCTTGTTGGCATTATATGCTTTTCTCAGTATTTGCTTTAACTTTTGTAAGCTGTTTGAGAAAAAGGCATCATATAAGTAAGTTTAAGCAACAATGACGCTTATATGAAGAATATGTCAAATAAGCAGGTTGGAAAGACTTCCTTAATATTTTTGTCTTCCGTCTTATACACTTTGGCTGCAATCTGGTGCAAATGTGTAATATTAGGCATGTAACACTATCACATCAGACAAAACACATCCTGCCGTCATAGCTGGGTAAGACTCAGAGCACATTCTAAATGCTTGGAATAATGTGCCAGCTCAGCCATTCATGAACTATGATGAGAGCAGTACTTTGTCAACATCTAGAGAGCTGCTGGTTCCTCAACCCTAGCCTAAAACGCAAGCCGCATGACAAAACAGATAAACATGGCTTATGAAAACCACTTCTGAGTTGAAGCCCTGGGTGAGCTCTAGTTCAGAACAAATTCTATTTTAAAGTACTGTACTGATTTTTGCCTTACCAATGCTCTTCAACTAATAATGCTAGGTAGAACCTTCCCCTTCAAAATGTCAGTAGGAAGAGAGAAAGGTCATATTACAGGTGGATTGATTCAATCAAGGAAGACAGACCGAGCTGGGCAGTTGATGACCAGAGCTCTTGGGAGAGCTCTCATTCAAAGAGTTGCCATAAGTCAAGGTTGACTTGATGACAAATGACAACAACAACAGCAAAATGTCTTGGGCTTGTCCTGCTCCTGCTGACTGCAGTGAAATATGCTTTCAGCAAAGTAGCCTAGGAATCATAGCCCTTAATCAATGTAGTGCAGAGTTGTAGGTACATACATTTCTTTGTTGTTGTTGTTATGCATAATTTTTATTAGAGAATAAAATAAAAAATAAAATAAACTGTACTTTCCCAAAAAAGAACGATCAAAAACGATATATGAAAAGATACATTCAATAAAAATAAACTTAGTTTCTTTAGCATATTTGTCTGTGGGTCATTTCCTGTACAATTGTAACTGTTCATTGTTAAATATAAAGTAATATATCATTCCATTCTTTAAAAAATACACACATTGATTACCAATTGTTTTGACTTCCCACCATCCACTTACTGAGTCTTTATGTATGTAATTCCATTCCATTTCTAATAATACAATGCTACCTACAGATTGAAGTTTACATTTATACCGGGCCAATGTTGTAGGATCTTAGTACTCCCTACTCCTTTCCAGCATTCTTGGTGACTAAAGTTCCCTCTTTCACATTGTAAGAGAGTTCGTCCATCTTTATCATGTTCATCAGTTTCAAGAGCCATCCATCTGTTGATCTCCAGTTTTCCACTTTTGAGCAAAGGGTAGCCTGGCTGCCATCATCATACATATCAATGCTTTTTTTCTTTTGATTTCAGGCTTGGTTCATCTATAAACATAGTCTGGAGATAATTAATAGGCAGGGTTCGTTGATATTATTGGCCACTTCCTTCAGGATACTGTTAATACAGTAGGATAAGGATGTGGCTTTTGAGATATGCAAATCTTGTGGCTTCTTTTCCAGGCAACCCTCCATTTATTAAAAGTGCATTCAGTGAAAATAAACAAGAGCTTCCTGGTGGGTTAGAAAGAATGTTCAAGGAAACTGCAGCTCAAGAGCACAATTGCATCCAAGGTCCAGCTGAGAAGACACGAGACTAGATGAATTTAATCCCTTGCAGCCTAGGGACATTATCCTTGCCTTGGCCTAACTTTATGCCAGTATTGTGGTTGTACCCTGGAGGAGTGTGTGCTTTCTGCAACCGGACTTGTTTATCTAGGATTGGCCTTTTTAGTCATCAGCGCGCTTGCAGAAAGTGCAGGCTGAGTCCTTCCTGAATCTTTGTTTGCGAAGAAAAGCCAGAGAGAGAGATCCTGTGGAATTCTGGGATTTGCCATTTAGGGAGGGACAATTAGAATTATCAGCTAGAGAGCTCTAGTGTTTCACCAGACTACAAACTCCAGTATCCCAAACCATGTTGGCATGATACTTAAAGTGGGATCATAGTGCTACAATCCTGTAATATGAAAGGGCCCCAGTTCTGTTGGTAGATTGTTCTGACAGAAGATCTCTGTGATCAGCTGACAGAAGAGGCTTGTGGCTAGTCCTAATCCTCTGCAGACAGTGCATCACTGTTAATAAGATATAAGCCCCACAGAATTCCTCTGAGTAAATAATATACACAGGACAATGCTGTGAGTTTCTTTCCTCACCCACATTTGTGAGAAATATGCCACTTGAACCGCACTTTCAGTTCCTGTCATTGTATGTATGTATGGCATTTATACTTCTCGGGCCCCGTATCCACAGAGGATATATTCTGAGATGCACACATCCCTGTGGATACTTGAAACAGTGGATAATAGGGAAACCTATTATTTTCAATGAGACAAACACCAGAGCGTTGACCATAGAATCACATTGGAGGACATAGAAATGCATAGAGATAACATTTTTCCCCCCTGGATGTGGATACATGAAACCATTCTGTGCCCTCAGGTCATTTCTGATTTATGGTGAACCTATCACAGGGTTTTCTGAGGCTGAGAGTGCGTGACTTGCCCAAGGTCACCGAGTGGGTTTCCATGGCCATGGTGATTCGAACACTGGTCTCCAGAGTTGCAGTCTAACACTCAAACCACTACACAAAATCTGTAGACAAACCATAAAAGCAGCACCACCCAGCATTAAAAGCCCATCTCAGTCAGTTTCTAAAATTTAACTTGCTGGCAGAGAGCAAGAATGGAGCCATCTTAGCCTTCCTAAGGAGGGAGTTCCAAAGTCAGCACCCGAGAAGCAGCCACCGAGAAGGCTCTCTCTTGTGTTTCAACCAAATGAGCCTGAGAAGGCAGTGGGACAGAGAGAAGGCCCTCTCCAGAAGATCTCAGAGCTTTATTGGGCTCATAAAGGGAGACACAGTCCTTCAAATAGCCTGGACCAAAGCCATATAGGGCTTTATAGATCAAACCCAGAACTTTGAATTGTGCCTGGAAAACAGACCAGCAGTCAGCCAAATAATTTAAAACCAATATGTTAAAAAAGCCAGAGCACTTTCAAGGACCAAAGGTCATGCAGAATAGGATTGTCAGAGTGAAGACTGGAAAGGACTCCTGTATCTTTAACGGTTGTGTTGAAGTGGGATATTCAGCACGTATCATTTGTTACTTGGTTGCATGATAAGCAACACCTGCTGAAATTCCTCCTTCTACTACACCATAAAAGATACAGGAGCTCTCTTCAGTTTTCCATCTGGCAACCCTAAGCAGAACCATTTTAGCTGCATGCTGGAAGCCCAGAGGAGAAGGAGCCAATCTAGTTTCAATTGGCAGGGAGTTCCACGGTTTGGGTGCTGCTGCAGAGAAGGCCCTGTCACATATAAATACCAACCTAGTCTTGCAAGGTATTGGGACAGGCAACAAGGCCTTGGCAGTGAATCTCAAAATTCAGGCAGGCTACATAGGTGAACACAGGTGTTCTGGCCCCCAGATTTTATGTATTTTGCAAATAAAAAACACAATGGGAAACTTTGTTTACATCTCAACCTAGTAAAGGAGTGGACAATGTGGGGTCAGTAGGCCCCATGTGATCCCAAGATCATTTTGAAGTTCCAAGATCCCTTCAGCACCAAATAACTGTTTTTACTACATATCCCTCCCACCTTCTAGGGAGCATGGGGAAATTTCACTATGCTTCCCCCACCCCACATGGCTGTTTTAGGTTTGGGAGAAACCTGTTTTTAAACCAGAAAGTAAGTAGAAGCTGACCTCTGGTTTACTTTGTGTTTCTAAAAAAGGCTTCTCCTGGGCCCAGAACTATTCAGGGGGTTAAAAGCACAACAGAATTGCTTCATGCTCCCTAGAGGGGATGGGCGAGCATTTTAAGTTTTACATTTTTTTAATGTAAAAAAAAAGGTAGTGGTGTAGTAAGTAGAAAAGTGTGGCCTACTGATACTGGCCTTCAACCCCGATTATCTATCCCTGCTCTAAGGGCTGGATCCATGACTCCCCATTTCAATCATAGGACGAGCATATCTCCATGGTGGAATTGTTGCAACACTAATGTGGCATTATGCTACACAGTTGTTGCTAGTTGTTTTCTCCTGGCCAGGGAAATTCTGGAAGATGCAGTACAAATAAAGTAATTTTTCCAAGTTCTGGTAAGGATGTCAGAGTGAAAACTAGAGGTGGCTTCTATAGCTTTTGTTATTATTATTTTTATTAATTTTATAATCATACATTATAATATCCAATCAATACTTATTTACTAAAGCACATAATATTATCATAAATATAACAATATTTATATTAACTAATTTCAAAAGTTAACATAAGTTCTTTACTATGATTCTTTTCAAGAATATTAATTCCCCTACCCCCCCCCCTCACCACAGTGCTCCCCTTCACCAGAGCCATTAGCTAATCTTTCCAAAATCTCATTTGTTCTTGTAGAGGTAACCTCCCATCTTTTGTCTGTAATACTTTTTTAACAAATAATTTCCAAATTTTATCAAAATCATTTTCTTTCCATATTCCTCTTCTTACTTTAATTCTACAGGTTAACTTATCATTTATTGCCATTTCCCAAACTTCTTTATACCACTCCTCCACTTGTAAATTTATTTGCATTTTCCAGTATCTTGCTATAATTAATCTTGCTGCCGTTAATAAATTTGTTATTAAATCCTTTTTTGCTTGATTCCCCTTCTCTCCATTATAAATTGACATCAATGCTATACTCGGTTTCCTTTGTATATTTATATTCAAAATATTCTCTATTTCTATAGATCATTTCCCAAAACTGCTGTACGTATTTACAGTTCCACCACATATGCATATATGTACCTATTTCTTGACAACCTCTCCAACAATATTTAGAATTATTCTTATCTATATTATGTAATCTTGCTGGTGTCAAACACCATCTCCATATTATTTTATAGTCATTTTTTTTATCTGTATTGACATATTTTTAATTGTCTTTGTTTCCAAATTTTATCCCATTCATAATCTCTCATTTTTTGTTTCAAATCTTCCTCCCGTATTCTCCTTAAATATTCTACTTTGCCTTTATTATCCTTATTTTTAACCAATATTTTATATAATTCACTTGTAATACCTTTCAAACTTTTGTTATTATCCATCTTTTCACCTTTTGTCACCAAATCTTCACATTTTGTAAACTCCCTTATTTCTTTATTATTCTTTTTCCAATTTTTAATCCATTGTTCTAATTGTATGCAATTAAACCATGAAATTTTCATTTCATATAATTTCTCTCTTATACTCCCTTAACATATCTCAACTGATTAGCTTCATAATATCCTTTTATATTGGGAAGCCCAAGTCCTCCCTCCTTCTGTGATATATACCAAAATAATTTATTTAATCTTGTTCTATTCCCTTCATTACAGTATTTATTCAACATATTTTGCCATTTTTTCAGTTCTACTTCTGATATTTTTATTGGTAACATTCTGAACAAAAAATTTATTTTAGGTAATATTTTCATTTTAACTAAAGCTACTCTTCCAAACCATGATAGTTGGATATTTTTATATTCTTCCAACTTCTTTTCCATTTCTTTCCTTAATACCATAATATTTTTCTCTTCTAATTCCTTTAAATCTTTGGTAATATTTATTATTAAATATTTAATATTACTTTTTAATCTTACTTCTAATTTTTTTCTCTTTTATAAATCTATTTTCTTCTTCCTTAGTATAATTAAATAACATCAATTCTGATTTATTCCAATTAACCTGTAAACCTGTCATCTCCCCAAATAATTTTAAATGTTCTTTGATTTTTCCTGTTCCGTTGATCAACTCCTTAATTGTTAACAATGTATCATCAGCAAACAAACTTATCTTGTGTTTTGTTTCTAATCCACTTCTTTCTATACTATTATCATTTCTTATCACATTTGCTAGAATTTCTATTACCATTGCAAACAGTATTGGAGAACGTGGACAACCTTGTCTCGTTCCTCTCGTTATTTTTATCTGTCTTGTTATTCCATCATTAACCATCACTGTAGCTGTGTTATGGGAATGTATTAATCCTCTAAACCTCTTCCCCATTCCAAATTCTTCTAATATTATTTTTAATGTTGGCCATTCCACACAGTCAAATGCTTTAAATATATCTAATGCTAATATCCCTGCTTTTAATTTTGTTTTCCTGGTTATATGTATTTTATTTAACACCCTTCCTATTAAATTTGACATTTGTCTTCCTTTCACAAACCCACACTGATTGTTTAATATATATTTAGACATACAACTATTCATTCTCTTTGCCATTATTGCTGACAGTAACTTTGCATCTTGATTTATCAATGATATAGGCCTGTATGATCCAGGGTCCATCAAATCCTTATCTGGTTTTAATATCAATATTATCAATGATAGTTGCCATGATGGAGGGGTTTTATCTCCCATTATTATATTATTATATAATTCTAATAATTTAGATATTAACTTCTTTTTAAATACTTTATAATAATCTGGTCCTAACCCATCCTCCTGGAGCTTTCCCACTTTTTAAATTATTTATTGCCTCCTCTACTTCCATTTTCATAATTGGTTTTTCTAATAAATCCCTATCTTCCTCTTCTATTTTAATCTTCCAATTTCCCCCTACATATTTTTCTATTTGTTCCACTGGTTTGTTTCCTGATTGGTACAAGTCTTTATAAAACTCCTCAAAATTTTTAAATTTTTCCTTCATTGTTCTATGCATTTTACCTGATTTATCTCTAATACCAATTATCATATTTTCCATTTTCTTCTTCTGTGTGGATCTAGCCAACATTTTTGAATTTTTATTACTAAATTCAAAATACTCCCTTCTTAAATAGATTAAATTTTCCTGTACTTCATTTACTTCCATTTTATCCAATTCCTCCCTCTTTGCTCATAACTCAGTATAGGTTTGTTTTTCCTTATCTAGTATATATTTATTTTCCAATAATTCTATTTCCCTTTCTAATTGCCTTTTTCTCTCTTCTTGCCTTTTTTTAAATTAAAAGTTTCTTTTATGCATATTCCCCTTGTCACAGCTTTCATAGTATCCCACAAAATTCCTTTTGACACTTCTTTATCATTTAATACCCATAAGTCTTGCCATTCATGCTCAATTTTTTCTATTATTTTTCTATAATTTAAAATTTTTGTATTTAATCTCCACCTTTTCACCTGTTCGTAATCTCTCTTCATTATAATCTCCACATTGACCAAGGCGTGATCTGTTACTTTTATACTTTCTATCTCTGAATTTATAATTTTATCAATCAATTTTTTTGATACAAAAAAATTCTTTTATCAATTTATCAAGTTATCAATTCTTGGATAACTCCTATGTACCACTGAAAAATATGTATATTTCCTTTCATCTCCCTTTACCAATCTCCACACATCTTTCAACCCCTTTCTTTTTATTATTTTATTTAAATTTGTAATATTATCATATTTATCACTTAATTAATAATTTATCTTTTATTCTTTCCATTTGCATATTCAAGTCTCCTGTTACAACAATATTTTGTTCTTGCATATCCCCCATTTCTCATGAAATATTTTCTCATAAAATTCCTCCTGTTTATCATTTGGAGCATATACATTCATTAGAACATATTTATAATGCAAGTTCACCTTGCATTATAATATAGCTTCCATCGTCATCTTTTTTCACCTTTTTAATGACAAAATTACATTTTTTGCTATTAATATTGCTACACCTCTAGCTATTGTGTTTCCAAATGCTTTTTCATAAACTCTTTACCCAATTCAATTTCAATTCATTTACTCCTTCCCTTTTTTGATGTGTCTCTTGCAAAAATATTATATCTGCTTGATCCTTCTTCAATAACGCTTCAATCCTTTTTCATTTTATTACCGTGCCAAGGACATATACATTTAAGGTTGATATCTTTAATTTATTAACCATTAGATTCTCTATAAGATCCTCTGGCTCCAAAAAGTGACCTTCAGCTTCTGTAGCTTTAATGGTTGTATATAAACCATTCTTTAATGGTTGTGTAGAAACCATTCAGCTTCTGTAGCTTTAATGGTTGTGTAGAAAAGGGATATTCAACAGTTGTTGCTTGTTACTTGGTGCTTGACTAGCAGCACCTGCTGAATTTCCCTCTTATACACAGACAATAAGGTTCCTGAGCCCTCTCCAGTTTTCATTCTGGCAGCCCTAGGTTATGATGATATCACTGCCCATGTCAGAACTACTCTTCTTTTAAAATATAGGGTAATATTAAGGGTATCTACACCTATAAAAATTTTCCTACTCTGTTGTTCCTCTCAGAAAACTGTGGGCTTGTCTATATGAAGCAATAAAATGTGGGGTGGTGTGCAGTAATGCCAATTCACAGCAGCTTCTATTTGTCTTAATGGGTTTTTTTTTTTAAGATCGCAGGCATGCTGTTACCAGCCAAGACACCCTTAATAATTTGGCCAACGGTGGCCTTTCCAGAGTGTGGCAAGTAAACCAGGAACTCCCACAAACCAGGAATCCCAAGGACTAGCACTGAGACTAAGTCACATATGCACCAGGGAGGGGGCATTACAAATTCCAAAGAAAGGTAACATGAAGATCAACTACTTGCCTGAACATCTGGCTAATCCAATCAAACTTAGCTGAGGTACTCAAGGTTTGTAAAGAGCTGTCTTACCCCTACCTCCCTGCAAACAAAGAGGGTTGTTTCCTCCATTCAGTTTCAAAGTATTAACACATTAAGGGTTGTTAATGTATCTGGAGTGTCTATTGCCTTAGCTTTAGAACCTCTGAAAAGCATTGTCTTTCACTCTAAATCCCATCCCCTGAAGGAAAATATTAGGTATAAAAACCCCTTCAAAACAACACCAAATTTTCTACAGCTCCTCCTCCTACATCCATGCTGCCAGTTTGCTGATAGACCCTCAGAGTGCAACGTTGAGCCTCCATTGCTGCAGGAATCTCTGCTCTATGGGACAGGTGTCATATCTCCCCAAAACTCGCTTCACTTTATTCCTCTGTCCTAATACTTCCTACTTATTTTGCTAGCCTTGTGTGAGTGCTTGAAGCCCAAATGTGTGCGCGAGTGCTGTTACAGTAGGACCACCATATCTGCTGATTCATTATCCACTGATTCACTTATCTGCAGTTTCAGTTTCAGCACAGCCACCATAGAGTCTTCCTAGAAAATGCATCTTCTCTAGCCATTTTCTAGGTCCTCCAAGGCAATTATATGGTATTTTAAACTGGAAGTCCCATTATTTTCAATGGCATTCACTAATCTCCACGGTTTTCAGTATCCCCCCCCCCGAAACTAATCCCCTGTGGATACGGAGGTCTTACTCTATTATTATTTTCCAATAAAGATCATTTAATTGTACTACTAGCATGCTAGTCTCTCCCTGAGTACTGGTATACACAGGTCTAAAGATCCTGCTCACTGCCCACCTTTTGCATTGTCAAGTTGAGTATATTAATTCGTCAGATTAATATCGATACTTTAGAGAGTCTCAATGGACCCAAGTGTTTAGGTAACAAACACTGCATGGCAGGGGGTTGGACTGGATGGCCCTCGTGGTCTCTTCCAACTCTGCAATTCTATGATTCTATGATTCTATGATTCAATGCGAAGCTATTTGCTTTCACTGTTCCAATGGGCATGCCTGCAAATCAAGATGGCTGGTGTGAGTGAATTACTCATTTTATTTATCTCAAGTTATGCCACCAAACAGTTTTTTAAAAATGAAATTGAAGGTGCAGTCTTCTGCTTTAACAAAGAAGCAAACAAAAAAAGACTATTTTTTTCCTGTAGCGCACAATCGCTACAGCAAAAATCCAATATGGTGGTTTTGGGCACTTGTTTTGTTAGCAGGCTCTGCCCCATGAGCACATCCGACCAATCAGCTGCCCACTCTGCAAATGCACAGTGATGTGAATCAGATGTCCTAACAGGTGATGGTGCACATTCTCACACATTATTTTTAAAAATATGAGAAAAGTCACGAAGGCTTTTCTCATGGAGTATTTGGTGTTTTGGGGGGCCCTCCTTCTGAATACAGTGGATTGATGCAGGATCTCATTAAGACAAATTGTATTCTCCTCAAATTTTATGAGGAGTATTTTCACTGTATAGACAACCCCTCAGACTGTCTATGGTGAGAAAAGGGATAGAGGAAGCAATGAGAAAACACAAAAGGATTACAAATGGGTGGCAAAGTAATGTGGAAACCCCTCCCTCCATAAAATGTGAGGAAACAAGGGAAGACAATTCTACATTCAATGCCTAAAATGGAGAGAGCCAAAGCTGTATACTATATTGAAACAGACATAAAAGAGCAGAGCTATACACCAGAGGGGCAAACTTCATGGGTCCAAGTATCAGTTCCCCCCATCCACCAAATTGGTTTCTTTTCTTTGGGGGGGGGGGCTACAATAGTACATTTATTCTGCTTTTAATGCCAATTTTATGTCAATTTTGAAGAAGAAAGCAAATAATTTAGGCTAATATAGAAGTTTTTCTTTAAACTCTGATGAAACCACCACAAAGCTATTTCTTCCAGGCAGGCATAATGAAATATCACATTCTCGTATATGTGTAATTTACACTTAATCACAAAGTGTTTGAATGCCTTTATAATATTCTTTATTCTTTATTTTTTATTAATTATATTTAAATACAGAAAAAATAAAAAAACATAATTAAAACTAAAAAATCAAGAAAATGTCAATGCAATTCCATACATTTAAATTAATGCCATATCATATATTATTCCCATCGTCTCACTTTTCCCTCTGCTACCTTATACATGTATCTTTCCTTCTGAATTTCTACCTGACTTTCACTGGCTATTATATCTTAAAGACATTTCACTTTGATTTTAAATTTATATAAATAAAATTCATTCTTATCTCTTATTTATCTCCTCTAAAATTTCTCTTTATACCATACTTCTAAAAAATCTGTCCTGTATATTTTTAATGCTTAACCTGTTGGCCAAGGCCCCATACTTCTGTTATATTATATATCTATTTTATGGAAGTAATTTATTTTCCCAATATAGAGTAATTGGTGCCCATATTCCATCAATGTATTCTATAGATCTCTGATTTATCATGGCCGCTAATTTGTCAAGATCTTTCATATCTAAAAGTTTGTCCATTCATTCATCTATATTCATCTCGGTATATAAGTAGTTTTCCAGAATTTAGCTAATATTTCTGTTTCTTAAGATTATTTTCATTTGAAGAAGTTGTGATCCAAAACAGTTAGTGTTCTACCTCTGACCAACAATACATGTCCTTCAGGCAGGTAAAGAGTAGCTCAACAATGGAAAGATCTGAAGGAAAAGCAACTTCTTAGAAGAGATTGTATCTTAGAAAAGCGGTCAATGTTCACAGATAGCATCATGGGGATTTTTAGTTCCTGTTTCTCTTCTTTCATTCCCTCAGGAGGTTCATTGATATGGGTGCCAAGGGCTCAAGGAAGGGAATTTTGCTTCATCCTGCCATGTAACAAATGTTTTGGGCTCATTTTTTACATCTCTTCCTCCTTACCCATCTTTAATCTCAATTTTGAAATGCCAACCTAGGGCTCAGCTACACTGTGGCCTTAATCTGGGCCAGTCTGGAGCATTATGGACTGGACCTGGATTCAACACGATGTCAGCCACACGTATCCGGAGCAAATCCATGTCGGTATCCAGACAGGCCAACTGGGCCAACACTGCTTCAGTCCTGCTGGCCATTGTCCCTGATGCTACTGCCGTGACCTCGCCAGCCACGCACCTCCCTGTGAGAGCCTGGGCAGCACTGTTGCTTCTGTTTAAGCCAGAATAGAGCACCCAGACATATGATCAAGAAGGAGGGGGTCACTCTACCCCCTCTTCATTGATCGCACAGGCACCCTGCTCTGACCTCAGTAGAAACACTGGTGGCAGCCAGGCTCTCGTAGGGAACTGCTTGCTGAGAAGGCAGCAGCAGCTCCAAAGAAGATTAATCTCTTTCCCAGCACTGCTCAATGCAGTGTAAGGTGGATGGCACCGTGTTTGCATCTAGGCAACTGGATCAGGCCAAATCAAACCCAATCTAGCCGTTCAGACAGCAAAAGAACTAGAGGTGGTCTGGGAGTTTACTGGAAACTCCTGGAGTTTCCTGTGGTTTTCTTAAACCAGATTAATGGCTTAATAAAGTGGATTCACTGCGTGCATTGTCTGAGCACATTGCACCGGGTCCGGGGTAAGTTCAGTTTATTTCCTTAGTGTGGACAAGCCCCTGGTTGGAGGGCTACAACAATAAAGAATAAATAGGACCTAGGAGGAAAAAAATGAGCCAGTGGTTTTAGTGTTGGAATAGGACTTTGGGAGATCAGGGTTTGAATCCTTGCTCAGCCATGGTAATCCACTGGGTGATGTTTGGAATGTCACAGCCTCAGAGGAAGGCAATGGGAAGCCTCATTAACACAACTTGCCAAGAATACTCCAGGATAGGTTTGCCTTAGCATTGCTATAAATCAGAAATAACACGAAGGCACACAACAGGGAGAAAAAAACTACTGCATGCAACTGGTCATTTATGCCAACCAGTTAGCCACATCCTTCTTCACAATATTCCCTTCCCTTCCCCCTTCCACATGATTTTCTGCTTTCCCCCATGACTGCCAGTAGATGTTCTATGGTTACTAGGCACATTCAGTGCTTGTTGGCTGCTTTTGAGGTTCACCCTTTCTCCATACTTTAGTGTATAAACAGGTTTATTTATACTTTCACAAACAACTAGTTACTTGGAATTACAGTAACATGAAAGAGTTACTTTCTGGACTACTGCTCCCCAAATCCCTCAGGCAGGGAACAGTAGTCCAAATAGCAACTTTCCTATCTAAATGTTAGATAATGGCTATCAGATGTTTCAAATGCTGTTTTATGTTGTGCCTTATGTTGTTGCCTTGCATTCTGTTGTGGGTTTGGTGATAATGGTAACATGGATAGAAAGAGTGTTTTGTATCATAGGTCAGCAGTTTTTAGAATGGTGTTTGTGTGACTAAAAATAACTAGTTAGTATTTCTATTTTTGAGAAGCAAGAAAGTAAATGGTGACTTAAAAATTAAATATAGCACTAACTACTAACTACACAACATGACTCATTGGAAAAGGTGATAATGCTTGGTAAAGTAGAAGGTACCGGTAGTAGGAAAAGAAGAAAATCACATAACAGATGGATTGACTGACTCAAGGAAGCCACAGCCCTGAGTTGAGGATTGGTGCTCTTGGAGGGCTCGCATTCATAGGGTCACCATAAGTCAAAGTTGGCATGATGGCAACTAACAACGAAAATAACAAATCCAAGGTGCTGAATCCCATCCCCTGAATAGGTTCAGCACCTTAGAAATGTCCTGTAATGTTTGGACTAAATTCTGGATAAAATTCACCACCCCTCTGACATGGGAGCCACCAACTACTACTGATTGTATGAAACTAATAGCTTTTTAAAAGTAACTTTTAAAACTCTGCTATTATGAAAGTGTCCAACAATGTTGTTGGCCCCCATTAATAATTGTTCTTTCTAAAGTTGGGGTATTCATGCAACCCAGTCCAGGAATCCAAAAGAAAAGGGCAACTAGAAGGTTTTTAAAGGGCATAAAAGAAACAAATACAATAATAAAAAAGGATCAGGAAAAGTGAATATGTACAGTATATAGGCTAAGACAAAGGTAGAAATCAGGTTCTTGGACTGCCCCTCCAGCACTGACTATGCTGGTTAGGGCTGCTAGAAGTGGCAGTTCACCAACATCTGCAGGACCAATAACTTCCACCTCAGCCTGAGGTTTTCAGATGGGAGGGGGGGGAAATAACCCCTGCAGAGATCGGGAGAAACAGGGCTGTTCCGCTGCCAGCACTCCGTTTCGCACACCCATCCTTCTCCCAATTTCCATTTGTTCTCCCTCTGTCCTGCTTTCATTTTCCTTCTGCTATTTTTTACTGACGGAAGTTCTTCATTAGTAAAAAATAGCAGAAAATAGGAAAATGAAAGCAGGACGGAGGGAGAACAAATGGAGATTGGGAGAAAGACGGGGTGTGCAAAATGGAGTGCTGTCAGTGGAACAGCCCTGTTTCTCTCCCAGTCTCCATGGTGGCTATTTCCCCCATCTGAAAATCTAAAACTCAGAGGTAACCCTAACCCTCTAAATCTCTCTGGCTTTTCTTCGCAAACAAAGATTCAGGAAGGACTCCTCCCACGCGTTTTGCAAGCGCGCTGATGACTAAAAAGGCCAATCCAAGATAAACAAGTCCTGTTGCAGAAAGCACAGCAGAAGGTCTCCTTGGGTGATGTTTCTGGATTGTGATTCTTTCTGCGTTGTCGTTTCTCTTCAAGACTTGTTCAGCGTGAGTTCTCAAATAAGGCTGCAGCATTGTGGATAGTGCGTCTCCATGTCTCCCAATGTGAGGCCAGGGCGGACCATTGTTGGTGATCAATTTGGTCGAGCCTGAGATGTTGTTTTACGGAGTCCTTGTATCGCTTTTTTGGAGCACCCCTCTTACGCAGACCCGTAGAGAGTTCACCGTAGAGTACTATTTTTGGGAGGTGATGGTCCTCCTTCCTAGAAACGTGCCCTGCCCAGCGCAGCTGTGTTCTCAATATCATGGCCTCAATGCTGGTGATCCCTGCTTGCTCAAGGACAGCAACATTCGTCACATAGTCAGTCCAGTGTATATTTAGGATTGTGCATATACAGTGCTGATGAAAGTGTTCAAGGAGTCGTAAGTGGTGGCGATAGGTGACCCATGTTTCAGACCCATAAAGGAGAACAGACAGTACAATGGCTCTATACACACTGATTTTTGTGCTTCGCCTCAGGTGTTTATTAGTCCAGACTCTTTTGTAAAGTCTTCCAAATGCGCTATATGCCTTTGCTAATCTGTGGTCAATCTTGGCATCTGAGGAGATGATGCTTCCCAGGTAGGTGAACTGTTGAACAGACTTAAGCACAGATTTGCTGACAGCAATGTGGGGATGATGGTGTTCATCCTGTGGCGCAGGCTGATAAAAAAACGTCTGTTTTCTTCAGGTTGATTTCCAGCCCAAACAGCTCTGCAGCTGTTGCGAAGTAGGATGTTAAGCGCTGCAGAGCTGCTTCTGTGTGGGCAACAAGGGCATCATCATCAGCGAAGAGCAGCTCACAGACTAGATAGTTTAGAGTCTGAGTGCGAGCCCTCAGACGGCTTAAGTTAAACAAGCTACCATCAGTACAGTAACGTATATAGATGCCATCTTCTTCAAGCTCTTCCGTAGCCCTTTGGAACATCATGCTGAAGAAGATTGTAAATAAAGTTGGAGCAAGAACACAACCTTGCTTCACTCCATTAGTTATTAGAAAGGGCTCTGAAAGAGCATCACCATATCTGACTTGACCGTGCTGGCCTTCATGTAGCAAGATAATCATTTTAAGGAATTTGGGGGGACATCCTAGTCTTTCCAGGATCTGCCACAGACCTTTTCTACTCACAGTGTCAAAGGCTTTGGTGAGGTCGACAAATGTTACATAGAGTCCCTTGTTCTGCTCTCTACATTTCTCTTGCAGTTGCCTAAGGGCAAATACCATATCTGTAGTACTCCTATTTGCTCTGAAGCCACAATGTGAAACCACATTGGCTTTCAGGAACCCTCTAAATAATTAGGAAAAATTCTTGACTATTGAAATGGCTTGTTTGACATGAAAATAAGAAAAACCTAGAGTCAGGGAGGGTGAAACTCAAATTCATTGTGGTATTTTTAAAATTATTATTACACAGCCTATTTTCCAAATGAAGAGTAAATTAACATGACAAGGGAAGGGACAGATAGGGCCCGGCTTTAAGCATCCTGTGAGTTAACAGTGCAATTAGTCATGTCTACTCAAGGGCAAATCTTATTGGCTTTAGTGGAGTTTAAAGTGCTTATAGGATTAGAACATAAGAATCTTTCTTTCCTTTTTGTTTTCATGCAGCTGTATTTCCCATAATCTTTGACTGTTGCACAGAAGTCGCCCATCGTGTTCCCAGAAGGTGGCTAAGAAGAACAGTGCTGAAGTTTGATATTCAGAAGGGTGGTGATTTATGCAAAATACCTGCTGTGATGTAAGTGGAGCAAAATCAAATCGGCAAGAGGAATAATTTCATAGAGCTCTAACCTTATATAAACTGTAGTTTAGAATAACAAGAATGATTTGTCCTGTAGTTCTTGATAAAATTAATGACACACCCATTTTATTTCAGTTGGAATTTCGGAAAGGGAGTTACTGTTAGCAGGAACTGAATTTTTAGACTGCAATTATATACCCACATAGTGTAGAGTGTGTGCATTATGTGCCTTCTTGTCACCTGTTGATATATGGCAACCCTGTGGATTTCATAGAGTTTTCTTAGGTAAAGAATACTCAGAGGTGGGTTTGCCGGTTCCTTCCTCTGAAATATACCCTACAGCACCTGGTACTCGTCGGTGGTCTCCCATCCAAGTACTAACCAGAGCTGACCCTGCTTAGTTTCTAAGATGAAGCAGAATCTGATGATTTTAGGGAATTTTGGCATATATTATATAAGGTTGCATAGTTAGGCTGTGACCCAGCAACATAATTAGCAGACACAGTAGGGCTATTAACTGATTATGGTTATAAATATTAAGTTAATTGAAAAGCCTGATTTTTAACAAATTAAATTTAAATGTATTTTCAAATAGTTAGTGTTTCAATATAAACATCCTTTTGGGATATGTTAAGTATTCTAAATCTGAATAACCTAGGGACTAGATGGCCCTTGTGGTCTCTTCCAACTTTATGATTTTATGAAAATGTCCAAAATAAAACCCGCACCCTATATTTTGGAGTGTGGGTCCTTCAAAAAGGCAGAAATATGTGCATCACATAATTTCTGAATGTGGACAATATGTTGATTTTACAGAGAAATACATGGTTAAGTTAACTGAAATCAATACTTTCATTTGATATTTAGGTATAATGCAAGTTTGTTACTAGCTGCTTCCCAATTGTCAACCCTGCACATTATAAATTTTGACTGTCCCTTGTTGCTGTTTTGAAAACCCCGGGGGTGCTAGTGGCAGTCCTTCTTGTCTTGTTTCCCTCTCTTGTGAAGGGATAGCTTACTTCTCATTTTCATATGTTGCAGATGCAAACTCGTGGAAGAAGTAATTAAAAAACTACAGGAAGATTACAAATTAAAAACTATCATGTCTGAACCTCCTGTAACATTCCAAAGTCCATATTGCAGTGATACTGTTTTAGGCCAAAAAAGGGGGCAAAACATGCTTAATGCAGCGTAGATGTGTAAATTGCTATTGCTTAAAATAATTTGTAAAGTCACTCTGATAGCCTTTGTGGCTGAAGAGCAGGGTATACGGTAATTACCTAACTTTGGAGGTTCACAGGCGTCTACCTCAGGTGAAGATAGGAACACACCCACATACCTAGAGAAAGGGACAGAGCTGCACTGACCCTAACACCATTGCTTTCGTCCCCCTGCATGCTCTTTTACTTTCTTTGTGTGCTAAAGAAACTTGTGGGCTTTGAAAACCTTTGCGCTGTTTGGTTGGCCTAAGCAAGATATCATCATAGTAGGAATTGGGATTTTGATTTATGTTCAAGACAGCTACCTCTGAATTCCCCCCCCCCTGTAAAATTCCATGGTTGAGATGATGCTCTTGCAGAATAAAAGTCTTGTTTGAAAGTACTCAGTGTTGTCTTCCCTTTGTAACACTCCTGTGGTTTCCTAGCCCTTCGTGTATCTTTTTCCTTACCACAGGGTGGCTGAGATCCTGCCCGGCACAGCATAGCGTAATGCTTCTGCATGTGGAACCATGCTATATCTCTTGAATTAATTGTTTAGCTGTTACAGCTCCTCACCAGCTGTTCCTGGTGAAGAATGTGGTAGAGACTGGAAAATGTCTGGCTATGTCCTTGTAACCAGATGCTGAATGAGTACATTGTCTGCTAAGATCCATCAGAGTCCTCCAGAAGTCTCAGTGGATGATGTAATCATTCTGCCTCTGGCTACTGGGATATAGCCAGATGCTTCTCTGATACCCTGTCCCACTCTCTTCCAGCAATGAAATGGGGGGCAGGGCTGCAGTAGCCAAATAATGAGCCTGGTGGGGTAAGGGGCTTTGGTTGTTACCTGTGTACAGCACTAGCAGGATGCTAGCCAACATCTGTTCTGGAAGGAAACATCTGTTATGGAAGGAAAGACAGAAAGGCTTCACAGTTGGTAGTGCTAAGAACTCTTGCATCCATAGCTCTGTCTCTCATTCCTTCATAGCTTCTCCCTGTCCCATAGCTGTTCTCTTTGCATAGTAATTTCCCACAGATTGTTCCCTTCAAATTTTCCTGACCCTTGTTTTAAAACTACAAGGCAAATACAATTTTCCCTGTCTCATGTTTGCCTCATGTACAATTCTACTACATGTCTGTAACAGACAGGTACCGCCAGAGGTTGGAGCAGTTCTTTTCTTGAACAACAACTCCCAGAACCAACTAGCCAGCACAACCACTGGCCATGCTGGCTGACAGGTTCTGGGAGTTATAGTCTAAAAGGGCAAGTTTTCAAAGCTCTGCATTCTCTGTATGTTTGAAAACACTTTGCTGAAAAAGCACATGCTTAGCTCACATTGCTATCAGTGGGACTCAAAAGTGCTGAAAATAAAAATGGCTGGATCATAATATTTTGTGCTTTGTTGCTTCAAAGTGTGCAGGTATTTTAGAGCAAGGTTTTTAAAAATTCATTTTTGAAAATGATATTCATTTTCTTATCCTAACAGCCTTTACACCAAGCACAAAAAGCTGTGTGCAAGTCCACAGAATAAAAATGTGAAGAGGTGGATGAAGCGAATGTCCAAGACTTACCAAAAGACTGGAAACTATGTCAGGAAGAGAAAAAAAGCTAAAAGGCGATTGAAAACCACCAGGAAATAGTAATGGGGCAACTGCTGAAGTAACTGTGGAGATACTACAATCTATATCATGCAATAAATTCAGCAAAGATCTCATCATGACTTTTGTATATGCAAACCCCTCAACCACAAGCCTTTCCACATTACAGAGTTATAGTGCTATGATTTCCCTTTAATCGTCATGGCTTCATCCTATGGAATCCTGGGACTGGTAGCTTGGTGAGACACTGGAGTGCTCTGAATGAGAATTCTAAATCCTAAACTACAAAATCCCGGGATTCCATAGGATGCAGTCATGCCAGTTAAGGTGGAATTATTGTGCTATAATAATTATGTAGTGTGAAAGGGCCTCATAGCTTTAGTTGGTTTCCCTGAAATGTGCTGAATGTATCACTTGTGTCCCCCAATCTTACTCTTCATTTTTAGGAAATCAGAGCTTGGAAAAGTCTGAGACTAAAGTGCCCAGAATTTCCTAATTAGTATGGCCAGTGGCCATCTTGGCTGAGGGATTCTGGGCACTGTAGTCCAAAACACTTCCAAGCTCGTCATAGGAACTTGGCCTGACACAGGCTGGTTGTGTATATTTAGGGTTACTAAACTGGAGACAGCTCCTGTACCTCTAATGGTTGTATAGAAGAGGGAATTTCAGCATTCCCTCCATCCCAATTGCCATTGCCCTGGCCAAGGAGGGAAAGAAGGAAAGCCAGGCAGAGCTCCATCTTGCCTTGGCCCAGAAGCAGAACAACCCTCCCTCCATCCCAACTGCCATTGCCCTGCCAAGGAGGGAGAGGAGGAAAGTCAGGCAGAATGCCATCTTGCCTAAGCCCAGAAACACAACAGCCTTCCCTCCATCCCAACTGCCATTGCCCTGCCAAGGAGGGAGAGAAGAGAATGCCAGACTTAATCCCTTCCTCTACTGCCATTCCCTTTCCTTTTGTATCATTTCTTCATTAGATTGTAAGCTTGAGGGCAGGGAACTGTTTTGTTTTTCTTTTTCTTGTAAAGCACCATGTACATTGATGGCACTATAGAAATAAATGATGATGATGATGATAATGATGATGATGATGTCACCTGACAAGTTAAGAAGCAACACTTGCTGAAATCCCCTCTTCTACACATCCATTAAAGGTACAGGCGAGGTCTCTAATTTTCACTCTGGCAACCCAATGTGCATTCAGCCTCATCTTCTGCTTTGTGTTGCCAGGCTTTCAAAATGGCAACAAGGAACCATCATAATGCATGACATGCAGGGTTGACAATCAGGAAGTAGCTATTAACAGGTTTGTGATTTACCTAAATACCAAATGAAAGTATTGATTTCAGTTAACTTAGCTGTATGTAAATTACATGATGCACACATTCTGTCTTTATGAAGGGCTCTCACCCCCAAATACAGGATTTTTTTGGCATCTTCTTCAGTCTATGTAAAAGGATAAGCCTTCCAACCCTCAAATAAGGGACACCTGGCAACTCTACTCTGGCCTAATCCACTTTACCTGCATCTGACACTTCTTGCTGTAGTTCTTCCTGGTTTTGTTCTTGTTCTATTTTACCACCTGTTTCTCTTTGTTTTTTAATAGCAATCCTTCTGTCTGACAATCAACTCTTCCTCTCAGCTGGAATTATGCAGTTGTTCCCTCTGCCTTCTTTCATTATGCAATATGCAATATGTTTCCTTGCATTGCTCCATTACTTAATCTGGGTTTTCCTTACAGTTACTTCATATCTTGATTTTGATCTAGTTTACTTGGAATTGCTTTCATCGCCTCTGTTTTTTATTATCTTTCCTCATTCATACATATGCAAGGTGTTTTTTTTTTCATTTTTCTTTCTTTTCTTTTCTTTTTTTGCTCTGCTCTTCAAAGCCAAGTGGCCTAATCCACTGACTAATGTGCAGATTGGAAGATACAGTAGTTGTGTAGTCTCTACCCATTAAACTTTTGCAGTGCAATTCTTAACTCAAAGAGCATTCCCATCCATATTCAGTGAGTAAATATATTCAAAAGTATGCATTTACATACATATTTTGATGCAAGTATCCATATGGATTAAGACACAAATCACTGATTGATCCACAAATGCATGTATGTGAAACTGATATGAGTCAGAGGCAATTGCTTCTATCCCTAATATAAATTGTTCCTAATTGCTATAGCCAAGAGGTCCCTTACTGCTGAATTTTGGCAACCTTAATCTTCCAGGTAGTTATGTGTGTATATTAAAAGTACTTATGTACCTTAAAAAGCTCCAATGGCTGTTTTTACAGCCTTCAACCCCTTCATACTTCTACGCTTCTGACTTTTCTGACCAAAAAAGGGGGGTGAATGGCCTCTTTTGGAATTCATCTTTCTGTTAGGCTGCATCAGGAGATGGCCCCCCGCTGAACTGTTTAACTAAACCCAAAATTGAATACTTTTTTCAAAACCAGAAGTGGGTTTCTGGCCACTTCAATTTTTCTTGTTGTTGTTTCTGATTTTTAAAAATTATTTTTGGCTCCTTATGGAGTCTCCAGAAGGTCCCAGAGACAGAAGAGTGGTCTCGGGGCCCATCACAATCACCTACACCTGTTAGAAAGGTCTCTCAAGGCAGTTTACACACTAATATAATTGTCCTTGTCCCTTTATATTTATCTTGCAAAATAAGATTTGAAACACTCCCCCCCCCTCCACCAGCCAAAAAAGAAAAGAAAGAAAGAAAGAAATCCCAAACTTAATTTAAGGAGATTATCAGACAACTTAAAAAATGCAGGACAGGGACAACAGGAGATCACCAAAGGGCTGTCTTATCAGACGACGACGTCCCTCTCTCGTCCTGCTCCCTTGCCCCCTCCGTTCTGTCTGAATTTTTTTTAATTGATAGCTTAAGCGGTCAGTAGATCACCTGTTCCATTTCTGTAATGGAATCACGGGCTTCTGAACTGGTGCCCCATTTCTGTGGTGCATTGTCAGCCACGGTGGGAGGTCCCTGCTGAACACTTCTGGGTCCAATCGGGACATCCAAGTAAGTGACACCCTTCACCCGCCCCTGGGTTACTTGTTTTTGTGCTTGCTGTTACTTTTCTTTCTTTCTTTTACTTTAAATTTTTTTTTCCATGTGATCATTCTCTCGCAAGAATGGCCCGGGATTTCAAATAAGGAAGTGAATGGCGCTTGGCGAGAACTCCATTCACTTCCTTGATTGCTGGACGGGAGGGGAGCCGTTTGTTGTGCTCCAAAGGTAGGTCTGATTTTTTTTTTTAAGTGCAACAGGGACGGGTGTGGGGTGGGAAATAGCTAGCGAGATGGGGATGCTATATACGGTCTCCATCTGAAAATCTCCTAAAAGACCCAGTCAAAACTGAAATATAGCTTGGGGGGATTTGTGTTTTGCAAAACAGAGGAGAACATTGTTTGAAATTATGTTCTTAAAGTATTTTCCTTCTCTTCTCTTCTTTCTTTTTGGGTCTTTTCTTCACATGGATTTCAAATGCTTAGTTTTCTGAAGCACTCCAAATTTATAGAAATGTCTCATTTAAGCTTAATTAATTAATAACTTAAGAAGTTAATTATGGTAATTTTGGAATTAAGTTACTGCTGAAATCACAAGCCAATTCCTCTAGTTTAAAAGTTGCTCCTTTTATTAGAAAATCTCTAACTTAATGAATATTAATTACAGTGGTCCTTCAGTATCCACTGGGGTTTGGTTCCAGGACCCCTACCCCCTATGGATACCAAATCCATGGATGTTCAGGTCCCACTATATACAATGGCATACTAAAATGGTGTCCTGTATATAAAATGGTGAACAGCAAGGTTTGCTTTCCCCCCCCCCCACCAATATTTTCCAGCCGTGGTTGGTTGAATCTGTAGGTGCAGAACCTGTGGATATGGAGGGCTGAGTATAATTAATTCCTATCACTGGGGCAGTATGCATTGAATTATAAAAACAATATCATAAAAATTAAGCAGTCATAAAAACCAGAAAACGAAAAGCAATCACTCTAAAATGAATTTGGACTGTGAATTTTAATTCATTCTTGAAATTCAGTTAGAGTGTGTGTTTACTGAGATATAAATATGTAGAGAAAACCTGTTAGAAAGTATTACTCACTGATTCACTATACAAACATGAATTTCTCTTGCTAGTTTGCAATATAAAAATATTTCGCAAATGTGTATTTAAAAGTTTCCTTTGTTTTGCATACGGCTGAAAGAACTTCAAACTAATGTAGTTGGTATAGTTTTCTCCATGATACTTCTCAAAGGGAAACAGTTAATAAGCAGAGGGGGTGTTCTGGTTGCAAGATGCTTCAGCCACTTCCTCCCTCCATGTTGTTGGCTGCTTGCTCACTCTCTCTAGGCTCCTCCATACTGGATAAAAGTGTCAGGAGGTTGCAGCATTTCTTGCTGTTGTTCTCAGGATTTATTTAAAAATCCAAATGACATTTCTGTTACCCTAGGCAATTCCTGGCACCAGCTGTAACATTTTGTTCCCACCGTGGAATAGATTTCTTTTTAAATCAGATACATATTGGAACAATGTGTTCCCTTCTTTTTCTTTCTTTTTGTAAAAAATGTTTTAGAGTTGTAGTGCTATAGTGCATCAGTGAATTGGCACTTTTGCACTATAACTTTTTTTTTTAAAAAAATTTAATTCGGAGAAGAAGAAAAATTGCTTTTCAAACCATAGGACCATCTAAGCAAATCATACCCCAGTTTTTTTTAAAAAAATGATCTCAAATAACCCTAGTATAGAGCCAAGAAATCTTTACAGAGAGCCCCCAATAAGAATGGAATGGAGTGGAAAAACCAAAGCAACTATATTAGGAGGACTCATGCTCCTTTAGATCAGTCTGGAAGAGCCCTCTCTGTCAGGAGTGTGACAACTGGGATACCCCACTGCCCAAATGAAAAGGGAAATTAGGGAGATTAACTGATATAGCTATGCCTTGCCACCATTGCTTGCTCTCTTACGGTCTTGAGGAGCAGCCCCTTCCAGTGCCCTGCAGGCAGCTGTGTGTAGCCCAGTCCTCACTTTGCAATGCTCAGTTTGCTCTTTGCAGTGGACTGTCACTTGCCTACTTACCCTCCCCTCTGATCTAGAACACCTATGTAAATAAAGTTAGCTGGCTTGTTCTCAAGCTAAGCACAAAACAGTCCACTCTCTTAATTTTCTGGCATTCAACCTGAGAAATGTATACGGTCCCCCAAAGCCCCGAGGAGAAAGCCTATAAACCTGAAATACCGAGTAATGGCAGAAAGCTTTGAAAACCATAGTTCACACCCAACACCACCTTCACCATGGCTTTTCCACCCTTTCTTCTTCTTAGGCAAGGAACATTTGAAATACAATGCACACAGAATCTAGTTCAGTCTTATCGGATGTTTTTGAACTATACTTCCTACCAGCCCTGACCCCTGGCCAAGCTCACTGAGGGTGATAGGAGTTGTAATCCTGTACATCAGGAGGGTACCAGTGGCCCTTCCACACTGCACAGTTATGGCATGACTTCCATTTTAAGGGCCAAGGCAACATCCTATGGATCCTGAGGTTTGTAGACTGGTGAGGCTAGAGTTGAGAATTTTAAATACTCTCCATTCCAGGATTTCACCAGATGTTTCCATAGCATCTAGCACTATAACTGTGTAGTATAAAAAGGTCCCACATTGCTAGTACCCTACTCAGATCTGATCTGAAATTTGTGCAGCTGCACCACCACAAAGCCTCTTTACTAGGATTGCCAGGTCAGGGGCATCCCAGATCTTGAGATTTCAGAGCCCAAAACATCAGATATATGGAATAGCACTCACAGAAAGCTGTAGTTCTCAAGATTCTGGGTGGTGGAAGTGGGGAGAAGTGGACATCCTCCCCCTAAAAATTTGCCAATTTTTTTTTTACAGCAATTGTGTGAAATCACAAAACACACTAAGCAGGGGCATCTATATATATATTAAGAGGGAAAGAGGACACTAGCAATGCAGAGTGATGTAAGCAGGAGAATTCCTATATCCCATACGAAAGTCACCATTCCACAATCTTCTTGTCCAAAAGCAGGCTGCCAGACTTACCCAGTGGCTGTTTTGTGGTCCAGCAGAGGGCTCCGTCACCCCACGTGGAGAGCATGGCTGCTACCATGATTTCCTCCTTGTCCTGGATGGTTTCAGGTTTTGGCTGGGTTGAGGATGGCGTGGCAGCCAATCAGAGAGCAGCTTGGCTGGCTCTGATTGGCTGGGGGGATTTGTTTTCAGCTAATCAGAACAGAGTGCCCAGCTCGAGTCCAATTAGCTGAGATAATAGGGGAAGCGGTCTTCAGCTGAAGACTTCCCTCTGGTCAGGTGGCTTGGTATATATTCCCAGCTGTCTGGCAGACCAGCCAGTGGCTCTCACTAAGCCAACCCACCCTCTAGTTTTAGATTACTTCCATGTGTTACATATTTTTTGTCACAACTTTTGGAGGGGTGGTTGGTGGTGGGCATGGATCCTGGAACCAAAGTCATCAGTATGGGGAGCCTCCATCACTGGGAGATCACGGAGATTCCCTTTGGGGGGCGGGGGCATTGGCTGGGAGGACATGCCAGCCCAGGGTATGCTCCTTCCAGGTGCTCCTCCCCAGCTGGGGGGGAGGAGGAGGTTGGATAGCAGGCACCAGGGGCTTGCAAGAACTACTCCCCCCTTCTGGGCTTTTCACTTGTCTGCAGGCGGGAGAACAACAGGTTCATCGACCAACAGGCGGGTTGGTTGATGCCTGGATCCGGACCCATGTGTTGAGCCAACCATCTGCAGCTGTCATCAATAAAGTTGTGGCTATTTATTGCCAAATCTATATAAACATTTTGTGTCTGGCTTTTATCTGGGGAAGGGAGGATGGGCATCTGGCTTGGACACACAAGCCATGAAGCTCTGAAGATGAGAGAGAGGAGGCAGAAGAGTTTGTATTGTGAACAAGTGTACCACTTTCTGGGGCCAACAATAATTGAATATGGCAAACTCAATCACAGTTTAAGTCCCAATGTATTTTTTAGCAACAATACAACAAATTATATATTCAATTTAACACATATGCACTGTTCCAAAAGTTCCATGCATTCAATGAGGTGCCAGTGCAGGACTTGAGTGCAGGGACTCTTCTGCCTCTGCTGCTTACCTGAACTGCAGTATTTGGATGCATATCTTAAAGCCCTAAATTTAAAAAAATATACAAAGTAGATGCACATGCAATACAGAAATTCCACTACAAAGAATTTAACCTTTTGTTGCGTTCTAAATACATAACTGAAAATGTCACTCCTTAATTCAAGGTGAAAAGGGCCTACTCCTTAGCCCTGGTAACTGCAGCTCCTCTCACCTTCTATTTCTAAAATTAGCTAGTAAGGACAGCCCTTTCCTTTGGCTTTCTCCACCCATTGGGCCAAACCAATAATTCAAAGATATTGGACAAACAAGATGACAAGGGACAACAGAGCACTGCTCCATCAGCTTGATGAGCTGTTGCTATCAGGAACTGTTAAATGCAGAGGTTGTGTCTGCAAGATTGGCCAGAATAATTCCTGACATTAGACTGTGGGGGCTCACAGACTGAGTCTGGGAGTGGGGGGGAATATAACCCAAAGTGGTGGTCTGAAGTAACCCCCTCCTTTTGGGCACAGAGAATGCCCTTAATCTGACCATTATATATCCCACTAGGGAGTCATGAGTACAATCCCATTTTGAGGCTTCAATACTACCTAAGAGAGAAGAATGTGTGTGTCTGTATCTACCAACGATTTCCCAATGCACAGTAGATCCTTAGGGATTTAATTAAAACAGCCATGTATCTCCTCCTTAATACATTCTCCATAATAAGCCACAGGACAAGAATAAACAAAACATATAATGATCTTGAAGAAGTCTCAAGAGTCTTTCACAAGTTCTTTGAAAGCTTCTTGTCACCTGACAGCTTAAAATCATGGGTTGGAGATGTAATAATTCAATGTATTTGGGTACTAATGCTTCATTAGCAAAGCATTCACACCTTGGCAGATATTCAGGAATAGTATTAACAAGCAATTAAGGATATAATATTTCATGGCATTGTAAGGCTGGAACAACAAACAAGACTGACAGTTCAATCTTATACATATTCATTCAGGAATACATTCCACTATGCTTAGCTGCATATCTAACTTTCAAGCTGCATATGATTGAACCCTTACTATCCAGTCCTGCACTAGAAATGTCTATGATTGTTGAGCACTTCCATACTCCTTTCTATCTAAATTATTGTGTGTACAGAATCCACAAACTGAAAATTATATGGAAGAGTAACAAATTACTCAAGTTTAAAGTGCTTTTGTTTAATAGACTCATGTGAAAAATCTGTACATCCAACCCCAGAAACTATGAATGTAGTATAAATGTTGGGGATTTATGACCCCAAATTTGGCAGAGCTGGTTAGTTAACAATGCTGGAAGGATGTTTGCCAAGCAGGTTTTGACAAACAAGTAGTAGAATACAGACAGTAAGTAGAAATGTATTTTAAAAGTGTGGGAGAAATGTGCATTATGACAAAACTAAGAAGTGTGCCTAAAGGCAAGACTAGATTAGGTTTGATTTAAATTAGGTTAAATCAGGGGATGAGATCCCCCAACCCACAGCTTTAATCCAACCTGTGAAGTTTTCCAGTTAAGGATCATTAAGTTCTCCTCTACTTAAATCCTTTCTCAAGCTTCACCCCAGAGCCTATCTGAAGGAGTTCTCACTAACTTGAATTGCTGAAATGATGATCAGATTACCTTGGTGGCTCTGTTCTACTCTAACAATTACATGGTTGTAAAACACTGTTTTAAAAAGCAATCTCAGAAAAGGAAACACATCGTGAACAGTTGATGGAGGAAGCAATGCAAGACATGATAGTATGAGATGGTTCCGCAGATTAACATTGTCAGCAAAGAGATGTATACAGGTTAATGCTTATAATCACTTAGCAGAGCAACTTTTAGACATTTGTCTAAACAAGCATGAAACCAAGAGAATGATTACACCTGCTCAAGGTAGCTGTCACTTATTTTCTCTCCTATGAATATTCAGGGTACTGTTGGAAAGAACCTAGGTACATACAAAGAGTGGGCAGGCACTGCCTGTGCAATCAGTGCAGCTGGTTGGGCGTATATTTGATGATCACTCTGTCTGCAATTCCAGGGAAATAGGGGCTATTAATATTTCAGTAGCTCATCATCCATGGCTATTGGGCTTTGGTTTCCAGGTGGGGCCCAAACTTATGCAAGTAGCCTATAAGAGAATGCATAGGTCCTGTCTATATGGTCAAAATAATACAAATGCAATGCGAAAGATCAGTGATCCATTCAAGCTATAATTTGTCCATCAATAGCTAACACACATTGGAAACTGTTTAATGCAGTGTAGATGTGTAAATAGCTATTGCTTAAAACAATATGTAAGCCGCTCTGATAGCCTTGTGGCTGAAGAGCGGGGTATAAATAAATAAATAAATAAATAAAATTTGCACAAATACGTGTCATTTGGAAGGGTGGCAGCCAAATCCACCATAAAGTCTGTGTGCATCTGTGATAATGTGGGACTACATCTCCCAGCATTATTTGCTAGCTCAGCGATTGGGTATCAGCAAGATCAGCGATAAGGTAACAAAGGGTTAACTAGAGGTGGGACTATAGGTACCACCTCCAGAACATCGTCATCAGTGAGGTCACATCATCCAAGGCAGGACTGACCAATGAGGACATTCAGAGTGGCACTTTGAAAAGGTAATATATTGGCTGGCTCAACGCCAGGAGGAGAGAGACAAAGAAGGCTCTAGGGTGTGAGCACATCACATCTCAGAAAAAGGGAGAGAGAACAATGGGGCTTTGAGATGGAGGCATCATGTCTCTGAGACCCAACAACAGGTCAGACAAAGGAATGCCTTGGGATGGGTTCATCTCAGGCAAAGATGAACGAAGACTGAACTTCATAATGTGAGTAGATCTAGGGAAATGTCTAGTTAGACTGTGTTTAGGGAAATTATGGTTATTTTTTGTTACTTTGGCTGAATGCTTTGCTTTTACAATTTTCTGTAACTCCTAAGATGTACCTGGGGAGGTGCCTTCCCCGTGAAGATACTTGCATATTGAGCTTTGCTTGAATAAAATAAGCTTTTTCTATCTTTCTATCAGCTGATGCTTCACATGCTTATTTCTCGGCCATTGCATTTCATTTCTCTCCTCTTGGGGAAGAGGGAGGAGTAGGTATAGCTTGGTGAGTAGCAGGGAGTTCCAAAGGTTATCACAGCTTCCCGTTGGACTGTGTATAAAGAACTCAGTGGGTGGTGGCAGCTTTTGACCTTTAGATGGTGATCTTGATGGGTGACCCCAAGCAGAGGAACTGTCAAGACTGCATTTAGGGGAGGACTAGCTCAGGGGGTTCCAAGCAGAGAGTCCCAGGCTAGTCTTACAGCGCCATGTCCAGGGTTTCATACATATTTTCTGAAAAGCTTTGTATGACTTCTGAATGTGCAACTGTTTGAACACATGTTTGCACAGATATGAACAGGCAGTGCAATCTGATTGGGTGGACAAACACGGGGGGGGGGGCTAGCAAAGGGGGAAAGCAGTGCAGCCACCATGTTGGATTTTCAACTGAGCAAGGGTCCGGTAAGTCGATCAAACAGCAATCTTATACTCTTTTTAAAATTTCTTTCTTCGTAAATACAAAGTGTTGCTTGTGCGTACCCTGGGAAACTGTTTTTTTCTTTTTAATGGCGGCAGCAGATTTAAAATCATGAGTAAATAACTCACGGCTGCCATCTGGCTAGGGGGTCATGTGGAGTTTAGAGGGGCTCTTTTGACTATGCAGACAGGTCACATCGTTACAAGCACCTGCCTTTCCAAACTTGTTTGTATTTCCTCCCCCCCCCTCATATAGACAAGACCTTAAACTACCATTTCCAAAAAGTAGATCTTGGAAGTGCATACCATGTTAAAAGTAATGGAACAACTCATTGGCTGGCTGGAATCCTGTTGGTGTCATGCATATATGTTCCCTTACAAATGTGGTTGTAATTTTTGGCTGTTGCCCAATAGGTATAGTCACTTAACAGTTATGTAAACAGACTTGTCTAAATGTAACGATTTCACATGCAGTTGGAGGGTACATAGCTATCTGTCATCTGTAATCCTAAATATACACTGGCCTGACTATGTGACGAATGTTGCTGTCCTTGAGCAAGCAGGGATCACCAGCATTGAGGCCATGATATTGAGAACACAGCTGCACTGGGCAGGGCACGGTTCTAGGATGTAGGACCATTGCCTTCCAAAAATAGTACTCTACGGTGAACTCGCCATGGGTCAGCGTAAGAGGGGCACTCCAAAAAAGTGATACAAGGACTCCCTGAAACAACACCTCAGGCTTGGCCAAATTGATCACCAACAATGGTCCGCCCTGGCCTCACATCGGGAGGCATGGAGACACACTATCCACAATGCTGCAGCCTTATTTGAGAACTCACGCCAAACAAGTCTTGAAGAGAAACGACAATGCAGAAAGAATCACAACCCGGAAACATCACCCAAGGAGACCTTCTGCTGTGCTTTCTGCAACCGGACTTGTCTATCTCGGATTGGCCTTTTTAGTCATCAGCGCGCTTGCAGAAAGCGCGGGATGAGTCCTTCCTGAATCTTCGTTTGTGAAGAGAAGCCAGAGAGACATTGAAGGCAATGTACAACTTTATTCACTAGTATTGGAGAAAAACCCAGCCGTTGTGCATTTCCCCATTGCACAATGAGACAATAAGGAAGCACACTGGCAAACAGGCAAACAGGACATAATCAACAGAAGGGTGGTTTAGCTCAACTACTCTTTGACTACATGAGTGTACATTTACTTATGCAAGCTTCATGTAGGATCTCAGCCAAAATGTGTTACCTTGTATGAGGAACAAGGGTTAAGATAATTTCTTTTTAGATATGTTATAAAATCATCAGTGAAAGGTGTTCCAATTTTGAGGCATAACAAGTAATGTTTACTCATTATTCTAAACATTTCCTTTGGGGGGGGGTATTTTTGGCTATTTAAAAACTTTTTTAAAAGGGGGGGATGGGCAAAGTGAGTAGTGTGTGATGGCCAAATTACGACCACCATTCCCTGGAATCTGACAGAGACCACATGCTTAGCCACCATAACCCTGGCTGCCCCCTAAGCCAACCTCCTTCTTTGGCTCTCTTAAATAAACGTTAAGCTGCACTGAACATTTGTGACTTTGGTGTTGTTACAAAAATAGTCCTCCATGAAACCTCCCAGTAGTAGGTTGTGAACAAAGCATATGGACGACCCCTGTGCCTTGCTTCGGCCTTGTTTAGACCCTACTGGAGCTTCTGGGAAATACTCCAAAGCACAAGCTTTACAGAGATGTAACATGTATCTCACATTGTTTGCACTTTAATTTAAGAAAGAACAGCATGCCAAGTTAAGTGTTCTACAACTGAACTGTGCATCCTTCCTAAAGAAAGAATAATTTGTTGTAGATTCAGTGACAGCAATAGAGAAGAGGGAAGTCTTCCAGGTGGACTTGCTTACAGCTTGGAGACCATTAAAAAAAAAAAAAAAAAAAGACAGCACCAAAAATAACATGCCAGCACAGTATTGTGTTTTATTGCCTTCATGAGTAGTGAATGATGACAACAATCAACACTGCTTGGCAGGCTTGCTTAACTGGTAATATTTGACTGGTAACATGTTCCCGTTTTTAGTAACATTTAGTAAGTTTTCAAACTCTGTGCAGCTCTGTATTTAAACATTCCAGTCCCATAGTACTGTTGTGGACAGCCATTATGGGTATAAAAAGGCTCACTTCAAAAGATATTGCTTGGAAGAATGAGTGGGTAATATTTTCTCACTCATCAAGGTTACATACTTCATCCACCCACCCTAGCTGTGGCAGAGGCTATTCAAAGTTGTTTTTGCCTGTGGAAAGAACCTGCAGTTTTCAGAGAGATAGAGGAAAAAAAGAATACAGTAGCACCCCGTAACCGCTGAGTCACCATCTACTGATTCAGTTATCCGTGCTTGGTGACGGTGGGAGGTGGACAGGGAAGGGAAGGGGAGGAGAGCTTGCCTTCTTTCTCCCTTCCCCGAGTGTGTAGGGGTGTCCAGTGGTACAGCAGAGGTGGCAGGGGGGTGGATGGGGAAAGGAGGGGGAGGAGAACTCACCTCCTTTCTCCCTTCCTCATGGGGGGTTCCGGTGACATGGTGGAGCTGGGGGGGTGGACAGGGAAGGGAGGGGGGAAGAGAGCTCACCTCCTTTCTCCCTTCCCCATGAGGGAGGATTCTGGTTATGTGGTGGAACTGGTGTGTGTGTGGGGGAAGGGACGGGGAGGAGAGTTCACCTCCTTTCTCTCTTCCCTGCGGGGGTGTGTATTCTGGTGGTGCAGTGGAGCTAGCGGGGGTGGACAGGGAGGGAAGTTCAGTGTTTGCTATTATCCACAGATTTCAGTATCCAGGGGTGGCTGGAAGCAATCCCCCACAGATACAGGGGTGCTACTGTACTGAATACAGGACATTGAATAAACTATACCCTCAAACAGATGAAAACTGGGACACGTGTCAAAACAACATCACAGTGTGGTCAAGATGGCAAAAGTTATTAATGAGGAAGAGCATACAAGCTGGGAGAGGCAACAGCAGCTTAATTTTACCTGAATTGACTGGAAGGGAAAAAATTATGCCCCATCCTCTCCCCTCCCCTCCCCTCTGCTGAGCTGAGTGCAAGCTACTGTTGTACTTTCAACTTGGTTTGCAGCAACTGAAGTAAGCTGGGGGCAAAGAGGCAGGAGGAGAAAGAAACTGGGACATTTTAAAAGCAGCTGAAAAAATGGGGTGATGAATGATTAATTGGGACTGTCCCTGCCAAACAGAGACAGTTTGAGGGCATGGCAAAGGAATGTTTAGTTGAACAAAAATTCTAACTTCAAATACACACTGACAAGGTCTGAGCTGGTGAAGACTGGTGAAGAAAGAGATTTTTGAATTGTGGTAGAAATATCTTCGTGCTTGCTTTTTTGGGTAATCACTGATACCATGTGAATTTTGTATCATATACAGCACTTTCTACTCTGCTCCATTTAACTGACTCGATCATGGAGTACAAAAGAAGTCAAGCACAGTTGGTATAACATTTTAGCATGTGCCATGTGCCAGTGCATTTGGCACAAAGGATAGGGATACAAGAGGGCTCTGAAAAATGGATCAATGAAGTTTTAATCAGAATGACCTGTCCAAGGTTAACTTGATACATCAGAGAAGGTTTTTTTTCTAGGAAATAGTATTTACGTCAGAACGTTACAGCTTTATTTGCAAATATTACCACAATACTCAATTCTAAGCCAGTAATTTAAAGTCCCAAAGGAAAGGAAAGCCAGGGGCAGCATGGGAGACAGCAACTGCAATCCAGACAAACTTTGGCTGCTCTCCTAAATACACTCACTCCAGAGTAAACATCATGTCAGGATACAAAATACTCTCAAATGTCATTTGTCAGGTTTACTATGTTCACTGAAGTGTTCCTTTATGGATAGCTCTAGGTCATAGGACATTGGTGTCTTCATACCAGTTCCAGAACAAGGCCTTTGTAAAGTAATTTTTGTGTGTCCAAATAAGCACTGAGCCCTAGCTTTTGGACACCCAGTAGAGACAAATGGACATGTATAATTTAACCAAGAATTAAAATTCAGATTGGAAGCTACTGAAACACTAACTAGAAATATGAAATTTCAGTGAACTTGAACACCGGCAGTAGAATATAGAGCAGTGTTTCTCAACCAGGGTTCCCTGGAACCCTAGGGTTCCCCAAGAGGTTGCTAGGGGTTCCTCAAGAGATTCTGATTGTGTGGGAGAAGCAATATAAGTATATAGAATAATGTTTATGCAGGGTTTCTCTGAGACCTGAAAATTATTTCAAGAGTTCCTCCAGGATAAAAAGGTTGAGAAAGGCTGATATAGAGGCACATTACACAGTAATTCTTAAGGGTTTGCAAATTACTAGAGGTTCTGAAAAACTCCTTAACAAAATCTGTAATAGAAAAAGTTAACAAAATCTTCCTGCTCCCTGTGATATGAGAAGGGGATTCTGCATATGTTTAAGCAAGGTCTTAATCCCCCCCCCACACACACAAAGTGTCAAGGTTCAAAAGTTTAAAGCTACTTGAATATCACGCCACCTACCCAAGAAACCCAGCTACTTAACTGAATTTAAGGTACAAGTCCATGGTGACTTGCACAAGGGAGGTAAGGCCTGCCCTCCGGATATACTTAGAGCAGAAATGTATACCCTCAACTCTCACATATAAGAAAATGGGACATCTGTGGCCAAGCAATATCAGACTGTGGTCAAAATGGCAAAAGTTATTAATTGGGAAAACAACAAAAGCTATGATAGACTGCAGCAATTTGTTTTTGCCTGAGCCTACTGGGAAGGGCAGTATTTCATGCCTCCTTCCCTTCACCCTGCTGAGTTAATTGAGTGCAAATGACTCTTGCAGTTTGCAATCATTGAAGTAACCTGAGGACAGAGGTGGAAAATGAGAGGAGAATCTGGGACCCTTTAAATGCAGCTGGAAAGTGGAAAAACAGATGTTTAATCAAGATGGTCCCTGCCAAAATGGGAAAGTTAGAAGGTATGAAAGTAGGCAAACTCCAGGAGGTGTTTTTCTTCTCTTAGAGGCTACAGCATCCTCCTGAAACAAAATTGAAAGTGGCTGTAAGTGCACCTGCAGCTTTGTAAAACTGCTTGGGGTGGGCAAAACAAGGTTTGGGTTTGTAGCTTCACTTTGTTCTAAAGAAGTGGCAATTCTCCCCCCCCCTCCGTTTTTTTTTAACCTCTCCATCCAATTTTCAATGGTGGGGAAGTCCCAGAAGGGTCTGGTATTATGGATACCGTGGATTTTGTTTTTATGCAGTTGTTCTGACATCTTTTTTAAATTACTGCAAAACAAAAATAAAGATATTACCTGATATATATTTTATATTCCCATAAAGTTGTGTTTTAAATCAATTTTTCTAAGTTCTGAGTTTCAGGCTTTCTTTTATCTTGAGTGGGCAGTGTAGTTTAAAAATTGCTGAAGTAGTAAATTGTGTAAATATATTTGCATGGCAATATATACACTCCCAGTTTTTTTAAATTATCATTTTGATTTTACCTTCAGAATTGTATCTATATTTTATTGTTAGCTTCCTCAACCACAAATTTTAGTGGCAAGGTAGGGTAATAAATAAATACATACATACATACATACATACATACAGTTTTGTTCTTTTGCAAGCCATTTTCCAGGATATTCCATTCTGTTGATTTCCATGCCCACCCCAACAGACAGTCCACATTTCGTATCCACTGAATGGATATGAAGCCCTGGTGCTCTGGTGACGCAGTGGTTAAATGCCAGTACTGCAAGTCACCACATTGCAAATTCGATTCCAGAGGGCTCCAAGGTTCACTCAGCCTTCCATCCTTTTGTAGGTTGGTAAACTGAGTACCTGGCTTGTGGGGGCAATTAGCTAACACACATTGGAAACTGCTTAATGCAGTTTAGATGTGTAAATTGCTATTGCTTAAAACAAATTGTAAGCTGCTCTGATAACCTTGTGGCTGAAGAGTGGGGTATAAATAAATAAAAATAAAATAAAATATGCTCAGTTCTCATTGAATTATTTTGTATCATCCTTCATTTAGATGGAAAAGAAGAAAACAGAATATGTCTGTAAAGTTCTTGTTTGTCTCCAAAACTTTCTGATACCGCCTTTCTCATGTGTGGATGATGAAGATGATAAAGAGCCATGCTTGGCAAATGAGTTTGCTGCTATTACATATAGGACATTAACAGAAGAACAAAAGAGCCATCTTAAACCACACAAAAGGCTTACCTAGCCCAGCACTGTAGTCATACAGTGGCCAATCAGCTATCTATGTTCACAAGCAGAAAATGAGTGCCAAAGCATGTTCCTAGTTGGACTAGTTGCATTTAGTATTCAGAGTCATACTGGCTTTGATAGTGAAAGTAATATATACTCATCCTGACAAGTAACCACTGATATACTTAGTCTTCATAAATTTGTCTACTCCCCTTCGAAAACTGTCCATGTTAGTGAGCATCACTACATATTGTGGTAGCAAATGCAATAGTTTGACTATGTGCTATTTGGAAAAGTGCTTCCTTCCATCTGTCCTGAATCTCCCACCACCCACTTCTCCCATCCTTGCCCTATCGCATAAGAAAGCAGTGGGGGATTTCTTCCTATTCACCTTGTCCATGCCATGTCTATAATGTCTCTCCTTACTTGCCTTTTTCCCTTAGCTCAACAGCCCCAAACATTGTACCCTTTCCTTTTAAGGGAGTTCGTCTAATTCCTTGTTCAACTTGGTTACTCCTTTTTTGTGCCATTTACAGTCAGATAATGTCCTTTTTGACATGTGGTCACGAGAACTATATACAATATACTAAGTGTGCACTTAAATTTTACCAGGGAGTTATGATAGTGATAGTTTTATTCTTTCTTTTTCTAATTATGGCCAACATTAACCTTGTCTTTTTCATATTGGGCTGAAATTTTCACTGCGTTATCCACCACAGTTCAAAGATCTTTTTCTTGGAAGATTATCAGACATGGCAAAAACTATGTCAGAAGATTGCTAGGAGAACAGGAAGGTGTGACATTATCAGAAGACGTCATCCTCCAACGTCCTGGGGGCATAGTGCAGGCATAAGTAATGCATCCCTTTTTATTGGTGGCTTGTCCCCATCAATGAAAAAGGAAAGCCTCATCCATGGCAATGCAATGCCCTAGGAATGGCTAAAGGATGCAGGTGTCTGGTACTGTCACCCTTTCTATTCTCCTAGCGATCTTCTGATGTGGTTGGGAATGCAGTTTGTTGCTGCATTCCCCCCATGTCTGATAATCTCATTGGTCAGTCTTCATCAGGTCTGACCTCATGACTATATATTTGAAGTTGTGCCTGACCTTTTTTGCACCTTTTCACTCTGAGTCAATTAAATTAGCCATTCCAATGGAAGATGCAGTATATGATACAAAATTCACATGGTATCAGAGTTATATTAAAGTTATATCTGATATAAAAATACATCATTAAACACAAAAGTCAGATTCATACATGTCAAATATTTCCAGATTCTAAGTATGATTGTGACAGCTAGATACTGAAGACATCTAACAAGAGGAAAATCAGTTCATTTGAAATGTGGTTCTAGAGAGAGATCTATGGATCCCATAAACTGTCAAAAGAATAAAAGAGTCTAAGATTTTTTATTTATTTTTATTAACTGTTTGTAAGCCACTCTGATAGCCTTTGTGGCTGAAGAGCGGGGAATAAATAAATAAATAAATAAATAAATAGAATAAATCAATCCTGAACTCTCACTGGAAACCAAAATGACTAAACCAAGGCTATCATACTTGACACATCATGAGACAACATGACTCATTGGAAAAGTTGATAATGATTGGTAAAGTGGAGGGCAGGATGTAGGAAAAGAGGAAAAACACAGTACAGATGGATTGAGTCAATAAAGGAAGCCATAACCATGAGCCTGCAATAACTGAGCATGGCTATTGATGACCAGTGTTCATGGAGGTCTCTCATTCATAAGGTCACCATAAGTCAAAGTCAATTTGACCGTAAACAATAACGACAGATCTGACAGCTGATGCCCACCTCATGATCTATTCACAGGGCCAAACCTCTGGGTATAGGGGCAGAACCCAAAACTGTAACTCCAGCTTTGTCTACACTGGTCAAACAAAATGACCTCATCTCACTGTATCAGTGAGCTTTCCAGATGACATATGGCTTGAATCCAGGGGCCTGTCAGTGTAGGCGAGCCCTTTGTCTTTCTCTGGCCCTCCTTCACCATCCTCCCAATGCCAATGCTGCAGAAAAACTTCCAGCTATACAGAAGACAAGAAAAGAGAAGGGCTAGGTCCCATAAAAAGACTATGGAAAAAGGAGCTTCTTTGTCGGAGGCTTTGTTAACAGAGGTATGCCTGTATTTTTTATTAGACTAGATATATCCCATCCTATATCATAGGTTCACAGTGCACATATATAATCAATGTAAAACAATTTTGAACATTTTAAAATTTAAGACTGTAAAGAATAGCTCAAACAGTGTAAAGACTTATTAAAGAATTCTACAGTTTAAAGAAATTAAAACATTTGAAAACCATGCACCAGTACAGATTTATGTCTGTCGATTAATGCTGAATGCGTTGCTTCTTAGGAGGCTTTGCCCTTTCTTAAAATACAAACAAGTACAATAGTCTTCCAAGTTCTTCTCTATATTTGTCTGAGGCTGGCTGAGCTTTTGACAGAACATTGCCAGGGAAAAAAAGTACTGTTTGCAAAGACTTTGAACCAGATGCTATAGTACATCTCAGGAGATGGATTAATTGAAGATTGTACTACCGATGGAATAACATATTGGTCAAGATCCTGCACTGCACAGGGTGGAGCTTAAAGCTCTGGCTATGCAGTTCTGACTGTCCACCACTTTCTCAGGCATGCAAGCCTGCTTGGCAAGGGAGGTATGCACTCCCTTGATGTTTAGTGGCTGGAGGGAAAAGCAGGGGTACCTGGGAAATGATTTGCCAAAGGTGAAATGTTATTTTGCCCCTGGAAACAATGAACATGGATGGAAGGTTTAACAGATTAGCAGGCAAGTTTTCTAGATGTTACAAAATAACATCTAGAAAACAGTTCCTACACCTAAAGTGAGCAAGTCCTACAGGGCACACGCACATCTCTGTTCTGCTGTTGGGAGGCCTGGAAAGCAACAGCTGAGATGCTCCAGGCCAATTGTGCAACTCTCCTGGTCTGCATTGAACTTACTTAGGGCAAGACTGTATGGCTTTTTTTATTGGAAGCCCAATCGCTATTTCTTCTCCTTTGATCTATCACACCTGTCCCATATTGAACCTATGCCTCCAATTACTCACACTTGCTTTTACCTGCTAAAGTCTAACCAGCTAATTAATACCAGCTGTCCTAATCACAGTTTAGATTTAAGTGGACAAGGATAAATCACAGCAAATAACTGGTACTGATACATCCCTTCCTTCCAAGGCTGTACTACCCATGCATTACAGATAAATTTTATTTGTGTACTGTATTTATTTCATTTTAGTTATAACCTGCTTCTCTTCCAATATGGGACCAACAAGTAAAAGCCAAGATTACATAAAATGACTATTAGCCAAGGCTAATACTGCATAAGCTCGGGATAGGAAATATGCAAAGTAATCAGCATGATGGAACAATTGACACACAGCAGGCTAATCCTCATCAAGATAGACAGTTCTTCCTATATATTTCCTAATCCTCTTCAGGATAGAAAGTTCTTCTGGTATATTTCCTAATCCTCTTCAGGATAGAAAATTCTTCCGGTATATTTCCCCTACAGGGAATGGTCCAACTGTAGCTGGAAAAAAGAGCAGCTTTTTCCCTACCAGATCTTCAGCACATTTGATCTCTGGCTGGAAATCTGGGGACTGATGGCTGATTTTTCTCTCCATGTGCAGTGAGATTGTTTCTGAGTGCCCTCCACCCTCTCCCAACCACTAAATGGCTGCCTACTCCCCCAGCCATTAAATGAATGATGGGGCACACCCCTGCTTTGACAAGTAGGCCTGCAGAGAGGAACTGGGCGAGAAGCTACTGACTAGCTGCTAGCACAATAATCAAGAAAATAAGTCTTACCGCACTCCAAAGAAAAGAAGCAAAGCAACAGGAACTTTCCATCTTTCCTGCTGCCTTACCACATGGGATCAGCATTCTTCCAGTGTTCTTCCGTCCGTTCTGGTCCCGTGGGGGAACAAGGTAAAACTGCATGATTTTGCAAACAGAGTTTTCTGATTAGCAAAAAGATATGATTTTACCTTGTTCCCCAACAGGACTGGAATAAAAGAACACCAATGTCATGCAATAAGGCAGCAGGAAAGACAGAATGTTCCTGCTGCTTTACTGCTTTTCTTCAGAGTGCGGTAAGAGCACAAATATATCACCAACAGGATTCAGTTCATTCCACAGACACTCTGACCAAATCAAATCTCCCGACAGAAACTTTTATTGCTTGGAGTTCTCTGTTTCTCAAAAAGCTTACTTAGGCTGAAGCTAGACAAGGTGGTGAAAGATTGGACATTGTGCCTGTTTTGTGTGTTTAGATGGTAAATGCAGCACTATGACAGAAATATGGCACTTAGGGAGTGGCTTAACCTTTCAAGGTGAGGAAGGGTGAGAGGGACAGATAAAAGAAAACATGGCTGGTTGGAGCCCTGAGCAGAAGCAACCTACACTACAACATTTTATAGTTCCGCATGCATTATTCATGCTGCCTGTCCCATTTGCATTGTTCATAATACTGATTCAAAGCAATTGCCCAACTTAAAATGTGATGAGGATAAGCACATGAAACCTCAGTAAACAAAAACCTTTCAACCCCTCTTTGAAGAAAGTGATATTTGGATATACTGTGAGCGATCTAAAATTATATGTCTTTGATATGTAAAGATGCTCTTTCTGTGTCAGGTATGCAGACTAGGCTTGTTTGCTTTTTTCTTTTTCTTTTTAAAGGCACAACTTATTAATTTATATGCAGTTACCATATCAGTATGGATTTATATTGTCTGATTCATACCTGAGGATAATGGAACAGAGGACACAATAGGGGAAATCCAGCACAGAATAAGTAAAGAGGTAGTACAGGAATACCTTCTTAAACTACGGTAAATGAATTTAAATCTCCAGGACCAGATGAACTACATCCAAGGGTATTAAAAGAGCTGGCAAATATGATCTCAGAGCCATTGGCAATAATCTTTGAGAACTCCTGGAGAACAGGAGAAGTCCCAGCAGACTGGAGGAGGGCAAACATTGTTCCCATCTATAAAAAAAAAAAAGGGGGGGGGAGGATCCCAACAATGATCGTCCAGTTAGTCTGACATCAATACCAGGGAAGATTCTAGAGCAGATCATTAAACAGAGAGTCTGTGAACATTTAGAAGGCAATGCCATAATCACAAAAAGCCAACATGGGTTTCAGAGAAACAAGTCATGCCAGACTAATCTGATCTTTTTTTATATATATAAAATGACTAGCTTGGTAGATGAAGGGAACACTGTGGATATTGCATACCTTGATTTCAGTAAGGCCTTTAACAAGGTTCCTCATGACATTCTTGCAAACAAGCTTGTAAAATGTGGGCTAGACAAATTAACTGTTAAATGGATTTGTAATTGGTTGACCGGCCGAACCCAAAGGGTGCTCAGCAGTGGCTCCTCTTCGTCTTGGAAAGATGTGACCAGTGGGGTGCCACTGGGTTCTGTCCTGGACCCAGTGCTATTCAACATCTTTATCAATGACTTGGACGAGGGAATTGGCTGCAGAGCCAATAGGAGTACTACAGATATGGTATTTGCCCTTAGACAACTGCAAGACAAATGTAGGGAGCAGAATAAGGGTCTCTATGTAACATTTGTCGACCTCATAGAATCATAGAATTGTAGAGTTGGAAGAGACCACCAGGGCCAAAGCCTTCGACACTGTGAGTAGAAAAGGTTTGTGGCAGATCCTCAAAAGACTAGGATGTCCCCCAAATTCCTTAAAATGATTATCTTGCTACACAAGGGCCAGTGCAGTCAAGTCAGATATGGCGATGCTCTTTCAGAGCCCTTTCTAATAACTAATGGAGTGAAGCAAGGTTGTGTTCTTGCACCAACTTTATTTACAATATTCTTCAGCATGGTGCTCCAAAGGGCTACGGTAGAGCTTGAAGAAGACGACGGCATCTATATACGTTACCGTACTGATGGTAGCTTGTTTAACTTAAGCCGTCTGAGGGCTCGCACTAAGACTCTAAATTATCTAGTCCGTGAGCTGCTCTTCGCTGATGCTGCTGCCCTTGTTGCCCACATAGAAGCAGCTCTGCAGCGCCTAACATCCTGCTTCGCAACAGCTGCAGAGCTGTTTGGGCTGGAAGTCAACCTGAAGAAAACAGAAGTTCTTTACCAGCCTGTGCCACAGGATGAACACCACCATCCCCACATTGCCGTCAGTAAATCTGTGCTCAAGTCCGTTCAGCAGTTCACCTACCTGGGAAGCATCATCTCCTCAGATGCCAAGATTGACAAAGAGATTAATCACAGATTAGCAAAGGCATATAGCGCATTTGGGAGACTTTGCAAAAGAGCCTGGAGTAATAAACACCTGAGGCGAAGCACAAAAATCAGTGTGTATAGAGCCATTGTACTGTCTATTCTCCTTTACGGGTCTGAAACATGGGTAACCTATCGCTATCACTTACGACTCCTTGAACACTTTCATCAGTGCTGTATATGCACAATCCTAAATATACACTGGACTGACTATGTGATGAATGTTGCTGTCCTTGAGCAAGCAGGGATCACCAGCATTGAGGCCATGATATTGAGAACACAGCTGCACTGGGCAGGGCACGTTTCTAGGATGGAGGACCATCGCCTCCCAAAAATAGTACTCTATGGTGAACTCGCTACGGGTCTGCGTAAGAGGGGTGCTCCAAAAAAGCGATACGAGGACTCTCTAAAACAACATCTCAGGCTCAGCCAAATTGATCACCAACAATGGTCCACCCTGGCCTCACATCGGGAGGCATGGAGACGCACTATCCACAATGCTGCAGCCTTATTTGAGAATTCACGCCGAACAAGTCTTGAAGAGAAACGACAATGTAGAAAGAATCACAGTCCAGAAACATCACCCAAGGAGACCTTCTGCTGTGCTTTCTGCAACCGGACTTGTTTATCTCGGATTGGCCTTTTTAGTCATCAGCGCTCATGCAGAAAGCGCGGGATGAGTCTTTCCTGAATCTTCGTTTGTGAAGAAAAGCCAGAGGGGATGAGGGAATTAGGGGCATACTTATCAAATTTGTAGATGACACCAAATTAGGAGGAGTAGCTAATACCCTAGAGGACAGGATCAAAATTCAAAATGACCTGGATAGACTGGAGAGCTGGGTCAAAGCTAACAATACGGAGAAGTGTAAGGTACTGCACTTAGGGCAGAAAAACGAAATGCATAGATACAGGATGGGGGACACCTGGCTGAACGAGACTATGTGCAAAAGGGATCTAGGAGTCCTAGTAGACCACAAGTTGAACATGAGTCAACAGTGTGATGCGGCAGCTAAAAAGGCCAATGCGATTTTGAGCTACATCAATAGAAGTATAGTGTCTAGATCAAGGGAAGTCATAGTGCCACTCTATTCTGCCTTGGTCAGACCTCACCTAGAATACTGTGTCCAGTTCTGGGCACCACAATTCAAAAAGGATATTGACCAATTGGAGCGTGTCCAGAGGAGGGCGACTAAAATGGTGAAAGGTCTGGAAACCATGCCTTATGAGGAAAGACTTAGGGAGCTGGGTATGTTTAGCCTGGAAAAAAGACAGTTAAGGGGCTATATGATAGCCCTGTTTAAGTATTTGAAGGGGTGTCACATTGAGGATGGAGGAAGCTTGTTTTCTGCTGCTCCAGAGACTAGAACATGGAACAATGGATGCAAGCTCCAGGAACAGAGATTCCACCTCAACATTAGGAGGAACTTTCTGACAGTAAGAGCTGTTCAGCAGTGGAACACACTCCTCGGAGCGTGGTGGGGTCTCCTTCCTTGGAGGTCTTTAAACAGAGGCTGGATGGCCATCTGTCAGGGATGCTTTGATTGTGATTCCTGCGTGGCAAGGGGTTGGACTGAATGGCCCTTGTGGTCTCTTCCAACTCTACAATTCTATGATTCTATGATTCTACCAGATATAAAGACATGTAAAAGGGTAATCCACGTCTACCACTGGGGACAGGACATTGGGAATTGTACTGCTGAACTCCAGGGATTTTCATTATGGAGTTCTGTAAGATACTGGCCAATATTCTGTGTCAGCTAAATATACTTAATTAAGTAACCTCTCTCAGCCTTCCTGCCCCCAACTCACACTTTGATCGCCAGCAGAATGGACTTCCTGCTCCCCATGAGCTGATGCCTGGTAAAGTGTGTGTGTATGGGGGGAGAGAGTTACAATTGTGGCAATAGTGTCACAATTATGACTAAGTGGTGATTGTGAATATGGCCAGGCTGCTTACCTGTAACTGTAGTTCTTTAAGTGGTCATCTGTACTCTCACAGAAATGGGTCTTGCGCCTGTGAAGATCCATTCACAGAATGTTCCAGAGCTGAGTAGCTTTTGGCAGTAACCCCACCCCTTTGGGCACCAGCAAAAATAGCACCGAGAGCTACTTCTCTCAGCTCTGATGTCCATCATGAACCAGAATGGTTCTGTAAGAAAGAGGGGAGGAAAGCAAGTTTGTGTGAGGGCACAGATAACCACTTGAAGAACTACAGTTACAGGTAAGCAACCTGTCCCTTTTCTTCATGGTCTTTGTGCCTCTCACAAATGGGTGATTAGCTAACTTATGAATGGAGGTGGGGACAATCAGCCAAGGATAGATGATAGTACTGCCCTTCAAAACTCAGCATCTATTCCCTAAGTGCCTAAGTGCTAAGCACTCTGCAGTCAGTTAGATAATGCCAGATGAGGTGGATGGCTGAGACATAGCAAACTTCCAGCAAGGAGATGCCTTGAAGCCATACTTGAGAGGTGGAAACCATGCAGTGATGAGTCCCAATGGCTGAGGCTTCTTAGCAAGTTGGTAAGCCAGGTTGATGAGGTTGATCACCCATCATGATAGTCTCTGTAAGGAAACTGGAAGATGAGACCTCCACCCCCTGTAGCAGATGAACAGTCTAGGGGATTTCTGGAGAGGGATGGTACGGTATATAGCAGGCCAAGACCCACCCAGCTGGAGAAGGCAAGGCCTTCTCCAGCTGGGACAAAGGGTTGTGATGAAAAGCTGGTAACACAATGTCCTGGTTAAGGTGGAATGGGAAGACTACCGTTGGAAGAAACCTTGTAACCTTGTCCCTGTGAACAATCATATAAGGCTGGTCCAACTGCAGCATGCAGAGCTCTCCTGCTTGTTTGGCAGAGGTTATTGCCACCAAGAAGACTGTCTTCAGCGTGAGAAGTCAGAGATCCATAGTGGCCATAGGCTCAAACAATTTCTGCATAAGCTCAGACAGGACAAGGGAGCGGGACCACGATGGAACAGGGTCCTGGGCAGGTGGGTATAGGTATGAGAGCCTATACCCTGATGCTCCTGAAGATTGCTCCTGAAAAGAGAGGTGGCTGAGTGAGTTGAGGACTGGTGTGCCACTATGGCTGCAAGGTAGACTTGTAACAAGGAAAGGGAGAGACCCTTATAGCAGGAAGGCCATTGCCATCCTCTCATTTACTGGCATTTACCGGATCCACATTTACTGGATCCACAAGAGTATCTGCAATTTTTGTGTGCAAGGATTCTCTCATAAAGTCAAAGTGTTGCAGGAACCATGGCTGTAGTGGTAAAAAATGAAGCCTCACAAATGGGATGAGCATGATTGTGGTGGCGAACAAGCTGAGCAGTTATATGGAGAATCTTTTCAGTACTGATGGCATGCTCCTGATATGTCTGATGAGGTCCTGAATAGTTTTTCCTTGGTTGTGTTCCAGGCTGTGAGGCCGTGTTTTGGAATAGTTTCTTTCTGACGTTTTGCCTGCATCTGTGGCTGGCATCTTCAGAGATAGTTCGAGCCTGATCTGGCAGGAGAAATGCTTAAGCCAGTCTGGAATCCAGCATTGCCCCTATGAACAGGAGCATCTGAGAGGGGTGAGGCATGATTTTTCAACATTTACCCACAATCCTAGATTGACCAAAAGGGTAAGGGTAAGTTGTGCAAAGGCCTATGCATTTGCACAACTTGTCTTTCTTTGAAGCTGCAGCCAGCCAATCGTTCAGGTATGGAAAGATTCTCATCCCCTGAGGTGAGAAACAGCCACCACCATCACCTTTGTGAACACCTGAAGAGTGGTGGAGAGACCAAAGGGAAGGGCCTTGTATTGGTACAGCTTGTGTCTGACTGTAAACTGCAGACACTTCCTGTGCTGAGGATGAATGTGGATATGAAAGTAGGCATCTTGTAGATCCAGAGAAGTGAACCAGAGAGGAAAATGGTGCCAAGGGTAACCATCCTGAACTTTCTTGGGTGGATGCAGGGCCGGTTTAACCTGTCTGCCAAATCAGCATTGGCAGGAGCCCCCGAGGTCAAGAGAGGGCCCCGTGTTGGCCTCCTTAATCTGATGAAGGAGACAGCCAGGAGACAGCCGGGAGGAGCCCCCTCTTACCCTCCTCCTCCAAAAACCTCCTGCTGGCTTTTTAAAAAACACAAACAAAACACCCTCTCCAAAACTAAAGAGAAAGAGAAAGAAACAGCAGCCCTCCATGGCAGAAGGTGGAGGGAAAGGCACGTCGGAGAGGGTGAGTGTGTGTGTGAGAGAGAGACAGGGAATTTGAGGGTTGTCTCCCTCAGAAAGGGCTTCTTTCTTTCTTTCTTTCTTTCTTTCTTTCTTTCTTTCTTCCCTTTCCTTCCTTGCACATAGATCCCCTCCAGCCCATATTTCCAGCTACTTTTAACATGTCTTGGTTCCTCTCCCCTCCCTTTCCCCCTTGGTCTTCTTCAGCCATCCAACCTATGTTTAATAAAACCCAAAGAAGGAGACTCCACCACACTCCAAGGCTGTGTATTCCACTTCCAAACAGCTCTTACTATCAGGAGGTTCTTCCCAATATTCATGTGGAATCTCTTTTCCTGTAGTTTGAACCCATAGCTCCGTGTTCTAGTCTCTGGAGCAGCAGAAAACAAGCTTGCTCCTTCCTCAATATGACATCCCTTCAAATACTTAAACATGGCTATCACATCACCTCTCAACCTTCTCTTCTCCAGGCTAAGCATACCCAGCTCCCTAAGCCGTTCCTCATAGGGTGTAATGGCTTCCAGACCTCGCACCATCCTTCTCAGTATCTTTCTTGAATTGTTGTGTCCAGAATTGGAAACGGTATTCCAGGTGAGGTCTGACCAAAGCAGAATGGAGTGATACTGTTACTTCCCTTGATCTAGACACTACTACTCCTATTAATGCAGCCTAGAATCGCATTGGCATTTTTTGCTGCTGCATCACACTGCTAACTCATGTTTAGCTTATAGTCTACTCTTTATTTTCTTTGAGGAAATCTACACCATAACATTAATTGCTAATAAACAAAAAATATTATGGTAGTGCCTATAATAGAGTTTTTAAACTAAATTATTGGTGGCAAATTATGTAATATAGTAGGCCCCTCTTATCCACTGGGGATTGGTTCGGGGGGGGCGTGGATTCTGAAAACCATGAATAATAGTGAACGCCATTGAAAATAATGGGACTTCTGGTTTAAAATACCATAGAGTTGCCTTGGAGGGCCTAGAAAAGGGCTAGGGAAGACACATTTTCTAGGAAGACTCTATGGTAGGTGTGCTGTTTTGTGTCCCATGGATAATGAATCCATGGATACGGGGGCCCTACTATAATCTGAACATCTTGTACAGTGAATAGGTTAGGTTACATTGATCTGAGATAAACATATGGGGGCCCCAAAGTAAAGTGTTGCAGGGGGCCCCAAAATTCCTTAAACCGGTCCTGGGTGGATGTAGCGGGTTACCCTTCTTAAATCCATAACAGGCAACAGGGAAGCATCCCTCTTTGATACGGTGAAATACCAGAGAAAAACCCAGTACAGGATGCACAGCGGGGAAGCGATTCAATAGCATCTTTTGGAGGCAGTGTAGTGACCTCTTGTTTGAACACTGGAGATGGAGGGGTGTAACAGAATATGCCTGATGGAGGGAAGTGAGCAAACTCAATCGTATAGCCTCAGTGGATGATGGTAAGTACCCAGGAATCCCTGCAGATTTGCTGCCAGTCAGTGAGATGGTTGAAAATATATGGGGGTTTATGGATGGAAAGATAGTGGTGCAAAGACCTAGGCAGGAAAAATGGAAAGCCAAGAAAAGGTGCTGCTTGGTAGCAGTATGAAACTTCTTGGCTGGCAAAGACGACTGATACCTGGAGTGTTGGGAGGAGCACTGGGATCCTACCAATTGTGACAATTCTCATGATTGTCTAAACAGTGAACAAGAGCCCAAATTTGAAGGCAATGCAGATTTATGCCAGTAAGGTCTGGGCTGGTGAGTTGGACAGGACAAGAGGCTAAATCCCATCTTCTTAGCCATTGTGTGGGCTTTGAAGAGGGTGTCCATCACTTTGTCTGTAGGAGGTTGATGGTGAGGCCATGGTTCCCCTAGCTGAGGAGGTGGATGGACCCTCAAGAACTGACATCAAAACCATTACTTGAAGATAGTAATAGTAGTAGTAATAATAATACATTTTTATTTTTAACCTGCCCCTCTGCTCAGCAACCGGGGCGGCGTACAACAGGATTAAAACAGCAACAAGTTAAAACAATCCTTCCCAGTCCTAACCCTCCCACCCCTTTAAACTAAATTAAACTAGTAGAGAATTAAAACAAAGATAAAATACAATACAATATACAAAAAAAATGGCAATAGTGGCAGGGGGGCAGGTAAGCAATCAACTCCACTTGAGCCGGGAAGTTATTCCTGGAAGGCCTGCTGGAAGAGATCCGTCTTGAGCGCTTTCTTGAAGCTATCAAGAGTAGTGATAAGACGGATCTCGTCCAGCAGGCCATTCCAAAGTCTGGGAGCCATAGAAGAGAAGGCCCTCTGGGAGGTCTGCAACAGCCTAGTTTTCATAGGTTGCAGCAGGTTCCTCCCAGAGGACCGAAGTGCACGGGGGGGGGGGATCATATGGGATGAGGCGGTCCCAGAGATAAGATGGACCCAAGCCATGCAGGGCTTTAAAGGTTAAAACCAATGCCTTGTACTGTGCCCAGAAACTGATCGGAGAGATTTAAACACAGGTGTTATATGCTCTCTCCTAGATGTACCCATAATTAACCTGGCTGCCATATTTTGTACCAGTTGAAGTTTCCGGGTTAGGCACAAGGGTAGCCCCATGTAGAGTGCATTACAGTAATCCAGAGATAGAGACCAAAACAGTATGAAGTGGACAATTGTTTGCTGCAACATTGGCAGCTTTCAGGGACTGCTCTCACAAGTACATCCAAAGTCAGAACAAATAGTTTTTAAGGCCTCAGCTGGTAAAGCCTTTATAAATTGCACATTAATTAAAGCAGTGACCCTCCCCAAGGCAGAATAGGCACTCCATATGGCTGCCAGTATGAGGAATCTTTCTCCCACACAAAGTAGAGTTTTTGAACAGGGCCATGGAGACCATACAAAAAGTCATGACCACTGACCAAATGTAACATTGGTTAAAAACACCTATCAGTTAATAATAATAATAATAATAATTAGATTAGAGGGGTCTACTGCTACAAAAGGCTAGGAAACTTTTTAAAAAGTATTATCCAGGAAAACAAGGTAAGGAAAAAAGGATAAGGAACACTGCTCTTCCAAGGTGAATTACACGACAAATGAAAAACCACTGAGAAGAGCAGCTCTTGGCATTATTTGTGCTGGTGCCCAAAGGGGCAGGGCTACCACCAAAAGCTAATGAGCTCTGGAACATTTCATGGATGGATCTGTGCAGGTGCAAGACCCATTAGTGTGAGGCATTGACCAGGAAGAAGAAAGATGAGTTAACTAGATTTATTCATTCATAACTGTTCCGTATTCATGATTGCTACTTAAGTCACACCCAGGGTCCAACTCCTGAGGGCCAGACTCTGAGATCTGAGAACCCCAGCTGAGGAAGCAATACCACACTGTGTACAGAGTGGGAGTTTAGTCTTGCTTCACAACAGCATTTGCACTGTTAACTTCTTTTGCATAACATTGTGTTTTCACCTAACATAGGGCTATGGGGCAAATTCTGATTTCTGTACATTCTAAAAGAAGCCCCAGCTTAATTCCCTTTTCTAACTACTTCTTCCCTTACTCTAGTAGCCTTGTCTCCTTGTTCAGATGAATATGTGTCATGTGTGAATGCCTAGGTCAATAAAGTTTCTTCGGTTATTTTTGACATCTGACTCCTGTGTCTTTCCTGGCTCCACCCATACACATAGGGTAAAGATCTCGTACATTATTCAACCTCTTGTTTTGCCATTTGAGTCGCTATTCCCCTTCGTAAAATCATTTTCATGAGTGGATTTTTCCATGGACATGAGTGTTTTGTGTAACAATGCTTCACCATGGGGTTGATGCTCTCAGGGCAATGAGCACTGTTGGCTTTGTGCCTCATACAGCATTTTGCAGTGAGGCCATAAAGTTCAATTTAGGTCTCATCAGACTGGAAAAAAATATTCCCCACTTATTTGCTACAGCTCCCACATTGTTTTAATAGAGGGGCGGGGTATAAATAAATTTTATTATTATTATTATTATTATTATTGCAAATTCTGAACTGGCCTTGATAAGGGTTTGTTTCAGCAATGGCTTTCTTCTCACTCCTTTTCCATAAAGCCCAGTTTGTGGAGCACCTGAGTGACAGTTGTCCTGTGGGAGAAACTGTGGACAGTTTCTCCCACTTCAGCTGCAGATCTCTCCAGCTCTTACAGAGTTACCAGTGGCTTCTTGGTTGTTTCCTTGATTACTACCTTCCTCAGGCAGTCACTTGCTTAGCCTTCTCTACTCAGAGTTGCAGCACAGCTGTATTCCCCCCTGCCCCATTTTGTAGCAATTAATGTAACAGTGCTCCAGGGGGTAGACAAGAGTCTGGGATTTATTTATTTCTCCCTACAAGGCATGGAATAGGGTATTATTTCATAATAGACCCCTAACAATAGTAAAGTATGAAACACTTTCCTTCTCAGCACTTCTTGTACCACTCTCAGATGCTTGTCTGAGTATCTTCACTGTACGGAACGCATCTCTTCACAACTGATAACTATCACCCTATCTCCCTCTAGCCAACCTTTCTGTCTTAACTCTGCTATAGCCTTGCATGGTTCTTAAAGTGTGTTGTGTATGTTAATTCACATTGTGTTATTCCAATAAAAGACTTTATTTCACTTTAACTAGAGTGCTGTCTGCAGTTAATACTGGTATACATAGGTGAAAAGATCCCCGAAGTTACCCTCCTCTCACAGGCCTCCTGTTTGAGCTAATAATTCCCCCAAATATTAAAGGAGATTTTGGCATCATGGGTGGGACTTTAATGCACCCCCACCTCTTATGGTAACAAGTGCACGCCACTGAACTACTTACATGACTTCTGGAGGCTATAGATTGTAGCAGAGCTTATTTAGGTGTATCACAGCACGGGGTAAACGATATTGCTACTGATAAGTACCATGTTGTTTCTGTTTATAGTACTTAACTATTGTGCCACAATAAAAATATTTTGCAACTTTACAGCAGTGAGTATCTTATGTACATCAAGTACTGTAGTAAGAATGCCAATTCAATCCATTTGAATTCGTAGTTGTAACACTGTAAAGAAGCATACAAGCAACTGCTGCTTTTATCAGAACAAGAATTATAAGCATTCTTTTGCACAATCTGTATGGCAAGTATTACGGTAATAATATAGAACAAACCCTATAATTAGCCAGATTTGGATTCCAACCTTTCATCAGCTGAGTTCTGCCCACAAATATCTTGCTTCACCAATACTGAATTGTAACTTTTATACACCTATTTAAGGGAGGCAATTAATTGTGTGGTCATTATATAGTTGGAGGGGATAATGTTGCACCATTTCTGGGAGGAAGAGAACACTCTGTGAGCTTTTTTGATGGAGTTTTCCTTCTCAGATCCATGACAGGAAGTAATGTGCTCTGGAAGACTCCATAGCTGGGATGTAAACAATACTTATAATACTTTGTTGGTGAAGCAGGCAACACATCAGTCTCATAATCAGAAGGACATGAATTCGAGCCCCACACGGGGCATGCCTAATTTCACCCCCTCCTCTTCTTCCTTGGCAGTGCAATTAAAATCCCTTTTTGCTCCCAAAGGAGTGAATGTGGGTGGGCAAATCGCTTTGATCTTTATAAGGCAAGGAAAAACTCAGGTAAGTCATTAAAGGTAGCTTGGATGAAACTCAGGAATTGTACTCAGTGTATTGCTGTTGCTTTCCTTGCAGCAAGCAATTGCAAAAGCAGAATAACCGCCTCATAGAGACTGCGGATATCATAAATAACAAACATAAGTCTTTTGGGGTGGTGGAAGGCAGACTTGAGCAAGATGTTGCACAAATGTTTCTGGTTTTATTCGCAAAGGGTGTGTGTATACGCCTGTCAATTTATAGCGACCCCATGAATTACATTAGGCAAGGAATACCATAGAGCAGAGGTAGACTTGCGAGAATATTGAACACCATGTGAGCTGAATGAATGTCTTGCAAGACTACGCACTTATGCAAGAATATATATATATATATTTAAGGGAGCATGCACATATAATGTAGATGAAATGACATACGGGTGGTGGAGGAGGTCTCCCTATGGAGGTGTGGTTTTAATGCAGTATGCAATGAGCTTGTAGTGCTTTGAATAGTTGCCCTTTCATTTTAAAAACAGAATGGAGAACACTGTCCGGTAGTTATGGCTTGCATGCCGGAATAGATCAGCTTCATTATGAAGCGATACTATAACTAGAAAAGCCCCTTATGTAGTATTCTTCTAGGACACGGAGCAATGGACTCAAGCTACAGGAAAAAAAGATTCCACCTAAACATTAGGAAGAACTTTCTGACAGTAAGAACTGTTGAACAGTCAAATGTGCTGCCTGCAAGTGTGGTGGAGCCTCTTTTTTTGGAGGTTTTTAGACAGAGGCTGGATGGCCATCTGTCGGGTGTGCTTTGAATGTGTATTCCTGCAAGGCAGGGGGTTGGACTGGATGGCCCTCATGGTCTCTTCCAACTCTTTGATTCTATTATTTTGTTTACAAATTCAAATGCAGACTCTTGATGTATGTGTTATCTGTTCATTCTTTTGTACATTTTGAATGCTTGCATTGATTAGAGATGCCACAGGTAAGAAAAATTATTTGGCTCATAAGCTGAATTAATTGCATTCAGAATTCTGAAGTAGCTAAGGAACTCTGGCACTGATTCAACAAACATGAATACTTTCACAATGCCAATCAAGATCTATTAGGGATTAATTTATATTTTCTGCAACTGCACATTCTTCATGGCTGGCATGTGTTACAAGCCAGATTATTCCGTTGTCAACCCTGTGCTCTGCTCTTGTATAACTTTAAAAAGTGCAGAATTCACCCAAATATTACATATAGAGGGTAAGATATGGCATAAGATTTAATGCAGGCAATTAGCACTGTGAGAGAGTGAGCCTGCATCACTGGAAAAGTAGCTATAGTTTAAGTTTGGGAAGAATGCCAGATGCTCTGGAATGTAAATAAAGATAATGGGCAATGCATCAGTGTTGTAGCCTCATTCCATGAGTTGAATGTAATATGTACCCTACCTGGACATGAAAATAGAAATCTCTGTTTCAATTGGATAAGAGCTAGTGTACATCTCAGTTGTGAATTATTTTGATTGGTCAACTAATTAGTTAAGTGAGTGTAACAAAGAATAAAAAGAAGCTGCAAAGCAGCTCTGATTAGGTTGCTTTCTGCATGCTTCCAACACAGCAGTGCTGCTTTGATAAATAACAATGAGGAACCTTTCCTGATAGCCCTGACATGCTGCCTTTACATGGTGGTTTATGCTAGTACTGGTAAAGTTATATTAAGAATAAATATACTTATGTTGTAATACATCCTGTTAAGATTTAACAATATTAACCCTTGAATGCCTGTGTTAGAGAGAAGTCTGTTAGAGATGTGTAATTTCTCAAACAGATGGGAATGTATACCTGAATGGATTAATTTATATTATTAGGTAAGATACAAGTTTCGTGAGATATTTAGCCTTTTGACTAGAAGTTGATAACGCAACTCCAGATAGAATATAGAATTAGCTTACAGGTGGCTAGGACACTCAATCCACACCAGTTTTATGTGTCAAAGCAGCAGGGATTGTACCAACATTCACATAAAAGTTGGGCAGTGTAGAAGATTTGGAAGATCTCACACAACATCTGGTGTGAAATGAACAGCAAGATTGGTAACAATGGCAGCAGTGAACATACAGGGCCCCACTAGTCCATGACAGGCACTAGCCCTGGTTGTGACACCATGTATGAGGACACCATGAAGACTGATGCCAGCTTGAGCATAAAGATGACAAGGGCACAAAAGAATAGTACAGTCAGCTTTTTTTTATCATTGGATTTGGTATCCATGAATTCAACCATCCACACCTTGAAAATATTCCAAATAAATAAATTCCAAGAAGCAAACTTTGATTTTGCCATTTTATATAAGAGACACCATTTTACTATGCCTTTGTATACAATGGGGCTTGAGCATCCATGGATTTTGGTATCCATGGGGGGGTCGTGGAACCAAATCCCAGCGGATACCAAGGGCCCGTATTATATTTATTTATTTATATCCCATCTTTCCCCCAGTTTGACACTCAAGGAGGCTTACAACAGTTAAAACATAGTTAAACATTTACAGCATAGAAAAGTTAAAAAGCAATTAAAACATCAAAAATATACAACCAGTTAAAACATATTAAAACAACAGGAACAACCTTTCCACAGTGGTGGGACTGTATGCTCCTGTAAGGCAAGAGGATATGCTGATGGCAGCAGTGTTGCTGATAGGGTCTCCCATGTCAGACGGGCTTTTGCTGAGGAGCCAGACTAAATGTGCCAAACAGCTACCGGACAGCAGCAGTAGTGGTGGGTAACACTGGTGCAGGATCTCTCAGAGACAACAACAGTGGCACCATAACTAACACTTGTTATTATCATGCATAAGAAGGCACTGTTAACCTCCTTTTGAATAACATTTACCACAAAAACCTTATGATGACACAATCCAAAATGAAACAAGGGATAGTGTCAGAACATGAGACTCCCAGGTCGGATGGCACTCAATGAGCTACTGGGGTACAGCAGAGGACGACTACAAGTAGCGCTGTTGCTAATGATACAAATGGACTCAAGCTGAAAGGATGTTCAGCTGTTGACATGCTCAGAGTCAAAAGGAAAGTCAGAAACTGCACAACATATATTATAGGAACATGGAATGTGAGAAGCATGAATTAGGGGAAATTAGACATAGTAAATTAAGAAATGGAATGCATAAACATTGCAATACTTGTGGTGAGCAAGCTAAGCTGAACAGGAATGGGGCATTTTGAGTCAGATAATTACACAGTGTTTTACTCAGGAAATGAAAATCTAAGAAGAAATGCAGTGGCATTAACAGTGAAGAGAGATGTAGCAAAAGCAGTGTAAGGATTATAATGCAAAGTCTGACTGAATAATATCAATAAGACTTCAGGGAAAACCCATCAATATAACCATAATCCAAGTTTATGCTCCAACTACAGAGGCAGATGAAGAAATTGGAAGATTCTGTGCTGGAGTCCAGGAGGAAATTGATCACACGCCGAAATAAAACTTCAAAACAGGACATAGGTGACTGGAATACAATACAGAGCAGAATCAAAGACTGTAGAAAAATTTGTCCTATACTCAAGAAATTAAAAAGGAGAGCAACTGACTGAATTTTGCAAGGCCAACAGTTTATTAATTGCAAACACAGTCTTTAAACAACCAAAGAAGCAACTGTATACATGTACATCACCTGATGGCCAACATAGAAATCGAATAAATTACATAATGGGAAGCAGAAGATGGAGAAGCTCTATTCTCTCTGACAAAACAAGATCAGAAGCAAATTGTGGTATAGTCCATGAACTAATAATATCAAAAAATAGAGTAAAGCTAAAGAAGAACACTATTGTGCCAAAATGCAACCTAAATAACATCCTCGTAGAATGTAAAGATAATGTAAAAAACGGATTTGCACAATTAAGTCTAATTGACCAGGAGCCAGAACTCTGGACTCAAGCCAGAGACACTGTCTATTTGTAGCCAAAAAGAAAGAGAAGCCTCAATGGATGAGAGATGAAACTCTTCATGCAGTTAAGGACAGATGAGAAGCAAAAGTAAAAGGAGACAGAAATAGAGTCAGAACCCTGAATGCAATGGTTTAGCAACATGTGTGCAGGGACAAAGAACTACTATAATAATTAATGAAGAGAAATAGAAGGTGACAACGAAAAAGGAAGAACAAGAGGCTTCCTCCACAAGATCTGAGAAATCAAAGGGAAACTTAAACCAAGAGTGGGGATGCTCTTTGACCAGCAGGGGAACACATTACGTGCCCTAGTAGAAATAAAAAAGACAATGGAAACAATACAATGAAGAACAGAACTATATAAAAGAGATGAAAAGGTGGCAGATTCATTCAAGGAAGAATGATATGAAGATGAACCTACAATTTCAGAAAGTGAAATGGAAGCTGTACTCAGAGCACTTGGGAGAAATAAATCACCAGGAACAAATGAAATACCAATAGAGCTTCTTCAAGCTACAGAAATGGAACCTGTTCTTGTTCTAAATACAGTCTGTCGACAAATATGGAAAGCAAAAGAATGGCCCCACATATTGGAAACACTCAGTACCCAATTGAGGGGACACCAGGGATTGTAGTAACCACAGGACCATTTCATCAATTTCCCATGCAAGCAGAGTGATGCTCAAAATTCTGCAATTAAAACTTTTACTGCATATTGAGTGAGAAATGCCAATTGTCCAAGCTGGGTTCAAGAAAGGAAGAGGCACTAAGGATCCTATTTCAAACATATGTTGGATAATGAAATGCACCAAAGAATTTTAAAAGAAAATCAGCTTGTGCTTTATAGATTATAGCAAAGTTTTTGATTGTGTTGATCATAGAATCATAGAGTTGGAAGAGACCACAAGGGCCATCCAGTCCAACCCCCTGTCATGCAAATGTCTTTTTAGTTAGAAGGTTTTAATTTTATAGTGTTTAATGTCTTTTTATCGGGGAGGGGGAGTGTGGGTGGTGTTTTTAGTCATTATTATGTTTTAATTGTTGGAAGCCGCCCCGATTGTTTTTAGCAGAGGGGCGGGGTATAAATAACAATAATAACAATAATAATAATAATAATGTAGGAATAAACAATCAAAGCATTCCCTACAGATGGCCATCCAGCCTCTGCTTAAAAACCTCCAAAGGAGACTCCACCACACTCCAAGGCAGTACATTCCACTGCTGAACAACTCTTGCTGTCAGGAGGTTCTTCCCAAGGTTTAGATGGAATCTCTTTTCCTGTAGTTTGAACCCATTGCTCCAAGCCCTAGTCTCTGGAGCAGCAGAAAACAAGCTTGTGCCATCTTCAGTATGACATCCCTTCAAATATTTAAACATGGCTATCATACACTTCTTAACCTTCTCTTCCCCAGGCTAAACATGCCCAGCTCCCTAAGCTGCTCCTCATAGGGCATGGCTTCCAGACCTCCTACCATTTTGGCCGCCCTCCTCTGGACACGTTCTAGCTTGTCCATATCCTTCTTGAACTGTGGTGCCCAGAACTGGACACAGTATTCTAGGTGAGGTCTGAAGGGGTGTCACCTTGAGGATGGAGCAGGCTTGTTTTCTGCTGCTCCAGAGAGTAGAACACGGAGCAATGGATGCAAGCTCCAGGAACAGAGATTCCACCTCAACATTAGGAGGAACTTTTTGACAGTAAGAGCTGTTCGGTAGTGGAACACACTGCCTCAGAGCGTGGTGGGGTCTCCTTCCTTGGAGGTCTTTAAACAGAGGCTGGATGGCCATCTGTCAGGGATGCTTTGATCGTGATTTCCTGTGTGCAGGGGGTTGGACTGGATGGCCCTCGTGGAAGCTCTACAGTTCTACAACTCTACAATTCTATGGTTCTATGACTCTACAATTCTCTGGTTCTATGATTCTATGCTAAAGTTAGGATTATCCATGCCATGGTATTTTCAATTTCTGCATATGTTTGTGAAAGCTGGACAGTGAAGAAAGCTAATAGGAAGAAAATTAACTCATTTGAAATGTGGTGCTGGAGAAGAGTTCTACAGATACTATGGACTGCTAAAAAGACAAATAAATGGTTCCTAGAGTAAATCAAACCTAAACTCTGGGACACTGGGAGAGGTGTAGCCCACATGGCAGTTGTCCACCCTGTTGTAAAACATTGTGAGCACTCTACAAAGCTGGGGAACAATTTTCAGCCCAAGGGATGAATTCAGTTTCAGGTAAGTTCTCAGGGCCAGCATTCCAGTGGGGTGTGTGGGCCAAAGAGAAAAGGACTGGGACCAAAAATGGCTTCATATTTTAACTCAATTTGGCAGTACCTGAACATTAGGAACAGCATTTTAAGCTTCTGGAATGGGAAAAATGTCTGCACAAATCCTAGGAAACTACCAAACAATAATATCACAGGCAAGGGGAAGTCGCCCTCTGGGGCATCCTAAAAGATTAGGCTGGGACCTTAGGGGGGCCAGATTCAGTCTCAAGCCTGGAGGTTCCCCATTCCAACTCTAAAACATATCATGTAAATAAAACTGTTACTAGTTCCATACTGGACTAAGAGTTGGGAAGTTATGTTAAAAATGTAAGAAAAGGCCTGCCCAAACTAGGATATATCAAGGTTGACATCTATCCTACCACTAACACTCGCTAACTTGATGGCACAGGGAAGTTCATTTGGAGGGCCTGAAGGGCAAAGCCATCTCTTAATTGTTGTTCCCCAGCAAATGGTGTTAAGATTACCTATTACCACTAAATCTGGAGCTTCCACATGGTCCAAGGAACACACATTCCAGCTCTGTTTGTTCAAATAGACCACATGTCTGGTGTAACTGTCAGTGATCTTCCATGTTAATAGGCACAAGTATATCCCATTATCCGCAATATGAACCTTTTAATCTGAAGAAGGCTGGAAACGGATCCTGGACCTCTTAAGTGCATAGTAGGCATGCCCTGCCTCCTAATAGGGTTAATAATGGACACTGAAGGAAGAAACGAAAGTAACTTTTTGGCTTCGAAAGTGTTAGCAAATATGCTAGTCTATGGAGCCAAGCATACAGGAGTTTTAATTGCCAATTCATGCCAAAAGCCATGTTCTACCTGTTTTTCCTATCAAAGATAGGGAGACATCTTTGTGAGATTTCCTTCCTTATGTATCAAAATACATAGGCTGGTTTAAATACTATGCACCTTGATTTAAGAAAGATTGTTGGTTGCTTTAGCTAGTCAGCAAAATGTCTTGGACAACCCTGGAGCCTTAGACCTAAATCAGAGGTGAGCAAACTGCATCCCTCCAGATATTGTTGAACTGCAGTTACCAGCATTCCTCACCACTGGTTATGCTAGTTTAGGCTGTTGGGAAATGGAATTCAGCATTATCTGGCAGACCGCACGATTGCCCCTGGCAGAAATCCAGTAGTTAGTCCCAACTAGAATACACACATTGAATCAATGGGAAATTGGTAAATCAACACTCATGTAAGTTCCATTGATTCAAGGGATGTACTCAAGTTGGGGTTAATAACCAAATTTAAGTCTAAGTATATATTACTTTTTCACTTCCTCCATGATGGTCCTTGATAACCCAGCACCATTTCCTCCTCTGCTCCTGAACAGTGAGTGCCAAACACCAAATCTCTTTTTCTCCCTCTGTTCTTCTACCAAAGTCAGGATTGCCAGTGGCTCTTAACCTGTGGTCCACATAACCCCAGGGGGCTGCGATGTGCTCACAGGAGGTCCATGAAGGCTTGAAGGCTGCTCAGCCCACGTGACAGGAGCCAAGAAAAAGGCTGGCTGGCTTGGCCTGTGCATTGTGATTCAATCTGCTACAGATACAAATTTGCAGGAAAAAGCAGGAGAAAAGTCTTCCCTCCCTTCCAGTGCCTCTGAGGGAATGGTTAATGGATGTTATAATTGTATTATTATTATTATTATTATTAGGTATTATTATTAGTATTGTTCGGGTTTTAAATCATGAGTTAAGTCTTGGGGGTACACGGCAACAAAAAATATCTAAATGGTGTTCCTGGTAAAGAAAAGATTAAGAGCCACTGGTCTATGCCATTGTATTTCCAGTTTCTGATGTATGGTTGTGAAAGCTGGAAAGTTGGGGTGGGGGGGGAACATGACATGAAGAGAATCAACTCATTTGAAATGTGATGCTGGAGGAGAGCTCTATAGATACCATAGACCGAGAAAAAGACAAAGAGGTCCAAGAGCAAATCAAGCCTAAACTCTCCCTAGAAGCCAATATGACTAAACTGAGGCTGTCATACTTTGGGCCTATCATCAGATGGCATGACTCATTAGAAAAGGTGATAACTATTGGTAATGTGAAAGACACTAGGAAAAGAGTAAGAGTGCATTACAGATTTGTTATGTGCCTTGAAGTCATTGACTTACAGTGACCCTATTGCAGGTCTTTCTTGGTAAAATTTGTTCAGAGGGGTTTGGCATTGCTTTTCTCTGAGCCTGAGAGAGTGTGACTTGCCCAAGGTGGGTTTCCATTGCTAAGTGTCTTAGCTTGTTGTATAAGCACAGAAATATGAAGCATGAGTATATGATCCTTCCAATTGCTGCACTTCCATAATTATGTGATGAGCGGTGTGTCCCTACCATTGCGAGGCTAGTTGACAGAGGAATAATGAGACTTCATATTCTTCACATACTTCAAAAGCATGACATTCTTCCGTTTTCTGTGCTTCCATGTGACACCAGTTGTTCTGGATATTCTGAAGATAAAAAGAACCAGAACCTTACAAATAATTCTGTATATTCAAAGCTATTCAGGATTCAATCCCTGGTCTCTTAGGGTGCATCTGCACTAGACAAATAATCCAGTTTGAAACTGGCTTATTTGCCATGGCTCCTTCCTATGGAACACTCGGATTTGTAGTTTGGTGAGGCACCAGCACCCTTTGGCAGAGAATGCTAAAAACCTTGCAAAACTTCAAATCCCAGGATACAATTAAGAAGGAACCATGGCAAATAATCCAGTTTCAAACTGAATTATTTGTGTAACGTGGATTAGGCCCTGCCAGTGTCAAAATCCAACAATCAAACCACCTTGCCTTGCATAACAGACTAAATCAAGAAAGTCATGTTCCTGAGTTCACAAAAGCTGGGTTGTTAATAACACGGGGGGAATCCACACAACACCAATAATCCAGTTTGAAAGTGGATTGTTTGTCCTGGCTCCTTCCTATGGAATCCAGGGATTTGTAGCTTTACAAGGTCTTTAGCCTTCTCTGACAAAGGGTGCTGGTGCCTCACCAAACTACAACTCCCAGGAAGGATTCCTTAGGAAGGAGCCATGCAAATAATTCAGTTTCAACCTGGATTATTTCTCTAGTGTGGATGCCCCCATGGTGTCTTGCATGTAGGTATCTTATTCATAGGGTCGCCATAACTCGAAGCCAGCTGCTTTGATGCCAATGAGCAACATTTTATGTGAAGTCGAAGGCTTTCATGACCGGCATCCATGGATTTTCCTTGGTTTTTTTCCGGTCTGTGAGGCCATGTTCTGGAATAGTTTCTTTCTGACGTTTCGCCTGCATCTGTGGCTGGCATCCTCAGACAATAGTTGGGTAGGTGTGTGTGTGGAGTTTATATGCTGTGAACCCCTGTTGGGGGGTATATGTAAATTTGTGTATTTGAATGGTTAGTTTCTGGAGTTAGAAATGCAAAGAGGGTGAGTGTCTGTTTGGTTAATGGTTGGTTGGTGGGCCATTATCTGCTGGAAATCTCCTCGTCCCTGGGTGGAATTCCTTTGTAAGTGTTGAGTTTTGATTCTATTGTTTTTCAAAACTGGCAGCCAGATTTTGTTTACTTTTAAGGTTTCTTCTTTCCTGTTGAAGTTGTCCAGGTGTTTGTGGATTTCAATAGATTCTCTGTGCATTCTGACATGATAGTTGTTGGCCTGGTCCAGCCAGCCAATTTAGGGGGAAAAACCCAAGGAAAATCCAGAACAACATTCTTCTCACTGTCTTCCACTCCCCGCCCCACCCGTCAGGGCTTCCCTCCCTTTGCTGAAGTAACACGATGCTCTTGAGCTGCCAGCGCCTTCTTCCCGTTGCTAAGCAACCGTCTCCTCTTTCTCACCAGAGGACCTGCAGCCGCGCTGCTCTCACCCCGCCATCGGCAGCGGGCCTCTTATTGGCTGCCGGGCCCTACGTCACGCACTCATCCTGGCCTTCCCGGCCCTCAGCGGCGCACCCATTGGGCCGCCGTCCTCTGACCACGCGGCGTCACTTTCTCACACCATCCACCCCCTCCTTCTCTTGCTCTCGGGGCGCTCATTGGCGCGGCGGCAGGAGAGGGGCGGGCTCTAGCGCGACGGCTTCCCATTGGGTGCGGCGCCGCTGTCGCTCACAGGGCTGGAGCGGCTGCCTGAGGCGGCGGGGCTGGTTTAAAGGCGCGTCTCGCAGGCAGTGCCGCGTTTCGCCCCAGACGGAGGAGCCGAGAGAGGCAGAGTGGAGCTCCCTTCCCCGCTTAGGACGAGGCATTGCCGCACACAGGTGGGTGGTACCGGGAAGCAGCGGGTGGGTGGTCGTGGGGCCGCTGCCCCTGAGCCCTTCCCCCCAGTTGTCCCTCCGTATCCACGGTTTTTGGTATCCACGGTTTTTGGTATCCACGGATTTGAGATCCACGGATTTAAGCAACCACGGCTTGAAAATATTCTTTAAAAAATAATAATCTATAAAAGGAAACCTTGATTTTGCCATCTTATATAAGGGGCACCCTTTTGCCATGCCATTGCATATAATGGGACTTGGAGTATTCACGGATTTTGGTACCCGCAGGGGGTCCCGGAGCCAAAGCCCAGCTAATATGAAGGGACAACTGTAGAGTCCTCTCCAGCTTTGGGCTGGAGGTTTTCCTCCTTTGAGCTGAAAAGATGGGTTTAGAGAGCAAAATGACTTAAAAGTACAGTAGATGCTTCTTCAGTGGGTCTGAAGGAATGGGTTGCAATCCACCAAAGTTTATGATAAAATATATTCGTAAATATATATAATATAATATAGTATTTATATTATACGGTATTCTTTTATAAAATATATAAGACTCCGTATCTCCCCCAACTTGTGCTACAGTTTTTTTAAAAAATTACTCCCATTAAGTTGATGTTACTTACTTTCAGGTAAATGTGTATAAAAGTTGTAGACCAAAACTAAATAGGTATGCATAGCGTTGCATGAAAAAAAATCCTGCAACTTCTGAAATAATAATAATAATAATAATTTATTATTATTTATAATTTATAATTTATAATTATATAAATATAATTTATAATTTATTTATAATTTAGTATTAATTATAATACAATTCGATCTAGGATCCTCTGTTGTGTGAGGGTATTTTTAAAATAGTTTTTCCTTGTTGTTTTTTCTGGGCTGTGAGGCTGTGTTCTGGAAGAGTATATTTCGGACGCTTTGCCTGTATCTGTGGCTGGCATCTTCAGAGAATGGTTGGGTAGGAGTGTGTGTGGGGTTTATATACTGAGCCCCTCCTGTTGGAGAGTATATGTGACTTTGTGTATTTGAATGGCTAGTTTCTGGGTGGAGATATGCAAGGAGTATTAGTGTCTGTTTGGCTAGTGGTTGGCTAGTGGTCCATTGTCCATTTTTTTTTCTTTACCTCTTCTTTTAAAGCAGCTATAAAATTGGAAGCATATATAAAATTGTTAAAAAAGGAAGCATGAACATTCAATGTTCTGTTTAAAAACTAGAACTGGGTTTTGTCATCGAGCCCAATGCTGTATCTCCAAAGGAGGATTTGCCACTCCCTGGCCTTGTTTAAGGTTATGGAAAGGCCTTGGCAACATGTGGGTGGATCTTCATTTTCCTTCTCCCACCCCACAGCTGTACCCAGTCTCTATGTCTTGGCAACACCTAGAAAGAGAAAGGGCAAGCAAGTGAAATATTTGGCAAGTGATGTTTGTGAAGAAGAGCATCCATAGTCTCAAGTTGCCCGTTTTCCCACCTAGTCTTTCTCTGGGAGGCCCTAATTGCTTTGATGTGTGGAATCCAGCAGTGCTTTTGAATTCCCTGTAGTCAGGAGTGGGAAGTGGACATCCAGTGGTTGGTGGATTGCAACTCCCAGTATCCCTTGCCAGTATTGCCAGTAATAAAGAGTTGCAGCTCAGTGACATCTAGAGAGAGGCCAAGCAATTCCCACATGTGCAAGTGGGGCAGAGAGCCCTATCCTCTCCACCCTTACACATGGTGAGAAAGAATGAGCAAAAAGCCATTGCCCCATCCCTTGCATGCTCCTTTGGTCACCACAGCAGTCAATTTCTATTTGATAGAGTGAGCTCAGTCTTTCACAACCCCTACTACTCAAGAGAGGAAGAGCAAGCTCATAAGGGCAACAGTCTCTTCTTGCTGGTGGTCTCCCTCTAAAAGCAGCATGATGTAGTAGTTTGAGCATTGGACTATGACTTTGGAGACCAAGGTTTGAATTTCAACTCAGTCATGGAAACCCACTGGGTGACCTTGGGCAAGTCACACTCTCTCAGTCTCAGTGGAAGGCAATGACATAACTCCTGAACAAATCTTGTCAAAAAACAAAGCAAAACAAAAAGAACCCCAACCCACTATAGGGTCACCTTAGGATCACCATAATTCAGAAATGGCTTGAAGACACACAACAGTGTAGTACAAATTGGACCTAGCTGTGCTGATCTGCTAACCATACCACTGACATCAGGCAGAAAGAGCAAGCTGCATTCTGATCATGTCCTGCTGTGTTGCCCAAAGAGGGAGAAAGATAGGATGGTAGGTGGGTGGGGACAGGAACAGCCACCAGCTTTGCAAAGGGTCAGGCAAGCAGAGGCACACAGTACTCCTTTATCCATTTTTGCAGGCAGACAAGAGGCAGCTGCCCTGTGCTACCTGCCCTCAAAGTCTGAAAGGACAGAATATGGGGAGGATGGGTCAGGGTGTGGCACTGAGAAGGGAGGGACCTACTTGAGGGCTAAGCCTTTATTCACCGAAGATGGTGGTGGACTTCTCTAACAGCTGCAGTGGGCCCTCTTGAGGCATGCATTTAAGCTCATTGCAACTGCTGCAGAGCCCTAGCCTGGTTTTTCTAGATCCCTTGAAAGTAATTTGGGATGGCAGCAGGCCCCTGGCACATAGCATCAATGTGGAAAAGAATTAAGACATGCCAATCCCCGCCCCAAATGACCTACAGATCAGCACTGCAAATCTTTTCCATGTTTCAGTAGAAGTCTTCCTTAATTTGTTGCGGCTTACTCTTGAGAAAGGATTGTAGCCAATGTAGCATTCTTTCCTGCAAAGGGAGCAAATATGAAAGCTAAAATTGGTGGAAAATGTGTTCCTGACTGTGCAGATTGGGTCCTGTTTGAAACAAAAATCTGTATTTGTTTTGGTTGCTGTATTTGTTTTTGTTTCCTTTCCCTGATCCTGGAAAACTTGTGTCTTGGTGGAATTTTCAAAGAAGTCCTATTTTCTCTCCCTCCCTTCCTCCTTTTTGTGGAATTTGAATTTTGGAATAAGGAGCCAACCCTTAAAACACACACACACACACACACACTCATGAATAATTCTCAAAGCTTTTAAAAATGTAGCCACAATCATTTAGAAACTTAGGTCTAATATCAGTCCCTAACCCAACTTGCTGCAGTTCACTCTTGGAGCCTTCAATGGATTCTACCCACAGAGCCAGAATTACTATTTTGGGGCCCTGTTTTCCTTGTTTCAGGGTTGAAGCAAGGGATAGAATCTCAAATAACTAACACTTGTTAATTCCATGACTTGATCAGAGAACTTATATTGCTAGAGTAGCTTTAAGTTTAAAAAGCAGACCAGTGTAAACTACAGTACTGTAGTTTGTGAAATGAAGTCAGGAAAACTGTAGAGGAAGATTGTCGATGGGTAGGACCAGGGTACAAGATGTACAGCGGGCCCTCATGATCTGTGGACTCCAGATCTGTGATTTTGAGTGACTGGATAGAGATGTGAAGGCCCGGAAAAAATCAGGAAAAACAAACAAAAAAAAAAACCACATGTTTTTTTCCTGAAGCCTTTTTTGTTTTGTTCTGAAAAATTGAAAAAAGGAAGAAAATAGATTATGGAATGTTTTACTTTAGCATGATGAATAAAATCTTTAAGACAATAAAATATTTAATATACCAATTGTGATAATTTTATGCCAAATCAAATTACACATAGTTATATTTTATGTTCATTAAGTAACAGTGATTTTCAGTCTTTAAAAAGTACTAATGTTGCATTTTTCAATTTTTCTGAAAAAATGGGGAAAATTCATTTTTCCCCATGGCTTCAAAATTTCTAGAAATTTTACATCTCTAACTAGATCATTATGACCTATACTTAAAACTGTGGCGATGTGAATGTGGACATGCTGAAGTGTCTGTGCATGTGTTCTTGCCTTTTATTAACATGGGATGAGATCATCAATTTTTTTTGTCATCCATGGAGGTCCTGGAACTGAAGCCCCATGGATCCAGAGAGCCCACTATAACTTACTTTAAAGCTGGAATGTGTCCAGAGGAGGGTGACCAAAATGGTGGGAGGCCTGGAAGCCATGCCCTATGAGAAACAGCTTGGGGAGCAGGGTATGTTTAGCCTGGAGAAGAGAAGGTTAAGAAGTGTATGATAGCCATGTTTAAATATTTGAAGGGATGTGATACTGAGGATGGAGCAAGCTTGTTTTCTGCTGCTCCAGAGACTAGGACACGGAGCAATGGGTTCAAACTACAGGGAAAGAGATTCCACCTAAACATTAGGAAGAACTTCCTGACAGTAAGAGCTGTTCGGAACTGGAATACATTGCCTCGGAGTGTGGTGGAGTCTCCTTCTTTGAAGGTTTTTAAACAGAGGCTGGATGGCCATCTGTCAGGAATGCTTTGATTGGGTATTCCTGCATTGCAGGGGGTTGGACTAGATGGCCCTTGTGGTCTCTTCCAACTCTGTGATTCCATGAAAGCCAGTCTCATTGTTTTAAGAGTTCCCTCTCCATGCATGAATCTAGTCAGCGATTCTTATCTCCAGTCAGATAACTAATGCTACATCAGTCACACTACCAAACATTCATGGTAGTTTGTCCATTGTTGAAATCATCCTTGGCGACATAACCTGTGACAATTCCACAGTGAACTCCCTGATCTCTAGCAGAGATATAATTAGCTTTGCTAATGACTAAACAGGGTGTTTTTCTAAAGCAAAGCTTGGGAGATGTTAGTGTTCCAGAAGTTTTAGACTATAGCCCAGTCCACAAATCCATTACAGTTGGCCATGTTGAATTGGGTCAATGGGTGTTGTATGCCAAAAAAGACTATAGGACTAAAGATTCCTCACATCTTAAGTGGGCATATGTATTTTCTTCTGTATGTGGTTTAGGGAGAGCTGGTGTAGTGGCTTGAGTGGTAGATTATGACTCTGGAGACCAGGATTTGAACCCCCACTCAGCCATGGAAATCCACTGGGTGACCTTGGGCAAGTCACACTCTCTCAACCTCAGAGGGAGGTAATGGCAAACTGCCCTCTGAACAGCCAAAAAAACCCAGTTATAGGTTCATCTTAGGGTCACCATAAGTCACAAATGACTTCAAGGCACACAACAAGAACATGCTGTTTAGGAGGGCTGGATAGGCAACTTGGGCAAGGACTAGACTTGGTAAGCAACATGCTTCCATGGAATGTGGTACAAAGCAGCATGTTTGGAAACTGAATGATTTAAAAAGCAATTGTTTGTCAAGGTACTACCTTTACTTCTGGATCAGCAGTGTTCCCCACCTTGGAATAGTCTGGGCGCAAACCAACAGAAGTTAAGCCATGAGATCACAGATGACATAGTTTGAAGTGGAGCAGTTCTGCTAACAGTTAGGGCTCACAAAGAGGAAATTCTCTTCCAAACAAAATTGTGTTTTTTTGTTTTTTTTTTAAATCCTTACAAATAGAAAGATTGTGCTAGGTTTTTAAAAATTCATAGGCATATTTGGTGGTGGAATATATGAATATTTCTTGTTTTTTAAACTAATTACTTCATCATCTGCAAATCAGCCCAGACTTCATCATATGTTATAAGAAGAAAACCTAAGTGCAATCCTCTGTATAAATCTCAAGAAGAAAGTCCCACTGAAATTGGTGGTTTACGGTACTTCTCAGTATGCCTCCTTATAGTTGCATACTTTTAATTTACCTCAAGATTGATCTGAATACTTGCTTGGTCACAGCTAACTTGCTGGATTATGCCACCTGTCTCCATATAATGCTGTTGGTTCCCCAGTTAAAATTTTCAGGAGTTGCTGAGTTTCAAAATGTGTTTTTATCTCAATATTTCTGACAAAGTTTTAACATTTACAAATTGTGTCATGTGTGGCTTTCTGTGCTGTGGAAGAAAATGGGCACTATTAGCAACTGAGCACAATTAGATCCCACTGAACTCAGTTGAGGAGTTCATGCGTCTCTCAAATTGAAATCCCCCCTCCACACTAAAAGGTGCAAGCTGTGATTTCATTGTGTGTCTGTTCTTTTCCTTTTCTTTCTCATGGGCTCTGATTCTTGCTAGAGAGGCAAAGAGCTGAATGAGCAATGTAGGTGATGTCACTGTTTTTTCTGTAATGCATTCATTTGGTACTACCTCAGTCTACAGTACATCTCAGTTAATGAAGTAGATGTGTTTCTGGGCATTACAGTACTTATTTAACAGAAAATTTGGTACTAGAGGCAGAAATAACATGGAAAGAAAAGGGATAGCTTCCTATATCACACACACACAAAAGAAGAAGAGCACAGCAAACCTTTTATTCTAAACTAACAATATGTACATGTGAAATTACACAGACAGGTCAGCCAAGTCTTGCATAAGTAAACAACAACACTTTTAACCTAGAAAGCACTTGAAGGTTTCTTCTAAAATACATGCATGGAAAACTACTTTCCCCATCCTCTGCTTTACTTCTGACTTCCATTTTGATGGCAAAACTTATAGATCTATCTTTTTTAACATGCTGGGAGTAACTGGCGAGGTAGACTTCACTCTTTTCCCTTTTTCTCTCTTTGTTGCTGTTCACACATGCTCTGTTTTAGGCAGGCACACAGCTAGATTAGGTTCAGCTAGAGTAAAATTTCATTCTTTCCCAGCTCAAGCTTTATTGCATTGTTTACTTCAGACACACTGCTGCAGCCTGACACCAAAAGTCTGTTTCTTCAGCTCCCCACCATCCTCTCAATGCCAATGCTGGTAAAAACAACAACAACAACAACAACAAAAAACACACAACTTCCAGCTAGACAGAGAATGACAAAAAGGGCATGGGGGCAAGCATAAAAAGTGTTTGGAAAAAGGAGCTTCTTTGTCAGAGGTTTCACTAACTGAGGTATGCCTGTATCAAAACCTTCCAGTTTCCAGTATCCAACTACTTTATTTCTATTTCTGTAATGTGTTGTCCTCTGTTCTTGAAACTAATCCTATAACTTGCCTTGAGATTTCATCACCCTTCTCTTTTCCTGCTTGGGTTTGAAAAGATATATTATTACAGCAGTCTCTCTACCTGAAGTTAATTGGGGACAGTAGAACAGCACACAGTATCTCTTGAGACTACACCCAGAGAGGAAACCATGTTAGTATACTGCAAGTAAAGGAAAACCAAAACTTTGTCCTAGCAAATTTATTGAAGCAGAAGCTTTAATCGGTCAAAGGCCGCTTCATCAGACACGTGAGACTTAGTACCTTTCGAGGATGATGTTTTTGTCTTCCACATAATAATTTTTATTAAGGTACTTTGAGCTAAAATGATGTATCTGTTATGGCTGGTAATTTAGAAATGGAAACGCTTCCCTTTACCTACCTCATTTAAAAAATCTCAATGTGTCCTAATTCTTTTTGTCTTTCCCTGAAAGGAGATATTGGTCTTTATGGCATGCAGCATTTTATTTCTTGTCTCAGAACTGCCTCAACATGCAACTTGCAAATAGATAAAATACACCTCTCTGAATATTTCAGAATACGGTAGCAAAAAGGGTTTGAAAGAATGCTGTTCTTGTAGGGCAGGATTTTCCAATAAGGCACCTTGCGGTCTCCTGGTTGTTAAAAGGATGTGAAACACAGTATGTAGGCAATATTTCTAAGTAGTCCATATCAATGGAGCCAGCATGGTGTACTGATTTGAGCATTGGACTATGACTCTGGAGCTGAGGGTTCAATTCCCGCTCAGCCATGGAAAACCACTAGTTGACCTTGGGCAAATCATACTCTCAGCCTCAGAGGAAGGCAAAGGCAAACCCCTCTGAACAATCTTGCCAAGAAAACCCAATTATAGGTTTACCTTATATTGCTGCAGTTGGAAATGACTTGAAATCACACAGTGATTCCTGTCAGTAGCAATTGAAGCTGAAAGTACTGGCAAAGACAATGGAATTGGCAATTGCCATAGAAAAGAGGTGGCCTGTAAATATGCAGGTGGCTTATGGACTGTCACTGTGGGCTGAGTTGGAGTGTTTCCAACTCCAGGAGTAAGACCATGTAAGATTGAGCTGGGTTTAATCCTGTATTGCAAGATGGGAGGGAAGGTTTGGTAATTTTACTTGGAATATGTGGAAAGGAGATTGATGGGAGAGAGCGACACCTTCTGGCTTAGTCTAGTGCCAAACCAGATTTCAGCTATAAAAGTTAACTCTTTGTTGAAAATAAAATAATATTACAGTATATATATAAAGTTAACTCTTTGAATGAATGGTAAATACTGAAGCAGAAGAGAATAGGACTGCTAGAAGTTGATTTGTGATGACTGATGCTTACTCACAACTATAGTTATGTTTTGCAAGTGCTTGAAAGCCAGCTTGCATTTTGAGAACCCTTGGCCTAGTTTAATAGATACCTACTGTCCACTCTTCATCTGCAGCCCATTTCAAGAAAAACAAAACCTCCTGGGCACTCAATAGGTATGGAAAGAACTTGTATATATTGGTTCCCAACTTGTGGCAATCCAGCCATGTTGTTTAGGATTATACCTTTGACACCCTACCATTTTATTTCCTTCAGCATTTCTAGCCATATTTTCTGTCCTAAAAGTCATCCAACACATTTAAAAATTTGTGAGGCATGCAAATTTACCCCAAATCTTCCTGGCAGCGAATGAACAGAATTACAGTGCTATAGCTTGGTTTCAAATTTGCATATTATCCACATGTCCTATTAATGAAAACAAACTATTACAAGATTTTAAAAAAATTATCTTTTAGGGGAAGTTACCTTGGTGGTTTTGTAAAGTGGGGGGGGGGGAGAGAATGAAGTGAGCTGGAACTGGGAAATGTCCTTTGGAGTCCAGCTGATAAAGCCACCTGCAGAACCAGATTAGAAGCTCTGTACAAGAGTGAAAATATAAAAATACCAGCAACTGACAAAATTACCTGTTGTCTACAAAAGCTTATATCAAGTAAAACTTGTTAGCTGTTAAGATACCACAAGATTTCATGCTGGCTTTGCTATGATAAATATGAAACTAATAAATGCATAGGCATGCCATGCAGATGTCACATTTTTCCTTGCACAGGGATTGTGCTGAGTTCTCATTATTGTGATCAGGTAGCCCTACTAATTGTGTGTGGCATGCTTATTCCTGTGAGGATTGTGAAGATGTCTCATAGCACAAACAGCTATCTGAACCCAGGCTCCAGAAAAGAACAATATTTCATTCTGACTTCTTGGAACGCAAACATTACAAAAATGTTAATCTTGCCACAGAATCATTGCTTTATTGTACCTTGATGCTGTGTACTGTTGTTCTATTTTGGTGCACAGCAAGAGCCAATGAAATATGACCACACTCCTTAGTAGAAGTAGTGTCATCATTTGACCTAACCAGTTTGTTATGTCAGTGTGCACTCTTATGACACGGTCACTCATATTCCCATCCTGGCTCTAGATGGTGGGCTTTTACAAACGGTTTAGTGTAATATCCTGTTATAATTAGGTAAGATTCTGCTTAAATACCTGCCCAGTTATTGTGGATGGCTATGAATAGCTACCAGATGAATTCTTAGGGTGCAGCTATAAAACTACTTCCCATCAACACAGAATAGCTGTCTGAGCAGTATTGATCAGCTGTCTGTTGGATGCCAGTTTATTTGATTGGAATTCAGATAAAGTGAGTTAATAAGTATGACAACAGGTAGCAACAGAGGCCCTTTGTGTGAATGTCACATATATCAATGTGATACTGTTAAAATTTAGCAATGAAGCTTGCAAAAACAAACAGAACCATTTTATCTAACTAGAGTATTCCAATAACAAAAATCCTTTTATTAAACAGATTGCTTTTTCTTAAGCAGGTATAAACAGTATGTGGGTTGGATCCAACATGAGCTTCCTGGAGATGAAAACGTACATCCTGTCCACAGGAGACTTTTGTTCTAGTGGGGGAAACCCTGCTTATGGAAGAAGAGGAAGTGATTTTCCCATTCCATCCTCTTCGCAGTGCCTTATGCAGCCTGAAAATCTGTTTGACAGGGTTGGAGGTGCTCTGGAGCGTGGACAGAGGAAGCACAATTGGTAGAAGGAGATCAGTGAATATTGCTCCTGTCCTTCCTTCATTGGGAATATTCTGAGCAGAACAGCTCAAGTGCTGCTCCTGATGGTAAAATAAAAAGCTAGACCCAGTGTATTACTTTTAATCCAAATGCAACAGTTCTGCAATGAAGATTTTAGTCCTTATTTTGTTGCAGAATCCACCAGCCACTGACTTTTGGTAGCATGTTATAAACTGTTCCCAAAGTTCAGGTATTTTCCATGCACAGGTATCGTTTTACCAGAACCCCCAAGAAACAAAAACCCAGCCAGGACAAAAGAGCCAAACAAAAAGATTCAAATAAATTACAGTAATGGTTGTTGGTACTGGGGTGCATATTTTGACCCAGGCAATGTAACATATTGGGACAAAAATGTCTCATGCCATTTTTTTCAGATAATCATGGTGCAGAAGTGATGTAACTGGTTGTTGGTAGCTTGGCCCCATTCATCTAATACACTGTAATTTTAACTGGAGTCAGGAAATACAAGAAACGCACAAGAAATCCTTAATAGACAATCCTAACCATATTGCTAATGTTCAATCACTGGACTCCCTGGAAAGGTCAGAAAATGTCCCCCCAATATACTCAGTGGAAATTTAAAAAAAAAATAATCCCAGTGAAAGAAATTTAAAGAATTGAATCTACACTTTGCTGCTGGTAACTATATGCCCATTGCTTCAAAGCTTCCTCCTGTTAACAAAGCCATTTAGCCCCATGTGCCTGTAAATTTGATTACATAAACCAAGGGTGGAGGAGTATGGGCCCTCAACATGATGGTGGACATAATCTTCCATCAGCCCTGACTAGCACAGCCTGTAATAAGGAAATGAGGAATTATGGGAGTTGCAGTCCAACATCTACAGTTTTATACACTTTCAGTTCTTCATCTGAGTTTACCTGTAATCAGGATAATGTCTTATCTAATGTTTTCAGTTCTATGGTATGGTCACTCTTCACATTAATCAGGAAAAGGTAGTTAAGAGGCCTCTAATGTTGCCAATTAGGAGGGATGCTTTTCAATATCCAACAAGTGAAATTGGTTTTCTAGAATTTTGACCTTTAATTGACAGTAAACTGGGTCAGATGTCAGGGTACATTTAATATACCAAGAAGTTTGTGACACCTTAATGACTAACAAGTTTTAGGCATAAATATTCATGGACTACAGCTGCAGTCCACAGAAGTTTGTGTCAACACTTGGTAGTCTCTAAGGTGCCTGTAGACTCTTGGTTTTTGTTTTGTTTTGGTTTTGCAACAGAATAACAGCTATCTCCCTGGAAGTTAATATAGAGTGTCAGTTTAGCTTTCCTTGAAACCCTAAGTGGAAGCATGGACTATATAAATGATTAGCATGTTAAGCAGATTAAACTGAACATGTTGCGATTTCCTGTAAAAGGGCGTGTGGACTTATTATTGCTCAAATATCTCTTTTGATCCTTATGTAATGCAAGAAACCTAGTGTCATGTAATACGTACAACTCAAGTGGGGAGCATTTTGCCCTGCAGATATGTTGGCATACAATGCCCATCAGCCACATCGTGAGCCCCTAATGAAGCATGGGTGGGGAACCTTTGGCCTTCTAGATGTTTTGGACTTGGAACTCCCACAAGTCATAACTAGCATGGCCAGTGGTGTGGAATTATGGGAATTGTAGTCCAAAACATCTAGAAGGCCAAAGGTTCCCCATCCCTGGTAGAGGGATCCAAAATATGTAGAAGGGCAAAGCTGCTCTGTTTCTTTTCGAGGTGACTTTTCAACCCCAAACCCACCCCGTTAATATTTGTGCATATTCCAAAAATATGTGGGCAGTGTTTTTGGACTTCAGCTTCTATCACCCCTAGTGAACATGCCCAGTGGTAAGAATGCTGAGATTTGCAGTCCAACAATTGGGAGGGGTGTTCAGTTTATTCACTTCATACCAAAACGTGAAGCGCAAAAATAACGTGCAGGATATTAATTGTCCTGGAAGTCTGCATTGGGTAGTTGAGCTGAGTTTGCCTCCACAACTTATGGAAATGAGGAAACAAGTTGCCCCTTCCCAAGAAAGGGGAAATTTCAAATAGGTTTTCAAATTAGCAACAAGGGGTCCAAATTAATGACACCCAGTGTTGTCAATCGGGTTGTTGTTTCCAACTTGCGGCGATTCCAAAGTGGAACCTATCATGGGGGTTTCTGAGACTGAGAGAGTGTGACTTGCCAGCAGGTTTTCATGGCCGGGCAGGGATTCAAACCCTGGAGTCATAGTCAAACACGCAAACATGAGTACAGTACCCGACTTGTGGGGGCAATTAGCTAACACACATTGGAAACCACTTAATGCCTAGAGTGCTATAAAGGGGTGTAGATGTGTATGTGTACAATACTGTTTTAACAATTTGTAGGCCATTCTAAGAGCCTTTGTGGCTCAAAAGCGGGGAATAAATACCTAAATAAATAAACCACTACAGCCACACAGGCTCCAATAGTAGCTGTTAAAAAGTTTTGCATTCTACCTAAATACCAAGCTAAAGTACTGTATTGATTGCAGTTAACTTAGCCATGTGTTTCTTTGTGAAATTGATATATTATTTTATTTATATAGTTGTCCCTCCATATCCATGGATTTAAGTATGCATGGCTTGAAAATATTCTTTAAAAAATTATAATCCAAAAAAGCAAACCTTGATTTTGCCATCTTATATAAGGGACACCCGTTTGCTATGCCATTGCATACAATAGGACTTGAGTATTCACGGATTTTGGTATCCTGGAACCAAACCCCAGTGAATATGAAGGGACAACTATATAGATTTTCCTTGGGTTTTTTTCCAGGCCGCGAGGCTGTGTTCTGGAAGAGTTTACTTCTGACGTTTTGCCTACATATTTATTTATATTTATATTTTATCTATATTTTTATTTGTAAAATTTCTATTTCATTTTTTATTTTGTATATTATTTATTATGTATTATTATTTATTATAAATAAATTATTATTATAAAGGTGGGATTATTTATATCCCACCTTTCTCCCAATATAGGGGACTCAAGGCAGCTAACAATAAATTTAAAACAATAACATATTATTCACATTCATCAGTTACATGAGGCATGCACATAATCTACATTTTATCCTCAAATGTGGGATTCTTTTGGCATTTTATCCAATCTATTAAAAAAAAAGAAGTTTCCCAACCCGCAAACAGGGGAAATAATCCCTTATAACCCAACCAGAAATTCAACCCATTCAACCCAACCAGGCCAGCTTTCTCTTTTGCTTTTCTCAAAGTAGCCCCGCCTTCGCTCTGAAGCCACGCCCACAGCTCTGCTCTCCCTGGAGGGGGGAGAAGTGGGCGTGGCCTTGTGACGAACCGCCTTACTTGGAGAGAGGGACGGCCCGAACGAACGACCCAGTGACAAGAAGGGAGGGGTTTTCCCCCCCTTGAAAACAGAGCGGCGCGTCAGAAGGGAGTGGGCGTGGCGTAGGCGAGGGTAGCGCGGGCATGCCCGGTCCCGTGTTTTCAAGTGGGCGTGGCTTAGGGGAAGAGGGTAGTGCGCATGCCCACCAGTCCTGTGTTTTCAAGGTGACAGCGGCGAGCGGAGCCGGGGAGGCATGAGGATGTGTGCGCATGCGTGGTGTGGCATTACTCTGATGTGGCGGAGGGTTCATCGGAGCCGGTGATGGGATTCCGTTGTGTGTGAGTGGCGGCGGGGAGGGAGGGAGGCAGGCCTCGCTTTGGGTGACAGAAATAGTCTGGAAATAGCGAGGCTTCTTTTCTCCGAAGGACGTGGGAGGGGTGTCAAGGGAAGCGGGCAGCTGGATTGCTAGACTGGAGGTGGGGGGGTAAGAATATTTTCAAGCCGTGGATACTTAAATCCGTGGATATGGAGGGACAACTGTACAGTATATGCGACTACAGTTGTCCCTTCATATTCGCTGGGGTTTAGTTCCAAGACCCCCCCCCCCGTGGATACCAAAATCCGTGGATACTCAAGTCCCATTATATGTAAAGGCATAGCAAAAGGGTGTTCCTTATATAAGATGGCAAAATTAAGGTTTGCTTTTTGGATTATTATTTTTTAAAGAATATTTTCAAGCCATGAATACTTAAATCTGTGGATACCAAATCCGTGGATACGGAGAAACAACTGTACAGTAGCTAGCATAAGGCTAACCGCTTAAAGCTTTCAGTTTTATTACCTGTTGTTCAAGTGGTTGAGATTTAATAACCCCAGTGCACCTTAAAGTCTAACTAACACAGTGGTTCTTAACCTTTTCTTTACCAGGGACCCCCTTTAAATATCTTTTGTTGCTATCCTAAACATGACAAATACTATTAAAAAAAAGACGGCAAAAAGAAATACAGTTGTCCCTTCATATTTGCTGGGGTTTGGTTCCAGGACACACACACACACACACGTGGATAACAAAATCCATGAATACTCAAGTCCCATTATATGCAATGGCATAGCAAAATGGTGTCCCTTATATAAGATGGCAAAGTCAAGGTTTGCTTTTTGGATTATTATTTTTTAAAGAATATTTTCAAGCCGTGAATACTTAAATCCATGGATACCAACTCTGTGGATATGGAGGGACAACTGTAATCCAGTTTGAAATAGGATTCTTTGTCACCTGGCTCCTTCCTATGGAGTGGGGAGAAAGATAAGGTTTAAATCAAAGAAACATGCTTTTGGTGATGAGTGTAACAATTGTTTTTCTGTGTGTGAGCCATTTTGTAAAGCAAAACTGTTATAAGCAGCAAGGACCCAGCTCTCTGGCTCCAAACAGCATTCTTTATGTTGCCTTTTGCATTATGATCTTTGGCAACTGCCAAAAATCTCCTTTCCCCTGGAAGTTAGCAACTTTCAAGTATGAGGCTTTGTGTCTGTTCTTAGCCAGCAAATCACTATATGGCTCCCCCAAGAGTAAGTAGGGCAAAGGGAAACATTTCCTCTAGCAGCCACTTTGGTTTGTGACTTGGAGGCGAACAGTGTAAAAAGGAATGGGATCAGAGTCAAGTACAGTTGTCTCTCTGTATCCATGGATTTGGTATCCATGGATTTAAGTATTCACGGCTTGAAAATATTCTTAAAAAATAATAATCCAAAAAGCAAACCTTGATTTTGCCATCTTATATAAGGGACACCATTTTGCTATGCCATTGTATATAATGGGATTTGAGTATTTACGGATTTTGGTATCCACGAGGAACCAAGCCCCAGCGAATATGAAGGGACAACTGTAGAACTCAGCAAAACAGAAATCAGGTGAAATGTAAGTACACTAGTATTCTGTTTTCTAGCCCAGTGGAGAGGCTTTCTGAGAAATTTGGGAGGAGGATCATCATCTGCAGAATGACTTTTGTTATGCTTTTAAGAGCCCTTGCACATACCCATCTGAGTATCCTCTCAAAGGCTGTTGTTTAGTAGCGTGTTATAGCAAAGCTGTCTTCAAGTACTGCAGGTCACAGGTGAGCATCTGAACTGATGGCTAAGATTGTTTTTGTGTGCGGTTGTTTCCGCAGGGTGTAGAACATTCCTAGATTAAATTCCTAGATTAAAGCTCAAATTGAGGTAATTACAGAATGCATTAATCACTGTGAACAGATCCTTAAACAATAGGAAAGGTTTCATCTGCCTTATCAGGCAGAAAAAGAAACTTGGTATTTTGTTTTGTTCTGTTATCAGGCAATTTTATCACTGGCGGAGGCTGTTTGAGGTAGTGTTCCTGTCAGTACATGCATTTTTACCATCCTTCACAAAGTTACCATCCTAGCGACAAACATTTTTATTACTGATATGAGTTTGGTAAGCTGCTGGCCAGGCGGGTGGGGTGGGGTGGAGTGGGGGAAAGAGCTTTGTTGCATGACACAAATAATGTAGCTGGTTTTACAGATGCTATTTTGTGACCACATATTAGTTTTTGAAGGGTATGAAGGCTATGTTGACACACTGCATGTGTTCACGCGACAAACAAGCCAATGTGTCATGGGAACAAATATGTGATCAAAAGCAACTAATTAGTACTTTTGTTTTAGTGTATGAAAAACACTGACACTGAGAGAAAAGCAACAGTTGATGCAAAGCTAGTTAAAACCAGTTATTCTTGTTAAAAGTCAGACATCTTTGGAGATTTACCAGTAGATCCCAAACTACATTGTGTTGGCTCCTGCTAATCTCTTTTTAAAAGCTTTTAAGTCTGTGATCATGGACACATCTTAATGGCAATGAGTTCCATAAATTAATTATGTGTTGTGTAAAGAAGTTCCTCCCTATGCCTATCCTGAATATAGTGCACAGTAGCATGTAATTAAATCCTATCAGCATACAAAATACTGCATTGCAGTAACGGTACTGGTATCTTTTAAAACTGCATGTCCTTCATCACTTGCCAGGATTTCTATTTCCTTGAATAAAAGAATTGTATGAAGTATTTAGGTGATCCACCTACTTGAAATAAAATACTTCTCAAAACTGATCTGGGGAAAAAAAACGTGTAGGGCATGCAATTTCCCTCTTGTCCGTTTGAATTTACTAGCAGTTCCTTAATGTGTATTTCCTAGAGGATGAGCCATATACAGTGATAAAAAGCATGTCTGGATTTGCCATTCAAATAGCCAAGGAAGATTATTAGCACACAAGTTCCTTGAGCTGTCTAGTAGAAAAAAACTGCATTCTAAATGTCACATCTAACATGTCCACTTAAAAGCTTATCTGAGTAGAGGGACTGGAAAAAACTTTTTGGAGCTTCTGATATTTTGAGCAAATAGTAAGAACATAAGAAGTGTTGTGCTGAATCAGTCTAAAAACCTGTATAGTCCACCATTTTGTTCTCACAGTGGCCAGTCTGATATCTATGGGAAGCCCCCAATTAAAACATGAAGGCAGTAGCACCTTTGGGCTTATGTTCCCCTATCCACTGGTTTTGATATTGGAGAAGATAGTGGACTGAAACAATGGTCTAGTTAGGTATAAGGCAAGTTCTTATATGCAAGGTTTTTGGTATATCATGCACTCAAGTTTCCTAGTGAACAAGACTCATGCTTGTGTACATACAAGGTGGTTTTGATTGCTATCTGCTCTCCTGTTCAAGGCTGAAAGGCTGCTTCATGCTGAGTTATAAAAGAACAAATACTGCTTTTTCAGCAGCAAATACAGGGTGCATTTTTCTTTCTCTAGCAGAAGAATGCTACCTCTTCTTCCTGGATATGGCTGCCAATAAAAGATGAAGTGAGGTTTACTACAAATATCTTTTAAATAGTATAAAGGTAATGCTGCAGCAATAAACTTGGCAGACCACTCTAAAATATAAAAGAAAAAGAAAATAAAAACAAATTCCAGACAGCGAGGGTGTTGCGTATTGGAAAATCAGTCATAAGGTTACACACAGTTTTCCCCCATTTGAAGCTTCTTGATTGAAATTTGTTGGGGAGTGTTTGGAATGAGAGATGATCTTGGTTGGAATAGAATACTGTAGTTATGTTTGCCTATGAAAAATTATTTTAGAGAAAATATGTACAGACTTGTAATGTAAGTTAACAACGATTCATACTAGTTAAGTACTGGTGTAGCAGGGCAGGAGGTTGACAATTCCTTTCCAGCCTATAAAGCTTGTCAGTAGTGTGGTGCAGGTTGGTGGGAAATAATCCTACTTAACTACAGCAGAAGTGGCACTAACTACATTCCAGCTGGATGCTGGAAAATACATGGCTGTCAGTCCAAATGTGTCAGGGGCTCCTTCAGCTGCTGTATTGGTGGCCTTCTTAAAACCAGAAATTGTCAGTCACAGATCAGGGGTGTTTGCAAAGCGATAGCCTGCTTGTAGTTCTCAAATTTCCTTTCTTTAAAATCACCTTTTCCCTTTGGAGCAACTTGAGACAGTCTGACAAGTATGTACTTTTTTGACAACTGTCATAACAGTTGTTGGATTATCAGTGAATAGAAGAGCATTATTTTTTTAAAAAACCCTTCAGCTTTAACGTATGAGAGTAAAGCTCCCTCAGCTTACTAGTTCAACCATCCACGGCTTGAACTTATTTCAAAAAATTAAATAAATTCAAAAAACAAATCTTGATTTTGACATTTTATTATACCATTATATATAATGGCATCCATGGATTTTGGTATCCGGGAGGGTGGTTTCTGGACTCAAACCCCAACTGATACCAAGGACCCACTGTATCAGCATTTAAGTAAATATTCATAGGATTAAGCAGTATAGCTGCCTTTGCTCTACTCAGATAAACATTGATGACTCTTTTTCCTCCCGTTACAGCTATACCACCATGCCTGGATCTCTTCCTGTAAATGCTGAAGCCTGTTGGCCCAAAGATGTGGGAATAGTTGCTTTGGAGATCTATTTTCCTTCCCAGTATGTCGATCAGGCAGAGCTAGAGAAATTTGACGGTGTTGATGCTGGGAAATACACCATAGGCTTGGGCCAGTCCAAGATGGGCTTCTGCTCAGACAGGGAGGATATCAACTCGCTCTGTCTCACTGTAGTCCAGAAGCTTATGGAGAGGAATAGTCTTTCATATAATTGCATTGGGAGACTTGAAGTTGGAACTGAGACAATAATCGACAAATCCAAATCTGTAAAGACTGTCCTGATGCAGCTCTTTGAAGAATCTGGTAACACAGATGTGGAAGGCATTGATACAACTAATGCCTGCTATGGAGGCACTGCTGCACTCTTCAATGCTATCAACTGGGTGGAATCCAGTTCCTGGGATGGTAAGTTTGATTATCTCAAGCAAGCAAATTCTCTAAAAAAGATTGCAAAAGCTGGAAACAAGGGTGATTGATTAGCTCCAGTGCACTTATTAAAGATGGGCAGCTAGTGCTGCATTATCTCAAGCTGGCCCTCAGAGGCAGCCTTTCTAGACTGCAGTTCTCAAGGGCTTCCGCAAAGCACTTTAATAGCTATCACCCATATGTATGTCAAGATGCAGGCAAAAGCCTCTGCAACCCTCATTTCTCAAGTGTGAATAGAGTTCTTCCCATCTAAGCTGTTGATTCCTCTGTACAGTCTGAGGATATGGAAGCAATGAACGCATGGAAGGGGAGAATACTACCAAAGCCCTCTGCTGCTATTCATACTATAGAGGAATTGCTTAGTGTAAACGTGGATGCAGTAATATTGCCTCAGTCTGGTGTGCCTTCCTCTGGCCTTCTGGATTGCAACTCCTCAGTCCCAGCTACCTTGGCCAGTGGTCCGGAAGACTGGAAGTTGAATGACACCAGATTGAGAAAGCCTGCTTTGGACAGTTCAAGAAAGCTACATAAAATAATTTGCTCACTAGGGTTCTGAAGCTGATTGGAATGTCATCCCTCAAAAATGTGTAGTAAGATACAGAAAACAGTATTCCACTTCAGAGAATCGAGGCATTTAAAGCAGATTGAACAGGGAATATATAGTTATCTTCTGTTAATATAGAAATGTGGAATTCAGAGGCTGTTAGCCACTTTCCAGCAAAAGGTAGTCATCAGTAGCGTTGGTTACATTCCCAACTGTGAAACAAGTATTGAATCTGTCAAGTCTGATTTCATTGGAGCTAGTAGTAATTTACATTTATTGTGCAAGGAACTATTCTAGTCAGCAGGAGTAAAAGTCACAAAGATGTGTACATTTACAACTAGTTGGTTTATTATATTTCTTTAAATATTTTCTTTAAATATTTATTATGAAATTTCATAAGTAGTAGCTAATTTTGTCATTGCAGTGTAACATTTTACAGGAATACCACAGTGTATCATAACACTGATCACTATTAATCTGTTGATAACTGCTTGTGCAAAAAACCCACATCGCCTGCAAACCTTTTTATAATCTCTCAGTACTGAACCAACCTGTCACTTACCTTTAACTTTTAAATTGTAACAACTAGAGAAATAAAAATGGAGATATATTTTGGAAATTCATTTGGTTTAGTGAATAAAATGTTGGGTTTAGACCGGATTCAAATCATTGCTGCATAGTGGGGCTCATTGATCACACACCAGAAAGGCTCAGTTCCCTAGCTAGAAGGTTGTTATTGTTGGCATGAAAACTGTGAAGCAACTGTGTTATTGCCCAAACTGCTGGCAGTAGCACAAACATGCTAGTGGCATCAATATTTAATTTGTTAGTATAGCACTACCCCTTGTGCTGCTTGAAACAATTTTCACTCAGGATCTTTCTGTGTTAATTTGTGGCTTCTCATACAGATGCCATCAGGAAATTTTCCTTGTTTTATTCGTTATCTACAGTATAATAATAATTTTGCATAGCAGGCGGAGGTACATAAAAGCAAACTACAACACCAAGGACTTTGAAGCCCTTAAATACTGATCATATTAAATGGCTGCAGCAAGTTCAGATTTATTTAACCATATTTGTAGTGCATATGCTCAAAAGGTAGTCCTGCTCTATTTCATAAGACTGTCCAAAGTACCTAGAAAGTGCTGCAATCATATTAGTAGCCTTTATCCAACTTTTATATAATATATAGTAATATTAGTAGCCTTTATACAGTTTTTTCAGAGTATTTGCTTTTTCTTTTGCAGGTCGTTATGCACTTGTTGTTGCTGGAGATATTGCTGTTTATGCTACTGGAAATGCCAGACCAACTGGAGGAGCTGGTGCTGTGGCTATGCTTGTGGGTCCAAATGCACCCCTTATCTTTGAGAGAGGTTTGTATCTTAGCTCCATTAATTACAGAATAATTAACTGCTCATATTGCCAGTTCTGACACTGTTTCAGTCACCTCACTTCTTTGGGTAACTGTATAAGCATTCTACAATTCTAAGATACCACAAAAGTAAACTAGTGCTAGAATATTCTTTCCCCATTTGTCAGGAGGAATGTGATAGCAATTTCTCTATTCACAGAATGCGAACTATACAAATGGAGTGCTTGTGTGGACAGCAGTTTGTGCAAGGCAGCTGGCTAGAACAAGAGCAAACATAGACTGTTGGTTGTCCAGTTTTCTGTCTTCCTTTTCCTGCTCCCTGTTCAAAAATAAAGCACTTTCCTGTTCTTCACTACTTTCCATACCCCAGCATTCTCCTGTGGTTCTGCAGAGTGCATCTTGAGACAAGAAATGTAACTTACTAATGGACTTCAGTATCACATCTCCTTCAAGTCTGTGTTCTTTTCTATAGGATTGCGTGGGACCCACATGCAGCATGCCTATGACTTCTATAAGCCTGATATGGTATCTGAGTATCCTGTGGTTGATGGCAAACTGTCCATACAGTGCTACCTCAGTGCATTAGATCGCTGCTACTCTGTCTATCGCAAGAAGATCCGTGCTCAGTGGCAGAAAGGTATGTCTTGCTAGAAAATATTGTTTCCAGAACCAAGGGCTTTCTTATTTGTATTCTTACTCTGTTCTTTTCTACAGTGTGCAGGAAACTCTTACTGGCCCTAAAATATTCACTAGTCCTTTTGCCAAGACTATACAGCATTCTTTTTTGATTTAGGAGAGCAGAGTATCTTGCTTGGAATTCCACCTGCGCTGTGGAATTACGTTATAATTATGTTATATTATGTTATAAAATATTATGTTATAATAATTATGTTATAATTCCAGCAGGCTCCAAGGTTCACTCAGCCTTCCATCCTTTTGTAGGTCGGTAAAATGAGTACCCGGCTTGTGGGGGCAATTAGCTAACACACATTGGAAGCTGCTTAATGCAGTGTAGATGTGTAAATTGCTACTGCTTAAAACAGTTTGTAAGCCGCTCTGATAGCCTTGTGGCTGAAGAGCGGGGTATAAATAAAAAAATAAAATAAAAATAAAATAACAAAATAAAAAAAATAATGAATCAGTTTGCTGTTGTTTTTAAGGACAGTGGATTTTAAAATAATTAGTGAGTAATGAATAGGGTAGTCTTTAATAGTGGAGCAGCAATAAGGATTTCAGGAACAGTGTTTTCATAGTGGTATGTTTGAGGGATGTATTTTAATGCTTTATGAACCCCATGAGCTTTTATAAAAAACTGAGGAAAGAATGGTTGAGGGAAAGAAACAATATGTCAGAAGAGAGTCTGTAGCATGTAACAGTATGGATGAAGTAGGTAGGCGAAGGACATTTGTAAGCAGATTTGTGCAATACAAAACAAATTACAAAGGCAAGTAAAAAGATGCAAGGGATAGCAAGTAAGTAGACAGAGCATAGGATCAAAATGTTAACTGGCAAGAAAATAATTGATCCCAACTCAAAGCTGTAATTCTCATGTTGCAGAAGACAAAGTACACAGAAATGTTAGAACTTTTTCTGCATTGTGGAATCTTCCAAATTTAAAGACATAATCAGTATGGTAGCATGAGCATACATGGTTAAGAGAAGATGTTCTTGGTAGTGTGGCATCTAAATGTTATGTATCTCTAGGCATTAAAAATGTCTTCTGATTTTCACAGGTCATGAATTATAAGGTTTCTAATAGCTTTCTGAATAGTTTCTAATTATTTTCTAGCAGTTGGTAGCCTTTGAAGAAATGCCAAGTTTGTAGCTAAACTGTATGTGTGTTTAATGTGCATCTTTTGGCAGCACTGTGACTTTTTCTTCTCCCCCCCACAGAGGGAATTGATAAAGACTTCACTCTGAATGACTTTGGCTTCATGATCTTTCACTCTCCATACTGCAAACTTGTACAGAAATCTGTAGCTCGTCTGTTGCTGAATGACTTTCTTAATGACCAGGCACCCATACATGAAAACGGTATCTACAGTGGACTTGAAGCTTTTAGGTAAAATTAATAAATAGCTAACTTTTAACATCAGCAAGTAGTTGACGTTCTGTTCTGTTGATACATCATCTGATTTTGCGATAGCTGTTCTGTTATACATAAGGTAGGCCTTGTGACAGATGCCTGAGACACTTTTAAATATTTATTTTTTACAAAACAAAACAACCCCAAAAAGGCCTTGGAAAACTGGAAACAGAAAAAAGTTTGCATGTGTTTCCCCCAGAAATATCACCCATTTGCTTGACCATGTAAAATGATTACCGTACTTATGAACGAAGAGCTATCATCATCATCAATATATGAAACTTGCTTGGGGTCCCAAAGATAACATGCTGTTAAGGGGCTTAACTAGCTTTTCCTACTTTAATGGCTACAATTCAAAGCAGAAAATAGTATTGTAAAAGGGAGATAGCTGTCTTGTACTATTGTTCTAAGTGTTTTTACTCAAAAGTAAGTCTCAGTGGAGACCAGGGTTTGAATCCCTGCTTGGCCATGTAAACTTGCCAGGTGACCTTGGGCAAGTTGCATTCTCTCCGCCTCAGAGCAAGACACAAGTAAACTCCCTCTGAACAAATCTTGCCAAGATAATCTATGGTAGGTTCTCCTTAGAGTTGCCATAAGTTGGGAACAACTTGCCCGCATACAACAAGAACAAAAGTGAATCATTCCAGGTTAGGTTTTCACTGTGCAGTTGATAGAATTGTACTGGAGGTCTAGATGTTGTCATCTTTCATTTGTAGTTTTTACCCTGCTTTTTCCCACCACTGCTTCCATCTTATCTTATCAGGGGGGAAAAAACACAGAGGAGAAGAGGTAACAGCTTCTTATGGATTTCTGATTGGTAGTGCTTGGTGCCCTCTGCCTGGAAGGAATCTAAGTTTAGGATTGAACTAGGAATACAATAGTCCTAAAGTCTGGTCTTTTATTGAGGTGATAGCAATGTACCAAATCTTGTATTTGAGAGCAGGCATCAGCTGCACTTCAGACTGACCCCAAAGTTTTGATATGTATGCATCTTATATACCAAATCCCTGGGGTTTGTTTGCTGGGATTGCACGGTGCCACTGTTTAGTAGACTTGCTTCACGCATTACATACTGATTTGCAGAAAACTGTCAGCAAATGCCAAAAACTAAATTAAAAATACTGTTGCACTTTGAAAACTACGTAAGTAATTTATTGCCCTGGGTTGGGTAACCTTATATCTGCATAGTAGGCTGAGACAGGAATGAGCATTTTGCTCACTCATGCAGACACTTTTTTCCTATCTTCTTGGTACAACTGAATACAGCATGGAAGTGCTTAGTTAACTATCATTTCTTGTTTTGTCTCAACTGGAAGATTATAGTTAACAACTTGAGTGCAAACCAGGCTCTTAAAACAACTTGAGACTGCAGTTATTAAATCTTAGCTTGGCCCTAAACTGGTAACCTACAGCATTTGTGGACAGAAAACACTTTCTAAAAATTATCATTGTTGATGTAATATTAAGACTGAACGTTACAACATGTAACTTAAAATGCTATGTCAAATTGAATGGGTGTAGCTAAAGGAAAGGAGATTTATTTTCCTGTGTAGCACAATCTAGATACTTTCAAAAGAATCTGGGAAAATGTCACATAGAACAGATGGCAGATGTCTGTTGCTCATTGTCTACAAGTCTACCATTGTCATACTGTAAATAATTTATTTTCAATGTTTAACATTTTCAGAGATGTAAAACTGGAAGACACATACTTTGATCGAGATGTGGAAAAAGCTTTTATGAAGGCCAGTGCCGAGCTCTTCAACCAAAAAACAAAAGCTTCCTTGCTTGTTTCTAATCAAAATGGAAATATGTACACACCTTCAGTCTATGGCTGCCTTGCTTCTCTCCTAGCTCAGTAAGTATGATCATAGTAAGTGAAATTGGATTTAGGTTTTTAAAAATGGTCTGACTGATTTGGGTGCCAGATTTTAAAACAGGTTTAATTTGAACCACAGTTTAGTCCTACATCCTCCTTGTGAATTAGCAATAAGCAATGAGCTTCCCCTCTCCACTTAGGGGCTAACACTAGTTCTTTGTAGTCTCACATATATAGAGTTTGTCTGCATCTGTGCAGTCTGTCTTTGGAAGCTCCTAGAGCTAAGCATCTTTAGGTGGTAGCCTCACCTCTTCAGAGCATGCATGTTCTGTGCACTTTGCCACCTTGCTTTTTGTTATTGCTTTGCTTGTTTATAGACCTCTACTGTCCAGAGTTTATCTGCAACTCATTTCAAGATATATAAAACCATCTGGGCATTCATTAGACATGGAAAGAATTTGTACATACTGGTTCCCAACTTGTGGCAGTCCAGCCATGTGGGCTCCCTCCCATATGTAAGATAAGACATCCTATCATAACAACTGTATTTCTTTCAGCATTTTAAACCTTGTTTTCAGTTTTAAAAAGCATCTACCACATTTAAGCAATTGTGGAGCATGTTCCTGCAAAGAGAGGAGACTGTTCTACCCACTTGATTCTGTGATTTCTCTCAATGATATAGTTGAAGGAGAAAACACAAAGCACAGAGGGCTGGAGTGCCATTTGTCATTCTAGCAGTTTACTTCCATTGCTCTTCTCTCAGAAAAGTTATTCTTCAGAGAGAAACTGAAGAATAGCAGACTAAGATACTCTGGGCCTCTATATTCTATGGCTGTGGTCTTAAAAGTATATTTGAGAAAGTAATCAGACCAGAGCAGCAACAAAAAGAAAGTTTTAGCTCCCAAAGTGAGGGTGGGGGGAGTATAGAGTGAGAGGGGCAGGATAGGGAGTTGTGGGCTTTGAATAGGCATTGTATGTAGGCTGCAAGGAAGAACCTCCTCCTCTGGGCTGGAGGGGAGACCCATTCATGGACCTGTGTGTGGGTTGAACGAGATAACCCGGAAGGGCTTTCATGCAGGCCACAAGTTGTCCATTCCTTGATATGTAGTTTCCGTCAAGAAATGTCACCACATAATTTACCTGTGCACATTTAGGCTTTGTAGCTGAAGAAAGAGTTGACATGCCAATCATCTCAACTTTGATTGGAGGTAAGGACAGTGTCCCTGCTAGTTCTGTACCGTGGGATAAAAAGAGGAGAAAGAGCCTTCAGGCAGTGCAAGCTAAGATTCTTAAAGCAGCTGGCATTGATGTTGGAAAAAGAAGTACAAAGAGAACATTCTGTGTGCATTAAATTAATTCAGCTAATAGGAATTCTTGCCTGGAGCAAACTTAATAACTTTACAGAGAAATGACTAGGAATAAGACTTAGTGTTCAATTGTCTTTGATATACTTTTTACTCACATCTTGTCCTCTGGCATTCAGGTACTCTCCTCAGCAGTTGGCAGGACAGAGGATTGGAGTTTTCTCTTATGGCTCAGGATTTGCTGCTACCCTTTACTCCATCAAAGTTAGCCAAGATGCAACTCCTGGTGAGTAAAATCCTTGACACTTTAAACACACAAACATTTCTGGCAGTTATGGAATCACAGGTTTGATGGTGTTTAATTACTGCTGGAAATCCATACAGGTCAAGTACTGAAGAATCTTGATTGAAATCATTCTTAACCCTTTGCTTTCTGTGATTCTGTATGACCACAGTAACTCAGAACACAGAATTCAGCATTCTGAGAATCATGGTTAATTTTGTATATCTACCAAGATAGAGATATGAATGTGCATGAGTATGTGATACCTCCTGAAGTCTTGGCAGTCACAGAGTGGCTGAATAAGGCTTGCATAGATCAGGGTGTAGGGCCCCCCTGCTCCTTCCTGATGTGTGTGATCAGGAAGAAAAATAGAATAACGTATTGGAAATGCATGAAATGTACACACTCACCTCTGATGGTAGTTGTTTATTCTTCCTTCTCCTCACAGCACTGAGTTTATATAGCTCTGACTATGAGTACCTTACCACAGTAGAGAACTTTTCTTTATTGAAAGGTGATCAAAGAAATACTGACCAAAAGGAATGTTGTCATACACCTTACTTTGTATATCTGGAATAACCTGTGATTTTAATCTGTGTAGAAAAGGGGATTGCCCAAGATAGGGAAATACCAATTTTAATGACCTGTAATCCTTAGTTGCATTGTGGATTTGAATGTCCCAATAGGTCACATTCTTTGCCCTTGGATGCACAACTTTTGAGTAACGTTTCCATATGATAATATCATCCTTTGGGCAAAATATGACCAATAGAGGTATGGCCTGAATTAGGAGTGGAGAGCATGTGTCTCTTCAGCCCTTACTGTGCTATGATTCCCAGTACAGTAGGACCCCTGTATCCACTGATTCATTACCAACTGATTTAATTATCCATGGGGCACAAAAAAAGCACACCTACTATAGAATCTTCCTAGAAAATGTGCCCTCTCTAGCCATTTTCTAGGTTCTCCAAGACAACTCTATGGTATTTTAAACCAGAGGTCCCATTATTTTCAATGGTGTTCACTATTATCCATGGTTTTCGTTATCCACGGGGGCCCCCAGAACCAGTCCCCAAAGGATACTGGGGTTCTACTGTATCCCTGGCTGTTAGCTGGAGCTGATGGGAGTTGGAGTGCAACATCTGGAGAAGCACAGATTTCCCACCTGAATAGCCATGTTAAGATTGTAACATGCTTTTAAGGCAGTGCTATTCAAAGTGATGGTCAGTGGATCAATGCCAGTCCGCCAAATATAGAAACAAATGTAGCCAATGGGACACAATTATGATTGCAGTCCTTGACATGTTGTAGGGGAAATTGCCAGTTCCCCATATTAGATAGCTTGCTGTAGGGTAATTTGTGCATTCACTTCAGATATTTGCTGAAGTATTGGTTGTAATGAAGGCACTTGGTTTTGTTGTACTGTATTGTTAAATGCAATTTTGTGCAATGTTTTGTGGTGCCATAGTTGTTTAGCTGCATGATGAGTTAAGGAAATCAAGATGGCGTCTTTCCTGACTCTGATTTTAATTTCCAGTTGTCTAATTATTGTTTTAGCAGAATATTAAGCGTGATTTCTAGAAAACACAATTACTGTTTTGTACTGCAGGCTCTTCCCTGGATAAAATAACAGCAAGTATGTCTGATTTGAAAGCAAGGCTTGATTCAAGGAAACGTATCTTGCCAGAGGTGTTTGCAGAAAACATGATGCTTAGACAAGAGACTCATCATTTAGGTGAGTGGTGGCAGTGCCAAGGAATCTGTTATAGGGTGGATTCAGTCTTAGTCATTCTTAGTATTTGTGTGCATGGGCACATATGTGCCTTCAAGTTGCCTGCTGACATAAGGTGACCCCTTGAATTTCATAGGTTTTTCTTAGGCAAGGAATACTGAGAAGCTGGTTTTTCCAGCTCCTTCCTCTGAAATATAGCCTACAACACATGGTATTTGTTGGCACCCTCCCATCCAAGTACTAAGCAGGGCTGACCCTGCTTAACTGCTCAGATCAGACAGGATCTGGTGCCTTTAAGATATTTAGGTAGACTCACTGAAATCCATGGGACAAGTTAGCTAAGGTTAATTTTGTAATGGTTTAAGCCACTGTCTTCTGAAACGGAGTTAAGGTATTTACAACAAATTCAGGAATGATATCCATTAAGCAACAAGGAATGATAAAGTATATTCTGGATACAATTTTGATACCCAGGATCTCTTCTCATCTTAAATTTTTAGATCTTCAGCTGAATAACTCCCTATAGGACCTGAGTATCTTTATTGTTGTTGGTTGCCTTCAATTCATTTCTGATTTATGGTGACCCTAAGGCAAACATATCACAGGATTTGCTTGGCAAGATTTGCTCAGAGGGGGGGTTGCCATTGCCTTCCTGTGAGGCTGAGAGAGGGTGACTTGCCCAAGGTCACCCAGTGGGTTTCCATGGCTGAGTGTCTTAGCTTGTTGTATAAGCACAGAAATAGGAAGCATGAGTATATTATCATTCCAATTGCTGCACTTACATAATCATGTGACGAGAAGTGTGTCCCTACCATTGGGAGGCTAGCTGACAGAGGAATAATGAGACTTCACATTTCTGTGCTTCCATGTGACACCAGTCATTCTGGAGTATGATAATATTCTGAAGATAAAAAGAACCAGAACCTTATAAATAATTTTAAGGTTGTACTAATACTAGGAATTAGTACAACATATATATGAGGTTGTACTAATACTAGGAATTAGTACAACTGTTTCTTTAGAGGATCTGGATTTTCTCTTTCTTATAGCTAATTATATCCCAAAATGTTCTGTGGATGATCTCTATGAGGGAACCTGGTATTTGGTGCGAGTGGATGAAAAACACAGAAGAACATATGCCCGTCGCCCTGTGCTGGGTGATGGCCCATTGGAAGCAGGAGTGGAAGTTGTTCACATGGGCCTTGCTCATGAGGTAAGTGTAATAACGATTCAGTTCCGTTCATAACATCCGGGGCAGGTGCACACATAACAGGGTTGTTCTTATAAGATACTGAGAACAAGACTGCCAAAAGGCACACACTATTTTTCACCTTATACAGAGAAAAGGGTGAGCTTCATATTTGGGATGAAATCAGTGATTGTGCATTTAACTAAAGTTAGGGTGTGCATGGGGCAGAGGGTGGACCATTATCTGGAAGAGACTGAACAAAGCTTTGATGTGTCCCCAATTCCTTAACCACTGTTTCATGTTCCCTAATGTGTGGACCAGCCCCAAGGAATTGTTGATCCTTTTCTAACTTTTCCCTTTTTATTTTTCTTTCTTGCAAAAATAAATTACAGAATATTAAGCGCATGTAGTGGAGTATGTCTGTATTTGCTATTCCAGTAAGTTACTTTTCAGCAATCCATAAACTTTGTCAAATCATACAAATCCCTCTTTCCTGAGCTTATATAATATGGGCCCTCCTTCACTTCTGTAATTTGTTAGACCCTTTCTGCTCTTGCACTGTACCCAATACTTGCAATTTCTTCTAAAATTGATTAACAAAAAAATCTTTCTTTTACATTAACCTCTTATATCAGTCCTACATCTGAAGTTCCATAAATAACATCAACAGTCTCATTCTAATCTCTGGAACCACTAGGAAAACACATGCATTAAGCAAAGCATGCTTTCTCTAGTAAAAGTATTTACCCTATAAAATCCAATTTAGCTTTGTTGCCTCACATACTCCTAGTCCTCCAATCTACTATCATTTGGAATACAATTCCAATTTGGAATGCAGTTCCAATAATATTCCAATCATTTCGGATAAATCTTTGGTACATCTTTATTTCCATGCTTCCAAATTGAAAGCATGCCCAGTTGCTTTTTGCTTACTGCTGTTAAAAAGATATTTTAATAATTATTGTTCACTGTCATTAATATACTATAAATCTGGGACATGATTGTTTTTGGATTTTCGTTTTTCACTAATTTCTCCATTTCAGATTCAACCCATTCTGTTGTTGTAACTTAGCCAATGAGAAAAAGTCAAATCTGAAAATTTTGAAAGAAAAAGTCTATAACCAGACAAGCTTTGAACAATTTCTCAGATGAGAATTCTGAGATTCTCAGCCATATCTAGAAGTCTGCATGCTTCATTCGATTTTGAATGTTTCCTGAAATCTGATCAGGTTGAATCTTTTATTGAGCACTTTAGCTTTTAATGGAGAATTGTCAATTGTCTGGATTAAAAAAATAATACTGAGTTATTGCTCCTTCATGCCTAACATTTGTTTTAAGAGGAACTGGGAACACTTAAATTTTTACATAACTGGTGTGTGCTTTTTAATGTGTTCTGATCTGTGGCTTTCCTCTTCTTCCCCCAGCACATCCCCAGTCCTGCTAAGAAAGTACCAAGAATTCCTGGAAAAGCAGATTCTGAAGCAGTTGCTATTTCCCTTTCCAATGGAGAGCATTAAGACACCTCTGTGAGGTGGAAGTGAAAAGATTAGGGGAGAAGTGGGGATGTACACAGGATTAAATGTTATTACTCACATTCTGCTGTACAGTACTGCTTAATTACAGCATGAAAAACTTGCTCTGGAGGTTCTGTCTTTTGATGCGGTTTGTTGACATGTAGTTTCATAACACTAAAAGTTCTTGTGCTTCTTGGAACAGAAATTACAAGAGCACTTTCTGAGAAATGTAGTTTGTTTTTAAACATTCATGGTTCAGAACTAGGTACTTTAATTTAGGCTCAGGAAACTTCAGTTGTTTTCCTCCTTCCCCCAAATCCCATTTTAACAAAGATCTCTGCAAATTTTATAGAATTGTTGTTCAGAAAAGAAGTAATACTTATTTTTAAAGCCATTACAGGACAGCCCCCAGATCAGCGGGGGATACGTTCCAAGATCCGCCCGTGGATACCTTAAACATTGGAAAATAGTAAACATTATTATTTTCAATGAGGCAAATGCCAGAAGTTGACCATAGAGTCACACTGGAGGACCTAGAAATGCCTAGAGAAAACCTTTTTTATTTTTGGACATAGATAAGTGAAACTGTGGATACTGAATCCATGGATGCGAGTGTTGACCTGTATTGAAAGAAATTAATGTGATCGAAAGCCATTAGTGTGTGTCATCATAGTCTTCAAAGTTAGGGTCCTATGTGCCTTAACAATCTAAGCACCCTGTCTCTTAATATAAACTTCATTCTGCCCCTCAGACCCCACCATGGATTTGGGGAAGGTGCAGTTGATTTGTTTTTCAAGGTGCTATGAACTGGAGAATTATTTTTTCCAATTGTTATTACTAGTTCAAACCTAGCTGGACAGTTGGAGGTCTGTTGACTGTTGATAATCAGGATTTTAGTTGTATGTTCATATTTTTAAAACTACTTTTCTTTCCATCCATCAAATATAAGCACTGTTTTGCAGTACTAGAAAAACTAAAGGATTTCTTCCCCACCCCCTGAATTGCAAAGTTATCTAGGAGCAGGTTTTGCATACTTAGCCTCCAAAAAACTTTTCAAATGCTCAGCCTGAGAATGGATCGATTCTGGAATTTTTTTTGCTTTTACGAGTATGTTTGAGCTGGGTTGTACTGCAACAATGGGAATTGCTCTGAACTGATATGTACGTAGCATCCTATTTCAAGTTTATTTGAAATTGCATTTCCACTTATGTATGAATATGAAAAGCTGCAAGCTTTAAAGCACTCACTATAGAGAAGTCATACACAGATTCAAGCCCTGCTTGATCAACATAACCCTCTAGCTCTGTGAGGGCTCATTTGATAAAACTACCTAGGTTGTCCGCCTGCCTAAGGCAACAAAAACTGAGGCAGGGGAGTGTTAATTGAACACACGACTGGACATGATACATGGCTTGCTTGCTCCATTTATATATAAGTTGTTCTCTTTAATGGTCCATTGACTTCCACAGACCTACTTCAGAGTAAATGCTTCTTGGTTGTTGCAACTGCTTTGGCCATTGTAAGCATGTATATAGGCTCTCTTGAGAGAGAGTCTACTGACTGAGTGAGATGGTCCTAGCTGAACTGGAACTAAAGACAAAGAAGGCTTTTGGCTTGTAAAATATAATGTATTTACACCAAACTCACATTCTGTCCTGTTTTTATTTTTCTTTAAAATACTACAAGAAACTTGGTACCGAACATGCTAGGTTACGAAATGCAAGGTCTGATGTTCTAGTTTGTTTTTTAAGTCAATGACTAAATGTTGATAGTTTCTGCATCAGTTCATCATGTTGGACATGCTTCGACTTGAATAGATAAACAAATGGTCTGTGTGCTTTGGCTATGTGTGACAAGAGGAACAGAGGACAAGCCGGCTGTCTGTCCACACATGAGAAGCATATCAAGTCCATTGCAGGCAATGGACAGGGTAAGAACCATTGCACAAAATGTAACCTGTATAAACCTCACAAGTGATGAGGCAGATGCCTTGTAAAATAAATGTTGAGCTGTTTGAACTACCCATGTTGGTGCTGTCTTGCTTTGTATAATCACCAACCTGACCATGAGAAATTTGCTGTAGACACTCCAAGGGAGATGTAATTAAGCAGATGAGTTGTCATCACCTATCTCCATTTAAGTCTGCAAATGCTGGAATTGGGAGTTGGGGAGCCAGCTGGTCTTAACATTTCTCTGAGATGTTTCCCCCACACCCTGCTATGTAATGCAGCTGTAGCTTTATGTAAGCAAGCTACTTAATATGTGGACTTACTCTACTAAGGTATTACAAAACTCATATATGAAGCTGAAGCATACAAAACATACTCACTACACTTAACAGCACTCTACACCAAGCCCAACAGGTGAGGCATTCTCGAAATTTGCCTAGGACTACGGGTGGAAATGTAATTTTTAGGGTAACAGTGAAAGTAGCTTTTCCATGCTTGCCTAGTGTACTTGTAGGCTGCTCTTGGGAGCATTTTTTACTTTGCCTAAATTTATCCTAAAGAACTTTGAACTAGAAGCTCATACTGCATTGGCCTGGCCTTTGTAGTGCTTTCAGAATGTACATTGCTGGCAAATGATAAGCAGTGGCCTGAAAAAAAGGGAAAAGCTATGATATAAGAATTAAATCATAGTCTCTACATGTTTAAATAATTTTATGTGCAGTTCAGTACAGGTTAACCCCTGTACCTGCGGGGGATACCTGAAACTGTGGATAGTAGGGAATCCTATTTTCAATTAGACAAATGCCCGAAGTTGAAAATAGAAATGCATTGGAGGACCTAGAAATGTCTAGAGAGAACACATATTTTTCAGACATTTTTTTTCAGTGAAAGTATGGATACCAAATCGATGGATATGGAGGTTGACCTGTATCTTTTAAAGCAGAAGACTGTAAATGTGATAGGTAGCATAGCTAATTGCCTTGTTGGATGTGAGGTGAAAGAATGGAGCTTAAACATGGGATGTAAAGCATGTATTTTACTTTGTTATCAGCAGGTCTTCCTCATAGGAATAAAGATATGCTGCAACCCTTCAAGGACCAACCTCTGCATATGCTTGTCCTACAGTTGGCCCAGGCTGCAGGTTTTTAACAAATACAATAACCAGTCACTGCAGAACTCCAATTTAAACGGAACATACAAGATGGGGAACTCCATTAACTTTAGTGGGAGCTTCACTGGCCACTATAAATAAATATCAGGCAAAACAGGATTGGGATCACAATGGAGTCAATGTGTTAACCTACCCACATGCCAGGGTCTTGATCCAACTCATGTCCTGCAGTAGTTGCCTCTTAGTTTAACATGGGTGAGAGTCACGTGGCCCTTCAGCTGTTGCTGAATCGCAACTCCCAGCCTTCACCATTGGCTTTGTTTTATGGGCTAATAAGACTTGCAGCCCAATAACATCTGGAAGTCTAAAATTTCCATCCTGGTTTAAGCCTGCATGCGAGGGCTAACTACCTGAGAAACACGGTGTTTATTCTGGCATTCATTATAACATCACAAGGAAAGTAGGCACTTGCATCAATTATTTTGGAGTTCAGTTCTAGCAATACAGAAATGTGAGTAACCACTGGAATCCTGTTGGGCCTTATGTCTTTGTAAGTGCCCTTACATCTGCTGGAATTAGAATCACAGAGTTGCATAACAGCTGCATACAGTAGAGGGCTGCTGTTATGTTACTATGTAGCAGAGCCAGCAAAGTGCATAATGCACATCAGTATCTGATGCATATCGATGTGCAATGGGCACCATGCAGTGATGTGCATTGCGTGCTCTTGCTGGAGTCCCATTACATGTCTTTACAATATATTACAATAGTTTCTTAACACCTCTGCTACGTAGCTAGATAGGTCACATAGATTTCCAGCAAACATTATTAGCCCTAATTAGAGTAGATCTACTGATTTGATGAGTTAGCATGTAAGTAAATGCCACTGATTCTATTTGGCCCTGCCAACAAGACTGGGACCATTCTCTTCCCCATGCCTCATAGTGAGTTGAGTAGAAGAGAATCCCAGCATCACCACACAAAGCAGCATGTTCTCATCCATCTCTGCTCTCGTACCTGCCCATCTGCTCTTCAGAGTATGTGCACAGCCTGTATCTTTCTCATGGACTAACTCCTCTATCTGTGTGTTGTGAAGGGGAGGGATATGGCTACCAGTTCAGAGTTTTGCCAGGCAGAGGATGTGTTGCCACTGAGGATGTGTTTCTCTCTAAGCTTGTTCCCTGGAACTTCCTAATGCTAGATGAGAAACCTCCAGTCCTGTGTCTAAATCAACTGCTGCCTGTAATTTGTAATCATGTACATGCTGCTGGCAACCAGTTGAATTTGAGGAATTTCACTAAGTTTTGTTGCCTACAACTACACCTTCCCCCTCCCCAAGAGGTAAGCATATTGTTTATTCTGCTTTGCCTGCTCCACTGGTAGTGGCAAGGCTATAAATGGGATCATTTGTATACCTGGTGACCCACATCTGATTGCACCAGCCACTATGAGTCCTTTTTTTTTTTTTTGAGTTGCATATTTTGCTTCTTGGGACAGCCACATGTATACCCCTAGTATTTTATTATGGCTGGCTTGCAAGCCTACCCGAAAGTAAAAAATTGGGCTGACATAATGCTGAGAGACATCATCATACACACGAGGCTGTCTGGCCTCTGCTTGAAAATCTCTAGTAAGAGAGACTCCTGGGCAATTGGTTTCATTGTCAAACGGCTCTTAACATCAAGAAAAATCCCCTAAAGTTGAACCAGAATCTTGCCCTCAGAGGCAACAAAAAACAACTCTTTGTTATGTTCTGTATGATTTGCCTTGTCTGATGAATGGCTGTGATAGCATCATGATTACAGGTAGTAGAATACCCCAGCTAGTATGTCCAGTAGTTGTGCTGCTTGAAAGCTATGGGAGTTGCAGCTCCTCAACCTACCTTTTCTGAAATGATTTCTTAAATGTTCCCCACAATCACCAGTTTACCTGGAGCAGGAAACGAAATGTTCAACTATGTTAAGCAAAATAAACTAACATACCCAGAAATGCACTCCAGACTCATCCCACTGAAATGCAAAAGTGATTCCTAGATGGATCACTTGTGAACAACATGATGCTAAACTCGTGAACACCGAGGCAACTCCCAATTAGGTCACTGAAATTCCCTAACTACCCTTAGGACAAAAGCTGTTGTGACTGAAATTAGCATACTAGTCCATTAAGAGACCTTATTGAATTCTGCACAGCAGTAGTAGAGGAACAGCAGTGAAAGCCATCACAAGCTAATTCCCTTCCCCACAGTCATAGAATACCTGTGTCAATTTTACCTCTGCTATAGTGACACAGTTACACAACCGATAGGATGTTGGCCTTAGGGCTGCAACCCTCTGTACATGTAACCTGGGAGTAAGCCCCATTGAATACAATGGGAGTCACGTCTGAGACAATGCGCATGGGTTCGCACATCTTTGCAGCAAAGCAACAAATTATTTAAAAATAATTTTTAAAAGAACTTCTTTTTGTCACTAGTGTTTTCATTTTTTTTCTTTTTTGGATGAGAAGTAAACAAGTAGTCTTGCAATATCTTTTTTTATTTATTTAAAAATTACAAAAAAAATGCTAAAAGCAAGAGCTGAGTTGTACCAAACAAATGGACTTTGCTGCGTATACCAGGCCAGCCACATAGTTTATAAAATCAGACAGAGTTTTGATGAGTGTTTGAGGCCATGATAGGTAGTCTGCTCCTTCTTTGACTCTACCTCTCTAGGATCTGGTTGGCTGATTATAGGAATAGCCTCCATGGCCCATTTCTTTTGAACTCTGTGTAAAATAATTCTGTAGATCCCAGTTATTGAGCTGTGGGAATTTCTCCCACGGTTATTCCGAATGTGCTCCTCCGTGATTCCCAGATTGTTCAGGATGTTTTTCACCTCAGCTTCTTCTTCCCTTAGTGTTCCGCTCTCAGACAAATATCTTGGATCCAGTTTAAATGGCTCCAAGGGCTTTGGATATTGCACTCCTTTCATCCATTCACTGTTCATGATGTACTCAATGGAATAGCGTTCAGACGGGGCTGACTGAAGGACTCCCCGAATCAATTTCTGGCAAGGTTCTGAAAGGAATGCCGGGACTACGTACGTCCCTTCAAGAATGCACTTCTTCAATTTGGCCACTGTGTCTGCTCGAAAGGGCATGACTCCGGTTGTCATAAAATAGAGAAGAATCCCTAGTGCCCAGATGTCCACATAAACCCCAATGTAGCTTTCATCCCTGAAAAGTTCTGGGGCAGCGTAAGGAGGAGAGCCACAGAAAGTGTTCAGGGTTTCCTCTTTTTTACTTATTGTGCTGAATCCAAAATCTCCCACTTTCACACAAGTGTTACTGGTATAAAACACATTTTCGGCTTTCAGGTCCCGGTGGATTATGTTGCTGTCATGCTGCAGAGCAAAATAAAAGGGAAATAACAGCAAAAACATGTCAGGATATTGAGACATAGAGTAGATTTATCCTGTAAAGAGCTGGAATGTAACAAACAGTCTGCACAGATCTGTAAGGCTAGCTGTGCAAATGTATCAATATTTGCTGGGTTCACAGCCCAGGAGCAGAGTTGTGCAGAGCTAGTCTGGGTTAGTCCTATTTTGGATCTCACTGTGTGAAGCAGTTCTGTGCTGGATTTCACACAGTAAAGATGTTTTCTCTTGAATGCTGTATATATCTGTAAGTACTCTTTATTATGCCCATGTAAAGAGAAGCAGTTTATTTTAGACACAAGTTATGTGTCTGTGCCTTTATTCTTATGCCTGAAGGAACAACACTCTGCTGTCTATTTTATGCTGAAATACTAGTGGAACTCTAACTGAATGACAATTGTTTTTAAGTAATAAAAACTATTATTCTGAATTGCTGTGACCATGTGTTTGATTTTTACTATATATTGAATGTTACCAAAATATGTAAAGTGCAAAAGATATAACTATATATAAAGTGCATACATACAAATATTTAAAATTTATTATTTCAAAACAATTGTCATTCAGTTAGGATTCCACTAGAATTTCAGTGTTTTATAGAATCCCTTCCAGTGTTGTATCTATTTTATACTGCCTGGGGCCTGTTCAGATTCCCAGTCGAGCTATAACACTGGACAAAACAAAACTTCTGGTGGCTTCTACCTGTACTTTGTCTCTTTGTAGTGCCTAGTTCTTAGGCAAAGACATGTTGCAGGCTGTCTTCAATTACAACCTGAACATAATAATACTTGGATTACAGAGAGAATTGTTGATACAATCATGATAAAAATGTAAGTGCAATAGAGAAAGCTAGTCTTATATATCTTTTAGTAAAGCAGTGAGAACATGTGGCCCTCCAGATGTTCTTGGACCACAACATCTAGCATCCCTCACCACCTAGCTATGCAGACTAGGGCTGATGGGAGTTTCAGTCCAACAACAACAACAATAATAATAAAATTTATTTTTACCCCGCCACTCTGTTAAAAACAATCAGGGCGGCTTACAACAGTTAAAATACAACAATACTGACTAAAATCCCTAAGCCCCACCCACCCCCACAATATTTGGGCAGCCTGTTTTAAAGCAAGATGTGCAGAGAAAAACACCACTTGAAAGACTAAGGAGATTTTCACACAGGCTAATTGTCCCGTTTCTGGCACAGAACAGGGTTGCTGAAAGATTTTTCTTTCAGACGATGTTCACCCTGTTCTGTTCCTTAACTGTCACTATTCTGTTTTCTCCCCATGATACAGTATTCACGGGGAGAAGTCGTTATTAAGCACCCGGTTCCATTTCTGTAATGGAACACGGGTGTGCAAATAGGATCCCTGTCCCTGTCCTGGAATGAGAGTTGCAGCCCCCAAACCTACCTTTTCTGAAATGATTTCTTAAATGTTCCCCACAATCACCAGTTTACCTGGAGCAGGAAACGAAATGTTCAACTATGTTAAGCAAAATCCTGCCACGATCAGGGCATCCAGGTAAGTGCCACCCCCCTGGTTCCTGGTTCCTTGTTTTTTGTTTGTTTGTTTTGCTTTTACTTTCTTGCTTTGACAGGCAAGAAAGGGGGAGTTAATTTTGAATTTCCCTCCTGCTCATTCTCTTGCGAGAATGAGCGGGATTTCAGCCGGCCAGTCTTAAAAGCAGCTGCATTACGACGGCTGCATTTATGGCTGGCCGGGCAAAGATGTAGGAGGCCTGTTTCTGTAGTGCAATGGAGATAAGTGTGCGAACGTTTACCTCCATTCTGTTGCAGGAACAGGAGAGGGGCTTGTGGGACAGAAACAGGGCTTTTAGCCCCCGTCTAAAAATCTCTTAAATGAATGAACTCACCATGTGTTTAACAGCAGACAAAATCTGGGAGAAGATGTGCTTGCTCTCCACTTCTGACAACTTTCCTTCCATGGTGATTTTAGCAAACAGTTCCCCTCCACTGGCGTATTCCATCACTAGGTGCAGTTTTGAGAGTGTCTCCATGACCTCATAAAGCCGGATGATGTTGGGGTGATGCAACTTTTCCATGCTGGAAATCTCCCGGGAGAGTAACCGCTGTGTCTTCTGGTCTAATTTTGTTTTATCCAAGATCTTTATAGCTACTTTTTCTGGAAAGATAGTTATTTTCATATTCTTAGTAAATACAATGTATATCATGCTTGAGAGAGAAAATAATAAGCATTTCCTTACCATCAGAATGTTCCATCTGATTCTATCCTATCAGCTACTTTCTAAAATGGTCCTTTAATGCATTTTAAATGGTTTTAACTCTACAGATTTTTTTTTTTTAGGTCCTGTCTATAAAATCAAAATAAGTGAAAGATCAGAGATCTGTTCAAATGATCATTCACACAAATATGTGTCATTCAGAAGAGGGGCAGCCAAATCCACTGCAAAGTCTGTGTGTGTTGCATCCGGGGCTTCGTACAGATTTTCTGAAAAGCTCCATACGACTTCCAAATGTTTTAACACTCATGTTCGCACAGATATGAATAGGCAGTGCAATCTGATTGGCTGGATGATCACAGGAGGCAGGGTTAGCAAAGAGGGAAAGTGGCTGCGGCCGCCATATTGTATTTTTGGCTAAGCAAAGATCCGGTAAGTCAACCAAACATCGATCTCATATTTTATTTGTAAATACAAAGTGTTGCTTGTGCGTACCCTGGGAAACTTTTTTTAAATTGGTGGTGGGAGATTTAAAATTGTGACTCCTTTGAGAAGAAAGGACCGCCATGCTCTTCCCAGCACTTCTTGAAATGAGTCACTTCTACCATTCACCTGGTTTACGAGCTTGCAAAGCACAACCCTCCAGTTCGTGTACACAGCCACTCTATCACAACTATGGCTACGCCATCTGATTTTCTGAGGGTGTCCCCTTGGAGGATGTGTGTAGAGCGGCTACATGGTCACAACTCTTGACCTTCATCTCCTACTACAGATTGGATGCAAAGTTCAGGGCTGAAGCAGCATTCGGGAGAGCCATGCTGTTCTCTTGTCTCACATGACTCTCCCGCCTCCTATGGTGAGTAGCTTGCTAATCTCCCATTTGTGTGAGTCACAGAGACCACAAAGGAGGATGACAGGTTGTTTACTTGTAACTGCAGTTCTTCAAATGGTCATCTGTGAATTCACACAACATCCGCCCTTCCTTCCCTCTATGTGTCCTGCACTTTTTAGCTCCTTGGCTGCTGCTTCAGTGTTCAGAGAACTGCAAGAATGAACTATGCTAGTCAGATGTACCAGTGGGGGAGGGGTTCCCACCAAAACGCTTACATAACAGCTCCAGAAGGTTCTGAATGATGTACTGTGCAGGAGCAGATAGTTCATTTGTGTGAGTTCACAGATGACCATTTGAAGAACTATGATTACAGGTAAGCAACCTGTCCTTCTCAGGGAGTGCCCTTAAGACAGGCAAACACAACAGTTTCTCCTGGTCCAAGGGAAGAGGAAGAAGAAAGAACCTGGAGGCTGAGCTATACTTAAAAGGACAGTGCACAGTTGAATGGGAGAGAGTTCCAAGAATCTTCTGCAACCTTCTTTCTCACTCCACTGGCCTCTTTGAGGGGAAAGGCCACAAGTTGGCATAATATGATTAAGGACATATAATAAAATATCTTAATGAATACATTTAATAAGTAAGTGCCTCACTTGATTTGTTTACATTAAAATAAGATTTAAAAACCGCACCAGAGTGAAGTCCCGTTCACCAAAAGTCCCGCCCTGGCTTTATGCGGAAGCCAATCCTCAGATGCCACACAGCCAATAATCTGAGTTTTCCCCTCAAATGCAGACCAAACTGTGAATGTTCCAGATCCTGGGTTTCCTGCAGAAACCCTGGTGAAGATGTGAGTTGTCAAAAACATCATGTGTCAACTGTGCCACAAATACAGGGTGAGTACGGGTTTTTATTGCCCATGTAATCAAGCCTTCAGTCTTTTCAGAAAGCATTTGTCAAAGTCAAGTGAAAGGCTCCTGAGTAAACTTGGTACTTATTATTATAAGGAGGCAGGCCATCCAGTGTGTCACTGACTGGCTAAACAACAGGAAACAGCATTCCTCCATAGGGCAGGACATAGTAATTTAACTTGTTCAGAAGTTGTCTTGAATTATGAAGCAGTGGCCAAATTAGCAGATTATAACAAATTATTCAGAATGGTGACAAAACAAAACAGACTGCAAAGACCTCCAAAAATATCCATCTGAACCCTGACGAATGGACAAAGAATGGGAACTGATGTTCAGTGTCAGGCAATATAATGTGATAAACCATGAGCATGTGAAATTCAAGTGCATTTTACAATCTGGGATGGCAGAAGGGTGTGCGGGTCAACCATGGAGAAGAAAACAAATGGCAGGATGCTACCATTGCTGGATGCAGTTCCACCAGCAGAACTGGGTAGGAACTTGGAATTGTTTCTCCCAACAGTGGCCCTGCACCTCCAAAAACCTGCTCAAAAGAAACCTTCTGGAGTTGATATTGGGCAATGTGGAGGACACAAGAGGGAATGGAGAAGAAAATTCCATTGTGTTGGCAGTCAGCTTTGACAGTGTCCAGTTTTGGGCACCATAATTCAAAAAGGATATTGATAAATTGGAGTGTGTCCAGAGGAGGGCGACTAAAATAGTGAAAGGTCTGGAAACCATGCCTTATGAGGAAAGACTTAGGGAGCTAGGTATGTTTAGCCTGGAAAAAAGACAGATAAGGGGCGATACGATAGCCCTGTTTAAGTATTTGAAGGGGTATCATACCAAGGATGGAGCAAACTTGTTTTCTGCTGCTCCAGAGACTAGAACATGGAGAAATGGATGCAAGCTCCAGGAGCAGAGATTCCACCTCAACATTAGGAGGAACTTTCTGACAGTAAGAGCTGTTCGGCAGTGGAACACACTCCCTCAGAGCGTGGTGGGGTCTCCTTCCTTGGAGGTCTTTAAACAGAGGCTGGATGGCCATCTGTCAGGGAATCTTTGATCGTGATTTCCTGCATGGCAGGGGGTTGGACTGGATGGTCCTTGTGGTCTCTTTCCAACTCTACAATTATATGATTCTATGGCAGAGCCCAATATTCCACTGAACAGGACTAAAATATCTTGTTAGATCTTGACCAAACTCTGCCTAGTCCTGCAGCTGTTGATGCTCATATTTGGCAAATAAACAGTGCCTCCCTGGTTCCATTAGACATGTTCAGATAGGTTGCGATTCTAATTTTGACCAATCTGCATTTCTGAGGATTAGCAGCGGAGATTACAGAGGCTTCTGAACCTAATTTAGCCCTCCATCATGGGCATCTAGCATGCTTGTGCAGCAGATAAATCCACGATTGGCAATCTGACAACTTTATTAAGACTTTATTGGATAGGCTGTGCTGAGGGGAGTGGGGGCACACAGACATGACCTTACCTGCACCAGCAAGGTATTGTAATATTTCTGTAGGAATGTCTGTTCAGTATGAATTATTCACACTGTGGTGGGGAATCACACGGAGAAATGTTCTTGGACTGCAGCCCCAATGGTGTGAGAAAACCGCAGTCCAAAACAACCTGGTGGGCTATAGTTTGCCCACATTTGATTTGCATTAAGGAAATGCCTGACAACCAGAAAACTTCCAGTCCAGTCAGGTTGAACCACATGTAAGCAAAACATTTTGCTTCTGTAGGCAAATGACAGAATAGTAACTGCCCAGTTCCAGTATAAAGTGTGACCAAACTGGAAGCTAAATTTTATTTCAACACTGGGCAAAGTGTAGCTCATGTGCTACACACAGCCCCCACAAACAAGTTTTGGTACCACAAAGGGTCTCCATCCCTCACATTGGAGGGACTGAAAAAAACGTTTGACCCAAATGTGGCACACATTCAACACCTTTTGGGGACATTTTGCAGTGAAAGGACAACATCCTCCACTGTTTTGGAGGGCAGTGAGTTAGCCTAGGGGACACATAGAGGAGGTCATGTGGAACCTACTGCTCTACAATATCCTCCAACATTTCCCATATGAAAACTGGGACACAAATGGCCAAGCAACATCAGAGCATGATTAAAATGGAAAAGATATTAATAACTAATGGCAAACTTACTGGGAAGGGCAAGATTCTGCCCTCTTGTCTTCTCTCTGCTAAGTTAATTGAATGCAAACTACTTTTGCATTTTGAACTCAGTTTGCAGGAACTGAGGAAAGCTGAAGACAAAGGGGAAAGTGAAAAAAAGAAAAGAGAAACTGGGACACTTTTAAAGCAACTGGGATGGCAAAGGACTAATTGGGGCAGCTCCTTCCAAATCAGGACAGTTGAAGGGTATGTTCTACACATTTCACACTCCTCATACAGTATCACTCAGTGGAAGAGCATATGATTTATCTATTGAAGGTCCCAGGTTTTGTTCCTCTTACACCTTCACTTTAAAAAAAAGATTCCACTGCTGGTGATGTGAAAGCTCTCTGATTGAATAATTGCGGAACTGCTATCAGTTTGAGTAGACAACACGGGGATAGAAAGACTAATGATATGACTCAATACAAAGTGTGCTTCAGATATTCAAACAGGAGGAGTTTACAAATCAAAAAGCAGCAATTGCTCTTTCAAACTACATTTAGCTCTCTGGAGAAAACACATGCAACCATAGGCAAGCATCAACATGTGCATGTCAAGTGTTGCTAAAAGCTATGGTGTGACAAACAACCTATCCTATCAATTTCAAAGGGACTGAACAACAACCAAATTTCTCTTGATTCAGGGCAAAATTCCACTAGTTTGCATGATCCCTGCTTAGAAATTTGATATCATTCTGAATTTAAGCGAAGCTACAAAAAACAGTTCATACTGTGTGATACAAGAACACCAAGAAGTGTCCCTGAAGAAAAGAGAGCTATCAAGGAGCTTTTTTCCCCTAGATTTGCTGACGCCCAGTAGAGCTTGTGGTAACTGACTGCAACAGGGTCTTACCTGTGCCCTTTCATACTTCACACTTGTAGTGATAAAATTCCAGTTTATCTTCATTGGTTCCATCCTATGGAATCTTGATATCTGTAGCTGAAGGAGTTGTATTTAAAATTCTCAGTGAGAGACCTCCAATGCCTCACCAAAATACAAACCCCAGGATTCCATAGGATTCAGCCATGGTAGTTAAAGCGGAATCATAGTGGAGTCAAAGGCTTTCACGGCCGGCATCCATAGATTTTCCTTGGGTTTTTTCCGGGCTGTGAGGCTGTGTTCTGGAATAGTTTCTTTCTGACATTTCGCCTGCATCTGTGGCTGGCATCTTCAGAGAATGGTTGGGTAGGAGTGTATATGGAGTTTATATGCTGTGAACCCCTGTCAGATACTAATGAGCCTTGCATTTCTATACCTAAAAACTAGCCATTCAGTTACACAAATTTACATATACTCCCCAACAGGGGTTTACAGCATATAAACTCCACACACACACCTACCTTACCATTCTTTGAAGATGCCAGCCACCGATGCAGGTGAAACGTCAGAAAGAAACTATTCCACAACACGGCCTCACAGCCCGGAAAAAAACCAAGGAAAATCTATGGAATCATAGTGCTATAACTGTGTAGTATGGAAGGGTTCCTGGAATGTCCTCTAGACACAGAGCAAAAGGTGAGGTTGGTTATGACATAACTAAGTATAGATTGATAATTCTGGAGATGCTGAAGAGGAACAGGCTGTATGACTTGACAATGGTTTGACTTTGGGACAGAGGAGAGGACTTAAAGTGTGTGTGTGGTCCATGTGCTATATGCAGACTCCATAAGGCAGTTTTGGGACCACAATAGAGCTCCATTCCTCAAATTTGGGGGGCTGATTTTTTTTAACCAAATGTAACACACATTTACCATTTAGGGGCATTTTTGCCCCCCTCCCAATCTTTTTTCTCTCCACAGGCCTATTTTCAGCCTCCAAAAAGGAATGCCAGCCTCCTACATCTCACAAGGGGAGCTTAATGTGATCCTATAACCTCTGGAGGTAGGCCACCACAGTTTAGAAGCAAATTAGGAGATCTTTCTTTGCAACATATGCAGCCTGGATACCATGTGTGCTTTCTCAGAAACACTTTAATGTTTTTAGTGAGGCTCAGTTCGAAGCAAGTAGAGAGTATGGAAAAGTTCCTTTTTTGGACTACAGCTCCCAGAATGCCCAAACTATAATGGTTGGTGGCTGTGCTGTCCAGTTGTTTCTGAGATCAATTAAAAAAGATAATATTTCCAAGTTCTGAGTAAGCATGCATAGGATTACAGAATTCATTCCAGTTGGCCACAAGATACACATATAGCATATCAGAGAGAGATTCCCTCTTCTAATTATACACCAATGAACTAATGAACTGTCTGAAACCTGAGGAAACCAGATCTGAAAGACAAGCTTTTGAGAGTAGCCCAGTCAAGTTAATTGCAGTACTTGACAGCTTCTTTAGGATTTTAAGCTCAAGTCAACAAACAATTAAGGATATTTGAACACAGCTATGGAAACCTCAATATCCTGTTCATTAGGGCAATTTCCCTTACATTTCTGTATTCTGCTAACTCCACAAGAGGAACACTCTCACTGTGTCACTGCTAAATCCTCCTCCTCCTCATATTTCCTTGATTTTTACTCACGAAAGTTGATCATAATTAAAAATCAAGGAAATATGACGCTCAACTCTCCCCGCAGTACTGCAACAGTACCGGCAGGGGCGAGCATCATCCGAAACTGACGCTTTGCAGCGCAGCAGCCTCGCAAGCTGACAAGGCTGCTTGCGTTACTTTTTAAACGTCCAAAAAAGTCCGTAAGATGTTAATTGGGGGAGGGAGGGTCTGCAGACATTCAATATGGCTTTAGCAGGTGATGTGATGCTTTCACAATACACCTGGAACAGCCTTTGGAACCACTGGGGTGTGTGTCAAATGTTGACCCCCACCCCCATTTTAAAAAATATAAAATCCAGCTGTTATTCAGACTTATTTCCATTTCTTGGTGAAACACATATATTCCTTGATGAGTGGAAAATACTTTGCATTAGGAACTCTGGAGATAATTAAGTGTTGTAAATAGTTGTGGGGGGGGGAATCTATAGAAGCCCACTTAGATGCCTAATCACATCAAACTTGTAGTATCATCAGCACAACCACTCATTTTTATACCACTAGGGCAGTGATCCCAGAGTCAAATGGTTATACAGCTCTGTGTTCTATGAGTAGGAAAAAGAAAAGCAACACATTTTCTTTATATTATCTTCCCAAATTTTCTGTCATAAAACTGTTTAACATACATACCAAAGAAACAGGACGGACCATACTGATGTACTTTTGGAGCAGTCTGGCTGTTTTAAAACAGAAGTGGAAACTATGCAACCTTCCAGATGTCACTAAATTGCAGCCCTAACCAGTATCAGGGGATGATGGTGAAGCCAAAAACTGTCTCAGCAGACTTGGTAGCAACCCTTTCCCAATAATACTCACACACAGAGTGTTTGACGTCCACAAAACAGGAGGTACTTTTAATCTTCAGTAGTTTCAATATGTACAAGCAAAGTGCTACACTTTGGTCCTGGTCAAGATGGAACTTAGAGCCTACATCTGCCCCACCGGGGGTGGTGGACCCATTAAAATGGTCCGCCCTCAAAGGCTAATGGAACCTATGGGTTTCCAGAAAGCCTTAGAGGGCTTAATGGTTGGAAATGCCGGTGATCCTGTCGATGCTCTGGTTAATACGTGGAACACCGACCTTACCAGAGCTATCGACACGATTGCTCCCAAGCGTCCTTGCCAACCCGCTTCTAACCGTAGGCCATGGTATACACCTGAGCTTAGGGAAATGAAGCGGTTTGGACAACGACTAGAGCGCAGGTGGCGGAAGACTCGACTCTTATCTGGCAGAACTCGCCATAGGAACTTTCTTTGGTCCTATCGGGAGGCAGTGCGTGCAGCACAAAGATCCTTCTCTTCTGCACGTATTGTGTCTGCAGAGTCCCGTCCAGCACAGCTGTTTAGGGTGGTGAGGGAGCTGGCGCAGGTGACCCCTGCGCCGAATCCCCTGCTTAACCCGACGACTGCCTGCTGTGATGCATTTAATAACTTCTTTGCAGATAAAATCTCTCAGATAAGAGCCGACCTAGATGCCACTATTGTAACAGAAACAATGGACAAGGTGTCCAGCAACTCTGCCGATGTAATTATACTGGATCAGCTGCAATCTGTGAGTACCGATGACATGGACAAGCTCCTTGGTAGTGTGAGGAAGACAACCTGCCCCCTCGACCCTTGCCCGTCTTGGCTGGCCGTCCAGGAAGGGGATGCATTGCGGAAGTTCCTGGTGAGCATCATCAATGCATCCTTCAGGGAAGGATATATTCCATCATGTTTAAAGGAGGCGGCTGTTAAGCCTATTCTGAAAAAACCTTCCCTGGATCCCCTGGCTATGAATAATTATAGGCCAGTCTCTTTATTACCATTTTTGAGCAAGGTGATCGAGAGGGCAGTTGCTCTTCAACTCCAAGCTGTCTTGGATGAAACCGATTACCTAGACCCATTTCAAACTGGCTTCAGGACAGGCTTTGGGGTTGAGACTGCCATGGTTGCTTTGACCGACGATCTGCGTCTGAGCATCGACAGGGGTAATGTGACCCTGTTGGTGCTCTTAGACCTCTCAGCGGCTTTTGATACGATAGATCACAGCATTCTTCTGGATCGCCTGGGGGAGTTAGGCATCGGAGGCACTGCTTTGCAGTGGTTCCGGTCCTTCCTCTCAGGCAGGACCCAGAGAGTGCTGCTCGGGGACAGTAGCTCCAGTAAAAGGGAGCTCACCTGTGGAGTACCACAGGGTGCTATTCTGCCCCCGATGTTATTTAACATCTATATGAAGCCGCTGGGTAAGATTATCCGGAGTTATGGAGCTGGGTGTTATCAGTACGCTGATGACACTCAGATCTATTTCTCCGTATCTCGTTCGTCGGTCTCAAACTCTGATGGCATCTCTTCTCTCAATGAATGTCTTCGGGCAGTAATGGGCTGGATGAGGAAAAACAGATTGAGACTGAATCCTGACAAGACGGAGGTGCTCACGGTAGTGGCCCCGAAACCAAGAATCGGGTTGCAATCTCCAGTCCTGGATGGGGTCACACTCTCCTCCAGTGACTGTGTTCGCAGTCTAGGGGTGCTCCTTGACTCGTCGCTCCTGATGACAAATCAGGTAAATGCGACAGTCAGGAGCGCTTGTTATCAGCTTCGGCTGATACGCCAGCTGCGCCCTTTTCTGGAAGTAAGGGATCTTGAGACCATTGTGCACGCACTGGTAACCTCACGTCTGGATTTCTGTAATGCTCTCTACATGGGGCTACCCTTGTGCCTAGTTCGGAAATTACAGCTGGTACAAAATATGGCAGCCAGGCTAGTTTCTGGAACATCTAGGAGGGACCACATTACTCCGGTTCTGAGGTCCCTCCACTGGCTGCCTATCAGCTTCCGGGCCCAGTACAAGGTGTTGGTTATCACCTTTAAAGCCCTAAATGGCTTGGGTCCAAGCTATCTCAGGGACCGCCTTCTCCCTTATAATCCTCCCCGCGCTCTCCGGTCCTCTGGGAGGAATCTGTTGCAGCCACAAAGACCTAGGCTGGCGACTACCTCCCAGAGGGCTTTCTCGGCTGTCACCCCCAAATTGTGGAACAGCCTGCCCGACGAGATCTGCCTATTGACATCATTAGACAGCTTTAAAAAGGCTGTCAAGACGGTTCTCTTCGGGCAGGCTTTTCCAGAATAGCTAACCCCGGCCTCAGGAACCCCCTCTGGAGGTTGCTTTTGGACCTCCAAACAGATGCTGCCTGTTTAAAAGGGTTTTTAACATATTGTATTATATATTGATTTTAACTTGTATTAATTTAATAATGTTTTAAGGGGAGGGAGGGATTTTGGGTTGTTTTATACTGTCTACCATTTTATCGTTGTAAGCCGCCCCGATTGCTTGCAGAGGGGCGGGATATAAATAAATTTTATTATTATTATTATTATTACACCAGGCATCTCAGGGTCATAGGAAGAGAATGATCTCTGTTCTGTCTTGCTTTTATACACGCCAGTACAACATTGGCTTAGCCAAGCACATGGTTGCATTGGAACAGATTTCTACCTTCATGGCTTTGTACTGTAGCAACCCTCTTCTGATGCAATCCTTCTCATGTAGCTGTAGCATGATTAGCATGACTGGCAGTTCATGGAGTCAGTCATCATGACTCAGCATGATTTCTGCAGTTGTTTGGCCATTTTAAAATTGGTTCAGTAACCAATTCCTGACATATCCAATGATGAGGAATGCTGTGACTTGCAGTCCAACAACACCTGGAGGGCCAGGCCATTTCCAATTCTTGTAAAAAGTGCAATACTATTGAGAAATGCTCTACTGCATACTCTCACAGTACTAAACCAGTACATAGGCTAAAATGTTTTAGTTTTGTACAGCTGTGGAAAGAACAAATCAAACACAAAAAGCACCAAATTCAGGCGGAAAGTCACTTTCTTTCCATGCTGAAGCAAAGGGGAAAAGGTGGGCACAGATAGCTGGACAGAGAATAGCTTAGGGTGACTTGGCATCATTAAGACCACCAGGGTAACCAAGAGGGATATTAAAATGGGATTTCTATCAGTGCAGCACTTTTGTATCAGTACAAAAAGATCATAAGGATTATGTTATCTAAGAAACAAGTGAAGTTCTTAGATTTTTGTGCCTCATTGTCATTCAATACTTACACACCTACATAGCCTGATGACCATTCACAATACTCCTTCTGGTGAATGCTCACTCATCCTTTGTTGATCATTGCTCTATTCTCCAATGTGTGCCTGACTGTCAATTTTTGCAAAAGGATATTTATAATCTAAAATAATACCCATTCTCTTGTTTTGTGCTCCTAGTTATGATTGAAATACAGTTGCCCCTCCACATTCACGGCTTTAGCATTCACGGTTTTGATTATTCACAGTTTTGGGAGGGCCTCCCCCCGCCCTCCCAAAAGCAGCTACTGGGCTTTAGAAGCCCCGTGGCTGCTTCTGGGGGGCTGGGAGAAGCAGCAAGGGGGCCTTCCAAGGCCCTCTCACCACTTTGAGAGGCCAGGTGGGGGGTGGGAGAAGCGACAAGGGGGCCTTCCAAGGCCCCCTCGCCACTTTGGGAGGCCGAGCGGGGTGGGTGGAGAAGCGGTGAGGGGGTTGCGGGAGGGCGGTGGCGTAACCTTTTTTATTCATGATTTTTTCACATTTGCTGGGGTCTTGCGACCCTAACCCCCGTGAATGTGGAGGGACAACTGTAATATGCCTTTATCACAAACAAGATGTTCTGGAACACTAGGGAGTGGAGGAGTATACCCATCTAGACAGTTAGCAGTCACTATCACAAGAGGGTGCATTCAAAGTAATGTACAAGGGCAGCCAGCCAGCCAGCCCTTTTAAAGACTCTTATCCTGGCATCTGAGACCGTGAATAAATGGGTGCAAGCTGTCTTTCCAGCAGCAGGCAAAGTTCCCATCTATACAAGGGTGAAAAAATATGAACATGTCCAAAAAAGCAGGCATTTGCAAGGATGCAACCTATCTTCATGGTCAAAAGAGCCCCCCTAAACTTTGCATGACCCCCTAAACAAGATGGCAGCCACGAGTGATTTACTTGTGATTTTAAATCTGCCGCCATTTTTTAAAATAAACGTTTCCCATGGTGTGCACATGCGATAGTTTGTATTAAAAAGAAAAAAGAAAAAGAAAGACAGTATAAGATCACCATTTGATCGACTTACCGGACCCTCGCTTAACTGAAAATCGAACATGGCAGCAGCAGGCGCTTTCCCTCTTTCCTAGCACCGTCCCCAAGCTCATTGAACCAATTAGATTGCGCTGCCTGTTCATATCTGCATGAGTGCGATCATTCAAATGATCACATATTCACATGTTGTACAGAACTTTTTAGAAAATTTGAACAAAGCCCTGGACGCTACCTGCACAGACTTTGCTGTGGATTTCACTGCCCCTGTTCCTAATGACATGTATTTGTGCAAAAGTCCGGATCAACAGATCACCTTCCATTCATATGGCATTCGTATTATTTTCATAGTATAGACAAGATGAAAATACCTTTTTAATTCAGGTGTGCCTTTGGCAACTGACCTCACTTTCTACAAGGGTATGGAATGGATGCAGTATTTTTCTTTGATTGCATTTTAAATTTTAAATTCCAGTGTTTTAAAAACAATTTATGGCTTCATCCATTTTAGGCATCTGTACTATTTTAAGCACCTGCCTATCTGCCTTCATAGGAGAAACACAAGATATAGATCAAACAAATAAATAATAAAAATAATCCTTTCAAGCTAAAGGATTTTAAAGGACTTTAACTGCCATAGCAACATCCTATAGAATCCTGGGATTTGCAGTTCAGGGAGAGGCATTTTAGAATTCTCAGCCAGAGTGCTCTAGTGCTTCAGCAAACTAAAAACCCCAGGATTCCACAGGATGCAGCCACAGCAGTCAAAGTGGAATCATAGTGCTATAACTGCGTTGTGTGAATAGTCAGAAGGTCTGAGCATGACCTTTAGTTACATTTGCATGTTACACATTTCACTCAAGCACAGGAGGCAACATATTATTTGGTGCTTCTTCTGTATACTTTATCATTCATCACCCTCCATTATGTGCCCCCCTCTGACATCATGAACCCAGCATCACCTAAACACATATTCTATGTAATGAATGGCTTACCTTTGGTCAGCGAATGGATTCCAAGTTTCACCCGTGAGAAATTTCCACTCCCTATTTCCCCTCTGATGCGATAAAACCCAATCCTCTTCCCCAGGGTTAATTCTTTTACCACTTTCTCATCCTGGGACATATCCAGAGTGAGCTTCTCAAAAGGAGTCAACAGGCGCTGCCTGCCCTGCCCATCATCTGCGTAGACCTCGCTCTTTGTATAGTCCTCTCCGCTGTCTTCCCGATTCCATTTCACATATCGGTGGCTCCCTAGACCGCCATTGATATGTCCTGTGGTCATAGTCTGGGGCAATCACATATCTGTTTGCTTTTAACACGATGGTCTGCAGGGAGATCGCAACAACAGTGGTCCAGACATAACTGAACTGGTGGCAGTTTGAACAGAAAATATTGCAAGGTCAAGATGTCGGTCCGGAGCAACATTTATTCAGAACAAATCTTCCATTCCTGCAAATGCCTTGCTATTTTCCTCCAAGAAAAAATAAATTACAGATGACATGAAGATCCCCTTGCATCCACATTTCATGAGCCTTTTGAAATGTGAGTACTGGAGGCGAGGAGGGGGGATCATAGCCTCCAGGCTTAAATGAAAGATTTAAAATTAAAGCTGTAGAATGCTTACATCACAAAAGTGAGGGAGTACATGCTGCCAGTGGTACACAACAGTCAAAGGTTTTCTGACACTTTAGCATTTAGGTTGCCATGCAGTGATCATCATGCAGATGAACGAGCCACTTAACCAGGTGACAGTTTGGAGTATGTCCCAGCATCTTTAGGTCCCTTTGAACAGCTGACCTCATCAGGTGGAAGTTAAGAGGGAGCCTGCCCCTTCTTGATTCAGGTCCCAGTCCAAGAGCCAAAAGCTGGAAATTCTGTCGCTACATTCCTTAGTCAACCGGCAACGCTCTTGCCCCAATTTGTGAATGCTCGAGCAATCCCTTGAAACCCTGCTGTTAGAAGCTCGCTGGTGTTCCTTTTTCGTGCCATTGTCAGTAAAAAGCTGACACTGGAGGATGCTAGGAAGGCTATAAGCTGAAGGCTGGCAGAAAAGCAAGACGGAGGGGATCTGTTTTTCAGTATCACTTAAGTCACATGGAAGGACACTGAAGGATTAAGTAACGGCAGTCACTTTAACCCTCCTCCATTTAGAGATGGTTGCTTTCAAAATCTCTCTTGAGCCCTCTCAAAATGTTTCCAGCTGCAGAATTTACCTAAGAGGAAGGAGATGCAGAAACACTTGGTTAGAAACTTTGTATAACCATCCAGAATTCTCACCAAGTCAATGATTTTCTTATCAATTCAGTTTTTAGAAAGCTCCATAATTACATCATGCAATTCAGTGTTGCTTAACAGGCAACCTGTGAACTTGGTTGCACTCTCGCATGCACCACAAGAGGTTGGAAGGCTATCTGAGGATCATCAGCATTTCTACCAGCTAACAGCCAACGTCTGCTGGAAAAGGGAATGCCCTCTGTGCTCACTTCTTTTTTTACAAGGGCAGTGCAGTATCTTTATGTAACCAATGAAATAATAATTTTGTCAGCCCAATGGCTTCTCTGCATCACTGTGGGAGGCATGTGGGTAAGGCCTGTGTCCTTTAATTGTATCTACTGAATTTTCTCAGTATTCCAAATTCTAAAACTTGACTGCTAAGTAAGTTTTCCCATATCTCTATCTCCATATAATGTCTTCCCCCCATTCCACCCCCCCATATTCTCTGGCATGATACACATCTTTTACAATCACTTAGTCACTCAGCAGCAACCTAAGTCTGAGGCAGTTTTGCTGTCTGAAGCACCAATAGTCCCTGCTTCCAGCCACCCATCCACCCAAATCAAGGTATGTTGTATCTAAAGTCAGCCAAATTATTTTTCTACAGAAAAATAAGATAGGAAATCACATAGGGGCCTCTCCTTATTCCTGACAGTAAGAAACAATAAAACACTTAAATAACATTTTTTTTCCTTTTATGACACCCCAAATACTCTGCATAATGACAGGACCAGCCTTGCCATGCCCACAACTTCTTCCACTTTCTTAAAGGATGCCACTCATTCACCTTTGCTGCCCCCTTAGGGCTTGTCTGCCTTCCCAGAACACCTGTGGGCTGTCAGCCCTTTCACTCTTCCTTCCAACCTTCCTTATAAGTGAGGCTATAGTGGTAAAACTAGATGTGACTCTGTTCAAACAATGGGCTGGGTGCATAAATGGGCTGAAGCTACCAGTAGTTCATCTGTAATTTACATCAAAATTGAGGCTTCATCTGCACTGCAGAAATAAATGCAGTTTGACACCACTTTAACTGCCATGGCTCAATGCTATGGTATCCTGGGATTTGTAGTTTGCTGTGGGACCAGAGATCCAACAGAGAAGGTTAAATATCTGACAAAACTACAGATCCCAGAATTCCATAGCATTGAGCCATGGCAGTTAAAGCAGTGTCAAACTGCATTTATTTCTACAGTGCAGATGCAGCCTAACATTCACAACATACACATTTTTGACATTTAAATGTAAAAATATACTTTTAAATTTAAAATATGCATTGGGGGATGGTCTCTGGAACCCATCAAGTGCTCTGCTCATTTAGCTTACCCGCTATATAGTACAGGGGTGGGCAAATTCTTTCCTTCCAGAAGTTGTTGGGCTGCAATTCCCATCAACCCTCACCAATGGCTATGCTGGCTGCTGGCTAGGGCTAATGGGATTTGTAATCCAGCCACACATCCATCTCAGTTATATTCTATCACGAGATCTTGAAGTGGGGAGTGCCTCATTTCTTTCTACTGAAATAAGTGATGTTACTTGTTGTCTTTCGATATGTGGACTTCTGGGTGTACACTATATTTGTATGCAATGCAAACACCAACCAAATCTATTTTGCTTGCTAGTTAGTGTAGTAGATGGCTTGAACTGAACAGTTTTGCAAAAATAAAATAAATACTGATGCTGGAATGTATATTATATATACAGATCAAACTTTGGAATTCTGACAGGCTGGAACACTGAATGTATCAGGAAAAATATACAGATTTCTGGTAGTGAAATAGTTTTAGCATTAAATTATGGAAGTATATTTGTATAATTCATTTTATTACTACACATTTTATTACTGTACAATGAATTAGTAAGTGTAGTAATATAATAACATTATATCCCATGCAGAATTCTCTTGTGGCTATTCTAATCTAACACTGAATAGAAAAAGTTCCTTTTTCTTTGAGAGTAGGTGGGTTTTACTACTCCCTGAATTCCTATGGCCATGCTGGCCAGGGATATTGGAAACTGGAGTCCACAAAGTAACTTTTCCAAGCTCTGCTATGGGTGCACACAGAATTTCCCCATTCACTTGAATAGGATATACACAAAAGGAAGCACACATGGAAATGAATGTGGTACATAGCCACTACAGGTTTAAGAATTTCCTTTGCTTTTTCCTAGAGCCCCCAAATCCATCAATTGGAGCCAGGAGCAAAAGTGGGACAAATATAAATTTAGACATCAGGGACAGGGCACCCACACATTGTTTTCTACTTTCAATCCCCCCAAAATGGACTCATAGGCCTAAATCCAACTGTTAGTTCCCAGTTCAACCAGAATAGTCCCATTGAATCAATAAACCTTATGTAGGGGCTGACGTACCAAGTTCCCATTGGTTCAGTGAGTCTACTCTAGGTGGGATTAACAATTGGATTCAAGCCATAGTCTTTCCACACAAAATTACATTCATTGCTTCTGCCCATTCCTCCAAACCTTCATCCCTCCAAGGCTCATTTGGAGGGCCTCGGGAAGCTGTTGCTACTATTATAACAATTGAGAGTCAGATATACTGCAGCTAATTTAACTTTCCCAGAGGTTCCCATTTACCTTCAGGCTACTGCTCAGAAAACTTACTTTTTCAGACTACAATTCCATACTCTCTAACATTTCACAGACAAAAATGGGGATGCATGTGGTTCACCAACATCAGAGTGTGGTCAAGATGGTGAAAGTTATTAATGAGGAAGAACACAAAAGCCAGGGGAGGACTGCAGCAGTTTGCTTTTGCCCGAGCCTACTGCGGAGGGCAGGACTCCACCCCTCCTTTCCTCTCTTCTCAGAAACTGCTTTGTTTTAAAAAGCAGGATGACAGAAGATTGACTGGGATTATCCCTGCCAAATTGGGGTAGTTGGATGTATGCAGTTCCCAAAATTCCCCAGCCAGCATAACCATAGCAAAAATGCCCTTAAGGAGTGGCGAAACATATATACATTATCTTCAAATGGGGCACAATTTTCAAAATGGAAAACCCTCTTACCAAGGATCTCAGGCAGAAAAATCCAATATTCAGTCCCCAAAGGGAAAAAATAAACTAAAATAAGATCCATGTTTAGGTAGGTAAACATGTGAGGCTTCATCAGTCATCTCACCTGACTTCCCCACAACTCCTAGCTTTTCACAGTATTGGGCCCTGTCAACTAAATGACACCCCAATTCTATGCTTTTTTTAACATTCTTTCAGGGTATCACTGCTAAGACTTCAAAAGCTTCAGGAGCCTAAGATTTCTGACAAAGCAAAAGTGGACGTTCTCTTTCTATATATGCAGTAAAGAGGATATAAATAACAGACCAGCTTAAGGGCAGTGCAGCTTAGGACAACAGTGGCAGATGGATATAGCAGAGAAGGAGACAGCCCCCCCCCCTTTCTGGTACATTTATTATTCAGAAGCTATTTTTGCATTTCTCTTTCACCGCTGACGTTAATCCTAGTGCACATGCCAGCTTCAATTGTAATAAATGCACATCATGGGTAGTAGAGCATTCATTCCCCTCTGTTACATAATCAGAACACATGCTTGAGCTTCTAACAAAAGACTGTGCATCAGTTTATGACAACAGGAGTTATAAAACGACAAGTCATGTTGTTGGATTGGTATTTCAGCTGTGCTTCTCTATGAGGGCTTGGTATACTGCAGCTTTGGGAAATATGCAGACCTCCTGATGTTGTGGGACTGCCACTCGGTTAGATCTAGCCTTTGCCATCGATGGCAAGAGATCATGGGAGTCACAGTCTTATAAGATCTGCAGTGCCACATATTCCCTGACACCAGGTACACTGCTTTTGTTAAAATGTAAGCAGTGGTTGGATCTTGGATCCCCTTACCATGGCAGAAAGGCTTATATTCCAAGGCTGGAAAGAGAAATAGTCAGCATACATTATTCAGTGGTGAGAGGATGTTACAGTTTTATCTAGATATGAATGTGTATTTTACAGACACCAAATATTATTATCATGATGGTGCTGGATTTATTTATCCAGAACCATCAATGTGCATGGCACTTTACAAGTAAACGAATACAACTTACAGACAAGTGGTCAGCTTGTATTCATACATATGCCTAGCCCATCACTACATCCTAAGAATCTTGTTCATGCCTTCTTTTCCCTTTTTTTGTTGTTGTTGTATTTATAATAAAAATTGAGTAATTTTTTTTGTGAATGATCTGAAGCAGTCTCATCTGGATGACAAGTATGACATATCACCTGGATCACAAATATGACATATCATGTTTCCATTCTTAGCAGATTTGTTCCATTTGACTGCTTACATGTCAAACTTGCTGAAGTTGTGAAATATAAATCCATTAAATAAATTATGTATGGGTATTTCTTACTTTTCCACATTTTTATCCAACCATCTGCCTAAAAGGCCCAAAAGACAAACCTCCCAAACAGGAGAATGACTAAAAGATGCATTAAATTAATAAAGCAGAGTGTTTGAGAGAACTAATTTTCAACTGCAGGCGGGCAATCTACTTGGCATTAACACATTATAAATGCAGTTTGAATTTTCCCTTCTGATGTGGGTACACGGTGCTGGAATTTGAACTTCAAATAAACATTTCACATCTCAGCTTCACTGGATGATTTCAAATTCTGTTATCAAAGAAACACAAGGAACAGGTTATTCTCTTAATACCATGAATAGCTATATAGATCTCTTGTGTCTTCTCTTTTTCATTGTTTCCCCTGAACTAACAAGAACTACATGCTTCAGTCACAGTTACTTTTTAGAATATAGCTCCAGAACCTCTTATAGCAATCATGACTGCAGGACATGCTGGCCAGGCAGTTCAGGGAATTGTAGTCCAATAATGTAACTCTAGTTTTAGTTGTCTTCATATAGGAGGTGCTACTGCCCTTGTCAATTTGAATTGTCTGTTGCCTCTTGAAATTTCCTTATTAGAAATAAGTATAATATTATATTTTATTTTTTAAAAGGCATAAATAATGTCATCAAAGCTGACAATTTTCTAAGTCAGAATTTGAAGCCCAATGATTTGTAATGCTCTCCTTCAGTCAGATGAGCGCAATAAGGCCCCATGAGTTCTTACTTGGCTTGGAATGTGACTGTCTACATTCCTCTCCCCTCACCATTTATTTACCTGTCAATTCTGATGGTCTATTTCCCCCTTCCCTCTGTGAAATACAGTGTGCTAGTGACTATGGAAAATGTATTGCCCAAGTTCTCTCTATAGACATAAAATGTAACTACGTATCCTAGCCATATTCTAGTAGGCATTTGAAAGAGGCCATTTCCCAGCAAAAATTGCTGGCTACTGCTTCCAGTTCTCCGTGGAAGCCAAGATGACTAAATTGAGACTGTGGTATCATAGAATCAAAGAGCTGGAAGAGACCACAAGGGCCATCTAGTCCATCCCCCTGCCATGCCGGAACACACCATCAAAGCATTCCTCACAGATGGCCATCCAGCCTCTGTTTAAAAACCTTCAAAGAAGGAGACTCCACCACACAACCAGGCAGTACATTCCACTGCTGAACAGCTCTTACTGTCAGGAAGTTCTTCCTAATGTTTAGGGGGAATCTCTTTTCTTGCAGTCCATTGCTCTGTGAGTCCATTGCTCTGTGTCCTAGTCTCTGGAGCAGCAGAAAACAAGCTTGCTCCATCCTCAGTATGACATGTGGTACTTCGGCCACATCATGAGAAGGCGTGACTCAAGAAAATAATGCTAGGAAAGGTGGAGTGCAATAAAAAAGAGAAGAAGGCTGCATACCAGATGGATAGACTCAATCAAGGAGGCCACGGACCTGAGCCTGCAGGACCTGAGCAGAGCGGTTGAGAACAGGGGTTCTTGGAGGTGTCTCATTCACACAGTCGAAGGCAGTTAACAATAACAACTGCTGCCAAGTAAGAGGGGAAATGAGGATAACAGATTGTGGGGACTCATGGGTGGAGGTCAGACAGGGATTGGATCTTGTTCCACCCCTGAGAAAGCTACTAGAATCCCAGCAGGAACTGAATGGGAAACAGAATATATTTAAATACCCCAAACAGAACTAGAGGGCTTTGCCCATCACTACATAAAGCTATGCAGCTATTCAAAGAAAACTGAACTTGCGTGTCATCCATTTTTAAACCCAGCTGGGAAAACACAGTGAAAGAAAAACAGCCAGCAGTAGGCAATATACTTTCTTTGACCTGGCAAAGCAATTACCAAACCTCCAGTGATCTCTTTGACAGGCTTTTAATCTCTGAATGCAGTTGGCAAAATTGGCTTTTAAGCAGCCTGCTGCAGTAATCCCAGCTTTCACTACTATTAACTCAAGGAGATGAAACAGTGTACGAAACTACAATTATCAAAGCATGTTTTAGTTTCTTCTTCTGAAAAGGTGTGAAGTTCAGGGGCAGCTTCCTCTTAGCCCCCTTTGGAAGAGAATACAGTGCAGTCTCTAAATTTTTAAGATGACAGGTTCGCAGGCTGAAAGGGGAGGGTAACAGCACAAGATAATGCTCAGTTCAAGGCAGAGAAGCACACCTTGTTTCAAATGTTATGTGGCAGCAACCTACTTCTTTGCCAAGGACTGCACACTCAAGCATGGCTAATCCATCCAAGCTCCCTCCTGTTGTTGTTGGTTTGTTCCTTCAAGTCATTCCAACTTATGGTGACCCTATCACAGGTGTGTGTTTTGTTTTGTTTTTTTGCAAGCATTGTTCAGAGGGGGTTTGCCTTTGCCCTCCTCAGATGATGAAAGAGTGTGACTTGCCCATGGTCACCCAGTAGGTTTCCATGGCTGAGCAGATATTTGAATCCTGGTCTCCAGTCACAGACCAATGCTGAAATCACTATATCATGCTGGCTCTGGTGTGCTGACCTGTATAATTCAGGTGTTTCTGTCCACACACATGATCTTTACAAACTGATAAGTACACCTTAAAATGTAACACTTGACGGTGTCCTAAGAAAGTAACTAATGTTTATCAAAACACGTACAAACCTGGGGTGTAACGGTAGGAGAGGTAAAATGGGCATCGCCTTCGCAAGAGAATTCACTACATGAAATTTTCCTTGAGTCTTCAAATTTCTACAACTGAAAAAAGTGAGATACAGCAGGACCCCCTGTATCCATGGGGGGTTGGTTCCAGCCCCCCCTCCACGGATAGTGAAATCCACAGATAATAGCAGATGCCCCCATCGCTATTCATTCCCATCACCAGAGCGATCCCAGGAGCAAAAGGAGAAGGGAGGCAAGATCTCCGCCTCACCTTCCTTCACCCCCAGTTGCCATTCCTGCCATGGGGGTGATCTGGGGGGGGGGAATCCTGGGGGGACAAAGGGAGGTGAGATCTCTCCTCCCCTCCCTTTGCCCCCAGGTCACCATTCCCGCCACAGGAGTGATGGGGGGGGGAATCCCAGGGGGTGAAGGGATGTGAGATCTCTCCTCTCCCCCTCCCTCCCAGTCCACCCCCCCCCCGCTGTTGCAATCTGCAGATAATTGAATCAGCGGATGGTAAATCAGCAGATACGGAGGTACTACTGTACTGAAAAAACTACTCACAGCTAGAACTCTTACATTGCTGTGCTCACCTTCCTTGGTAACACTGCCTGCCCCTTGTCTTTGGATACCTAAACTGCATTTCTAAATATTCAACTGAAATTTCAAGTTATTGCAACACTAGAAATTTGGGAAATGACGGAAAACCTCACATGTGGATGCAAAATTCTTATTTTGGGAGGGCACCATTCATTCCAGACCCCCACAGCCATACCTTAGATACAAATCAAAGGCAGCATACAGTACTCTCTTTCACAGATTAAAATGAGGACACATGTGGCCAAACAAGATCAGAGTGTGGTCAAGGTGGCAAAAGTTATTAATGAGGAAGAAAACATAAAGCTTGGAGATGCTGCAGCAGTTTGCTTGTGCCAGAGTCTACTGGGAAGTGTAAGAATCCGCTCACTCCTCTCCTCTACCCCCTGCTGAGTTAACTGAGTGCAAACTCTTTTGTACTTTGCAACAATTGAAGTTAGCTGAAGACAAAGGAGGAAAAGTGAAACTAGGAGAGAAAAACTGGGGCATTTTAAAAGCTGCTGAAAAAGTGGGACAGCAGAGGATTAATTGGGATGGTCCCTGCAAAATCAGGACAGTTGGAGGGTATGTGTCTATAGCCACATAGCAACTCCTTCCTCTCTTTCTTCTAAAATATGAAATCCACTGTTGGGCTACATTTTAATTAGGACTAATTAAAATACTCAGAGTGCAATAGGACAGGTGTGGAGGTTAGGTATGAAAAACACAGACAAAAAAAAAAAGGGATTGGAACATATACCGTTTTTCAGTCACCTTCCAAAGAACAACACAATGGCCCATATGGGCCAGCATGTCCGATCCTATGCTTAAAGTCAGCTTCTACAAGGAGGGACTCAAAGTCCTTGTTTAGAGAGCAGATGTTGCTGTCCTTGAGCAAGCAGGGATCACTAGCATTGAGGCCATGATATTGAGAACACAGCTGCGCTGGGCAGGGCACGTTTCTAGGATGGAGGACCATCGTCTCCCAAAAATAGTACTCTACGGTGAACTCGCCATGGGTCAGCGTAAGAGGGGTGCTCCAAAAAAGCGATACAAGGACTCCCTGAAACAACATCTCAGGCTTGACCGAATTATCACCCATGGCCTCACATCGGAGGCTTGGAGATGCCCTGTCCACAATGCTGCAGCCTTATTTGAGAGTTCACGCTGAACAAGACTTGAAGAGAAACGACAACGCAGAAAGAATCACAACCCAGAATCATCACCCAAGGAGACCTTCTGCTGTGCTTTCTGCAACCGGACATATTTATCTTGGATTGGCCTTTTTAGTCATCAGTGCGCTTGCAGAAAATGCGGGATGAGTCCTTCCTGAATCTTCGTTTGTGAAGAAAAGCCAGAGAGACAGCAGGAGTGGGGAACCTCATTCACTCTGTGAGCCACATTCAATTTCAGAGAAGTTCTTGGGGGGCCCATTCCAGTGGTGGCCAGAGTCAAAGCCAAAAAGGTGGGATCAAAAATACCAGCATATTTTAGTCTAAACCACTCACTGTCAGGTACTAAGCTTTAGGAGAGGCATTCCAGCCTTTCAGAATAGGACAAAAACTATACAAAAGCTGTAAACTACCAAATCATTTATCAGGAGGATTGGATGTAGCCTTGGGCAGCCTCAGGAGATGATTTGGCAACTCAAAGCCCAAGGTTTCCCACCACTGATATACAGGATTGTCAGGTCTTTAAGACAGGGTTTGGCATCTTCTGGATCTGCAGATGTCACTGGACTACAACTCCCATAACCAATGGTGAAGGATAATGGGACTTTCAGTCTAAGAACATTTGATGGGACATAAACTGCCCATATCTGGTTGAAGACCACCCATCTTGCTTTAAAAGCACTTTAATCAGAATGGATGGATGCATTAAGCAGGAAGGGGGTCATATTGTCTTCCAGATATTGCTGGACTGGAACTCCCAGCATCTCCCACCATTGATTATTCTGGTTAGGATTCCTAGACCTTTCAGTTCCACAACATCTGGAGAACTGTATGATTCTCATTACATATTAGGCCATTACCTCATCTAATTGCTGCCAATTAGTTCCAAGCAAGGTATGAAGTGCTGGTTGTTACCTTTAAAGCCCTACATGCTTTAGGTCCAGGTTACCTACGGGATTGCCTTCTCCTGTTTAATCTGCCCCAGACACTCAGGTCCTCTGGGGGACATTTACTTCAGACAGCCAGGACTAGGTTGGCAACGGTCATCCAGAGGACTCTTTCTTCAGCTGCCCCTAGACTGTGGAACGACCTATCAGAAGAAATTCAGCAGCTGAATACACTGTCTGAATTTAAATAGCATTCAAGACCAGTCTCTTCCGACAGGCCTAGCCAATGATTTTTAAATTATGAATGTTAAAATATGGACTGATTTTTTAAAAAATGTATTAGTCTTATGTGTTTTTTTTAAACTGATGTTAACTGTTTTAAAATGATGTTATGTATTGTATTTTAATCTGTTGTTCCTCGCCTTGATCCATGGGAGAGGTGGGTAAGAAATAAATATTATTACTACTATTATTATTTCCTATGCCTCCTGGATGTGTTTATTTCAACCATAACAAGTGATAGCATGGATCTCTCTCTCACGTTACATCATAGTAATGCTAGATGATGATGATGATGATGATGATGCATGAAGGATACTGTAGTAGTGGACTTCTTGCATTGGCAATGAGGTAGGGCTACATGACCTTTGAGGTCTCTTCCAACTCCTCGGATTTGACTGCTTCTCAGGTGGCAGAATATTTCAACACTAATTTCCCATGGAGTAGTAAATCACTGGTTTGAGCAAAATTTCAGAAAGGTTAACATTTTTAAAAAATCCATAAATAATGGTTAATATTCTGAAATAGTTTTTGAAAGAAATAGTCAACTTCATTTTCAAAACCCATGAGTCACAAAGTACATAAGATCACAACCTCTTTTTGTTTAAATATTTTATCATGGCCTCTTTTTAAGCCCGGCAGGTACTTTACATGATAAAAGATAACCAGGTGCAACCTACTTAGTATTTAAGGGTCTCATGGCTATGTCTCATCCCTTTTCTAGCTTTGTTCTATCATACAGGTTTCTCCCAGTTCTTTGAAATACAAATTATGTATCCACATCAATGTGGTCTTTCATAAAATGGAAACTGTGCTCAGTTGTCTCCTCTTTAGATTTCCTTTACTCTTTTGAAATTACTTTTTCCCAGTAATCTTCCTTAAATATGATAAATATTATTTGGCCTTGTCTGCCCCTGCAACATCCCCAAGTAATGAGAAATCCAATTCCGCCTTTACAGGGTACAGCAGGACCCAATATACACTGATTCATTATCCACTGATTCAATTATCTATGGGACACAAAACAGCACACCAACTATAGGGTCTTCCAAGAATATGTGTCCTCTCTAGCCATTTTCTAGGTCCTCCAAGGCAACTCTATACTATTTTAAACCGGAAGTGCCATTATTTTCAATGGCGTTTGCTATTATCCACAGTTTTCAGTACCCACGGGGGCCCCCAGAACCAATCCCCAGTGGATATGGGGCGCCTACTGTACATGTAATTTGGCAGAACAAGAGAGGTGTAGGGGGCACAGTCAGAAATCACAAGGCAGAATTCTAAACATGCATGCTGCTTGTGAAAAATAAGCCAAGGTTTTCTGGGAATCTTTGTTTATTGTGACGTGCAAACTAGATTATGCTGCTGTTCAAACCATTTATAAAGGTGTGATTAAAAAAAAAAACACCACACCTATCCCTAAAAACAAAAGTGAGAGTTGCCCTTGGGGGGGGGGATGAAGAAATCCAAGATTTTTTACATAGCTATGACTGGGAATGACATTGTCCATTGCTAAATAAAAGGGAAGAGCAAAGAGAAAGGTTCCAATCTTAAGTTTAGTCTTCTAGAAAGTTGAACTCTTTCCAACCTTTTTTTTTTTTTTAAATAGACCTTCCAAGGCAAATTCCAAGGTAAATGCAGTTCAGTAAATTCATACTGCAATTTGAAAGGGATGTAGTGGCTAGGAGAGAATGGCTTATGCCAGTGATTCTTAACCCCTTTAACAACTTTGTTTAATTTTTTGTGGGATAATAATGAGCTCCCTGAGACATTTTATCCAGGGGTCCTGATTTATTTCCCAAAGGAGGGTGATCCTACCCTCCCAAAAAACTGGCGCCCCATAGCTCTGACCAACGTAGACTACCGCATGTTGGCAAAAATACTGAACCATCGGCTGGCTAAGGAGGCTGATAAGATTGTGATGGAAGCACAGACCAGTGCTGTGCCGGGTAGGACTATGGTGGGCTCTCTTTGTTTGTTTCGGGAAGTGTTCCGACTCAACAAGGAGGGAGCTTGGACTGGTGAAATCCTACAGGTCGACCAGATGAAAGCTTTTGACAATGTAGATCATACGTTCCTATGGGAAGCCCTCAAGTGGAAAGGGGTGCCAGAGAGATTTATTGCTTTAGTTAAATTGTTTTATAGGGATGCAGAGGTAGTTTTGCAAGTCAATGGTCATAGAGGAAAGAGGATTAAGTTAAATTCTGGGGTGAGGCAAGGTTGTCCCCTAAGCCCTCTCTTGTATGTTATTGCTTTGGATGCTATCCTGTGTAAGATTAGTTTGGACAAGAGCATCTCGGGGATCCAAATTCCGCGTCCGTTGGACAGTTCATGGTTGGTTCGATGTGAATCTGTTAAATTTGTTGCCCATGCTGATGATGTGTCCTTCTTGGTTAAGGACAGGATGGAAGTTAGAAAGATTAAAGATGCTTTTGAGGCCTACGGTCGAGTTTCTGGTGCTCGACTTAACATGGAAAAGAGTTTTTTGATCAGGATTTTTGCTGCAGAGGACAAGATGGCAGCTATTCCTCTAAAGAACGTAGTTGGAGAAAAGGAAGGGTGGCAAGCAAAGCAAGAGGCAAAGATGGATAGGGTGAAGATCCTGGGGCTGAATTTTGCAGTGGCTCCAGAGGGATGGGAAGAAAATTGGTATCGCTGGTTGGAAAAAGTGAAGCCCTCCGGCAGAGACGGAAGCTGACCATTTACCAGAGAGCCACTTTTGTAAATACCTACCTACTTCCGGTGGCAGCCAACTTGCCGGCTGTTTTCCCGCCTCCAGATTCAGTGATTAAAGAAGCTGATCGGGTTCTCTTCAAGTTCCTTTGGGGAATGGCCACATACCCCCTGGCAAGGGCAGTGGCTTATGGGCAGGTAGAACAAGGGGGCCTGGACTTCCCAGCCCTGGGACCTAAGTTCATCGCCATCTTTTCTGCTCAAAACTTTGGGAAAGGTTCTCTGTTACAAAAGGGTCAGATTCAACCTCAGGCTTGGCTAGTTTTGTTTTGTGAGTGCTGGATAGGGACTAGATGGGGAAAGACTTGGTGGGAGGAAGGCTCATTAAGTTTTAGGTTTTCTTTACCTGAAAAATTAAAAGCACCAGATTATTTGAAAGACTTTGTTTTTTACATAAAGAAATATAAAATTCATGGTGAGGAGTTGAAGGGGGAAGACAGACCAGGTCAGAGCATCAAGAGGAGTTTGTACAGGAAAATAGTGGAGGAGATTTATGTTAACTCGTTTTTGCAAAAGCGTCAGGCCAAACTAGATTTATCAGAATACCTAAATCACCAGACTAACCCAATTGAGTATTTCATGGACAAAAGGGTCCCCATAAAGTTGTGGGACTTGAGGTGGAGGCTCTACCATCAGGTTCTTAATCTGAGGGGAAAGAGACCATGGACCGCAGAGGATGAGCAGACCTGTCCGCGTCTGAAATGTAAAAAGGCTGAGATTTTGAGTGGCGTGGCACAAAAGGAGACGATCAGACATTTTGTCCAGGACTGCCCGAGTGCCCGGGAAACATGGGAGGAGGTGGCCCGGGTCCTGGATTGGCCAGATTTGGCACAGCAGGCTTGGGAGACGGTGCTTTCGGGGACTGAACCTCCAGAGGGTGTCAGGGGACCCAGAAAGTCAGTGGACCAAAAGAGGAAGAGGAAGGAGCCTGGTTCTGCCATGGCTGAGAGGTTTTGGAAAGTGCCCTGGTCCACGGTGCGCCTGGTAAACCTCTATGTGATGTTAGGGTTAGTTTTCCAGAGACAAAAGGAGGTGAAAAGTCAAAATCTGCAGGATGTAAAAGGCACTGCCTATTATGTGAAGAATGTAATTAAAAATTTAGCTCTGAGTGAAAAAGAGAAATTGCCAAACCATCGTTGGAAAAAGTTTTGGCCGTGGTTTAGTGAGACGACCCCAGCAATAACATAAAATGATATTTTAAATAAATATTTTATTAATTTTGCATTATTATTTTTAATTAATATTTTATTGGTTTTTTTTCATTTCTAGGTAGGTATAATTATAATGTGTAAATATAATGTGATTATAGTGTGTTTAGATTAAAGGGAAAAATACATTAGTGTTAGGATAGATTTATTTTTGTATTAGTAAGAAAAGAGGAAAATAATTAGTATTATTTTTGTATTATTGTTAGAGGCCTTTTGCGGTCGGGTGTATTTTTTAGTAGAATGGTCTTACTCCAATATAAAATTCCCAGGGGCTCACTATGTCCTCACAAGGGGTCTGCGAAGACTTGAAGGCTGCTTAGCCCACCTCTTCCTTGCAGTAGAGTGGCCACATGACAGAAGCCAAGACAAAGACTAGCTGGCTGGATTGGCCTGTACATTTGCCATTCAATTAGCCCCAGCCACAAACTTGCAGGAAGAAGCAGGAGAAAAGTCTTCCCTCCCCCTCCAGTGCCTCTGAGGGAAGGTTTAATGGATGGTGTAATTGTATTATTGTTTATATTTAAAGGGGGTCCCTGGTAAAGAAAAGGTTAAGAGCCACTGGCTTATGCAGTATAGTCCATGATGAATGCTGCAGGTCAGGCTAACAGAGAGCAGTGATGTCCGCTGGTAGAGCTTGGAAAGGTTACTTGCTGGATGACAACTCATGTTGGCTGGGGGATTCTGGATGCTGTCCAACAAACTAACTTTTCAAGTTCTGCCCATTAATATTTCTGGGTTTTTTGGGTGTGTGTGTGTGTGTGCATACTGAGAGACAGTCACTGACACAGCCCTGCAGTATTAACAGTGGATTATATTGCAAGTCTGTGTTGAGGAAGGGGCTGGACTGCTTTGGATTCCTGGAAACACACACACACACACACACACACACACATACACACAGAGCATGAGCGAGAAAGAGTTCAGCAGAGGCCAGTCTTCTTAAATTGCACCCTTCTTGTGCCAAGCAACTCAGATGGTTGCACGAAGGCTCATGCTCCACGGACTTTAAAGGAGAGATGTTACCTTCAACACTCCCTTCTCCCTCAATTAAGGTGTGTCTATACAGTAAAAAAAAAAAAAAAAAAAACGCATGCAAATGTACGCCAATCAGTTCAAACAACCGTTTGCACAAATACATGTCATTCAGAAGGGAGGTGGCCAAATCCACCGCAAAGTCCGTGTGTGCCATGTCCTGGGTATTGTACAGATTTTTTTAAAAAAGCTCTGTACAACATGCGAATGTGCTATTGTTTGAACACTCATGTTCGTACATTACAAACAGGCAGTGCAAACTGATTGGCTGGATGAGGATGGGGGGCAGGGCTAGCAAAGAGGGAAAGCAGCTGCGGCCACCATGTTGGATTTTCGGCTAAGCGAGGGTCCGGTAAGTCAATCAAATGGCAATTTTATACTCTTTTTTTGTATTTCTTTATTGTAAATAACAAGTGTTGCTTGTGCATACCCTGGGAAACTGTTTTTTTTTAAAAAAAAATTGGTGGTGGCAGATTTAAAATCATGAGTAAATCACTTGTGGCAGCCAGCTGGATAGGGGATCATGCAGAGTTGGGGGGGGTGTCTTTTGGCCATGTAGGCAGTTCACATTGTTGTGAATGCCTGCCTTTCTGAACATGTTTGTATTCCTCCCCCCTTGTATAGACAAGACCTAAGTTTTGCACACCAGAGAAGACCCAAGTAAGAAAGAATGAAGAATCCTGCCTTGGGTACTATCTTTGGTTCTTTAAGTGAATATCCACTGCCCAGTTATAGACAGAGTCATATCTGATCATGCCAGTGCAATTAAAACATCTATTCACACGCTTTTAATTCAACAACCATTTGGCTTTCATCTTTTTCGTTCATTCCATATCCACTGCAATGAGGTTGGAAAATACTTGCATTGGGTCTACTGTCCCCCAGGAACAGTATCCATTTCACAACCTCCTCGAGAGTTGTTGAGAGATAAAGGGCACCCTTGCCTGTGAAAAATGAAGATTTGTGAGCCCTTGGGGTACACTTTGTAGGGAAAAAATATGCACAAAATCATGTATATCTTTCTAAAATGCAAACGGGAAGAATGTATACATTTGAAAAGTACATGCAAACATGCCTTAGTCAACCTGCCAATGCACAGAAAACTGCACACATTATGAACACTTTTATTCTGCCTAATCCACATCCATTACAGCCTACCATCCTCTCATTTGCTCACTTACCCGATGTTAAGTAGACTGCACCCCAACTGCGGTATTCCCCATAAACTGCTGTGATCCAAGCTAAAACCGTTTGTGCAGAAAAAGCCTTTGCTAAAGTGAATCTGGGTCTTTTGCCTCCAACTAGAGGTTGTCACTTGAAAAGCCAAGGTTGAATGGAAATTCTGAGAGTGACAATCAGGTTTTTAACAAGCAACCAAGTCTGCAAGCTAATACTGCATGATCAAAATCCTGAAATAGCCAAGGCTATTTTTATATCCATGTTAATACAGTACTTTTGGTATTTCATTCACTGACTAATCCCATCCTGGATTTGCTTAATGCTGTGCCTCATACCACCCAGCCCCAAGTAACAACAACTGTGTGATAGCCTCCACTTTTACCCCAAGGCAGGGCCAAGGCTAGATTTATCAATAACTAGCCTAAGCACAAGTTTGGGGCTTCTGATACTTAGGGCAGAGGTGGAAATTATATGGGCTTCCATATATTGTTAGCCTGCAGTACCCAACATTCCTCACCACTGGTTATGCTAGCTAGTGGCATGCCATCCAGCAACATCTGGTGGAATCCATAACACTGATCCCTGAATTGGGGGCTTCAGATTTCTCTGAGAGAAAACTTACGTGCAAGAACTGACAGCCAGGGAGATTCTATTTTGTAAATACAGTACAATATTTATTTATATTTATAAACCACATTCCCACTCAAAGCCTTTAAAATAACACACATTGTTAAAGTTGGCCAAATCATCACAATAACAGTCTCAATATCTAAAAATTGATAATAAAAATAATAATACATAATTAAAAGGTCAATAATAAAATAATTTTAAGAGGTCTGTCTTTGTCATGTACTTGCATTCCCGGACGCAGTAACCAGTAGTTTCAGAGATATTCAGAAAACTTGATTGGCACAGAAATCCAGAAAGCATATCATACAAGATTGTTGCTCAGAACTGAAACTTAGAGAGCACACAGTATACTAAAAGCATATTGCAGTCTAAGAAATCTGGCAGGCTTCAATACAATTGATCATCCATCATTCCCTTACCTCCTCTTCCCATACAACATCCATCCCATTTTTCCCAAGCCAATTCTGCAGCTGCAGGCTTATCTCACCATTTCCATTAGTAACCGTTATACTCCCCTCCATAGTTGCCACAGCATACTCGTTAAGAAGTACAAAGAAATAAAAACAGAATTAACAGCAAGGTTTCAGAACAATACAAAAATTGGTAGGAACAGGAAACATCAGGGGCCGATCCTGACAGTCTTGGATATTAAAGCACAGGACAAATCTTTGTGTGTTGATGTGTTACACTCTTTTTGAATAAAAATGTCCCTTAAAACCTGTGCATCTCAAGCTATTTGATCTGGGGGACCTGCACATTTTACCCACAGTATGCCAGGGACTGGTACCATATTTGAGCCATTTGGCTACAACTGTTTCTTTCCTTCCTAAAAACTTGCTAGGGGCTGGCACTATCATTGTAGTGAAGAAGAAAGAGAGAGCACCCGGTGTCATGTAGTTAAGAGAGAAATGCTCCAGGTGGGTGGCTGTGGATCTTGTTAGAGGGGATGGATGTTGAGAGATTCATTACTATTGAAAGGAAAATCCTGCTAGAGACTTTATTCCAGTTACAACAGAGATGCCCATTTTGGAATGGGGAATTTAAAAGAACCAAATTGCAGGGAGAAAATAAATAAATTTAGACTCCTCAACAAGAGGAACATTTATTAAGGAACATACTCTTGGACAGAAAAAGCCCTGTTAAGCACAAGCTTATACCCCACTTCCAAGGCACCCCACTTCTGGAATGTTAACATTGGCCTGCACCCCATTTTTACAGGCCTCAGAAACTGGCATAATTTTGGTTCATTAATGTGGCCTTCCACAAAGGGAATAGGTAGGATGGTCTCAAAAAGTCATTTGAGTGCCTTGCCTTACCCCAGGGAAGCCTGAGGCTAATAACTAAAAAAAGGACATATTTCCCAGGAAGGGGAGACAATGGATGGTATGAAACCTTTGTATTTGCTGATTGTGAAATTTCCTCCCTCAAGTCCCAACCTTAAAGATAAGTTGCTCAAACTGTTAAAATCCAATCACTGGACATTAAGAAACACATTAGCATCTTTTCGCCTTCTGTCAAGACCAGGAAACTCATTGTGCAATCCATGAAGGCTCATGGAATCTATTGTTTCAACCCATGAAGCAACCAATCCCCTCAGGTGTATTTGGAGGTATAAATATCACCCCCAAAATAACCCTCATGGTGCACAGTTCCATTTCTAGGGGACACTGTGCCCCTCTGTGTGGCTACCCAGTTTCCTCCATCCACACTGCCTGATTGACTACAGGACATATCTGTATCACCCCAACAAAATCCTCTTGCTACCCGCTATCCCAAGTTTTCCTACTGCTTTTTCCTATAGCCTTGTGTGAATGCTTTTTCTGGGTGAATATGTATGTGTTTGGTGTTATTTCTGAACTCTTTAATAAAAACATACTTAATTTTACATGTGTGTATGCGTATTCCATCCAGACTATTACCAGTAGACACAGGTTGCAAGATTCCCTGGTTACCCTGTCTTTGCATAGCTAAAAGTCGAGTTGTTGCTAATTTCCCCAGCACATTAGAAACTTGATATTTTCTTGGAATTTTCCAAGGAGCATTTTGGGTAACAGCCGGATCCTTTCTAAGCTAATCTAAAAAAAGAAAAAGATGGGAGGAAGACATATTGCAGCACATCCTGAATCATAGAATCATAGAATTGCAGAGCTGGAAGAGACCACAAGGGCCATCCAGTCCAACCCCCTGCCATGCAGGAAATCACGATCAAAGCATCCCGATCGCCATCCAGCCTCTGTTTAAAGACCTCCAAGGAAGGAGACCCCACTACGCTCCGAGGGAGTGTGTTCCACTGCCGAACAGCTCTTACTGTCAAAAAGTTCCTCCTAATGTTGAGGTGGAATCTCTGTTCCTGGAGCTTGCATCCATTGCTCCGTGTTCCAGTCTCTGGAGCAGCAGAAAACAAGCCTGCTCCATCCTCAATGTGACACCCCTTCAAATACTTAAACGGGGCTATCATATCGCCTCTTAACCATCTTTTTTTCCAGGCTAAACATACCCAGCTCCCTAAGTCTCTCCTCATAAGGCATCGCTTCCAGACCTTTCACCATTTTAGTCGCCCTTTTTTGGACACGCTCCAATTTGTCCATATCCTTTTTGAATTGTGGTGCCCAGAACTGCACACAGTATTCTAGGTGAGGTCTGACCAAGGCAGAATAGAGCGGCACTATTTCACTTCCCTTGATCTGGACACTATACTTCTATTGATGCAGCCCAAAATCACATTGGCCTTTTTAGCTGCCGCATCACACTGTTGACTCATGTTCAACTTGTGGTCTACCAGGACTCCTAGATCCCTTTTGCATGTAGTCTCATTCAGTCAGGTCTACCCCATCCAATATCTATGCATTTCATTTTTTCGCCCTAAGTGCAGTACCTTACATTTCTCCATATTGAATTTCATTTTGTTACCTTTGGCCCAGCTCTCCAGTCTATCCAGGTCATTTTGAATTTTGATCCTGTCCTCTAGGGTATTAGCTGCTACTCCTAATTTGGTGTCATCTGCAAATTTGATAAGTATGCCCCTAATTCCCTCATCCAAGTCATTGATAAAGATGTTGAATAGCACTGGGCCTAGGACAGAACCTTGTGGCACCCCACTGGTCACATCTTTCCAAGACGAAGAAGAGCCACTGCTGAGCACCCTTTGGGTTTGGCCGGTCAACCAGTTACAAATCCATTGAACAGTTAACTTGTCTAGCCCACATTTTACAAGCTTGTTTGCAAGAATGTCATGGGGAACCTTGTCAAAGGACTTACTGAAATCAAGGTATATGATATCCACAGCGTTCCCTTCATCTACCAAGCTGGTAATTTTATCAAAAAAAGTGAGCAGATTAGTCTGGCATGACTTGTTTCTCTGAAACCCATGTTGACTTTTTGTGATTATGGCATTGCCTTCTAAATGTTCACAGACTCTCTGTTTCACGATCTGCTCTAGAATCTTCCCTGGTATTGAGGTCAGACTAACTGGACGATAATTGTTGGGATCCTCTTTTTTCCCCTGTTTGAAGATGGGGACAATGTTTGTCCTCCTCCAGTCTGCTGGGACTTCTTCTGTTCTCCAGGAGTTCTCAAAGATTATTGCCAATGGCTCTGAGATTATATTTGCCAGCTCTTTTAATACTCTTGGATGTAGTTCATCTGGTCCTGGAGATTTAAATTCATTTAGTTTAAGAAGGTATTCCAGTACTACCTCTTTGCTTATTCTGTGCTGGATTTCCCCTATTGTGTCCTCTGTTCCTTTATCCTCAGATTACCCTCATCAAAGAGCGGACAGGAAGAAAGCGGAGGGGTTCAGTCTGGCTTGGTTCTTTTTCTTTTACAACAAAGGGCAATCACTTAATTAACCCTGATTAACCAGACAACATTATCTATCTATCATAGCCCCTACGGCGGGGAGGGGGGTCTGACAGGGCTCTAGCTTGAGGGCCTGGGCACCCAGGATTAGGAGGGGTGCCTGATGTGATATTGTTTGGTGTCATCATTTACTGACTTTTATTTTTTATCTCAAATCCTGTCGAACATCTCACTGTCCTTAATCTCAGCAGTAGGTAGGGGGCCCGCTTCAGGATGTGGGGGCCATGCTGTCCATAATGCTTTTGCTGTAGGCAGCTGACAGAGAAAGGAAAAACAAGCAGGAAAGGAAGACACAGGTCTTGTCTATACAAGGGGGGGGGGATACAAACATGTCCAAAAAGGCAGGTGTTCGCAACGAGGCAAACTGCCTACACAGCCCAGAGTCCCCCTCAACTCCGCATGACCCAGCTGGCTGTCAACTCAAAATTTTAAATCTGCAATTGTTTTAACAGAGGGGTGGGGTATAAATACATTTTTTAAAATTATTATTATTATTATTATTATTACCATTAAAAAAACACAAAAAACAGTTTCCAGGGTGCGCACAAGCAACACTACTTATTTACAAATAAATAAATAAATGTAAAAATCTCTGTTTGAGCGACTTACTGGACTCTTGCTTAGCTGAAAATCCAATATGGTGGCCACAGCCGTTTTCCCTCTTTGCTAGCCCCACCCCCTCTGCTTGTCCAGCCAATCAGATTGCACTGCCTTTCATATCTGTGCAAATGTGAGTGTTCAAACAGTCGCACATTTGGAAGTCGTACAGAGCTTTTTAGAAAATCCATACGAAGCCCCGGATGTGGCACACACAGACTTTGTGGTGGATTTGGCTTTCCCGCCTTCCGAATGATATATATTTGTGCAAACGGTCACTTTGAACAAATCACCAATCTTTTGTATGGCATACGTATTATTTTGACCATACAGTAGCACCCCTGTATCTGCGGGGAATTAGTTCTGGGGTGTGTGTGGATAGTGAAATCTGTGGATAACCGCAAACGCTGCCACCACCCCACATCCACTGCAGGAGTTCTCCTGGGGGAAGGGAGGGGGCAGGAGATCCCTCCTTCCCCCTGCCATCGCCATCGCCCCCCTGCTGCCATGAACAGAGCTCTCCCGAGAGAAGGGAGGGGGTAGGAGATCCCTCCTCCCTTCCCTCCACCATCTCCATTGCCCCCCGCTGCAAACAGAGCTCTCCCAGGAGAAGGGAGGGGGAAGAAGATCGCTCCTTCCTCCCTTTCCCCCCACCGCCAACTGTGGATAATTGAATATGGGGTGCTACTGTATAGAGAGAACCAAAGCTCTAATTCCTCTCTGTCTAAGCCATCTCATCCCCAGTGGACAAGAGAGCAGTTGCTGTTTCTTCCAATAGATCTCTCCTCCCGCAAAGAATGGTAGCATTGGCCACCTAGCCTCGCTCCATTTCCCAGCTATGAATTGTGTGGAATAGCAGGTAATATATCAGAGTTGCTGCTCAGATCATACTCAGATCATGAAGAAGGGAGGATGCCCCCTCCTTAAAGTCTGAAATGGGCTGACTTCTGTCCAGGGAGGGCACCAGTTGGAGGAGGAGGAGCAACACCACCATCACCATGCCTCACATAACACAAAGCTGGCATTCCAATACAGTTGCTTGCATACAAAGGGGGACTCGTTTTGGATACTGTGATCACCTTAATTCAGCCTAGCAGGCACCAATTCTTATTGGCTAGCTGTCAAAGTTTTAAAGCAGGCATAGACAACATGCAGCCCTAGGCCTGATCTTATGCAGTTCTTGGCTTAATTTCAAAAGTGATCTCTAAAAGAGTGGTCCTCCTCTTTTCCAGCAGCTTGCTGATGAGGATAAAAAATGGGGAGAGAGCAAGAGGAGGAGAATAGGTTGAGAGAAAGAGAAGGGCTGGGCTTGTCTACTTTTTGCTTCAAGCTCCACCCACTATCAACATATAGCTTGTTGCTGTGTGCCTTTAAGTAATTTCCAAGTTATGGTGAACCTAAGATGAGCCTATCATGGGGTTTTCTTGGAAAGATTTGTGAAGAGGAGGTTTTGACATTGCCTTCCTCTAAGGTTGAGAGTGTGTGACTTGCTCAAGGTCACCCAGTGGGTTTGTTTCCAGGCACAAATCAAAGTGCTCATCTTTACCTATAAAGCCCTACACAGCTTAGGTCCAGACTATCTGTAAGATCATATCTCCTTCTAAGAACCTGCAAGTGTTTTAAGATCTTCAGGAGAAGGCTCTCTCTCGGTCCCACCACCAGCACAGGCTCCTTTGGTGAGGACACGAGCGAGAGCCTTTTCAGTGGCCACTCCTACCCTCTGGAACTCCATCCCGTGGGAGGCTAGGCTGGCCCCCTGCCTACTTTCATTTCACCAGTAGGCAAACATGTTTTTATTCAAGCAGGCCTTTGATATATAACTGCACCTGTGGAGCTTTTATCAGAGTGTGTTTTTATGTTGTTTTTATTTGTTTCTATTTTTTTAAAAAAACTTAAATTAATTTTAATTGGTTTTAACTGTGATTTTAATTGTTTTGTGAGCTGCCTTGGGACCCACTTCAGGAGAAAGGCAGCATATAAATTGCATAAATAAAATAAATAAATAACAAAGTGGAGATTTGAACCATGGCCTCCTTGAGTTCTAGTCCAACACTCAAATCACTATACCATACTGGTTCTCCTTGACACCACATGGCCTTAGACAGTAGACATTAAAAAAAATAAAAACCTGTCCAACTCTACTTTAACGTAATGCTATGATGCACTTCTCTCTCCATAAAATGTTGTGGAGTAGGACTAACCATTGGCTCTCACAAGAGCTGCAAGTACAACCAACCTGTAGAAAAAGTACTGTCCAGGTGAAAAGCAGTGCACTGGACTCTGGCCTAAGCAGAATTCTATGAAAACCGAGCCTCCATCTTTGCAATGTCAGATGTGATTATAGCTCAATCTCTTGGCACAGGAAATAGTGTTCAAGCTTCCACCAGGCAAAAAGAGGGAGGGGAACTGAGTAGCCAGGGAACTTGACAAGAAGTGTAAAGTCCCAGATTCAAATCCACATTCAGTAACAAAGCTCATGCAGTGATCTTAGGCCAGCATTTTCTATAACAGTAACTTTTCTTGCAGGTTTGTTGTCAAGTTCATATTGGGCACAGCAAGTATGCACACCACCTCAAATTCCTGGAATGAAAAGTGGTTTATAAATGTAGCACTTGTAATATACATACGTTAATTAAAAGATGGGGAAAGGACACCAGTGGTCAGGGAGACAGGGAGGAAAGGAAACAACTTGAACAACAATAATTGGAAACAATGTTAAGTCCCAACTTACTTTGAGTTATAGGAATTTGATCCATCTTGAAGAAGAATGTTACACTTCAAAAGTGGTGGGCCATAATAAAAGATGGTTCTAGTGTACCATCTACAACTTCTGTTCCTTAGCTTTTCTCAGATTTGTTTTTTCTTTTCCAAGCTCTGATATTGCAGTGTACAAGCCTTCTGTTTTAGAGATAAACCACAGTAGAACAGAAACAAAAAGATGGGGCAAGTCTATTTAATATTACAGTTAACATTTGTTTCCACAGAGTGGGGAATGCAGCCTTTACTGATTCATGAGTTTCTATGGTATCTTCAGGCAAGTCATAAAGCTAGTTACAGGCAGTCAGGCAAGTCATCACTTTCATTATACTGCTGAACAAGCATTCAGAAGCCCATCAAGGTCTAGGTCACTACAGGCCAAAAACACAAAAGAGCAGATGTAATCTGCCCCTGGGAAGTCGGCCAATCCTGGCTCTTTATATCAAAGCCCTAGATGGATGCGGAGAGAGTCTGTGCAGCATCCTTGTGACCTAGTGTGGCTTCAGCAATAATAACATCCAGCATAAGTCAAATGCAAATGCAGGGCAGAGGGGGAAAACACTGAGCAACAAACTAGAAGATATACCATTCTTTCAATTAGCAATTAATTCCCCTCCCTCCAAATTAAATTGGAGGCATCCACCCTGTCCCCCTCCTCAAATTAGAATGGGACCATCTTATCTAATTTGGCCTTGAGTGTGATCCAGAGTGAGAAACATCAGGGCAAATTAAGGAAAAGAATACACATAAGCAAGAAGCTTCATACTAAAGTCTGAGTCTCCCTTATCCGTTATTCTGAAATCCAAAATAGTCCAAAATCCAAAATAGTCCACATGGGTGGCTAAGATAGCGACACTTTTGCTTTATGATGGTTCAATGTACACAAACATAGTTTCATGCACAAAATTGTTAAAAATATTGTGTATAAAATTACCTTAAGGCTATGTGTGTAAGGTGTATATGAAGCATAAATGAATTTCATGTTTCGATTTGGATCCCATCTACAAGATATTTCATTATGTACATGCAAGTTTTTCAAAATCTGAAATATTCCAGAATCCAAAAATACCTCTGGTCCCAAGCATTTTGGATAAGGAAACAGGCCTGGCCCTACTTAGGGTATATCCACATTACACAGGTATAAAATTTTGATACCACTTTAACTGCTATGGTTTTAACCTAAGGAATCCTGGCATTTGTAATTTGGGGAGATGCTCAGAATTGTCAGCTGTAGAGTTCTAATGCTGCAGTTTGGGGGAGTGTCCTAGAGAATGCTAAGTCCTTAACAAACTACAAACCCCAGCATTCCATGGGATGGAGCCAGAGAGGTTAAACTGGCATGAAACTACTATAGTTGGACAGTGTGGATACACCCCTAGCTTCCAAAATCAAATGAAAATGGCTGTATTGAAGGTGTTATGGTGATCAAGATGAGCCGCCCTAATTAGCATTCTATCCAATCACAGCATTAAGGTAACGGTCTTGAAGGAACATTCCTGTTTGTCTGGTGTGTCCTCCATTTCACTTCAATGTGGCTTGTCACACTGCTGTGACTTTCCTAGAATGTGTCCCTATGCATGGGGGTGAGAATAAGATGGCTTCTGCCTAATCAGATAAAACCAACTTCCCTGCTTCTGTGGGTGTTGTATTATAATATTTATCTAATTAACCCAATTATTTTGCATGTGTCATTCTAGATAACAGTTCATGGCCCTGTCTGTTGACTTGGCTCACATATCTATGCACTGCCATTATAGGTCTTGTCTAAATGGGGAGTGGGATATGAACACGTCCAAAAGAGCAGGCATTCACAACTATGTGACCTGTCTTCACGGTCAAAAGATCCTCTCAAAACTGCACATGGTCCCCTAGCCAAGATGGCAGCCACAAGGGATTTACTTGTGATTTTAAATCTGCCACCACCAATTTCTTTTTAAAAAACAGTTTCCTGTGGTGCGCACAAGCGATAGTTCATATTTACCAAAGAAAGAAAGAAAGAAAAAGAGTATAAGATTGCCATGTTATCGACTTACCAGATCCTTGCTTAGCTGAAAATTGAACATGGCAGATGCAGTGCTTTCCCTGTTTGCTAGTCCTGCCCTCATGCTTATCCAGCCAATCAAATTATGCTGTCTGCTTGTATCTGTGCAAATGCAAATGTTCAAAAGGCTGCTGCAGCTGGAAAAAAGATAGGAAGGTAGGCTACTGCTTAAGCGCTGCTAAAACAACATGGAGAACAGTCTAGGGAGCTAAAGTATTCCCTTCCCAGCTGATTGTTATAATTACCTCTCTGTTTAAGCTATCTGATATGAGGGGACAGCAACTTTTTTCCTAACCTGCCAGGTATCGGTACCATATTTGTGCCAATTGGCTACAACTTCTCCTTTCTCTCCTGGAAGCTCTCCAGGGAACAGCAGCAAATGGCCAGGGGGTGAGCACCAGTCCATGCATCACCACTTTGAGTAGTACTTTAAGTCTCTCTGGCTTTTCTTCGTGCTGATGACTAAAAAGGCCAATCCAAGATAAACATGTCCAGTTGCAGAAAGCACAGCAGAAGGTCTCCTTGGGTGATGTTTCTGGGTTGTGATTCTTTCTGCGTTGTCGTTTCTCTTCAAGACTTGTTCGGTGTGAGCAATCAAATAAGGGTGCAGCATTGTGGATAGTGCGTCTCCATGCCTCCCAATGTGAAGCCATGGCAGACCATTGTTGGTGATCAATTTGACCGAGCCTGAGGTGTTGTTTCAGGGAGTCCTTGTATCACATTTTTGGAGCGCCCCTCTTACGGTGACCCATGGCGAGTTCACCGTAGAGTACTATTTTGGGGAGGCGATGGTCCTCCATCCTAGAAATGTGCCCTGCCCAGTGCAGCTGTGTTCTCAATATCATGGCGTCAGTGCTGGTGATCCCTGCTTGCTCAAGGACAGCAACATTCATCACATAGTCAGTCCGGTGTATATTTAGGATTGTGCATATACAGCATTGATGAAAGCGTTCGAGGAGTTGTAAGTGTTGGCGATAGGTGACCCATGTTTCAGACCCATAAACTGTCTATTCTCCAGTACTTTAAGTAGCACTATGACAATAAAGGAAGAAGGGATAAGGAGGGGAGAAGAAAACAAACAATGTGGGCACCAGTTTCCTTGTTTTCTTCTCTTCTTCTCATCCCTTTTTCTTTTTGCATCATATCTTCTCTCTTCATCCCTTTCTCGTGTTGTGTCTTATCTTTTAGATTGCAAACCTCCAGGCATGGAATGTTGTGTGTGTGTGTGTGTGTTTTTTAAATCAATCTTCTATATGCTGTATAGTTGAAGAATGGAATAAAAATGCTCATAGAAGACTGCAAGAGACAGAAGCATAGAGTTAGAAGAGATCACAAGGACCATCTAGTCCAACCCCCTGTCCTAGGAACACACAATCAAAGCATTTCTGACCGATGGCCATCCAGCCTCTGTTTAAGAAACCCCAAAGAACAAGACTCCACCACACTCCAAGGCGGTGCATTCCACTGCCAAACAGCTCTTACTGTCAGGAAGTTCTTCCTAATGTTTAGGTGGAATCTTTTTTCCTGTGGTTTGAGTCCATTGCTCCATTCCCTAGTCTCTGGAGCAGCAGAAAACAAGCTTGTTCCATCCTCAGTATGACATCCCTTCAAACATTTAAACAGGCTATCATGTCACCTCTCAACCTTCTCTTTTCCAGGCTAAACATACCCAGCTCCCTAAGCTGCTCCCCACAAGGCACAGCTTCCAGACCTCCCACCATTTTGGTTGCCCTCCTCTGGACACGTTCCAGCTTGCCAATATCCTTCTTGAATTATGGTGCCCAGCACTGGACACAGTATTCCATGTGTGTGTATAAGCGGGATCTCCTGTTCAGATACTGATGGTAGGGACTCTATATCCTTAATCAAGCAAATACAGCTCCCTTGTTTTGGTTCTTCAGTGGCACATTTATATGCTCATATCTCTTTGAATTGGCAGGGTGGAGGGCAGGTTACTAGAGGCACTGCCAGCTTACATCTAGTTCACTGCACAATCTCTTCACTTGCAAGGTATATGTATGCTTTAGTACTGCCTAAAGCCAAGTATTGTCACACTTGCTTCTGTGCTGAGAGAACAAGCAGGCAAAGCTTCCAGAAATGTAATAATAATAATAATAATAATAATAATAATAATATTTTATTTATATCCCGCCCCTCTGCAACGCAATCGGGGCGGCTTACAATATAAAAACCCCATACTCACAATACCCTAGCCCACCCACCCCTACATTTAATGATTGACGCAGAAATGACGAGACCACACACATAAGGTTGGGTTGAAATACGGGCCACTTTATTGATAGATTTCCTATTTATTATGATTTTCTTGAGGTATGCTGAATGTGAGAAAAAGGGGGGAGATCCCTCACGGGGGCACGCACATAGGCGGCTGGTCACAACCGACCTAACCCCCAGCGTCCCTGGGCGACTCACCTGAGCCCCAAAGGGGATCCCGGTGTTCGGGGTTCCCCTTGGGCGCCATCTGCTGGAGGGCCCTGCATCGGGAAGGAAATCCCTAAGCCATGTAGCTTCTGTGAAGGATCTCCCCCCCGAGGCTGACCCTAAGGATACCCTACATCCCTGTACCCTATCCATTAAGGACGCCAGTACAGTTCAGTGATGGGTATCCAACCACTCAATTTGAGGTTGCCATAGGTGAACGCCAAGTTATAATCTCCCCGCACCCTGCAAGTGACCACCTATTTAAAGAAACTCACCCGGAGCCAATTGTCAACGTCCAAAGCGACAGTATGGGGTAGGCAAAACACCCCTTGGAAAAGAGCAGGTAAAAATTCCTACCCGGCCCAGAATGCGACCAGAAATGTCATACTGTGGCAGAGGCAGGGTGGGTGGGTTTCGATCAGAAGGAAAAGAGGAGGAGACCAGGGGAGGCAAGGGGTGAAATAGACCTTGGTTTGGCGCCTCCCCTGACTCCTCCCAGCCAGGGCGTGTCCACGCCCCGGCTTGCCCATGGGTTCGCCTCCCTGCTCATCATTAAAACACCTCCCCCGGATCCACCATTCTTCAGGATCCGGGGGGGTGTCTGTTAATGATTGACGCAGAAATGACGAGACCACACACATAAGGTTGGGTTGAAATACGGGCCACTTTATTGATAGATTTCCTATTTATTGTGATTTTCTTGAGGTATGCTGGGGCCGGGCAGGCCCGAAGGAGCGCGGAATCGGGCGGCCGCGGCGCCGCGGAAGGCAGCTGGGCCGCAAGGCCTGGCGGGCCGAAGGAGCACAGAAGCGGGCGGCTGCGACGCCGCGGAAGGTGGCTGGGCCGCGAAGCCTGGGGCCGCGAACGCAGCTGGGGTGGAAGCGGGCGGTCGCGACGGTATCGGGCGGGCCCGAAGGAACGCAGGTGGGGGGGGCCCGAAGAAGCACGGTGAGGGGGGGTGTATCGGGCCGCGGAGGGCGGCTGGGCCGCGACGGTATCGGGCGCCCGAAGGAGCGCGGGGAGGAAGGAGCGCGGGGAGGAGGGGGGGGCAGGCGGCCGAGCCGCAAAGCTTGGGGCCAAGTAGGCCTGAAGGAGCGCAGGGGGGGGGCGGCCGCAACGCACGCGGTGTCGAGCGGGCCCGAAGTAGCGCGGGGAGGGGGGGGCGGCGGCAAGCCGGAGCAAAGAGCAAAGAGAACAAATAGAAAACAAATAGAAACGCAAGTTAACTAGAGAGCAAAGAGAAACACAAGTTAACTACAATGAGGGTACACACGGAGCGAACAGAGAAGCTAAGATGAGAATGAGGAAGGAGAGACCAGACAAACAAACAAACAAAGGAAAAAACTCATCCAAATCCGAGCAGCTCCCTCGTCGATCAGAAGGAAAAGAGGAGGAGACCAGGGGAGGCAAGGGGTGAAATAGACCTTGGTTTGGCGCCTCCCCTGACTCCTCCCAGCCAGGGTGTGTCCACGCCCCGGCTTGCCCATGGGTTTGCCTCCCTGCTCATCATTAAAACACCTCCCCCGGATCCACCATTCTTCAGGATCCGGGGGGGTGTCTGTTACATTTTATTGTCTTTCCAATTGAAGCTTCTCATCAAAGGGCAGCCCTAAAAGGCTACTTTATGTACTTACATACACACCTTCATCTCCTTCTGCACATAACACTCTCCCTTGAGACTCAACCCAAGAATAGCTGCTGCAGTTCACAACACATCCTGGTAGTCTGTCCCCATGGAAGCCCACACTGAGAGGTGTGTCTATAAAAATACAACTTCCTTTAAACACCTTATTAATAATTCTCTCTGCAACACTCCTCATAATATCTGAGGAGATATGGCAAGGAATAACGTTGCTGTTCTATACTGTGCATTTGCTCATAAGGAGAAGAATTGTACCTTGTTACTTTGCTAAATAAGCTGTACCTCTTCTTCAGGTTTGCAGAAAAACTGTGGCATTCAAGTGATCTGACTGCAAGGAATGTTAACTTATTCGTTGTACCTATATTTATATCTCACCCCTCCTTCAATGAGCCCAAAACAGTGAATACGGCTCTCTCCTGTGTGTGTGTTTGTGTCTGTATGTCCCTTCTTATGAAAGGAATACTCAGAAGTGGCTTGCCATTGTTTTCCTATGAAATGTAGCCTATATCCCCTGCTATTCCTTGGTGGTCTCCCATCTGAGTACTACAATCAGGGCTGATCCTGCTCAGATTCCAAGATCAGACAGGATCTGGTACCTTCAGGGTATTTAGGACTGGCTCTCTGCTATCCACCTCTATTTGTCACAAACCTGTTGGGTAGGCCAGGCTGAGTTACTAGTCCAAGTTTGAGAAAGTCTGAGTTTTGTGGTCCAGTGGGGACTAGAACCTGGATCTCCCAAGACCCAGTCTAGCACTCTAACTGCTATAATCACTATCTATAGTCTAACATTTAAAATGAGAATGATCTGAATGAGAAACCTCCAAGCCACCCTATCAACAGCCCTGCTTAGGTCTTGTAAACTTAGGGATTGTGGCTTCCTTGATCTAGAATGTGGCCTTCCTCTTTTCCTACTGCCTTCTACTTTGCCAAGCATTATTGTCTGTTCTAGTGAGTCATGTCTTCTCATGGTGTGTCCAAAGTATGAAAGTCTCAGTTACCGGTAAGTCATCTTGGTTTCTAGGGAGAGTCCAGGCTTAATTTGCTCTAGGACCCATTTATTTGTCTTTTTGCCAGTCCACAATATTCACAGCACTCTTCTCCAACACCACATTTCAAATGAGTTGATTTTCTTCCTACCAGCTTTCTTCACTGTCTGGCTTTTGCAACCATACATAGACGTGAAATATATGATGGCATGGACAATCCTAACTTTAGTATTCAATGATATATCAATATCTCACGATCTTTATCTAATTCCTTCATTGCTGCCCTTCCAAGTACTACTCTTCTTCTGATGTCTTGACTGCAGTCTCTGACTAATGATGGGAAATCAACCAAACAATATAATGCAAAGTCTGATCAAATAATATCAATAAGACTTCAGGGAAAACCTATCAATATAACCATAATCCAAGTTTATGGTCCAATTACAGAGGCAGAGGAAGTTGAAAAATTCTATGATAGACTCACAGAAGAAATTGACGACACACCAAAACAGGACTTCTTGTTTGAATTGCAAAAGCAGGGAACACAGCAGAATCAAGGATTGTAGGAAAATTTGGCCTAGGATCAAGAAATGAAGCAGGAGAGCAACTGATTTAATTTTGCAAGGCCAACAGCTAGTTCATTGCAAACACATTCTTCAAGTAACAAAAGATGTAATTATATACATGGACATCACCTGATGGCTAACACAGAGATCAAATAAACTACATACAGTAGGACCCCCGTATCCGCAGGGGATATATTCCGGGGTGCCCCATGGATACCAAAATCCATGAATAACAGCACATACCATTGAAAATAATGGGACTTCTGGTTTAAAATACCACAGAGTTGCCTTGGAGGATCTAGAAAACATAGAGAGGATGCCTCTCTAGGCATTTTCTAGGAAGACTCCGTTGGTAGTTGTGCTATTTTGTGTCCTGCGGATAACTGAATCAGTGGATAATGAATCAGTGGATATGGGGTCCTACTGTAATTGGAAGCATAAGATGGAGAAGCTCCATTCTCTCTGCAAAAACAAAACCAGCAGCAGACTGTGGCACAGCCCATGAACTGCTAATATCAAAAACTGGAGTAAAGCTAAAGAAGAACACTAAACCAACCATCATGCTGAAATAGAACCTGAAGAACATCCCCACAGAACTTAAAAATAAGGTAAAATTAGAATTGCACTATTAAGCCTAATTGATCAGGAGCCAGAAGACCTCTGGAATGAAGCCAGGGACATTGTCATGGAGGAATGTGAAAAGACACTATTTGCAGCCAAAAAGAAAGAGAAGGCTCAATGGATGACAGATGAAACTTTTCAAGCAGTTAAGGACAGACAAGAAACAAAAGTAAAAGGAGACAGAAATAGAGTCAGAACCCTGAATGCAACTGTTCAGTGACTTCTGTGCAGAGACAAAGAGAATACTATAATAATCAATGCAGAAAAATAGAAGGTGACAACAAAAAAGGAAGAACAAGAGACCTCTTCTACAAGATCTGAGAAATCAAAGGGAAATTGAAATTATATTGGGTTCTCTGTGCAGTAGCAGGTGAAGCCTGGTGGGAGGGGTCTAGCAGGACCCTGTCTCCTTCATCAAGTATCCTGTTCCACAGTCTGTTGGGTATGAGTATATTTATTTGAAGGTAGGTGATAGGGACAGAATAGGGATTCTGTTGGTGTACTACCCTCCCTGCTGTTCAACAGTCTTCCTTCCTGAGCTGGCTGAATTGGTCTCAGATGTAGTGTTGGAGTCCCCATTAGCTTCTTGTCCTGTGGGACTTCAACATCTATGCTGAGACCACTCTTTCAGGAGCAACTCAGGATGTCAAGTCCTCCATGACAACCACAGGTCAGCCCCAAGTAGTATCCAGTGCCACCCATATCACAGGACACAATCTGGACCTGGGTTTCTATGCTGGGCAGAATGACGGTGATCTGGCTGTGGAGGAAATTTTCCATAGTTCCACTGTCATGGACTGATCACTATCTGGTGGGGTTTATACTCACTGGGAATCTGAGCCTCTGCAGGGATTGGAGGATGACTGAAATTCTCACTCCAGAGGGCTTATGGATCTGGGTTGAATCCTGATGGCTCTTGGGTGGGTTTCCTGTTGCCTCAATACATGATCCTGATATCTGGAACAGGGAAATGGCTAAGGTGATGGACACAATTGATCCTAAGTGTCCCCTCCCATGGAGTGGAGCCATGCGAGCCCTCTGGTTTTCTAGGGAGCAGGTGGTGATGAAACAAGTGGGTTGGAGACTAGAGTGTTGATGGTGGAAAACTTGGAGAGAACCCACCAGAAAGCCTATACTGTGGCAGTGAAGGCAGCAAAGCAATCTTTTATTTTCCCCACCACTGCATCTGCACAGAGACATCTAGCAGAGCTGTTTCAAGTGGTATGGGGCCTTTTATACTCTGCCCCACAACAGCAGCAAGTAGACCACCTAGGAGTGACTCTTGGCAGATAAAATCACTTGGATCGGCTCTACTTGGATGTCAGGAAATGACATGGATGTGACCACAAGATGGAGCTGTAAGCTTAGAAATGAAAGTAGTTAAGCTCCAGTGGCATGTGTATGTGTGAGTTAGCATTTGAGAGTATGCATATCTGAGATGCCTGATGTAACAGGCATTGTTTAACTGCCTATAAAAAGGAGATGGGAATTATCTCCAGTGTGGATTTGTTGTGGATGGTGGTTGGTGAAGCAGTTTGTTGGTTTAAGAGAGATTGTCCTATACTCTGTATATTTATTGTAAATATACTGCAAACAAAGATTAAAGCCCTCAAGTTGAGTGAAGGCTGGCCTTGTTGCTGTCTTTATTTGGCAAGCCAGAGCTCAGGGATGTGTGCTAGGTTGAAGGAATTTTTCCTTCTCAGCCTAAAGCCTTTTGCAGCAGTCTCTCCAGAAACCTTCTCCTTGGCGTCCTGTCGACGTGGAACAACTCTGCAGGTGGTTGTGGTGGACACAGAGCGTCTTTCTATGGCCCAACATTGGATGCTGTGGTTAATACATGTCCAGTGGATGTATCTTGGGGCCCATCTATATGAGCCCCCCCCCCAAATGGATTGCTCCACAGTAATGTCAAATCACAGCAGCTGTGATTTGTCTTAATGTTTTTTCCTGGCCCCCATAAGCTTTGCAGTGGTGGTGGCAGTGGCAGCAGGGAGGGAACCTGCTGGGAGGAGGGAAGAGGAGGAGAGAGCCGTCCTTCCTCAGTTCCTGCTCTTCCCCTTCCCTGTGGCTGCCCTCCACCCTGTCAAAAAAAAAAAAAAAGTAAATAGCAGGATCATGCCTGCACACCCCCCAACCAATCAGAAGGTCCATTCTTCCCCATCCAAGCCGTGCAACAATGACAGGATCCTTGGAAAGGTGAGAGCCACTACAAGTGTACTAGAATGTTTTTTTTTTTTATGTTTAAGCTGCCTTGTATCCTGTATAAGGAAAAAGGCAGGATATGAAATAAATAAGTATGAGCCTCTCAAAAAGGAAGTGCCCTGCCCTGCAACTTGTCTGAATGGTTTTACAGCCCCCATAAACTTCGAATGACCTCTAGCCACAAAAGGTGGCTGCAAGTGAAAAAAAAAAAGACACCGCCATTTTATCACCTTAGCAATTGCAGGGTGGGGAGCCTTCCTCCCTTACCTGGTCCCTGGGAACGATGAGGACAGCAGCATAGGGGGAGACTGGGTAAGGGAGGAAGTCTGTCTCATCCTCTTCTCCCTTCCTAGTCCTGGCAGGGGTGACAGTGGCGACAGCAGCGGGGGGGGGGGGAGAGAAGAGGACAAGATAGCCCTCCTCCCTTACCCAGTCCATGGTGGGAAAAAGATGGTAGCAAGCCCCCCCATGCTCGTCTGGCCAATCAGCTTGCGCTGCCTCAGAGTAGCAACACAAATGTGACTGTCTGTACAATCGGACATTCACATTGCCTACAGAGCTTTTAAAAAACTCCAGGAGAAGCTCGGAAGGTTCCCCTTTGGAGCTTTATGGTGGATTTGCCTGCCCCTCTTCTGAATGAGATGCGTGGATGCGAATGTCCGTTTAGACAGATTGCCTTCCATGCAAGTTCTATGAAGATTATTTTCACCGTTTAGACAGGACCTATGTTTAGAATGTATGTTTCAATAATATGTAGCATGAATACTGCCTGGTTTCCTTGTTGTACGGCAATTCATCTCAGAGGAAAGTACAAGAGATTCAGTGCATTTCTCTCCAAATTCTGCTAAAAGAGACTGCCTCTTAACTGAATCAGCCTTCATATCTCCCAAAGAGGGGCTAATAACCCAGGAAACTACTTCTAATCCACATATTTCATAAGAGATATGTGAATGTGTGGCTCTCTAGATATTGCTGGATGGAAACCTCCATCAACTTCAACTACCCATATGCAATGACGGCAGTTGCAATCCAACAACATCTGGAAGGCCACACAGTCTCCACCTCTGGTTTATAGCCTGCTATGTACCAAAGGCAAAAGTGTAGTCCACATACTGACCTACACTGCATAGTAAAACTTCAAATAAATAAATAAATAAACTTCATTAGTATTTCCTTATGTTTTGCTCAACAATTCCTGAGTCCCATAGGGGTGGCCTAAAAAAGATGGGTCTTCCTTAACTTAAAACTTGGGAAGGTCAGCACTTAAAGGAACTGTGACCAATCAAATATGCCCCTCTTCACACCTCCAGCTGTTGACAGGTGTGTATGTTAAATGCAGCACACTGAATAGTGGCTTGTTTTATTACATCTCTCCAAAGCTAAGCAAGTCTGGACAATTCAGCCACAGTTCTGAATGGATGGCTACTTGGCATACAGAGCTGTGGGGAGGGGCTTTGGAAAAAACATAATAAAGAAATCAATCATTTGTATGCAATTGCTGAATGCTCACTGTGAAAGAGAAAGGAAGGAAGGTGGGCTCTAACTGGCCTTCTAGCCACTGGCTTGATTCTGCCCATTGATTTGGAGTACACAAAGAGGTGGGGAGAGGGGGGAGGAAGAGGAGGCAAGCCCAATTCTACAGGCCTTCTACCAAGGCATTAACATGCAAATTGCCTGCCCTTCAACCTCAAGGTTTGGGCTCCTCCATGAGATTACAACACAGGCTCCCGCTATCACCACCTCTGAAAGAACAGCTGAAAAATTCCCACAACCCTTGGAGAGTTCCCACAACCTTGTGTGTGTGCACGTACAGCAGCAAAAGGCAAGCTCTAAGGCAGAACTGTGAGAGCAATTACTTAATGCTCCAGAGATTAGTTGGCTGCCTCATCCTGAGACCACATTATTCAAGAGAGGACAAAGAGAAAACCACTTATTAAGCCACCTCACCAAAGCTAATCCTGCAATAGTGGCCTCTCATACCAGGCAAACCTCACATGATGCATCTGATTGTGTGTCCCCCCCCCTCTCATATGAGTGAGTGTGTGCCTGTGACTTAAATTTGATTTCAACCTATTAATACTCCCATTGTGAAACAGGTACTAGGAACTAGGAAAATTGTGACAAACTCAACACTATGTTTTGGCATTAGATGATAGGCAGATAGCACATAATGGAAAACCTTTTCATGAAATATCATTGGTAGTATACCAAGCCATTTTACCACGTTTCCTACTAACTCAGGAAGATGCAAATCCTGATTTAAAAAAATAATATTTTTTTTTTACTTCTTGGCTTCATTAAGTATGAGGTGAGATTAATATCGGATAAACTGTCTTCATTGGGATTATACATTTCAGTTATATAGATGGATAGATACTCCTTGATTGTTCATTTTGGGGCAATGGTTTTCAAGCTGTCTGTTGTCAGGGAAACTTTCTGCAGTGGTTCATTGCTTTGTTTGTTTTGCAAACTTGATCCACTGTAGAAGATACTGAGGAGTCAGTTTGGTGTAGTGGTTTGAGTGTCAGACTATGACTCTGGAGGCCTGGGTTTGAATCCCCACTCAGCCATGGAAGCCCATTGGGTGACTTTGGGCAAATCACACATTCTAAGGTGATAGGTTCACTTTAGGGTTGTCATAAGTCAGAAATGCCTTGAAGGCATACAACAACAGAAGATACTGAGACTGGTTTCATCACACAGAGTCAGTTCTTTACTGGATGTGTAGATACAGATAATAAACACCTGAGGCAAAGCACAAAAATCAGTGTGTATAGAGCCATTGTACTGTCTATCCTCCTTTATGGATCTGAAACATGGGTCACCTATTGCAACCACCTACGACTCCTCGAGCGCTTTCATCAGCGCTGTCTACGCACAATCCTAAATATACACTGGACTGACTATGTGACGAATGTTGCTGTCCTTGAGCAAGCAGGGATCACCAGTATTGAGGCCATGATATTGAGAACACAGCTGCACTGGGCAGGGCACGTTTCTAGGATGGAGGACCATCGCCTCCCAAAAATACTACTCTATGGTGAACTCGCCACGGGTCAGCGTAAGAGGGGCACTCCAAAAAAGCGATACAGACTCCCTGAAACAACATCTCAGGCTTGGCCAAATTGATCACCAACAGTGTTCCACCCTGGCCTCACATCGGGAGGCATGGAGACGCACTATTCATAATGCTGCAGCCTTATTTGAGAACTCACGCCGAACAAGTCTTGAAGAGAAACGACAACGCAGAAAGGATCACAACCCAAAAACATCACCCAAGGAGACCTTCTGCTGTGTTTTCTGCAACCGGACTTGTTTATCTCGGATTGGCCTTTTTAGTCATCAGCGCGCTTGCAGAAAGCGCGGGATGAGTCCTTCTTGAATCTTCGTTTGCGAAGAAAAGCCAGAGCGATACAGATGGAGAGGAATACATGTGAGCAAACTGTGTTTATCTGCCATTACTAAGACACCTGCATGCCCTACATGAGCTTGCAAGGTACCCCACAGTATCCCCAAAACACTCCATACTTTGATGACACTCCATACTTACAAACACATAACACCTAACTTTATTATGGCCATAGACCAGCCTCACCACTATATGTTTAACACTCGCTGAGGATATACAGCCGGCACAGCCAACAGCCATACTCTTTGAGGGATTTGGAGGGCAGTAACCTTTTCTAAATTACATTTTCTATATAAAGGTAATTTGTTAAACCTTTGGATTACACAATTGCCATTTGGATGTCATGCTAAACCATGGGGTTGGATGCTCCCTATCCTGTCCTGCAGCTTTTCTGGTGTTTCCAAAAAGAGATAGAAGTTTTCTTCTTGTCCTGTTTAATTATGGTTTAGTGGGGAACAGAAATGCAGGTTGTGTCACAGCAATAGAGGAATGTGGGGTGTCTTTTTTTAGAAAAAAATTAATCCCATTGCATTGATCCTAGATAGGCTTCTACTCCTTGATACTGATGAGCTAATCTTGAAATCAGATTAATCTGCCTGGATTAACAAACTGCTGTGTCCAGCCATGGTTGTCAGGACAACGAACAGAAAATGTATTCTATTAATCCCTTCAGAACAGATCTGTTTTCATGCAGCACTAGCCTGGGATGTGTTTTCAGCAAAGCCAAACAAATAAATTTTGTTGTTGTTTGTGTCAAGGGCCCGAGTAACAAACAGTGCTCAGATTCATTAAGAGGTGGATTACTCATTAGAAGATCATGTTCATACATCAGCAAGGTGAACTGTGAAAGGAAGAAAGGTGTCTGGCTTACATTTCCCCTTGAGAATAGCCCTCTTCATCACAACACGTACAGTGAACTCTTTCTTATACCTACTTTTGCATACTATACTATACATATTTACAAAATCCAGCTCACAATTATATTATTTTCCTGTTGCCTGGCATCCCCTTCCCATATCCCTTGTTTAGGGCTGGTCTTACCTTTAAGCAGGGTGAAGCAGCTGCAGGGGAAATTGGTGTAGGCAGAATAGAGAAATGCCACATAGTCTAACTAGCACCTCATAAATTAGCCATTTGGTCTCCAGTGCAGTGCACACTACCATTAGGTATTTTAGGTTATTTTCCATTTTAGCTATATGCTTTAATGTAAGATTTTTATTCACCTAGAGCTCTTATGAGGAAGGGCAGAGTATAAATCAAATAGTATGCCCAGAAAAGAGTGACCAAGATGGTAAAAGGTTTAGAAACCAAACTCTGTGAGGAACAGTTAAGGCTTTGTTTAGCTTGGAGAAGAGACGCCTGAGAGATGATGTGATAGCCATCTTCAAATATCAGAAGGACGATCATGTCAAAGATGAAGCCAGCTTGTTTTCCATGGCTCCAGAGCAGTGGCTCTTATACTTTTCTCTATTGAGGACCCCCTTTAAACATATTTTGTTGCCACAGACCCCCAAGACTTTACTAAAGATTTAAAACAACAACAACAATAATAACCAATAATAATAATAATAAAATTACACCATCCATTAACCCTCCCATCAGAGACACTGGAGGGTGAGAGAAGACTTTTCTTCTGCTTCTTCCTGCAAATTTGTGGCTGGAGTGGATTGAAGAGCAATGTGTAGGTCATGCAGCCAGCCTTTGCTTTGGCTCCTGTCACATAGACTGAGCAGCCTTGAAGCCTTCAAGGATCCCCTGTGAGGACATTGCTGCCCCCTGGGGGTCTGTGAACTACAGGTTAAGAACCACCGCTCCAGAGGATAGGATCCAAACTAATGGATTCAAATTAGAAGAAAGAGAATTCCAATTAAACTTTGGGAAGAATTTCCTAATGGTAAAAGCTGTCTGGCAGAGAAACGGACTCCCTCAGAAAGTGGAGGATTCTCCTTCACTGGCATGTTTTAAGCTGAGGTTGGATAGCCACCCATCAGGGCAGGGACGCTTTAATGGTGAACTCTTGCACTAGCCTCCCATGGGAGGCTAGGCTGGCCCCTTTCCTGCTTTCATTTTGCTGGCAAGCAAAAATGTTTTTATTCAAGCAGGTGTTTGATATATAACTGTGACCGTGGAGCCTTTATTGGTTGTGGTTTTTAAATGTTGTTTTTATTTGTTTCTTCTTCTTCTTCTTCTTCTTCTTCTTCTTCTTCTTCAACTCTGTTTGCTTTGAATTACTGTAATTTTAATTAGTTTTAATTGTGATTTTTAATTGTTTTGTGAGCCACCTTGGGTCCTGCTTCAGGAGAAAGGCAGCATATAAACTGCATAAAAAAATAAAGTGTATAATAAAATAATGTTGTTTAGCTCAAATGAAAGGCATTTACGCACAATGCTATACACATGATGCTAAACAAAAAAGACCTCCCTGCCTTAGAGAATGAGTTCTGCCAGGTTTGACAGTGCTACTCAGTTACTGTACACACTTGCTCAACATCGCATACAGGTGCAATAACACTGTAAATCCTTGCTCCCTCTAACTCTGGGTCTCATGTATTCCCCTTCCACTCCATGCAGCATTTATGAAAAAATGAATAATGCCTAAACAACATTTATGCTATTTAAATGTTTAGATAATGGTTTCTGCAGCTCACAAAACATCACTTTCTTGCTGACTTGGGTATTTATACAGAGTAGTTTGTATCACATGGTTCAAGCAGGGAACAGTTTTACATATCACACATCTTCTGAACCAACAGCATGGGTTTGGAATGTCTTACAACAGCAATAAGGTTTTCTTTATAGTACACAGAATTAGATTGTGAACTTTATCCAATAGATTTTTAGTCAGACTTTTAAAAAGCACATCTCTAAAAATGTAACAACTTTGACAAAGAGTTGTTTGAAATTAAAATAGAAGTAGAAGTATAACTCAGTTAATGGAGTAGATGCATTCCTGGGCAAATTTTCTTTAACAGAAAATTTGGTGCCAGAGGCAAGAATAACATGGAAAGAATAAAGCTAGGATCCTCCATCACAAAAAAGAACAGTTCAACATGTTTCAGGAGGCTTTTTCTTTGTAACCAACACTATGCACATGCAAAATGAAACAACTCTGGTGAGCCTTGCATAAGTAAACAGAAAACATTTTGAACCTTCTAGAGATCCCTTGAAAACTTATTCCAAAATACATCTAGGGATGACTTTTTCTTCACCAACCTTCACTTTTCTTATGAATTAAATTTTAGGGGCTGAACATATACTGTACATCTATACTTTTTAATAGGCTGGGAGTAGCAGGTGAAGTAGACTTATCTGCCCTCCCCCTTCTTCTCTGTATTGCTGTTCAAGCATGCTCAGCAAGGAATTCTGGACCTACCTGCTGTTTACCTTGTCTGCTGTAGGCAGGCACACACAACTACAGTTGTACCAACTAGAGTGGAATCCCATTCTCAAGCATCAACACTACAGAAATAATGCAGTTTGACACCACTTTAAGTACTGTAGCTCCAGCCTATGGAATCCTGTGATTTGTAGTTTTACAAGGTCTTCAGCCTTCTCTGCCAGAGTACTGGTGTCTCACAAAGCTACAAATCCCAGGATTCTGTTGGATGGAGCCATGGCAGTTAAAGTGTTGACAAACTGCATTATTTCTACAGTGTAGATGCACCCCTTGATTGCCTTGTTTATTGCAGACACACTGCTTTAACCCAACACTGAAAGTCTGGGTTTTCCACCTTCCTTCAGCATCCTCTGAGTGCCAATGCTGCTAAAGAACTTCTGGCTAGACTGAGGAAAAGGGCTGCTGGCAGGCATAAAAGGACTTTGTAAAAAGGAACTTCTTTGTCAGCGGCTTTGTTAATTGACCTGTCTCTTGCAGATACACTCTTCAGCAGGGTGCTTCATGCTTGTGTGTTTTCTGCATGTGCAACTAGCAAACACACACCTCATGGATGACATAGGGATGTATACATGTCTCTTTCCAAACATCTGAGCAAACTCATTTTTAGGAAACCTGACTGAGCCAGGGTCCCAAAACGACATACCATCTATGCATACCTTGCTTGCTAACACCAGCTAGCCACAGTGACACACGAAACCGGCCAAGCAATGGATATTACACTCCATGACAAACCATTATCTGTATGATACCTCCAAGGACACCCTTTATAGCACTCACCTAACTTTGAAGTCCTACAAACAGAATAGCAAAATGTTCCCTAGTGACTTTGGAGACTAATGCACATTCATTACAGCCTGAACTGTGGATTAGAGCCAACCCCATCACAAAGGCTTGCCACCTGTTCCTTATTTCAACAAGTAGTTCCTTATTTATGAGCCTTATTTGTGTGATGCACCATAATTAAAGTGACTTTAATTACAAAGACAACTCAAAACAGTTCTGACAGACACAAGATGTGATTTTTACAGTCTCGTGTGCACTTTATTTTAGAGTTTGCAGGGCTGGCCGAAGATATTTTGCTATGCACACACACCCCTCCACCCATCCAACCAAAGGTGTATAGTACTCAAAAACAGCCAGGTTATTTGCCACAGGAGACAAGAAACGCCTTGAGCATCTCTTCCCATCCCAGGTGGGTTGGGGGTGGGTGGAACTACAATAAGAACAAATTATATAGCAGTTTGTCTCCCCTTTCATAACACCCCAAATTGCTGTCCCACCCAGGGTAATGATAAGGCTAGCCCTGGGAGTTTTCAGTCCCAACATAACAGTTTCCCCTCCCACGTGGTCTGCCCTCCCAGACCTGTTGGCTTACAACTCCAGCATTGCCAATGGCTGAGGATGATGAAGGGTGTAGTACAAAACAGTTGGAAGGGATACCATTTTGGGGAGGGAGACCCTTTCTATCCCCAGTCTCTGCCTCCTTGGTGCTCGCACACATCCCGAGGGAGCCTCCAGGTTTCCCCATTCGCCTGCCTGCCACAGTGAGTTTGGGAGGTTACTTACTCCTGAGCAAGCAGGCAAAGAAGAGGGGGCTCCACCACCCACTGCCAACTACATCTCTGCTGGAGACCATGGATGCCACCCTCGTTACCTGCTGAGAAATGGAACCAGGAGGAGGAGGAGGAGGAGGAGGAGGAGGCGAGCAGGTTCATGGCAGCCGCAGCCGAGCTGGGTGGCCACTTCCAAGCCCAGCGGGCGCAACTCAGCCGACGACGCATCGCTGCCGCAAGTCAAGCCGGAGGGAGGGCAAGCCAAGAGCCAGCCAGCCAGCGCGCCAGGCGAGGAGGAGGAGGAGGAGGGAGAAGAGGGAGGACCAAACCGCTGGCAGAAGGGATGTGGCCCGGGACGCAGCCAGCCAGCCAACCAGGGCAACGTTTGGCTCATTTCTATAGCAGGGGGGAGGCAGGGGGAGGAGAGGGCGTGGCTAAGAAGAGGGACGCTTCCTCACCGGTTGGATTTCTGCCTGCCTAAATGGGGAGTGGACAGAGGTCATAGAATCATAGGGTTGGAAGAGACCACAAGGGTTATCCAGTCCAACCCGCTGCCATGCAGGCATTCCCAGTCAAAGCGTTCCCAACAGATGGCCATCCAGCCTCTGTTTAAAAACCTCCAAAGAAGGAGGCTCCGCAGCCTTCCATGCAGCGCATTCCACAAATTTCTTCCTAATGTTTAGGTGGAATCTCCTTTTCCTGTATCATAGAATCATAGAGTTGGAAGAGACCACAAGGGCCATCTAGTCTAACCTCCCCCCCCACCTTGCGGAAATACACAATCAAAGCACAAATTTCTTCCTAATGTTTAGGTGGAATCTCCTTTTCCTGTATCATAGAATCATAGAGTTGGAAGAGACCACAAGGGCCATCTAGTTTAACCTCCCCCCCACCTTGCGGAAATACACAATCAAAGCATTTCCAACAGATGGCCATCCAGTCTCTATTTAAAAACCTCCAAAGAAGGAGACTCCACCAGGCTCCCAGGCAGCACATTCCACTGCTGAACAGCTCTTACTGTCAGGAAGTTCTTCCTAAAGTTTAGGTGGAATCTCTTTTCCTGTATCATAGAATCATAGAGTTGGAAGAGACCACAAGGGCCAACTAGTCTAACCCCCTGCCATGCAGGCATTCCCCATCAAAGCGTTCCCAACAGATGGCCATCCAGCCTCTGTTTAAAAACTTCCAAAGAAGGAGACCCACCACACAAGGAGGCAGTGTATTCCACTGCCAAACAGTTCTTACTGTCAGGAAATTCTTCCTAATGTTTAGATGGAATTTCTTTTCCTGTAGTTTGAACCCATTACTCCTTGTCCTAGTCTCTGGAGCAGCAGAAAACAAGCCTGCTCCATCCTCAGTATGACATCTCTTCAAATATTTAAACATGGCTACCATGTCACCTCTTAACCTTCTCTTCTTCTGGTTAACCATACCCAGCCCCCTAAACTGCTCCTCATAGGGCACATGCAAGTAAGCACACCCAGAGCCCGATCCCTTATATGTTTAAAAGCTGTGACTCAGAGCTAATTCCCATTCCCACTTAAATCCAACAGACCAGCTTAAGCAGGCAGGCCAAGAGGGGACGGTGGTAGCCTTCCCCCCTAATCTTGGTTCCCTAGATGTCATGGGGCTACAATTCCCATAATCTAACATGGTCAAAGATGATGGGGTCTCTAGTCCAACAACATATGGAAACCCATTATCATGATCGCTTATCACCATCACCCCCACCATCATTAAAGATGCTGTGGTTAAAGCCTGTTTGAAAAACCAATTCCTATACATATTCTGCAGAGTATAGATCTGGTTATTCAGTAGGTGGCAGGCAATTATTTGTTTATTACTTACTTATTTATAAATATTTATATGCTGTCAAAGTCCAAACATCTCCAGGTGGCAAAGGAAGCATATAACAGAATGCTAGTTTTATGTTTCTGGAAAATCTAACTTCTATACTTTTTTTTTTTTAAACAAGATTTAGAGATATTTGGTACATCTCAAGCCCTCCAGGAGTTACGGACCACAGTTCCCAACAGGTCAAGCCAGTATGGATAGGGATGATGATGGAGGTTGTAGTCCAGGTATCTGGAGAAGCCCAGACTGGGCAAGGCTGCTCTAATGTTACATCCCTGGCAATTTTCCCTTTTTCTCAGATAAAAGAGAAGACCAAGGTAAGAAAATGAGTGGGACTTGCCAAAACTGAAAGCAGGAAGCTGAATCCTGGTTTGCAGTTCCAAAAATTCAGACTTCTGTTTCTAGATATCATTTTAAGCAGAATCTGTCTTTCCTTGAGGAAATTCAAAGCAGAGGTTTGATAGGCTCTGCTTGCAGTATAGGCAATGCTATTTCTCCGTCATAACCATGGACAGCTCCACTCATGGATGGCTTTTCTAAGGAATTGGAGAGACCAGAACTCTAAAATATTCAACATCTAGTAGGTTTTAGTGCATGTGTCTGTTTATACCAGTGGTTCCCAAACTTTGCTCCTCCTGATGTTTTAGACTTCAATTCCCAGAATTCCTAGTTTTCAAGTCAGCTAGGGCTTCTGGGAGTTGAAGTCCAAAAACACCTGGAGGACCAAAGTTTGGGAATCACTGGTCTATACCCTACTAATGACTACAGCCAAAGAGTCCACTTCTTTAAATGGTCTTAATTAAATATATGTTAAGAGTGGACTTACACAGTTGGGAACCTATCAACCCACAATGAGGGACTCCAGCCATGCAGTGTGGCATGAGAAAAACAAGCCACCCCTGTTTTTCAGGTGCTTGTAAAAAGCAGATCTACCAAGCCCCTGCTTATCCACCCTCTACAAAATTAATGGACTGTTTTCAGCTTGGTGGGTCTTATGTGGGAGAGGGACATTAGCCTTTCACCCCAGTGAGTTAAAGGGGGAATAATTACGACACAATTGTAGAACCAAAAGGGGTCTCTGTAGGCCAGGGATACAGTTGAATTTTATTGCCTGGTTTTAATATCTCTCCAGACCATCATATCTGACAACAAAAGCAACCTCTTAAGATAAAATGTAGGCCTGTGATTCTAGTATCATCATTTTTTCTTCTGTATAATTTAACACCTTTGCCTGATGAAGCCAGCGAAACTTCATAGAATCAGAGTTGGAAGAGACCACAAGGGCCATCTAATCCAACCCCCTACCCTGCAGGAATACAAAAAGCAAATTTTGCTTTTTGCTTTTAAGGAAAATGCAACATGGGACATACAGTGAAAGAAATAAAATATGTATGTGAAAGTCACAATGACTAAGCAAGAGCAATTATGAAGCTACACAGGTGAAACTGCTAATGTAATCTAGAAGTCCTGAGAGCCAAGGACAGAGGTACTGAATGCAGAATGGAAACACCTGAGAATCATTAAGTGTACAAGGTGAAATGTTGAAATACATGGGTTGGTCTTAAGCATGGGTGGAACTACGTGGACCAATCAGAATGGAAGTACACACCCACTGGGTGATAAACAATGGCTATAAAATTGCAATGTTTGCCAATGTATTGTTGTTGAGTAGAGGTGGAGTAGTTTGGAGATATTGTGGAGTAGTGTGTAGATTGTGATTTGTTGACCATATAGTATATTTATATAGAAGAATAAAGTAGGTTTTATATAAAACTACTGAGTTGCCTGAGTGAATCCTGGAGACGTTTTGGAGACACCTGGAGAAGAGTGAGAAGGCTTGGAGAGTTTGTCAGGATCTTCAGCCTATTCTCTGAAACTCTGCTGCTTTGGAGGAAAGCATTAACCACTGATCTAAGCTGGTCGGCTCTGCTGCTTAAAAGGTGGTGAGTTTGAGCCAGAGGTGAAGAGCTACAACTCCCATCATCCCTGACATTCCTGATAGATGGCCATCCAGCCTGTTTAAAAACCTCCAAAGGAGACTCTACCACACTCCGAAGCAGTGTATTCCACTGTCAAACAGCTCTTACTTGCATGGTTTATTTTGTGCTTCTTAGTTGACCCAATAAAGGTATTGCTGTTTTATGTAAAGTCGAAGGCTTTCACAGCCAGCATCCATAGGTTTTCTGTGGGTTTTTTCCAGGCTGTGAGGCTGTGTTCTGGAAGAGTTTATTTCTGATGTTTCACCTGCATCTGTGGCTGGAATCTCTGAAGATGCCAGCCACAGATACAGGCGAAACATCAGAAATAAACTCTTCCAGAACACAGCCCGGAAGAAACCCACAGAAAACCTATTGCTGTTTTGTGGATTTTGTTGTATCTGGAAGACTAATTTGCGAACCACTGGCGCAAACTATATCAAATAGTTCAGATGGTAACATGGTGGCTTGCAGAATGTCAGGTGCCAGCCAGAACCTAGAAAACTTGTTTTGAACTACATCTCCATCGCCATGCTGGTTAGCCAATTCTAGGAGCTGCATTGTCAAAAGGCAAGTTTTCTGGGCTTTGCCATGACCCCCCCTTTGCTTTCTAAGAAGTGTATATTTAAGCCCCGGTTTAGGCTTCCTAGTCCTCCTTGTATTAAAAAGCTCAAGTGTTGCCCTCTAGTGTATTTAACACACACTTTTCTTTAAAATCAAATACTTGATACATACAGCAATCTAACCATTTTTTGTACACTTGGTAATAGTTTTTAGACACTATTAAACATGCCAAACTCTATTCTGGTGAGAGAAAAACTCCTGACATCATATGAAGGCAAAAGTCCATCACAGTTTTAAAATGTGATATACATAAGATCTTTACTGGCAGATGCCAGCTTGTAAAAAATATTAATCTAATTGGAATCTAGCTTGTGTGCTTCCATAATATTTAGTCTTAAATTGTCAGCTGTCATTCACACTTTTTAAAATTGAGAATCCAGACACCACCATTACCACTCTCATTTCTGAGCCATTTTCCTACCTTTTCAGATCTGATCTGTGGTAATATTTAAATAATTTAATGTTATTGCATTACTAGCATGACTGTCAGGTGTTGAGGCATCCTGAAGCTTTTGTACCTGTTTGTAGCTTGTATTGCTAAGACTGTGGGATTTCACTTTAGCAGAAGTGCAATTATTTCCCAGCCACTACTTGCCTCTCCCCCTGCAACAGAAAATCTCTGTTAACCACCCTCCTACCACTTCAGGCAATAAACTGTCATTCCGCACAGATAGATAGCATGCTGAAAACACTGTAAGAAGTTATGTTCCTGAAAGGAAATGCTGCATCTTCCTGTAGATACTACAGTGTAAAGCAGAGTTGGATACTTGTGGCAGGGTGTTAAATTTCATCCTTGTGCCCTCTGGCAGGCCCAGTATCCTTGAGAAATCACCACAGCAGTAACTGGGAATCACTCCTTTTCCAGTGATTTTTTGGTCTTTGGGGTCAGGATTCTGTATGTGTTTGTCCTAGAAGCTTCCAGAGGCATTGTTTCCACAATTTCCATTAAAAAAAATCTGATTTGGGGGTTGACAGGCAATGCTCAGAATGGCAAAAAAAGGGATTGGGACACATCCCACCCCTAGTGTTAATAATTACATATAGTGATAAATCCAAGTTTATTGTGTAACATGCAAAATAGTCATAAGAATCTGTGTTTCAGAACAAACAAATACTGCATTAACTGAGAGCATGTGGTTGGTACTGTTTTATTGTCCAATAATACTGATTTAAAATATTTACACTCCTATTTTTATAAATCCACAGTTAAAACACTCATACCTATGGCTTTTGATTCTCCCCCCCGCAAAATAAAATATTTCAAGCACAAGATCTTTCTGTAAACGGTCAAAAAAAATCTTTAAATAATAAAACAGTAGCCTGATGCATTGAATAGACACAATTACTTTGAATTTTTATTAAGATTTGTTTTTAAATATAAAATGTACTTTTTTTTCTAAAAATAAAAATCTGGTGATAAGATGCCAGTGCAACCTTTCAGCCAACTCATACTTTGTTGCAGATGTAGCTGAATTTTCCTATTATAATTGGCCCTTTAAACAAACTGCCAGTGTTGAATCTACTTCCTTTCCCCCCCACATACATTTATTTTAATGCAAAACAAAACAAACAAAAAACCATGGTAACTAACAGTTGTAAGCAAAATTAAAAAGCACTATGTAGCAATATCTACATTGTCTCTTTTGTGTTAGCATTGTCAATACCCTAAGAGCTTTGTGGAAGTTTAATTACTTAGTTATGAGAAGGCACAAGGGGTCTTTTTCATTTTAAGGAACCTCAGCACAGTCTACCTCCATCCCAATCAATTTCTAGGCTTAGAAGACAGTGGTTAAACTTAAGAACATAAACACAAAGAGAATGCAGCTTACTGCAAAACATTAAAGGGGCAGGGGAATTACCTGTTTATGGAGATTACCCAATTGTTCTTAGGTAATCCATATGAATATTGGGGCCTTACCTTCTTAAATATTAAACTCATAATTTGAAAGTGAAACAGAACTTACTTCAGAAGTCTCTTGCTATGACAAACGATATAACCTAGTAGTACATTCTTGCAGAACTCGACAATTAAAACTTCACACAAAGCTGTCCATCTCTACAAAAAAACCTTAGTTCTGTGACATTGTATTTTGTTTAAACAAAAGGGGGGATTTCTTTTCCCCAGAAACACAAGGGCAGTTTAATCAAATAGCCTAACTTTGGTCCACCTTTCCACTTCCCTACAGGCATCAATACAAGGGAGCCATCCACTGGTGGTGCAAACATTGAACAAGGAAGTTAATAAAAATAATTTGGTATTATATTCCCCCCTCCCCAATCACAGGTAATGCAGTCAATGTTTCCTAGGCCTCCACCCTTTCCTCTTGCATATTCACTACTGGCTGAGTTTTTAATTTATCAGACTCTTCCCGATCTGCTGTGTGTGTCTCCAACTCATCCACTTGGGCAGGTGCATTGGCTTCTAGTTCACCTTGTTCCCTGTGTCCTGATTGTACTTGTTCTAAAGCAGTTTCTTCTATAAGCTGTGCCTGAACCTCTTCCATTTGTAACTGGTTCACATGTTCCACATCTAACTCCTCCATATGGACTTCGGTGCCTTGTTCCGTCTCAATGTGCTCCACTTCCAAGTAGCTAATCTCTACATGCTCTTGTAGCTCTGCTATTTGCTCACTTTTTAATTGATTATTTGGTATTAAATCTGGATGTACTTGCTCCATAGTCACTTGAGCTGGATCTACCTGGACCTGAATTACAGGCAACACATGGACTTGTTCCACCTGCTCTATGATAGTCATGGATGCCACTGGATCACTATCCACTGGAAGGATGTCCTCAGTTACTATTCGTTCTGAAATGTTGTGGATTTCTTGTAGGTGCCTCCGCAGTTCACTACCTTGCATAAACCACACATCACATAAGGTACAGTGGTTGGGTTTGTCACCAGTATGGATTACCAAATGATCTTTGAATTGATCCCAGCTGTTAAATACACTGTTGCAGACCTGAAATAACAAGATATATACACCTTTAGGAACAGTAACTTATGTTCATTATACATCTCCTGATCATTGTTTATTTCAGTTTATTTGCTAGAAACCTCAGGTGACCGCATAACCACATATCACAGCAATAGCTCTCAGAACTTAAGGCTCAAATGGCTATAAACTAGCTGATGGCTGATAAACACACATAACGGCTGAGTATTAATCAATACGCAGCACCTCACAGAAATTAATTATGGGGGATTTTTTCCATCAAAAGATGCAACTGATTTGGTATACAAGCATTTAGTTTTCCAGACTAATATGAAATACATATTGGAATATTGTTAAGAGTGCGCTATGTGGGTTTACCTTAGAGCTTGGTTTGGAGGTTGCATGTAGTGTAGAATACAGGAGTTAGGCTGCTTAATGTAGCCTCCTACCATGGACATGTAACTCCAGTACTGAAAAGTCTGCATTGTTTGCTGATTAGATACAGAGCCATTTTCAAGTGTTACTTTTGGCTCATGAGACCCTGTACAGCTCGGGACCAGGTTATCTGAGTGACCACCCTCTTTTGCATAAATTGCTTTGGTTCCTATTTTCTGCTTACTGTACTATGGCTTAGTGACGCTTCCTTGGCTGTGATACCAGAGAGGGCCTTCTCTGTTGTGGCTTCTACTATGTGGATTGTCCTCCCCAACGAAATTAGGCAAGCTATCAACTTTGTCTGTTTCTGTTGTTTGTTCTGTTTATTCAGGCATTTTCCTGTTTATCTTCCTCATTGTTAATCTGTATTGCTGCCCCTGGCTTTTAATGAATGGTTTTATGGATTTTATAACATTTATCATTTTATTCGTTTAGCTACTGGTCTATTCTATTTATTGTTGCTGTGAAATACTTTGGTTTTTTAAAAAAGAACAAGTGGCATATGAACGTTTGGAAATAATTATAATTGCATTATAATTATTTCCAAACATTCATATGCCACTTGTCCTTATAAATATAATAATTGCATTATAATTATATTTAGCATCCCTAACTGATTTCTTTTAACCAAATCACTACACTCCTCTTTATCTATTTACACACACCCACACAGAGACACCCCCCCAAGATATTCTGAGTTCTTTTGTCTGTCTAAGTTGTGCTGTCACTCAGTGATTCTGCTTCTTCAGACTCAAGGTGGTATCTTTCTTGCCTTTTATCTATGACACCCTATCTGTGCCAAATCCTCATCAAGGAAGCCTACATGACACCTAGATTTTTTTTTCAGGTGATAGATGCTATGGTGGTCTTAATCTTTTAAAGTATTTCAGGTCCGTAAAAGCTTATTAACTGCTCTGTGTTATCTGACATTTTTATTAGATGGATTTATTACCTTCTGCTTCTAGACCACTCTGGAACAAAAACTAGCAAAGGGTGGTATATAAATATTTTCAACAGAGAAAAAATATGCACTCTGCTCAGAAAAAAAATCCACAGAGATTTTTTACTACAGAGTGCTGAGCCTGATATGGCAAAATAAATTTCATTTTTGTAGCTGAATCAGCCATAGTACCCTTCCCTTGAGAGGCAGTATGATGCTTTGAGCCCACCGAGGGAGAACTACAGGCACCTCTTATGCCCATGGAATGAAGCAACAGCTTTCTCATGGTCAAACATCTGGAGAGAACCCTTTGAGATCTACTGATCCAAGTTAACTTTAACAGTTACTGTTTTACAAAGTGCATGATCATTATTTGAAATAGTAGGATGGGGCAGGTGGCTATACAATCTTCACTATTTTTAAGTGTTTTCTAAACAAAGAGCTTTGGAGAAGCTTATTTCCTCCTTATTCCTCAAATAGTGAATACAAATTAGGAGACACTGCTTAGATGGCTGCAGTGATAAATACTGGTTTACAGATCCTCACATCACATCCAAGATGGGCAAAGATGTAGATTATTATATAGTACTACACTCCACTAACAGACAAGCAAATATTTCAACATATTATGATGCACTTCAGTTCTGACAATTTAAATCATTATTCAGAGAAACTGACCTTAGTAAAAGTATCAAATCTAAGCTCTCCTACATGCGTAGGGTTGCCAAGTAAAACAAGGAACAGGGCTCATGTCCCTTTAATGGCTGTGAAGAAGAGAGAAATTCAGCAAGCAACACCAGCAGAGTTTCCATCTTCTACACAACCATTAAAGGGACAGGAATCCCATCCCTTATTTCACCTGGCAAACCTACATGTGTCACAATCAAAATCCACCCTGCTCTTCCCTCTTCATTACATACCTGACATTCATAAAGTTTCTTCCGTCCCTTTTTAGCACCAGCCCCTGATTGGCACACTGTCAGGTGACATTTGAGTGTGCTGTTCCGGGCAAAACACTCGTGGCAGTTTGGACACTCAAATGGTTTTTCACCTAGCAAAGCAAATAGAGGTATTTATGGAAAATGCAAAATCTGCTCACCTTTGACTTCTACTTCTTATCAGTGTACCTGATTTAAATGGGATAATACAGCTCTCTCATCACTGAACTTCATTTATTTATCCAGGTGTCACAAAGTAAAAGAATCAGCTTAGTTTAAGGACTAGTATGTAAGGGTAAGATCCATTGATGCAGAGCCCTATTCAGGCATTTAAAAAAGTATGTTTACAGTACTCAACATGCAAGGAGGGGGTGGTATGTTCAGCCCACACCCTCTGCTGTCATTTCTGCTGCCTTCCTATCTGCAGAGGGCAATTTTCTGAATCAGAGAGCTCTGCTACCCATGTTGGCTTTCCATGAGATCTGAAATTCTACAAAATTATCATTCTAAATTTTGTCCAGCTTCCCTGGACAATAGTAATTTTCCTCTTCAGTCTGCTGCCCTTCATATGTTAGCCGTGCATTGTTTTCATCCTTCCCTTATGGGGTGCCATTCTTCCTTACTGCTGGCAGGAGCAATGGATTCCAAATTTGTGTTCAGTTCCAAAATACATTTACACCATCTATTGACACTGAGCATGATTTATAATGTCTTTTAACAAATCTTTTTTTGTGTGTCCAAAATTGTGCATGGTTTCCATTCATCCATGGGATGCCTCTTAATTAATGGAGCACTGGTGGGGAACATCCTCAAACTACCATTGGACACCAAGTACATAAAAATAAAGATTCTTCAAATACTCTTGATAACAAAAAGCAATTTTTTTTCAAAGTTATCTATTCATTTTTCATGTATGCAGCAACTAAAAGGAGAAAGCAGAGTAGCTTGCTATGTGGAATCTGGCTTCTGACAGTGAAGATGGCAAACCGCTCCATCTCAGCTACACATTTTTAAAAGACATAACTTGATTTCGAAGTCCTCAAGGTTTAAGGGAAAGTATAAAATCCTTCAGCCCTTTTGGATAACAAAGTGAGTCTTGAGTACAGAATTCAGACATTCATGGCAACTATGACATTGCAAATTGGATTATTATTCATTACTGCTATGTGAAAGATCATCCTACTCTATTAGACTTTGATAGTGATGCACAAATCAAGACCTAAATTGTCTGACAGCCTGTACAATTCAGCGGTCAGATCGTTGTAGCTAGACCACATTGCTTTTTGTGAAACTTTTTATATATATATATATATATTTAGTTATTTAAGCTTACAGAATAACAATCAAGATTCTTCTCATACCAAATTACAATTACAATTACAATCACAGCAAATTTCTCTCCCTCCTTCTCCCTCTGACTTCCCCTAATTTACTAGCTTGAAACTTTTCTCACACTTACTAGACTTTTAAATTCCCTCCTTTCTATAATTAAACATACATCGATCTAAGTTTCATATGATTTATCTGACTTTTTCAAAATTCCATTATAATTTGCCCTTCCTCTGCCCGTTATCATTACCTTATTTCTCTTTTCCCTCAGTGTATCTGCATAATTAATCTTTTCCACTTTCTAAATTAACTGTCATATTTCCCCGTTTTTCCAAATATTCCGCTACTAGCTTCCATTCTTTATTCGTCTCCGTTATTTTCCTCCCACTTATCACTTGAGTCAGCTTATCATTATCTTGCATCTCTCTCAGTTTATCAAGCCATCCTTCAACCTCCCGAGCCTCTTTCTTCTTCCACTGGGCCGCTATTTTAAGTCTAGCTGCCGTTACCACGTACAACAAAACCCTCCAGACTTCTTTTTCAACTTGCCTCTCTAGTCCCGAAATTATATTTAAGAGATAAAGTTTTGGGTCCATGCTAAAATTCACTTTTATCATCTTCTGTATTATCCTGTGTACTTTTACCCAGAATTTTTTAATAATTGGGCACCCCCACCACATATGATATAGTGACCCTATCTCTTTTTCACACCTCCAGCACTTCTTATTTTCCAGTTTATAGATCTTACTTACCCTTGCTGGTGTGAGGTACCACCTATTGGCAATCTTAAAGTAGTTTCCTTTCAGATCTTGGCTTGCCGTAAACCGATTTGTCCTATTCCAGGCATTCTCCCATTCATCTAGACTGATTACATCGCCAATATCTTTTGCCCATTTTATCATTGAATCTTTTATCAGTTCTTTCTCCAATTCTCTCAGCAACAATATATTATAAAATTTTGTTATTTTACCCTTATCTGTGGCCCAAACTATTTTATCAATTTCATTCTGTTCTTTCACAAAGCCATATTGGACTTTATCTTCTTTAAATTTACCCTCTATTTGAAGGTATCTGAACCAGTTTATCCTGAGACCCTGTTGTTGTAATTCCTCTTTCGTAAGTAACCTATATTCCTTTTCATTTATCCAATTTATCAACCCTTTATATTTAACCCATTCCTCTTCTTTTGTCCATCTGGCTTGAAATGCCTCGACCGGAGACAGCCACATTGGGATACCATTATAAAAATTCTGTTTTACATTCTCCCAGATCTTCAACAAAGGTCCCCTCACTGTATGGTTTCTAAATTCCTTATTTATTTTTACTTTCTCATACCACACATATGAGTGAATGCCTAATTTAATGTCACAACATTCCAGATTTAAGAGCCTCGAATTTTCCAATTTGATCCAGTCACAAATCCATTTTAGTCCGCAAGCCATGTAATACACTCTAAGATTACTCTGGTTTCTCTTCAGATCGTATAAATCTTTCGCTTTTTGTGAAACTTTTGAGGCTCTTGCTTTAGCAACTAAAAAATCAGGAGCAAGAGAGCTCAATTAATCAGCATTTATCTGGGATTTTGCAAGCTGCTCAGATTGTCCTGAACACTATGCCATGTATGCTTGCAGCTTTCTCCTATAAGAAAATTCATACTTGTGCGATGAAATTAGGCACATATATAGTTGTCCTTTAAAGAGAACATTTCAAGTATAAACCAGAACTAAAGACATATTTACAGAACAAGACATACGGCTGGGGTGGGTGAATTTGAATGGTTCAAATTCCTTAGTGTCGATACTACAGAGATTTTTCCACCTAGCCCTCTCCATTTTTCTTCCTCAAGTCCAAACAGAAACAGAACCAATGTCATCAAGCATATACAGTTGTCCCTTCATATTTGCTGGGGTTTGGTTCCAGGACGCCCATGGATACCAAAATCCATGAATACTCAAGTCCCATTATATGCAATGGCATAGCAAAATGGTGTCCCTTATATAAGATGGCAAAATCAAGGTTTGCTTTTTGGATTATTTTTTAAAGAATATTTTCAAGTCGTGAATACTTAAATCCATGGATACCGAATCCGTGGATATAGAGGACAACTGAATTCATTTAAGAAATGTCTTCTTTAGTAATGACAGCCAGTGTAAACCAGGAACTAGTTAGATCTGATGTATAATTCCCACCGAGCCAGAAAACATACTGTGTGACTTGCGTTAGCCACACTGAGGGGAATCATGCATCTCTCCAAATGTTGCTGGGCTGCAGCTCCCAGCATTCTTCACCACTGACTATGTTGGCTAGATCTGCAGTGCAGCAACATCTGGAGGGTTGCATGATTCCTAACCCTGCACTAGAAAGAGAGGACTTGCTCATCAGCGTGGACCACGACCCTCCTGAATACCTTCCCATCAGATATGATTAGCTACAGAGAAAGCCAATTTTAAGAGAGCATTAAAGATATATTTGGTCTGTTAGGCTTTTAAGAGAGAAGATTTTGTGCTACTTGCTGATCTTAACTATTTGTGCTTGCATTAATTGGCTTATATTGAAGAACTGTTTAAATTTACAGTATCTTCCTCTCACTTGCAGGGAGTTTTAGATAAGAAAGAGCTGGCATTTCTCTTACTGGTTCTGTCAAGCTAAAATCCAACACTGCCCTAGCACAACATTGTTGTGTTATAGGATGTTTGAAAATCCCAAATGCCTCTGGGAACAGATTTTAAGGGTGCTGAGAGTGAGGGAGGGGAAGCCTTGCTTCATTTTTCTGCTGGCACAATGGCTTCTATAAAGAGAACACCACTGCAAATAAGAATTCAAATCTTTTTCAGAATAATTATGAAAAAAATTGGAAAGAGATCAAGTCAGATTTGACAAGATGGTCAAAATCAAACTTGTTCTTAATGGGAAGAATCTCTACTGTAAAAATGAATGTCCTCCCAAAGCTGCTCTTTTTGTTTCAGACTCTACCAATTATAACAAATGACCAGCCATTTAAACTCTAGCAAAAGAACTTGACTAATTTCATCTGGGCTGGTAAAAGACCTAGCATTAAAATGAAACTATTACAGATTTGATGGAGAGAGGAGGATTGCGGCTACCGAACCTGAAAATCTATTATACTGTTTGTTGTCCTGACTGGATAAAAGATTGGATTAGATCAGAAAATAGAAGCCTACTACATTTGGAAGGAATAGATAACATATTTGGATTTCATGCGTACTTATTTTATGACAAACTGAAGATAAACAGAGACTTTAATAATCACATCATAAAAAATCTTAGATCCAAGTCTGGGAGAAATATAAATTATTAATTTATATTCCCCATGTTTCCCATGACATTCTTGCAAACAAGCTTGTAAAATGTGGGCTAGACAAGTTAATTGTTAAATGGATTTGTAATTGGCTGACTGGCCGAACATGGCTCAGCAGTGGCTCCTCTTCATCTTGGAAAGATGTGACCAGTGGGGTGCCACAGGGTTCGGTCCTGGGTCCAGTGCTATTCAACATCTTTATCAATGACTTGGATGATGGAATTAGGGGCATACTTACCAAATTTGCAGATGACACTACATTAGGAGTAGCAGCTAATACCCTAGAGGACAGGATCAAAATTCAAAATGACCTGGATAGACTGGAGAGCTGGGCCAAAGCTAACAAAATGAAATTCAATACGGAGAAATGTAAGGTACTGCACTTAGGGCAGAAAAACAAAATGCATAGATACAGGATGGGGGAGACCTGGCTGAACGAGACTACGTGCGAAAGGGATCTAGGAGTCCTAGTAGACCACAAGTTGAGCATGAGTTAACTGTGTGATGCGGCAGCTAAAAAGGCCAATGCGATTTTGGGCTGCATCAATAGAAGTATAGTGTCTAGGTCAAGGGAAATCATAGTGCCACTCTATTCTGCCTTGGTCAGGCCTCACCTAGAATACTGTGTGCAGTTCTGGGCACCACAATTCAAAAAGGATATTGATAAACTGGAGCATGTCCAGAGGAGGGTGACTAAAATGGTGACATGTCTGGAAACCATGCCTTATGAGAAAAGACTTAGGGAGCTGGGTATGTTTAGCCTGGAAAAAAAGACAGTTAAGGCGTGATATGATAGCCTTGTTTAAGTATTTGAAGGGGTGTCACACTGAGGATGGAGCAAGCTTGTTTTCTGCTGCTCCAGAGACTAGAACACAGAACAAAGGATGCAAGCTCCAGGAACAGAGATTCCACCTCAACATTAGGAGGAACTTTCTGACAGTAAGAACTGTTCAGCAGTGGAACACACTCCCTCGGAGCGTGGTGGGGTCTCCTTCCTTGGAGGTCTTTAAACAGAGGCTGGATGGCCATCTGTCAGGGATGCTTTGATTGTGATTCCTGCGTGGCAGGGAGTTGGACTAGATGGCCCTTGTGGTCTCTTCCAACTCTACAATTCTATGACTCTATGATTAATCTCTAATAAATACCCAGCTGGGTTTCAATTCATGAAGCTTTTCATCGGAATGAGGATATCTTCAATGACAGATGGATGGCATATGAGGATATACTGAAAAATGAAAAAGGGCAATATGTAATGAAATCTGTAGAAGAAATGAGAAAGGAAGGGGTACAATGTAATTGGTTTTTACATAAACAACTTAAGGAGAGATTCAGAATGGATGAGAAACTTTTTATGGTAGATTTTGAAGATTCTGAACTCCATCTCTTGTTAAAGAAAGAAAATGACAAACTAATTTCCAAACTTTACAAAACATTTTGAAATATGACATGGAGCAAGAAGCTGTCAAAGAATGTATGGTTAAATGGGCAAAGGATGTAAAATCCACAATAAGAATGGATGAGTGGGAATTAACTTGGAAAAAAAGATTAAAATATACCCTGTGTTATGATTTGAAAGAAACCTATTATAAAATGCAGTATCGATGGTACATGACCCCACATAAAATAGCAAAAATGTATAAAAAATCAAGTAGTAACTGTTGGAAATGCTTAAGAGAAAACAGGGAGTCACTTATCATATGTGGTTGGAGTGCCCCAAAGCAAAGAAATATTGGTCACAAATCCAAAAAGCTATTTCAGACATATTGAAATGTAAGATTGAGAAAAATCCAAAAATATTTTTGTTAGGTATGGTTGACGATATTCTGGAAAAAAGATATGGTAAAATTATCTTTTATATTACAGTAGCAGCGAGAACGATTTTTGCTAGAAAATGGAAAGAAGAAATCCCGGACATATCAGATTGGTTACTTAAGCTTTATGATTATATGGTGATGGATAAAATTATCTGTTTGATTAGGAATCAAACAACAGACAGTTTCAAAAAAGAATGGAAGGTGGTCCTAGACTACTATAAAAAAATATAGTAGCGGGGAATGACAGTTGTAAACAGATTTAATTAAGAAACCGAATAAGAAGACTAAATAGCAAGTTGTCAGATACTTAATTTATAAAACTATCAATTGTACGAATGTTAAAAAGACAAACCATACAGAAGAGCCAGGAATAACTAACGGATGCTTAAAAGGGTTATGCTTATGATAACATAAATATTTCATGCAGCAGCTAGGAGCCTATTACGTCTATATGTGTTTTTATTTGAGGAATTGTAGATAGCAAATGTCTTGTCTAACTTTGTTTTGTATGTGTTAATTTTGTTCAGTTTCCTTTTTTTATTGTCTTGATTGTCTGAATAAATATATTTTTTTAAAAAAAGAGTATACTACTGCTGAATTCTGGCCACAAATCTCAGGACAAGTAGCTGAGTTTCACAGGTCTATCTTAAATGGTTACTGAATTATTTACAATTTTAAAAAGATTAAGGTCTCAATGTTAAATAGATGATTTAATATTTACTTAATATGAATGTATAACCTGGTTAATTAATGTAACGTTAGTTTCAACAAACAAGCATCAACAACTACTGTTTGCTTTTGTCTCGATTGAAACTAACCATTGTTAATGTTAACCCTTATTTGTTACTCTGGTCAACACAACAAACCACAATTCTCCAAAAACAGCAGCTTTCCACACAGAGGCCTTGTTCCTTCTTCCACGTGGGAAGAGTAGCGGGGAAAGAATCCTAGGAGCACAAGGTTTACGTTAATCCACTTCTGCTCATGCAGGTAACACTAAATTTAGGCTACACAGAGATCCACTAATCTTAGCCACTGAAGTGAGGTACAAATCACACAAAGATTAGCTAACTCACATCTAGAAGGAGGAAATTGTAGTTACCTGTGTGTTTTCGAAGATGTTCTTTAAAATGTCCAAAGTGGTCAAACTGTTTATCACAGTACTGGCAGACATGTATTTTTTTGCCAGATCTTTGTTTCTTGTTAGCACCACTTTCATCAAGGTGGTAACAGGTAAGGTGCTGTTTCAATGCACTCTCACGCAAGTACCTTTTGTTGCATATTTCACACTTGTAACTTTCTGTAGAGTGTGTTTTCATGTGTTCTTTAAAGTGGTAAAACAGTTTAAATGTACGGTTACACTTTTCACAGTGGAAAAGGTTGTTGACATGCGAGAGCTGAAGTTCCATGATCTCAATGCCTTCTACCTGTTTGCCTGTTGGATCAGATATGTTGTCACATTCCTCTTGAATTTCATTATTTCTTTCCCCATGGCGGAACTTGCTGGTTATATCTGCCAGAAGAGCCAAAGCAGACTCATCTGATGTACCTGTGGTCTGTATATACTTTATGGACTGTTCAGCAGAAGCTACCTCCTCAAGCGCCTCAATGTTATTTTCTTCCACATCAATAGCCCCCTCAGAAATCTCCACCTCAATTTCAACAGGCTCAGATTCTGCACAGGGCAATGTTTCTGTAATGACATTGGAGGTTTCTGCTATCTTTCTCTTTTTGGCTTTACTTTTATCTTGTGCCTGATTTGATTCATGTGGCAAAGAATTTTCTTTGTTCCTAGAAAACCATGAAAGCCACAGTAAGCATTTTTTTAAAAAAAATACACAAAAACATGGCTAAAAATGTTGGGCTAAAACAAGATGACCTGCTGGCAAGAATTTACGTTCCCTCAAACAGGGATTTGGACAAAGAGCATCATCCTGGGACCAGCTCCTTCTCTTATTTTGTTTTTTCTTACAAATAAATTATACACAGCTAAGGCTGAAGTATACACTTGAACCAAGGTGTAGAAATGCGAATCACACAAACACGTATCTTTAGGAAGGAGGATTGGCTATGGCCTCATCAGTGGTAAACCCAGGTTTCAATATAGGGAGGGGGGGTTACTGGGTTGCCTTGGTCACTGAGGGGACCTTGGAGGACTATACCCCTTGGGGAAAAAAAGGTTGTTTTTGCTCCCAAATGTCCTCCAGTGCCCCCTAGAGCGTGGGGGCAATTTCAGCACTTTTTTGGGCTATTGTTTATAACTTCCTATTAAGTCACTTCTGGGCCTAAATTCAGGGGAAGGGCTTGTGAGCCCATAAAAGGGCCCTGAAGATCATCTCACAGGCCACTCACCTTCTCCATGCCTGCACTGTGGTGGAAAGGCCACTGGACTATCAGGAACACAGAATCTCCCCCTTTTAAAACTAGAATCTTGAGATCCACCAATTGGAATGGTCTGAACCTATTCACTGGTTTTGAGTATCAGAACTTGAGTCACCCCTCCCCCCAAGCTTTACTGAAACAGATGGTTATCCAATATACTAAATATAAGATAATTATTCCAATTCAAATACAGACAGTTTTGTTTAATGAAAATGGATGCCACCAGTCTGACATACAAGGCTATTTGCTGTGTTCACCAAACTTGTTGCAGTTAATACATTAACCATCAGGTCTTTCATACACTTATCCTCAAATTCTTGCAGGCAGTTTAACAGCACTGACACACTCTCAAAAGGTATTATGATACTTGTTATAATATGTACATAAAGACAAGCACTCTCCCAGTAAATATGAACTGGGTAAATCCAATAAAAATAAAAACAAGAACAGATAACTAAATAGCCATATTTCCAGCACCCAGGACTCTTGGATTTATATAAAAGAGTGTCTGGAATTAAGCAAGTTTTATTCCAGGAAATGTGCTACCAGAACTGAAGGGAGCTCACAGTCCTTTTAAACAAAAATCCTGGTTACTCTTAAGTTTTATTTCAGCAACATAATTTAGAGACATGGGTCATGTGTGAGTAATTCTGTAACTATTAGGATTAAAACACAATCAGAAATCCTCAAATCACTCTACTAGATCTACTCGTACAGCAGGTCCTTCCGATCTGCAGAGGTTTAGTTCCGGGATCCCACATGGATGTCAAAAACATAGATGATTGCACCCCATATTAAATGGTGGCAATGTGCACGCAGACACATCACCGTGTCTGTGTACACGTCCACTTCCTTTTAACGATAGGATGTGATGATCTGTGGTCACTCAAAATCATGGATCTGGAGCCCGGAGATCAGGAGGCCCCTCTGTCATCTAGATGTGCCTCTGCCCATCCCTGGATTACAGAACTACCATCTTTCAGAAAGACTTCAAAAGCTTAATATAGTCTTCATAATCTTGGAAAGTAAATGAGATGGGAAACCTCAGACTGGAGCACCATAAATTCATGTGGATGATTCTCAGATGCCTTCCTAATACACAGCCCTGTGAAAAATCACACTTACCTGATTTCGAGTGCCTTAATGGCTTCCAACATCTGAAGATACTCAGCTGCTTTCCAAACATCATTTGCTTCCTCTTCCCCCTGAACCATGAGCTTGGCTGTGTACGTAAACTCAATTAAGTGACGAAATGCCATGTTACTTACACCTGAAGGCAAGAGACAAAGTGAAACTTAGCACTGACTCTTATACTTTACACACATATTTTGTTGAGAGATATCTAGGTACTTCTTTCTTAAGAGTTACCCCACAGGACAAGGACCAATTCCAGCATTCTGCCCGCATCAGTGTCTAGCCAGAATATGGTGTTCCCTGTTATCTGTTCCCAGAAAATGACAACCAGAGGTACACCCATCTCTAAACAAAGGAGCTTCTATTTAGCTATTTACATCACCAGAACACAAAGTGAGAACACTCCCTGCCCCAGTGATGATCTAGAACAGATGTAGGCTGACTAGTGTTGTAAGATTCACTTGGCATTTAACTATAACCAATTAATTTTGAACTTAATAACAGATGACAAAATTAATCTTGGTCAAGCACACCTTTTGTTTAAGCAAGTAAGAAGCATCTCTTCTGTTATCTGCAACCAGCAGGTATTAACAGCAATGTTACTAGTAATACTAACCTTTCCGAGCTCTGAAGAGAATGCTACCCCATCTAAAACAGGATGAATCATTGACATTACATGTATGCAAAAAGTATACTTTCCAAAAGAGTAAACATGTGCTCCAATTCAGCATGGAACTGGAGACAGGGAACAGGGATCATCCTTGCAGTTTGGCTTAACTGTGGAGACTCTGTATGCTCCCAAAGCCCAGTATACAGCTAGGACACTTGTGCTTATTCATTATTGTTGTTTTGGGAACAAAGCAGGAGAACGGATCCCTGACTTCCTTTGGGTGAAGTGCAGACCCTTGCCAACCTCACATTTTGTTGATTACCAAGAACACTCAAATTCTGTGGGCTCACATACACATATATTAACACCACTCCACTTCGGTGCACATCCCAAGGAATGTGAACAAGGAGTACCTGACATTTCATGCAGCAATATGTCACACATCAAACCAGAAACTCAGCAATTTATCTCACAATCCCAGTCCCTGTTAAAAACGGGTACACCACTAAAGCACAGTAGGACCCCCGTATCTGCTGGGGATAGGTTCTGCGGGGGGGGGGGGCGGGGCGTGGATACCGAAAATCATGGATAATAGCAACGCCATTGAAAATAATGGAACTTCCAGTTTAAAATGCCACAGAGTTGCCTTGAAGGACCTAGAAAATGGCTAGAGAGGACACATTTTCTAGGAAGACTCTATGGTAGATGTGCTGTTGCATGTCCCGTGGATAACTGAATCAGTGGATATGGGGGTTCTATTGTAGACATGACAATCTTTCCCTAGCTCTTCTCTTAGAAGAGTTTTAGATCCAGCTGCTGTCAACAAATTACCTTCTATTTCTACTAGAGGCTCCTGAGTGAAGTCTTGGAAGAATTTATAGAAAAACTGGCTGCAAGCAGCAAGAACTGCTTTATGGGCTTTAAAATGGTGACCTAGAAGGAAAAGAATGAACAACATATTAAATCACGTGTTAAATATTAATGGAACTACATATTAGATTACATGTGCTATATATTAATGCTTGACAGAATGAAAAACAAATGGAACACAGTGCATTAACAAGACCAGCAACAATTTACTGTGTATTCCCCAACCCCATATCAATTTGGTGCAATTGACTATCAACATATTATTTTTGCTTTCCACCAAAACACCCTGAGAGAGGTGCCTTTTGCTGTAGGAGCAGCAGCATTAGAGAGGGACTGGCACTTCCAGCAAAAGCAGTGTTAAAAAACAACCCTTGGCTTGTAGAGAAACTCTACAACTTTGTTTTGAAGATAATAATCACATTCTACCATTCAGATAAAAACCCTCCTGCTATTCTTCAACAGATTTCCCCCCAAATTTCAGACTGGTAGGTGCCCAACATCAGTGAATATGAACTTGAGAAAACATTGTGGGTATTCCAAACACTTCTCCCATTGGAAAAGTTTCAGCAATCAATCTGGCTGCCAGGTTTTGAACAAACTAAAGTTTCCGAACTTTAGCCCAAGGTACAGCGCATTGCCAAAATCCAACCTTGAGGTTACCAGTGCATGCACTATCACCTTTCTATCCGCCAGGAATCTGCTCTAGGAAGTGGGAGCAGCTGGAGTAACAGACAAAACTGATAATAGGTATTTCTGGCCACTGCATCTATCTGAGCTGTCATTTGAAGTAACAAGTTGAGGCTCCCAGGTTGTAAACACAGCCATTGGGGGGGGGTAACCCCATCCAGGACTGGCTGACACACCTCCAAATTCAGGTTAGGACACTTGACAATAAGCACTTCTGTCTTGTCTGGATTCAGCTTCAGTTTGTTTTTCCTATCCAACCCATTACCTCCTCTAGGCATTCATTCAGAGGAGACACACTATTCTTAACTGAGGCTGTTTTTGAAGGCATGGAGAAGTATATTTGGGTGTCATCAGCTTAGCTCACCATCTAAATGTCACACATGACACACAAAAAAGTGCAATGGAGAGTTTAGCAGAGTTTAGCATATCTGGTGGAATGGCTGCTGGATGCTGGTTGAGCGAGACCCAAAGGCAGCTGGTCTCAGCCACTGAGACCTACTGCCTTTGGTCTCATTCAACTACCATCCAGCAGATTAGCTAAACCATTAAATAACAAAGTAAGCTATTTGTTGTTGTTGTGTGCCTGCAAATCGTTTCCAACATATGGACCACCCTAAGGTGAACCTGTGTGCCTAAATACTCTAAAGGCACCAGATTCAATCTCATCTTAGAAACTAAGTAGGGTCATCCATGGTTAGTCTTTGGATGTGAGACCACCAATGAATACCAGACACTGTAGACTAGATTTCAACAGAAAGCACTGGCAGAACCACTTCTGAGTATTCTGTGCCTAAGAAAACACCTTAACTTGACAGGCAATTTGAAGTACATACACACAAGGTGAACCTATCGTGGGGTTTTCTTGGCAAGACTTTTCAAAAGAGGGTTGCCTTCCTCTGATGCTGAGAGAGTAAGCTATATGTTATGTTTAATACTTAATATCACAATTTTAACAGATACACAGGCAGTGAAATAGCTTTGTCATTCCATACTTCAAACATAAAATACAATGCAAAAGCAGTATCCTTGGACTATTCCACACCCACCAAGACCAGCTGCCTTTGGGTCTCACTCAACTACCACCCAGCAGCCGTTCCAGCAGATTAGCTAAACCACCATTTTCATTGGCTTGGTCTTTATAGGAGCAGCAACTTTTTTTCCTTTTTCTTCCCTTCTCCATCCCACTTCCTTGTATGTCACATCTGACATTTAGATTGTGAGTCTGGAGCCAAGAACTGTCATGTTACTTATCTTTATAAGCCACTCTGGGAGTAAAGGATGTGTTATAAATGCTTTAAATAAACAAGTAGTGGACAGTTGCAAACATACAAACATTCAAGCATTTGTCTTAGTTTCTCAGGCATCCTACAATTCAGACCTTATTGTCTCTATTATGCATTGCCTGAACGAATGCACATGAATTCTTTCTTCCTGCAGAATGAAGTCACATGTTAGCAATTCTTGAGTGTAGAAGTAAAGTAAGTATGGTATATACTGGCCACAAGCCCCATCAGATAGCCACTTCTACCCATGCAAGGGCACCAACACAGAAAGGTTGGTTTAGGTCAAATAAGATACCGTATATTCCAGCGTATAAGACGACTTTTGAGCACTCAAAAGTGCCCTCCAAAATTGACAGTCGTCCTATACGCCGGATACACTTTGCTTCGCCCACCTGCCTATCTCCTGCCTCTTCGCAAACGGAGCGAAGAGGCAGGAGATGGGGCAGGGGGGTGAAGCAAAGTGTTTTGCAGATCATTCGCCCCCCTCCTCTGCCTTCTCCCCCTTTGGGGAGCAACGGAAGACAGAGGAGGGGGGCGAACATTGCGGTTTGCCGCAGCCGCCGCTGGATCGCTTCTGCAGAGGCCGAGGCAAACCCGCGATTCGCCCCCTCTCCCCACTTTCCTGGAAGGTGGGGAGAAGGGGCGAACGTGCCCCGTTTGGCCGCACAGCCTGCGGATCCCCCTCCTGCACTCCCTCCTGGAAGGGAGCGCAGGAGGGGCATGCAGAGGCTGCGCAGCCAAACCCGCGATTCGCCCCTTCTCCCAACCTTCCTGGAAGGTGGGGAGAAGGGGCAAACATGCCCCGTTTGGCCGCACAGCCTCCGGATCCCCCTCCTGCGCTCTCTCCTGGAAGGGAGCGCAGGAGGGGCATGCAGAGGCTATGCGGCCAAACCCGTGATTCGCCCCTTCTCTCCACCTTCCTGGAAGGTGGGGAGAAGGGGCGAACGTGCCCCGTTTGGCCGCACAGCCTCCGGATCCCCCTCCTGCGCTCCCTCCTGGAAGGGAGCGCAGGAGGGGGATCCGGAGGCTATGCGGCCAAACCCGCGATTCGCCCCTTCTCCCCACCTTCCTGGAAGGTGGGGAGAAGGGGCGAACGTGCCCCTTTTGGGCGCACAGCCTCCGCATCCTCCTCCTGCGCTCCCTCCTGGAAGGGAGCGCAGGAGGGGCATGCGAGGGCTATGCGTTGGAAGAGGGGGGTCGTCTTATAGGGCGAATATATCACAAACTCTGCATTTTACCTTAAAAATTGGGGGGGGTCGTCTTATACGCCGGGTCGTCTTATACGCCGGAATATACGGTAGTAATACTGTTTTGCAACTGTTTTGTTCTGGCATTGTCAAACTAATCACCTTCCTCAACTTCAGAGATAGGTAAAGTGTGGCCCATAAGTGGCCTACAATCCCTAAGCCCTTTTTGCAGCTGAAGTCTCATACCCGAAGCCCCACAAAGGCCCCAAATGTTTTAATGGTTGGGGTAAAAACATCACCAGGAGTAATGTTGTTTTGAAACACCCCTAACTGTCCGGCCTCCCCGCAACAACAAGAAATGGGCCAGATAATGGAAGGGAGAACTGGAAATGAGTTTCTGGTCAATTTTTGGGTGCATTTTTGGCTGCTTTAGGGTTGAAATTAATGAGGAGAAAATTGGCCTCTGTCATGTCATATTTTATCTTCCCCTCACCACGTCCCTTCTTTTGGTCCCCTATTCAGCTGTAACTTAGGACAGAGATGGTATTGTTCGAGAGATATGAGGAGATTCAGGAGACAACATTTGTCTGAAGAGCAGGATACATATAATAAGATATGAACCAAACACATGTCAAAACATGCTCTTGGTGAACTGTAAGGCTTCTTATTAACTTTAATTGAGTACCTTTTTATAACTGCACACATTGTATAGCAGGAATTGATACAAATGATTGCTTATAAAACACTATAGTCTGAAGTGGAAGGGCATTTCTTCCCAAAGGAGTACTTTCCTGTGTCACCACTTTAAGTAAACCTGGAATTTACAGAAAACTTATATCTAAGTTTATTTTGACAAACCATTTTCAGTGTCAATTTTTTATTCTGGCAATAATTGGCACACACTATTTATTACATGGAACAGTATTAGATTGGAGTTAGATGGAAAACCAGCTTGAAGCCGCAAGAAAATATTTCAAATCTGATACAATACTATTTCAAGACAACCTCTTTAGACCTCACTGGTAGAAATCTCACCTGGACAGAATATACAAAAATACTGAACAATTCTGAGGAAGGGCACATCAATACAAGTGCTTGAGGAAGCTGAAGAGGGGAGATAATGGCCAGCAATATATTTACTGGGAAGAATATATAATAATTTTGTTGTTCTTCTCTCTTGATACAAGAGAAGATTTCAAGACACAGATTTCTTTTATTAAATGATTTAGTAAAAAATTTAACATTTCAATTGTGACTTAAAATTCTGCTTCAGAAATGTATAAAATAGATTACATTATCATAAATTTTAGCTGCACATGTCACAAAATAAGCTGAAAAGGTCATGCCTCCTACAATATCTGTGACTAATTTGTGCAGCCCAAACCTATGCAAAGTGACTTGGAATTAAGCCCACTTCCGTCCAGACAGAGGTAAATAACTGACCTAACATGGAACCAATAAGTGAAATGAACCAATTTTTTTTTCTATTTCAGCTGCTTAACAGAGCAATCTTACCAGGCCCCAAGGAGGAGGGGGAGGAGATCACATGTGGTAAAAACACTGACATTTACCAGACCAAGCTGTGGGAAGGATCACAGTTTCCCCTATTCTGTTGCTTCCAATGAAAGGACATTAATTACACTAGCTCTTGGGCAGGCAAACTCTTCCTATGCCTGACACACTCACTTCTAAGTTGCTCTATTTTTGGTAGCACCAGCAGTGTAGCACAACTGACAGGGAAGCCACAGTGGCTGAAAACTGCCACTGATCTAAGGAGGACCTGAGATGTGAACCCCCCCCCCCCCGTCTACTCATTGAGAGGGAGGCCTGGCCTCAGCCAAACCTACAGCAAACATAGATTGCCCCCCAAATCCTTCTATTTCAATTCAAATAAACTCACTTAAATCCACAGACTTTGTTTTAATTCTCCCAGAGATTAGGCAAATTATGGATTGTATGCATACATGAGACCAAGTCTGTACCACTTACATACCATCCACAATCAGAGTGATGTCTGTGAACTGGTCTTGCTCCCGTTGTTCATTCAATCTGTCCAAGATTACTTTGTAATGTTCTGGAAACTCCTGAATGCATTCCATTGTCTCTTCAGCTTCCATGGCTATTAGATTTGCCTAGGAAAGATCACCAGCCAGAATGAGACCTCCAAACATGACTAATTAGCATGGATATTTTCATGGATGTGGATATCCCCAGAGAAAGAAACATAACCTATGATAATGAGTAACATTAAAAAGTGCTCAATATTTCACCCATCATCTTGCAATGCTAACAGTTTCCCCCCTACAAAACCAGGGTGAAATGAAAAAGCAATCCAAAAATACAACTAAATTGAAAATCATATGAAAGTGAACATCCAGGAAGGAAGAGAGTTTCAGTGATACCAGAACCAAGGATGAAATAGTGGCAGTATGGAAAGGAGAAGACAAGGAGCAGGTTGTTGTTGGGGGGGGGGAGAGAAAAACTGTTTTAAAAGCTGTATTTTAGGGAGTTTTCATATTAGTTCTATGCCACAGGAATCTGAAAGATGTGAACTTTTCAGGATTTCAGATACACTGCAGAACAAGCTGGTTTTCATCCGCTCCATCAACTCTCAGGCTAAGAAGGGAACTAGCAAAAACTAAAGCAAAATGAGCTTTTTAAAAAACAAAAAAACACAGTCAATACATATCTAGATTGCCCAAAGCATGCACAAGGGAGCAGAGAAATAAAAGGAAGAGTCAAATTATGCATTTAGAGGTTTCAGCCTAATAGTTACCCCAATAGCTCAGACAATGGGTGAAACAGGTATTAGGGGTGAAAGCTAAGGAGGTGGCTGGCTAGGGGGAGACCATGCAAGGAAGGACAAATACAGCACTCCCACCCCTTGCACTCAGTCACATACACACACACACACACATATATACAGTTGTCCCTCCATATCCACGGATATGGTATCCATGGATTTAAGTATTCATGGCTTGAAAATATTCTTTAAAAAAATAATAATCACCTTGATTTTGCCATCTTATATAAGGGATGGGAGGGATGCTATACCATTGCTTATAATGGGACTTATGTATTCACGGATTTTGGTATCCACAAAAGGGGGTCCTGGAACCAAACCCCAGTGAATATGAAGGGACAACTGTTATATGCTTGATGACATTGGATCTGTTTCTGTCTCTGTCTGGACTTGAGGAAGAACATTTTTTTTAATTTTTATTTATTTATTTATTCCCTGCTCTTCAGCCACAAGGCTATCAGAGTGGCTTACAAATTGTTTTTAAGCATTAGCAATTTACACATCTACACTGCATTAAGCAGTTTCCAATGCGTGTTAGCTAAAAACGGAGAGGGCTAGGTGGGAAAAAATCTCTGTGGAATATGAATATGTGAATATGAAGGGACAACTATACACACATAGGGTGGTACAACAGGCGCTCCTCCTCCCCCATGGCGAAACCCCCCACCCCATGGGAATGTGAGCAGATATCCCACCTTGCCTCCATCTTGGAGCTACGCAGGCTTCCCAGGCGGTCTCCCATCCAGGCACTAGCCAGGCCCACGCCTGCTTAGCTTCAGCAACATGATCACAGCCACACGGTAGGAGATCCATGACTTCGGGTTTGGCAATAAATAAATAAAAACCCCCAATTTCATTTCTTATTTATTGGAGGGGGGTGAGGATGAAGGGTAAATAAAGGTAGCGCGCTGTCCAAAGTCTGAGAATCCTGTCTTCCTAGTTTAAGGAGAAACGGGCTAAACTGGGTCCCCTCTTTTGGAAGGGCTGCCTGAGGGATCCTGCCCCGTTTTGGGGGTCGCACGGGAGGCCCCCAGCCCTGTCTCTCTCTGCCTCTCTCTGTCTCTGGGTCCGGGCCGAGGGGGAAGAGCGGCCTCGCCTCGCCTCAGACCGACCCCCCAGCATTTGGTAGGTACGGAGCAAGCGGGCCTCTTACCTACCAAATGCTGGGGCGCCGTCTGCTGAGGGTCCTCCTCCTCCTCCTCCTCTCCGGCCGGCCGAGCAGCGCGCTCCCTGAATCAACTTCCTTCTCTCTCGCGAGAGCTGCGCCCATGCCATCGCGGGATTTGGAAAAAGCGACCACTGGATCCCGCGAGACTTTCACAAGCGGGATATCTCGCGGAAGGTGAACCTCTCGCGAGATTATGAGGCGCCCCCTCCTCTCTCTCTAGGCCTGTATCACGTGCTCCTGGTCAGTCTTGCGTTGGCTTTCAAGCTGCGTGGGAACCCTAGTTGTTAGTTAGGTGGTTGTAGGGTGGTATTAGCTGGGTTGATAGTTGGTAATAATGAATAGGTGGGGTGATAATAGGCTGCAAGGTTTTATTTATGTGTACAGTTGTCTCTTCATATTTGCTGGGGTTTGGTTCCAGGACACACACCCCTCCTGTGCATACCAAAATAATATAATAATAATAATAAGGGCACGTTTCTAGGATGGAGGACCATCGCCTCCCAAAAATAGTACTCTACGGTGAACTCGCCATGGGTCAGCGTAAGAGGGGCGCTCCAAAAAAGTGATACAAGGACCCCCTGAAACAACATCTCAGGCTCGGCCAAATTGATCACCAACAGTGGTCCGCCCTGGCCTCACATCAGGAGGCATGGAGACACACTATCCACAATGCTGCAGCCTTATTTGAGAACTCACGCCAAACAAGTCTTGAAGAGAAACGGCAACGCAGAAAGAATCACAACCTGAAAACATCACCCAAGGAGACCTTCTGCTGTGCTTTCTGCAACCAGACTTGTTTATCTCAGATTGGCCTTTTTAGTCATCAGCGTGCTTGTGGAAAGCGCGGGATGAGTCCTTCCTGAATCTTCGTTTGCGAAGAAAAGCGAGAGAGAGAGAGGGGGGGGGGTTTCCAGGACACCCCCCCTGTGGATACCAAAATAATAATAATAATATAATAATAATATATAATAATAAAACCTGTGAATACTCCTCAAGTCCCATTATATGCAATGGCATAGCAAAAGGGTGTCCCTTATATAATATGGCAAAATCAAGGTTTGCTTTTTGGATTATTTTTTTTTTTTTAAGAATATTTTCAAGCCATGAATACTTAAATCCATGGATACCAAATCCGTGGATATGGCAAGACAACTGTACAAGTATATGCAATTACAGTAGCTAGCATAAGGGTAGCCACTTAAAACTTTCGGTTTTAGACGGCAAAAAGAAATACTGTACAGTTGTCTCTTCATATTTGCTGGGGTTTGGTTCCAGGACACCCCCCCCATGGATACTGAAATAATATATAATAATAATAATAATAATAATAATAATAGATCCCCTGTGGATACAAAAATTATAATATATAATAATATAAAATAATAAAACCCGTGAATACTCCTCAAGTCCCATTATATGCAATGGCATAGCAAAAGGGTGTCCCTTATATAATATGGCAAAATCAAGGTTTGCTTTTTGGATTATTATTTCAAGCCATGAATACTTAAATCCATGGATTCCAAATCCGTGGATATGGCAGGACAATTGTACAAGTATATTACTGCAATTACAGTAGCTAGCATAAGGGTAGCCGCTTAAAACTTTCGGTTTTAGACGGCAAAAAGAAATACAGTTGTCCCTTCATATTTGCTGGGGTTTGTCGTGGATACTAAAATCTGTGAATACTCAAGTCCCATGATATGCAATGGCATAGCAAAATAGTGTCCCTTATATAAAATGGCAAAATCAAAGTTTGCTTTTTGGATTATTATTGTTTAAAGAATATTTTCAAGTTGTGACTACTTAAATCCGTGGATACCAAATCTGTGGATACAGAGGGACAACTGTATATTACTTTATTTATTTTCTAAATTTCTATACTGCTTATCAGGGCCAAAGCATTCCCTAAGTGGTTTACAATGTAAACAATATTTTTTTAAAAATAATTAAGTATCAGCTATGGGTCCTAAGTACAGGGTAGACTGACTGTTTTATTGGTCAAATAGTAGTTTGATACCACCAAAGTGTATATAACTTTTAATAGCTAATAATAGCGATGGTGATTATTTGAATGCTAAGTAAGTACAGGTTGAGTCTCCCTTATCTGGAATTCCAAAATTTGAAATATTCTAAATCCAAAATTGTCCACATGAGTGGCAGGGTTAGTGACACCTTTGCTTTCTGTTGGTGCAATGTACAGTACACAAACTTGGCTTCATGCACAAAATTATTGAAAATATTGTGTACAAGGTATACAGTTCTCCCTTCATATTCGCTGGGGCTTTGTACCAGGACCCCCTGTGGATACCAAAATCCATGAATGCTCAAGTCCCATTATATGCAATGACACGGCAAAATAGTGCCCCTTATATAAGATGGCAAAATCAAAGTTTGCTTTTTGGATTATTATTTTTTAAAGGATATTTTCAAGCAGTGATTACTTAAATCCGTGGATATCAAATCCGTGGATATGGAGGGACAACTGTATATTATTTTATTTATTTTCTAAATTTCTATACTGCTTATCAGGGCCAAAGCATTCCCTAAGTGGTTTACAATGTAAACAATATTTTTTAAAAAATAATTAAGTATCAGCCATTAAATCCACTGCGGCCACAAACTTGTAGAAAGAAGCAGGAGAAAAAGTATTCCCTCACCCTCCAGTGGGAAGGTTTAATGAGTGGTGTAATTGCATTTTTATTATTAGGTGTTAGGATTTTAAATCTTGAGCAAAGTCTTGGGGCCCCATGGCAACAAAAGATATTTAAAGGAGGTCCCTGGTAAAGAAAATGTTAAGAACCACTGATGTAGACCAAATACATGAGCAACTTTCCCAGTTTGGAAAGGCTTGTTATAGGTGGAAGGCATTGCTGGCCACAAGCATTGCAAAAGGCACAGTAAATAAGGATTAAGTCAGCTTCGTCATTTAAAATAAGAAAGTGGACCACCCCACATCATACATCTCTAGAACCAAGAATGTTTCCTCTGTCAAAACAATAGTAATACCTGTCCTATCCAAAGCTGTATGCATGTACAGGGCACTGCCAAATGTACCAACCAAACCACTAATAGGAATATAGGTAGATAAGGAATAAGCTGTGGACCACTTCAAATCATACATCTGAAACTAGGAAGGAGTCCTCTATCATGTGGCCTTTGACCCCCCACCTGGCTCAAAGGTGTTTATATGTGCAGGGCTCTGCTAAGCATGCCTATCCAAACCAATCATACAAAACTAGATCATTGAAAGAACAATTACTAGTCAGCCTGTGTGTTTCCCAAACCTTAATTTTTCTCTGAATGTTGAGTGAAATGTGGCTTTGTGTTATTATCATCAAGTATTTTGTATAAATGTTGTTTTAAGTATGAAATAACAAAGAATGGCAGCCTTGCATGTTCTCTTGATGTAACATTAGCACACCGTTCATCATCTACACATACCTCCTCATCCACACTGTAGTTTGGAACATGCGTATAATTCTGGGATGAAGATGTTTCCTGCTATGTGTTGAGTGCATCATGCAGTTTACTTTCTGATTCAGATTGCTTTTAAAATAAAACAGTTTTTAAAATAAAACTTTTAAAATAGAACAGTTTTTAACCTTTATTGTAGGTTATAAATAGCACAAATGTAAGACTAAGTGAGCTTATTACTGCATAATTGTTACAGATGTCTGCAGCTGAATTAGGCTATGTCATGTACACTCTGAAGACCACTAACTAGGCAAAGTCAGATGATTTTGATAAGTCACAAGACAAATTTATGATTCCAAAAGTATTCTGAAGAGGGAAGTCAACCATAGATAACTGTGTAATCCTAAACCACCTAACAGAAAAACTTTTAAGAACATATCCAAACTGTTTCTATGGTGCTGTTGTGGATTTGAAAGCTGCATTTGACTCCATACTCAGCGGTAAGCTGTGGGCAAAACTAGCTGCCTCTTCAATTGATAAAAGATGGGTCTGTATAATTAGGAGGTTATATTCTAACACCTCTCCATTGATGCCCTCTTAAAATCATAGAATTGTAGAGTTGGAAGAGACCACGAGGGCCATCCAGTCCAACCCCCTGCCATGCAGGAAATCACGATCAAAGCATCTCTGACAGATGGCCATCCAGCCTCTGTTTAAAGACCTCCAAGGAAGGAGACCCCACCACGCTCCGAGGGAATGTGTTCCACTGCTGAACAGCTCTTACTGTCAAAAAGTTCCTCCTAATGTTGAGGTGGAATCTCTGTTCCTGGAGCTTGTCGTGAGAGAGGCTTGCGTACCCTAATGATGTTTTGAGCTATGCTGGCGGTGGCATAATAGCCACTGATAGGGACTCCCATGCCAGACAGGTCAAAACCGAAGGGTCTGTAGCGATAGGCGAGGGACAAAACAGCAGGTGTAAAGATGCACTGGAAGCCGCAGACCCAACCCTGCATGCAGGCGGTTTAGGACTTTGGTCGCTCGAGGCTGACCCAGGAGATGACAGTCTTGTTCGGCAGCACCCTGAATGACCAAGCAACCTTTTTAAAGAAGAGCACTGCTTGCTCCATATGGAGAGGGGCCTAGAAAAGGTGGCCTAACAAAAGCTCATCCCCATCTACCTGGTTGGCTAGCTGCAGCCAACGGGCATCTTCTGATGCGGTCAAACCAAGGCAAAAAAAACAAAGGCACACACCAGCCTCCAAAGTAGTAAATAAACTGATGCTTGCATGCTGGAACATCAGAACCATGCGAGACTCTGCAGATAGTAGACACCATCGGAATTCGAGGCCGATGATCGGGACAAGGAGAAATAGATTTGGGTGTCATCAGCGTACTGATAACACCCAACCCCATAACTCCGAATAATCTTACCCAGCAGCTTCATATAGATGTTAAATAGCATCAGGGACAGGATGGCGCCCTGTGGAACGCCACAAGTAATCTTTCTGTTGGAGCAGCTGTCCCCGAGCAGCACCCTTTGGGACCTGCCCAAGAGGAAGGACCGGAACCACTGGAGCGCAGTGCCTCCGATTCCTAACCCACTCAGGTGATTCAGGAGGATACTATGATCTATTGTATTGAAAGCCGCTGAGAAGTCTAGAAGCACCAACAGGGACACATTACCCCTGTCGATGCTTAGACACAGATCATTGGTCCAGGCAACCATGGCAGTCTCAACTCCAAATCCCATCCTGAAGCCAGTTTGATATGGGTCTAGATAATCAGTTTCATCCAAGACCACTTGGAGTTGAAGAGCAACTGCCCTCTCGATCACTTTGCTCAAGAATGGTAACATAGAAACCGGCCTATAGTTGTTCATGTCCAGGGGGTCCAGGGTGGGTTTTTTTCAGGAGCGGCCTAACTGCCACTTCCTTTAAACAGGATGAAACACACCCTTCCCTGAGGGATGCATTGATGATGTCCTTAAGGAACATCATCAAGGCATCCCCCCCCCGGATGGCCAGCCATGAAGGGCAAGGATCAAGAGGGCAGGTCATCTTCCTTACTCTACCAAGTAGTTTGTACATGTCCTCGGTATTCAGGGATTGAAATTGATCAAGTAAACCTACATCAACGGAGTTGCTGGACACCTCGTCAATTGTTTCTGTTTCTATCAAAATACTGGCATCTAAGTCGGCTCTTATCTGAGAGATTTTATCTGCAAAGTAGATGTTAAATGAGTCACAGCAGGCCGTTGTTGGGTTAAGCAATGGGTTCTGCGCAGGTATAACCTGCGTCGTCACCCTTACTACCTTAAACAGCTCTGCTGGATGGGACTCTGCAGACACAATACTTGCAGAGGAGAAGGATCTCTGCGCTGCATGTATTGCCTCTCGATAGGACCGAAGAAAGTTCCTATGACGAGTCCTGTCGGATAAGAGTCGAGTTTTCCGCCAGTTGCGCTCTAGTTGTTGTCCAACCCACTTCATTTTCCTAAGCTCTGAAGTATACCATGGCTTACAGTTAGGAGCGGGTTGGAAAGGACGCTTGGGAGCAATCGTGTCAATAGCCTTGGTAAGATAGGTGTTCCAAGTATTAACCAAAGCTTCAACAGGGTCACTGGCGTTACCAACCATTAAACCCTCCAAGGCTTTCTGGAATCCTAAATGGTTCCATTAGCCTTCAGGGGCAGACCATTCTAATGGGTCCACCATCCCCGGTGGGGCGGAAAGAGACTCTTAGTTCAGGTCTTGACCAGGAGATGATCTGTCCATGAGAATGTGGTGGTTTTAATAACTGCTGCCCACGGATATTCCTGTTCTGTACTGAAGACCGCATCGAGGGTATGACCCGCACAATGTGTGGGCCCGACGACCAATTGGGATAGGCCCATGTTTGTCATGGTTTCCATGAACTCCCGAGCCGCACCAGTCAGATTTGTCAAACTGGTCTCGAGTGGAATGTTGAAGTCGCCCAAAACTACAAGTCTGGGCGATTCCAACAGCAACTCTGAGATCAACTGTGTCAGCTCGGTTAGGGAGTCTGCTAGACAATGGAGTGGTCGGTATACTAGCAGAACCCCCAAACTATCCCTGGTCCTCAGGCTTAGGTACATACACTCAAAGTGGACTGTGTTTCGGACAGGTATCCTGGTCAAGGTCAAATTGTTCTTATAAACCAGAGCCACTCCGCCCCCCCCACCCACTTCCCCTCACCTGCTCACTGACAGAATAGCTGGCTGGAAGGGCCTGCGTCCACGTGACAGCGCTATCCTCTCCCAGCCAGGTTTCCGTGAAGCAAGCCAAGTTGGCATCCTCATCCAAAAGAAGATCGTAAATAACGTGAGTTTTTTTCTTAACTGACCTGGCATTGCAGAGGAACAAAATAAGGTTCTGTGGAATGGTTGGTACACTCTCCAATCCATTCCGGGAAACAGGTTAACTGAAGGTGGGATAGCTAACAAACAGCGATCCTGCCTTCTTTTATAATATCTGTTCACTCTGTTCTGACCATACCTCCCTTTCCCCAGCACAATTCCAATTTCCGCCCCTACTCCATCCTCGGCCTCAGCTGACTCCAGTTGCAGGCTTGGGTCTTCCTGGCTGGCTGGCTGGTGTTCCTGAGGGGTGGAGGAGTGAGTGGCTTAAAACGCCAGCCACTCTTGGCCACTCCCCCTCTCACTGCTGCCTTGCTCCTAGAAGTCCTCAGGGCCCTCTTGCAGCCTTCTTGCCCCGGTGGAGTGGGGAGAAGAGGCTGCTGCAGGCTTAGAGTTCTTCTGGCTGGCTGGTGTTCCTGAGGGGTGGGGGAGTGGCTTAAAACACCAGCCACTCCTGGCCATGCCCCCTCTCTCTGCTGCTCTGCTGCCAAAAGTCCTCAAGGGCCACTACAACCTTCTAGCCCGATGGAGTTGGGGAGAAGAGGCTGCTGCAGGCTTGGAGTCCTTCTGGCTGGCTGGCTTTATAAAATTGTCTAGGTTATTTAGGAGATGACTATCCTGGGTCAGATAAGGGGTATCTCATTTACTCACAGGTCCTTAAAGCAGGCTTATAATGAAGGCTACCTTGTGCGTATCATTAGGAAAGTCCTCTGGCCAAATTTTGAAATGCAACTTGCAGCTTGCAAGAAAACTTTCCAATGTGTCCCAGTCTCCAGCAAATTTCTCTGGCAAGGAAGCAAAAAACTTACTTCAATGAACAGGAGGCGTGAAATCCATCAGCCACACAGAGAATGACAGGTGAACCAGAATGCTCCCTTGGCTCCACTCTATGGGAGGGAACACTTAGGAGCAATTGTGCTCACCACCCTGGCCATTTCCCTATTCTAGAGGTCAGCCAAGATTTTGATAGGATCACCCACCAAGACAATAGGAAGCCCCCCCCTGCAGTGATTTATTTTGGGGGGCCCATATGTTTATTTCAGGTCAATGTAACCTAACCTATTCATAGTACAGGTTGTTTAGATTATTACATAATTTCCCAACAATAATTTAGTTTAAAAAGCTATATTATAGGCACTAGCATAGTATTTTTTGTTTAGTGGTGATTAACATAGTGGTGTCGCCACCACTTACAACTCCTCGAACGCTTCCATCAGTGCTGTTTACGCACAATCCTAAATATACACTGGACTGACTATATGACGAATGTTGCTGTCCTTGAGCAAGCAGGGATCACCAGCATTGAAGCCATGATACTGAGAACACAGCTGCGCTGGGCAGGGCATGTTTCTAGGATGGAGGACCATCACCTCCCCAAAATAGTATTCTATGGTGAACTCGCCACGGGTCAGCGTAAGAGGGGTGCTCCAAAAAAGTGATACAAGGATTCCCTGAAACAACACTTCAGGCTCGGCCAAATTGATCACCAACAATGGTCCGCCCTGGCCTCACATCGGGAGGCATGGAGACACACTATCCACAATGCTGAGCCTTATTTGAGAACTCACGCCGAACAAGTCTTGAAGAGAAACGTCAATGCAGAAAGAATCACAACCCAGAAACATCACCCAAGGAAACCTACTGCTGTGCTTTCTGCAACCGGACTTGTCTATCTCGGATTGGCCTTTTTAGTCATCAGTGCGCTTGCAGAAAGCACGGGATGAGTCCTTCCTGAATCTTCGTTTGCGAAGATAAGCCAGAGAGAGTAGATTTCCTCAGCCAAACAGAATACAAACATATTACAAAGCGCTCTAATGCAACACTGTCCTAATATTTAAAGTAGATCATTTCTATTAAAAAATCTCAAAGTTCTAGCCTGTTCATACTAAACCAGAATTGCAAAACAGCATCAGAATTTGAAGTCAGGAAAAGAAAAAGCTGAGTCTAATTTAGTATATTTAATGCATTGTGGTGGGTGTACAGGGAAGAATACTCTGGACATGCTCAGAAGCCATCCCTTGATGATACATTCCAAGGTTCAACAGTCAGCATCCCTGGCCCTGGCCTAGGCTCTGATGAGCTCTGTCTTTCAAAGCCCTGTTATTGAAAAAACACTGTCAAGAGCCTTACCTGGATCTTCTTGCAGGAGTTTCTGGCTACCCGGATGGCAAAGTAAAAGACGTAGAGAGCTGAGGCACCTGTTGGCTGCTGGGCCCCACCATCCCCGGTGAGGTGGCTCTCACAATTTGAAAGTAGTAGACCCCAAACTTAGAGCAGCTCCTTAGATCAGCATGCACCAACACCAGCTGGACGGTTGAAGAGCTAGCCAGTCTAGCAGGACTCAGCTTCTTCATCTCATCTCTGTTGCTGTTTCTCCAAGTGGCTAGCAAAGGCTAGCTAGCAACGCTTGCTTTTCCAAGTGTCTTTTCCAGATCCTGAGCTCCTGGGCTTTCCTCCAGAAAGGAGTCTTTAACCACATGCCCCCCCATGCCCCTCACTTCTGCTTCTGCTCAGGACCTGAGCAAAAGAGCACCCTATCCATGCCAGCAGTTGACTCACCAACTACCAAAGGAGACACTGCTGATTATCTGTATACAATGTGTGATTTTCAAACAAATAAAGGTCTACTCACAATTTGCATCCACATCAGTGTCTTATATGAAATATAGCTCATTTATTTCAATACCTTTACTTGGTTTCATCAAATATGTTATTGTTACAAAATCTTACACTTTCAAATGAAATCATTGAGCCTGGATTTCAACACTTTGAATGGCTAGTCTAGGCAAAAGAGACAGAATTAGCATTCTGCACTTACATGAACCTTGCTTTGGATGACAATACAAATGAGAGACTCCAGAGTGACAAGACCGGAATCCTATGCACAACTATTTGTGAGGGGAAAAAAAAATAATGCAGTAGAATTTAATTTTGAGTAAATAGGAATAAAATTGGGCAGTACTCGTCATTCTGTGATCTTTAACTGCCCCCTTGAGGCAATGCAGATAAGTAAACTAATAGCAGTTTAAGTTGGTTGTAGCAGTAGAGCTTTGCTCCAGCTGGTCTAAATCCCCCTAAATGAAAAGGGGTGCAGGGGCTATATATCTTTTAACAGTTGTGAAATAATTATTGAAGCTGCATCTTTCTTTTATATTTGAAGGCCAGGTGGCACCTGCCAAAATTTCCTTCACTATACAACTATACAGTAACTCAGAGATGACATTTTCCACAACACCTTCATTTCAAGGACATAAATGTTGTTGGATGGTAACCTTACAAAACCTTATTTCCAGTGAGACCACCATTTTTTTTTTAAAAAAGCTAGATTTTTGGGCTTTTTTCCTGAAATCACATAGAAAGCCCCCCCCCAAGTTGTAAAAACACAAAAACCTGCTCCCCCATTCCTCTAACCTCTCTGTTACCCCCCAATAACTCTGACATCACTTCCTCTTGCCATTTTGGGAGTGGCTGTAAAGGAAAACAGGCATTTGAGCTTGCTACATGTGTGTACAGGGGCTGTAGCCTGTGGGTGGGGGAAGTCAGGGGAATTCAGTTGCCCACCTTCCAAGCTCAGTGGAAAAAAAAAGGTGGTGAATGAATCTGAGAGTCAGTTAGGAACCCAGTGTTGAGATTTGAGAAACTAAAATACCTGGTCTGAGGTTCTGTCAACATTGCCAAAGCAGAGTTTGTTAACTGCTTCAGGTTTGAGCACAGACGAACATTGATAGCACAGAATCTACAGGAGCATGCAGAGCAGATACAGATTATAAAAAATTCCTAAAATTTTGTATTTCAGTTACCAAAGTGGACCAAAAATCTTTTATTTGTATCTTATTTTCACCCCAAACATGTAGATACTAAGCTTGATTACATCTTAAGTTGCTATGTATTTGCTGGGTGTGGGAAAATGTGCTTCTAAATGTATTTAACCAAACTCGGGGCAGGTGGCGAACGATAGCAAAACTGTTTACAAGAGCCAATTTATCTCCAAGCTGGTGTGTATGTGTGTGTACGCACGCACACGGGCGTGCTTTTATCTCTTATCTGAAAACATTTGCAGTTTTGGGTGTGTTACTGGATTCATGTGTTCACTCATAATCATTTATGTATTCCTTTCTTTCCAGCCACGTGGTGAACTTCCCCTTTCAAGGTCAAAGTCTTTTGACACAGAACAGCTTACTTAACATGAAGCAGGAACAACATGTGACTTATTTGGCTGTTTGGATGAAATGTAAACTTCAGCAAAACTGAGTGCCATTAATATTCTTGTGGCTTAAATGGTGCCTCTGAAAAATATTTTTTGCTATGCACTTTTTTCAGGGAGCCCTATCACTTGATTTCATAAATTCCAGTGTATTTTCATCACTCCCCCCACCCCAGTAGAACACATTTTAAATGGTAAATGTTGACATTTGAAGGACTGTGGATTGCCACACCAAGAACCACATCTAACAGGCATGTTTTCCCAGCCCAGACTCCCCAAAATAGGTTGACATCCCTTCGAATATTTAAACACGGCTATCATGTCACCTCTTAACTTTCTCTTCCCCAGGCTAAACATACCCAGCTCCTAAGCCACTCCTCATAGGGCATGGCTTCCAGACTTCCTGCCATTTTGGTCACCCTCCTCTGGACAGTTTGGACAGATTCCAGCTTCTCAATATCCTTTCTGAATTGTTGTGCCCAGAACTGGAGGCAGTATTCCAGGTGAGGTCTGACCAAAGCAGAATAGAAAGGTATTATTACTTTCCTAGACACTATACTCCTATTGATGCAGCCTAGAATCACATTGGCTTTTTTAACTGCTGCATCACACTGCTGGCTCATGTTTAGCTTGTGGTCCTCTAAGACTCCTAGATCCCTTTCACATGTACTGCCATCAAGCCAGGTGTCACCCATCCTATATCTGTGCATTTTATATTTATAGTGCCGAAGTGTAGTATCCTACATTTTTCCCTGTTGAAATTCATTTTGTTAGCTTTGGCCGAGCTTTCTAATCTGTTAAGGTCATTTTCAATTTTGATCCTGTCCTCATTTTCAATTCTGATCCTGTAATAGCTACCCCTCCTAATTTGGTGTCATCTGCAAACTTGATAAGAATGCCCTCTATTCCGTCATCCCAGTCACTGATAAAGATGTTGAATAGCACTTGGCCCAGGACAGAACCCTGTCGCACCCCACTAGTCACTTCTCTCCAGGATGAGGAGGAGCCAGGAGGAGTGACTACCCTTTGGGTTTTGTCAATCAGCCTTCCCTCCATGTGTCCTTCAGGATACTGAGGAAGGAGCAAGCAAATCTCTTTGCAGCCAGAAGTGGAAGAGAAAAGCTTTGGTGGTGGTGGTGGGGTGTTAGAATTTCTCAAAACCTTTCTTCCTTCTGCTCTGTTTTAAATTGAGTTGTTGTTGTTGTTGTTGTTGTTGTTGTTTTTACAAAGATAAATAAATCAGGGACATGTCTTAACTGGCGGAAGACTTCTGGCGCCTCTCTCTCCTTTACCATGCAGCTTTACTCGAAAGTAAGCCCCCTTGAGCCCGGTGGAGTTTATTTCCAAGTAAGCATGCCTAGAGCACTCCAGTGCTTTTCTTGCAGGTTGGGATAAGCTGTTTTTTGTCTTCTTGAAATTAAAAAGAAAAAAATCGCAAGTATTTGTCAATCAATGAATCACACCTGCACCTCAACATTTTGTCTGTGGGTTTGCACCTTGGGAGTAACTACCTACTGAGTTCAGTAGAGACTTACTCCTGAGGAAGGGAGAGAAACTCCTCGCTTTTCTGCTGTGGGGGGAGGCCCCAAACCCGCTTTGGAAATGGAGAATCTGCAGCCTGCTGGGTGCAAAACAGAGAATGTCCATTGTGGCTGCAGTACCGGCATTTAACCACTGAGCCACCAGGGCTCCTACAAGTATACCTGTTCTTTAAATAGAAATTCAATACCATAGTTGGCAAAGCTATGATGACCAAGTGGCTCATGTCTGCCAGGGAATTAAGTGCTGCTGAGCAACTATAAGGCCACCCCTTTTATCCCATTTTATGAAACTGGATCAGACAGCCCTTCAGATAGGACTGTCTTCTGTGAGGAGGACACATGGGCTAGGAATCTTTGTGTCGTGCTCATGGAACCAGTCAGCCAGTATTAAGTACAAGGTTGTAGAAGTGGAGCTGTGCATGCAGTGCTATTGTGTGTTTCCAGTTGTGCAACACTGCCATTCGACTCAAGCTTGTGTACCACAGTGAATGTATAACTCTGCATACAGAGTTATGCTGCACAACCTGATGTAGGATCTCTGCTAATGCGACCCTTTGTGTGTTCCATGCTGCTAATAGCACTTCTGAATTGTAATATTTGCTTGGTGAGTGGGGAGCACCCGTGCTCAGAAGAACAATGAGGCATTGGTGGTAAAGTACTGAGAGAAAAGAGCTGCTTGTGCCATTCAGCCTGCTTTGTATCCCCAAAACTAGGGTTGGGCTGTTCCAGTGTGCTGGAGGATGCTGTCATCACTCATAGATTGAAATACAAATCACTGCTAGTCTGGACAGCTTCTGTATGTGGAATGGAGATGGAAGCAAGCATGTTGTCCTTTGGCTCCAGCTAGAAAAAAGATCTTGGGCTAGTCCTCTGCAGATGTTTCTTTGTTACGGGTCTTTTGCTTCAACCTGTTCTGTGTTTTTCGTCCTATGTGGTCAACATGATGAAATATCACCGGGTTTTTCTGGTTGGACAAGTTCCATTTTCATACCACAAAGAAAAGGGAAAGCTAGTAGTAATAAGTGGCTGTCATGTTAATGAATGCAGTTATTACTCATTTCACAGTTGTTAATGTTAATGGTTTGGAGAAGGAACAGCCCAAGAATATATCTGTGCTTTTAACAAGTTTAAAGCTGCATTCACTGCTTTGAACTTTTGCCAGCCGAAACATAAGGGAAAAACAGGACATGGTTTCTGCTGATTCTGCAGCTTAGAACCTTTGCCAAACTTCCTGTGAGAACAAGTGGCAGGAAGAAAAATGGAACTGAGATTTTTTTATAAAAAAACTCTAGAGAACCAGAAGTGTTTGGGAGTCACAAAGGCCATCAGCATTTTCTCCAAGGAAGGCAATAGTAATGTTTAAAGTTACAGAAAAGGGGGGGGGATTAGAAAAGGGAGGGAGGAGCAACAGCACCTTTGAGAATTTCTGATTTATTTTAGCATGAGCTTTTCTGAATACCAACCCACTTCTTCAGGTGCTGCTAATGCATGTCTGAAGAAATGGACTGATATCCACAAAACCTTATGCTATAAAATAAACCACTCTTAAAGGTGCTGCTTGATTCCTTCAACTCCCCTCTTTCCCCCCTTGTATGCTGATGCAGACTAAAATAACTGTCTCTGAAAACTAAAAGGAAAGGAAGCTCTGTTGCTCAATATAAATAAATTCCAAAAGTCAGAGTCAGGCAGTATCACCATTCCAAGGTACAACCTAAATGGCTGACACTTGAATTGCTCTTTGTATAAGAACCCAATCTAATTGGGGCTCCAATCTGACAACAACAGGTAGCCTACAATAGGCTGCTGCTGTACTAATAGGGCAGCACTTTTGCCTCTGGAGGTAAGCCAGCATTTATGTTTTGTATGCCAGCAGAACATAGGCATAAATGCTGGCATAGATTCACTGTTGGCAGTATTTCACCAGCAGTGGGTAGTTGGGAGTGTTCTGGGGCTTATTAGGGGCAAATCTTGGGAAAGTTCCTTGTTTTTGGATGACAATTTGTAGAAACCTCCATCTGGGGCCCTTTCACACTATACAGTTACAACACAATGGTTCCACTTTAACTACCATAGGAGCACTCAGTGGAAAGCTGGGGCTTGTCTATATAAGTCTATAAAATGTGGATTGATGTACACAAATGCCAATTTTCAGCAGCTTTCATTTGTCTCCATGTTTTTTTTCAAGATGGCAGATATGTGAAGCCATATGCATTTGATGTTCAAACGGGCATGCCTGTGAATCAAGATGGCAGGCACAAGTGAATTACTTGTGTTTTTATTGTCACCAGTTGCTGCTGCCAAACAGTATTTTTTTTAAAAAAAGCATATCCAAGATAAGGAAGTATGCTCTTCCACTTAAATAAACAGAAAAAAAAGAGAGAAAAGGCTGTTTCATCACATCAGTACATGATCGCTATGGTGAAAATCCACCATGGTGTTTCAGGGCACTTGCCTTGCCAGCAGGCTCCATCCCCTGTGCACATCCAACCAATCAGCTTTCTACTTCCACTGTTACGGGGAATGTTCATCAAAGCAGATTGGTTGTCCCAACAAGCAGGAACGCACATTTTCATTGCATGCATTTTCACCATTTAGACAACTCCCTGGAGTTTGTAATTGGATGTAGCACTATAGCTCTCTGGATGAGAATTCTAAATATGCCTCCCTGAACTGCAAATCCCAGGATTCCATAGGATGTGGCCATGGCAGTTAAAGGGGAATTATAGTGCTATAATTATGTCATGTGACAGGGCTCTTAGCTGCTGTAGCTTAATTGGTAGATGAGTTTCGGTTGCATACCTCTCTGCTTTCAACAGGACTGATGTTTCTTTGGATGTAACCTGAATCTTTGAAGCTGACTCCAAGCAATGTGAAGTCAGAGGGGAGTCTTTTTACTGGATGTTGAAAGGCTACTGCTCATATTCTCATGGTGTAAATATTAATTTTGCAAAAATAAATCATTACGTAATGTACAGGTGAGGTTTGAGTAACCTTTATCAGCTAAACAAACACTGGATTCAGTAAAGCATTGATATGCTGCAAGTGATTAAAGTCATGCCTATTCTGTTATATAACTGAGATTAGAAACATGGCATAAGAATCTCCTAAGTCAGGCAACTTGTCTATCTAGTTCCATATTCTCTATACTGATTGATAACAGCATGCCAAGCTTCAGCTAAGAGGTTTTCCCAGTAATATCTAAAGATGCCACAGAGTGAAATTGGGACCTCTGGCACCTCAGACATGGTTTGACCACTGACCTATATGCAGAGCTTGGAAAAATTACCTTTTTGGACTACAACTCTCAGAGTCCACTGGCCAGCATGGTGACCGGGAATTTTGAGAATTGTGATCCACAAAAGCAATTTCCCCAGCCTCTGCCTGTACAACTCTGGACCCAGGAGGTTAGCTGAGAATGTCACAAACACACCACCCTTTGTTTTGTTTGAATTATATGAAGTTACAATATTAATGGACATGCATTTTCCCAGGTCAGGAAGAGACAGAGAATGGATACATTTCTGTACCTCTATATGCTTTGGTTTTACCACTCTTTGGTTGAGGATTAGGGTAACATGCTACACTTTGGTAATAAATGATTAAGAAGGAATTGTTATTCATTGGAGGTTTTTGGCAGATGCCTTTGTAGGTCACCTGAACTGAACTGCTGCGTTACCTCTCTGAGCAAAGTTTCCTGTTAATCAGTGTTCCTCCATGTCAAGAGATCTGTAAAGACATCTTCTGCCAGATCAGACTGGATTTGGCTAGTGAAACAAACACATTGTTTTTCTTGATTGCTTTCCCTGTTAGGTGGTTAATGTGCTTTAAGTCCTTCAAAGCAATTTGTTCCATCAGCTGGTTTTTATAACACCTGTGTTCACTCCTTCCAGCTCCCTCTAGTCTATACTAGAGGTAAGCAACTTAAGGCCCTGCTGATGTTGTTACATTGCAACAGCTATTCTCCTTCTACTTTGGCTGGGGCTGTTGGGAGTTTTTGTCCAATAACATTTGCAAGGCCAGCCCTGGCCTAGAAAATGTACAATGAAATGTTTGGAGTTTGATTCTGGGGTAGCAATTGGTCTAGGTAACATTCCGTCCCCTTCCAATGTCATGATAAGAACATGTTTAGTTATGTATAGAAATGTAATGATAAATTTTGAAGCTCATCATAACAACTTCATAACACATCCCAAGAAGAATCTATAATACAATGGGCCCTTTCTATGGGAAGAATGTAAATGCTCAAGCCCCATAATCAATGGCAGCATGTGCACACAGCCACACGCCGATGTGCCCATATGTTACCCAAAGTGCTCATGGAAATTCCACGAAAATATTGTGTTTCTAATATGTTGGGGAAATTAGCAGCAACTCGACTTTAGCAATGTGAAAGGGGGCAACAAGGGGATCTTTACGTCAATTGTATACCCCTACTAACTCTGAACTGACACACACACAAGCACAAGATGGAAGGTTAACAATGATATTTAAAAATAATAACACCAATCACGCACATATTCATACGATAAAGCATATGATAAAGCATACACACAAGACCATTAGGAATGGAAGAGGAAAGACTGACAGAAGGATAGATAGGGAATTTTCTGGAGGCTATACGACACCTGTCTTGTAGTCCAAAATGTCAAGGCAGACCAGCAGTGTGGATGGATGAAGCATGAGTGGCTAACACAGAAAGATGTCCCCAGGAAGAGCCCCTGTACACAGTGAGGAATGACTTGGGGCCAATATTTATTTAGCAAAAATGCACCCTCAGGAGATTGAATTTCATGTGTTGAAACAATGAATTCTAGGTGTCTCTCAGAGATGGAACAATGGGTCTCAGGAAACTCCTGGATTTAAGCAATGGTCTTCCTTATGTTTCCTCACAATTTGGAATTTGTTAATAGTCCTTCGTTTTGGGTGATACATGACTTAGCATGTGCCTTTGGGATCCTTACAGTGAGTCCCTAATATTTTACTGCTCTTCCCCACGGAAGACTATATTAATATGCCAAATTATTAATAAGCCAATTTGGGCGGGTTCTGAATTTGGAGCTTATTAAGGGCACAAACACACATGCACATGTACTGGCATACCGACATGCACATGCTACCATTTAATAATTTTGGCTGTGGCCATCCACAGATGCTCCAATCCGCGGGCCCATTGTAATTCTCTCAGGAATGGATAATAGATAAGTGATTTTCAGGTCCTGCCCTCTGGAGCTGCAGAAAACAAACTTGCTCCATATTCTCTTCAGGAATGGTAGCCCTTCAGGTATTTAAATATAGCTGTCATATAATCTCTCATCCTTTTCTTTTCCAGGCTAAATGTACCCAACTTTCTCAACAGTTTCTCTTAGCAATTATTGATTTCTCATTTACCCTCTGGTGTAAGTTTTTCCATAAGCTGTGTTTTCCATCCAGATTGAGTCAAAGAAGTAGCTTTCTGAATCCTCTCAGGAACCATGGAAATCCCCTCCAAATGGGAGGGAAAGTGCCCGGACATCCCAGGCTTTCTTCTTGTATAAACTGATTTTATTTTGGAGATCCATGTGATGTTTTCTGCATCCTGAAGTATTTCTTGGGAGCTCCTGGAATTGCCAAAGACTTCATTCCCACTCTCCAGGGCAGTTTAAATTAATCCAGTACTTTCCAAAATGAAATAATATCTGTGCTTGCCTATGTGTTTCTAACGTCTCAGGCTTGTCTAGGTGGCCTATTTACCTGTCTTGCCCCTGTCTTAGAGCCCTGCAGTCCATATGACGCAGAGCTTTTCCCCTGTTTTGCCCCTGGGTAGTCCTTACAACCCCTGGGGCAAAGACAGGGGTGGGGTGGGGAAGCCTGTGAAAATGTTCCAGCAAAATACTCAGGGAAAACCACTTCATTTCAGAAGAAATGGATTGGGTCTCATGGGGACCCCAGGAAGCCACACCATCATGTCAGCCTGTCTCTGCAGCTGCCACTGCTTCTGTTGGCATCACATTCTTTGCAGCCAGGAAGCAGGCCTGCAGCTTGTGACCAAGGCTGGTCAAATGCAGGGGGTCTTGATCGCATGTTGCAGGCCCCCTTCCTTCCTGGCTTGGGGAAGTGCGACACAGGCAGCAGCAGTGGCTGCAGAGACAAGCTGGTTGGCAGTATGGACTGCATCCCATTTCAGGCAGGTAACGGGAAGGAAAAGGCATGATCCAGGGTTAGAATACACCGGTGAGAAGCCAGTATATTCTGCCCATCTCAGAAGCAGTAAGGATGGATCTTGCCAAGAAATCTCTGTTATAAGTTCCCATGAAGGGTTCCATAAGTCAGAAATGACTTGAAAGCACACATTAGTAACAAAGCACACAGCCCATAACAGTCTGGCCATGCTATTTTGCACTGGCAATGACATCTCCAGCTCCATGTAAAGTACATTTCAATAGTATAATTGATAAGAAATTAAGGCATGAACCACTGTGATCAGGTCAGCCTTCCCTAGGAAAAGGCACAGCTGGTACACCAATTGAAGCTGGGCAAAGGCACTCGTGACCACTGCAGCTATCTTATGTTCCAAGAATAGCATTGGATCCAAAAGCAACCCCATATTTCAAACCTGATCTTTTAGATGGAATGCAACCTATCCCTAACAGATTGTAACTCCAACCCCAAGATGGCTTTCCTATTGACCAACAGAATTTCCATAAATCTCAATTTATTCACCTACATCCAGACCTTCACTGCAGCCAGACAATTAATTAGTCAGGATTTCCCGACCTTTCTAGTTCCCAAACTCAGACAAAAGTACTGTACTATTTACAAATGGCACTCCTATGCAAGTTAAGCTGCATAGTACTCAAAGCCAGCAAAGTTATTTTGGCACATGATGCAGACAATCCAACAATTTTTATCCCTGGCAGGAAAAATACAACAATAATAAATAGAAAATAGATAAATAGAAAAGACAATGTGCTGTCTTTTCATGACTTTGCTACTGGAAGTGACTGCCCCTCTTTAAGAAATGGGAGAGCCAGCCTCCCCCCTCCCCTTTTTAAGCAAACAGTATTTTCTTTTTTCTTTCTTTTTCAGGGAACCAGAATGGCTTGTTACAATATATACTGGCATTTGGCTCTGGCCTTTCTTTATAGGAGGCTTCATCTAAAGGCTTCACAGCCTTGAGAAAATTACAAGCTGGAACCCTTGATAAAATTGGCAATAATTGCACTTCCTCCCTACGTGTGTCTGTTTTGGAAACAAAAGCTTAACAGAGTTAGCAGACTGTTAAATTACCCAAAGCTGTTCCAGCCACTTTGTGTTTTTCTGCTTGTTCTTAAAGATTCCTACTCTGACTTGACATATTCTGGCTGGAATCCAAAAAGCTAGCTTCAACATGCTTGCATGTGTCTGACTTGAGTTGCTGGGTGGGTGGTGTCTTTATATCTTTGAACTACAGATTTCCAGGGAATCTCAGGAGATTTTCAGAGAAGCAGTTTGTAGCGTTGCAGTAATAGAATAAGAAATCGCGTTGCAGAAGCACGACAATCATTACTTTTTTCGGACGCCTCGTTTCTCGTAACAGTCCCAGAACTCCCCTTTCGTACTGCAATCCGTTCCGATACTGCAACGCTACATACCATGTCAGCATAGTTTCGTTATCACGTTCTCCCCTTTCGGAGAGAAGAATATTCCGCCATAACAACGCAAGTCGGAGACGGGGGCATGTGTACTTGTTTGCTTGTTAATGCAGTTCTCCATTTTTTGTCCTGGAAGCTTTCTCCTTTTTTTTTTTTCCTCGCGATACTACATTCATTTATTATTCCACTTGGGAGGAGCTGCTGCTGTTGCGTGGCGACTTCTTCTTTCGGTGATTGGTGGGCGGAAAAAAGTTTATCTGTCACTATGGCACCTTTTCTGCCTGCCGGCAGGGAACAAAAACTGTTAACGGCTGCTGCGCCTCAATTTGAAATCAACTCCACGCCCACAAACTCCTAAGAGGTTTCGTCACAAGGGGCGGGAAGTAAGGGCAGATGGAATGTGACATTATCGCGGTACAGAATCAAATATACTTTCGGACAATGTTTCATCTCGTAACAGCAATGGAAGAAAGTTTCATTAACGATTTCCCCCCCGTATTTGAAATATTACGGAGTTATGCGGGATAGAAACCAGATAGGGTCAGATACTTCTCTGCGTCGTCCGAAACGGGTGTTCTCTCGCGAAACTGAATTAATATTCTCTCGCTATATTAACCCTCTCTGAAAATCTCCTCAGAAATGATGCCGTTTTGAAATTGAGTTGCCATGGCGTGAAGACTGCTGTGCAAGTAAAAGAAGCCAAAAGCCCCCTTTGTTGTTGTGTGCTTTCAAGTCCTTTCCAACTTACGGTGACCCTATGGCAAACCTATCACAGGATTTTCTCAGCAAGATTTCTTCAGAGGAGGTTCGCTACTGCTTTCCTCAGAGGATGAGCAAATGTGACTTGCCCAAGATCAGTCAGTGGGTTTCCATGGCTGAGCGGGGACTTGAACCCTAGTCTCCCAGAGTCCTAGTCCAGCACTCAAACCATTACACCACATGCGGGGGGGGGGTATTGCATGTGGGAAGGGAAGTGGAAGTAAAGTCTGAGAGTAGCATGTCCCGCCTTACCTTATTGCACAATGTTGGTGTGCTTCACCTGTTCTCCCATTCTGGTCTCATGGGAGATGGTGAAAGAGGTGAAAAGGGATTTTTTTCCATTTAGCAAAAAGATTTGCGTTTACTACCATCTCCCACAGGACCAGAATGGAAGAACAGTTGAAGCCTGCAGATATCATGCGATAAAGCAAGGTGGGATGTGCTACTCTCAGGCTTTACTTCTACTTCCCTTTCCTTCATGAGATAAGGCTCTGGCTGTTTTGAAAACCTTCTCGGGCACCCAGATCTCATTGCCATTTGCATAATTATTTGGATCTTCACTTTTCTTCCTGGAAAGTCCTTCTGCCATGCCCTAGTTTTGTTAGCTTTCCAGGAAAAATTATTTGTTGGCTGTGTCCATGTCTGGCAGCTGTAATGTGGAAAAAAATAGGTTTATTGTGTGTTTTCTAATTCTCTTCTGTTCATTTTCTCTCCCTTAAATGCTTCAGCAAAGGTCATAGTTGCAAATTTGCTGACTGAAAGATAACCAGGTTGACAAGATGTTTCCATCAAACATTTACAGCATGATCCAGAGTGCAAGGCCAGGGGGGAACGAGAGGAGATGATGCAAAGGTTTTGTAAGGAACTATAGTTCAGAGCTTGGAATAGTTAATTTTTTGGATTACAACTTCCAGAATAATCCAACAGGCATGGCCAGCAGCCCTGTTGGTTGGGGAATTCTGAAAAGCGTTGTCTTAAAAGTAACTTTTTCAAGCTCTGCTTATCAGGCAAAGATCTAGATGGGGTTTACACAGTGCTTTTCCCCTGTCCCTATGCATTTTTTTTATTATTTCTGCCCTCTCTCAGTCAAGGTCAACCAACTATTCCAGAGGAGGAAAGGAAGTGGGGGGAAAAAAAGAAAGAGAGAGAAGTAGGAAAGGACATTTGCAAGAGACGGGGAGGTAGGGGAAATCCGAGAGAGACACAGTGAGCGTACACTGTGGGGGACTCCCAGACATTTTACCCTCTTTGGATATCTGAAAGTGGCCTGACATGGAACCCTGTTGTTCTTTCATGCTGTGCCTTGTCTTCTTAGATGCTCTGTAAAAACTAGAAATGGTAGAACTATCAAAGTGATGGGCCCTCTGCTGGTCTAGGGCAAAGCTTCTTAAACTGTGGGTCATATAACTGAATGTGGGGGTCGTGAAAAATTTGGCACATATATAAAATCTATTTTATATACCAGGGGTTGCATAAAAATTTGTCAGGTAAAAAGGGGTCATGAGTGGGAAAAGTTTAAGAAGCCCTGGTCTAGGGGACCTGAGAAATGTCTCATTTTGCTGCCTTCCAAAGGCATGGTGAAAGGGGGCTTTTACAGCAGATGTATGTTGCAGAAACACTTTCTCTTCCATTATGATGTCTTTTTCTGTGGAATTAAACCTGTCCTGCGGTTAGTGTTGTAGAGTTATGCAACACTCAAAAATGGTTTGAGGGTTAGGATGCCACATAAAGAAGTTGCCATGCTTTTGGGAATGCCATTAAAACCTTCTTGTTTAATGCTGTTATTTTTGTGTTGGTCAAAATAGTTATGGTTTTTTAAAAAGTGGGCAGTGATTTATTTTAATGCAATATAATGGGATTATTATTTTTTAAAAAACGTTTTACTGTGTATACATTTCTCAGTCCAAATAACGCTGTTGTTTGCTCTGCAAGGGAGAAATTATTATGGTTTGTTAGCATGGTGAGGTTCTTGTATTCCTTTTAGACTACAAGAGTCTAAAGCAAGAGCAGACAACTTGTGGCTCTCCAAATGTTCTGTTCCAACTCCTCTCAGTCCCTCCTCCAGTAATCAGGGATACTGAGAATGGTAGTTGAGCAATATCTATGGGGGGACATGTTCCCCACTCCTGCTGTAAAGCAGTATGGAAAGGGGAAGGGGAGAAGTAATTCAGACCAATTGTCAGTCAAGCTTAGAAAACAGTGCATTAGCTCATAGTGTGTGTGTATGTGCCTTCAAGTTTCCTGTCAACTTATGGCAACCTCATTTCATAGTGTTTTCTCAGGCACGGAATATTCAGAGATGTTTTTTCCAGTTCCTTCCTCTGAAATATAGCCTATAGCATCTGGTATTCATTGGTGGTCTCCCATCCAAGTACTAACCACAGATGACCCTCCTTAGCTTCCAAGATCATTCAGCGTATGCACCAGAACTGTAAAAGCCAATACAACCTAGGCAGTTAGGCAGATGTTATTATCAGAACTTGGCTGTATTTGATGATTACTTGACAGTACTACAAAATTATCAGGGCCAATGTGGTGTAGTGGTTAGAATGTTGGATTAGGAGTCCAGGAGGTGATGGTTCAAAACCCTGCTCAGCCATGGAAGCCCTCTGGGTGACCCTGGCCAAGTCATGCTCTCTCAGCCTCAGGGGAAGGCAATGGCAACCCCCTCTCTGAACAAATCTTGCCAAGAAAACCCCATGATAGGCTTGCCTTAGGGTTGCCATAAGTAGGAAACATCTTGAAGGCACATAACAACAACAACAACAAAAGGAAAACTATGTAATGCCTAAAATAAGCATTGGATAAGATCTGAGAATCTCAGTCTTCAAGTGCTCTGGTGTTTTGTTTTGAAAGCAAGAGCAGAATTTAGCCTAATCTATACAAGTTTTAATGTCATTGATTTTGATGGGAGAGTTAGGCTGGAGAAGTGCTTATGCTTATCCCCCTGCTGGCCCAGAAGAGCATAGCGCAGGCTGCAATCCTTGTTATGATGAGGGGTGGGGGGAATGAGGACATACTGTAGTGTAGACAATGCCTGAGGGTATTTGTAGAAACTTACTTCTTTGTATCTGTGTTATCTATTGTCCAGTTCTTGCTTACATTTGTTGGATCCAACTAGTAGCTGTGTTAGAACACAGTTCCGTGGCTGCTCATGCATCCCAGGTTCCCTCACCACCCTGTTAAATCACAATAGTTGGGAGTAAAGGGCTATTTTTCTTATCACCATCTAAAATACATTTTTGCTTTCTGTGGAACAATGCACAGATATAGGATGGGTGACACCTAGCTTGATGGCAGTACATGCGAAAGGGATCTAGGAGTCTTAGTGGACCACAAGCTGAACATGAGTCCTAGCAGTGTGATTGCAGCAGCTAAAAAAAGCCAATGCAATTCTAGGCTGCATTAATAGGAGTATAGTGTCTAGATCAAGGGAAGTAATAGTGCCACTCTATTCTGCTTTGGTCAGACATTACCTGGAATATTATGTCCAGTTCTGGGCACCACAATTCAGGAAGGATATTGAGAAGCTGGAATGTGTCCAGAGGATGGCCACCAGGATGGTGGGAAGTCTGGAAGCCATGCCCTATGAGGAGCGGCTTAGGGAGCCAGGCATGCTTAGTCTGGAGAAGAGAAGGTTGAAAGGTGACATGGTAGCCATGTATAAATATTTGAAGGGATGTCATACTGAGGATGGAGCAAGCTTGTTTTCTGCTGCTCCAGAGACTAGGACACAGCACAATGGGTTCAAACTACTGTACAGCAAAAGAGATTCCACCTAAACATTAGGAAGAACTTCCTGACAGTAAGAGTTGTTCAGAAGTTGAATACCCTGCCTTAGAGTGTGGTGGAGTCTCCTTCTTTGGAGGTCTTTAAACAGAGGCTGGATGGCCATCTGCCAGGAATGATTTGGTTATGTATTCCTGCATGGCAGGGGTTTGGACTGGATGGCTCTTGTAGTCTCTTCCAACTCTCTTATTCTATGATTCTAATATGCAGAAAAGATGCCAGGCAGAAAACACTAAGCCAGAGTTTGTGTTGTTTTACCAAGAAGAGCAAGGTAGCATCTCCAAAACAGGGCTACAAAGTCTACAGGTGTGTGTTTTCAGGGATAAGGCCCCTTTCATGACCCCTTACTGTTTCCACACTCCAAAGCAATGATGTGATGCAAACTGGCAGGGTGGTTTTCAAGGATCTCAAAAGCTGGATGCTAACTTGTCAGAGAAAAATGAGGGTAGAATGTCAAAATGAGGGTAGATGGTGGGTCAAAGGAGCTCATGAAGTAAAGCACACAATGAATCAGAGCTCTAGTATCAAGAGGCGATAGTTCTATATGGCAATGAAGTTCCTGGTACAGAGTATCTCTGTTGTCAGTGCCAGGCTAATGCAGCCATTGTTTGAGGTTTCTAGTCCTGCTTTGTTTTATCTTGCTCCCCAGGTTGGGTCTGAGCTGGCAAAGCAGGGGAGATACAATGTTGTTTTTAAGGCGGGAAAGCCACTCTAGCCAATAATGGACTCTAATGTGAACATATGAAACTGCCTTATAGTGAGGAGTTAGTATAGCTGATCTGCTTCAGAGCCTACAAAATTCATATTTTGGGATCCCAGCTCTCAGTAGTCCTATTATATATTCCCTACTGCTGACTGGGGTTTTTTTGGAAGTACAGTTGTCCCTCCACATTCACTGATTTGGCTTTCATGGTTTTAAGTATTCACGGTTTGAAAATATTCTTAAAAAAATAATAATCCAAGAAGCAAACCTTGATTTTGCCATCTTATATAAGGGACACCACTTTGCTATGCCATTGCATATAATGGGACTTGAGTATTCACGGATTTGGGTATTCACGGGGGGTCCTGGAATCAAAACCCAGCGAATGTGAAGATATTTTTGTCTGATGGGTAATTCCTGTATTTAGTTTAAGGCTGCAGAGGCAGAGATGTGCATATGTGCCATTATGTGTGGATACTCTCTCTTTCTGGCTTTTCTTTGCAAACGAAGATTCAGGAAGGACTCATCCCACGCTTTCTGCAAGCACGCTGTTGACTAAAAAGGCCAATCTGAGATAAACAAGGCAGGTTGCAGAAAGCACAGCAGAAGGTCTCCTTGGGTGATGTTTCTGGGTTGTGATTCTTTCTGCGTTGTCGTTTCTCTTCAAGACTTGTTCGGCGTGAGCTCTCAAATAATGCTGCAGCACTGTGGATAGTGTGTCTCCATGCCTCCCGATGTGAGGCCAGGGCGGACCATTGTTGGTGATCAATTTGGCCGAGCCTGAGATCTTGTTTCAGGGCATCCTTGTATCAGTTTTTTTGGAGTGCCCCTCTTACGCTGACCCATGGTGAGTTCACCGTAGAGTACTATTTTTGGGAGGTGATGGTCCTCCATCCTAGAAACGTGCCCTGCCCAGTGCAGCTGTGTTCTCAATATCATGGCCTCAATGCTGGTGATCCCTGCTTGCTCAAGGACAGCAACATTTGTCACATAGTCAGTCCAGTATATATTTAGGATTGTGCGTATACAGCGCTGATGAAAGCATTCGAGGAGTCGTAAGTGGTGGCGCTAGGTCACCCATGTTTCAGACCCATAAAGGAGAATAGACAGTACAATGACTCTATACACACTGATTTTTGTCCTTCACCTCAGATGTTTATTACTCCAGAGTCTTTTGTAAAGTCTTCCAAATGCGCTATATGCCTTTGCTAATCTATGATCGATCTCTTTGTCAATCTTGGCATCTGAGGAGATGATGCTTCCCAGGTAGGTGAACTGTTGAACGGACTTAAGCACAGATTTACTGACAGCAATGTGGGGATGGTGGTGTTCGTCCTGTGGTGCAGGCTGGTAAACAACTTCCGTTTTCTTAAGGTTGACTTCCAGTCCAAACAACTCTGCAGCTGTTGCAAAGCAGGATGTTAGGTGCTGCAGAGCTGCTTCTGTGTGGGCAACAAGGGCGGCATCATCAGCGAAGAGCAGCTCATGGACTAGATATTTTAGAGTCTTAGTGCGTGCCCTCAGACAGCATAAGTTAAACAGGCTACCATCAGTACAGTAACGTATATAGATGCCGTCTTCTTCAAAATCTGCCGTAGCCCTTTGGAGCATCATGGATACACATTCCCACTAATCCACGTTGATGCACATGTACCACTGCTTCTCAAAGTATCAACAAGAATGACTGAGACAGGGTGATTGCACAATAAAAGTCCCATTTGAAACCACCTCTAGGGATAATTAACAGTGTGGTTCTTTTATATACTACAAGGAAAACTGCAATGGACTTTCCACGCTTTAGGAGGCATTGGCCATTTTTCTGTTCTCTGCGGGATGTGACTGACCTAGCTGCTGCAGATGCGCACAAGAGAAGGTTCTTCCATTAGTACAGGTTGACCCCTGTATCCATGGGACCAGTATCTCTGGTTTCACTTATCCATGTCTGAACAAATATGTCCTCTGTAGGCATTTTCTAGGTCCTCCAGTTCTATGGTGTGCTTTCACTAGAAGTTGGGCCGGGAGTCATTCAGTAGGGTTCACTATTATCCATGGTTTGCGTATCCATGGTAAGTCCAGGAACATATCCCGTGCAGATACTGGGGTCGACCCATATTTGAAGTGGTGGACACTATTTTGTCCAGGGCTTGGCCCAGCTCTTTCATTGGGCAGAGAAAGGCAGCAACCTCAGGCAGCAAGTTTAGGGCTGTGAAAAAAGCAAGTTGTATGCTATTTGAAAAACGTGCTTTGGGTGCCACAGTAACTCCGTTGGGTTGGGGTATTATAGTCAAGTTGGGTGCATGGATAGAAGGGAGGCGTCATTTACTGCTGTGCCTCAGCTCCTCTGGATCATGGGCATTGTAGTCTGATGCATCTGGAGGGAAGAAATATTGAAGGAGAATGAACTAGGGCAGGGTGGTCAATAGTGACTCTTCACATGTCGTTGGACTACACCTAGCCAGTGTAGCTAGTATGCTGGGAGCTGTAGTCCAATATCTGGAGGGCCATAGTTAGCCACAACTGGGCTAGGGGATGGATCATAACCTAGACCAGTGTTCCCCAAACTCTGATCTTCCAGCTGTTTTGGACTTCAGCTCCTAGAAACCCTGGTCATTGACCATGGTGGCTAAGGCTTCTAGGAGCTGAAGTCCAAACACCTGGAGCTAGAGTTTGGGAATCACTGACCTAGATACTCCCTTCCCACCAAAGGCAACTGGGGGCTTCCAAGTCAGTGGGGCTGCAAACCTGCTTCAGCTATTAGTCTGAACTGGACAGGAGTTGTCCAAGGTGCTGGACCTTATTTTGAGAGAAAGACTTTTGACACCTTGGATATCTCCCTTAAAAGTTCAGACTAAACTCCAGAGCAGATGCAACACCCTCACTAACCCAGAAGCCACCAGCCAGCCGTGGCTGTGCCCATAGTTTTGAAGAAGGTATGGATCCATATTAGCTATTGCCAATAATCACTTTGAAAGCAGGTCCACGTGACTGCAGGTCAGCTGTCGGACAGAAACATTTGCTTTGGCACGAAATCTCAGGCCCACGGTGGCTTCAAAACAAGGAGGAAAGGCAAGAGGCACAGCAAGAAAATTTGCTGGCGCTGCAGCTTCCTGCCTTCCTTCGCTTTATAGAAAAGAAAGAAAACAATCCTTTTGTCTCTGAACTGGGGCTCTTCCCAGCGTCTCCCCCCTTTTGACACTCCCACTTGGCTCAGAGCCAAGGCAGGGGGGAGGCAGCTTTGGAAACGACACCCCTCCCCAGGAACTTTTGTTTCCAAAAAAAGTTATAGAAACTGCTGTTAGTTCATTCCCACGGAGTTGCACGAAAGCAAACGGGAGGCGTGGGGTTTGTCTCTCCGGGGCTGTGGATTCGCTCTCAAGGATGTTGCAAAAGAGTGAGTTCCCCCTGCACTTTGAACCCAGCCTGAGATCAACAGGCGAACTATAAATACCAGCCAAGCCCAACCGCTGCTGCTCTAGTGGTGCTATTTTTCTTTCTTTTGCACGGGTTGGAAACAACACAGCAAGCCGAGGAGAGTGCATAGCCAACGGTGGGGACCGGGTAAGTTCGCCTGTTGTTTTCACGTCTTAGTTCGCTTCCCGATTTTGGTATGTTTTTGGCAAGTGGGGAGTTTGCAAAGGCTTGGATTGCCCTGGCTTGGATGGGAGTTTGTAAATTCTTGAAACATCCTGGGGAAATAGAAAAGTCTCTTATGCAAGTATTGTAGCCGCGCGTAAAATTCCATAGAGCCCTCAACATGTTGGATCGCGAAAAGCTGACAGTGCCCTATTTCATGGGCGTAAGGGACTCTGTTCATGCAAGCCAGAATGTTTAATCTGCTTCGGACTTCGGCTAGAAATCAGTCTTTAATTCTTGTTGTGTGCCTTCAAGTCATTTCTGACTTACGACGACCCTAAGGCGACCCTTTTCACGGGGTTTTCCTGGCAAGATTTGTTCAGGGTTGCCTTTTGCCATTTTCTGAGGCTGAGAGTGTGTGACTTGTCCAAGGTTACCTAGTGGGTTTCCATAGCCAAGAGGGGATTCGAACCCTTGTCTCCTAATGTCCTAGTCCAACGCTTAAATCACAACACCAGGCTGGTCTTGATAGTGCAAACTTTACAAGTGCAATGCGGTGCAAGTCTACTCTGAAGTAAGCCTCACTGGGTTCAGTAAGGGTTACTCCCTGGTAAGGGCATATAGGATCGTAGCCTTACTACTTGAAGTCGGAATCCAGAGGCCCTATGCATATTTAGTGAACATATACCATGAGTAATTTACATTCGTGTAACACACATCTTGTGCGCACAGATGTTTGCGTTTTGCAGAACTCAAGATTGCAGGGCTGAATACTGTTCTCTCTTTGGATGTGCAAAACAATTGATTGTGAAAGCTTAGTTCAAGGAAAATAAATTCTAGAAGGTAAACAGAAGTGATTATAGAATTTCTTTTCTCTGCAGGGTTGCAAGGCTAGAGAGGAAATCCAAGGGAAGGAGTCTAAACTATCATGAACAGAGCAATCCTTTACATGTATTTAAATTTTAGTCTCAGTGAAATCTGTAAGCACTGACTTCTAAGTCTAAATACCACAGATTTCCCAGATACTTATTGATAAGCTGTATTTACTGTATTTTACACAGTATTTACTTCAGAGTAAATATGGCTAATGATAATGGCAGGGTGTAGTGGTTTGAATGGTGGACTAGGAATCTGGGAGACTTGGATTCTAATCCCTGCTTGGCCATGGAGACCCAGTAGGTAGTCTTGGGCAAGTCTCAGCCTCAGAGGAAGGCAATGGCAAACTTCCTCTGACCAAATCTTGCCAAGAAAACTTCATGATAGATTTGTCTTAGGGTCTCTAGAAGTCAGAAATGACATGAAGTAACACAACAACAACAACAAATGCAGCTAAGATCAGGCTACACCTCTTGCTGTGTGTATGAACTGGCCCCAGGGTTTCAACTTTGTACACATTAGTACATTGTATCTTTCTGTTTACTTTTATCAGCAAGAAAGGTGAAGGCCATTCTAAATAGGCAGCAAATCTGTTTTTGTTTTTTTTGTGAAAGAACATGTCCCAAACAGGAAACATTTGAATTCTTAAGCATTGCCTTGAATCGCATCTAATACAAAGTAATTTGTTGTTTGCTGAAAAATTGCTATTGACCAAAAAACAGGGGTAGGAGAAGAATGCCCTGAAAAATACACTGAATAAATTTCTCAAAGAATTTGTGCTACTATTCCAGAAATGCCAGGAGCGGATACTTTCTCTGATAGCTTATAATTTTCTCCCCAGATTTCTGTCCTTCACCTTAACTTGTTTTCCTTGTTTTACAGCTGAAGCCCAGCCATGTGGGTTGGTCTGGGGTTGGCCTTGGCTCTCTGTCTCCTCCCAGGAGGAGGGACAGAGAGCCAGGGCCCAAGCACCAGATGTAAAGAGCCTCCAGAATGGCGAATTGGGGAACAAAATCCGATGCTGGACTCCAAAGGCTCTGTCACCGTGGTAGCCCTTCTCCAAGCCAGCTGATACTTGTGCCTGTTGCAGGCTTCCCGGTAAGAGGGTCCAGATTTGCATCTGTTTGGATATACTGTAAGAGATCAGTTCAAGTTTTGTTTTTCTTTGAAATAAGAGAGAGGTTTGTCCAGGATTGGCTGGAAATAAAGATGCTTTAGATTTCTGGAGTCTTTAGTTGAATGTTGTGATTCTCCAGGGAGATTCCTATTACTACAGTAATGTTATTTTTGGCTCTGAAACTTGCAGTGTTGGTTTCTCTGCTTGGAATCTATATGCCAATTTGTTAACAACAAAACTATTATTTCTCCTATAAAATAATGCTTCTTTCTTCATTTTTGACTTTTACCTAGAATGGATTTCTGAAAAATTCTGTCCATGATACAGAGTATACTATATTTCCATATGCTTGGTTTACAAAATGCAGACTTGCACTGCTTGGTTTCTAGCATGGTTGTTGGTGTTGTCATGACTTTTCAGTTCACTTGTATGTTTCGATTGCAAAACTAAAATCAGAAGTGGTTAATAATTTTTATTCAGACAACTAGATTGTCAGAAGAGTGATGCATAAGCTGTTTATGTGCCACTTCAGTGGTCCTAATAAAAGATATTACTCATCTCTGAAAGGAAAGATGATCTGCATAAAACATGTATTTTTCCTCTTTATACCTGTTAGCCTGGAAGACCTGCGACTGAAGCTAGAAAGTGATGGGTTGATCAATGTCTCCTTTGTTGTGATCAATCACCAAGGGCACCATTCCCGGCAGAAGTATCACCACCTAAGAGAAAGGATTTCAGAAAACATTCCTGTATACCAACAGGATACAAAACAGCCTGATGTTTGGACAATTCTCAGTGGAAAGAAGGATGATTTCCTGATCTACGACAGGTCTGTGTATAATGGGGAAGTTAGGAAAACTCAGTTCAGAAGGGATTACAGTACTAGGGGGTCGTTTACACGGGCAAATATTCCTCTAAATATATCGCTAAGATAGCTCATAGTTCCCACGGATCGCACCACAGCATCGCCTCATTCAGAAGGGGGGAAGGTAAAATACTCAAATATAGCGTGGCAAGGGATGTCACTACTTTTGCCGGTATATTTGCAATGTAGCACATTATTGGCAGTGTAAACTACCATTCCGCTAAGGACTACAGTAGAGCTGCACTGTGATTGGTTGCTATGATGGGGTGGGCTTAAAAGAGGGGGAGTGAGTTCAGTAGCGATCAGGAAACTTTGAAAAATCCTCTCTGCTATTTTGCAAGTCTGCCAAGAAAAAGGATTTCCAAGACCTTTTAGTCATAAAGTTCCCATCTGTCAGCTTTGCTTGGGGGAGGAAGAGAGAGCGAGAGCGAGAAACCGTTTCACTAAGGGCTGCAGCAGAACTGCATTGTGATTGGGGGAGGGAGGGGGATGATTCAGTAGCAATCAGGAAACTTTGAAAAATCCTCTGCTATTTTGCAAGTCTGTGAACCCTGACTGAACAAATTGTGCTGAAAAAACTTGTGATAGGTTCATCTTAGGATCCACGGCATGGCAGCAAGGTCTTTCAGCAGAGATGCCAGGGCAGATGGGGAGATTGCTGTGCCTCTGCTTCGTGGAGTGACTGAGTTCATTTACAGGCAGATTTAGAGAGATACAGAGACAGAGCCACTTCTTTGATCTCCCCCCCTGCTATTTTGGCAGTCTGTGAGTCTTTCTTTAGCTAGAAAATGCAGGGCTTCAAATTCTTTCACTCACAATCTAGCCTCTTCCCCATAAAGCCTCCCTCTGCTTGGGAGGCCACGCCCCCTGCACTTTTTCAAGTCTGAACGAAAAAGCAGCATAATTAGAAAAAAAAAAACCTGACTGGCACAGCTGCAGAAAAGAATTAAAGTGCAAGTTGCCGCAATAAATCTGCCGTGTAAATGAACCCTAGGTGTTTTTTTTTTTTTACATATCTTATTATGAAGCATCTCACTTTTTAAAAGCTCTTGTATTGTTTATTTTGAATCAGATGGTATCCTGTAGTTATTATGAATGGTCAGCATCATAAATAAGGACCACTGTGTCATGTTGAGATTTTGGCTAGTTCAAAGGTGGGAACATCATAGCTCTGGGTTCTTGAGTCCCAATGATTTAACAACACTGCTAACAAAATAACTCCCCTGTACAAAACTGAATTACACTATTTGAACGAGGAAAGTTTGAGGTAACTAGTAGTAGATCCTTACTGCAATTCCCATCATCCTGGCAAGATTCATCCATTCCTTCCTGAGTTACGGGTTTGGCTAGATGATCTTGAGTTTCCATATGACAAATGGCAAGCATTTCTGCTGATTCCTTAGCTGGAGTGGCAGGATCATTTTTACATTCTTCTGCCATCTCCTGCACTGTACTATGACCTTGTGGGTTTTGTAATTTATTGGTTGGAATGGCAAAGGTGGCAGGCAATGGAGATACAAGCAAGGTGGATTGATAAGTTGAAGGATAAGTGGATTGCTCTAGTTTTTGATTTACAGCCAAATTTTTCCACTGTGTGATGACAAAGATGCCACAACTGCAAGATTTCAATTGAATCCCTAGGTTCTGCATGTAATGCCTTTCCTAGTTTCTCGCAATCCTTAAGCTGTAGGGATCCTTTCTGGGGATACTAGGGACATTTTCCCCCAAGTTCAAGGACCAGCCTTTGAACTGCATCCCAGGAAGGATGATAACCTATCCTATGTAAAAAAATAAAAAGTTCCTCAACATGCTTCTCCTGTTCTCCTGAGAGAGAAGCTCCCATGCTTACCTGGGGATCAATTTGATGGGGTGCACCAAGGCTCACACCGAGCGAAGTAAGTTGGAAAGAGGTCTGGGAGAGGACAGGGTCCCTGTATGGGCCACCAGATGTAGTAATGATGCTCAAACGCTCTCTGGGATTGTCATGGTAGAGCATACTTTATTGGTACAGAAGGCTGGTTTATATAGTGTAGTGATCACATATACACTGTTAATCATTAGGTAAGGATTATATTGATACAAGGAGCAATCATAAGATACATATGGACATACTAATTACCTGACTATACAAGAAGGGTTGCAAGATACATACAGACGTAATTATCGCTTGTCTAGGTACACACAGGTATAATCATTTGGGTACACTGATCTTGTCTTGGGGATTATTCTCAGTTGACTTTCCTTGTTAATAAGGAGGATGTCAGACTACGTGCAATTCCATGTGGAAGTGGGCATTCTCAGTGCATTCCGAGAATGCAAGTAGCCACACTACGAGATTCTTGTATGCTAAACATATTCATGGGCTCTGAATTCTTTAATTCTGTGTATAGGTATACCCCAGTTAGCAAAGTCAATATGTTCCTGGGCATTACTTCCTTAATTACTTCTTATACCATAAAAAAGAAGAGCAGTGTAATATGTTTCAGTGAACTTTTATTCAAAACTAACAATGTGCACATGCGAGATGAGATAACTAGGTCAGATAAACCTTGCATAAGTAGATAAAAACTTATGGAGCCTTGTAGAGACCACTGCTTCTTCCAGAATGTATCCAGGAATAACTTCTTATTTCACCAGCCTTCATTTTTTTCTTAAAATTTCCTTTACAATGGCCAGACTTACAGATCTATGCTTTAAAAAACAAGAACAACAAAACATTCTGCATATAGTTGGTGAGGCAGGATCATTTGTTCTCCCCTTTGCTCTTTGTTGCCCTTCATGCATGCTCAGTAAGGGATTCTGGAAGCAGTTACTGTTTACCTTGCCTGTTGTAGGCAGGCACACACAGCTACAGTACAGTTGGCTAGAGCAGAATCTTACTCTTTCCCAGCAAAAGCTTTATTGCACTGTTTGGGGGCATACTCACTGCTGACACCTGCCACTAAAAGTCTTTTAGTGACTTTTAATAGTGACCAGACCTGCTTTACCTTCTTCTGAATGCCAATGCTGCTGAAAAAACCCTTCCAGCTAAACATGGTGGAGAAGCAGGCCCTAGGTGACCATAAAACACTTTGCAAAAAGGAGCTTTATTTGCCAGAGGCTTTAAGTGAAGTATGCCGATGCATCTTTTGCACCAGATTTTAGTTGATGAATCTTGAGGTTGAAATAAACATAAATTCTACAGTTCTGAAGTTTGACCACTGTTGGCACTGTTCACACTGATAAACCTGTGTCTGAATTGTGTGATATAAATCATGGATGAGTAAAGTATAGCCTGATTGCAGCCTCCAAGCCCTTCTTTTGCAGACTCTCAGTGCTTCCCATTATTTCTGTTTTTTTTTAAATGAGCAACATTCACTTAATAGTAATTGAGAAAATGAACTAAATGTACTGTAGTCAGGGGATAGTCAGTATCATATTTAATACCTTAAATAATTTAGTTCCTTCTACTTCATTATCAATAATGTTGTCTATACAGTAGGACCCCCGTATCCACTGATTAATTATTCATGGGACACAAAACAGAACACCTACCATAGTCTTCCTAGAAAACGTGTCCTCTCTAGCCATTTTCTAGGTCTTCCAAGGAAACTCTATGGCATTTTAAACTGGAAGTCCCATTATTTTCAATGGCGTTCACTATTATCCATGGTTTTCAATATCCACATCCCCCCAGAACCAATTATACATACATGTAAATTTAATAAGTAATCAAGTATGGGGAGGAGGTTATTCGTTAACAAGTAGTGGGGGATTTGTTAATCTTTAATGAAGAACTGAGAGCGAGCGTGGTGTAGCGCAGGGTTTCTCAACCAGGATTCCCTAGGGTTCCATAAGAGGTTGCTAGGGGTTCTGCGAGATATTGAGATTGAAAAAAATAAACTTTTTTTGAGCTGTAGATATAATAATTTTTAGGCAGGGGTTCTCCGAGACCTGAAAATTGTTTCAAGGGTTCCACCAGGGTAAAAAGGTTGAGAAAAGCTTGTGTAATGATTTGAGTGTTGGACAATGAATCAGGAGACCAGAGTTTGAACTCCTCCCTGCTCAGCCATGAAAAACCACTGGGTGGCCTTGGGCATGTCTCAGAAGAGGGCAGTGGCAAATCCCTTATGAATAAATCTTGCCAAGAGAGTAGCCATAATTTGGAAACAACTTGGAAGGTGGGCAACAATAATGAAGAATTAATTTTTTACATGATTTCAGTTAGTTCTACTGTAATAGTGAGTTCTTGCAGGGCCTAAATACTCTAAAGGCACCAGATCTTGTCTGATCTTGGAAGCTAAGCAGGTCAGCCTTAGTTAGTATTTGGATGGGAGACTGCCAACAAATCCCAGGTGCTGTAGGCTATATTTCAGAGGAAGGAACTAGCAAAAGCACCTATGAGTATTCCTTGCCTAAGAAAACCCTAGGAAATCTATGGGGTTGACATAAGTCGACAGATGACTTGAAGGTACATAAACAGATGCACTGAGAAAGTTCTTGTAGTAAATCTTAGGAATCATAACAAAACCTAGGGCATTTAGGAAATCAAAATGTATTTCTTCAATAAAGTTCATTAATATGTATTGCACTTATGTTAAAACTTGGGTCACTCTCTTACTAGATGTGGCCATCTCGTGTATCACCTTGGTTTGCCTTATACCTTTCTGAGTTTTTCTTATGTGGAAGAAGCCATTCAGATCGCATACTGTGAATCCATCTGTGGGAACTGTTCTTACTTGGTATGTACTTTATTGGAAATTTATTTTCTCTGTTACGTATACCTTGTACCTTGTGTAAAATTAAATACACCATTAATCTTAGCTTTAGGGGACCTGTGGACATCAGTGGGAATTAAGTTACTTGTGGCTGACAAGTCTTATACATTTCAATGGTCTACTCTATGTAGGATAGCATATATTGATTTTGCCACATCATTTTTTTTTTACACACCATTGCAGAAAAAGGATATGTTTAACTCTTGCTCATCAAAACCATTGGCTGTCCAAACATGCTAAACTTTGGCTTCTTTTAATTTGTAGGTGTTGAAATTACATGCTGCCCATTTCTTGAAATGTTTCAGGCCCATATTTCTTTAAATATTGGCAGTCTTCAAATTCAGGCGTCAGGAGAGATTCTGATAAATACCGTTCATAAAGCAGGTTTTCAGTATTGTCACAGATTATAATACTTATTATGTTTAAGTTTTAAAAGGCCTTCAAGCTGTTAAGGAAGTAGACTACTAATTGCAAAAGGCTCCATCTCCTTCATGTTAATCACCATATACTGAGTGACTCTTGCTAACTGTCAGTTGTCCTTGACTGCCTGGCAAGGAACATACGTGCCCATCAACCAGATTTGATGCAACATGTCACACACTGCATCTCCAGTGCTTCTGCTCTCTGGTTACCATGGGCTTAACTTGAAAGGAAATCTTGAGAATTTAGCTTCTCTCAGATTGATGTGGGCTTCAGCCTTTTTGCAGCTGCTTCACATTAAACTTTCTGTGCTGTTCTGGCAGTAGCTCCATATTTAATCAGGTTTGGCCCAGGCCTACCATGAGAGGAAGAATTGTTGAAATCCCATATGTACTACCTTGAGCTCCTTTGAAGGATAGCAGGATAACTAACCTTCAAAGGATAGTTTAATGGATCTTGCATGGTGCACAAATAACTTTAACTAAACTAGATATTTTTTGAAGTGAGAGTTCCATATTGATCTCAGTGTGGTCCTGTTTCAGGCATTCAGAAGTGAGGCAGGGTAAGAAAGAAGAATATACAAGTATACGCTTTGATATCATTCAGGAAGTTTGTATAGATCTGCATGTTAATGTATATAAGAAATTAAGCTGCGTTGATTTGTTTAATATGGTTACGCTCAAGTCTTTTAAGATGATGTAGCAAGTATATAAGAAGCACTTAACTTTTTTGTGTGTGTACACCTGACAACTACAACTGGTTGCGTTTATGAACTTTTTCTTTCCAGACAGTGGAGGATGAAGAAATATGCAGGAATATATCAAAGAAATCAGATGAAAAGCCAACTGAGGCAGCACCTCCTCCATCACTTCGCCACCATCATCCCCCCCACGGGCATCATGGTCATAGACATCGTTCCCCACCAAACAATCGACGGCATAACAAGGGTCAGGCAGGTAGCCAGGTTGTAGCCTCCCCACAGGAGGGAGTTGCTGACATTCCCCCACAAGGGAAGAGGCTTTGACGAAAGGGAAATGCCATCTGCAACCGACAGTTGAGCTGAAACTGGCAGCAGCTGTCAGGGTCTACATCAGGTAGTTGATGCTGTCACTGTCGACACTTGTTGTTTGAAGATCTGCGTAGCGTCACCTCCTGACACTGTCGTGGAGAGCTGCCATCTTCCTGCAGGTGACACGGGCAGCTGTTGGCAGAAAATGTCACCGAGTCTTGTCAGTGACGGCTGCCAACAGCTGCTTGACAGTCACAAGCAGCGAGTGAGGTTGAGCCCTCTGATGCCTGAGAGTGAGCAGGAAGAACGGGTAACTGAGCCTGAAAAACAGTCTAAACATCTTAAATTTAGAATGGGTTCCGTGATAATGCAGGTATTAATACCATCAGATTTTCCAAGCAGCAAAAGGGAGTTAAAATGACAACAGGTGACTACTATAGCTGTGATCTTCATGTTATGTGCCATTAAATAGATTAAGCAATACAGTTTGTTCCATAAACCAGTTAAGTTGCTGAATTTCAGTTTTGCTCAGCTGTTTACCAAGTGCTGTTGCTTAACTGATCTTGTATTGAGTTGTTGCGGACAGCTGACTTTACCTTAAAAACAAACAACAACAGAACTCCCTTGTAATAGTACGGAATTGTTTTTCAGTGCCAGTTCTAAGTGTGTGCAGTGTTCTGTTAACTTGTCTTTCTGGTTTCTTCTTCTACCATTCTGTTTGCATTCATGAAGACAGAAGCAGAAACTATGACCTAGGGGCTTCTGTTTGATATTTAGCAACCAAGAACAGGAGTGGATAAGGAAAGACATGTTAACTAGCTTTAAACCTTTTTTTTAAAAAAATATCAAGACAGTATATTAAAATGTGTTCTTTCCCCACTAAAATCATAGAGCCACTTAATGATCAAACTTTATGATAGAATATGTTGCATCATAAAAAACCTGAGTATAAGAAATATTTCAAATAATGCATTTTTATCCACAAATGTATTTGTCAGAACTTCCAACTCCAAAGTAACGGAGTTACTATTATGTAATGCACATTTACAGAAATTCATGTAGCTGGGGCTTTTAATGGTAACTTTATGTGTCTCTGAAGTAGCTTTCTTAGACAGTTCCTCTGAAGCTAAGGATCACAGCCATTGGAAATTGGGGTTGAAGGTGTGCATGGGACAGAGTGGAGCAAATAGAAGGAAATTCCATTGAAGCATCGGGGCCAGAGACAGGCCTCTGATCAGATTTAAGTAAGATTTAAGCTATCCAAGTTCCTATTATCTGTGAATTGTCATTGTTGGGCTAGTCTGTGTTAATTTTTATAACTGAATAATGAAACTGGTATTATGTCTTTATGTAACTAAGTAATAGGTCTTATTGTATCCTCTTTCTGCAATTAATTGTATTTCTGTATGCCGGGTTTGGAGGATTTAGAGATGACAGAAGACGCTTAACAGAGAGATACTGCTTACATTGTGTTTGCCATAGTTCATGATGGTTTATTAGGAAAAGCAACTCTCCTACAAAACCCGAATTCCTTTATGGTGAGCACATAGAAGCATGAAAGTTGTTTAGACTATAATTGGAAAGCTTATGAATGAATAGCCAATAAGAGAGTTTTTAATAAATGAAAAAAAGATTTTGTCAATATAAAGTGGTCCTGTATTTTATATTTGTCAGCTTGTAGCATTTTCATGTACAGTAATCCTTAAAACTGGTACCGTTTGAGGTGGGAATCTTGTCTTTTACCAAGCCTCTGTTCTAAGTTCTTAATGGTATTGCGGAGAAATTCAATTTCCTTGTTCTTTTCTTCTTCAAGATGCTGAAGTTTCTATAGAAATTTAACAAATATTTTGCCACCCATTAAAATTCAGATGTGAAATACACAATGTATACATAGAAGTACTGTTTTTCTATTGAAAAAACATTGGCATGTTCAGAGCAGAGGTATATTATGACATCTAGTCTCTGAGAAACATTGCAGTTGAGAAAGCTACATATTATATACTGTATACTGTAAATACTGTATTTCATCCCATGGTTTGTGCCCACAGATGTAAGGTAAAGCTAATAGAATGGGTAGAACTGGTTCAAATGAGGACAAGACCATAAAGAAGCCCTTCTTCCATCACCTGCAGCAACCACTGTACTTTCTTTCCTCTCCCTGTCTGGAACTGGGGAAATTCCAAAGGCAGCTGCATGACCCCTAGAACTCTCCTGGTTTAGTGAGAATTCTTATATTTAAGTTCCATCTTCATATAATTTTTGTACAATTTCAGATACGTGTTTATTCAATCAACAGTCAGTGTTCAAAGAAGCTTTTATTGAAGTTCCCATCTTGATTTTTAAAAATGGCATTACAGTTCTTTTATTTAATGTAATGTAACCTGTGAATATTTTAACTTGGAGTTATTTTTGCATGGTGACCAGGGAAACTGACAAATTTAGGTCAGTTGAAACTCCATCCATCCATTGAAAGTCCTTCATTTTATTTATACCCTGCCTTTCCCCCAGCCTGGGACTCAAGCTGGCTTACAAAAAAACCCAGAATACAATAGAACACCTATAGTTAAAAACATACAAGTCAGGGATATTGTAAATAAAAATCTGTTGGCAACCATGCTGTAGGTTTTGCAGTGCTTTTGAAATTAACAGAGGGCTAAATAACCTAAAGGCAACAGATCTTGTCTGATCTTGGGACAGGGTCAGCCTTGGCAAGTACTTGTATGGTAGACCACCAACAAATACCAGGTGCTGTAGGCTATGTTTCAGAGAAAGGAACCGGCAAAACCACCTCTGAGTATTCCTTGCCTAAGAAAACCCTAGGACATTTATGGGGTCACCATAAGTTGACAGGTGACTTGAAGGCACACACACATACATTGAAGTTAATGGGTAAAAGTTGCAGATGAGATTACCCTGGTTCTGAGAGCCACATGTATATGCTCCCAATTCATTTAAAGAGGTTGGAGAGCACACACCAAGTTTCTTGAAATAAATAGAGAAACCATTGGGGTAGCTTCTGCACTAGATCAATAGATTAGGGCAATTAGTTGCATATCCAGAGGTATTAATGCACATTTTATCAAAGCTTTGTAATATACATCAAAATATTTAATAGAACATCCACAAAAACATGCTGGAAAACATACCCTTCTGTAGATGGTTTGAGGTAATGCTGTAGGACCTGGATATGGTTTGGGTGTTTTGGTTTGAAGCTTTGCTAATTTATCATTGAACTGAAATACAGTAACAAACAAATTTAATGTGGATAAATCCAATACGGAAAAAAATCTCCAAAAGTAGCAATATCTGGATAATATGCTAATCACTGCAGTTAAGCACACACCACTTTAAACACACTTGATTCTGTATAATTTTGGAAGCTGAGAAGTTGAGCCTTCTTAGTATTTGGATGGGAAACTGCCAAGGAATACTGGGGTCTTCATGCAGAGCTAGGAAAGTATCCTGGAATACTTTTGCCAGACAGAATTGATGATATTGGGCTAGAATGGAATAGAATAGAATAGAATAGTCTGGCTCAGTTTAAGACAGCTTCCTTTGTTGATACAGAATTAGGAGAGTGGATACTTGGCTCCAGTACTCCCACTCTAACTCAGAGGGTTGTACTGAACGTAAAATTATGCATGTCTCCTTGAGTTTCTTGGAGGAAAAACAGTATGACAGAAGCAAAATCAGAAATCTAAAGGCTGCAATCTTAAAACACGTCTGTTATAAAGTAAATCACATTGAACACTGGGATTTATATTTGAGTAGATGTGGATGGTACAATAAAGCTCTGTATGAATAGACCACTTCAATGTTATAAGGGACACATGCACATAGAAAAACTCAATAGGTTCTCTATGGGAGCTGTTGGAAAAATTTTGTGCTAATCAGTTCTAGGACATACCTCTATTTGCAATTTAATCATCTCATTCTGTTTTTCCTTTTCTTGAGCTCTCAGTTGACTGGTTAGCTCTAAAATTTCCAAATCTTTCTTCTCTATTAGTTGCTTATGTTCCTCCTCCATTGCTTCAACTAATAAATTAAATAAATAAAACATAACAATTCATTACTTTAATCAGATGGATTTTAAAGTGATGAAAAGCTATGAATCTGATGTGCAGAAAGGGGTAACAAATGACATTGGGAGCAATTCTGCTATGAAAAAATGGATTACAGTGTTGGTCCTGTTATAAGTGAAAAGGATCCTTTCCAATCTTTCTTTCTATCAAGTATATAATTGGGAGACGGGGTCATATTGCTGTTAGTACTCAGCTTGTTGGGGGCAATTAGCTAACACACATTGTAAATCACTTAGGGGTGCTTTGGCATTGATAAGCAGTACAGAAATATAAATGCTATAAATATAAACACTAGTATGAGATGACCTGAGGTGGCCAGCTTGCTAGAAGTCAAAACAAGTAACAGCTTCATTCACAGATGTGGACCTTTGAGGCTAGACAGTACATTTGAAATAATTTTGAAACATGTACGCCTAGGACTAACTAATGTTCATTACTGAGAAAGACTTGAGCACCTCCAGATTGTGAAGACTATATAAATATACAGTATTATGCTTACATTTTTTGTTCATGTCACAGTGAAGCTTCCTTTGCTCAAGTTTATATTCTTCTGCCTTGCTTTCAATTTCTCTTAGGAGTCTATCAATCATATTCTTATGTTCCTGTAAATGTATTCAAGCAATCTTTTAAAAACAATAGGTAAATTAATTTACTTATCTGAGTGGACATTGAGTCGATATCGTATCTTCAAATATTCTTTAGCATTATTTAAACATTAAAATCATAACTACCAGCCATTTTAAAATTTATTTTGGAAATCATGAATTCACTAGAAAGTTAGGGAATGCAGCCTCAGTTTTTCATCTGTCTCTCTCTGGCTTCTCTTCGCAAACGAAGATTCAGGAAGGTTTCATCTGTAGAGGAGGAATAATTAATCCACACCCAACCAGTTTATAAGGCAACCCTAGGCAGGTGTACTCAGAAGTAAATCTTACTTTAGTTCAATAGATTTTACTTTCTAGAAAATACATTTAAACATAATTATTCTAGCTGTAGATAGAATCATTAGATTTAAGTTAGTATAAGCCCAATTCACATAATCAAACTTGCTTGCTTCTTGGCTTCCTGCTAGAAGGAGCAATCTGTTCTCACAGCAAGTTGCCTGAGCAGAAAGATGGCATGTCTGGCCCCATCCATCAGCTAGAGCAGGAGTGGAAACCTTTGGAGGTTAGGGGGCTGCATTAGCCCCTCCAAGGGACTTTGGAGGGCTGTGCCCCCCCTGCACTCCCCCCCCCAAAATAATTTCAGGGTTTTTTTTGCCCCAAGTGTCCCCAAACAGCCTCTAAGGAGATTTTCACACAGGGGCCAAATGCCCCGTTTCTGCTTTGCCAGCCCCTCTCCTGTCCCTGCTATGGGATTAAGGAAAATGTTCGCATATTTACCTTAATCCTGCAGCAGGCACATCCTCCCTCCCCCCTCGGCTTCACTGCTGTAAATGCAGCTGCCATAAAACTGCTTTTACAGCAGTGAAGCCAAATCCTGCTTGTTCTTGCAAGAGAATGATGTGAGGCAAATTCAAAAATAAAAAGTAAAAAAACCCAACCACTTTAAAAGTACACCAAGCACCAAAAATTACACACACATACCCCCGCAAACCCAGGTAACCCATGGATGGGGGGGAAAAGGGTGCCACTTACTTGGTTGTCCTGTTCCTGCCCTGAAGTGTCCAGAACGGACCTCCCCCCCCCGCAGCTGTCATTGTGGGAGAGGAACGGGACTCCTTTCAGACCACCTGTGATTCCGTGATAGAAACGGAACAGGTGGTCATTAACGACTTTTCTCCGTGCTTGAAATATCAGAGGGAGAAAACAGAATGGTCACGTTGGGGGCACAGAAGGGGTGAACGTCGTCTGAAAAAGAAATCTTTCAGCGACGCTGTTCCATGCCTGCAACGGGATAAACTGGTGTGAAAATCTCCTAAGAGGCATGGGGACATTTTTGCCACTCACCCCTCCCATAGCCATTTTATGCCCAGAAAACTCCTTTTTTTACAACAGGAAGTAACTCAGAAGTCATTTCTTGTTCACTTCTTGTCTAAAAAAAGACTCCCCTGGGCCTAAAATATCTGGAGGGATAAAAGTGTAGCAAAAATGCCCCCTATGCCTGAAGGGCATTTGGGGGCAAAAAAAAAATGGTGTGTGTCTTTCTTTCTTTCTTTCTTTCTTTCTTTCTTTCTTTCTTTCTTTCTTTCTTTCTTTCTTGTTTACCTTGACAAGCCCAAGGGGTCATGAAAAGCAGCCCTGGAGGGCTGCGTGTGGTCTACAGATTTGCACTTTGTCCACCTCACAGACATGTAATTAGAAGGTGGCTGTGCAAGTGTGTTTGTGTATTTAGTATTTGTGTAACATAACATCAGAGGTGTTTTTTTAAAAACTCTGTGTGTATATACATGTGTCATGTGTGAATTCAGAGCTGAAACCAGACTAAGGGTCCACGTCATCCTGCTAGCTCTGGGTCTTGGTCCAACCCTGGGTCCATTCACGACACAATTATAATACTTTATAACTGCCATTGTTCCAGCCTGTGGAATCCTGAGGTTTGTAGGCACTGCAGCTCTCTGGCAGATTATTCTAAATGCCCTGCCTAAAACTGTAAATTCCAGGATTCCATAGGATGGAATTATGGCAATTAAAGTGGAATAATAGTGCTATAATTCTATAGTTTGTATGGACCCCCTGTAGCTCAAAAATAACATCATGACAAGGGTTGCTGCCACACTGTAGAAATAACACAGTTTGACACGACTTTAACTATCATGGTTCCATCCTCTGGAATCGTGGGTTTGGTAGTTTGTGATGACACCAGAGCTCTCTGACAGAGAAGACTAGATTTCTCACAGAACTACAAATCCCAGAATTAGATAGCATTGAGCCATTGCAGTTAAAGTGGTGTCAAACTGCATTGTGTCAGTAGCCGAGGAGAAAACAAACCTCACTCCACTTATAGGCCAAAAGGTAACAACTTCAGGGAATTAATGCCTCTGCTTCTCCTTCCGGGGGGCAGGGGGTGGGGGGTTTGTTTCTTAAATGCTTTAGGCTTTCCATATCTTGGGGCCTGGCCCCACATTTCAAAGCAAGGGGAGGAATCTCAGGGCAAGAGTGATGCCTTAAAAAAAAAACCCTGCTCCTGTCCTCTGATGCTAAAGGATACTTTGATTGGCTGCTGTAGATTTTGCAGGGGAATCTATGTGGCGACCTATTTCTCCTCTCAAAGTTTCTCAAACCATAACATTTTAAAACACCAGGGCTCAGTAGAAAAGAGCACTAAGCTACGTCAGGGTTCACTGAAACTGTGACTTCAATTATTTAGGTGAGGAAGGTGAGAATAGACCCAGGAAAGTAAGCAATGATAGGAAAAGCCACAGTGCTACAATTCTGTAGCACTATATACAGCAATACAGTTTACTTTCTTGCACTGAGGTGTACATGGATTGCATCATGGTTAGCAAAAAAAAAAAAAAAGAAAAAAAAAGAAAAGAAAAGAAAAAAGAAAAGAAAACGTGGGGGGCACCAATGTTTTTCTTCTTCAGCTCTGCTTGGGAAGTTGATTCTTTTCTCCTTTAATTCTTGATTTCACTTTGTCTTTTTCATCCTCTTTCTCTCCTCCCCCCGCCGCCAGTTCCTGGCTAACTGTCCCCCCCCCCAATACTCTTTCTCTGTAGTGTTTGGTTTGCACTCATCTTTTCCCTGGTTCACAAATCCATCTCTTTCTTTCTTATACTCTTTATTTTTCCCTCCAGCAAATCCCTCTCTTTCTCTCACTTTTGCTTTTTCTCCCTTCCCCACATCTGTGTGTCTCCCCCTTCCCTGCAATTTTCCTGGCTACATTTGTCTTCTGCCTCTGACTGAATCTGGGCCTGCATACAAAGCATGTGGTTTACTAATGAACATTGGCTCTTCTCTTTCAAGTTATGTGTACTGTTTGAGAGTTACTTGTGATATTGACTCTACTTCGTATTATACTTGGGAGATTAGATTTTTATTGTAGAATTGCACTGCTTCATTTGAAAAAGTTTAGTGAGGACAGGTGTGGGGTCCTGTGCTTTCCCACTTTTCTTCCATCTTTTTTCTTAACAGAAAATAATCCACTAAGGAAGGAAAGACAGGATAATGGCACAATGGTTTTTCACTGTTACCACTATATAACCTCTATCTGGAAGCAGCCAGGTAGACAGGAACAAGTGTTTGTCACATATCTGTCAAATGGTTGCCACCAACAAAGTATGACAGAGAATTTTAAATCTATATTCTGCCTTATTCATTAACATTAATTCTAGACAATTAAAGATGATGCTTAGAAAATGATCCAAATAAGACAAAATGATCAAGGCACTAAGAAAGTAAAATATATAGTCTCCCATAAAACAAAGCCTGAGGTTTTGAAAATAAAGTAGAATTCTCCCACCTGTTCATGGGCCTTCAGTTTCTCTTCCAAAATATGGGCTGTATTCTTCAGCCTCTCATTTTCATCTGTGCAAGAGGATTATTAGATAACTTTACTTCCTGTTCCATATGTCATCATGATCATCATCATCATGGTTCTGGGAGCAACCACAAATGGATTGACAAAACATTTGAATGAAATCACCATAGATAGGCTCATAAATGGACCAAACAGTTAAGGACAAGATCAAATGGTTGGTTAAGGAGAGGCAAGAAGTAAAAGTAAAAATTGACAGAAACAGGATCAGAATCCCGAATGCAACTGTTCAGTGACTTGTGTGTAGGAATGAAGAGAACTACTATACTAATTGACGTTAAAAGAAGAAGAAGACAACAAAAAACAAGAGAACAAGAGACCTCTTCCACAAGATCTGAGAAATTAAAGGGAAATTTCAGTCAAGACTAGACATGGTATATTACCAATGGGAACATACATGATCAGGTCAAAATAAAAAGTCAATGGAAGCAATACACTGAAGAACTGTATAAAAGATGAAATGATGATAGATGCCTTCAAAGAAGAACAATTTGAATATGAACGTGGAGTTAAAAAGGCTGTCAATGAACTTGGGAGAAATAAATTACCAAGAACAGATGACACACCAATAGAGCTGTTTCAAGCTGTAGAGACAGAATCCATTTAAATTTTAAGAAAAATCTGCCAACAAATATGGAAAGCAAAACAATGGTCCCCAGACTGGAAATGTTCAACATACATTCCAGTCCACAAGAAAGGGGACACCGGGGATTATTGTAACCACTGAACTAGTGCACTGATCTCCCATGCAAGCAAAGTGATGCTCAAGATAGAATCGAAACAACCTTGGATAGTCTCCGGAGGTAATCGTCTGACCCCGTTGGAATAAGCAATACAGTTGTTGCTATTGAAATACAGAAGCTTATTTAAAGCTCATTTTTACTGAAGTTCATATTTACAAGGACTTGAGAGAGCAGATGGTTTCATTGAAGTTTATATCTACAAGGACTTGTGTGAGCAATATTTCATTTTCATTAATTGGAACTAGCATTTTCGCTGAGGTTACCCAAGTGGATAATTTAGTTTGGAAATTTACTTTGAACACTTCCAGAATACAGCGGACTTCTCACTGATTACATATTGGAAAGAAGCTTACCATTACCATTGTATCATAGTTTCATATACAGGTGTGTAATAATAATCCAGGGACACACTCATCTCAAAAAGAACATTGCATTATATTGGCAATTTATGTTTGTTCCATTCTTTGAAATAATAGACAACACTGTGTAATCAGGTAATAATTATGTTTATGGCATATTGAATCATATTAGAGATTTATGTTCATTCTATGAAACAATAGATTATATTGTATAACACAGCAACAGTGTGTTTAATGTAATTATTATTAATTATACTTTTAGGTAACACATCACAAAGTGCAGTCAGGATTGAGTATGCTCCCATTACAGTTTTGGGTCTAGTGTTGGACACCTTCCCTTGTTTGTTTGCTCAGTTGGAATCCAGTGGCATCTGGAATTTCTCTATGCCTGCCACAGGAGAAGAAAATGGATGCAAATCTGTATACGTTGTACAGAGATACAAGCCTCAGCAATCAGATTTGCCACTTAAGTCCATATTACCTTTCAGTGAGCAGTCATAAAACAAAGCATGCTAAATGCAAGAAAAATAGGTGAGGACAATCATATATTTGACAAATAGATATGTTTCACCAGCTGAGGGAGCACCTCATCTAGGCTGATCCAGAGATGATGGGAAGTTAAAATACAAAGCTCCAAATCTATGTTTTAATCCCAACTGGAGTAGACCTATTGAATCAGGGGGATTTAGGGGAGTGTTGTTGACTTGCCATTCAGCAGTAAATTCAAATGGTTATAGTCTAATTGGGACTATAGACTAATTGGGACTGGAATTGAATTTATACCAGAGAGTCAGTTGAGTTAGGATGGAGAGAATTTCTGAGTAGGATTAGAGATGGTTGGCTAGAATTAGAAGCAGAAGAATTAGGTGAGTTAGAAGTGGAACTGACTGTGTTAAGTAGTTAACACGGGACAGCAAGGAAGGGACAGCAAGGACAGACAAAAGCCTTGCTGGAATGGGATTTGGAGGTACTGTTTTACAGTGGCTCTGTTCCTTCCTGGAGGGGCGAACCCAGAAGGTTGTGCTGGGGAACTCCTGTTTGACCCTTTGACCGTTGGCCTGTGGGGTCTCTCAGGGTTTGGTGTTGTCTCCCATGCTATTTAACATATACATGAAACTGCTGGCGGAGGTCATCCAGTGTTTTGGAGTGTGGTGCTGTCAATATGTGGTGCCATCAACTCTACTACTCCTTTCCAAGGAGGCTGTCCTAGTCCTAAACCAGTGTTTGTCATCAGTAATGGACTGGATGAGGGTGAACAAATTGAAACTTAATCCAGAAAAGACAGAGGTGCAGATTAGGGAAAGGGGATTTAGCCTGTGAATAGGGAATAGTCAGAAGGCAGATCAGGGAATAGGGATTCAGCCTGTGTTAGATGGGGTTACACTCCCCTTGTAGACACAGGTTCGTAGTTGGCGGTACTCCTGGACTCACCCTTGAATCTGGAGGCCCAGGTCTTTGTGGTGGCCAGGAATGCTTTTGCACACTTAAAGCTTGTGCGCCAACTATGCCTGTTCCTTGACACGCTGGACTTGTCTACAATGGTACATGCCTTAGTTACATCCCTCATGATCTACTGTAACACGCTCTACATGGGGCTGCCTTTGAAGAGTGTTTGAAAATTTCAGTTGGTCCAAAGGGCTGCAGCCAGACTGTTAACTGGGGTGGGTTACAGAGATCATACCACACCCCTGTTGAAACAGCTCTTCTGGCTGCCAGTTTGTTTCCAGACACTATTCAAAATGCTGGTTATGACCTATAAACCCTATATGGCTCAGGTCCAGGCTATATGGCAGACCATACCTCCCTCTATGAATCAACTCGGGCCTTGAGATCATCGGGAGAGGCCCTTCCCTCAATTCCACCACCATCTCAAGTGTGGTTGGTGGGGACACGAGAGAGGGCCTTTTCAGTGGCTGCCCCTAGACTCTAGAACTCCCTCCCCAGGGAGGCCAGATTGGGCCCCTCTCTGTTGTCCTTCTGGCGGCAGGCCAAACCTTTTTATTCAGGCAAGCTTTTTAAAGAACAGGCTGGGGGGGGTGCTGTGTGGTTTTGATGGGCTGTTTTAAAAAGCTTTTTATCTTTTTTAAAAGTTTTAATACTTTTAAGTGCAGTAGGATCCCTGTATCTGCAGGAGATTGGTTCCGGGCCCCACCATGGATAACAAAATCTGCGGATAATAGCGAACACCATTGAAAATAATGGGACTTCTGGTTTAAAATACTATAGAGTTTCCTTGGAAGACCTAAAAAATGGCTAGAGAGGACACATTTTCTAGGAAGATTCTAGGCTAGCTGTGCTGAAACTGAAACCGCGGATAATTGAACCAGTGGATAATGAATCAGCGGATACAGGGGTCCTACTGTATATTTTATTCTTTTAAATATTTTAATGTGGTTTTAATGGTGTAATTGGTTTAATTCTGTTTTAATGTACACTTTTTGTTGATTTTACTTGTGTGTTTTTAAAATTGTGAGCCGCTTTGGGTCCCAGCTTTGGGAAAGAAAGTGGGCTATAAATAAAGATAAGAATAGTTACAAGACTGAAACGGAGATCAGATATGCTAGATTAGTTTATTATTCTTATTTATTTATTTATTTATTTAGACCCTGCTCTTCAGCCACAAGGCTATCAGAGCGGCTTACAATTTGTAAAGCCATTATTTATTACAGTTCTTCAGATTACTACTTGTTCTGCATGTTTTTGTGTTACATGCATGCTTAATGTTTTAGTTACCTGTGCTCTGATCTAAAATCTGGATTGATTCTAAGGCTGATATATTTTACCCCATGTGATGTCTTTGATAGGTACATAAAAGGGAGTATTCTACTGCTTTGATAACCAGCAGGTGGTGGCAGTGCTTTTATACAGTTCAGAGTGATCAGGAACAGCTACGTAAAGGGAAGCAGGAAAGGAATAAATTCCAGAAGGTAAAGCAGTGGGTTATTTTGGAGAACATTAATGAAATTGGGATTCTGTGGATGAGATGAGTTTCTCAGTCACTTTTGCAAGGCCTTAGAAAAGGCCTTAGATAGAAAACATCTTTTCTTTTGTTGGGAGCCCATATTGGGAACTGTAGTCGAAATATTATGCTCCATAACAACAGTAACTTTCCATCCCAATACATTTAGAACGTAACATTCTACCAACAGTACAATTGGCAAAGCACATTCCAACTTTATTACCTCTCAAATTACACTGGTTTTCTATAGTTTGTTGGAGACCTTTAATCACAGTCTGCAGTGCAGCACACTCTTTTAAAAAGAAAAAAGAAATCAGTATACTTGTTTTTATTATGGTAATTATTATATTAACTCACAACCATTATAGTTCATAGATCTTAGTTCATAGAATCATAGAGCTGGAAGAGACCACAAGGGCCATCCAGTTTAGGAATGAATAGTTCTTATTCTGGCGTAATGAACATTTCTAAATTTTGTTGATACAAATCATTTAAATCATTATTTTTGCCATTAAAACATTGACAATTATTTAAGAATCAACCAAAAAAAGTACTTTGAAAGATAATACTTGTCATGTTTCAAAGTGCTTGCAGTTACTACTAGCGAACACAAGATGGGCCACTTGTATCTCTACTTTTTTTTCCAGACTACCAGTTAACACATGTCGAATATTGCTTTGTTTAGGAAGAAACTAGCAGCATGATCCATCAGAGTTGTGTGCATAAAAAGACATCCTGCTTACATTAAAGAGACCTTCATTACCCTCTTCCCTCTGCTGGCTGCACAGAAGTGGATCTAGCAATACTGTATATGTTTCATACGAAATATCTAAAAAAATAAAATAAAAAAATTCTAGGCGCCTTATTCTTCCTTAGCCCCCCTACCCAACATAAATTGTTCTAGATTTGGCCCTGTATAATGTTGATTTGGGAGACTATGTTTTTTATGGTTGAACATATGAGATATTAACTAACTTCCAAACCTTTTTTTTTAAAAAAAATTGGAACAGACACAGTAAAGCAGAAGTGTACCCTTGTGCTAACTTTATTATTTAAGTGTGATTTAACCAGTCAAATTTCTGGCTGATCTGTCACCTGCAGTGATGTTCTTGGATAATTATTCAAACACCAGGGCTGCTACAGAGTTCCCTGCTAATGCCAGTCCTTTGGCGCCAATTGTGAGGTGTGCCAGCTTTTGCATTTTCCACTGTGCCTTAATGTACCATTCTCTGATGCATTGTGGCAAATGTTAATGACAGATAGACCCACCTAGCCAGTTTTGTCTAGAGACTCGTTGCAACCAATGCTACCAGTACTAGATAAATCCTGGTTCATGGAGAGGATTGTTCTGATTACTCAGTATTGCTTCCATCCAGTTATTTGACAAGACTCATCTAGCTTGCTGCTGTTACGTGGATCAAGGTGATCTTTCTTTGCCTGATCCAGAAATGTAGAAACAGACCAATGCATTCTGCTTAACTAGGCATACTCTGTCTCTGTGCTTACGTATGTACCATTGCCTTTCTCTGTAGGAAAAGCCCCTGCATTATTGGAAGGGTTAGCCAAATATATCATTTTTCCATTTCTAAAAGCCTATGATTTACAAGCAGTTATTGACTTCGTTCTGGCATTTAAAGGACACTGCATAGTTTGTAAAAAAAAAACCAAAACTCTCCACCATACAGTTCACAACAGTTCTGCAAACGTACACATTACTAAGACAGAATGAACATTTACTTTACTAAAAGATATAATCCAGGCACAGACCTTTACTGAAAAATATAATCATGATTAATTTTAAGCATTAAACCTAAAGGGCATCATTCTCTTCATACTTACTGCATTGTGAAAAGAATACTTGAAGTAAATGACAGCCCATCCCTTTGGGAAGATATATTTTACTAGATCTGCAATTCTGTATACATTTTACTTGACAGTAAATTCTGTGGAACTCAGTGTAGCATTTTTTACTCTTTGGAATGTTCTTAAGCTAGTAAATGTCAGCTGTTTGGTATGGGTTTAACTCTCTGTCTTTATATTCAGAATTATGTACTACTGTTTTAGAGTTACATTTTTCAGCTTTGTGTTCTTAAATTGTTTTATTACGCATTGTATTGTTACTGCGCCCTACACCCCCTCCCTATAATATGTCATAATTGGCAATATTAAGACGCTTCATGGGGTCTAGTAGACCAGGGTAGACCAAAAGGGTGAAGTTAAACAGAGGTCACAAGTGTTGTGGAAAAATATTAGCAGACTCACCCAAGATAGGATTAAGTGAAGCCCCTAGTAAACAATGCCATTAAGTTGGTATCTGCTAATCCCCTCTTGGACACCCTCAACGATGAGTCCCACAACACAAACAATTAAGTGATCAAAACGACCCTTATTCCCAGGAAATATTCCCCATCACTCCTCCCTGTCCTACAATGTGAGGTTGTCATAAACCCATCAACTCCTATCTCTCAGCCATTAACAGCAATCAGCAGAGTTTCAATTTCCTTTGTTTAAACTGTGGGAAACCCGTCTAAGCTATGTTCTAAGCACAAACACTCCTTCTGGACATGAGAAACAGTATAAATATTAGACCCCAAACAATAGCACTGTGGATGATGCTCTGCCACTTTCTTTGGCAGTGTGCCCCTGGATCGGATTCCAGTGCCACCCTCAGACTTTCGTCTGAGTCCTTCTCTTCAAGACTGGTAACTATAGTCCTGTCTCCTGAATCTATTCTTCTATCCAACCTTTTCTGCCTTAACTCTTAGTTAGCCTTGTGTGGTTCATGTGAGTGTGTTTTGTGTGTGTGAGTATCCTCCATGTTAATTTCCATTAAAAAAACATTTATTTTACTTTAAACTGGAGTTCTCTGCAGTTAGTTCTGGTGTACACAGATGCAAAGGTCTTGAAATTACCCGGCCTGTCGCAGCTTTCCATTTGAGCTAATCATAATTCCCCAAAATATTAGTGTAGCTCTGACATCGGAAGTGGGGTCCTAAATCATCCCCACCTATTCAGGTAACAGTATATTGTCCAGAGAATGCTGTTCTTAGGCCTCCAATAAGTTTAATAAATAGATCTGTCCAAGTAAGGAAGATAAAGCAAACCCCTCTGAACAAATCTTGCCAAGAAAATCATGTGATAGGTTCACCTTAGAGTCACCATAAGTCTGTAAGGACTTGAAGGCCACACAACAACAACAAGGTTGAATTGGACTGACTGACAGAAACAAACAAACAATTCAGAGGTTATCTACTAAGCCACAGTATCAGAGTTCTGGCTATCTGTCTACTGGTGAAGTTATCATCTTTTTTTTTAAAGTATTGAAACAGACATACAAAACAATAAAACCATATACAATATATATATCTCAAAGACACACATTAAACATTAAATAAAAATACTAACTAGTGGAATTTGACAACAGAGAAAGTATACAAACCAAAGCAAACCTCATTACACTTGGGCACTGAATGTATTATTTTAAAATGGAAAGCCTTAAAAACGTGCCTAATTATGCCAACATCCTGAATCTAACAACTCTCAACTGATTTTCTAAACAAGGAGGCTCCCCTCCCACCACAAATCTCCATTAAGTGTTTCAAAAGTCCACGATTTCTCCAGTGTAGAAATTTGCTTCGTATCCCACCATGGGCAGCCGGTAGTGGAGAGAAGGGGGAGCAGACAACGAGAGCCTTATCGCTTGAGGCAGGTAAATCACAATTGCATCAGGACAATAACACCTTCAGTTGGGGCTTATTGCACGATATTGTCCCCCTCCTGTTGTTGTCCTGTGACAGACTGTTTTAAAAACACTTCTTTTTGTTAACACAAAAAATCCATTACACCAATTTGGACTGGTCAGTGGGTGTATTTTGGGTGGGGAAAAGTAGTGTTCAGGGGAGAAGGAAGAGAAGGTGTGGAGATTTCAACTTGATTTTCTTTCAATTGGCAAAGTAATTGAGAAAGTTTTAATTTTTTTTCTCTGTAGGAAAAAAATCCATTGCCAAATGACTGCTCCCTCTGCAATGAAGCTTGTCAGAGAAACATAAACTTTGCTCACTGCCCCCTCCACTTCTTCCAACCTGTTTTAGAATCTCTCTGTTGTTACAATGCTATGACACCATGGTGTGCTAAGTCTCTCTCTCTCTCTCTCTCAGACACAGACACAGACACACACACACACACACACACACACCTGGAAATGTAAGGGGAGAAGCAAAAGAGTCCTACAGTTTTTTAAAAAGCATTTATTTCATTAAGCTTCTGCCTTCAGACATACTAATCACTGCCACATGAAAGGCAGGGATAGATCAGACAGATACTGAAGATCAGTAGCTGCAGACTTTCATCTGCCAGCAATTAGTTAAGTCTGGGAAGTTTGATCTATCCCGATGAGGAAGCCCCCCCCCCCCCGGAAAAAAGGCTTTTTAAAAGGTAAGACTGTTTTCATTTAAATTTCAGGGAGGGTGCATCTGTGTGTGTGCCAAAAATTGAAAGGGGAGGGGTAATGTCTTGGAGACATTAGTGGCTAGGCACTAAAATTGACCTGTGTAGCACCTGTTTGGGGAATTTTGGCTGCCCTTCCCCAAGTTGTACATGCTCTTGGCCTCAGCGCTTGGCTTTTGGGAGTACCCGGTTTACCTGCCAACCATTTAGCCAAATTATTAAACATTGCCAATTTTGAGTATTATAAAAGGGGGCTGTCAGGGCTGGTAACACCATCATTACCCAAAGCCTGCTGAGTAGGTGAGGGCTTAACTACACTGGTGGGAACCCCTGCATCTACCTCTGCAGCAGCCTTGTAAATACCACACTCCCTGGGCTTCTCCAACTGTAGATCTACAAACATTGTAATCCATGTCAGAGTAAAAGGGCAGTCCTGTGCTAATCACGTGTCTATACATTGTACTATTTTTGGCCACATAGCTGAGGCTGCTATGGTCCCTATCTCTCATTCGCTTGTGCATGCGAATAAGCAAATATGCATGGTCCCAGAATACTGTATTACTGGATAAGCGGAGATAACCTTATCCAGTGTATGCACAATGAAAAAATAAATATATATATATATATTTTTTTAGAAAGTGCCAGAACAGAGTCCTATCGACCAGAAGTCCCATCCCAGCTTTGCTCTGGAGCCAATCCTCAACTGCAACATGGCCAAAAGTCTGGATTTTCCCTTCAAATGTGGAGCAAACTGCGAATCATACAGATCCAAAGTTTCCTGCAGTAATCCAATGAAAATGCACATCGTAGAAAACATCATATGTCAACTGTACTGTGAATATGGGGTGAGTACAGTTTTTTTGCCTGTGTAGACAAGCCTTGAGTCATCCCAGCAATAAAACTCATAGCAATGGAAGATCAATCAGTATTTACATCAGTCAATGTAAATATTGGCTAGCAATTTAACCTTTTGCATTGGCATTCCCAAACTAATTAATCTACTTCTTTCTCCTGGTCATATTTTCCTTTTTTATAAAGCTTTCATTTTAAGTCTGAGAGTACACCCTGTGCCTTATGTTGATTTAGGTGCAGCACAGTTAAATGTAGGCACTCATATGTATACATCAGTTGAGATTCTCCATTAAGTGGGTTTGCTTAACACTCTGTCCACACAGTTCTATGTCTCCCCATTTAGATTTTAAGGCCCAGATGAGGTCACTGTGATTTCACCTTACAGATGGGTAGGGGGCGAAAGCGGGGAGGCAACTTAAAGGAGGAAGATACAGTTGTATTGGACTCATGGGGGAAGAAATGAGGGTGCACTCTCAGATGAACAAAAACTATCTGCTTCCCCGTCCTCTGAATTCCCTCCCCCCTCCCTCCCCACAAGTAAGAAAGAGCAGCAACAACCTTCTCCCAGGGATTGACTGGGGAGTGGGAAGCTTTGGATGAGTTCACTAAGAGCAAGAAGAAATATTAAAGCACCATAAACACCATAGATAAAGTTGGAAGAGACCACAAGGGCCATCCAGTCCAACCCCCTGCCATGCAGGAATACACAATCAAATCATTCCCGACAGATAGCCATCCAACCTCTGTTTAAAAACTTCCAAAGAAGGAGACTGCACCACACTCTGAGGCAGTGTATTCCACTTCTGAACAGCTCTTACTGTCAGGAAGTTCTTCCTAATGTTTAGGTGGAACCTCTTTTCCTGTAGTTTGAACTCATTGCTCTGTGTCCTAGTCTCTGGAGCTGCAGAAAACAAGCTTGCCCATTCCTCAGTATGACATCCCTTCAAATATTTAAACATGGCTATCATTTTTTAATTTTTTTTTATTTATACCCCACTCTTCAGCCACAAGGGATGCTTTGATCGTTGTTTCCTGTGTGGCAGGGGGTTGGACTGGATGGCCCTCGTGGTCTCTTCCAACTCAGCAATTCTATGATTCTATGATTCTAAGGCTATCAGAGCGGCTTACAAATTGTTTTAAGCAATAGCAGTTTACACATCTACATTGATTAAGCAGTTTCCAATGTGTGTTAGCTAATTGCCCCCACAAGCCGGGTACTCATTTTACCGACCTACGAAAGGATGGAAGGCTGAGTGAACCTTGGAGCCCTCTGGAATTGAACTTGCAACGTGGTGACTTGCAGTACTGGCATTTAAACACTGCGCCACCAGGGCTCCATGTCACCGCTCAACCTTCTCTTCTCCAGACTAAACATGCCCAGATCCCTAAGCCACTCCTCATAGAACATGGATTCCAGCCCTTTAACCATTTTGGTCACCCTCCTCTGGACACACTCCAGCTTGTCAATAACCTTCCTGCATTGTGATGCTTAGAACTGGACACAGTATTCCAGGTGAGATCTGACCAAAGCAGAATAAAGTGGTACCAAACAAATTAATTATGGCCAGAGCTTAGAGACAGCATGTTACAGCTTCACAAAAAAGTATGCTATTCTGGAATTAGTTTCTTTTCAGCAATAGTGAGTGATTGCCAACAGTCCCTCCTTGTCTACTCCAGCAACAATGCCCTCAGATGTTCCTTCTTCTAGGAATGAGAATAGGAGGTTTTGCCAATTATTTCTTTCACTCTGCTCCTACAACTGACCTTTATTTCAGCTTTCCAATGGCTTGTTTTTGTAATCTCTTCAAAAACAAATATACTGTACAATATAAGCTGTGCATATCCTCATATAGATAATCTGATTTGTTTCAAGCACAAGGGAAGTCTGTGAGAAGTTCTAATGATGGAATCTCTCAGCATGCTCTATAGACTTAGGGTTTGTCTAGAGAGGCAATTTACCCCTTCTTGCCTCCATCTTACAGCCATGCAATTCAAACAATGCGGGGGTTTTGCCCTGTTTTACCCTCAGGCAGTCCTAACAACCCCTGGGGCAAAGACAGGCCCAAGATAGGGTAAAGCCCATTAAACTGTTTTTTAAAAATACATGGAAAAAAACACTGCAGCCAAAATAAAATCGATCGGACCCAGCATGACCACAGGAGCTCAGACTGCCACTCTGGCCCACCTCTGCAGCTGCCATCTGCCTCACTCTTCCGAAGCCAGGAAGGGGTCCTGCAGCATGTGACCAAGGCTGGTCACAAGTAGGGGGCCTTGCTCATGTGCTGTGGGGTGGCTTCCTGGCTACAGAGAGTGTGACATGGATGACAGTGGCTGCAGAGACCAGCTGGTGTGCTGGTCTGGACTCCATCCTGTTTCGTGCAGGTAACAGAGGAGCAATGGGCCAGATCTGTGGCCAGAATGCACCACTGGGGAGCTGGTGTATTCTAGCCTGTGTAGATAAGCCCCTAGTGTGCTCTTGTGAATAAGTGCTCTAACAATTCTTAGCACTCATAGCCAATTAGATAAGACTTGTGTTTACAGGTGTGGCTTTTGTTTTGGTTTTGAAGAGAGAGGGAAAATGAGGCATTAAAATATGTCAGTTGAAGGGGGACTTACAGTCCCCATTGGACTCATAAGAAGGATGTAGGGCCTGGAGACGGTCTTGTAATCACAGGTGGGGGTGGAAAGAGTGAATAATGGGATGCATTAGTAATGAAGAATGCATTGATTGAATTACCACCACGTAGTAAAAAGCAACAGTTATATCAACTTATTTGGAGGGCTGGGTAAGAAGAAATGTAATATATTTCATTTCCTCAAGGAAGGTCTGAGCTTTGATTACGGCACAGGTTTTGTGGCCAGAAGCCCATTTCATCAGATGTGTGGTAATTAAAAATATGCTCAAGAAATGCTTACCTTCTTTAGCTGATTCTTCCTTTGATTGGCTTATTGTCAGTAACTTGTGTGTTTTCTCCAACTGTAGAGTCAGAAGATTATTTTTTCCATGGAGTTCTGATATTTTCTGTAGAACAATGTTCAGATTTCAAATGAATAAATTTGTTTGATGTTTTCTACCAAGTTTGTAATTATTTTGATGGAATAACTAGGGAAGACTTTGACCTGACAAAAGTCAAGTAATATTCAGAGTGCAACGCCTGAGGTGCCACATTGTGGAGACAAAGAGTAAATTTATTCTCATGCACTTGTACAGTGGTTGCACAATGTTGCCATTTTAGAGAATTAAGACATTGCAACTGAATGTGCAATCAGATGCATACATGCAACTTGCATATGGATCCATGCATTATGTGCAGTCATTCACAATCATGCCATGTGTACAACTCTTTTCCCACAATCTTGAACTGAATATGACTATTCTGCACTAGTCAAAGTGTCCAGCTGCTTCTATTGGAGAATTTGCACATGTATAAGATGCCAACAAGTGTTCTGACCAATAAATCAGAGACTGATTGCTGATCCACACAGAATTATCCCAGAGCAATCACGGAAATATTTAATGGAGAACAATAATGGAATGTACTTCTACTTAAGGCATAAGTAGGCAAAGTCTGAGTATATGGGGGTTTCATATTTCATACCAATAATTTTATAATCTCTCTATATAATTATCTTGGGTATGTTGCCGTTTCCAGTGTGCTGATTGGCTGCTTAGGCGGGGGGGGGCAGGTGGCGAGGGACGCAGGGAGGGTGGCGATGGGTGTGGGGGGGCAGCGTGGTGTAGTGGCTTGTGTACCGTCAGGGACATGTGTAGGGCATAGGGGGGAATGGTGTATGTTACACCGGGTATAGCTCGTTATTTTAAATTTTATTTAGTAAATATTCTTTTTCAAAATGGCTGTGAAATGGATTAAGAGCAATCAATTTAGAAGAGTATACAGTACTACCACCTAAGGGCTGGGCAAAGCGTAGGTGTCCAGATGAAACTGCAGTCATGCCTTACCATTCACTACACTGGAAAGAACTGATGGGATTTGTACTGCAATGACATTTAGAGGGTCTTGCTTTCTCTTACTGTTGACTTGAGGTTCAAGTGGAAGTGTGCTCTCCTAAGTGGGTTGTTCCTAAGACAATTAGCAGTCAAGCCTACCAAACAAAATTTTAAAATAATTGTAAAATTATTGATAAGAACATACAAAACATCTTTATGGATCTATTGCCTAGTTATCCAAAGAGAGCATAACTGAGAGCCGTATCTAGTCTTGAGTGAGGCATTAAGAGTGGCACAAACACACATACCTTGTTTCCCTGCACATGGACACATCTCAGTGGACAGAATAGGGAGGTTTAAACTCTCCTTCTATCCCACTGATACCGAGGGATTGCTGAGGGGAGGAAAACATCCCCTCCCTCCATCAATTTCCAGAGAGCTCTGTTTCTCATCTGTACTAGCAGTGTAGTACTTTGGAAGGTAGGGCACAGCAGGAAAAACTGAGGGGCATCCCTCCATTTTTAGGGGCCACAGATGGAACGGCCAAGGGCTGTACCTGATCTAGATTTATTTTGTCTGATGTGACAAGTCAGCTACTCTGTGTTTCAGCAGCTTTGTTATGATGTATCAAATTGAACCTGAGCCATTATGTGGGTAAAGTATGTGCTCCCACCAATGATTTCCACCTCTAATTTAATCTCAGTCACTGAAGCACAATTCAAGCAAGATGGTCTTAATCAGTTCCAAATACTGATTTTCCCTTGAGCAAGATGCACACACTGCCCCACTGTTGTTCCTACAGTCTACTTACTTTCCTTCTTTCTCTTGACCTAATTTGTGCAACATCCTAGAGGGACAGTTCAAGGCAAGCAAAGGAAGCTGCACTTTCTTTTTGGTCTTGCCAGTGGCTTGTATGCTTGGCAAGGGCATGTGGACTAGCCCTAAAACAGTAAGAAAGAGCATCCACAAGGCCAAGAACCTACAGGGAATGATAGTGGACCCACAGTAGATTTTATGGTGCTTCTAGGAACTACTCAGATTCAAGAGGAAAGGAATGAAAAAAAAATTCTTAGTCCCTGATGCAAAGACCTGCAAAGCCACGAACTTGTTTGATTGGAAGTAAGAAAAAATCTTGTCCTCCACCACAAAATATATTTGTTTTGACAGGCTTAAGATTCAATATGTTTGCCTATATCAAGTCCTGTAATAGAACCAGACATAATGGGAGTTGGAGGAGAAAAAGTGCAATAGCATTAGAAAGAAGAAATATTGCTGAGGACATGGCATGCCAGAGTAAATTATAAGACAGAAAAAATTGTTAAACCTCAAGAGCAGAAAAAACTGCTCTTAATATTAGAGACCGCATTTCCATTGTCCCTATGGTGAACATAAAGTCTAAGGGCATGTCTACACTTGCAGAAAACCCTGCACCTACCTCATACCCATGGTAGATTTCTTCAATCCACAGTGGCCCCATAAACACCACTCACCGGCTTCTCCAATTGTAGATCCGAGTATCCTACCAGATTGTATAATCCACACTGGAGTAAAAGACTGGTCCTATGCTGATTGCATGTCCATTTTTTTCCCTCTTCACCCACTCATATGAATATATGTGTTAGCAGAGTACTATATTACTGGATAAGCAGAGATATGCTTATCCAGATATGCACACATATTTTTTTTAAATTAAAGCGCCAGAGTGGAGTCCTGTCCATCAGAAGTCCTGCCCCATCTTTGCTTCAAAGCCAATCCTCAGCCACCACTTGGCTAAAAGGTTTTCCTCTCATATCCAGAGCAAACCATGCATCTCACAGATCCAGAGTTTCCTGCAGAAACCCCAGTAAAAATTTGCATTGTTGAAAATGTCTGCTGTCAACTGTGCCATGAATACATGGTGAGTACTGGTTTTATTGGCTGTGCAGACAAACCCTTAGAACACAATCTTCTGCACCTTTTTTTTTTTGCTCAGAAGTAAAGTCCTCTTGAGTACAAGAGTGTACTCTGTGGAATGTACTTCTAGGCTAAGGAAGCAGGTAGGATAGCAGTGTAAGGCATGCATTTTATTGTTGTATTGTTAGTGATGCGTACACTTAGCTACTGTTTTTTGAATTTAGCTCTGTTTTATGTGCTCTTTCATTTTGTAATTATCTCATTGTAATCCATAAGGAGGTGTATATAGTTTATAAGAGAATAAGTACATTGGACTAGCAATTAAATGATACAACATGCTTGTTTATAATGTTACCATTTCTATGTGTGAGAAGTCCTCTACAAGTTTATCAAGATTCACCAGACTGTTTTTCTTCATATTTGGTAGGTTCTAAGATTACTCCTGTATACTAAAGAGAAAAAAATATTTTAAAATTTGAACCTCTTGGGTGTAGAATCACAGAGTCAGAAGAGACTGAAAGGCCCATCTAGTCCAACCTCCTGTCATGAAGGAATATACAGCTAAAGCATTCCCAAAAGATGGCCATCCAATCTTTAAATGCACTGGCTTTTTTGGCCATTACATTTTCCCTGCCTAAATGTAGCACCTTACATTTATCCCTGTTGAAATTCATTTTGTTAGTTTTGACTCAGGTCTCTAATCTGTTATGGGCCTTTTGAATCCTGAGCTTGTTCTCCACATTACTAGCTACCCCTCCTAATTTCTAGTCTTTGCCCATTAACATATGTAGTTCAAAGGAATTTCCAAGGATGTAAATCTGAGCACTCATTCTCCAATTATTTTTACATAGAAGTCTTATATAGAAAACACTGAAGTCAGTGTAAGAGAGATATGCATTCTGCTGTCTACAGAAATGTTATGAGTGTTTTCATACACTCAAGGCAAGCCCAAGATTTTTTATAGCCCATGGCAGAACATCAAATGGTGCCTCCTACTCAGCCAAGTCAAGGTACACAGTGCTCATAACAACTAAGTTGTTTTGGCTGATGAGGCAGTAAATCCCACAAGCACCTTTTTCTTGCCCAGGCAATATAATAATAATAACTAACTAAATAACTAATAATTTCCTGCCATGTCATGATACTCAAAATTTATTGCTTGAAGTGTCTGTCTCTTTTTGCCTAAAAATGAGACTGATCCTCACTACTGAAGTGCCCTGACAATACACTGTTTTCAATGAGGCTTCTTCCCATAAAAGTAGATATATCATATGTTACCAATTCTGATTTTCTAAAAAATCTGAGAGCTTGTAAAAACCTGGCTTAAGTACCTAACCATGCACAAGGTCATACTGTTTGTATTTGAAGCCCTTCCCAGCTATGAACTTACTGGATGTACTTAGTCAAAATTGCTAATTTTCTGTCTTCATACAGTAAAAATTACAGTAGTGCACTTAAGTGTTGCAAGAATCAGTAAACTAAAAATGGTGTGACAGCCACATGGTATTTACATATGGGTTTTATATTATTTCTTATATGGAAGGGCATTGCCACGTAGGAAAAAATCTCAAGAGTAAAACAGATTTTGAGGATTCTCTGAGAGTAGGGATTGGAAACATGTGGTGGTATAGCAGATATTGGGCTCCTGCTCCCAGCATCGCTCACTATTAGCTATTTTGTAAAAGCTGATGGGAGCTGCAATCCAATAGAATTTTGAGGATCACATTTGTCTTACTACTGCCTTATGTTGTGCATATGATTAGTTATGCAAAATCCCAACATGCTGAATAGAATTAGCCACATTAATTTACAGTTGCAAAATGAGGGCCGGCTTCTGTGATAGGTTTCATGGCCACAAGCAGCCTTGTTATTTCAATAAATAAATATGTATGTTTTTAAGGAATCAGAGATCTACCTTGTTTGTGGAGAAATATATCATTTCTGCATAATTTTAGTTTACAAACATTTAGCAATTCTTATCTAATTTAATAGCTATTTAATACCAGTCAAAACTGCTCAAGAGTAGCAAAAACATATATTGACTGGCCTGAAGATTTTCTTCATTAGCTTCTGTTATAGCAACAAGAAATATTCTTCCTTAAGCAACACCAAGATTATTTTATACATTTGTATTGTTTTTATAAATTGTGAGCTACCAACAGCCAATAAGTTAACATATTTTGTGTGCGGATCAGGTCAGATGGGAGGCATAATGTTCTACATTTTGTAGTGCCCATCATAAATTTTCATATAGTATTAAATTCCTTATTTCTTTCCATACATTTTTAAAACATCAGTGAGATGATTTCAAAATTAAGATGGCTGCTATAGACAAATTTGTCATGCACAGGGTTGTTTGTTGTTGTGTGCTTTCAAGTTGCTTTTGACTTATGGAGACCATAAGGTAAACCTTTCATGGCAACATTTTTTCAGAGGGGGTTTGCCCTGATGCTGAGAGTGTGTGTCTCTCTCAAGGATAGTCAGTAGGTTTCAGTGGCTGAGTTGGGTGAACCCTGAGTTGGGTGAACCCTGGTCTCCAGAGTCTTCATTCAACAATTCAAATACCTAGCCCTGTTTAGGTATTTGAAGGGGTGTCACATTGAGGATGGAGCAATCTTGTTTTCTGCTGCTCCAGAGACTAGAACACAGAGCAATGGATGCAAGCTCCAGGAACAGAGATTCCACCTCAACATTAGGAGGAACTTTCTGACAGTAAGAGCTGTTCGGCTGTGGAACACACTCCCTCGGAGTATGGTGGGGTCTCCCTCCTTGGAGGTCTTTAAACAGGGGCTGGATGGCCATCTGTCAGAGATGCTTTGATCGTGATTTCTTGCATGGCAGGGGGTTGGACTGGGTGGCTTTGTGGTCTCTTCCAGCTCTACAGTTCTATGATTCTATGAACACTCAGACCACTACACCACTCTGGCTCCTCACTTATAGGGCAGCATTATATATATTAATAGCAAGAAAAAGCTATTTTTCTTATCCACAACAATGTTGACTGCCAAAAACATTTTAAGTACTTAATTGAATAGTTTTACATTTTTATGATTTTTGGAATTTTTAGTATTTCTCAAATGTTTCATCTGAAATTCTTTGGATTAATTATTTCTAAACCACCTCCCCCCTTGATATAAGGAAAACAACCCCCTGAAACCTCATTTGGTTGCCAGTGTTAAACTAGTCCCGCTGGTGATCATGTTTGGCCCAACTCAAAAAATCTTTGGGCCAGTTACAATGTCTTAGCTTAAGCAGGGTTGACATAAGACTCAGATGGGGGTGGGGGAGTGATATATGCCACACCTTATATTTGTGTCAGGAAATGTGAGATAAAAGTATGATTAAGGAGGTAATGATTTCCCGCCACCTAATTTGTACCTGTCAGTTGTTTCTTAAAAACAGAAGAGCAGGCCAGACTGGTAGTTCTTAGTCGGCTGTCAATCCTAACTTTGAAGGAGAATGTCCATTATTTAGGAGATGTTTTGGAGTGGCCAAATCCACACTACATTAACAATCCACTTTGAAACTGGATTATTTGCCATGGCTCCTTCCTATGGAATCTTGGGATTTGTAGTTTTACAAAGTCTTTCACCTTCTCTGCCAAAGAGTGCTGGTGCCTCATTAGACTACAAATCCCAGGATTCCATAGGAAGGAGACATGGCAAATAATCCAGTTTCAAACTGGATTATTTGTGTAGTGTGGATTTGACTGTGTACTTGCAGGCTATATGGGAGACAATAGGGACAACATTTCTAAAATGGGATGTAGAGAAGGATGTAAGACTAAAGGCAGATGGTCTTTTAGGAAGTCCAGATGAGGATATTTTACTGCCATCTACCTCATGCACAGATCTTTATTCAGTCATTTTTGTCTTCCATCTGTATCCTTCTGTGTTTCTGCCTCTTTTCTTTTTTCTTTTAACTGGGAAAAAAAAAGGAGGAAAAGACAGACTATCTGCAAGACACTTTTTAAGGGATAATGGGCTCCATTTGGAATCACTCAGTGTCTGTATTATGTGTATTATCGTGTAGTTACACACACACATTATTAACTGAAATAGCAAACTAGATATAGAAGCTAGTAGAATTAAGCTGCTACCTGTAATTTGCTGAGACAGATTCCCCTCTTGTAAAGAATTTCCCCCTCTTATCCTCATTGAATGGCTTCTAAGAGAAATTTCCCTCAGAGTGAAAAAAACCCTGCCTTCTCAGTGACAAGTCAGTGTTTCTGCTGAACTGCCAGGCCCCAAAGGCGGGAAAATAATTTGCCTCAGAAACTGACAGAAAAGGCAAAATAACAATGGTACACATGGAGCACACATGTGTGGAGGGGTGTGGGAAGTTGTTCTCCCATCACTAGCCTATTAATATATTTCCCCACACAGCAAAAGCAGTTTGGGGAATGAAGATGGACTCCTCCAGGATTTTGAACAGTGTACAAAATTGACCTGAAATTTCCCTCAGAAAGTCAGTGGCTTTCTGGTAAAGAGAAAGAACTGTCAGTTGCACATACAGGAGCTGAACAGGACTCTGTGTGGTTAAGATTACCATTTCTCCCTTCTGCCCTGCTTTGATGCCTTTGATAGCTGCACAGCAGGCAAAAATCCAACAGGTGAAGCATCAGCCATCACTATATCTGTTGAATACCTGCCTGATGTGCTGTTATTTAAGCAAGGGTACATAACCTTTTTGGCCCCAAGGGGCATATCTAGTGGCAGCAGGAGTGCATGTGTGCAGGAGCCACGTGGGTATGCAAGCATGTGTGTGAACACGCACACACACACAAACACAGAGTTTCCCCTCACACCAAATATCTCACCTGCCTTCCCTACCTGATGAGAGCTATGGATTGATATGGGGACAGTGGTCTTGTCTATATGGTCAAAATAATACAAACGGGATGTGAACGTACGGCAATCCGTTCATAAGGACATGAGCATAAATATGTGTCATTCAGAAGGGGGGGGCAGCCATATCCACCTCAAAGTCTGTGTATGTTGCGTCCGGGGCTTCATCCAGATTTTTTAAAAAAGCTCTGTTGACATGCAGATGTGTGATCGTTTAAACACTCATATTTGCACAGATACGAACAGGGAGCGTAATCTGATTGACTGGATGAGCATGGGGGTGGACCTAGCAAAGGAGGAAAGCATCTACGGCCACCATGTTGGATTATCGGCTAAGTGAGGGTCTGGTAAGTCAATAACACAGCAATCTTATAATAATAATAATAATAATAATAATAAAAAAATAATAAAATTTTATTTCTATCCCGCCCCTCTGCAACGCAATCGGGGCGGCTTACAATATAAAAACTCCATAGTCCCAGTACCCTAGCCCACCCCCCCTTAAAACAATATTAAACTATAAAAGATTAAAAACATACAGTAATTAAAAATATATAAATTAGAAAAATATTAAAACATACAATAGGTTTTTTAAATAAATAAATAAATAAAAATGATTACAGCTCAGGGAGGACAGCCGAGTCTTGGGCCGGGATAGTTATTCAGGAAAGGCCTGCCGGAAAAGATCCGTCTTGACAGCTTTTTTAAAGCCGTCTAAGGTGTTAATAAGACGGATCTCGTCCGTCAGGCCATTCCATAATCTGGGAGCAGCAGCAGAGAAGGCCCTCTGGGAGGTCACCGACAGCCTTGTTTTCATAGGCTGTAACAGATTCCTCCCAGAGGACCGAAGTGCGTGGGGAGGGTCGTACGGAAGGAGGCGGTCCCGGAGATAAGTTGGACCCAAGCCATGCAGGGCTTTAAAGGTTATAACCAACACCTTGTACTGTGCCCGGAAACGAATAGGCAGCCAGTGGAGAGCTTTTAGCACAGGTGTTATATGCTCTCTTCTGGAAACACCAGAAATCAACCTGGCTGCCATGTTCTGAACTAGTTGAAGTTTCCGAGTTAAGCACAAGGGTAGCCCCATGTACTCTTTTCTTTCTTTCTTTCTTTTTTCTTTCTTGGTAAATATGAACAAACTATTGCTTGTGCGCACCATCGGAAACTGTTTTTTTTTTTTAAATGGTGGCAGCAAATTTAAAACTGCGAGTAAATCATTGCAGCTGCCATCTTGGCTAGGGGGTCATGTGGTGTTTAGGGGGGGCTCTTTTGACCGTGAAGACAGGTCACACCATTGCAAATGCCTGCTTTTTCAGACATGTTTGTATTTTTTTTCCCCCTCGTATAGACAAGACCTGTGAAAGCTTCCCCCTCTCCTCCAAAATTCCCCAAGAATCACTGTTGACTTTTTTCTTTCTACTCTACTAGTAGCAGTAGGAAAAGAACAATTTTGAAACTCGGGGACAGCATTCTCCACCCTCCTGGTGTGCTAAACAGAAAAGTAGATGGGATACCACTGGGTTTAAAGGACACACAAGGAACAGTTGTAGGCTACAAATGGCAAATGAGCCACAGATTTTGCACACCTACCTTAAAGACACAATAGCCATTTTAGGGAGAGAACGATGGCCATCTTAAGAGCAGCACATTTCTAGTCAGTTTAATGGCAGGGTTCAGATTTGCTAGAAGCCACGCCCTCCAAAAGAGCTTAATTTATGTCAGGACTCAGCCCTTGAACTTGTTTCCTTACCACAATTAGTCTTTGGGTCTGAAAACTAAAAGTAAATAAATATCTCTGTGGCACTTTAAACTGATTTCCTTAGTACCAATAATCTATTACACAGGCATACAGAAATTCTTGTACAGGTATACTGTACTTCTGTTAACGAACTAGATGTGTTCTTGGGCATTACTTCTTTAACAGAAAAATTGATTCCAGAGCAAAAATAGCATGGAAAAAATGGGAAAGTAGAGCTGTTGAGCTTATTTCAGCAGACTTTTTATTTGAAACTAAACAATATGTATGTGTGAAATGCATCCAGGGATGACTTTTATTTCAGCACCCTTGGCTTTTCTTATGATTTCCGTTTGGCCAAACTTAGAGGTGTATGTCGTTCTTGTTTTTAACATGCTTGGAGTAGTTAGTGAGCCTCTCCATTGACGCCCCCTTGTCGTGGGAGAGAGGCTTGCGTCCCCTAATGATGTTTTGAGCTATGCTGGCGGTGGCATAAAGCCACCAGTAGGGTCTCCTATGCCAGACAGGTCAAAACCGAAGGGTCTGACAAAGAGCGTCAAAGGGCAGGATGGGCTCTCTAGCCTTGTGGCAACCGTTCTAGGAGAAGGAAAACTCTAATCCCAAACCCAGGTAGATGGTGCTCGTCCAACCCTGTAAGGTCAACCATCTAAGAGAAGGAAACTGTAATCAAACCTACGATCCAAGGACCTCGCTGCTACATCCATGCTTGCAAGGCCATGGCAGATGAACCTTTGGTTTTAAGGGTGAGGCCAGTTCTGTGCACGCTGCGCTCCACCAGAAAAATCCCTTGCACAGGCTCGAAGGACAAATCCAGTTCCAAAAAAGCCCTGTAGCGATAGGCGAGGGACGAAACGGCAGGTGTAAAGATGCACTGGAAGCCGCAGACCCAACCCTGCATGCAGGCGGTTCAGGACATTGGTCGCTCGAGGCTGACCCGGGAGATGACAGTCTTGTTTGGCAGCATCCTGAACGACCAAGCAGCCTTTTTTAAGGAGAGCACTGCTTGCTCCGTATGGAGAGGAGCCTAGAAAAGGTGGCCTAATGAAAGCTCATCCCCAACTACCTGGTTGGCTAGCCGCGGCCAATGGGCATCTTCTGATGTGGTCAAACCAAGGCAAAGATATTGAGAAGGCAGCTGCGCTGGGCAGAGCACGTTTCTAGGATGGAGGACCATCGCCTACCAAAAATACTACTCTACGGTGAACTCGCCACAGGTCAGCGTAAGAGGGGCGCTCCAAAAAAGCAATACAAAGACTCCCTGAAACAACATCTCAGGCTCGGCCAAATTGATCACCAACAATGGTCCGCCCTGGCCTCACATCGGGAGGCATGGAGACGCACTATCCACAATGCTGCAGCCTTATTTGAGAACTCACACCGAACAAGTCTTGAAGAGAAATGACAACGCAGAAAGAATCACAACCCGAAAACATCACCCAAGGAGACCTTCTGCTGTGCTTTCTGCAACTGGACTTGTTTATCTCGGATTGGCCTTTTTAGTCATCAGCGCGCTTGCAGAAAACGTGGGATGAGTCCTTCTTAAATCTTCGTTTGCGAAGAAAAGCCAGAGAGAGAGAGTTAGTGAGTCAGGCTTATCTTCTTTTTGCTGTTTATGCATGCTCAATAAGGATTCTGGAGGCAGCTTCTGTTTACCTTGCCTGTTGTAGGCAGGCACAAATGGCCATAATAAGATCAGCTAGAGTAAAATCCTGCTGTTCCCCAGCTCAAAATTTACAGCATCATTTATGGCATACACTGTGCTGCAACCTGATACTGCAAGTCTGTGTTTCTTCACCCCTCCTTCACCATCCTCCCAATGCTGATGCTGCTATAAACTTTCTAGCTAAACAGAGAATGAGGAGAAAAAGTGGGCTAGGCAACATAAAAAGACTTTGTAAAAAGGAGCATCATTGTCAGGGACTTTGGGAATGAGGTATGCCTATATTGCTTTGTACCAGGATTATCTGTGGATATGGGTAACAATCTAGTAGTGGCATTAAGTTCTGTGTATTTTCCATAGGGAACATAGTTGTTAAAGTTACGAGCGAAAATACAGGGAAATCAGTGGTTTCTAGTTAAAATCTGATTTTTTGTACCTTTAATTGCTCATCCATAAATGCTATCACTTGAATTTGCTCCTATTCTTTCAGTGGTCATCCATTTTCTTCTGCTGTTGGTACAGAAGGCTATGCAAGCAAAGCAACGGCTTTGGTACACAGTAGCCTCAAATACATTTGTATGAAGAGCAGTGTTACATAAGCAGGTTACATAAATAAAACAGGCTACATCTAATTGTCAGTCCCAACTGGAGTAGGCCTGTTTGAATCAATGGGAATATTTTGTATAAGTTCCATTGGTGCAATTGGCCTACTTTATTGGCACTAACAGATTTAGGCCAGTAATAATAATGATTGTAGTACAGAAAAAGGGAAATGAATGCCTTCTTGAGGATAAGTACTATGGAAAAAAAGTGTCAAGCATAAATCAAGAGGTAGAGAGGACAAATAATTCTTCCCTTTAGTAAGTTACGTGAATTGGAAAGACCTGTGGAGTACAGTGAGTTCAGTGTCCTGAATGCTAAGGGCTTTGGGCTGATGCCACCTGTCGTATGACCAGCTTGAATCAGAGGGACCCTTGCCGAAGTCAAAAGAGCCTGCCAACAGTCATTAACACAATTTTATTAAGTGCTTCTGGACTCCTAGCACCTCCACTCAAAAAGCATTGTGCACCTCCAATCAAAAAGCATTGTTGCTTTCTTTTTTGTGGTGAGAAAAAAGGGGTTATGATCCTACATCAGGAGAAATAGTTATGAGATGTAGCCACGCTAGTCACCCTTCCAGCTCCCCCAGCCAAATCCACAAGAGTCCAGCGATTTTCCTACAGCTGGATAGACAGTGACAGGCATCTACAGGGACCTCCAGATGCCCTATAGATGATGTCATTGCTCTGTATCTAGTTGTAAGAGAATAGTTCCCCCAGCTCTTTACCAATCAGCAAATGGCTACGTTAGGTGGGCTCCAGCTGAGAAAACATGGGTTTGGGGGGATTTTTCATCATTGCATGGTTGGTAGTGAATGTTGACCTTCACAGTGACCAAAAAAGTGAGTTGTTTGACTGCTAGGCAGGGCCGGTTTAACCAGTCTGCCAAATCAGCATTGGCAGGGGGCCCCAAGGTCAAGGGGGCCCCCTGCTGACCTCCTTATCTGACAAAGGTTTTCTAGGAAGACTCTATGGTAGTTGTGCTGTTTTGTGTCCCATGGATAATGAATCCATGGATACGGGGGTCCTACTGTAATCTGAGCATCCTGTATTGTGAATAGGTTAGGTTACATTGACCTGGGATAAATATATGGGGGGCCCAAAATAAAGCATTGCAGGGGGCCCCAAAATTCCTTAAACCGGCCCTGCTGCTAGGTCTGACAATTCAGCAACAGGATACCAGTGAAGATATTGAGAAAACACAAATGGAAGATGAGAAGGCTTGGACTTCATGTAAAATTCCATGGATGAGGTAGGATGATTGCATAATAAAAACTTCATCTGGAAGTGGTCTTAGATTCTACCTCTACCTTTTCTTCTGTAGTTCATGTGCTGCATATGATACTTTTGGGACCACTTGCTGTGTACAGTTGTCCCTCCGTATCCACGGATTTGGTATCCACAGATTTAAGTATTCACGGCTTGAAAATATTGTTTAAAAAATAATAATCCAAAAAGCAAACCTTGATTTTGCCATCTTATATAAGGGGGACATCATTTTGCTATGCCATTGCATATAATGGGACTTGAGTATTCACGGATTTTGGTATCCACGGGGGTCCTGGAACCAAACCCCAGTGAATATGAAGGGACAACTGTATTGTATTTCTCAACAGTTTAGCAAAACAGAGCAGGAAATAGCATTGAAATGTCTATAGAAGGAAGAATCATTTTTGTTGTTGTTTTTAAAAGAGCAAAGTCTACAGGTCAAAAGTTTGGTTGTTTTCTAAAATGGTTAACTGGGCCATTTTGTGGAAGAGTTGTTATACAGTGGATATTTGTCCACAACTTGTAAGGTCTTTGTACTCCTTTTTTTAAAATCCAGGATCACCTTTTGTCCTTATTACACTACTTGCTTACAAGCCGAAGCCAACAAGTAAATGTTTATCACTTGGTAATACTAAATGGTGGCAGAAAAAAAAAGTTTTTGACATGTTCATGGTTGCTCAGCTGAATAAACTGCAGGGAACCAGCATAATGGGTGCTTAATGGAGTTTAAAGAGACAAAGAACGTATAGTTTACTGGTTCTTTACAAAGCATAACAAATGGATTTTTGGCTTTTGATGTTGTCAGAAACAGCCCATCCTAATCCCATCTAAAAGGACAGGCCAAGGTGCTTAGCTGGCAAAGGCTCTTGGGTGTTGCTCAAAACATACTGCCAGCCTATCACAAATGAAAATAAGGAGACACTTATCATACCCCTATTTTTATATTAAGGGCTACTCTGGCTGGTTCTGCCCCAGCTTCATGTCCTTTTTATTCATTTAGGTTTTAAATAACTAAGTGGGTCTAAATGGATGTGTCTGACTTCTAATGTGTTAAAATATTTATTAGTTAGTGTTTTAGAGTGTTTTACTGACTTTTCAAAATTAATGTATATTTTATATTTATTTTGCTTTGTTAGACCCTTGAATATGCTGTAAGCTACCTTACAACTAACCTTGGGAGAAAGTAGGAAATAAACATCCCTGTGCCTTGCTGTCCATGCACCGGTGTAACATCTATAACATGGAAGCCTGCTGTGGGTGGTTCTCAAATTTAGGTTCCCCAGATATTTGGGATTTCAGTGCCCAGAATGCCTGACCATTGGCCATTCTGGTTGAGATTTCTGGGAAATGAAGTAAAAAACATCTGGAGGACCAGAGTCTGAGGACATTTTCAGACACGTCTTACTGTGCAAGAAGACGCCGGGAGAGGTACACAGCTATCCCGTGGCAGGGGGTCCTTTTTGGATGCTGCTGTCCCTCTCGCGGCATCGTCCGTGACAGTTCCGGGTCCCATCTATAGCAACTGCACCATTTTTTACTCACGGACAACTTCCTGATCTAGAACTCTGGTCACAAGGTTTCCCGTTGCATATGCCTTCCCAAGATGTATGTATTGGGGGTTGCAACTGCCAGCAGAGGATGCAGTAGTTTGGATGGTGCCAATTATCACAGCCCTGTTCTTATGCAATTGTACATCATGTGAGGAGAAACACCTGAAGAAGACTATCATGCCTAGGTTAAACATAAACTACAAAACTATGCTGTCCTCCAGAAGTTTTGGACTACACCACCACAAATCCCTGACCATTTTCTTTACTGGCTGCAGCCAGAAATGAAGTCCAAAATATCTGGAAAAGACTAGTTGCAGAGTGGTTGCCATATGATATGTTATCAGTGTTTAAAAATGAACTTGACTAGCTGCACACAACAGAAGGCCTTGTAGCTCATGTACATGTATTTAACTGAACTATTTTTGGAAGGAAGTTCCAGTGAAATTAGTGGTGATTTCTGTATAGGAGTATCCTGAAGGTTACTTGACAATATCTAGGCACAGAAGTCTAGATATCCAGAAGTTACAGTAAAATGTAGGAATAACTTTGCTGGATTTAACCATGCATGGCTATGCAGCTAGGAATGAAGGAGGTTGTAACATATGAAGAGCACCAGGTTGTATCCCACGTAGCTGAACATCAGCTCAGGTCCAGGTTATTCTCCCTTATGGACCAGCTCATACTGTGAGATATGTGGGGGAGGCTCTTCTCTCTGTCCCACCACTCCACAGATACATCTGGTGGGAAAATGGGAGAGGAACTTCTCAGTTGCTGCTCCTAGACTCTGGAACTCCCTTCTCAAAGAAGTTAGACTGGCACCCTCCCTATTTTCTTTTCTTAGACAAATAAAGACTTTTCTGTTTCAACAGGCATTTGATGAGTGACTATATAAGGCCTGTCTTGTTACCTGGCCTTATATCCCCCCTCCCTCTAATAATTCATAATTTGGCATATTTGGACACTTCACGAAGTCTAGGGTAGACCAGGGCTGACCAAAGATAGGGTCAAGTGGAAGTCACTAGGACCTACGAACATGTCTTGGAAATTCCACAACAAACCCAGGACAAAAATAATGCAAACCCCTTAGTCAGAGTCATTAAAGAGAAATGTACTAATCTTCCCTGAACGCACCTGGCAGGGAATCATACTCCAAAACAGTGACCGGAACCCCTATTACCCACAAAATACCTTCCCTCACACCTTTTCCTCTCCACAATATGGAGGCTGCCATAAACCCATCAACTTTAATGCCTCAAACATTAGCAGCAATCAATGAAGCTGGATTTTCCTTTGTTTAATTATGGGATTTACACTCAAAACACCTTAAGGGTATGATATTAGATATAAATATTACCCTCAAATAAGAGCCATGTGTGCCACAGTTGTATACTGTCACTCTGCTGGACTGCTGTACCACCCTCAGTTTCACATCTGAGTTTTCCTTTGCTGCATGAACCCCTGCTGCATGAACCCCTTCAGGAGTCTCATCAGTGAGAACTGGTATACACAGGTGCAAAGATCATGCAAGTTATCCAACCTCTCGCATCCATACCTTTGAGCTAATGAAAAATTCCCCAATTTAATATTGTACAGTAATTTTAGTGTCATGAGTGGCTCCTGATGGACCCCCAGCAGTTTGGGTAACAGCCTTACCTAAACAGTGTGCTGGATCTTGCTAATTGTTATGCAGCTGTGCATGTGTATGTTTTAATCTGCTTTAATGATGTATATCTGTTTTTAATTTTTTAAATTGTTTAATATTCTTATAACTTTTGTATCTTCTAAATTTTTAATGACATGCTTTTTAATTTGTTGTAAGCTGCTTGAGTCCCGAACTGGGAAAAAGATGGGATAGCAATAAATATAACAACAACATGTTTCATCTCAGGCATGTACAACTAGTGACCCAAGCCAAAACAGCTCATTAGCCATACATTGTGACCAGCCAGTGGCTTATCTCCCCTACCTCCCTGTTTTTGCAAGGTTGAGCAGGTGGCAATTTTGGGAATCATAGAATCTTGGAGTTGGAAGGGACCACAAGGGCCTTTGAGTCCAACCACCTGGCTTATAGGAATATATAGCTAAAGCACTCCTGAAAGATGTCCATCCCCCCTGTTTAAAAATCTCCAAAGATGGAGCAGAGCATCTACCACCCTCTGAGGCAATATACTTCACTGTTGAACGCCTCTTGTTTATCAAGCACTGACAAGCTACTTGGCAGCGCTGATGGGCTTCCTATGACTTGTTGTGTATGTGGAGGCCTGTCTCAGATGCACAAATGTTTCTTTTTTTTAGTTTTATTGTGCAATCTCATACTTTTCCCCCTAAGATCCAGTCTGTCATCCTTGATGTCTTGGCTGGTTGGCATGTAATTTTGGACCAATTTGCTCATCTGGGGGCACTTTTGCTTGTCATAATGCTGATTCCATCTGTACAACTTGAAATCAAATCAACTCTTGGAATTGAATTAGTCATATTTGGGGATTCAATTAAGCACTGTCCAGCTGAATATGATTAAAATCTATATGGGCAACTGCCAGAGGGTGTCATGGGTTGCCTGTGGCACTGGAAGTAGGGCAAAATAAATAGCACCTCCCCAGCACTGCCAGCATGAAGCATGAGCATCTGCAGACTGGAGGTTTCTGTGTACATAGGGGACATTTCTACAGCAGATGTCAGCTGGAGGAGGTATCATTAAAAACAACAACTTTAGCCAAATTGGTCAGCTGAAACACAAAAATATTCAGACTGTTTAAACATAAAGTTTTATGTAAAGAACATCATGGCATACTAAAGTATTAAAAATAACTTTATTTGGCATAAGCCTTCATGAACTGCAGCTTACTTTATCAAATGCTGCTGCTGCTGCAAAATTTTAGATTGCCTTAATAAAGAATTCACTAAATATGTCCGCTCTTACTTTTTGATCCCTTCAATTAGCAATTCTGAAAAAAGCAATAAATTCTCCATGAAGTCCTGCTTAAATGAACCCATCACACAAAATAAAAGATCAATTAGTTTCTCGTTTTGCTTTAAAGAAAATAATGTATTACAAGTTAGTGGAGAAATGTTTAATCCCATTAATCATTCCTTTCATCCTATAAAGAATTAAGTCTTTCAAGACAGCTCAAGCAATAGAAAAAAATGAAATATCTGCAGACTAAAACAGCATATCCCCTGTTATTGATGGCAGCATACAAATCTCATAACTCATAATCATCTATCCATAAGGAAGCTAGGAGCAAAAAAGTGCTCCTCTAACCTTGTTCACATAAATATTATATTCTATTACATGAATTGGCATTGCTTGAAATTCTGATTGCCATTACTTTTATTTTATTTATTTTTGTACAGTATAGAGGCTCTTACCTTATGGAGTGGTAGCGGTTTTGCTTCCAACGTTACTTTCATATCATAAAACTAGTTTCACATTCTTTGGATTATGGACCTTTCTTTTAACTGTATTTTAATAGCTGAGGTTAAGCAGGACTACAGGGTATTTGGCCTGATTTTTTTATTTAATAATGTTCAATTGGGTAGACTGTTTTTGTTGTATTTTTGATAGGTGGTTGGTTTCATTCTCTGGGGATAGGACAGTAGTCTAAACCCAAAGTTATGAGTGCTTTGGCCAAGTTATTCCACTTTAGGAAAGGCCATACGTGACAGGCCAAAGGAATCTACTCTCAGGGACCCCAGGCCAGAGTCCAACTGGAGCTTCAATGATAGAGGTGGCTCCAGGAGTACTCCCAAGCTATGAACCTGCTTCTTTGGGGGAGAACAACCCCATCCAAGGGCAGATTGTCTATATAATTATTGAACCTAGGAACCAACAACCCACAAAATAGTGGGGTTCAGTTTCAATTTAATGGCTTCAGTTCTTTCCACCCATTCCACTGTCCAAGCACTAGTCCAGTACCTACAGTTGTAACCAATTCTGATGGGATAGGGAATAGAATGGAAGGAACTCTTGTGGTGCCCCATCAATTAATAGCCATGGGTCTGAACAGAACTTTCCCCTCTCTCCTACCATATTGTGTAGGCAGGCTATACAGTTAGGTCCAGAAATAATTGGACACTGACTCAGGTTTTCTTATTTCAGCTGTTTACCAAAATAAAGTCAAGTTAAATAATGAATATGGGCTTAAAGTGCAGTCTCTCAGCTTTAATTTGAGGGTATTCACATCCAAATTGGAGGAAGGATTTAGGAATTACAGCTCTTTAACATGTAGCCCGCTCTTTTTCAAGGGACCGAAAAAGTAACTGGACAATTGACTCAAGCTGTTTCATGGAGAGGTGTGGGCTAGAATGCACTCCCCCCTGTCCCACATCAGTGGTCACATTTGCATGCCTGTCACATGTACTTACCTGTGCTGAAGTCTCAGTAGATTGGGGAGACTTTCTTGTCAGATGAGCTAGGCCTTGCATGTGTCCCTTTTGACTGGTTGCCCATTGGCACTAAGCCATTGTCACAATGATTGGAAGGGGAGGCCCAAGAACTGACCATAATGTCAGACCACAGTTCCTCCTGTTTGCAGTCCCAGGAAAGGGAGGGTTCCAGAGCAGCTCTCATATGAACCTGCTCATCATATTATACCCAAGCTGATCCCTTGGGAACAGTGTAGGCCCTGAGTACAATGTCCTGGCATTTTGCTATGGTGGAGCACCTGTGAGGCTGTGTCTCAAATATTACCCCCATGCAGATGGTCCAAACTGCCAGCCAATTGATAAAGTTTATTTCACTCTGGGAGCACTTGAATTGGTCCAGTTCCCTTGGAGGGTTCAACCGAATCCCATCCTTAACTAAAACCCTAGGTTCTAGATTGCAGAAGACTAGGGGAAAAAATCCATATACAGTTGTCCCTTCATATTCGCTGGGGTTTAGTTCCAGGACCCCCTGTGGATACCAAAATCTGTGAATACTCAAGTCCCGTTATATGCAATGGCATGGAAAAATGGTGTCTCTTATATAAGATGGCAAAATCAAGGTTTGCTTTTGGATTATTATTTTTTAAAGAATATTTTCAAGCTGTGAATACTTAAATCCGTGGATACAGAGGGACAACTGTATTCCCTTCCAAATATAGTCCTTGGTAACAGGTAGGCGGTGCCCCCAAGTGGCAATGACACAGATCCATATGAGTTGCCTTGAGGAGAGCACTCAGGACTTGACTCCACAGGCAGAGGGTAGCAGAGGGAGGTGGTGCAGAATGGACAGTTACTGTCACCATGGATGGGTGGACAGTTACCACTGCACAGGGGGTGGGACCAATGAGGGAGAAGGAGCATCAGTTGAAGAGGCAACCTCTGTAGGTGGCCACAATTATGTAGTTTCCCCACCTGTCACTTGAGTTGTGCCCCCATGCGGAGACTGTGGCACGTCAGGGTATCTGTGAATTGCTGACTCCCACAGACATTGGCTCCATTGATGTAGCTGTGTTCATTGCCTGGTTATTGCCTTGTGAGTCCTGTGTGCCAATGTGTTTGTGTGATACCTCTGCCCAGCTGGAGTCACTAAAGGGAGCATTAGAATCTTGTAAGGGTGAGGGGGTGGTTGCTTGTAGCGGGAGTGGTATTAGCTAATGAGCAGGCATTGCTGTAATGCCCCTGCCTGCTGTGGTTGGTTCCCAAGGAGGATTTGAAGTTGCCAGTGCTGTGTTGTGACCCTATCCAGAGTAGCATTCCTTGCGGCAGTGGGCTTAATTGTCTCAGCAGAGCCCTGAACGAGTGGATAGAGGTCCATCATACCAGAATGAGTAGGTGAAGTGGGAGTTGCAGATGTGGAGGGGGGAGGGGGGCATAGGTGTTGCCAGTAACACTTGCTGGGCCTCAGCAGAAGGGGCTGGTGTGTGCAGATTGCACTTGCATGCTGCAACCCTACTGTCTAGTTGTGCCAGCTGGGCAGGCATAGTTTCAATCTCCCTGGCAACGTTACCCATGAGAGTGACTCTGCCAGAGGCTGTGGGTGCCCATTGGCAGCAGCAGGAGGCTGAGGCCTTTTCATGTTTCTCTATGGCATGATGCTGGATCTGCAGAATGTGAGTACAACAGCATTATCAGCAAGGTTTTTAAACAGTGGTATATGGAGCAACTGTGCAGCAGAATGGACACACAAAGAGTGAGAGTTTGGTAATGTCAACAAAACTTTGTGGCAATCGAGGACTGAAAACTCTTAGACAGCAACCATGCAGTGTTGAGGCTCAGCAGGTACCCAAAAACTGTGGAGAAAAGCACAAGTAGTGTTGGTAGTGGAAGTTATGAGGAGCAGCAGGAACAGAACAAACCAACCACCATGAGAGGCAGCAGGGCCTCCAGACTGTGTGGTGGGTTGTGGTGGCGGAGGTGGAAGGGGGAGCTATGAGACCACAGAGGCCAGTGGAGGTGGGAGGGAGAGCCACCATAGAATCATAGAGTTGGAAGAGACCTCAAGGGCCATCCAGTCCAACCCCCTGCCATGCAGGAATACACAATCAAATCATTCCCGACAGATGGCCATCCAGCCTCTGTTTAAAAACTCCAAAGAAGGAGACTCTACCATATTCCAAGGCAATGTATTACACTTCCGAACAGCTCTTACTGTCAGGACCAGACCACGAGGAGTGGCCAAGTTGTATGTGGGGGGAGCCTCTGGAACACGAAGGGTGGGTCAGCAGAGGTGGGAGGGCGAGTCCCTGTACAGTGAAAGGCTGTGTAGGAAGAAGGGCCACTAGAAGGAGCCACCATGAGTGTCACCACGTAGCTCATGTGGTGGCAGTGTGCTGTGCGGAGGCCAGAGGAAGTGGGGGGGTTGAAGTGTGTGAAAGAGAGAGAGAGAGAGAAAGAAAGAAGACAGGAAGAAAAGTAGAAGAAGGGGAAAAGTGGGAAAAAAGAGAGAGGAAGGAGCAAGAGAAAGGAGAAAAAAATTAAACTGGTGAGGGTGGCAGACTCTGTGAGGCTGTGAAAAGTAGTAAACAGGAAAGGCTGGGGGTGAAAGATGAGAGATGAAGCAAAAAAAGGAGGAAAGGATGATAAGATTAAAAAGAGGAAGAAGCAAAGATGAGAGATCAAAGAAAAGAAGCAAGGAAAGGGAGAACAAAGAGGAAGAAAGGGCTTCTCCACTCCTGGTAGAGAACCCACCACGCAGTGAAATCCCCTGACTATGATGAGATACTAGGTGAAAAAGAGGGAAAACAAGGGAAGGATCCCAAACATACCTCTGTTCCTCAGCCCAGGCAGGCTGTGTGGTGAGAAGGCCATGAAAGAGGGGATCAACTGCAGCATGATCTGCTTGTGCTGAAGGCCCAGCTGAAAATGACTGCTCACCATGCTTGCAAAGCTATATATATAGGCCTGCTGTAACCCCTGGGAAGTCCTGTGAAATTTGTATTCTCACAAGACTTGCCCTGAGATCCAGTGCGACAATTACAGTGGACCTCATCCCATTGCAGGATTCTGGTCCAGGCCTACCCTGAGCAGCTGCTCGGAGCAGGTGTGAAGCGACATGCACTTGGCGCAGCACAGCCCTCTCTGTGAAGGTTTCGGGGGTAAGCCATATCTGAAAAACTCAAAATACTGGGTGATTCCAACAGTTACAGAGTTCATTGGTTCCTTTTTCTTTTACTGATGCTAGATGTGGAAAAAACACTGGGCCATGTGGGAAGGTTTTGATGTAAAAAAAGCAATGGTAGATCTTATTAAGGAAATGATGATGGCTAGGGTTAGTCTCGCCTGGGCTAAGATTTGCTGAATTCAGTTCAAGTTCATTCAGACTTCTGCATCAAAAAATAAAGAAATTCAATCCAGATCCAGTAGCAGGGTGCAGTCCAATGGCATGGGTAGATAGTGTCCAGCCTGTTCTTGATGATGTTATATGCCTCCATAAAGAGCTGCTTTGCTGTTTGCTGATGCTTTTAGTAAGAAGAGGAACATCTACCTCTAGCTCACAATGTGTTGTGAAAATGTACTGATACAAGTCCATAGATTGGAAAATTTGGAACCCTCAAAGTTCCTCACACAATTTTCCCTTTGAAGAAACCATGTACAAAGGGTTTTTCTTTCTCTGTTAGAAAATAATAAGCCAGACTATTGTAGAAGTTGGCAAATGTTTCCTTTCTGGGGGTCCAGTTGTTAGCATTTGCCAATATGTTGTTGTTGTTGTGTGCCTTCAAGTTGTTTCCCACCCATGGCAACCCTAAGGTGAACCTATCATGGTGTTTTCTTGACAAGATTTGTTCAGAAGGGTTTGCCTTTGCCTTCCTCTAAGGCTTGAGTGAATGTGACTTGCCTACAAGAATTGCTCTAATAAGTGTTGGAAATGTAAACAGAAAACTGAGTCATTATTGTTTCATATGTGGTGGAATTGTGAAAAAGCTCAGAAATATTGGCCTCAAATCTATAAGACTTTGGAGGATATTTTAAAAGTTAGATTTCAGATGAATACTGAGACTTATTTACTTGGGGTATTACAAGAAAACTAGAGAGAAAATACAGGAGGACATTACAATATATGACCACGGCTGCAAGACTTTTACAGTTAGTCCTCTGTATCCATGGTTTCTGCATCCATGGATTCAACTATCCAAGGCTTGAAAATATATAAAAACAATAATAATTCCAAAACACAAACCTTGATTTTGCCATATATATAAGGGACACCATTTTGTTTATTACTTTTACAACAAAGTAAAGGAATATTTATCAATTTTGTGCTTTTAAAAATAGTTTTGAGTAAAAGTAGACGTTGGAATTTATTATCATTTAATGGAAGTATTTTATTAGTAGAATATAATAATCAGTAGCGGGGGAAGTCATTAATAATCAGTAGGGGGAGTCATTAATAATCAGTAGGGGGGAAGTCATTAATAGTTTTGCTTGTATTAGTTGTTTATTAGTTTTAGTTGAGTTATTTATTAGTATTACTGTAGTTTAAGTCTTTTATGTATTTTATGCATTTAAATTAAGCTTGTGTTTGTTTTTTGTTTGTGTTAATATATATATATTTTTAAGGGAGAATATGACTTGCCCAGGATCACCCAGTGGGTTTCCATAGCTGAGTAGGGATTCAAACCCTGGTCTAGAGTTGCAGTCCATTGTTCAAACCACTACCCCACTTGGCTCTCCCTATATGATATAGCCAGCCCTTAAAAGTGTGAAGAAGTGAGGCTATAATAAAACACATCAACCTACAAAATGTTACAATCCACTTCTTGTTATAACTACTCGTGTTGCCAATATATACCAGTTTGTAACTTTTCCTTTCTAAGGGCATATGACGTACCTGCCAGAAAGCATTCATTCCTGTGTGATATTGCACAAATGTAGTTCATGTGTCAATAAACAGCTGCCCTGAAGAAGACTGAACAATTCTAGGATTTTAGACACGCTAGGCTTTATTTTTTCCCCATAGTTTGACACAGAAAGGTCACCTCCAGAAAGCTGACATGGATAATTTAGGGGAACACTTCTATAGTGTTCTCTCATCAAAGAGCACAGCTTCTAGGTAGAATAAGAGTGGAGGGCCAAAGCAGGACAATATGCATCTCTTCTTTTCAGTTTCCAAAAGTAGGTGTGTGGAGATTGTACTGCCTCAAGTGTCCTAAGCTCTGTGCATATAGTTGAAACTTATAGCACGTTAATGACATTTGGATAATGGTGAGTGCCAAACAATAAAAGACAGATTGAACTTAAATGTGTTTTTAGTCTTTGTGCAATAAATTAATCAATAATGTCATGATGGATTGAAGAAAATAAATTTATTAACCTTTGAGGAGGAAATGAGAACACTGACATGAAGCAAGTTAAATATAAACAGAAAGACATAAATCTCCATACTGTCATATAATGGCTTGTGTAACCAGTGAAGTACCAAATGACATTCTGAGATTGATTGAGGTATTTAACTAGTTTTTGGTGATTGAAACACTTTGTCAGGAGAAATGTAGCAAAATACCAGCTTGAACCAAGCGAGACTTACATAGCTTTAATGGCATTGGTGCTTAAAACTAAAGAAGGAAGCTGTTAGGGGGAAAATGTAACAGCAGCTTATCAGAGTAATATACATCATCGTAAAAGCCAGGTATAGAATTTCCCAGTTCTAACCATTGAGAAGACAACCTCACTGCTTATATTTACTGTTTAAAACATATATATTTGTTAAAAAAGTAAGCTATGTGTGAAAAGTTGATTTCTGAAGTAGATAATGTTTTCTTTCTGATTACCGTATGTTCTTCCTTTTAAAACACTTAAGCATGGCAGTCACCAACTGACATTTCTCAAGGTTTGCTTACATGATTCAAGATGCTGGGATTCTGAAGATTCACAATTGCTGTCTTGACCTGATGTCTGTCTGTCTGTCTGTCTATATATATATATATATATGTATATATATATAAAATGCTTGGTCACCATTTCAGGTCACTGATAGCTTGCTGTGATCTGCTTACATGGAGCTCCACTCACCTAAGAAACAGGCTGTTACTGATGACTGAATCCCCTTAGATCCTGGCTATAAATTACATTCATTGCATAAAAAGCAATCAAGTTCTGTTTTTTAAAGGGAAGGAGGTTTTGTTGGCCTGGCCTTCCTGTTGTGCTGCCTCTAGTTACCCTTTTCATCTGATCTTGCCCTCTTTTCTATGCTGCTAGTCAATTAGCTGAGCAAAATAACTATAGGTAACAGAAACTCCTGTAGCTTCTCTTTCCTGCTTAGTATCACCTCAAGGCAAGCCCCTTCAGCTTTCATTGAGTGTTGAGAGGGAGCCTTCAAAAGCCTTTTTTTCACAGGATCTGTAATATGCAAACTGGGTGTTTACTACAAAAGCACAATCCCAAGTATGTTTGTTTAGAAGCAAGGCAGACAAACATTTGTGGGACTGCAATCATAAAAAGGTTAACCATAGTATACACTTAACTCATTGAACACAGTACATTTACTTTCAAGCAAATAGGGGTCGATTGCACTGATTGTGTGTTTAGCATTGCAGCCTAAGGCAAACATTGGCAAATGGGAAATGGAGGTTCAGCTCTGGACTTTTCATTCATGTTAAAAAAAACAACAAACAAACAAATTAGGCAACTTTTTCAATTTCAGTATTATAAACACATATTTAGGAAGGCGCTTACATTCCACATACCATGTTCATTACCATCACAGCTTTTCAGATAGCCACAGACTCTAATAGCCTGCTCCTATTCTAAGGAAACAACAATGGAAAGGAAGAATCTCCAACGATTCTTCACCGACATTTAAATTCACTTTGAGGCTTACTGCAGGCTGAAGTAAAGTGGCCGTCAGCCAGAAGGTTCCACTTTCTATGCTGCCTTATTGCATGATGCTGTCATTCTTCTGGTGTTTTGTCATTCTGGTCCTGTGAGAGACCAAGGTAAAACTGCATCCTTTTGCAGTTTTAACGAGTTTTTCCGGTTAGCAAAAAGATGTGGTTTTACCTCAGTCTCCCATGGGTCTGGAACAGAAAAATGACAATTTCGTGCAGTAAGGCAGCACTGAAGACAGAGCCTTCTCTTCAAGTCAATTTACAAATGTGAGCCCCATTTATTCCCCCCATTCAGGTCTGTATCCAGGTACATAGTAGTGTAAATATGGCAACAGGGCCAGGAGCCAGTTTTATGCAGCTGTGCACCACCTTGTTTATTGTAATGTTTCTCTGCACCGCCACTATTGGTGGGTCTTTAGCTCAAACCTTGGGATTTGAGGCTGGGCCTTAGGCTCTCAGCTCAGGTTCAGTGATTTAAGGAACTCTGGGCTGAAGATACTCCATGTTCTTGATTCAGGAATGGCTGCCTGCAGGCCCAGTTCAGCAGTGATGCCTGTCTGCAAGGCTACATGGGTAAAATAAACAAGCAGGGTTGCATTGCTTTTAACCCTTAATTTTGTAAACAAAATTTGAGATTGAAGTATGTTAAAGCTTACCTTGAGAAAAAAAATCTACTTAAATAAGGCATAAGCTCCACTACTCCTTTCAAGCCTTCCTATAGCCAATGTGTGCAGAATATGCAGAATTAAATAAAACAATGTTGCATTGTTAACAATACTGTGCTGAGTTCTGTAACTTCATTTGATTCAGAGTCTGAGCTTCAAAATAACCTTTCTGACTCAGCTCTTATTGACTATTAGTGCTGAGTCCCAGAAAATTTAATAATTTTCTGATAAAGCTCTTAAAAGAATTTGTTGTGAAAAACAGTGTTGTCAAGTTACCAGTGCTTATTTCTCAATGTTCCATTAAAGGGTAATTGTGTTCTTGAAAGGCCCTGAAAAATCCAAACTCATTTTATATTGGTATACAGACTGTACAGTGTGTTTGTTGATACAACAACTAAATGTCTGGCGACAGAAAGTATTTGGCTTGTTGTACACATTGTGGTTTGCTACAAAAGGCAGAAATATGAATAGTATTTTTCTGAAACATACAGGCTCCAATAAAGTAGTTTTGAACATTTAGTTCTCTATAGCTTTTGTGGAAGTATAAAAATGTTCTGTAAAAAATAACTTTCTCCTTATATTCTTTTTCTTTTAAAAAAAACTGCTACAATAATTGCAGCACATACATTCTATAGATGGATCATTATAATTAAACTACACTGTGCAGTTAAATATAAAATATCCATGCCTGCTTGTCTAAAGTATTAAAATAGGTTTACTATTTATATAAATCAAAATAAATGTATTATTTAACCAAGCTATTTCTGCTTCCTTACCCAATGTTTCATTCTCCAATTGCCAGTATAAACATCTCAGCGTAATGTATGATTGAACACAAACTGTTCAGACTGAAAAGAACACCTGACACTAGCTTTCCAATGAAGAATGATTTATAACACAGGTACATAGCCATCCAATGTATTACGAGAAACCCCAAATCAACACCTACAATAACAAAAGACATTCACTACTACTGAACCAGCTCCAGCAACGTTTCAAAAGACAATATTTACAAGATACAACAGCAATACTGTGATTGATTCAACATTACGGGTAAAAGTGGAAGGGACTGCACCATCACCTTTTGAAAATACTGCACATGTTTGTTGTGTTCTAAGCATATGCACAACCAAGCCAACTCTATGTCATTTATATCCCAACTGAAAGGCTCCAAGTGAGCATGCAGGGACTCCAGTATGTACATAGAGCTCCATCTGAGCATGAACTTCCCCATTCATGTAAGTGCTGGCAATATTCTAAAAAAATACGAGAAGCTTTTTGTAATACTGAAATGAATTGGGGAACTCCTGTTCTTGGAGAGCCTCATATGTGCTTTGAAGCTGGACAGAGCTGTGGATTGAGGGAAAGAAGGGGTTGATATTATTTTTCACATAGTCAAAGATAAGAAGGCTAAGGCAGGATTTTGTTAAGTTGGTCTGTGCTCACATAACTGCATGACATCATGAATTCCTTGTCTGGCACAGGGAGAGATGTAGCATTGAGCACAAGGCCTTGCGGAGACTGTACTACATGAATGGATGTATAGTCCGCCACTGGCATTTCAGAACTTTCTGGTTCTTCCTTGTCTTCTGCTGCAGTTGCAGGGTTCACAGCACTAGTGGTAAGGCTCTCGGTGGCAATGTAAGCACCGTCAGAAAAGCTCTGGTCTTGAACTTCTGGCTCAGGCTCTTTGTGAGGAATCACAGTGACACATTTTTTCACATCCATTTCGCAGAAATAGGCACTGTCCATGGCAATGCTTGATTGGCACTGTGCAACTGGTTCTTTCTCAGCCTCACTTTGGATTCTCCCCATTTTCATTTTTTGCCCTGGGGAGAGCACAACACTTCCTCCTGGTGTAATGTCGCTCACCTGTGTGTAAAAGTCAATGTTTGCCACTGAACTCTGGTTGCTCAGCTGGGTTTGAACAGGTGGGCTTGTCATCTCAGTACTGTCAGTGACAGAAGCATGGGCTTTTGGCTGCTTGTCTTTGGCTGGATTATCAGGCAACAGCTGAGTAAGTGCTTCATCAAGGCTTGATGTTGGCTTCTCATTGTCTTTTTGATCAAGGCACAAGAGATCCTCATCTTTGTCACTGGTCTTTTTGGACTGGTCAATATCTGAGGTTCTGTCACCCGTGTCACTCATGCTGAAATCAGTCTCGGGGATATCAGGTTCACAGCAGCTGGCCCGGCCAGAATCATCATCTTTCACTGCAAGGCAACCGTGAGTCTTCAAGCGGTCATCACCAAGCAGCCTGTCGGTATCTGAGCCTTCGGTCTTCTCTTCTGTCTCATCTATATCCAGTTCAATAAATTCCACCCAAGAGTCATCCCCGTACAGCTGTGGCATGTAGCTTCCATGACTGGCTAAGATGGAGTTGACTTCATCCAATTTTCCTTTCTACAGAGCATATGTTTTAAAATAGCATAAAAGTAGGAACAGTTATGCAAGTGTTTAAATATGGTAGCACTGTATGCGTTTTATATAAAGAAAAAAACCCCATCTGTATTCTAGAACTGGAGGCACACTACAACATCTGTTTGTGATTGTAAGGGAGTGGCTGGGTGGTGTTTAGAAAGATCTAGTCTGAGGGAAAAGTTATTAAGAGTTTATTTAGCTGAAGAAATCTGACTTAGTTATAGTGGAAAGAGTAACAAAGTATATTTGATATTTAAGAAAACTCAGCTGATTTTTATTTATTATTGCATACTGTGTATATGAATCTAATTCTATGCCTACATCGCAGAAACAGGCTACTGAATTTCTAAAAGAAACACGGGTTTGATTTTTGATGGCTGTGGTGAATCTTTTTATTAATTCAGATAGCCATCTGTAGCAGTTTCAAAATTTAAAAATCAAATATAGATAAGCCAACCTACATTTGGAGTCTAGTGATGGGGTAACCCACACGATTGCTTCATTATAATATACAGAGTAGGAGTAGGGAATTAGCTGCAAATAGGGGCCAGAACCCCCCACCCCAACTGCTCCTCTTGTGGGATGGATGGCACCAGAGGTCATGTCCATTTCTTCTGATGTCACTGGATCCCTTGCTAGATAACTGGTTGAAGTACTGGCTGGAGTTTCTCCAGCCAGAACCCTGGCTAGAGACCTGTATTCTCTTCCTCCTTGCTTTCACATGGGAAAGATGCATGAGACAGGTGAAGGGAGAGCAAAGAGCATTCAGCTGCTGCTTCAGGAGTGGCTGAGCACCAGCCATGGGACTCAAAAGTGCTACTTTAGTGGGCTCAGTCCCAGGTGTCCTTGTTTTCCACGTGGGAGGAAAATTAGGTAGAACCAAAGCAACTGAGCTGCAGCCTTGAGTATGTGGTTCAGTGGCTCTTGTATCGTGTCTGCCTTTTGAAGGACTGGGGATTTGGGGATGGGCAACCAGGGGCACTCCATGGGCCAGTTTAAGAAACTGCTTCAGGCTGGATTAGCAGGTTTATGGACTGGGGTCCCTCACTCTTGATATATATATAATTTAACTATTACTGAGGATCTCACTAGAAGTGAAGATTTGATCCCACACTCTTCGAGCAGGGAGCCACATAACACAATTGCTTAACTAATGCAACATTTCAGAATATTTAAGCCTTTGCTACTATAACAGCAATCACACTGCATGCTGATTTTGTAGAGTAACTGTTCTCTAATTACCTTTAAGAGATCTGGATCAATTCCTTTAATTTTGGGCACTGGAACAGGAGGAAGAATCAGTATCTTCAACCTTGGAAAGAAACAGACATTAGTGCATATTTACTTCTTTTAGTGTACATTTTGGTAATAAGGCCAAAATATGGGCATGATTTGCACAAATATGGCATATTTCAAAGTGTGGTTGAAGGACATTTCCACATTTTTGGTAGGACCCATGCTACAATAATGACATTCTGAGATTGGTAACTCCTTATAATTTCAGGACTGGAGGTAAGAAACTGACAATTCTTTTCATGTAAAAAGCTCTCTGCATGTAGAAAACTAGAATATCAGTAGAAAAGTTTAATACTGTTTTCTCTCTAATATACTAAGGCTATAATCCTGCACTAGGAGATGTACATTGTTCTGCAGCTATCTCCATAGTGATGGCTCATGGTGTTACCTCTCCAAATCCACCAGTTAAGCAGTACAGCCCCCTCTTCCAACATGGCGATTTCTGTGTTGGACAGTAGAGGGGATCAGCAAAAATGCATGCTGCTATTTTCCTGTAGCTGGATGCACTGCAATAGTCATCCAAGGATCTTAAGGGATCCTCAGAAGATCCCAGTAGAGGATGTCCTTCTGGTGTGTTCAGCTACAGGAAAATAGCTGGACACATCGCTGCTTATCCCTCTACTCTCCAATGACACAGAACTGGCTGTGTTGCAGGAGATAAGTTGCTGAAAAGATGGATTTGGGGGGAGGGTAATTTTGATCATTACATGGTAAGAATGGCCTCCACAATAACTAAAAAAAGTGAGTTGCAATGGACTGTAGTCTAATTTTACTAATTTACTAAATGCAAAGGACTTTTTAGGTGGGAGAGAGTTCAAAATTGTAAAGTCTCTCTGTCTGAACTGATACTTGCTGGAATTCTGTTTCCCCCCATCTCACCACCCCCCTGGAACAATAGTTCCAAGATTCTTATTTTGAAAATGAAAATTTTTCACACACCTCCCCAGAAGACTGAAATAATGCATTCTATACTTAAGAGTGTTCTTGCAGGTGGTTAACATGGGATTAATCTACATGCATGTTGCATTTCTTACTAAACATAAAAGGCACAAAGGAATGGAAGGGAGATCATAGAGTTCAAAAATCAATGGGCTGGAAATCATGGATATAATTCTTTGCCTTAGTGACATTTATACAGCACCATATGAAAGTCACCTAAAATAATTTGGAACTAAGGGTGAAGGCCAACACTGTATGGGTAAATGTCTAGATGTGTGATGGGTTTTCTCTCCTCTCCTCCATTTTACAGATTCTTCCCCATGATTCTGATATCAGCTCTTGTACCTTAAAGGTACTAGATTCCATCTGATCTAGGAAGCTAATCAGGGTCAGCCCTGGTTAGTACTTGGATGGGAGACTGCCAATGAATAGCAGGTGCTGTAGGAAGGAACTTGCAAAAACCACCTCTGAGTATTCCTTGCCTAAGAAAACCCTATGAAATTCATGGGGTTGCCATAAGTTCATAGAATCATAGAATTGCAGAGTTGGAAGAGACCACGAGGGCCATCCAGTCCAACCCCCCTGCCACGCAGGAAATCTTGATCAAAGCATCCCCGACAAATGGCCATCCAGCCTCTGTTTAAAGACCTCCAAGGAAGGAGACCCCACCACGCTCCGAGGGAGTGTGTTCCACTGCCGAACAGCTCTTACTGTCAAAAAGTTCCTCATGTTGAGGTGGAATCTCTGTTCCTGGAGCTTGCACCCATTGCTCCGTGTTCCAGTCTCTGGAGCAGCAGAAAACAAGCCTGCTCCATCCTCAGCGTGACATCCCTTCAAATACTTAAACAGGGCTATCATATTGCCTCTTAACCGTCTTTTTTCCAGGCTAAACATACCCAGCTCCCTAAGTCTCTCCTCATAAGGCATCGTTTCCAGACCTTTCACCATTTTAGTTGCCCTTCTCTGGACACGCTCCAATTTGTCAATATCCTTTCTGAATTGTGGTGCCCAGAACTGGACACAGTATTCTAAGTGAGGTCTGACCAAGGCAGAATAGAGTGGCACTATTACTTCCCTTGATCTAGACACTATACTTCTATTGATACAGCCCAAAATCGCATTGGCCTTTTTAGCTGCCGCATTGCACTGTTGGCTCATGTTCAACTTGTGGTCTACTAGGACTCCTAGATCCCTTTCGCACGTGGTCTCATTCAGCCAGGTCTCTCCCATCCTATATTTATGCATTTCATTTTTCCGCCCTAAATGCAGTACTTTACATTTCTCCGTATTGAATTTCATTTTGTTAGCTTTGGCCCAGCTCTCCAGTCTATCCAGGTCATTCTGAAGTTGATAGGAGACTTGAAAGTACACAAACATACACACACACACACACACACACACAGAGTGCTATTTCCATGTTTTGACTAACTCAAACCACAAATCAGCTTCAGCATATTTCCAATTATTCTGTTTATGAACGTGTGTTGATTTACAAGTTCACTTCACATAAAAACAATCACCACTCAACCCATCGACTGTATAAATTTATTTCTGGGAATTAGCTCCTATGGCAGTGGAATCTGCAAATAATCTCATATTTGCTCCCAACCCACTATGGAGGTTGCACAAGTAGTGCAGGCAATGGACTACAAACTTAAAAACAAGAATCAACTAAAATTTTAATTTATAATTGATTCCTATTTTAACTGTTAATGTTATTAAGGACACATAGTTATATTTTGAGGTTGCTTTAGTTCTAGTGTGTTATGTAATAAGTAATGGAAATGAAAAAAACGACAAATAAGAAGTTTTTTTGTGATCTCTGAGACCATGTGGTAATTGATTTTATTGAAAAATGTTAGAGACCTTTTCCTTCAAATTCTGAGAAAGTCTCTCCTGTTAAAATAATGAGATACACAAATGGATATAAATGTAAGTCAAATAATTAACCAATGATTTGATTGTGCATGGTAGGGGGTTGGACTGGAGGGCCCTTGAGGTCTCTTCCAACTCTGTGATTCTATGATTTAAAGTGCCTTTTGAGTTAAAGTGCCTAAATTAGTTGATAGCCCTTGTAAACAGGAGAGGCATACAATTGGCTCATCAATCTCTCTTATAATGCTTGCAGAGCAAGAAACAAAATATATGTGGCATTAAATCAGAACTTGAAAAAGTTACTTGTTTTGGGATGCTTTCAAAGCAACGATCAGAGGTATATTCCTTCAAAAGGGAGCAGAAATGAAACAAACAAACAAATAGGGAAAGAATAAAAAATTGATAAGAGAGTTAAAAGAAAAAGAAGAGAAACTGAGGAAAAATCCAAAGAATACAAATTTACAAAGGGAAATAAAATTAATTCAAGATTTTTTAAAAAACTGATCTAACAGAAGCAATTGGAAATAAACTAAAAAGAATAAGGCAAAGGTACTTTGAGAGAGCAAACAAAGCAGGCCGTTGATTGGCAACTAGACTAAAAAAAGATACAGAAAGAAAGCAAATTGCAGAAATAAATATTGGAGAAGCAAGATTTAACACTCAGAAAGAAATCAAGAAGAGATTTGTGGAATATTACAAATTATTATATGCAAAAGTAGAGGAAATAGAGGCAAAAAAAGGAAGAAATGAATAAATACTTAACAGAGAACATTGAAATGAAGTTACCAGAAGACTCGAAGGAAAAATTAGATCAACCCATTGAGGGCGACAAGTTATTGCAAGCCATTAAACAACTAAAATCTGGGAAAGCATCAGGTCACGATGGCTTTACATCAGAATTTTATAAGACGTTTCAGGAAGAACTGGTGGAACCACTCAAACATCCTTTTGAATAGGATACCAAAAGAAGGTATTCCTAAATATTACCCTTATTCCAAAAGAAGGAAAAGAAAAAACAAATGTGGCAAACTATCATCCCATCTCACTTCTCAATGTGGACTATAAAATCTTTACAACAATCTTAAAAAACAGACTGAATAGTGTAATAGAAAATATAGTCCATGAAGATCAGACGGGTTTTATAAAAAGTAGATACATGTCAAATAATATAAGAACGATGGTAAACACTATATAATATTATGAAAGAACTAATAATAAGAAAGCGGCCTGTATCTTTATTGACGCAGAGAAGGCCTTCGACAACGTAAGCTCAACATTTATAATGAAAACACTGAGTGAATTAAATTTCGGAGAGATATTAATTCAAACCATACAAACAATATATGAGACTCAAAAGGCATCTTTAATAATAAACAGAGAAAATACTGAGACATTCAATATTTTCAAAGGAACGTGGCAGGGATGCCCACTATCAACAATGCTCTTTATTTTAGCATTAGAAAGTTTAAATAACCAAATTAGAAATGACAAACGAATACACAGTCTGAAAATAAAAAATCAAGAGTACAAAATAAAAGTGTTTGTGGACGATACTTCTATAATATTAGAAGATCCATTAGAAAACATTGAGAGGTTGTTAAACATTATTAAGAAGGCTGGGGAATTAGCAGGATTTAAACTTAATAAAGAGAAAACAGCAATAATAATAAAAATATGACTTTGAAAGAGGAAGAACAATTGAAGGTGGTATCAGGATGTAGAATCAAAAAAAAAAGTTAAAGTACTTAGGAGTGTGGATCAGTAAAAAAAATATTGACCTGTACGACAGCAACTATAACAAATTATGGAAAGGAATAAAAGTAGACTTAGAACGTTGGAGCAAGCAGGATTTATCCCTTCTTGGAAAAGTGAATACTATTAAGAATGTCCTACCTAAGTGCTTATTCCTTTTCCAAAACCTCCCACTCTTGCAAAATGAAAAAGCAATGGACATCAGAATTAAACAAATTTATATGGGGAGGTAGAAAAGCAAGGATAAAGGGATCGATCTTAACCGCAAATAAAGAAGCTGGAGGTGCCTCCCTACCGAATTTGAAATTGTATTACATTGCATCCAGAATTGTTTGACTCTCGGATTGGATAAAGCTGGAAAACACTAGAATACTAACACTAGAATACTAACACTAGAAGGACAATAACTCAGATTTGGATGCCATGCGTACTTGGGATATGATAAACAACAGATAAACAAGGAATTTGAAAATTATATAATAAGGAAATCTCTTCTAAGAATCTGGCAAAAAATAAAAAAACAATTTTACACTAAACTACCAACATGGATCTCCCCACAAGAGGTATTTCTTGGAAGGTGGGAGAATACAGAGCAATGGCTGAAATACAACGATCTGATCAACCAAGAAAAGCGGAAGAAAGGGGAAGGTATTAGTATGTATTCAAGAGAAGGATTGGAAAAAAGAGGAATAAATATGAATTGGTTTAAATTTTTGCAAATTAAAGATAAATTTCAAGGAGATAACAGTATGTATGGATTTGAAGAATCAGAAACAGAATTTGATAAAGTGATTTGGGGAAAGAAAGAACACAAAATATCCCAATACTACAAAGTGTTATTAAAAAGAAATCTGGAGGGCGAAACAATCTCAGATGCAATGATCAAATGGGCTCAAGATATGAGGGAAACTATAACTTTGGAAGAATGGGAGAGTGCATGGAGAGAAACTAACGAATTTACGGCATGCTTAGCTTTAAAAGAAAACCACCTTAAAGTTGTTAATAGGTGGTACCTAACACCAGCGAGACTCAGTAAAATATACAAGGTCAAAGATAATAAGTGCTGGCACTGTGAAAAGGACATCGGGACAATGTACCATATGTGGTGGGGATGTCCGATAATACAAAAATATTGGATAAAAGTTCATAAAACAATTAAAAAAAATTAATGTCCAATTTGTCATGGATCCAAAACTTTACTTGTTAAATGTAACACTAAATCTAAGAAAAAAGTCTATTCAGCAATATTGGAGAATACTGTTGTACTTAATAACTGTGGCAAGATTAATAATTGCAGTTAATTGGAAGAAAAGAGAAAGCCCTTCTATTGAGGACTGGCTGTTGAAGCTTTGGGAGATGCTTGAGCATGACAGACTTACACATATTATAAATAACAAAAAGACAGCAAAATCAGAAAAAGAGTGGTCCCCGATCCATAAATACTGGAGGAAAAGATGGAATATGAAAGATAGTATATAGGACAATGTAAGTGATACAAGGACAGTCAGGTGCTTTAAAGCAGTATCAAAAACAATAAAAACATAAGAAGCTAAAAAGACACTGAGAATGGAAACAAAGCGAATGCTTCAGAAGCAAAAATGGACTAAATGCAAGAAAACATAAGCAATCAAGGAAGGATAGAGAGATTTACTTCAATATGGGGAAATGGAAATGGAGATTAGAGAAAAGGGAAGAAAAATGTAATTACAACCTAGACAGGAGAGGTTCAAGGGAAGTCAGATGGATGGAAAGGTATAAGAAGGGGAAAGTATGTGAGAAGAATGTATAGAGTAAGAGAGGGGAAGAACATGGAAGGGATGGTTGGGGAAGAGAAAGAAGAAGAAGGTTGATAGAGGGTTATAGATAGAAGAGAAGGTATGAGAAGGGTGAAAGGGAGAAATGATGATGGTTTAATAAAGAGTATGTAGATGAGAAGTGGGGATAATGTATGGTTAATGTATGATGATAAATGTATGGTTAATGTATGGTTATAAATGGAATGGAAAATGTATGTATGACAAATGTAGATGCAACTCTGAATTGCTAACATGAAAATATCTTTGAGGATTTAATAAAAATATATATTAAAAAAAAGAAAAAAGTTACTTGTTTTGGAGTGCACCTCCCAAAGTCCTTCAGTCAACAGAACCACAGACATGCTGCCTGATGAATTCTGGGAGTTGTAGTTTAGAAGGTTATTAAACAATGCAGAGCTTTACAAAAATGGAAACAGAATCCATGAGGAGGAGGACTGTAATTGCTACTGCAGCAAGTTGTGTAGTGGGAATTTAATCCTTTCCTCCCACGGTGTGGTTGTGAAGAAGATCTCTTCACTGAAACTTATATTTGCATTGTGAGGAATTCTCCTATAGACGAAAATTTTCTCCCAAGGCAAATACACATCTAGGAGAGGAGGGATTTCCTTCGGACTTGCAACTGGGGAGGAAACGGTCAAATACACTCCTCCCTATTTGCTGCAGTTCTGATAATTATCAGTCCCTCCCAAATGATAATATTTGCATTTTTTAAAAATAATTTTGTTATTCATATTAAAATATTGATAAGATTTATAACAATTAACTACCACAGAAATGCCAACATATACATCAGTTACATCAATAAATAGGTTTTGAAACATTTAGAATGTGCATCGAAATCTGTCCAGATAAGTGACCATGTTCCCCTCCCTCAAAAACCAGAACCCATTTGCCTTTGCTAATTTTTTCCCCTGTAACAGAGTGCTCCAGGTTTTTCTGAACTGTAACAGAAAGATATAAGTTAGTGAATTAGTTGTTCAGAAAGTGGCAGTGTATCACATACAATCTATCAAATGCAGTTAAGACTTACTTCTGCTGCTTAGAAAAGAGAACTAGAGACAGCATCACCATCAGGCCAAGGGTTCCAAAGGCCATCACCAAAGGCCAAGGAATTAGAAATTCTGAAATCACGATGCAGCAAAACAACAAAAAGAAAACAACAAACAAACAAACAAAAAACAGAGGAGTGTCATTTTCTAGTTCTCTTTATATTCCTTGATGAAACTTCTTGCTACCTCAAGCTGTTAAGCCTGATAAATATCTTGTTTTGGGGTGCATGTATTTGTGTAACTTGATCACTCCTGCAAGTTAAGAGCTTTCTAATCTAATTAACAAAGTATCAAGAACCTTTCCACTCCATTGCAAGCAGACATGGCCCTGTTTGCTCTCTCCATTCCAAATCTAACTTGTCTTTCCAGAGTTCAAAGTTCCAATATAATTCCCTACTTTATTGGGTATACAGTTGCTTGCTTTAAGCAAGCAAATTCAGTAACATAACTGATACCAGCATCTGTCTGTCTGTCCATCCACCCATCCATCCATTCTGCCTGCCTTTCTTCTGACATAGAATCCATGGTAGCTTACAAGAGAGATCAAACCAAAGTACAGCTAAAAACATGATAAGAAAACTTTTTAAAATTAAATAAGTTATCCCATTATAACATCACTAAATTAAAACAATATAAAATAATTCAAAAATATAACACACCAAAATGACCCTTCTTCAAAGCCACTTGATTGCCAAATGCTTGTTTAAATAAAAAGATCTTTATCTGCTAGGAGAAGGAGAGCAGAGATGTGGCCAGCCTAGCCTTTTGTGGAAGAAAATTCCACAGCCCAGCGGCAGCCACTGAGGAGGCCATCTCATGCACCTCTGCTAGTCAGGCCTGTGACAAAGTTGGGGCTGAGAGAAAGGACTCCCCTCAAGGATTTTAAAACTCATCAGGCTCATCTAGAGATAACCTTAGACTAGAGCACAAATACTAAGGGCTTACTGCACTCAGCAGGAAGGTTCCGTCTTCTATGCTGCTTTACTGCACGACATTGTTCTTTCTTTCTGATCCTGTGGAAGACCAAGGTAAAACAGTGTTGTTTTGCTCACTAGAAAAAAACTGTTAGCAAAAGGCACAGTTTTACCTCGATCTCCCATGGGACCGGAATGGCAGAACACTGGAAGAATGATGATATCATGCGGTAAGGCAGTATGGGAGACAGAACCTTCCTGCTGTGCTGCCGCTTTACTTTGGAGTGCGGTAATTCCCTAAGTGTTTCAGGCTCTGCAAGACTGGGTTAAGGCTGAGACAGACTCTCTCTCTTTGCTCTCCATAGACTTCTAGGCAGAGCTAGGGGCAAGCCAATTACAAGTCCCATGGGATTGTCGCTGCTGACACACTGCAGAAATAATCTAGTTTGACACCACTTTAACTGCTATGGCTCAATGCTGTGGAATTCTGGGATTTGTAGTTTTGTGAGATATTTAGCCTTCTCTGTCAGAGAGCTTTGGTGCCACAACAAACTACAAATCCCAAGATTCCATAGGATGGAGCCATGACAGTTAAAACACTGTCAAACTGCATTATTTATGCAGTGTATCAGCAGCCTATAAGTAGTGATCATAGAAAGTATAAAATGGGATGCTACCTAACTTTGTATCAGTCAGACAACCTTAAAGATTTAAATATTCTTTGCTCTTAGGTTTGGGAGATTACCTGAAGAATATATTGTAGGGCATGTCAGAAGATGTACAATTCCCAGAAGTCATACAAAACTGCCTTTGATGGATGTTTATACTTTTCTTCACAAAATGTAAGTGGATCTTAATTAAACTAAGATTTAATTTTCAAGGGGACACTGAAAGCACATATCATATGACTTTTTTGATAGTAACAAAAGCAACAATGATATTGTTTTAGCAGAGTTCTACTTTGAAAGCAGATCACCACAGCTGGTTGTTGCACCTGCAATGCCACAAAACATACTAAAGTATTATATATACTTGAGTCAGTAGGTGGCATTGGACTTAGTTGTATCTGGGCAGAGTCAGGTGTTTCCTCTGTCTGTTTGGTTCTCATGAAGAGACAGAGAGAATAAAGATCTTGTCTAGTTTTCCATATCATAAGAAGCCAAGTTTTAAAATGCAAAGGCCCAAATCCTACTATTAGTCCCAACTAGAGTATAGCCCTTAAAGCAACTGGATTTATCTATGTATTGACTCACTTATTCAACAATTTATTTAATGGATCTGCCATAGCTGATTCCATCCTGACATTCCCAACAAAATAAAGAACATGGCACAGTCCCCTGCACCAGATACTTTCAGCTTTAATTATCCAGCAACATAATATAAAAGGAAGAAAAGACCTGCTTGCTTTCATGTAGCTACAAAGACCCCAGAGGAGGACAGGGCAAGTATGTCTCCTCCATGATGCTATGGGAAAAGATGCCAGCCATGTTTATAAACCATTGGCTTTTGCTGAGGAGGGACAGAAACAGAGAGTATTGTGGACACATTTGATACCTGTTTCACCATCCAAAAGAATATGATTCATGAGACCACCTGCTTCTATCAAAAGCATCACATGCCCAGAGAAACTACTAATCCATGATTATGAATAGCCAGCCTTTTCTAGAGCTGGAATGGGCAAGAGATGTTCAGTTGCAATTTTCATGAGCCAATGTAGCCAATAGTGAGGAATTCTGGGATTTGCAGTCCATCAAATATCTGGAAGACCACACTTTGCCTGCTTCTGATCTAGAACTTTAACTGAAATCTTCCAAGTGTATCTTCATATAAGAACTTCCTTGAAAATACGCTCCTGGTCGAGCATCTAGTACAGGAAAGAGGAATTCCCAGCATTCCAGATGTTTTGGACTGCAATTCCCAGAAGCCCTAACCAACATGGCCAATGATAAGTATATGGGAGTTGTAATCCAAAACATTTGGAGGGCCAAAGCACCCCACCTTAGAACATAATGTATGGAAAAGCAAAAGTACTTGAATATTCTTTGTCCTTGTAAAGTACATTAACTGATTTGGTCCATATGTAAGATACAAATTTAGTATAGTATATGTACTGTTCAAGCAATTAATGAAGTAAATGAGTCATGAGGACCAAGAACAAGTTAGTATGGGAAGTAGGATGGGAATCACCCAACAAGATTGTTTATAAAACAATCTCATAGGTAATCTCCTTCTCTCTTACCTTCTTCACATGGCACCAGGCCCATTGAACCAAAAGACACATGAAGCACTTCACTGAACTCCCCATAACCTCCTCCTGCAACTTTTGCTCGGACTCGTATCTCATGATCATGGCATGTCTTCAAAGCATACACTGGAAATTTTGTGGCATCCTTTGCTTCACGCTGTAATGATAAATGGAGCTTTCATTGGTTGACTGTTACTCATATGCAAAAGCTTTTTCTAGACAGCTTCATACAAGAAGTGAAAAAGAAATTGGTTAGAACTGTAGTGTTTACAGATGCTTGAACAATACAGGACTAACACATGGTGATACATTTCCCACTGAGAAATCAAGCTTTTGAGATTCTTAGGGGTGTGTGGCGGGTAGTTCTTAGTTTTTAGATGAATTTTTATCTGGATAGGTCTTGTGCATTAGAACTAGGGAGATTTTCATGCGCCTCTTGCCGCGCAAGCAGCCTCCGGAGCCGTAACGAGGCTGCTGCGCGGCAAGGGGTCCATTTTGGACGACGCCGTTTCTCTGTCGGCGGCATCCGTGACTGTTGCGGCTAGCATTGGAGGCGGCTGCACTGTTTTTTTACTCACGGACAACTTCCATGAGTAAAAACAGTGCAGCCTTCCGAGAGTGAAAAACAGTGCAGCCGCCTCCAATGCTAGCCTCAATAGTCACGGACGATGTCAAGAGAGAAACGTCGTCGTCCAAAATGGACCCCTTGCCGCGCAGCAGCCTCGTTACTGCTCCGGAGGCTACTTGCGTGGCAAGAGGCAGCAAGAGGTGTCTGAAAATCTCCTAGGACTAACAGAATTGCTTTGATGGATTGGACCACAGCCCATCTGGTTTGGTGTCTTGTTTCCAGCTGCAGCAAGCCAGGTAAATCTATATGTAGAAATTCCACTTAGCTGTTGTAGCTGACAACCATTGAAGGAGCAACCATAACTTGCTCAATCCCAGGTCTCACCATACTTTAGGCAGGCAACTCTGGAGTGTCTGGGGACCATTTTCAACATACCCTGTATGCACTGTGGGTTGCACCAGCTTTCCCAGCAGAAGGAAAAAGAATACTTCCCAGTTGCAGGAGGCGGGGGGAATCACTTCCATTAAAAAACACATACACCTGTTTGTTTGTATTTGCTAAAACAAGGAGCCCTTTCACACTACACAATATAGCACTTTGATTTCACTATAATTGTCATGACTGCAGTCTACGGAATCTGGTTTTGTAAGGTACTTAGAATTATCTGCTAAATTGCTCTAGTGCTACAGTTCAGTAGAGTGGACTAGAGCTGTCTAGCAGACAATTCTGACACATAATGCTAAATACCTTGTGAAACTACAGATCCCAGGATTCCTTCCATTAACATGGAACCATGGCAGTAGAAGTGATATCAAAAGGCTATAATTGTATAGTGTGAAAGGGCCCAAGGTATGGTGGGGCATGCCTGGTTTCATAAGAGAATTGTGCCCCCTAGACATTCTTCCATTTTTCCAAAATGTTGGGGTAGGGCAACTGGGGCCTGCAGAAACTGATCTTGGAAGAAAGAATTCCCATCTATTCCACATGTTGTGGGGCTACAGCTTCCATCCATCCCCCAGTGCACCAGCCATAGTGGCAGAGGCTGATGGTAATTCTAGTCCACAACATCTGGAAAGTTACAGAAGGTGGATCTGGACCAATGGTAATCAATTGCCCTCCACCCAGCCCATGGACTACTTGAAAATTGCTGATGGTTTTATGGACCACAGAAAACATTTTTATTCTGTAGACTGAAGTGCATGAATAGCTCATATGACAGACAGCCGTATGAAACACTCACAAGTACACAACTGACTAAACAGTGATCCTTAAAAAGAACATACACAGCTTAGCTGAACTGTGTCCAATGAAAACCATGTGCACATGCTGGCTGGCAAAATGTATCTCATAAAACCCACTCATGCATAGCTGAGAAAATATGAGGAAGTAAAAATATGACCTAAATCCAACTGCTAGTCCCAACTAGAATAGACCTTTTAAATCAATTGCTGAATTACTGAATGGTAAGTTTAGTGGATCAGGACTAGCAACTTTGATTTAGATGAATGTACATAATGTAGCAGGATAATGTTAATTTAGAAAGAAAGTATGTTTTAGTTCTAGATTAAATATGGACAAAAATAAATTAGCATTAGCCACCTTGGATCCCAGCCTGGGAGAAGGTGGGGTATAAATTCAGCTTGTGATCCCCTCGCCAGGCTGGCCCTGCAGTTCCAAATCCTTGGGCTCCTGTCACTTATCTTGTCACTTTCCCCCTCAAGACCTCTCCCTGGATTGGGTACTTGGGCCTCAAAGTGATCCCTATATGGATGAGTGGCTGTGTTGTCCAGTGGGCTCACTACAGTGAGTGTGGCCAGCTTGGTGAAGGAAGACAGAGGGGTGACATGATTGCAAATGGTTCCTTTGCCAAACATGTTCTTACTGTCAAGAAGTTCTTTCTAATGTTCAATTGAAATCTACCTTCCTGTAGCTTCAAACCATTAGACCTGGTCCTACCCTCTGAACAGCAGTGAACAGGCCTGCCCCCTCCTCTCTATGACACCCCTTGTGGTCTTTAAAGAGTGCAATCATGTCACCACCCTCAGTCTTCTCTTCACCAAGCTGAACAAGCGCAGCTTCTTCAACGTTTCCTCATGTTTCCTCATATGTACTGACTCTAGCTTCAAAATAAAAATGTATAATATAAAATGCCTAGTTTGTTGTATATTTACTTTCATATGAATTTAGGCCTAAGCCCATGGTTGAGACGGGTGGTGTCACTATCCCTTAAATTTATTTTAAAACCTATCTTCTATGCTCTCAATATTACTTTACTCTTTACTATAGGAAGCTTAGAAATAAGTTTCATATGAATTTGAAGTCATGCTACTTTATTCTGCATAGAGAAAGGCACCCTTTGCATTAGACTATATATGCTGGTCATGGCAATTATGGTTAGATGTAAGCATGAAACCATGCAGAGTTTACATTTTATTTAATGAATATAAAAATTAACCATAACATTATTTATTAAGTTGCTATTAAAAGGGAAAATAGTTCTCTTTTTGAAGTAAAACTACACCTCCAGTGAGTACACAGTAATTTTAAAGAATAAGCTCAATTAAGATCAATGTGGTGGTAATGCAAGCTACTCATGAAATCTTTTTTAAAAATGTCAGAAGGAGAGTGAAGTCATTATTGTCATTAAGTTAACATTTTAAACTTATTAAAATGAAAACTAACAATAAAGTTAATATTCATTCTGCTGAGATAAAGGAATAAACCAATGCTGAATCAGTTGTTTTTAGTGGAAATTCAGAGCGAATCAGATGCACCAGTATCTAGTAATAAATGAGCATATCCAGACTGATTAAAAAATTCCAGATGTTCTTTCCAGTTTTATGCTAGGTTAAAAGTAAACCAACCTGGAGAGCTGATATTAAAAGTCTCTGTACCAGTAGCTGACAGAAAATATTCTGGGATAAACAAAATGTGTATGTTGTTGTTGTTAAATAGCATCATTTATTTATATAGCACCATCAATGTAAATGATGCTTTACAATGAAACAACCAAAAACAGAGGGTCCTGCCAAAAGTGTACAATCTAAAATATATGTGTATCCATATATAGAGGGAAGGAAGGAATAATAAAATATAAAACTATACAATACAATTGCAGAACAAATGGTCCAGATAAAATGCAAAAATTACAGTATACTATAGAGCAAACTGACCAATACGTGTAATCAAAATATACACGATTAAAACAATTTCAAACTAAAATTCCAAAAGCTTTGGAAAATGAAAAAGTTTTCAATTGAGATTTAAAGACAACGAGGGAAGTAGCAATTCACAAAAGTTCAGGGAGGCAATTCCAAGAGCATGGGGTAAGGAGTGAGAAAGGATGAAGCCAAGCCAAGGGAGAGGAATCTTTGATTGGGTGAGAAGCCTAGAATTCCTAGAATGCAGATCTTGAGCCGGCTAGTAAAAAGAAATAAGGGCTGAAAGATGCAGGGGTGGGAACCTAGATTGTGTAGGGCTTTGAACGTTAAAACAAGAAGCTTATAAGTACCCAGCTTGTGGGGGCAATTAGCTAACACATATTGGAAGCTGTTTAATGCAGTTAGATGTGTAAATAGCTATTGCTTAAAACAATTTGTAAGCCGCTCTGATAGCCTTGTGGCTGAAGAGCGGGGTATAAATAACTAAATAAATAAAAAATAAAAAAATAAAAAATCCTAAAAGGAATGGGTAACCAATGAAGCGCTATCAGAGATTATCAGAGGGGGACAAAAATAGCGTCCCCGTCTCACTGTCTCCTCTCCCACCCTACTCCTGTCCCTGTAACGCTTAAAAAAAAAAAAAAGCTTCACACACCTACTTTTGCCACTTCTTTCCCTCCCCCCGGCAGCCCAGGAGTGAATGCAGCTCTCACGGAGCTGCATTCACTTCCTGGAATGGGAATCCTGACTATACTCGCGAGAGGGCGATCGCATGGGGAATTAAAAAAGAAAAAGAAAAAGCAACACCAAAAACTCAAACCAAGCACAAAAACACACTTAAAAAAAATAAAATTAACCCGGGGAGGGTACAAAAAAGTGTGTCACTTACCCCGATTTCCCGATCGCACCCAGAAGTGTTCAGCATGGACCTCCCAGTGACACTGGCATCGTGCCAGCATAAAGGGAACTCCTTTTCACTCGCCCGTCATTCCGTCATGGAAAAAGAACAGGCGATCTATTCTTGGCTTAAGCCATGAATAAAAAGGAGCACTGTGGGAATGGAAAGGACATGGGAGCTTGACAACCTGTGAACAGCGTTGTCTCAAAGGGAAGCCCTCTCACGATCTCCTGGCATCCCTGTGCTGCTATATTTAGGTTGTCTGATAATCTCCATCAAAAGTGGGGTAACATGGTCAAAATGACAGGCAATGTTGAATGGAAACCAGAGGATTAAAGTGAGATAATGGAAGACCAGTCAAAAGAAGATTAAAATAATCAAGTTGGGACATGACCAAGGCATGAACTAAGGAAACAGAAAAACAGCAGAGGAAACAAACAAACAAACAAACAAACAAAAGGTCTCATTTTGGCAGTGTTATAACGAAAAAAATCAAAATGCCTTTGCTACAGCCTCAATGTGAGGAACAAAAAGAGAAAGAACAATAAAAAAAAATAAAGCCAATCTCCAGAATAAAATGAGAAAGAACAGGAACACAATTGAGGACTTTCATCAGTCTGGATGTACCCACTGTTTCCTAAGAAAGTACGATATCAGTGGTTGCTCCTAAGCTATCAAACTCCCTTCTGTGGGAGGCTTGGTTGGCCCCTCTCTGCTCTCTTTTTTGCCAGCAAGGAAAAGACTTTCTTATTTAAGCAGGTCTTCAGCTTTTAATTGGTTGGGGTAGAAGGATGTGCAATGGGTATGCTGTTTCTTAATGTGTAATATATATTTTATGTGTTTTTAGTTGTTTTAAAGCAAGCCAGCGTGCTGTGGTGGTTTGAACACTGGACTATGACTCTGAAGACCAGGGTCAAATCCACAATCAGCCACAAACACCCAGTGGGTGACCTTGAGTAAGTCACACTCTTGCAGTCTCAGAGAAAGGCAAAGATAAACCCCCTCTGAACAAATCTTGCCAAGAAAATCCTGTGATAGGTTCGCCTTAGGGTTGACATAAGTCAGAAATGATTTGAAGGCACACAACAACAACAAAGTTGTTTTAAATTAATGTCTTAAAAGTAATGTTTGAATTGGATTGATTGTTTAATATTTTTTTAAACATTGCTACCACATATTGTTTTAGCTACTTTGTTGTAATGTATATTATAAACTGCCTTGAATCCCATTTTGGGAGAAAGGCAGGATATATATAAAATAAATGAATAAATACCTCCGGCGTATAAGACAACTTTTTAACCCTGGAAAATATCTTCCAAAGTCGGGAGTCATCTTATATGCCGGGTATACGGTTTGCATCACCCGCCACCTGATCTCCTGCCTCTTCACTCCTTTCGGAAAGGAGGAGTGAGGCAAAGGGGGGGATGAGGCAAAGCTTGTACTAGTACATTCGCCCCTCTCCTCCGCCTTCACCCCCTTTGGGGAGGAATCAAAGGTGGAGGAGGGGGATGAATGTAGAGATTTGGCTGGGAATGCTCTTCCCACCCAGCCAGTCAAGCAGGAGAAACATGGAACTTTCGCTGGCTGGCTAGGGAGAACCTTGCCAGCTAAAGTTCTTCCCTTTCCCTACTCGCGAGGAGCTCCTTGCGAGTTGGGAAACAGTTGGATAGGTTATACTGAGCAGTTTTTGGAAGCTGCAGGACAGAAAGATTAATCTCCACCTTCACATTTCTCCACATTTGCAAGATAATCCAACCCACTCTTTAATGGGGAATGAAAGGGCTGGATTGCACACACCCTACAGACAAGCTGTTCAGAGAGCATTTCCTTACACTACAGACACAGTAGGGAAGAGAGGGAGACACAGATAAAGGAATCAGGGGGGCATACCCTACAATCCTGAGTTTAAACTGATTTTCCAGGGGCTGTTAAATGTGGATGTGCCCCATATGCCTTCTGAGCCTACGAGATTATACTCACAGGGAGATTTAGCAGAAACATTGGAGAAAATGCTAGAACATTCATGCCATCCTGGTTTTGAAACTGGAGACTCCACCTTGCCAGATCTCACAGTGTAGTTTTGAAGCTGAGAGAGTGGCACCATCATTTGCAACACCTGAAAACACAGGCTTGCCTGATGACACACACACTCTAACATTTTCCTTGCAATGTGAGAATACTAGCTTCAATGGATACTAGCTTCAATCAGACTAGCCTGAATTGAAAAGTCTGAAGCTACTACTTGCTCTGCCTCTCAATTTAAGTGATCACCCAGCAGAACCCCAACTGAGGAAACACAAAGGAAGTCCCTTACAGACACCTTGCATTGGGACCACTCCAGATAGCAGTTTAGTCACTCCCCAGTTGAGGGAACACATTGCAGAAAACACACACAGCATCTAGAAAGGATCCTGCCCTCAAGACTTCAATTCTAAGCACTGTGCCTTTAAGGGAATTGGAGCAGTTGCCAGCCCAAGCAGGCTAATCTGAAAAACAAAGAAGCATGCACTAAATGGCCCCAGAGAAAAACTCTCTCTCAAAGGCAAGGTATCTAATTCACAAGGGCCAGCCTTTAACCCTTTCTCAGGCAGTGAGCTCAGAGGAAACAAAGGACAGCAGACTGATGAAAGTGTTTTTTCCATTTCACTTGCTTCCATAAAACTCCCAGAGATTTCAGCCATACAGATCTGCTTTGCCCTTAAGGCACCACAACTAATTCAATTTCTAATCAAGGACAAGTTAGAATGGATAATTTTAAAGGATGCTTGTATTCCCATAGAAGGGTAAAGATTCTTTCCAAAATAGAGACAACACCACAGACTTCTGCACCCTTAAAGCAGTGATTCTGGTTGATCACATGCAGCGATATCCCAAGTGTAATCCTGAAAACAGTGGCTGCATGTGTTAAATATTACATATATAGATTGGACTTTGAAAACCCTTGAAACACTCATGAGCATGTCCTCTCTCCAGTAATTGCTGGAACTGCAAGGGATTTTGTTGAGGGATCTCTTTCTCTCCCAGCCAGACCCACCCTCACCCCAAGGATTAGTTGAAAAGACATCAGGGACACAAAAGCTAGAGAGTGTTTTTAAACCTCTAATGCATGAGAACAAGTTCCATTTTTTAAAAGGTTGCGAGAAATCAGGTTCCCAAAGATTTTGTTGAGACATGCAACCTCCTCCACTTTAACTACTTCTGGAAAAGGAAACTCCCAAATGGAAATGCTCAAGCCTCTTTTAGACTGGCAGGATGAAATAGTGTCCACTATCCTTGACAGTGTGGTAGGTCTCCATTCTAGTTGTACATTTGCCAGAAACATTCCAGAGGAAGAAACCGCCCTGAAAAATGGTAAACAGACAGATTCCACAAAGAGATGTGTTCACTTGTTTACTGGATGGCTAGGGAGAGCCTTGCCAGCTAAAGCTCTTCACTTTCCCAACTCGTGAGGAGCTCCTCGCAAGTTGGGAAAGGAAAGAACTTTAGCTGGCAAGGGTCTACCCAGCCAGCCAGCGAAAGCTCCGTATTTCTCCTGCTTTGCCAGGGGAAACACGGAGCTTTTGCTGGCTGGCTGGGTAGACTCTTGCCAGCTAAAGAGGGGGGTCATCTTAATCCGCGAGCATATCCCAAACTCTATATTTTAACTGGGAAGGTTGGGGGTCGTCTTATACGCCCAGTCATCTTATACGCCGGTAAACCAACATTGTTGCACCTGGAGCTTTCCAAAAGCAGTAATTCACTTTCTTTTTTGGCCAGAAAAAAGGGCAGCCTAGGGATTTGGGAGGTATCAAGGGCCACAAAAGCATCCTTGAGGGCCACGTGGAGTGTCATGGTCACGTCTTGCCCATCCCTGGTCTACAGTCTCTATAATAGCTGGGCAAACGATAGAGGACACTGTTGCTGTGGCAACAGCTCAGGTCTCTAGTTAGTGCCATGGTGATCTTGGATTATGATTTGGGACATTCTCAGCTTTGTGAGAGTGCAGAATTTCTGAGGGGTGTTCCCCCTATGTATACCTCATTCCATTTGGTCTCATTGACTTCTCTGTATTGCAGGTGATAGTTGAGTGTGATCCATCTGACATCTGCAGAGGGTGGAGGCCTCCAAGTGACTAGAATATCAGTATAGATGCCTATGGGGCTGGTATTCAGCACAGTCCAGTTGAGTCCAACAGGAGGATCTGGTATCACTGTGAATGAACAATCAAATAACAAACAAACAGGAACTTAAATTCCAATAAATGTGGCAACTGTATCACTGGCAATGAAAAGTCATTTTCTCCAAAGATTTTTTTAAAAAATAGAATACATTACCCATTCTAGTCCTATGATCTATACGCCATTAACACACCACCATCCCTAAGGAACATATGTGTGTGGGTGTGGATGTGTTATTATTTCTTGAACTTCGAAATAATGGCTTAACTGCAACTAATCACTTTTTTCTTTTGCATGAAGGATGTAAGGAAATTTCAAAAGTGATGCATGGGAGTGGGTGGGGGAGGAGAAAGTATAACAATATTTTTCCAGTTACTTTTTAATGACATTTTAAAGAGGAATTTTGATAGGAATTTTTCAGGTTTTATGCCATTCTCTTATCAATTCTAAGTGTTCCCACCTGCAAGAAGTAACAAAAAGTAACAAATAGCCACAATAAGGTATTTTAAAAACACTGTAATGAGTACTACTGTTACTCATTGCTTTTTACATAACAAGTAACAGGAACAGTACACTCAAAAATTAAACTTTCCAAGCTCTGGTTGTTTCTGTGCATACTACTCATGCCCCAGAGGCTCATGTAGTTCCTGATCATGTTCCCTCCATGGGCATGTGTTCAGTATTAGTGCAAAGGGGTTCTTGGTGAGTACAGACTCATTTACAACTAGGGACATTGTCTCAACCTAGGAATCCTGAACAAATCCCTATACATGAATGCCTCTTTGTGGATACAGCTAGTAGGCATTAATGCCTATTCCCACTCTTTATTTCAGTGGATGTGTGAGTTGTCACCTGAGCAATCAATCTGAAAATCCTTAATTTAACTGTTTTTCAAGTATGTTAAATATGAGCCATATACGGCATTTCTTTTTTTGCAGGGAGGGGAAAATCTATTGCATTTCTCCCCAGTGGGGAGAAATTTTGAGCTACAGTGAAATGCAGGCAGATGAGGCTGTCCCCTAATAGTCACAGCATTAAACCATCTTGCTTAGTACAGTTGGCCCTCCACATTAGCTGGGGTTAGGGGTGCAGGACACCTGTGCATATCTCTAGCCCCCATAAACCATATTTAACACACACACACAAAGTATGATCCGTGGATTCAACCAACTGCAGATGCCTTTGAGGCGGCAGGGTTCCTTTGCAAGACAGAAGCAGGTGGTTGACAGGCTTGGCTTCTGCTGCCGCCCTATGCCATCTTTGAAAGGGACTTATAAGCCTTGCTGTGCATTCACAGTCTCTTTCAGTCTTGTGAGGCTTGCAGTCCCTATCAAAAATGCTATCGGGCAGCAGCGGAGGTGGCAGCAAATAATCCACAAATAATAAAATCTGTAAAGGTTAAATCTGCAAATGTGGAGGGCTGATAATAGTATCAAATCCAGACTTCCCCAATGTGGCACCTTTGGCTGTGTCACACTACAACTCCCACTTCACCAGTATGATTACTTTTCAGTAGGATGGGAACTGTAGTTCCTAAACATGGAGGGCTCAAATTGGGAGAAGGCTGGTCTGCTCTAATGAGTGCTGGCTGTCTAGGGTGTCATTCAGAAGTCTCACCAGCTCTTGCTACCTGAAATACCTTTTAAACAGGACATGCTAGGGGCTGAACTTGAGACTGGTGACTTGTGGAGCATATGCTCTGTTACTTAGCTGAGACCTTAGCCCTGAGATGTATTTAAGGCATCTATTGTTTTTATCCATTTAGGATTGCTATAGTAATTAATGGTAATTTAACAAAACATACAACATCTTGTTGTTCCCATAATAATCTCTGAAGATTCTGCAAAGTTATACACACAACACTATGTATAAAATGATTTTCCATTTTTCATATCATAAATTATAATAGCATGGCTGAGAAAAGGCGAACTAGTTTCTGTAACTGAGAGAAAGGGCAGTAATTGACCAATAAAAAGTCCAGGCTTTGGTTTTCCAAACCTGGGGTGATCATGCCACCGGACTGATAAAAACGGGGAATCAGTCATGATTCTCTAAGCCACATATAGGTTCATTAGAAGGAAGACAGCTAGGAGTTGGGAGGTAGATTGGCATAGGGATGAGAGGCTAGACAGAGTTGAAAAAATACACTTTATTTTGAAAAAGTAGGAGAACAGGAGCTGGCAATGGAGAAAACACAAATTATACAGGATCCACAGGAGCTGGTGGATTTGACTGTGTGAATGTTTGTTTACTCATATGGGACTGCAAAACATCTGGCAAGTGGAGGAGTGTGATGGTTTCATGAAACATGAAAAAAACATGATCCTTTTCTGAGTTCCAATGATCACAAGAGAGAAAGAAAGTTCTGCCTTCGCATCTAATCACTTCTCACCTTCAGATTAACATATAAACTCAAACACTCTTGGTTACAGTGCTATAAAGGAAGCTGAACAAATACATATTGGAAGTATACCTATGTCCTCCACACGGAGACATTTTTGATCATATATCTGGTTTTTATCAGCTAGCTTGATACAATACGGAACCCAAACAGAAGTGTAGCTTGTGTTGAAGTAACAGCTGTTTTCACCAGCAGTTACATAATCAGGACATTCTCTCCACTCTTCCCATTCACTCTGCCTAGAATGATAGGAAAATAATATAAGGATTAAATAGATAGACAAACAGATACTATGAACATCTTAAGTGGGTAATTTAGAGAAATAGCACAAGAAGGCTTGTGACTTTCCAATATTTAATCTTTTTTTAAAAAAGAAAAACTTGACTTGTATCTTATCTTATTATCACATACGAACTTTTTTTTTGCAAAAGTGCCTGCTGCCCCATTCTCCTGGATGAAATTCTTATTTCATTAAATTTCTCATTTCATTAAATGAAGGGATTCACAAAAATGAAGGGATTCACAAAAAATAAAAATAAAATGCAAATAATGTTACTGGAAAAAATAGTAGCCCCAGAAAATGCAGCAGTAAAGCTTCATATTATGGAGATAACCCTTTTTATAATTTCTGTAGCAAGGCAGAAACAAGCAGAGAATGTGTTTTTAATGTTCTTTCTATAACTGGATCTGCCCCCTCTTGAGTAGAAAAAAATTATGCCTAATCTCCTGAAATGTGTTCATCAACGTATGTTTATCATATAGCTTTTGATGGATGAAGAGGAATGCTGGAGAGAATTGGGGCCACCTAAAGGAGGTCTTTGGGCCCTGATCTTCTTGCAAGTTTTTCATGTGGACATTTTGATACTCTGACATGACTTGAAATTAGGCCTCACTTGAAATTTGGCTAACATCATTATGGCAAATAGCAATAGAGCCTAGCAATAGTAATAGGTAGGAGACATAGAGAAGGGTAAAGACTAATCAGTATGGTAAAGATACTTTTCTTACCACACATTGATGTTTAACACTGTGGTGAAAGCTGTACAGAACCTGAACTACTGAGAGGGAGGGGGAAGCGTTTGGATCACCTTGCCACCAAGCAAATGACAACTAAGATTTCTGAAGGCTAGCCATTCATCTCTTGGCCATGGAGCCAGTGTAAAAAATTTATGGAATTTGCTGTCACAGGATTTATTTATGGCTAATAGCTTAGCATTGGCTTCAAAGGGGCAACAGAGAAGTTCTTGGAATGAAAGTCTTCCAAGGACTGCTAGTCATCATGGGTCCATTTGAAATCTCAGGTTGAGAAACAATTTCCCACTGAATACCAACAACTAGAGGACAGAAGCGAGAGGGACATTCCATTCAAACCACCATTGGCCCAAGACATTTTGGTCTCAGGGACAAAGGGCATGATACCCCCCACTCCAACTTCAATCTACATACAGAAGTTGACTGTATTAGCAGGTGAATCTGGCCACAAGCTAGCATATTCCACCACACCCAAAGGCACCATACTGGTTTAGAAGGTGCAGGACAGGCCAAGAAGCACGTGTTGCTTTGGTCCAAATGCCCAAAGGATAAAAGGGTACAATGGAAGCTGCTATCTTTGCCTCCAAGCACCTGCTGCTTGAAGCAGTTGCCTCAACACTGCCCAGTAGTAGGGCTTTCTGGAAAGTCTTGGGGGCAGAGAAGTGTCCTCCACACTCACCACAGTTGTCTGTCCCTGCTGTACAGGGCCTTGCACCCTAAAGGGCAATGTAAAAATATTTCAGACAAACAAATCTGGTTGGCTGATGTTCAAAACAGGATGCTGGACTAGATGGAACTCTGGTTCCATCCACCAGAGCTCGTTATATTTTTACAATGTCTGGCTCCATGTTGTTCCCATCATTACAAGGTGCTGAAAAAACCAGGATTCCTCTATAGGAACTTACCACCCACCTATTATCCAATCACAATGCTATCCCTCACTCATGAATTTAACATGTCAACTAGAAGCTGATCGTAAGAACCTCCATGGCACACAGATTCATTTATGAAATATCACCTGTTTACTGTTTACTTATCTTCATCTAGATATTTATTTCTGGCGCTGTAATAGAGATTGATGGAGCCAGCTTGGTGTAGTAGTTTGAGTGTTGGAATATGACTCTGGAGACCATGGTTTGAATCCCTGCTCAGCCATGAAAATCCACTGGGTGATTTTGGGCAAGTCACATCCTCTCAGTCTCAAAAAAGCCCAAACAAACCCACAATAGGTCACCTTAGGGTCATCTTAGGGCCTTCAAGTTGTTTCAAGTCAGAAACAACTTGAAGGCACATAACAACTAACAACAACAACAACAACAACAACAACAACATTTTGTCTTCATTTTACAAAGCAATTTCAATTACATGATTGAGTTCTCTGTACCTTTTTGAATACAGCAGTTGTATTGTTCCTGGAGTGGTCAAATTAGGAAAATTGCCAATATTCCAATAGCACAAAAATGTTTCCATTTCAGGGGATCGGCATTTAACAATCTGTGGTTTCTCTGATGGAGCTGTAGAGAAGAGAAAGTGCAAAGCTGAGAGTATTTTCAGAGGGATAAAGTATAGGTATATCTCAGTTAACAAGTACAGTAGATAAGTTCATGGATATTATTTCTTTAACAGACAATTTGGTACCAGAAGGAGAAATAACATGAAAAGAATAAGGATAGATTCCTACACCACAAAAATGCAGAGCAGTTCAACATGTTTCAAAAAACATTTTATCCAAAACAGGAAGGGATTCTGGAGGCAGCTGCTGTTTACCTTTAATATCTATTTTATTTTAGGGGTTGTCTAGACGGTGAAAAAAAATCCTAGTAGAATTCACAGAGAATACCTTTTGCCCAAACAAATCACACAGTGATTTGTCTTATTCAGAAGGGGGGGGGACACTCCAAACCTGGGGGTGGGGGGAAAGCCTTTGCGGCTTTTCCTTAAGTTTTTAAAATAATGCGTGGAAATGCGCATTACTACTCATTTGGACAACCGATTCGCATTGCTGCACTTTCTCAGCAAGGGTGGAAGTGTAAAGCTGATTGGTTGGACCTGCACAGGGAGGGGGCTTGCTGGCAATGAAGTGGTCGGAAGAGCCATTTTGGAATTTCATGTTAGCAATCATGCACTTTTTTGCTGTGCTGAGGTGACCAGCCAGATTTTTAGGTGGAAGATCACACTTGTGCACCTTTATACAGTTAAAAAAGAATACTGTGCAGCGGCAACAATTTGTGGAGAGTAATAACGTGAGTATTCACTCTTGGCCACCATGTTGATTCTCAAGCATGGCTGCGCATGGACTTCAAACAAATTTGCCAAAGGACTGTGGAGACAAATGAATGCTGCTGCGAATTTGTGTTAATGCACAGCAATCAGCATTATATCTTCTCATCTAGACAACCCCTTAGATTGCTTTTTGGAGCCCTGGTGCAAAGAAAAATATTTTTAATAAGTACATAAGTAATAAGGAAGTAAATATGTAATAAGTAAGAAATAAGTAAATAAGCATAAGGCATTAAACTATAGTTTCTTTAGTTGGTACACACTCCCTCAGAGCGTGGTGGGGTCTCCTTCCTTGGAGGTCTTTAAACAGAGGCTGGATTGCCATCTGTCAGGGATGCTTTGATTGTGTATTCCTGCATGGCAGGGGGTTGGACTGGATGGCCCTCGTGGTCTCTTCCAACTCTACAATTCTACAATTCTATGATTCTATGGTAGAGGTTGTCATCTGTTGATACATTTAACATTCAGTTTTTTCAGTTAACATCCCAGTTTCAAGTGAGAGAAGGGATTGTTATCTCATAACAATTTATGAGGCATTGATGCTTCCATTTCCAAATGTATCTCTGTGGATACATACCAGTAGATGTTTCAGTGCACACAGTTCAAGAGTTCTCAGTGACTTTGCTCCATGCCATTACAACCAAAGGGCCATTAAAACCACATACACTTACCCTATGCATTCCCTTCTCTTCTGACAGGTTTAGATTAAAGTAAGGAGGAAACCCCACATAGCACACACTGACTCAAAAACCCTTTATAACTATAATGGGCTGGTTCTGCTACCTCATTCACACCGCATCTATCCAGTCCTTTCAACAAGACTCAGAATCAATTGGATCACTGCAATGATAGCAGAAAATACTTCATTTGAATTATAAACTACCCACCATGTAATTTCTATGTAACCCACAATTTGGGAACACACACACACACTTTGTTTTATATTGCTTTAGGTGAAAGAAATATATATATATATATATATATATATATGAATGAGATTCAACATACACCTAGCTCAGAGCCAAAAGGAGTACTACAGATATGGTATTTGCCCTTAGACAACTGCAAGAGAAATTTAGAGGGCAGAACAAGGGTCTCTATGTAACATTTGTCGACCTCACCAAAGCCTTCGACAATATGAGTAGTAAAGGTCTGTGGCAGATGCTAGAAAGACTAGGATGTCCCCCAAATTCCTTAAAATGATTATCTTGCTACACAAGGGCCAGCGTGGTCAAGTCAGATATGGCGATGCTCTTTCAGAGCCCTTTCAAATAACCAATGGAGTGAAGCAAGGTTGTGTTCTTGCTCTAACTTTATTTACAATCTTCTTCAGCATGATGCTCCAAAGGGCTACGGCAGAGCTTGAAGAAGAAGACGGCATCTATATACGTTACCGTACTGATGGTAACTTGTTTAACTTAAGCTGTCTGAGGGCTCACACTAAGACTCTAAACTATCTAGTCCGTGAGCTGCTCTTTGCTGACGATGCTGCCCTTGTTGCCCACACAGAAGCAGCTCTGCAGCGCCTAACATCCTGCTTCGCAACAGCTGCAGAGCTGTTTGGGCTGGAAGTCAACCTGAAGAAAACAGAAGTTCTTTACCAGCCGGCACCACAGGACGAGCACCACCATCCCCACATTGCCGTCGGCAAATCTGTGCTTAAGTCCTTTAAGCAGTTCACCTACCTGGGAAGCGTCATCTCCTCAGATGCCAAGATTGACAAAGAGATCGATCACAGATTAGCAAAGGCATATAGCGCATTTGGAAGACTTTACAAAAGAATCTGGAGTAACAAACACCTAAGGCGAAGCACAAAAATCAGTGTGTATAGAGCCATTGTACTGTCTATTCTCCTTTACGGGTCTGAAACATGGGTTACCTATTGCTACTACTTACAACTCCTCGAATGCTTTCATCAGCGCTGTATACGCACAATCCTAAATATACACTGGACTGACTGTATGACAAATGTTGCTGTCCTTGAGCAAGCAGGGATCACCAGCATTGAGGCCATGATATTGAGAACGCGGCTGCCCTGGGCAGGGCACGTTTCTAGGTTGGAGGACCATCACCTCCCAAAAATAGTACTCTACAGTGAACTCGCCACGGGTCAGCGTAAGAGGGGTGCTCCAAAAAAGCGATACAAGGACTCCCTGAAACAACATCTTGGGTTTGGCTGAATTGATCACCAACAATGGTCTGCCCTGGCCTCACATCAGGAGGCATGGAGATGCACTATCCACAATGCTGCAGCCTTATTTGAGAACTCATGCCGAACAAGTCTTGAAGAGAAACGACAACGCAGAAAGAATCACAACCCGGAAACATCACCCATGGAAACCTTCTGCTGTGCCTTCTGCAACCGGACTTGTTTATCTCAGATTGGCCTTTTTAGTCAGCAGTGCACTTGCAGAAAGTGTGGGATGAGTCCTTCCTGAATCTTCGTTTGCGAAGAAAAGCCAGAGAGAGAGCATTACATAAATAGTTATCACTGAATTGTTGTAGAGAAAATGGCACAGAGATGAGCTGATGTCTTTATTGTGACTTGTGTCTTGTAAATCCAAAGATCTGAATATCCCAATATAATTGACAATAAATTCTCAAAATTCTTGTTACAGTTGTAGGGTCAGTTCATTGGGAAGCTGTATTGACAGGTCCAGCACTTCCCAAAGGTGCACCTGCAAAAGTGTCCTCAAGGTTAAAACATCTACTATGGATACTATATTTAGACACGGTGGAGTGTTCCCCTCCCATGTTTATTTGTAAAAAAATAATATCTTGGTAATATCATCTTTCGGCTTTTGCTCAATTCAAGATACATTTTTCAGTCCAACTCAGGACAGTTAATATTTCTACCACAATTCTAGATGATCAGATGAAAATGAGAAATAGATATGGGTCCATTTATATTTTGATTCCTCCAGATGACCTCACACAGCAGTTTCATGTAGATGTTGAATAATATGGAAGACAAGAGGGCTAACAGGCCATTGGCCAAGGGGAGGAGCAGTTGTCACACAGCAACAACTTTTGGAGCTGTCAGAAATGAACAGAACCAGTACCACCAATTCCCATACCCTTTGAGATGATACCATGATTGATGTTTGGGACTTCTAGTCAGGGAATTCCTGTACACTGGCCATATTGGCTGATACTTCTGGGAGCTGAAGTCCAAACTATTTGGAGGACCAAAGCTAAGAACCCCTGGTCTAGAGGATAAATAGCCTTTTTGGATGGACAATAACATTACAAATCCTAGTAAAAGCATGTTGCCTGGTTACTAAGGAATACAGTTGTCCCTCCGTATCCACCGATTTGATATCCACAGATTTAAGTATTCACGGCTTGAAAATATTCTTTAAAAAATAATAATCCAAAAAGTAAACCTTGATTTTGCCATCTTATATAAGGGACACCGTTTTGCTATGCCATTGCATATAATGGGACTTGAGTACTCACGGATTTTGGTATCCATGGCGGGTCCTGGAACCAAACCCCAGGGAATATGAAGGGACAACTGTATATATTTTGTATATTTCACTCCCAGTCTTCCACGTCATTGCAAACTATATGTGATGATAGTGTAATGTATATAAAACCATAAATGTACATGATGCTTCACAAATACAAGACCACAGGTCTCTGTCCAGAGTTTTTTGCAACTTAAAATTCAGTACAAAAGAGGAACAACAGAAGAAGGGGAAGGAAGCAGAGGAAGAGGTAAACCAGGAAGAGATGTTTAATTGTTTCAGTGGCAAATGTGAAGTTTATTTCTAGGCTGATTTACAACAGCAGGTGGGAACATCCACTAGCGACTGGCATAAAATAATGATTGAGGGCGGGGGCACACCAAACAAAATATCATTAAGGTTGTCAGCTATCTATCCTTTTACTAGTCCAATGGAATAGCCATTAAAGTTTAAATGCTCTACCAAATTATATATTTTAGTAACTACAGTAGTGCATTTAATGACTACTGGCAGCCTTGTAAAAAACAGTTAGCCAATAAATACTTGACTAACGCATTTACCAGTGTTAGCAACAGCCTTTGGGATGGGTTGAAAATGTTAATGGGAATAAGTAAAAATAATCTGCAAGATAATATCATAAACATATAGCTTTGTTGGGATCTTTCTGGTACACTGCCATTTTCAGATTGATTGCTAGAAAATGTCCTCAGGGCTGGCGCTGGTGCAGCCACTGCAATTCCAAGGACAGAATCCAAACAAAAACCCTCCAAGTCTGCTTTTTGTTTTATTATGACCACAGATTTTAGCTACAGTCTGAACTTTGGATAAGTTACAAGGCAGCTGATGCCAATTCAGTAGCACCAAATAATTGTTTAGTTTAGCAGACATAATTCAGGCAGCAACCGCATCACCTTTCCACTTGAGGTTATCTTGGGATCATCACAGTGTTCTTTCTCAGTCCTTTTCAGTCAATGGCATAGCTGTTCCAATATATTAACATAAAATCCATGTCAGTGCAGCTCTATGAAGCCAGTCAGTCTATAGACCAGCCTTGCAGTTTATGACTTATGAAGCCAAACTCAATTCATTACCAATGTATGCAACTCAACAGGATTCTGATACATCTCCTCTGCCTCCTTTAATGCAGGCCAACAGCACATGAATACATTGCTTGATGGATTCAAATAAAGCAGACCTCATATATAATGCAGTTACAGTTCTATAATTTGTTTGAAGAGCCCTGAATTTCTCAAATGTCCTGAATTTGTCAGGTATGGCTGACAAAGGGTACCTCTAAAAAAGAAAACCAAAACTGAAGTACTGTAGGTTCTTTCCACAGGTTTTCTGTCAATATTCAAACATGCCCTCAATGATGACAAACCATACTGATACGCTTATGGTATCACTACACATATGGCTATTGAAATACATCCTTGTTGACCCCATGAGACAGTCACAGCTCCTGGGCTTCACTATTCTCCCTTAATTCCACAGTTCTGTTATTAAAATTAATGGGGCTGCTTGCAGGCATGCTGTTACTTTGGGGGGGGGGATTTTGATTGAAAGGCCTTTGTGTACCTAGCCTCCCAGTGGTATGCAATGGGCAATTCTCTGTTGTTGCTCTGGTTTCAAATCATTGATTTGTGTGGGCAGCATACATTCCAACATTTCACAGATGAAAACTGGTACACATATGGCCAAACAAACATGAGAGCATGGTCAAGACGGCAAAAGTTATTAATGAAGACGAATACACAAGCTAGTAGAGACTGTAGTGGCTTCCTTTTGCCTGAGCCTACTGGAATGGGATTCCACCCCCTCCTATCCTCTTCCCTTCTGCTGTTAATTGAGTGCATTTTGAACCCAGGTTTGCAGCAACTGAAGTAAGCTGAAGACAAAGGAGAAAAGTGGGAGGAGGAGAGAGAAACTGGAACTTTTCATAAGCTAAGCAGCTGAAAAAAATGGGACAACAGAGGATTAATCCACTGTCCCTGCCAAATCGTGATAGTTGGAAGGTGTGGATGGGTCAGTGCTTGTTCCAGGTTGGAGGGATTTTCTGGCATAGTATTGTGGCTGTGTGGGTGCTTTTCCACTTCTGGGTTCCAATAAGTATTGAGTTGCTCACTCAGGAATAGCATGTTGGAAAGACTTTTTGGTCAAATCCATACAGCACATGTTTATCAAGAATTCAGAATGAACCTCAATAGCTGCAATGCACCAAAGAGCAAGTTTAGACTGCTAAATAATGCACTGTGGATCTTCCTTGGGTTTTTTTCCGGGCTGTGAGGCCATGTTATGGAATATTTTCAGAGGATGCCAGCCACAGATGTAGGTGAAACGTCAGAAAGAAATTATTCTAGAACACAACCTCACAGCCCAGAAAAAAAACAAGGAAAATTTATGGATGCCGGCCGTGAAAGCCTTCGACTTCATAATGCACTGTGGTTAATAAAGATGCATGAACCATAACCATATATTTTTGCAGTGAATGCTTATAGCTCTCCTGTTGGTGGGGGAGTGAATCTGCTCTGAAGTTTGGGGCTCATCTACACTACACTTAAATCAGCTCTGGATCGACCATGATGGTGGCCACGTGCATCAAGCTGTATCAAGTTTGATGGCTGTCATTGTTCACACAGGTGAGCCGGGCTGACACTGCATTGGCCCATCCACCCTTCCTGTTTTTGGAGCTGCTGCCATTTTGCCAGCCAAGCAGAGCCTGGCTGTGAAAGCCTGGCTGGTATCGTCACTTCTGCTGAGGTCAAGATATGTGATCAACATTGATTGCATGGGTGCCCTGTTTGATCTCAGCAGAAGCAATGATGATGGACAGGCCCTTGCAGGAAGCTGCTTGACTGGCGAGGCAGAGGTTCCTACAGAAACCCAGCCCCTTCCCTGAACTGCTTAGTGGAGGGTAAGGGAGATGGTGCTGTGTTTGCATGTGGACAACTGGACCAGGACAAAATGGACCGAATCCAGCTGTCCAGACAGCAAAGCCGCAGAGTTCTCTACAACTTTGCTAAGTTCAGAGCAAAGTCAGGTTAAGGGCCAAAACAAAACAAAACAAACAAACAGACAAAAAAACCAGGAGCCCTGGTGGCAAAAAAATATAGGAGGCCTGGTGGTCCAGTGGTTAAATGCCAGTACTGCAGCCACAACATTATGAGTTCAATCCCAGAGAGCACCAATGTTGACTTGGCCTTCCATCCTTCCGCAGGTCAGTAAAATGAGTACCCAGCTTGTTTGGGGCAATTAGCTAACACTTTGTAAACCACTTAGGGAGTGCTTTGGCACTGATAAGTAATATAGAAATAGAAGTGCTATTGCTAAAAATGTGTTTTCTCCCCAGAAGTAGCTGTACGTCATCTGGACTGCCAGCACTGGATTCTGGGAGAATACACATTTTTTTGCCAGTGCAGACAAGCTCTTAGTCTGAACTTTAAAGGAAAGACCCAAGGTGTTGAACCTATTTTGGGGGATAGAATTCAGAACCATGGATAGCTCCCTTGACGTTCAGACTACAATCCAGTATTGGATTCACAGCTCCATTGACATGGAAGCTACCAGCTGCCACTGTATTCATTTTAATATTTGTAAGCTGCCTTGAGTCCCAGTAGTGGGGAAAAGGTGGGATATAAATTAATAAATTGATAAATGGTATAAATTGATTTATATTTAGCTGGTATTTATAGTGATTATAGAAAATAGAACTAATTTTATGATAAGGATATGTTTATTTAAATTATTTTTTTCTTAAGTTAGAGGAAGTAATATTGATATATAGTTATATACTTTTAGTAGGTATAAGCTGGAAGTCCTTTTTTCTTTTTAATGTGTATGGGATCACCAGCATTGAGGCCATGATATTGAGAACACAGCTGCGCTGGGCAGGGCACGTTTCTAGGTTGGAGGACCATCACCTCCCCAAAATACTACTCTATGGTGAACTCGCCACGGGTCAGCGTAAGAGGGGTGCTCCAAAAAAGCGATACAAAGACTCCCTGAAACAACATCTCAGGCTCGGCCAAATTGATCACCAACAGTGGTCCGCCCTGGCCTCACATCGGGAAGCATGGAGACGCACTATCCACAATGCTGCAGCCTTATTTGAGAACTCACGACGAACAAGTCTTGAAGAGAAACGACAACGCAGAAAGAATCACAACCCAAAAACATCACCCAAGGAGACCTTCTGCTGTGCTTTTTGCAACTGGACTTGTTTATCTCGGATTAGCCTTTTTAGTCTTCAGCGCGCTTGCAGAAAGCGCGGGGTGAGTCCTTCCTGAATCTTTGTTTGCGAAGAAAAGCCAGAGAGAGAGAGAGTATAATATTTTGTTTGTTTAACATAACATTTTGTTTGTTTTTGTTTAGTTTTTGCATGGTTTTGTCTATTTTGTTCTGTTTGTTATCATTATTGTTAATTTTAATAAAATTTTAAAATATAATAAATGTGAATTTTAATAAAATTTTAATAAAATTAAATTAAAAAAATTAATGCATTTCATTATAATCATAATAAATTATGGAGTTAAGCGGCAGTGGTAATTGAAGCAGCAACTAAAAGATTTGATTTTGAAGCCTCATTTAATGGCAGAGATCATTGAACAGGAGGCATTCCCTTTCTGCTCAGTAAAAGAACTCATTGAATAGAAGGTGCATTGGGAGTGAAAATTTTGAATGGTGAATGAATGCTATTAGAAGCAAGCTAAGGCTATCAGGAATAATGCCATGTGCCATTATGGACAGAAAAGAAATCCACTGATATCCATTTTGCAACTTCCAAGAAAAGCAGTGGGATGGAGGTATCTTCCCTCAAGCATCCATACATTTTTGAGGTGATGTATTAGGTGAATATAAAATGCACACACCTAAAAATGCACATGTTTGAAAGAAGCACACAAACACATTGGTATTGCATTTCTAGAAATAAACTATGAAAGCTTATGCTATCAGCTTCTTTATCTCAGTCTCAAATGTGCTACAAGATCCCTTTGCACACCTCTATTCAGTGAGGAGAAGTGTTAAAATGAATAAATTGGGAATAATGTGTGGAAAAAAATGAATGTATTTTGAAAGAAAATATGCACAAAAGTATGTATTCATTTCCATGCAGAAAAAAAAAATCACAATCTGATATGGAATTAGTATTGGATGAGAATGCCAGCATGAGTTTGAGAAATGCAATGAAAAGGAGAGTGAAAGAGTTTCGCCTTCCTATATACCACCCAGGCTCTAGCAACTTCAGAATGGGAAAAGGCAGATTTGTCTATGACTGTTACATACATGCATAATGACAACACAGAAAGAAAGTCACTATTTGAAAGTATTTACCCTCTAAAGCCGGGGTTGTACTCACATGGCCTTGGGCTGTTTTTGTGGCTCCTGTTACCCTCATTAAAAACAAACAAACTAGAAGACTTGCACTCCAGAAGCTTGAAGACAGCATCAATATCCTTTAAAATAAGCTGCCCCTTGACTTCTGGGCAACGGTCATAGCTGACTGAAGCTCACCCATGGGAGCTCTGTGAGGAGAGAGGCTTTGGCAGTAGTAATCACTGGCCCGGAGACAGCGCCGGCTGGTGAAATATCTCCCTGGATAAAGGGGAGATCTTGAGATCACCCAAAAGTACTTAAGAAAACCTCATTAACTGCACAGCGACCATGGAAATCAAGCAGTCAGGCATGACTGGAGCAGAGGAAGAGCTAACACACACTGGAAACTGCTTAATGCAGTGTAGATGTGTAAAATGCTATTCCTTAAAACAATTTATAAGCCACTCTGATAGCCTTGTGGCTGAAGAGCGGGGTATAAATAAATAAAGGAATACCACCATGGTGATGCAGCCGAAAGCAAGTCTGCTAAAGACAAAAAGCCTTCCACCTCATTTTCTTTAATCAACTTTTCATTTAATGTTTGAGATTTGTGGATTATAACTAAAGAAGTATTTGATTCTGTATGACATCATTACCTAAGTAAATTCCTCCTTTCTGGATTAAGATGACAGGTTGTAAGAATTGCTTTTAACATTGTATTATCTATGCAAAAAACTTAATTGGATGGTGAAGTAATTACTTAAATGAATGAAGGGTACAGTAACATGAAAACTGGAAGTTTGAAACTTTTTTGGGTTTTTTTTCTAATGGAAATATGTTGGATTATTTTTAGTGTGAGTTCTCATTGGAAAGGACATTATTTTGATTCACTGTAGTCACTGGCATTGCAGAACGAAACAACAGAAACAACAGATAAGCCGGTGGCTTGGCATTGCTACCATATTGACAGGAATATAAATGAACCTAACTTCTGAATTATATAAAAGAGTTTACTGGATAGTTAAGATAACAAGATATAAAGAAAACAAGAGTCATTTAGAAGAAGATTTCGAAAGCCCAAAGTATCGAGCAATCTAGGAAGAAATTTATAAAGAGATTAAATTGCTGAGCGAAGATCTAAACCAGATGATGACATATAGAAGTTGGAGGGGATTTTTGGAGAAACTGAAGCTTATACCATTGAAGAGTCTAGCCAGGATGATAAGAGAAATGTGGAAGTTCAAACTGGAATAAAAGTTATTGAGACAGACAGGGATGGCTTTATGAACAATTGTGTGATCTAAAGGAATCTGGTGAGATCAAGGGACTTAATACCAGAGAGAAGGTGGTGGTACTGGAGGACTTTATCGAGATCAAAGGTTTTCATGATAGAGAAGAGATGGTGATCACAAGATTAAGAGAGAAGAGACAAAAGGAGAGAGCTGAAGCAGACAGGGAAGTAAAGAAAGCATCCAAGATCAAGATGAACTATGTGTATGAGATAATGTACTCAGGGGAAAAGTTGGAAGAGAAGGAGGTATTGCTGTACAAAGATGGAAAGGCAGTACTACAAAGAGGAAATAATTTAATATTTGAGATATTTTTCTCTCTTTTATTATAGTTGATGGATTGTTAAAATAGACTGATTCAATGAGGTAGAATAATCCTTTGATTATCTAGCTGAAATAATAAAGATTAACAAAAATGAAATTACTAATCCTTTATTTACTTTTGGGAGAAAATAATTATATGTTTTAGAAGGTTTTGAGTTTCTTATTAAGTTGATTTTATTGAGAGAAGAATGATAGTTGTACTGATGAAAGAGGTACAAACTGATTATATGGTTTAATAACTGCTGAAAAGAAGATGAGAAGTCACCTATCTTCTCTTTTAATCTTAGTGTTCTTTTGGTGTTTTTCTAGCTTTCTCTTTTGCTTTCTTTTTGGTTAGATTTTAGTATCACTCTGTTTTACGTGTTATGAAAATATTTTTTTTAATTAAAATAACAATAAATCTTACCAAAGACTCCCCTCAGCAATAAAATAAAAATAAAATAAGGTACCTCTTGCACCTTCCAGTCCCTTTTGATTTTATTGGAAGGGTGCAGCCAATAGCAGGTGGATGGGTGGTGGAAAATGGCACCACAATCCTCTAACCCAAAGATTGTATGTCATTAGTAGATGTTGCATTGCTGGCAGAGATGTGTTTGTTATTGTTTTCTTCTGTGAAGTACTAACTGATGGAGGTATCTTAAAGAACAGTAACAACAACAGCTCAGCAGTACAGTACATGCTTTTCAGGCATCAGGTACCAGTTTCAATCTCATCATTTCCATTTACAAGGATCAGATAGATGATGGTGATGTGAAATCTCTCTCTCTGACACCATGGGCTTATTTACCCTGGCTTGCCCCTGTCTGAGTCCTGGAGTGCATACAATGCAGGACATTTGCCCTGTTCTGCCCTTGGGCTGTTCTCACTCAGATACAGAGCTGAGACATGGGGAAGCTGGGGTAGGGCCTGATAAAGTGCTATAAGAAAATGCCCAGTTTACTTCGTTACTGGTTGCCAGAAACAGATTGGGCCCCATGTGTCTGCAGGAGCTCATCTGGCACACCTGCCCTTGCGGCTGCCACCAGCTCTCTGATTGTCCTGGAAGCCAGCTGGTGTATCCTGGCTGGTGTAGTTAAGCCCCATAACAGGTATTGTTTGTCAGAGTGCCTAATATAGCCACTAGGTGGACAAATACTCTCATTTGTATTATTTATAAAGCTTTTAGATTTGTTGTTATTTGCTGTTAACGTGACGTTGACTTACGACAATCCTATGAATGAGAGACTTCCAAGAGCTCCAGTTAGCAACTGCCCTGCTCAGGTCTTGCAGTCAGGGCCATGGCATCTTTGACTAAGCCAATCCACCTGTAGTGTGGTCTCCCTCTTTTCCTACTGCCTCCCACTTTAGCAAGTATTATAGACTTTGCCAGTGAGTCACGTGATATCATGACATATCAAAATTACGACAGCTTCAATTTAGTCATCTTCGCTTGCAGTGAGAGTTCAGGCTTGATTTGCTCCAAGACCCATTCATTTTTAGCAGACGACAGTATCTGTAGAACTCTTCTCCAGCACCACATTTCAAATGAGTTGATTTTCTTCCTGTCAGCTTTACTGTCCAGCTTTTAGAACCATATGTAGAAGCACTTATAGATAATCAGTCAAAATTCCAACAGAATAGCTAGCAGCGGATGAAAGAAATAGAACATATGGTTGTCAGTCCTGACCAGAGGAGACCCATTGAATCAATGGGATTTTCCTATGCATTGATTCACCATTTAACAATTGATTGAATGGGTCTACTTTGGTTAAGGCTACCCAACAGGATGCCAGCCATAGGGACGTTGAAGCTTCTTCCACTCCACCATAATCTAAAGCACTCTTTCTTCTGTTCTTACAAATACTTATTTTATCTACATTGTTTCATCCTACGGAACTCCTGTGTTAAAAATAAACAGTTTATGTATCAGCTTGGAAATGTAAAGGTCCATCATAAGTGCTCCCAAACTTGCATGGATTCTTTCTCATTTTTCTCCTGTCTATTTCCCTTTCCAAATGTTCAACACCAACAGTTCAATATTTCATGGGAGGAGGATTTAAACATTTAGTGTTAAGTCATTTCAATTGATACTATGGGGAAAGGACAGAAACAAGACATCCTTTCATAGGTCGGTAAAATGAATACCCAGCTTGTGGGGGCAATTAGCTAACACACATTGGAAACTGCTTAATGCAGTGTAGATGTGTAAATTGCTATTGCTTTAAAAAAAAAAACCCTAGTTTGTAAGCCACTCTGATAGTCTTGTGGCTGAAGAGTGGGGTATAAATAACTAATAAATAAAAATAAATAAAAACTTAAATCTGAAGCTAGAGAATTAACAATATCTGCCCAATAGCTCATCAAAGTTTTCATTATATCTTCAGTCTTTCTCCTTGGAGTAACTTCTATATTACCTCCACAAATCTCATATTTCATTTTCACTTTGCATACTGGGTAGGACTGAATATTTATTCACCCCTTGAAATAATTTCCTGGAATCATCAGCTTATTGGACACCATGATTTGGGGTTGAAGATTAACTGTCCTGCATGTTAACAATTTTAAGCTCTCTATTAAGGTTCTGTACGATTATTGGATGTCATTCTGGGTTGTAAAGAGGCAGAATTATAGGACTAGAAAGCCTTTTGTTATGGTTCATCAAGGAGGAAATCCATATAGCGTTTATGTCATTGTGTTCCTTCAAATGATTCCCAACCTATGGTGACCCCCTCCCAAAGTGAACCAATCCTGGGGCTTATCTACATAAGCCCCCCCACCCCCCATAGTGCCCTGCAGAAAAAGCAAATCGCAGCAGCTGCAATTTGTTTTAACAGTGGATTTTTGCTCAGCAGCTCCTGTAAACTTCACATGGATGACAGCTCTGGTATGGGGGCAGTGGGACAGCGATGGTGGTGGGGAGAGAAATGGGGAAGGGAGAGGAGGGTGAGCGAGCCCTCCTCCCTTTCTTCATTCTCTGCAGTAGCAGGACAATGGCACCTGGAGAGGATGGCAACTGCCTTCGTACCTTTCCTGACCCCGTGGCAATGGTGGCTGCAGTATGGCGGCGGGAGGGGGGGGAAGAAACAGAGAAGGGAGAGAAGGGTGAGCAAACCCTCCTCCCTTCCTTCTTTCTCCATGGCGGTGGGACAACAGTGGCTGCGGCATGTGGGGGATGGGGAAAAGGGAAGAAGATGGCATCCACCCTCCTATCTTCCCTGGTTTTTTTAAAAAAATGGCGGCAGCAGGCACTTGCCCTGTAACCCAGGCCCTCCCCCTGTGCTTGTCCGGCCAATCAGGTTTGCACTTCCTCCTATATGAGAAAGTGAGACATGTCAAATAGCTTGTCTTAACGAGCAGCAATGCACATCCTTGCATTTTTTTTTAAAGTCAGGAAAAGCCACAAAGGCTTTTCTTGTGTACTTTACCCTTTTTTTGGCCCCCTTCCTTCACACAGCTCATTTTCTGAGTGAATTCTGTGAGGGGTATTTTCACTGTGTGGACAATCCCCTGAGGTTTTCTTGGCAAGATTTGTTCAGAGGTTTACCACTGCCTTCCCCTGAGGCTGAGAGAGTGTGATTTGCCCAGGCTTACCCAGTGGGTTTCCATGGCTGAGTGGGAATTTGAACCCTGGTCTCCCAGAGTTCTGGTTCAACAGTGAAACTATTACACAATGCTGACTCATACAGTATTTAACAGTAAGTATACAGTTGTCCTTTCATATTCGCTTGGGTTTGGTTCCAGGACCCTCCATGGATACCAAAATCCATGAATACTCAAGTCCCATATATGCAATGGCATAGCAAAATGGTGTCCCTTATATAAGATGGCAAAATCAAGGTTTGCTTTTTGGATTATTATTTTTTTAAGAATATTTTCAAGCCGTGAATACTTAAATCTGTGGATACGGAGGGACAAATGTAGTTGTGATGTGAGGTAGCCAAATCTGGGGTCAGGCAAAGTTGTGTGGGGAAAGTCAGGGGCTAAACTTAAGGAAGGGCCGGCCACATTATGAGTTATAGTTATTTATAAGTATACCTCAGTTAAGGGCCTAAAGGCACCAGATCCTGTCTGATCTTGGAAACTAAGCAGGGTCAATCCTGGTTAGGACTTGGATGGGAGACTGCCAGTCAGTGGCGTCTGGTGTCACCCCCTCCCTCATAGAATCATAGAATTGTAGAGTTGAAAGAGACCATAAGGGCTATCCAGTCCAACCCCCTGCCATGCAGGAAATCATGATCAAAGCATCCCTGACAGATGGCCATCCAGCCTGTTAAAAAGACCTCCAAGGAAGGAGACCCCACCATACTCCGAGGGAGTGTGTTCCACTGCCGAACAGCTCTTACTGTCAAAATGTTCCTCCTACTGTTGAGGTGGAATCTCTGTTCCTGGAGCTTGCATCCATTGCTTCGTGTTCCAGTCTCTGGATCATCAGAAAACAAGCCTGCTCCATCCTCAATGTGACACCCCTTCAAATACTTAAACAGGGCTATCATATCGCATCTTAACCATCTTCTTTTCAGGCTATACATATCCAGCTCCCTAAGTCTCCCCTCATAGGGCATGGTTTCCAGACCTTTCACCATTTTAGTTGCCCTCCTCTGGACACGCTCCTATTTGTCAATATCCTTTTTGAATTGTGGTGCCCAGAACTAGATGCAGTATTCTAGGTTAGGTCTGACCAAGGCAGAATAGAGCGGCACTATCACTTCCCTTGATCTAGACACTATATTTCTATTGATGCAGCCCAAAATCGCATTGGCCTTTTTAGCTGCCGCATCACACTGTTGACTCATGTTCAACTTGTGGTCTACTAGGACTCCTAGATCCCTTTCACACATAGTCTCATTCAGCCAGGTCTCCCCCATTCTATCTATATCCCTGATTCCCTAACTCTGATAGTGTTACCCGGTTGGGCTTGGCCTCTCCACACACCCCTAGTGCCATCATTCTTGCCAAGAAATAGCAGGCGCTGTAGGCTATATTTCAGAAGGAACTGGCAAAACCATCTCTGAATATTTCCTGCGTAAGAAAATCCTATGAAATTCATGGGTTGCCATAAGTCAACAGGCACAAACACAAACACACACATACCTCAGGTAACGAAGTAGATGTGTTCCTGGGCATTACTTCTGTAACAGAAACTTTGGTACCAGAGGCAGAAATAACATAGAAAGAATAGAGATAGGCTCCTACACTGTAAAAAACCAAGAGTGGCTTGAACGTGTTTCAGCAGACTTTTTATTCGGCACATGTGAAATGTGACAACAATCCATGAGTAAACAAAAACATTTCGAATCTTCGAGAGAATACTTCAAAGCTTCTTCCAAAATGAATTCAGGGATGATTCCCCCTCCCCTTTCATTAGCCTACACTTTTCTAAATATTTCCATTTTGGAGGCCAAACTTATTTTTCTGTACTTTTTACCCTGCTAGGGGGAGCTGGTGAGGCTTGCCTGCTTTTCCCTTGTCTCTGTTTTGCTGTCCATGCATGCTCAGTAAGGGATTAAAAAAGCAGCTGTTTACTTTGCCTGTTGTAAAGAGGCACACAGGGCTACAGTTGGATCAGCTAGAGTAGAATCCTGTTCTTCCTCTGCTCAAGCTTTATTGCATGGTTTACTACAGATGTGCTTCTGCAGCCCAACACCATAAGTATGTATTTCTCTACCTTCCTTCACCATCCTCCCAATACTGATGCTGCTAAAAAAACTCTAGCTAGACAGAGGACAAGGAAGAAAGGGGGGCTGGGTAGGCATAAAAAGACTTTGTAAAAATAAACTTCTTTGGCAGAAGCTTTGTTAACTGTGGTTAGCCAGTATTGTGCCTAAAAACTGCTAGATGTTATAGAGGGGGTAAAATCAAGACATGGAAAGACCTGCCAGCAGCTTTATCATATAACTGAAAAATATTACAGTATTGTAATGTTGTATGCATGAAGCTAAATAACTCTGCTATGTATTTAAAGTTAACTATCTTTTGTAATTTGCTCTGGGTGGGCTTTTCAGGGGGGAAAATCTCATTCCCCCCCCAAAGCCTTTTGTGTGTGTGATAAATTTGAATAAAAATTAAAATTTTAAAAATGGATTTTGGAATATTTCTTTTAGAATGATGAACATGTCTAAGACAAGATGTTCATATATTTCAACTTTCAAAATTCTCTTTTTTCTACAATTATTTATTAATTTTAATACAGATAATCTTTTTAAATTACATGATTGTCACCCTTACACAATTCTAAATAAAACCAGTTTTCTCCAGCTTCACTGGCTAGATCTCTCCTATCTTGATTAAATCTCTCTTTAAATTGCAAACTGGAAAACCAATTGAAATCTTTACCTTCCTTGAGAAGCATCTCCCTTGATTTAAGCTCTCAGCTGTCATTTTCAAACTACAAAAGATCATCATAAAACAACTATTTCTTATTTTAGCCCATTCTTTCCTAACAAAGGCTTCCTACAGTGTGGTGGCTAATGTTATCTTGGGGAAAAGCCTCTGCTTATATTTATACTAAACTTGTATAAGAACCATCCTAAAGGGGTCCTGGAACCAAATCACAGCGGATACCATAGCCCCACTGTACTCTCTCTGTTTCTTTAAACATAATTATTTCCTTCTCATTTATTTTAAGCCTTTTTTTAATGTGTGGTTTCAATATTTCATCTCTGATGCTCTTCTGTGTCCAGCAGATTATCACATGTCTAGCTAATTTTTCCACTGTACATAGGCCTTCTATCTATATATAATGTTTCCATCTTTTTATCCGTCTCCTCCAAATTTCAGTATATTTAAGTTCTGCCAAGGATTTTAAAATTTGCTGTCTCAAATCCATCAGCTTCTCTGGGACACCTCTGAGTCTGATTTGTGTTTGTTTTAGCTTTAAATCAATCATCACGACTGTCTTGAGATCTTTCTAAATGCTGCTGTAAATAACCAATTACTTCCATGTTATCAGAGATCTCCTATTCATGTTTATTAGTAGTGGCTGTTAAATTCTGAATGGAGGTGGTAAGCTCCTTGTTGTTTTTGAGTAGCCTCCTTAAAATGGTGTATTTCTGCTGAGACATCTGCTCTAAACCCATCCATTTTGTGTTCTACCTTTTGTTCTAGGCTCACATTGTTTTCTATCATTCTTTTATTCAAATCTAGAATTTGATTAGAAATCTCAGATATTGAAACTGGGGCCCTGAGAATGCAGGTTCAGACTCCTTTTTGAAAGTTTTCCTGATGAGCATTTTTACGATGTTTTTTATGCTGTGTTACAAAGCACTTTCTAATTGTGTTCCAGTGCCAGATAGTCTTTATGTTCTCTTTTCCTCTTTTCTCAGAAGTGGCATCTGCATAAACATTTTAACTACTTGAGTATTAAAAATGCCAAGTTTAGTTCTGTCCAAAATGGGCACTTTATTTTGTCCATCAGCTCTTTTGAGCAAAAGGCTGTCTGTCCTTCCTGGAGCTACTTTCATTTTGCAAAACCTTTGATAATCGAGGCCAGACTTGAATTATTTTTGATGCAAAGCTATTTGTACTCACTTGAGCATAATAAATCTCCACCCATGTGAGGGGTTCACACTTCCCTGTTCAGCATGGGCCATCAGGGCCCTCATTAATAATGTTATAATTCCTTGTTTGGAGGAGCATCTGTCTTGTCAGCCTTATGAGTCTTCATGACACCTTTCAGCTTCACTGTGAGGAACGTTGTAATTCCCAGGCATGTGCGTGCACCCGACAGCATCCAGTTTTTTGCTGGGGGCTTTCTAGGAGACTACAAGTATGCCCTTGCGGGTTCCTTCTGTATCTTTATAAGCAAGATAATAATAAATCACGCAAAGTGCTGCTAATGGTTGGCCATTTTGGCCAGAGTCTCAAAATTATTTCTAAACACTATATAAAAGAAAGACTTTTATGAAATACAATATACAGTATCATATCATTGTATTTCCTGGTCTTAATAACCTTTTCTCAGTTTTTTAAAGGGAATGAATACTTGATGTCTGTGATACCCACTATGCTGTGGAGAACGTGGCTTTGGGACAGCAGGTGTATGACCGCTTCTGTCTGGCACCTTCTTCCCTGCTCTGCTGGCCACCTGGCCTGCTCTCACCTTGATGGGAGTGCTACTGCAATGGAAAGTGACCACCAAAGGCTTTCCCTACACAGACGTGGTCTAGAATTGGCACCAAAAGTGGCTACAGCTATTACAGATTTGACAACATGAAGCCAAGAAGAAGCAAAGAGAGGGTTCCCAGGAAGGTTCCTACCGGAAGGTTGCTATCAAGCGCTGTGCAGGAGATGTTCTTGCACCAAGTTACATTCAGAGCCTGCGTGACCGCCAGCAGCTGGGAACGGGCACTTCACTGAGCAATTTGAATGCTAGCGCTCACACTATTGTGGGTCTGGATTACAAGTCTGGCTCTATAGTTCTTCTCACCACCCCTCAAGGCTGTCTCTGAAAGGGGTTGACGTCTTCCACTTGTGCCTTAAGCAGGGACGTAGTTGGACTCAGCCCACAGTTCTGAATATTTTTGCCCTACATGCAAACAGCCTTGACTAGCCTGCTACAGTTTTTCAAAATTCCCTGTTGTTTTTTTTTAATGGTCAAAGGAGGTGCTCAATTTCCCTTCTCCTCTTGAGGGACGGGGCTTGAGGCCACATGTGACTGAGTCAAATAGTAGGAAAGAAGGGACTTTTAATTTTTTTTAATTTTAATATATATTTTTATTAATTCTCATCAAACATATTACAATCTTTCTTTTATATTCAATGATACTTATCCTATAAAATAGATACATATTTTTCATCATAATATTAACATTGATTTAATTCTCTCTAGCGACCTACAGTGATCCCCACTGTATTCCAGAATTTTCCAGAATTGCAGTAATTCTCTTGGAGGTGTATACCCCCTTATTCTTAAAAAAAAAACCCACAACATATTCTATAAATGACTTCCATATTTCATCAAAGTCACAACTTTTCCATAATCCTTTTTTTAACTTTCAGTCTACACATTAATTTATCATTAATAACAATATCCCATACTTCTCTATACCATTCCTCTACCTGATAATCTCCTTGTATCTTCCATTTTCTGGGTATCATTAATCTTGTTGTTAATAAATTTGTAATCAGATCCCTTAAAACTTGGGTACAACTGACCTTGTCATAAATTGATAATAATGCAATATCTAGACACATTTCTAAATCTTGTCCTATTATCTCTCTTATTTCTTTGAATACCATTTGCCAAAAATTCTGTACATATTTACAACTCCACCACATGTGAACAAAAGTGCCTTTTTCTTGACACCCCCTCCAACATAACATTGAATAATTTTTATCTATTTGACTTAATCTTACTGGTGTCAAATACCATCTCCATACCAATTTATAATAATTTTCTTTTATTCTTACTGACATATTTTTCAAAATACCCAAATCCCAATTTCCCCCCCAACTCTGATTACTTATTGGTTGCATTAAATCTTCCTCCCATACTACCTTTAAATAATCATTTTGTTCTTCAGTTTTCAGCAATAGATTATATAATTCACTAATGGTGCCTTTTATTATTTCATTCTATTCCTTATTTTTTCTTTGTATAATCAACTCTTCAAATCTGGTATATTTGCAACATTCCTTATTTACCCTTATCCATTCCACTGTCCACGGTTCTAGTTGTATGCAGTTGAGCCAGGAAATCTTTAACCCTTGTAATCTCTCTTTTATTTGTTCTCTTCTACTAATCTTTTTTATCCAATCTTCTATTTTTATTATTTTCTTGTCTCTTAACCCCTTTTTCAATTCTCTCTTTAAATTTTCTGGAAATTTTTCCATAACCACCACTGGAGTTAATGGAGAAATTATAGGTAACAACTTTTCTTTGTATTTTACCCATATCTCTAAAATATTCTTCAAAGGGGATTATCTATTTCTCCAATCGATTTCTTGGTAAGTTTATTAAAAATATATTTTCCAATTTATACTCTATTTCTGGCATATCTGTTTCTAACCAATCTAATTCCCCTTTTCCCATTATTGCTTCTATAATATATCTGATCTGATTTGCTATATAATATAATTTTAAATTAGGGAGATCTAGTCCTCCCATATTCGGATGTTTATACCATCTTTTTTATTTACCCTTGCTTTCCTATCTCCATTACAATAATTATTAATTATAGTTTGCCAATTCTTTAACTCTGATTCCCTTATCTTAATCGGTAACATCCTAAATAAAAAGTTAATTTTGGGTAATATCTTCATTTTAACAATTGCTATTCTGCCAAACCATGACAATTTTTTTCCTTAATTCCTCTAATTTTCTTTTAACCTCTTGTGACATTTTAATATAATTTTTGTCTTCTAAATCTTTTAAATTCTTACTTATAAAAAATCCTAAATATTTAATTGAATCTTTTACACTAATATTAATTTTTTTACTCCCCATAAATTCTTGTTCATCCTACCTACTATAATTAAACAACATCATCTCTGACTTAGTCCAGTTTATTTGCAGACCTGTAATTTCTCCAAATTCTTTTAGATAAGCTTCTATTCTATCCATTTTCTCTAAGGGATTTTCAATCATTAATAAAGTATCGTCTGCAAACAGGCTTATTTTATTTTTCCTCTTATTACCAATTCCAACTAAACCATCATCCTATCTAATAATATTTGCTAACATTTCTATAACTGTCAAACAAAACCGGAGAAAGGGGGCATCCCTGCCTAGTACATCGGGATAACCAAATTTGTTCAGCCATACCATCATTCACTACTACCCAAGCTGTGTTTTGTGTATATGATTGATTTATAAATCCCTTGAATCTTTTACCAAATCCCATCACTTCTATAGAAGGGATTTTAAAAAAGTAATAATATGTTTCCATTTAAATTAAAGAAGAAAACTACCTTCCTCTGCAGGGTATCTGGAGCTGTGATATCATGTTTTACTAATGTGGATGGTATCTTCTATTTTTATGACGAATGTTGCTGTCCTTGAGCAAGCAGGGATCACCAGCATTGAGGCCATGATATTGAGGACACAGCTGCGCTGGGCAGGGCACGTTTCTAGGTTGGAGGACCATCACCTCCCAAAAATAGTACTCTACGGTGAACTCACCATGGGTCAGCGTAAGAGGGGCGCTCCAAAAAAGCAATACAAGGACTCCCTGAAACAATATCTCAGGCTCGGCCAAATTGATCACCAACAATAGTCCACCCTGGCCTCACATCGGGAGGCATGGAGACGCACTATCCACATGCTGCAGCCTTATTTGAGAACTCATGCTAAGCAAGTCTTGAAGAGAAACAACAACACAGAAAGAATCACAACCCGGAAACATCACCCAAGGAGACCTTCTGGTGTGCTTTCTGCAACCAGACTTGTTTATCTTGGATTGGCCTTTTTAGTCATCAGCGCGCTTGCAGAAAGCGCGGGATGAGTCCTTCCTCAATCTTCGTTTGTGAAGAAAAGCCAGATATTGGGTTTTGGGTTTTTTTTTGCCTGTTTCTAATAAGAGTCTCCAAATCAAAGAGGTTTAGAGGTTTAGAGGCCTACAGTTCAGGACCTTGTAGCTTCATTTGGTACCAAAAATATTAAGAAAAATTAAAAGGGAATTTAGTTTGTAAATATTGTCTGACTGAACTGTACTTTTAATACAGCAAACATAACTTGTGCCAATCAAATTATCTTATATCATATTATCATATTAAGTGCATTCTAATATAATAAGTAGTCACATATGAAGTTCATTACACTAGGAAGAGGTAATTCATATCTATAGAGAGGTAAAGGGAAGCTTATCTTTATATACAAACATAAAGGGAAGTTTATTTCCATATACAAATATACAAATATATACAATGTGAATAAGAACTAACTTATGATATTGTAATGGTAGAGATCATGATATTGTAAGTGGTAGAAACTGTGAGAAGAACATTGTTGAGACCATTGAGACTTCTAGATATTTGTGATATTGATAATAGTGCTGTGATATAATTGGGGGAACACAGTGCTTAGATTTACTTTTAAAGAAGTAGAGTAATTGATATTTACAACATGTTTGGATATATATTTTATTCTTAATAAGATTGTCATTAGCCTTAAGTGAGTAAAGGCAAGAATTTCAGGAAAGTTTAAGCTAACATTCTGCTTGGGGCTAAACTGAATGTGAGTGGTGACTTTGTATTTTGAAAGGTCAATACATTTAATCCCAGCTGAGGGGGGGGGATGAGGAAGACAACACAAACAGTGCTACAAACAACTAGGAGACCCTCATTTGATGCTAATCAAGCTAGTCAAAATTCGATCCTGGAGGAAATAAAATTAATGAGGGAAGAATTAAGAGAAATGAAGACTGATTTAAAACAGGAGATGAAAACGGAACTGAAAAATATTAGAGAAGCTATAGACAAAGTATCAGATGAGTCAAAAAAGTGAAAGAAAAAGTAAATCTAATTGAAGAGAAGGTAGATGTATTAGAGGAAAAAAAACCAACAAATTTGGAAGAAAGCAGAGAAAAAGAACTAGATGAATTAGCGATCCAGGAACTGAAATGGAGAGATAACTGTCTGAAAATTAGAGGCTTGAAAGAACAGCAGGATGAGGATCTGTATAAATATCTTATACCCAAATTGGCCAAATTTATGGGAAAATCTAGGTCTCAATTTGACTGGGAGATAGATAAAATATATAGGCTGCCATCCAGGATCGCCGAACAGAGGAATTTACTGAGAGACATTGTGGTGTACTTTGTACGGAAGAGAACAAGAGACCTATTCTTACAAAAAAACTTTGAACAAAAATTTGTAATTGAGGTGAATGATATTTTGATTTTTAAAGACATTCCATTGAGGATCTTGAAAAAAAGGAAGATCTATAGAGAACTAACAAACCTGCTGAAACAGAATAGGATTCGATATAATTGGGAAAAAATAGAAGGGACCTCCTTCAGATTTAAGCAAAAAAAAAAAATCAAAGTAACATCTCCCCAGAAAATAGAGGAATTCATAAGAAAATATGGAATAGATTTAAGAATTGAAGAAAAGGGAATTCAAGGAGGGAAACCCCAAGTGGAGGGCGCAGAGGGAGGAGAGACGGCAGTGGAAGAAGAAGGAGAAGAAGGAGAAGCAGGGGAGGAGGAAATAGAAGCGGATTCAGAGAAAGAAGAAGAAGAATCGTTGGAAGAGGAAGTTCTATCTGGAAGATAAGGCTGGAAGTGCAGGGGTAAACATATAAATAATCAATAATAAGGGGAAGTATAAAAAATCATTAAAATGAATACAAAAATAGTGACTTGGAATATCAAAGGTCTGAACTCCCTAGAGAAAAGAAAGAAAGTTTTTCATATCTTGAACAGGGGAAAATATGATATAATCTGTCTCCAAGAAACCCATGGAGATGAATACTTATTTGTATAAGTATTCTTAAATACTTTACTTAAAAATAAGAAACTTGGGGATGAATACGTTTCTGCAGCAAGGAATAAGAAAAAGGGTGTAGTGATTTATGTAAAACATAAAATACAAACTCAAGAACTATATAGTGACCCAGAGGGACAATTTGTAATTGTGGAAGCTTTTATACAAAACGCAAGGACATTAATTTTGGGGGTATATGCCCCTCTAGAGGGGAAAAGTACTTTCTATCAAAGATTGTTGGAACACTTGCTGCAATATGACCACGACAAACTTATCCTCTGTGGGGACTGGAATGGAGTGATCTCCCCTGCTTTAGACAGGCAATCAACAAAGAAAATTCAGGAAAATCAAGGTAAATTACCTAAGAGCTTTGGGAAATTAGTGGAGAATTTTTCATTGGTGGATGCGTGGCGTTTTAAATATGCTGAAGCAAAGGATTATACTTATTATTCTGAAAGGCACTACTCATTCTCCAGAATAGACTTTTTTATGGTTTCCCACAACATCTGTAAGTGGATTCACAAAGTTCATATATTACCAAGATCTTGTTCAGATCATAATCCGGTGCTATTTGTATTGAAATATGGAAAAAAGACTGAGTTTAAGTGGAGACTTAATGATAACTTGCTTCAGAAAGAAGACATCTTACAAAAAGCAAAACAAGAAATTAAATGGTTCTTTGATGAAAATCTCAACACAGAAACAGATATTGTAATAGTTTGGGATTCCTTTAAAGCAGTCATGAGAGGTTTCTTTATTCAGCAAAATAGTATCCTGAGAAAGAAAAAGAAGGAAAGAGCAGAAAAAATGCAAGAAGAAATCAGAGCAAAAGAGAAGAGGCTGCATTTAAATCCGTACGAGGAGACAACGATTAGGGAACTGAAAATTCTTCAAGAACAAGCAGCACAAGATACGATGGAAGAAATAAGGATAAATCTTCAATATTTAAAGCAAAGGAGTTTTGAATTCTCAAACAAACCTGGAAAATGGTTAGCATAGCAACTAAGGAAAAATAGAGAAAGAAATTATATAAGTAAAGTGAAGCAAGGAGAATGTATTTACCCAGAACAAACAAAGATAAAACAAATTTTTAAAAATTATTATGAACTGCTATATCAAAAACAGGGGAACAGTAGAACAAATCTTGATGCTTTTCTCAAAGATAAACTCAAAGATTATTCAATTCCATAACTCACTGAACAACAGAGAGAAATATTGAACCAACCAATAAGAGCCGTGGAGATATTAGAAAAGATTCAGAAATTAAAACCTGGAAAAGCTCCCGGCCCAGATGGTTTTACCCCTAAATTTTACAAGATAATGGTGATCAATTATTAATACCCTTTAAAAAGACTATGGATGCGATAATTAAAGGCTCTTATCCACCGTCGTGGGGAGAAGCATACATTACTTTGATCCACAAAGAAGACAGAGACCCGCTAGACCCTAAAAATTACCGCCCAATATCTCTTTTAAATGTGGATTATAAAATTTTCGCCTCAGTTTTGGCAGATAGACTGAAAAAAGTATTAAGCAATTGGATAAGTGAAGATCAGCGGGGCTTCCTTCCAGATAGATTTTTGAAGGATAATATTAGGCATGTTATAAATTTGATTGAATATCACGAAATGCACAAAAGGGAAAAATTGGCCTTAATATTCCTGGATATAGAGAAAGCATTTGACAATGTGGATTGGACAGCAATGACGGGAATCTTAGAACAGATAAAGAGAGAACTTCATAAAATGGATTAAAACTATATACCAAAATCAGACAGCAAATCTGTTAATAAATGGAGAGAAAACAGACAAGTTCCAAATACAGAAAGGGACACGACAAGGGTGTCCCCTTTCCCCCTTCCTATTTATAACTGTTATGGAGATGTTGAGTAGAAGAATAAATGAAGGGGAAGACATAAAAGGAGTCAAAATACAAAAATCAAGCTACAAAATAAAAATGTTTTAACTAAATTCCTGTTAATTGCAGGTTGATCCCAAAACATGTTTGTAGAGAGTTAGTGGGCATATTCTGCAATATATTTGGGTCAAATCTAGTGACAATGTGGTGCTATTATTGAAGCTCAGCATAGGATAAAATGTGTGTGCGTGCATATAAGAGAGAGAGAGAGAGAGAGAGAGAGAGAGAGAGAGAACTGGAACACAAGTAGTCAAGCAACAGCAGAAAACCACATAAGCTGGGGGAGAGGCTGCAGCAATTTGCTTTTGCTCAAGCCTACTGGGAAGGACAAGATTCTGCTCCTCCTATCCTCATCTCCCCTGCTGGGTTAACTGAGTGCAAATTAGTTTTGCACTTTGAATTCTGTTTGCAGCAATTGAAGTAAGACAAGGACAAAGGTGGAAAGCAATAGGAAGAGCAAGAAATAGAGGCATTTTAAAAGCAGCTGAAAAAGTGGTATGTCAGAGAATTAATTAGGCCTGTCCTTGCCAAATAGGGATGGACAGTTGGAGAGTATGTTACTTGGGAGCACTTTAAATCATCTAGGGTGAAAAACTAAAGCAAAAAAATAAAAAAATAAAATAAAAAAATCAAGCCGAACAGCCAAATTTGGATTGGCCCTGGTCAAGGGTAATTAAGGTAAATAAGAAAGAACGTTACTATAATATATACCCAATTACACTAGATGGCAGCAAATATTTTTTAGTGGTTGTTATACATGGGGCAAGAAAAAAACACCAGTTTATGTTACAGAGGGGGGGGGGGAGTGGGAAGAGTAAAAGATATAGAAGTGGATTATATAATCCTTTTTATACAGGTACAACACATTTACTACTGCTGGTGTCTGATGAAACCACTTGCTGTCAGTGTTTAGTAACTTCAAGATATTAAGATAAATAAACTGAACTGAGCCTTCAGCTCAGCCAGTCAGGGTCACAAGTTGTGCTGCCACAAAGGCAGCTATTAATCAGACTGAAGCAACAAGAAGTGTTGGCATAGTTGCATGAATCCATTGTGGTACTCTTGGGATCACAGACCAAGTCCTAGGCTAATATATTTATTTTTGCCCTTGTTTTGTTAGGACTGTCCTGGAAGTGATAGAACAATAATGGTTTCTAGAGGAGGTAAGCTACCTGAATTTTTAAGATGTATGATGAGAAAGAAGAATATAGAGAATGAACTATGTGAAGCTATGTGTAGATACACTGGGATTAAATATTCCTAAATTTCACATACAGGTTGACCAACCCCCCTCCCCATATCCATGGATTTGGTATTCACAGTTTCAGTTATCCACACCCCAAAAAGTATGTTCTCTCTAGCCATTTCTAGGTCCTCCAGTGTGATTATATGGTCAACTTCCAGCATTTGTCTCATTGAAAATAATGGGGTTCCCTATGACCACGGTTTCAGATATCCATTGGGGGGAGGTGTCTTGGAACATATCCCTCGTGGATACGGAAGTCAACCTGTATGTATTTAAATCTTTGACAAGTGCTCTAAATATACAAAAGTACTGTATACACATCAGTGATTCTATCTAGTTGCTCTCTGTCTACCAGCAGAATGGAATAGAAACCACTGGTGGAACAGATTCCCATACCCTTGTTCACAGATTATTGATGGTGATGCTGTTCCTGAAACTCAGTATATGATAAAAAGTGGGTTTTGTGTATTTAAACTGAGCTAAGAAACTTAAAATTACTTAGGTTGAAGACCATTTGTGCCCCCTAAATCTTCTCTGAAGGTTGGCAACCCTTCAGGGCAGGGTTGGGATATGATGGGGATGCAGGCAGGTGAAGAACAAGGGGAGGTTCCATTGCCCGAACAGCAGTGAATTGAGGTTGAGTGATTTGGATATACTGTAACTACTAGCTTGTATTACTGCATATAGGGCCCAGAAACCGAGGGGATATTTGCCCAAGCCTTTGCATGTAGTTCATTGTAGGCCAATCCTATGCAGATTTACTCAAAAGCAATTCAAACCATATTCCTTGAATCTTGCTCCAAAAGACTGCAGCCTTAATTAGCTCTTGAGCCAGAGCTAGCAACCTCAAATTGATCACTTCGTCTTTCTTGATTTAATACTGTGTGTGTGCGTGTGTGTGTCTTCAAGTCATTTATTGACTTATGGTGATCCCATGAATTTCATAGTCCAGTCCAACCCCCTGCCATCCAGGAATACACAATCAAATCATTCCCGACAGATGGCCATCCATCTGTCCTCATTGATAATAATAGTTCCTCATTGCTTATTGGAAACCTTTTCTTCTAGAACTATCCTAGAAAAAAGTAAGAATTCTAGAGTCAGAAAATTCCACCAGCATTGGTGTGATGGGATGGTCACCCCAAATATCTAATTATCAATCTGCATGACCAATTAGGCCAACCTTGTTGTTCACACATATTTTTCAAACACAGGGCATTCAGTTGTAAAAAAGTGTTTGCCTTGAAATATTTAGTTCCATCTACAAAAATAAGCTCAGTGAAAAAGAACTGCCTTTTATCTCATGCTTTAGGGATCAAAGGGGCAACAGAACTTGCAAGGGCACCCATAAACAAGAAACCTCAGCTCAACAAGCCTAATTTAAAGCAAATATTTGCTTAGACAACAGACTTAGTGATTATGATTATCTAGATATATGTCATGCAAGGGGAAACCAAGTAACTGGTAAGTACAAACTGTCCATCTGAATGAGACTCTGAAATGTAAGCAAAGGAGTTCAAAACAGTAAACAAAATGAATGTTGGTGTTGATGGACAGAAAAGCTCAAGAAACCCCACCATCAAAAATGCAAATAGTTGTGAAGTTAAAGCTTTTTCCCCAGTGCTGCAGACAGCAAGGATGACTTTTTGGGTCATCTGGACCCAAGGACTACTGCTCTCAAAATATTTGTACTACTGTTCCCATGATGACTTCAGAATTCTTGGAATTACAATCCCCAAAAATAACTTTGTGACTTGCCCAATGTCACCCAGTGGGCTTCCATGGCTGAGCAGGGGGGGGGGAATCACACCCTAGTCTCTCAGCATCCTAGTTCAACACTCAAACTGCTACACTGTCAGGGGATGATAGGACACGCAATTCCCAGCAGAAGCCCAAAAATTATCTCAGCAGACTCAGTAACAACCCTTTCACAAGAATACTCACACACAGAGTGTTTGACGTCCAAATAAGCAGGAGGCACTTTTATCTTCAAACATAAACAGTTGCAATATATATAAATATTTACAATCCGAGGAGAAACTGCTTCACCAGGCCTCAGCATTCACAGGAAGAAGAGAAGTGAGCTCTGCTCTGAGCCCTCCCATATACACAGTTATATGGCACTGGCTTACTCATTTGCATGATCTTACACACCAATAAGTACCCTCCTTCTGTAGCTAAGGAAGACTAGGCAGTTCATGGAGTCAGCCATTCTGACTCAGCATGACTGCATTTTGTTTGGCCATTTTATAATGGAGTTAAGTTTCTAACTCCTGACATACACCACACTGGCTCTTAAGCAAATGATACAGAAACTCAAGTAACTTGATCACAAGTCTCTAACCTAAACTAATAACCTGAAAGGGAAGAATACATCCCAATCATTAGCAAAGCAGAAGACTGAAATATTATTACCAATAGATAAACCTGTGGTAAAAGTATTAAGACAATGACAATAAGTTTGGGATGCCTGAAAAGTCTATATATTGTGCATTGAGCAGTGAAGGCACTCAGGTGAGTATGCAATAAAGGGTATTGGGTGAAGTGGAGAACAGACCCCCCCCAGAAAGGACCTTTCCCTTGTCACCATTCTCTAAATTTCAGACGGAGGGAGCATTCAGAGAAGGATATCTGTTGATGAGCAGAGTGCTCAGGTTCACTATATATCTTGTTGTGGTGTGCCTTCAAGTTGTTTCCAACTTATGGTGACCCTAAGGCAAACCTATCATGGGGTTTTCTGAGACTGGGAGTGTGTGACTTGCCCAAGGTCACCCAGTTGGTTTTCATGGCCGAGTGGGGATTAGAACCCTGGTCTTAGGGTGGTAGTCCACTCAAACCACTACGCCATGCTGGCTCTTGGAAAAGCCAAAAAAGGTGGGGAAGTGCAACTTGCAAAGCCTTTTTCTGTGGCCCCTGGAATCTCCAAGACTCTGGAAAAAAAAAACTCCAGTCCCTCTCCAAATTAAATTTCTTCCATCTCCCTCCACTCCATCCAATATTCCCTTAAATACACTCAAAACCAGTAGGAAATGTGATGGCTTTGCTTCCTTCACCTTTCTGGACTCCTCTAAAAGCGTGGAGGGATTGAAAACAAAATCAGAATTTATCTCACATCATTTCTGGGTTCATTTTAGCATGCATGTGTGGGTTACTGGGGTGCAGGGCAGCTGAAAATTGCTCCACAGCCCCATGGCAGTTGCCCATTCCTGCTTTGGATACTGAGGTCCTGGATCAAAATCAGCATTTTGAAATAGATTCAAAACTGGTTGAATAGCACAACACTAGAAGGAAAGAGAACCCCCAACTCTGATATCACGGAAAAGTGGAATCTCCATGCAGAAGATACCAGGTGCAATACCTGGAACTAGGGATGGAAAAGAAATTCACATTAGCCAAATTTGAAACCTCTATTTATCTAATACATTGTCTGTAAAATGATTAACTAAGTTCTGTCTGTACATTCTGGTTTTCTGTCACTGGGAAGAAACCACAGGCAACAGAGTCTTTCTCCCTCCTTGGTTTAGAAATATATACAAATAAATGGACACAACTTAAAATGGATACCTTTGAAAAATATACACAAACACACTTCATTCAATGTGGGAAATGTGTCCAAAATTGTGTACTTTAATAAAAATGTAAGAAAGTGCTGACATTAGGGAAAGTATGAATCAAAATGCACACAAATGTCCATACAAGAAGTTAAAAAACAACCAACATAATGCAAAACAAGGATGGAAAGAAAATGTAAGTGGGGTTCAGAGCAATGTAATGAAATATATAGAGATTTTTTTACATCTTCACTTGATCCCTTCATTTAAAAGAATGGTAAGTTGGTGTGCAGATGCATGGACCTCTATCTAAAACAGGGGTAGGCAACTGTGGGGGGGCGTGCAGGGGACAATTTGACTCCCCTCCATAGTTTGCACCCCAACAGCAAACCCAAATACCTCAATTTTCCTCTCAAAAAGGGAAACAGGAAGTGATGTAATTGTTGGAAGTGAAGAAGCATCAATGTTTGTTTACAGATCTTTCTGTGTGCATCTCTGATCTGTGTGTACTCCTGCTTGCATGCAGAGGTCACTTCCCCCCTTGCTGGAAGAAATTTTAATGTTTTACAACCCTTTGTCTCTGAAGCAAGAAGCTAGAAGCCATCACACATCAGTCAGCTCCAATTTCAGGATGTCTTACACGCACACATGTGAGTTAGCTTTAGGGACTCTTCTATTCAAGTTAGATAACTCTCTCCTATCTATCTACTTTTCTTATCTAAGATGTATTCTCTGCCATAATAAACCTAAGTTCTGCTTTATAAATTTACTGGAGCATCCTACATGTTTTACATCCTGTTTTGTACCAAAATCTCATATTACACTGAGGCTATGCTGCAATCTGCTCAATATAAATAACAAGAATCTCCTACAGTAATATCACTAAGTGTTGCCATTTTGAGATCTCTCTCTTTCTCTCTGGCTTTTCTTCGTAAACAAAGATTCAGGAAGGACTCATCCCACGCTTTCTGCAAATGCGCTGATGACTGAAGAGGCCAATCCGAGATAAACATGTCCAGTTGCAGAAAGCACAGCAGAAGGTCTCCTTGGGTGATATTTCCGGGTTGTGATTCTTTCTGCGTTGTCATTTCTCTTCAAGACTTGTTTGGCATGAGCACTCAAATAAGGCTGCAGCATTCTGGATAGTGTGTCTCCAATGGTGGACCATTGTTGGTGATCAATTTGGCCGAACCTGAGATATTGTTTCAGGGAGTCCTTGTATCGCTTTTTTGGAGCGCCCCTCTTATGCTGACCCGTGGCGAGTTCACCATAGAGTACTATTTTTGGGAGGCGATTTTGAGAGATACTACAGAAAAAAATGGAAGCATTTGGGGCAGTATGGGATTTCTTTGTGTTTGTGGGGGTGAGCATATTTTTGCATTTTTTCATATGTTTGGGGGCAGAAAGAGCCTTAAAACCACACCAATTTTTTAAAAAAATTGACATTGTGTGTGTGTGTGTGTACTGGTGGTGGTGGGGGCTTCAGGGGCCACAGAGGGGGGGATCCAGGGGCTGCACACTTTGCTCAAACCAATTGAAAAGATCCACCTGTAAGAGTGTGGAAAACGGCTGTCAATCTAACATACAGTATTGGACTAGATGGTTCAGTCACCCTAGAGATAGCTTTCCATGTCTTATGTTCAGGAGGTAGAGATGATTCCATGCACAAACCCCTTTAACCATGACACTTCTCTGAAGTAGATTTCACAGAATATTTCAAGTTGTTATGAGCCCAGAAATTCTTGGCATAGGTTCTCTAATTGCTTTGTAGCTGGCACAAACCCATTATGTGCAAGGGAAGACTGAAAACTGAAGATAAGTATTAAACACAGGAAGAGTTTGGGATTAAGATCTGTTTATTAGAGTCACTTTAAAAAGATCATATGAGTATTTAACAAGGTTGTTCTGACCTCTAACATAATGATCCTGTTTATTTGAACAATCAGAGGGCTGTCCAACATTTTTTGGAGCACAGGGCATTTAGCTAATGATGTCAGAAGCAAGAATGAAAACCTCATCTGCATCCAGTACTTAAAGCTTAGTTGTTTCCCATCTTCAGTAATGGCTTCTTTGTCTGTTGCCCTGTCTAGAGTCACAGGTCTAGAATGTCCCTGTCATGGTTTATACCAGGCATGGGCAACCCATCACCCTTGGCCTTTTGCAAGTGATTTAGCCAAGCCTCTGGCAAGAATAATCATTCAGTCTAGTGGGCTGGGAGGAAAAGGAAGAGAGAGAGAGAGAGAGAGAGAGAGAGAAAGGTAGAAGTGTGTGATCTGGAGGAACTAATGTAAACCAACCATTTTAATCTTGTTTTTCTTAATTTCCATAGTTTCTGCTTAAAATGGTCTTGTCATATTTCAGTAAACCTGGCCTAGAAAAAGCTAAAACAAACTCCCCTGTAATATATGTGGCTACAGATGCTACAGGTAGTGCTTGTGATAGAACTGGTGGTAATACTTTTCTACCTTAGCCACTTCCAAGAGCGGGGGGGGGGGGAGGAGGGAGTACATAATAGATACAAGAATATACAGAGGGAAAAATATTGCAGAGCTATCCAGATTAAAGTGTTTCCTTGCGTTCTAGCAGCAACTTCAGTAACTTTTCTTATTGGGAAAGAAACTGACTAGACTAGGTGCAAAATTCATTAGACGTGGTTCTTAACCTGTGGTCCAGGGACCCCCAGGGGTCCACAATGTCATCACAGGGGGTCTACAAAAGCTTGAAGGCTGTTTGGCCTACCTCCTGCCTGCAGTGGAGTGGCCACCTGACAGGAACGAAAGCAAAAAAAAGTAATTTTTCCAAGCTCAAAAAATGCCTTGCAGTTCCCCAAAAATGAAAATGTCCATGCTACAATGCTTTCTACTCAATGTTCTAACCACAACTTGGTTAGCACCTTTCCCCAAGACAGTTACATAACTAATCACTCAGTGCAATCCCCATTGTACAGCTTTAAAGCCATAAACAATTTCTAAGGACAAAAGTACTCTGCAGTTGTAGCTGTCTCTTTTCCCGTGTATTTTTCTCATCCCCACACAAACTTCTAGCCTTAAGGACCTTTTCTTACCAAGAGAATCAATCAGTAAACCTTGAACGCACACAACACTGCAAGTGATTCCCGCTTTCTCTTGTTGGGTTAGCTTTGAATAGGAATGGAAGAAATATTCAAAAATATCCAGAAAATGGTCAAAAAGCATGTTTTTCAAATGTTGAGAACCCTGACAAGAAGAATCCTGGACTGACAGGAATCTTCGCAGTTCAGGACTTATTCTGTGCAAAGTTTGCACATGGTTGTTTTGTGTAAAAAACAGCATTTTCTATGCAGGAAACAGCATTTTCTGTGTGGAAAATACTGTGTTATTACAGAAATATTAATTCTTGCACAGAAAATGCTGCTTTTGTACAGAAAATGCTATAAATGGGGAGTTATTCCAAGTAAAATTCGCACAGGGTCGATTGCATAGAAAACAGCATTTTCTGCACAGAAAGCAGCATTTTCTGTGCCAGAATTAATCTTTCTGCATTGGAATATTATTTTCCAGGTGGAAAATGCTGTTTTCTATGAAAAATAGCCATATGTGACTTTTACTCAGAATAAGCCCCAAATTGCAAACAGCCTTCAAAAACTGTGTGGTTTTTCAAAGACTTTCTCATGGCAGGAAGAAAATTTCTGAAATTTCTCATCACTACCTTTGACAAGACAGTTAGTTAAAAATTTGAATCCCTAGCTTTGAAAGACAACCACGTAAGAGATCATACCCAAATTGTGATTTTACCCCAGCGCTAAAGACAGTATTGCCAAACAGCAGTGTTCTTTTCTTAGTGCAAAATATTTATGATCTTGGAGTTTTCTAATGAGACAGAGCATCAAATTAACTATTGATTTAATTAACTGGAAGGAACAGCATGTACAGTGTGGGATAATGAATACTATGGGTTTAAGCCTTCATCCTAATTTATATATGAATGCGTAAACAAAGCCATTTCCATCTGCTGCCTTTCTCTCCATCTTACCCCACATCTACACAGCACTAAAGAAAACCTGGTTTAAAAAATGCTGCCTTGTCACTAATAGTGATTATCTAGTGCCAATATTTCACTTATTTAGTAGTGCCTGGTGACTCCCATTCCACTGGAATGATGAATCCACTCCTGGATTTAGTCCAAACATTAAAGGAGTTTCTCCAAGGTGCTGAACTGATTGGGGAAGATGGAGATCAGCACTTTGAATAGGACCTTTAAAATTCAGGCTAAAACTCAGAGCAGATTCACTGCCTATTGACATCAGAGCCACTTGCTGCCACTGTTCTTGCCAGTGAATGTTATCATGTACACATAGAAACACACAGTATCTTGTATTTGGTATCTTACACCTATCCGGGCAAGAAAAATAGCTAAATGCTTTCAAAGCATGGTTCAGCTTATAAACAATCATGGTTCAGCTTATATTAAAAGAAAACACAGCATAAACAAAGCATGGTTCAGCTTATAATAAGAGTAGGAATTCTTCAGAAGCCTTTGAATCACACCTCTCAATTTTCTGCAACATTGACTCTGCAGGTTAGGGCTGCCAGGAACAGTAATTTAATAACATCTGGAGGGCCACACAAGATTTACCCCTGGTCTAAAGCCAATTGCTAGTTCCAATGGATTTATATTATGACTGACTTATCACTGAACAAGATTCAGGTCAAGGTGTATATATGTCACTTGTTTTAAAGTGAAATGTTGGTAGTATTTTTGTTTTGTTTTGAGGGTGGGTTAGAATCATAGAGTCATAGAGTTGGAAGAGACCACAAGGGCCATCCAGTCCAACCCCCTGCCATGCAGGAATACACAATCAAATCATTCCCGACAGATAGCCATCCAGACTCTGTTTAAAAACTCCAAAGAAGGAGTCTCTACCACACTCTGAGACAGTGTATTCCACTTCCGAACAGCTATTACCGTCAGGAAGTTCTTCCTAATGTTTAGGTGGAATCTCTTTTCCTGTAGTTTGTTGTTTTTGTTTTTTGCATAGTGATAGATTTGCCTGTATTGTGATGACCCTGTAGGATGTTGTCCCTACTATCGTTGATAGGATGTTGTCATCCTATCGTTGATAGGATGTTGTCCCTATCAACGATCGTGAGTAAAATATGACTGTAAAAGCAAAAATATCACGGTCAAATGTCCCAGTGGTACTGCAACAGTACCACTGGGAAGGAGCGTCGTACGAAACTGACGTCCTCTTGCGCTGCAGCGTCGCAACCTGGCGACGCTGCTAGCGTTATTTTTACATTGTCCGAAAAAGTCCTAAGACTTGGGAGATCTGGGTTCAAATTGCCACTTGTCCATAAAGTTCACTGGGTGACCTTACACCTGTCATTCTTCCTCAAGCTCATCTACCTCACAGGGTTATTGGGAGGAACGTCATGTACTCTCTTCTTTAGATTCAGTAGCCAGAAGCTTCCAAGGTTAAACGGTAAGCTTTATTACTAACCGAAATCTAAAAAATGAACTATACAACATTGTTGCTTGGAATGAAGCTCAAAGGAAAAGCAGTATAATACAAAGTATTTACAATCAGCCAGATCTGGCAGGTAACTCATTTATTGGTTATCATTGTAGCTGCAGTATCCTCCCAACCATTTGCTCTAACAGAACCCATCCTTCTTCAGCCATTCTCAGCACACCCATTTGTTACCATTTCAAAGGGAAGCAAAACATCAGACAGTTACACAGCACACAGTGACATCAGTCCATGAGATTAATTTCAGGAAAAGGTTGCTTTACGACCTGGTCGTCCTGACAGAGGATAAAAACAGAGGTGGGGAAAGCAGTAGTCTGCTGCATTGAACATTTTGGAAGAAATGTGGGATATAAATGAAACTGAGGCTTTTGTGTGTGTGTGTGTGGAAAAGTAGTCTCTCTCTCTGGCTTTTCTTCGCAAACGAAGATTCAGGAAGGACATATCCTGCGCTTTCTGCAAGTGCGCTTTGCCGTCGGCAAATCTGTGCTCAAGTCCGTTCAGCAGTTCACCTACCTGGGAAGCATCATCTCCTCAGATGGCAAGATTGACAAAGAGATCAATCACAGATTAGCAAAGGCATATATAGTGAAAAGTAGTACTTTTGTGAGAATACAGACAAAATTAGTTTACTTCCTTGGTTGCCTACAGACAGATGACTCCTGCTGCGACAAATCAAAAGGTAATGTGCATTTATTTGGTCTTTTCTTTTTAACAGATTTTTTTATAGAAAGGAAAGAGAAGGAAGAAGCCATGTAAAAACATAGGAAGATTGAAAATGGAAGATCTTCAAAATTATGTGAAAAGGCTGTGAAAAGATTAAACACCTGGAAACACTCCTTGAATCTCAAAGGACTCTGGCAAGCTAGTCACTGTTTCATTATTACGGCCTTCAAAGCAAAGTGAAAAAGTTAAAACTTTTCCTTTGGTGCACAAACAATGGTCGACAGTGCCATAAGTAATGTAATGCATACAATCCAAATTTAAGAGATGAAATCTTCTCTTTAAAATGTGTGTTGAATCTAATGAATCTCTCAGGCTGCATACTATGCATACTTACATGAAGTCGGCAACACTGAACACAGTGGGATTGTCTCCTGAATTAACATTGCCAGAAATCGGTCCGCTACGAGTGTATGTACCTGAGCCTGAAGACCAGGGAGAATCTAGGGATTCTGTTAGTATACCGTCCACCCCGTTTTCTAACAGACTCCCTAACCAAGCTGACACAACCGGTCTCGGAGTTGTTGTTGGAGTTGCCAAGACTGTTAGTTCTGGGCGATTTCAACATCTCACTTGAGACCAGTTTGTCAACTTTATCAGGTGTGGCTCGGGAGTTCATGGAGTCCATGACAAATATGGGCCTATCCCAATTGGTTGACAGGCCTACTCATTGTGCGGGTCATACGCTCGATGTGGTCTTTAGTATGGAACAGGAATATCTGTGGACGGAGGTGACTAAAACCACCACATTGTCATGGATGGATCATTTCCTAATCAAGGCTGAACTCAGAGCCACTGTCTATCCCGTCAGGGGTGAAGGACCTATTAGAATGGTCAGCCCTTGAAGGCTAATGAACCAATTGGATTCCAGAAAGCCTTAGAGGGTTTATTGGTTGGTAACACCAGTGATTATGTCGAAGCCTTGGTCAATACTTGGAACACCAGTCTTACCAAGGCTATTGACACGATTGCTCCGAAGCATCCTCTCCAATCCTCTCTCAATATCTTTGCCTGATGAAGAAGCCAGCAAATCTTCAAAAGGTTGCATGATGTATTTTGTGCATTTGGGTTGACCAATAAAGGTATCACTCTTTGTGGATTTTGCATTTGTTGTATTTTGCTGCATGGCCAACATAGCTAACCTGAATATGTTCAGGCAGATCTTCAGAAATTGACTGCCTGTTACGATTTGTGGTTTTAAAACTGATGTGCTGGACTTTTAAGATATTTTAATGCTTGGTAATAAGTAGTGTGGTGTCTGAAATAGTTTTAATTGGCTTTTTAATTGTATAGTTAATTTAGTTTGTATTTTTAAATGTAGATTTGATTGTGTCTTACATGAACCTTTTTAATTGTGTTGGAAGAAACCTTGTATCTCAGCCCTGGGAGAAAGGGAGATTTCAATCTCATCAAATCAAATAAATCAATGTGGATGAAATGGGCCACAAACACAAAGCTACAAAAAGACACACTACTTAAACTACCGTATATTCCAGCGTATAAGGCGACTTTTGAGCACTCAAAAGTGCCCTCCAAAATCCACAGTCGTCTTATATGCCGGATATACTTTGCTTCACCTGCCTGCCTATATCCTGCCTCTTCGCAAACGGAGCGAAGAGGCAGGAGACGGGCAGGGGGTGAAGCAAAGTGCTCCTCCCTTCCCCCCCGGCTGCCCCCGAACATCCACCCCCCTTCCTGAAAGCCGCGGGAACCGCGGCTTTCAGGAGGGGGGCTGGCGGAGAAGCCCCCTCCTCCCTTCCCCCCGCCCACCCCCCGAACATCCACCCCCCCTTCCTGAAAGCCGCGGGAACCGCGGCTTTCAGGAGGGGGCGGGCGGAGAAGCCCCCTCCTCCCTTCCCCCCGCCCACCCCCCGAACATCCACCCCCCTCCCGAAAGGGAGGGGGCTGGGAAGCCCCCTCCACCCTGCCACCCGCCCACCCTCCGCCCAGCCACCCCCCTTCCCCAAAGCCTCGCTTTGGAGAGGAGGGGTGGCTGCGAAGCTCCCTCCCCCAAGCCACCCAGCCACCCTCCGCCCAGCCTCCCCCCTTCCCCAAAGCCTCGCTTTGGAGAGGGGGTGTGGCTGCGAAGCCCCTGCCACCCAGCCACCCAGCCACCCTCCCCCCTTCCCCAAAGCCTCGCTTTGGAGAGGGGGGGTGGCTGCGAAGCCCCCTCCCCCCAGCCCCCCAGCCACCCTTCGCCCAGCCACCCCCCTTCCCCAAAGCCAAGCTTTGAAGTGGGGGGGTGGCTGCGAAGCCCCAGCCACCCTGCCACCCTCCACCCAGCCACCCCCTTCCCGAAAGCCACGCTTTGGAGAGGGGGTGGTGGCTGCGAAGCCCCCTCCCCCCAGCCACCCTCCGCCCAGCCACCCCCGTTCCCCAAAGCCACACTTTGGAGAGGGGGGTGGCTGCGAAGCCCCCTCCCCCAGCCATCCCCCTTCCCCAAAGCCGCGCTTTGGAGAGGGGGGGTGGCTGCAAAGCCCCCTCCCCCCAGCCACCCCCTTCCCCAAAGCTGTGCTTTGGAGAGGGGGGTGGCTGCCAAGCCCTCTCCCTCCACCCCCCCAGCCAGCTGGCCATCCCGCATTCCCCAACCCACCAGGAGACTGGGCAGCCTCCTGTGGGTTGGGGAATCGCAGGAGGAGGGAGCCCAGAAGGAGGGATCGGGGCTGTGGAGTTAAATCCCTAGATTCGCTCCCTCTCCCTTGACGGTGGGGAGAGGGGGCGAATCCCGGGGTTTGGCTCCATGGCCCCGCGTCCTCCCTATGGAGCCAAACGGGGCATGTTCGCTCCTTCTCCCCACCTTCCTTGAAAGTGGGGAGAGGGGGAGAATCTAGGGGTTTGCCGCGGCTGGAAGGTTGAAAAGAGGGGCGAATGTTGCCCTGCCAGCTGATCCTGTTCACTTTCCCAGCTCACGAGGAGATCCTCATGAGTTGGGAAACAAAGAGGATCAGCTGGCAAGGCTCCCCCAGCCAGCCAAATTGGGGGGGGGAGTCTTATCTGGCGAATATATGCCTAGGCCTAGATTTTTGGCTGGAAATTGCGGGGGGTGGTCTTATACGCCCAGTCATCTTATACGCCGGAATATACAGTAGTTTAATTACTTTCAAAAATCGGCTGATAGCTTGAAGTTTGGAATTTACAGGCCTCATAGAATCATAGAGTTGGAAGAGACCTCAAAGTCCATCTAGTCCAACCCCCTGCCATGCACCAAATCATTCCCAACAGATGGCCACCCAGACTCTGTTTAAAAACCTGCGAAGAAGGGGACTCCACCACACTCCAAGGCAGTGTGTTCCACTTCCAAACAGCTCTTACTGTCAGGACGTTCTTCCTATGGTTTAGGTGGAATCTCTTTTCCTGTAATTTGAACCCATTGCTCCGTGTTCTAGTCTCTGGAGCAGCAGAAAACAAGTTTGCTCCATCCTCAGTATGACATCCCTTCAAATATTTAAAAATGGCTATCACGTCCCCTCTCAACCTTCTCATCTCCAGACTAAACATGCCCAGCTCCCTAAGCCACTCCTCATAGGGCATGGCTTCCAGACCTCCCACCATCCTGGTCGCCCTCCTCTGGACACTTTCCAGCTTCTCAATATCCTTCCTGAATTGGACACAGTATTCCAGAACTGGACACAGTATTCCAGGTGAGGTCTGACCAAAGCAGAATACAGTGGCACTATTACTTCCCTTGATCTAGACACTATACTTCTATTAATGTAGCCTAGAATCACATGGGCTTTTTTAGCTGCTGCATCACACTGCTGACTCATGTCCAGCTTGTGGCCCACTAAAACTCCTAGATCCCTTTCGCATGTACTGTCCTGAAGCAAGGTGTCACCAATCCTATATCTGTGCATTTCATTTTTACTGCCCAAGTGTAGTATCCTACATTTCTACCAGTTGAAATTCATTTTGTTAGTTTTGGCCCACCTTTCTATTCTGTTAAGGTCATTTTGGATTCTGATCCTGTCCTCTGGGGTATTAGCTACCTCTCCTAATTTGGTGTCATCTGCAAACTTGATAAGCATACCCTCTATTCCCTTATCCAAATCATTGATAAAGATGTTGAATAGCACTGGGCCCAGGACAGAACCCTGTGGCACCCCACTAGTCACTTCTCTCAGGATGAAGAGGAGCCATTGGTGACTACCCTTTGGGTTTGGTCAGTCAACCAATTACAAATCCACCTAACCATTGCACTGTCTAGCCCACAGGTTACTAACATTTTTGCAAGAATATTATGGGGGACCTTGTCAAAAGCCTTACTGAAATCAAGATATACTACATCCACTGCATTCCCTTCATCTATCAAGTTTGTAACTCTATTAAAAAAGAGAGATAAGATTAGTCTGGCATGACTTCTTTTTGAGAAATCCATGTTGACTTTTTGTGATCACGGCATTCCTTTCTAACTGCTTTCAGACTGACTGTTTAATGATGTGCTCTAAAATCTTTCCTAGTATTGATGTCAGGCTGACTGGGCGGTAATTATTTGGGTCTTCTCCCCCCCCCCCTTTTTAAAGAGGGGGACAACATTTGCCCTCCTCCAGTCTGTTGGGACCTCTCCTGTTCTCCAGGAATTCTCAAAGATTATTGGCAGTGGTTCTGAGATTACTTCTGCCAGTTCTTTTAATACCCTTGGATGTAGTTCATCTGGCCCTGGAAACTTTGCTGTTGGAGTATAGCTCTCATCACCTACCGTCCAATTGTCCTGATTAATCCTCTGTCACCCCACTTTTTCAGCTGCTTTTAAAACGGCCCAGGTTCTCTCTCTTCCTCACACTTTCTCCATTGGTCCTCAGCTTACTTCAATTGCTGCAAACTGAGTTCAAAGCGCAAGCATAGTTTGCATTCAACTTAGCAGGGAGGAGGGGGTCAGAATCTTGCCCCTTCTAGGAGGCTCAGGCAAAAACAAACTGCTGCAGCCTCTCCTAGCTTGTATGTTTTTCCTCATTAATAACTTCTTTCATCTTGACTACATGTGTCCCAGTTATCATCTGTGAAATGTTGGAGGGCATATAATCAGTCCTAATAAACAGTAAGAGATGATGGGAATTGTAGTCAAAGAATGTCTGGAGAGTCACATATTCAATTTCCCTGATTTATAGGAGTCATCTGTTCTATATTACGTTAACTATTACACCCTATGTTTTGGCTGGCCTGAATCTATCCTAAAAACTTTTAAAAGGCTGTCCAAAAAGGCATATACCTGTACAATTCAAATAGGAATTTCTGGCAGGCACATAAAGTTCTATTATTTGTGCAATCGGCATTAACTTTTTCAGGGACATTTATTGAGAAGAAACTTGAAACTTGCTCATGTACTGATCAAAAGTTTATTGGTGGGCGGAATTCCCCCCCCCCTCATGAAATGGTCCACTTGTCATAAAATCGACTTTCAGCTAACTAAAGAACTTAGGAGTTTTCAATGGCATCTTCAACAACAAAGCATCTTGTGACACCCTAAAGATTAACAGACTTACCAAGCCATAAGCTATCTTGGATAGGAGCCCACTTTGTCAGATTCCTGAAGTGTTATTATCCTTGGCTGGCAACAGATATTGTTTGCACACATGCTCTTTACTTCCCTGAGTGATGAGACATTCCTGGGATTGTGCTACCCAGGTTGTATTTACTTTGACTGTGTTTTTGCTTTGTTTACAAAACACAAGTGGAAGATAAGTGGAGGGGACAATGAAACACTCCTACAGTACATTCATTGCAACAGTACATCAGTTCCACCTTGTGCCACTGCAGCTTCTTCAAACGATACGCACCTCAGTCTGTGTCTTTCCCTCCAAACGACTAGCTGACACACACACTCTCACACACATATAAACTAGGGCTGCATCTGCAATATAGAAATAATCTAGATTGATACCACTTTAACTGCCATGGCTCAATCATATGGAATCCTAGGACTTGCAGTTTGTTGTGGCACCACAGCTCTCTGAAAGAGAAGGCTAAATATCTCACAAAACTACAAATCCAGGAATTCCATAGCATTGAGCCATGGCAGTTAAAGCAGTGTCAAACTGGATCATTTCTGCAGTGCAGATGCAGCTTGGTAGTATCATCTTCTCCAATGGACATTTCATAGAATCATAGAATCATAGAATCATAGAATTGCAGAGTTGGAAGAGACCACGAGGGCCATCCAGTCCAACCCCCCTGCCACGCAGGAAATCTTGATCAAAGCATCCCCGACAGATGGCCATCCAGCCTCTGTTTAAAGACCTCCAAGGAAGGAGACCCCACCACGCTCCGAGGGAGTGTGTTCCACTGCCAAACAGCTCTTACTGTCAAAAAGTTCCTCCTCATGTTGAGGTGGAATCTCTGTTCCTGGAGCTTGCACCCATTGCTCCGTGTTCCAGTCTCTGGAGCAGCAGAAAACAAGCCTGCTCCATCCTCAGCGTGACATCCCTTCAAATACTTAAACAGGGCTATCATATCGCCTCTAAACCGTCTTTTTTCCAGGCTAAACATACCCAGCTCCCTAAGTCTCTCCTCATAAGGCATCGTTTCCAGACCTTTCACCATTTTAGTTGCCCTTCTCTGGACACGCTCCAATTTGTCAATATCCTTTCTGAATTGTGGTGCCCAGAACTGGACACAGTATTCTAAGAGAGGTCTGAACAAGGCAGAATAGAGCGGCACTATTACTTCCCTTGATCTGGACACTATACTTCTATTGATGCAGCCCAAAATCGCATTGGCCTTTTTAGCTGCCGCATCACCTGTTGACTCATGTTCAACTTGTGGTCTACTAGGACTCCTAGATCCCTTTCACATGTACTGTAGTCTCATTTAGCCAGGTCTCCCCCATCCTGTATCTATGCATTTCATTTTTTCGCCCTAAGTGCAGTACCTTACATTTCTCCGTATTGAATTTCATTTTGTTAGCTTCGGCCCAGCTCTCCAGTCTATCCAGGTCATTTTGAATTTTGATCCTGTCCTCTAGGGTATTAGCTACTCCTCCTAATTTGGTGTCATCTGCAAATTTGATAAGTATGCCCCTAATTCCCTCATCCAAGTCATTGATAAAGATGTTGAATAGCACTGGGCCCAGGACAGAACCCTGTGGCACCCCACTGGTCACATCTTTCCAAGACAAAGAGGAGCCACTGCTGAGCACCCTTTGGGTTCGGCCGGTCAACCAATTACAAACCCATTGAACAGTTAACTTGTCTAGCCCACATTTTACAAGCTTGTTTGCAAGAATGTCATGGGGAACCTTGTCAAAGGACTTACTGAAATCAAGGTATATGATATCCACAGTCATCTGTCATCTACCAAGCTGGTAATTTTATCAAAAAAAGAGATCAGATTAGTCTGGCATGACTTGTTTCTCTGAAACCCATGTTGACTTTTTGTGATTATGCCATTGCCTTCTAAATGTTCACGGACTCTCTGTTTCATGATCTGCTCTAGAATCTTCCCTGGTATTGATGTCAGACTAACTGGACGATAATTGTTGGGATCCTCCTTTTCCCCCTGTTTGAAGATGGGGACAATGTTTGCCCTCCTCCAGTCTGCTGGGACTTCTCCTGTTCTCCAGGAGTTCTCAAAGATTATTGCCAATGGCTCTGAGATTATATTTGCCAGCTCTTTTAATACTCTTGGATGTAGTTCATCTGGTCCTGGAGATTTAAATTCATTTAGATTAAGAAGGTATTCCTGTACTACCTCTTTACTTATTTTGAGCTGGATATCCCCTATTGTGTCCTCTGTTCCATTATCCTCAGGTTGGTCCCCCTTTTCCTTTTCTGAAAACACTGAGGCAAAGAAGGTGTTGAGTAATTCTGCCTTTTCTCTGTCCCCTGTTAGCATTTTGCCATCTTCTCCACGTAGCGGCCCTATCATTTCCTTCTTCCTCCTTTTGCTGCGGACATACCCAAAAAAACCCTTTTTATTGTTCTTAACCTCCCTAGCAAGCCTGAGCTCATTCTGCGCTTTAGCTTTTCTGACTTTACTCCTACACGTGTTCGCTATCTGTTTGAATTCTTCTTTGGTGATTTCCCCCCTTTTCCATTTCCTATACATGTTCCGTTTAAAACTTAGCTCCATTGAAAGTTCTTTAGTCATCCATCCTGGTTTCTTGAGACACCTCCCATTTTTCTTCCTCAATGGTACTGTTTGAAATTGTGCCTTCAGTATCTCCCTTTTGAGAAAGTCCCATCCGTCTTGAGGTCTCTTCTCTTTTAGTATTCCTGACCATGGGATCATCCCAAGTATTTCCCTGAGTTTACTGAAATCAGCTCTCCTAAAGTCAAGAATACGTGTCTGAGTATGCCTGGCTTCTCCTTTCCATTGTATAACAAACTCCAGGAGAACATGATCACTCTCACCTAAGGATCCCACCACTTGCACCCCATTAACCAGGTCGTCTCTGTTGGTTAGGATCAGATCTAAAATAGCTGACCCCCTTGTTGCCTCTTCCACCTTTTGGACCATGAAATTGTCTTCCAGGCATGTAAGGAATTTGCTAGACCTTGTAGTTTTGGCTGAGTTAGATTGCCAGCAATTTCATTTAACTACAGTATGGTACAGTGTGGAAGGGATCTTGAAGACCAGCTCATTCAGCATGCAAAATATACAATGTAGGAGCACCTATAACAGATGGCCATCCAGTCTGCCCTTAAATAAATCCAGTGAAGGAGAGCCAACTACCTTCTGAAGCAGTCTGTTCCACTGTTGACCAGCTCTTTATTATAGTGAGTTTCTCCTCCTTTTAAGCTGAAAATGGCTTCTTTGCAATTGGTTCTGATCAGCATTCTGAAGTGACAGAGAACATCTGTTCCATTGCCTGCATGATAGCCCTAGGGTGTCTCCTTTCAGTCTTTTCCCCTCCAAGCTAAACATGCTTTCAACCATTTCTGTGGCCTTATTCATATTACATGGCTATGTCTCAGAACTGAGTGAGCCAGTGTGGTGTAGTGTTTGGACCCAGAGGGGGGTCAGCTAGATGGGAGAATTAATTGTGGAAAATGGTGCATTACCTCACTATCGCAGCAGTGTTCATTTGTCCCCACGATTCATTTGCAAGATCACTGGCATGGAAAGCCATCCGAATTTGCAGTTCATATGGAGCATGCCCGTGAGAAAAGATGGTGGTCGTGAGTGAATTACCTGCCCTATTATCTCCCAAAAAGCTTCCTCCATCCCCCCTCCTTTTCCATTAAATTAAAGATGCAGAAGAGCAATCTGCTTAAAAACTTTTGCTCTGCTGCTTGAAAAGAGCGTAAAATCATGTCCCTGAAAAAACAATGGCCACTTCATCACCAGCAAGCCCGCTCCCACACACATCCGACCAATCACCTTTTTACTTCCCGGATGTGCCCCAATTCGAATCAGTTGTTCAGACGGGCTCTTATGCACATTTTTGCATAGTTTTAAAAAAAGATTGCGAGAAAGAGCAAAAGCTATTATCATGAACTACTCGAAGTTCCCAGTATGGAGAATCCCGGCAGGAGCTCATCTGGACCAAAGGTATTCTGCCTACATTCTTTGGGGATCTTTTTCATCATTCAGTGCAGAATAGAGTATAACTGATTTCTAGTGGTCTAGATACTGTTTCTATTAAAGCAGCCTAAAGATTTCCAGCAATTTCTTAACTATTAGCTTCCTTAAAAAGGATACGCCAGGTTATTAAGTAGCATCCCACTTTAGAAAGGAAGGGTTGATTACCAGCAGTATATACACATGGGTTGGGAGGGAATGTAAACAGTGGAGTAAAAAAGCCATGAAATTCAAGAGGGACAGGAAGTCTGTGACATTTGTATGAAAAGAGCTGTTGACGTAGACATCTTGTAGCTCTTACGTTTAATAGTCGTTTGGACTTATTGCATATACTTTCTCTCTGGTCCCAGTGCTACTCAGAGAGCTATCTATCTATCTATCTATCTACATACCTAATCTATCTATCGGAGCTACATGTATATCTGTCAACAGAAGGTAGCACTCCTTGACTCTGACAGTGGGTGCTAATCCACTGACACTCTCCAAGGTGAAAGGCAGTGTTGTCTTTTGTTGGTTTTGCTGCGTTATTATTATTATTATTATTATTATTATTATTTTGCCACTTCAAATACGTAGACATGCTTTGATCAGCAGAGAATATTTACAAAGAGAAAAAGAAAAGAAAGGACATTCTACATAGGAATTAAATTAGCTATATCATCCATGGAGGAGTTGGGTGTCAGCTATTTTTAACTGATATGAATAAGAGCTGGAGCTTGGTTTCTGCTAACTCTGAGAAAATTTGGGACATGTACTTTTAATGTGCGGTCACCAAGAAATCAAACATTTGCAGTTTTTGTAATATAAAATATATGGGTCCTCCATCTTGCAGCCCTAGCCAATGTGATTACCACACATATTGGAGATTATTTCATGAGCCATATAATCAGGGACAGGGACACCACAGGATTGCTAAAGGATTTCCTTTTCAGAGGACGTCATCCCTGTCCCATTCTGCCCCCATTCAGTCCCCGTTTTTAAAATTAACGGCTTAAACCATTAATAAATCACAATTACAGGCATGTGAACGGGTGCCCTGTTACGCTGGCGCAATCTGAGAGGTCCCTTCTGAACACTTCCAGGTCTGATCATGACATCAAGGTAAGTGACAGCTTTTTTTTGTACCCTCCCATGTTGCTTTTAAAGTTTTAAGAGTGTTTAGGTACTTTGTTTAATTTTTTGACATTCGGTGTATTTTCATTTTTCAATTTTCCACATGATCTGGCAGCCCTCCAAGGTCCTGTAAGTTACATAGAAAAAACTTGTGCAGGCGATCTGGACATCCAGGTAAGTGACAACCTTTTTTGTACCCTCCCCTGTTTACTTGTTTTTTTTGTAAGTGTGTTCTGGTGCTAGGTTTAATTTTTTTGACATTCAGTTGTATTTTTAATTTTTAATTTTCTGCACAATCCAACAGCCCTGTAAGCTCCAGGAACAGAGATTCCACCTGAACATGAGGAGGAACTTTTTGACAGTAAGAGCTGTTCGGCAGTGGAACGCACTCCCTCAGAGCGTGGTGGGGTCTCCTTCCTTGGAGGTCTTTAAACAGAGGCTGGATTGCCATCTGTCGGGGATGCTTTGATCGTGATTTCCTGCGTGGCAGGGGGGTGGACTGGATGGCCCTCGTGGTCTCTTCCAACTCTGCAATTCTATGATTCTATGATTCTAAGACCCTGTAAGGTAAGTAGAGAACACTTGCACTGGCGATCTGGAAATCCAGGTAAGTCACAGCCTTTTTTGTACCCTCCTCTGTTTACCCTTTTTTTTAATTGTATGTAGGTGGCTAAGCTGACTTTTTGACATTTGGTTTTTAAAATTTATTTATTTTTTCTCCTTGAGATTGTCCTCTCACGAGAATGGCTCACCAGGAAGTGAACTGAGCTCTGTGAGAGCTCCATTCACAGCCTGGGCTGCTGGAGGGTGGGGGGAGCAGTTTCTGTTCCGGAAGAAAAGTAAGTGTCTGAATTTTTTTTTTTTTTAAAAAAAACTGCAACAGGGATGGGAGGCGGTCAGGATTTACAAGGCAGGACAGGGATGGGGTTTTTTTTTTTTTTGGACCCGTGTGATAATCTCCTTGAATAAACAATAGGCTCTTTCTTCTAAACTTTTCTGGAGTCTGAATCTCTTCTTGTAGAGGCTTGAACTCTTAAAAGTGACCACCTCCCCCGCCAAAAAAACAAAAACAAACAAAAAGACATAAAGGAACCACTTTTTTTTTTTAAAAAAGAGCTATCATCCAGTTTTTATTTTGTATATTTAAAAGAGAAGGAAGGGCAAATCACTCTTGTGACATTATTTCTATTATTACAACAGCTTATATAATGATGCTTTAGGTCACTGTAGGTCCTAGCATGTTGGCAAGATGCACACTTTGTTATATGAGCTAGGAAACCAAGTCTGGAAGCAAGCCTGGATGGAGTCCCAGGCACATGGACAGAAGGGCACACGATGTAACACTCTTAGGACAGCAGGGAAATGCTGACAGATTAATCTTCACCTGGCTGGAGAAAGTGCCAAGGTGTGCGTCCACTTCAAGAGAGGGTTGTCTTCTTTTAGATATTGCTGAGCAAATGTTTTCAAAGTACTCCCCATGCAAAAACCTCCCCTTTCCCTTCCTGCTAAAGCTTAACAAGCAAACAAGAGTGTAAATGCTGCAGCATCTCAACTGAAATAGAAAGGACCTTGGGTGTACCTTCCATGCTGAGGCTGAGACAAGATGGGACAGTGGCAGTTCCATGTCTAAACATGAAGCTTCCACAATAATCATGTGTAAAAAGTGAGGCACAAAGAGGCAGATTTGAAAGCAAAAGCAGAGCATTGTGGAGGAGTATAGACATATTCTCCTGCTCAGGGAACACCTCTCCAGAATTCCTCTTTTTAGGCATTTTTTTTTTACCAGTCAGGAGACAGCCAGCATGGTGCAGTGATTTGAGTGTTGGATTATGGCCCTGGAGACCAGGATTTGAATCCCCACTCAACCATGGAAACTCACTGGGCGTCCTTGGGCAAATCACACTCTCTCAGCCTCAGAGGAGGGCAAGGGCAAATCCCCCTCTGAACAAATCTTGCCAAGAAAACCCCATGATAGGCTCGCCTTAGGATCACTGTAAATTGGAAATTACTTCAAGGCACACAACAACAACAACAACATTGATATTTGACAAGATATTGATTGTGACATTTGATAGTACTGATATTTCACAAGACAATCCTGCAATGGGTTCCCTTTAGGGTCACCATATGTTGGAAATGACTTGAAGGCACACAACAACCATTGACATTTGAAACTGTCCTCGCTTAAGCCAGGGATCAAGGATGCTTTGTCTGTGGATCACTGCACTGGGACATGGGGGTTCGACTAGATGGTGCTTGGATTCTTTCCAACTCTTATGATTTTTAAATCCTCTTTAGGCATTTGCCAAAAAGGTACAGCACAGAAGTTGTGGGGGTAATGTCACTTCTAAAAAAATCGGATCCACTACTTGGTCTTTTTGTGAGATCAAAGCACCTCTGTATAAAGAAGAAATCTACAGATTCTGATAAATCTCATTACAGAACCAAGTTGGACTTATCAGGACAGATTTCAGAGATGTACAAATTGAAACAAGTTTCTGCAGTGAAGCAAATCTGAATCTGTGAAGTCGAAGGCTTTCACGGCGAGCATCCATAGATTTCCCTTGGTTTTTTTCCAGGCTGTGAGGCCGTGTTCTGGAATAGTTTCTTTCTGATGTTTCACCTGCATCTGTGGCTGGCATCCTCAGACAATAGTTGGGTAGGTGTGTGTGTGGAGTTTATATGTTGTGAAGCCCTGTTGGTGAGTATATGTAAATTTGTGTAACCGAATGGTTAGTGTTTGGGTATAGAAATGCAAGGCTCATTAGTGTCTGTTTGTCTGTACCAACTGAACAGTATCCACCCAAATATCCAATTCACAATGGAAAAAGAGAAGGAAGGAACACTGCCATTCTTGCATGTCCTAGTCATCCGCAAACCAAACCAACGGTTAGGCCACAAGGTATACAGAAAACCCCCACACATGGACAGATACCTACACAGATACCTACACCCAGGACAAAAAAGAAGCACAATAAAAACATTGGTAGACCGTGCAAAAAGGATCTGTGAACCCCACTACCTGGAGGACGAACTGAGGAACCTAAATTGGGCCCTACAGGCTAATGGTTACTCCAGATCAGACATCACAAGAGCAGCCAGACCCAGAAAAAACCACAGGAATGAAGAAGAAAAACAGCCATCCAAACAGAAGGTATTTTTACCATACATCAAAGGAGTCACAGACAGAATAGGGAAACTGATGAGGAAACACAACCTCCAAACAATCTATAGACCAACTAGAAAAATCCCAGAAATGCTATGCTCAGCGAAGGACAAACGAGACCCTCTCACAGCTGCAGGAGTTTACTGCATACCATGCAGCTGTGGACAAGTTTACATAGGGACCACTAAATGCAGTGTGCAAACCCAAATCAAGGAACATGAGAGACACTGCAGACTGGACCAGCCAGAAAAAATCAGCAGTAGCAGAACATGTTATAAACCAACCTGGACACAAAATGCTATTTGAAAACACAGAAATTCTAGACCAGGCCAACAACTATCATGTCAGAATGCACAGAGAAGCTATTGAAACCCACAAATACCTGGACAACTTCAACAGGGAAGAAGAAACCCTAAAAGTAAACAAAATCTGGCTCCCAGTTTTGAAATACAATAGAATCAAATGCCTCTCCATTGATGCCTCTCCCTTGTCGTGGGAGAGAGGCTTGCGTACCCTAACGATGTTTTGAGCTATGCTGGCGGTGGCATAATAGCCACCAGTATGGTCTCCCATACTAGACAGGTCAAAACTGAAGGGTCTGACAAAGAGTGTCAAAGGGCAACATGGGCTCTCTAGCCTTATGGAGAAGGAAAACTGTGTCGTTGTTGTTGTTGTGTGCCTTCAAGTCGTTTATGACTTATGGTGACCCTAAGGAAAACCTATTATGGGGTTTTCTGAGGCTGAGAGTGTGTGACAAACCCAAGGGCACCCAGTGCGTTTTCATGGCCAAGCAGGGCTTTGAACCCCAATCTCCCAGTGTCCTTGTCCAACCCTCAAACCACTGTTGCACAGATGGTACGGGTATTTTTTTTTTAAAAAATGAAGCACTTATAAAAACAGCAGGCAGCATTCACCATTATAAAAGAGGTAGTTCCCCTTCTCTCTCATACACATGAGTGGGAGGCTTTTTCTAAGGCAAGGTATGCCATAACACATGTGTACATCATATAAAAGGAAATAAATAAATATTCTCACTTCAGAAATATTTATAAAACTCATTTCTAGATTTCTAGAGAAATGTCTAGATTAATTTATCAAGCTCACATCATTCATTCATTCATTGTGAATAAATTCATTTGTTTTTGCTGGTTCAGTATGAAAACTTATCGCAAATGTCCTAATAAGATAATAAAAAGATAGGGTTGGTGTTTCCAGTCAAAATTGTTTTTTGTGTGTGTGTGTGTTTGTTTTTTTTTTGCTATACAGTAAATACACACATTGATACAAATTAGTATCGGGGGGGGGGGAATCCAGGCATCACATCCTTACTGGGGATATTGTATTTTTACAGTAGTCTGACCCACAGTTTGGAAAAGTAGTAATTTTAGAAACTGTGCATTTAACCACTTGGTACACTTGTCTGTAAGGAAAGATATCTACCCCCATTTCTGATCAGGAGTGATCAGGTATGGTAACTCTGCCCACACCATTTGGTAAACAACAGGTTTACCAAGTGGTTACATGAGCAATACCTGGCAAGGGTTTGTCTCCATTACTGTACCCTTCTGCTTAGAAAAAGCTGATGGGCCTCTGATTAAAGTATCCTCTTCCAAACCACATATTTATCTGCAAAGTTGGGATAGTAGTTAAGAGATTGTTAAAACTCGTAATAGGAAGTGCCATGCAAAGTTATGCAGAGATAACTCATATCTTCCAACTGTCCTGCTTTGGCAGGGACAGTCCTGTTTAATCCTTGCCCATCCCACTGTTCCAGCTGCTTTAAAAAAGTCTCAGTTTCTTTCTTGTCCTCCCACTTTACCCTTCAGCCAACTTCAATTGCTGAAAACTGAGCTCAAAGTACAACAGTCATTTGCACTCCATTAAGTTGGGGTGGTGGAGGAGAGGACAGGAGATGGGAGAATCTTGCCCTGCTCATTAGAGTCTGGCAGAAGCAAACTGCTGCAGCCTTTCCTAGCTTGTGTGCTACCCTTCATTAATAACCGTTGCCATCTTAACCACACATTGATGCTGCTTGGCCACACATGCCCTGATTTTCATTGGTGAAACATTGGAGGATATGGCTAACTAGAACTGTAATATTGATTTTTATGCCAATTGATCCATTATGGTCTCTTGCAAAGAATCTTGGGTACTGTAATTTGGTGAGGGTGCTGAAAATTCTCAGAGGTCCACCCCTGTTGCTGAATAAGAGTCCCTTGAGTTCCATGGTGAAAAATAAATAAAACCAGTTTAAATCTAGACAGAGCGGTATTCCCTTAATCACCATCCAAATTCTTGCACTTTCTTCTAGTCTCCTAGAATGTAAACTATATTCAAAGTAGGATCTCTGCTTAATGAGGTGCAAAGAGAACGAATGTAAGAACATAAGGGGGGGTCAGGTTAATGTCAGTGTCAGGAATCTCAGTTACACTACCTTTCACAACCAACTCCTTTTGGCCCACAGCTCCCATTTTAAATTAAGCATTTAAAAACAGTGTGCTGGAACCTATACTGTGATGTTTTACAACAATCATAGATATACTGAACTTGAGTTATTTAAAATGCTATTTTTAATGAGTTCATAGAACGTCAGGGATTTTGAGTCAAAGAATGTTTTGAAGCTGATCTTTTCCCAGACTCCTATATAAACCATACTGTTTAATAACACAGCTTAAAGGCATCAGAATCTTGAGGTATGTTTACTTCATAAATAACGAGATATGCATGTTGGAAGAAAAAATGTGAGGATTCATGAAAGAAATTCTTTCCAGCTGGCCCGTTACCCTCTATTTCCTCTTTCCATTTCTTGCCAGTTTCCAAACATCTAGCTTTCAGCTAATAAAACTGTAATTGGCAAAATCCCACTCAAGGGAGGAAAAGGGACAAACGGCTTCTTGCATTTGCTTTATGCGAGGTCCATGTCTGAGTGAGGTGGTTAGAACACCACAAAAGCTAATTTCCAACACTGGGAAATGCATTTTATTCATTAAAATGTTCATACACCTTATAAATTATGTTTGGAGAGGAAGGACGTAATAGCCATGTTAATGTAGCACACCTCTAAAATAGAAAGACAGCCAAAATATCAACAGTTCTTTCCCTTTGTCACTGAAAGCATATTTAAATTAAAAGCAGGGAGGGTGGGAGTCCTACGCAACTTATGGAAAATGCCAGTCAAACATGGACAAACACTTTCTGCCAAGTCTATGTGACTACAGTCAAAAGGAATACAGCCAAAATGTATTTTGAACTGCCTTCGACACACTAAACATTCTACTTTCTCTTCCCTGAAAAAGAAGTGAGCTATGCCATCAAGTCAGATTTATTTCTATACCCTTTTTCTACTCAAAGTTGTTTACAAGTAACACCGAATTCATTAACAGCCATCACTCCAATCAACATTCAATTGCTTACAAGAATTACAGTTGGCCCTCCACATTTGTGGGTTTAACTTTGGTGGATGTGATTATTTGTGGATTACAGTATTTGCTGCCATCTCCACTACTACCCTATGCCATTTTTTAATAGGGACTTCAAGTCTTGTGAGATTGAGAGAGATTGCGAATGTGCATCAAGGCTTGTAAGTCCCTAATAAAAATGGTGTAGGGCACCCATGGAGGCATTCAAAGGCCCTGCCAGCAGCCTGCTTGTGCCTTGCAAAGAAACCCTGCTGCCTTGAAGGCATCTGCAGTGGGTTGAATCCATGGATCTTTTTCTGTGTGTATTAGCCGCCCCGATTGTTTTAACAGAGGGGCGGGGTATAAATAAATTTTATTATTATTATTATTATTATTAAATATTGTTGGGGGTGGGCTAGAGAGATTTGAGATTTTCCCAGTGTCACAGGGATCCTGAGTCCCTAACTCCAGTGAATGTGGAGGGCCAACTGTAATTACAAAAGGCTAATAACTAATCAAATCTAGCAAAAATACATGTTATCAATATGAACAGTAAAAACAATATGATAATATTAAGTTTCTAGGAACAATTCAGTTTGCTAAAACAGACACTGTAATGCCTGTTTTAAATGAAAAACAGAATTAATTTGTCCAAACTGTGTAAAAGAAAGTTATACAACAAACATTAAGAAGAAAATATCCCTATGAATCCATTTGCATTCATACAGAAAGAAGAATGAAAGAACAAAACAGATGGCCTAGAAGTACCAAAATCAGATATTGGTACAAAGAGCAATAAAAAACCCAAATAAAATATTTAACACCCTTTATTGCTAACCCTCTAAAGATCAAAAAAATAGGGCTGGCTTTGTCTGTTGCCCAAAAGACAAGAATTGCTGGAACCAGGCAAACAAAAACAGTGTCCATGGCATTCAAAGCATTCTAATAGAAAGCAGTAATTTTGGCTTCATTTGTGCTGAGGAGGGGAGAAGAATGCCTCTCCTCCACATTTGTGGCATTCCTCAAAAAACCACCCAGATTGTGGAAGTGACAAGCACCAACATCATCTGTAACATGTTCCTGGGGGAGTGGTTAACAAGGGCATAGTAATGTTCCTTTTATAAATAACTTTGTGACTACTAATGCCATTGATTTTTTTCTCTGTTACATAGGAGGGGATCTAAATATACTAGGAGGGAAATTTTGAAGGGTTTTTTTTTTATGTTAGGCCATTTTCATACTTTTCATGTTGGAAATTTCCTTTAAAATGTACAGAGACATGAAAAAAGTAATGTAATGAATTTGTTTAAAATTGTAACATTAACCTGCCGCTCTAAAAATGTTTTGTGGGGACTTCGACAATGAATTAATTTTTTAAGAGTAGCTTCTCAAACTCTGGGATGACCTCTAATCTGCATGCCTGTAACTAAGGAAAGACTAAATATGTCATTCTATATGATATACCAAGAGAGCAAGTGTGGTGTAGTGGTTTGAATGTTGGACTCTGGAGACTGGGGTTCAAATCCCCACTTAGCCATGGAAACCCATTGGGTGACCTTGGCCAAGTCACACTCTCTCTGCTCCAGAGGAAGGCAAGGACAAGCCCCTTCTGAATAAATCTTGCCAAGAAAACCCTGTGATAGGGTCGCCTTAGGGTTGCCATAAGTCAGAAATGACTTGAAGGCACACAACAACAAATGATATGCCAAGGCCATGTCTAGTCCAGCCTTTCATGAGGGAGCTCTATAATCAAAGTACTATCAATGGTGGCTGGTAATTTTCATGTCCTGATGGCAGTGAATCAGCCTCAGGTTTTTGTCCAAACTTTAAGGGATCATTCAATGGGGCTGAACCCTAGCCTCCCAAAGGGGTTCAATCTTGGATAGCTCATTTGACGTATGTATTATAAACCTTGTGGATTCACTGCTCCATGACATGTCATAGGAGCTACCAAGTGCTGCTGGGTAAAGCCAAAGAATACCATTCTCTGATAGAAAAGAACATCTTTGTAATGTTGAACAGGAGAAAGTATTATAAGAAACAATGGGAACGACAGCTACTGAGTCATTCCATAATTTATATTACCAAACTGATCTGGATGTCAACAAATAAGTAAACAGTGAATGGATATAATAACTTGAATTACCAAATTGGCCAGGACAGTACAGGAAATGACTAATTTATTTTTTGCTGTGCAGAGATAAATAAAATACTATATGGGAGAAATATTGCTGATATTTTTTGCCCATATTGAATTGTAAAGGACAGCCAAGATCCTGCATCAGGGACTATGATGATGCTGGCAATACAATATGATATGCAACTATGCTAGTGAATTGCGATGATGCACAATGGGCTACCACACATGATCTTCCATTGTGCAACAGGGGCTTCCATTGTGCAATCTCCTGTTGTGCATTGAGACATATTGTATATGGGGACCACTGCACAATGCTCATACTTCTGGCTCTATTAGCACAATGGTCCAGAGGCATAGTTATGTCTCTGCTTCCCTCATGAGAATACGAGCATTGTACAACATTGCAATTCATCCTGACATGACTGTAAATACCTAACAGGTTGCCAGATGAAATTTTTAAAAGTTGGTATATTGGTAATACCTTACTTTGCTTCTTGTAATTTTGAAAAGGGAAGTTTTAGAAAGAAGGTGTTTATTTGTGAACTCTTTATTTGATTGTGGTAATTTTCTTATGGTAAGAATTCCTCTAGCATGTTAATGTTGTTAAAACATTGTGATTGGAAAATATTGTAAGTTGAAAAAATTAACTAAAATATGCTCACTAGGCTAAAGATGGGCATCCTCCTTCTAATAGTGGGATAACTGATGTGACCTTCTCCCTTTCCTTTGCCTAGAGCATTCTAGGCAACTGCAAAAGTGATGCTTCCTGGCACCCCACCCCTCCACATCAGGAAATCCTGATACATTCTGAGTCCCGTGGACTGAAGTTGTGGTCCATATATGGACAGAGAGAAGATGGACTAGATCAATGCCACATAGGCCCTCCTTGTTTCAAGGTACATAGAGTGGTAGATGAATGAAAAAAAAATGGTATAATTTTTCAACACACATTCTTACCCTTCTAGTGGTCTGCAGATGTTTCCTCTCCTAATTTGGAATCCATTATCCCAATGAGATTTGTTGTTATTGTTAAAAGCCATCGGTCTGGCTTCAAACAAGAGACCTCCAAGACACCATGTTATTAACAGTCCCATGGTCTTGTACCTAGGGCTGTCCCTTCCTTGACTGAATCTATCCATCTGTAATAAGGTCTTTCTCCTTTTCTACTGCCTTCCACTTTGCTGAGGATTATCACCTTTTCTAATAATTCATGTAATCTCATGCTGCATCCAAATGACAGTGGCCTAATTTTGGTCATTTAGATCCTAACGAGGTACCATACAACAAATGATATGCAGCTAATTTTATTTCCCTCAAGCAGATAACCTTGCTGAAGGAAATAAGATAAAACAAAACCTTCTGATAAAAATGGAGACTGGTTGTTGAAACCTCTACATCAGTTGGCAATGAGAGCTCTGCTTTATCACCTCTTAAATTAACATTTATCAGGTCAGTTACGGAACATCTCAACAAATGGAATGTTTATGTCCCCAAGGAAGGCTTAGTTCAAGATGCATTAGGCAAATGACTATTGTGTTAAAGTTCATTATTATTTTTTCAGTACCATTTTGAAGCTTGCCTTTTTCCTTTTGTACTTGTATGGAAGTAGCTGTAGTCAGTTTTGCTGGTCCTTCAGTTCTTGCTCAATTCAAAGTATGGCTCCAGGTCAAAATTATCTGGAAAGCTACGCATGTCTTAGGTTACAGTTATTTAAAATATGAACCCATTAACACCCTTTCAGACCAACTCATACTTATAATACAACGTAAGCTCTCATAGATCACCACCAAACCTCCTCCTCAGAAGAAATAGTGGAAGGGTTGTAGCAGTTAGGTAGCACTGCAAGGCAGTTAACAAATTAACATAAGTTGGAAAAGGTGTTACTTGATGCACACTTTAAACAAGGAGTGGGAAGTGTGCAGCCTTCCATAGGCTACTGAACTCCGAGAACTCTTCCTGATTGACTGTGTTGCTAGATTTGCTGGGACTTGCAGTTCAATGACATCTGGAGGGCTGCACAATTCCTACCTCTGCTTTAAGGGTTTGTTTGAAATTAGTTGTTATCAAGGACCCAATAATTTCACAGCATGTTTTGGCTCACCTTAGGGAAGTAAAACCTATTAAAGAAACATGCTTGTTTCTCTACAGTGTTATATCACCTTTCCTTCAAAGAGTTCAGGATGCCTTGTATCAGGTGGGAAAGGTGAGTCTGGGAGGAACTGGCTCACCTCATGAACCTGATGAACAAACAGGGATTTGAACCTAGACCTTGCCATGTGTGCACCACTACCCTAACCACTACACCTCACTGGCTGCCCATCATAGTCTAAAATCAATACACATGATGTGGCACACAGCTTATAATGTATTATTCTGACTGAGAAAGTGGATTGGCAGGGCTTTTCTTTCTTTTGGCTAGTCAAGATGTGCACTACGAATGGTCAAAGAGAAGTGTGTCTCTTCCTGTCAGTTGCCTATACCAAAGCCCCACAACACAAAACTAAGGGCCATTGGTGGACATCTGTGTTGGCATTGGAGTTATTAAATGATAGTTGGGCACATGAGCAACCTGGCGGTTTCTAATGCTCACTAACAACATTGCTCATGTACTGTTGCTTAAATTTCACAAGAGATGTCTTGTGCTGCTTTGAGGCTACAAACCCCTCCTCAGGAACAATTAAAAAATATGTGAAGTCAAAGGCTTTCATGGCCGGCATCCATAGATTTTCATTGTTTTTTTTTCCAGGCTTTGAGGCCATGTTCTGGAATAGTTTCTTTCTGACGTTTCACCTGCATCTGTGGCTGGCATCTTCAGAGAATTGTTGGGTAGGAGTGTGTGTGGAGTTTATATGCTGTGAACCCCTGTTGGTGAGTACTGTATATGTAAAGTTGTGTAATTGAATGGTTAGTTTCTGAGTATAGAAATGTAAAGCTCATTAGTAGCTGTTTGACTAATGCTTGGTTGATGAGCCATTATCTTCTGGAAATCCCCCTGTCCCTGGGTGGAATTCCTTTGTATTTAATTGTAAGTGTTGAGTTTTCTATTATTCTATTGTTTTTTTTATTGTTCTATTGTTTTCTATTGTTTTTCAAAACTGGGAGCCAGATTTTGTTTACTTTTAGGGTTTCTGCTTTCTTATTGAAGTTGTCCAGATGTTTGTGGATTTCAATAGCTTCTCTATGCATTCTGACAAACATGTCTTATTCTGTTATGCATGCAGTAGTACTTTTTGGCCATGGCGTAATGTCTGTGTTTGATTCACAGTTGCATAAGTTGAGTTCCACAGGCATAACTATTGTGCCTGCAGTTGTGCATTCTTGGATGGTGTGTAAATATTCACCAGTGCCTTCAGTGTGCCACTTGATTCACTGGGATTGTGGAAACAGCAAGCACATCTGCAGATATGTTATCGGCTGCACAATTCAACAGAAGGGTTGTATAGCATGACCACCACTTAGTACGAGTATGAGTGTAAATTTACACTGGGAGGATCTCTGTTTATGTGTTTTACACCTGCTAATAAATAGAGGTTTGATCTGATTGACATTTTTGATCTGATTGATATTCCAAGGCAGCCCCACATAGAGCATGCAGAAGTAGTCCAGCCTAGAGTCATGATAGATATTTCCCTTGATAGATTATTTGGCCCCAAACAAACTCAGGGACTTGGCACAATTTTGAATTGACATCCATGATTTTTGTATAAATATATGCAAAACTGGACTGTGAGACACCAATATTTGTGAAGGATGATTATGAAATTTTTTTGGAGGGGGAATTTTGATTGATAAATTGATATACAGTTCAACCTACAACTGATCTTCAATGAATAATATTAACACAGAGGGGAAAAAATAAGATATCTAGATTGAGACAGAAGTTCTATATCATCTATGTCTGTTCTAAATGGAAGCAATTTCGTCACCATAATTTTGTTTTGCTTTTCAACCATACTTCTTTGGCAGGAGAGAGAAAAATACCTGCCAATAAACCATATTTGTTGTTTTTCATAGTTGGGAAAACTTTTATCATTTCCCTCCTTTATATAAAAAAACCTCTATTTATGATAGCACCTAACAGACAAGATGTTTCACTCCTCAGCATCTATACAGAACAGGCACTGAACAGATTGTAATTAAACTAAACATAAAAGAAGCAGGTGGGCAAGGTCCAAGAACAACAATGGATTATTATGCAGTTACCCGAGCAACAATTTTCTTCTCAGTTGAGAGCACATTTGTTATGAATGACAATAATTCAAAGTACCCAGTGTGCAAAACTTGCAAACTCTAACTGAGAAGCTGAAATGCTATCTATGAAGACACTATACAGATGTAACTTCACAGCACTGAGAAGTAAAACTGTGAAAGAGAGTTTACTAATTTATATTTTAATGGCATCCATGAAGCCATGTAATTTTGTACTCAATGGTTGAAATATGGGGTAGGAATCATCAACTTAAAAATAAATGAAGAACAACAATGGATCAGACTGAATGTCTCTTTAGTCCAATGGTCAACTGGTTGCTTATGAGAAGTGTAACAGAATATTGAACACAAGATTGGAAGAAAGCCATGGAGAGATGAATCGCCTCTTATAGTGGGACTAATGAAGAATGTTCGAAGATAAGGCCATGCCTGTATTATTCTGCCTTGGAAAACTGCCCCCTCCTTTAAAACTACATTTGCAATGAGCCCGTCTCCTTTCTTTGGCTATGAAAAATGCAGAAAAGGGCAAGAATCAAATAATAGTTTTAAAATAGGTTTTGGGTTCTTGTTATATTTTATTATATCATCTATTACTTGGTACTTGTGTCTGCATAATAAAGTAAGAACCTGAACACTATCTACATAAGAAAAGGGGTAGTTATGTGATTTGCATGTCTAGGGGCGAGTTCCACTCCACATGAAATAACATCCCAACACACGTGATATAAGAAAGTGGAAGAAGTAGGCCACAACTTTTATTGGTTACAGCTGGAGATAGGGTTGGCACATGCGTGGGTCCAGATCCAATTGAGAAGGGAAGTATAAGGTAAGCGTATGAAAAATGTATACACTGTTAATTAAACACTATATCTATAGTAAATACCCAATTCTCACACAGAGGTGAGTGTATGATTTAATTTTCATTATCATAGAATCATAGAATTGCTGAGTTGGAAGAGACCACGAGGGCCATCCAGTCCAACCCCCTGCCACGCAGGAAACAACGATCAAAGCATCCCCAACAGATGGCCATCCAGCCTCTGTCTAAAGACCTCCAAGGAAGGAACCCCACCACGCTCCGAGGGAGTGTGTTCCACTGCCAAACAGCTCTTACTGTCAAAAAGTTCCTCCTAATGTTGAGGTGGAATCTCTGTTCCTGGAGCTTGCATCCATTGCTCCGTGTTCCAGTCTCTGGAGCAGCAGAAAACAAGCCTGCTCCATCCTCAACATGACACCCCTTCAAATACTTAAACAGGGCTATCATATCGCCTCTTAACCGTCTTTTTAACAGGCTAAACATACCCAGCTCCCTAAGGTCCCGTCTACATGATTTAAATAATACGTACGGCATGCGGAAGTTCGTGCTTCGGTACAAACGGCCATTCAGATGCACACGAATGCAAAAGAGGGGGGGCAGTTTTCCACCCTGAAATATGCATACACCGCGTTTGGGAGGGAAAGCGGATCGTGAAGAGGAATCCATACGCCGTTCGGATGGCTGACGGGTCTGTATGGTCCGTTCGCACACATATGAACAGGCAGGGTAATCTGATTGGCTGGCCGAGTAGAGGGGGCGTGGCTAGCACAGAGGGGAATTGGGAGCGGCCACCATGTTGGTTTCCTGGCTAACGAGCGTCCGGTAAGTCCGTGAATTTATATGTTTATTTATTTTTATTTTATATTGTAAATACGGAAAACCGACTGTCCGCAAACCAGGAACCTTTTTTTTTAAAAAAAAAAAGCAGCAGGAGATTTAAAACTGCCACTTCGCTTGCTCGCTCCAGCCAGCTTCGGGAAGAGGGAGTCATACGGAGTTTAGGGGGGTTAAAAATCGTATAGCCGGTTCGTATGCATACGAATGACAGGCTGTTCGTATTTTTTGCCCCCCCATACAGATTTTTTTATGATCGTATAGCCGCACCCTCAGTCTCTCCTCATAAGGCATCATTTCCAGACCTTTCACCATTTTAGTCGCCCTTCTTTGGACACGCTTCAATTTGTCCATATCCTTTTTGAATTGTGGTGCCCAGAACTGGACACAGTATTCTAGGTGAGGCCTGACCAAGGCAGAATAGAGCGGCACTATTACTTCCCTTGATCTGGACACTATACTTCTATTAATGCCAAAATCACATTGGCCTTTTTAGCTGCCGCATCACCTGTTGACTCATGTTCAACTTGTGGTCTACTAGGACTCCTAGATCCCTTTCGCATGTACTGTAGTCTCAATTCAGCCAGGTCTCCCCCATCCTGTATCTATGCATTTCATTTTTTCGCCCTAAGTGCAGTACCTTACATTTCGCTATATTGAATTGCATTTTGTTAGCTTTGGACCAGCTCTCCAGTCTATCCAGGTCATTTTGAATTTTGATCCTGTACTCTAAGGTATTAGCTACTCCTCCTAATTTGGTGTCATCTGCAAATTTGATAAGTATGCCCCTAATTCCCTCATCTAAGTCATTGATAAAGATGTTGAATAGCACTGGGCCCAGGACAGAACCCTGTGGCACCCCACTGGTCACATCTTTCCAAGACAAAGAGGAGCCACTGCTGAGCACCCTTTGGGTTCGGCCAGTCAACCAATTACAAATCCATTGAACAGTTAACTTGTCTAGCCCACATTTTACAAGCTTGTTTGCAAGACTGTCATGGGGAACCTTGTCAAAGGACTTACTGAAATCAAGGTATATGATATCCACAGCGTTCCCTTCATCTACCAAGCTGGTAATTTTATCAAAAAAAGAGATCAGATTAGTCTGGCATGTCTTGTTTCTCTGAAACCCATGTTGACTTTTTGTGATTATGGCATTGCCTTCTAAATGTTCACGGACTCTCTGTTTCATGATCTGCTCTAGAATCTTCCCTGGTATTGATGTCAGACTAACTGGACGATAATTGTTGGGATCCTCCTTTTCCCCCTGTTTGAAGATGGGGACAATGTTTGCCCTCCTCCAGTCTGCTGGGACTTCTCCTGTTCTCCAGGAGTTCTCAAAGATTATTGCCAATGGCTCTGAGATTATATTTGCCAGCTCTTTTAATACTCTTGGATGTAGTTCATCTGGTCCTGGAGATTTAAATTCATTTAGTTTAAGAAGGTATTCCTGTACTACCTCTTTGCTTATTCTGTGCTGGATTTCCCCTATTGTGTCCCCCTTTACCTTTTCTGAAAACACTGAGGCAAAGAAGGTGTTGAGTAATTCTGCCTTTTCTCTGTCCCCTGTTAGCATTTTGCCATCTTCTCCGCATAGTGGTCCTACCATTTCCTTCTTTCTCCTTTTGCTGTGGACATACCCCAAAAAACCCTTTTTATTGTTCTTAACCTCTCTAGCAAGCCTGAGCTCATTCTGCACTTTAGCTTTTCTGACTTTACTCCTACACGTGTTCGCTATCTGTTTGAATTCTTCTTTGGTGGTTCCCCCCTTTTTCCATTTGCTATACATGTTCTGTTTATATTATATATATATATATATAAATCCTGTTGGGATGACAGAAAACCTGGTTGGGTACAGAAAAGGTGTTTGCCCCTGAGCTGGGCATGACCAGAACTGCCCCACACACCCTGAGTTCCTTAAGAGGACCCCATTACATTACCAATGCTAGGAAGACACTGGTAATCAATATCCCAAATCTAGAACCCATGCCACTGCCCCCCCACCAAGTTGTGACAATAACATAGACAGCAACATGCCCACAATACTTTGTATACATTACAAGATTAAATAGAGTGTGGGTGGGTGGGATGATCCTCAATGAAGCACTGCAGTTTGCGACTTGTATACCCACCTGACCAGAGTGAAAACTGCAAACAGCTCACTCTGGCCCCACCTACCAGTCAATGAATTGAAATCCAGGTATAAATTCATTGCCTAGTAGTTCCTGCCTCTCCACAGGGCTGCACCAAGCCGCGCAGAACACTGGGAAGAAGAAGTTGACGAATGCCATGCTGGGGGGACCACTGGTGCTCTGCTCTTCCCCAGACCACAATGCTGCCCGATAAGTCAGGCATCCCATGTAAGTTAAGCATGTTGCTTATTTCTGCATCTTTAAAAGTAAGCATTCTTTACCTTATGCATTTAGGTAAGTTAATATTATTTAATGTATGTACTGTATGTTTTTGTTTTAAAAATAACGATAGATTCTATAGTTGGGTAATAGGATTTTTTTAACTACAAGTAAAGCTTTATTAAGGTGCTGACAAAGGCATTTTATTTAAGCTTATGATAATCTTTTATTTTTAATTACTGTCAGTCAGCTTGGGTGTTATCATTTGCTTTTTCTGATAAAGTTTATTTCTAAAACTCTTTATAATCATGGCCATTTCAATTAAACATTGGAAGACAAATTTATGCTACCTGATTGGTTTTGGTTTGGGGGATGAATGTTGCTTATTTTTGCAGACAGATGAAAACAATTTCACTTTATTGGGCATTTGGGAATTAATGGAGATTTGGCTTGTAATGCCACTTCAATATTTTTTTATTTGGTTGTCTCTCTGGCTTTTCTTCACAAACGAAGATTCAGGAAGGACTCATCCCGTGCTTTCTGCAAGCGCGCTGATGACTAAAAAGGCCAATCCAAGATAAACAAGTCCGGTTGCAGAAAGCACAGCAGAAGGTCTCCTTGGGTGATGTTTCCGGGTTGTGATTCTTTCTGCGTTGTCGTTTCTCTTCAAGACTTGTTCGGTGTGAGTTCTCAAAATAAGGCTGCAGCATTGTGGATAGTGTGTCTCCATGCCTCCTGATGTGAGGCCAGGGTGGACCACTGCTGGTGATCAATTTGGCCGAACCTGAGATGTTGTTTCAGGGAGTCTTTGTATCGCTTTTTGGAGTGCCCCTCTTACGCTGACCTGTGGCGAGTTCACCGTAGAGTAGTATTTTTGGGAGGTGATTGTCCTCCATCCTAGAAACATGCCCTGCCCAGCGCAGCTGTATTCTCAATATCATGGCCTCAATGCTGGTGATCCCTGCTTGCTCAAGGACAGCAACATTCGTCACATAGTCAGTCCAGTGTATATTTAGGATTGTGCGTGGACAGCACTGATGAAAGCGTTCGAGGAGTCGTAGGTGGTGGCGATAGGTGACCCATGTTTCAGATCCATAAAGGAGAATAGACATTACAATGGCTCTATACACACTGATTTTTGTGCTTTGCCTCAGGTGTTTATTGCTCCAGACTCTTTTGTGAAGTCTTCCAAATGCACTATATGCCTTTGCTAATCTGTGATCTCTTTGTCAATCTTGGCATCTGAGGAGATGATGCTTCCCAGGTAGGTGAACTGCTGAACGGACTTAAGCACAGATTTGCCGACAGCAATGTGGGGATGGTGGTGTTCGTCCTGTGGTGCAGGCTGGTAAACAACTTCCATTTTCTTCAGGTTGACTTCCAGCCCAAACAGCTCTGCAGCTGTTGCGAAGCAGGATGTTAGGCGCTGCAGAGCTGCTTCTGTGTGGACAACAAGGGCAGCATAATCAGCAAAGAGCAGCTCACGGACTAGATAGTTTAGAGTCTTAGTGTGAGCCCTCAGACGGCTTAAGTTAAACAAGCTACCATCAGTACGGTAACGTATATAGATGCCGTCGTCTTCTTCAAGCTCTGCCATAGCCCTTTGGAGCATCATGCTGAAGAAGATTGTAAATAAAGTTGGAGCAAGAACACAACCTTGTTTCACTCCATTAGTTATTTGAAAAGGCTCTGAGAGAGCATCGCCATATCTGACTTGACCACGCTGGCCCTCGTGTAGCAAGATAATCATTTTAAGGAATTTGGGGGGACATCCTAGTGTTTCCAGGATCTGCCACAGACCTTTTCTACTTACAGTGTCGAAGGCTTTGGTGAGGTCGACAAATGTTACATAGAGTTCTTTGTTCTGCTCCCTACATTTTTCTTGCAGTTGGCTAAGGGCAAATACCATGTCTGTAGTACTCCTATTGGCTCTGAAGCCACATTGGCTTTCACAGAGAAGTTCTTCTGCAATAGCAGGAACTAATCTGCTCAGGAGTATCCTTGCAAGGATTTTTCCAGCAATAGAGAGCAGTGTTATGCCTCGATAGTTTGAGGAATCGGATTTTGCTCCTTTTTTCTTGTACAGGGTGATGATGACTGCATCTCGGAGATCTTATGGCAGTTCCCCTTTTTCCCAGCAATTCACAAGGAATTTGTGGAATTTATTGTGGAGTGCATGACCTCTGTGTTTCCAAACTTCAGGTGGGATTCCATCAATCCCAGCTGCCTTGCTGTTTTTCATCTGCTGTATGGCCTTAAAGGTCTCTTCCAAAGTGGGAGCTATGTCCAATTTATTTTTCATCAGGTTTTGGTTGTACAATTTCTTGATTTGCTACAGATTCTTTACATGTATGCTTAAAATGTTGTAAATTTGGGAACTTTTTTCTGTTGCCTGAAGGTTATCTTTAAATATTGCAAATAGTTAAAATAAAATATTGGTCACATTGTTGTATTTCATTTTTATGGGTGCTTCTCACCCCTCCCAAAAAAGTAATGTTTGAAGTGCCCCTGAAAATGGGTTATTCCATTTCCTGTTTTCAATTTTCCAATTTTCGTGTTCAGTTTTCTGTAGGTGGACAGAATACTAGAAACCTACCATGTTCTGTAACATATCACACTACACTGTTATAGCACTATTATTTTAATTGCTACGGCTGCCTCCAGTACGATCCTGGTATTTACAGTTTGGGGAGGGGGCATTTAATATTCTCAGCCAGAGAGCTCTTAGGTTTCACTAAACTATAAAACCCAGAATTCCACAGGAGGCAGCCACAGCAGTTAAAATGGAACAATAGTGCTATAACGGTGTAGTATGATAAGGCTCTATTTTTTTGTTTACAAATGTGCACAGAAATGCAGAAGATGATACTGTCTGTCCCAAAGCATCATCAGCCTTCCAGTCTCCCTCCTGTCTACTACTCAAAGCTGATTCTTCTGCAGATCAGAGTCAATAACATCTGCCAAGTGTTATTTCACATGCTTCTGGATGGCAAATACACCTTTGCCATCCAACACATATATTCACTGGGAAGACATGGTTCTTTGGAGATGCTTCCTGAAAACCATTTGAAAAGCATTTTCAAATGAAAAGCATTTAGTGGCAAGCATTATATGTGCACCTGGCCCAAGTATGATTTTGAGTCAAAGAGAGAAGTGTTTAAAAATAAGCACGTTGAAAGAAGCACCAGAAGCATTTTCCCCAAAGAAAAGTGTTCTGCAGAGCCATGTAGCTACTCCTATTTAAAGTGCCACTTTTTAATGCTCTTCCCCTTTGCCTGTTTGGCTTCATATATTTCCCTTCCGGTTTGGCAGCAATCTCTCTGCAATGCTTTTTAAAATGTCTTCTTGACACATGCTTCAGCACGTACAGTCCACATCTGCTACTAATTAAAGATCTTTCCTTTTCAAGTTCTGGACTCAGCTGATAAAAGTAAGACTGCAACATGGAGAGGTATTTCTATTCTACACTTTTTTAATAATAAGAGGTAAGCAGATGGGAACCATGCAATTCCTGGCTAGGATATAAACACATTTGTGCAAATCTTCCATTTCTTTTGCCAGAGGAAAAAGAAAATACATTCAGTTGGTGTTCTTTTAACTAAGGTTCAGCCAAGGCACCTGTCCAGGCTTTTTCTGTCCACACAATTTATTAACCTGTCAAATCTTTGTTCCCAGTTGCAACACCACCAAATAAAATCAAATAAAAGTAACATTTAAAAAATGCATAAGGAAGTGTAGCAGAATGTGGAATTTTGTTACAAACACCATTTATTTTAACTTTGTGTAAGTCATACTTTTGTTCTTTTTCTGATAATGAGCTTTGCTTTTAGACACATAAACTGAGCATTTTTGTGGTTTTTTTTTTTTAAATTAATCAATCTGCCAACATACGTTTAAGGGTGTCTTGAGAAGAAGCATCCAAAAAGAAAACCCCAATAGCCCATGTTAAAAAGAAAAAAGTTAACTTCACATCTAAAAGTACAGTTGTCCCTCCGTATCCAAAGATTTGGTATCCAGGGGTTTAAGCATTCACAGCTTGAAAATATTCTTTAAAAAAGAAAAATCCAAAAAGCAAACCTTGATTTTGGCATCTTATATAAGGGACACCATTTTGCTATGCCATTGCATATAATGGGACTTGAGTATTCATAGATTTTGGTATCCAAAGGGGGTCCTGGAACCAAACTCCAGTGAATATGAAGAGACAATTGTACTGTATTCAGCTGAAAGAAATATTTATTAGAAAAGAGATATGTGTTCAAGAGACAGTTGGGTCAACCCTTTGTTATCAAATGGACTCAAATTTCATCCCAGCAGCAATGGAAAAAAAAATCAAATAAAACTTTGTCTATTTATACAATATTGTGTAAAAAGCTGCTATGGGATCCCTCAGTATGGATCAGGACCACTTTAGTGATATGTGTGATGGGTCACATATATGCTGGTGGGATCTGAGTTGACAGAGCCCAACCAACAAAGAAACTTTGGGCTTGTTCTAGTAGATAGCTCAATAAAAAAATTGACCCAGTATTTTAAAAAGGGCAAATTCCACATATCCTCCAAATAATCCTCTGTTATCCCACTTTTTAGCTGCTTTTTAAATGTCCCAGTTTCTCTCCTCCTCCCACATTTCTCTTTTGTCCTGAGCTTACTTCCATTGCTGCAAACTGAGTTCAAAATGCAAAGGTGGAGAGGAGGAGTCTTGCCCTTCCCAGCAGACTCAGGCAAAAGCAAACTGCTTCAATCTCTCCTAGCTTGTCTGTTCTTCCTGATTAATAATGGTTTGCCATCTTGATCACACTTTGTGTTGCTTGGCCATATGCATCCCAGTTTTCATTTGTGAAATGTTGAAGGGTATAAGTCCATAATTTGAAAAGGAAGTGAAAATAATATTGCCAGTATCTTATACAAATATATGGTGCAACCTCACGCTGAATTCCATGCACAGATTTCCAGCTGCAAATGGCATTCACTTCTGCTTTTACGTCAGGGAGGTCTGAATAGAGTGTATCTGTTTTTTTTTTTTTTAAGGCAAAACAAAACTTTCATATAACCTTATGGTGACAGTAAACTCCTCTCCCACTACAGCTACTCCTCTTAGGATAGAAATGCATGTTCTTTAAACACCAGCAAAGCAGTTTTGCTGGTAGTGAATATTTCTTCCTTCCATCCTCCCAATGAGGAGACATGTTTGCAGAGCCTTTTAAAATGAAACTAGCAACATTTAAAACTGCCTTCTTCACATTGGCTAAAAACTTGATAAATGTGTTTTGCATGCCCGCAAGCTATAATCTTTGTCTATATTAGGCATCCAGAGACTGTTTCTTCAGCTAGATCTTCAGCTGGCCTGGCTTTCTCTGGCAAAAGGCAGAGTTTCTAAAGAACATATGTGTAAAGCATTTTCTGTCAGGAACATGTTTTGGCATTCATTCATAGCAAAGAGGCCAAGACATCTTCCTTTGGCTAAAGGATCTCTCTAAAAACCAGGTGACCCCACCCCTTGCTCTGACATTTGGTCCAAATCACCCCACCCCCACCCTGTCTGCCACATCTAAACTTTGGATTACTGTTCCCTTCTCAAATATCTAGCTGCTGACATTGCAGCCTCACTCAATTGCAAAGCTTCTTGCAAGTTTGAAGAGCCCCATTTGCTTCACCATGATTAATAAGCCTTCAAGGAAAATCACTGACCACAGAGTGCTGTTGCTAAATGCTCTGGAGACCTTTCAAACATGCTATTTTCTCTATTCTACTAAGTTGCATGAGCTCCCCTCCCACCTGGGAATCAAACCTTCAGCTGCAATAAAGCTCGGAAAAAGAGAAATGTCCTTTGACTTCAGCAAGAACAGTAGGTAAATCTGAAAAACATCTCCCCCTTTCTAATGGCTTTTCTGAGTCGCACAGCACACTGTGTTGGCTGTGGTCCTTTTCTACACTACTGAAAGGCTTTTCTTCTTTTGCTCTGATCTCCAGAAGCCCTTTCATGACTTAAGGTGGAGAGATCGGGTGGGGGCCAGGTAACAACTGTGCATTCACGATTCTAGAGGTTTCTGAAAGTTTTGAACCTGGGACCTCAGAAGTGTCTCTCTGATGTGACTTCTACCCAGTTCTGATTCAATGAAAAAATGCAAGTAAGAACAGGCAGAATGGGCCAACAATGGCACCCCTAATAGGGCAAAGCAGGTCAGGTAATCTTCTTGTATAAAAAGCTTTGGTCAGAATCCTGTATCCGTTTATGCTTAATTCTGTACAGGCTTCCCCCACCTTTCAATGACTTGCTTTCTGATGGCTCACTCTTTCGACGCTTGCAAATTACAGGTCAACCCCCCATATCCACGGATTCAGTATCCATGGTTTCTCCTATCCATATCTGAAAAAAATACGTTCTCTCTAGGAATTTCTAGGGCCTCCAATGTGATTCTAGGGTCAACTTCATCTCATTGTAAATAATAGGGTTTCCTATTATCCACAGTTTCAGGTATCCACAGGGGGTCTTGGAACATATCCCCTGCATATATGGTTGTTGACCTGTACAGACAAGTTCCATTAATTCAACAAGCGGTCCGCTTTTTTGTCAGTTCTTCTTGCCTCCAAAGGTTGCTTGGGACCGATCACAGGTGCATGGTCTCAAATCTCAGCTACAGAAAGAGCAGACCCCCTCCTTGAATTAATGGAATTTGTCTGTGTAATTTGCAAGTGTCAAAAGAGTGGGCTTTCATCAATTCTTCTTATGGAGGCTCACTTTGGACTGCTTGCATGCACACATGCGCTACTTGTAAACCAAGCTGAGGTGGAGGGGAAGACTCATTTGCTCATCTTACCTGCAACCACGCTCCTGTGCACCCCCCTTTCTCCTCCAGCCCTCTGGTGTTTCCTCAGCTAGCTCTAGGCTCTGTGCAATGGAGAAGCCAAGATCAGTGCTGTGCCAGTGGAAGGGATAGAAAGACATGAGAGGGAGAGAAGTGAAGCAGACAGGAAGGAGGGAGCTACAGGAAGGTTGGACAGATGGAAGGCAGAAAAGAGGCTGGGAGAGAGCTACATAGCTCCTTTTGTCTTGCTTTCCCTTCCCTCTGCCTCCCCTTATGCCTCTACCAGCTTCCTCTTCTGAGGGACTTTGTGTAGGCACCAGGAGCCATATGGGGAGCAGGAAAGTCCTGTTTCCCCCTTCACCTCCTTTCATGGTCTCTCTGGGCTTCACATGAAGCTTCCACCAACACTGCAGCAAGAGTAGGGCTTCTCTCTTCCCTCTACCCTGGCGTTCTCTCTTTTGGTCCCCCTTCTCTTCCTCCCTTCTCCATCCATTGCAGTTTCAGGGAGGCAGTAGCTAAGACAGCCATATGTTATTTGTCTGCCACTGGCCATGCTGGCTAGGGGTTTTGGAAGGTGCAGTCCAAATTGTGATTTGTACAAGCAATGACTGCTATGTGGACTTTCACCTAAAATAGTGAACTACTATAGATCTATTTTGATTGGTTCTCCTAACTATGTATGACAGGATTTGTAGCCCAACATATCTGGGTGAGGGGGCAGGCTGGGGAAAGACACCAGATTTGGGGGTGGCTACTTTTGCTGATTCCTTCTTTGGATCTTGATCTGTGCCTGGTTTTGAGTATGACCTATTTCAGGACCACATGGATTAACCTCCTCCTCCTCCTCCTCCTCTGGAACCTGACACAGACTCATGATGTCATCCTAGCTAAATAGAAATTTTAACATGTTTTTCTTTTGAGATAAACTAGAACTACTATGCTGAAAAAATTCTCTGAAATGCCATCTTCCTTGTGGCTAGGAGGAGGACAAACCATACTGATGGATGAGCAGCTTTGCAAAATAACATAGGAATCATGCCTTCTATCTCCTCTTTCTTTTAGCCCTATTTAATGCATGTTCACTGAAATACCTGTACCAATATCCCCAATCTTGGACCCTTGGATAGGTCAAGGGTTTCCTTTTCTATTTCCTTTTCTATCTGAAGGTCATACTTTGTCCATACCAGGTGCACCACTGGATCTGAGTCAGAAAGTAATTTATTTCAAATGGAGCTCTTTGTGATGAATTATTTTCAAATGCACCTTTGGTCTAGACTCTTGTATATGAGTTTAGACATATGTTTTTCAACCTCTTGAAATCAGCTGCTATATTTTACACCACAATTGTATATTGGCTATGTCAAAGTGGATGACTGTATCCTTTGAAAATTATTCTTGTAGCCTCTGCGAACCCATATCACCATGGCAACTGGTCACATTTGTATCTGCTTGTTGTTAACTGCTGTCAAGTTGACTTTGACTTATGGTGACTCTATGAGAGACCTTCAAACCATGCTGTTATCATCAGCCCTGCTCAAGTCTTGCAAACTCATGGCCATGGCTTCCTTGATTGACCCTATCCACCTGTAATGAAGTCTTCCTCTTTTCCTACTGCCTTCTACCTTGCCAAGCATTAATGTCTTTTTAATGAGTCATGTCTTCTCACGACACAGCCAAAGTACAACAGTCTCAGTTTAGTCATCTTGGCTTCTAGGTAGAGTTCAGGCTTGATTTGGTCTAGGACCCATTTATTTGTCTTTTTGGCAGTCTGCGGTATCTATAGAACTCTTCTACAGCACATTTCAAGCGAGTTGATTTTCTTCATATTAGCTTTCACAACAATACATAGAAATTGGAAATACAATGGTATGGACAAGTTTGACTTTGGTATTCAATTATACATCTTTGCTCTTGTAGATCTTGTCCAGTTCCTTCATAGCTGCTCTTCCAAGTCCTAGTCTTCTGATTTCTTGGCTGCAATCTCCATTCTGATTAATGACTGTCCCATGGTGTAAACAGGATTTGTGTGGGGGCAGACGCTTTTAGCCATTTCCCTTTCTCCTCCTAAACAGTGCAGGAAGAAGGGGCAAGTGAATGAAGGACCAAAATAAAAGGGTGAGGGAAGCTTTAATACTGAGCTCCCAAGAACCTTAGTTCAACCTTGTGGCCCTGTTCACATGCCACAATAAGTCAGTATTCCATGGAACTCTGGGCTTACTGGTATTGACGGAAAGCATGCAGCCATTATGATTGTCAAAGGCAGCTATTTATTCTAGTCTAAGATGGAACACTGTGACCAGACATCACTTGAGGACATGTTGAACCCCTAGGTTATCCTATTCTGGCTTCAAGAAAAATGTCACTATGTTCTCAGTTTCCATAGCAACATTACACATTGCCTCACTTCTTGGCTCCAATGAAAGAGATTCTTCAAGTGCTCCAGTTGTGTCTACATCTTCTAGAACGTTGCCTTTCCTACTTTATGCTGGGGGAAAACATTCAGCAAGTAGTCATGTCCATGTGACCAAATTACAGAATGTGGACCTAGAGTGGAGCACCAAAATGCTCGTCTATTTATTGCACTCTGTATTTGGCACAGCTGAGTGCAGGAAAATCTGCTAGCCTTCCACACTCAACAAAGGCCACAGAGATGCCAGTAGCAGCATGAGTCTTCACATTTCCCTTTGTAACTGTATGCGTGTGTGGAAGGAGGTATTATTCTTGGTAGTGAGGGAAAATGAGGGAGGATAGGAAAGACTAGAAGTATTTTTAGCAGTAAAATCAGTGATATGGGGGTGGGTGGGGAGAGACTGGATGCTCATAGTGGTTGTCCATAAAAAGCATTCTCAAAGTGAAAACTGGAGAGGGTTCCTGTACCATTAATGGCTGTGTACAAGAGGAAATTTCAGCAGATGTTGCTTGTTACCTGAGGCGAAGCACAAAAATCAGTGTGTATAGAGCCATTGTACTGTCTATTCTCCTTTACGGGTCTGAAACATGGGGCACCTATCGCCAACACTTACAACTCCTCGAACGCTTTCATCAGCGCTGTCTATGCACAATCCTAAATATACACTGGACTGACTATGTGACGAATGTTGCTGTCCTTGAGCAAGCAGGGATTACCAGCATTGAGGCCATGATATTGAGAACACAGCTGCACTGGGCAGGGCACGTTTCTAGGATGGAGGACCATCACCTCCCAAAAATATTACTCTACAGTGAACTCGCCACGGGTCAGCATAAGAGGGGCACTCCAAAAAAAGCGATACAAAGACTCCCTGAAGCAACATCTCAGGCTCCGTCAAATTGATCACTGACAATGGTCCGCCCTGGCCTCACATTGAGAGGCATGGAGATGCACTATCCACAATGCTGCAGCCTTATTTGAGAACTCACGCTGAACAAGCCTTGAAGAGAAACGACAACGCAGAAATAATCACAACCCAGAAACATCACCCAAGGAGACCTTCTGCTGTGCTTTTTGCAACCGGTCTTGTTTATCTCGGATTGGCCTTTTTAGTCATCAGCGCGGTTGCAGAAAGTGTGGGATGAGTCCTTCCTGAATCTTCGTTTGCGAAGAAAAAGCCAGAGACAAGAGGAAATTTCAGCAGATGTTGCTTGTTACCTGGTTGTAATACCTGCTGAAATTCCCTCTTCCATGCAACCATTAAAAGTACAGGAGCCACTTCTGGTTTTCACATTGGCAACCCTACAATGCTGTAGACTGTAAGTTCTTTGAGCAGGGGCTGCCTCTTGTACTTCATAAAACACCATTCACATATTTGTAATATACAGTTGATTCACTTAAGACAGCATACTACCAGTGCTGCAAACCGGTATTGGTCAAGTCCTCATCCAGGCATGTCTCTCAACTGCCAACAGCATTGTCTTTGCTGCCACTAGGCTTCTCTAACTGCAGGTATAAGAAAACAGGAACATAGAAGTTGCCTAGCAACCTCTTCTCATTCTTTCTCTCTTTACATCCTCAGTTAATTATTTGGGACCCATCCTAAGCCTCTCAGGCTAGCAGAATAACAGCAACAAATCTAATTACCAAGTGCCACACATCAGTTTTATCATGTTGCTCCATTTTATATTCTGACCCTTTACTCAAACATCTCTGTCATTTATGATGTAGCTCAAGAGGAAAAAAATAATTATGGGTATTCTGAGTGGAGCAATTTAAAGATCCTCAGTTATATTTAAAAAAATAAAGAAATGTTAGACATGACATGCCTGCTGGCTTTATTTTTGTGCTTTTAGACAACAAATAGTGAAATTAAGGATGTGTACGTACAGCAGGAGAGGTGAATGAAAAGCCCTCATCACTTCTTTAATTATGGAAGGGAGGCATTTGAGCTAGTAAATGAATTAATTCAGGCAGCAGGTTGGAGCTACAATTATCTGTCTTGTATTCAGCATAATGGAAAGCTCAGTTTTATCAGCCAGGGGAGCTATTGTGTTAGCATGTTTTCCAGAAATAAAGCAAACCAACATTAGAACAAAAAAATAAAAATAAAAAATATAAACAAAAACCCAAACAGGTTTTTTTTAAAGTCACCATGCTGAAATCACTTCTGCACAAGACATAAAAAGATCCATCTAAAATATTTCAGATTACAGGTTTGGCAGGTTATAACAGATGGGTACAGTAACAGTCCTAATAACAGCTCTTACGGTATATAGTGCATTTGAGTGTTCCCAGTAAGTTTATGAGTGAAACAAGATTCAAAAGAAGGAAATTTCTATTTGTAGTCCAGTTGGTTGGTTAAGGAATTTTATTTTGAAAATAAAGTTGAAATTACAGGAAACACAAAAGAATGGACACCACATACAATACCATATGCAAAAAAGGCTGGTTAGCTATTGTATAATATACTGAGCACAGCATTGCTAATTAAAAGGAATAGGGAAAAGAAGACATTGATTAGAATTCACAACAGATCATGGGTGGACCTGACATTTAGCCATATTCAGACATGATGCAAATGTTGTTCTACAGACAAGGTTGTTTCATTCTGCCTCTCTATAGAAATCAAGTTCAAATGGAAGCTTGCTTAAAACTGCTTACTGCAACATGTGGATACAACTTTTCCTGTTTTTTTTTTTTTTAAACTGCCACTTGAAAGTAACTGAGTTGTGCAGTTGCTTAGTGATATTTGGTGAACATGTTTAGGGGGGACTGTTCAGTAATCAAGTCTCATTTTGGAACTAGACAGCAAAAATAATTTCCTTTATTATAGCACTTGTGGGTTTAGTCATTACTTCTTCCAGGCACCTAGAAACTTGATTCCTTTATTCCTTCCCTCTTTCCTTCCTTATACTTTTTCCTACCAAAGTGTGCATGGAGCTCTCTCTTTCCCCCCACCCCCCAAGTTACAATTTCTTAGGCACACCATCCACCAAGTGATCAATCTTGGCTAGCTGTAGGCTTCTGAGGCTTAGACAAAACACTTCAGGATTTCCCAGAGCCACACAGAAATAACTTAGAAGCTGTTAGGAGTTCTGGCTGGTGAAAGTTCAACAGCTAAGGCAAGAGAAAAGCTACAGAATTTCTAGATCTTGATTGCTACATCTTGATTTCTGTAATGCACTCTACATGGGGCTACCCTCGTGCTTGGCCCGGAAACTCCAACTAGTACAGAATATGGCAGCCAGACTGGTCTCGGGTACATCTAGAAGAGACCATATAACACCGATCTTAAGATCACTTAACTGGCTGCCCATTAGTTTCTGGGCCCAATACAAGGTGTTGGTTATCACCTTTAAAGACCTAAATGGCTTAGATCCAACCTATCTTCGGGACCACCTCCTTCCATATAATACTCCCCGTGCACTCCGGTCCTCTGGGAGGAATCTGCTGCAACCTTTAAAAACTAGGCTCTCGTCGAGCTCCCAGAGGACCTTTTTGGCTATTGCTCCCAGATTATGGAATGGCCTGCTGGATGAGATCCGTCACATTACCACCTTAAATAGCTTTAAAAAAAAAACTCTTAAGATGGATCTCTTCCAGCAGGCCTTTCCTGAATAGATACCTGGCCATCAGAGAGAGAAAATCTTAGTCCGATCCCATCCAGCTTTTTATTGTGTTGTTTTTAGTATTTTTAGTAATTATTAAGTATGTTTTAAATGTTTAATTATTTAATTGTATTTTAAGGGGTGGGTGGGATGGAGGGGTTTGTATGTATATTTTAATACTGTAAGCCACCCCAGTTGCATTTTGTAGAGGGGCAGGAGACAAATAAATTTTATTATTATTATTATTATTCCCATCAGCTTAACAAATTAAGCCAACAGTCTTCTTCACTATTACCAGAGGTGGCAAAATTTTGTTTTTTGGACTACAACTCCACAAATTCCCCAACCACCAAGTCAGCTTTTCCTGATATACATATATTGTATACAACCTTATATAATTACACAATTTTGGTATGCAACTTTCCCACATATACAGTTTTCTCTTCATATTCGCTGGGGTTTGGTTCCAGCACCCCCCGTGGATACAAAAATCCATTATATGCAATGTCCCATTATATGCAGTGGCTTAGCAAAATGGTGTCCCTTATACAAGATGGCAAAATCAAGGTTTGCTTTTTGGATTATAATTTTTTAAGAATATTTTCAAGCCGTGAATACTTAAATCCGTGGATACCAAATCCGTGGATACAGAGGGATAACTGTATTCATTTTTTTCTCTGCAGGTTTTGACCTGAAGATTATGCATTAAAAAATCCAAAGAAGTGAACACTCAGAAGGACAACTGGGATCCAATCCATGTATTGGTCTAGGAAGCATGGGTTAAGCTGGTTTGCATTAAAATTCAGATGAAATAAAATTCTGTTCCATCTCTAAGCATAGCTAAGACTCACTGATGACCTCTACTTGTCTTTCAAATCCTCTGTTAAAGCCGCTGAAACCCATGGTCATTATTAGAGTTGGGAAAATTACTTTTTAAAAGGCATTTATTTTCTTTATTCACTACTGGTCTGAAAAGTAGTTGATGTTTGTCATTACTATGTTTAAAAGTTGGTTCTGCTATTCATTGTGTTCCTGGTTACTTTTTACCTATTGGTACTTTTAAAAACCCTTAAGAGAATGGTGTAAAATGCGAATACCATTAAAGATACTCTGAGGAACCAACATTAGAAATTAGAAAGTGTTGCCTTTTCTAATTAAGTATTTTTTTTTGTTCCCACTTGCTATATTACTTTGGAAATATGCCACTATACCCTCCTTATCCCCCAAAGTACTTCAAACAGGTAACTATTTTAGTTGTTAGTCATCCCTTTTAAGATCTGGCCATTACCACAGATTACGGTAGCAAGTTTCATTGGTTAACAATTTCCCTACTTCTCTTGAATCAACTGCCAAATAACTTCACATAGTGGCCTCATGCTCTAAGTGTTATAGCAGAGCACAAACAAATTGTTTTCTTTACAATTTCTCAATAATAAATCTAATTCTCAAGTTTCTGCTCAGCTTCCAGAACTAGGCTACAATGCCTTCACACAAGCAGAATTGCAAATATGCACCTCTGCAAACTTGCAGACATGAAGCTCTTAACTGTATCTGTCCAGATATAATGAAAGGTTTCCTGGGAATGACCTCCAGAAAGGCCTTTTGAAACAGCTGAATCAATTGTAGAATTTTCTTTATTGGTTAAGCCCACAAAATGCTCAGCTAATCATATGTAGTTCTCAGTGAGTATTACTGAATCAATCTGGTATACACGAAAAGAGACCAAGGTTTATATTTTTAAAAAGCTAAAACCTGGAGCCTAAGATGGAAAAAGGTAATTTTTCCAGAGAATATTGGATTATATTTCTTAGTTAGATATCTTACGACAGAATCTAAAAGATTTTTTCTCCCCAAGTGGCACAAGGAATATACATACACGTGAGGCTACCCTTCTGAAGAAGCAGTGTTTTCATTTTATTTTTCTTTTGCATTCTAACACTTTTTAAACCACACTACTTGGCTAACAGTTTTTTTTTAAGGGGGTCACTCTTAAAGAAGAGTTGTTCTTTAACCCCCCCCCAGCAATAGTTATTCTTTAGCATGGTCTCCATCGACACCACAGAAGTAAATAAGCTGACATTCAGACTTCACTTCCTGTTATGGAAAGTGGTTTCACCATGGAATTAAAAGGGAAGAGAAATTCATCCATGTATTGCACAAAAATGGTATCCTACATCATGTGGCTACCAACCCGAAACAATATCTTCTCCTAAGGTCATTTTCCTTTTTATTTCCTTTTTAAATACAACATGCCATTTCTTTCAAATGTAGAAAGTTAACTGCAACAGAACCACCATCAAAATCTCTTTCTCCTTCCCGTAGCAAGAGTATCTTCATAGTTTTGTTTGCCAGACGTGATAAATAAAACTTGTCCACAGTGACAGAATTACACAATGTTTTGCACAGCTCCACCATGTTATATATCAAAGAAGCAGCTAGAGGTAATTTATATACTGTATAGAAACAGAAGGCATGCAGCATCTTTGTTTGTTGGTTCCTGATTACCATAACTAAACTTTAGCTCCAATATTTCACTGGCTATTTGAGAGTAACAGATTAGTTTGTTTATATTTATTTGTTAATAGAATGAAATTACAAAATGGGACTTGCAAATTGGCTTAGACAGTTTTAGGCAACAGCATCGTGACCCATGAGCCTCTAGTCAGCATTCTTTCTGTGGATGTTTTTCGCTGCAAGTTGCACTGTTTACATACTTCATGTTCTGCTACATAGTGTTCTATGTGCATGTATTATAAACAAATCATTTTCTCTATTGAACATCCTATTCCTTTCATAGTTTCACTTCTTAAAGGAGGGCAAAAAAGCACCAACACCTGAGGAAAATACTACCCGTTCCTTAAAATATATCTAGAAGTTCTTGTGACTTTCCCCCCAACACTCACTGACTTAACTCTCAGATGTTAAAACAGTTTAATCTTCAGAGCACAATTTAAAACAGAGCATCGTCATTGCCATCGTCATGTCCTCCACAGAGGCTGTCTTGACTCAAAATTCCAGTATAAATCTTTCTCCCATTTAAAGATGATGAGTCTTTTATTCCAGAACTCATGCACTCCAGGATATCATAGAAATTTTAGGGCTGGAAGGCTCATTTAGTTCAGAGATTTCCAAATTCAGATAAGCTCAGGATAATTTAGTTTTCTAATCCCTGTTCTGAATGGATCCTGCCTGACTAATCTCATCTTATTTCAAACTGTGGTTTCACAGCCGTGTTTCAAGTATTCAACCATGCCAGTTAAAACTGGTTAAAACAAACCATGGCTAAGGGCTACATATGCAGAAGGCCTCCAGGCTATTGGTACTACCGTATATCAACCAGTTCCCCATCTACTTTTGAGCACCATGAAGCACAGCCATTCCACTGTGTGGGCTGTGAATGAGAACTGATAACAGGCAGTGTACCTTCATACTAGTTTATGGCTTGCCATGGGTGTCAAAGGTCCTGCATTACAAAAAGTGGCTATGCTGAGTATTATTGCATTTGCATAGAATGGCTCCATCAGTGCAGAACTGATTATATGTGATCATAAATGTGCTTTCAGATGCCTTTTAAATTTTTTGCTCCATCCATTTGCGTTCAATTTGGAATTACAATTGCTGGCAAAAGCTGCTTTTTCAAAAAGTCTGAAACCTCTTTAAATAAATTAAACTGGGGAAAATGACAATAGCATACTCAGCTGAAACACTTTTTTAAAAAAAAAATCCAACCAACTAAGCTTTAATAAAGGCCATAACACAACAGAGAGCCTGAAGCTAGACAGAATGTCTGGGCTTAAGGAGTTGTTTATCAAGTGTGAGCTTGACTCATCAGGTCTATGTATAGATTTTATTTTTTATTTTTTGGAAGCTTTGATAACACATAACAGTCTAGGATATTGCCCATAACAAAAGCAGTTAGAACATTTAAATAAGGCAGGGTTCTCAACCCACGTAAATGATTTTTCATGGTTTCATTGTGTGACTTCTTGAAGGGGGCATATTTCACATTTACCGGTAACTTTATTTAAGGCTAGGATTCTGGCTTTGTGGGAGAAGGGAGTAGGTAAATCCGTTGGATATGTAGTTAAAATGTCTGAAAATGACTTCTGTTGCTTGGAGACTTGCTGTTGGTCCAAATCCAAATCTTTGGAACTGAGCTACACAAACCAATAGTCTGACTCACTACAACACAGTTTGGGTATCCTGCAACCATATATGCATGTCAAGATCAGTTCACAACTGGATGAAACTTACTCAGCATGGGAAGAACAGCTCTAGCATCACAAAGGGAGTAAGTGAATATAGATAGACCAGCCTTTCTCAACCTTTTTGCCTTTATAGAACCCCAGAAATACTTTTCAGGTCTCAGGGAACCTGTATGACAATTATTATATCTACAGCTTTAAAAAATAAAACCCTACATCTCCCTCCAAATCACAGGGTGCATCCAGGCCAATTGAAAAGTCCCAGATTTTGTTCCTGTTCTTTCCGATTGTATACTGGGTTAAAATAAACCAACTGGGAGAGCTGGTATATAAAGTCCCTGATCATACCGGGAAGTGACAGAAAATATTCTGGGATAAACAAAATGTGTATGGGTCTCCAAAATAGAACAGGAAAGAATAGGAACCAAATCTGGTACTTTCTGGTCTTTTTAATCAGTGATTGGGAAGGAGATGTAGGATGGTTTTTTTTTTTTTAATCAGTCTGGTTGTGCCCACAATCTCTCAGGGAATCCTAAGCTTCAAGGAACCCTGGTTGAGAAACCCTGATATGGACATTGCCCATCATGGTCACTACTCAGGACGATGCCTTGTGTCTGGGAGGGTGCAGATTTAGGGGGCCCAGTGTGTTCTGACTGGTCCCACTCCTTAGGTCTAGGCCCTAGGAATAGCGGTAGTGGCACATCTGAGCAGAGGTTCAAAAGACAAAGCAGAGTCTCTGTCTTGACAGCACCAGGCCTCCATTCCTGAATTCTATTTGGGAGGAAGAAACACATGCTCAGGACCCTACTGGATTTCCAGGAAGTGTGATGTCACTAGGCCAGCTATTAGGTAGCTGTTGGTGCCCAGCAGTTGCTAGTGCAACACCTTGTTGTGTAGACTAGAGCTCTCAGGAATGACTTAGCTGGACAGTTCCCCTGCTGCTTCAGAAATCCTGGTCCCTAAGCTTCTGAACAATTCACTGGTAAAATAAAAATCTGGGCCACACAGTGGTGGTGACAGTAACAGCACATCAATACATTCAAACTTCTTCTGCTGCTGCTGCTACTGCTAACCACACACACACATACCTATTTTGTCTAGCCACTGAAACAAAGGCACAGTAATTCCTTCTTGAATGAACAAAGAAAACTGTTTATTTCTAGAGGGAAACACCATCGCTAATAGGTTTTATTTTTCACTCTCTTACAGCAACATACCAGGAACAAATCAGCCTCAAAAAATAAACATGAAAACCCTTAACCAGCAGCCTTGCCCACCCATAAAAACCGATCATTACGATTACAACTGATCATCATAATTTAACATCTTATTGAGTAATTTACAATAAAGAATCCAAAATTAGCACAAGGATTGTATATCAGAAATCTGACAATGATCTGACTATATTAGGGTTTTTTGGGGGAGGTAGGTGCTTTTGAAAGCAACAACATCCCATGGACTTGAGTGAAGGAAAACTGCTGTAAACTTATCTGAGCCCGAGTGGTAGAACAAAATATTTATTTTACCTGTGAGATTTATAAATAGATAGGCTCAGGAAAAATATGGCTGGAAGGTATCACCTACTAGGCCAGCTATGAACTGATCTCTAAAGCCCATCAACTTCCACTTCCTATACCTGTTCAGCATTTATAGGCGGAGTTGAAAAATATGGCCCACCAGATTTTTTTTTTTTAGTCTACACCCCCTAGCAGTACTAACCAGTATAAGTATTGTATCTTGCAGAAGTAACTTTTTGGATTATGGCTCTCAGAATCCTTCAGCTAGCATGGGCAGCAGCCATGAACAGGGAACAATGTCTCTGTAGCACCAGGTGAGCTGTTCAGTGGCCATGCTGACTGAGGGCGTGACATTCAAAAAAGTGATTTGGAGTGTGGTAGTCAAAATAAGTGACTTTTCAAAGCTCTGACCAGCATATCCAATGGCACAGACTATGGGAGCTGTAGTCCAAAACTGTGGTAGACCACAGCTGCCTATAAAACAAAGCTGCCCATGCAACATGCCCATGCCATGATCTCTTTCGGCAGGCCTTTCCTAATTAGATCCCGGCCTCAGGAGCTCCTGGCCTCTTTTAGTCTTGCTGGCTATCTATTATTTTTTAATGTGATTTTAGATTAGCTGTTTTTAATTTATACTGGTTTAATATCTTTTTGTGGGGGAGGGTGGGGGTGGGTGGTGTTTAGGGATTTTAATCTGCATTTGTATTTTAATTTTTGTAAGTCGCCCCGATTGTTTTTAACAGAGGGGTGGGGTAATAATAATAATAATAATAATAATAATAATAATAATTATTAACAGCAGTATTTGTGCTTCACACACAGATAGAACAACTGTGCATCTGTTACAGTCAAGAAGGCATTTTTATACTTGAACAACTCTGGGTATAGTGCTGTTTTGCTCTAGTCTCAGCAGGTTTTAGGACATGGTTTGGCACACTCTGAGGCCAGGAAGGCTGTACTGTGTCATTTTAGCGTCCTACAGAACTCTGGCAGGCCACACTGTGTCACCACAGGTATCATTTTGGGTCACTCCCAGTTAGGGTTGCAAGTGAAAAACAGGACAGGGCTCCTGTGGTTTTATTGGCTGTGCAAAATAGGGAATTTCAGCAGGTTGAGCTCACATGATAAACAACACATGCTGAAATTCCCTCTTCTACATAGCTATTAAAGTACAGAAGGCCCATCTTTTTTTTTTCCACCTGGGGCCCTTTCACACAACACAATTATAGCACTATGATTCCTTTTTAACAGCCACAGTTCCATCCTACAGAATCCTGTGATTTGCAGTCTAGGGAGAGGTACTTAGAATTTTCTGCCAGATAGTTCTAGTGCCTCACCAAACTACAAACCTCAGAATTCCACAGGGAGTAGCCATGGCAGTTAAAGCTGAATCATAGTGCCATAACTGTGCAGTGTGAAAGTACCCCCACAATCCACTCCCAATCACATCCTGGAGCTTTTTTCTTTCTTTCATTTTGCTGTTTTGGGGTGGATCCTGTTTGAAAACTACAAGCAATTGATGTCTTTCTTTTGGCCAAAATGCATTTTCCAGCCGTGGTGGTGGTGGTGTGTGTGTGTGTGTGTGCTGGGCATTCAGCTGGGTTGGTGGGGTCCCCATGGCCCCATTGCTCCCCTCTAAGTGTTGCATGTGGTCTGTGAAGTGGATGCTTCCCATTTCTATTTTGAAACTACTGTATGGTGCTTTACAAACAAGGGCTGGTGTAGAGTGTTGATGAAGTCAACAAATGAGCAACTGCAGTTTAAAAAGCTAGTCTTTTAATTCCTCCAGTACTGTCACAGCTAATGCGTAGGTGTTAAATGCTAAGTACTTAGTGCCAATGTCACTGTTTCTTCTACATGTTGACATTTCCAAACAGCTTCATTAGAAATCAAAAGATCTGAGTTGGCTCAGAACCTTCTTAACATAGTCCTATTCCCCTTCTGTCAGCCAATTCAAGTGTCAGCCAGTATCAAACTGCTGAACTGACCAGTCCCAGTATAAATACCAAAGATGTACTCTTACCTGTCAACAGACCAAGTACTTTCCTCCCGCTGTATTTCAGCCTGGTCTTTACCCCTGAAACTGAGTTGCTGACAACTCTCTCTCTAGCTTTTCTTCGCAAACGAAGATTCAGGAAGGACTCATCCCGTGATTTCTGCAAGCGCGCTAATGACTAAAAAGGCCAATCCGAGATAAACAAGTCCGGTTGCAGAAAGCACAGCAGAAGGTCTCTTTGGGTGATGTTTCCGGGTTGTGATTCTTTCTGCGTTGTCGTTTCTCTTCCAGACTTGTTCGTTGTGAGTTCTCAAATAAGGCTGCAGCATTGTGGATAGTGCATCTCCAAGCCTCCTGATGTGAGGCCAGGGCAGACCATTGTTGGTAATCAATTTGGCCGCCTGAGATGTTGTTTCAGGGAGTCCTTGTATTGCTTTTTTGGAGCGCCCATCTTATGCTGACCCATGGCGAGTTCACTGTAGAGTACTATTTTTGGGAGGCAATGGTCCTCCATCCTTGAAACGTGCCCTGCCCAGTGCAGCTGTGTTCTCAATATCATGGTCTCAATGCTGGTGATCCCTGCTTGCTCAAGGACAGCAGCATTTGTCACATAGTCAGTCCAGTGTATATTTAGGATTGTGCATATACAGCACTGATGAAAGCATTCGAGGAGTTGTAAATGTTAATAATAATAATAATAATAATAATAATTTTTACCCCGCCCCTCTGTTAAAAATAATTGGGGTGGCTTACAAAAATTAAAATACAAATTCAGATTAAAATCCCTAAACACCACCCATACCCACCCTCCCCCATAAAAAGATATTAAACCAGTATAAATTAAAAACAACTAATCTAGAATCACATTAAAAAATAATAGATATCCAGCAGACTAAAAGAGGCCAGGAGCTCCTGAGGCCGGGATCTAATTAGGAAAGTCTTGCTGAAAGAGATCCGTCTTTAGTGCTTTTTTGAAGCTACTTAAGCTCGGCATCTGACGGATCTCGTTCGGCAGGCCATTCCATAATTTGGGGGCGATTACCGAAAAGGCCCTCTGGGAGGTTGCAGACAGCCTAGATTTTTGTGGCTGAAGCAAATTCCTCCCAGAGGACCGGAGTGCACGGAGAGGATTGTATGGGAGGAGGCAGTTCCGAAGATAAGTGGGACATAGTGTTGGCGATAGGTGACCCATATTTCAGACCTGTAAAGGAGAATAGACAGTTCTCCACAACAGCACAGTTTCCCGGTTGAAAAATGGATTACATCACTCTAGAGCTGTTAAGAGTATTGAAAAGATGTCTATAATAAGAATGGTAATGCATTTAATTTGTCTGCTAAAATGGATTATCAGTGTGGGTTAATAAGGATAATCCAGGTTCTTCTGGGTTTGAACAATGATACCAAAATTGATGGGGATGCAATTAAATCCTTTATATTTTTTTAATGAAGCAAGGAAAGGGATTATCATGGCTCACTGGAGAACCAGAGGGTAGTCATCTGAGCCCTGCTGTCCTAACAACCAGCTGTAATCATAACCAAAAACCTTAAAAAGCAAAAGACTATGGGCTCATATACACGGGCCAGGATACATTGGCTCCTCGCCACCATATCCTGCCTGTGGATCAGGCCTGTTTCTCCCATTACCAGAATGAAACAGGATGGAGTCTAGACCACCACACCAGCCCATCCCTGCAACCACCACCACCACCACCTGCATTCCACTATCTGAAGCCAAGAATTTGGCCTGCAGCATGTGAGCAAGGCCTCTGCATGTGAGCAGTCTAGCTACATGCTGTGGTCCTGCTTCCTTGCTGTGGAAGAGCAAAGGCAGACAGCAGCTGCAGCGATGGGCCACCATGGGGTCTGGGCTCCTGTGGTAATGTGGGGCCTGATCAGCTTTATTTTGGGTGAAGCAATTTTCCCCAAGTATTTTTTTAATGGTTTAATGGGCTTTACCCTGTCTTGGCCCTATCTTTGCCCCAGGGGTCATTAGGACTTCCTGGGGGCAAAACGGGGCAAATGCACTGCGTTGTTAGGACTGCAGGGTTCAGAGATTGAGCCCAGACAGAGTAGATAGCCCATCTAGCCATGCCCTATGTATCACCTAGTTAAGAGAGATTTATACTAGTAGAAACTGCATCAGAGAAATGGCAGGAAAAGGGTTTTGTTTTTTCAAACCATAATTTTCATTCACAGGTCTAAATGTATATCATAGTACAAGGTCCGTCTATTAGATAACACAACTGTGTTTCTTCCTTTCAGACAAATCAGGGAGAACTGATTGTGAATGTTTGAACTTGTCTGAACCTGCATGACAAACATCAACACTCTCAGCTGTTAATCGTCAGTCATCATTTAAAGCAGCTGTGGTGTCTGTTGTGTGATGAAAAAAATGCTAAGTTTAAAAGTTGAGCAAAGTGTCAATTTGAAATTTTTAGTAAAATTGAACAAAACACTAACAGAATCTTTTCAAATGCTTACTGAGGTCTATGGGGAAGATTACATGTCTTGCGTGCATGTGTTTGAGTGGCACAAAAGATTCAGAGAAGGACATGAGAATGTGGAAGATGATGAATGCCCTGGACGACCTTCCACTTCAAGAACTGAAGAAATTGTGAAAAAAATCAGCCAGATTGTTCAAGGACACCGCTGACTTAGTGTCCAAATGACAGCTGAAGCCATGAACATTGACAAAGACACTGCGTGGAAAATTTTGCATGAGGATCTCAATGTGATAAATGTTTGTGCCAAGATGGTTCCTAGGGTTCTCACACCTGAGCAAAAAGAGTGCAGCAAGGAAATTTGCACAGACATTCTGCAGCAACATGAGGCAAACCCAAACCTTTTTCAAAAAATCATCACTTGTGATGAAACCTGGATCTTCCAGTATGATCTTGAGACAAAACGACAGTCAATGCACTGGAAAACACCATCATCGCCAAGAATGAAAAAAAAAAAGCATGTCAAAGCAAGTCCACATTCAAAGCCATGCTCAATTGGGGTTTTTTTTTGACACCAAGGGCGCAACTTTGGCACAATGGGTTCCCAGAAGGCAGAACAGTGAACCAGCATTATTTAAGGAAGTTTGGACAAAGGTGAGAGAAAGAGTCAGAAAAAAAAGGCCAGAACTTTGGGGAAATGGTTTCATTCTTCATCAAGACAATGCGCCTGCTCACACAGCACTTTCTGTGAAGCAGTTTTTGGCTGATAAATGCATTACTACACTTGAACATCCTCCATTCACCAGATTTGGCACTATGTGACTTTTTTCTTTTCCCTAAAGTCAAACTGGTGCTCAAAGGAACAGGTTTTGAGTCAACTGATGCAGTAAAGAAAAGGGTGAATTGTGTTGAAACAGGTAACCGAAACTGATCTGCTCCATTCCTTCGACCAGTGGAAAACAAGATTGCATTGGTGTGTATGAACGAGGAATATATTGAAGGGGACAAGCATTCGAATTGTAATACATATAAAGATGGGTTATTGTAACAGTCTCATTATTTAATAGACTATGTATACTTCATCCTCAAACCATCCCATGAAAGTTTCTGAATTGGCTCATACTTTGACAACTAAGATAATGAATTAACACTGTTGGAAGTTGGTTCAGCAGTACAAAAACAGTCTATTCAGAAAAGTCTTTTAATGTGCTGTACTTTTGTTATTATTGTCATTTTTTATGGGTTTTCACTGTTTTAAACAGTATTTTACATTATTTTAGTATAGTACAGTTGTCCCTTCATATTCGCTGGGGTTTGGTTCCAGGACCCCCCCCCCGTGGATACAAAAATCTGTGAATACTCAAGTCCCATTATATGCAATGGTATAGCAAAATGGTGTCCCTTAAGGAGAGTAGACAGTACAATGGCTCTATACACACTGATTTTTGTGCTTTGCCTCAGATGTTTATTACTCCAGACTCCTTTGTAAAGTCTTCCAAATGCGGTATATGCCTTTGCTAATCTGTGATCAATCTCTTTGTCAATCTTGGCATCTGAGGAGATGATGCTTTTCAGGTAGGTGAACTGCTGAACGGACTTAAGCACAGATTTGCCGACGGCAATGTGAGGATGATGGTGTTCGTCCTGTGGTGCAGGCTGGTAAAGAACTTCAATTTTCTTCAGGTTGACTTCCAGCCCAAACAGCTCTGCAGCTGTTGTGAAGCAGGATGTTAGGCACTGCAGAACTGCTTCTGTGTGGGCAACAAGGGCAGCATCTGCCCCCTTGTTGTGGGAGACAGGCTTGCGTACCCTAATGATGCTTTGAGCTATGCTGGAGGTGGCATAATAGCCACCGGTAGGGTCTCCCATGCCAGAGAGGTCAAAACTGAAGGGTCTGACAAAGAGCCAGCCTTTGTAATGTTTATATATAGAGAGGGGGGGGGAGGGAGAGATAAAGAAGATATATTTGAAGAAATTTCATGGTATTTCACGATTTATGTTCTTTGGGCAAACTCTGGACTTAAACCACCACTTGATCAAACATTTTCCTGGAAAAACACATTTTAACTCTATGGACAACACATCATCCATGAAGCAGAGCAAAGATGATCTACACCCACAGTGGTGACAGTAGTATATATTTAGGCCTACTAAGTTAGATCTGGCAATCTGAGGCAGGGGGAGAGGGAACTGATTGGCACATTTGCATCATATTTGTAAGCTAATGGGACACTGTGTAATTGAAACATTCAATAAAATTACAGTATAAGGAAAAGGAGGGGGAGCAGGAAAGAAAATCCCAGCTTGTTTTCAGGACAGTTAGCACCTTGGAAGATAGGTAGCTACCCTATGCTAAGTTATGTCTTTGCTCTTTCTATATCAGCATTGGCCACATCAGCCTTCCTCAACCCTGTTCGTCTCCAAATGTATTTGACTACAGTCGCTTTTATCATAACCTACCAAGGCTAAGAATAGTGGGAGGTGGAAGGCCAACATATTTAGAGGGCATCTGGTTGGGTGAGGGCTGGTCTCTCACTGGCAGCAGCTTTCTAGGCATCTGGACAGGAGATCTAGCTCTATCTGGAAATGCCACAGATGAATTATGGGATCTGGTATGCAATGCATATACTCTACCACTGAGCATTTTATGGACCCACACCATGTCCTCATAGATTTAACAATTCCATTACTCTTGCAACAAGTGCAAGTCTGCTGGGTGAAAGAACATCTGCCTTGTAAAGACCACAGAGGATGTCAGCATCAGAAACTGTTTTTGTAAAGATACCTTATCCAAATCCTGCTTTATTTTTTTAAAACCACATACTCTTGAAAAATACATCCCTCCACCAAATGATGAATTGCTACTATTACAAGAAGAGCAGGACAACTGAGGTTTTAATTAGATCAGATTTAATTCCAGAAGAAAAGCAAAACAGGATGTATCAATGTACCCAGCGATGTCTTACAGCGGGAAGAGATCATGTTTTGGAAAATGCCTAAATGTATTTGCATATTATTCAATAAACTGGGACTCTTTTCCAAGCTTCCATTTTCTTGCCATTTACCTTCTAAACTGCTAGTTTAGTCTACAAAGTGGATAAATTGATTCAGCCCAGACAAAGAGCCTTATCACACAAGGCCACCAAAGTACAATAGCCATGGGATCCTGCATTCATGCATTCGGCTAGTGCCTCCTGCATGACATTACCACTATTCCGTTGTTGTAGCATGGGAGACCATTTAAAAAATGGGATTTTTAACAAACAGAAAAAATCTGTTAATGACCACCTTTCCCGCAACTATACCATTTGATTTGTAGTGTAAAAGTTAAATTCCACTTTTATGGTAATTTTGGGGGTGTTAATGGGCATGCTATAGCCAGGGAAAACGTGATTGCGGGGGAGGGGGGAGGAAGAGAAGGGGAGGTGGACATTTCAGTGAGAAACTGTAACTTTTTTTATTTACCAAATGACCTCCCCAGTGCTTCTCCAAAGCTGAAACTTTTATCACTACCCCCACCATGCACGCTCATGCGCACACTGTAAGAAAAAGCTAAAACAGACTTGCAGTTTAATAAAATAATGTATTTACTTTTCTTGTCTCTTCCTGGCTGTTTCTGTTTGTTCATACATCCTAATTGCTGCATGGAGGTAGATCAGATGGGTAGCTCAGTAGTAGCTGACTTTCATCTACCATCAATTAGTGAGGTCTGATCTACCCGAACTGGGTGGGGGAGACACATACACACATGGAAATGTAGTGGTGGGGGAGGCCCTTTTAAAGCTAAGACTTCTTATGATTTATATTTCGGGGGGGGGATCTGTGTGTCTCTCTGTGTGTGCAAACTAGGGAAAGGGACAGTATTTGGTGGGCAGTGTCAAATGCTGTGTGTGAAGGTTTTTTGAGCAAATGAGGCTGCAATACCAGGAAGTATCACAAATGTGCAATAAGGAAGAGAGCTGTCCCATTTGCACTGAACCTTTCAAAACTGCGCTATTTACTGGGAGAGGAGGCTAGACTCTGTATTTCCTAGAAGAGCATCTTTTCAACTAAAGGATACCTTGACTGAACAGAGCCTTGAATCTTAGCACTTCTAGTGGCCTAGTACCTACAGCGCTAGTGATATTAATAGGACTCTCTGCAATCTGAATGCTGTATAAAAACTCAGCTATAATGGCAGATGCTGGATGTGTATCTCATTAACTCAAGTAACATTCAAGGGATTTGGAGAGCCAAAGAGACTATTGCGGGAGTGGGGGAGGCTGCTCTTCCCAGAAGGGGCTGTAATCCAGAAACCTCTTAACGTTGAGAGCCTTGTGAAGTGAGAGTTAATTTGCTAACAACAGAATAGAACAGAATTTAGCAGATCCCCTAACTCAAATGAGGGCTTGTGTCTGTCTGATTTCTAAATCAACATGCTCTGGGTTAGGTTTTTTTTTTTTTTTTTTTTTTTAAGCATGGTTGCGTTTGCCAGACAGCTGGAACACCTCTTAACTGCCAAGTCATTGGAGAGGCCCTCTTACATGTAGAACCAAGAAAAGGAGCACAGTGAATTGGTTCCAGTACATTGCACCTAAAGGAACATATTCTGCAGCCTATCTGGTTTGGGGCATTTCAACTATTCTTACATTGTTCATGTATTTTAGGAAGGGATTAGCAGTACTCCTCCAATTGCTGAATACTCTTTGCCAAAAAAAAAAAAAGTGGGGGGGAGGGAAAAGAAAAAGAAAAAAGTTGGGGGCAGGCAGGGAGGAAGAAAGTTGTTTTCTCAACCTTCTTAATTTGCCTGAGCTCAGGCACTGTTGGGAATCTTTGCTACTGTTAGTACAGCTGCGGTTTTTAATGGACACTGAAAAAAGGCAGCATTCAGAAACTCTTTACACCTTCAGTTTCCCTTCTCTCACTGTAAATAATATAACTAAGTTGTTTGCAAGAAAAATTAAGACCTACAATGCTATGCTATACATATGGCTGCGGCTCAGAGCCAAAACACACCATTATCCTGGCACAGAGGTTGGAACATTATTCTTTTTTTTAACTTTAAGTCCCTCCATTATCCAGTACTAATTGCCTTATGAGTAATGAGTTGTAAGCAAACAGTAAATGCCTTAAAAAAAATACAACATAAAAATAGAAAAAAAGACCCCAAATCTTCCCAGACGACCCCCCAAAACAACATTTTAGGGAAATACATATAACCCATATTTGGAAAGATGGTATTACCAGTTGTTATGTTATTTCATAACAAGAAAATAATTGCTCTTGTACTACCCCACGAAGTAATGTTTTATAGGTAATGCCATTACTTTTAATGTATTACTGCTACATACTGACCCTTCTGTCTGTACTCAGTACAGACCCAGAAAAACCATTAAGTACTACTGCAATTTTTTTTCCTGAACACATAGCTTGGCTCTCTGTCATATTTATACAGCATGCAAGGGTCAACCTGAGACATGAATGAGGCCAGAGGCATAGGCAATGAGGCTCCTGGATGGGAAGAGGAACTCTTGTTGGTCCTGTAATGTCATTATCAGGCCTACCTACATTTCACTCCATTGTATTGTCTAGGGTGCTGTTCCATCAGTAGGATGGCCACTTACACATCCCCCAAAAAGAGGCATAAGGGACAGAGACATGCATAACAATTTCCATATATTTATGTATGTGAATGGGGCCTAAATACCCTAATGGCATCAGATCCTGTCTGATCCTGGAAGCTAAACAAAGTCAGCCCTAGTTAGTACTTGGATGGGAGACCGCCAATGAATACTAAGTGCTGTAGGCTATATTTCAAAGGAAGGAACCGGCAAAACCACCTCTGATATTCCTAGCCTAAGAAAAGCCTATGAAATTCATGGAGTTGAATTTCAAGTTGACAGGCAACTTGAAAGTGCACACACACACACAAGTATATGTATAGACACACACTTTGAACTATTAAATTTAAAACATTTAATTTAATAGTTTTTTTAAATTAAAAAAACCATTGTGTATGACAACATAGTGTATCACATGCCTCTTATGTATCGGGTGTCCTTCATTATTATGGGTGATATTTTGTGATGTCAGTTCTAACAGAAATAATAAATAATATTTCTGCACTCAAAATACTAACAAATTTATTATGGCATAAGCTTTCACTGACTAGGGTTCACTTCATCCAATGCACAAAATATTTTTCTAAGTTTGCAAGTACATACATATAGATAGAGAGCATGAAATTGTAAGCAGTGATGGCATTGGTAACTTAATTACCAATGGTAGTGGCAGAAGTTGTCTTCTGCCTAATTGTCTTCACTCCAAAGGTGACAGAAATGAACTTCTTCACCCTGGTCTAATTAACATTACATGTAGATGTATGCAACTCACCTCAAGTAACCACACTTTTTCCAATTGTAACTACACGTATTAGTTTTTATTAATTTCTAATTATAAAATAGTGTACAAGTACTGTGTACTACAATTACAGAAATTAAACTGAATAATTCCTGTTACAATACCTGAAATCAACCTACAATATACTTCTTATGCCCCTTCCTGTCTTCAATAGAAAACTAGCTTCATGGAGGAATGCTTATGCCTCCTGTGCCCACCATTTCTCCACTCCTAAATTATCCCAATAGTTGCCTCTCCTAGGTCCCAAACCCAAAGCTTGGAAAAGTTACTTTTTTGGATGACAACTCTTAGAATCCCTAGCCAGCATGGCCAATGGCCATTCTATACCGTCCAAAATTTTCACAGGTGAAAACCAGGGCATGTGTGGCCATGCAACATCAGAGTGTGATCCAGACAGCAAAAGTTATTAATGAGGAAGAATGCACAAGCCAGGAGGGGCTACAGCAGTTTGCATTTGCCTGAGCCTACTGGGGAGGGCAAGATTCTGCCCTCTCCTCTCCTCCCTGCTAAGTTAACTGAATGAACATTTATTTTGCACTTTGAACTCAGCTTGCAGCAACTGAAATAAGCTGAGGACAAAGAGGAAAAAAGGGAGGAGGAGACAGAAACTGGGACAATTTAAAAGGAGCTGAAAAAGTGGGAGGATATAGGTTTAATCAGAATTAATCAGAGATGATTAGAAGGTATGCCACTCCAGCTAGGGATTCTGGAACTGTAGTCCCAAAACTGTATCCTTTCCAAACTCTGACCAAATTATTTTGACAAGACCCATATACAATATCTGCAACCTCATGAAAAGAATGTACCGAGGGAAAGATGCAGAGTAAGCACTGCAACATTTCATACTCAATTACTATCCCCTCTGAAATCTGTTTTTCCAGAGTGAAGTCTACTTTCCAATATTCAGCTTGGAGGTTTTGTATCTTGCATTTTAAAGTTGTTTACTCCCTTTGTGAGGAAATGTTTGAAATACAGACACCAGACTTATTGATAGCTATGCTGTGTGCTATTAGAAACGTCGATGCCTTTTTTCTTTTTTGCTTTTTCTCTTACCACCTCCCTGGGAGGTTTCAGATGCTGAAAATAAAACTAAGTAACATAATAAAAACAGAGCAGACTAGCCAAATTAGCAACGCAAGCCGGAACAAAACAAGCAATGATTGAACTCCAAATAAAATTAAATCAAATACAACCAAGTGGCACTGGGCCAGGGAAAATGAAAACCTTATGGCTAGAAAGAGCTTGAAAATATATTCCTCCTAAGAATAACCAATGTCTTATACTACAGGAAAGTATTTGGCTCATGCGTATTCAGCGACAGCAGATGTGGACAACCTATTTTCTCCTGGGTGAGAGCCACATTCTCTGAGAGGTAATCTCTTCAGGACTTCATGCTGACATTGGATGGGCCCAGAGCCTCCATTTTCTCACTCTGTTTCCCTTGGAAAGTTATTTTTAAGAAGAATTAATATCATGTATTATTTTATTTTACTTTACTTATTTGTGTACTTCCTTTTCCCCAATATGGGCAGTCAAGGCAGCTTAACTAGACACTGAATTGATGAAACCTACATAAGTGTTGACTTACAAAATTACCATTCATTCAGTAGGTTCACTCCACTTAGGACTAACAACGGGATGTAGTCTTCTCTATATACATATGGATGGCTATATAAAGAGCTTCTCAAGTGAGGAGGGAAATGTGACTAGTCCAGGATCAAATCTAATTGTGTGTGCGGTTGTATACATTCTTTAAATGCAAGAGAAAGCATAATTGCAATTCCCTTCTAGCCTCCTCCATCTGTTGTTCTTGTTATGTAGCTTTGAGTTGACTCCAACTTATGGGGACCCTATTATAGGGTTTTCTTGGGAAGATTTATTCAGAGGAGGTTTTCCATTGCCTTCCTTTGAGGCTGAGAGTGTGTGACGTGCCCAATGTCACACAGTGGGTCTCTGGTCTCCCAGAGTCCTAGTCCAATACTCAAACCACTACACTCACTGGGTCATTAGTTCTCTCTATAGAAGGAAACTTTTTTTAATGTGACTTTTCCCTCCCATACAGCTTGGCACAGGTTTTTCACCTCAGTGAAAAACAGGCATGAACAAAATCTTTCAAAGAGGAAGGAGTTCTACTTTCAGTATCTTACCCTGGGTTGCAAGTTGAACTATAAATCAGAGGGGGGACTCCCTACTTCCACTGCTTGGAAAGCTTATAGTGTGTTTGTGGGGGAAACAATTGTGGAGTCTGGAGAGAGAGGGCACCTTGCCTGAGGCCTTCTCCAGTAAGACTCTGGCTCCAATCAATGCTCTACTTAAAAAAGAGAAAGAAGACAAGTGAACACACGGGGGTGGGGTGGTGGAATAGAGCCATGGAAACAATGGCTGAACGGCCCTGAACAGGTAGGTTGGGGCCTTGAGACTTGAAGGGGGCCTCTTCCTATCAGTGCCTGCCTGGGGATGGAGATCTGCTGGGAGGGGCCTCCTTTGTGTCATACCAGGGGGAGAAATCATCTCTGGAGTAGGGACTTATGTTACATATTTGTAACATGTCCAGAAAAACTAGAACCTGGAAGCAACATTTTACAGGTTCCATTATCTGTAGCATGTTACTGGAGCATGGGGTGGGTGTTAACAACAGCATAATAATGGTCTATTTGCAAGTATTTGAACAACCAGTAACTTTGATCATTTTGAAGTATCAAATACTACTCACTCGTTACTTTTTTATTATTTTTAGGAGGCTGAAATGCTTTTAGGAGGCACTTTGAAGTGATTTCTTTCACCCAAATTTTAGGCCATTTTCTTACCTTTTTAGATGAATCCCACCAAGACCCAGAAAATTAACAAGTGAAGGTTTTTAAACCTTAATAGTAACAACTCACTTTTAGAATCTTAAATCTTAGAATAAATTGTGAGAAAATGTACTTTTTAAAGAAGCAACATTCTGAGGTCTGAGAAAAATTATGCTTAGGAACTGATGACAGATGCGCAGATCCTGTATACTATAGTTTTCATTCAGCCTCTAACTGGAGGAGGAAGGAATGGGTTAGCTAAATCTAGTTCCCCCTAGGAAGCTTCTGATTTAATTCTTTCAAAGCATTGCTATCAAATCTTTCCCCAAAGCATCTCATAATATATTAAAATCAGAAAGAGAGTCAACCATAAAAACCACATCAAGCAAGAAGAAAATCATTTCCAAGTATCCAGCCTACAATTCTCTCAAAGCAGACAAAACAGACAAATGAGGATAAAAATAATAACCTGCATGTATTAATACCTTAAAAGCTTTAAACAGTCACTTAATGGCCAAGAGGGAGGTACTCAGCCACCATATCTGAAACGTCATTTCACAACCCTAGAGCAACCTGTAAAAAATCTCTGCTCCTTGCTGCAGATGACTTAAAATTCACACTGTTAAGGAAATTCAAATCATTGCCCCTTAATAATGATCCCAACAGACAGGCAAGGTCATATAGGGAAAGATGTCTTCTGAAACACAATACACACTCAACCAAGGTGGCTCAAAAAACTGCCATGTTTATGAGCCTTTCGGTATTCATCTAAATTGGACTTTTCTGGACAGAGATAAAGTATGAGCATCAGGAACAGTTATAAAGACTGCAATGACCAACCATCTCCTGTTAAGTACTTAATCAGACAGAACTTAATGTCAGTGCCTCAAAAGCATTTCTTTGTAATACTCACCCGAGATTGTTGGGAAAGAATCAGTTGCTGACACCACTGCCAATGTAAACAGCAACAGTCGAAGATCCATACCTCTGGATTCTGCAACTATTTAAAAAAACAGACAGAGAGACAGTAATATCAATCTCATTATCATAAATGCTCTTAAGAAGTAAATGCTCTTTCACTTGTCTGCTAGTTTCCTGAATGGTGCTAAGCCAAAGATTTATGAAGGAAGCAGATTATACTAAATGTTATTGCCTTGTAAAGTTTTACTGTATAATATACACTGGAAGAGATAGTAAATCCTACTCTTGGAGGCTGCTGACCCATGAATTATTGAAGACAAAGAAGGCCTTCAAGGATATATATCGGTTTTATAACAGTATAACCGTCAGCAGTTATAAAAACAAAATCCTGAGAATGGTAGTTTGCTGAGGGTGTTCAGAATTCTGTGTTAGACACCCTATCAGAAACGGAGTGAGAAGTTTTCATGAAACAACAGTGGAAAGTGTCACTCCTACCCCTGGCCTGTTAGCAGTTCTTGATATTCAAAAGGGCCAGAAATGGCTGCTCTGTATTTTAAGGGATGGCATGTGGGCCCACCAGACCTGAAGCCTCCTTGTTCCCATGACACCCCACCCCAAAAAAGAGCAAAAGGTTCACAAGCCTTGGATCTGGTGTATTTAATTTCATAATAATGCAATCATTGCAATGGAAGATTTCAAGGGGGTGGGGAGGGAAAAAGCTGAGACAAAATTCTTGCAATGCTCCCTTTTGCCCTGGCCACCAGTGGCTGCGTGGCAGATCTCCAGTGGCAAGGAAGGTGGGGTTGGTTTCCTCATGTAGTATAAACATCCCAAAAATACTACTCTACGGTGAACTCGCCACTGGTCAGCGTAAGAGGGGCGCTCCAAAAAAGCAATACAAAGACTCCCTGAAACAACATCTCAGGCTCGGCCAAATTGATCACCAACAGTGGTCCGCCCTGGCCTCACATCGGGAGGCATGGAGACGCACTATCCACAATGCTGCAGCCTTATTTGAGAACTCACGCCAAACAAATCTTGAAGAGAAATGACAACGCAGAAAGAATCACAACCCAAAAACATCACCCAAGGAGACCTTCTGCTGTGCTTTTTGCAACTGGACTTGTTTACCTCGGATTGGCCTTTTTAGTCATCAGCGCGCTTGCAGAAAGCGCGGGATGAGTCCTTCCTGAATCTTCGTTTGCGAAGAAAAGCCAGAGAGAGAGAGAGAGAGAGAGAGAGATAAACACATCCTTCCTTCTTCATTTATTACATACTAAGCTACAGTCAACAGAAAAACTAATACTTTCATACCATCCAACTGTCCCAATTTTGCAGGGACAGTCCCAATTAATCCTCTGTTTTCCCAGTTTTTCAGCTTATTTTAAAATGTCCAAGTTTCTCTCTCCTCCTCTCACCCCCCCCTTTGTCCCCAGTTTACTTCAGTTGCTGCAAACTGGGTTCAAAGTGCAAAAGTAGTTTGTACACAATTCACTCAGCAGAGTGCAGAGGAGAAGGGGAAGAACTTGGCAGAAGAGGCTCAGGCAAAAGCCAACTGCTGCAGTCTCTCCCAGCTTGTGTGTTCCTCTTCATTAATGACTTTTGCCGTCTTGACCACACTCTGATGTTGCTTGGGCACCCATGTCCCAGATTTCATCTGTGAAATATTGGTGTGTATAAATCTATAGGGAAATTGTTTGGGGTTTATAGTGGTAAAGATATATAATTGATTCATTATCCACTGATTCAATTATCCATGGGACACAAAACAGCACACTTACCATAGAGTCTTCCTAGAAAATGTGTCCTCTCTAGCCATTTTCTAGGTCCTCCAAGGCAATTGTATGGTATTTTAAACCGGAAGTCCCATTATTTTCAATGGTGTTTGCTATTATCCACTGTTTTCAGTATCTACGGGCGGAGGGGGGCAGAACCAATCCCCAGCTGATATGGAGGTCCTACTGTATGAATTTTTGGTCTTTCACTGATAAATAAACATTATATTTAAGCCACCATATTATATTACACATTTACTGACTTTCATTTTTGTTGCTTAACACCTTTGGAGCCAGCATGGTGCAGCAGTTTGAGCGTTAGACTAGGACTCTGGAGACTAGTGTTCAAATCCTAGCTCAACCATGGAAACTGACTGGGTGGTCTTGGGCAAGTCACACTCAGCCTCAGAGGAAGGCAAAGGCAAACCCCCTATGAAGAAATCTTGCTAAGAAAACCCCTTGATAGGTTGGTCTGATGGTCACCATAGGACAGAAACGACTTGAAGGAACACAACAACAAAACACCTCTGGAACCTGTTTCTAATCCCCATTTCATTCTGGATTTTCCTAGGAAAGAGCTTTTTCGGCTACCCTTGCAATATATTTATGCATTCCTATCAAGCTACCGAATGGCAAGATTTGTAGCAGCAAAAAAGAAAAGTGTGTCAGTTCTGTCCTTACAAAATGAAAGGCGCACATATTTCCACACAACGGGCCTTCCTTCACCAAACGAGACAGAGCCACTTGCCAGCTGGAAGGAATTAAATCTCTCCACAAACCTTACACAGTTGCAAAATGGACTCAGGCCTCACAGCTATTCCTCTTCTACAGTTGACAGAAGAGGCTAACTTGTTTAACCAATGGCAAATGAGGAGATGGCAGTAATTAAAGAATTATTCTCAGCAGCACACACTTTGCTTGCTTTGCTCAAAAGACACACACAAAACAGTTTTGCCCTCAAAATCAGGACCTCATTGTATCTGTACAACTCCTGGCCAGAACTTGAAAAACTTAAGTTTATGGGACTATAACTCTCAAAATCTTCCAACCAGCAGGGCCACTACCCTCAGCTATTGTTTAGACCAGGAATGGGCAAAGTGCAGCTGCATGTGGCCCCCAAGGCCCCTTGTGGGCCCAAAATTTGTTTCATTTTTTTCTCTGAAATACCCAAAAATTATCTTTAGGGGGTGGGAGGGCATTTCCATCATGTCTGGAACCCCTGGGACCCCCCTCCTGCATCCAAAAAATGTCTGGATAACCAGCCAAAGGCTGATTACTACACAGCTGATAGCAGAGGCACAGCACCATCAAGCTAATTACAGGCAAAGGAATCAAGGGAGCGTGAAGTCAAACGCTTACTTTACTAGCAAGCAAAACACAAATCCACAAGCAAAGTCCAATATACAAGGCCCAGGACCAGCAAACAGAGTTCAGGGTAGTCCAGCAGAATCCAGGTCAGGCAAACAGAGTCAAGAATAAACAAACAGAGTCCAGGTCAAACAAAGCAAGCAGGAACACAACAGGTACTCAGGTCATATAATCTCCGATAGCCCCAGAAGGGCAGTGCTTCCTATAAATATGCCGAGACTGCCTCAAGCCCTCCTTTTCTTGTCTCCATGCTGTGAAGGTAGGTATAGGTAAGTTGTCCTCTGTATCTGAAGGGGCAGGATTCTCTGCCAGAGCTGGTACTGCACTATTGTCTGTGTCTGAGGCCTGTGGAACATCCTCCTGCTCTGGTTCAGCAGGTCCCGGCATGTCTGCTGCTTTAGTCTCTGAGTCAGAGTCCATTTCCAAGTTCTGCAAGCAGGGCATGACACCCAGTTCAAAGAAATGTTTTGCAAAATTCTTCAAAAATCTTTTTTTTTTTTTTTGGCCTCAAAAATGCTCTCTAAATGCCCATGAAGGCCCCCAAGCACACCTACATCTCAGTTAGAGTGTGTTTGGGGAAAAAATTGGTTTCCCTCCCAGGAGGGTGTGTGTGGCCCCCCAAGGTCTCCTGGAGTTCTCAAATAACGATGTGAGGCCAGGGCGGACCATTGTTGGTGATCAATTTGGCCGAGCCTGAAATGTTGTTTCAGGGAGTCCTTGTATCGTTTTTTTGGAGCGCCCCTCTTATGCTGACCCGTGGCAAGTTCACCGTAGAGTACTATTTTGGGGAGGCGATGGTCCTCCATCCTAGAAACGTGCCCTGCCCAGCGCAGCTGTGTTCTCAATATCATGGCATCAATGCTTGTGATCCCTGCTTGCTCAAGGACAGCAACATTTGTCACATAGTCAGTCCAGTGTATATTTAGTATTGTGTGTATACAGCGCTGATGAAAGCATTCAAGGAGTCGTAAGTGTTGGCGATAGGTAATCCATGTTTCAGATGGATAAAAGAGAACAGACAGTACAATGGCTCTATACACACTGATTTTTGTGCTTTGCCTCAGGTGTTTATTGCTCCAGACTCTTTTGTAAAGTCTTCCAAATGCACTATATGCCTTTGCTAATCTGTAATCGATCTCTTTATCAATCTTGGCATCTGAGGAGATGATGCCTCCCAGGTAGGTGAACTGCTGAATGGACTTAAGCACAGATATAAATAAACTTAATAATAATAATAAATGGCATTTTTGTACTATAACTCTAAAAAAAATCCAGAGAGGAGAAAATTTGTCCTTCAAACCATAAGCCCACTTCTGCAAACTATGCCCCAGTTTTACAAAGCCCTGAAGAGCCCTAGTGGAGATCCAAGAAATCGCTATGAAAACTCCCAAAGAATGAGTGGATGTGGAGGCAACAAGAAATAGCAAAACCCATGGAGTTATGCTACAAGGTCTCGCACTTTTTTTATTTTTTTTCCACTTTGTTTTTATTATTTTTTAAAAGTTACATTCTTTTCCCCACAATTTATATTTCACAAGCTCTGATTCTCGAGACTTTCTTTAACATAACTTAAGGCTATGTTTCATTGCTTTAAACATGAACTTAATCATCTTCTAATACCACATAAAAAGTAACATTCAATAAATATCTCATGTTATAGACAAATGTTTTCCCTCTCTATCACTCCATCTTATTTACAAAATAATCTATCTCTCAAATACTTATGATTTATAGTCTCTTTTCAAATAACAAAGCATAACCATAGGTCTCTCTCTCTCTCTCTGTTTGTGTGTGTGTCTCTAATCTTATATTAATATTCCTCTAATTATCATTTCAGTATATTTTCAGCATCCTCTCAACTTTCCCCCCCTTTTATAACATCATCTCATTTTCACACTGTTTTATTAACAGTAACAAGTCTACTCACTTTACTACATGGAATGTTCTATTTGTCAGATCATCTAATTCCATCATATCTATTAATTTCATTTCCCATTCTTCGATTGTTAGTACTTCCTTCAATTTCCATTTTTTTGCTATGATCAACCTAGCTGAAGTTATCATATATAATAATAGCTTCCAATACAAATTTTCCTCTTTACTGTTCATACCCTTAATCATATTCAGTAAATATAGTTCAGGAATAAATTCCACATTAACCTGTAGTATTTTCTTAATACTTTTCTGTAATTTCAGCCAGAAATTTTTAATCCTTCTGCACTTCCACCACATATGAAAAAAGGAACCCTAATTTTCCCCACATTTCCAGTATGTACTATGCACCCATTTTATCTAATGTTGTGCTTATCTTATTTAACCTCACCGGTGTGTAGTACTATCCCAGGGCCATTTTTACATAGTTCTTTTTTATGTTCTGACATGCTGTGAATTTCATAGATGTGAAGTTGAAGGCTTTCACGGCCGGCATCCATAGATTTTCCTTGGTTTTTTTCCAGGCTGTGAAGCCATGTTCTGGAATAGTTTCTTTCTGGCATTTCACCTGCATCTGTGGCTGGCATCCTCAGAGAATGCAGAAGCAGGCGAAACATCAGAAAGAAACTTTTCCAGAACACAGCCTCACAGCCTGGAAACCCCCCCAAGGAAAATCTAATTTCATAGATCTTTTTCTGGCTTTCTCCCAATCTTCTAGCTCTAAAACATGTTCTATATCTAACACCCATTTTATCATATTATCCTTTATATACAGTATTCTGGCTCTAATTTCCTAGTTAGTAACAATTTATATAGTTTTGTAATTTGTTTCTTTTTCTGATCATCCCAGATTATTTTATCCAATTCTTTATATTCTGTTTCAATCCCTTCTTTTTTTTTTAATCTTCCTTGTATCTTCATTCAACTGATGATATGTAAACCAATTTGTGTCAAAATTGGTTTGTAGCCAATCTTTTGATCTTATCCTTGGTATTTCTTCCTTCCCTTTTTCTATGATGTCTACATATCTCAGCCATTGATTTGTACTTTTCCACCTGACCTGAAATGCCTCCTGTGGCGAAACCCACAAGAGGATTTTATGATAAAATCTTTCTTTTACTTTTTTCCATATTCTTAAAAAACCTCTTCTTATACAATGATTTGTTAAATCATTATTTACCTTATCTTTTCTGTATGCTAGATAAGCGTGCCATCCATATCTTGCATCATGGCCTTCAACATTAAGTACGTTTTCGTTGTTCAAGTTTATCCAGTCCTTAACCCAGATTAAAACTGCTACTTGATAGTAAGTTCTAAAGTCCGGTAGGTCACATTCCCCCTCTCAACTTTTCATCTATTAAGTACTTTCATTTTATCCTGGCTTTTTTCCTATCCCATAAAAAGTCCTTAGCTCTTTTCCCCAAGTCTCAAATATTTTATCGTTAGTTATTATCGGCAGATTTTGAAAGGTATAGTAATTTTGGTAACATAACCATCTTCACTGCCACTATTTTACCTAATCTTTTCTGATTTCCATCCATAGTTTCTTATAGTTATTGTCAAATAGGTCCCTACTCCTCTTTGTTAACCATATACCTAGATATTTGACCTTTTTTTCTATTTTACACTGCAATTTTTCCATTAATTCCTTATCTTCTGATAGCTCATGTTCTTTGTTAAGATTATTGTTTTCTCTTTGTTTAATTTAAATCCCGAGAATTCACCAAAGCTTTCCATAGTTTTCAAAATGTCTCACACTTTTTTAGACTAGTCTGGAAGAGTACTAGGAAGGAAGACTGGTGATAGTAAACAAGGGAAAAGCTCCTTAAACAAGTGACTTACATAAGGCCTGGTCCAGTTGCACTTACACATGCTGTTAGGAACATTCAGTGCTTCTGAAGAAATGGTTTGCTACCCACAAATGGTCATGCTGAAATAAACCATTATGTCTCAAAGATGCTGCAGGATCCCTTTGCCCCACACACAGCCCACCTTCCATATTACTTATCTGTGGCTCTCCAATTGTCTGAAGGGAGAATACAGTATTTTTGTATAGTGTAATGTATGATTTGTATAACAGCATATCAATGTGGTAAATCAAAATGGGGGTTCCACAGAGGCGCAGAAAGATTAGCAGAGCATGTGGGTTTGAAAGGGGATTGACACAATTGGAGGGGGAGGAACATGGAGAATGGTGTGGTGTGAAACAGTTGAGGGAGTTGGAATTAGATCTAGAAGTAAGACTGGGCAATGACTTTATTGGACGGCCAATATAACCTTAAAATATGGGTTTTAGAGTGCTTCAGGACTTTTTATTTGGGCAAGCATGGGGGTGTGAAAAATGGAAAGATGTGGTGGTGGGGGGGTTGCAGGGTATCAGTCTGGGTAGATGTTGGAGCCACAGGATGTGTAACTGAAGTCCCAAACTGGACTTTTGAAATTTGCAGAATCAGCTTGAGATGTGTTGACATCAGGTTTCACCTGATTGTGTGGATTGTGTTGTGTGGAAACAATTGGCTGTCTGCATCTCTGGAGACAAAGGGTGCCAGCCACTCAATTAACTCCCCATTGTCTCTGTTCTACAGCTGCTCTGGGAGCTCTTTTGGCTGAAGGGTGGGGTATAAATACTCTAAGTAACTAAATAAATGAACAAATACTCAAATAAAATGCACTCAATTCACAAAGCAATTGGTAGCCATTCGTCTAGGGCAGAGGTGGGCAAAGAGGAGCCTATGGACTGAACGTGGCTCCCAGTACCTTTTTTATGGCCCTCAGGGCCTGCCAGGAGTTTTAAAAATTCCCCAAATGTCCTCTAGGGGATATGGGGGCAATTTTATACACTCCCCCCCCTGAAATTTTAGGCCCTGGAAGGCCCTTTTTCAAACCTGGAATAGTCTAGGAAAAGGGGGGGAAATAAGGAATCCTAAACAGGCTTGCACAGGAGTAAGCCCAACTGAACTCGTTTGGACTTACCTCTGAGAAGACAAGCATAGAATTGTGCTGTAAGGTATCTCTAAGACGGAGATATGACTGTAGGCATTTTTTAAAACTGGTGAAAAGAAAAGAAATGAAAAAAGGGGGGTGTATATTGGAGATTACTGCAATGCAAAGACGAATGCATTAGCCAGCCTATCAGACTGTTATTTTTAGGCACTAAATGGTCATCTATGGCACAAATTCTGTGGGATGTCTCTTCTGATACTATTATAAAGAACTTCCCTGCATTATAAATAGAAAGAGTTCTTTTTTGAGCAGACTGAAAGTCAGCCAGCCAGATGCTTCGTTCACCTCATGTCATCATGACCCTTCTGCAGAATGTCCGATAGTTTCTCCTTTACTAACAGGTGCTGTATGAGAGACAGGGAGGGGGTGGCAACATTATTTAGGTCCAAACTACATTTTATACCCAGTTGTGCATTTCTTTCTCTCAACTTTTCATTCTTCTTCTTCTTCTTCTTTTACTGAAAAGGAGCCTTGGACGCTGCCAATGAGGACAGCTGATGGCAAGAGGTGGGTGGATGCTCCTTAAATTTTTCCCTACCTGCCCTTGTATGTTCAACATCATACCCCATTTTTCAGGAGAACCCATACCTTTTTCCCTTTGGGTGGAAGATTAGCTTTGACAGTTGCAATTTTGAATGGAAAAATATCAGCAGGAGAAGGTCTACCCTCTGCTAATCTCAGCTGAAGCCCTCAAGATTGCTTTTCAGTTAAGGAAATAAATGTTAGAGCAGGCATCCATGTACTGTATAAACAAAATGAGAAATGACCACTCATTTATATTCTTGCCTTTACACCAAAATGGAGTGCTGAGGTTTCATAGATATTATTTATTACCTGTGTCAAGAAATCTGCAATTAAGCCAGGGTATTAAATACGAGAGGGTATTTAAGTGCATGGTAAGCCACAGGCTTAACAGTTTTCACTTTTCTGGGTGATAGGCTGAGTGACATCTTTTATGGTAGAAGAAAACAGAGAAGGAGCAGCATAGATCATGTTTGACCGATTGATTTTATAGCAGACAGCCAGCACAGAAGTTCACATATTTGCTAGTTTTATCAAGGTGCCTCATTTTAAGAAGGATACGGACAAGCTGGAGTAGGTTCAGAGAAGGGCAACTAGAATGAAAACAGCTATGGAGAAAAAAAAACATCTGAGGAAAGGTAGAAGAAGCTGAAGATGTTCAGTTTGACGAAGAGAAGACTGAGGGGTGATATGATTGCACTCTCTAAATACCTTAAGGGCTGTCACAAAGAGGAGGGGGCAGGTTTGTTTTCCACTGTTCAGAGGGTAGGACCAGGTCTAATGGTTTTAAGTTATAGGAGGATAGATTTTGATTGAATATTAGAAGGAACTTTTTGACAATAAGAGTGGTTTGGCAATGGAATCAATTGCCTAGAGAGGTGGTGGGGTCTTCTTCTCTGGATGTCGTCAGAAAAAGGCTGGACAGCTACCTACCGAGGATGCTTTAGCTGGAGATCCTGCAATGAGCAGGGGGTTGGACTTGATTGCCCACAAGGCCCCTTTCCAACTCTTTAATAATAATAATATAATAATAAAATTTATTTATACTCCGCCCCTCTGCTAAAAACAATTGGGGCAGCTTCCAACAATTAAAACTTTATAATAATAAACACCACCCACCCTCCCCCATAAAAAGACATGAAACACTATAAAATTAAAACCTTCTAACTAAAAACACATTAAAAACAAATATATACATAATTTTAAAAAGCCAGGAGACGCAGCTCCTGAGGCCGGGATCTAATCAGGAAAGGCCTGCCGAAAAAGATCCGTCTTTAGTGCTTTTTTAAAGCTACTCAAGCTCGTCAGCTGACGGATCTCGTTCGGCAGGCCATTCCATAAATTGGGGGCGATTACCGAAAAGGCCCTCTGGGAGGTTGCAGACAGCCTAGATTTTTGTGGCTGAAGCAAATTCCTCCCAGAGGACTGGAGTGCGCGGGGAGGATTGTATGGGAGGAGGCAGTTTCGGAGATAAGTTGGACCCAAGCCATTTAGGGCTTTAAAGGTAATAACCAACACCTTATACTGGTCCCAGAAACTGATAGGCAGCCAGTGGAGAGATTTTAATACTGGAGTTATATGGTCTGAGATGTTCCCGAGACCACTCTGGCTGCCATATTTTGTACCAACTGAAGTTTCCGGACCAAGCATGAGGGTAGCCCCATATAGAGCGCTTTGCAGAAATCTAGACGAGAGGTTACCAGTGCGTGCACCACAGTCTCGAGGTCCCTTACTTCCAGGAAAGGGCGCAGCTAGGGTATCAGCCGAAGCTGATAACAAGCGCTCCTGACCATCACATTCACTTGACTCGTCATCTGAAGCGCTGAATCAAGGAGAACCCCCAGACTGCGAACATAGTCCTTAACGGAGAGCATGACCCCGTCCAGGACTGGAGGTTGCACCCAACTCCTGGTTTCGGGGCAGCTACCTTGAGCACCTTCATTTTGTCTGGATTTAATCTCAATCTGTTTTTCCGCATCCAGCCCATTACTGCTTTAAGACAGTCATTAAGAGGAGAGATGCCATTGGAATTCGAGGCCGATGATCGGGACAAGTTAAAATAGATCTGGGTGTCATCAGAGTACTGATAACACCCAGCCCCATAACTCCGAATAATCTCACCCAGCAGCTTCATATAGATGTTAAACAGCATCAGGGACAGGATGGCACCCTGTGGAACACCACAAGTAAGCTCCTTTCTGCTGGAGCAGCTGTCCCCGAGCCGCACCCTCTGGGACCTGCCTGAGAGGAAGGACCGGAACCACTGGAGCCCAGTGCCTCCGATTCCTAACCCACTCAGGCGATCCAGGAGAATTCTATGATTCTATGACTCTAGACTGTTCAATAAAACTTCAGTTTTACAAAAATAATAAGCAGTTGCATTAAAAATTAGTGCAGTGAAGTGATGCACATAGCCCCTGCATACCTTGCTTTGACCAAAAAGGCTAAAGCCAGAAGCGACTTCTGGTCCCTTCTGGCTTTGCTTTTCAGTGCCTTTGGGCACAGAATATAGCGTGCTGGCTGTGGCAAGTCCTGGGAGTGGCAATTGGTCCCTGTTATTGTGGTGTACCTTCACAGGTTTTTCTTAACAAGATTTCTCCAGAGGAGTTATGGCATTGCCTTTCTCTGAGGCCAAGAGACTGTGGTCCCATCTATACAAGGGGGGGGGGATACAAACATGTCCAAAAAGGCAGCCATTTGCAATGCTGTGACCTGTCTTAAAGGTCAAAAGAGCCCACCTAAATTTCTTGTGACTCATAGCCAAGATGGCGGTTGTGAGTGACTTACCCATGCTTTTAAATCTGCCACCACCAATTAAAAAAATTTTTTTTACCATAGTGCACACATGCGATATCTCATATTTACAAAAAGGAAAAGAAGAGAGTATAAGGTTGCCATTTTATTGACTTACTGGACCCTCGCTTAGCTGAAAATCCAACATGGCAACAGCAGGTGCTTTCCCTGTTTGCTAGCCCCACCCCCATGCTCATCCAGCCAATCAGATTACACTCTCTGGTCACACTGATGTGAATGCAAGTGTCCAAACGATCGCACATTCGCATGCCGTACTGAAACTTTTTAAAAAATCTAGGAGATGTCCTGAAAGCTTCCTGCACAGAGTTTAAGGTGAATTTGGCTGCCCCCCACTTCTGAGTGACATGTATTTATGTGAATGTCAGCATGTACAGATTGCCTACCATTCACATCCCATTAGGATTACAGCTGTCCCTTCATATTTTCTGGGGTTTGGTTCCAGGACCCCCCGTGGATACCAAAATCCGTGAATACTCAAGTCCCATTATATGCAATGGCATAGCAAAATGGTGCCCCTTAAATAAGATGGCAAAATCAAGGTTTGCTTTTTGGATTATTATTTTTTAAAGAATATTTTCAAGCCATGAGTACATAAATCCATGGATACCAAATCCATGAATACGGAGGGACAAATGTATTTTCACCATATTGGTGAAAATATGGTGATTTGCCCAAGGTCACCCAGTGGGTTTTCATGGCTGAGTGGGGATTTGAAACCTGGTCTCCAGAACCATAGGTCTTGTCTATACAGTCAAAAAAATATGAATGGCAAACAAACAGAATGGTATATGAACATTCATACAGACATTCGCACAAATGTCATTAAGAAGGGGGGCAGCCAAATCCACTGCAAAGTCTGTGTGTGTCGCTTCCGGGGCTTTGTACAATCTTTTTTAAAAAAAGCTCTGTATGACATGCAAATGTGCAATTGTTCGAACACTTGCATTCACACAGATACGAACAGGCAGTGTAATCTGATTGGCTGAATAAGGATGGGGGTGGGGCTAGCAAACAGGGAAAGTGCCTGTGGCCACCGTGTTACACTTTTGGCCAAACGAGGGTCTGGTAAATCGATCAAATGGCAATCTTATACTCTTTTTTTCCCCTTTCTTTTTTTGGAAATACGAACTATCGATTCCATTCACCGCAGGAAACTGGTTTTTTTTTTAAAAAAATTGGTGGCAGCAGATTTAAAAGCATGAGTAAATCAATCGCAGCTGCCATCTTGGCTAGTGGTCATGCCGAGTTTAGGGGGGCTCTTTTGACCTTGAAGACAGGTCGCATCATAGCGAATGGCTGATTTTTCAGATGTGTTCATATTTTTTGCCCCTCATATAGACAAGACCATAGCTTTATGCTCCAACTACTGCACCACAATGGCTCTCACAACTGGCCCATAGGCATGTTTTAAAGTATGGTTTACCATTACATGCAAACAAGGAGACCATGAGGGAAACAAAAGTTGCCTAATCCTGTTGTTCTTGAGGTTACTGAAGGGCAGATGAAAATCTGCAAAATAAAAGAGTCATCAGTAGTGTAGAGAACCCTTCTATTTTTCCCTGACCACAAAATCTCTCCAACACATGTTTCCCAAGCTGGGATCTAATATTAGTTTCATGAACAGCTTTCAGAGGCATTTGCAGGGAAGAACTGAAGGTATAGAAGGGGATAAGTGTCTTCCCCTTACTGCTCACTAATGCCCCTTTGCAGATTTTTCTGATTCACAATCTCATCAGATAAAGGTTTCTGGAACATATATTTGCCAAGACAATGGCTTGAATCCTGTTGGTTAGTCCCCCCTAGAATAGACCCATTGAATCAGTGCTTGAAAAGTGAAATAACACTCATGGATTAATCTAACTGATTCAATAGGTCTACTCTGGACAGTAATAAGAGTAGGATTTAGGCCAATGTGTAGGCTTATCCATAGTCACTTACTACACTCCTTGAATGCCAGATGATTCCTTATGATTTATTAGGACAGATATATAAGAATGCTGTAAAGAGACACAATTTGTTTTGGTTTTAAAATCTTCTCATAGCTAATTTATTTATTGGGTGGTTTCTGCTGTCCAGTCTCTGTTGTCAAAAATGTCCATTTAAAAACAGTTCTACATATATTAATGACACCAGTAAAAGGTGCTAGATTATTATTTTTCTCTTGGAGAGGCTGCTGGCTTTAGTTGGGCCTGTTAAGGAAAGGGTTTATTCACACCCTGGGCATCTCTGGGTATTTGACTGGGTCACAGCAGCTGTGCCTCCTAACTGGCAGCATGCCTGGGCTGGGCTTAAGCCAGGCACAGTTAAAACCAAAAGGTGGAGAGTCTTGCTTGAAGATGCAAAGCTGATTTTAGGTTGCCAAAATTTAAAATTAAAAATAACAAATTATGGTACCTCAGCAAGGTCTGAGATGGAGCTCACAGCAAGTCTTTTTTGTTCATCTGAAATGTACTATTATCACTTGTATTTTTCCATTTTCTTCCCACCATCAAGCAATACCATCTTCTCACAATATTAAAGTCCCTCACAGATCACCAGTGTGGTATAGTGATTTCAGCATTGGACTACGGAGATTATCAGACAGGAATGCAAAAACTTCCTGTCCCACAATCTCCAATTCCTTCCCTGTACTGGTACAATAATGCTCCTCATTGGACTTATCTTTTCTTCCATCCAAACACAGCCCAGGCATGAATGGAGCTCTAACAGAGCTCCATTCACTTCCTGGATCAAAATCCCGCCCATTTGTGTGCAAAGACACAAGTGAGGGAAATTAAAAAAGAACAAGAAAAATAATACACAAAAAGTTACACCAAGCACAGAAACACACTAAAAAAATAACAAGTAGCCTGGGGAGGTTCATAAAAAGAGGGTAGCCTACCTTGTTTTCATGATCCCGGACGTGTTCTGGCAAGTCTGCCACTGATGCTGTATTCATGGCAGGACAATGGAGTGAGGTTTCAAATACTGGCAATGCCAGCACAGAAACAGAACGGGCGATCTATTGATGGCTTGGCCCGGCAATTAAATAGAACACCATAGTAACGCCATCAGAACGCAAAAGGATGTCATCTGTTGTTATGGTACCACCCATTGTTATGGTACTACATTAGCCACATCTGATAATCTCCTACGACTCTGGAGACCAGGGTTCGAATCCCCACTTAACCATGGAAACCCACTCGGTGACGTTGGGCAAGTCACACTCTCCCAGCCTCAGAGGAAGGCAAAGGCAAACCCCTCTCTGAAAAAAATCTTGCCAAGAAAACCCCATGATAGAGTTGTCTTAGGGTTGCCATAAGTTGGAAATGACTTGAGGGCACACAATAACAACAGATCACAACACAGCTAGATTATAATTTAGGGATGTAAAGAATTATTAACATTTAAACTTCCTTGGTGAGAAAGGTTGTCTTGACATGTCGTGAGATCTGCTTATCAGGGGCGAAAAAAGCCAACTGATGTGAGAGTTTTAAATTTTATTTTATTTTATTTTCCATATTGGGACTTCTGGTGAAAATTTCATACAGAGGATTTTGCACACACACAAAAAACCCGAACCCAAAATACAATGTTTTTAATGAAAAAGTATTTGCTATATTTTGCAAAACTGGTTCCAGAATGCAAAGGATAATTGAAAAATGCCCCACGCTCCAAAGTCCCATAAAAAATGCAAAAAAACTTTCATAATCATGCTGGAGGGTGGGTTTCTTTCTGTGAAGATGCCAGCCACAGTTGCAGGCGAAACATCAGAAAGAAACTATTCCAGAACATGGCCTCACAGCCTGGAAAAATATCTAAGGAAAAACAACAGCGGGACTCACAATGCTGTACCATTTTTATCCATCCATTGATTATCAAATTTGTGGCAGGTCATAAGACAGCATCTCATTCCCCATGGATGGGGAAGTCCATACCAGAGTAAATGCGCCCTTTGATATGCAGGACCTAGGGTTTAAAAAGTAATAGCCAAACACCTTAAATTGGGATTGGAGGCTTACTGGGAACCTGCACATAGGGGTAATGCCTGTACTATGGCCTAAATCCATATTCTATTGTAGGTTCGCTTGAACTAGACTGTCTATACGTACCTTCAAGTTGCCTGTTGATTTATGACTTCCATAAGGTTTTCTTAGGCAAGGAATACTCAGAGGTTGTTTTGCCAGTTCCTTCCCCTAAAATGTAGCCTAATGCACCTAGTATTCATTGGTGGTCTCCCATCCAAGTACTAACCAAGGCTGACCTTGTTTACCTTCCAGGATCAGAAGGATCAGAAGGGATCTGATGCCTTTAAAGTATTTAGGCTTCAACTAGGTTACATCAAGTGAATTGATGGAATGTAGTAAACCAACATTTACATAGGTTCCAATTATCCCATATTATAAACAATATTGTATTCTCCTTATGGTCTAGCCTCTTATTTTGTCCCTCAAGCTGCTTGGTTAGCAGTTAATCTGCTTCCTCTTTCATTGCAGTCTGATGCTAATGGAGGTTGGCAGCTACTCTATTACAAAAAATTAAACAGGGGTTATATTTTGCACAGACCAATGGATGAAAATCTGGCTTTGGCACTGTCCACTGACTCACTCTTAGAACATCTTTGGCCTGGACAAAGCTCATTTTGGTGTCCTACCTCCCACTGTGTGCGTTATAACAACAGGAGCTCTGCCAGAGTTCTGCCTGTATTCACCTCAGCTGCTCACTCCATTGGTCAGTGTCTTGGCTTAAGCCCAGGAAGCAGCAGCTGAGATGCAAGAAGGGAGAATTCTGGCTGGGAGCCTCAGCTGCTTTTCATGCTAGGGCAGAGCAGCGGGAGAAGACCTCTCTGGTTTTATCACAGCAGAGGTACATAATATTGTGAGTGTACACTCAGCATTAGAGAGCCAGTGTGGGCATGACAGGAAGGCCTTATGTCTACCACTTGCTTTCTCTAGTGTAGGTTGATTTATAAGGCGGTTTGCTGTGTGAGCAGTTCTTGGGTAATGAATGAGATGGTTGTTTAGACACATACAACCAGAGCACGGACATAATTGGTTTGTTGCTGTTGCTGTGTCTTCAAGTTGTTTCTGACTCATGGTAACCCTAAGGTGAACCTATCATGGGTTTTTCTCAGCAAGATTTCTTCAGAGGGGGTTTGCCATGGCCTTCCTCTGAGGCTGAGAGAGCGTGACTTGCCAAAAGTCACTCAGGGGATTTGCATGGCTGATTAGAGAATTCAGATCTGTGTCTTCTGGAGTCCTAGCCCAACACTCAAACCACTACACCATGCTGGCTCTCATCCAGTGTGTAACTATTTAAAATAACAATTCCCTAATTATAAACAAACTTGTAATGAATTAAAATATCTAGTTAACTTTGATGAATTCCTTTTCCCAATCACAAGGGGTGCAACTAAGTTGTGCTGCAATTGTACCTTAGCAAGTGATAATATCCCTCCTTTTGTAGGGTAACTGTAACTTCTGAGTTACTTTTATAATTATGGCAGCATTGCCTTGTTAGTTGTGGAGAACTATTTTTATTTATTTAAATATTTATATCCTGCCATGTTTCACAGGATCTCAGAGTGGCATACCAATAAAAGTAATTTAAAACAATTTAGAACAACTTCTAAATTCAGAACAACAACAACAAAAAAGGAGCCCTGGTGGCACATTGGTTAAATGCCAGTACTGCAGCCACAACATTGTGAGTTTGAGCCTGCACGCTCGAAGGTTGACTCAGCCTTCTAACCTTTTGTAGGTCAATAAAATGAGTAACCAGCTTGTTGGGGGCAGTTAGCTAACACATTGTAAGCTGCTTAGAGAGTGCCTAGTGCTATAAAAGCTGTGTAATGTGTAAGTGCTGTTGCTTAACAATTTGTAAGCCACTCTGAGAGCCTTTGTGTCTGGAAAGCGGGGTAGAAATACTCTAATAAAATAAATAAATAAGCAAGCAAGCTTAAATTTAAAATGATGAGGAATGATTTAAACAGTCTAAATACGGAACAATCTAAAAATTAAAGTTAAAAGATAAAACCATTAAAACAGATCAAAACATTTTAAAACCTTTAGATTTGGGCCAAACTGTTTCCCCCCAAAGGCTTTGATAAAAAGACACATTTTAACCTGGTGCTAAAAGAAGGTACCACTGTTGCCAATAAGGCCTTCAAAGGAAGGACACTCCACAAGTGGGGTGCCATAGCAGAGAAGCCCTGCGCTGTCTCACATTGTATTGTGGGAATCAAGGTAATTATGGGGTGGATGGGAGGAGAAGGCATTTTGTATAGGATTGGCAAAGTGAAATCTGGTTGTATAGAAAATGAAATTTCAGCAGGTGTTGCTTATCAGCAGCCAGGTAACAATCACCACCTGCTGAAATTTTGTCTTCTATACAACTGGAAAAGGCACAGGAGCACTCTCCAGATTTCACTCTGGCTACCCTATCAGAGGCAATGATTTGCATCATTCAGATATATTTTTAAAAAGTAACTCTCATAAGTAAATATCTCCATTATTTTTAAAACCCAACATAGCAAAGAGTTACTGCTTTAAAGTGTTACTATAAGAACAACTTATACAACTGTCCAGAGGAGGGCGACCAAAATGGTAAATGGTCTGGAAACCATGCCCTATGAGAAGCAGCTTAGGGAACTGGGTATGTTTAGCCAGGAGAAGAGAAGGTGAAGAGGTGACATGATGGGTATTTAAACATTTGAAGGGTTGCCATATTGACGATGGGGCGAGCTTGTTTCCTGCTGTTCCAGAGACTAGGACATGGAGCAATTGATCCAAGCTACAGGAAAAGAGATTCCACCTAAAGATTAGGAAAAACTTCCTGGTGGTAAGAGCTGTTTGACAGTGGAATAGTTTGCCTCAGAGTGTGGTGGAGTTTCCGTCTTTGGAGGTTTTTTAAACTGGACGGCCATCTGTCGGGCATGCTTTCATTGTGTGTTTCTGCATGGCAGGGGGTTGGACTGGATGGCCCTTGTGGTCTCTTCCAGTTTGATGATTCCATGAATTTACTACCAGGAGGCTTAGCTATATAACAAATTATTTTTTAAAGTAACTATTGAACTTCTTCTTATACCATTTCTTATAGTGTTATAAGAGCAAGCTTGTATACTGAGTGTGTAATGAGTACTGATAGGACTGTGCTAAAACAGGATTGCTGAGAAAGAAGAGGGAGATATTGTTATGCTTGAAGTTTACTTGCAATTTTAATTAGTCTTGTTAAGGTACTAGGGGTCTGAAACACTGCTAATCTGCTAAATCACTAACAGATCTACCACCTGATTCCTATCTACCCCTTGCTCGCCCCTCAGATTGAAAGCCAGGAGCCATCTCCATGATTGGAGAAAGTGTGATCATAATCACAGAGATAGCTGCCAGTCCCTGCAAATGCCAGCTTGTTCACACCTACTAGTATGCAGTTCATAGTTTGTTTTCTCCCTGATGAAGATTTTAGTTTGGTCCACACCAATGGCTCTTAACCTTTTCTTTACCAGGGACACCCTTTAAATATCTTTTGTTGCCATGGACCCCCAAGACTTAACTCAAGATTTAAAACAACAGCAGTGACAGCAACAATAATAATCCACCATCCATTAAACCTTTTTTCAGAAGCAGTGGAGGGGGAGGGAAGACTTTTATTCTGCTTCTTCCTGCCAGTTGGTGGCTGATGTGGATTGAACAGCAATGTGCAGGCCAAGCCAGCCAACCTTTGCCTTGGATCCTGTCATGTGGCCACTCCACTGCAGGGAGCAGGTGGGCTGAGCAGCCTTCAAGCCTTCACAGACCCCCTGTGAGGACAGGTTAGGAACCACTTGTCCACACAAATATTCAAATGAAAAGACAGGGCATTTTGCTCTGAGAAAGAGGGGACTCTCATCAGATCTTGAGGCAACCCAAGTGTTAATGTTGTCATATCACTCTATGTGATGAATGTGATGAATAGATTCTATTCATAGATCCAGTGAGCTGGCAAAAGTCCATACACCTAGTGTTAATACTGAAATAACTTATAAGTCTGCTTTGAACTGTATCATTTGTGATCATTAGATTAGTCACTAATTAGCCTTGATAGCAGCAATATGAATTTTCTTTCTCTGGATAGCAAAGTATATGCATGTGTATATATATATATATATATATATATATTGGGAAACGTGAAAGACAGTGCTGGATCTCATGAGTAATGAAACTGGCAAAGCAGAAGGTGAACAACAACCAGTCCCGTCCCTGCCCACCCATATAAAGAGTTTAGCAGAAAAAGGAAGTAAGTAAAGCTTTCTTTGTCCAAACATACAGCTTAATTTTACATGTTAATTACTTGCGCATGGTCTAATGGAGGAGAGAGAGAGAGAAGAGAAAAAAATGGCTGAAGGTTACAGTGATGCTCTAAGAGGTATGGCACAGAAAACAGACAGGAAGTCTGCAGATATACAAACTAGTAATTGGTATAGGCACGCAAAAGTTGCCAACTGTGTATGAGTTTGGGGACAGGGAGGTTTTTTTAGGACTACAACTGGAGAGAGAAGATCACACACACAGTCTTGTGTGGTGTGGTCCTGATGAAAATGCACACATGCACCCGCTCTTTTTTAAACAAAAAATCCTGATGTTTTTGTTATGATTATTAATTTGGTTTTTACCCAGCTCTTCCTCACTAAGAATTCAGGGCAGCTAACAATTCAACATAAAATCACAAATTAAGGCCGCAAATTGCACATATCTAAAAACTTTAAATATCTACAATCACAAGTAAAAATGTTTTCGAAAATACAATAAAAGCAATACAGCTAAGTCAAAAGACAAATTAAACACTTGCCTGATCCTCCAAAGCTTGTACAAATATTTTTTTAAAAAATTGGCATTTGAAAGATAAAAGTATACTGTAATTGCCAAACACACATCTAATACCAAGTCTAGTTTGGCCCTAAATACATAAATACATACATAAATAAATAAATCTTTGGCTCTGACACATTTCATGTTTTCTAAAAATGGCTACAGTCTGTTCAAGAGAAGTACACGTATGCAATGCTGTGTATCAGAAAAGAAAAACAAGCTCATAGGATAGTATTTCAGTAGAGGACCATTCTCGTGTTCTTCTCTTGAACCCAAGTTATATAAACAACACAGTACAGTAAGACCCCTAAATCCACAGAATCAATATCTGTGGTTTCAGATATTTTTTCAGCTGAAAAAATAGGGGCACATACCATAGAGTTGCGCTGGAAAATCTAGCCCCTCCAATGCAACTCTATGGTATGTTTCTACTGGAAGTCCTTTATTTTAATAGGGTTTGCTATTATCCGCAATTTCCTGTATCCACGTTAAGTCTGGGAACCGAACCCCGCAGATACGGGGGTCCAACTGTATTGACTTTATATAGTGAGGTACTGAAGATTACATTACAATATGGCACCAGCACCAAATAAATATCTATATATATAATTCTCTTGGGTATGTTGCCACTTCCAGTGTGCTGATTGGCTGCTTAGGAAACTGACCAACCAATCACAGCTTGGTTGGGCAGCCAATCAGCACAATGGGGTTGGGAACATATGGACTGTTACCTCCAATGTAAACATGGCCACAAGGAGTGAGTAGCAGGTGCTGTGTGTGAGATGGTGTGTGTGCACAGGGGGGCTCGGGGAGGGCGGCAGGCGCAGTGAGGGCCACCGTGGGAGGGTGAGGTGCTGTGGGGAGAAGTAGGCAGCGGGGGGGGTGCAGTGGCATGGTGGGTGAAAGGTGTCACGGGCGAGGGGAGAGGAGGGAGTGGTGTGTGTGCGTGCACATGTGGGGGTGGGAGAAGGGAGGCAGCGGGGGAGGCAGCAGCTTGCACGCCTGTGTGTGTGTGGGCACGGGGGGAGGGAGGCATGCATCTGTGTGTATGTGTGTGAGGGAGGGGGGGCTCGGGGAGGGCCATGGGGGGAACAGTGTATGCTACACCAGGTATATAGCTAGTATGATAAATAGCTGAAGGTTCATAAAATGGCAGGTCAGTGAAGCCAGAGGGAACGGCCTTCCTATGTTTACCAGTTTGATAGTGCTGGATACAATAGTGCAGGGAAGGAGCGATACCAAAACAGGAAAATAAGTTTTAAAAATAGAAGCTTACAAACTGGTTCAGATGTATGAGAAGGGAATTGTGTCATGCATCACAAGTGATGCAACAGGCAATGTTCTACAGCCACATGTAATTTTCATAAATATCAATTGCACTCATCACAGCAATGAAGATCTCTTAGTCCCCAAATCCAGTCTCTTTGTCTTTGGATTGCACCACTGCAGACAAAAAGTAGTGACCTGTCTGACTGAATGCTGCTCTTTACAAAAACGCAATCCATACATATAGAGAACTAAAATTCTCCCCTCAATGTTTGGAGTGATCTGAGGAGAGGGATAATGAAAGACCATTTGCAAATATTTCCACACCTCCTGAGAATGGCAAAGTGATGATGGTGATGACTATACAGTATTGATCTTTATTATCTTTACTCTTATCCTGCCTTCCCCACTAAAATTGGGATTCAAAATGGCTTTAAAAATTAAAACAAGTACAATGCAGCTAAAACATACAAAAAGTTAACATTAAAATGTAATTAAACTGTCAACAACAATTAAAAACAATTTAAAACATAGAATTAAGAAAACACTCCTTTTTAAAAGTACAATTAAAAGTGGGAGACACTGCTGTTACTCTTATTCCACAACATTTAATGGAGAGGGAAGTACATCACACCATTCAGCTTTTTAAATGTCTGGAGCCATGTATTGTTGAGGAGAGTCAGCATGGACTACAGCATGGACTAGGGATTTTATCAGACGGGGCTCTAATAGGACAATTACAACACAATAGGACCAGAAACAGATTCCTGTGATAGCACGATGTCATCATCCCCTCATGGTCAGTATGTGTTCCACCAATTATGCGCCACTTTTCACTGGCGGGCAAAAGCCATGAATAGCCCTCAATATCACACTTTTCATAGAACTAATGAGCATGTAAAATCACATCCCACTGTAATCCTGTAATTACAGCATGATTGTGTGGTCCTCTTTTCTCTTTCCCCTTTCCCAACAAGAACACACACGTAATTAAACTTCTGGGGGCAAACGTGAAGAGGACCAACAGGATGCTGCTTTAATGAACTGTCACCTTTTCTTGGTACATTTTTAATGTTTGTTTAAGTGTTTATTTCATTATTTATGTGTTTTTGGTGTTTTTAAGTGAAGTCACCTTTCGCAAGGATAGTTAAAATCTTGCCCATGCAAAATTGCAGAAGTAAGAGAACTTTTTTCTTAAAGGAGCATGCTGGGGCCAGCACCAAGTGTTAATACTCTGTCATTAGAAGGCAATGCAAAGACAATGCAAAGACAAGTGTTACTATAATACAATCTCATTCTTAAACCGCTAGTGGTGGTTGTGCAATAATTCTGTGGCAGTAGTATTATAGCAACATGCGATAATTACTGTAATTATGCTACCATGTTTCCACTTTCCTCAATAGTGGAATTATAGCGTTTTTAGACACTAGTCTGATAAAGCCCTAGGACTCTAGGGTTCAAATCCCCATTGTCCCATGGGAATCCACTGGGTGACCTTGGGCACATCACACTCTCTCAGCATCAGAGGAAGGATGGCAAACCCTCTCTGAACAAATCTTGCCAAGAAAACCTAGTGTTAGGTTTGTCTTAGGGCTGCCATAAATTGGCAATGACTTGAAGGCACGTCACTACCACTACCACCACAATTAAAAGCACACAATACCCTATTTTAAAGCCCTATTTGTAAAAAAAAAAATCCAATTCTCCAAAGGCAATTGAAATAAAAAGGCTTTTTCTGCTAACGGGATGAGGCATATCATGCTTCTGAAATCCCTGTGCACAAAGCCAGATCTTAAAATGCACATAACTAAAAATGCATTTAAAAATGCATACATTGAGTGGCGGGAAAGCATTCCCAATTTTTCCAGAATTTCTTCCACACAGTAAGATTAAAATAAGTCTCATGTCCTTTCATACTGTATATTGAGAGCATTCTGATTCCACCTTAACTGCCATGGGTACATCCTGTGGAATCATGGGGTTTGTAGCTCCGCGAGGCATCATTAGAGGATCTCTCTGGCTGAGAATTCTAAATGCCCTTCCCTAAACTGCAAATTCCATCATAGGGGAAAATGGCAGCTAAATGGAATCATAGTACTATAATCGATTGTGTGAAAGAGTCCCTACTATGGACCTGAAACAGAAGAAGAATGTCAACAGAATTCTGAGAAATACATTGAAAACGAAGCTGATAGATGTTCACATCCTTAGGCATGGATATTGGGGGAAATGACATCCCCATAACAGAAATGCAAGTTCAGGGAAAGCTATATGGGAGTGTTCTTGTACAGAAAGAATTGCATGTTTTATCATCTTTGCCACCTTCTACTCCAAACATCCACAAGGGACTATGAGAAAAAGTGGTTGCATGTGAGGCTCAGTCATTTTAACATGTTTATGTTTCAGTTAAAATACTGGCCTCCATTTGCTGGTAATGCTATATGAAATGGGCCTCATTTCCTCAAAGAAAAATAAAATGTCTCAAAGCTGAAGCTTTCATAGTCAATAAATTTAATACTGGGCTGCTAAAGAACCCTACATGCCAGAAAGACTTTTCTGAAGAACCAAAACTATCAAGAGACACACACACCAGGAACCATTGGTAGCTATTGACTTCATGCAAGTCCAAAGGGCATGCTACACAACACATAATCATTTAATCAGCCAACCATGCTCTTAATGGGCAATCAACCCTTATCCTGGGCATTTTGCCCACATTATTTTAACACATCAAAGAGTTTGTGAGGTTGTCATAGGTCAGTGTCCAAACCAGTTATGAACCTTGGAAAGCTATGAACTGGAGAATTGTTTAGGATCAGAATAATGCTAGTTTTATAACTTAAGCTACAATCCAATGCTATGTATGCTTTCTAGGGGTAAGTGCCATGAACCCAAGTAGGCCTTATTTCTGACTAGGTATCTCAATACCGTAGGAGCTACAGGGGTGTAGTGGTTTGTGTGTTGGACTACAAATCAAGACAAGGGTTCAAATCCCCTCTCAGCCATGAAAACTCACTGGGTGACCTTGGACAAGTCACACACTCTCAGCATCTGAAATTTTATTTATTTATTTATTTAATATGTTGCCTTTCTCCCAGAAGGGACCCATGGTGACTCACAAATTGTCATATAAAGTACAGTTTAAAAACCATTAAAACAATCAATTATAGAAAATCTAAAATTAGATAAATATATAAAAATTAAAAGATTAAAAATAACAAGATAAAAATTAAAAATTAATTTTAATTTAATGTAATTAGGTATTTATACCCTGCTCTTCAGCCACAAAGGCTATCAGAGTGGCTTACAAATTGTTAAGCAATAGCAATTTACATATCTATACTGCATTAAGCAGTTTCCAATGTGTGTTAGCTAATTGTCCCAACAAGCTGGGTACTCATTTTACCGACCTACGAAAGGATGGAAGGCTGAGTGAACCTTGGAGCCCTTTGGAATTGAACTTGCAACGCGGTGGGTTGCAGTACTGGCATTTAACCACTGCGCCACCAGGGCTCTAACAAAGACATGCCCCAATAAAAGCATTCAAAGCCAAGCGACATATTAAAAGCTTGCTTGCATAAAAATGTCTTTGACTGTGGGTGAAAGGAAAGCAGCCTAGCCTCCCATAGAAGGGAAATCCAAAGGATGGGAGCAGCCACAGAGAAGGCTCTCTCTTGTGTCCTCATCAGACAAGCCTGTGATTATATCTCAGATATAATCTGGTTATATTTCAGAAGAAGGAACTCGCAAGATCCCCTCTGAGGATCCCCTCTGAGTATTCCTTGCCTAAGAAAATCCTACGAAATCCATGGGGTCACCATAAGTTGACAGGCAACTTGAAGGCACACAGACACACACAAATCAGAGTTTGGAAAAGTTGGCTTTTTTGTGCTACAGTGTCCAAAATCCCCCATCCAACATGAGCGTCCTCTCTTTCTACCCTAATTTATGCATGCTAGAATGCTTTTGAAAGTGGAAAATAATGTGCAACTTCACCACTTAATGTCAGGATTTCTCTGCTTGGAGAGCAGTAGCAGAGATATTAGGACTGGTGTGGTGTGTATAATTCTTATTCACTCCCCTTCTTTTTCATAAAATGGAATTTGAGCAGACCTGTGTGTAAGCTGTCTGGTACTTATCTTCTATGTTCTTTTGATAAGACCTGCTGCTTTAAGTTTATTGGCATGCTGTTGTCTTACATGACTACATTTTAAAACTATTTTAAGTGGTAAGCTCCTTTTTTAATCTTGATACGAAGGGACACGTAGCCAAGATATGTATGAATTGTTTAGACGATGACTGTACTCATTTATGTTTTAAACCTATATGAATTGGCCAATGTTAGATTAACTGTATATTTACATTATTGTACTGTTTTAATGCTTTTATTTTATTTTATTTTATTTTATATTTTTGGGTCGTTTGGCTTTGCAAAGGCCTTTGACCAAAAGCAATAAATACTTGGATCAGAAATGTAACAATAATTACATAATTAAATGCATGAAGTTCTGGATCACTGCTTCTAAAGCAGTCACTGAAAAATGACTTATGGAATTTGCTAGATGTCTTGATAGCTTTTTTAAAAAATATCCAGTCAATAAATTCTCCACCATAAATTATAATGGCTAAATGGAGCCCCTATGTTCTAGAGCAGTATATCTGACACCAGATACTATGACAAACAGCGTAGGTCTCTTCTCTTAGTTTTCTGTTCACAGGATCCTTGTGGCATCTAGTTGGCTGTTTCAGAAACAGAATGCCAGAATGATAGACCTTTGGATCTAATCCAGCAAGGAAATTTTGACGTTCATGTATTTTCCTTTGACATTCTCTGTTACTCTCAGTTGGTCACCACCAGTATGACTAAAGGCTGTAGAGAATCATTAGGATCTGTGTATGAGACACTGAAGTTGACATATGCAACAGCAAAAGTTTCAGCAGGAATTCCCATCATACCCTTGAATAACCTCTCATGCAAGTAGTTTATTGAACACAACTTGAAATTAGAGCTACTCTTTCCAGGAAAAACCAGGCACTGCACATGTCACAGTTTCAATAACATGCCCCAGCTGAACCTCACATGATCTGATAACATTCTGTCACTGTTAGTAGCTGTCGCATGAACCTAGGTAGCTTTTGCTAAGCCTGATAAGGAAACAAACCACACAGAGCTCTCAAGGAGGACGTGATTATATGGTCAACAAAAGGACTATTTCTCTTTTCAGACAAACAGGAAAAAGTGCCCCCTGATTGGGATTTCATACTTCTGTTTGTGTGTACAGTTTCAATATCTTCCACCAAAATTTCATATTCTTGTCCTATTAAACTCTTCAGAGTCTCATTTTGTTGACAGAGTGACATGGTATCAGCAACTACTCTCGGGAAATCACAGTTTGAGTGGGTGAAAGAGAGATGCTAACTATGTGCTGAAGTAGCTTGAAAAGTGTTAAGAGCACAGAGAGACTTGGTATATATCCACACTGCACAATTATAGCAGTTTGATACCACTTTAACTGTCTTGGCTCTGTCCTTTGGAATGGGGACATCCTTAGAATCTCCTGCTAGAAATCTGTAACGTTGCAGTTCAAAGGAGTGGAATAGAGCTGCCCAGCGGATAATTCTGAGTAATTCCCCAAACTACAAATCCTATGATTCCATAGGAAGGACCCTGGCCATTCAAAATGGTATCTCAGTCCTATAACTGTGCAGTGTAGATATACCCCGGTTAACTAGAATGTGTCTCATAGATGTTTATAGAGCCAGGTGACATGAACAGCAGGATAACATGGAGAAGGTCTTACACAACTGGTCCACTTCAGGTTTGCAGGTACTATGCAGGGAAGGACTGCATGTTGGAAATGCTCCTCCATTAAAACTCCTTCCACATTAAAACACACCCATGAATTAAAGAAGATCACAGGAAGATGGCCACTTTTTATGTGTTGAGAGTTTTTATAATGTGAAGTGCTCAAGAAATAAGGTGGGCATCTGGTTCTGGAATTGGAATAGTCCAGCCAGAGTTCCCTGTGTGATTATGCTAAGTTCTTCGATCAAGAGTGAGGCACCTATGGTGCTCCAGATGTTGGTTCGGCTGGTGGTTCTCAAGTCAGAGGGACTTACCAATCAGGACTATCATAGGTTTCAATCTGAATTTTAAAGGGGCCATCCGTAGTGCTGAAGTCTATTTCTAAACTCCCATAATTCCTTCTCAATGGTCATGCTGGCTGAGCCTTCTGGGTAAACAGGTTTGGGAACTACTATTCTAATATAATGAGCTAATTTAATCACCTTTGCTTGGTCCCACTTTTTACATTATTAGACTTTCACAGGAGAAAGATACTGAGACCTCAGAAAATATATCTGACACCAAGTTTTTAATCGTCTGTTTCAAAAGACTCTCCAGCTTTTCACTTTTTGTTGTCTGTATAGACATTACTACATATTTTAACCCTTGCTTAAGGGCCTTATAGCTTAGGATTTCTTAGAAATACTCATTAAACATAACAGCCTGTTTGATCTCTCCATCAACGGAAAGAGCCACTGTGTTCACAGCACAACAGGATGTGTGTTTCTTGTGCAATTAATTGCTGCTTAATGTGTGTGTTGATTAACAGGCCCCTGGATGTCTGTAAAATGGAGAGCCATCAGTCTCTGGGAAACAGATTGTGTGGGACAAATCTTTAGCTCAGCTACAAACTGAGGCTGTATCCACATAAAAATGGCTATGCTAGGTCAGAGTCATTGCTTGTTGTCAGGTGGATCTCTGACTCATTTATCATAAGCAGGATTTGCACCCCTATTAGTCTGCTTCCCAGATACTATCAGGAGCAGAACTTTGATGTTATTGTTTTTGGACTACAACTTCCATACCCACTCCCAGTAGCATGGTGATTGTGGGTTTCTGGGAGTTGTAGTTTAAAAATTACTGCCAAAGTTCTGTATCATATTTTACTTAACATAATGTTACATATTGTCAGCTAAGTAGCAGAGGTGTTCGTGATTTGTGGAGATGTGTATCAGGACACCAGCAAGGGTGCCCAGTGTGCATTGGGACCAATGTTCATCAGTGCATTATGTGCATTAGGCACTTTGCTGGCTCTGCTACATAGTAACATAACAGCAGCTCTCTACTGCATACGGGTATTATGAAACTGCCCAATTCTAATTCGTGCATATGCAAGTCCACTTATGAGATGCAACTCCAATAAATGATCCCATTCTACATCTGGAGGTTAACAAATTGTAGTTGGTTACCATTATTGTTGTTTTTAAAATGCAACTCTATACTTTCCCCATTTCTTAAAAGTAACTTAAATTGTTATTTTTAGTTCCTCTTAAAAATAATGGAACACTGCAAGCTGCTGGCCTTTTGTACAAAACTTTCTCTCCTCCTACTCATGTCATTGCCACCTCAATACCCTCAACAGAACATGAGGTAGAGGCATGAGCTAGCACCTGAACCATGTGATTACTCCTCCTCCAATTTTTAGTGAGGCCCTGTAACCATAAAATGAAGTAACAGTTACAGTCTCAACACAAAAGGGATAAAGTTATTCCCTCATCAATTGCATTCACGTTGTAACTAGGGCTACTGACACACTGTGGGGGGCAATTAGCTAACACACATTGGAAACTGTTTAATGCAGTTAGATGTGTAAATAGCTATTGCTTAAAACAATTTGTAAGCCACTCTGATAGCCTTGTGGCTGAAGAGCGGGGTATAAATAAATAAAAATAAAAATAAATAAAATAATAATAAATAAACTGCAGGAATAATGTAGTTTAACACTACTCTAACTATTATGGCTCTATCCTATGGAATCCTGGGATTTATAGTTTGTTGTGGCAACAGAGCTCTCTGACAGAGAAGACTAAATATCTCACAAAACTACCAGTCTTAGAATTCCAGAGCATTGAGCCATGGCAGTTAAAGCAGTGTCAAACTGCATTATTTCTGGGTTGTCTTCATTATTGCAGTTAAAATGAACTAATTACATGTAGCCAATTCTTTGGGACCAGTTGCTTTGAAGATGGGGTCTGAAGAGAAACTGCAAGTTATAAAGAGAATTAGTTTGCTGTGTTTTCACACCCTTAATTGTTCCCATTAATTCTCTGTCACCCCACTTTTTCAACTGCTTTTAAAATGTCCCAGGGCATGATTAGACTATCATCTAAAAATGCTATAATTCCACGAATGAGGATAGCAGAAACATTGTGGCATTATTACGTTTATTATCACAAAACCAAAATGGAATTATTGCATGATGACCACTAGTGCTTCATTTAAGAACAGGAATGTACTTCTGTGATTTAGCATAGGCAAGATTTTGGTGGTTCTCGCGAGAAGACATGAGCGCACTTAAAACTCCAAAAACACCTTAATAAACAAAGTAAATGAACATGCAAGCACTGAAACAAACCTAAAAACATGCAAACTAAATGGGACAGTTCATAAAAAGAGTGTCCTGTGCTTCATTTTCACATTCTCATCTGGATGTTTTCTCACTGAGGACTGCCCGTTCACGTGGTAATCTCGCGATTACAATGGGATGTGGTTTCACACACCATCAGTACTGTGAAAAAAGTGATATTGAAGATCTATTCATGGCTTGTCTCATGAATTAATAATAATAGATTTTTTATTTGCATCCCTCCTCTCCCATCAGGAACAGGGCAGCAATATCATATAAAACAACGATCCAACATAATGTTAAAAACAACACAAATGTTAAAACGTTACATCATTAAAACATCTCTACAGTATTGAATCAGTTAAGTTTTAAATATAAATACAGATATTAAAATATACTTTAAAAAGGCATAAAATGGGGAATAAAAGTGACAAGGTGGAGAGTATCAAAGTAATGGCTAGGCATCCGACCTAATCTGGAAAGACCTGCTGGAAGAGATCCCTTTTAACAGCTTTCTTAAAAGAAGAAACACCTTTTTTGCAGCTGAAGCATGCTGTAACCACATGAAGAAGGCAACGTCATGCAATAGCAGGATCCGTTTGAGCTACTGTGGCATCATAATCCTGCAATTTTTGCCGTGTCTGATAATGTCCCAGTTTCTTTCTCTTCCTCTCACCTTCCCCCTTAGCTTATTCCAATTGCTGCACCCTGAGACTGAGGTGCAAAATTAGTTTGTACTCAGTTAACTCAGCAGTGGGGAGGGGAGAGGAGGAGATGGAATGGAATCTTGCCCTTCCTAGCAGACTGAGGCAAAAAACAAACTGATGCAGCCTCTCCTAGCTAGTATGTTCTTACTCAATAACTTTTACCATCCTGGTGACATTATGAAGTTGCTTGCTCATATATGTCCCAGTTTTCATCTATGAAATGTTTGAAGTCTCTAAAGTGCTTATGACAATACACATTTAAATATGAATATCTGTGCACATTTTAAAATATTCATAGATTATGAGCAGGGCCAGCTTAACCATACCGCCAAATCAACATCCGCGGGGGGCCCCACACAGGCAGGGGGCCCCATCTGGACCTAACCCTCCTTCTGAAAAAAACCTCCTGCTGACTTTAAAAAACAACAACAAGCAGCTCCCAAACTAGAAAGCCAAAGCCAAAGCAAAAGAGGATGGAGCTTTCTTTGTGTGGCTGATTCTGGAGGGAGTTTGTTGCTCTCTCCCCCCTCCTCCCAGGATCATCGTCAAACACATGTTGGAGAGGGGTGAGTGTGTGTGAGAGAGAGGGGGGGAAGGGGGGTCATCTCTTGTTCTTCCCTGCTCTATCTTCAGAAAAGGCTTCTTTCTTTCTTTCTTTCTTTCTTTCTTTCTTTCTTTCTTTTTATCCCCCCTCTCTCTCCTTCTTTCTTTATTTCTTTCTGTCTCTCTGTCTGTCTTTCTGTCTTGCCTTTCCTAACTTCCACATAGATCCCCTCCAGCCCATCTTTCCAGCTGCTCTTAACCTGTCCTTCTCTCCCCTTCCTCCCTCCCTTCACCCCTTGGTCTTCTTCAGCTTCCTCCCCTTGCTGCCAACTGAGTTCAACCTGTAAACGGAAATTGTGTGTGTTTGCCCATGTGCCTTGAAGTCATTTCTGACTAAGGCAAACTTATCATGGGGTTTTCTAGGCAAGGTTTGTTCAAAGGGGGTCTACCTTTGACTTCCTTTGAGGCTGAGAGAGTGTGACTTGACCAAGGTCAGCCATTGGGTATTCATGGCTGAGTAAAGATTCAAACCCTGGTCTCCACAGTCATAGGGCAATGCTGAAACTTCTACAACACTCACGTTCTTTTAACAGAAGAATATAAAGAATATAAATAAAAATTTGGAGTAATATTACTGGGAACAATGGTTTTATTGTTGTCACTAAAACACCAGTATCCCATTAGTGCTATGTGAGAGCCATTGGGCTAAGCAGTGGTTCTTAACTTTTTCTTTACCAGGGACCCCCTTTAAATATATTTTGTTGCCCCAAGACTTAACTCAAGATTTAAAACCGTAATAATAATAGCTAACAACAAAAACAATACAATTACACCATCCATTAACCTTTCCCTCAGAGGCACTCTTGCTTCTTCCTGCATGTTTGTGGCTGAAGTGGATTGAATGGCAATATACAGGCCAAGCCACCCAGCCTTTGCCTTGGTTTCTGTCACGTGGCTGTACCACTACAGGGAGGAGGTGGGCCAAACAGCTTTCAGGACCCCCTGTGAGGATATCATAGAATCATAGAATTGTAGAGTTGGAAGAGACCACAAGGGCCATCCAGTCCAACCCCCTGCCATGCAGGAAATCACGATCAAAGCATCCCTGATAGATGGCCACCACTGGGACAGAGAATGCTGGAAAAGGAACAATACAACCAGACCTTGAGAAGAGTGCTGGCAGGGGGATTCTGAGAGGTGTAATCTAAAAGTAACTTTCCCAGGCTCTGAATGCAGCCTAGAATCATAGGATTGGGAGGGACCCCAACAGCCATCCCATCCAATCAGCTTCTGCCCTGCAGGAACACACAATCAAAGCCCACACGACAGATGGCCATCCAGCCTCTCTTAAAAACCTCCGAAGAAGGAGACTCCACCACACTCCCAGTCAGTGCATTCTACTTCTGAACAGCTCTTACCATCAGGAACTTCTTCCTAATGTTTAGATAGAATCTCTTTTTCTGGAGTTTGAACCCTTTGCTCCATGTCCTAGTCTCTGGCGCAGCAGAAAACAAGCTTGCTCCATCCTCAGTATGACATCCCTTCAAATATTTAAACATGGCTGTCGTGTCACCTCTCAGTCTTCTCTTTTCCAGGCTAAACATACCCAGTTCCCAAAGATGTTCCTCATAGGGCATAATGGCTTCCAGACCTCCCACCATTTTGGTTGCCCTCCTCTGGACACATTCCAGCTTCTCAATACCCTTCCTGAATTGTGGTGCCCAGAACTGGACACAGTCTTCCAGGTGAGGTCTGACCAAAGCAGAATACAGTGGGACTATTACTTCCCTTGATCTAGACACTACACTCCTATTAATGCAGCCTAGAATCGAATTGGCTTTTTTTGCCGCTGTGTCACACTGCCAACTCATGCTTAGCTTATAGCCTACTTTTTTTTTTTAAGGAAATCTACACCATTACGTTAATTGCTAATTAACAAAAAATATTTTGTTATTGTCTACAATATAGTTTTTAAACTAAATTATTGGTGGCAAATTATGTAATAAAGTAGGCCCCCCTTATCCACTGGGGATTGGTTCTGTGTGGGCATGGATTCTGAAAACTGTGGATTATAGTGAACACCATTAAAAATAATGGGACTTCCGTTTAAAATATCATAGAGTTTCCTTGGAGGGCCTAGAAAATGGCTAGGGAGGACACATTTTCTAGGAAGACTGTATGGTAGGTGTGCTGTTTTGTGTCCCATGATTAATGAATCAGTGGATACGGGGGTCCTACTGTAATCTGAACATCTTGTACTGTGAATAGGTTAGGTTACATTGACCTAAAATAAACCTATGGGCCCCCCAAAATAAAGCATTGCAGGGCCCCCCAAAATTCCTTAAACCGGCCCTGATTATGAGAAAATGGGACAGAACAGATTTATCATGCCAAAGTGACACAGACCAGAAATGAATCTGTCCATTCCGAGTCTAATCCTCCTTAATGCGCCTGGACAAAAATCAGTTTCAGTCCTGCTTGGAGCCAACAGTACATCTACCAAGAGCAAATAGCACTGTGTATCTTGAGTTACTTTTAAAAGAAAGGGAAATGCAGCTGATTCCTTGCCAATCAGGTAATCTGTTTTATGCCCTCAGGATTATGGTTTCCCAGGAAAATCTTATTTTGTCCCAGAGAACAAACCCTTGTAACGGTCAAAACGTGTTTACATTTATAGCTTAGGGACCATTTATACTGCAGAGAAAGAAAATTATACTTGGCAAAGGTTACAGTATTTGTTTGGGCTGATTGTGTAGATAGATAGTAATTTGCTTCCTGTTGCGGAAGCGTTATTAAACTGATGTTGCTTTCCCCACCCCCCCACCCCATTTCCAGTAGTCAGTTTCACATGACTACTCTGAGTATCTGTTAGACATACATTCAAATAGTTATTTATTTATTTATTTTAAGTATTTCTGTGTATTGTGTATGATTGGTCTGGATAATCTCTTGTTCTTCAGTCTTGTTTTTTCTTCTTCACTGTATGATACAGTTCTTGTGCCTTTAACAGCACAAGAAAAATGGGACAGATTGAAAATATAAACAGGTAAAAAAAAATAAACAGGTAAACTATTGGGAAAATGGTCACTGGGTGAAGTTCCATTTGTCATATATCTCTGAAAGCATCATGAACTTTGCTTGAAGAAAAGTTGGCATTTATAATAAGAAGAAATAATTACAAGAGCTAAAAAGGTTTTTTAAAAAAAATCTCTTGAGGGAAAAGCCTTCATAGTTTTCCCCAGTTTTTTAAAGAACAGTGAAGGGAATTTTTTTGCTTCTTTGTTAAATCTAAAAATCACTCTTTTGCACCTTGGACATCATTGTTGTTTTTTAAGTTTGGCAGCGGCCAATTGAGGTAAGTGCAAATGTGTCTGCCATATTGCATGCAAAGCTTATGGGGGCAAAAACATCATTAAGACAAATGGCAGCTGCTGTGAAATGCTATTTCTGAGGGACACATTGGTTTTTTTGGGCTCATATAGACAATCCCCTAGCTGAGATCTTGAAGAACTGCTGCCATTCCTAAAGGCTAGATGAACAAGGAACTCCATCATGGCACCTGGAATGTATATGTTCTGTGTGCTTTGGCTCTGGTACATTTACATTTAATCTGGATGATCTTTTCCTACCTCTGACAAGAAGGAAACTGCTAACAAATGGGGCCTCTATGCATTTGGGTCCTTGCACAAGCTATGTTCAATATTCTCAAATTCTTATGGGTATGGCTTGACAAAGTTAACGCTTTTTGGATGGCAGCTCCCAGAATCTCTGGCCAGCTTTGCCAATGGCCATGCTAGCCAGGCATTCTGGAAGTGTAGTCGGAAATCAATTTTCCCAGTTCTGTGTACATGTATAGTTAACAAAGCATGTGAAAATGCTGAAATTATGGGCAGACGGGGGTAGATAAATAAATAAAATTAGAAATAAATAAATAGAATCAAAGGCCTTAAGTGAAATCCACAGTCTCTACCACAACTCCATGCACTTTTAATCAAAATGTACCTCTTTAGTAGCCTTCTAAACACAAGAGCTATAGGAGGTGGCCTAAATGGTAAGAGATTCTCCCCTTCCTTTGTTATATAAGCATTGGCACATGCACCTGATCTTTCCATTATTTGCTGGTTAAGTTTGTGGGATAGCTTTAACACTCTTGTATTTCTTTAGCTGTAATAGGAATATGACTGAGCCTGCCTCACATGCTGGTTGTGAATGTGAAATGAACAATATAAATGAAGGACTTTGAAGTTTTCTATTGGAACTGACCCTTGGCTCAGAGACATCCCAGTGTGGTCTCATTGACCTCAGCAAGTTTGTCTTGTTAACGCCAATGAATGGTTTGAGGATGAAGTGAATATTTCTTCCACAGGCTGCTTCAATTGCCATACAAATCCCCATCTTGTTTTAGACCAATGTGGTTGGCCATGGAAAATACAGCTATTCTCTATATTGGCATGGAAGACAGGTGTGTGTGTGTGTGTGTGTGAGAGAGAGAGAGAGAGAGAGATTCTACTTCTATCATCCTAGTGATAATTTTAAAAGCAAACTTCAGTATTTCTTTAACAATTTTTTTCTGCATCCTAATAGATCAGCATAGATGAAGCATTAATTTAAGGCAGGGCAGTTTGTAAAGATAGTCCATTGTGTCTGTCAGTTTAGATTTATTTGCACTCCTCATCCGCTTGAATTACTGTATATTCCGGCGTATAAAATGACCTTTGAACCCCGAAAAATATCCTCCAATATCGGGGGTCGTCACGCCGGATACACTTTGCTTCACCCACCGTCCGATCTCCTGCCTCTTCGCTCCCTTCGCAAATGAACGAAGAGGCAGGAGATCAGACAGGGGGGTGAGGCAAAGTGTTTACCAGTTCATTCTCCCCCCTCCTTTGCCTTCTCCCCCTTTGGGGAGCAACCAAAAGACAGAGGAGGGGGGTGAATGTTGCGGTTTTCCGCCGTCGCTGCTCAATCTCCTGCAAGAAATCAAGCAGCAGCTGAGGCAAACTGGGTATGTTTGCTCCTTTCTTCCACCTTCCTGAAAGGTGGAAGAAAGGGGCGAATCCCACAGTTTGCCACAGCTGCTGCCCATTCCCTCCATCTTCATTCCCTTCCAAAGAGAATGAAGACGGAGGGGAGGGCGAACAAAGCAAACCGGGTATTTTCACCCCTTCCATCCACCTTCCTAGAAGGAGGAAGAGAGGGGCAAATCCCACGGTTTGCCATGGCCGCTGCCCATTCCCTCTGTCTTCATTCCCTTCCAAAGACAAGGAAGACAGAGGGAGGGGGGCGGACGAGGCAAACCGGGTATTTTTGCCCCTTCCAGCTTCCTAGAAGGTGGACGAAAGGGGTGAATCCCGTGGTTTGCCATGGCCATTGCCCATTCCCTCCATCTTCATTCCCTTCCAAAGAGAATGAAGACCGGGGGCGCGGACGAGGCAAACCGGGTATTTTTGCCCCGTTCGTGCACCTTCCTGGAAGGTGGAAGAGAGGGGTGAATCCCAGGGATGCCATGGATGCTGCCCATTCCCTCTGTCTTCATTCCCTTCCAAAGAGAATGAAGATGGGGGGGCGGTCGAGGCAAACCAGGTATTTTCGCCCCTTTCATCCATCTTCCTGGAAGGTGAAAGAGAGGGGCGAATCCCACGGTTTGCCACAGACACTCCCCATTCCCTCCATCTTCATTTCCTTCCAAAGAGAATGAAGACGGAGGGGGGCAGATGAGGCAAACCGGGTACTTTTTGCCCCTTTCGTCCACCTTCCTGGAAGGTGGAAGAGAGGGGCGAATCCCGTGGTTTGCAGCGGCCGCTGCCCATCTCCTCCATCTTCATTCAGAAAACAGAATTCCTGGATATATTTTGATGCTTCATCTGCTGAGTAGGATGAAGGCAGAATGCTGAAAATGAGTTACCATAACAAGTTCTGCAGTGATACATGCTTATAGACTGATGACAAAGGAAATCTGGAAGTGATTTCACAATGTTGGGTTGTGTTAGAAGCTGTTAGAACAGAAGGTTAACTTTGGAATCACTTCATCTTAAGAATTGTCTTTTAAATTAAATTAGCTGTGCAAAATTGTAACAGAAATTGAATTAGTGCTGGAGAGACACTGAAACCCTTTCCAAAAGGATCATTGTATGACACTTAAATCAACCTTCTGAAGTTAATTACTGATACCTTTTCTAGCACCCGTTTTTCATAATATCACTGTTGACTTTAATTCAGGTTACTTCTACTGTACTTGGTACACTGTGGTATTATTTACAGATTGCCATTCATATTCCTGTGTAATGACCACAGCTCATATTCAAGTAATGAATTACTTACAAATAATTAAAAGTAGGATTGTGAGAACCCACGACGAGATACTCATGAGTTGGTTAACAAAGAGGATCAGCTGACAAGGCTTCCCCAGCCAGCCAGCCAAATTTGGGGGTGGTCTTATACGGCGAATATATGCCAAACTCTATATTTTTACTTGAAGATTGTGGGGTTGTCTTATACGCCCAGTCGTCTTATACGCTGGAATATACGGTATAACATTAAAGTAAAAGTTTTGTAAATGAATTCAGCAGACCCTCTTTCTCCAGTCGAGTGACTGTTTTTTTAATTCAAATTTTAAATTTTTAAAGAAGAGTATCTACAAAGTGAATGTATATTCTTCTAATAGACACATTTTTGCTAACAATTTTTCCTAATATATACCTTTCTTATGCACAATTTCTCCTAATGCATGCATGTTCATATGGCATTTCCTCTCACGTACACATTTTTGGTTGGACAACTGCAATACAAAAGTGCAAAAGCTAAAGATAGTTGTTTTCTGGTTCACATATTTGTTCACAACATGCAAATTAGCTCATATTAAAATCTGAACCTAAATTCCTCTTATCTCCATTTTTATATTAAGTGTCATTACACCACCAATCCTAAGAATGAAATAAAACTCTGATTTCCCAAGCAGGTCTCTGGAACAGAAGCTAGTTGTTTCATGTTAATGTGTTTCAACCATGGAATAATAAATCTGGCAATGCCAGGAAAAACAAAGCATGACAAAATACCTCTGGTGAAAGCACAGCCAAGTGAGACTGCCAAGTGTGCAAACATTCTTTGGGGATGTCAAACAGAGGCCAAAGACCACAATGAGAATGGAAGAGGAGAAGAAAGTGGTAGCTCTGGTCTTTTGCATTTGACACCCTAACCCAAACATCTCAGTCATTCTAGGTCATTTGTGCAGGAAATGAGGAATAATTGTTCACCATGCACCACAGGCTTTTACAAAGTTCTATGCAATTATATAACTACAATGGTAGTTATATAATGGGACTAAATAATCTAAAGGCACCAGATCCCTTGGAAGCTAAGCAAGGTCAGCCCTAGTTAGTACTTGGGTGGGAGATGGCCAACCAATACCAGGTTCTCTAAGCTATATTTCAGCAGAAGGAACTAGCAAAACCATCTCTGAGTATTCCTTGCTTAAGAAAACCCTATGGGGTCACCATAAATCAATAAGTGACTGGAAGGCACATATACACACACGCAGTTATACTGTATAATGCAATTGACTTGACAAAAGAACTTTTCATACATACATATAAATAATTTTTACAAGAAACCCACAAGGTAGGAATTACATATGACAGGCGCCTGTCAACACCACATTTTCCCAAGGTCATATGCCTCAGTAGACTATCTACTACTTTGTTTTAGTTTCGTTTTGGTTTTTCAAGTAAGGGTATTACAATTGTTGTTGTTGTTACTATTATTATTATTAATATTAATATTATTATATCATTTATATCTTGCTTTTCCCCACAAATGGAGCTTTGAGATAGCCTACAGAAATTAAAACAAACACATATAAAATACATAAAATATATATATTTAATGAAACCTAATCCTAGAATCAAAAGCATTTAAATAAATCAATTTAAAAGACAAAAAATAAAAGTCTATTAGAAGCCCTTGCCACCAGTTCCTATCAGCCCACTGGTAAAGAAAATTTTCAATTGCTTACAACAGCAAGGTAAGGAGGGAGCCACCCTAGCCTTACTACGAAAGAGTTTCAAAGCCTGGGAGCAGCTGCTGAGAACACCCTTCCCTATGTTCCCACCAGATGTGCCTGTGAAGGTGATGGAGCCAAGAGAAGGGCCTCTCTGAAAGATCTTAAAAGCTCAGCCAGGATCATCAAGGAAACATGAGTGTACATTATACTCTTCTAGTGGCTGCGTACAGCTAGCTTTCTAGAGACTTGACTGTGGTACAAAAGATCATCCATGCATATGGAGGCCCTGCTCTGTGTCCCAACACTGGTAGAGCATCTTCTCTCTTATACAGGCCTAGAATCATAAAATCATAGAGTTGGAAGAGACCACAAGGGCCATCTAGTCCAACCCCCTGCCCTGCAGGAATACACAATCAAAAGATTCCCGACAGATGGCCATCCAGCCTCTGTTTAAAAACTTCCAAAAAAGGAGACTCCACCAAAATCTGAGGCAGTGCATTCCACTGCTGAACAGCTCTTACTGTCAGGAAGTTCTTCCTAATGTTTAGGTGGAATCTTTTTTCCTGTACAGTAGTTTGACTCTATTACTCCGTGTCCTAGTCTCTGGAGCAGCAGAAAACAAGCTTGTTCCATCTTCAATATGACATCCCTTCAAATACTTAAACATGACTATCATGTCATCTCTCAACCTTTTTTTCTCCAGGCTAAACATACCCGGCTCCGTAAGCTGCTCCTCATAAGGCATGGCTTCCAGACCTCCCACTATTTTGGTTGCCCTCCTCTGGACATGGGTATGTCCAGTACCCACAGTACAAAGAAACAAATAAATGTGTGTACTGCACTGCCTTTAAGTCTCTGCAAAGCTATTACCTGTTTTACATTAGTTCTGTAACTGTAGTGGTAATCCCCACAGTTCTGAGATGTAGTGTCTTTTCCTGCTTGACCCCATGGTACAATCCAATAATACAGGCTGGTGCATATTCTGCCTCAATAAGCAAAGTGCAGCCCTAAAAAACATGTGTTTTGTAGTCTGGTAGGTGCTAGACAACCCCCTCAAGTGGCAAAATCAAAATGGTGCTTAAGAATAATGTTATTTTCTACCAACTAAACGTTCACCACTGTTAGGCTTCCTAGGAGAAATACATCTTTGATGATTTGCTTATGCATCTGTCTACTTCTCTTTGTGTTACTCTTCTCGTTATTTGGGCTGTGAAATTAAATCTTTTGATTTCTATTCTACTCTATCAATAGATCTCATAATGAGATACAAATTGTTAACAACTATGGATGAATCCACATCTGCAAAATAATTCAGCTCCAGTGTGCAGTATCCTGCCCCAGTTTAACCCACATTCAGCCATTTTAATCTAAACTCGAATTGGCTTTGGAAGCCACACAGTTCATCTCGGTACAAAAGGGCGTTTCTACATGTCCACATGTTCAATGAATCGTTTTATTTTGGGTCACATCATGGTAGCAGCTGCATCTTTTTCTTCTCAGCATGCATACAGATATCAATCAACAGCCTTTCCTGTTTTCTTGTCATCCTTATCACCTACTTGCACTCCCACTGGCTGGCCCCATATGCACTCCCATTGGATGGCTCCCTTGCCAGGTTCTCTTGTCTGGAAGAATTAAAACCCTCCTCACCCCATTTACAGAAATGTACAGCTTTTAAAATGTACCTACAGAGATGGTAGGAGCACACTGAAAGGGAAAGAGCTAAAAAGAGTTTGTTTCAGTTCCCAGTGAAGTGCTTTCAGTTCAAAACCAGAGGAACATCATGGGGTCGTTTACACAGCAAAAATAATCCTCAAAGAATTCGCCAAGAAGCCTTATAGTTCCCACGTGTTCTGCATCTCCAGCGACCTTTTCAGAAGGAGGGGGTCTGAAAAACCCCTAAGAGCCGCATTTAATGACACCGCTGATTTTCCAACTTTTTTTAAAAAAGTGCTGCATATTTGCGCACTAACGCATTTGTGAACTATCCGACACTTTGAAGTTCGGAAGATCCACCATCCACAGAAGTGGGCGGTTCGATAACGTGACGCCACAGAAACCCGCCCACATATCCGTCGTACCTTTCCGGTAAACATCTGCTTTGAAGCATCCTCTTAAAACATCTTTCATTTTCCTAATGGAGGCAGTTCAGAGAACAAAGAAGGGTGGCAGGGGAATAGTTTGGAGCCATGCTGAGATTCTTGATTTACTGGATCTTCGGGGGGAGGAGAAAGTACAAGAGCAGTTACGTTTATGTCACCGGAGTATTGATGTGTTTGAAAGAATTGCCACAGGAATCTAGCGTAGCTATCACCTCCATGGCTGCTACAATAAATAAATAAAAATAAATAAATGCTTATTTATTTTTATTTTATATTGTAAATAGGGAAAACCGACTGTCCGCAAAGCAGGAACCTTTAAAAAAAAAGTGGCGGGAGATTTTAAACTGCCGCTTGGCTTGCTCGCTCCAGCCAGCTTGGGGAAGAGGGAGTCATACGGAGTTTAGGGGGGTAAAAAATTGTGTGGGCGGTTCGTATGCATAGGAATGACAGCCTATTCATATTTTTTACCCCCCAAATGGATTTTTTTATGATTGGTTCCCCCCCCCAAAGTTGAGTTACCACTATTGAAAGAACAAAGACCATAAATGATGACGAGAAGCCCAATCAGAACTCAATGAGGGGGGGAAACAGCTGACCAATGGGAGAACGTGTGGCGTGAATTCCTGAAGGAAGTACGTTGGAAAGGAATGACGTACTTTGTTGATTGACAGGTAAGATCATTAAAATATGCAGAATATCGATGTCGTGGGAACTAAAATAGTTCAAGGTGAAGAACCTAGCATCTTATTTAAATGCACATTATAATCACATCTGAACTACATCGGAACTAAGTAGGATCTAAAATAATATCATGGGAACTTATTTAAATGCACATTATAATCACATCTGAACTACATCGGAACTAAGTAGGATCCAAAATAATATCGTGGGAACTTTGCGACGCTAAATCGAAACTGCGCTAATGCGATAAATACCGCAACAAAAATATCTGTGGAACTGGCCCCCATATGTTCAAACAGCACCAGGATCGAGGTAAGGACAAATTATTTTGCAGTTGTGGATTCAGCCAGAAACAGCAACAATAAAACCATATTGATACCCAGCCACAAAACTACAGAACCCCCACAGTCCAATATGCAATCTGTGTTTGCACTGTAAATGCTAAAAACATGGGACTGGGTGAACATTATGCGCTTGAAGCAATCACAAAAGCTAGGCAATATGAGCTTGAGGAGAGCATTAAAAGCTTAGAAGCTGCACTGACCTTTTGAAACTGCAATCTGAAATGACTTAGAGCAATGTTTTCTCTTGTAGAAAAGTGGAGAAGCAACACATGCACCTCATTTCTTTTCCTACTGTGTTGCTGACAATCCAATTAATTCCCACAGTCAATGGCAAGAAAACACATAATGCTGCTAGACAAGAACAAGACACCACTGACTCACGGAAAAGTGTAAGAATCTGCAGGAAAGGCCATTCCTACTCATAATCAAGGTCTTCAAAATTAGACAGTTAGAGCAGCAGTCTTGTACAATTTTAGGAAGAGCATATTCAATAGGCTTTGAACTGCTCTAACTAGGGAATGAAACTATAGACCCACTATCAATCAATCACTATAATTGTTTTAAAATTGTTTTTAATTGTTTATTTAATATTTTAAATGTTCTTATGCATTATACATTACTTCAGCAGCCCTGCTGGATTGGAGGTGATAAACAAGTGCAATCAATCAATCAATCAATCAATCAAGAAAAGCTGTCAAAACAATGTTCAGGCAACCAGCCAAAGGCTGATTATTACACAGGTGATAGCAGAGTCACAGCACAGTCAATGTAATTACAGGCAAAGGAATCAAGGCAACATGAAGTCAGACACTGGAGATTTTCAGAGGGGAACAAAAAGGTGTTCCCCTCTCACAGTCTCCTCTCCCGTCCCTGTAATGACATAATTTTTTTTAAAAAAAAATCAGACCTACCTTGTTCACACATCTTTCCCTCAGCAGGGCACAGCCCAGGAATGAAAGTAGCTCAAACGGGCCCCTTTCACTTCCTGGATTGAAATCCCAGCTGCTTTTGCAAGAAGACGAGAGTGCGGGAAATTAAAACTGTAAAAGTAAAATACACATCCAAAAGTTACTCTAAGCACCTAATCACACTTGAAACTTTACAAGTTTGGCAGTGGAACACACTCCCTCGGAGTGTGGTGGGGTCTCCTTCCTTGGAGGCTGGATGGCCATCTGTCAGGGATGCTTTGATCGTGATTTCCTGCGTGGAAGGGGTTGGACTGGATGGCCCTTATGGTCTCTTCCAACTCTACAATTCTATGATTCTATAAGTAACCTGGGTAGGGTACAAAAAAGTGTGTCACTTACCTTGATGTCCCGATCTCACGGAAGTGTTCTGGCATGGACCTCCCACTGACTCTGGCATTGTGCCACCATAACGGGGCGCCATTTCAATCACACATCATTCTGTTACAGAAACGGAACAGGGGATCAATTCACGGCTTAGCCCATGAATAAAAGGAAGCACTGGCGTAATGACAGCCAAACAGGAGCATGATGACACAGGGACAACGTTGTCTGAAAGGGAATCCCTTTAGCGATCTCCTGGTGTCAGTATCACACCATATTTAGCCTGTCTGGAAATCTACAGTTACTTTACTAGCAAGCAAAACACAAGTCCACAAGCAAAGTCTAATATACAAGGTTCAGGTCCGGCAAACAGAGTTCAGGGTAGCCCAGCAGAATCCAGGTCTAGCAAACGGAGTCCAGAGTAAAGAAACACAGTCCAGGTCAAACACAGCGAGCAGGAACACAACGAGTATTCAGGTAGGTCAAATAATATCTGACAACTCCTGGAGGGCAGTGCTGTGCATTTATAGAGCAGCAGCTAATGCAGCTGTTGTTTAACTAATTGCTGCTTCCTATAAATACGCTGAGACCACCTCATGCCTCTTTTTGTTGTCTCCATGTTGTGAAGGTAGGTATAGGTAAGTTGTCCTCTGTATCTGAAGGGGCAGGACCCTCTGGCAACATCCTCTTGCTCTGGTTCAGCAGGTCCTGGCATGTCCACTGATTCAGTCTCTGAATCAGAGTCCATTTCCAAGTTCTGGAAGCAGAGCATGACAAAAGCCATTGAATGTCTACCCACCCAATATTTGTTGTTAAGTAACATTCAGAATAAATCCTCATTGGGGGGTTTATTACACATTAACAGTAAGTTTCACAGTGTTAAGCTCAATATGAGGAAACAGATGTTCACTGGATTCTCCCACTGTGTAATTATCAGAAATCTGCACTTTGTTAATAAGGAATGTATTACCATTCCAGGGCCTAAATACCCTAAGTATACCAGATCCCATTTCACCCTATCTTGAAAGCTAAGGAGGGTAAGTCCAGGTTAGTATGTGGATGTGAGACCACCAATGAATACCAGGTGCTGTAGACTATATTTCAGAGGAAGGAACTGTCAAACCCACCTCTGAGTATTCCTTGCCTAAGAAAACCCAACAAAAGTCATGGGGTCATCGTATGTTGACAGATGACTTGAAGGCGTGCACATACGTGCACACGCACACGCACACGCACACACACTACTGTTCCATGTGCATAAAGAATTACTGTATACACTTTAGTTACTAAGTGGCACTGAACTTTCCTGTTAATGGAAATGGCAGTTAAGAAGCTAGACAGATTTGCTGATGTGAATTTGTGTGTCTTCTATGCCTTCCATGATAACACTTTCTCACCAAGACTTGGTTGCACTCTTCTTGAGTAAGAAAGGTAGAAGAAAAAGGTATTTGCTTGGATTTTCTCCATCAAGGAATGAATTAGAACTGTTGATGTGGAGTTTGTTTACAGAAAAAGGCATGGAAGCTGAACAAAAACCTATTTTCATTTTCATATTTTCGTATTACTATTAAGTCACTTTCATTATATTTTAGGAATATGACTTAAACAAATCCAAAATATTAACTTATCTATGTTTCATATTAATTATTTTTCTTTATATTCAGCATATGATGGGGGTGTGATCTCTAAGCTTAGAATAGTAGAAATATCTCACATAGATTTTCTAATAACCAATGATATGTGGTGGAAAATTTTGGTGGGGAGAAACCCAGTGTTTAATTATTCTACAGAAAATTTTCCATTTCTAAAATAAATAAATAAAAATCATTAGTAAGTACAATAAGTGAAGAAATGAAAAGGTGATAAATTTCCCTTGACCACAAAAAGAAAGCCTTTTAACAAAGAACTAATTCCGAATCAGATTAGCCTCAGTCTGAAACTAAGGAGTGAAACTGTAGGTGTACAAAAGACATAAGAGGAAGAGAATTAAACTCTATTGGAAATAGATGAGTAGACAGCCACAACGTAGCATGGATAGTTAACAAGGGGTGCAAAAATTAGTGTGTCAAGACTTTTCAGTCCCTTTCTGCTTGAAATGTAAAGAAATTGATGCAAGAGAAACACATGTTCTGGTAAAAAAAAAATTAAACACGTCTTTGATTAAAAATAATTTCCACATAAATTAGTGTTTGAAATTGCATAGACCACATTAAGTGTGGCTTGTTTCCTCCCAGTCACATATTTCAGTTCAAATATTTGTGAACTGTTGAGATATTTATAAGTCTGATTTAGTCAAATAAATGTTAAATCAGATCACACTCTAGGAATCTTACTGAAAATTTTTCCAGTGCAAAATTTTCTGGGAAACCTAATTCTAGTACATTCGATGGCATATGTGATCAATAAAATGCCACATTGGTACTTACCATGAAGGTGTATTCTGGGGTTATAAATAAATAAAAATATAAATAAATAAATAAATAAATAAAATTTAATGAATTACTAAGTAATTTAGAACATTTATTTCCTACATTGAGTATTTTACATTCAAAGAGATATAGTTGGAGTTCCTTAATCATACTAAAAATCTATATGAAAAATACCCTCTTATTTCAACTCATTTATAGTACATTCTCAGTTGCAGACTGAGTTCTGGTCACAATAAAATGGAACATGGCATAGATTGGGCATTGCCATCTGTAGCAAGTACTACATGCAGATATTTGTATTGTTGCAGTGTGTCTTCAAATCATTTTCAATTTATGGCAAATGTATCACGGGGTTTTCTTGGCAAGATTTGTTTGGGGGGATTGCCTTTTGCCATTCTATGAGGCTGAGAGAACGTGAGGTGCCCAAGGTCACCCAGGGGGTTTCCAACTGTTCCGATTCCTTAGCTGAGCAGGAATTTGAACCCTGGTCTCCCAGTGTCCTAGTCCAACACTCAAGCCACTACATTATGCTGGTTCACAAGATACTTGCGACTTGTCACAAATGTTTACTGCTGACATTCAAGCAATTATGTGTCAGGTAGTACAGTACTCCAAATCATAATGGCCTTACTACCTGGGGTGATGGGGGGAAATATTGTTCTTGCCCATTAATAGTACACTCTAGGGCTGAGTAAAGGGAAAATGTAATATTCGCTAGAGGAGAAGCATTTCCTCATAAACAACATGTCAGTAGCAATATAAAGGAATTGAATGAAAAGTCATAATTTTGTTAATGGACACAGCTTCAAATACTTCAAGTACAATAGGTAATTTTTTTAAAAAATGCAACAGGCAAGGAGCAGAATGTGACTGACGCATTCTAGGTAAGATTTTTGCCTTGACGCTGTGTATAGTATCATAGTAGGAGCTGGCAATACTGGCTGGGGAATTCTGAGAGCTGTAGTGCTAAAACTAGATTTTCCAAGCTCTGTCTATAATTGTGGGGCCAAACATGATTTTCTTTTCTTTTCTTTTTAGCTACACCTACCTCATTTGACCACTGCAACAGACTTTCTCAGGAGCCCTGGGCCTTGCTTTAGCCACACAATTTCTGAACAGCCCAGAATCTGATATTCAATTGCATAGTTTTGCCCTCCTGGGATGTTCCCAATGACCTCTTTCACAGATCCAGAGTTAAAGGATATATGAGGTTTTAAGCTGTTCATAACCCAAGAGGGCAATTAATCTGATTCTGCAAGCAAATCTGCAGGAACAACCTTGCCTTCCAAAAGCAGAACAATAAATGCTTCATAATTAAATTGCTCTGTGGCTGTTTTCAGTCTCTCTTCCTTCTCAAGAACCCCTAGAATAATCCTTCCTGACATTTTATGAGGCAGCTTGGCACTAAGGTTAGCACAACCCTCAGTACTGCTGATCTATTATCCCAAAGAGTCAACTGAAAAATGCAACAGATATTTCTTCCACCCATTCACCTAACACCTCCCTGTTTCCATCTTGTCTTATCATGCTGTCTTACCATTTTCCCATCTAGATTTTACAGCAAGAGTACTGGGCACTTAATTGCTGCTAGGGTATCCTCATGCACACTTGTTGGAGATCTCGCTCTGAGTAGACATAAATTTTGCCTGTGAAAATCCAAACTATGTGGAGTTAAATGCAGCTTTGCATTTAATTTTCTATTTTTAAACTGCAGATAGCATGGAGGGTCTGGAATCATAGTAAGCAAGGACAGGACGTTTTCCTCTGCAGTCTTGGCCCAAAGGAAAATGTATCCTATGAAACTATTTTTGCACTCAGTGGAAATCTACCCCTGAATCTATATACATTTTTTAAATGCCAAAGTATCTGATGAGTCTACTCCTTAAAGGTCTACAGTAGTTGCAGAACAGCGAATGACAGAATAGACTCTTCTGCAATTTTGTGTTTGTGTGCCTGATATTTTTCTTAATAATTTTCTTAATGATTTTTAATGTGTCCTTTAAAAATCATCTATTGTTACTGGGCTAAGGAATAACGTAAAAGGAATAAGGTGTACTGTACTCTAAGGCACAGATAGGCCAAGAATGGACTTCCATATGTTACTGGACTGCAGCTTTTCCTAACCAGCATAGTAGTGAGTGATGAAGAATTCTGGGAATTGCAGTCCAACTTCTGGAGGGCCAAACTTTGTTCATTCCTGTTTTAAGCAGACCCATACAGAGCTATACAACACTTGAGAAAGTTTCTTTTCTGGATTATAACTGCCTGAATTCTGCAGCCAGGATGGCCATCATCCATGGTTGAGGAATTCTGGGAGTTATAGTACAAAAATTCTTTTACAAAGTCTTGAGTCTGTCCTTAAAGGCTTCCTCAATGGGGAGATTTCCTGCGAACAATATTCTCTGAACTGTTGGGAGAAAGATTCGTAGTATATATGTGTTGCATTAAAATAACTAATAGTAGTTTAGTGGTGCTTGCTTTAGAAACCATCACTGCAATCACTCATTTAATCACTCAGTTCAATGCATATAAATTAGCAGAGATATGGCATATTTCCATATGATGAAAAGCTTCACCTGGTGATTTTGCCCATCATGCTTCTGTTGAAGTTGCAACAGCAGGTCAGCCTGATTTATTTCCTGATCAATTGGAAATCCTGATGCCAAAACTACAGTCAGTCTTTCAATCACCCTGAAAATTGTATTCTCTTTTTGTTGTTGCTATTGCTGTGTTATCTGGAGTGGTTCATTACTGGAATACAGAAAGCTCCTGATCATATTGGTTCGTTCCCTCCTCTCGCCACAATGAGCTGCACATGCGCACAGACATGCAGAAACATGAGTGCACACTAATAGCTGCACTTTACTGGGTTAATTTTTCTATTAACTTTCTTATGTCGCTATGCCTTTAACAAGCATTTCCCCATTTAGATAACGGTTTATAACCAGAGTCATAATAATTAGGATGTCTGAAGAATAATCATCACAAGCTCCAAGGCTACATGCATTAGCACAGCAACAAAAAAGCTGAATCACAAAAGCACAGGGACACTCAACAGATAACAAAAGAGGCACATGGTAGGTACAGAAAAACAGGGGCTGGAAACCAAGAGCTTAAAAGGAAGGTTACGAATAGAAAGCAAATACAGATAAAGAAAAGAGGAACTAAAAAACAGAGCAGAGTGAAAAGGTGAATAGCAAGATTATGTTCTAAATGCATAAAAGACACATTGGCACAGTTAGATGCACTTTAAGATGATTACTATAATCTTTTCTCTCTACAGGCTTTAGGAAAAAAAATGCAGCTGGTGCAGGGATCCAAACACAGCCAAAGTGCCGCTCCAATATTGATACTGTCACTGTAGCAGAGTGATGGCTCCTTGGAGCTGATCTACACTTTCAGCACTCCACCAAGTGTCCACCAATTCATTGCAGGATGGCAGGAGTTGGCATGATCTAAATCTGAGAGGCCTCCCCTCATCTACAATTTTGCCTTTATAGTTTTACCTTTCTAACTGCTTTCTTCCACCTGATGGGGGAAAAACGTATAAGGAAGTTTCTCTTCTCTTTCTCCCTCAGACATAAAAGACACATCATTTGAGACTGGTATTAAGAGGTAAGAGACTTGAGGTAGAGGTGGGTGAGTTGAAGAGAAGGGGGAAGAATTAAATGCACACTTGCTATTTCTCCATCACATCATTCTTTGGCCTAGCATCTTGCAGCAGAAGAAATGGTAGCCAGGGTCCCCAGGCTTGTTAAAGATAAGGGCTATCCTTCCGGATTTCAGAGACACCCATATTACCCTGGCAGTTGAGAAAGGTGGTACAAAGAAGGTTGCCAACTCTTTTCCCTCCTTTACTGCTCCTGCACAGGAGCCTTTGGCAACAAACAGGAGGTGAAGCTTTATTTATTTATTTATTTATTTATTTTTGCCCTACTCTTCAGCCACAAATGCTCTCAGAGTGGCTTACAAATTGTTAAGCAATGGCACTTTACACATCTACACCGCACTAAGCGATTTCCAATGTGTGTTAGCTAATTGCCTCCACAAGCCGGGTACTCATTTTACCGACCTACAGAAGGATGGAAGGCTAAGTGAACCTTGGAGCCCTTGGGATCAAACTTGCAATGTAGTGGCTGCAGTACCAGCATTTAACCACTGCGCCACTAGGTCTCCCTCATGTACAAAGATTTAATAATGCAGAGGACTTCAGCTGCTTACAGCTTGGCATGAAAGGCACAGGAGCAGGAGGGAAGGCAATGCAAGGCAAAAGGAAGGCTGGCTGGCTGGCTGGCTGGCAGGCAAGCAAGCAACCTTAGATGGCCTTTCATGTGGGGTAAAAATCCAAATGAAATTCGGACTACCTTGGCCCAGAGTTGCAGTGCATGAAATTCGGGCTACTCTGGCCCGGATTTAAACGCCACACCTGCCAAAGCCAAAGCTACATTTGGATGTTTACTTCGCTTCTATTCAAAGCTATTACTCATGCTTGACTCTGAGATTGAGGAAAAGCAAAGACCCAACCTTGCCATCGTGAAGCTAGCTGCCCCTTCTGCCTTCAGAGAGAGCAACTACCACTGAGCCTTTGCTTTTTCTGGAGCTCAGAGGGGTGATTGTGTGCTGGAAAAGCAAAGCCCCAGTGGTAGTCGCTCTCTCTGAAGCCAGAACGGGTGGCTAGCCTCACGATGGTGGAGTGGGCCATCCATTCTGGCTTCAGAGAAAGCAAGAACCACTGGGTCTCTGCCTTTGGAATGAGAAGTGGCGCTGAGGAGGGAAAAGATGTTGGTACCTCAGGCGGTGCTTGTTCTTCCTCTCCTCCCAAACTAAAGGGGCATTCTCTGAATCTGGTGTGAATAGGGTGGTACATCATGGGGCATTATCACACCAGATTCAGGGGAAAGACTGCACATTGTGTGGCATTATCATCCTGGATTTTGGGGGGGGGGGTTGGGGGTTTTCACTGGTGTAGACAAGCCCAATGAAAACCTTTGCACCTCCTGCTTCACTACCACATGGAAATTCTTCAGTTAAAAAAAACAACAACGCACACACAGCAAGATACCTATTTGCGTCAATAAAAAAATGAATGCCAAGGAACAAATCCCTGTAGGATTGACATGACAGGAATAGGCCAATCCACTGAACTAAGCTGTTAGATGTACATTCCAGAACTTAGACACTTTGTTGGTTTGTAGCTTCCATTTCTCCAGCATGGTCACTGGGACGTGTCCTGCAAAAACTTAACTTTTTTAAGCTTTGAGTCATTCATGCTCAATTGGAGAAAGAGGGTTACAACTCAGTATGTACTTTGCACTCAGAACATCTTATGTCCAATCCTAGAATTTCATATTAAAGGCTTTTGCATAGTGCAGCTTTGTTGTATATGTGAGTGTGTATCTTTGTCAGATAACCACAAGAGCCACTCTTATGGCTCACCTTGAAGAATGAGATCTTTTTTTTTTTAAAGTACATCTGCACTGATCCTGACACACAGGGAACAAGTTCCCAAATGTCAGCTCCTTACCAATCATATCTGTCACACCCAATGCTTTTCTGTCACAGACTGTCACCCTTCTTCTGTATAAGTCATATATTGTGACTAGTTATGCGGACAGCATGTAACTGGATTCTCTGGGATTATATTTATAGTGTGGACAGGTCATTACTCGCAAAGCATCAACAAGTTTGCTATTTCTGTATGGAATGTTCCCTTCTCCCTCCCTCCCAACCTCCCTTCCCCACCTCTCCACCCCATGGGCCCTACCTTCAGTACTAAAGAATTCCTTATAAACTACATAAGGACAAGAACAAGATGAGCTCAAGCCACCACACAGATGCAAGCACAAATGTTGCCATATTTCAGCAAAGTTTTTTTTTTTTTTTTTAGTGGATGGGGGGAGTCGCTGAGAACACAATATAAATACTGTACCATCATTCATATTTACTATTGCTAAAGCACCCTTTTGTGATATTTATGAATGGAAACATGTATGAAACAATTCAGACTTAAAATAGGGCAGATGGTAGTGGAAGGATTTATAGCAAGCACTTTCCTTCACAGCAGGATGGTATGCTTGGAGAGAGAGAAAGAAGGAAGAGAGAAAAAGAATTCAGAATTTGAAGGAGCCCAGCACAATCACAATGATACCCAAAGCCACCAAACAGTTCAGCTCCCTGGAAAAAGGACAGTGAGGTTGTCGTGTACTGGCTTTCCTAGACTCAGTGACCAGCAGTTTCAGAATTCAAAACAGAAAACTTTATTAGCGTAGTAAGCAAACCCCTACAGGATCATTGCTCAGAATGAAACTTAACTGACAAACAGTATAGTAAAACCATATTCCAATCTACAAAATCTGGCAGGCTACACAGACATTGGATATCCATCATCCCCTCTCCCATTTCTCATAGCATCAGCCCTCTTTTCCCAGAGTTGAGGCCCAGGTGCAGTGCTTCTGAAACTATTCCCAACATAGAACACACAGTCCCTTCTACAGATAGGACTTTTTCGGACAAGTAAAATGCAGCGCAAGCAGCCTCGCCACGTTGCGAGGCTGCAGCGCTGCAGGGCGTCCCTTTCGGATGATGCCCATCCCTGCCGGTACTGTTGCGGTACCGCAGGGACATTTGAGTGGAATATTTTGCCGATTTTTACTCACGATCGTTGATTCCACTCAATGTCCCTGCGGTACTGCAACAGTACCGGCAGGGACGGGCGTCATCCAAAAGGGACGCCCTGCAGCGCTGCAGCCTCGCAACGTGGCGAGGCTACTTGTGCTGCATTTTACTTGTCCGAAAAAGTCCTTAGACTACACACACTTGTTAGCAAGCACAGAAAAAATGTAAACACAATTACCCACAAGGTTACACAGTAAAACTGAACCTGGCAGGAAGAAGTCACATCCAGGACCGATCCTGACAAGGGTGGAATCAAATTATTATTTGTTATTTAATCAGTTAATTTATTTTTGAAATCACTTTTCATCATGATAACTAGGTGTTGTACAAGTGTATGATCAAAATTATGCCATAAAATGTTACAAGTCTAAGGTCTGCATGGACATTCGCAGAGAATATGCACATATACAAACAAAGGTCTTTAGAGGTGGTGTATTATTCTCACTTAACTGGTTTTAATTGATTTTATCCATTAGTGTCAACGAGAGTAGGCCCATTGGATCAACTGGATTTCTATGATCAATGCGTTGACTCACTACTGAACAATTGGTTCAGTCAGCCTACTCTAGTTGGGACTAACCAACAGGATTTCAGTCATTATTTGTATGTTTTTAGCTCTGGAGACAAGGGTTCGAATCCCCACCCACCCATGGAAACCCACTGGGTGACCCTGGGCAATTCACACTCTCTCAGCCTTAGAGGAAGGCAAAGGTAAACACCCTCTGAACAAATCTTGCCAAGAAAACCCTGTAATAGGCTCACATTAGAGTTGCCACAAATTGGAAATGGCTTGAAAGCACACAACAAACTTTAAACTGTAAACTGCCTTAATTCCCATTTTTGGGGAAAAGGCAAAAGTATAAAACAAAACAAAACAACAACAGATGATGATGATGATGATGGCCAGAATTCTGTTGGGAACTTACGTCTTAATAAGTGGATTTACATCTTTATAAGTGGACTTCATAAGTGGGCATAAAGTTACATAACATAACAGATTATGTAGAATTCTGGTGATTAATAATAACGGTTTGTGTCCTAGGATTTCATTTGCCCCAGAGGAGAGAGTATTATAGACAGCATGGCCACATACGTGTTGCTAACAAATAAGACGTGTCAGCAAATCAGGCAGCAAAAGAGGAACAGGTTTGCCTAAAACCGGCACAGGTATGTGCCGAAGCACATTTAGAAATAGTTACTCTAATTTAGGCTGCATCCACACAATACAAGTAAACCAGTTTGAAACTAGACTATTTGCCATGGCTTCTTCTTATGGAATCCTGGGATTTGTAGTTTGATGAAGCACCAGCACACTGACAGGGAAGGCTAAAGGCTTGTAAAACTACAAATCCCATGATTCAATAGGAAGGAGTCATGGCAAATAATCCAGTTTCAAACTGGATTATTTGTGTAGTGTGGATTAGGCCTTAAATAAAATACAACATATCTCACCAGGGCAGGAAACACTTTGACCTGTATGACCGTCTTCTCTGTTTGCTGCCCGAACTCCAAAACCAGATCTGGAAAAGTTACAACTCAGTAGTGGCCAATGCTGATTTGGAGAATTCTGGGAGCTGTGGTGCAAGACAGTAACCCAGTAACCTCTATCAGAATGAATAATACTGAGTGAAATCAAGCATATGATTCACTTAGCTAAAGGTCCCAAATTTTGAAGGTTTTCCTAGAAAAAACTCAGCACCATCTTTGCATTTTTTAGACAAAAAGTCATGCACACACATTTCTTTGCTCTTAGCCATTTCCTTAGCAATGGCTATCTAATTTTGTTATTTGGCCTTTTAAAAAATTCATTTTTACAGTGTTTGAGTGTTAATTTTATTTTATTTTTTATTAGCTGAAATGTTTATTTTCAGCTACCTTGGGTGCTCAAAAGGCAAGATGTATGTGTTTCAAGCAACTCAATATAATGCAGAACTATACAGTATAAGCATTTAATTCTACACCAAAGATTTGGAAGATATTTTTAATCTGCAGCCATACTTGGAACATTTGTTTTACAATCCATGTTATGCTCACATTCCACAGCACCTAAAACAAGATGCTGGTTCCTTTCATGTCAATTTCACTCTGAAACGCAATATCTAGAATAAAATATTTCAAACCAAAGTAAAACCCAGAAGCTAGCTGACCCACTTGCTGTATAGAGATTGATGTGAAGAGCAGGCCTTTAATCTTCCAAAATGCTACTGACAGAGATCTCAAGATCCATGAAGTTTAAAGAAAAACCTCTTTATTGGCTCTAAAAAGATCCTGTCATGCTGGTATATAATTCTCTCTTTAGCAGTCAAAGTCTGTTTCATATTATGTACCTTACACTTGCTTCTAACAGCTTGTCAAACCAGGCTCCCAGGACAATTTAGGGGACTTATCAATGTTAGTTATTAGTAACTGTATCCTGCTCACCGGAGTGCCTGTTCAATAATTGGACATGAGACTGAAGATGATGTTGATGAAAGGCTAACCATACCTGTCTTATTCCCTTTACCTCCAGGCTGTGAGTGCTGTTTCTTTTATAGAAAAAAGAAATATCATGTATGCACAGGAGGAAGGTGATAGAAGGTATGGAGGAGTCACGAGATGCAAAGAAGTACAAAAATTGGTGTGGGGGGGAGTAGAATGAAAGAAAGTCTGCTTTCCCCTCCTCCATCCCTCCCCCCAAAAAAGTCCAGTAATGATTAAGAATGGGCATCACAACATGTTTGGTCTGTTGCAGGAAGGATTGGGATGGAGTCAAGAACCTGGAACTCCATGGGACAATATTTTGTTCCAGGTCCTACTTTCATGTTGATTTCAAACTACTGTAAACTGGAAATGACTGCCTAGTTCCACAGTCATTCACAGAATGGACACAGGCTTTCTGACATGTTGCTTCACGTTCTACTGCACTTCTATTAACAAATGGACAACTTAGTTTGTCCACTGGGGGGAAGCTATAAATAATAACAAAAAAAGTTGAACAGAGCTGTGGAGTTACTAAGGCTGGTGCCAACCCTCCCCGTGATGGTGTCACCTGATGCGGTTCGGCCCCTCCGTACCTCCCCCCAGTGCCACCACTGGAACGGAACATGTGTGTTGCTACCTACCATCTTGTGGAAATGATGAGACATTTCAGAATGTTATTCACAGTCACTTTGCCTTCGAAATAGAAGCTGTGCAGTTCCTTTGAGTACTGTTAGTTTCCCCTTGGTCCATTAGTATAAAAATTAGTATAGCCTATTGGTGTAAAATTTCATACCCTCCAACGGTCCCAATTTGGCAGGGAGAGTCCCAATAAATCCTCTGTTCCACTTTTTCAGCTGATTTTAAAAGGTTTTTAAAATGCTTTCCCCCTGTTTCTCTCTCATTCTGCTTTCCCCCTTTAATTCCTGCAAACCGAGCTTGAAGTGCAAAAGTAGATTACACTCACTGAACTGAGGAGGCTCAATCAAAAGCAAACTGCTGCAGCTTCTCCTAGCTTGTATACTCTTTCTCATTAATAACTTCTACCATCTTGTCACACTCTGATGTTGCTTGGCTGCATATGTCCCAGTTTTCACCTGTGAAATGTTGAAGGGTATGAAATTTGCAATGCAGATTCATAGAATCATAGAGTTGGAAGAGACCATGAGGGCCATCCAGTCCACACCCTGCTTTGCAGGAATACACAGTCAAAACATCCCCCACCATCACCACAAATGGCCATCCAGCCTCTGTTTAAAAACTTCCAGAGAAGGAGACTCCACCACACTCTGAGGCAATGGATTCCACTGCCAAAAAGCTCTTACCACCAGGAGTTCTTCCTAATGGTTAGGTGGAATCTCTTTTTCTATAGTTTGAGTCCATTGCTCCATGTCCTAGACTCTGGAGCAGCAGAAAAGAAGTTTCCCCCCCTCTTCAATATGACATCTTTTCAAGTATTTAAACATGGCTATCATGTCACCTCTTAACCTTCTCTTCTCCAGGCTACACACACCCAGCTCTGAAAGCTGTTCCTCATAGGAAATGGCTTCCAGACCTTTCACCATCCTGGTTGCCCTCCTCTGGACATGTTCCAGCTTCTCAATATCCTTCTTGAATTGCGGTGTACAGAACTGGACACAGTATTCCAGGTGCGGTTTGACCAAAGCAGAATAAAGTGGTATTATTACTTCCCTCAGAAATGCAGCCTAGACTCACATTGGCTTTTTTTAGTTGTCACATCACAACGTTCACTCGTGTTCAACTTGTGGTCTACTAAGACTCCTAGACCCCTTTCACATCTACTACTGTCAAGCCAGATGTCACCCATCCTATATCTCTGCATTTTATTTTTTCTGCCTAAATGTAGTACTTTACATTTCTCCCTGCTGAATTCATTTTGTTAGTTTTGGCCCAGCTCTCCAATATCCAAGGTCGTTTTGAATTCTGATTCTGTCTTCTGGGGTATTTGCTACCCCTCCTCATTTGGTGTCATCTGCAAATTTGATAAGCATTCCCTCTATTCCTTCATTCAAGTCATTGATAAAGATGTTGAATAGCACTGGGCCCCAGACAGAACCCTGTGGCACACCACTAGTTACTTCTTCTCTATGAAGAAGAGGAGCCATTGGTGAGCACCCTTTGGGTTCTGTTGGTCAACGAATTACAAATCCACCTAACAGTAGCATTGTCTATCCCACATTTTACTAGCTTAATCGCAAGAATATCACAGGGGACTTTGTTGAAGGCCTTACTGAAATCAAAATATGCTACATCCACAGCATTCCCTTCATCTACCAAGCTTGTAACTCTATCAAAAAAATTGTGTGTGTGGTGGGGGAAATAAGATTAGTCTGGCATGACTTGTTTTTGAGAAACCCATGTTGACTTTTGTTCTTAGATTATTCTTAGGGTCTTTGGATTTTCTCATTACTGTATACCCAATGCAGAAGAGAACGTGTGGTGGTCAGTAATGAGAAGCTACTGAAAGCCTGCAGCACACATGACATTTCCAGTTTCTTAACCACTGTTTTTCACCCTGAGGAAGCTTAGCCATCTATGTGTCATTTTATAAAGGAGAATTTTGCTTCATTTATCAACTGCCACTTTGGCAGTAGTTTACTACTTACAATTCAAAACATGTACAGAACAGTAGTAATAGTGCTGTAAAACATGTATTGGCAGGAGCCAATATCCTCCTACCCAAATACTGAAATCTGATGGAGGGGCCTTCCTATGTGTCCCACTAATGTGAACTATAAAGTGGGTAAGGATGTGGAAGAGGGCTGCCCCTGCAGTGGCACCCAGTTATGTACGTATCCAGTACTTGCCCCTTGGAGGCCCAATTGGCACTGACAGTAGGGCTTGTCTACACATCGAAAACACTCCTCATAGAATTTGAGGAGAATACATTTTATCTAAATGGGATCCCACATCAATCAGAAGGAGGGAGAGAAAAACTCCAAATACTCTGTGAGAAAAGCCTTTGTAGCTTTTCTCATATTTTTTAAAAAATGTGTGGGAATGCACATTATCGCCCATTAGGACAAGCAAGTCACATCACTGCACATTCTCAGCATGGACAGCTGATTGGCCAGACTATGCAGGAGGCGGAGCTTGCTGGCAAGGCAGCATCCAGAACCACCATGTTGGATTTTCACTGTAGTGATGAAACAGCCTTTCCCCCGTTATTTTTCAGTTTATTTAAGCGGAAGATCACACTTCCACACCTTGGATTTGATTTGTTGCCACTTGGCGGTGGCAACTGGCGACAACAAAAACACAAGTAATTTGCTTGTGCCCACCATACTGATTTGCAGGCATTCCTGTTTTAATAACAGACAAGTTTGGCTTTGCATGACTGCGATCTTGGAAAAAAAAACCATGGAGACAAATGAAAATTGCTGCGAATTGGTGTTACTGCACATCAATCCACATTTTACTGCCTTTTACAGATGAACCCACTACAGTAGTTTCATTCTGGGTTTTAAAAAGCTTCTGGGGCCTAATGATTTCATTCAGATTTGTATTCATATATGATGTTTGATTGTAGCATCTTTTTAAATTACCGTATATTCCTACATACAAGACTACTTTTTAACACTTGAAAATCTCCTCAAAAGTGGGGGGTGGTCTTATACCCCAGTAGATCTTTTCCCCTGCTGTGAGAATGATTGAAGTGTAAAATGGCCTGGGCAGTTTTCCCAGCAGATCCTTCCTCCTGCTGTGAGAGTGCCTGCTTTGCATTTGAAGAGTTAAATGGCCCTCTATTTAGCTCAGGAGAGTCAAAATGATGTTTCTTTTCAGGACAAGTTAGCCTAAAATTAGAATTTCTGGATTCAGACTTATCATTTTGCATCAAGTTTTGTCTATGGTGAAATTCTCTTGTCTGCCAATGTGGCTCTAAAATCATTAATGTGCTAATTCATTAATGTGCTCATTCAGAAATTTGGGATTTGATAGCTTCATATTAACCAACTTATTAATGCAACCTTACTTTCCAAAGATTGAACACCACAGAGATTTTTCAAAGTATCCCATGCTTTTTTAGCTGTTCTCAGTCCTTTAATTTCACAGACTATTCCATCATCTACAGCCACTGAGCTGGCTGGCTGGTGGGGAACAGGCTTTCCAGCCAGTTGGCTGGCTGGCTGGCTGGCTGGGGGGGGCAAACTCTATATTTTAACTTAAAAATTGGGGGGGGGTCGTCTTATGCGCCCAGTCGTCTTATATGCCGGAATATACGGGTATTCAGTTGTTTAATGTGCTTTTAGCAAGTTTGCATGGTTTTTATTGATTTACACTTTAAATTGTTTAAACTGATTTTATTCTGAGCGATCCAGATATCTTGTAGGGCAGGATATAAGCTTTTACATAAATAAATAAATAAATAAATAAATGTTTATACAAGTCTCTTAGGTTACCACTCCTAGCCTGACAATATAAGGGTGTATATAGAAGCAGTAGTGGGGACTGTTCATGATTATATTTTTCCAGCTCCCTATCCAAGCCCAGCAGCTAGCTTTGTCAGCTGGAAAGTTTTCTGAAATAGAAATGCTAAGCTTTTCATGGAACCCCCCCCCATTTTTAAAGAATCCCTGCCTAAAATGAATTAATACCATCATGAAGTAATCATGGATCCCATGCATTACACCCTGTTGCTGTTTTGAGAGGGAGTGGGAATAGTACAGGATTCAGTGGGGGGCTTGTGGGGTGGAGTAGAAGTATTTTCACATGTTTTAATGTGTTGCAGGGCTTTCTGCGTGATTTGGGGGCAGAAATTGCTTGAATATTGCACATTTAGAAAAATGGGGTTGCCCCTTCTGATTGAGGGTGTCCTTTAGAGACTTCAGTTCCCCAATCCATCTAACTAATCTCAATAGAATGTCTTGTCATAAATCATGGATGAGTTCACCACAAATCCAGGTGATGAACTTGAACAGACTCCCCTCCACAAAAAGCCTAATTTAATCAGTGTTGTCATTTGCCCCTTTTCATATTGGATATCACTTGGAAGCACATACCTATACATCTCTTCAACTGTGCTCAAATTAAGAGCTACAAGAGAATCCTGTAACATCATTACCTTTCTTCTCCTGTATGTTTTTTGACATCTTTGCCTAATAAAAAAGCCAGTGAAGCTTCAAAATCTTGCATGGTTTATTTTATGCTTTGGAGTTGGCCTAATAAAAGTATCTCTGCTTTGTGGATTTTGTTGTATTTTACTGCATGGCCAACATGACTACCCCTGAATATGTTTCAAGGGAATCCTGTAACATCTTTGAGATTACCGTAACTAGACGGGGTGGGTGGAATCTAGCATAAGCTTTTGTGGAATCTAGCCCACATCTTCAGATGCATGGAGTACAGCCTCTATGGACACACATATATACCAACCAGTAGTGGGGTAGGGAGGGATGTGTGAATTGTGACAGAAATGCAAAATATATAGATATGGTGATGGGGGTGGCAAGTTCAGTCTCAACAATGGTTGCAAGCTACATTACTATAACTACATTACAGTAAGAGTATAACTTAATAGGTGATAACTTCAGTCCTGCTGTAATGCAACTGTAACTTTCCAGTTTCTTTTCTAATTGTAGGGATGTGGCCTCATTGAATAGTGAAAGAGGGAAATGGCTCATGGTGCTACTGCCTTAGACCATACTGTAGGTGTTAAGGTGATATTGAGGTCAATGGGAGGAGAGCATGTCATGTACCACAGATTTGTCATTTTTTAAAAGTAATCAAAAGCAAAATCTGCATTTACTTTGAGGAAAATGGGAAAGTAAAGTGTTACTTGCAGAAACTGAAAATTTAACAGTAACTACAGTTGTCCCTCCATATCCACAGATTTGGTATCCACAGATGTAAGTATTCATGGCTTGAAAATATTCTTTAAAAAATAATAATCCACAAAGGAAACCTTGATTTTGCCATCTTATATAAAAGACACCATTTTGCTATGCCATTGCATATAATGGGACTTGAGTATTCATGGATTTTGGTATCCATGGGGGGTCCTGGAACCAAACCCCACCGAATATGAAGGGACAACTGTACTTATATTTTTTTTATTATTGACATGGAGCTATAACTACATTTTTTTAAAAAAAGTTCCTTTCCAATCTCTAGTCTACTATACCATAAGCTCCCATGGACCAGAATCCACTTGATCAATGGTGGGAAGTAAATAATGAAGTCACTGGCTGCTATTATCATTTATTTGCAGCCTGCTTTTTCCTACAAAAAGAAGCTACCATCTTACAAAAACAATTACAATATTAGCAAAAGAAGTCTGCAACCTTAAAAACACTAAATTGGGAAAGATGGTGCTGGATTATAATGTCCAAAGCCCTCTAGATGACATAGCCAGAATAGTTGGCTGATGGATTCTGAGAGTTTTAGACACACATCTGGAGGGCACCAGGTTGGGGAAATCTTCCTTAAATAGTTTGGAACCAAAGTAATTTTCACCCATAAGATGTTAGCCATGCTCTAAAGTCATTTTCAGGAGCCCTTCATGTTTGCCCACCTTTGAGTTCTTTTAGATTACAGGGCACAAGAGACAAAGCCCTGAATTTAATTGTGAGTTCTGACTAGAGGAGACCCACTGAATAGAACGTATGCTAATGTGGACATACAGTACTAAGTTCCCAACTGATTAAATGAGTCTTCTCTAGTTTGTTGTTGTTGTGTGCCTTCAAGTTGTTTCCAACCTCTGCTTCCAACCTAAGGAGAACCCCTTAGCTTGGCAAGATCTGTTCAGAGGGGGTTTGCCACTGCCTTCCTCTGAGGTTGGGAGTGTGTGAGTTGCCCAAGGTCACCCATGGGTTTCCATCGCCAAGTTGGAATTCATACTCTAATCTCCCAGAGTCCTAGTTCAAAACTCAAACCACTACATCACATTCTGGCTCTTTTTCTTCTCTAGAAGGGACTAAAAATTAGATTTAGGCCAGAATCTACTCAGCAGTGGTCTCCCATTTATGGGGCTTCCTTCAGATGATCTGTATACTATTCCCCATGGTATAAAGCCATAAAATGGAACTTAAATCTTATTTATTCTATGTCACCTTTTCTTAAGGTTAATTGGCACTGCTATTATGAAATCGTAGAGCCCATTTTCACTGATTTTATGGAATTTAATTGGAATTTAATTGTTTAAAATTTGTATTGTAATTTGTATTGTTTTAAACTCATTGTTAGCCTCCTTGAGTCCCTATATTGGGAGAGAGGCAGAACAACAACAACAACAATAATAAATGTTTTGGAACCTTTTCTTTCTTTTTTTTTTGCTGTTGCTTGTTTATAGTTTATTTCATGTGAGGCTATGCCCATCAAAATCCAAACAAACAAATAAACAAAATGTGGAAATAGGAAAAACACTCGAACAATAAAAATTCAACAATAAACTATTTTCAATTTAGTACATTTGTATTTTTTAATACCAGCTTAGTTAAAAACAACACAAAATGCATGAACAGTATAGGTTGGATCGAGATACAGGTATATCTCAGTTAATGAAGTAGATATGCTCCTGGGTAGTCCTTCTAAGCAAAAAAATTGGTACCCAGTGGCAGCACTAGGGGCGGTGCAAGAGGCTGAACTGCATCAGGTGACACCACCAGTGGGAGGGTGACACCGGCCTTAATAACACCACAGATGGTACCAGAGGCAGAAATAACATGGAAAGGACGGATAGAAGTTCCTACACCACAAAACAGAAAAGCAATGTATTTGGACAAACCTTTCATACAAAACTAACACTATGCACATGTGAAAGGAAACAACTCAATCAGATAAGCCTTGTATAGTAGGACCCCCTTATCCACTAGGGATTTGTTCTGAAGAGGCCCCTGGATATTGAAAACAGTGGATAATAGCAAACACCATTGAAAATAATGGGACTTCTGGTTTAAAATACCAGAGTTGCCTTGGAGGACCTAGAAAATGACTAGAGAGGACACATTTTATAGGAAGACTCTATGGTAGGTGTCTTGTTTTGTGTCCCATGCATAATTGAATCAGTGGACACGGGGGTCCTACTATATAAACTAACAGAAGCATGTGTAAATCGGGATCCAATTCCTTAACAAGCAAAAGGAAAATAAAATATGGCCTACATATTTCCCTCCATCCATCCCCATGTGTACATCCTCAATCCATATGGAATTTTTGGCTATCCCTCAACAACATGATAATGGCAGCAGGATTGTTTGAGTATCTATTCCTGTGTTGAACTGCTTCCATATTCAAAGCAAGGCTTCCAGAACTGCAAACACACTCTGACCCTGTATTCATTCACTGCTATAAAGTAAGATGTGGATGATGCATAGTTACACTTAATTTCAACAGCAGGAGCTAATTACATGCTCCATTTAAGTGTTTTATAATGGCTGAATACCCGCAAGACAGCAGAAATATAAGACACAAAACAAGACTGTAGAAAATATAATACCTATCAAGCAGTAGAAATATGATACAATTTTAGAAAAAAAAGAATGAAAGGATGAGAAAAATCATTAACATGCAAGAATGTTATCTGCCACAAGATATGCTAAAAGCTGCCTGACCTGTAAGGCTCTGATCATTAAAAGCACTATCTAAAGTACCTGTGTTGCTTTGATGAGACATTTTCTTTCTTAGTTATGTTTCAGCTTTTGATTGGCACAGTACAAATGGGTTATTGAGTTTTCTTCTCTTAAATATATATGCATTTTTTGCTGTTCCTTCAACGAATGCTAAAAACTGGCTGCCAATTAGTTTCCGAGCAAGGTACAAAGTGTTGGTTATTACCTTTAAAGCCCTACATGGCTTGGGTCCAAGTTGCCTACAAGATCACCTCTCCCGTATAATCCACCGCATACACTTAGGCCCTCTAGGGGACATTTGCTCCAGCCAGCTAGGACTAGGTTGGCAACTGTCACCCAGAGGACTTTTTCTTCAGCTGCCCCTAGACTCTGGAATGGTCTGCCGGAAGAGATGCAACAGTCTAATATACTGTCAGAATTTAAAGTAGCATTAAAGACCAGTCTCTTCCAGCATGTGTATCTAGATTATTTTAAATTGTGAATTTTAAACTGTGTACTGATTGTTTTAAAATATCTTAGTCTTACTTGTTTTTTAAATTGATAAGTTTTAACTGATAAGTGTTTTTAATATTATGTTTATGTGCTGATGTGTTGTTCTCCGCCTTGAGCCACAGGGCAAGGCGGGTAAGAAATAAATGCTGTTGTTGTTGTTGTTGTTTTTGTAAAACCTCTGATGAACTCTCTCACAAACTAAGAATGGCAGGGTAATTGCTTCCTACTTCTCTGAAATTCTAGAAAACATTAATTATTTTAGTATATTTGTTTTAGAAACATGTTTCCAAAACATCAACATTACTTTCCCAAACCAACTATATTACAGTCATAGCTCCATTTGTATTGGGAGCAATAAGAATCAGAAATCAACAAATTTAGACAAAATGGGGGAGAAAGGCCAAAAACCAGAGGTTGGTCTGCTATTGTGTTGGGAAGATTTGGTCTGCCATGTTTTGAGAATGGCAGAGAATGGTAGCTGCAGATCAAGTGAACAATAGTGCTTTAAATAAATAAATAAATAAATAAATAAATAAATAAATAAATTTACCACCTTTCTCCCAATATAGGGACTCATGGCAGCTAACAATGAGTCTAAAACAATGCTCAGACATTAAAAATATAAATACAAATATGAAATTCAAAAACAAATCAAACAATTTACAGTGTTAAATATGTAAATTTAAATATTAAAATGCAATAAAACTATAAACAACTAAAACTAAACTATACAGCAGGTACAAGCCCAGCTCCCATCAGATTGTTAATGCCTGATGGCACAAGCATGTTTACTTATTTCCGAAAGGAAAGCAGAGACAGTGCCATCCTGGCTTATTTTAGGAGGGAGTTCCAAAGCCTAGGAGCAGCCACCGAGAAGGCCTTCTCCATCGTTCCCACCAAACAAGCCAGAGAGGGTGGTGGGACAGAGAGGAGGGGCTCTCTAGATGATCTAAGAGCTCTAATGGGCTCCTCTGGCCAGCCTGGAAGTAAGAAAAGTTAAAGAATCTAACAACTTCTGGAGGGCTACAGGTCCATTCCATCCCTAGGATATACAATATTGAACTACAGAGTAATGTTCTAATTGTGGGCCAAACTTTACCCAGCGGTAGCCCTCTATTTAAACAAGAATGCTTAACAGGGCTCTCCATCTATCAAGTGAGCTGGCAGCAGAATAAACCCACTGAGACTCTGGCATCTGAGTATTTATTGACAATAAGAAGGGTGGGAGGAGAATTTGCATTTCTCACTCCCAGAGCAGCACTGGTGACTAAGTAATAATTCACTAATGATTAATTCCTTGGTGTTTGCAAAAGGCTCAAGAGATAAGCAAAGTGCTGAGCACAGCAGTTCTGCTTAGGAAATGTTTCTTCTTCTCCTGCACAAGGTATTGATCATGTCACTGACAGGACACCAGAATCAAACACTGCTCTCCTAATATATCTGTTGAAGCATGATCTCTGTGAGTAAGAGTTATCTCCCAAGGACCAATTGGGCAATACTGTATATTTCCCCTGTATCCCATGGCCCAAGTTCACTTCAGATAATATGTGGTGTTGTCTGGAAAAAGTAAGCTAAGAGGGAAGGCATGCAGCTGGTGTGCAAAGGAGCAGTACATGAACCATTTTATGTGTAAGATGCTCTCTCTGGCTTTTCTTTGCAAATGAAGATTCAGGAAGGACTCATCCCGTGCTTTCTGCAAACGCGCTGATGACTAAAAAGGCCAATCCGAGATAAACAAGTCCGGTTGCAGAAAGCACAGCAGAAGATCTCCTTAGGTGAGGTTTCCGGGTTGTGATTCTTTCTGCATTGTCGTTATGTGTAAGATGACTGCATTAGAAAAGCCTTAAACATTGCCTCACACTCAAAACATTCTACCTCAGAATTATACAACATGAACACAATCAGATGGTGCCAACTTTTTTTCTGCGTTATACCACCTCAGACTGGAAAGAGGGAAGGTTAACACTTAAACACCCCTAGAAAATAAAGCTAAACATAGATGACAGTGATGTCAAGGAAAAAAATTCCACCCTATCCTTTTCCCTGACAGAACAGTTTGTACATTCTGAGTTTTCAAACATGGGATTCTTCCACCACCAATGCAAGTATCATTGTCTAGAGAGGCTGTAGCATGTCCATGTAGTTTGACTCTCAATCTCACAAGCTTCTAGCAAGAAAAAACCTGGGATCCAGAAAACAGATCTTCTGAGGTGAAGACCAAGCTAATGTCTAGCTTTGCTAAACAGTCTTGAGACTATCAACAACAAAGTTCAAAGAACTTTCAGAAGAGTTCCAAGCAATATGTACTGTATTCAACCTCTGTCTGGGCATCTTTCAGGAGTGCTTTAGTTGTATATTCCTGTATGGCAGGGGGCTGGACTAGATGGCTTTTGTGGTCCCTTTCAAGTCTAAGATTCTATTATTTATCAGCATTTTTTTAAAAAAACCACAGGACTATGTTAATTTGCAACAAGATGCACAGGTGTGTGCGTAGGTGTGCATGTGCACATACCCATATAGTCTTTTGGAATCTGAAAGAATCTTTTTCTCTTGTTGGACTGTAAATGATTCTACCAACATACCTGTGCATAATCTACTATTAAAAGATCCAGCTCTCACACAACTCTAAATTGTGGGTTTCCATTACATGTACAGGCTGTAACAAGCCTTGGGAGTTGTATAGATGGTGAAAATACTCCTCATAGAATTCAAGGAGAACATCTTTTGTCCCAGTGGGATCCCATATCATTTTGCTGTATTCAGAAGGCAGGGGCTAAAAACGTCTTATACTCCATGGGAAAAGCCTTTTCCCGATTTTTTTTTTTAATGTGATGGAAATGTGCATTCCTGCTTGTTGGGACAACCAATTTTCTTTGCTGTGCTTTCCTGATAAAAGTGGAAAGCTGATTGGTCGGACATGCACAGAGGGTGGAGCTTGCCAGCAAGGCAGTGCCTGGAACTACCATGTTGGATTTTTGCCATAGCAATTGTGTGGTGAGGCGATGAAGCAGCCTTTTTTTTTTGGTCTTGTTTATTTAAGTGGAAGGTTGCACTTCTGCACCTTGGATTTGTGTTGTTTTTTATAAAAAAAAAATACTGTTTGACAGTGGCAACTGGTGAGAATAAAAATGTGAGTAGTTCATTCATGCCCACCATCTTGATTTGCAGGCATGCCCATTTGAACATCAAATGCGGATGGCTTTGCATGCCTGCAATCTTGAAAAAAACAAATGTAGAGATAAATGAAACCTGCTGTGAATTTGTGTTACTGCACATCAATCCTCATTTTATTGCCTCATGTAGAGAAGTCCTTGGACTCATGTACTCTCCCCTGTCCTCATCTCCTCTAAAACAGCTGTGAAGAGGATGCTGAAATTTTCTGCTTCTGCAATTTTACTCTAACCACAGTTTACCATTACATTCAAACCCTAAAACTGTGATTTTATCTTAACTATGGCCAGGGAAAACAAGCCAGTTTCACAAGCATCGGTTTAAACTAGGTTTCTTTCCACTAACCATAGTTAAGATTAACCACATTTTTGTCCATGCTCCAACGAAAGTAACAATAACTGTGGTTAACCCAAAATGGAAGCAAAATCTTCCTGACATGTCTTCGTAGTTTTACCAGAGGACCAGGAAAAGATGGGCATGGCAACCAGGTATGCATGTTTGAGCCCAGTGTCTGCAGATATTCATTTTTTTGCACTGAAAAACCACAGATCTAAATCAGGGTTGGAAAATGTGAGACCCTCCAGATATTGTTGACCCGCAGTCCCAGAATTTCTCACCACTAGAAGCTGCAGTCCCTCTACAGCTGTAGGACCATATTATTTCCATTACTGTCTAAATTGGTCCATAGCAAACAATAGTTGGTGGTGGCACATATATACTAGCATAGATAAACTGCTTAGCACATGTATTCTGATTAAAATGCAAATGTAAATCCCAGCTAGAGTAGACCCATGGAATCAATGGGAACTCGGTTAGAAAATACTTATTTATGTAAGCTGCATTGATTCAGTGGTTGTACTTATGTTTCCATGGCTAAGTGGGAATTCAGACTCTGGTCTCCAGAGTCCTTTAATCCAACACTCAAACCACTACACCACACTGGCTCTCTACCTTGCACTAAAAAATTGATTTAGTCTACAATTTAGCATAACATCCAAACCAGCACAGAGAGACAGAACAAGCACACATACTTGATTATTTTGCAGTTCTGAAATGAGATTCAGAATGTGTTATACTCCCATCCTCCTTAATCTACAGAATGCAAGAGTGCTTTCTCATTTCACCAGATGCCAAATGGGATTCCTGTTACTTGTTCTCTGTGTCTTGAAGTATTTTCTTCCTGATTTTAAAACTTTCCCTCCTCCTCTTGAAAGTGAGTATTTTTCATCTCATCTTGTACCTCAGCATTTTTTAAAAGGCACTTGAGAGAAAGAAAAACCATGTTCCATTTTTAAGCTGTTTTTAAGAGGAGCTCTCCCAGGCTAAACTTCAGAAAGTGGGAAGCAGGCATAATTCAGTTCTCTTCTTTTTAAAAGACAACACACACACACACACACACACACACACACACACACATTTCTACAGAAAATATTTTGGGTAACAGCAAACTCTTTGCAAACTAGGATTAATTAGTAATACAGTAGGACCCCTGTATCCATTGGGGATTGGTTCGGGGGGGGGGGCATGGATACCGAAAACCATGGATAATAGCGAACACCATTGAATATAATGGGACTTCTGGTTTAAAATTCCATAGAGTTGCCTTGGAGGACCTAGAAAATGGCTAGAGAGGACACATTTTCTAGAAAGACTCTATGGTAGGTATACTGTTTTATGTCCCATGGATAATTAAATCAGTGGATACTGAATCAGTGGATATGGGGTTCCTATTGTATTGTATTGAAAGAACAGAGAAAAATAAATACAAAGATCTTCCTTTAAATGAGAGGGGAACAACTTTGGCTCTAAATATGTTTTTGACCTACACCTTCCATCAGTTCCAACCAACATAGCCAATGGTGAGGGATTATGGAAATAGCTATCCAAAAGCATCTGGAAGGCCACACATGCCTAACACAGCATTAAATGCATGAAAAGTGGCATTCTCAGTCACTATATTGTATATGTTATATTATACTCCTAAGTATATTTCTTTCCTGGTAAGCAATTCAATAAACACATAAAGACAAGCAACAGGGATTTGCCAAGAGGCATAGGTACAACAGAGACCCAGCCCCAGTTCTTTAAGTGCTTATATTGATTACACAGGCTTCCAGCGGCAGCTGATGAATCCATGTCAGTGGAGCAGTGAATCTATTCCATGTATTAACTCAACTTTTAAAGGAGGGTTCTGAAACTATTTAGCAAATAGTGTTCAGCACCTTGGATAGCTCCTCTAAAATTCAGTCTGGCATGGATTCACTATCCCATAGGACATGGAAGCCACCAGCTAGTACTACAGCCGTCTCAACACCTTTTTACATTTACCTTAAAAAAAAAGCTGTAAACTTAAACAGAGAAGGTAATGCATGACTCAGCCTGAATATACATTACTATTCCCTGAGGAGACTTCCATAGATAAATCCTGCCTTAGAAGGCATCAGTCCAATTCAAATCATCTTCCAAGCCCAATGTCTGAAGTGGGTTTCCAGCTCTGGCTTGGATGGCAAACACAAATCCTAGTTTGTCAGTTCAGATGACAATCATTAAAGAGTAAATGAAAATAAAAACTAGCAAAAGGGGAAGGAAAACATGAAGAGGAGGGATTGCACAAGCCTGTAGCTTATAAATAATCTTCCATACCATGGTTTGGAGGAGAGAATGGAGAAACACGTGGCCCTCCCAACACTGATGAACTTCACTGCTCCCATCTACTCTCACCATTGGACCAGCTAGCCGGGGCTGATGAGAACTGGAGTCCAACACCATCTGGTGGGCCACAGGTTGTCCAGCTTTGATTTGGAAGACTGCATGAACCAAGCCTGCTAAGGGTTTCTCCTAAACCAGTGGTTCAAGACTATTTCTGCAATTTGGTGTGAGCAATACTGCTTGTTCCTTTCACTCTATTGTCTTCTTCCTGGATTGTGTTTCTTTGGTACTTCTCCTGCATATATACCCAGCATACTGAAAAGGTTCCACATTCCACCTCAATCCACTAGCTCAACTCTGTCTAATGTTTATAGGATTTTGAGGGATGGGGAAGGCATTAAATGCCTTGAGGAGCACATATGGCCCATTCCTACTATAAAGTGTTACTTGGCATATATGATAACTTCCTCAGTTTTAACCTGGATAAGCAATTTCTTGATGCTAGAAGTACATGTAATCCCAACGCACAGGAAGTTGCCACGCTGAGGCACTCCAGTCCTGTGAAAACAGCATCTTTGCTAATCAGGTACGCAACTATTGAAAGAACTGGATAATGGCTGTGTACTGCAACACACAATACCAACTTATTGTGGTTTTTTTCCAGGCTGTGAGGCCGTGTTCTGGAAGAATTTATTCCTGATGTTTCCCCTGCATCGGTGGCTGGCATCTTCTGTGGATGCCGGCCATGAAAGCCTTAGACTTCACAATACCAACTGCTGTTCTAGAACTGTATGAATACCAGTTACCTGAGAATAATTCATTTTAATATCTCTGGTATTAATAATGGATAGCCACTGAATTGCAGATTTTCCATCCCAATTGATTCTGGTTCTTTTCTGTGCTTGAGAACAGAAAGTCATCAGTAACTTGTTGACTTGGGTTAGGATTATAAACTAAAGTGCTTGAGAAGAAAAGAAGTATAGCCAGATGTCCAAATTACTGTTTCTACGTTATTTCTGAGACAAATGGGACCTGGTAAATTGATCACTTTTTCAGTGAGGAGCAGCAGCAAGACTATGCTATTAATCCAGAAGGCAATGCCTCTCTTTCATTTCTGAGGGGTCCCAATTTGGCTCTGTTCCTGTTGGCACACCCTTCCAGGTTTGTCTGAGCAAGTTGTTCCAGTCCAAGAGTATTTTGGATAGGTTACCCACTGCCAACCTATGTAGAGTAGGCCAGGAAATCTGGGGAGTTATACTCCACATTTCCAAGATCTGTTCCAAGGTGCCCTCAGTAACTTTATTCTGCCTATCACAGGGTTTTCTTGGCAAGATTTGTTCAAAGGAGTTTTCCTTTGCCTTCCTCTGAGGCTGAGAGAGAGTGCGACTTGTCTATCGTCACCCAGTATGTTTCCTTGGCCAAGCAAGTATTTGAACCCTGGTCTCCAGAGACATAGTCCAATTCTCAAACTACTACACAAATCAAAAAAAGTGGGTGATGGGGAAAACCTCTACTAGAGACACTGAAAAGTTAGTCTGCCTGGTAGGAATCATGCAGCCTTCCAGAGGTTGTTGGAATACAGCTCCCAACATTCATCACCATTGGCTATGCTTTCTAGTGGGAGTTGCAGTCCAATATCTGTAGAACTGCATGATTCTATCCTTGGAACAGACAATATACTGGGCTCAAAGGGCAAACAGTCTGCCTGACCTTGCATTAGGCAGCTTTTTATACCCAGCTCTGGGTTTGGCACTGCTTAGAAAAGGTTTTTGGACTACAGCTCCTGGAATCCCTCATCTAGCATAGCCATTGAAGTCGTAGTCCCCTCCAAAATAATTTTTTCACTGACACCGATCACCAGCACCCTTAGTTACTGATACTTCAGTCTCTCTATGTGTATGTGCCTTCAAGTTGCATGTCAATTTATGGCAACCCCATGAATTTCACAGGGTTTTCTTAGACAAAGAATGCCCAGAGGTGGATTGTCGATTCCTTCCTCTGAAATATAGCCTACAGCACCTGGTATTTGGTGGGGTCTCCCATCCAAGTACTAACCAGGGCTGACCCTGCTTAGCTTCCAAGATCAGACAGGATCTGGTGCCCTTAGGATCAGTCTCTACATGGTTGCTAAGTAAATATACCTAATAAGTCCTTGCAACAGCCCTATGATATGTGTCAGCTTGAGAAAAGTATTGCAGCAAAATCCCACAAGTATATAGACCTGCAGACATCCATTATAACCAGTTTCTCCAGCTTAGGGAAATGAGGTTAAAATAAGACCATCCTGTTTTGCCCATAGATCATCCAGCAGGTCCTTTTTCTGAAGGCTCTCTGGCATGTAGTCTATTTATTGGAACAACAATGAATAAAGAACAACGAGCTAATGTTCTCACTTTTTTATACAACTGGCCTTCTGTATCCACAGATTTGGCATCCACAGATTCCACCATCAATGGCTTGAATATATACCCACCCCCAAAAATATCCAAGAAGCAAACCTGGATTTTACCATTTTATGTAAGGGATACCATTTTACTGATACCATGCCCTACCATCTCTGTATAATATCTCATAATTTCAAATACTGAACATTTCATAGGAGTCTAATTAGACCAGGGCGATCCAAAGTGAAGTCAGACGGAGGTCACAAGGACCCGGGAAGGTGTCTTGGAAGTATTTTAGTAAGCACACCCAAGATAGGACTAAACAGAAGTCCTTAGTAAACAAAACTATTAAGGAGGTATTTGCTGATACCTTCTTGGGCCCCTCAACAGTGAGTCACACATCCTAAACTATCAAGTGATCGACACAACCCAAATTCCCAGAAAGTATCCCTCAGAACCCCCTCCTGTCCTACAATGTGAGGTTGTCATAAACCAATCAGTTCCTATCACCCAACCATCTAAGACAATCAGTGGAGTTTAGTTCTCCTTTTTCCGCCTGTGGGAGTCATTTAGCCATTGTAGTAGCCAAAATGCACCTTCAAGGCACAAAATGGGTTATAAATATCCCAGCCTAAACAATAGCAAGGTGTGCCGCTGTGGACAACACCTGGCCACTCTTTCTGTTGCTGTGTCCCTGGATCAGGCTTCCACTGCCACCCTCAGACTTCTGTCTGAATACTTTGCTCCTCTTCAATACTGGTAGCTATTGCCCTATCTCCCAAAACTATTCCTCTGTCCAACCTTTCTGCTTAAACTCTTCATTAGCCTTGTGTGGTTCTTGTGAACGTGTGTTGCATGTGTGATTGCTTCCAGTGTTATTTCCAATAAAAAACATTTATTTCACTTTAAACTAGAGATATCTGCAGTTAGTACTGGTATATGTAGGTGAAGAGTTCCCAAAATTACCCACCTCTCACAGCATTCTATTTGAGCTAATAATAATTCTCCCAAATATTAATATAGGTTTTTTTTAATCACGAGTGGGGCTCTAAACCACACCCAACTCTTCAGGCAACATTACTGTGCCATTGTATATAATGGGACTTGAGCATACATGGATTTGGGTATTCACGGGAAGCCCTGGAACCAAACCCCAGCAGATACCAAGGGTCCACTGTATGTGCATATGGTACAGGATCATAATCCTATGCCTCTAGTTGTGCTGCATGGATGAGAAAGAATTTGAACCTGCAGTCCTAATTTTGGGAGAAAGGCAAGATGTAAACAAATATCATCATGGGTAATGCCTCTGTCCACTGTGCCCTATTACTCCAACAATATTTATTCTTGTGCCAATACAATATGAAAGCACTCTTAATCTGTCTAAGCAGCTGATTGTCTGAATGCCTCCCAGTCTGGATAGATAAATGATGAAGTATTTGGAATACTGAATTATTTTAAATGCAGGTAGGCAATTTATGGCCCTCCTGATATTGTGAATTGCAGCTCCCATCAACTGGCATCCAGTAAAACCAACAATGAAGTGCTGATGAGCCGCAGTCCAACAACACTTGAATCTAAAAAGCACTTCCACACCCCAATCTAAAAAGCACTGCCACAGAGGACTTTTTTCTTCTTTTCCTTTTTACAAGCTCATGTGTTGTGATATATACTTTGAGAGGAAGGTTCTAGGCATCAATGTCATTCCTTGACAGTAGCAATTACATTGGCCAGGACATTAAAGAAACTCATAAATGAACCAGCTGGCACAATCTTTCAAGCAGGCTCTAGGCTGCTTTTGATAAACTGTAACGTAGAGAAGTAACACCACCTTTTTATCAACCCCCGCCTCCCCGCAGATATAGACACATGCACAGAGAGGCTGCTTGCTGCTGAAATGCATCATTGAATATAAATATACCATTAGCTTTTATCCTCCTACTTGCTTACCATGCATGGCAGGGGAAAGGAGGAGAATTCATGTGGCAATCATTGCTTGACCCTTTGAATGATGCATCCTGATCTAACAATGCAGGGATTATGGGAGGCATGAAATGAAAGCTACTACAAACATGCCCAAATTCAGGAGTCAACCTCCTATGCAAAGCTGATCATGTGGTATAGCCAGGCCAGAAAATTGGGTGGGTACAGCTGGGATTTAAGAACAGCCCCTCCCACAGCTGAAATGTATCTTTTTAACCTCCTAATGCCCTGTAATACACTGGAGGAGGAATAGGGGGCAATGTTAGTACATTGGAGGGAAAACAGCTAAAATGGTCCATTGAAGGTCCAATACATGACAAAATTGCCCCTCACATCCCCTGTTTGTTCCCCCCCCCTCCAAAAAAGGTTTGAATTTTCATGTAGCCCATGGGCTGCACTTTCTCCACCCCTGCCATGGGCCAGTCTTGAAACAGAATGGGGGACACACATCCTAAAGCCACACCTAAAACAAGAGCAAAGTTTGTACAGTCCAAAAATACAAAGCTATGTAGGGTGTGCCAAGTTCAACAAGAAATGGAAGGACAGGCCTTGTGGCAATAAGATTTATCCAAAGCAGAGGTAGAGAAAGACCAGAGATCAGGCAACTATAGCCCCTTTTTCTGCCCTGACCCTCCCCCAAAGCCCCCCAATTTTGGAGGGGCAGAAAAACTGAAGGAAGGCCAACAGCTGCACCTGGAATCTTCCATGAGCAGTAGATTTGATACCAACACCTCTCCAAACCTGTTTTAAAAAGTTGAACATCACAACCATAAATCACTTCCAAACCCTAGCAAGGACATACCTTCTAGCAGAAGCAGACTTTACTCTGACTCATGAGCAAAGAAACAGGCAGAGGGCATGGGTGGCAGCAGCAGAAGTCATATATGAGCACTAAGCAGGACAGCCAACTGCTCTAGGCTCCTTCAGCTACTAGAAGTAAATTGATTTTTCAGCTAACTTCCATTCCAATGTTGTTCTCAGGGACTTTGGAACTTGAATCAATACCATGGCCATGCTGTCTGGGGAATTCTGAGATCTGTAGTGTTCCCCCCACCACCACCACCACCCACAAGGTCTGGGATTTTGCATCTATCTTGGCCTTGCAATGACTCCTTGTGCTTTGAAAAGCCTTCCATGCATCCCCATGCCTCTAACTCCTTCCATCCAAAGGCACTGTTCACCTTTTACACTGTTTAGGTTAGGACCCTGTCACCACTAACATATTTCAATGGGGGGGAAGGGAATACACAGTGCCTCTAGCAGAAAGGAGAACAAATGGCAAATGTGAAATACAAGGTTAGCTGTGGGGCTCTGAGGCGTGATTGCACTTAATGAGAACAATGACCCCATGTACCCAAAAGTCAATACTGTTTTCCAAGTATTTCAGAAACTGAACTCATTATTGCTCCGATTGGCAGCGTTTGTGGATGTGACAATGCCAGAGACCTAGGGGGAGTGGAACATTCCCATTTTGCAATAGGCCCCAAGGAGCATCCCTTCAATTACCCAATCAGATCTCTGGACCGGATGGTATTTATCTTTGCTAAGTCATATAAACAACTGTTACAACTGAAGGGGAACAATTCTACAGTAAGTGGCTTAGCCAAAACCCCATAGTTATTAATTTAATCTCTGGGTAAGTACTACAGTGATCTTTTACTGATCAAGAGCCAAGCAGAACCTCACTTTAAGCTCTTGATCTGAATCAGCAAGTATGCCAGAGGCAACCTTGCATTATCATGCTACTCTTGTCCCAAAATCCTTTGAAACAATCAATCTTCTTCACCACTTGCCCATACAGTAAAGTCAAATTACTGTCTATTTTGTTTTAGTGGATTCTCTAAAATAATGTTTGCTTTGGGTACAATTTAAAGTACACAAACGAAAGTACAAAGTCTTTTAAAGGTTAGGCACAAATTTATTCAGCTCTGTTTCTGTTGTATACAATCTGTGTAAGACCAGGTGAGCCATTTAATTATAAGTATAGTACCTTCACCCCAGTTTTAAACATTAGCACTGACATATGCTGTGCCAGAACAGCATCGCATTTAATGATATTTTTGCCCACCGTCAGGTTGTTGCTGTTGTTGTGCGCCTTCAAGTCACTTCTGACTTATGGTGACTCTAAGGTGAACCTATCACAGGGTTTTCTTGGCAATATTTGTTCAGAGAGAGTTTCCCATTGCCTTCCTCTGAGGTTGAGAGAATATGACTTGCCCAAGGACACCAAGTGGATTTACATGGCTGAGTGGGGGTTTGAACTCCAGAGTCTGAGTCCTCACTCTTGCAGCCTGGCCAATGGTAGTGCCTGCTGTGTTGCGTGCCACCACTGGCTGGGCAGAAGGCAAGCATGGAGCAGATTGCCCAGGCCATAAGGGTGAGCACAGAGCCTGTATCCAGCCCAGAGAGAATGAAAAAGACTAGTGGTGGTGGGGTGGGGGGAGATTCTCAGCTACAAGGGCTACAGAGTCCAAGTGAAGCATCAGTTGGCAGTGCAGCTGGATCTGCTTGGACTTTTTCTTCCTTTTCCCAGCTATGACAACTACTTTGCTAAAAGGAAGTGTGCCTTGATGGGTTCCCTGGCTATCTGTTTTTTACAGGGGCCTTGTGTAACCAGAGTCCTCTTGTCCTTCCCCCTTTTCTCTTTCTCCTGTTAAATTTCTGACAGTGATGTAGTGAGGGTTCCAGGAGATAAAATTCAGCAGGTGCTGGATGTGTAACTAGCCCCATTTCCACAAAGATGAAAAAATGGGTGGCAGGCAGCAAAAAGTTTTAGATTTTGAAACATTTTCAATTTTGGAATTCTGAGTAAGAAAGACTCAATTTGTATATGTTAATTCAAAAATTGCCCCTGAATTGTTTTTTTCCAAGATACTGAGGGAATGTACTTGCAAGCGGACAAGACACTGGTGATTGGTGTCTATGCACCTATGAAAATTAAATCACTCCTGCCCCCCCCCAAAAAAATGTCTTGTGTAATGGAATTTTAATATGAAGATTTGCTTTTGGTGGGGAGATTGGAATGAAATGATTTCACCAAAAAAGAACAGGAGAACTGAGCAAAAAATGAAAGGAGATCAGGGGAAATTACCAATATATATTTTTTAATTTAGTAGACAATCTTGCGTTACAAGACACATGGAGATTTAAAATATAGAGACAATAAAGATTTTACTTTTTTCTCAGACAGGCAAAAATCTTTCTTGAGGATTGACATGTTTTTAATATCAAAGTCTATATGTCATAACATTTTAAAAATGGAGATTTTGCCAGAGATCTACATCTCAGGCTTGGCCAAACTGATCACCAACAATGGTCCACCCTGGCCTCACATCGGGAGGCACGGAGATGCACTATCCACAATGCTGCAGCCTTATTTGAGAACTCACGCTGAACAAGTCTTGAAGAGAAGCGACAATGCAGAAAGAATCACCCGGAAACATCACCCAAGGAGACTTTCTGCTGTGCTTTCTGCAACCGGACCTGTTTATCTCAGATTGGCCTTTTTAGTCATCAACGCGCTTGCAGAAAGCACGGGATGAGTCCTTCCTGAATCTTCATTTGCGAAGAAAAGCCAGAGAGAGAGAGAGAGACTCAGACCACAATCCAGTTTCTTCAACTTTCACATGGTGGATGAATGATTTTAACTGGAGATTGAATGAGTAATTGTTACATGGTGAAAAAGCAGTAGTTAAAGCTAAGAAGGTATTAAAAGATTATTTTGAAGAAAATCTAAATAAAGGAACTGATATTAGGATGGTCTGGGATGCCAGCAAAGCAGTTATGAGAGGGTTTTTTGTTCAACAATATATGGAATTGAAAAAGAAAAGACAATGGAATTCACTTGAACAAAATTAAAAAGAAAAAAGGAGAGTTTAAAAAGAGTCCTTCAAACACCGAGCTGATACAAGAAATAAAAGAGAAGAGACAGAAAAGAAGATAAGATACAGTAAACAGGTAATAGTAATGACATATAAAGGCCCTAAATGGTTTGGGACCTTGATACTGGAGGGAGTACCTCTGTCTGTATGTGCCTGACTAAGGTCTTATTGGTGAGGGAAGCTCCCCTGTGAACCATCAGTGAGGTCAGTACACCATGTGACAACATGGGAGAGGGCCTTCTCAGATGCGGCACCCCAACTGTGGAAGACCCTCCCCTCAGAGACCTGAGTGGCACCAATACTGATTTCATTTAGGCAAGAAGTAAAACCATGGCTATTTATTAAAACCTTTGGCCTCAGGGTTTTTAAATTGTTCTAATCTTTAGAGAGCCAGCATAGTGTAGTAGTAAAGTGTTGGACTAGGACTCTCAGCCATGGAAATGCACTGGGTGGCCTTGGGCAACTCATACTCACTCTATCTCTGATGAAGGCCATGGCAAATCCCTCTGTACAAATCTTACGAAGTGATAGGTTCAACATAAGGTTGCCTTAGGTTCAACATAAGTTGGAAACAAATTCATAGAATCACAGAATTGTAGAGTTGGAAGAGACCACAAGGGCCATCCAGTCCAACCCCCTGCCGCGCAGGAAATCTTGATCAAAGCATCCCCGACAGATGGCAATCCAGCCTCTGTTAAAAGACCTCCAAGGATGGAGACCCCACCACGCTCCGAGGGAGTGTGTTCCACTGCCGAACAGCTCTTACTGTCAAAATGTTCCTCCTAATGTTGAGGTGGAATCTCTATTCCTGGAGCTTGCATCCATTGCTCTGTGTTCCAGTCTCTGGAGCAGCAGAAAACAAGCCCGCTCCATCCTCAGCGTGACATCCCTTCAAATACTTAAACAGGGCTATCATATCGCCTCTTAACCGTCTTTTTCCAGGCTAAACATACCCAGCTCCCTAAATCTCTCTTCATAAGGCATCGTTTCCAGACCTTTCACCATTTTAGTCGCCCTCCTCTGGACACGCTCCAATTTGTCAATATCCTTTTTGAATTGTGGTGCCCAGAACTGGACACACTATTCTAGGTGAGGTCTGACCAAGGCAGAATAGAGCGGCACTATTACTTCCCTTGATCTAGACACTATACTTCTATTGATACAGCCCAAAATCACATTGGCCTTTTTAGCTGCCGCATCACACTGTTGACTCATGTTCAACTTGTGGTCTACTAGGACTCCTAGATCCCTTTCGCACGTAGTCTCGTTCAGCTAGCTCTCTCCCATCCTATATCTATGCATTTCATTTTTCCACCCTAAGTGCAGTACTTTACATTTCTCCGTATTGAATTTCATTTTGTTAGCTTTGGCCCAGCTCTCCAGTCTATCCAGGTCATTCTGAATTTTGATCCTGTCCTCTAGGGTATTAGCTACTCCTCCTAATTTGGTGTCATCTGTAAATTTGATAAGTATGCCCCTAATTCCCTCATCCAAGTCATTGATAAAGATATTGAATAGCACTGGGCCCAGGACAGAACCTTGTGGCACCCCACTGGTCACATCTTTCCAAGACGAAGAGGAGCCACTGCTGAGCACCCTTTGGGTTTGGCCGGTCAACCAATTACAAATCCATTGAACAGTTAACTTGTCTAGCCCACATTTTACAAGCTTGTTTGCAAGAATGTCATGGGGAACCTTGTCAAAGGCCTTACTGAAATCAAGGTATGCGATGTCCACAGCGTTCCCTTCATCTACCAAGCTGGTAACTTTATCAAAAAAAGAGATCAGATTAGTCTGGCATGTCTTGTTTCTCTGAAACCCATGTTGACTTTTTGTGATTATGGCATTGCCTTCTAAATGTTCACATACTCTCTGTTTAACGATCTGCTCTAAAATCTTCCCTGGTATTGATGTCAGACTAACTGGACGATAATTGTTGGGATCCTCTTTTTTCCCCTGTTTGAAGATAGGGACAACGTTTGCCCTCCTCCAGTCTGCTGGGACTTCTCCTGTTCTCCAGGAGTTCTCAAAGATTATTGCCAATGGCTCTGATATCACATTTGCCAGCTCTTTTAATACTCTTGGATGTACTTCATCTGGTCCTGGAGATTTAAATTCATTTAGATTAAGAAGGTATTCCTGTACTACCTCTTTGCTTATTCTGAGCTGGATTTCCCCTATTGTGTCCTCTGTTCCATTCTCCTCAGGTTGGTCCCCCTTTTCCTTTTCTGAAAACACTGAGGCAAAGAAGGTGTTGAGTAATTCTGCCTTTTCTCTGTCCCCTGTTAGCATTTTGCCATCTTCTCCACGTAGTGGCCCTATCATTTCCTTCTTCCTCCTTTTGCTGCGGACATACCCCAAAAAAACCCTTTTTATTGTTCTTAACCTCCCTAGCAAGCCTGAGCTCATTCTGCACTTTAGCTTTTCTGACTTTACTCCTACACATGTTCGCTATCTGTTTGAATTCTTCTTTGGTGATTTCCCCCTTTTTCCATTTCCTATACATGTTCCATTTAAAACTTAGCTCCATTGAAAGTTCTTTAGTCATCCATCCTGGTTTTTTGAGACACCTCCCATTTTTCTTCCTCGATGGTACTGTTTGAATTTGTGCCTTCAGTATCTCCCTTTTGAGAAAGTCCCATCCATCTTGAGGTCTCTTCTCTTTTAGTATTCCTGACCATGGGATCACCCCCAGTATTTCCCTGAGTTTATTGAAATCAGCTCTCCTAAAGTCAAGAATGTGTGTCTGAGTATGCCTGGCTTCTCCTTTCCATTGTATAACAAACTCCAGGAGAACATGATCACTCTCGCCTAAGGATCCCACCACTTGCACCCCATTAACCAGGTCATCTCTGTTGGTTAGGATCAGATCTAAAATAGCTGACCCCCTTGTTGCCTCTTCCACCTTTTGGACCATGAAATTGTCTTCCAGGCAAGTAAGGAGTTTGCTAGACCTTGAAGTTTTGGTTGAGTTAGATTGCCAGCAAATATCAGGATAGTTGAAGTCACCCATCACTACTACATCTCTCCTTTCTGCGTGTGTGTTCATCTGTTCTAGAAAGGCATTATCCAATTCCTCCATCTGACTTGGGGGTCTGTAGTAGAGCCCCAAAATAACATCCCTGTTGTTTCCCTCCCCTTTAAATTTTATCCAGATGCTCTCCACCTGGCTTCCAGTATTGATGTCATGGATCTCTTCACTGGTGTAAATATCCCTGACATATAATGCTATTCCTCCTCCTTTCCTGTTTGGCCTATTTCTCCTGTAAAGGTTATACCCCATTACTCCTACATTCCAATCATGTGACTCATCCCACCAGGTTTCAGTAATGCCTATTATACCATATTTGTTTTGTAGTGCTAGGAGTTCAAGTTCATCTTGCTTATTTCCCATGCTCTGTGCATTAGCGTAGAGACATCTAAGACCATGTGTTCCCTTTACTTGCTGCCTGTGCAATTTTTTTTGCCTCCCACTGTTGGGTCCTTGCGCTGTTTGCCTTGTTCCCTCTATGACAGTTTGACTATTTCCTCCAGCCCTTTTGCCTTCCAGAATACTGTCTCCCTCCCCCATTTGACTCAGTTTAAAGCCCTCCTGATCAAATTCTTGAGACTGTTGGCAAAAATGTTTCTGCCAACTGTCGTAAGATGCACCCCATCTCTTGCCAGAAGTCCCCCCTCATGGAAGTGCAGCCCATGATCCAAGAATCCAAATTGTTCACCATCTATGGAACCAGTTGTTTACGTTGGCTATTTTCCTCTCCCTTCCTGGACCATGCCCTTCAACTGGCAGAAGAGACGAGATGACAACCTGTGCATCCATTTCTTCCAGCTTCCTCCCAGGGCCTCATAATCTCTTCTGATCTTGGGAAAGCTGTGCCTTGCAGTATCATTGGTTCCCACATGGATCAAAAGGAAGGGGTAATGATCTGTAGGCTTGGCGAGTCTTGTCAGCCTCTCGGTCACATCACGGATCTTTGCCCCAGGGAGACAACACACCTCCCGAGACATTTTGTCAGGCCCACAAACCACTGCTTCTGTACCCCGCAGCAAGGAGTCCCCCACCACCACCACACTCCTCCGCCGAGGCTTTGCAGCTGCTGTTCCTTGCGGTGGTCCTCTCAAGGTCCCCTGCTCTACCCCTGAAGTCTGTCCATACTGTTCTTCCTTGTTGTCCTTGATAAGGGAAAGGGCTTCGAATCAATTCTGTAGCTGCAAGCTGCTCGAAGAATCCCTGGATTTTCTTGTTCTGTGTGTGATATTCCTCCAGCTGTCTACTTCCTGTGTCTGTGAAGTGACCCTCTCCTCCACAGCCACTTCCTCTGTGCAGTCCCTGTCCAAGACTGTTCGTTCTGTTCTGTCCAGGAAAACCTCTTGCTCACGAATCCTCCAAGAGGGCTACCAGTTTGCACTTGGTGCATGCGAAGTTCTCCACGTCTGTAGACAAGAAGACAAACATCGCACAAGTGCTGCAGATGAGTGCCACAGTCCCCTCAGTGTCCATGGTGAGAGCTTTTAGGTAATCTAAGAACTCTTAGGTAATGCTGAGAATGCTAAGCTGTACTTTTAGGTACCGTATATTCTGGCGTATAAGACGACTGGGCGTATAAGACCACCACCACCCAATTTCCAGCCAAAAATCTAGGCTTAGGCATATATTCGCCAGATAAGACCCCCCCCCCAAATTTGGCTGGCTGGGGGAGCCTTGCCAGCTGATCCTCTTTGTTTCCCAACTCATGAGGATCTCCTCGTGAGTTGGGAAAGCGAACAGGATCAGCTGGCAGGGCAACATTCGCCCCTCTCTGCAACCTTCCAATCAAACTGGACTCGAAGGTGGAGGAAAGGGGCGAAAATGCCCAGTTTGCCTCAGCATCCCCCTTCCTTCCGTCTTGGCTCTTCCGAAGGGGACCAATGCAGGGGAAGCGGGGGCAGCCGTGGCAAACCCCTAGATTCGCCCCCAAGGGGCGAACATGCCCCATTTGGCTCCATAGGGAGGATGCAGAGCCGTGGAGCCAAACCCCAGGATTCGCCCCCTCTCCCCACCATCAAGGGAGAGGGAGCGAATCTAGGGATTTAACTCCACAGCCCCGATCCCTCCTTCTGGGCTCCCTCCTCCAGTGATTCCCCAACCCACAGGAGGCTGCCCAGCCTCCTGGTGGGTTGGGGAATGCGGGATGGCCAGCTGGCTGGGGGGGGGTTTCCTCCCTCCTCCTGCGATTCCCCAACCCACTAGGAGGCTGCCCAGCCCCCTTTTGGGTTGGGGAATGCGGGATGGCCAGCTGGCTGGGGGGGTGGGGTGGAGGGAGGGGGCTTCGCAGCCACCCCCCTCTCCAAAGCGTGGCTTTGGGAAAGGGGGTGGCTGGGCAGAGGGTGGATAGGTGGCTGGGCGGAGGGGGCTTCGCAGCCACCCCCCTCTCCAAAGCACGGCTTTGGGGAAGGGGGGTGGCTGGGTGGAAGGTGGCTGTGTGGCTGGGAGGAGGGGGCTTCCCAGCTACCCCCTCCCCAAAGCCGCGATTCCGCCGCTTTGGGAAGGGGGGTGGATGGGCGGCGGGTGGGCAGGTGGCATGGGAGTAGGGGGTGAATCCCGGAGTTTGGCTCCACAGCCCCGCGTCCTCCTCCTGGGCTTCCTTCGGAAGGGAGCCCAGAAGGAGGGATCGGGGTCGCGGAGCAAAACGGGGCATTTTCGCCCTTTTCCTCCACCTTCAAGGAAGGTGGGGGAAAGGGCGAATCTAGCGGTTTGCCTCGGCAGCTGCAGAGGCGATCACGCGGCGGCCGCAGCAAACCGCAACGTTCACCCCTCCTCTGTCTCCGTTGCTCCCCAAAGGGGGAGAAGGCAGAGGAGGGGGGCGAATGAACTTCAAAACACTTTGCTTCACCCCCCTGCCCCATCTCCTGCCTCTTTGCTCAGTTTGCAAAGAGACAGGAGATAGGCAGGCAGGCGAAGCAAAGTATATCCAGCGTATAAGACGACTGTCAATTTTGGAGGGCACTTTTGAGTGCTCAAAAGTCGTCTTATATGCCGGAATATACGGTATGCTGTATTTTTGTTTGGTCACTGAAATTTATGTGCCATTAGGCGCCGCCTCAGTAACAAGCAGCCTCTCCCAACAGTTTAAAAAAAAATCAATCTCCCCAGTCAAAATGGCTGTCCAGAAGCTGCTCTCCTTCTTCTCCCTGGCAGGAAACTGGCCTGGAAACTGGCAGGAACCTGGCTGTCCAGAAGCTGCTCTCCTTCTCCCTGGCAGGAGACTCCAGGGAATTGAAAACACACAATCGTAACAACAACAACAACAACAACAACAACAACAACAAATCTTTTAAACCTGCTTTAACTTATTAATATGTTTAATATATTTTGTTCTGTTGAAATTATTTTTATTGTGTTAAATTGTTTTAACCTGTTAGTATAGACTTTACCTGCATGCTGCCTTAGGCTCTTTTGATACAGGGCAAGACAGAAACAATTTAATAAATAAATATAATTATTAAAATAATGACTAAAAATTTCAGCAGAAAATTATGGTATTTTTGAGGAGCTCCAAGGTCTGGTGTTCAGCCCCAGACATCCATGTGTCCTAGGCCAGCTATGACAATTAATCCAACATCATCACATAGCTGTGGGTTAAAAAAAACACTTATACTGTATGCATTCTGAAGTGGAATGGCACAGAAGCCCAACAAGGAATCTAAAGCTCTGGATAACCATTATCAGGCTAGATTTCAGTTTCAGAACAAACTGCACATCAGTGTGTTTATCACAGCAGGGCATCTACAAAAAATGCAGTGTGGTTTCCTTGAAAATCTTCATTTTGCTATGCTTGGTTAAACAAATATAGACAGGGTACAGTTCCAATCCCAGCTCCAAATGCAGTGATTTACAAGAAAGTATGTTACAATTGAGATCTAAGTAAGATGAGGAATTCTTTGGGATCTTGTTTTCTGTTTAGGGTGACCATTTAACAAGCCATTACTAAAAGCAGCTTCAATGAAGCAATTTTCTAAGACTTAGAATCTATGGATATTATCAGACACCTTTAATATGGCGTTATACGAATGCCAGGAGATTGCCAAAGGGCTTCCCTTTCAGACGACACCGTCCCTGTCCTGTTATGCTCCTGTGCTGGTCCCATTTCCCCCTTATTGCTTTTTATTCATAGCTTAAGCTGTGAATAGATTGCCCATTCCATTCCTGTCACGGAATGATGGGCAAGTGACAAGGTGCCCCATTTCTGTAGCCAATGCCAGCTGCAGTGGGAGGTCCATTCCAGAACACTTCCAGGTGCGATCAGGACATCCTTTTTTTTGTACCCTAGGTTACTTGGGGGTTTGTGCTTGCTGCCATTTTGAAAAGTGTATTTGACTTTTTATTTTTGAATTTCCCATGTGCTCGTACTCTCGTGAGAATGGCCCAGGAGTTCAACCAGGAAGTGAATGCAGTTCTGTGTGAGCTGCATTCATTCCGTGGCTGCCAACGATAGGGGAGGATTGTGTGGTCAACGTAAGTGTGAATGTTTCATTAGTGTGCCAGGACGGGGTCAGGAGTGTAGCGAGAGAGGAGACACTAGATGGGATGCTATTTTTGTCCCCATCTGAAAACCTCCTAAGCCACCTCCCACAGATCAAATGCAGTTAGCATCCAAATTCAATTTTTCTTAAAGTATTTACAATATTTATTTAAATTCATACTCAAGGCAATTTAAATAAGACCATTTCAGCAAAGCTAAAAACCACACATCACAAACTCCTTGTGAATTGCTGGGAAAAAGGGCAACTGCCATCAGATCTCCGAGATGCAGTCATCATCACCCTGTACAAGAAAAAAGGAGCAAAATCTGATTGCTTAAACTATCGAGGCATAATACTGCTCTCTATTGCAGGAAAAATCCTTGCAAGGATACTCCTGAACAGATTAGTTCCTGCTATTGCAGAAGAACTTATTCCTGAAAGCCAATGTGGCTTCCAAGCCAATAGGAGTACTGGTACTACAGATATGGTATTTGCCCTTAGGCAACTGCAAGAGAAATGTAGAGAGCAGAACAAGGGTCTCTATGTAACATTTGTTGACCTCACCAAAGCCTTCGACACTGTGAGTAGAAAAGGTCTGTGGCAGATCCTGGAAAGACTAGGATGCCGCCCCAAATTCCTTAAATGATTATCTTGCTACACGAGGGCCAGCACGGTCAAGTCAGATATGGCAATGCTCTTTCAGAGCCCTTTCTAATAACTAATGGAGTGAAGCAAGGTTGTGTTCTTGCTCCAACTTTATTTACAATCTTATTCATCATGATGCTCCAAAGGGCTACAGCAGGGCTTGAAGAAGAAGACGGCATCTATATACATTACCATACTGATGGTAGCTTGTTTAACTTAAGCCATCTGAGGGCTCGCACTAAGACTCTAAACTATCTAGTCTGTGAGCTGCTGTTTCATGATGATGCTGTCCTTGTTGCCCACACAGAAGCAGCTCTGCAGCATCTAACATCCTGCTTTGCAACAGCTGCAGAGCTGTTTGGGCTGGAAGTCACCCTTAAGAAAACTGCAAGCGCTGATGACTAATGCAAGATAAACAAGTCCGGTTGCAGAAAGCACAGCAGAAGGTCTCCTTGGGTGATGTTTCCAGGTTGTGATTCTTTCTGCATTGTCATTTCTCTTCAAGACTTGTCGGCTTGAGTTCTCAAATAAGGCTGCAGCATTGTGGATAGCGCGTCTCCATGCTTCCCGATGTAAGGCCATGGCAGACCATTGTTGGTGATCAATTTGGCCGAGCCTGAGATGTTGTTTCAGGGAGTCCTTGTATCGCGTTTTTGGAGCGCCCCTCTTACACTGACCCGTGCCGAGTTCACAGTAGAGTACTATTTTTGGGAGACAATGGTCCTTCATCATAGAAATGTGCCCTGCCCAGCGCCACCTATCGCCACCACTTGTGACTCCTCAAACGCTTTCATCAAAATTTGCACCACTTTTAAAAAAAGACTTCGAAAGTAGAGGATCCATTGGTGCTATTGGAGGCATTCCCTTCCACTTTTTAAAAGTGTGGTATGGAGATGAATCCTACAAAGTGAGGGAAAATATAAACCTGCCCAATCTAAGCCCTATGAGATTACCTGAGACCTTAAAAAAGGCAAGTGATTACAAACTGTAAATGTGTAATTAATGCAGTATGTAAATTATCCCAGAATGAACTGTATCATGTGTACTGAATTTCTCATGTTACATGTATTCAAGATATTCCACGTAAACAACCATGAATTTTGGGTTTTATAGAGTATGGAACTGGCCACTTGATTAGAATGACAATGGGCTTGTCTAGATGTTTATCAGTTTGTTTTTCACTTTATACATTCTTAATTGGTTTTAATTGCTTTTAACTGTGATTTCAATTGTTCTGTGAGCCATCTTGGGTCCTGCTTTGGGAGAAAGGTGGCATATAAATTGCACAAATAAAAATGGGTCAAATGAAGCGGCCTCACCCCATTCTCATGCCCAGCAGTCCAGACGACACAAGGGTTTTGCCCCAATCCTAGTCTGAACTGTCCAGACGATAGAGAAACTGGGGCAAATACCCCATAAAATGGCATGGAAACATGTTTTTAAAAACTCATGGTTTGCTCTGGTTCTTCTGGAGAAAACAATGAGTTCTATTACTGCAATGGGAGGTGTCTGCACATGCACGATGCCCAGCACAACCATTTACCGGGCGGGTCGCATGTGTTGCATCTGCTGAGGTCACTGTGAGATACCTCCATGTGACCATGGCTGAGCACCTCATTCCTGTTCTCAGAAGATGCAACCAGTGAGGGGAAGTGAAGCACCAGTTCATGCCTGGGTCGTGGGTATGAGGACACCCCTCTATTTCTGCAATGGAAGGGCAGGTAATGGGGAGGGGGGAAGCACCGCAGGCCCAGGGCTAGAATACTCTGGCCAGAATGTGGATTATTCTGCCTGGTGTACACAAGCCCTATGTCTAGTACTGTATGTTTAAGGCTTAAAGCAATACACTAGCAAAGGCATGCTGAAAGAGTAAGACATTCAGGTGATGCCTATTAAAGGAAGAAAATGTCTGGCCTGACTTTATCTATTAGGAAAACTGCTGGATAATTGCCCACTAGATGCTCTCTTGACCACTAGATGAAAGGTTTTGACTTGGCAGGGTCCCTTCTGAATGGGGTCATCCCTAATTCTCTTTCCCTGCCTTTGATTTGTATGTGGAAAGAAACAAAAGAAATTGCACTGTGTATTAACTTTACATAGGGGGAAAGAGGCAGACGTAACTTCACTTCCTGAAGATGGAAAGCAGCAGAATTTGTTCTTCCTAGGCATTAAACTGCCTGCCTCCAGCTACACTCCAAATTGTATCTTTTTTCATATAGGGTGGGGTAGAAATAGTTTAATAATAAATAAACAAATGTACTTGATAAAGGCATGTTTTCCTCATCAGCCTGTTTGGAGGCTACTAGTCTCCATTTCCATTCTGCTTGGCTAGATGAAGGGGTCCCCTCCTTTCCGCAGCCGACACTGGGGGTAACCCAAGATATTTTGCTCCCTGGGCAAAAAACAACATAGTGCTGCTTCCAATGGAACTGGGGTGGTGGAGATGGATGGGATTCAATCTTTTTTCAACAATGCATTCATAGGGCAGTGTGCTCTAGCACACATGATAGCCGCAGAATATTATAAGATACAAGGGAAGCAGTGTGACAAAGAACTCTATCCTCCCAGTATCAGCTTCCTGAATCTAATGCTGAAACAGGCCCTGGCCAACATGGGTTCATAGGCTCATTACCTACAACAGGCCAGTGAAAAATAATAGTAATTGCATCTAGTAGCTTTTGTACGCTTAATTACAAGGCCGATTTAAAATGCAGTATGAGGAATAGAGCTTCAAGCAAAATGAAGCTTTTACAAACTAGATTCAGTCACAAGGGTTTTTTTGTCTTCCTTGTTTCTGAGGGCCTCACATTTAAAACGGAGAAGGCTGCTCAGAGCAGAGCAAACCCAAAGTCTTGGCACACATTGCATTTTTCATTACATTTTGGCAGCAAAGCGGTAGTTTAGCAAGTAAGTTTCAACAGAATATGTCTTGTCATATGTTTTTTCAAGTTCTAATTTACTGGACCTCTGCAGAATTCTGAAAGAGTACTTTTTGGGACTATCCCACCTAGAATTCTTCACATTGTAGTCCAAAATGTAACTCTGCCAAGTTCTGGACCTGTGTAAACAGAAGAAGATGAAACTGGAATCCTTAATACAAGATAGCACCTATGCTATAATCCCTTACATAATGAGGACATCACTCTTCACTTATTTCAAAACTCACATGTGAGAACAAATGATTTCATAGTTTTTCTCCCTGGTGGGTGAGATTATGAAAGATCTGTGATTTTTTTTTCTGATTTTGTTTTCAAATTTTGGGACATTCTCAAGAAAACATTTTTTGTGCAAAACAGTATTATATGTTTTGTATAAAATACACTGCTTTCTACACAAAGTGTTTTTGTGCGAAAAGGTATTTGTATAAAACCCAATGTTTTGTGCAAATTTTTGTAAAAAAAGAAAGAAAAGAGGAGTCCTCAAATATAAAAAGCTTGTGCTGGTTGGCCATTTTCTCAAGGGGTTGTTCCAGTGATACCCTTCCCCATTGAGAATGAAAAAATTTGTGAGTATTCTTGGAATTTTACAAGTGTCTTTGGATCAGTATAGAGTACACAGTGGGTTTTGAAAATCCCTGCTTGCTGCAGCCTAACAAGCAAAGAGGTTTACACCCACCCACATCCACACTACTCTCAGGGCAGCAAACAGCATGCAGATTGCAGTGTATTAAGTGTGGTTGTGATCAAAGTGCCCTCTCCTGCACAATTACTCTTCCCCCCACCCCAGGATAAAATAGATGTTGCTTTTCTTTTCACCTGGGCACCCTAACATATTCAAATGTAGCTATTGTTTTCTGCTCTTCTCACATCCCTTCTGAAGTGTGGCAAAAATTATTAATGAAGAAGAACACAAAAAGTAGGAAAAGCTATTTGAAAACACAGAAATTCTAGACCAGGCCAACAACTATCTTGTCAGAATGCACAGAGAAGCTATTGAAATCCACAAACACCTGGACAACTTCAACAGGAAAGAAGAAACTTTGAAAGTAAACAAAATCTGGCTCCCAGTTTTGAAATACAATAGAATCAAAACTCAACACTTACAAAAGAATTCCACCCAGGGACAGGGGGATTTCCAGCAGATAATGGGCCATCAACCAACCATTAGCCAAACAGACACTAATCAGCCTTGCATTTCTATACCCAGAAACTAACCATTCAATTACACAAATTTACATATTCTCCACAACAGAGGTTCACAGCATATAAACTCCACTCACACCCCTACACAACCATTCTCTGAGGATGCCAGCCACAGATGCAGGCAAAACATCAGAAAGAAACTATTTCAGAACACAGCCTCACAGCCTGGAAAAAAACCAAAGAAAATCTAGGAAAAGCTGTTTGCCTGAGCCTACCGGGAAAGGCAAGATTCTGTCCCACCTCTCCTGCCCCCCTACTAAGTGCAAATGACGGTTGCACATTGAGCTCAATTTGCAGAAATTGAAATAAATTAAGGACCAAGAGAGGAAGTAGGAGGGGGAAGAGAAACTAGGACATTTTAAAAAGTGGGATGACAGAGAATTAATCAGGACTGTCCCTGACAAATCAAGGCGGTTGGAAGACATGCAAAGTAACAATCAGTGTAACAAACAACATAATGAGGGTGTTTTGTTTTTTTAAATCAAGGCAATGAGTAACATCAGGTTACTTGTCAAAGACCAGAACAGGAACGGATTACTTTCAAGAAGAAAACTTCCAAGTTCTGCAAGTTCCCTGTCAAATTACTCCTCAAATGCTTTGATAAGCATTCAAGGCCTGGGATTTCCCTGTTCCTCAAGTACAGAGCCAAGACAACATCTCTCTAGTCCTTCTTGTCTGGTTTGGGCTAGCTCTGGTTTACCATAAAACTAGATGAAGCTGTCCATCAACACACAGAGAGAGTCCTTCTCCTTTCCACTAAACTATTCCATCCCTGTGTGTCCTTTAAACATAATAAATAAAGGAGGAGATAACATTCATGTTGCCCAATTGGTGAAAAAGCATCTAAGGCTGTAACTGAAATGGGATGCACAAAACAATAAGGTTTTACGTTTATCTAAGAGAGAGTGGTGGTTGCAGGGAGGTGGTTATAGGGCTAGAGAAAAATGTAGACCTCTAAATCAAAAACAACATCTTAAATTATGATGTGAAAAAATAATAGAAAGCCTGAGCAGATCCAGTAGGTGAAAGGGGATCTTGGAAATGTTACTGTTTGGAACTACAGCTCCTGTACTGGCTGGAAGACTCTGGGAGCTTCAGCTCAAAAGAGTAACTTTTTCAAGCTTGGGATAGAAGTTCACTCCTGGAGTCAGCTCAGAACAATTGGAGCCAGAGCAATAGTAATCTCTCTCTCACTCACTCACTCTGCATTGCTGAGCCAGGTATGCAGACTCCCAGCCACTGGCCAACAAACAGTACGAATGCCTCTGCCATGAACTGAAGTGAGTCTGGATTAGCTTTTGGCTCATAAACACAATTGCTTAAAAGTTGTGGTTGCAGCTGGGACTCTGAAATCAATCTGTGAGGAGTTTAGGCCTGGGCCTTGACATAACCAATGCAGCAGTCAAGGATTGGCTGAAACCGTAAGCCACAGCATTGATACTGGACTAAAAGAATAGCTGGGGTGTAATCAAGCCAGTCTCTGGGTCCACACACACCTGTTTCTGCCTCTCTCTCTCTTCCACTCTTTTTTTTTTAAAGGCAAGGTTTACCTTAGCAACAACATATCAGAAACTTACTGAATGGAAAATAGGAACAGAGAAGTAGATTGTCCAGAACTGCCAAGAGTGGTTTTGGGCCCTGGTGAAAATTTGGGAGAGGGGATAAGTTCATCCATTCCCTCAAGGTCCCTTAAGTCTTTGAGGAGAGGGAAGAACAAACTGTCCCTGTCAGGTAACAGCAGTACCTTCACCCCTGCTTCACGTTTTGACCTTACCCAGAGGCTGCCAATCCAAGAGATGTTTGCAAGATGCTCTTGGGGGCATAGATTTGGGAGAGCTGGTCACTCAGGAGATGGAGGCACCACTACTGGGGCTGTTCCCTTTCTCCTAGGCAACCTGATCACTTCAAGGTCTCTGTTTCCAGCTGCCACCGCTGTTATCAGAGGTCTTCTATTTTACCTGTGGCTTCTTCAAATGCTGCCTGACCACCAGCCTCTCTCAGTCCCTTCTTCCCAGTCGCAGGAGCAACTGCCTCCTTTGCTCACCCACAGCTTTCTTCCCTTCTTTCAGGCCCCAGTTCTGCTCTCTCTTACTGCAGAGTAGCTAAAAGTCTTCAGTTATACATAATTTTGTGAATCTTTATTATTTTCCTTGAAATCGGGAGAAGTCAAGTCGGGCTATGGTGGTACCCACCTTGGTTACATCCCATTTGGATTACTGTAATGCACTCTATGTGGAGCTTCCTTTGAAAAGTGCTGAGAAACTTCAGTTGGCCCAAAGAACTGCAGCCAGGTTGTTAGCTGGGGCTGGCTATGGGGAGCACCCAGCTCCCTCATTGTAATAGCTTCACTGGCTGCCAGTCCATTTCCAGGCACAAATCAAAGTGCTGATTTTGACCTATAAAGGCCTATACGGCTTGGGTCCAGGTCATATTTTCCTGTATGAGCCCATTAGAGCTCTAATATTGTCTGGACCAGAGAGGCTCTTCTCTTTGTCCCACCACACTCTCAGGCTCATTTGGTGGGGGGAGGGAGAGGGGCTTCTTGGTGGCTACTCCCAGACTTTGGAACTCCCTCCCTAGAGAGGGTAAGATGGCACTGTCCTTGCTTTCCTTCTAACAGCAGATCAAAATATGTTTCTGCCGCCAGGCTTTTATAAACTAACTAGGGTTGGGCTTTTAATGCTGTGCAGTTCTGTTTTTAAGGTTAGTATTATAATTCATATTATAATACTACTAATTATTACTATTAATATTATATTAATGTTAACATTTTAATGTTAATGTTTTCAAGCTCATAAATTGTTTAATTACTTATTAAATATTATATTTATACTTTTATTTATGTTTTTGTATTGTTTTAATTTGTATTGTTTTAAATATGTTGTTAGCTGCCTTGAGTCCCATTATTTGGAGAAAGGTGTGATTTAAATTAATAGTGATAGTAATGGTAATAATAATAATTTCGAATCAAATAATGATACTATAGAGAAAGATAAAAGCATATGCAACAAAGTTGGGTCTCTGGCTCCCTTCTAGACTGCTTGGCTCAGATACTGTAATTTGTACCAGTTTCCCTCACCTCTTGTTGACCAAGTGCTTGACAATAGAATCATAGAGTTGGAAGAGACCACAAGGGCCATCCAGTCCAACCCCCTCCCCTGCAGGAATACACAATCAAAGCACTCCCAACAGAGGGTCATCCAGCCTCTGTTGAAAAACCTCCAGAGATGGAGACTCCACCACACTCCAAGACAGCATATTCCAGTCGAACAGCTAATAGCTCTGGGTTCAACTACAACAGGCATAGGGATATTTGTGGCTCTGCAGATATTGTTGGACTGCAATCCCCATTAGACCTAGCCTGTTCAGCCAAAGGTAAGGGATGATGGGAATTGTTGGGATGGCCATATGTCCTTTGTGCCTGATTTGGAAACTGCACTGTTGGATTATGGATATCTATCTTACTGTGTAATGCATCTTTTCAGCCTCAGGGGCCATATAAAATGATGACTCAGAGACAAAACACACATATAGGAACAGCACACACCTATATGCAGATAAACACATTCACACACATCTCAGCACTGAGAGAGAGTAAAGAGCCTAGGAGTTACAGGGAAAGAGCCCTTTTTATAGATTCAGTGAGAAATTGGTAGGGAAGATAGGGAGTATATGCTGGTTGTTGCTGCTGGTGTGTGTGTGTGTGTGTAAGGGGTGCCAGTGCACCTCAGAGGACTGCTCTAATGGGCATGTGAGTCTGCATGTGGCCCCTAGACTGGAAGTTCCACACCGTTCATCTAAAGGAATTGGTCTTCATGTTAGAATAAGGTATAAACTAAGTGATCCAGAATATTCTAAAGCAGGAATGGGCAAAGTGCAGAGATTCTGGATTTGGAAAGTTCAACCTTGCCTCCACCTCCCACTCCCCAAAAACACCAAAACAAGAAGTGACCCACCCAGCCACTTACAGTTTCATGTTTTCTGTTTTAAAGAGTGTTTAGGAGCCATTTGGGGTTTTGGTGCAGTCCATGGAAGTTAACAAAGTCACCCACCCCAAATGAAAGGAAAGTAGAATTCCTCAGCTCAAAAGCTGCCCTTTGCTACAGACCTGCCAAAGCTCAAATTTAAATGTAAGAGGGTTTTTTTAAAAAAAAAAAATCAAACAGACTTTTGATGGCTACAGATAGGATAGGAGAAGGTAAAATGGAATTTGATCAAAGTTATTGGGAGTTATTTGTATACTGTTTTGCTGTTCACCCAGAAGCTTTGCAGTAGGTCAAATAGAATGATATAAAGAATAAAATAAATAAGCAAACACATCAGAGATGACTTTCCATGCACTTTCTCATTTCATCTTGATGAACTGAGTACTCCTGAAGAATCACTTCCATCAATACTAACAGTCACTCACATATTCGACACACGAATAGAGTGGATAGATCAAGCAGCTTAATAGTGCAATCTGATACATGTCTACGCATACGTTAAGCTCAGAGAGTTCAGTGGTGCTTACTCCCAGGGACAGCAGCCCATGACTATGTGAGCGATGTCCTTGTACTCACAACAACCAAAGGCTTCTACTCCAAGTTTAGGAATCTGGACTAACTACCTTCCCCTTTACCTCTACTTACTGGGAGAGAAGACCGTATTAGAAAAAGCAACACTTTGCATGCATAATGGTAGGCACTATGATATAAATGAAGTCCTGCACATGTGTGCAATGGAACTATGTTCTGCAAAAAAAAAGTGCACAGGGCTATAGCCTTAACCATGTGCCAAGTGCTGTCCCACTGAAATCAAAGGAACAGCTTAATACTAATACGAAGGGTTTGTCTACATGGGAAGAAATACTGTGCAGGCATGCACATTACCAGGAATTTGCAGCAACTTTCATTTGTCTTAACGATTTTCTGGCACCAAAAACAGTCTGCAAAGTTATTCGCATTGGCATTCTGATGGAGCCCTGCCTGCAAATTAAGATGGTGACCCTGAGTACTGGGTATTATCACACACACCCCATGATATCATCACTCCACACCTTTTTTAAAAATGTTAATTGTAAACAGACAGAAAGGAGATCTTCCACTTGTAAAAAATATATATATATTGCTTTAGGACAGTGAAAATGCATACATTTGCTCCACTGAAATGCCAAAATGGCACTCTGGACTCTACTGCTGGAAAGCCCACCACTGCTTCACAATGGACCAATCAGCCGTCAGGTTCCTCCTTTGCTGAGAATGCGCAGCAGTGTGAATTGGTTGTCCAAACAGGCGATAATGTGCATCCATCCAGAGGATTTGAAAAACTTTGTGGTGAACAGTCCATATACTGTGGGGTCCCCCCCTCCTTCTGATTACAGCAAATTGCTGTGGGTTCCCATTAAGACAGACTGTATTCCCAGCAAATTCTATGAGGTGTATTTTTGCCATTTATATAGGCCTAAAGACTTACAGCAAGAATCCCATGCGTTTCTTTTCTTAGTCTCACCGCATTCATGTGACTTACTGCCAGCAAGCTGGGGACTTACTGACACAGTTTGAGTGATGCTTGGTAGTAAGTGAGTTTAACATATAGTTCCAAGGTTATTGGGCCCCTGGCCCACATTTATTTCACTGGAAATAAATAGATCCTGGATCTATTTCTGCATGTATACTGGAGCTATATTTGTGTCCTATGGGCTCTCTTCCCCCGTTCCCCCCCCCAGTACCTAGTGATGACCCACCAATTATACAATTCAAGATCAGCAAGAATATAATCAATAAGAGACTGTTTAGTCACCCTGAATATGGGAACAAAAGGATTAATTAAAAAGTAGCAATTTATTCATGTTAAAGGTAAAGGCTTATATACACTACTGAAATAAGAAGGGCTTGAAGACATACATAAGATTGCACTGTAAAATTGCAAGTTATTGGCATGCTTACTTAGAAGTGCCACTTAACACAGTATATAATATTTTCTTCATTTACTCTCCCTCTGACTTCTTTCTCTACAATCCCACCTCAACCATATACATTGTATCTGTACCTGAATATACAGGTAACACTTTGTGCATCTGATGAACTTTGCCATAGTCCACAAAGGTTCAAGCAACAATAGATGTGTTGGTTTTTAAGTTCGCACTTAGCACCGGGACTTATTTTCTAGCAAACATGGAGAGGAATAGGGGTTGCCTATGAACTTTACTCATCCTGGAAAGATAACATAAGCTCTGTTCCATTAAGCTGTGTGCATTACCTGGAGAAAAGGAGAACATGTTGAATGTAGACTCTAGGGGAGAAGTGGAGCATGCATCAAAATTAAGTTGCTAAAGAGACACCACTTAGTTCCAAATAAAATACACATATACCTGGGAGCATACAAGCACTCCAATCTTCCTTCCAGATGAAGGAAGACAGTTTGTCAAAAGTTTTCAGAAAGTCTGAACACACAGGGTAAAATCCTTTCTTAGGCTTGCCTCTACTGATTTAGGATCTGCCCCCCCCTTTTTTTTTGCTAGTGTAATCTTTCTCCTGGCCTTACAAAACACAGTAATCAAATCACCTCTCAGAAAGAAACCCAGAGCACCAGAATATAAATAAATTAATAATAATAACGATTAACACGTTTTCCTCTACCACATTAAAGATCAACCGATTTCTTAAGAGCAGAAGCTTTTGCAGGCTAAAACGAACCAGATTGTTAGTCCACACGGAACCTTACGCCATACTAAAAATGTGATTTTCATCAAGGGATCCGTTTGTTTTTTGTTTTTGCTAAAACAGAGGAATACTGTCTTACTGCTCAGGAACTGCATCAGAAACATTTATCCCACCGCACAGGAGGCACCGACCCTTCTCCTTGAGCTGTCAAAACCTGAAGTCTCGCCTCTCTCTCTTACAGCCGGATTATTATTATTATTATTATTATTATTGCTGTTGTTATTGTTATTATTATCATCATCTTTCTTTCTACCCCGCTTTCCCCCCCAATTTGGGACTCAAGGCGGGGTACCAGCAGAAACCACATTGTTAAAATCAGCGAAATGCAAACGTTGAAACCCAATTAAACGACTAAAAAAGTTCGAAAGAGCGAAAAACTCTAGAAACACACTCACATACCCAACACTCGCGTATACTCCAGCGGTGCTATTATAGTATTGCTAGAATAAAGCACACGAGCCCTCCCAGAGAACACCAAAGCGCCGACCCCCCCCCTCCGCTCCTTTCCTCATCCCAACTTCCCATCGCCCGAGGAAGCGGATCTTGTCCGCCACTTCGCAGCCTCGCCGAAACTTCCTCGAAGTTGGCCAGCAGCAACAGGCGCTCTGCTGCGTTTCGCCACTTCCCCAGAGAGACCCAAGTTTAACACACACCCCCCAAAAAACCAGGGCAATATCGATATATACAGCCCCTTTCTCCCCACCACCAATGTCTTCTCCGAAACATGCCGGGCGGGGAGGACCCCCCCCCCCGACGCGTTGGCCCCCAAGAGCTGAGAAGCGAGTGTGGCGCGGCGGTCGGTCCCCTTCCCCAAACCTCGGCCAAGCTTTCGCGAAGGCGACCACATGACCAATTCCCAGGGACGGCTGAGGGAAAAAACCCTACACGAGGCTGGGGGGCGGTGGAGAAAAAGAAGAGACCCCCCCCCGTCGCTCCTTAAACATAGAAAAAGGACCCAGCAGTGGGGGGAGCGCCCTACCTGCCCGGCCAGACGGGTCTCGGCTCCTTGGCTGCACTTCTGGGCGCCGCGCTCTGGAGAGCTGGGACAAACAGCGACGCCCCCGAGGCGCCCCCCTCTCCTCCTCCTCCCCCCCCCCCAAGGTTGCTGGGTTGTGAGGGCGCTGGGCTCTGTCACTTGTGGCCGCCGCCACAGCCCCCTCGGCCGCCGCCTCCTCTCCTCCGCCTCCTTTCCATGGCTGGAGCCAGCTGCCTGTGCCCGGCTAGCCCGCTTGCGCCCCGCTCGGCCGCCTCAGCCTCCCGGAGAGAAGGAGGGGGCTGAGGGGGTGTTTTTTGTGGTGTGTGTGTGGGGGGGGGGAGAGAAGCAGAGTCTGGCTGAGAGAAGGGAGGCACCGAGACCTCCTTTCAGAACGGGGAGGGCTGGCGGGAGAAGTGGGTGGGTGGGTGTTTGTGAGGGGAAAGTCTGTCAGTCTGTCGGTCTGTCCCTGGCCTGAGGCGGGAAGATGGTCGGCAGGGGCGAGGAAGTCGCTCGCTCCATTCTTGAGAGCTCTGATTGCTGCCCAACCTGTGAGGAGTTGGGAATTAGTACGTGTCGCTTTTTGCCAGGATAATGTATTTATTTTTTTAAAAAAAAATAATTAGTTCTTTCTTTCTAAGCGAAAACTTTGGGACTTACAAGGCTGTTCCCTTAGTTTCTTTCCATTACTCTTTCTTCTTCTTTTTCCTAGTAAAGGCCGAGAGGATGTGTGGGGGGGGGAGAGAAATGTGTGTGTGATTTACATTTCATACCCGCCTCCTGTGGAAAACTCGGCCCACCGTTCATGTTTTTCAGAAGCTAGGCTTTCACGGCTGGGAATCCTGCAGGCTTCCAGATGTGGTGGAACTACAACTCCCAGCAGCCCTTGCCAGCCTAGCCAAAAGGGAGGGATCCAGGGAGTCTGCAGGCCAGCAACATCTGGAGGACTGCATCTTTCCCATCTCTCTTATAAAGCACTTTCAGGATTTTTCTGTCTTCCTGACTTCCTTGGCTGCTGTTAGTTTCTAGAAAAAAAAAACCTAGGAGATAAGTGTAATTTGTTGTAATTTCAGTATTATAAGAACCTCTGTTTCCACCTTAGATTCGCCTGGTCAGCTCACTGAATCTGTATCCTTACTGCCTTCTACAGCCTAGTCTCTCCCCCCATCCCCACAGCCACCAACATTTTCAATAACAGTTTCCATCATTTCTGACCACGGGCTGTGCTGGACAGGATTTATTGTTCAAAATAACTGGAGGGAGCAGGTTAGGGGAACATCAGCAATGCATGGGAAATACAAGGCTGTGCCAAAGAGTTCACAGGAGAGGTGAATTCTAAGGATGGAGCTGAAGACATTCAGCAGAGGCCTATCTACCACGAACGTTAAAGCCACAAATCCCCTTTCTTTAATGGAGAAGGAAGTAGAGTGTTTGGCCTGTCTACACTGCAGATATACAGCGGTTTGACACCACTTTATCCACCATCATTCTGTCCTGTGGAATCCTGGTACTTATAGAATCATAGAACAGGAAGGGGCATCTAGTCCAACCTCCTGCCCTGCAGGAATATATAGTCAAAGCATTCTTGACAGATGGCCATCCAGCCTCTGTAAAAAAAAAACTCCAAAGAAGGAGACTCCACCACACTCTGAGGCAGTGCATTCCACAGGTAGTTTGGTGAGGCACCAGAGTTCTCTGAAAGAAAGCTAAATACCTCACAAAACTATAACTACCAGGATTCCATAGGACAGAACTATGGTGGATAATGTGGTGTCAAACTGCTGTGTTTCTGCAGCGTACAACAGGCCTTTTGTGTGTCTTGGGGCCCTGTTGAAAGCACCTCTTTAGTTATTCTGAAGGTAACCCATGATTAGTGCTCTTAAAATACAACTGGAGAGGTTAGATTGCTGTGGACAGCAGGGCTTTTTCTGCAGCAGCATCCCAGCTGCGGGGTTCCTTTCCAAAAGAAGTCTGGTTGGCTCCATCCCTATTGAGATCCTGCTAGGTATCGTAAGTCTGTACTATTTCACAAGTATTTTGGTTCTTAAAACCAGAGGTGGCTTCTCTTGTTTTAAATTATTTTTAAAGACTTAAAAAAATCTTTAAAACAGTTTTTATCTATTTGTCCTGAATGTTTTAAATGATACATTTATCTTTTGTGCATCACCCTGAGGGCCATGTTGGACTAAGAGGCAATAAATAAATGCTTAATGGGTGGATGAATGAATGAATCTCTTTCTCTCTCTGTCTGTCTCTCTCACATATACTTACATGATAGCCAAGATGAACCTTTATAGATCCTGCTGAGAAACTGATCAATGGACACTCTTTATCTTCTCACTCCAATTACATCTGCAGTATTACTTTTGCAGGGATAATAAAGACACACGCTCTGAACATAGGGGCAAAAGGTGGTGCAAGACAGGGCAGAAACAGTGCAAGAGAGACTCCTGCTGTTCAATCTGTTTCCCATATGACTGTAGGAAGTGAGAGCTGTAGGAGGAGGAGCTGAAGGGTCAGTGAGGTTCATGGTCACTCATGTTATGAAAATCAGGCTGTTAGAAGAAAGTGTTATTAGGGGTGCTTTAATCTCTCCAATGCTCAATATCCCCATGCAGTGATCAAGGCCAGCCTTACCATTAGGCAGGCTGAAGGAACTGTCTCAGGTGGCACATGCTGAGGTACAGCAATGGCAGACCTTTGGCTGTTCCTCCAGAGCTCTTTGGCAATACCCGTTTGTTGGAGGGCACAGCCCTCCAACTGTGTGTGTCGTGTGTGCTTTGGGGCATGTCCCAGTCCCCTGAAACTAGCCTGCTGCTCTCATATATGGTGAAGGATGCTATTTTCTAGCCTGTATTCAACATTCAGCAAAACATACTTTCAATAAAATGCCTTCCAATGGCTATCATCAACACACCTCATGCCCACCATTCCTTGTCTCTTCCTGCAGGGAAATCAGGTGGCCAGAAAGGAAAGGACTGGAGGCTGCCTTTCAAATTGAACTTCTCTTGGAACCTGATACTCCTGCACTTGACTATTTGCTGAAGGAGCTATTGGCTGATCCACCTTCCTTGGGACATCTGTGAAATGCCCCAAGTCTTTGTTATGTCTATACAGAACTTGAAAAAGTGGCCATGCTGGCTGGAGAATTTTGGGAACTATAGTGCCCAGAAATGACTTTTCCAAGCTCTCTGTTTGTGAAGGCTTAAACAATTTCTTATTAACCATGTTCCTGCTCTTTTTTTCTTTTTTCTTTTTTTGAAATGTAAGGAAAATGTCTGAGAAACCTTTGTCCAAAGTTACAAAAACCTTAGGGGAAGTAACACCAGTGTTGCTCAGACACTGCAGGAAGCATTACAGAATAAACGATTTTCACTTCCAGGTCAGGTTCTGAACTAATCATCAGGAAGGCTGGAACATATAGCTCATACTGTAGTAATAACTGTTCTGGAAAAGTATCGTTTCAGACTACAGGTGTATAGAGGAGGGAGTTACTGTATCCCAGTGTTTCCCTACCATGATGTATCCCCTAGGTAAAGAAACTTACATAAAAAGGAAGAAGAAAGGTTGAGAGAGAACCCATCTCTCTTGCATTTATTCTTCCAAGGAAAAGGAGTAGTTCTTTTTTCTGGGAGAGATTTCAAACAGGGGATCCCTTACCCACAGTCTAGAGTGGATCTAACTTCAGGGCCCACACATTCCTTGGTGTAAACCAATGTTTTTCAGGCTACTTGATGTGGGGTGTTGACAATTATATTTTTCTAATGTGCCAGGGGACCAGTACCATATTTGTGTCCATTATCTACAAATGTTTCTTTCTTTCCTGGAAACTTGCCAGGGACCAGTAGCCAACAGCTCAGGGACCAGCACCAGTCCATGAATCACCATTTTGAGTAGCCCTGGTGTAAACCATTGAGGAGATGCTGGGTATAAGGATTGGAATGATGCTGCTCTGTCAGGGGCAGCTTGACTCCTTTTCCTCCCTAAGGCAAACATGACACCTTGCTTCTATTTTCACATACAGAAATGGGCTGGATGGGCAGCAGGTGAATCTAACCTCAACTGAAGCAATGGGATAGTACCCTCTGCCACACTTGAGAGTAGCAGCCTAGTTTAAGAGGCTCGAGAGCAATGGCCAGGCAGCCACCTCCAAACAAACCAACATTTGCTGCCTGGGGCAGCCACTTCTACCATTGGGAAGGTGAACTAGGACATCATGAAAGGGTTGAAATTTGTAAATTTGTTGCATTTTTTACTACTGAGTAGAGGCACATGTTGGTTTTTCTGCCTCAGATGCCAAAATAATGTGTTTGCCTTGGGTATTATACACCTTGTGTGGGGTTAGGGGAAGCAGTATTTCTTGTTCCCCTTCAGGTGGCAAAATCTTTTGATTCAAACCTGCACCTCAGTCTGCCCAAGGGAAGGCCCACCCTATATATTCTTAAAGCAGCAGTGAGGTAAAGCACAGGCCATGGGCTATCTGTGGTACCAATGCCTTTGTGTGTGTGTCCCCTGGTCTATTCTGGATCTATCCCCATGGTCCACTCCAGTCCAAAACATGGAGGAAAATGGCAGAAAACTGGCAGTGTGGTGGTTTAGCAAGAATTCCAAACACCTTCCCTATTGCTAATGTGAGGAAAAGACTCAAAATCTCTACCAGAAGTAGACTTCCAGCCACTTCCAGTTATGACTTCTGGGTAATTTGGGGAAGGTGTGACAGGGTTCAAAATGGCTGCATGATGGGACAGGGGTCTTGCTTCAGGAAGCTGGATTAGAAGCCACAACCTTTACCTTGATTTCTTCTGTAATCTGTTTTTGGCGTTACTATTATCTTTGTTGACCAAGAAAATGGAGTTTAGGATGAATTCTTTGATTTAGTAGTTGCATATATACCCCACTTTTTCTTTAACAAGTGCAATAAAATACAGTATGGCAGAATTACATTCAAATCTAGATTTGCTGATCTATAAACTGGTTTATATTTTTGGTGAAGGAAATGCCTGCTTCACTTCACACATAGCAAAGATTCTAGCAATGGTTGCCCAACAGTCATGCAGACTTTTCATGTTTCATTCCTCTTTTTTAAATTCTCATTTCAGGTTTCTGGTAATCTATTTTCTCTAGTTCCAAGGTCTTGTTTATTCTGCCTAGCTAGACGGTGGATACAGAGCAAAGGTGAATGTGAGATACAGCAGCGCCAACATGGGAAAATTCTGCTCCAGGAAATTCCAGGAAAAAAGAAGAAGCACAGTGAAAACTGGCCCATAAATTTTCAACCAAAACCACCAACACATTTTCAGCACATGATTTCCCATATGATTAGGAAGGTTATAAGCTTTCTCTTGAAAAATTAACCAATAGTGAATCAAAGACCACACGTTCCCACTTTTATGTCACAAGAAGTCAAGAATCACGAGACACAAAGCCTACACAGCATTGGTGCTCCCTACACTTCTTCCTACAATGTGTAAAAGATACTTCTTGGACTACAGCTCCCAGATTATAGCTGGGGCTTTTGGTTGTAGCCAATAAAATAACTTTTACTAGTTTTGCTAGTAAAAAGGTTAAGTCAGGGTTACTGTTGAACATTAAGAAAACAGAAATAATGACCATGGATGATTTACATAAATTCAATCTAGAGGATGGAGAAATTGAAATAGTTGAAGATTTCCCATAATCCCATAAAGGTTTCCTATTGATCAGAAAGGAGTTTGCAGTCAAGAAATCAGAAGAAGACTAGGGCCTTGTCTAGATAGGCTATTTACCCCATCTTGACCCCATCTTGGAGCTCTGTAGTCCAGACGACACAGGGCATTTGTCCCATTTTGCCCCCAAGGCAGTTTGCACAACCCCCTGAAGGGCTAAGACTAGGTTAAGCCCATCACCCTGCTTTTAAAAAATACCTGGGGGGAAATCACACCAACCAGCAAAAAACGGACCAGACTCCACGTGACTGCAAGAGCACACACTGCCATGCTAGCCTGTTGCTGCAGCTGCCATCTGCCATTGCTCTTCCAAAGCCAGTAAACAGGCCTGCAGCATGTGACCAGGCTGATCACATGCAGGGGGCCTTGCTCATGTGCTGTGGGTTGGTTTCTTGGATTCAGAGATTGGGATATGGGCAGCAGCTGCAGCAACAGGCTCCCATGGTGGTCTGGACTCCATCCTGTTTCATGCTGGTAATGGGGGAGGAACAGGCTTGATCTTGAGCCTCTTAAACTAGGCTGCTACTCTCAAGTGTGGCAGAGGGTACTATCCCATTGCTTCAGTTGAGGTTAGATTCACCTGCTGCCCATCCAGCCCATTTCTGTATGCGAAAATGGAAGCAAGGTGTCATGTTTGCCTTAGGGAGGAAAATGACTCAAGCTGCCCCTGACAGAGCAGCATCATTCCAAGCCTTATACCCAGCATCTCCTCAATGGTTTACACCAGTGGGAAGCCAACACATTCTGGCCCATGTAGGTGAGCCCTAGGACTGGGGAAGACAGCTATGAAAGAACTAGACAAGATCCTAAAGTGCAAAGATATAAAACTGAACACAGAGGTTAGGATTGTCCAAGCCACCATATTTTCTATCACCATGTATGGGTGTGAGAGTCGTACAGTGAGGAAAGCTGATAGAAAGAAAACCAGCTCATTTGAGATGTAATGCTAGAGAAGAGTGCTGTGGAATCATGGATGGCCCAAAAGACAAACAAATGCATCCTAGAACAGATCAAGCCTGAACTCTCCCTGAAAGCCAAGATGACTAAATTGAGGACTAAATTGTACTTTGGCCACACCATGAGAAGGCATGACTCAATAGAAAAGACGATGATGCTAGGAAAGGTGGATGGCAGTAGAAAGGGACGAAGGCCACATACTAGATGGACAGACTCAGTCAAGGAGGCCCTGGTCCTGAGCCTGCAGGCCCTTAGGAGGCCGGTTGAGGACAAGGGGGTCTTGCAGGTGTCCCATTCACAGGGTCATCATGAGTCAAAGTTGACTAGAAGGCAGTTAACAACAACAAGCTCTATATCTTCCTCTCAAGCTAATCCTGTTGTGTGCTTTAGAACAATGGTAAAAACTGACTGGGTTCAGCATGCATTTGTTTGTGGGTAGGTGAATTTTAAATTTGACACATATTTTTGTTTGTCTCAGCAATTGTCTATTTTAAAGATCTTATGCTGTTTGAACTTGTGCTGATTTTGTAGCTGTTCTTTTACTTTATACCATTTTATTTCTACTGAATGCGTTTTTTTTTTTTTAACTGAATGTGTTTTTCTAAAGGCAGCATTATACGCTACAGAGGGGTCTTGGCCAAGCCTTGTAAATACATAAAAGTCACTATGCAAATCTGTAGAGCCTTTGTCCCACCCCCCCTTGAATCAGACACTTTTGTTAGAAGCTATCCTTTTTTCATGCGTGTGCATCATAAACCATCTTCAACTCATATTTCAAAATATTCCCCATGAACAGCGTCTCCTTTTAAAATTCCATAATGTATGAAATGTGTATTTTAATACAATGCCTTTCCCTCTATTTCTGGTGCTCACGTTGTAAGAGCTGTTGCTTATACAGCCAAATGGTATCTCCCACGCACCTAGCAAGCTTGGGGACCCACTATGTTTGCAAGAAAACATACAGAAAAACTTGAGAGGGAGCTAAAGGAAAAGGGAACCCCCACCAGCAACGCAGTTAGGACCATGCACTATTGGTTGTTGAAGATGCAAATGAAAAAACAAGGAAGAAAGGAAATCAAATTAAGGGGCTGGAAGCCTCAACAACAGCACTCCACAGCATAACCATTTGCTGCTCTTCCCAGCTATGCCCTTCATATTCCTACAAACCAGTGTGACTTCAGAGTCTGGTTTTAATCTCCTGAGACTTCCTAGCTGACTTTGGCTTTCTAATCTTATCAAGGCTGCTTTGCTTGCTAAAGACCAAGCAGAGGCTTAAAGTAAACACATAAGTTCATGTACCAAATACAAATTCACTACAACATGCACCTAGTCACTAGGAAACTCAGTTGTTTTTTCCAAGAGAATTTTTTTTAAAAAAATCTCACCATATATCAGCATGTGAGCAGAAATCCATGTAATTGGGAACATGGTACGTTTTTTCATACCCCTTGGTGGGACAATACAGATGAGATGTTGTGCTAAGTTACTGTTTAGTAAAGGGATCATAGAATCATAGAGTTGGGAGAGACCACAAGGGCCATCTAGTCCAACCCCCTGCCCTGCAGGAATTCACAATCTAAGCATTCCTGACAGATGGCCATCCAGCCTCTGTTTAAAAATCTCCAAAGAAAAGAATCCACCACACTCTGAGGCAATGCATTCCACTGCCAAACAGTTCTTATTATTAGGCAGTTCTTCCTAATTTAGGTGGAATCTCTTTTCCTGTAGTTTGAGTCCATTGCTCCATGTCCTAGTCTCTGGAACAGTAGAAAGCAAGCATGCCCTATCCTCACTATGACAATCCTTCAAATATTTAAACATGGCTATCATGTCACTTCTTAACCTTCTCTTCTCCAGGCTAAACATGCCCAGCTCCTTAAGCTGCTCTTCACAGGGCAAGGCTTCCAGACCCACCCCCACCATTTTGGTTGCACTCCTCTGGACGCATTCCAGCTTGTCAATATCCTTCTTGGATTGTGGTGCCCAGAACTGGACACAATACTTCAGGTGAGGTCTAACCAAAGCAGAATAGAGTGGCACTATTACTTCCCTTGATCTAGACGCTGTACTCCTATTGATGCAGCCTACAATTGTAGGCTGCATCAATTGTATTGGCTTTTTAAGCTGTTGCATCACACTGCTGTCTCATGTGGTCTACCAATACTCCTAGATTTCTTTTCCATGTACTGCCATCAAGTCAGGTGTCACCCATCCTATATCTGTGCATTTCATTTTTTACAGTAGCACCCCCACATCCTCTGATTCACCATCCAAGGATTCAATTATCCATGGATGGCAACACAGAGTGGGTGGGAAGGGGAAGGAGGAAGGAGTCAAGCTCATGGGGGTGAGTGGGTTCTGGCGCGGCGGGCAGGGGAATGAGGGAGGGGTCAAGCTCGCCTTCGCCCTCCCTTCTTTGGGGTGGGTTCTGACACGGTGGGATAAGGGTTCTGGTGCAGCAGGCAAATAAGGGAGAGAGGGGTTGAGCTTGCCTCTCTCTTCCTTCTCCAGGTGGGCAGGTGGGAGGAGGATTCTGGCGCGGCAGGCAGGAGAGGGAGGGGTTGAGTTCACTTCCCCCTCCCTTCTCTAGGGTGGGGTGGTGGGTTCCAACAGGGCAGCCAGGGGGCGGGCAGGAGGAGGTTCCAGCACAGCCAAGCTGGTAGACAGATGGGCAGGGAAGGAGGGAGGAGGTGAACTCGCCTCCTTTCTCCCTTCTCTCTCTCTCTCTCTCTGTGGGGTTCTGATGGCACGGCACGGCCATCAGAACAGCAGCGGGGGGGGTAGAGGGAGAAGGTGGTGGCAGTGAGGGTGTTTGCTATTATCCACGGAATTCACTATCCGCGGTGGGGCCTGGAACCAATCCCCCATGGATACTGGGGTTCTACTGTACTGCCCAAGTGTAGAATTCTACATTTCTCTCTGTTTAAATCCATATTGCTACTTTTGGCCCATACTCTTCTCCAGTATGAAGAGGAGCCATGGGTGACTAACCTTGGGTTCAGTTGGTCAATCAATTACAAATCTACCTAACAGTCGCATGTTAGGTTAGGAGCGTCCTCATTTTGTTGTGTAACTCGAGCACAAGTGCATGCTACTGTGTGACTTAAGCAAAAGTATCATTCTACTGGCACTAGTGCAAAAGCGCATTCACTATGAAATGCCCTCTCCAGAAAGATTTACTTGGTACCTACTTGGACATAATTTTGATATTGAGCAAAGACTATATACCTTTTTGTTTTGTTTTGTTTTTTAAAAAAATCAAGACCTTTTAATCTGCTCTAGCTCTAACTTATTTTTTTCTTTTTCCATTTTTTTGTATATGCTGCTTGATATGGTTTGCTTTTGATTTATTTTATAGCATGCCTTTTTAATTTCTTTTTATTCTTTAAGCTATATTGAGAACTTGCTTACACAAGGAGACCATAGATTCTTAAAACGAATCCATCTCAGGCATTTTGCACAGACTTACTTGTTATGTATATGCTCCATTTCTTCCCCAAGGAAGTTATGTTTCTCTTGCCTCCCATTTTATTCTCACAACAACCTTGTGAGGTAGGGTTGTTGCTGAGAGACAGTGACTGGCTTATGTTCATCCAGTGAGCATTATTCCTGCAGAGGGATCTGACGTGGATCTGTCTGGCTGTGGTCTATCCATTATACCAACCTTCTCCAACTGTGTACTCAGCTACTATTCCCATCCCCCCCCCCCAGCTACCAAAGGCCATGTAGAGAGTCTTAGAATGCAGTGTTATTGTACTCATTATAGTGTTATAAAAAGTAACTGGTTGCATTTTTGCACACAAAAATCAATGTGTATAGAGCCATTGTACTGTCTATTCTCCTTTATGGATCTGAAACATGGGTCACCCATCGCCACCACCTACGACTCCTCGAACGCTTTCATCAGTTCTGACCATCGCCTCTCAAAAATACTACTCTACGGTGAACTTGCCACAGGTCAGCATAAGAGGGGCGCTCCAAAAAAGCAATACAACGACTCCCTGAAACAACATCTCAGGCTCGGCCAAATTGATCACCAACAATGGTCTGTCCTGGCCTCACATTGGGAGGCATGGAGATGCACTATCCACAATGCTGCAGCCTTATTTGAGAACTCACACCGAACAAGTCTTGAAGAGAAATGACAACGCAGAAAGAATCACAACCCAGAAACATCACCCAAGGAGACCTTCTGCTGTGCTTTTTGCAACCGGACTTGTTTATCTCAGATTGGCCTTTTTAGTCATTAGCGCGCTTGCCGGAAGCGCGGGATGAGTCCTTCTTGAATCTTTGTTTGAGAAGAAAAGCCAGAGAGAGAAAGAGAGAGAGAGAGCCAGTGTTATAAAAAGTAACTGGTTGCATTACTCATTGTACTGATAATTAACTTTCTGTTACTTTTTCAATTTAAAAAAAGCACTGTAGTGCTGAGGATGGGCTTTGCTTATTTCATTCTTGCATGGACAAATGAATAGTTTTAGGTTTTAGGTTTTGTACATTTATATGACTATTCAACCCTTGGGATTTCTTTGTGAAAAATTCTTGTGTGAAAAATGACTTCTGTGTAAAAGCCACAACATTTCTGAGCAGAAAACAGTGTATTTTGTTCAAAACACACTTCTTTCTGTGAAAACTGAAAGTTTTTGTGCGAGTGATTTTTTACTTTATTTTTATTTATTTATTTATTGCAAAAATAATCCCAGAAGGCAAAAAGCATCTTGTGGCAGTTGCCTGTTTTCTTGATGGGGTGCCCCTCTGTGTCAAAATACCCCTTCTCACTGAGAATGAGAAAATGTGCAAGTTTTCTTTACATTTCTAGTTAGGGTTGATAAGAGAATGGCACAAAAGAAAATCCTGTTGCCATGTCTCTAGGAACCCCTCCAGATACAGGGGGTGGGGGGGAGTCTCTGAAAGTCCCAGGTTTTGGTCCTGTACAAAATTATTTTATTTTGGAGATGCATATATTGTTTTTGTCATCCTAAAGTACTGCATTTTCTGTGAACTCATGGCATTACACAGGACTTTTCACTCCTACTTCCCTGGTCAGTTTAAATTAATCCAGTATTTTCTGAAATAAAATTAATCTATACTTAGCTGTCTGTTTGTATAATTGTATTAAGATGGCCCCACTAGTAAAAAAATAGCTATTGCTTCCAGGATGCAGATTTTATAGAGATCCAGTAAGAGAAAAGGTAACGTTTACAATTAAACAAAATGATCCTAATATTTAACTAATGTAATACTGATAAAGCACTTTAGCACTTTGACTATACCTCCTGAATAGCAATGATAAAGAAAGTTCTGAAATATTACATGACTCTACATGTGACATGTGTTCAATGGGAGGGGGAGGAGGAAGAATACAAGGGAGGGGGGAGTCAGGAAAACCCAGAATATTTCAAGAAAGAATTTGGACACAGACCTGGGAATATGCAGGTAAAATCAAAATAAAAAGAACGGGAAATTCTCAATACCCCCAGAGACATTTTCCCCTTCTGGATGAGCACTAAAATTAGTAGATAAATCTACAACATTACTTAATATACTGATAAAGTAACTTTGTTGCAGCTTTGTTACTTTTTAAATATAAGTTCTTAGTACTGTATTCTTGTTATCTCCACAGAGTAACTCATTACAGTGTGGCTATCTTGCACCATCTTACTGGTACTTCTTTGAAGCTCTGGCTGGAGTGAACAGTAACAGTGTAGCACCACTAGCTGCAGCAGTGCAAGCCCGTTGTTTCCAAAGAGTTAATTACCCCCCCCCATCTTCTTAGTGAAAAATTTCTTATGTACTGCAAGATGAAGATATAAAAGAACAACATTTCTTGAGCTTAGATCTGCCACACATTGATTAGGAAATAAAATACCCTTGGAATTATCTTTCCTTCACACACTGTAGATTCATATATAAAATACACATCCTGACCACATTTTGACTAGTAGTACGTGCAGGAGGAGGTACAATATGTATGCAAGTTTTGTTTTGGGGTTGGTTTTTTTTTGGTCTTTTAAAGGAAGGAAGAAAAACACCATTGCGCTGGGAATCTGCAGAAACTGTTATGGGTTATGCGCTGTCTGAACCTCTTCCTTCAGGACTTGAATACTACAGATAAAACAGAAGACAAACAGTAAACATACTCCAAAGGGCTAACAGTTATATGCAATTTGGTAAGAGTTACAGATTAAGAGAGGGGGTTTTACAAGAGCCTGATTTGCTTTTCCTTTGATCCATAATTGATCACAACCTCTTGATTTCTTCACCACAATCACCTCAATGGATTAGAGGATTTCTTTCACTTGTCCTTTAGGTCTCTAAGATCACTCCAATCCTAGGCAAGTTTACTTAGAAATGTGCCTCATTCCTCCTGAAACTAATGGAAGCTGATATCCTGCATCATCAGACATAGTACAACAACAAAGCTCTATTGTCATAACTCCTTCTGCTAATGCCACCCCTGCAAAAAACAAAACAAAACAAAAACCTCTTTCTTAAGCCAGGAAGAACCCCAACTGAATGTTTTCTGAGGCAATGCAGGTCGAGGTTCTGGGAAACAATGATTGCAGCACTTTGCAGCTGGATGAGAGCCCTTGGGATCCTGTCTCAGTGTGGCCTGGGGCTGGGAGAATGCTAAAGTTGGCATTTCCTAGAGGCCTGATACGCAGTGCCTTGGAAACCCTTTCAGTGGGGCGTTTGGTTGAAGAAGTAGGTTTTAGGAGCTCACATTTGGTCATTCATGACTCTAAATGTGAATCCAAACAGTTATGAGATCATAAATCTGGTTTATAATCTTGTAAATACTGAACAGGTACTAGCCAAGCTTTAGGAGAGCATCAGACGGGAACAAAAATAGCGTTCACATCCTGCAATCTCCTCTCCCGCCCCTCTCCTGTCCCTGTCCTGGCAGTACGACAAAAGTTTTCAGACCCACCTTTTGTAGTGTCAAAGAGCAGGCCAGGAGTGAATGGAGCTCTAATGGAGCTCACCAGGAAGTGTTCTGGCATGGACCTCTCATTTATGATGGGATTGTGCCAGCGAAACGGGCACCTTTTCTCTTGCATGAACCTCTGTGACAGAAATGGAATGGAGGATCCATTGACGGCTTAGCCCATCAATAAAAAGCAGCACTGATGTAACGAGAGCCAAATGGGAGCATTACGAGAGGGGAACGACGTCATGTGAAAGGGAAGCCCTTTAGTGATTTCCTGGTGTCATGATAATGCCTTTTAGAGCCTCTGATAATCTCCTTACTCCCAAGTAATAGAGAAATAAAGTTGCAGCCATAACCTGACCATCTAATTTATTTATTTATTTTTGAAAACTAGCAGAAATAAAAGTGGTGGTGGATTTTTTCCTTCAGGCAGTCTGAAATTAGGCCAGAATACCAGAGCAATGGAGTAACAGCAAGGTAACAATATACAAATATAACCAGCGTGAGGTGTATATTGTTGAGGTTTATATTGTTATCTTGTTATTACTCCATTGCTCTGGTATTCTGGTTCAGTATAGTTGAGGTGGGTCCTGACCTTTTTTGGGGGAGCGGGAGTCTGAAATTAAGTCCAATCTTCCTCCTCTGAATGTGTCCCAAAGAGAACAGATAGTAAAAGGTCTAGACACCAAGCCCTATGAGGAACTGGTGAAGGAAGCGGGTATGCTTAGCTCAGAGAAGAGAACACTGAGAGGTGATAGGGTTAGCCATCTTTAAATATTTAAAGCGCCACTATTTAGAAGAAGGAAGATGCTTGCTTTCTATTGCTCCAGAGACTAGGACAAGAAGCAATGGATTCAAATTTCAAGAAAACAGATTCTACTTAAACATTAGGAGGAATTTCCTGATGTCAAAAAGCTGTTCAGCAGACTGTCTCAGGCCTCATCTACACAGGCCAGAATATGATGGCTCCCCACTGGTATACTCTGCCCTTGGATCTGGCCCTTCCTTCCTTGTTACCAGCATGAAATGGGATGGAGTCCAGACTGCCATGCCAGCACATTGTGGCAGCCGCTGCTATCATCACCGCTCATGTCCAAGAAGCCAAGAAGTCAGTATGCAGCACATGAGTGAGGCTCCCTGCATGTGACAAGCCTGGTCACATGCTGATGGCCTACTTCCTGGATCCAGAAAAGTTGGCAGTGATGGCAGACAGCAGCTGCAGCAATAGGCCAGTGCGCCGGAATGGATTCCTGTGGTCATGTGGTGCATAATCTGTTTTTTGATGGCTGGAGGAGATTTTACCAGGTTTTTTTAAAGTATAATGTGCCTTACCCTACCTTTCCCCACCCCCATCTTGGCTCCATCTTTGCCCTGGGGGGGTCATGCAGACTGCCTGGGGGCAAAATGGGGCAAAAGCCCTGCATCATCTGGACTGCAGGGCTCTGAGACAGGGGCAAGATGGGGTAAATTGCCCATCTAAACAAAATCTCAGAGTATTTGGACTCTCTTTCTTTGAAGTGCTAAATAGAGATTGGATGGGTATCTTTTATGGTGCTTTAGTGTACAGTAGCACCCCTATATCTGTGGGGGATTGGTTCTGGGGCCCTCACGGATACTGAAATCCTGATAACAGGGAACACCAGACTTTCCTTCCCCATCCACCCCCTGCCACCTCCGCTTCTGGAACCCCCCACAGGGAAGGGAGAAAGGAGGCAAGCTCTCCCCCCTCCCTCCTGTCCACCCACCACAACCACCACTGCTGCCACTGGAGTCCTCACAGGAGAAGGGAAAAGGGAGGCAAGCTCTCCTTCCCCTCCCCTTCCCTTCCCCATCCATGCCCCCCGCTGCTGCTGCCACAGGAGCCCTCATGGGGGAAGGGAGGCAAACAGTCCTCCTCCCCTCCCTTCCCCACCAACCCCCTGCTACTTCTGCCACTGCCACCTCATGGAGGAAAAGGAGAAGGGAGGCGAGCTCTCCTCCTCCCCTCCCTCCTCCGTCCACCCCCCACCATTGCCAACCATGGATAACTGAATCAGTGGATGGTGAATCAGCAGATACAGGGGTGCTACTGTGTTTCTGCAAGGCAGGGGGTTGGAATAGATACCCTTGTGGTCCCTTCCAACTCTGTATTCCATTAGTTTCTCCATAAACTTCATTACTAACCAGTAATTACACTGAGTCATTCATAATTGCTTGCTGCAAGCATATTACTTTCTGTTACCTACCCCTGTAGCTCTCCTTTTCCTTTTCTGGATCATCACCCCTGCCAATCCCTTCTTGGCCGCTTCCCCCTGATGGGAATCCTCACACTATCCAGGCAGAAGGGCCGATAACTGTAGCTATTATATCTCATAAATAGGAATAAGGGAGGAAGTGCCTCTGAGCAAGTATAATGTGCTTTCCAGTTTTTAAAGCTCACTACAAAAGTGAAAACCATTGTGGCAGAAATGAATATGAAGATCTTTCCACATAACCCCTGAGGATTTGGCAGCTGTGGGAAGAGCCCTTGAAAGCCTGCATGAGTTGGCTCCTAGCCTGTGGCGAGTTGTTTATGTGCAGGATTTGTGTGGGCAAAGGACTATTCGCAGCAGAATGTCAAAAATTCACTCATGCACTGCACATCCTGCTCTCAGAGATCATTTAGCAAATGTCAGGCTCCCCAGCACGGCAGTACCTAACAAACACAAGCAGAGCCAAGCAAAACGGTAGAGAGCACCTTAGGGGAAAAAAGCACAGCAAAAACATCAGAGTGGGAAGCTGCTATATGCCTTGATCAAAACAGTCACTCTTTGTTACACATCCACATCAGTGTGTTCCTTTCCTCTCTGCAGTGGCTTTTCACTCAATAAAAGTGGCTTTCTTCCTGCTGTGCAAGCCTTATCTTTCTAATTTATTACTTGCAAACACAAATTAAGGTACAGGTTTTGATAGCTGCTAGCAATAGGCTAACAGGAACTAAGCAGATGACAACACAGAGCAAGTTTTAAGGGAACATTTTGCTCCAATGTCTGTCCCCCTACATCCCCCTATGTCTAGCTACTTTCCTCTTCACCAGACTAATATTTAATACTGAAGCCTTGCTGCGGGGAGGAGGAATGATGTTAAGGAACAGGATGAAAGAGGAAAGGTGACAACAAGAGAGCTCAGCAGGACCCTTCACCACCTGTACAAACTTTTTCTTTTCTTTTCTTTTCTTTTCTTTTCCACTTTAAATTGCACTTTGGGCAGACTTGCATCTAAATAAGTGAAGTTGCTACCATCAAAGCTGTGAGTTAAAGCAGTTTAAAGCAAAACAATGTGCACATATGCTTTCAATTTGTTATTAACTGCCATCAAGTTGACTTCAAATTCTGGTGTCCCTATGAATGAGAGATCTCTAAGGGATCATCTACACTGGCTGCCTTAATCCAGGACCAGTCTGGAGCATTATGCTCTGGGCTGGCCCCAGATTGACCATGGTGGTGGCTGCATGCACCAGCACAAATCTGGTGTGAGGGCCATCATTGTCCACACGGGCCAGCCAAGCCAACACCACATTAGGCCTGCTGGCCCATCCCTTGTTTTTGGAACAGCCACAGCTGCTTCTTTGTCCACTGAGGTACTCTGTGGAAAGCCTGCCAGGTGTGCCATTGTTTCTGCTTAGGTCAGAATGGGAACCTGGACATGTGATAAACAAGGGGAGAGTCATTCTACCCCTTCCTCATTGATCACATGGGCACCGTATTCTGACCTCAGCAGAAGTGGCTGTGCACCAATTCAGCTGTCTAGACAGCAAACCTGGGGTTTCCACCAAATTTGCTTAGTTTGGAGCAACTTCAGATTAACAGCAAAAAAATGTGGATCCTCCCCAGAAGTAGCTGTACATCGCCTGGACAGCTATCACCAGATTTGAGGTGTGACCTCATTTTTTTGTTTGTGTAGACAAGCCCCAAGTCACCCGATCCTCAACAGCCTTGCTCAGGTCTTGCCAACTCAGGGTTGTGACTTTATTAATTGAGCCTATCCAACTGTAATACAGTCTTCCTCTTTGCTAATGCCTTCTACCTTACCAAGCATCATTGTGTTTTCTAATGAGTCGCATCTTTTCATGGTATGTCCAAAGTGCAACAGTCTCAGTTTACTTATCTTGGTTTCCAGAGAGAGTTCCAGCTTGATTTGGTCTTGGGCCCATTTATTTGTCTTTTTGGCAGTCCATGGTATCTGAAGAACTCTCCTCCAGCACCATATTTACAATGAGTTGATTCTCTTCCTATCAATTTTCCTCGCTGTCCATGTACTCTCCATAGAGCCCAGTGAAGATTTGACCAAACTCTGCCTCAGTTTTTTCCTTTTTCTTTCTTTGTCACAGTACCTGGCTGTAAGCAAGATCATCAGCAAAAATAAGAGCAGTCTCAAAGGCCTTTCTCTGGGTCCCACAGCTGTTGAAAACAAAGCAATAATAATTTGATATGGTGACATTTCTCTACTAGCCCCCTGGCTTTGAAATTCTCTTCTCAGTAGAGATGTCAGGTGAAACAAGGGATGTTCTTGTCCCTTTAATGGTTGTGTAGCTGAGGGAGGTACAGGTGGTGGTGTTTGTCCTGAAGGTTCCACCTGCCAAAATTCCCCCTTCTGCACAAATATTAAAGAGACAGGAGCTCTGTCCCTTATTTCACTTGGCTACCCTACTGCCCAGAGAGATTTACCTGGCACCAAGACTTTTATCTTTTCAGCACCAGGTGAAAATCATTTAATTCTCTAGCCTTTCCCAAACCGATTCCCCACAGATGTGTTGGGCTATAAGTCTCACCAATTTTTTACTCTTGGCCATGTGGGGTGGGGTTGATGAGATTTGTAATCCAGCACTTCTGGAGAGCATCAGGTTGGAGAAAACGGCCCTAGATCTTTTCAGCTTCCTTATGGAAGTTGGATTGTATGTGGTTAGGTTGCTGTTGTGTCTGTTCTTTCAATATGGTGAATTTTAAATCATATTTTTTTAAAAATCTGTATTGGTAGCCACCCTCAGAATATATTGTTTTGCTGAGAAGTAAGATATATGTTGTTGTTGGGTGCCTTCAAGTCATTTCTGATTTATGGCAGCTCTAAGGGGAATCTATCACAGAGCCTTCTCAGTGGCTGCTCCCACCGTCTGGAACACCCTTCCACGCGAGGCTAGGCTGGCCCCTTCCCTGATTTCTTTTTGTCAGCAGGCAAAGACTTTTCTTCTCAAGCAGGCTTTTAACATATAAGCAGCAAGGGTTGTTTTATCTGATATGTTTTAGATTTTATATGTTTTAATCTGATTTTTAAAAATATTCTAGTTGTATATATTGTATTTTTAATCTGTTGTTTTATGGAAGCTGCCTTGGGTCCCATCTTGGGAGAACGGCAGCATACAAATAAAATACATACATTTCTTGGCAAGATTTGTTCAGAGAGGCTGAGAGAATGTGACTTCCATGGCTGAGTGGGGATTCGAACCCTGGTCTCCAGAGTCCTAGTCTGACACACAAGCCACTACACTACACTGGCTCTAAGATACTAAACACATACAGAATCAACAAGTATTCTTTATCCATAAGAGCTCAAGTGTTTGTAAAAGAAAGAAATAAAGAGGTGAGGTTTGATTAAGTAGCACCAGGATAGCTTCAATTTGGGGATGAGATCAACATGACACTAAAGGCTGCAGGTCTATACACATATTGAACTCACTACTCATTTTCTAAACAAACATGTACAGCATTGGGCTGAAGCAGATAAACTGATAAATCTGGGCTCCCAGTTTGTCTTTCAGTTCACAAACCTTTGATGCGCTTGGTAACATTTCCCTGGGCTGAAGAGGCACTGCTGCAGAATGTCAGATGGATGTCTGAAAAAACAATTGCTTTGGAGGACATAAACTTAAGATGCCAATTTGACCTGTGTCATAGGGATTTGTCTAGACAAGAGTGGTGTGTATGAGAAACAGAAAATCTATTTTAGCTAGGGTGGCCAGGTTGAGAACAGGTTGGAGCTCCTGTAGCTTTAATTTTTAACAGATCCTGGATCAAGAAGAGATACCACAAATTTCCATCAGGAGAAACAATGCTACATCTTCTCTCTCACTCTCTCTAACCCTACTTCTAATTGCTGCAGCCCCTCTTCCCAGCTGTTTACTGGGAAGTGAGGAGGAGGAGACAGTAGAGAAGTTTCTAGCTCTGTTCCTACAGCTGGACTAGGGTTGCCAGAGTGAAAACTGGAGCAGTCTCTTGTACTTTTAATGGTTGTGTAGAAGAGGGGATTTCAACAGGTATTGCTTGTTATCTGCTTGCAAACAAACAACACCTGCTGTAACCCCCTCTTCTACAAAACCATTAAAGGTACACGAGCCCTCTCCAGTTTCAACCTTATCAGCACTGAAGGTGATGTTACTGCTGTGCATCCAGCTACAGGAGCAGCTGGATGCTTGTCTGTGTCCTGTCCCCATCCACTGCCCAGCAAATAGCCTTGTCGGGTGGCATGTGGAGCAGCTAAAAGGTGGGTTTGAAGGATTGAGGGAGGAGACATATCATTGTTCTGCCTAGGGTTGTCAGATGAAATAAGGAACAGGGGCTCTGCCCCTTTAATGGTTTGTGTCCACAATGCTGCAGCCTTATTTGAGAACTCATGCCAAACAAGTCTTGAAGAGAAACGACAATACAGAAAAAATCACAACCCAGAAACATCACCCAAGGAGACCTTCTGCTGTGCTTTCTGCAACATCACCCAAGGAGACCTTCTGCTGTGCTTTCCAGACTTGTTTATCTCGGATTGGCCTTTTTAGTCATCAGCACACTTGCAGAAAGCACAGTATGAGTCCTTCCTGAATCTTCATTTGCAAAGAAAAGCCAGAGAGAAGCCCAAATTGCAGCAGGTGTTACTTGTTGCTTGCTGAATTTTCCTCTTCTACACAATTTAAGAGGACAGGAGATCTGCTTCTTATTTCACCCATCAACTCTAGTTCTGCCCTTTGGAACTTCACTGTACCTTCTCCTGACCCAGGATCTGTTATTGATTAAAGCTACAGGAAACTCATCCTGTTTTCAGCCTGGCAACCCTAATTCTAACTTTCCCCAAGCACATTTCAAAGAGCTATTTAAAGCTCTACATGACTAGAGATCAGACTATTTCAAAGACTGCAATTTCCAGTATGTATGTGCCTGTCTATTGATATCCTTAGGAGAGGCCCTTCGGCCTGTTCTGCCACCATCTGAGACATTCTTGGTACTGAAAACTCAAAAGAGATCCTCACAAAATGTTCTCAGCCTCCTTGAACCTGGAAAGCATGTCAGAGAAAAGACGTCAAGGGAAAGAGTTTCAGCCCACGCTTCTGACATGTTCTCCAAGTTCTGGAGATGTGTGTATAATGTACATATGTATATATTTGGACTGGATGGCCCTTGTAGTCTCTTCTAATTCTATATTTATTTTTGGTAATCAGCAGCAGCTAGGATTACCATATGGAAACATTGGGATGGCTCCTGTACCTTTATTAGTTGTACAGAGGAGGACATTTCAGCAGGTACAGCCTGTCAGGCAAGCTAGTTAAGGTACAGGAGCCTTGGCCACTTTTTACACGGTCATCCTAAAACAGTAAATTATACTATACTTTCTGGGAGAAAGTATTACTGTTGCTGTATGGGATAGAAGATTGTTCTTGTTGTTATGTGCCTTTAAGTTATTTCTGACTTATGGCAACTTTATCATGGGGTTATCTTGGCAAGATTTGTTTCGGGGAGGGGGTTGCCTTTGTATCTGCTCAAGGTCATCAAGGAGGTTTCCATGGCTGTGCAAGGATTTAAACCCTGGTTTCCTGAGTCCTAGTCCAACACACAAGTCACTACACCACATTAGCGCTATATAAAATCATACACTGATGAAAACCAAGACTTGCATTTTGAAGTAGTAAAATCCAGAATGCAGCTTACCACCTTGTTTGTGATCCTAGCTTCTGAGTACTGGTACATTCAGTTACAAATATGGATGAAACTTTCTTACTGAAAATGTGACATCATCTGTGTTTTGTAACCCACCCACATTGGTGTCTGTTTGCTTTCCTGTTACATTCTCTGCAGGAAACTTGACATTCAAGCACAATATTTTTAATGTTTCAAGGTCTGGTTCAATCTAGTAGCATTTCTCCTTATTCTTTGGGAGTAACTGAGGACAGGACAATATCAGTAAGAACACCTTGTAGCAAACTCACTCTATCAGTGATTCACCATCTTTGCCTTCTTGGGTAATAGGCAAAGTTAAATAGAGAGATTGCCAGGAAGTTGCTTGAACTTTTAGAGTTGTTATGTCAGGATTATCCAAGGCACTGAGACTTCAGGACCAAAACTGGAGACCTAGAGATGATCCCTTCTGATGTCACAGGAGGTAGGCTCTGGTGATACCTGAAGAGAGAGCAGAAGGTGAGTTGTTTTTTTTTTTTTTTTGAGGGGAGTAGTCATCTTTGACTTTTTGACTATGTTTCTTAAAAAGTATTGGAGGGAGTGTTGTTCATTTCTGGTCAGGTGCACTCCCTGAGCACATAGCCTAAGGCAATGTGGCTTCTGCGGAGTCACTGACTTGCTTGGGGGGATTATAACCATAATCCAAATTTATGCTCCATCCACAGGGGCAGAAGAAGAAATTGAAAGATTCTGTACTGGAGTCCAGGAGAAAACTGACCACACACCCAAATAGGACTTCTTGTTAATTATAGATGACTGGAATGCAAAAGTAAGAAACAGAGCAGAATCAAAGATTGTAGGAAAATTTGGCCTAGGATCAAGACATGAAGCAGGAGACTGACTGATTGAATTTTGCTACCATTTTGTTCATCACAAACATATTCTTTTGTTAAAATTGTCTTTATTAACTTTTCACTCTTAAAAACAAAAACAAAACAAAACAAGAGTAGAGAGAAAAAACACCAAAACATCAAATGGAATGGAATTAGTTTATTTGATATTTTTGTAGATTTTTTCCTCTGCTGTTCTTGTTTTTAAGAGTGAAAAGTTAATAAAGATTATTTTAACCACAGACATATTCTTTAAGCAACCAAAGAGGTGACTGTATACATGGACATCACCTGATGGCCAATATAGAAATCAGATAGACTACATAATTGGAAACAGAAGATAGAGAAACTCCATTCTCTATGCAAAAACAAGAACAGGAGCAGATTGTGGCACAGACCATGAACTGCTGATATAAAAAATTAGAGAACACTAAAGCAACCATTGTGCAAAAATACAACCTGAAAAATATCCCTGTAGAATTTAAAGATAATATAAAAAAATAGATTTGCACTATAAGCCTAATTGACCAGAAGCAGAAGAACTTTGGACTGAAGCCAGGGACATTGTCAGGGAGGAATGCAAAAAATGCACTATCTGTAGCCAAAAAGAAAGAGAAGCCTCAGTGGATGACAGATGAAACTCCTTAAGCAGTTAAGGACAGACGAGAAGAAAAAGTAAAAGGGGACAGAAATAGAGTCAGAACACAGAATGCAACTGTTCAATGACTTGTGTGTAGGGACAAGGAGAACTACTACAATAATCAATGCATAGAAATAGAAAATGACAACAAAAAAGGAAAAACAAGAAGTGTCTTCCACAAGATCCAAGAAATCAAAGGTCTATTTAAACCAAGAATGGAATGCTCTACAATCAGCCAGGGAACTAATTACATAACCGAGTAGAAATAAAAAGACAATGGAAACAATACACAGAAGAAATATATACTGTAAAAGAGATGAATGGATGACAGATTCATTCAAGAAAGAACAATTTGAAGATGAACCTAAAACTTTAGAAAGTGAAGTAGAAGCTAAACTCAGAGCACTTGGGAGAAATAAATCACCAGGAACAGATGGCATACCAATACAGCTGCTTCAAGCTACAGAGACAGAATCTACTAGCTAAATCTACTAAAATGTATCAACAAACATGGAAAACAAAACAATGGCCCACAAATTGGAAACACTCAATATAAATTCCAATCCCCAAGAAAGGAGACACTAGGACTGCAGTAACCACAGAACCATTGCATTAATTTCCCTTGTAAGCAAAGTGATGCTCAAAATTCTACAACAAATCTTTTACCACATATGGAGTGAGAAATGCCAGATGTCCAAGATGGGTTCAGGAAAGGAAGAGGCACTAGGGATCATATTGCAAACATGTGTCGACTAATGGTGTACATTAAAGAATTTCAAAAGAAAATCAGCCTGTGCTTTTACAGATTATAGCAAAGCCTATGTTTGTGTAGATCATGAAAAACTATGGACTGCTCTTAAACATTTGATTGTCCTTATGCATAACCCATACTCAGGACAAGAGGCTACCATCAGGACAGAATATGGAGAACCAGAATGGTTTCCAATTGGAAAAGGGGCAAGGCAAAGCTGCATTTTATCACCCTATCTGTTTAGCTTGTATGCTGAACATATACATAAAGACAGAATTTGACTCTGAGAAAGCAGACATGAAAACTGGAGGAAGGAACATCAAGATATGCAGATGACACCATACTAGTAGCAGAAAATAGCAAAGATTTGGAAGAATTCCTGAAGAAAGTCAAGGAAGAATGTGAAAAATCAGGTCTACAGTTGATCATTAGGAAAACAAAAATAATGACCGCAGAGGATTTACATAACTTTAAAGCAGATGATGAAAACATTGAAATAGTTCTAGATTGCCCATACCTTGGCTCAGTCTTTAAACAGAATGGACACTGCAGTCAAGGAATCAGAAGACTGGGTCTCGGAAGGGCAGCTATGAGGAAATTAGACACGATCATGAAATTTTAAAGATATATCATTGAATACTAAAATTAGGATTGTCCATGCCATGGCATTTCCAATTTCTACATATGGTTGTGAAAGTAGGAGAGTAAAGAAAGCTGATAAGAAGAAAATAAACTCATTTGAAATCTGACGCTGGAGAAGAGTTCTACAGATACCATGGACTGCTAAAAAGACAAATAAATGAGTACTAGAGCAATCAAGCCTGAAGTCTTCCTAGAAGCCAAGATGACTAAACTGAGATTGTTGTACTTTGGACATATCATGAGATGACATGACTCACTAGAAAGGACAAATAACGCTTGGACAGTAGAAGGCAGTAGGAAAAGAGGGAGACTGTATTCCAGATGGATAGACTCAATCAAGGAAGCCACATTGCTGAGTCTGCAAGACCTGAGCAGGGCTGTTGATGATAAGGTGACTTGGAGGTCTCTCATTCATAGGGTTGCCATGAGTCAAAGTTGGCATGACAGCAGTTAGCAACAACAATAAGTCTGGAACTGCAAAGATGCTCTGCCTGTCTAGAATTCTACTCATCAGGGTTTCCTGACATTCAAGAAATACATTTTTAAATCATTTTTCAAATGCTTTTAAATATTCTTTCCATTTCTAGTTTCCAGTTTACAGAGTGGGAAGATCATAGAATCATAGAGCTGGAAGACCACAAGGACCATCAAGTCCAACCCCCTGCCATACAGGAATACCCAGTGAAAGCACTCCTGACAGATGCCCATCCAGCCTCTGTTTAAAAACCTCCAAAGAAGGAGACTCCACGACACTACGAGGCAGTGTATTCCACTTCCGAACAGCTATTACTGTCAGGACGTTCTTCCTAATGTTTAGGTGGAATCTCTTTTCCTGTAGTTTGAACCCATTGCTCTGTATCCTACGACATTTTCAGACACGTCGTACCGCGCAAGAAGACTCCGGGAGAGGTACGCGGCTATCCTATGACAGGGGGTCCTTTTCAGACACTGCCATCCCTCTCGCGTTACCCTCCGTGTTCCTTCCGTGTCGTATGGAAGGAAAAGGCGCCACTTTTTATTCACGAAGAACTTCCGTGAGTAAAAAGTGGCACCTCTTCCTTCCATGCAACATGGAAGGAACACGGAGGGTAACGCGAGAGGGATGGCGTCGTCAGAAAATGGCCCCCTGCCGCGAAATAGGTGCGTACCTCTCCCGAGCCCTCAGGCTGACTTTTTTGTGTCTGAAAATGTCCCTAGTCTCTGGAACAGCAGAAATCAAGCTTGCTCCATCTGCAGTGTGACATCCCTTCAAATATTTAAAAATAGCCATCATGTCCCCTCTCAACCTTTTCTTCTCCAGACTAAACATACCCAGCTCCCTAAGCCACTCCACATGGAGCAGTGGTTCCAAAATTTATTTGGCCTACCACCCCCTTTCCAGAAAAAATATTACTCAGCGCCCCCTGGAAATTAATTTTTTTAAAATTTTTAATAGCAATTAAACAGAAGGATATATGTATTAATGTTTCTACCTTTTTCGTAAATAATTAAGAAAGGTGTAAATTAGAAACATTGAAGTTTGAAATTATGAAACTATTTATTGAACTCAGAATAGAAAGGTAATACAAAAAAAGTTAAAACATTTGAAATCATCTTAATGAGAAGGATGAACCTGGTATGCTTCTACCAATTTAGTAATCCTCGGCTCTATTTTCGTCAGCAGTAATCTTAAATCACCGCGATTGACTATTTGCAATCAGTTTATTTTTTGTTTGTTTGTTTGTTAATAAATTGGTTACCATACTGAATCCATGTTCCACTAAATATGAAGGAAATGCAATTAAGAACTTTTGAATTACAGCCCATATTTCAGGACAAGCCATAGGGATCTCCTTTTGCAGCCAGAATTGTTGGTAGCTGCTTTTGAATTTAAATTTCAATTCATCATTTGTAGTTACTTCCATCAGTTCTTCTTGTAACTGTGCAGATTCTTCTGTGTTTGCACTTGAAAAAGGATCCAAAATCCAATCAGGTATGTTCATTTTCAAAATATCATCAAATCGTTGATTAAAATCTGAATGGAGAGCATCCAAGTCTCACAAGAAGAAAGTATGTCTTAATCTTTTTTTCTGCTCCTGATAAATTTGGGAACTGGCTGAATTCCCCACGTCTAAAATTTCATTTGTACAGAAAAAGTTTTGTCACAAATGCAGAAATAACAGATTATGTTTTTATTAAATTCAGTACATCACCTTGAAGCTGAAGATGGCTTTCATTAAATTTTTGAAACAAGTCGGTTAAGTAAGCGATGTCACTTTTGGATTGAATTAAATTGGATTGTAAAGCATCATTTTTATCTTTCAAGAACACCAACACCAAGTTAAACAGCTTATAAAACCTATCTAAACAGGCACCCTTTGACAACCAATGAACTTCTGTATGAAGCAGCAAACAATTAAATTCTTCATCGTTTTCAATACAAAGCTGTTTAAATAAACTGTCATTCAATGCTTCTGATTGTGTTGATAGCTTTAATTACCTATTGTAATGAATAATGTAGGCGTGCATTTAAATTTTTGGCAACTAGATGTTGACAATGGATGATACAGTGTACTGTGAATGCATTCAGCACCTCCTTTTTTAAATATGCAAGAAAACCCCTGTAGCGCCCTACTATCGCTGGAGCACCATCTGTGGCTACTGATAAGATATTACTTAGAGGTATTTCTTTTTCTTTAAAAAAAACTCATCCAATGCATGAAATATTGATTCTCCTTTAGTATCAGTTTGCAAATATTTAGAAAATAATAATTCTTGGCAAATTTGTTCTTCCTTTGTGAACCGCACGTATGCTAAAAGTAAAGCTTCATTTCCTAACAAAGTTGACTCATCAAGTTGAATAGAAAACCGAAATGTTTTTAAATAACCATACAATGAATCTTCAACATCTTGAGCCATTTCATCAATTCTTCTTTGCACTGTATTATTGATCAACGAAATTTTCTTGATAATATCAGATGCTGGCTTTTGTAGCACAGTATGTATTACTTCACTTATAGCCGGTATAATTAGTTCTTCACCAATAGTATGAGGTTTTCCCAATTTGGCAATCATTAATGAAATATTGTAAAAAGCAAGCAAGCCATCGCCATCTTGTGTGGTTGCGGCTGAAAAGAGTTTTGCCAATGTCGGTTGTTTGATAAATTTTTCTTTTAGTGTTCGAAAATAAGATAAATCCTTATCTTTTTTATCACCATGAATTTTAGTCAAATGTTCTTGTAGTCTGGAAGGCTTCATAGCTTCGTTTGATAAAATTTTCTGGCAAATCAGGCACATTGGTAATGTATGGTTTACAGGCGACTCAATAAAGCCATATTTCAAATATTTGATATTGTCTACATTTTTTCTTTGGTTGAGCCATTATTATCTGTAGAAAAAAAAATTTTTATGGAGGTATTTTGAATTAATTTTTTTGTAATTTTTTGAAATATTTTTGTAAAAAACAAACTAAAATAAATACTAATGAAATAAATAAACATGATATTAATTGTAAAGCACATATAATTATTACAAAATAAATAAATAATACTCACCAATTATAGTCACACTATTTGTTAGTTAACTTTAACTTGTCACAACATCACAACAATCTAACTTAGGACTTTTTCGGATGGCGAAATACACAGCAAGAAGGGTCGTCCCTCTTGTGACATTACTGCGCGGCAGGTGGGGTGTTTCGTATGACGCCGTCCCCCTGCCGATCTGTTCCAATACAGATCGCACCTCCAGCATCATATTTGGCCGTTTCTTAATCACGGTCAACTTCTGTGATTAAGAAACGGCCAAATATGATGCTGGAGCTGCGATCTGTACCGGAACAGAATTGGCAGGGGGACAGCGTCATACGAAATGCCCCCCCCTGCCACGCAGCAGCGTCGCAAGAGGCACGACCCTTCTTGCAGTGTATTTCTCTGCCTGAAAAAGTCCTCAGAGTTATATTACTCCATAATTTTCCTGTAATAATTACGGGAAATCTCCTGATTCATAGCATGCTCCAAAATCTGCTGGTAGTACTGCCAGTAGCCTGTACTGCTACTGCTGTTCCAGGCTTTGTCCTTGCAATCGACCAATCACACGAGTGGCAGTTGGCCACAGCAATGCTCGTAGTGCTCACGTGTTTTGGAACGGCAATTCAGTGGCACCACATGAACAGTAGCAGTGCGCAATTGCACATACCTCAATGCAAATGAGGGAGTATGCGGGAACCGAGCCAATGTCCAGTATGTTGTTCAAAGAAAAATTAAGCATTATGAGTGGAATATGTAAATCAATTTTTCTAAATCTTCTCTTCTTTCTTTGATGCTTTTACCACCCCCTTACAGTTATTCATTGCCCCCAAATGCACCTGTGGCCATCACCGCCCCCCCCCCTGGATCGCTGCAGCGCCCACCAGGGGCGGTAGCACCCACATTGGGAATCACTGACATGGAGCATGGCTTCCAGACCTCTCCCCCACCATTTTGGTTGTGCTCCTCTGGATGCATTCCAGCTTGTCAATATCCTTCTTTAAGTGTGGTGCCCAGAACTGGACACAGTATTCCAGGTGAGGTCTGACCAAAGCAGAATAGAGTGGCACTGTTACTTCCCTGAATCTTACTGTACACTGTACAGTACTCCTATTGATGCAGCCTAGAATCGTATTGACTTTTTAAGCTGCTGAATCACACTGCTGTCTCATGTGGTCCACCAAGACTCCTAGATCTCTTTCACATGTACTGCCATCAAGCCAGGTATCACCCATCATATATCTGTGCATTTCATTTTTACTGCCCAAGTGTAGTAGTTGACATTTGTTCTTGTTGAAATTTATTTTGTTAGTATTGGCCCAGCTTTCTAATTTGTTGAAGTCATTTTGAATTCTGATCCTGTCGTCTGGGGTATTAGCTACCCCTCCTAATTTGGTGTCATCTGCAAAATTGATAAGAATGCCCTCTATTCCCTCATCCAAGTCATTGATAAAGATGTTGAATAGCATTGGGCCCAGGACAGAACCCTGTGGCACCCTGCTAGTCACGTCTCTCCATGATGAAGAGGAGCCATTGCTGACTACCCTTTGGGTTCAGTTGATCAACCAATTGCAAATCCACCTAATAGTCCCATTGTCTAGCTCACATGTTACTTAACTTTTTTGCAAGGGTATCATGGGGGACCTTGTCAAAGGCCTTACTGAAATCAAGATGCACTATATCCACAGCATTCCCTTCATCTACCAAGTGTGTAACTATATATATAAAAAAGAGATAAGATTAGTCTGCCATGGCTTGTTTTTGAGAAACTCATGTTGACTTTTAGTGATCACGGCATTCCTTTCTAAGTGCTTACAGACTGTCTGTTTAATGATCTGTTCTAGAATCTTTCCTAGTATTGATGTCAGGCTGACTTGGTGGTAATTATTTGGGTCTTCTTTTTTCCCTTTCAGATGGATCTGATTTAGTTCCATGAATGGAATTAGTCCTTCTATTCATGGAACAACAAGTTTAGATCCAGCCCTATTAATGTTTAACATTCACCAAGTATTCAAATGAAAATCTTCTATTAGAAAATCCTCCCTGTAAAAAAAAAAAAAAAGGCTCAGTAAGATTTATTTCTGAGTAGACATGTACAGGATTTGTTTTGTGTTTCCCTTTTTGCCACACCAGAGATTGTTTTGAGATTTATGTCCTTGTTTCCTGTAAATCTTCCCTTTAGAATAATTCTGAAAATGATTTTTCTCTTCTCACTTTCAAGCTAAACTTTTTATTTATTCTGAGGGCACAGCTACTGCCAGAATGACATTACCCTGCTGTTCTGTTAGAATATCAGAGCCTGGAGGCCGTTTTATGATGGATGGATGGAAGCATGCATGTGTAGATGGATAACAACACCAAATAATAATAATAATAATAATAATAATAATAATGGTGGAAACAAACAGGTGGCATGAAACTGAATGAGACTAAAAGAATTTCGGGCAAGAGGGCTTTCATTCCAAATCCCAATAGACCCCATACATTCAAAACCTCAGCTATTTCTATTAGCCATTGGAAAGACCAAAGGAAAATGGATATTAATGAGTATATAGAAGATCCAAATGTGCAAATATAATAGGAAGAGCATATGACTGAGCATATGCTTCATGTTTTCAAACATGTGGCCTGTTGTTTAAAAATCTGTATTACACTAGGATAAATACTTGATGACACCTCTCCTTCTGTTTTTCACTCTTTGAGAACCCCAGTTTTCTTAGAAACATTCTACTATTCTTACCATATCCTTATAGCTTCTGTCAAAATGTTATAGGGATTTTGGTTTTAGCATAAAATGAAGGGAAGCAAGGCAAAGATGGAAGTCTGGTGGAAAATCTGCTATTGTGGCTGAAGGTGGGAAAGTGATTCTAAACCAGTTTGCATTCTACTGAAAAAGTCAGATACTTGAATCTGGGAGTTCTCCTAGCCTTACCGCTATCAGTGGAGGTGGGGATGGCATCTGTGACTAGAACTGTTTTTTTAACCAGTTTTTGGTAAACAGTTAAAAGCTGTTCTCCTTAATTGGAGGAATCAGATCTTGCCTCAGTGACCTGTTGTGTTTGTGTCGAACTTACATTACTGTAATGTGCTTGTTCCAAGACATATCTATGTTAGTCTGTTTCAGCACAAGATAATATAAATGAATCCTGTAGCACCTTTAAAAATGAGAAAAATATATTTCCAGCATAAACATTTGTGGACTCCAGCCTGCATCTGATGAAGTGGACTGGAGTCCATGAAAGCTGAGGCCAAAAATATCTTTTTCTCTGTTTCAAAGTTGCTTCAGGATTCCTTTATATCTTTTTGCAATGGACCGAGTATGGAGCTTCCTTTAATGATGACTCACAAAGATCAGTTGATACAGCAATTGGTACAATATTAGTTGTGGGTCCAATATATGGGACACATTATACCAGTTATATACTAGTGATACTGGCTACCTGTTTGTTTCTTGGCCCAGTTTCAACTGCTCTATTTGGCTTTTAAGACTCTAAATGGGTTGGGACTAGGAAAGGTGAAGGTTTCCCTGTGCTTGTATGACCTTCTCTGAGGTCTTGGATCCCCTTTGAATGCCCTGCACTCTGAGCTATCAATAAAAGGTATCAGGTTGATGGGTACCAGGAACATTCATTATGATAGATGCTTCACACATGCAGAATGCTTTCATACTACTGTTTTATTTTAGTCCACCTTTTGTTTAATGTTCTGTCTTGAAGGAAATAAATGATACAGTTTTCAATGTTTTGCAAATAATTACAAGGCTCTGAGGGCAAAGGTTAAGGAATTGGGACCACAGTGGTTTATTCCATCACTCTTTTCTGTTGAAGGTCATGGCTCAGGAAGAGAGAAAATAATCAAAGTGAACAACAGGCTAATGGTGTCATCATGAAAGGTTTGGCTTCTTGGACCATGGTCTGAAGAATGTGTTTTTTTTTAATTATTATTTTTATTGTAAAAAAAGATTACATAAAGTTAAAAACAAAAAGTCCATCATATCATATAGTTTCTTACATTTTTCTTCATCAGTTCTCTACAGATCAAACACAAAAATTAATAAACAGTCAACATTACACAAATATTATCTTTAAGTTATCTGTCTGTCTTTGTTTTATATCTGACTTCCCTTCTGGTGTCTTCTAGTATTTCCTTTCTCATCTTGTAGATCGATTTCATACATGTAATCCTGGTTTCTATATTTCCTTCTCTATTTCCCTTATATATCTTATTCTTTTTAAGAATGTGTTTGATAAGAATTTCCCAAAACCTGGTAAGGAGAACTCTAAACTGAATCCTGTGTGTGAAGGTGATAATATTTCAGAGGACAGGGGACACTGTGTACAGGTTGACTCTCTCTTACATGGAATTCTAACATCCAAATTATTCCAAAATCCAAATTGTCCACATGGGTGGCTGAGATAGTGACACCTTTGCTTTTCTGATGGCTCAATGTACACAAACTTTGCTTCATGCACAAAATTGTTAAAAAATATTGTGTATAAAATTACCTTTATGCTATGTGTGTCAGCTGTATATGAGACATAAATGAATTTCATGTTTATATTTGGGTACCATCTCCAAGGTATATCATTATGTATATGCAAGTATTCCAAAATCCAAAATATTCCAAAATCCAAAATAGCTCTGGTCCCAAGCATTTCAGATAAGGAAGACTCAACCTGTACTGGGAAAAGGGGCATCAACAATAAAATTGAGGCAGTGGTATATGAATTCACCAGTGGGCAGAAAAAAAATAAGTAACGGATTGGAGGGAATGATCTATAGTTTCAGATATCTTTATACCAGGGGTGGGAATCATGTGGTTTCTGGGATGCAAGTGACCCCAGAGGCTATTTTGTGTGTAGCCTCAAGCTTTTTCTGACCTCCCTTAAACACATTCATTCATTCATTTTAAAATGGGTGTTTTGTGCTCTCACTGGTTCCAGAGGCTTCTGGCAGAGTGACTTCTGGTTGGGACTGTTGGGTGATCTAAGTCAACAATAGCATCATACATCCCACTGCAGAGGCACGAGGTTCAAAATTGCCCACTCCTTTTCTGTACCGTGCTCTGGACGAGTATGGAAAGTAAACGAGCTGAACTTAAATATCAGTGCCACCTCTCTCTCTCTCTCTCTCTCTCTCTCTCTCTCTCTCTCTCTCTCTCCCCACCCCTTTTCTCTGTTGTTCTGACACCTTTCACACACTCTCTCTCTCTTTGCCCAGAAAATTGCTAGGAGAGGGAGAGATCACTGTTGACAGAAGTCTGAACTGATCACAGGCTGCAGCCCACAGGAAATGAATCCAAGAGCTACAAGTTGCCCACCCATGCTCTCAGGGACTCCACAGAGCCAATAAGAAAAGCACATAATGTTCTGCTGCCAGACCAATCCTGGAGATTACATCAGTTGCCTACGCCAAACCTCACGGAGCATCATAGATTCAGTTGGTCCAGATCTTTTGGCATTAGAGGCTTAAAATGTCACAGGTGACTTTCCCTCTTCCTGGTAATAAAACAACAACAACATAATAATAAACTATATGCTGTCCTTTCATGACAGCCAAAACCTGCTGCCTGAGGTGGCTGCTTTGGTTTGCCTGGTCTAGAATATGCTAGATATTTCAGAATTAGGCTAAGCTATGCAGCCTAGTAGTTGAAAGAAGCAATAGAGAAGGCAAAGTCAGTGAAAAAGAACAAATTACTTTCTCGAGCTCTGATGACAAATTGCTGGGATTTAGTAGGTTTAGAGGTAGAATTGCCCATCAATCCACCTTCCTAGCCTTGCTGATAGCAGGACTCCTAAGACTGGAACATGCAGAAGTTCTGTTGAGTCACAGTTTCAACCATCCAGGTTAGAGTGCCTGTCTCTTCTGACTAGGTTATCTTCTCCACCATCAAGTGCAAGCCCAACCAAGGACTTCTTGTGCTACTGCAAGGAATGTAATTCATGTTCTTACCTCAGTTGGTATAACACATATATTACATTCAGAAAGTATGAATAGCTATCACGTCACCTCTCAGTCTTCTTTTCTCAAAGCTAAACATACCCACCTCCCTAAGTCCTTCCTGGTGATGTGGCTGGCTAGAACCATTACACACTGCTACATTTTGTTCAGTCTGTTAGACTTGGCAGTCTAAATCCTCTATGTGATCATTATTTTAAATTAAGAACAACAACAACAACAAAAACTAAAGAAGCTTCTTGGAGGAGGTAGATGGCTATATGATGACTATTCAAAGTTATCCTGAAATACAGTTGTCCCTCCACATTCGCGAACTTGACATTCGCGGTTTCGGTTATTCGCGGTTTTGGGAGGGCCCCCCCGGGGCCCCCCCAAAACCGCGACATGGGGCCTCCAGAGGCCCCGTGAAAGACCTGGGAAGGGGTGGGGAGGCCTTCGCGGGACGCCCGGAGGCCCTCCGGAGGCCCCGCGAAGGCCTGGGGAGGGGTGGGGAGGCCTTCGCGGGACCCCCGGAGGCCCTCCGGAGGCCCCGCGAAGGCCTGGGGAGCGGTGCGAAGGCCTTCGCGGGACCCCCGGAGGCCCTCCGGAGGCCCCGCGAAGGCCTGGGGAGGGGTGGGGAGGCCTTCGCGGGACCCCCGGAGGCCCCGCGAAGGCCTGGGGAGGGAGGGGTAAGGGCCGGGGAGACCTCCGTGTGGCCTAGCAAGGCCCCGCGAAGGCCTGGGGAGGGAGGGAGCGAGGGCCGGGGAGACCTCCGCGGGGCCTAGCAAGGCCCCGCGAAGGCCTGGGTAGGGAGGGAGGGAGGGCCGGGGAGGCCTCCGCAGGGCCTAGCAAGGCCCCGCGAAGGCCTGGGGAGGGAGGGAGGGCCGGGGAGGCCTCCGCGGGGCCTAGCAAGGCCCCACGAAGGCCTGGGCAGGGAGGGAGGGCCGGGGAGGCCTCCGGGGGCCTAGGAAGGCCCCGCGAAGGCCTGGGGAGGGAGGGAGGGCCGGGGAGACCTCCGTGGGGCATAGCAAGGCCCTGCGAAGGCCTGGGGAGGGAGGGAGGGCCGGGGAGGCCTCCGCGGGGCCTAGCAAGGCCCTGCGAAGGCCTGGGGAGGGAGGGAGGGAGGGAGGGCCGGGGAGGCCTCCGCGGGGCCTAGGAAGGGCCCGCGAAGGCCTGGGGAGGGAGGGAGGGAGGGCCGGGGAGGCCTCCGTGGGGCCTAGGAAGGCCCCGTGAAGGCCTGGGGAGGGAGGGAGGGAGGGCCGGGGAGGCCTCTGTGGGGCCTAGCAAGGCCCCGCGAAGGCCTGGGGAGGGAGGGCCGGGGAGGTCTCCGTGGGGCCTAGCAAGGCCCCGTGAAGGCCTGGGCAGGGAGGGAGGAAGGGCCGGGGAGGCCTCCGTGGGGCCTAGGAAGGCCCCGCGAAGGCCTGGGCAGGGAGGGAGGAAGGGCCGGGGAGGCCTCCGTGGGGCCTAGGAAGGCCCCGCGGGGCCTAGGAAGGCCCCGCGAAGGCCTGGGGAGGGAGGGAGGGAGGGCCGGGGAGGCCTCCGTGGGGCCTAGCAAGGCCCCGCGAAGGCCTGGGCAGGGAGGGAGGGAGGGCCGGGGAGGCCTCCGTGGGGCCTAGGAAGGCCCCGCGAAGGCCTGGGGAGGGAGGGAGGGAGGGAGGGCCGGGGAGGTCTCTGCGGGGCCTAGCAAGGCCCCGCGAAGGCCTGGGCAGGGAGGGAGGAAGGGCCGGGGAGACCTCCGCGGGGCCTAGCAAGGCCCCGCGAAGGCCTGGGGAGGGAGGGGGAGGGGTGTTTGTTATTCGTGGATTTTTCACATTCGCGGGGGTCCGCGGAACGGAACCCCCGCGAATGTGAAGGGACGACTGTAGTTTTTATGATCTGGGGGGAAAAAAACCAGAAAAAGTATTTACTAACAAAAGATACACATACAGCTTTATGGATCCATAATTGCTTGGAAAACAGCTCAAAGAGTTATTATCCAGCTGAGCTTCAAACTGGAAAGAAGTCTTGAGTGGAGTGCCTCAGGGTTCTATCCTAAGGCATTTACACTTCAACATTTTTTTTATCAAGGACTAAGATAACAGCGTGGAGGGGAATTTTATCAAGTTTGCAGATGACACAGAACTCAAAGGGGTGGCTAACACATTGGAGGATAGGAACAGAATTCAAAAAGACCTAGATAAACTAGAAAATTGGGCAAAAATTAATAAAATGAAATTCAATAGAGGCAAATGAAAAATTCTACATTTAGGCCACAAAAGCCAAATGCACAGGTATAGGATGGGGGATAAATGTGAAAAGGACATTGTCCAGTAGTGTAATGTTGCAGCAAAGAAGGTGAATGCTATTTTAGCTTGCATTAATAGAAATTTAGGAGATTATCAGATTGGAACAAAAAAAGCTTTCCCATCCCACAATCTCCTTTCCTGCCCCTCTCCCACCCCTGTGTTGGCACAAGAATGAAAACTTTCACACTTACCTGAATTGTTCTTGTGCCGGGAGGCCCAGGAAGTGAAAGGAGGTCTAGAACTCCTTTCACTTCCTTGTTTGTAATCCCGGCTGCTGCTCTGGCAAGAAGAAGAGAGCCAGGATTTAAAGGGAAAGGCTGGGGACAATGGGGGGGGGAATCAAAGGGCAAGTGGGGGAGGGCGATTGGGCTGGTGATGGGGGGTGGAGGGCTGGTGATCAGGGGTTGGAGCGCTGGCGAACGGGGGGGGTAGAGGGCTGGTGATAGGGGTGCAGGGAGGGCTGATGATCGGGGGTAGAGGGCTGGCATGCAGGGAAGGATGATCTTGGTGGCAGCAGCAGGGGCCTGTCATAAGAGAGGCATCCGGAAGTGTTTTTACACTCCAGACCTCCCACTAACACTGGCATCCCACCAGCATAATAGGAACCTTTTCACATGCCTGCCATTCCATTACAGAAATGGAATGGCGGATCTATTAACGGCTTAAGCTGTGAATTAAAAAAACGGGGGCAGCACTGGAGCAGAACGAGAGCAGAACGGGCAGGGAGAATGTCGTGTGAAAGGGAAAGCCTTTCCTGATACCGTGGCGTCCCTGTTCTGCTTTATTTGCCGCATCTGATAATCTCCTTAGTTTCCAAGTAGAGAGAAGAAATAGTCCCACTGTATTCTGTGCTGGTCGGGCCCCATCTGGAGTACTGCATTCAGATGGGGTGCCTCATTTTAAGATGGATATAGACATGTTGGAGCAGGTTCTGAGAAGAGCAACAAAGACCATAAGAGTTATGGAGAACAAAATGTATGAGGAGAGGTTGAAGGAGCTGGGTATGTTCAGCTTGGTGAAGAGAAGACTGAGGGGTGACATGATAGCACTCTTTAAATAGCTCAAGGGTTGTCACAGAGAGAAAGGTGCAGGCCTGTTCTCTGCCTTCCAGAAAATAGGACCAGGTCTATTGGTTTGGAGTTACAGGAAAGTAGATTTCCATTGCCCATTAGAAGATTACCATTGAACATTAGAAGGTACTTCTTGACAGTAAGAGCAGTTCAGCAATGAAACCAATTGCCTAGAGAGGTGGGGGGGGGATTTCAGGGCCAAATACCCCGTTCCGGCCCCGCCACCTCCATCTCTGTTCCTGCCACGGAATAGAAGAAAAATGTTTGCACATTTACCTTCATTCCATGGCAGGAATGTCCTCCCCCTCCCTTCGCTGGCCGGTTGTAAATGCAACCATCGTAAAGCTGCATTTATGACTGGCAAATGAAATCACGCCCATTCTCACAAGAGAACGGGCACGTGGCAAATTTAAAAAATTAACCCCCCAACTGTCGAAAGTAAAAACAAAACACAAAAACACAGAAAAAAAATTACAAGTAACCTGGGGAGGGGGGGAAATGTGCCATTTACCTGGATATCCTGATCATGTCTGGAAGTGCTGGGAATGGAGCTCCTCCCCCGCAGCTATTATCTCAGACCAGGAACAGGGCTCCTGTTCGCACACCCCTAATTCCGTGACAGACATGGAACGGGTGTTCTATTCACGATGTTTCATCATGAATTGAATACTCCGGGAGCAGCACAGGGGCAGGACGGGAGCAGGACAGAACGGGTTGACATCATCCAAAAGGGAGCCCCTTTCTCGACCCTGTTCCGTGCTTGCCATGGAATAATAATAATAATAAAATGTATTTGTATCCTACCCCTCTACAAAATGCAATCGGGGCAGCTTACAGCATTTAAAAATATACATTTAAAACCCTCCATCCCACCCCCCTTAAATACAATTAAATAATAAAAAAATTAAAACATACTTAATAAATACTAAAAAAATAACAATAAACAGTGGCTGTATCGGGATCAGGACAAATTATTATTTTTTCTTTCTGATGGCTGGGTATTTGTTCAGGGAAGGCCTGCCAGAAGAGATCCATCTTAAGAGCTTTTTAAAAGCTATTTAAGGTGGTAATATGACTGATCTCATCCGGCAGGCAACAGCCTGGAAGGTTGAAGAGAGCTTAGTTTTTAAAGGTTGTAGCAAATTCCTCCCAGAGGACCTGAGTGCACAGGAAGGATTATATGGAAGGAGGCGGTCCTGAAGAAAGGTTGGACCCAAGCCATTTAGGACTTTAAAGGTGATAGCCAACACTTTGTACTGGGCTCAGAAACTAATGGGCAGCCAGTGAAGTGATCTTAAAATCGGTGTTATATGGTCTCTTCTAGATGTCCCTGAGACCAATCTGGCTGCCATATTCTGTACTAGTTTAAGTTTCCGGACCAAGCACGAGGGTAGCCCCATGTAGAGTGCATTACAGAAATCAAGACGGGAGGTTACCAGAGCATGTACCACTGTCTCAAGGTCCCCGACTTCCAGGAAAGGGCACAGCTGGCGGATCAGCTGAAGCTGATAACAAGCACTCCTGACTGTTGCATTTACCTGATTCGTCATCTGGAGCGACAAGTCCAGGAGTATGCCAGACTGCGGACACAGTCCTTGGAGGAGAGTGTGACCCCATTAAGGACTGGAGGTTGTATCCTAATACCTGGGTTCGGGACTGCTACTGTGAGAGCCTCCATTTTGTCTGGATTCAGTTTCAATTTGTTTTCCCTCATCCAGTCCATTGCTTCCCTAAGACAATCGTTGAGAGAAGAGACACCATCTGAAGTCAGAGCCAAAGACCGAGACATGTAGAAATATATCTGGGTGTCATCAGCGTACTGATAACATTCCACCCCATGCCTGTGGATGATCTCTCCCAGCAAATATTCAGATGGGAATATTGACCCCATCTGAAAATCTCCGAGGTCTCCTTCTCTGGACATCTTTAAAAAGAGTCTGGACAGCTACCAGCTGGGGATGTTTTAGCTGGAAACCCTGCATTGATCTGGAGGTTGGATTTGATGGCTTCCATTCTATGTTTCTATGACTCTTTACCATCATTCTGCCTCTGTATTCTGCCAGATATGTTGACAAGGAAAGAGTTGAGAAGATGGAACCAATAAGACACAACTATGAAGATCTTTGAGTTGCTGGGAACAAATAAATTGCAGAAGGCTATTCCTGTCATGTCTCCGTCAGTGTTAGGTAAACTTACATTTTGGACTAGGCTCCTAGAATCCGCTGGGCAGCATAGTAATCAAAAGGTACTCCAAAAAGTATTATTTCCTAGCTAGGAGATTCTGGGAACTGTAATTTATTTTTTTTCCCAAGCTCTGGTGCTACTTGTGGTCAGAGTTTTGAAAAGTTACTTTTTAGATCTCAGCCTTCAGACGCCGCCACCACCACCCCCAGCAGCATGGGCACCATGCTAGCTGGTGGGTTCTGAGAGTTGTAGCAAAAAAAGGATAAGAAGAAGGAATTTTCAAGCTCCTTTTGTGAAGCATCAAATAGGCAACTTGCTGCCTGCTATTGGAGCTCCCCAAATGGTCTTTTTAGTTGAACTTGGCCTGATCTAGCAGGGCAACTTTTGTATTATTATATCTTTTCAAGCTTTTGATTTAAAAAAAGAAGATAGATTGATCCCAAGAATGTGAAATATATTTTTCCTCTTTGGAGTGAATGCTGTCTTTCTTCAGTAGCTTAGGGATAGTGAATAGGAAAGGGACACACACACACACACACACACACACTCACCACAATTGTGTAGAACAGACATAAAATAGCCACCATTGATTGCTTCTCTCTGTGACCAAGATATCGAGAACCAAGGAAATAAGAGTCCTAGCATTAAACCTTTTGTGTGGTAATTACTGTAATTTGAAACAAAATGGAAGAGAAGAATGAACAACAATTCCCCTGCCCCAAACCACGGAGGGCGGGGGGGGGGAGGAAGATGGGATAAATGCTAGTAATAAAATAAAATGAGGCTGCTGTATTAGTGCTTCCTAGCAACAGCTGTCATTCAGAGGAGCCAGTGGCGGGACAGAGATGAACAAAATACTTCTGGGCTGACTCTCAGTGCAACAGCTTAATAGAAAGTTAACTCTACTCGATGATGATGATGATGATGATGATGATGATTTTTTCCCTGCCTTTCTCCCGATATAAGGACTCAAGGTGGCTAGCACTGAGTTTAAAACAATACACAAACATTAAAATTATAAATATGAAATTTAAAAAACATAGAATCATAGAATCATAGAATTGCAGAGTTGGAAGAGACCATGAGGGCCATCCAATCCAACCCCCTGCCATGCAGGAAATCACGATCAAAGCATCCCCGACAGATGGCCATCCAGCGTCTGTTTAAAGACCTCCAAGGAAGGAGACCACACCACGCTCCAAGGGAGTGCGTTCCACTGCCGAACAGCTCTTACTGTAAAAAAGTTCCTCCTAATGTTGAGGTGGAATCTCTGTTCCTGGAGCTTGCACCCATTGCTCCGTGTTCCAATCTCTGGAGCAGCAGAAAACAAGCTTGCTCCATCCTCAACGTGACACCCCTTCAAATACTTAAACAGGGCTATCATATCGCCTCTTAACCATCTTTTTTCCAGGCTAAACATACCCAGCTCCCTAAGTCTCTCCTCATAAGGCATCGTTTCCAGACCTTTCACCATTTTAGTCGCCCTCCTCTGGACACGCTCCAATTTGTCCATATCCTTTTTGAATTGTGGTGCCCAGAACTGGACACAGTATTCTAGGTGAGGTCTGACCAAGGCAGAATAGAGCGGCACTATTACTTCCCTTGATCTGGACACTATACTTCTATTGATGCAGCCCAAAATCGCATTGGCCTTTTTAGCTGCCACATCACACTGTTGACTCATGTTCAACTTGTGGTCTACTAGGACTCCTAGATCCCTTTCGCACGTAGTCTCATTCAGCCAGGTCTCTCCCATCCTATATCTATGCATTTCATTTTTCCGCCCTAAATGCAGTACTTTACATTTCTCCGTATTGAATTTCATTTTGTTAGCTTTGGCCCAGCTCTCCAGTTTATCCAGGTCATCTTGAATTTTGATCCTGTCCTCCAGGATATTAGCTACTCCTCCTAATTTGGTTTCATCTGCAAATTTGGTAAGTATGCCCCTAATTCCCTCATCCAAGTCATTGATAAAGATGTTGAATAGCACTGGGCCCAGGACAGAACCCTGTGGCACCCCACTGGTCACATCTTTCCAAGACAAAGAGGAGCCACTGCTGAGCACCCTTTGGGTTTGGCCGGTCAACCAATTACAAATCCATTGAACTGTTAACTTGTCTAGCCCACATTTTACAAGCTTGTTTGCAAGAATGTCATGGGGAACCTTGTCAAAGGCCTTACTGAAATCAAGGTATGCGATGTCCACAGCGTTCCCTTCATCTACCAAGCTGGTAATTTTATCAAAAAAAGAGATCAGATTAGTCTGGCATGACTTGTTACTCTGAAACCCAGATTAAATTAATTAAACAGATTAAATAATTTACAGTATTAAACCATTAAAAAGCATTTAAAATATTAAATACAATAAAACTGTATACACCTTAAAAACCAAACTGTGCAGCATGTACAAGCCCAACCCCCATCACATTGAAAATGCCTGATGGCACAAGAATGTTTTTACTTGTTGCCGAAAGGGAGAGCAGAGACGGGGCCATCCTAGCCTCCCTAGAGAGGGAGTTCAAAGTCTAGGAGCAGCCACCAAGAAGGCCCTCTCCCTCATTCCCATCAAATGAGCCAGAGAAGGTGGTGGGACAGAAAGAAGGGCCTCTCCAGATGATCTAAGAGCTCTAATTTGCTCATAAAGGGAGATACAGCCTTTCAAATAACCCGGACCCAGGCCATATATTCTCAATACTGTATTTTAACCGTATATATTGCATTAAAAAGTTAGTCTATATATAAAATGTCCAGGGCCAGCCCTCTCAAAATCATGACATGATTTAAAATGCTTGGGAAAATGAAATAAAATAAAGACCAAGCTCTTTTCTGACAGAATGGTCTCTCTGGAGAGTCTGCTGAGGGGGCTCACAGGAAGGTTCCCTGCCTCTGCATTCTTTGCCATCTCCCACCCTTTCTCTCTGCCTTCTCCTTCACCCTTTCTACTTCTCATTTTCTAAAATCACAGCAAAATAAAAGCTTCATTCAGGCTTACCTCAGTTAACAAAGCCTCTGACAATGAAGTTCCTTTTTACAAAATCTTTTTTTATGGGAGCCCAGCCCAGCCCCCTTTTCCTGTCTTCCATTTATCTGGAAGGGTGTGTGTGTGTGTGTGTTTTCTGCAGCAGTAACATTGGGAGGATGGTGAAGAGGGCCAGAGAAAGACAGACTTTCAGTGTTGGGTTACAGCAACATGTCTGCAGTAAACAATACAATAAAGCTTGACCTGGGAAAGAATGGGAGTCTGCTATAGGTGATTGTAGTTGTAGCTGTGTGTATTTATATACAACAGGCAATGTAAACAGCTGCTTCCAGATCGCTTACTGAGCAAGTGTGAAGAGCAATGGGAGGTGTCTCAAGAAACCAGGATGGATGACTAAAGAACTTTCAATGGAGCTAAGTTTTAAACGGAACATGTATAGGAAATGGAAAAGGGGGGAAATCACCAAAGAAGAATTCAAACAGATAGCGAACACATGTAGGAGTAAAGTCAGAAAAGCTAAAGCGCAGAAGGAGCTCAGGCTTGCTAGGGAGGTTAAGAACAATAAAAAGGGTTTTTTTGGGTGTGTCCGCAGCAAAAGGAGGAAGAAGGAAATGATAGGGCCGCTACGTGGAGAAGATGGCAAAATGCTAACAGGGGACAGAGAAAAGGCAGAATTACTCAACACCTTCTTTGCCTCAGTGTTTTCAGAAAAGGAAAAGGAGGACCAATCTGAGGATAATGGAACAGAGGACACAATAGGGGAAATCCAGCTCAAAATAAGTAAAGAGGTAGTACAGGAATACCTTCTTAATCTAAATTAATTTAAATCTCCAGGACCAGATGAACTACATCCAAGAGTATTAAAAGAGCTGGCAAATATAATCTCAGAGCCATTGGCAATAATCTTTGAGAACTCCTGGAGAACAGGAGAAGTCCCAGCAGACTGGAGGAGGGAAAACGTTGTTCCCATCTTCAAAAAGGGGAAAAAAGAGGATCCCAACAATTATCGTCCAGTTAGTCTGACATCAATACCAGGGAAGATTCTCGAGCAGATCATTAAACAGAGAGTCTGTGAACATTTAGAAGGCAATGCCATAATCACAAAAAGTCAACATGGGTTTCAGAGAAACAAGTCATGCCAGACTAATCTGATCTCTTTTTTTGATAAAGTTACCAGCTTGGTAGATGAAGGGAATGCTGTGGACATTGCATACCTTGATTTCAGTAAGGCCTTTGATAAGGTTCCCCATGACATTCTTGCAAACAAGCTTGTAAAATGTGGGCTAGACAAGTTAACTGTTCAATGGATTTGTAATTGGTTGACCGGCTGAACCCAAAGGGTGCTCAGCAGTGGCTCCTCTTCGTCTTGGAAAGATGTGACCAGTGGGGTGCCACAGGGTTCTGTCCTGGGCCCAGTGCTATTCAACATCTTTATCAATGACTTAGATGAGGGAATTAGGGGCATACTTATCAAATTTGCAGATGACACCAAATTGGGAGGAGTAGCTAATACCCTAGAGGACAGGATCAAAATTCAGAATGACCTGGATAGACTGGAGAGCTGGGCCAAAGCTAACAAAATGAAATTCAATACGGAGAAATGTAAAGTACTGCATTTAGGGCGGAAAAATGAAATGCATAGATATAGGATGGGAGAGACCTGGCTGAATGAGACTACGTGCGAAAGGGATCTAGGAGTCCTAGTAGACCACAAGTTGAACATGAGCCAACAGTGTGATGCGGCAGCTAAAAAGGCCAATGCGATTTTGGGCTGTATCAATAGAAGTATAGTGTCTAGATCAAGGGAAGTAATAGTGCCGCTCTATTCTGCCTTGGTCAGACCTCACTTAGAATACTGTGTCCAGTTCTGGGCACCACAATTCAGAAAGGATATTGACAAATTGGAGTGTGTCCAGAGAAGGGCAACTAAAATGGTGAAAGGTCTGGAAACGATGCCTTATGAGGAGAGACTTAGGGAGCTGGGTATGTTTAGCCTGGAAAAAAGACGGTTAAGAGGCGATATAATAGCCCTGTTTAAGTATTTGAAGGGATGTCACGCTGAGGATGGAGCAGGCTTGTTTTCTGCTGCTCCAGAGACTGGAACACGGAGCAATGGGTGCAAGCTCCAGGAACAGAGATTCCACCTCAACATGAGGAGGAACTTTTTGACAGTAAGAGCTGTTCGGCAGTGGAAACTCACTCCCTCAGAGCGTGGTGGGGTCTCCTTCCTTGGAGGTCTTTAAACAGAGGCTGGATGGCCATCTGTTGGGGATGCTTTGATCAAGATTTCCTGCATGGCAGGGGGGTTGGACTGGATGGCCCTCGTGGTCTCTTCCAACTCTGCAATTCTATGATTCTATGATTCTATGAGAGAGAAAAAGGAATAGCAGCTTAGCCTGCTCAATACCTACCCTGAATGTTGAAAAAGCATAGACTACATTTTGCCAGCAAAACGGAAATCGTAAGAAAAGTGGAGGCTGTTGAAAGAAAGACAAAAAAGCATCCCAGGATGCATTTTGGAAGAAACTTTTGGGTGATCTCTAGAAGATTCAAAATGTTTTAATTTTCTTTTGTAAGGCTTAACTGACCAGTTTGTTTCATTTCACATGTGCATATTGTTAGTTTTGGATAAAAAGTTTTTTGAAAGATGTTGGATTGCTCTATTTTATTTTATTTTGTGGTTTAGGAACCTATCCCTATTCTTTCTGTTATTTCTGCCTCTGGTACCAAAGTCTCTGTTAAAGAAGTAAACCCCAGGAACAGCTACAGCTCTACAGTGGGCCCTTGGCATCCACTGGGGTTTGGTTCTAGGACCCCCTGAGGCTACCAAAATCTGTGGATGCCCAAGTCCAGTTATATACAATGGTTTAGTAAAATGGCACCTTCTCTATAAAACAGCAAACTCGAGCTTTGCTTTTTGGATTATTAATTCTTTTTGGAATATTTTCAGACTGTGGTTGCTTGAATCTGTGGATGCAGAATCCGTGGACACAGAGGACCAACTGTACTTTGTTAAATGACGTGCACCTGTAACTGAAAACTGTGTTGTTATAACCAGGACTCCCATCTTATATCAGAACAAGGTGAAGTTTGAGAGGTCTTAATCCAGCCATTTCCTAGAAACATGCTCAAATGGTGCTGAGGTCTTTAAGATCAATTATTTTCTACAGGTGTGCATATCAAGGTGGGAGGAAAGTAGATGATCCACAATATTCAATGCACACTGAGCAATAAGGCAGATTTATGTCAGCAGTGGAGCTTTTATGAAGAGATTCCTCATGAGACAGAATTTCCAACACCATCTTCTGGTCATCAATCGTAGTGGCTCCATAATGGCAAAGATCAAGCCAACACTTCCTTCTATCCATAAGTTACTATTTTGGGGTAGAGAGAAGGTGCCAAACATATAGGGGGGAAAGCATAACTTCAAACATTTCAAACATATCTTTATCAAGGGATGTCATGTACTTGCATTCCCAGACGCAGTAACCAGCAGTTTTAGAGTTAATCAGAAAACTTTATTGGCACAGAAATCCAGAATCATATAAGGTTGTTGCTCAGAATTGAAACTTAGAAGGCAGGCAGTATACCAAAAGCACTTTGCAGTCTATGAAATTTGGCAGGATCCAATACTATTGGTTATCCATCATTCCCTGACCTCTTCTTCCCATACAATGCCCATGCCATTTTTCCCAGGCCAATTCTGCAGCTGCAGGCTTATCTTTTCATTCCCATCAGCAACAGTTATACTCCCCTTTCAGTGTTGCCACAGAGCACTTGTTAACAAGCACAAAGAAATGAAAACCCAATTAATATCAAGGTTACAAAAGAACACTGAAAATTGCAGGAACAGGTCATGCCAGAGGCCAATCCTGATAAGGGGAAATGATCATATTTGCTCTTTCACAAAAGCTGTTCAAAATGGTTATATGTTATAGTTGCCTTAACCCAGGGCTACGAACCTGCAGTCCTCCAGATATTATGGAACTCCAGTTCCCATCAGCTCTAGCCAGCCTGGTCAATGCTGAGATACGGTGGGAGCAGCAGTTCATAGATATCTGGAACAGCAAAGGTTCCTCAACTTGACATAAGCAAACTTTTCAAAGCCTTGCATTTTTGGTTAGATCCAGACAGTCATACCTTGATCAGACCCGCTGAAACCACTGAGAGTGAAGTCAGTCATGAATAACTTAGGCCTCATTGCTTTGAGTGGAAACAATATAATCAAGACTATGAATTCGTGATCTTAAAGAAGGCAGTGGAAGATGTGGCTGTTCTTATTTTATTGCTATTTTTTGTCCATGCATATCAATCTTCTGCACTGAAAAGCTGAAAATTATCAGAACAGACTGTTAGCAGAGACGTTCAATGTGAAGTTGAAGGCTTTCACGGCCGGCATCCATAGATTTTCCTTGGTGTTTTTTCCCAGGCTATGAGGCCGTGTTCTGGAATAGTTTCTTTCTGACGTTTCATTTGCATCTGTGGCTGGCATCCTCAGAGAATGGCGTTCTCTGAGGATGCCAGCCACAGATGCAGGCGAAACGTCAGAAAGAAACTGTTCCAGAACATGGCCTCACAGCCTGGAAAAAACAACAAAAAAAAAAACAAAGAAAATCTTTGTTAGCAGGGAGTTGTGTAAAATATTTATTCCTCTCTCCTGATATCACTGTGGAGCAGCATGTGTGTGTGTGCAGAGTTTGTTTTCAGATGCTATCAATATTTGGTACACAAGATTACAGTTCAAAATGTTCTTTAAAAGTAAACCTTTTATCTTTTTATCACAGAATCAATATTGCTCTCCTAGTTAATTTCAGTTACAGGCTCTTCTCTCCTTACTTTCTTTACATATATCTGAGTTCTTGCAACACTGTCACTGAGCTGCTTTTCACTTCTATAATCATAGGAAGTATTTACTGTATTAATTTGTAGAGAAACTAGGATGCCTTAGAAAGATGCTATAGGAGATAGCAAGTATATGACTAAAATTATAGAACCTACTAGCTGCAGGGAGGAGATCTTCTATTCAACATGCTCCATTCCATTCCCATTTTCACTTTGTTTTCACACCCCACACCTACACACACTTCTATTCACACTCACACACAGTCAGTATTCCAGAATTACTGAGAATTCTCATTGTTCATTAGGCTGCTTTGGGGGTTTCCCCTTTGTTTAGTGGGTTCCTTCTCCTAAAGATTTTTAGTACTTCTACAGATCTTCCGATTTTTCCAAACATACTGACATCTCTGCCTTGTTGTACAGATGGTGCAGCTGCATATGCAACAACACTAACAACATCTGAAACAGGTATTAAACCTAGTAATAGAATATGACAGAGATGTCAGTGTTTACATTCTCAGCACTTTAGGCAGTAATGCCAGGGAAAAACCAGATGTGGCTCCTCTGTAGGACCAAACAGTCATAATTTCCCTCACATTTACTTAAGTTAACTCCACAACCACCCAGAAGAGACCCTCTCTTATTGCACACTACTCTTATTTTACTTATAATCCCCCCCATCATTATGTAACATGTACACACACACACACATATATTTAATGTTGTTTGGGTTCCCTCAGTGGTATCCATGTGAGTGGAGTGATATATCTGCTCTTTATTTGACTCACAAGCTATTCAAGGAGTTGAACTCTATCCCCAATAGATCTGGCATCTTGGATAACTCCTTTAAAATGCAGACAAAATCCCCAGAGTGTATTCATCGCCTCATTGACATGGGAGCCACTGAGGTCAGTATGAGTCATTCCATCCCCTTTCTCATTTCAATATGGAGACACCTTATTTTCCATTTGTAACATAATACCAGAACCCAGTGCTACAGAGGGCTTGTCTACACTGGTGGGAAAACCCACATCTACCTTGTGATTTTCTTGGATCCACAGCTGCCCTGTAAATGCCATGTTCACCGGGCCTGTCTGATTGCAGATTGGAGTATCCCGTCACATTGTAATCCATGGTGGAGTAAAAGGGCAGTCCTATGCTGATCATATGTCCTATACATCATACTATTTTCAGTCACATACTATACATCATACTATTTTCAGCTGGGGCTGCTCTGGTGTTTTGTTTTGTTTTTGTTTTGATTCACTCATGCATGCAAATAAGCAAATAGGCATGGTTCCAGAGTACTGTATTACTGGATAAGCAGAGATACACTTATCCAGATATGCGCACAATTGAAAAATAAAATAAAATAAAGTACCAGAACAGAGTCCTGTCCACCAGAAGTCCCACTCTGGCTTTGCTCCAAAGCCAAAGTCAAAGCCAATCCTCAGCCACCATATTGCCAAAAATCCAGGTTTCCCCCTCAAATGTGGAGCAAACCATGAATCTTACAGATCCGGAATTTCCTGCAGAAAACATGGTGAAAATGTGCATTGTCAAAACCGTCACATCAACTGTGCCACGAATAGGGGGTGAGTTTGGGTTTTATTGCCTTTGTAGACAAACCTGTCATAAAGCTGGGTAGGAGATCCAGGACGGGCAAAAGGAAGCTCTGAGGGCAGAGCTAAACTATGTACTGTAGTTTGCTTCCACAAGAGGGAAGGATGGCCAGCAATTCCAGATAGTTTTAAAGGAGATTGGACATATTCTCCCCCTCCAGGGCTTCTGAAAGCTGACACTGGGACTGGGGAAAGATGCATAATTGGGCATCCCTTCTTAAATCTTCCTGCTAACCAAATGTTACTACTTTCTTTAAAAAAGGACTCTTCCAGATTGGTGTAAAGAAGTGTGAGCTCTCATGATTTTGTTCCATTGGTTTTGCCAGGTTTTACTGGTTGTTGCCATTGCTTCCATTCTTTTGGGGGACTGTTTGTATCTATTACTTTGATCTGCACTAGAGATCTTCAATTTTTTTTTTAAAAAAAACCCTGGGGTGTGGGTTTTTTGAGGTGGTCCTATGGTTTTAAAGGCAGATTTCCCCCTCCTTTATTTTTTTTTTTTAATCTTCACAATATCGTGCTATAGAGCAAAAGTGCTACTTCATTGATGTAATGATGCACTATAACTCTACAAATTGTTTAAAAACAGAAGAAAATGAGACATTTTGTTCTCTGGAGACTAGGGTTCAAATTCCCATTCAGCCATGGAAACCAAGTGGGTGACCTTGGGGAAGTAACATCCTCTCAGCCTCAGAGGAAGATTAAGGCAAATCCCCTCTGAACAAATCTTGCCAACAAAATCCAGTGATAGGGCCACTTTAGGGTTACCACAAGCCAGAAACAACTTGAAGGAATATGACAAAATCAATCTTAGAATGCAAAAGAAACCCACTAGAGGGTGGGAATAAAGTGTTGCAGCTGGTGCTGGGAATTACCAAAATAAAGTCCAGGATAACAGAAACATTATTTGGTCATTTAAAAAAAAAAAGCCCAAGAATGACAGTAACAAATATCATGGTCTCCTGAAACATCTCCCTTACTTGGATGTTTTTAAAGGACTTAGGTTTAAGCACAACTATAGTCTACTAATAAGAACTGGGCCTCAGGATATATGTTGCATTTGGTCATCTTTGAATCATATTAATAAAAGCTGGCATTTATATATAAATCCTGGGATTTATAGTTTGATAAGGTCTTTAGCCTTCTCTGCCAAAGAGTGCTGGTGCTTTATTTAAACAACAAATCCCAGGATTCCAAAGGAAGGAGCCATGGCAAATAATCCAGTTTCAAACTGGATTATTTGTGTACTGTGGATTTGGCCTCAGACAGGCTGAGATTTAGCAGCACATATTATGCCCACTTTCTGGTCTATTGAGACACTGTAATTTATTGTTTGCTTTTTCACTGTCCCAACACCTGGGCTCTGCAGAAATCTGGGTCCTGGGGGGTTTGCCTCCCACATAACTTGGGATGCCCCTCTGATTTGCAGACTTAGTCATCATCATAGCAACTGTGTTCTTTATTAAAATGAAAGCCCCAGATCTCTCAGAAGCTATCTTCAATTAACGGATGTTTAATAAGAAGCAAACTTTGTATAACTAACACTGCAGTTGTATCCATGTGCCTTGTTTACTTTATTTTGGCTCAATATGGGTCACTCTATTGTCTTCCTAGCTTCTACAGAGAGCCCTATATAACTTACATGATGTGTGAATGGGATTAGTGCTTACAGACATGTTACATAGGGCCTGACTATATGTGGATTGATGAGCACTAATGCCAATTCAATGTGAATCAAGAGAGTGAGTGCAAGTGAATTTACTTTGCATTTTTATTGTCACCAGTTGCTGCCGCCGAACAATATTTTTAAAAACATATTCAAAGTGCGGAAGTGAGATCTTCTGCTTAAATAAACAGAAAAAATGGGGGGGGGCTGCTTCATTGCCTCAGTGCATAATCACTATGCCAAAAATCCAACATGGTGGTGCCGGGCACTTGCCTTGCCAGCAAGCTCTGCCCCCTGCGCATGTCTGACCAATTAGCTTTCCACTTCCGCTCTTATTGAGAATGAGCAGCAAAGTGAATCGGTTGTCCCAATGAGCAGGAACATGCATTTCCTTTTGAGTTTTTTTTTAAATATGGGGAAAGCCGCGAAGGCTTTTCCCGCAGAATATTTGGAGTTTTTGCCCACCCCTCCTCCCAAATACCCTGAAATGATACAGGATCCCATTGGGACAATACCTTGAATTCTATTAGGAGTATTTTTGCTCTATAGACAAGCCCATAGTAAATTAGTTAAGGGAGCTGGACTAAGATCAGAGAGACTTGAATTCAAATCTCTGCTGGACCATAAAGCTTAATGAGCTTCATACTTGGCATAACCTACCTAAAAGTGTTATTGTGCAGATAAAATCTAAGAAGAACCATGCTGTCTGAGGGAAAAGGTAGGAATAAAAATGTAATAAACATCAGTGTGTGAGCTCATAGGTCTTAATACACTTTACATCTATTGGCTGGCATCGTGTTGAACAGTTAGTGAATGTATAAGCTAGACTTACACATTAGTAACTGTTTTGTATTTGTGTTTACAATTGTGGGACTGTTACTATAGATGCAAATGTCCCCCAAACTTACCTTAACAGCCACCAGTTGCACTGAGTGATGGAAGTCTGTTCTGATGGCAATCAGGGGGCAGTAGGATGGTGTTTCCAGCCCCCTCCCACCAGCCAGCTGTGGTGGGACCATCAGAAGCAGGATCCTTGTCGAAACTCCTTGCCACACTGTAGATTGCTGTTGGGAGGGGCTGGAAGCATCATCCTGCAGTGCCCTGATGATCAGCAGAACAAACTTTTGTCACTCAGTGCAGCTGCTAGCTGTTAAAGCAGGTTTGGGGAGTCAGATCAGGAGCTGAATCATAGTTATATACTCATAACTGCATCTGTAATGTAGGATCTCAGCATTATAATCAGAAAAAAATTAACTGTTGAAATGTAAACACTTATTTTTGTTCTATTGTTTTTGAAAAAGATTACATCCCACTTTTTCTTAAACATCTAAAGCATCTTATGACAATAAGGTATCAAAAACTTCAATAGAAATTGAAGAACATTGGCACAGCAGTCAATAGTATTACAGCAGGAGCTCATCAAACTTTAAAAGGAGATGAACAGAAACAAACCAAAACAGGAAGCAGGAAACATTAAGGACTAAACTATATAAAAAGCCATTGACACAACTGGCAATTACTTTTTAAAAGTGAATTGTAGGCATTGGGGTCCTAGCCAGTCTAGAAACCTGCCATAGGGGTGTGGAAGTGGGTTTTAGGGGTCTTTATCTCTTTGTCTCCTGCTCTGGAACAGGGTTCCATGGCTGTTATTGGCATGCATGAAGAAAGGGTTCGCGCACCAGATGCTTGAAAACTCATTTTCACTTTTTGCCCTAGGAGAATTTAACCCCTTGTTAAATACTTTTGTTGAATCCGCATTATCATTTGGTCTTGTAACTCCTGGGTTTCTATGGTACCTTACCATGCTAATAATTTACCCTTTGGATCACTTGACATGACTATGGCCGGCAAACAGTAGAGAATGGTCAAGGCTCCTGGTCAAAATGAGTTCAAAGTCAAACAATGAGCTGGAATCACAGAAGAAATTTTCAATTACGTTTTTACTAGAGAAGGACAGATTTCTAAGCAATGAGGACATCATGTAGTTTATACCCCTTGATAACATATTTACAGTTGGGAACATCCAGTACTTACAATTTCCGTTGCAGCAGGAATTTTGAGCTGAAATAATATAATGAGGATGACTAGCACAGTTAAATGTAATGTAGGCTTGGCCCCAGTACTTGCAAAATACATGGCTCCACATCCTTCTCCAGGAAGTACAAACACAGGGACCCAGGGCAAGCTGAGCCTAATGGGATCAATGGCCAGGCTGTGCCTGCTGTTGGAGAGGAAGGGAGAGGTATGTTTGTTGACTGGACCTTCACATACCACCCATGGCTAAAAGCCTGTCTACCGTACAATTTTCCGTAACAGTTGTAGTACTCATAGCTCAGTAGCTTAGGACTTTTTTGGACAAGTAAAATGTAGCACAAGCAGCCTCGCCACGTTGCGAGGCTGCAGCGCTGCAGGGTGTCCCTTTCGGATGACACCCGTCCCTGCCAGTACTGTTGCGGTACCGCAGGGACATTTGAGTGGAATATTTTGCTGATTTTTACTCACGATCAACGATCTGGTCAGTTCTTTTTGCCTTAAATTGTCCACCATTTTTCAAGTTGAATTTCCTCATAAGTCATGTATTTTGTTTGTGCAGCTTAGGTTCCTAGAACAAACGTTCTAAATCCTATTTCAGTACAGTTGCTTAATAAAGTTGCAGTGCAACAAAAAGCTAAAAGTCATGAAGCATATTCCATTTTTCTCTTTTTTTGCAGCACAAAATATTTTTTTTAAACTCACTGCAGAAATACACAGTGAAAAATATCATTTTCTTCCATCTTTTGAGATCATCCCTTCTATGATTTGATTACTGGCATTGGATCCCCATTTATCCTGTTTTAATACTACACAATGATATAGCATTGTGATAACACTTGAATTCCCATGGTTCCATCTTGTGGAATCCAGGAGTTTGTAGTTTACTGAAGCATTAGATCACTCCAGCTGAAAATTCTAAATAAAGTCCTTTAAATAAATAAATTTTAACGATCATGAGTAAAAATCAGCAAAATATTCCACTCAAATGTCCCTGCGGTACCGCAACAGTACCGGCAGGGACGGGCGTCATCCGAAAGGGACGCCCTGCAGCGCTGCAGCCTCGCAACGTGGCGAGGCTGCTTGCGCTGCATTTTATTTGTCCGAAAAAGTCCTTACAGAGGAAGAGAGGAAGAAAAGGAAGGAACTCATAAGCATGCTTCTCAGTGCTTATGCTTAATGTCCAAGATGACAGAGGCATCCTAGTTTCAATTGCCATATGTTACCTGCCCTGACAGGCCCCTACCTTTTAATAAATCATCAATTGGCTTTATTTCATAAACTGGCTTATAATTGGCACTCCACATGGTTAAAGGTAGACCAGTGACCTCCCAAACAGGGAGCCAAGGTTTGCTCGGAAGACCTAAGGCAGTAGCCTGCTAAAATTCCTAAAGGACACACCCAGGTAAGAATTACGTGAAATCCCCTGGAACTGATATGTTAGGGAGATAATGGGCTAGTTCTTCCTGGGCATCTCTGGAAGTGAGTCATTCACTAATCCAAGCTGAGTGCTCTTTCCTTGCAAAACTGGTTCTTCCTCTCCTCCCCCTCACTCCCCAAAACAATAGAGGTTTGCCTGAGACCACTCAGGTTCAATGTTTCAGCCATTAGCAATCATTAACACACCCAGAGAATCCATTGTCTAATCCTGTGAAACTCTGGCAGACATTGTATTCCACTCAAACTCACCCTTCCAGGGGAAAATCAAATATAAATATCATCCCAAAACACAGCCAAAGTGTACACAGATCCCCTTCCTTACATCTCCATTTCAGTCTGTATCCCCACTCTTCCCTCTCAGATTCCACACTGCTGTTTCCTTGCACGATCTGCTTTTTGGGTTGGCACAGTATTACCCACCTTTATCCCCTTCATTTATTCCTCTATCCAAATACTTCCTGCTTTCTTTGCTAGCCTTGTTTGACTGCTTGAAGCCTGAGTGTGTGTGTGTCTGTGTGTTTCCTTGAATATTTTTCAGTAAAACCATTTTTATTTCATCCTTGGCTGTGAGTCTCCCCAGTGAGTACTGGTATACATAGGTCTAAAGGTCCCATTGTTACCTGGCTTCTCACTGCCATCTTGAGCTAATTGCAAGATTAGAATTTGGATACTAGTGGGATCCCCACAGACCCGACACAATTTGGGTAACACATATACTGACCAGTCTAAGTACCTGAGTTTTGCCTATGCCACCCAGTGCCTGTTTAGAACATAATATGCCATATCCAACTCCATTTCACTAATGGAGTTTAATTTTTATTGCCTGTTTACTGCCCTTTGTCCCTGGTCCCCACATGGACTCCGTCTGCATTGAGATCTCTCCAGACCATCTTAACTGACAACATCTCAAACAGAATGTAGGCCTGTGATTCTAGCATGATCACTTTTCTTCTCCTGTATGATTTTTAACATCTTTGCTTGACGAAGACGTCAGTGAAGCTTCAAAGGCTTGCATGATATCTTCTATGCCTTTTGGTTGGCCAATAAAGGTGTTGGTGTTCTGTGGATTTTGTTGTATTTTGCTGCATGGCCAACATGGCTACCCTGTTATTGAAATAGTTAGAAAATGTGAAATCACTGCTTTCTCCAGTTGTTCAAGCAATAAATACACCTACTTTTGACTACTGAATGGAATGGAATCCCTGTAATAGCTGAAGAGTAGTTGAACAATGTTGACCAAAAAAAAAAAAAAAAAAAAAGACAAAAGGAGAAGAAACAGAATTGAAAAGCAGATCAGGTTTTAAAACTGAAAAAAAAGTGATTTTTTTAAGGAATATACATGGCATAACAAAGAGAAATTCAGACTTTCGTGAGTAAAAATCGGCTAAATATAACGTTCAAATGTCCCTGCGGTACTGCAACAGTACCGGCAGGGACGGGCGTCATCCGAAAGGGACGCCCTGCAGCGCTGCAGCCTTGCAACGTGGCGAGGCTGCTAGCATTGTATTTTTAATGTCCAAAAAAGTCCTTAAAGTGTTACAAGATGTAAAAGAAAGAGGCGGTTTAGGTCTGCCAAATTTGAAACTATATTTTCATGTCTGTTGTGTAGTTTGGATTAAAGAGTGGATAACATTAAAAAGGGAAAGACCGTTGCAATTAGAGGGATCTGATTTAAGATACAGATGGCATAGGTATTTTTGTTATGATAAAATAAAGCTGAACAAGGAATTTAATAATAATGTTGTAAGAAAATCTTTGTTGGGAATGTAGTTAAAATACAAATTAAGACTTTGCCCAAAGATGCCCCTTTGGGTTTCACCACAAGAGGCTTTATATAATAAAGAGAGAATGTTTAAAGATACAAACCAACAAGGATGTTCTAAGGAAACTTGCTATTTTTACAAAATGGTCAATACAAGATGAAAACAAGGGAGAAATTGGAGACTGATGATTATAATTGTCAATGTTTTTATAGTGTCAACATAATGAAACATTTAAAATGGACACTAAGCTTTGTGAAATAAAAAGGTTAAACACTGATTTTGATATGCAACTTTGTACAGATGATGATAATTTAATAACTAAAATGTGCAAGATGTCACTTAAGTTAGAAATGGAGGAGAATCAAGTTAAAGAGTGTATGATTAAATGGGCACAAAATGTGGCTCATGAAATACATATGAGACAATGGAAGAAAATGTAGGGAAAAGGTGTAAAATTTACATTGAGTTATGATTTAAAAGAAAACTAATTTAAAACAATGTATAGATGGTATTTAATGCCTGATAAACTGTCAAAAAAGTATAAAGGTCTATCTAACAAATGTTGGAAATGTGTAAATGAAACTAGAACTTTCTACCACTTGAGGTGGACTTGCAAAAAAGCAAATAAATTTTGGACTCAGATTCATGAGACTATGGGGAAAAAATTAAAAATTAAAATACAAATGAAGACTGAATATTTCCTGCTGGGATTATTTGAGAAACATTCAGAGGTAAGGCTGGAAGAATGTAAAGGGTGAAGCAATCCTACAATATATGGTGGCCAGATTATTCCGTGCATAGAGGTGGAAAAATTCATTGATACCAACACAAGACAAATGGTTGAAGAAGCTTCATGAGTTAGCTGAGATGGATAAACTGACTATTCTGAGAAAAGAAGGATCTGCACTCAAATTTAAGAGTGATTGGAATGGTGATAGATTACATGGCTGAAAGATGTGGTAACCTGATCAGATCTAGATTTGAAAATTAAATATTAAATTAAAGTAAGTAGCATATATAGTTGAAGTGTACAATTTGATGCATGTTAAAAGTTGCTTGAAAGTAGATACTGATGTATAACCAGTAGTAACACCTATACATTATATATTAATCAAGTTGCGTATGATATAATTATACAAAGTTTATTAAATAAGAGAAAGTCAGAATAGTAGTAATCTATATCCAACAACTTAAAGGGTAGGAAGTCTAGTAGATTATATGTCATGTGTGGTTTTATAAAAGCAGAAATGTATGTATTAATGTAATGTCATATTTGATTTAGTATTTAGTATGGTATGTTTTTGTCATTTGTCATTTGTTTGTTTTGGGGTTTTTGTAGTTGTTAATAAAAATATATTTAGGGAACAATGAACAAGAACTATGTAATATAGTAGTTCAGCCAATTGTTTGATTTGGTAAGCAAAGCTGTGCCCTTCTTTTCACTGAACTGAATTAGTCTTACTGAATTTTGAAAGTACAGTAATTTGTTATAGTGGAGATTTTCACACAGTGCCAAAATGCCCCGTTTTACTGCCCTGTCACCTCCTCTCCTGTTCCTGCCATAGTATAAGGTAAATCTTTCACACACTTACCTTAATTCCATGGCAGGAACGGGCTCTCCCTCCCCTCGCTGGCCGGCAGTAAATGCAGCTGTTGTAAGGCTGCATTTATGACCGTCTGGCTGAAATCTCACGAGAGAACGGCCAGGTGGTAAATTCAAAAATAAAAAGCCCACCAAACATAAAATCAGTTCACCAAGCACAAAAACACACTTTAAAGTACACAATCAAAACAGGGAGGGTAAAATAAAGGGTGCCACTAGATGTCCAGATCGTGCCCGGAAGTGCACGGCAAGAACCTCCCCTCTGCAGCTGTCATTTCAAAACAGGAATGGGGCTTCTGTTCGCACACCCGTGATTCCGTGACAGACATAGAATGGGTGGTCTATTCACAATGAAACATTACATGAATACATTAGAAGTTGTAAGTCCCATCACTGCTAGAGTCAAACATATCTGGATAGAATTAGATATGGGAAGGTGGAGTAGCCAGTCCTTAGCTAGATGTACACATGGTCTGACCAAGTTTAAGGCAGCTTCTTGTGTTCTGTTCATCAAAGCTGATATTGCACTGCACTGCGTATCTTCCTAGGTCTCCTTCAAAATACTTGAACTTGCAACATAGAACTGTGTCTGAGGACATTATCATACAAAGCTGGTAAAGTGCTATTTCCATGGGATAATGACATCTTTGGCCATTACTTACCGCATGATGCTGTGTCTATAGCTGCTTTGCATGCGCTCTGTTCCTGGAGAGCTCCTTTTCATTGAAGGGGGGGGAACCCATCAATGCCTCCCAATTGCACTGCTTTTCCACTATGGATTTCCATATGATAAGTGCCTCATGCTGCAGTTCCACTTCTCAGGCAGTCATGTGGAGTGGACGTGATTCTGTTCATCTCCCCCTCGTTATTCCCTAGTAGGGAATATTTTATTTTATTTTATTTTATTTTCTATTTCTTTTCTTTTCTTGTTTTAGTATTGCCACAATTTTGCAATTGTGGTAAAAACCCAAACAAACAAAAGTAAAATAAAATGTAAAAATGCCAAAGAAACACATGCACGGGATAGGGCATACAGGAGTCAGAAGGCAGTGCTATGGTGGTGGTCAGGAAAACAGATCACATGATCATAGATTGCAAAGTAGCGCCAGAGCACTATTGTGGAGGAAATGTGATAATAAATAATGCCAAACCAGTATGCCCCCATTGTTAAACTAGCATGATTGTGGCAGGACAGCATGCTGGTGTGATAAAGTCCTTAGATATGAATACCAAATTTAATTTTGACATTCAACAAAATTATTGTACAGCTAGTGGATACACACAATGGCAAAGAAATGAATTAAACCAAAGACCTCACTTTGCTTAACCAGTTATAATTTGGCTGATTTCTCTCTCTCTCTTCCTCAGAATTGTTTCTTTCCTCTGCCATTCTTCTAACATCATAGTAATCACAACATGATACCCATTCCAAAGAAAGACAGATCTCTTTACATGCACACACACACATACTTTCAAGCTTAAGCTATACCTGTGGTAATAAGTGATAGAAGTTTGCTTTGGGGAGGGGAATAGTAAATCAGAAATTGTCAAGATGTTGAATTATGCAATATATATTTCTTGTATTTATGTGGAATCATGGAATACAGTGAGCCTCAGTGAATGCCATCAGCTCACAATAATAACTACAAAATGTTTAGTTACTTATTTAAATATTTCTGACTTGCCCAATATTGGTAGATCTCAGGATTCTGTAGAATCAGTGAAGTCAGTTTAAAAACAATTAAAAACAATTTAAACAATGTCAATGATAGGAACAATGTAAAGTTATTTAAAACAATTTAACACAAACACAATAATGTTCCAGCATTTACATACAAGATGGAGGAGAATTGTTCCCAAGGGGCTTTGCAAGATAATAAGAAATCCTCAACTCCTTGCTTGTTGATTTTATGATAGAATATTATTGTTTTTGACAGTATTTGGGATGATGCTACACAGATTAATGAAGTGTTATTCTGGTGCTTCATTTTTGGGGACAAAGGTCTCTGGCACTGATCTGACAGTTTGGGAAACAGAAAATAAGGGAAAGATTGTTATAATGGTAAATAAAATGGTTAGATAGTGAGGCTAGACTCTGGTCATTCTAAGGAAATCCAAATATTGCTTCATTCAGGCTCAGCTTATGCAAACAAAATGACAGGAAAGCCAGAGAAGTCATTTTATTAACACACACACACACACACACCATTCAGTTAAAAAGCAAAGAAAACAAGGAGATGTTGAAAAACCTCTAGAACCTCACAGAATAAGATTTATTAATAAGTTCTTTAGATGAGACGGGGGATATTTTCAGACACCTGGTGAAAATTCCAAAGTATTGAAGTTAGGTTCAGGGTTAGGATATAATGCAAAATTATACACTCCAACCAGTTAAATGGGGCCAACCAATTGACACCAACAGGATCTGCTTCACCGTATCATGGTTTGCAGCAAAATGGCATGGGATATTTTTGTTCCTGAAATGTTACTTTGCACTTCATTGATAAAAAAGCAATCAATTTGTTCAGATATTTCCCCTGTTTCTTCTGTTTGTTGTTTGTGAATTTAAAAAACCGTACACATAGCAATTAGTTGAAATACAAAAATGCCATAAGCTGCCTGCAATGTATGTGTAGCTCTGGACTTTATCAGACACACTAAATACCGCATCATAATGATGCCACATAAACACAAAAGGGCACGCATGCCACACAATGTCTCCCTTTTGCATTTATGCCCCTGCCAAAACCTGTACTTTTTAACTGATGGCTGAAACTGTCAATTGATCCCCATGGTGCTTTTGTGCCAGCATAGCTTGCATGTAAAACCTCGTGCCACTGTACTCACATGAATGCAGCGTGAATAGCCAGTCCGGCACGAATATTTCCAGGTGTGATCATGACGTCCAGATAAGTGACACACTTTTTATGACCCTCCCCAAGTTACTTGTAAGTTTGAAACTGTGTGTGTGTGTGCTTTGTGTAACGTTTTGTGTGTTCTTTTTGGTTTTTTAGTTCCCTCCCAATGAAGTCTCATGAGAATCTGTGGGACTTTGAATGAGGAAGTGAACAGAGCTCCACTTCCTCTTTCATTGCCAGGGAAGCCTTTGCCAGGATTAGAGGTAAGTGTGGTGGGGGTGTTCTTTTTCTGGCATAAAAATGGATTTTTTTATGCCAGCAAAAGAATGTTTTAAGGGGCTTGTCTGATAAAGTCCTCTCTGTGGATTTTGCAACAAAACATAACTCTGAGGGATTAAAATAAAATTACCTGAATTGTGTGGGATCTGTGCGGATTTTACTATTGTCCAATGTCTCTCTCTCTCTCTCTCTCTCTCTCTCTCTCTCTGGCTTTTCTTCGCAAACGAAGATTCAGGAAGGACTCATCCCGCGCTTTCTGCAAGCGTGCTGATGACTAAAAAGGCCAATCCGATATAAACAAGTCCGGTTGCAAAAAGCACAGCAGAAGGTCTCCTTGGGTGATGTTTTTGGGTTGTGATTCTTTCTGCGTTGTCGTTTCTCTTCAAGACTTGTTCGTCGTGAGTTCTCAAATAAGGCTGCAGCATTGTGGATAGTGCGTCTCCATGCCTCCCGATGTGAGGCCAGGGCGGACCACTGTTGGTGATCAATTTGGCCAAGCCTGAGATGTTGTTTCAGGGAGTCTTTGTATCACTTTTTTGGAGCGCCCCTCTTACGCTGACCCGTGGCGAGTTCACCATGTACTATTGTCTTAATATAGGGAATATTTAATTAGCTCAAAATGGCAGCGATAGGCCGGCTAATGGCAGGATCTTTTGAACTATGTATACTGGTAATCACTGAGGAGACTTCAAGCTAGAACATACAATTTAATGTTTTTTATTGGAAATTAATCTTAACAGCATTCACTCTTACACTCAGACTTCAAGCAATCACACAAGGCTATTGAAGAAAGCAGGAAGTATTTGAATAGAGGAATAGAGCAAGGGAATTGTGGGTTATACTATACTAATCCTGGAGGGCTGAGATCGTGAAGTAAACCAGCAGCAATGGGGTCCAGAAGGCAGAATGGTATTACAGACTGACATGGAGCTGGAAGGAAGAGGGTCTGCACACACTTTGGTGGAGTTTTAGGGTAATATTTATATTTGATAATTCCCCTGAAGGGATGGGATTTAGAATGGAATACAGTGTTTGTCAGAGTTTCCCAAGACTAGACAAAGAGTTGCCTGGATGTGTTAATGATAGTTAATGGGCAATATATTTGGAATTGAACTGGACCAGGCAACTTCTATTGTGAGGAATGGTAGGGAGGAAAAACTCACTTTGCAACCTTTGAGGATTCTGCTATTGTTGAGTATATTAGTGCATGACTCACCTCCAGATGGCCTCAGAAAATATCTTGATCTAGATGTAGTAATTAGGACGGTCCCTCCCTTGGTTGTATGTGCTGTTAAGCATAACTAGCATTGGCCTTTGGGAAATCTCTGGTTTACTTGCCAACCACGTGGAAGGCCACACCAAGCCACATTATTAAATATTGCCAATTGTGCAATATTCCAATATGGGGCCTGTCAGGGTAGGTAACAGCCTGTCCTTGTACATGAGGTTAAGCACAGCAACAAAACAAACAAACTACATGTGCGCGCATGCATGCACGCACATGCATACTAGGAGGTTTTCCACCACTGAGAAGGTAGTCTCTTGCATCTACTACAAATCCTGAAGACAGGGAAATGAGTAGGGTCCCAATGATGCTCTTGTGCATAGTGGTCTCCTTGTTTTTCGATGAATCCCACCAGCTTTGCTGACATTAGCTTCCAGCTCAGGGAATTAATGCTATTCTTGTTGTTTTAGAAAATAGACATGGTTACCTGGAGCACTGGAACAAATTGCCTTACAACATACCTGCTCTCTTGCTTGTGGCACACTTGGTAGGATGGTCTGTTGCAGTGGTTTTCAGCTAGTGGTATGAGTATTATTGATGTTATACAGGGTTAAGCTAGGTGGGATGCAGAATTTTCATAATAATTAATAATAATTAATAACAGTGGCCTAATTCCAATTGATAGTCCCAACTAGAAAATACCTACTGAAGCAATAGAAACTTTCTCATTGACTCAATGGGTTCTCTCTGCTTGAGACTAATAATCAGATTTGTTGTTGTGTGCTTTCAAGTTGTTTTCCACTTATGGCTACCTTAAGGCAACCCTAAGGCAACAACACAACCCTATCATGGGGTGTTGGGTTTTTTGGCAATATTTGTTCAGTCCATTGCCTTCCTCTGATGCTGAGAGAGTGTGACTTGCCCAAGGTCACCCAGTGGATTTCCATGGCAAAGCAGGGATTCAGACCCTAATCTCCCAGCATCGTAGTACAACACTCTAACCACTACATCATGCTGACACTCTAATTGCATCCAGGGAAATTTTATTACGATTAATATAATTTTCAACTACTAATGACATTATTATTTTTGTTTGCATTATTCCCAACTATGCTGCTGCTGTCCATATGTCTTACTCTAAATGATAGGCATAATAACTATAATAACACAATGCCTGTAAACATACATGTTCAGAAGGGGGAGGTTGTTTCTATCATGATGGAACCCAGGTTCTTTGACAGAATTATTGGTGAGATGTAAGATATGAAAGACTGAGAACCCCTGATCTATTGGGAACCCTTGTGTTTTTTTTTTTTAAGAATCCTTACTTTTGGATGATTTTACAGGTAAAAAAGATTTAAAATTGCAGGCTAGATCTTCTAGTCCAGCTCCCCACTCCTCAGCATCACATCCCTGTGTTCTTTTCCTCTTATTTTGAGTGCACCCACTTGAAAGATACTACTGACTAAAGAAGGTCCTTCTTGTCATCTGGCTAAGAATGGTTATGAAGACTGTTTGAGGAAGACACCAAACTATGGACTTTATCAGACTAGCATCTAAAAATACTGTAATTCCATGACTGAGGAAAGCAGAAACATAGTGGCATGATTACAGTAATTATTGCATGTCGCTGCAATCACACGATACTACCACCATGGAATTATTGCACAACCATCACTAGCAGTTTAAAAATGGGATTTCAGCTTGTGCTATAATAATACTTTTCTTTGCATTGTCTTCTAATGACAGAGTATTAATGCTTTGTACTGGGCCATGCATGCACTTTTAAGAACAATTTTATCTTCTGTGATTTTGCATGGGTGAAATTTCAGCTATTCTTGTGATAAGATGTGACTTCAGTTAAAAACACCAAAAACAAATACATAACAAAAGAACTTCACAAACAAACACTTAAACAAACATAAAAACCTAACAAGCAAAGACAACAGTTCATTAAAACAGCATCCTGTTTGTCCTCTTCACAATCTCCCCTGGAAATTTAATTATGTGTTCTTGTTGGGAAAGGGGAGGGGGAAAAGAGGAAATCCCATTCATGCTGTAATCACATGACTATTGATGAGTTTTTCCCATCAGTGAAAAGCTATGCATAACTAATGGATGGAACACACATGCACCATGGGAGGACAACAATATCATGTGATAACAGGAACCCATTTTTGCTTCTATCCCATTGTAATTGTGCAATTTCAGCCTTGTATGATGAAGTCTTATGTCCCATGAAAGGAATGGATCTATGAATAAAACATTTGTAAAACTATCACATGCTGAACCAGATGGATCTGTTGGTCCATAATTTTTAAAAAAATATATATTTCATAGAATCATAGAATGATAGAGTTGGAAGAGACCACAAGGGCCATCCAGTCCAACCCCCTGCCATGCAGGAATACACAATCAAATCATTCCTGACAGATGGCCATCTAGCCTCTGTTTAAAACCTCCAAAGAAGAAGACTCCACCACACTATGAAGCAGTGTATTCCACTTCTGAATAGCTCTTACTGTAAGACGTTATTCCAAATGTTTAGGTAGAATCTCTTTTCCTGTAGTTTGAGTCCATTGCTCCATGTCCAAGTCTCTGGAGCAGCAGAAAACAAGCTTGCTCCATCCTCAATATGTCCTCCTTTCAAATATTTAAACCTGTCTATCATGTCCCCTCTCAACCTTCTCTTCTCCAGACTAAACATGCCCAGCTTCCTAAGCCACTCATACTGCATGGCTTCCATTTCTACCACCATCCTGGTTGCCCTCCTCTGGACATGTTCCAGCTTCTCAATATCCTTCCTGCATTGTGATGCCCAGAACTGGACACAGTACTCCAGGTGAGGTCTGACCAAAGCAGAATAGAGTGGCACTATTACTTCTCTTGATTTAGACTTCTATACTCCTAGTAATGCAGGCTAGAATCGCATTGGCTTTTTTAGCTGCTGCATTACACTGCTGATACTGTTTTTAATATATAAAAACAAACATAACTCATGAGAAACAAAACAATTGTCTGGGCAGAGTCAGCCTAGCGTTGTCCCTGGTGCTGCTTCAGCTGTTCAGAGCTCTCAGAGGCCATCCACCTCTCAGGGCCCAAAAAGCCCCAAATTCCCTGCTGTGCCACAGAGGCCAGAGTGGCAGCAGTGGAGATTGCCAAAGGTTGAAAACAATGACTCTGAGAGTGAATCTGAGGTGCAGTTTTTTTAACCCAGATGCTCAAGTAGAGAGAGAAAAGGAATTTGTCCACAGAGGTTTTCAGTTCAAAACATAAAGGTCTATCAAGTGTTTCTTGAGCCTGAAAATTTTGATGAAATGTTAAAGTTGCCAACTGATGAGCAACAAAATTGGAGATCTGCAATGGAACAGGAAATGTAGGCAATTTGTGAACATGGAGTTTTTTAGGTAGTAAAACTTTCAGAACAACAGAAGGCTGTTGGTTGTAGATGGGTTTTTAAAAAGAAACAAATGTGCAATGGTAAAGTGAAATATAAAGCAAGACTTGTGGCGCATGGTTTCTCACAGATTAAATACCAGAACTACGACAAAGCTTTTGCACCAACAGCAAAAGTACAAAGTGTTAAAATTGCTCTGTCTATTGCCAGTTTACACAGTTTTAAAGTAAATCATTTTGACATTGGTACAGCCTATCTTAATGCACCACTTTCAGAGACAATATATATGGAACAAGCACCAGGTTTTCATAGTGGTGCTCCTAATTATGTGTATAAATTACCCAAGGCTCTCTATGGGTTAAAACAATGTGGTTGCTGCTGGCACCTGTGTTTAAATGAAATGCTGAAAAGTATTGGCTTTGAAAACAGTGTTGCTGATCCATGTTTGTATACTAGAGGAGCAAACCAAAGTTATGAAATCCTGATAGCTTTTGTAGATGATTTTTGTTTAGTCACAAAAACTGAGATACAAGTGAATAAATTCAAACAGGTGTTGGGTTCAAAATTCCAAATCAAAGATCTTGGTGACATACAACAATATCTAGGGGTGAATTATCAAAGACTTGAGGTTTCAAAATGACGCAGACCCAAAAGATTGAGAAATTGTTATTAGACTGTAATATGAAAAATTGTAAAAGTGCAAAAACACCAATGACTGTTGATTTTGTCACTGTAACTGATGATAGAATGTTTGAATATCCTGAATTATTCCATTCTGTAATAGGAAGTTTACTGTATATTGCTTACTGGACACATCCTGATATTGAACACGTAATCAATGTGTTATCCAGAAAAGTAAACAAGCCATCTCAAAATGACTGGCAAGGGTTAAAACGTGTTCTGAGATATTTAAAAGGCACCATGGAGTATGGTGTGCTCATAAGTTCACAAAGATGCCACAAACTTGTTTGCTATTGCAATAGTGATTTTGCCCAAGAAAGTTCTGACAGAAAATCAGTGTTAAGAATGGTAATCACTTATGCAGGGACCCCCATATATTGGAAGACCAAAAAGCAATCCACCATTGCATTAAGTTCCACAGAATCCGAATTCAGTGCCTTATCTACTCTGATTTTGAAATTGATTTGGATTAATCAGGTGTTCATTGACTTAGGTTTTCCAATACAAGAGCCAGTGAAAATTCTAGATGATTCAAAGCGTGCATCCAAATGGCTATTGCTGAAGGAGTAAAACCCGGACCAAACATGTTGCTGTAAGATACCAGAATATAAGAGAAGCTGTTCAAGCAGGGTTAATCACTCTGATATATTGCCCATCTAAAAAGAACATTGCTGACCTATTCACAAAAGCTTTAGGTCCAATCAAGCATCAGTACCTTTGCAACAAGTTGGTTGTCATAGCAGATGTGTAAAATACATCTCTTTATACATAAATTTAGAGGGGTGTTAGGGTTTTGAATGTGTAACCCTTGGAAATTTATGTCATAATAAGATACCATACAGTATTCCATTTATCTGTAGAGGACAAAGCTGAAGGTTAAACAGCTACGCAGTAGAGTAGACAGCTGATGGTTTTTTGCCCTCTTATCTCAGTATGACTAATAGAAGAGGAGATAACATGCTAGGGATGATGTCAGATGATGTCACCAGTCACCATTTGAATGAAGGGGAGTTGCTAGAACTTGCTAAGAAACCCTATATAAGTCATGGTGCAAGGCACTTCTCTTCTTCGACTGACTGCTAACTGTAAGCTTAGCTATTAGAGCAATGATTTTGTTTGTAGTTTAGGATGTAAACAATAAAGACTGTTAGTTTTTAGACACTAAGTGTGTCCATCTACTCATTGAACATTGAACATGCTGGACGCATCTGGACCAGGCTTTTGCTATTCTGCTAACCTGATTGCTGGCTGAACTCCTGAGCATAGACGGACTCCAGCAAGCTGTGGCGCAATATTTCTATGATGGCAAAAGAACATTTTAAAATTGGTAGTCTGATAAAGTTCTTTGTCGCTGGAGACATTACAAACAGCAGTAGATTAAGGACTTTATCAGACTACCAATTTTAAAACTTTCATTTGCCGTCACAGAAAAACCCATTTCTACGCCGGCAAAAGAACGTCCCCGCCCTCCGCACTTACCTCTTTTCCCAGCAAAGCCTCCTTGACAATAAAGAGGAAGTGAATGAATCCCTGTTCACTTCCTCACTCAAAATCTCACATGATTTCGTTGCACAGGAAATTCAAAAATAAAAACAAGAAAAATACATTTAAAGTGTGCACAAAGGACACACATAGATTTTAAAGGTCCCAAGTAACCCAGGGAAGGTTAAAAAAAAAAGTTAATCATCTACCTAGATGTCCCAATCTGACCTGGAAGCGTTCACACTGGCGTGGGCATTGTCAGAGTAAGTACGAGACTTAAAGGAATAGAGGCATTGCATGCTGGCAATGCTGGCAAAAAAAGCAGCAGGAGGATCTATTGACGGCTTAAGCCGGTGATGGTGAACCTATGACACGCATGTCAGCACTGACACGTGTAGACATTTGTGCTGACACGCAGCCGTAGGCCTCCTCCCCCACCCGCCCCCACCCGCAACCTCACCACCTTCCCTAAAGTGGCAATCCGGGCTTCAAAGCCTCACTTTAGAGAGTGGGGAGGAAAGTGGCAGGCGGGGCTACAAAGCCCCGATCGCCACTTTAGGGAGGGTGGGAGGGTGGAGGAAAGTGGTGGGCGGGGCTACAAAGCCCCGATTGCCAGTTTAGGGAGGGGTGTGTGGAGCCTCCCCCCCCACCTGGCCACCACCACCCCTGAGGCCTGCCGTGCTTCCGCGGAGCCACCTGGGAAAGGCTGGGTAAGGTGGCCGGCGGGCGGGACTCTGCCAGGGAAGGTGGCAGGTGAGCAGAAGGGTGGCCGCCCGGCCTTCCCGAGGTGACTCCAAGGCCTTGGAGCCTCCTTGGAAAGGCCAGGGAAGATGGCGGGCGAGCGGGAGGGTGGTTGCCTGGCCTCTCCACAGCCTTCCCAAGGGGGCTCTGTGACTTTGAAGCCCCAGAGCCACCTTGGGGAGGCTGGGGAAGATGGTGTATGGGAGGGAGGGACTCTATCTGGCCTCTCCCTGGCCTTTCTGAGGTGCTCCGAGGCTTTGAAGCCTCAGAGCCGCTTCGGAAAGGCCGGGGAAGGTGGTGGGCAGGTGGGCCTCTTGTTTGATCCCAGGGCACCATGCGCAGCTTCTCCAATGGAGCCCTCCTAAATAGCTCTGCACAGGGGAGCTGCCAAAAGAGGGAGGGGGGATAATGCATATGTTCATGTGTGTGTATGTGCGTGGCGTTGTGGGGAGGAGGAGTAAGTGCTGTGAAGGGAAGAAGCCGAGGGTCTGGGAGCTGAGGAGCTGCCCGCGTAATCACTCCCAGGCTAGCCGGCAACACATTCTCTGCTCCATGGCTAACTCAGGCTGCCTCATCTCCAACTCCGCCTTGCTCTCACACTCACTACCGTGCCCCCCAGCCTTCCTCTACTTCCAGCAGGTAAGTCCACCTCTTTAATATCTTTCCCTGCTTCACTCGTGGGTGAGGTATCCCCCACAAAAAATAAACCATGGGTCAGAGGGAGGCCAGGGGAGGTGGGGGGAAACTATCGAAGGCTCTGTCACCACTTTTGGGAGGCCAAGAGGGCTGTTATTATTTGCGGATTTTTCATATTCCCGGGGGTCTTCAGAACCTAACTCCCACAAATGTGAAGGGATGACTGTACATTTTGATTACTCAGTTGTCACATGAGTTGTGACAACTCATTAATTTAAAAAAAACAATTAATAATATTGGTGATTAAAAAATAAATGTAGCGAAATAATGTTTTTTCCTCAAAGTGACACACCACCTGAGTTATGCTTTGTTTTTTGGTGACGTTTTACACACCAAGCTCAAAAGGTTGCCCATCACTGGCTTAAGCCATCAATTAAAAACAACAGGTTTTGAGCAGGACATAACTGTGAGAGGACGATATCATCTGATCCAGACGCCCTTTTGTGGTTATGTGGTGTCCTTATGATGCCGTATTTTGTCAGTCAGATAAAGTCCTAAGACAACAGCAGCAGCAGTTTGACATTTTCTTAGAGGCTGAGAGCCATTAAAGGCAATAATGAAAATGTGCGATATGCAGAAAATGCACAGATAATGGATGATGTGAGATTGATGTGTAATTATGGAGTATAGTCAGCTCACAATGAAAAACATTTCCCATGCTGTTACGCTTATAGTCAGTTTGGAAGAGCTACACTGACCCAGCAAGCCAAAATCATTACTGCTGGGAAATTTCATGTCAGATCTACTCCCGTTGACTTGGATGGCTTGTCTTGCTTTCTTGTGATTCTTTTTTTATTGTGTTTTCTAACACAAAGAGTTTCCAAGAGTTAGTTTGGCTTTAATTTCTAATGGAATAGATATTCCCAGCCAATTGTACTCTGCCTGCAGCATTTTATTAACAATCAGAAATTTAAAGCAGAAATGTGACTGCTAAACAAGGCTTTAGACTAGTCTTCCTCAAACCATTGTTCTCCAGAGGTGCTGAACCCCCACCATTCCTGACTGATATGGTCATTGCTCATGCTAACTGGAGATGATGGGGTTTGTCATCCTAAACATCTGGAGAGCTCGGGGAAGGTTCACTTTTTAGACCCATGGATTCTAAGTAGTAAGAAAAAAATTAAGTAAAGTTTAAACAAAGTTAAGTAAAATTTAAGTTTAATTTAAATGCCACTTTCTAACAATAAACTGTGACCAATGCAGTTCCCAATAAACATTAACCTACTATCAAAAGTTACAAAATATATAAATTTAAATAAGTTCAAATAATTATTTCAACAAACATAGGATGAATTCAGTATTAGGACATTACACAGGGAACCCAATTCGGTTTGGGGTCTGATTTCAGTGACTTAGATATGAGGCTGACTCAGAGCAGATAGAGCCATACCCTGGTCTGTTCTGAGTCAAGATTTGGGAATTTAGGTCACCAGTCCTCATTGATTAACTTATATTAGAAAACCCCAAAGGTTTCTATTTTTCACACATCTGTATAAAATTTGGAGACACAGTAAATCCTAAAGATGGGGATGGGAGATGCACCTCATCTATACGAGGCCAAAAAAATCAGATTGCTATGCAGTAATGGCAATTTGCAGCAACTGCTTTTTGTCTAAATGGCTTTTTGGGCGGATTGTAGGCAGGCAAAAGTATCCACATTTGCTGTGCAAATGGGCATGCCTGTGAATCAAGATGGCAGCTGAGAGTGAATTACTCACATTTTTACTTACCAATTTGCTGCCACTGAACAGTGTTTTTTTAAAAAAAAACTATACCCAAGGTATGATAGAGCAATATTTCACCTTAAGAAAAACACACACATACCCATGTTATCACCTTAGCACTTGTTTGGTAAGGTGAAAATCCAACATGTCAGTTGTAGGCACCTGCCTTATTAGCAAGCCCCGCCCCACACTCAATAAAGCCAATCAGCTTTCAGATTCTGCTTGTGTGGGAAAGTGAATAATTTCGCATCACTTGTCCCAATGAGCAGGAATGTATATTCCCCCTGCTGTTTTTAAAAAAACTCCTGGTATATGGTGTTTTGCCCCCCGCTCCTTCCAAATATGGGTAAATCCTTGCATTCCGTGAGGAGTATTTTTGCTGTTTAGACAACCCTACAGTAGATCCTAAAGATGGGAAAACAACAAAACACACCAATTTCAAACACCAGTAATTGTTATGTTTGGCTCCTTTCAGGTTAGCTAGAGGAGGAGGGGTTCTTTAAAAAAAACACACACAACCAACTGTTTTTAAAAGCTGTTATTGCCTGCTCAGTCTTGGAAATTGATTTAAAGCTTTGTCCTGGCACTATTATCCTTAAGTAAGGGTGGGAACTGTAAAGCTTTCCAGATGTTGTTGGAGGGCAACTCCCATCAACCCTAGCCAGCTTAGCAAATGGTGAGGAAAACTGGACATATCTGGACCATTACTACTCTGCCCTAAAATATCAATTACCTATGTCTGTTAAAGTTTAACTTAATATATATCACAGTTAAATGAGAGACTACTTGATGAGAGAGTACATTTTTGGTCTGTTCAACCAGCAAAGTAACTGATAAGATTGAATTTTGCAGCATAAGAAAGTGTGTGTGTTTGCGTATGATGACAACTTCAGTGAAACTTCATTTGAGGTCAGCAGGGGAAGCAGCTCTTTCTTGACAAAGACGACATCCAATGCTTCAACCTCTCTCTCCTCTGGTCACCATGGTGCCCATGGAAATTTTACACCTGCTGCTGCACCTACATCATCCTTACTGTTGTATTAAGCTGGGCCTCTGCCACAGGCAGTTGTACTCTGGAGTTCTTGTTAGCATCATGGTAAATGTTAACAGCTGCTAACAGGCAAATGTTAACAGTGGCATGAAAGAGTTAATTTTATTAGTGACCTTGTTGGATTTTTTTTGTTGCTGTTGCATTTGCTTTGCAGTTTGAGACTGGGAAAAGATATGAAAGCTTAGAACAGATTAGGGGAATGCATCTTTCTCTCCTGCTAACCTGCTTGTACAGTTCTCATAGCTATTGGAGGAGATGTTTCATGTTCGTGCACTTTGATTTTCTTTGTTTGCTGGTGCACTACGTAACCCTGGGAAACCCCATCCCATTGGTCTTACCTTGTGTTAAGCACCCCAATCCAAGGGCTCCCTATATATTCCAGAGGCTGGAAAATTTGAATGTTGTATAGGGGACTCTTAAGAGCAGCGCACTGCATTTAATTGGTTTGTGGGAGGGGGGAAGCTCTCACAGACACTAAGGACTTTATCAGATAAGCCTCTACAAATGTTTCTGTCCCACCATATTTTAAAGCGTAAGTGTCCTAGCACAATAATCCTTTCTATCAAACATTGCTGTAATAGCATGAAAAAGCAGCCAAGTAATTATGAGAGCATGACCTCCAGCACTGTTTACTTCCATTTGGTTGGTGCACGTGATCTTGGCAGTTCTCGGGAGAAGACCCGAGTCCGCTTAAAAATCTAAAAACAGCTAAATTAAAAAACAAAATAAACATACAAGCACTGAAACACACTTTAAAACTTGCCTGCAAAATGGGGATGTTCATAAAAAGAGCATCCTGTATCTAGTTTTCACATTCTCACATGGAAGTGTTCTGGTGAGGACCACCCATTGATGCTGTAATCACACCAGCACAATGGGGCACAATTTCAGATGCTCACAATTCCGTGGAAAAAAAAATGCCACAGCAGATCAATTGATGACTTGGCCCATCAATATAAAAGAATGCCTTTTTCATAGCAGCAGAACGCCATAGCATGACGTTGTGTGAAATGGGCACCCTTTCTCATTTTTTGGGTGTCTTTATGAAATCATATTTGCTGTGTCTGATAAAGTCCTAACTCTCTACAGGACCTTACAGGCTAAAGGTTTTAAAAATGGACAATTATCCAGAGCGACTCCAAGTGAAAGAGATCAAGGACTTTATCAGATGAGGAAAATACGCATCATCACAATGCCACATAACAGCGAAAGGGCGTGTGGATTAGATGATGTTGTCCTTTTGTGGTTATAAAGAGCAAAAATCCCATCATTTTTAATTGATGGCTTAAGCCATCAATAGATCTCCTTGCTGCTTTTTTGCCAGCATTGCCAGAATGCGATACTTCGGGCCATTTAAATCTTGGGCTTACCCAGACAATGGCTGCTCCGGCGTGAACACTTCTGGGTGAGATTGGGATGTCCAGGTAAGTTTCACTTTTTTTATGAGCCTCCCTGGGTTACTTGGGACTTTTACAGTGTGTTTGGGTGCTTGGTGTAACTTAAAATGTTTTTTTTGTGTGTTTTTAAGTTTGAATTCTGTGCTTAAAATATGGAGCGGCCGCTTCCAAAGCTTCACAGATGTGCAACGAAGGATCCCAGAAGAGGGACGGCGGCATCCGAAAATGATCCCCTGCCGCGCAAGAGCGCCGTTCCTCTCCCGGGACCTCATCCCGTGGTAGGCACTGTTAAACGCTGTCTGAAAATCTCCAAAGTCTATATTCAATACAAACCTTTAATAGCAATTTCTCAAAGAAAAAGAGGGGGAACGATGACACAGATGCTAAAACTCTACTCCTTGGGGCTAGGGGTGTAGCTGAGTGTAAGGGCCTACAGTATAAAAGACACACATGGATTTTCTCCCCCCCCCCCTTTGATGTGAAAAAAAGAAGTCCAAGTCTTCTGGACAGAGCTTCTGGAGGGAAAGTAAAGAAAGAGAGCGACCCTCCCCCTTTCTGGCCTATATATAGCCCCTTTCTATCTTGGGGGCCCCTGGAGTGAAGGAGATACCTCTGGGTGCAGAATATTATTCTGTTGGAGGTTTCAAAAGGCCCTATGTGCCTTTCACCCTACTGGCACTGGTAATGACTCTTAGATGGCCTAAGAGAAATGAACAATGGCGTTGCACACCTCGAGACAATGCCAATCATGTATCCTTTGAAATCGAATCAGGGTTGCCCAATATCTCCGGAATCTGCACAATAACTTACAATGGGGGGGGTGTACCAGTGTAAGTCAGTTTGGCAAAACCTCCATTCTATGGAGAAGCAAAGCAGTTAGGCACTGATTGTTTCCAATGAGACATTTCCTTGTCAGCAGGGGAGGTGTGTGTGTGTGTGTGGGGGGGAATTCCAGCTTGTACTTTAATGAGGTCTGACTTCTCCAAGATGAACAGGGATCCAAGCTTTTGCCCTACCCTCCCAACACGCATGCAGACTCAACGCAAGGGGGAGCTCCCTGCTAAAAGCACCAAAATTCTACTTGCAATTCATATTTATTGAGGATAATTCACTGCTGTGTACCATCTGCTGCATCATTCACCACCAATAAAGCTTATGCAATAGCAGTAACATGTGTTAGTGTCCAGCCCCAAAAGAACCTTGAAGAGGCCTGGAACAGCACCCAGTTCTGGATCGAAACAACTGCCTATGCTGGCACAGTTATGTTGACCAACAGTATCATGGCCTATGTCAAAACCCCAAAGCAAACTGCAGAAATGAAGGGTTTTTTTTTCCTCCGTGGTTAACAGCTGATTGAAACATTCCCTCCCCCTGTATCTGTCTTACACACTTCCCTTGGCACCAAAGCAAGCAGCATCTTGCCAGCCCACCCCTTCATCATAAGAACCAATCACAGTGCATCTCTGCTGTAACTGTATTGGGAAGATTGCTGGTAATTCACACAGCGCTTAGAGAAATGGTTGTTTACACAATCAATAATGTGCTAAGTCGCGCTACTTTTCAAATAAGTCGGCAAAAGTAGCGACATCCCCTGAGATGCTATATTTGGATTTTTTACCTTCCCCCCTTCTGAATGAGGCGATAATGTGGTGCGATCCGTGGGAACAATGAGCAATCTTAGCAGTATATTTAGGGGAATATTTGCCTGTGTAAACGCAACCTAGGAAAAGAGAGTGACTTGTTAAAAACTTGGAGACTGACATATTATGTTAAGCTTCTTTGCTCCAGAAAGGGTTTAAAGCTGAAGTTCTCACCAGAATATCATCTTCACTGAGCCATGAGATGGGGTTTAATGGATTCAAGCATTCATCTTTTCTAAATTCTGGGAGAACCTGAAATAGGATGGCAAGGACAGTAATTGGAAGAGCTCTATTTAATGCACTAAGATTATGCTTTTAAATTGTTAAAAGAAACTTCAATCCATTCTGTATCACTTAACAAACACATTATAGAAATGTCAGGGAATAATAGCAGACAATTTGAAGCACTTCTTAGTCTCAGTGTTTCAATGGAAGAGTTGAATATGTGCAACGCATCCCAATCCCATGCTTACTATGAAATGCTGTTAAAATGTAGTTAATGTTCTGGCAAATTAAATCTGTTTTGATTTGATTGTGTATTCCTGTATGGCAGGGGGTTGGACTGGATGGCCCTTGTGGTCTCTTCCAACTCTATGATTCTATGATTTTTTTTTAACTGTCTCACGGTACTTGGAAGACTTACCTGTTTGCACTACAGTTCCCAGAATCCCCCAGCCAGCATGGTCACTGACCATGCTGGCTGGAGAATTCTGGGGATTTATTTCAAAAAAATCACTTTTTCAAGTAACTCTGTCTCATTCTGTGATCCTTATTTTGGAGTGAGAACTTTGATCTTTGTGCATTCTGATGCAAACTGACCTGATCTGAGCTTTCTGAGCTAATGTAAGAACTGGAATAGAATTATCCTTTGGGGCACATCCAGACTGATTAAAAAGACTAGGAAGCTTCAGGTTTTGTTCCTATTCTTTCTAGTTTTATTTTGGAGAGCCTTATGCCTTTTTGTTTATCCCAGAATATTTTCTGTTAGCTCCTGGTATGATCAGAAACTTCTTCTACCAGCTCCCCAGGTTGGCTTATTTTAACCCAGGGGTAGTCTATACAGCAAAAATACTGCTCATAGAATTCAAGGAGAATACGATTTGTCTAAATGAGATCCCGCATCAATCCACCATATTCAGAAGGAAGGGGGCCAAAAATGACAAATACTCCATCGGAATAGACTTCATGGATTTTCCCATATTCAAAAACAAACAAACAAACAACTGAAGGAGATGTGCATTCCCTCTTGTTGGGACAACTGATTTGCTTTGAAGCTCTTTCCCAATAAGAGCAGAAATGGAAAAGCTGATTGGTTGGACATGCTCAGGGGGTGGAGCTTGCTGACAAGACAAGTGCCCTGTCATGTTGGATTTTCACCACAGCGATCATGTACTGAGGCAATGAAACAGCCTTTTCTTTTTGTTTTCTATTTATTTAAGCAGAATATCACACTTCTACACCTTATATATGCTTTTTTTTTTAAAAAAAATACTGTATGACAGCAGCAACTGGTGGGAATAAAAACATGAGTAATTCACTCACACCCACCATCTTGATTTGCAGATATGCCCATTTGAACAACAAATGCGAATAGCTTGGCATGCCTGTGATCTTGCCAAAAAATCATGGAGACAAATGAAAGCTGCTGTGTGCACATCAATCCATATTTTATAGCCTCATATGGACGAGCTTCCAGTATAAAATCAGAAAGAACAGGAAAGAAAAATCTGGGATTTTCAATCTGTCTGGATGCACCAATATTTTGTTCTTCTCGGACTTTACTAATGTAATTATGTGGAAATGAATTATGAATAAAATATATGTGAAATTGACATAGAATTGAAAGAAATCAGATCTGTCCATTATCCTGTTAAAGTTTTTTAGGTGATAACCTAAATATTCTTATCTGGAAGTAAGTAACTAAGTACTGTTGGACTTACTCCTAAGTAAATACAGGATACAAAGAATTGTTGGACTTTATCAGACGTCCCCCTTAAAACGTTCTTTTACTGGTATAAAAAATAAATATCAAAAAGTCACACCAAGCACATAAACATACTTTAAAATCCCCAAGTAACCTGGGAAAGGTCAAAAAGAGTTTGTCACTTACCTGCCTGTCCCAATCTGACCCAGAAGTGTTCTGGCCGGTGCAGCCGCTGAGGGAATAAGTTCAAGACTTAAAGGGACAGAGGTATCACATGCTGGCAATGCCAGCAAAAAAGTGGTAGGGAAATCTAGTGACAGTTTAAGCCGTCAATTAAAAAGTATGCGATTTTGGCTGTTTTTAACTGTGAAAGGGCAACGTCGTCTGATCCGCATATTCTTTTGCAGTGATGTTGCATTGTGATGATGCTATATTTTCCGTGTCTGATAAAGTTCTTGCATAATATATTGTTCCTGTTGAAGTCAATGGAGCTTTACTTACTTGGAATTAAGGGCTTATCAACATCAGCCAGGATACGTCAGCTCCCAGCTAGCAGCGTATCCTGGCTGCGGAGGTGGCCCATTCTTCCCGTTACCTGGAGGAAATGGGCCAGAGTCCAAACAGAATGCTGGCTCATCATTGCAGCCACTGCCATTTTCCTCACTCTGCCAGGTCCAAGGAAAACCAGCCATACCGTGTGACAAGGTCCCTGCATGTGACCAGCCTTGGTCACATGCTGTGGGACTGCTGCCCAGACCTGGAAGAGTAAGGGCAACCAGCAGCAGCAATGAGGGCCAGCCTAATAGGATGGGCTCCTATAGACATGCAGGGCACAATCTGGTTTGGGCTGTTAGTACCAAATTAAACTGGGTATTATATTATAATGGTGTATCGGGCCCTATCCTGGCTTGCCCCTTTCTCAGCATCATATCTGCCCTGGGGTGGTGAGGACTGCCCAGGGGCATAACAGGGCAAATGCCCTGTGTCATATGGACTGCAGGGCTCTGAGACAGGGGCAAGATGGGGTATTTAGCCCAGGTAAATAAACCCATAGTCTCACTGAATTCAGTGGGACTTACATCTGAATAAATTCATAAGTGCATGCTACAAAATGATTTATTTAGACTGGCTTATGCCTTTAATTTCTCTGCGTTCCTTACTGAATTTGCATTCTTTTTGGTCAGGAAGCCTGAGGTTGAATGTGTCTATTAATCATTGTTCTGATGTGCTGTAATATTCAGGGTGTCAGGGATGATGGGAGTTGTAGCTCTTCACCTCTGGCTCAAACTCACCACCTTGTTAAGCAGCAGAGCCGACCAGCTTAGATCAGTGGTTAATGCGTTCCTCCAAAGCAGCAGAGTTTCAGAGAATAGGCTGAAGATCCTGACAAACTCTCCAAGCGTTCTCACTCTTCTCCAGGTGTCTCCAAAACGTCTCCAGGATTCACTCAGGCAACTCAGTAGTTTTATATAAAACCTACTTTATTCTTCTATATAAATATACTATATGGTCAACAAATCACAATCTCTACACACTACTCCACAATATCTCCAAACTACTCCACCTCTACTCAACAACAATACATTAGCAAACATTGCAATTTTATAGCCATTGTTTATCACCACCCACTAGTTAGTTTCCACCCAGTGGGTGTGTACTTCCATTCTGATTGGTCCACGTAGTTCCACCCATGCTTAAGACCAACCCATGTATTTCAACATTTCACCTTGTACACTTAATGATTCTCAGGTGTTTCCAATCTGCATTCAGTACCTCTGTCCTTGGCTCTCAGGCCTTCTAGATTACATTAGCAGTTTCACCTGTGTAGCTTCATAATTGCTCTTGCTTAGTCATTGTGACTTTCACATACATATTTTATTTCTTTCACTGTATGTCCCATGTTGCATTTTCCTTAACAATCCCCTCCGAAATAAAATATTGTATGTGTCTTACAATGTCATTCCAACCATTTGTGTCAGCCTTTCATGTTTTTCTGCTGTCAATGCTTTTGTGAACAAATCTGCTATGTTGTGTTGTGTTTCTATATATCTCAATTCTATTTCACCCTTCTGAACCATGTCTCGTACATTTTGATATCTTACACCAACATATTTTGTTCTGTTCTTCAAACTTTCAGTTTCAGCCATCGCTATGCATGACTGTGAATCTTCCAGAATTTCCACTGGTATCTTGTAACTTTCATTTAAATCATTTAGCAATTGCTTAATCCACTGTACCTCATTTACTATCTCATTCAAAGCAGCGAATTCAGCTTCCGTTGTGCTTATCGCTACATTAGTTTGTTTTCTACTTCTCCAAACTATTGGACTTTCACTATATTTAATTATCATTCCTGTAACTGACTTCTTGTCTCCTAATTCTGATGCATATGAACTGTCTACATAACAATCTAGATCTGAACTACTGCTTCTTATAATCAATTTCCTATCTAAGGTTCCTTTCAAATATCTCAATAAATGTTTTACCGCTGTCCAGTCTTCAATTTTTGGATCATTAACCCTTCTAGACAATACATTTACAGCATAAGAAATGTCTGGTCTGGTGTGGCAAGATATGAATTGTAAAGATCCTATTATACTTCTGAAGAGAATCTTGTCCTCAAACGCTCTAGTTGTTTCCTCAGACACAAAACCGGTTGTCATTGGAGCTCTTACTATTTTTGCATTCTGTAATCCACACCTTTCAATCAATCTTTCAATTTTATTTCTCTGACTTAATAAACAATGTCCTTCTTCTGTCCATTCAATGCAAATACCTAAATAAGACTTCAATACACCTAAGTCCTTCAAAACAAACTTCTCAGACAATTCTCTTTTTACTGACTCAATTTCCTGTTTTGACTTTGCTGCTACGCACAAATCATCTACATAAATCACTAATACTATGTCTCCTTTTGTATAAACACAAGCATCTGCAATGCTCCTCTTGTAACCTAGCTTAACTAGCTCATCATTGATGCACAGATTCCACGCTCTGGCACTTTGTTTTAAACCATACAACGCTTTCTTTAATTTATATACTCTCTGACTACCATTTTCTTCGAAACCTTGTGGCTGTTCCATAAATATTTCTTCATTCAAAACCGCATTCAAGTAAGCTGTCTCAAAATCAAAATGTTCTACAACTAAATTCCTTTTTACTGCTACAGCTAGAACCATTCTCAGACTTTCTGGCTTTGCAGTTGGAGAATATGTCTTATCATAGTTCTCATACTGCTGTTGTGCAAAACCCTTAGCTACTAACCTAGCTTTATATTTGATACTTCCATCTGGCATTTCTTTCCTTTTGTATACCCATTTACAACCAATTACTTTCTTGTCTTTGGGTCTGTCAACAATTTCAAAGACATCTTTATTTACCAGGCAACCAAACTCATTATCCATTGCATCAAACCATCTTTCCTGTTCTTCACGAGAATAACTTTCCAATTCTTCAAAACTTTCAGGCTCTTCTACTGCTAAACAAGCTCTTGCCTTTGTCACAACAAACCTATCTGGAGGCTTTCTAACTCTATGACTACGCCTGGGAATAAAATCTGCTGTTCTTTCTCTTTCATCCTCACTTTCTCTACTAGGAATTGTAGTTCTATGACTAAATCTCTTGTCTTCAGTCATTCGAGTAGTAGTAGGCCTAGATGCTATCTCATCATCAGAAGAACTACCACTGCTGCTAGGTGATGCTTCCTGCTTAACTGAAACCCCTCCGTTTCCTGAGGTTGGTTCAGTTTGTGCTTCTGGCTCATTTGAACTCCCTAATCTCAAAAACACTTCTTTATTGGCATGCAGTTTGTCCCAACCAGCATGTCTCTCGAAATTTGCAGACCTAGAATACTGCACTTGTTTTCCATCCAAATGAAACTTGTAGCTATCTCCAGAATACCCCAAAAACCTAAGCCTTTTGCTTTTGGGTTCTCCTTTCCTCCTGAAACAAGCAGGTGTGTAAACATGAGCAAATTGTCCAAAAACCCTTAAGTACTTGTAATTTGGCATTCTCCCATACAATACCCTGTAGGGAATGTCTTCAATTTCTGAATGATACAATCTGTTACTGATATGTATTGCAGTCAAAGTTGCTTCTGCCCAAAAACTATCTTTCACCCCTGCATCTGCCATCATACAAGCAGTAATTCTTTTTATATCTTGTATTTTCTTCTCTGCTAACCCATCCTCACTAGGACAAGCAGGGTTTGTAGTTTCATGCCTTATTCCCACCTTTTGAAACCAGTTAAACAATTGATTATTTAAAAATTCTCCTCCTCTATCAGTAATGATGGTGCCTACTCTGCTATCAAATTGTCTTTCCACCATTCTTACCCATGCTTTTAAACTTTGCCCAGCATCAGATTTGTTTTTCATTATTCTTACAAATGCAAACCTTGTATACCTATCAACAATTACTAGGAAATACTTGCTTCCCCCTAAGGACAAGCAATTAGCTTGGGCGACATCTGCATGTACATACTGAAATGGTCTTTGAGCAATTCTTTTTGTTTTCTTAGCTACTGGAAAAGCTCTGACCTTTACCTGATGACATACCGTACAATCTAAGTGGTTTTTGCATTCAGTAACTTTTAAATCTGGACACATACTGATTAAATTCTTTAAACATTTGAAGCTTGCATGGCCCAATTTTCTGTGAAGCTCGTGTATGCAGTCTTTGTGGATTGGAATATTTTCTATGTTATTAGCTTCTTCAACCCTGTAGCTATCAATATTGTCCTCCAAATAATAAAGTTTGTCCTTTTTCAAACCTATGCCACGCAATTCCCCATTCAGTTTTATCTTACACATGTTCTTTTCAAAGATGACTGTGTAGTCTCTTTCTGTTAATCTGCTTACTGATAACAAATTATTTTCTAACTCCTTTACATGTAAGACATCATTAAAATTCTCTTTTAGCCCTGGAATGTACACAGTACCCATTTGTTTTACAGTACTTAGCTCTTTCCCGTCAGCCAAAACTACAGCATTTACATTAGCTGATTTTCTATTACTTATTAAATTTATATCATTACACATCAAAGATGTGGCTCCTGAATCAACTAGCCATTTAGAATTTGCATTTTGTTTTTCCTTAATCATGGTTGCAACCCCCTTTTTATTACCACTGTCCCTCAAAAATGGAGGTCTGGACTGTTTTTGATACTGCCGCGGCTGCCATCTGCTCTCTGCTTGCTTGCGTCTCTCAGCTGCAAAATGTTTACAATGTCTCTGCAGATGACCAATCTTCTTACAATAAAAGCACCTCCGTTGCTCCCTTGTAGAGGCTGCTTCCTCCTGCGTTCGCCAGACAGGAGTTGTTTGTTGTTTTGGCACAGTCTTTAAGCTTGCTGAGTCACCCTGCTCAGACATTCTTCTCTGGTTCTCTTCCAGTATTCTGGCCACAATTAAGTCTCTATTAAGCTCAGCTTCTGGCAAGTTCTGCAAGCTGTTCGTTATGTTGTCCCACGAAGAGTCTAGCGATTCTATTAAAATGTAGCATTGCTGCTCTTTGCTAATTTGCACTCCCCTCAGTTCAGCTTGCACAAACAAGTCTTGCATTATTTTTAAATGTTCTATCACACACTGCCCTTTAGCCATCTTTTGCCTGTATATTCTTTTAGACCATAGCATTTTTGCAAAAGCAGTTGAAGGAGTGTGTAATCTCTGCAAGGTATCCCACACATCCTTGGCGGACGTTTTATCTCTGACATCATTAATTAAGTCTTCTTCAAGCATGAGATAAAGACAGGCTTTTGCTTTACTATCTCTCTCTTGAGTGGCTTCATCAGCATCGGCTGCCAGCCCTGTTTCAACTGTTGACCACAGACCTTCCTTTACTAGTAGAGATTGGGCATAAATCTTCCAGGTAGAGTAGTTGTTTCTATTTAATTTACTAAACTTTAGAATTTCCATCTTGATTTGTGCAGTGACTCAATTTGACACAGTCCTTCTGAGTATGCACAGCCAACCCGTCTGGGCTCAAGCAAAACACAAAATGATTTACTCACGAGGCTTATCAGTGCAGCACAAACAGCTTGCTCTGATCTGTTGTCCACAAAGCTTTCTTCCACTCTCTGGAACTTTTAGCTTCTGTGGATGCTGGGTGCTCTAGTAACTGGGCCCATAACCGTTGTCAGGGATGATGGGAGTTGTAGCTCTTCACCTCTGGCTCAAACTCACCACCTTGTTATGCAGCAGAGCCAACCAGCTTAGATCAGTGGTTAATGCTTTCCTCCAAAGCAGCAGAGTTTCAGAGAATAGGCTGAAGATCCTGACAAACTCTCCAAGCGTTCTCACTCTTCTCCAGGTGTCTCCAAAACGTCTCCAGGATTCACTCAGGCAACTCAGTAGTTTTATATAAAACCTACTTTATTCTTCTATATAAATATACTATATGGTCAACAAATCACAATCTCTACACACTACTCCACAATATCTCCAAACTACTCCACCTCTACTCAACAACAATACATTGGCAAACATTGCAATTTTATAGCCATTGTTTATCACCACCCACTAGTTTGTTTCCACCCAGTGGGTGTGTACTTCCATTCTGATTGGTCCACGTAGTTCCACCCATGCTTAAGACCAACCCATGTATTTCAACATTTCACCTTGTACACTTAATGATTCTCAGGTGTTTCCAATCTGCATTCAGTACCTCTGTCCTTGGCTCTCAGGCCTTCTAGATTACATTAGCAGTTTCACCTGTGTAGCTTCATAATTGCTCTTGCTTAGTCATTGTGACTTTCACATACATATTTTATTTCTTTCACTGTATGTCCCATGTTGCATTTTCCTTAACAGGGCACAATCTGGTTTGGGCTGTTAGTACCAAATTAAACTGGGTATTATATTATAATGGTGTATCGGGCCCTATCCTGGCTTGCCCCTTTCTCAGCATCATATCTGCCCTGGGGTGGTGAGGACTGCCCAGGGGCATAACAGGGCAAATGCCCTGTGTCATATGGACTGCAGGGCTCTGAGACAGGGGCAAGATGGGGTATTTAGCCCAGGTAAATAAACCCATAGTCTCACTGAATTCAGTGGGACTTACATCTGAATAAATTCATAAGTGCATGCTACAAAATGATTTATTTAGACTGGCTTATGCCTTTAATTTCTCTGCGTTCCTTACTGAATTTGCGTTCTTTTTGGTCAGGAAGCCTGAGGTTGAATGTGTCTATTAATCATTGTTCTGATGTGCTGTAATATTCAGGGTTACATTTTTCCACATTTTAAAATCAAAAGAATATTTGAATATTGCTCCAGATTCTTGCACAACAAACACAACTCTTTTAATACATATCTGGAGCTTGGCAAAGAATCACATGGACACAATGTGTCTGTTTTCTTACATGAACATGTGGTTGGTTGATCACAGGAACTCCCCCAAGCAATAGAAAGAAACTCTCTGGCAGCTGAGACATTTGGTCATGTGGCAGTGACCCACATAGGAGGGAGAGAGGGATAAAACACCCTTGAAAGAAGCTGTCCCCCACCTGAAGCCCTCCAGATGTGTTGAGCTACTGCTCTTTCCATCCCCAGCCATGTGGCCAAATGATATGAAAATGAAATTTCTCTTGTGTCCTGCATACACAATAAGCAGCCTAAATTCTGATGGTGGAGCTCAAAGACAGAACTGAAATACTGCTTCTGACCAATCCTCAAATACCATTCAATATGACTTATCCCTCCATGTTAGCTATTATTGTGTGTGTGTGTGTGTGTGTGTGTTTCTTCAAGTCACCTGTAGACTTTTGGGCACCCCATGAATTTCACAGGGTTTTCTGAGGCAAGGAATACTCAGATAGGTTTTGCCAGTTCCTTCCTCTGAAATATAGCCTACAACACTAGGTATTCATTGTCAGTGTCCTATCCAAGTACTAACCAGGGCTGAGCCTGCTTAGCTTCCAAGACCAGACAGGATCTGGTGCCTTTAGGGTAATTAGACACAAGCTATTATTATCCAATCCAATACTAATCCTAACAGGGGCTGCAATCCTACACATGGGAATTTCAGAGTGCTCATCAAAGTTGCTTTGAATTGCACTGAAATGGTCAGCTATTTAATACTTATAACTACAGACTGCTAGATATCAAGTATGATGCCAAGATTGACAAAGAGATTGATCACAGATTAGCAAAGGTATATAGCGCATTTGGAAGACTTTACAAAAGAGTCTGGAGTAACAGACACCTGAGGCGAAGCACAAAAATCAGTGTGTATAGAGCCGTTATACTGTCTATTCTCCTTTACAGGTCTGAAACATGGGTCACCTATCGCCAACACTTACGACTCCTCGAATGTTTTCATCAGCGCTGTATACGTACAGTCCTAAATATACACTGTACTGACTATGTGATGAATGTTGCTGTCCTTGAGCAAGCAGGGATCACCAGCATTGAGGCCATGATATTGAGGACACAGCTGTGCTGGGCAGGGCACATTTCTTGGATGGATGACCATCGCCTCCCAAAAATACTACTCTACAGTGAATTTGCCACGGGTCAGCGTAAGAGAGGCGCTCCAAAAAAGTGATACAAGGATTCCCTGAAACAACATCTCAGGCTTGATCACCTGATCAAGCTTGATCACCTGATCAAATTGATCACCAACAATGGTCTGCCCTGGCCTCACATTGGGAGGCATGGAGATGCACTATCCACAATGCTGCAGCTTTATTTGAGAACTCACGCCGAACAAGTCTTGAAGAGAAACGGCAACGCAGAAAGAATCACAACCCGGAAATATCACTCAAGGAGACCTTCTGCTGTGCTTTCTGCAACCAGACTTGTTTATCTTGGATTGGCCTTTTCAGTCATCAGTGCACTTGCAGAAAGTGCAGGATGAGTCCTTCTTGAATCTTTGTTTGCGAAGAAAAGCCAGAGAGAGACTGCTATAAAATAAATTAGGCCCCTAGTCAACAGCTAGATTTCTTGGAGGACTGCTTTGTAAATAGAATTAAAATAGAGCAGGAATGGGAATCATGCAGCCCTCTAAATCTTGTTGGACTGCAAGGAGAAATGGGGAACAGGTACAAAGGTGCTTCTGGTTAGGGGTGATCCAGGGTGCCTAGACACAGTCTTAGAGGAGATCCTTTGCTGTTGTTGCTGCTTCTGGTGAGCAACCCTAAGCCTTCCATTGCAGTATGTTTTCAGCATCTGAAGGTCTTTTGTTGTGGCTGCTGCCCACACCCAGGATTTGAGGGGTGAATGAGGGCCAAGGGAGGTCAGCAGGCTCTCTCATACTTTGAGCCTTTGAGCAGGCTCAAAGCGAAAGGAGAGAGAGATTAACTAAGTAAATTCCACTGAAGTCAAGGGGGCTTACTTTTGAACAGACATATATAGGATTGTACTGTGTAAAGCAGAGATAATGTAGAGGGGCATACCAAATCAGGCAGAGATCATAGAATCATAGAGTTCGAAGAGGCCACAAGGGCCATCTAGTCCAGCCCCCTGCCATGCAGAAATACATAATCAAATCATTCCTGACAGATAGCCATCCAGCCTCTGTTTAAAAACCTCCAAAGAAGGAAACTCCACCACACTCCAAGGCAGCGCATTCCACTGCTTAACAGCTCTTACCATCAGGAAGTTCTTCCTAATGTTTAGGTGGAATCTCTTTTCCTGTAGTTTGAGTCCATTGCTTCATGTCGTAGTCTCTGGAACAGCAGAAAACAAGCTTGCTCTATCCTTAATATGACATCTCTTCAAATATATAAATATGGCTATCATGTCACTTCTTAACCTTCTCTTCTCCAGGCTAAACATACCTAAGCTGCGCCTCATAGGGCATGGCTTCCAGACCTTTGACCATCCTGGTCACCCACCTCTGGACACGTTCCAGCTTGTCAATATCATTCTTGCTTTGTGGTGCCCAGAACTGGACACAATACTGTATTTCAGGTGAGGTCTAACCAAAGCAGAATAGAGTGGCACTGTTATTTCCCTCAATCTAGACACTATACTCCTACCCCAATTTTATGTTTGTATGTGGCTCACTAGTCCAGGTTAGAGTTGGATTAAAACCACTAGTATGGCATACCAGAGGTAACCTGGATCAAAAATAAACTGAAACAGACTCAGGAGACCACCACAACATGCTGTCACATAGATTCTACCATAGTTGTCTCAAAGAGAGAATTTCAGCAGGTGTTGCTTGTCCTGCAAGCTCCATCTGCTGAAATATTCGCTGTTCCACACAACCGTTAATGTACAGGAGTCTTGTCCTGTTTTTCATTTGGTGCAACATTGCTGTGTTTGCAACTCCACTTTCACCTCTCTCGATAGAATACGTCTATTATGCAATGACAAATAACTCACCCCATAAGTGTAGCTTGCCCTATGCATGCGTATGTCACTAATAGGATGTTGGCTTTCCGCTCCCAGCATCCCTAGCCAGCATAGCCAGTTGTGAGGAATGCTGAGTGCTACAGTCCAACAACATGTATGGATCCTGCCTTTGAAGTAAAAGGACAAGGCCACAGCCTCTGTTCTCCTCCTCCAACAACAACAACAGCAGCAACAACAACAAACAAATTGCCTTAGGGGAAATGGATGCTGCTTATTGTGTGCCTTCAAGTCATTTCGAACTTATGGTGACCTAAGGCAAACCTACCACAGGGGTTTCTTGGCAAGATTTGTTCAGAGGGGGTTTGCTTTTGCCTTCCCCTGAGGCTGAGAGAGTGTGACTTGCCTAAGATCACGCAGTGGATTTCCATGGCCAAGCTGGGATTCAAACCATGGTGTCCAGAGCTGTAGTCCAATGCTCAAACCACTACACCATACTGACTCTCAGTATTAGGGAAAATACTTTCCTTAGAAAAGCTGTAACTTGCATATGTTTTTCTTGCCTTTGCTATGACAATTAGGGGAGGCATGTTATGTCTCTCAGTAGGTTGGATTTCTCTCCATGGCCATCAGTTGCTGGGCCTTAGAATGGGATCATAGAAATGGAACAGGCCTTGTCTGCTACTTCACAGTCCAGAAACTCCAGAACTAGAACATTTCTGGGACTATTCAAAGATATTTTCCTACCTAATGCAAAATACAAGGAGCTCTTCCCCTATTTTGTGTTAAGAGGTTCAGCGCTGGTAGTTGAGCTGACACTGACAATGGGACAGTGTTACTCTAAGAGGTGGGGGGTGTTAGAGTCTCACCCATGATGCCAAAATCTCCTATAATATCTGGGGGAATTATTAGCTCAAAATGGAGGCCTGTAAGAGGAGGGTAATTTCAGGGATCTTTTCACATATGTATACCAGTACTAACTGCAGAGAGCATGCCAGTTAAAGTGAAATAAAGTATTTTATTGGAATAACACAAAAGGGATCTAACATACACATCACACATTCTTAAGGACCATACAAGGCTATAGCAGAGGAAGACAGAAAGCTTTGCTAGAGACAGAATTGACCAGGAAGATAGGGTGATAGTTACCAGTCTTGAAGAGAAGCAATCTGTGCAATTAGGATACTCAGACTGATGTATGAGGGTGGCACAGAGGAGTCTGGCAGAATGGAGGGGTCTGTCAGTCTGTGGCACACTTAGCTGAGGTGTAGGGTCTAATGTTTATACCCTATTTCATATCCTGAAGGGGTACCCAGGTTATGACAAAGCCTGGATGGCTTTCCCACTGGATAGACAAAGGGAACAAAACTCAACTGATTGCCTTAGTTCTGGAAAGATAAAACATGATGGTGCTGCAGCAAACTCTTAATGTTTGGTCAGATAGGTTTATAGGAGAGATTTCTGTAGGGTATATATATAGGAATGGTCACTTAATTGCTTGATTGAATTATTGATGGGAATGCCCAAGGCTGGAAGAAAAAATTAGCACACACCCCTCTAATGACCGGGGTTTTAGCATAAACCCATTATGGGGACTTTCTGCTCAAGTATGGGCTTTCTCACCATTATAGCTCTCGACATGTCTCAGGACATTGCAACCTTCAACTGACCTCTGGTCTGCATAAGCCAACCTGGCCCCAAAAAGTGTCCAATATTTCCAGTTATGAGAAAATGTGGGGAGTAGTCTGGACACCAAGGACTTTATCAGACTAGTATCTAAAAACACTGTTAACTCCATGATTGAGGAAAGCAGAAACATAGTGGCATAATTGAGGTAATTATTGTACGTTGCTGTAATCACACGATATTACTGCCACAGAATTACCACATGACCACCAATAGCAGTTTAAGAAAGGGATTTCAGCTTGTGATTTAGTAACACTTGTCTTCACATTGCCTTCTAATGACACAGTATTGATGCCTCCTGCTGACCGCTGCATGTGCCTGTAAGAATTTTTTTCTCTTACTTCTTGGATTTTGCATGGGCGAGATTTCCGTTGTTCTCATGAGAAGATGCAAAACTTCTCTCTAAAACACTAACAACAAATAAATAACCAAAGAAATTCACACATAAATACTTAAACAAACATTAAAAGGTAGCAAGAAAAGGCAACAGTTGATTAAAAGAGCATCCTGTAGGTCCTCTTTACATTCTCCCCTGAAAGTTGAATTATGTGTTCTTGGTGAGAAAGGCGGGGGGAGAAGAAGACCACACATTCATGATGTAATCATGTGGTTACAGCAGGACATGATTTTGTCAATACCACAAAAAGAGTAATATTGAGGGCTATTGATGGGTTTTGCCTGTCAATGAAAAGTTACACGTAGTTAACAGGTGGAGCACACATGGACCATGGGAGAATGATGACATTGTGCAATAACGAGAACCCATTTGTGCTAATATCCCATTGTCATCATGTGATTTCAGCCACATGTGATTAAAGAGATTATCAGACAAGTCAAAAGTGGTGTTACAACAACGCCAGAAGATCACAAAAGGGCTCCCTTACCACACGATGTCATCCCTCTTCGTTAAGCATTCATTCTGCTCCTGTTCCGCCAAGCTGTTTTTTATTGACAGGAGAATTTGTCAATAGATCCCCCATTCCATTTCTGTCATGGATTTCTATGTGTGTGACAATATGCCCCGTGTTGCTGGCGAGATCCCAGTGTCAATGGGCAGTCCCTGCCAGAACACTTCTGGGTGTGATTGGGACATCCAGGTAAGTGACACATTTTTATGACCCTCCGGGTTACTTGTAGATTTTAAAGTGTGTTTTTGTGCGTGGTGTTACTTTTTATGTGTTATTTTTATTTTTGAATTTCCTATGCTCACGTCTTCTCACAAAAATCCGTGGGATTTCAATACAGGAAGTGAATGGAGCTCCGTTCACTCCTGGGCTGCCCTGTTGATGGGAGAGGAGGTAAGTGTGGTGGGGAGGGTGGAACAGGGGTGGGAGTGGAGATTGTGGGTTAGGAACACTTTTTGTGTTCCTATCTGATAATCTTCAAAGTCCCCAGTAAATACTCTGGTCAGGGCCGGTTTAAGGAGTTTTGGGGGCCCCTGCAATGCTTTACTTTGGGGCCCCCATATGACTTGAAGGCACATGGGCAAGAAGAAAGAAAGAAAGAAGCCCTTTCTGCGGGGGACAACCCTCAAATTCACTGTCTCTCTCTCTCACACACACACTCACCGTCTCCGATGTGCCTCTCCCTCCAGCTTCTGCTGTTTCTTTCTCTTTCTCTTTAGTTTTGGAGAGGCTGTTTTGTTTGTTTTTTTTAAAAAAGCCAGCAGGAGGTTTTTGGAGGAGGAGGGTAAGAGGGGGCTCCTCCCAGCTGTCTCCTGGCTGTTCCTTCGTCAGATTAAGGAGGCCAACACGGGGCCCTCTCTTGACCTCGGGGCCCCCTCTTGACCTCGGGGGCCCCTGCCAATGCTGATTTGGCAGACAGGTTAAACCGGCCCTGACTCTGGTTTCTTTTCAGATCATATAAACCTTTTGACTTTTACTAAAGATTTCTGTGGAGAGGAACATTTATGAGTTTTTACTAATGTTGTATTTTTATCTATTTTATGTTTTTAATTATGTGTTTTTGATTATATTTTAAATAATGGAAATTTAGTTTAATTCTTTTTAAACTTTTGTAACTTGTGAGGTTTTAGTTGTTGCTGTTGTTGTTTTTTACTATTGTAACCCGGCTTGAATCCCATCTTGGGAGAAAGGCAGGATATAAATGCAATAAATAAATAAATAAATAAATAAATAAATATTCAAATGCCTGTTTAAATCAAAAGGCTTTACTTGCCAGCAAAAGAAAAGTAGGGAAAAAGACCAGCTTAGCCTTCTGTGGGATCAAATTCTGCAGTATGAGAGTAGCCACCAAGAAGGCCCTCTCACATATCCTTACCAGACAGACCTGGGATCATGGTGGGATTGTGAGAAAGCCCCCCCTCAAGCATCTCAGGACTTGTGCAGTGCTCTAGCAACCCTGTTCTTTTCTTTATATCTATCTACCTATACAGGAATGAATGTTATAATGACAGGAGTGAAGAGAGAGATGCGCTAAGAAGACTATTGTAAAGGTGCACAAGAACATAGTGAAATAATAATAAAAAAAATAATAGTGCTGCTGGCAAGTAAGTTGCCTTATTGCCTGCAAGCCTAGAAGGAACTTAAAACAATAAGTGATAGATTTATACTTGAGAGCTCCTGTGTGGTATAGAAAGAACAGAATTGCAATCACTGGTGTACTTATTTGTTTTCAGCAGGTAGCTTGGGGAGACCAATACTGTGCAGAAAAACAATTCATGGAGAAAGGTTTAAGTATCTGTGTTCCTCTGCTGCTCCCTGAATTAAACCTGAAGTCTCCCATGTTGGCTTCAGATCTTCTTGAAAGGGAAGCTTAAGCAAACTATCTTCTTCACCTCCCCTGTCTGTGTGAGTCCCCTTGCTTGGCATTTTCATCATGGCTTATTCACTTCCTTTCTCCTTCTAGTGTTCCCAAGGTAACTCCACTAGCACATGAGAAGTGTGAATGTGACTTGTATGGCTACCAATCTCCTCAAGCTCAGAGGCAACTCGTGGTTTCCTTGAGAGTGGAGCACTGAATACAACTTTTGACATCTGAGTTCTAAAGAAGCTTTCCAAGGTGCTGAACCTCATCCATAAACTAGTTTCAGCACTTTGGATATCTTCTTTAAAGTTCAAACTGAAACCCAGAGTGGATGCATTATCCAACTGGCAGGGAAGTTACCAGACGCCTCTACTCCAGCTAACTGGAATTTTGGATGGCTTCCCAACTTGAACAAATAACTTTTTGTTTTTATTTTTTTTAAATTTTATTTAGTTATTTATACCCCGCTCTTCAGCCACAAGGCTATCAGAGTGGCTTACAAATTGTTTTAAGCAACAGCTTTTTACACATCTACACTGCATTAAACAGTTTCCAATGTGTGTTAGCTAATTGCCCCCATAAGCTGGGTACTCATTTTACCGACCTACGAAAGGATGGAAGGCTGAGTGAACCTTGGAGCCTGCTGGAATCGAACTTGCAATGTGGTGGCTTGCAGTACTGGCATTTAACCACTGCGCCACCAGGGCTCCCTTGTCATATCATAGCCCAAAAAGGATTTTTTTTAAGCTCTCTCAGGCTTCCCTAACTCCTGCTCCTTTGCATGGCAGTTGGGGTCTCCTCTTGCAAGTAACTTTTCTGCTGCTCTCTGCAGATACAAAATGTGCACCTGCAAAAAATAATACCAGAAAGTTCTAAGAGAGGTGGGCCATGTTCAGAAAAGGGCTTTCCAACATCTTCTAGTGGCAATTGAAACTTATTTTTAGCCTGAATCCAACTTATAGCTCCAAGGAAAGTATATCCATTGACTCAATACAATTTCCCCAAGTGCTGAGTCACCATTCAGCAATCAATTCATTGAATCTACTCTACTTGGGAATAATCAACAGGCTTCAGGTCATTCTTTTCATTTATATACTGCCTTGAGTATATAAATGGGACTTACAACATATTTAAAAGCAACACAGTTTAACAACCATACAAAAACTTCAATGAAAGTATAACTATAAAAGTTGTTTAAAAGACAATTAAACAACTTATGAAGTTAAAACCTTTAAAATTCATGAAAATACTATATACCAACCATAAAACAGTGCAGGACACCATTAAAGCCCATCCCAGTCAAGTTTGTAAAAGCCTGATGGTTTAACTTGCTGGTGGAAGGAGAGCCAAGACAGAGCCACCCTGACTTCCCAAAGGAGAGAGTTACAAAGTCTGGGAGCAACCACCGAGAAGGCTTTCCCCAGCGTTCCCACCCTGAGAAGGTGGTGGGACAGAAAGAGGGGCCTTGCCAGTGGATCCTAGAGCTCTAACAGGCTTATATAAGGAGATTTGTTGTTGCTGTGTGCCTTCAAGTCATTGCCAATTTATGGCAGCCCTAAGACAAACCTAACACTAGGTTTTCTTGGCAAGATTTGTTCAGAGGAAGTTTGCCATTGCCTTCCATGGTTCCTCAAATAGTTGTCTAGGATCTCCTTTCACTTCAAGGATTTTACTTTGAGAAATTTGGTTTTGAAGTCAAGAAAAAGACTTCTTTGATCACTTGGGATTAGCATATAGAAAGCCATTCACAACTGAACTTGGCTTTGGTTCCAGCATAACTGGTTTGTGTGCTACCTTTGAATTATTTCCCTGCTCAGTTGATTTTTACAAAAGGACAGTGAACAGCAACCATTTCAAACATGACTGCCCTTTTCAAAACCTTAGAGCTAGCATTGCAATCAGGCAGCAGTCTGTGTGGATTGATTGCCAAAGCCACCTTATTTGTCTTGGCATCTCTTAGGCTCCTGCTTCAATTGTAGCTAAGCCATTTGAACCATGGGAGTTAGATTGCTTATCAGTGTGTGATAGTCCTCCCCAGATGCTTTTTTAAAACCCACATCCTTTTTTGAGCCTCAATATAGCCAGCAGGAAAGACAGGTCTGATTGGGGAAGGGCAGAGCAGTAGATGTAGAAGTTCTCAGGTTAAAATCGGAACATTACCAGACTCTTGGAATGTGTGTATGTTTCTTGGAACATATCTAAGTTTTTACATGTGGCTGGAAAGCACAGTCAGTCCAAAGCCTGGAAATGTTACTTTTTTGACTACAGTTCTCAGACCATGCTGGAGGATTCTGGGAATTGTCGTCCAAATCTAAATACTGCTTGGTATAAAGCAGTGTTCTGTGATTTTTTTTCAACTGACTTACAGGAAGATACAAAGCTATATGGAATTTGGGGGTTCTGATACAGGGATAGAAGTGGTTCTGCTTGTTTCAGGAGGCTGTTTGCTCTGAATGGCTGGGATTCTGTTGGCAACATACCCTGGCATAACCTCCCAATTATACCAGTGCATGCACTTTTAAGGCCATTGTGGAAGGAGGTCTCCAGTACTTCCTTTCTGAATGCCCCACCCTCAACATCCAATCTCACATGACCATACCAAAGAACATTCCTATTGTCAGCTGACATTGAATGCAGGGGCAGAAGCCTGGCAGGAGAACATTGATGGAGATTAATGTTCTGCCAGGAGTCATAATGGCTTTGGCAATACATTCCACTTGAACATTTGTAAATGAATGGCTATTACAGAAACTATCATAAATGTTCAGTACTTCTTTACCAGTCCTTGTCACTGGATTCCAAACCACAGTTGAGCTTTCCATTGAGGTGGGCAAGCTCTGAGGATTCAGGGACAAAAGCCTCTCTCCTCACGGAGAGATCTGCCATGGGATGATATGTTCCTTAAAATGGCACTGGAAGTGGCCAGGAGTCTATTTTTGGTTTCATAACTCACCCCTCTCTTTCTGCTATTGTTATAGAGAGGGCAAATCCAGAAGAGTTGACTGGTAGCTTCCATGTCAGTTGGGTGGTGAATCGGCTGTGTATTTTAGTCTGAACTTTAAAGGGGCTATACAGGGTGCTTATCCCATTTGGAGGATAGAACCCAGGACCTTGGATGGCATCTTTAAAGTTCAGGTGAAAGCTAAGTGCAGATTTACCAATCCACCACCAAGGCAGCCACCAGCCACTATGGGGATCCAGGGGCAGCAAAAATAAATGGTGGCCCACAGGCTGTATGTTCCCTACCCCTGCTTTACAGTAACGAACCAGACAGAGCACTGAACTTGTATGTGCTCTGTTGTCATCCTCCTCTTCCTCTTCACACCCACTATCAATCATGATGCTTGGAGCTGGCTCTTCAAATTCTTTTGACCTCTTGTTAACTTCTCTAAGTGTTTACCCAGTGCTGCCTTCAAAATCAAACTCGGTGTTCCCAAAGCAAAATAGAGTATGCACTTTGCATGAAATCCATTGAGTGTTCTTCCTCAAAAATATGGAGAGGCATTCTGTGCATGCCACGATCAATTTGTGTTTCATTTTGTCCACAGTTCAATGGAATTAAGAGCTGTATAGCCCTTTAAAAATGTACAGAATGTAGTCATTCAAAAGAAATGCTTGAAACACTATCACCCAAATAATAGCATATATTTTGCTAACAGAATGCTCCAACTATGCCACAGTGTGTTCCTCTTCATCTGGATCTACCGAACCCTAATCATCTAGCTCTGTAAAGGTCTTGTACATTAGAAATTATGTTAATGCTGCTTCCTGAGGCATAAGTGGCCAGGTGCATGCCTTTGTCTGGCAAAGCAGCTCTTCCTGTTAAGATTGCTGTAAGATGATGGAAAATTGACATTTCCCACAGCAAACACATAATGTGAGAATATATGCACCCAGTTCGATGTTCCAGGTTTCAGTTCCCATAGTGAGTGCCATTGGATCCCCCATGTATGACTTGGTCAAGTTTCTGGCCTCACAATTACAAACCCACATAGGACAAACTCCACGCTATGCCCTCAGAATGGCTGAAGGATGCCGCCATCTGATAATTTTGCCAGTTTGTGTTCTTGTTATGGTTTTCTGATGCCTTTTTTCCACACATCTGATAAAGTCCTTTGGCTGTGTTTGGGGGTGATATTTATATTTGGTATTCCCCCTGAAAGGGTAAGTTTGAGTGGAATTCAATATCTGCCAGAGTTTCCCAAGGTTAAACAATGGATTCTCCTGCTGTGTTAACAATCACTAGTGATTGGAACATTAAAATTAATGTATCTCAGGCAAACCTCTATTGTTTTAGGCCAGGTGAGAGGAAAGACCAGTTTTGCTAGCAATGAGTGTCCAGCTACCTTGATGGGATTGTGGAATGACTCCTTTCTATGTATGTCCAGGAGAATTAGCCCATTTCCTCCCTAACTCATCAGTTTCAGGGGGGTTCACTTAATCCTTACCTGGATGTGTCTTTTAGGAATTTTAGCAGGCTACTTCCTTAGGTTTTCTGAGCAAACCTTGATTACTTGGGAGTCGCTGGTCTACTGCCAGACCATGTGGAGTGCCAGTAATAAGCCAATATATGGAATTTAGCCAATTTATGAATTATTAAAAGAGTGGGGGTGTCAGGGCTGGTAACACTGGTGCATTTAGGATATTTTGATTCAGAAGCTACAGGTGGAGCAAATGTCACAGTGAGATTGTTATCATTAGAGAGCATATGTCACCCATCTTGCAACAACTGCAGAGGCTTCTGATTTGCTTTGGGCCTCAATTACAGGTGCTACTTTTGACCTACAAAGCTGTAAATAACTGGGGGCCAGGATATCTGAAAGACTGCCCTCTTCTTTATGAACCTGCCAGTAAAGAAGACCCTCCACGGAGGGGCTCTGTTATGCATCCACCAACGTAGGTTGGTAAGTAAATGAGATTAGGACCTCTCAATAGCAGCCTCAGTTTGGGGATTCCCTCCCAAAGGAAGTCAAACTGGCTCTGTCCCTTCTGAGTTTTCAGCAGGCAGTACAGACTACACTGTTTTGTCTCATACAAAACTGGCCTACAAAATCAGGTTTAGCTTTTTGATGGTTTTCATTGTGCCTGTATTTTAAAATATTGTTTTAAAAAGGTTTTTAAAATATTGTTTTGACTTCTTTTTTAAAAAAAAGCCCACAAGCTTTTTTCTTTGCGGTGCGTTGCCTTGGGGGTCCCAGTGGGCTGAAAAGCAATGGACAAATATTTAATGAAATAAATAAATAATAAAAACTAGATGATATCTTCAAAAGATCTCCAGGGAGTTTTGATCTCTTCTACTCCTCCCTGCTTATCTCCCATCAATTTTTTTTTTAACTGAAGAAATTTATTTTACAGCCAGAAGAGAAATTGCCTCTCTACATGCTTCAGGATATTTGTTAGTTCATCTACTTCATCATTGGTTGCTAGGACAACCAATTCATCCACCAGTCATGGACACAACAATCAACTTTTGCTGTCCTCTTTTCTGTCATATAAAGTGCTGAAATGCCCTTTTATCTCAGTTTCCAGCCAGGGACTTGTAGCTTCCCGCCCCCCCCCCCAGTTTTTTCAATTTCTTCGCCATTTTTAGTCTAAGGCAAATAATCTATTGGCATCAGGCAATGGAGCTATGCCATCTGACAGCATTTATTTATTAAACCTGGACTGAGGTAACTGTAATCTTGAAGTTTTCCTTACTGAGCAATGCTCCTGACAGCCCATACAAAGGAAGCAGCTGCTTGAGAAGGAACTCCAGAGTGGGTCTTGGACAGCAATTAAATCCAGTCATATTGAACTAATGCAACTCTAATGACCAGATGAACAACAGCCCAAGGATCTAGAGGAAGTGTAACTAATGGCTGTTTTATTCCAGCAGTGCCTTGACTTTTGGATTTGCTCATGATGAACCATCTGTGGGCACATCAGATATTTTGATAATGATGAAACGGTATCAGGGACAAAAACATTGTCTGAAACTCTGCATTACAGTTGTGTCTGATGATGCCACCCTCCAAAACCCTGCCGTTGTAGCATTGCAGAATCCCAATACTACAGTTGTCCCTTCATATTCACTGGGGTTTGGTTCCAGGACCCACTATGGATACCTAAATCCGTGAATACTCAAGTCCCATTATATGCAATGGCATAGCAAAATGGTGTCCCTTATATAAGATGGCAAAATCAAGGTTTGCTTTTTAATTATTATTTTTAAGAATATTTTCAAGTAGTGAATACTTAAATTCATGGATATCAAATCCGTGGATATGGAGGGACAACTGTATTTTTGAGGTGCTTGGAAATGACATCTGCCATGCTCTCCTGGTTGCAGGGTGCACTGAGACCAGGCAGCTGGCAAGACCCCTCATGATCCTGCCACAATTGCTTTTCTCAAGGTGGACCACAACCAGAAGAGCACTGCAAACACCATTTCCAAGTGCCCTGATCTCCAGCACCTTTGAAATTCTTCAGTCAGGGTGTTGGCAGGCTGCAAAAGCTCTTTTGGGATCATTAATGATCATTAACGTGAATCCCCAGCAGTTATGAGATTGTAAATCCAGTTTACAATCTTGTAACTGCTGAAGAAGATGCCAACCCTTAAGACTGGTGTCATATGGTTGTCTGAAGGAAAAATGTCTGTGTGGCCCACAGGCTTGAAATCAGAGCTGGGAAAAGAGTTTCTAGGAGTTAAAAAAAATCACTTGTCCAGCTCTATGAAGGTTCTGAGCCAACAGGTTGGATGGGTGGATCATGTGAAGAGTTCCAGAGGAGACAAAGCAAGTGAGGCAGGACAAAACAGATATTTCAGGTAAGCAGAGCAGGCTCTAGGGAAAACTCTGGATTTAAATAAAGAATATTGTATGATTTTCCTTGGTTTTTTTCCAGGCTGTGAGGCCATGTTCTGGAATAGTTTCTTTCTGACATTTCACTTGCATCTGTGGCTGGCATCATTCTCTGAAGATGCCAGCCACAGATGCAGGCAAAATGTCAGAAAGAAACTATTCCAGAACACGGCCTCACAGCCCAGAAAAAACCCACGGAAAATCTATGGATGCCGGCCGTGAAAGCCTTTGACTTAACATTGTATGACTATAAATGTAAGAAATCTGGGATTGGGTAGAGATGAGGAGTATTTCCTGAAATAAATGTTGAGGGCAGTTCAGGCAGTTATAACTTTTGGATGGAGAGAAGAACAAAAATGGAAGGTGGATAGATGGCAATTTTATGTTTCAGAATACTGTATATAATATTTGATTTTATATTAGAAAGAAGAATGGGGTATATGAGACAATTGAAAGGAGGAGATTGGCTAAGGAAATGGAATAAACTAATAAATTACCAGTAATAGAAATGCTTAAAGAAGAAGAAGGGTACAAAATTATAAAAGATACAATTAATATGATTCTCCACATCAAAGGAAAGGGATTTTGAATAAATAACAACTTGTTCTTTTGGTGGGAGGGAGTGGCTATAGTGGTGATATTAATATTTGGGCTATTGGGGTAATCAGCTTGATAGATATCTGTTAGCACTAATGGTTTTGTGTTAAGTTTGGAGTATATCATATATACACATGCATGCATGCATGTATGTAAAAATAATGTTTGTTAACAATCCCAATAATTCAACAAAAGTTTTACAAAACAGAGCAGGCTCAAGGGAGATAATGTAAGGTAAAGCTGAGGTTCATTTAAAGAAGGAACGAGCAACGGTCAAGCCTTCTTAGAGGACCCCTACATCCAGTTACTTAAATTTATTTTTTGACTTCCCCCCTACTGTTTAATTTACCACAATAAAGAATAACAACAAGTCAATAGAACCCAGCAAAAAAAGAAGAAGAACAGGACGAAAAACAGAGACAAACCAAAACAACAACAGCACCTTTGACCAAGCAACACAAACACTGGGTGGAATCCTGTTAGTGACTCATGCAGAATCCTTTTTTGGACAATGTGTTATGGTCATATCCAGCAGATGGAGTTGTGTGTGTGGCCTGTTGTGTAAGTGGCAGTACATTAAAATACACAGAATGGTGTGTGCATTGCCTCTATGCATTATGCATTGCAGTTGTCAGCCATGTGCATTGGCCATCAGTCCCCATATGTCGTATGTAATATGTCGATATTCAGAATAGGGGTTGTGTACTATAACTTCACTGGCAGGCATTTTCACCAAACTGTTGTGATGCAGGATCTCAGCATATTGTTTTTAAGTTTAGTTCTGGTCACAAATGATTACACAATGATTAGTCCTTTAATTGCTCAATTGCATTAAAAAACTGAAACCCCAAATGTTTGTTGATGTGATGGTGGATCACATGACAATTCTTTCTCAGTTATTACTGAAATAAAAGGAGGCCAAAGTTCAGCAAATATCTTTTTTGAGTTCCCCTCAAGCCATTTGGATTCTACAAGTCAGCTTTTCTGCAACAGCAATGCCCTATGCATAGTCTAACTAGCATAACAAACTAAACGGTAACTGGAGCAAGCTGGCCTTTATAAATATCAAGGCATGACATTTAAAAAGACTGAATTTTGGTCCACTCATTTGAAAGCTGCTACATTAACAACAGATATTTGAGCCAGTGCTATCTTCCAGTATGTAGCCAGACCTGGGCCCATTCACACTGCAAAATTATAGCACTATTATTCCACTCTAATTGCTATGGTTTCATCCTATGGAATCCTAGGACTGACAATTTAGGGAGGGACATTTAGAATTCTTAGCCAGATTGTGCTAGTGCCTCATCAAACTACAAGCCCCAGGAGTCCATAGGATGGAACCATGGCAGTTAAAGTGGAATACATGTACAGTGTGAATGGGTCTCTTGTATTAGCTGCATGGTCCCCCTTAGTTTTACCAGGCTAAGGACTTTATCAGACATAGCAAAAACTGCATCAGAAGAACGCTAAAAGAACAAATGCAGGTGACATTACCAGACAATGTTGCTCCTCAGCCATTCTGGGGGCATACTGTGGGTGTGAATAATGCATTCCTTTTTACTGATGGCCTAGCCTGTCAATAGAAAATGGGTGCGATTTTCACGTCCACAGTATGCCCCCAGAATGGCTGAGGGATGCAGGCATCTGGTAATGTAGCCCTTTGTGTTCTTGTTTTCTGTCATGTCGCACATGTGTCTGATAAAGTCCTAAATTACTGCCCAACTACTGCATGGGGCATCTGTTTGGTCACACTCAGGTAAGTTATTGCAACAAGAGCTCTAGGTATCCCTAGATCTACTCTTGGAGACATTCTGTGGCTTAGTGGGAACTTTAGCCCAGAATGCTGACTTAGGACTTTATCAGACAAGGCAAAAACCGCGTCATTACAACATGATAATAACATAATGGGCTGAAATTATCAGATGATGTCGTTGTCTTCCCATGGCCAGCCTGTGTGCCAGCCATGAATAAGGCATTGTTTTTTAACAATGGCTTAACCCATCAACTGATCTTCAATATTGCTGTTTTAGCAGTACTGAAGGCGGGCGAAAACACATCCCGCTGTACTCAGGAGAATACAGCATGAATGGGCAGTTATCTTCCGCCCTCCCTGTTGCCAGTGAGAAAACATTGGGGTGGCAACATGAAGATGATTAACAGGATGCTCCTTTTAGGAACTTTTCTGTTTTGCTGGCAAGTTTGTAGGTTTGTTTCAGTGCTTGGGTGTTGATTTACTTTGTTATTTAAGGTGTTTTCAAGAATTGCTGAGATCACGTGCCCCAGCTAATGCAAACTCCCATTCTTAAAGTCCTAGTGCTCCTTGTGTGATAATTCTGTGGCAGTTCCTTTGTGTGATTACAGAGATGTGAGAAAGTAAGCATTATAATGCCACTATGGACATTTTCAGATACGTAAAAAGTGCTGCGGAGGGCTCGGGAGAGGTACACGCTTGTTTCGCGGCAGGGGGCCATTTCTGATGCCGCTGTCCCTCTCGCGTTACCCTCCGTGTTCCTTCCATGTCATGTGGAAGGAAAAGGTGCCACATTTTATTCACGAAAAAGTTCCATGAGTAAAAAGTGGCACCTTTTCCTTCCATGCGACACAGAAGGAACATGGAGGGTAACGCGAGAGGGATGGCATCATCAGAAAATGACCCCCTGCCATGAAACAGGCACATACCTCTCCCAAGCCCTCCACAGCAATTTTTATGCATCTGAAAAAGTCCTATGTTTCCACTTTCCTCACTCATGGGATAACAGTGTTTTTACACACTAGTCTGATAAAGTCCTTAAAATAATCTTCCCCACTTGTTCTAATGGCATATGAAGGGTGATATTTCTAGGTTAGCAGTATCCCAGGCCATAAGAGCATAGGGCAAAAACCACTCCCTTTCTGTGATGGTGGGATTATGTGCTCCTGTGAGGCGAGAGGCTATGCTGTGCTGCTGGAATGTAAGCTAGGCTTTTGCTGAGGAGCCAGACTGAATGTGACAAACAGCTACTGGGCAGCAGCAGTAATGGGGGGGGGGGTTTGACACTGACAGAGGATCTCAGAGACAACGGCAGTGGCACCATAGCTAACCTTTCTTAGTATTGTGCAAAGGAGGCACCCCTTTTGAATGTCTTTTACCATGAAATCCCTATGAGGAGACTATTTAAAATGAAACAAGAGATAGTGCCAGAAGATGAAACTCCCAGGTCACATGGCAATCAATGAGGTACTGGGGCACACCAGAGGACAACTATCAGTAGTAATGTGGCTAATGATGCAATCGGACTCAAGCCAAATGTGCATTCAGCTGTTGACATGCTCAGAGGTGAAAGGAAAGTCCAAAGCTGCACAAGATATATTATGACATGGAAGACATAGTAGTTAAATACCAGTACTGCAAGCGACAAGGTTATGAGTTCGATCCCAGAGGGCTCCAAGGTTGACTCAGCCTCCCATCCTTCTGTAGATCAGTAAAATGAGTACCCAGCTTGTTGGAGGCAATTAGCTAAAAATAATTGTAAACCACTTAGGGAGTGCTTCAGCACTGATAAGCAGTATATAAATATCAATGCTATTGCTAATGCTATGGAATTTGAAAAGCATGACTCAGGGGAAGGTAGACATAGTAAAAAAAGAAATGGAGCATATAAACATTGCAATACTTGGGGTGAGTGAGCTAAAGTGGATAGGAATGGGACTTTTTGAGTCAGATACTTACAGTGTTTTACTCCGGAAATGAAAATCTAAGAAGAAATGAGGTGGCCTTAACAGTGAGGAGAGATTTGGCAAAAGCAGTCAAGGATATAATGCAAAATCTGACCTAATAATATCAATAAGACTTCAGAGAAAACCCATCAGTATAACCATAATCCAAGTTTATGCTCCGACTAGAGAGGCAGAAGAAGAAGAAACTGAGATATTCTTTGCTGGATCTAGGAAGAAACTGAGCATACACCAAAATAGGAATTGTTGTTAATCATAGGTGATTGGAACAAAAAGATAGGAAACAAAGATTGTAGGAAAATTTGGCCTAGGATCAAGGAATGAAGTAAGAGATTGAATTTTGTGAGATCAACAGTTTGTTCATCACAAAATAGATTTGCACTATTAAGTGTAATTGACTGGGAGCCAGAAGAACTCTAGACTGAAGCCAGGCATTGTCAGGGAGGAATGCAAAAAATACTATCTGCAGCCAAAAAGAAAGAGAAGCCTCAATGGATGACAGACGAAACTCTTCAAGTAGTTAAGGACATATGAGAAGCAAAAGTAAAAGATGACAGAAATAAATCAGAACACTGAATGCATCTGTTGCAATGAACTGTGTGCAGGGACAAGGAGAACTACTATAATAAATGCAGAGAACTAGAAGATGGTATAAAAAAAGAGAAAAAGAGGCTCTTCTATGTGATCTGAGAAATCAAAGGGAAATTTAATCCAAGAATGGGGATGCTCTACAACCAGCAGGAGAATACATTACATGACCAAGTAGAAATAAAAACACGATGGAAACTATACATGGAAGAACTATATAAAAGAGATGAAAGGATGTCAGATTCATTCAAGGAAGAACCATTTGAAGAAGAACCTACAATTTTAGAAAGTGAGGTGGAAGCTGCACTCAGAGCACTTGGGAGAAATAAATCACCAGGAACAGATGGCATATCAATAGAGCTGCTTCAGTCTACTGAGACAAAATCTACTCTGGTTCTAACGAAAATCTGTCAACAAATATGGAAAACAAAAGGATGGCCCACAGATTGGACACACTCAATATACATTCCAATCCCCAAGAAAGTGGACACCAGGGATTGCAGTAACCACAGGAGCATTGCATTAATTTCCCATGCAAGGAAAGTGATGCTCAAAATTCTACAACAATGACTTTTACTGCATATGGAGAGAGAAATCCCAGATGTCCAAGATGGATTCAGGAAAGGAAAAGACACTAGGGATCATATCGCAAACACGTTGGATAATGGAGTGCACCAAAAAATTTCAGAAGAAATTCAGCCTTTGCTTTATAGACTATAGCAAAGCCTTTGATTGTGTCGATCATGAAAAACTATGGCTCTCTCTTAAAAAAATGGATGTGCCACAACATTTGATTCTTCTGGTGCATAACCTGTACTCAGGGCAAGAGACTACTGTCAGGATAGAATACAGAGAAACAGAATGGTTTCTAATTGGAATGGAGGTGAGGCAATGTGTATTTTAGCACCTTATCTGTTGAATGTATATGCTGAAGATATTATACATAAAGCAGGATTAGACTCAGAGGAAGGAGGCATGAAAACTCGTGGAAGGAATATCAACAGGCTAAGATATGCAGACGACACCATACTACTAGCAGAAAAAAGAAAACACCTGGAACAATTCCTGAAGAATGTCAAGGAAGAAAGTGCAAAGACAGGTTTACAGTTGAACATGAATGAAAAAAAAATGACCACAGATTATTTACATAACTTTAAAATAGATGATGAAGACATTGAAATACAGTAGTTCAAGGTTTTCCATACTTTGGCTCAGTCATTAATCAGAATGGAGACTGCAGTCAATAAATCAGAAGAAGACTAGGACTTGGCAGGGTATCTATGAAAGAATTAATCAAGATCATGAAGTGTCAAGATATATCATTGAATACAAAAGTTAGGATTGTCTGTGCCATCATATTTTCAATTTCTATGTATGGCTGCTGATAGGAAGAAAATCAACTGCTTTGAAACATGGGGCTGCAGAAATGTTCTACGGATACCATGGACTGCTACAAAGAAAAAGAAATGGGTCCTAGAGCAAATCAAGCCTGAAGTCTCCTTAGAAAGCCAGGATGACTAAACTGAGACTGTTGTACTTAAGCCATATCATGAGAAGATATGCTTCACTAGAAAAGACAATAATGCTTGGCAAGGTCAAAGGTAGTTGGAAAAGAGGAAGACTGCATTACAGATGGATAGACTTGATCAAGGAAGCCACAGTCCTGAGTCTAAAAAACCATAGCAGGAATGTTAATGACAGACTGACTTGGAGGTCTCACCTTCTTAGAAGATTATCAGATGGAGCCTTAAACGCCCCCCATTCTGCCCCACTCCCACCCCACTCCCATCCCCGTAACAGTTTAAAGAATTTTTTTCCAAACACTTTATCCCAGCATAAGAACTACACCCCCTCCCCTCAGCAGGCCAAGAGTGAATGCAGCTGTCGCAAAGCTGCATTCATATCCCATAAAGCAAATCCTGCCCATTTTTGCAAGAAATTAAAAAACTCAAATGTCAAATCAAAAAACCAAGCCCAAAAACACAGTTTAAAAATAACAAGTAACCCAGGGAGGGGGGGAAGGGGTGTCACTTACCTCCTCGTCCCAATCACACCCAGAAGTGTTCAGAAGGGACCTCCCACCTCGGCTGGTATCATGCCAGCATAACGGGGCTCTTTTTCAGAGATGCCCATGATTCTGCACAGAGATAGAATGGAGCAGAATGGGAGCATACCAAGACAGGGATGATGTCATCTGAACAGGGAGCCTTTTAGTGATCTCCGGTCGTCCCTGTCCTGGGATACTTGGCATGTGTGATAATCTCTGTAGTGTACATAAGTCAAAGTTAACTTGATGGCAATTAACAAAAGCAACAAAGGGATGCCCTCTTGTGATATCACAGGAAGGTAAGCTCTACTGTTGTTACCAGGATGCTGTTATTAAAATGCAGTTCCAAATGATGTCATTAAGCATGCTGTCTTAAGCATCAGTCACATATGTACAGAGTATGCCATTCACATAAAAAATACCAAGTCTAAGAAGATTATCAGACGGCCCCATTTAAAACGTTCTTTTGCTGGCAAAAATTAAACAATTTCAATGCCGGCAACAGAACGCTCCCCCCGTTCACTTACCTTCTCTCCAGGCAAAGGCAGCCCCAGCAGTGAAGAGGAAGTGAATGGAGCCCCATTCACTTCCTCATTTGAAATCCCGTGAGACTTCATTGTGTGGGAAATTTAAAAACAAAAACAAAATAAACACATTAAAAATTTACACAAGCACCTAAACACACTTTACAGGTCCCAAGTAACCCGGGGGAACCATAAAACAACAACAACAACAACACAGACTCTTACCTGGATATCCTGATCTCACCTGGAAGTGTTCACATCAAACTGGCCATTCCCGCTGCAATGATGGGATTTGAATGGCCCGAGATTTTACACACTGGCAATTCCAGCACAAAAGCAGCACAGGGGTTCTATTGATGGCTTCAGCTATTGATGGCTACATTAGCAGAACGCCAGCAGAACACAAAAGAATGACATTGGTGACATTGGTCTTATATTGGTGTCCTTTTACATTCTGCTGGCATCGTGATCATTCCACATTTGATGCATCTGAAAATCGTCTTTTTTAAAAAAAATTAATAATTTTATTAATTTTTAAAATTAAAAAAAACATACAATTACTACATAAAACTTAACAAACATATATAACAGTGATTCCCTCCACCGAGGGACTTCCCTTTACATTCATCCCTCTTTCCAAAAAATCATTGTTTCCAACTCAGGTTTGCTTCCTCTCCCCTTTATTAATACAAATTCTAAAATTTTACTCCATTTTTCACCAAAAACATTCTTATTTAACCCCCCTTTTTTTTCTTTAACAATATTTGTTAATTTCTCATTTATAGCTATATTCCATACTTCATCATACCATTCTTCTATTTTGTATTCACCTTGTATTTTCCATTTCTTTGCTATTATTAACCTTGCTGCTGTCAGCAAGTTTGTTAGCAAATCCTTAACAATTTGAGATTCTTGTATTTTTTCACAATATGATAATAATGCTATTTCAGGGCTTAAAGGTATATTTATCTCCAGTATTTCACTTATTTCCTTCATTACTATTTTCCAAAATTTCTGTACATATTTGCAATTCCACCACATATGCATATACGTTCCCAGTTCTTGGCATCCCCTCCAACGCTGTGCTGAATACTTTTTATCTATTTGATTCAATAGTACTGGAGTTAAATACCACCTCCATATAATCTTATAGCGATTTTCTTTTATTCTTACTGATAATGTTTTCAAATGTTGCATATTCCATATTTTTCCCACTTAGATTTGTCTATTACAGTTGCTACATCTGTTTCCCAAACATCTTTTAAATAATCTTGTACTTCTTCATTATCCATTAACATTTTATATATTTTGCTTGTAATACCCTTTATAGCATTTTTCTCTTGAAAATCTTCTAAGTAATGGGAATCACACAGACTTATCAAGACAGTGCTCTTGCCCTGAGATTCCTCTCTTTCACTGTAAGGACAGCAGAAGAGGGTCTAGACCCCAAGATCTAGAAGCATTAATGAAGACATGGGGCCAGATTCATGGGCTCCCTAAATTTGTCAGATTATTTCTGAATTTTACATTTTTTAAAAATTATACCATGAGGCTAGCTATTGATGGATTAAGGTTGAACTTTGTACTTAACAGAAGGGCTACATTCAGGCAGGCCTGACTGCAGTATAGAATGGCAACTATGTTTAGTCTTTAACTGCTTCACATTCTAAATTCTCCAACTCAATTAATTACATTGTTTATATTCTTTTTGTCTCATACTGTTTCAGGACAATTAGGTTTACCTGCCATGTAGCTTGGATTAATCTCGCCTTTTAATTTATATGTGCTGCCTGTTCCAATCCATCATTGCTGCCCAAGTAGTAGATATATATAAGATTCCCAGGTCTCCATCCTGATTATAAGCCTTCATACAGTTTTGCATTGTTTTGATGGGCCACATGTGGTAGTAATTTTTGTAGTGCTGCCTTTCAAATGGCTCAGCATGAAGCTATTAGAAATATGTGTTAGAAAATAAAATTGACATTTGATTGTTCACCTGAGAAGAAAATGAAAGGATGCCATTAAGTCCTTCATCTAATCACTTTAAAACACTGTGGCCAAGAATCATCATGGAGCCTCTAAGCACCCCCACAGATGCTAATACTAACACAACACTTGCTTGGATTTTCGCCATAATTTTGGTAAAGCCATTTGTTGATTTCCAACCCCACCACCACCATTTGTGTTTGTCAGGAAGCTTAGCCTTGGAGATTTAACAGAAGCAGCTTAGCCCCAAACAGCGATCCATGCTGTTGTCATTAAAATATGATCCTTTTCCTGGCAAGCATGGCAGAATCAGAGAGAAAATACTTGATATAGTATGCACGATCAGCTGCAGAGAGCCAGGCTGGGAATTAGATGGCCCTCCAAGTGTGGTTAGACTATGACTCCCAGTATTCCTCACCATTGACTAGGTTGTCTGGGGCTGATGAGAGTTACTCTCCAACAACATCTGGTTGTTGCTGTGTGCCTTCAAGTCATTTCCAACTTATGGTGTCCCTAAGGTGAACCTATCACAGGGTTTTCATGGCACAATTTATTTAGAGTGGGTTTGCCATTGCTTTCCTCTAAAGCTGAAGGAGTCCGATTTGTCCAAAGTTACCCAGGGGGTTTCCATGGCATGAACCCTGGACTCATGCATGAAGACCTAGGACTTTATCTCACCAGCCTGTTCTCTTGCAGCAATCATGTTGTTTAAGGAAATGGAAACATACCGGTATGGAAACAATCACTATCACACTACTCTGCAATTGCACTATTGTGCTGCTTTGGTGATGCACAGTCCTGCTATAAGTCTTCCACACTGACTCGCTGACATGGCCAGTATCTTCATCACACATTAGCCCTTCCCATGTCCTTGGAGGAGAGTTGGTTTCTTCCTCCTGTGCAGCTCCGTGGTTTGACAAAGAGATAAACTGTCACTGCCCCTTCCACTCTGAAGCAGTTTGTGCCAAGCCCAGGGCTCTGTATGAGCTTTTCGTGGGTCTCCCTCAAAACAATTACCCCAACACCCTCTGGGTCCTGTCCAGAATGCCTTCCATCTCTGTGCTTGCAATGGGAGGAGTGTCTCTGGGAGCGGAAAGGCACATGAGTTTGTGAAAAAGATTCTTTGGCAGAAGAAGTTGATCACCTCGGGGCCTTAACCCCTCCCTGCCAGGACCCCGTGAGTGTAGGGACAACTGTTTTGAGGGAGACCCACGAAAAGCTTATGCAGAGCCCTGGGCTTGGCAGAAACTGGTTGAAAGTGGAAGGGGGGAGCAACAGCTCATTGAGAGGACGTTATGTGCATGGCAGCATAATCTTGTGCATATTTACTCAAAGATGAGCTGAACCCTTGATGGTCTGTGCACTCTTGTGCATGAATACATCTCAACATAGGTTTACGTTTGCTGCCTCATGAAAGACTACAGTCATACAAGCTTCTGCTCTAAGTGGGAGAAAGAAGCCTGGCGGCAGCCCTATAACTAACCTGCAGGTTTCCTTGGAAGTAAATCCTAGAGGGGAGAAGCAAACCATGGTCACTCACATTGAATGGCTCCTGTAAAAGCGCAACTGAAGCAGAATGGACAATTGCACCAGAATCCAATAATCCAACAACAGCAATATAGCAGCCATTGTTGTTGTTTTTCCTGTCAATGAAAAGATGCAAACCAACAATAATTCAAATACAATGCAACAACAGAATAGACATGATATTGTGTGATAAGTCCCAGCCAAAGACAATGTTATCCTGCTGCAATTGCACTTTACAGGTCTTGTGTGATGAAGTCCTTTGTCTAACACACACACCATTAGACCACACTGGCTTGCACAACATTCAGAGGGCTATATGATTCCCACCTCTACCAGAGAGTAATGAGTACCTGTGGCTAGGGATGGGCATTTGTGCCTTTTGCTTACTACGAGTTCTGCAGTGATGGACCAGCATTCTGTTTGGACTCTGGCCTGTTTCCTCCAGGTAACAGGGGTAGAATGGGCCACCTCTGCAGCCATGATACATCATCAGAGAGCTGGCATATCCTGGCTGGCATAGATAAGTCCTAGGTCAGTCATAGGTTATGTAAGCCAGGTGATAGGATGAACAAGAGGGTATTCAGCCAGTCCAGAAGTCATTACAGTAAGTCAGTAGTCCAAATAAACAAAGCCAGCAAGGACCAAAATAGTTGTCAAAATGCAGCCAGTCCAAGGTCAAAAAACAGGAATGCCAGAGAGTAATTAACAATCAAAAATATAAGATGATTGTCAGCAACAAAGATGTGAGGGAACTGCTTGGAGATTTATGGGCAGCTCTCAAGGCCACATGTGCCTAATAAGGTCAGCATCTGTACAGACACTGGGATCAGCGTTTATCTCTTCATCATTCAAGAAAGGATGGGGGTGTCTTCAGCCTCTGCAACCTCTTTCTGCGGAGCAGGGACCCTACTGCCTCCAGCAACTCAGACTCTGAAAGAGCAGCAGATTCCTGTCATGCCATTTCCTCCTTCTTTTCATCTGATTTTTCCAGGGGTGGGGTATGAAAATAGCTCTGGGGGATTTGTTGTCCAAAATGGTAAGTTGTAGTCCAAAATGGTGAACTTCTGAAGCTCTGATTACATATGAATACCAGTTATTAACAGAACTGTTCTATTACCTTTTCTTCACTCAAATGCTTTCAGGGAAGTCACTACTCAGATTCAGAGGCCAGAAATCAAGTGATACTGCTGCATGTATAAAACAACACTATAAAAGGCTTAGGCCCTATACCGGGAGCAACTGTGTTTTCAAAGAAGTAGCCCTGTTAGTCTGTTGTAGTATAAAAAGGAAAGAGGGAAAGGGAGAAAAAGAAATCTAGCAGCTCTTTTAAGACTAACTGATTTATGTTTTTGTAGGAGCTTTTGTGGGTATCAATCCATTTCTTCAGATCCTACATGAATTGTTCAAGCCTTATTGTTATTATATCCCCTTCCATGGAATTCAGGGCTACACACTTGGAAACCCCAGGCAGCATGGTCAATGATCAGATATTCTGGGAATTGAAGTCCCAAACATCAGGAGGGCATCTGGAGGTTGAAAAGCTCTGATCTAGAAAGTAACTGGTCTGAGAGCATCTAGTAAGCTTCATGGTTGGCTGTGGATGTGAACCCACACCCTCCACTCTTAGGATTTTATCAGATGAGGAAAAAAGGCACCAGAATACGTGATAACAACATTATGGGTTGTCATTATCAGATGACGTTGTTCTCCCATGGCCAGTCTGTCAATTAGCTGATAACAAGGGGCCACTTTCAATTAACAGCTTAAGCCATCAATACATTGGCAGTGCCGGCTTTTTGCTGGCATTGCTGGTGTGTGAAACCTCTGGCCCTTTAAATCTCATTGCTGCAGGGGAAATGGCCGGAGGGAACACAACACTTCCAGGTGAGATAGTGACATCCAGGTAAGTGACAAACTTCTAATGACCCTCCCCAGGTTTCTTGGAAGTTTTTAAGTGTGTTTAGGTGCTTAGTGTAACTTAAAATGTTTTAATTTTTATTTTATTTTTGAATTTCCCGTGCGATGAAATCTTGCGAGAATCCATGAGATTTCAGAAGAGCTCTGTTCACTTCCTTTTCTGAAATCTCATGGATTCTCGCAAGGGGCTCGTCTGATAAAGTCCTTACTCTGACATTCTAGCTACTACATGAGACAGATTTTCCACAATAAGGCCAGCCAATCAAAAACAAGAGAGCTATTCAATCATTTTAGTGTAGAACTGCCTTATAATGGAGTTATCAGCCATCCGGCAAAATGATTACATTTCCCATGCCATAGATCTTTATCACAAATACAGCTGTTATCTTCCATTTCTCTCATTGCATGGATTTCTTCAAGATTGAAAAAAGATTGGTTTGGCTGTAGTAGCCATGATTTGGCCCTCTTTCAAAGTAGGATGGCCCAGTGGAGGATCCTTGAAGTTAGATAAAATTAGGAACGTGTATTCTGTAAATGTTGGTGACCCAGAACATACAAATCAGTTCCCCTACATTGAGTCTCCCCCCCACCACCAGTGGTTGAAAAGTGCCAAAAGATCCCAAGCCAAAGTTCTGGTACTTAGAAAAGGAAAATTAGCCAACTAAGTTAAAGCCAGTGTTACATTCCCTAGGAGATGATCTGAGAAGGCCAATGGTACCCCCGCCTTACATTACACTGGAAACGCAGCACCAGCAGCCTTATCATGAAGAAAGAAGGGGCAAGATGGCAAGATGGCAACGGACTAATAACTTCTGAACTGTCCTCCCATCACTGTCTGGTATTATCACTTCATATACCCCAAAAATGCCATCCAATGGCAAGAAAAGAATTCAGACCAGCCCCAGCAACAACACTAGAACCCAGGGATCTTTCAAAGCAGAACAACTGATGAGAATTGACTCACTTTTCCCAGCGGCAGCAACGGCACCTTCTTCATTCCCTAAGACACCACAGAAATCTGAACTAAACAAAATAGCTCCTCAAAATCAAAATATAAACTATTCTCTGGGACAGGGACAAAAACAGAGATAAGCTCCCGGAACTTGCTGGCAGTATCTCTTACAATAACACTACTCAGCCCTTCTACGAATTCTGCCAACTGTCTGTAGAAACATTGAGTTTTAAGGGTCCAGCAAACCCAGCCCAAGGGAAAAACAGTCTTTACCACCACCTATCTTATTGGATAAGCCAAAGGATGGTCCCCTCACTAAAGAGATAGGATCCATGCCTGCTTGTGAACCTCATTTTACTGCCCATGCACTAGTTCTTCCAGCCTCCCTACCAGAACAAACAAAGCAGGAAGTACAGGAATGTGATCCATTATTCCTCCACTCAAAGAGGAAGACACAGTTACAGTCATCCCAGTCATTTAAACAAGATAAATTTCTGTACAGGGCAACTGCCTGACTTCCCACTGACCAGCACAAGGTTTCCCTAATGACCTGGAACTGTATGAATTGGAATACCCACTACACCTCATATACAGAGAAGCCTCAAGAGATTGTAGAGCTATGTGCTAACACTACGGTTTCACATATGCCAAATTGGCTAGATTGCCAATAGCAGCTGCTATTAACACTATTCACTACTGAAGAGAGGGGATGCATTATACAATGCAGGAGCAGATAGCTTTGGACAGAGCTCCTGAGAATCATGCTGATGCTCAAAAGAAGATGCGAGAGAGAGTGCCATTAGGGCGCCCCTGCTGGGATCCTTATGAGCTGAAACAGATAAAGTGCCTCATCCAATAGCATACCCTACTATTAGAAGCCATGATGGGATAAAGAAGCAAGTTAACATGACTGAAGTCTCAAAAGTACTGGAGGGAGCCACTGAAGCCTCTGGGGCCTACCTTGAGTGCCTCCTAGATGCTATCACCAGTATACCCCCTTGACCCTGAATAACATGAGGATGGCTAACATGACTTTCATAACACAGAGTTATGAAGGTTATGCAGGAAAGAATAAGAAGAAATTGTTGGAAGTAGCCCAGAAGGCATAGTGTATGTGAATAGAAGGTCTAGTGCATGTGAACAGAAGGTGCAGAGAATGTGAATAGAGATGAGGAAGGGAAGTGAGAGGACAGGAAAATAGTCAAGAAGCCGGAGTTGCTCACAGCAGCACTGGTGGAGCAGTGTGACAGAGAATGTGAAAGAAGAACAAGACGTGGAGATGTGGAGATGAAAGAAAAAGCCTGGAAGAGGCAGAGAATGAATCAATGTGCCTGGTGTGGACAAGAAGGACATTGGCAGTGTGAATACAAATACAAATGAGATGGAAGAAGAAGAGAGAAACTGAAATGTAAGAAGGAGGAGACAACTGGCAGATGAAAAGACAAGCAGAGGTATGTGAAGAGGCTCCTTTCATCAGAATGGCAGAAGCAGAGCTCATTGAATAGAACAGACTGGGCACCTTAAATCCAGTGGAATTTACATTGTGCAGACAAGTGGAGAAGATGAATCAGACGATTAAAAACTCATCTGGCTAAGCTGTGCCAGGAAACCAAGCAAAAGTGGACAGAAATGCTGCCCTAGGCCCTGTTTAAGATTCACTGTACCCCACATAAGACTACTGGTTTATCTCCATTTGAATTGATGTATGGTAGGCCACCCCAGATTTTGGTTGGGTTAAGGGGGGAACATGCAAGAGTTAGGTAATGTTAGTGCTGGATAAGGTATTGCAAGTCTAAATGCTGTTATGTGTTAGAAAAACATGCTCCAATCCCCATCACAGAAGTTCACACTTTCAAAACAGGGAATGAGGTGTGAGTTAAAGTCCCATAGCCCCACACCTGTCACAGAAAAAGCAGTAACTTGAGTGAAATGTTAACTGTATGCAGTTCAAGAATCCCCTCAGAGTGCAAAAACCAGACAAACCAAAGTCAGCCCTTGTTCCCCACTCCCATATTCACAGCAATTGTTCATGTAGGTTAGTTCAGTGTATCAGAGATATTGCACTTGTTAAAAACTCAAGGTGATCCTGAAGAGGCAGACAGAAGACTCACGTTAGATTCTACTGTGAGCACTCCGGAGGCTGCTCATCCAGCGTACAATCAAACCTGCAACTGGAGAGGAAAGAAGACAGGACTAGACCTTACTGCAGCTGACCAAATGACAGGAAGTTCCATCAGGCTGCTCAATGTATGGTCAGATCCCAAATAAAATTAACCTGCATGCTGTAATGTTCACTTTGTTATCTTGTGCTATAGCCAAAGGGGGACTTTGTTACAAAAGTTTTCATATGGTTACAATTAGCAAATATTTCAGGGGTGATTTTTTTCATTGTTTTCATTCAGGGAGATTAATGATAACTGACCTAGGATGGTTAAAAGGATTGTTTATGTTATTCTTGCTGGCATTGTTCATTGTTGTTCTGCTATGCATGCTCATATCATGTATTTTCTGTTTCTTGCTTGCTATCCTACACAGATCAATGCTGGATATGCTTTGATGGCTTAAATAGGGATTTACTTGTGTGAAATGTATTAATTGTCTTTGAAATTAATCATTTAATTTAAGGGGGAATGTAGTAGCCATGTGGACCCTAATGTTTATTTGCTTAATGCTGTCATCTTACAATCACTATCCAGGGTCAGACTAGATAGCCCACGAGACTCTGGGACTCTGCAAAGTCTTTTTCCTTTAACTCTCAGACCTAGTCAATGTTCCTTACTAATCAACTCTATGCTCCATAAACATATGATATGCTGATGTAAACAAATTCTTTCTCTTATAATGGTCAAACTGTACCCAAATGTTCCTAAGCTATCTTGCCTTGTACTTTCTCAGCTATCAACAATTGTCTCAAGGAAGGGAAATTGCTGACACCAGAGAGAGGGTGGAGAGAATTGCTCTTTGCACACTGTCATTACTGTATGAAAGTATTCTGTAGCTATAGCTCTTGGCTCTGACTCTTTGGAAGGTATTCCAGTCAGGCCCACCGGTGTAATAAAACTCACTTTCCAATCTGTGGGTCTGCTATTCCATGATTTCTGCAACATCACATTGCTGTGGCATTATTAAATTACTGAAGATTTCATCTGGTGCATACCAACTACTGAAGCATTTAGGCCATAGGAAATGTAATTTCCATCACATTGCAGCCAGTGGAAATATGACTGATTAATTTCAGCAGCAAAGCAAGTACAAAGAATTCTGCATAGCAAACAGTCTCCAGCAGGGTGTTTAGTTGTTCCTGATATTGTTAATGAAACAGCATCAAGGGGAAGGAGAATAAACAAGAATATCAGGATTTTCTTGGATTAGAAAATTAATTTTGCTAAGAACTTTAAACAGTTTGAATGGTAAATTATTGTATGAAATGCAGATATCTGTTTGTGGATCACTCAAATATAAGTCTCATCTGAAAAGATCATTACATTCTGAATACAACATGCACAGTCAGTGTGCAAGAACAGATACTTGTATTTTTTAAAAAAACACCTTTACAATCTCCTCTCCAGTATATCTACTCTACCGTTTAAATTAATTAATCTGATTGAAAAACTAAAACCAGGGTGGGAATCATGCAGCCCTCCAACTGTTGGACTGCAACTCCCATCTGCTCTAGTCAATAAAGCCAATAATTATGAAGGATGGGAATTGTAGTTCAACAACTTCTGGAGTGCCACACAATTCCCACCACTGGACTAAACATTACAGCTCTAATCCTAATGTATCTGTGAGCTTGCAGAAGTTCATTCCTGACTTCAAATGTGTATCACTATAGTGGGTAACACAACATTTGAACAAAATGAATCGTTGTCATGGTAATGAGTCAGCTCCAGACTTTTGTACTTAGATTGAACTGACTGCAATCAATGAGTCTTAGGTTACATGGCTAAATCTAGACTGAAACCAATATTATTTATCATTCTATTACATACTTAAAATCAGCAAGGCATTTTGATCTTAGAGACCACAATATATTATCTGACATCTTGTAATGTGCCACAGTGATATAGATAGTCTCTTCTGCCCAATTTCTTCCTCAATATGCAATTTAAAAAAAAAAATAATAATGAATATATATATATATATATATATATATATATATATATATGAATAAAATTCTCTTGGGTATGTTGCTGTTCCCAGTGTGCTGATTGGCCATTTAGGAAACAGGAAACATACCCAACTAATTGTAGTGCTCCATTGGCCAGCCAATCAGCAGCTTGAGGGTGCTTTTTAGCACCTACGTCTTGGCCTACAGCCACATCTTTGCCTCTTGAGCTGCAGGATACTCAGCCAGCTCCCTTTGCTGCCTTAATATGCACACATGGGAAAAAATAACATTGCTTTCTATGCGTCCCCCATCCTCTTTCTTCTTTTTCCTCCTGTTATACCTTGCAGGGTAGGTTTTTCCCCCTTTCTCCACTCTTCAGCACTTCTGCACCCAAAAACCTGGGCCCTTTCCCCCCCTCCTTTGGTCAGGGTAATATTGCTTTAAGTGCAAAAGGAAAAATGTTGGAGCAACAAACCACAGACTAGTACAACTGAAGTGGATCTGTTCACATCTGTGGCCGGGCAAAGGGATGACTAGCAAATACTCCTACAGTCGTCCCTTCACATTCGCGGGGGTTCCGTTCGACGGACCCCCGCAAATGTGAAAAATCCGCGAATAACGACTGCCCTCCCCCTCCCCCACCATAGCGAACATGGGGCCTCTGGAGGCCCCATAGTCGCTTCCTACAGCCTCCCCACTCCCTTCCTAGGCCTTCCCGGGGCCTCTGGAGACCCTCCCGAGGCCCCGTGGATGCCTCCCCAGCCCTCCCCCTCCCTCCCAAGCCCTCAACGGGGCCTCCGGAGAGTCTCCGGAGACCCCACGGAGGCCTCTCACGGCCCTCCCCGCTCCCTCCCAGGCCTTCATGGGGCCTCCGGAGCGTCTCCGGAGGCCCCATGGAGGCCTCCACAGCCCTCCCCCAAGCCTTCATGGGGCCTCCGGAGCATCTCCGGAGGCCCCATGGAGGCCTCTCCCGGCCTCCCCCCTCCCTCCCCGGGCCTTCGTGGGGCCTAGCTAGGCCCCGCAGAGGATTCTCCAGGCCCTTCCCCCTCCCTCCCCGGGCCTTCGTGGGGCCTAGCAAGGCCCCGCAGAGGCCTCTCTCAGCCTCCCCCCACCCTCCCCGGGACTTCGTGGGGCCTAGCTAGGCCCCGCAGAGGATTTTCCAGGCCCTCCCCCCTCCCTCCCCGGGCCTTCGTGGAGCCTAGCAAGGCCCCGCGGAGGCCTCTCCCAGCCTCCCCCTCCCTCCCCGGGCCTTCCTGGGGCCTAGCAAGGCCCCGCGGAGGCCTCTCCCAGCCTCCCCCCTCCCTGCCCGGGCCTCCCCGCTCCCTCCCCAGGCCTTCATGGGGCCTAGCAAGGCCCCGCGGAGGCCTCTCCCAGCCTCCCCCCTCCCTCACCGGGCCTTCCTGGGGCCTAGCAAGGCCCCGCGGAGGCCTCTCCCAGCCTCCCCCCTCCCTCCCCGGGCCTTCGTGGGGCCTAGTAAGGCCCCGTGGAGGCCTCTCCCAGCCTCCCCCTCCCTCCCTGGGCCTTCGTGGGGCCTAGCAAGGCCCCGCGGAGGCCTCTCCCAGCCTCCCCCTTCCCTCCCCGGGCCTTCGTGGGGCCTAGCAAGGCCCCGCGGAGGCCTCTCCCAGCCTCCCCCCGTCCCTCCCCGGGCCTTCGTGGGGCCTAGCAAGGCCCCGCGGAGGCCTCTCCCAGCCTCCCCCCTCCCTCCCTGGGCCTTCGTGGGGCCTAGCAAGGCCCCACGGAGGCCTCCCCCGGACCTCCCCCCTCCCTCCCCGGGCCTTCGTGGGGCCTCCGGAGCGTCTCCGGAGGCCCCATGGAGGCCTCCCCGGCCCTCCCCCAGGCCTTCATGGGGCCTCCGGAGAGTCCCCGGAGGCCCCATGGAGGCCTCTCCCAGCCTCCCCCTCCCTCCCCGGGCCTTCGTGGGGCCTCCAGAGCATCTCTGGAGGCCCCATGGAGGCCTCTCCAGCCCTACCCCCTCCCTCCCCGGGCCTTCGTGGGGCCTCCAGAGCGTCTCTGGAGGCCCCATGGAGGCCTCTCCAGCCCACCCCCCTCCCTCCCCGGGCCTTCGTGGGGCCTCCAGAGCGTCTCTGGAGGCCCCATGGAGCCCTCCCCAGCCCTCCCCCAGGTCTTCATGGGGCCTCCGGAGAGTCTCCGGAGGCCCCATGGAGGCCTCTCCCAGCCCTCCCCCCTCCCTCCCCGGGCCTTCGTGGGGCCTCCGGAGCGTCTCCGGAGGCCCCATGGAGGCCTCCCCAGCCCTCCCCCAGGCCTTCGCGGGGCCTCCGGAGGGTCTCCGAAGGCCCCGCGGAGGCCTCCCCAGCCCTCCCCCCTCCCTTCCAAGGCCTTCGCGGGGCCTCCGGAGAGTCTCCGAAGGCCCCGTGGAGGTCTCCCCGGCCCTCCCCGCTCCCTCCCAGGGCTTTCACGGGGCCTCTGGAGGCCCCGTGTCGCGGTTTTGGGGGGCCCCGGGGGGGCCCTCGCAAAACCGCGAATAATCGAAACCGCGAATGTCAAGTTCGTGAATGTGGAGGGGCGACTGTATATACTAAACCACGTGATGCATTGTATGTGGGCTGGTGTTGTGGAGAAAGAGGAATGTTGCTATTGAGTTTGTTAATGAGGTTTGCTGTGTATATACTGTGTTTATTTATACTGAAACTGAAGATAAAGACCTCCAGAGATTTTTGGATGAACCTTGCTGTCTGTAAGTCTTTTTGAGTGTGAAAGTGGGTCAGAGCTGTGGAACAGCTGCTAACAGCTGCCTTTGTTTTTGTGCCTTTTCTGCTGTGCAGTTCTGCTGTTTTGGCTAGTCCTGGGTTAGTTTGTTCCCAGGCTGTGCCAGGTGCCTCTCAGAGAGCCTATACTTAGAGGACACCTTCTGCCAAGAGAAACTTACAGACTGCAAAACAAAACAAAACAAAAAACCTGGAAAGTGGTGGGAAGGAAGTGGGAGGTCACCCTGGGTTTCCAGGTCCTCTTTTTCCTCCTTGGAGGACCCCTTGGGGTCCTCTGGCTGCCCCTGGTTCTGCTTCCCGTGGGGAGAAAGGATTTCTTTGCAAATGCTGCACCAGATGGGCTGCTGCCTGGTAAAATAAAACAACCTCCTGCCAGTGGGAGGAGCCAAAGCCAGCAAGGGAGTGGGAATAGAGTGGAGCAAAGTGGGCTCTCATTGGCTGCCAGCCTCCCCCCAATAAAAATCCAGCATGTTTCCCTCAAAGGGCAGCTGGTGTCGCAGTGGAAGGCTGAGGCTTTGCAGTCTATGGGTGGGGCAAAGGCGAGCCCAAAGACTCATGAAAAAGTTAGAAGTGACCATTCCACCCCTTGCTGGAGAGACTCTTTTGCTCCTTTTTCTACTCATTTCTATTTTAACAAGCAGTAGACAAGGGTCCCTGGACCCCCTCTTCTCTAAATGAGGCAGAGCTTTTGCATGCTACTTTTGCCAAGTATCTAGACCAGTGGTTCTTAACTTGAGGTCCAGGACCACCAGGGGTCCTCAATGTCCTCACAGGGAATCCACAAAGACTTGAAGGCTTCTCAGACCACCTCCTGCCTGCAGTGGAGTGACAGGAGCCAAGGCAAAGGCTCAGCCAATCCACTCCAGCCACAAACTTGCAGGAAGAAGCAGGAGAAAAGTCTTCCCTCCCTCTCCAGTGCCTCTGAGGGAAGATTTCATGGATGGTGGAATTGTATTATTATGATTATTAGGGTTTTAAATCTAAAGTCTTGGGGGTCATGGCAACGAAAGATATTTAAAGGGGCCACTGGTAAAGAAAAGGTTAAGAGGCATTGTAATCTATACAGTATATATAATTCTCTTGGGTTGCCATTTCCAGAGTGCTGATTGGCCACTTAGGAAAGTTACCAACCAATCAAACTCTCTCTTGGGCAGCCAATCAGCACACTGGGGGAAAAAACATGAAGTTTTAGTCTTTTCTAAACATGGTTGTGGGAGAGGGGCTTTCCGTTGTTCCAGGTACAGTGGGTGTGAGTAGCATGGGGGGATGTAGCATGGCATGTGTGTGTGCGGCGTGTGCGGGTGGTGTGTGCCTCCAGCATGGGGTGTGGGGGGGAAGGAGGAGGGGGCTCCGTGCCTTTGGGGAAGGGGGGTGGATGGGCGGCGGGTGGGCAGGTGGCACGGAGGAGGGGGTGAATCCCGGGGTTTGGCTCCACAGCCCCGCGTCCTCCTCCTGGGCTTCCTTCGGAAGGGAGCCCAGAAGGAGGGATCGGGGTCGCGGAGCAAAACGAGGCATTTTTGCCCTTTTCCTCCACCTTCAAGGAAGGTGGGGGAAAAGGGCGAATCTAGCGGTTTGCCTCGGCAGCTGCAGAGGCGAACATGCGGCGGCCGAGGCAAACCGCAACGTTCGCCCCCCCTCCTCTGTTTCCGTTGCTCCCCAAAGGGGGAGAAGGCAGAGGAAGGGGGCGAATGAACTTCAAAACACTTTGCTTCACCCTCCTGCCCCGTCTCCTGCCTCTTCGCTCAGTTTGCGAAGAGGCAGGGGATAGGCAGGCAGGCGAAGCAAATTATATCCGGCGTATAAGACGACTGTCAATTTTGGAGGGCACTTTTGAGTGCTCAAAAGTCATCTTATATGCCGGAATATATGGTAGTTTCCACCAACATGAAGGATAAGAATGTGGGGTGGAGGCACCCGGCGCCCATCAAACAACAAGGGCATGAGCCCATGCCACCGAAGGCCCCTTGTTGAGCCTGTCTACCACAGCCCTGTCTCCAGGCCCAGGTGAGGTCCATAGTGACACAAGCGGGGCCTGTCACGCCACCCAGTATACCATACTGTGGCCACAGATCAGCACCCAAAACCTCACCAGCAACGACCTGAAACCTATAAAACAAATGGGGAAGGTAAACATGGTTAATACTGCAGAGGTCTGACATACTTGTGATAAGTAGAGGCCCACCACCGCCCAATCTTTTTTATCGCGGTGGATGGCATCCCCAAGGCAGCAGCCGTGGATGCTGCCCCAATTTGAAAAGAGTGAGTCCCGAACTGAACACCCCTCAGGCCCAAACTGTGTAAGACCTTAGATTTTACCTTCCAAAACTGGAATTTGGTTAGTGGGAAGAAATCTGCATGGATGAACAAAGGGCCTGGGAAATTCGCTCAGACTTGTAAATATTCCTTTAAAGCCCTCACGGGGCATAGGGCTTGGTTACTACGTGAGAGTAACCTACAACAGCTCCCCGCTCCCCGTTGATCAGTCTTAGAAAAGCGTAAAGTTAAAATAATTTGCTCTTCCTCCATAGATGAAACCATGCCTTATGAAGAGAGACTTAGGAAGCTGAGTATGTTTAGCCTGAAAAAAAGATGGTTAAGGGGCGATATGATAGCCCTGTTTAAATATTTGAAGGGGTGTCACGTTGAGGATGGAGCAGGCTTGTTTTCTGCTGCTCCAGAGACTAGAAAACAGAACAATGGATGCAAGCTCCAGGAACAGAGATTCCACCTCAGTATTAGGAGGAACTTTCTGACAGTAAGAGCTATTTGGCAGTGGAACACACTCCCTCAGAGCATGGTGGGGTCTCCTTCCTTGGAGGTCTTTAAACAGAGGCTGGATAGCCATCTGTCAGGGATGCTTTGATCGTGATTTCCTGCGTGGCAGTGGGTTGGACTGGATGGCCCTCATGGTCTCTTCCAACTCTACAATTCTATGATTCTATTAGATAGATCTATCAGCATGGGCTAGGGGCCTCGCTATGCCTGCGGAGGGTGGTGGAACCCTCCCCGTGCCCGGTGGCCAGCATGTGAGAGTTCCTACGAGTGCGTGGTGCAGGCCATGGGCCTTTGTTCAGACACTCAGATGAAACGCCACTCACCAGGTTTCAATTCGGGAGCGTGCTCAGGATGGCACTGAGACAGCTGGGGCTGCCGGCAGAAGAATTTGGCAGCCATTCGTTCTAGATTGGAGCAGCGACTACAGCGGCACAAGGCGGATTATCTGCAGAGACCATCATGAGGCTGGGCAGGTGGCAATCCGGAGCCTATGCAGCATGCATACGTCCCGAATGGGTGATCACCATGCGGCCCAAGGCTACAAGTGGGTTGTAGGGCTGCCTGTTGGTGGGGAATGGTTGGCAGAAGGCGGTTCCCATGGCAGGTGGCATGGGTCCTGATCCGGGAAAAGGGGGCAGGGGGCGTCTCTGTCAAGTTTAAATTCAAGTTCACAGAGACTCACCCCCCCTTCTTATTAGTTAATGGACACCTTATTTGCAGGGGAGGAGAAAATGTCAGGCAGGATGGCTTGGTCAGCGGCTCTCCTCTCCAGGAGGATCGGAAATGTCTGACGAGAGGCCATTGACCAACATGGGGTTGGTCAATGATGAGATCATGACCCATGTCTGTGTGCCAACCATTCTTTGCAGCCATCTGCAAGTTGCGGCCTTTTATTGCCAACCATTATTTACTAACCTGTACTTAAACAATTTTCTGCATTTGTACTCAATACAATTTGTTATCCCAACTTTAGTGTATGTGTCTTACTTAACAGAAGGGGGGCAGTACAGTCTGGGTCCACAAGTGCCGCCGCATGAAAAAGCAACACCTCATACTGCGACATGCAAATATCCACCCAGGCCCCCCTTGAGCCCTTAGGGATGACCAAGCCACCATTATTCCCATGTTCAAACTTTGATGTTTGTATGTGGACTTATGAGAAAACCCAGTCTGAAATTGTGGAGCATAAGTCGGAAGCAATTGCTGGAATCCTAGATGGGCTACTTAGTTATGCAACCTCTCCTGCTTTGACACCCCCCTTCGCACCCACCTAAAGAGCCAAAGGAGGTCCATGCAGCTTCTGAGTGAAACAAGAATTTATGACAGGGCTCCTGCTTCTGATTGTCCTAGCCACGCTTGCTGGCTGAAAGAAGGTAGAAATGTTGTCCTCCTTGTGCCCCAATTAGAAGCTGAACAGCCCTCCTTTGTCCAATCTGGTGGCTGGCTTTTAAGGTGGACTTGGGTGGCATTTATATAGATTTCCAGTAAGGTTATGTAGTCTTATTAAATACAGATCAGTTACGAGTCTGTAACTATAGGTAGTGACTCTATAACTGCAATACTGTACTGAATACCAGTCAATATTGTGGGGGAATTTCACTCCCAGTATCCTTCAGCAAGCATGGCCACAGGGTGTGCTGGCTGGGGATTCTGGGACTTCCACTTTAAAGAAAACTTTCCCAGTCTCTAGAGAAACCACTGTCATTGTGCGTCAACAAGAGAGAGCCAGTGGGATCTATGGTATGACTCAATTTGAGATAATTTCATAAGTTCATTGAAATTCAACAGAAAGTGTTAGTCAATTTTTCCCACTCAGTTTTGTTCCTCCAGTTTGGTTGTTTTATTTCCATGCTCATTTATCCCAGATTGTTCCCTCCATATTGTTTCATTTATCTCATACCCATCTGGAAAGAACAGGTTGGATAAAATGCTCCTTCAAGAAATGTTGCAAAACAAGTTAATAATGCCATTTGATCCTCTGGTTACTAATTGAACTACTGTAATGCTGTGCAGTAAAAATGCTAAATTCTGCCCAGGGATTTTCAACAACTGTTAATATGCTTGTGCTTGAGGTAGAAATGAAGCTATTAAAGCAGTCTTGTTATTCATCGCACAATATAATCCACTTAGATATGAAATCTGATCGTTTAGACTGTATTGCTTTATGGTAAATAAGACAAAGGCTGTCCAATGTAGCATTACTTTCTTTAGTTTAATGTTATAAATGCTATATCTTTGCCCAGAACTGTATTATAATGGTTTCCTATTTATGATTTAATGATAACTTTGCAAAATGACTGGTGCAACGAAGTGTGGAGGGAATGGTAGAGCAGGGATGGGCAGAAGGTGTGTTTGCATCTGCTAATAGATCTATGGGTGATTTGTAGGAGATTAGCAAAATTTCTGAGTCACTTGTTTAATAGCAGTAGGAACTGAAAGGATGCTCTCTATGGAAATTATCAGATGTGTTAAAAGTGGTGTTACACGAACACCAGATTGCAAAAGGGCTCCCTTTTCAAATGACATCGTTCCCCATCATTATGCACCCGTTCTGCTGCTGTTCCACTATGCACTGCTTTTTATTGACAGGAGAAGCAGTCAATAGATCCCCCATTCTGTTTGTGTTCCAGATTTGCCTGTGTGCAACAAGGTGCCCCGTTGTGCTGGCAAGATTCCAATGTTAATGGGAGGTCCCTGCCAGAACACTTCCGGGTGAGATCAGGACATCCAGGTAAGCTACCCTCTTTTTTGTACCCTCCCCAGGTTATTTGTATTGTTTTTAGTGTGTTTAGGTGCTTAGAGTCCCTTTTTTGTGTTTATATTTGTTTTTATTTTTGAATTTCCCATGCTTGTATCTTCTCGCGAGAATCCATGGGATTTTGATCCAGGAAGTGAAGGGAGCTCCGTTAGAGCTCTGTTCATTCCTGGGCAGCTGGAACAATGGGAGATGAGGTACGTATGATGGGGAGGGTGATTGCGGTGGGACAGGGGCGGGAGTGGAGACTGTGGGACAGGAACGCTTTTTTCATTCCTATCTGATAATCTCCTAAAATCCATAAACTATACTTCTGTGCTGCCAACATTTCACAGATGAGAACTGGGACACATGTGGTCAAGCAACATCAGAGTATGGTCAGTGTGGCAAAAATTGTTATTGAGGAAGAATGTACAAGTTAGGAGAGGCTACTGCAGTTTGCTTTTGTCTGAGTTTACAGGGAAGGGCAAGATTCTGCCCTTCCTTTCTTCTGCCTCTTGATGAGTTAATTGAATTCAAACTCCTTTTACACTTTAAACTCAGTTTTGTAGCAACTGAAATAAGTTAAGGACAAAGTGAGAGAGTGGGAGAAGTAGAGAGAAAATGCAACATTTTAAAAGCAGCTGAAAAAGTGGAGGACAGAAGTTTAATTGGTACATCTTGGGCTGATCTATACCAGTCAGGATATGCTGGCTGCGGAGGTGGCCCATTCCCTCCCCCCTCCCCTGTCACCTGCAGAAAATGTGCTGGAGTTGAAACAGGACACCGGCCCATTGCTGAAGCTGCCGTGGCCACCATTTTCTCCACTGAGAGAATTTTCTCCACCGCCAGGCAGGGGTCCTGCAACATGTGACTGTAGGCTCTCTGCATGTGACCCGACTTAGTCACATGCTAAGGGACCCCTGTCTGGCTTCTGGAAGAGCCAGGGAACTGGCAGTGTCAGGGAGGAGCAGTGTGCTGGATGGGCTCCTGAGGACATGTAGAGCCCGATCCACTCTTTCCTAGGTAAACTGGGGTAACCCAGGTATTATATTAGAATGGTTTATCAGGCCCTATCCCAGCTTGCTCCCTTTCCAGCCCTGTATCTGCCCTGGGGGTTGTTTGGATTGCCCAGGGGCAGATTGGGGTGAGTACCCTTCATCATTTGGACTACAGAGCTCTGGAATGGGTGCAAGTGGGGTATTTGGCTGGTGTAGACAAACCCCTTGTGGAAGTGAGAGCAAGCAGAAGAACCCCTTGTGTTCATGACTAACACATTTAGGAAATGAGCTTATTTGTTAGAAGGAAGATATGTAAAATGTTGGTAGCTCCACATCTCTTGAGAAGTTTGTCTTTGACTTGCATAAACAGACTGCAAGCCTAACAGCATTTAAAAAGCTCCCAGCAAGTACATGCATAATGGGCTGAGTCACAGTTATGGCTCAAAAGCTTCCAGCAGAAGGATTGTCTCAATTAAAGGATTCTGGAATCAATTAAAATAGTGACAGCTCTTGAAATAGCTCTTGGGATTGGCTGGAGGAATTTACTGATGCAGTTTATGAAACTTCCAGAATAAAAATGCCTGAAGACAAACATTCAGAAAAGCAAGCTGGTCAGGGTGTTTGACTACAGCCCTTCAAAATCTATGCATTTTTTTTCTTAGAGCAACATACATAAAACTAACCCTTTAAAGCTTCAGTCCTATATGGGGAGAGGGCATAGCCCATGTTTTTTGGGGGAAACCCCATACATTTCAACTAGCCAAATGTTATTTATTGTCCATGTATTCGTTAATTTATCACAAGATGAGGCTTTGCTTAGAGCAGTGATGAGCAAATTCCATGCATGGGTGAGGCCCATTGTGGTCTCTCTGAATCCACTAGGGGCCACATTTCATTGAAGTACATGGTTACATTCTGTGTCAACAGAAGATATCATTCACGCACAGCTTTTGAATGCTCCTCTTACAGTGATCTTAGAAACAATTACATTTATCCATTGTTAAGAACAATGAAAGGAAAGTCATCCCTTGTAATGGTTTTTTGTTATTGTTGTCTGATGTAGAGAAGTATATTTCTTTAGAACATCTAATTTTTTTCTCAAGGCTCTACAACTATATTCGAGCCTGTGCAATGGATTTTTCTGGTGGAGCGCAGCGTGCACAGAACTGGCCTCACCCTTTAAACCAGAGATTCATCTGCCGTGGCCTTGCAAGCATGGACGTGGCAGCGAGGTCCTCGGGCCGTAGGTTTGATTAGAGTTTCCTTCTCTTAGATGGTTGACCTTACAGGGTTGGACGAGCACCATCTGCCCGGGTTTGCCAGAGCCAATAGGAGTACTACAGACATGGTATTTGCCCTTAGGCAACTGCAAGAAAAATGTAGGGAGCAGAACAAGGGTCTCTATGTAACATTTGTCGACCTCACCAAAGCCTTTGACACTGTAAGTAGAAAAGGTCTGTGGCAGATCCTGGAAAAACTAGGATGTCCCCCCAAATTCCTTAAAATGATTATCTTGCTACACGAGGACCAGCGTGGTCAAGTCAGATATGGCGATGCTCTTTCAGAGCCCTTTCTAATAACTAATGGAGTGAAGCAAGGTTGTGTTCTTGCACCAACTTTATTTACAATCTTCTTTAGCACGATGCTCCAAAGGGCTATGGCAGAGCTTGAAGAAGACGACGGCATCTATATACGCTACCGTACTGATGGTAGCTTGTTTAACTTAAGCCGTCTGAGGGCTCACACTAAGATTCTAAACTATCTAGTCCGTGAGCTGCTCTTCGCCGATGATGCTGCCCTTGTTGCCCACACAGAAGCAGCTCTGCAGCGCCTAACGTCCTGCTTTGCAACAGCTGCAGAGCTGTTTGGGCTAGAAGTCAACCTGAAGAAAACAGAAGTTCTTTACCAGCCTGCACCACAGGACGAACACCACCACCCCCACATTGCCGTCGGCAAATCAGTGCTCAAGTCCGTTCAGCAGTTCACCTACCTGGGAAGCATCATCTCCTCAGATGCCAAGATTGACAAAGAGATCGATCACAGATTAGCAAAGGCATATAGTGCATTTGGAAGACTTCACAAAAGAGTCTGGAGCAATAAACACCTGAGGCAAAGCACAAAAATCAGTGTGTATAGAGCCATCGTACTGTCTATCCTCCTTTATGGATCTGAAACATGGGTTACCTATCGCCACCACCTACGACTCCTCGAGCGCCTTCATCAGCGCTGTCTACGCACAATCCTAAATATACACTGGACTGACTATGTAACGAATGTTGCTGTCCTTGAACAAGCAGGGATCACCAGCATTGAGGCCATGATATTGAGAACACAGCTGCGCTGGGCAGGGCACGTTTCTAGGATGGAGGACCATCGCCTCCCAAAAATACTACTCTACGGTGAACTCGCCACGGGTCAGCGTAAGAGGGGCGCTCCAAAAAAGCGATACAAAGACTCCCTGAAACAACATCTCAGGCTTGGCCAAATTGATCACCAACAGTGGTCCGCCCTGGCCTCACATCGGGAGGCATGGAGACGCAATATCCACAATGCTGCAGCCTTATTTGAGAACTCACGACGAACAAGTCTTGAAGAGAAACGACAACGCAGAAAGAATCACAACCCAAAAACATCACCCAAGGAGACCTTCTGCTGCGCTTTTTGCAACCGGACTTGTTTATCTTGGATTGGCCTTTTTAGTCATCAGCGCGCTTGCAGAAGGCGCGGGATGAGTCCTTCCTGAATCTTCGTTTGCGAAGAAAAGCCAGAGAGAGACAACTATATGCCATAAAGTTTAAAGGGGGTATGGAAAATGATGTAACTCTTCAAGGTTAATTAGTAGAAATTTAAATTGTTCAGTTTCTTTTCCTTTTTGTTTTCTGTAATTGTGTATAATGGCTGTTCATTAAAACACAATAAACTGGAACTATGAACTATGAAGTAGTGAAACAGCAAGAAAAGCTGTGATTTGTTTTAAAACAGGGTGTGTGCACTGTTTTTTTACATTAAAAACAACTAAAATGCAGCAATAGCAGCAAAAAAAGCTGCATCTGGGCTTTAAAACAGGGCACAGGGAGCAAACACTTTCTTTTCAAGTTGATTAGAAATTCAGGGAGCACCAATCAACTTGTAAACAATGTGCATACTCCCCACATACCTTATTTAAAGCCAAATTGTTAATCTTCACTGTGGCAATAGTGCAAAATGCCCTATCATTAAGATTGGTGAAAGGGGTGGTGGTGGTGGTAGTGGTGCGTGTGTGTGTGTGTGTGTGTGTGTGAAATAGGTGGGACCAGATACAGCGTGTTGCTTATCACTAGTTTAGCACATGAAAGAAAGGCAAATAAAATGAATATAGAAAATCATTTTGCCTCACAAGCAAAAATACTGTAGCTACAGTTGTCTCTTCATATTTGCTGGGGTTTGGTTCAAGTACCCCCCATGGTTACCAAAATCCGTGAATACTGATGTCCCATTATATGCTTTGGCATAACAAAATGGTGTCCCTTATATAAGATGGGGCAAAATCAAGGTTTGCTTTTTGGATTATTATTTTTTAAAGAATATTTTCAAGCCGTGAATACAGTATTTAAATCTGTAGATATGGAAGGACAACTCCACTTTGGTCCATTAGAGGGCAGACACCCCAGATCTAAAGTATATTGGGGCAATAGCTTTGTTAGGGCCAACTAAAATGTCACAAAAGCGTGCACAATCTTTCATGTTCTCCAGAACTCTTCACCAGGCTAGATGGTACAAAAAGCAGGGGATTGGGGGAAGAAACAGAACACTCTAAAAATTAGACCTTGAGCTTAGCATTTCACCAAGGCCAGGGAGAAATCTGAACTTCCAATAGTGCTACAGCAATCATTCATTCCTTTCCCTAGATTATGAGTCTGATTTAAGTCTAGGGTACAGGACTAGAAGTGTTGTGGTTACCCATAGCTCCCAACTGTCACAGGGAGAGTCTTGATTAATCCTCTGTCATCCCTTTAGAAAAGCCCTAATGTGAGTCCAAGAAATTCTATGAGCCTCTCAGCAAAAGAATAGCTAGAGTGGCTGAGGAGACAACAACAAATGGTCTCTCTCTCTGGCTTTTCTTCGCAAACAATTCAGGAAGGACTCATCTTGTGCTTTCTGCAAGTGCGCTGGTGACTAAAAAGGCCAATCCAAGATAAACAAGTCTGGTTGCAGAAAGCACAGCAGAAGGTCTCCTTGGGTTATGTTTCCAGCTTGTGATTCTTTCTGCGTTGTCGTTTCTCTTCAAGACTTGTTCAACATGAGCTCTCAAATAAGGCTGCAGCATTGTGGATAGTGTGTCTCCATGCCTCCCTATGTGAGGCCAGGGCGGACCATTGTTGTTGATCAATTAACAACAAATGGTAAAAGCCAGCAAAACCCAAGGATCTATGTTGTGAGAATTCACACTTCTTTAGACCAATCTCAAAGAGCCATGTATCTCTAAAATGAAAATTACATGGCTTTCTTTAACATCTAGCCACGAAAAAATGTGTGTTGCAAAAATGTTGCAAGCAGCTTGATTGAAATACTGGGCCAATTAAAATGTTACTAATTCCAGACCTCAAAGAATATAAACTTTCAGCCAAAAATGCAAAATACAAAATGAAATACAGTCTTAGCCTTTCAAAATTAATTAAAAACCCTAATACTTTTAAAACACGAAACATCTGCTTTTGTTACAGTTGCCCAATTTATCAAAGGCAGGCATACATTTGAAATACAGTTGTCCCTTCACATTCGCTGAGGTTAGGGGCGGAGCACCATCGCAAAATTGAAAAAACTGCAAATAAGTTAAGTCCCGCCCCCAACATGCATACTACACTACAGTATTGTAGACTCCTCTCCCACCAACAGAACTGCCAGTACCTGACAACGCAGTAGCAACACCTGCCCCTGGGCACAGAAACCATGCCCCTCACCCACACTCGCCTCCCTGCCAGCTCTCCCTCCCTCTACCCTGCCAACAACACAATTCCATCTTGCTTTCTTATCTTGCACCAAAACAGCACTGCCCATTTAAAACAGTGGGGTTTAAAGTAATGGGCAGTGCTGTTTTGGTGCAAGGTAAGAAATCAAGATGGAGTGTTTTGTTGCCAGGACAGAGGGAGGGAGAACTGAGGAGGGAGAGGTGTGTGGGTGAGGGGCATGATTTGTGCATGGGGGAGGGTGTTGCTATGGTTGCAACTTTTACCTCTGGTTTGGGAAAGGAGCAACCTTACTGTTTTAAATGTGCAGTGGTGTTTTGGTGCAAGGTAAGAAAACAACATGGAGTTGTGTTGTTGGCAGGACAGGAGGGAAGGAGAGAGGGGGGTCTTGGAGTTTAAGCTAGTTGAGCAGCAGCTACAAACCACAAATATGCAAAACCGCGAATATGAAATGTGAATATGAAGGGACAACTGTACATCACATTTAGCAATCAAGGCCAAACTCATCTACTTTCTAAGGACTCTTGCTGTCTGGTCTGAATAGCACAGTCTGAATAGTATCTGTTAGATTATTGTTACTGGAGATTATCAAACAGGAACAAAAAAAGCATTTCTGTCCCACAATCGCCACTCCCGCCCCGTCCCATCTCTGACCTGCCACAGTCACCTTCCCCACCACACTTACCTCCTCTCCCATCGATAGGGCATCCCAGGAGTGAAAGGAGCTCTAAGAGATCTCTGTTCACTTCCTGGATTGAAATCCTGTGGATTCTTGTGAGAAGATGTGAGCATGGGAAATTCAAAAGTAAAAACAAAAATACACACCACACACCAAAACATTTTGAAAAGCACATATGCACACTAAGAAATTTACAAGTAACCTGGGGAAGGTACAAAAAGAGGGTAGCTTACCTGGATGTCCCGATCTCACCCAGAAGTGTTCTGGCAGGGCCCTCCCATTGCCGCTGGGATCTTGCCAGCATAACGGGGCACCTTGTTGCACACAGGCAAATTCAGAACACAAACACAATGGGGGATTTATTGATGGCGTCTCCCATCAATAAAAAGCAGTGCATAGTGGAACAGCAGCAGAATGGGTTCATAACAAGGCGAGAACAACATCGTCTGATAAGGGAGCCCTTTTGTGATCTCCTGGCATTTCTGTAACAACATGTTTGATGCGTCTGATAATCTCCACTGTCTCTTGTGGTAAATGAAGCATTGGTCCTCTTTCTAGGGAGGGGATGAATGCACTCACACATAGCCTGGTAGTTGAGAGTAAACAAGTATCATTCAATTGCTATTTTGTCAAATGACAATTTTGATGCCTATATATTTTTTGGCTTACACCACACTGGAATTTAAGAGAATCATGTGCCTGATTCAAGTTGACAGAAATAAAATTGTGAGGGACAGCAACGACAACAACAAAAGAAGTCCACCCCCTAGACTTCACATCTCTAGACAGCAGGTTAAAAAAATGGCTGAAGGGTGTATGTGTGGAAAGAAAGCTTTAGAAAAAGCAGCCCTGGACATTTCTCTAGGGCAGGGGTGGGCAAAATGTGTAGCCCATGGGCTGAGTGTGGCTCCTGGGCCCCATGTTTGTGCCCCCTGAATCCCCCACCAGTCCCCCAAAGTTCGAAGCAGCCACACCCCAATTTTTATTTTTATTTTAAAAATTCAGCATAATTTTTGTGCAATCTCCCTTCCAACTCACAGAGAACCCACAAAGATGAAAACATGCAAAAAAAAAAAAAATACCCCCACACCACCTCCACAAGCATCCCAGGATCCTAAATACCTCTGTTTTCTCCTGTAGTCGCTCAAAATGACAACAGAAAGAGATACACCTTCACTTCCTGTCACCATTTTGAGAAGGTCTGCAGAGGAAATACCTCAATTTTCCTTTGTAGTACATCTCAAAATGATGGCAGAAGGGAAGGCATGTCTCTTTCTGTCACCACTTTGAGAGCAACTGCAGAAGAAAACTGAAGTATTTGGACTTGGCATGTGAGGATGTGTTGCTTTTGGGTGGGTCAGCAGGGAATTGGCCCCTAGCCTCCACTGAGATGCCACACCAAACTGCAAATCCCAGGCTTCTACAGATACAGCTGTGTCAGTTAAACTGGAATCATAGTGATATAACTATGCAGCATGAAAGGTTCTGTAGAAGCTTTTGACATGTACTCTTTTATAGATGGTAGAACTAGCTTTGTGCACCTAAACAAGAGATGAAATGTTTTGTTGTACGAGGACTAAGAATGCATCCCCCGCTGCATCTTTTAGAAGAGCTTTAAAAAATTACTTTTTTTGGACTGCAGTTCCCAGTTACTGACCATGATAGATGGGAAATTTTGGGAATTGTAGCCCTCTCCCACGGAACAGACCCAAGCTTTGATGTTTAGTCTTTCTTATGCAAAACTTATTGCATCTTCATAGTAGAACAGAGGATGTGACTCTTAAACAGCAGCAAGCAGACTCCAGAGATTTTGATTTCCACAAATTGAAGTCCTATCCTAAAAGGAGGCAATTCTTAAATCACTTACCTTCATAAATATACAGGCATTTATTATGCCAAACCAGAGCAATTTGAAGATTATTGCCTCAATTTGTGACTCACATATCTTCCTGTTGCAATGTAAGAGTGCCTAAGGAAATGCCTGTTCCTTAGGCAGCGTTCTCACCATTAAGACCTGCATTAGGATGATATATACATGATTTGGCTCATAATAGTTTCCAGAACAAGATGGCAGTACACTCAGATCCATTTAAGCTTTAATGGATTTCAATGTGGACTATGCCTCACTTTTTGCAGAGTTGGAGAAGCACTTCTTTTCTTTTCTTTTTTTTGTATCATTTCTTTTTATTCGTTTATAATAATAAAATACATAGCAATTTCATTTGTGGTTGATAGTCTCCACAAAATGACAAGTAACAATAATATTTTCAACATATATAGTGATAAAAAAAATAACGACAACAACACAAACAAACAAGGATAAATATTAAAAGGAAAAATTATGCTGTTATATATGTCTGGCATGCAGTTTCTTAATATATTATTCAATTTGGTTGTGCTGAACTTTGTACAGTGCATTTATATGATACAGTACAGGAGTTAACATCTTAATTCTCCAGAATATCATTCCACAGTTTTCCATGGGTGGTGGGTGGGGTTTGATGAACCAGGTTGTGATTTATATATTCAATCATTAGGAACCATTTTCCTGCAAAAGTTGTTTTTGCAAGACTGCCTTGGGATGCTCTAATTTGTTCCTTAAGTTTTTCCATTAGCCAAATGTTCCAAAATTGATTCCACCATTTTTCCATTGTAAATTTGCCTGTTTTCCAATTTTGCGCAATTTCCAGTCTTGTTATTGCTAATAAAAATCGTATCAAGTCTCTGTGTTTGACTGTGGTGTTTTGATCAGTGAAACAAGAGAGGAGTACCAGGCTGGGAGTCACGGTAATGGTTTGTTTCGTAATTTGTGAGATCAGTCTGAGTACCTCAGACCAAAATTTTTGAACTACAGGGCAATGAAACCACATGTGGAGATATGTACCCTTTTCTTTTCATCCTCTCCAACAGGTGGGGTTATTGTTTTTGGTGATTTGAGTAAGTTTGTGGGGTGTCAGATACCATTTGTATACCACCTTAAGTATGTTTTCTTGTATTATGACTGGGCTTTTCTGAAATGTTGGGGATTTCCAGATGTTCGACCAGTCCAAATCGCTTAAGGGGTGTGCAATATCTGCTTCCCAAGCTAATTTAAAACATGACGTTTCAATCATGGTAGTTTCCATCATGAAGTTATATATAGTTGCCATGTGGCCTTTGACTTGGTTGGTAGAGGATACACATAAATATTCAAATTTTGTTAGAGGTCTGGGTACAAATCCCTGATGTTGAATATGAGACAGGAAACACACAATTTGGATATGTTGTAGCCAGGTGGGTTAAATAGGGTATAGGTCTCTTATTAGCTCCTCTTTAGTTTTAGGAACGTTTTTTGTTATAAAGGTCAGATATCGTATATATCCCCTTTCTGTTCCTATCCAAGTAGGATTTGTAATTGATCGGGTCATAAAATTCCGGATGTGTCAGAAAAGGGCGGACAGGTGAGACTTGTGGCATCATTTTATGGCTCCACTGTTTCCAAATTTGTAAAGATGTTTGTAAAAAGGGGTTGTCCAATTTATTAATCTGAGAGTGGAAAAGGTTAGAAAATTATGTTTCCATGTGTTTTGGGTCGCCTTGGTCTAGTTCAGCTTCAATCCAGTTGGTTTGGGGGTTTCTCTTGAATATCTGGACCAAATGCGCTAGCTGCGCAGCTGCAAAATAATGTGGAAGATTTCTTTTTTACCTTTATTTTGGACTAGAACGCTTCAATATCCCCCAGCCACCATGCTCACTGTTCTAGTCCAAAACACATTCTAGTTCCAAGTAACAACAAATTTCCCAAGCTCTGGCCTTTTCCACTGCTGCATAGTAGCAATAACAATAAAATCATTTGTTCCCAGTCTAGCAGAAAATGGGTTGCCCAGAACAAAATGTGTGCTTAAGAGAGGAGCTTTTACTAATCAGAATACAACACAGCAGCTGTCTGCACATCAGCTTTGCGACATAAGCCAATGTCCTGGTGTGTAATGCTCTGCCCATGCAGTTGTATGTCCTCTTCCTGACCCAGCAGCTTTCAAGCCCTGGGAGGACCCCTTACCAGAGGAGGGGGGACAGAAAGGGGAAACAAGCCGGATGAAAAAGATGTGGCTAGTCTGGTCTCCAGGGAAAAGGTTAAGAAGAGAGTGCACAGTGCACCCTTCTTTCTCTCCTTTTTTTTTTTTTTGCCTAATAATTTTTATTTATTTTTAAAAACATACAGATTATAAACCCAACTCATACAACAATTATACTTATTAACATATAAGTGAATAACAATAACATATCACATAGGGAGGCATGGAGACGCACTATCCACAATGCTGCAGCCTTATTTTGAGAACTCACACCGAACAAGTCTTGAAGAGAAACGACAATGCAGAAAGAATCACAACCCGGAAACATCACCCAAGGAGACCTTCTGCTGTGCTTTCTGCAACCGGACTTGTTTATCTCGGATTGACCTTTTTAGTCATCAGCGCGCTTGCAGAAAGTGCGGGATGAGTCCTTCCTGGATCTTTGTTTGCGAAGAAAAGCCAGAGAGAGATTCCTTACACCCTGGGACCTCAACCTTACGTTCACCCTCTTTCCAAAATTCAATTGTTTCCAACGCTGGTTTGTATCCTCTCCCCTTTATTAATACAAATTCTAAAAACTTGCTCCATTTCTGTCCAAAATCTTTCTTATTGAACATTCCTTTTTTTCAAATGGGAATATAGATATACAAACAATATAAGTGGAGATAATCAAAGCAGATAAGTAGATAAGAATGTGTAAGTAAAACGTATATAAAACACATACAATATATAAACTTAAAGCAATGTTAATATATACAATATATACAATACTTACCATGTCTATTTTAGAGGGAAATAAGAAAAGGGAATGAGATCACACACTGCTGCTTGTTCTGATGTTTGATATGTTATTATTAATGATTGCTGTATATTGAAACTGGTTATGAATAAAAATAATTTTTAAAAAAACATTCCTTTTTTTCTTTAATACTGTTTGATAATTTCTGATTTATAGCTATATCCCATATTTCACTGTACCTTTCTTCTATTTGATAGCTGCCTTGTATTTTCCACTTCCTTGCTGCTGTCAACAAATTTGTTAATAAATCCTTAGTAACTTGAGACTCTTGTATTTTGTCATAATATGTTAATACTGTAACGCTATTTCAGGACATAAGGAGATATATTTATCTCCATTATCTCATTTATCTCCTTCATTACCATTTGCCAAAACCTTTTTCTCCTTCCCATCCCCACAGCTTCCATCAGGTTGCTGGAAGGTGTGACGGTAATGAGGGATGTAAATCCCCAACTATTTCATACCCTCCAACTGTCCTGATTTGGCAGGGATAGCCCTGATTAGTCCTCTTGTCATCCTACTTTTTCAACTGCTATTCAAATGTCCCAGTTTCTCTCCTCTTCCTCCCCGTTCCCCCCTTTGTCCCCAGATTACTTCAGTTGTAGCAAACGGAGTTCAAAGTGCAAAAGTTGTTTGCACTGAAATAACTCAAGAAGGGGGAAAGGAAGGGGCTTTATCTTGCCCTTCCCAGGAGGCTCAGGCAAAAGCAAAGTGCTGCAGTCTCTCCTAGTTTGTGTGTTCTTCCTCATTAATAATGTTTGCCATCTGGACCACACTGGGATGTTGCATAGCCATACATGCCCCGGTTTTCCAAATATTGGATTGTATGCTACTACATCATCACATGCGAGGACAAATAATTATGGTACACTTCTCCCTGCTGAGTACTCTTCCCCATTAATCTCCCTGCATTCTAAAGTGTTGTGGGTAATTTTTCTTTGGAGAAAACACATGTTTAGCTGTATGTGTATAGGACAAGCCCTCCATAGGAGATCCAGTGTCGAATCTCCCTGAGTAGAGATGTACCTGCATAGATTGCCACAAGACTGGGGTTCTGGGGATGGAGGCAGTGGAATGGGGTGAGGTCAGGGTCAAGATCAGCAGGTACAGTCCCACTCCCTTCTCCCTATTTAGTCTGAGCCTTGAGACAAGGTCTGAAAGAGGATTTGGAGATTACTCATTGTGATATAAAGAAGAAAGGCAAGTGGAACTTGGAACACTTGCTTTCTTAGACTTACCACTCTTAGAATCACAGACCCTGCATGGCCAATTCCCAGGACTTCTCAGCCTTCTTGACTACTGACTACACAGGGTGGGGGATTCTGAGAGGGCTAGCCCTCCCAGAAGCTTTGCTTTTAATAACAGATGGGTGAGAAATGCCTGTGGCAGCATAGCTGCATGGATGAGGACTCGTACAATACATAGAACCATAGAATCCTACAGTTGGAAGGGGCCATAAGGGCCATCCACCCCAACCCCCTACAATGCAGGAATACACAACTAAAGCATTCCTGGAAGATGCCCATCCAACCTCCATTTAAAGACCTCCAAAGAAGGTGAGTCCACCCTCCACTCACTCAATAGTCTCCCTTCCTGAGCTGGCCGAGTTGGTCTTGGTAGTGGTGTTGAAGCCTCCTTAGCTTGTTGTACTGGGGGACTCAACATCCATGTGAGACTGCTCTGTCAGGAACAACTCAGGACTTCATGTCCACCATGACAACCATGGGTCTGTCCCAAATAGTATCTGGTGCCATCCTTGCTGGACCTAGTTTTCTGTTCTGTGTGGGATGATGGTGATCTGGGTGTGGAGGAACTTTCTGTAGATCTGTTGTCATGGACTGATCACTACTCACTGGGACTTGGAGCCTCTGCAGTGGTAGAGGTGGAGCTGATTAAGATGGTCTGCCCCAGGAGGCTTATGGATCCAGATGGATTCCAGACAGCTCTTTCAGAGTTGCTGATTGCCTGTCAAAGCCCTGACAGGTGATATTGTCAAAGCCCTATTCCCTATCCTGGAATAGGAAATAACCAGGGTGGTGGACACAATTGCCTCTAAGCATCCCCTCCCACAAAATGGAGCCAAGCAAACCTCCTGGTTTACCAGAGAGCTGGTGGCAATGAAACAAGTGGGACAGAGACTGGAGTGACAATAGGGGAAGATTTGGAGCAAGTCCAAACAAAGGTAAGAGGTTATTTAAAGGCCTATACTGTTGCAATGTTGGCAGCGAAGAACTTATACTTCTCTGCCTCCATTGCATCTGGACAGTGTCATCCAGCAGGGCTGTCTCAAGTAGCCAGGAGCCTTTTACACTTTGGCCCAAAAAAGAAAACAAAGTCCACTCAGCAGCCTGCTGTGAGGAATTTGTAGGACACTTTGCAGACAAAATCATTCAGATCCACTCTGTCTTGGATGCTATAGTTGAGACAGGTCCAGTGGATGTAATTTTGGCACCTGCTTGTCCTGTATTATTGAAGAAGTTTCAATTTGTGCAGCTTCTTTGTAGAAGTGAGAGCCAACACATGTATACTGGATCCTTGCCCTTCGTGGCTCCTGAAAGCAGCTAGAGGGGGGCTGGCTGAGTGGATAAGGGGAGAAGTGAATGCCTCACTGCAGCAAGGGAAGTTTCGATCCTGCTTAAAAGAGGCTGTGGTGAGGCCATTACTTTAAAAAGGCCTCCCTGGATCCCACCATTCTGAATAATTATCAGCCAGTCTCTAACAGTCCATTTTGGGCAAGGTTCTGGAGTGTGTGGTGGCCTCTCAGCTCCAGGGGTTTCTGGATGAAATGGATTATCTAGAACCATTTCAATCTGGCTTCAACCCAGGTTATGTGCTGCAGACAGCTTTGGTCACCTTGGTGAATGACCTACACAGTGAACTGGACAGGAAGGGTGTGTCCCTGTTGATTCTTTTGGACCTCTCAGTGGCTTTTGATACCATCGACCATGGTATTCTTCTGGGCTGCCTCTCTGGGATGGGACTTGGGGGCACGGTTATGCAGTGGTTCCAGTCTTTCGTGGAGGAGAAAACCCAGAAGGCGGTGTTGTGAGACTCGATGCCCTCGCAGTTCACCTGTGGGGTCCCTCAAGGTTCTGTTTTGTCCCCAATGCTGTTTAATCTCTACATGAAACCACTGGGAGAGGTCATCTGGAATTTGGGGTATGCTGATGACACCCAACTCTATCTCTCCTTCCCATCTGATTCCAAGGAAGCTGTCTATTGGGTGACACATTTCAGCACTTTGTGTAGCTCTTTTAAAGTCTGTACTAAAACTCAGAACAGGTTTGCTACCTCCACTGACATGGGAGCCACCAGACATCAATGAAGTCCATTTAGCTTTAACATTAAATTTGTTACTTGTCTTGCCTCTTTCCTCCTGCCCTTTGATCTCTTCTGACCTTTGACTCCAGTACATGATCATGTGAGTAGTACAAATTAACCTGCTTGGCATTTTCTAGTACAGAGAGTTGTAACACAGTCAGAAAGCCTGGACTAGAAAATAATTGCCCAGTCTAGAGTTCTATATTTCTACCCCACAAAAGCCCCAGAAATGCCTTGGCTCTGCCCAGACCAGAAGAGTTACTTTTTCAGACTGTAAGCCCAGTATCTCTTAGCCAGCATCTCTATAATTCTAAGACTGAATCCACACCACACAAATAATCCAGTTTGAAACTGGATTATTTGTCATGGCTCATTCCTATGGAATCTTGGGATCTGTAGCTTGGTGAGGCACCAGCATGCTTTGGCAGAGAAGGCTAAAGGCCTTGTAAAACTACAAATCCCAGGATTCCATAGGAAGCAGCCATGGCAAATAATCCAGTTTCAGACTGGAATATTTGTGTAGTGTGGATTCAGCCTTTGTTTCTGATACAATGTATGTGATGGAATTTTAAAATAACCAGTTTCTCATAAAATAGTTCCCATGAGATCAGTCCTTTGTTTTCTCAGTGGGTTACCAGTCTACAGAGTTGGAAAATCTCTTAAGAAATGTAAAGGGGGAACCTTTGCAATATAAGAAACAACAAAACAGATGCTCTCTTGGTTAGCCACTTCTTGGAACAATACATATGCACATGTAAAATATGCATATATCTTTAGATTTATTTATTTTTAAATGAGCATGATAATTCTCTCTAGAACAACCTTTTTTAAAGGATTGTCTTTGGGTTGTGATGCAGACTTGATGGTCAGTGACTTGGATGAATATGACCAAAGATTATGTTTACTTTTCTAACAAGTGAGTGATAACTTTAGCAGATTGGATCAGACCAACTCAAAGCAAACTGTCTGGGAATGAAGCAATGATACATCCAAAGGTAAATGTGACCAGACATGAACTAGTTGTTCTTTTTCTTTTAAAAAAGTGTTAGCTCCCAATAAATAAGGTACCAATAGAATCTGTAATAGCCTAATACCCTGAAACAACTAGTTCCCATCTGACCTTGAAAACTAAGCTAGGTCCTCCTTAGATAGGGGACAATCAAGGAGTACCAGGTGCTATAGGCTATATTTTAGAGGAAAGCAATGGCAAACCTCCTCTGGACATTCCTTGCCTAAGAAAACCCTATGAAATTCATGGGGTCACCAAAAATGAACAGGCAACTAGAAGGCCCGCGCGCGCACACACACACACACACACAGAGAGAGAGAGAGAGAGAGAGAGAAGTCTGTCCAGTTTTAAGACCAGTCAAGTAAAAATTACAAAGGACCATATGGAGAAACAAGCACATATAGAAAGATATATGGAAAGACATACAAAATGCAACTAGACTTTCTATTGGTTCTTAACCTGTTGTCTGTGGACCCCAGGAAGGCATAATGTTCTCACAGGGGTCCGCAAAGGCTTGAAGGCTGCTCAGTCCACCTCCTCCCCACAGTGGAGGGGTCACCTGACAGGAGCCAAGGCAAAGATAGCTGGTTAGCTGGCTTGGCCTGCGCATTATTGTTCAATCTGCTCCAGCCACAAACTTGCAGGAAGAGGCAGGGGGTAAGTCTACTGTCCCTCTCCAGTGCCTCTGAGGGAAGGTTGAATGGATGGTGTAATTGTGGTGTTGCTGTTGTTTTAAATCTTGAGTTAAATCTTGGGGATCCAGAGCAACAAAAGATATTTAAAGGGGGTCCCTGGTAAAGAAAAGGTTAAGAGCAACTACTCTAGATATTTCAGTCTTCAAAACCCAGCATTCTTTATCACTGGCAATGTGGCCTGGGGGTGATAGGAGTTGTGGTCCAGAGCATCTATAGGGCACCAGATGGGAGAAAGCTGGAGTGGACAACCCTGGCTTGGATAGACAACCATTTTGAACTGGCACAAAGGAGAAACTTCCTAAATATTAGGGGTGGGAAACTGCATGAGGCTAGGAACCAATCCCCCCATATCTCCCCCACAGGATGCACCCTCCCCACACACAAAGCAAACCCAAATGCCTCTGTTTTCCTCTGTAGGCCCTTTCAAAATGGTGAAAGGAAGTGATGTTAAGCCACTTCATGTTCCCATTTTGAGATGGACTTTAGAGGAAAATGGAAGCATTTGGAAGTAGTATGGGATTCTGGGATGCTTCGGGAACCTACCTTAATGTGTTTTAATGTGTTTGGGGAAACTTCTGCAAGTTTTTGGTGGCAAATATTTTCCCCAATCATGCCTTTTTAATTTGGGGGGCTTTGGTGGAATTATGGGAGGCTTCAGGGGCCATCAAAGTGGGGTTTAAGGGCTGCACATAATTTTCAGGCCACCCTTTTCCCACCCCTTCTACACATGCTATTTGTTTGCTCTGTACTCTATGAATGCAGACCAGGCTGTGTGAAATGATATGAGTAGTGATGGTCAGGTATGGATCTCTCTATACCCAAACTATTAGGGAAAATATCATCATCAGAAATGTGGCACCTTAGTAATTTTGAAGTAATAACGCCTTTGAGAAAGACAGCTTTAAGTAACAGTTTTTCCAACATGTCAGGCAAAGGGTTCCCAGCTGAGCAGAAAGACATGATAACATAGGAGCTGTTCATACACTGTGGAGTTGTGTAGATGTAATCAGTTTCATCTTTCAAGTTAATTGAACCTTTGCAATTGGCTGCATTGAAAAAGGATATTATTGTATTCATGGGTCACTGTATTTAAAGTTTATTCTTGATTCCACCAACTTGAAGCCTTGTTAGATGTGTTTGGTGGAGTTAATCATACACTTAAGACTTGTTAAGAACAGGATTGTCACCATGCCTCAAATATCTGAAATGCTGTAAAGTGTCAAGTAGAATAAAATCCATTTTTGAAACATCCTGGCTTGGACAGCTCTATATTTTATAACTGTGTACAGAGGGAGAAATAGCCTTCAGTTTGATACACTAAATCCTTCAAGCAAGCTGACACAATTAATAGAATTGGACACATTGTGCTCTTCCTGTCTCAGTGATGACAAAGACACTGGATCTGCAAAGCATAGCTGTTGACAAGATTGTTCCTTACAGCCCCCCTCAGGATGTCTACTCATTTCATATCCTATTAACTGTGTCCCTCAGGCTACTTCCTCGCCCCACAACTGTGCCAACTGCAAGCATGTGCAATAGTTAGGAAAATCTGCCACCTAGTGACTGAAGATAGCACTGCAGGTTTTAAACAGGGATGCATTAAAAAAAACAAATAAAATTAATCAATGTACTTAAAAACCACAGAACCTGGAGAGAGATATCCCTAAGTTCCTCACAGAATAAGGTTCCAGATGTCTATATTTCATTGTTTTGGAAGTATAGATTTGATGGGCAAATCTAAATCCTAAAACAGATCCTAAATTCTGTTTTAGTCCTGACTAGACTAGATAGATTGAATTCATTGGATTTATCATGTTGGATTATCATTCAACAACTGATTGAATAGGTCTGCTCTAGTTGGGACTAACAGGTTGCCAGACCCATTGTCTTTTATTTGTATAGATGTATTTCATGCATATTCACAGTAAAAAAGTAAGAATTCCAATTCTTTTAAAACTACATTGGTCACTTTTGCTAGGTAAGTTTGCTTTTCTTTCTAGCTTGGTACTGTCTACTCTGAGTAGCAGTAATCATATATTGTCAATCCTAGAGGTCTCAAGGAGTGCTGGATGTCTCAGAAACATGTCTATCATAAAAACCACTGGTAAAAAATATGGGTCATACCCCATATCCGTGCAGGGTATGTTCCTGGACTTAGCATTTATAAGTGAATTGGCAGATAAAATACAGGACATCTGGTACAAACATACCATAGAGTTGCATTGGAGAATCTAGTGATTCCTAGAGAGAATACCTCTCTATGCATTTTCTAGCACAACTTTATTGTATGTGTCCCAATTTTTTCAGCCATGGACCTCTGAAACCACAGATAGTGTTTCCGCAGATACAGGGTAGCAACCTGTACTGGGAAATGAAAACAGAAGTTATTTCCAGTTGTATATTTGGCTGATGGGATGGAGGGGTACAGTTCACCAGGGAAGCAAATATTTTCCCCAGCATCTTTCACATTTGCTCACCCCTAGTTAGTGGATCCTTTTAAGTGGAGATGCCAGGGATTGGACATGACACTTTTTGCATAAAAAGAATGTCCTTACCACAGAGGTACCTGAAATTAAGAGTTATGGCCGAGGCTAAATAGGAAGTAAACTTCACTGTAGGGATGTTGATATTCAACTATTTTGTTCACAAGTGAGGATGAATAATATCCACAGTTTTCTCCCTGATGCAGAGAAAATTAATACTTCTCGGACAATATCCAGATATCCTAAAGTGTTTAGGAAATTACTGTGCACAGAAATACATGCAGGGTTTTGTGTGACAATTGTGGGGTTCTGCAGAAAAAACAGGCAGCCTGTGTGATTTTTTTGTGCAGTACTGTTGTTTTCTGCACAAAACAGGCAGCAATTTTGCGCAACAAAAAATCATCATAACAAAAGTCTTGCACAGAGAACAGCAATCTTAGGGCTTGTCTAGATTAGAAGATATAATGCAGATTGATGCACCTGATTGCAAATTCATAGCAGCGCTCATTTGTCTCCACAGTCTTTTGGCAAAATCCATTGTAGTAGTAGTAGTTGTAGTAATAATAATAATAATTATTATTATTATTATTATTTATATCCCGCCCCTCTACGAAATGCAATTGGGGTGGCTTACAACAATTAAAATATACATCCCAGACCCTCAATCCCCCCCTTAAAATACAATTAAATAAAACAACAGACAGTAGCCATAGTGAGGTCGGGACAAGCTAGATTTTCTTTCTTTCTTTCTTTTTTTTAATGGTTGGGTATCTATTCAGGAAAGGCCTGCCAGAGGAGATCCGTCTTAAGAACTTTTTAAAAGCTATTTAGGGTGGTGATATGATGGATCTCATCTGGCAGGCCATTCCATCATCTGGGAGCAATAGCTGAAAAGGCCCTCCGGGAGGTCGAAAAAAGCCTAGTTTTTAAAGGTTGTAACAAATTCCTCCCAAAACTACCTGCATTGGAAATGCACAAGCAGCCTTGCCTACGAATCAAGGTGGTGCCCGAGAGTACAGTGCATTATTATTCTCCACACATGTTGTAGCCACTTCACAGTATTTTTTTTTTTGTACTTGTAACTCAAAAGTGTGCAAATGCAATCTACCACTTATAAAAAAACTCTTTGGTTGTCTCAGTGCAGCGAAAAAGCACACACCTGATAATGCAAAAATCTAAAAATTTTTACTTCCAAATTTGAAAAGACAACTGCCTCCGGGGCCTAATCCAGGGTAGGTAAAATGGGGACCACAGGCTGCATGTAGTCTCTGAAGCTCCCCATCAGTTCTGTGAAGTCCCATGAACCTCCAATTTTTAAAAAAGCTACAATTTTCAGGTGAAAAACCACCCAAAATTGCACCCAAAAAGCCCTCTCAAAGGTGTGCTAACATACAAAAACCCTCCTCTGTCCTTCAAAAACCTGTCAGTTTTCCCACTTCCTCCCAGATACCTTCTCTTCCCTTTCTTTCTCCTTCAAAACAGTGACAGAAAGTGATGTAACACCACATGTGCTCACCATTTTGAAGGAAAAGCAGAGGAAAAAGAAAGTATTTTGGAATACTTGGGGGTGGGGATGGCCTGTGGGGAGGCTGGTGGATGTCAACTTGGCCCATGCCCAAACCAAGAAGGTGGGGGATTTTCTGAGTAAAAAAAAGGGGGTGTTGGCATGAGAGTATTGGCACTGCCCCCCCCCCCACACACACACACAAAGGTGTGAGACATATGTAGTCTCCAGGCTACATTTTGTTAATTCCTGGCTTAAATATTCCAGCAGACAGCCAAAACGCACTGCTCTCATATTGGGGAGGGGGGTGGGCATCTATAAACATTGTCAGCTTACAGGATGGTAGGGGAATTTTTTTTAATTTTTTTTAGCCCAAGAACCAAACTTCACTTTGGAGAGGGTCTAAGGGACAGTGGCAGCACTAGAGGTTGCAGAGAAGCTAAACTGCACCAGGTGACACCATCGGAGGGAGGGGTGACACTGGCCTTAGTAATGCCACAGCTCAGGGATAGCATTCTAGCAGTAGATGTGGATAAGGGGAAAGGGCTAAAGTAAGGTGCATGGTAATTCTTACCATTTTGGACATTTCCTCAAGAAACATGCAAAACACCATGCTAAGCACATAGCTTTGATGGCTGCAAAGCAGAGCTCAGTTCCATGAAACATCATCATGGTCTGAAAAGGGTAATTCCAGGACCATATGACAGCTTTTGAGTTGGAGATCACAGCTCAGCTCCATGCAAGAGCTTCCTGGCCTGCACAAGACAGCAAATGTTCGTGTCAGAGCTTCCAGGGCAGCAAAATACAACTAAACTCTATGCAACAACATCCTGATCTTTATATAATCTTGTTGTTTCTGTCAGGAGATATCAGTCACAGTCAGCAGTCTTCTGAGACTCCTTAATTGGCAGCCATGTGGGGTGTGAAGAAAAACATGTCCTTTTACCAAAGTGGCTTCTTCTGTCTGCAGGTCATTGTATCATTTTTACCTGTGATTTTCCTAACAAACAGCTAAGTAAGTACAGCTGTCCCTCCACATTCACAGATTTGGCATTCACGGTTTTAAGTATTCACGGCTTGAAAATATCCTTAAAAAATAATAATCCAGAAAGCAAACCTTGATTTTGCCATCTTATATAAGGGACACCATTTTGCTATGCCATTGCATATAATGGGACTTGAGTATTCACAGATTTGGGTATTCACTGGTGGTTCTGGAACCAAACCCCAGTGAATGTGAAGGGACAACTGTAATAGCTGGTAAGCCATAACCTCCATCAGGGACAGTCCTGGTTAATCCTCTGTTATCAATTTTTTTCAGCTGCTTTTAATATGTCCCAGTTTCTCTCTCCTCTTCCATCTTTGCTCGTTTGTCTTCAGCTTATTTCATTTGCTGCAAATTGAGTTCAAAGTGCAAAATTTGTTTGCACTCAACTCAGTGGGTAGGAGATGAAGGATGGAATCTTGCCCTTCCCAGTAGACTCAGGCAAAAGCAAATTGCTGCAGTTTCTCCTAGCTTGTGTGTTCTTCCTCATTAATAATCTTTGTCATCTTGGCCACACTCTGATGTTGCTTGGCCAGATGTGTCATATTTTTTATCTGTGAAATGTTGGACGGCATGGTAAGCTAGTTCAGAACAAAGATGTCCCATTCATCTGACCTGTCCTTGATTTATCATCAATACCAGTACAAGCACGTTTTGAAAGGGGCTGTTCCAGTATATTTGCACTTGCCAAAATGACTTATGACACTGAATTTTCACTAATAAAATTGCATTTGATGACTTATGAAATCTGCTGCCACATTTTCTTTGCTAACTCTTAAGGTGCCACAGGATTCTCTGATGCTTTAACTAAGGCTTCAGTTTTTATAGAACCTTAGAGCTGGAAGGGCCATGTAGTCCAAACTCCTGCTATGCAGGAATACATAATTAAAGCACTACTGAAAGATGCCTATCTTACCACTGTTTAAAGAGCACCAAAGAAGGAGAGTTTCCCCTTCCACCCGGCAGTCTATTTCATTGTCAAATGGTTCTTACAGTAAAGAAGTTTCAGGTGGAATCTCTTTTCTTCTAATTTGAATCCATTGGTTTGTGCTCTAGTCTCTGAAGCAGCAGAAAACGAGCTGGCTCCATCTTCTACATGACATCCTTTCAGATATTTAAATATGGAAATCATGTCACCAATCAGTCTTCTCTTCTCCAAGCTAAATTTTAAATATGTTTAGTAGAGTGAACTTATTTCTGAAAAAGCAAACATAGGTTTGCACAGAAATAAACATTTTCAGTCATTTTCATTTATGTATTTACAGCAGGAATGGGCAACAACTTACAGGACTGGGGCCACTTTTCTGCCCTGGAACCCTCCAGGGGTGACATGGGGCTTGTCTAGACAACGAAAATGCTCCTCATAGAATTTGAGGAGAATATTTTTTGTCCCAACAAGATCCCACTGTGATTTGCCTTATTCAGAAGAAAGGGGTGAAAAAAATTCATTTACTGCACAGGAAAAGCCTTTGTGGCTTTTCCTAAATTTTTAAAAACAATGCGAGGAAATGCATATTAGTACTTGTTAGGACAGCCAATTCGCTTTGCTGCGCATTCTCGGAGAGGGCAGAACTGGAGATCTTGGATTGGTTGGATGTGTGCAAGGGCAGGCTTACTGGCAAGGCAGCACCTGGAAACACCCTGTTGGGTTTTCACGTTAGTTATCATGTGCTTTTTTGCTGTGCAAAGGTGCCCAAATATTTTTTTAAGCAGAAGGTTGTACAGTTGTCCCTCCACATTCGCGAACTTGACATTCGCGGTTTCGGTTATTCGCGGTTTTGGGAGGGCCCCCCCGGGGCCCCCCCAAAACCGCGACACGGGGCCTCCAGAGGCCCCGTGAAAGACATAGAGGGAGCGGGGAGGCCCAGGGAGGCGTCCACGGGGCCCCCGGAGGCGCTCCGGAGGCCCCATGAAGGCCTGGGGAGGGGTGGGGAGGCGATCCTGGGGCCTCCGGAGACGCTCCGGAGGCCCCAGGAAGGCCTGGGGATGGGGTGGGGAGGGCTGGGGAGGCGATCCTGGGGCCTCCGGAGACGCTCCGGAGGCCCCAGGAAGGCCTGGGGACGCGGTGGGGAGGGCTGGGGAGGCGATCCTGGGGCCTCCGGAACATCTCCGGAGGCCCCAGAAAGGCCTGGGGACGGAGTGGGGAGGGCTGGGGAGGCGATCCTGGGGCCTCCGGAGATGCTCCGGAGGCCCCAGGAAGGCTTGGGGACGGGGTGGGGAGGGCTGGGGAGGCGATCCTGGGGCCTCCGGAGCATCTCCGGAGGCCCCAGAAAGGCCTGGGGACGGGGTGGGGAGGGCTGGGGAGGCGATCCTGGGGCCTCCGGAGACGCTCCGGAGGCCCCAGGAAGGCCTGGGGACGCGGTGGGGAGGGCTGGGGAGGCGATCCTGGGGCCTCCGGAGCATCTCCGGAGGCCCCAGAAAGGCCTGGGGACGGGGTGGGGAGGGCTGGGGAGGCGATCCTGGGGCCTCCGGAGACGCTCCGGAGGCCCCAGGAAGGCCTGGGGATGCGGTGGGGAGGGCTGGGGAGGCGATCCTGGGGCCTCCGGAGACGCTCCGGAGGCCCCAGGAAGGCTTGGGGACGGGGTGGGGAGGGCTGGGGAGGCGATCCTGGGGCCTCCGGAGACGCTCCGGAGGCCCCAGGAAGGCCTGGGGAGGGCTGGGGAGGCGATCCTGGGGCCTCCGGAGACGCTCTGGAGGCCCCAGAAAGGCTTGGGGACGGGGTGGGGAGGGCTGGGGAGGCGATCCTGGGGCCTCCGGAGACGCTCCGGAGGCCCCAGGAAGGCCTGGGGACGCGGTGGGGAGGGCTGGGGAGGCGATCCTGGGGCCTCCGGAGACGCTCCGGAGGCCCCAGGAAGGCTTGGGGACGGGGTGGGGAGGGCTGGGGAGGCGATCCTGGGGCCTCCGGAGACGCTCCGGAGGCCGCAGGAAGGCCTGGGGAGGGCTGGGGAGGCGATCCTGGGGCCTCCGGAGACGCTCTGGAGGCCCCAGAAAGGCTTGGGGACGGGGTGGGAGGGCTGGGGAGTCGATCCTGGGGCCTCCGGAGCATCTCCGGAGGCCCCAGGAAGGCCTGGGGACGCGGTGGGGAGGGCTGGGGAGGCGATCCTGGGGCCTCCGGAGCATCTCCGGAGGCCCCAGAAAAGCCTGGGTACGGGGTGGGGAGGGCTGGGGAGGCGATCCTGGGGCCTCCGGAGACGCTCCGGAGGCCCCAGGAAGGCTTGGGGACGGGGTGGGGAGGGCTGGGGAGGCGATCCTGGGGCCTCCGGAGCGTCTCCGGAGGCCCCGCGAAGGCCTGGGGAGGGAGGGGGGAGGGGTGTCGTTATTCGCGGTTTTTTCACATTCGCGGGGGTCCGCAGAACGGAACCCCCGCGAATGTGAAGGGACGACTGTACTTGCGCACCTTTACTTTAAAGTTTGAAAAAATACTATGTAGCAATGGCAACATATACCAACCTAATTTATAGCCACCATCTTGATAACTTCTCAATCTATTGTTTTTTTCTGAAAGACCATGGAGACAAAAGAACGTTGCTGCAAATTTGCAATAACGTGCAAGAATGAACATTATATACTCTCATCTAGACTAGCCAAAAAATAAAATGAAAACACCAAAGTAGTCTATTTCTGGTTCTCAAAAATAGTACAGTATTTTTAAATGTTAAATAATACAGAGAAGATTTGCAACCTATTTATAAGGTAAATTATTGTACATGGGGGCTTCCAGAAGCAGCAATTTGCCTTCTTTTTTAGCCAGGAAAAGGTCAGCCTAGGGATTCTGGAGGTGTCAAGACAACATTCTCGGGGGCCACATGCAGCCCCAGCCCCACTTTGCTCATCCCTGATTTACAGGAAGCATGGGGCATATCTGTTATCTTTGATCACTGATCAAAGATAACTATGGAAATTCTTCCTTCCACTTTACTCCAAGAGGAGGGATCTTTTATTTTACTTTTACTTTATTCATTTATACCCCACCTTTCTCCCGATAACAGGACTCAAGGTGGCTAACAACATATTTAAAACAATACAACTTAAAAACTGTACAGAACTCAAAATTATGTATAAATATATGATTTAATATAATATAATGTATAAATATATGATTTAAAAAGCAATGAAACAATTTATAAGTTAAAACATTAAACATTAAAAATATTACAAGGTTCTCAAACATTGGGCCAAAGAAGATGAACTGGAGGAGGTGAGGCCAGGAAAGGGATTCTCTAAAGGGTGAATTGGGGGGGGGGACTAAATTCTGAGTAGACACAGGTACATTAATGCAAAAATTAATCGATCACGAGTAAAATATGACGCTGGGCAGGGAAAAAATCACGCTTAAATGTCCCAGTGGTACTGCAACAGTACCGCTGGGAGGAGCGTCGTCCGAAACGGACGCCCTCTTGCGCAGCAGCGTCGCAACTTGGCGACGCTGCTTGCGTGACTTTTCATGCGTCCGAAAAAGTCCTTTCCCTCATGTCTATCCTAAAAATAATAGAGTTGCCTGAGACTCATCAGTTCTGATGAATCAGCCATTAGTGATTATTAACACTGTCAAGTTAGCGTGCACTGGGTACCTCTGAACTGTTGAGAAGCCAACTCAATAGCTGATAAGAAGCCTGGCTCAGCAACAACCCAGTTGAAAGGCACAGTACCTGGTGTTGTCAGTAGCAGTCCTACAGGGTCAGAAATACACAGAGAGAGAGAGTGCAGAACGAAGAGGCAGTCCAAGGTCACAAAGGTTCTGGCAGGTGGGTCAACAAATGCAGTCCAAGGTCAAGATATCCAAAGTCTCAAAATAGCAAGGTTCCAGAAGGGTCACAGGCAGAGGCTTCCTCCAGATAACACAGACTGCTTGCAACAAGGAACTCAGCATCCCACAGCTGCTTATGTTGGCCCAGCTCCCACTCCCAGCTGCGGGGTGATTGATGACCTTCTGTCTCTTAATCTCTGAGAACGACGAAGCCACGCCTTCTCTGCTCTCCTTTGGCTAAAGGTAGGTACCTGCTCTTCTACCTCTTGCTCCACTATGTCTCCCAGGCTTGGACCCTGTGCTGCGGGAGGGCTAGGCTGCTGAGCCCTGGGCTCTTCAGGGCTAGACTCAGACTCAGCCAGCTCTTCTGCCACTGGCTCAGCCTCCTCGCCTTCTGAGTCCTCAGAGTCCTGGCTGACCATGACATGAACAAGACAAGAGGTCCAGGTAGCAAAAAGTTATAGCAGAATATTGTTCTTCCAGGCATAAGAATAATCACACAAACACAGGCTTGTGTCTAAAATCAACTTCTCTTTACTGCAGCATAATAAAGAATATTTACAGTAATTTACAACATCTGGTAGAAAAACATCTTCACACAGTGAGATCCAAAACAGAACTGCTCAGAGTCAGGATCTGAAACACAGTTGTACGGGATAGCTAAATACACAGCTCAGCAGAGTTCATGGCAGCCCTCTCAGGCAGTTTGGCACCAGAGCTGATAGCTCATCAAAAATGATACATCAGCTAGCTTCTGCAAACTCCTACTAGCTCATACTGCTGCATTCTGCAGATTGTTACAACCCAGCTTTTTACAGAACAAATCTACTTTAACTGCATGTCCCAATATCTATGACAAACACATCTGAAGAATCAATTGTTTAGCCCTGGGAGACTCCAGCAAACATTGTATTTCACCCAAAACACCCCTTCAGTGGGAACAGTGAATATAAATAACATTCCCAAAACACCATCAAAGTGTGCTCAGTTTCCCAGAGGCCATCACTCTGTTGGTTTGCTAGGTCACCTGGTGCTTTCAGGTTTGCTGGGTCACCCTCTGCACGAATCTCTGTTCTTTGGACAGGTATAGTACTGTCCATTATCCTGAACTCTATTCCTCTATCCCAATACTTCCTACTTTCTTCAATAGCCTTGTGTGAGTGCTTAAAGCTTGAGTGTGTGTATGTGTGCGCTCCCCTGATTATTTTTCAATAAAAACCATTTTCATTTTATCTTCTGGCTTGGTTTCTCATCAGTTACTACTGGTATACATAGGACTTTTTCGGGCGTCTAAAATGCAATGGAAGCAGCCTCGCCACATTGCGAGGCTGCTGCGCTGCACGGCATCCCTTTCGGATGACGCCCGTCCCTGCCGGTACTGTTGCGGTACCGCAGGGACATTTGAGTGTTATATTTCAGCGATTTTTACTCACTATCAACTTTTGTAAGTAAAAATCGCCGAAATATAAGACTCAAATGTCCCTGCGGTACTGCAACAGTACCGGTAGGGACGGGCATCATCCGAAAGGGACGCCCTGCAGTGCAGCAGCCTCGCAACGTGGCGAGGCTGCTTCCATTGCATTTTAAACGTCCAAAAAAGTCCATAGGTCAAAAGATCCCACCATTATCCGACCTCTCTCAGCCACCATTTGAACTAATCAAAATTTCCCACAGAAATATTGATTTTTGGTAGACAAACATGGAATTTCCATGGACCTCAGTAATTCAGGTTACAGTGTTTATAGCAGAACTAGGCCAGTGGGCATGCTGTTTGATGGATTTTGGAAGATTTGCTCTTAAAAAGTAAATTTTCTAAGTTCAGGATTTTAGTAATAGTAGTAAAGCCAGGTAAAAGCTCCACTCTCATTGCAGTTATATGTGGCCTGTAGTTGTCCCAACATGGTTGGACTACAGTTCTCACCAGCCTTAGCCAACCTAGGCAATAATAAGGAATGCTGGAAGTTACAATCCAACCACTGGAGAGCCACATGATTCTCTCCCATGTACCAGACTGTAGGTCCCAGTGAATGCAGGTGAATTTCTCAGTAAATATGCTTTAAATTTTGATTGCACAGTACCCTTGCAGTACCCTAACTTGAGTTTTGTCATAGGAGTCTTCACCATGAATTGATCTATACCCCTTAAAAGGCTCTCCTACCAGCAGGGATCACCACATTTTTGATGAAATGAATTCCATACATTAATTATATAGTAATTGCACAGTGTTTTTCAGCAACTGGGTAAAAGATTTAAATGAGCCAGTTGTCCCTGTATCAGTACAAACATATTACCTTTTACTACAGTAGGACCCCTGTATCCACTGGGGATTGGTTCTGGGGGGGCATGGATACTGAATACCTTGGATAATAGTGAACGTCAATTGAAAATAATGGGACGTCTGGTTTAAAATACCATAGAATTGCCTTGGAGGACCTAGAAAATGGCTAGAGAGGACACATTTCCTTGGAAGACTCTATGGTAGGTGTGCTGTTTTGTGTCCCATGGATAATTGAATCAGTGGATAATGAATCAGTGGATACGGGGATCCTACTGTAGTTCAAATGAGTTTGAAAAATAATAACAGGGAGAATGTTTGATATTATTTTTCTCAGTGCCTCTTCACTGCTTCTGAGCAATTAGATCTCTGCTTTTAGTGTTCATCAATATATTCTATTCCTCTTCCTGCGTAAAGATAAACAAACTATTCTAGTTTATTTTGCTTTTATTGGTTAAATGAAAATATGTTTACTTCTGAAGAGCTGGATTTAAGTAATTGGTGACTTGGGAACATTTCATCCTACCGAAATGCTGTCAAGTAATCTCCACATGATAAACACTATTTAAAAACAAAATGAAAATCAGTATAAATCATAGCAATCTATGTAGACTAGCTTGTTTCCAATATTTTGTCTCTCTTTACATTTCTGGAGAGGTGCACACACATTTTCTTGCATATCAGAGAAGAATGATAGACACTTAAAAGTCCAGGTTGATTTTCCTGTGGTCTAAAAGGTCATAGTGAGCTACAAAAAAGAATACAGCAAAGGGGAATTGTCTGCATTCATTTACAATTAGCAAGATAAACAAGATAAATGCAGGCAAGTACATCATGCCCTAAACCCTATGTACCCAATTTACAAAGAATGAAAAACACAGCAGCAATAGCAATAACAAATCTAAAATTGGTACATTGTCCCCCAATTCATTTTATGTGCTTGCAAGCATTTTCACCCCAAAATCTCTTGCCTTCATAGGCAAAACAGCAAAATTGGCTATCCTATGAACAAATCCCTGTTGTTAATAGGCCAGCATATTTTTTAATAGTTTTCAACTCCTACTATTATAGGCCTTCTGTTACTTCATATTTTAGGAGGTAATGATAGATAATTTCTCAGTGACTTCCTAACTCTTAATGCTTTGGTGTGCATTTGAATAGTAAATAAACATGGTAAAATGCTGGGAATTAGTTCCAGTGTAGAGGAAGTTTAAAGATACATAGGGTTCAGGGCATGATGGACTTGCTTACATTTATCTTGTTTATCTTGCAATAGGTTCCCTTCCTGACCCAGAAACTGGTTTTGAAAAGGAGAGGGAGGTGGACATATGACAGTTTATTAGGATTTTTTCACAACTATAGCATTTAGATGCTACTTTAACTCCCATGGTTTCATCCTATGGAATCCTGGGAGCTGTAGTTTTCAGTGTTATTTAGAATTATATGCCAGAAAATTCAAAGCATTTCCACAAACCCCAAGATTCTGTAAGAAGCAGCGAGCGTTGCTAGAGGCTTGTCTACACTGGAGGTAAAAATCCGACTGAAATTCAGACTACTTTGGCCCAAAACTGTGCTGTACAAAATTTGGACTACTCTGGCCTGGAGTTAAGCACCACGCCTTACCTGGCTAAAGCCCGCACCTACACTGCTTGTTGCTGGGCTTGTCTGCACAAGTGATTCATCCAGATTTTTACCCCCAGGAACATTTGCAGTACCAGTTCCCCCGCCCTCGGTGCCACCACTGCTGGCATGCAGTCGCTCACTTTGAGATCAGAACGAGAGGCCAGCCTCCTCATTCTACCTCAGAGCAAACAACTATGCACTGGGAAGGCAGAGCCCTGATGTGCATTCACTCGTTCTTAGGTGTCCGGCCATGCGAGCGGCCTCAGAGCGAGCGACTGTGACAGGACTTTGCCTTCCTGGCCAATATTGGAATGAGGAAGTGGCACTGAGGAGGGAAAAAATGGTGGGGCCTGTCAGGTAGTGTTTGTCCTGTCTCCCCACCACACCACACCCAAATCCAGGGCGGATTGTTTGTTCACAGTTCAGTTTTCTCTGGAGTTTCAAACAAACTCCGTAGAAAACTGCAAGTTTTTAAAACCTGGATTAAGGTGGCATACCCCATGTTCGATGCGGATAGGGCCATACATTGTGTGGCTTTATCATACCAGATTCAGGGATAAGATATCAGGCCAGTTCGTGGGGTGGGGGGTGTTGGGTTTTTTCACTAGTGTAGACAGGGCCTAGATTTCTAGGCCTGGCCCTGAGTCTCTAGTTTTTGTCAGTCATCTGCAGGCAGGAGACAAGGGTGCAAATTCTCCAGTTTTAATGGGCTTAGTTCCAGTCAGGAAAGAGCTGTATGCAAATCTCCAGCTCACCTAGCATACCAACAACTTGCCTCACTTTGCAAGGATTCATCAATTTGTTGTTACAAAACTTACAAATACTCTCCAGGGGGTCTATGTATTTACCATACTTTTCTTTTCTTTTCTTTTCTTTTATCACCTCTTTTTTAAATTCTTCATTTGGGTTTGTTGTAATAACATGGAAAATGTTAAACTGTTAGCAAACAAATGTTAGCAAATTCCTTACTTGCCTGGAAGACAATTTCATTGTCCAAAAGGTGGATGAGGTAACAAGGGGGTCAGCTATTTTAGATCTGATCCTAACCAACAGGAATGACCTGGTTAATGCAGAGCAAGGGGTGGGATCCTTAGGTGAGAGTGATCATGTTCTCCTGGAGTTTGTTATACAATGGAAAGGAGAAGCCAGGCATAGTCAGACACGCATTCTAGACTTTAGGAGAGCTGATTTCAATAAACTCAGGGAAATACTGGGGGTGATGCCATGGTCAGTAATACTAAAAGAGAAGGGACTTCAAGACAGGTGGGACTTTCTCAAAAGGGAGATACTGAAGACACAATTTCAAACAGTACCAATGAGGAAGAAAAATGGGAGGTGTCTCAAGAAACCAGGATGGATGACTAAAGAACTTTCAACGGAGCTAAGTTTTAAACAGAACATGTATAGAAAATGGGAAAAGGGGGAAATCATCAAAGAAGAATTCAAACAGATAGCAAACACATGTAGGAGTAAAGTCAGAAAAGCTAAAGTGTAGAATGAGCTCAGGCTCGCTAGAGAGGTTAAGAACAATAAAAAAGGGGTTTTGGGGGGTATCTCCACAGCAAAAGGTAGAAGAAGGAAATGGTAGGGCCACTATGTGGAGAAGATGGCAAAATGCTAACAGGGGACAGGGAAAAGGCAGAATTACTCAACACCTTCTTTGCCTCAGTGTTTTCAGAAAAGGAAAAGGGTGATCAACCTGAGGATTGCAGCTACAGAATCGATTCGAAGCCCTTTCCCTTATCAAGGACAACGAGGAAGAACAGCATGGACAGACTTCAGGGGTAGAGCAGGGGACCTTGAGAGGAACACCGCAAGGAACAGCAGCTGCGAAGCCTCAGCGGAGGCGTGTGGTGGTGGTGGGGGACTCCTTGCTGAGGGGTACAGAAGCAGTGGTATGTGGGCCTGACAAGATGACTCGGGAGGTGTGTTGTCTCCCTGGGGCAAAGATCTGTGATGTGACCGAGAGGCTGACAAGACTCGTCAAGCCTACAGATCATTACCCCTTCCTTTTGGTCCATGTGGGAACCAATGATACTGCAAGGCACAGCTTTCCCAAGATCAGAAGAGATTATGAGGCCCTGGGGAGGAAGCTGAAAGAAATGAACGCACAGGTGGTCATCTCGTCTCTTCTGCCAGTTGAAGGGCATGGTCCAAGAAGGGAGAGGAAAATAGCTGACGTAAACAACTGGCTCCGTAGATGGTGTCGCCGGGAACAAATTGGATTCTTGGATCATGGACTGCGCTTCCATGCGGGGGGACTTCTGGCAAGAGATGGGGTGCATCTTACAACAGTTGGAAGAAACATTTTTGCCAACAGTCTCAAGAATTTGATCAGGAGGGCTTTAAACTGAGTCAAATGGGGGAGGGAGACAGTATTCTGGAAGGCAAAAGGGCTGGAGAAAATAGTCAAACTGTCATAGAGGGAACAAGGCGAACAGCGCAAGGACCCAACAGTGGGAGGCAAAAAAACTTGCACAGGGAGCAAGTAAAGGGAACACATGGTCTCAGATGTCTCTACACTAATGCACAGAGCATGGGAAATAAGCAAGATGAACTAGAACTCCTTGCACTACAAAACAAATATGATATAATAGGCGTTACTGAAACCTGGTGGGACGAGTCTCATGATTGGAATGTAGGAATAGAGGGGTATAACCTTTATAGGAGAAACAGGCCAAACAGGAAAGGAGGAGGAATAGCATTATATGTCAGGGATATTTACACCAGTGAAGTGATCCATGACATCAATACTGGAAGCCAGGTGGAGAGCATCTGGATAAAAATTAAAGGGGAGGGAAACAACAGGGATGTTATTGTGGGACTCTACTACAGACCCCCAAATCAGACGGAGGAATTGGATGTTGCCTTTCTAGAACAGATGAACATACATGCAGAAAGGAGAGATGTAGTAGTGATGGGTGACTTCAACTATCCTGATATTTGCTGGCAATCTAACTCAGCCAAAACTACAAGGTCTAGCAAATTCCTTACATGCCTGGAAGACAATTTCATGGTCCAAAAGGTGGAAGAGGCAACAAGGGGGTCAGCTATTTTAGATCTGATCCTAACCAACAGAGACGACCTTGTTAATGGGGTGCAAGTGGTGGGATCCTTAGGTGAGAGTGATCATGTTCTCCTGGAGTTTGTTATACAATGGAAAGGAGAAGCCAGGCATAGTCAGACACGCATTCTTGACTTTAGGAGAGCTGATTTCAATAAACTCAGGGAAATACTGGGGATGATCCCATGGTCAAGAATACTAAAAGAGAAGGGACCTCAAGACGGATGGGACTTTCTCAAAAGGGAGATACTGAAGGCACAATTTCAAACAGTACCATTGAGGAAGAAAAATGGGAGGTGTCTCAAGAAACCAGGATGGATGACTAAAGAACTTTCAATGGAGCTAAGTTTTAAACGGAACATGTATAGGAAATGGAAAGGGGGGGAAATCACCAAAGAAGAATTCAAACAGATAGCGAACACGTGTAGGAGTAAAGTCAGAAAAGCTAAAGCGCAGAATGAGCTCAGGCTTGCTAGGGAGGTTAAGAACAATAAAAAGGGGTTTTTTGGGTATGTCCGCAGCAAAAGGAGGAAGAAGGAAATGATAGGGCCGCTACGTGGAGAAGATGGCAAAATGCTAACAGGGGACAGAGAAAAGGCAGAATTACTCAACACCTTCTTTGCCTCAGTGTTTTCAGAAAAGGAAAAGGAGGACCAACCTGAGGAGAATGGAACAGAGGACACAATAGGGGAAATCCAGCTCAAAATAAGTAAAGAGGTAGTACAGGAATACCTTCTTAATCTAAATGAATTTAAATCTCCAGGACCAGATGAACTACATCCAAGAGTATTAAAAGAGCTGGCAAATATAATCTCAGAGCCATTGGCAATAATATTTGAGAACTCCTGGAGAACAGGAGAAGTCCCAGCAGACTGGAGGAGGGCAAACGTTGTTCCCATCTTCAAAAAGGGGGAAAAAGAGGATCCCAACAACTATCGTCCAGTTAGTCTGACATCAATACCAGGGAAGATTCTAGAACAGATCATTAAACAGAGAGTCTGTGAACATTTAGAAGGCAATGCCATAATCACAAAAAGTCAGCATGGGTTTCAGAGAAACAAGTCATGCCAGACTAATCTGATCTCTTTTTTTGATAAAGTTACCAGCTTGGTAGATGAAGGGAATGCTGTGGACATTGCATACCTTGATTTCAGTAAGGCCTTTGACAAGGTTCCCCATGACATTCTTGCAAACAAGCTTGTAGAATGTGGGCTAGACAAGTTAACTGTTCAATGGATTTGTAATTGGTTGACCGGCCGAACCCAAAGGGTGCTCAGCAGTGGCTCCTCTTCGTCTTGGAAAGATGTGACCAGTGGGGTGCCACAGGGTTCTGTCCTGGGCCCAGTGCTATTCAACATCTTTATCAATGACTTAGATGAGGGAATTAGGGGCATACTTATCAAATTTGCAGATGACACCAAATTGGGAGGAGTAGCTAATACCCTAGAGGACAGGATCAAAATTCAGAATGACCTGGATAGACTGGAGAGCTGGGCCAAAGCTAACAAAATGAAATTCAATACGGAGAAATGTAAAGTACTGCATTTAGGGCGGAAAAATGAAATGCATAAATATAGGATGGGAGAGACCTGGCTGAATGAGACTACGTGCGAAAGGGATCTAGGAGTCCTAGTAGACCACAAGTTGAACATGAGCCAACAGTGTGATGCGGCAGCTAAAAAGGCCAATGCGATTTTGGGCTGTATCAATAGAAGTATAGTGTCTAGATCAAGTGAAGTAATAGTGCCACTCTATTCTGCCTTGGTCAGACCTCACCTAGAATACTGTGTCCAGTTCTGGGCACCACAATTCAGAAAGGATATTGACAAATTGGAGTGTGTCCAGAGAAGGGCAACTAAAATGGTGAAAGGTCTGGAAACGATGCCTTATGAGGAGAAACTTAGGGAGCTGGGTATGTTTAGCCTGGAAAAAAGACGGTTAAGAGGCGATATGATAGCCCTGTTTAAGTATTTGAAGGGATGTCACGCTGAGGATGGAGCAGGCTTGTTTTCTGCTGCTCCAGAGACTGGAACACGGAGCAATGGGTGCAAGCTCCAGGAACAGAGATTCCACCTCAACATGAGGAGGAACTTTTTGACAGTAAGAGCTGCTCGGCAGTGGAACACACTCCCTCGGAGCGTGGTGGGGTCTCCTTCCTTGGAGGTCTTTAAACAGAGGCTGGATGGCCATCTGTCGGGGATGCTTTGATTGTGATTTCCTGCGTGGCAGGGGGGTTGGACTGGATGGCCCTCGTGGTCTCTTCCAACTCTGCAATTCTATGATTCTATGATTCTAAGGGAACAGAGGACACAATAGGCCGGGGAAAGCCAGCACAGAATAAGCAAAGAGGTAGTACAGGAATGACCTCCATGTTTCCAAACTGTAGGTGGGATTCCATCAATCCCAGCTGCCTTTGCCATTTTTCATCTGCTGTATGGCCTTAAGGGTCTCTTCCAAAGTGGGAGCTATGTCCAATTCATTTTTCATCAGTTTTTGTATCATATGTTGGATAGCTGAGCCTTGGACTACTTGATTGGCACTAAAGAGACTTTGAAAATGTTCAGCCCATCGATTCAGGATGGAGGCTTTATCAGTAATTAATGTTTGACCATCTGTACTGTATAAGGAGCAAACACTGCTTTAAGAGCTTCATAAAATCCTCTAAGATCACCCAGATCATTTCACCTTGATCTGGGAATAGTCCCTTTAGCTAAGATTTCTGTTTTAATGTCCAAACAGGAAAATGTGCTATCTCTGTGTGTTTGTATTTAAATGAAGCGTGTGAGCAGCTGTGGTTGGTACTTAAAGGATAACACTTAATGATATCACCAGGGGCTGTCCCAAGATCTCAAGTTTTGGCTGAGAAACCTCAGGTCCTGGGATGATACTGAACTGGCAACCCTAGATGCAACTGTGGCAGTTAAAGTAGTATCATAGTGCTATAATTGTGTCAAGGGAAAGAACCCTTAGTGATGAATTTCCTCCCTTTGCTCTTGAGGGACCAAAGAAAGGGAGGGAAAGCATGCAAAAACCTCACACCTATACACACAAAGAAGATACATATCTTTCTCATCTTGCTGAACCAACAGCACAATTCAGTGGTGTGAGGCAATGAGTTTTTGATCTTTCTCTCCCAACCAAGGAGTTTGCATTGGCAGGGAGGTGGAAGCAGAAGGTTGCTTTTTCAAAGCTGGCTGTGCTCTGTGTTTATCAGGATAAAGAAATTATGGTGGGTAATATAAAGTCAGAGCTAAAGTAGAGTGGAGTGGAGTGGAGTGGAATCATACAATCATAGAGTTCGAAGAGACTATAAAGTGCCATCTAGTCCAACCCCCTGCCCTGCAGGAATACAATCAAAGTATTCCGCACAGATGACCATCCAGCCTCTGTTTAAAAACCTCCAAAGAAGGAGACTCCACCAGCTTGCTCTTGTTGCTGGGTAAGATAAGAGATTCATTTAGGGACTGGTTGTGCTGATGGAGGGATGAAGTAGATCCAACATGGGAAGTAATGAAGAGACATGACAGTGTCTTAACATCTCAGTGAAATAAATGTTCAGGTCTTTATCTAAGCCATCTCATAGGTTTCATTGTCTGTCACACTCAAGCTATACTATGGTGTGATCAAAGATGGGCAGAGTCCAGAACCAAGTTGTTGCTATTATGTCGATTACTTTTTACAAAATTTAAACCAGAATATAAAGTACTTACCCCTTATCCCCCTACCCGCAACAAAATGTAATGTAATTTTGAGGATGCTTGCCTGGTCAGTATATGAGGTGGCGTGGGGGTGGTATATTTTTATTTGCTGTGTTGTTCCACCCTTCTCCACTTTCCCTGCCATCCTTACTAGTTTTTCACTCCTTAGTGTCTGGCAGTAGATAGAAGTGGTGCAAAGTGTGAGAGAGACAGCAACAAGAACAGAAGAGCTGGAGGGAGAAGCAGGAAGAAGAGACCACATGCATTGCTTCATGGTGCAGAGGTGTGCAAGAGAAAGGAAGGTCTAGGTACAGAGGGGAGGGGGAGGGAGTGGAACAGGAGGAAGGAGGCACAGGAGGTCCCCCACATACTTCTGCTTTGCATTTTTGGAGTTTTCTTGCTCCCTTTCTTGGGACATTATCAGATTAGCATCTAAAAATGCTGTAATTCTGTGACTGAGGGAAACCGAAACATAGTGGCATGATCACAGCAATTATCTCACGTCACCATAATAACACAACTACCGCAACAGAATTATCACATGACCACCACTAGTGATTTAAGAATGGGGCTGAAGCTCCCACTATAGTAACATTTGTCATCACATTGCTTTCCAATGACTGAGTAATAATGCCTCCTGCTGGCCAGCACATGTACCTTTAAGAAAAATTTTCTCTTCTGCAATTTTGCATGGGTGAGATTTCGGCTGTTCTTGAAAGAAGATGCAACTTCACTCTAAAACACTAAAAACAAATAAATAACCCAAGAACTTTACAGATAAGCACTTAAACATAACAAGGTAGCAAGAAAAGGAGACAGTTGATTAAAAGAGTATCCTGTATCTCCTCTTCACATTCTCCCCTGGAAGTTTAATTATATGTTCTTATTGGGAAAGGGGAGGGGGAGAAGAGGACCACCCATTCATGCTGGAATTGTGTGATTACAGCAGGACATCATTATCACATGTTTGTCAATACTGTGAAAAGAGTGATATCGAGGGCTATTGACAGATTTTGCCTGTCAATGAAAAGTGATGCCTAATTAACGGTTGGAGAACAGACGGAGCACAGGAGGACAGGGGCATCGTGCAATAACAGGAACCCATTTATGCTGCTATTCCAACATAATTGCTCAATTAAAGCCTCTTGAGATAATGTTCTTGGGCAATATGGGAGCTGCAATTGAATTCCAACCAGGGGATATGAAACCCTCCTGACTTCTTCCTGTTTGCCATTCTTCAGTTCTGCTGATTCTATACAGGTTTAGTCTTTTGTTTGCCATTCATTCACATAGCTATCAATATTAACCACAGTGTCTTCATCATGTTGAACAGCAGAATGATTTAGCTGCTATAAGAAAACTCTGCCTATGGGTTAACCACCTGCCTCCTAGGTCTCTTGGTTCACCAGCATTGTGGTTTTCAAAAAATCTCGAAGAAATTAGTTTTTATTTTTAAAGCACAAGTATAACAGCATTTACCTACTTGAGGGGAGCATGGAGCCACTAAAACTAATTACTGTACTTCTTAGAAGGAATTTTCCAGGATTTGTTGATGAGCCAAAATACAAAGTATGATGACCACATTCCTGTTCTGAATTTTCAATCCATGTGCCAAGAAAGGTCAAAATGACATAAATATAGCAAACAAATAACAGTTGAAGACATCTGGAGCTCCTGTCAAACACCACAGTATAAGAAGAAATTATATTTCTGTAAGAAGAATTGGAAGATGTTTTTGTTTTGTTTGTCTTTGCTTTTTGCCTTTTTATTATATAGCTAAATTACTTGTTGCTCTAAATAACCTAGAAAATGTCTGTCAAAAGCACAATTATCTCACTCATCATCGACTCAACAGGAAGAGTTTGTGTGTGAAATTCAGAGTTTGTCTAATTGGCAATCAATAAGAGGTTTTCTATCCAGTTTGTGCCTTTGGAGTCATAGGGTGTATGTGTATGTGTTTGTTTGGGACATAGCTAATGGATTTGTTTTGCCTGATGTCACAAACTGTGCATTATTATAACCAATCCCCCTGCCACTTCATATGACAGTCTGCTTTAGCCCAACATGTTGTAAGATTTTGCATCCCTGGGCAGCTACTTCAGATTTTTAAAAATTTGCCTGAATTTCTTTTGAGAGTGTCAAGCCTCTGGTCTAGCACCTGCAGTGGAACTTGGGAAAGTCACTTTTTTGGACTACAACTTTCAGAATCCCCAGTGGCTATGCTGGCAGGGTTACTTCTGGCCATTAACTCAAACAGTGTTTGCAAACTCAGCTGTGTAAGGTGTTTTCAGTTGTCAATCTAGAAATCATACCTGCCTTTCTAAAACATCTGAAGCAGTTTTTGTGCCTCCTGGGTTTGTGTATATGTGTATGTTTTGTTGTTGTTGTTGTTGTTGTTGTTGTTGTTGTTGTGCTCCACCAGTCCCACACGTTCGCTTCCAACAAATATTCAAGATGACTCACAATCAAAATAAATCAGTGCACATTTGTTTTTAAAAGCCATAAATCGAACCACAGCAAAATGTCAGTAGGAACATAAAATACTGAGTAAAATATTAATAAAATTCACATAAACAGGACAACTGGAGCACCCTTGGGGAGGCTGTTCCAATCTTGGGTGCCACAACTTCCAAGTCCTTTCTCAAGTCTGTATCTGCCCTTGTTGTTTCTAATAATATGGGTATTTGGCAAAGGACAGGCTCAGAAGATGTGAAAAGAGATGCCAGGGAGGATTAGGGCTCCTCTAGATGGGGCAAATGTGTCAGGAGGTTGCAATACAGTTAGCCCTCCATATCCACAGATTCAAACACCCACAGCTTGAAAATATTCTAGAAAAAATATTTCAAAAAGCAAACTTTGATTTTTCCATTTTATATAAGGGACACCATTTTGCTACACCATTGTATATAATGGGACTTGAGCATCCACAGATTTTGGTATCTACGGGGGAAACAAAACCCAGCGGATAACAAGGGCCCACTGTATTTGTTACTGTACTTGTTTCTCTCTGTCTCTCTTTCTAATATCCAAGCAACATGCTATTATCCTGGACTATTTCCTGGCAACCCCTAGCACCAGCTGCAACATTTAGTCCCACTTTCAAGTGGGCTTATTTTTAGTTAGAAGAATATGTTCCCTTCTCTGCTTTCTTTTTAAAAATGAAATTTATTTAGTTACAAGTTTTCACTACACTAAAAGAATCTTGAAAATAATGAAAGAAATAGAAGAGAGAAAGGGAAAAAAAGATGACTTCTGATCTTCTTATAAGCAGTTATAGCTACATACACTAACTAATCACACATCACTCTCTAATATTTACACAAATTCTCTTATTTCCATACTCAGGCCTTTCTGATCATCAAAACCAACAGTAACTGAATAATTTTTTTTCTTTGCAAAAAGGCCAATATTTTTTTAATGAAGTCACTAATGGTTCATCCCTAACCCAACAAAACAATTTATCCAAATTAATCCAGTCTATCCTGTCTCCTCTACAACCATGTATATATATTTTTTCTAACACCCCAGACCAACAATGCATCATTTTATTTCCTTTAATCCATCTATGTATTCAAAATTCTTAGCCCATCTTAACCTAGGGCCCATCTACACAAGGGGAAAAAATCCAAAGTACCTCATAATATTGACATCTCACATCTTGTTTGGATGTTCCTTCAGTATTGCAAAGAAATGTCAGTAAAGGAAAGCTGCTGCATATTGGTTCCCTCTAAACCATGGAGATTTTCAGACAGGCAAAAATCGCTCTTTGCCGCGCGAGCAGCCTCCCGAAACTGCTGCGCGGCAAGGGTCTTCTTCGGACGACGCTGTGCCTCTGGAGAAACCGTCCGTGTCACTTCCGTGAAGCTTGGGACGGCTCCGCGTCATATTTCAAGCACGGGCAGCCTCCGTGCTTGAAATATGACGCGGAGCCGTCCCAAGCTTCACGGAAGTGACACGGACGGTTTCGCCAGAGGCACAGCGTCGTCCGAAGAAGACCCTTGCCGCGCAGCAGTTTCGGGAGGCTGCTCGCGCGGCAAAGAGCGATTTTTGCCTGTCTGAAAATCTCCAAAGACTGGGAATCCTGTGTGTTCAGGGTTCCTGTTTTTAGGAGAGGTGTCCTACATATGCACAACAGACTCCTCTTTACAGACATTCCTTCAGACATATGAAGGGTGGTACAGGAGATCACGTGCAGCCCTGCTCTTTCCAGCCACATGATAAGAAGTAATCCAGAAGAGACTCCTAAATAGGGATTATAAAGGGGGGGGGAATACTATTCAATTTACTTTCAAAGTACAATACTTCTACATATGGTATCCTTTTTTCATGTTGAAGCAACTAATATCAAATGCAAAACTATTAAGTGTGGCTAAGCCACTAAACAACAATTCCCTTGTTGCAATAGCTCCATTGGCTTCCAGTTCATTTCTGGGCAAAATTCAAAGTGCTGGTCATGACTCATCCGGCCCTATATGGCTAAAATCCAGGCTGTATTGCCTCATAAGAGTCTGCCCATGTTTTGAAATCTTCTTTTTGTTCCACCACGCATAGAGGTACAGGTACATCTGATGGAAACACGGGAGCGGGCCTTCTCGGTGGCTTCGCCCAGGCTCTGAGACTCCCTTTCTTGAGCAGCTAGGCTGATGCCCTCCTTGTTAGGCATGTAAAGAGTTTTGTTTTGGCAGGTCTTTGAGGACTGATTGCTTATGGGGAAAGAGAGTTTAATAATGTGCTCCACTGCATATACTTTTATTCTTTACTTTAATGGGCATGGTTTTAATTGCTTTTAATTCTATCAACAGTGTAATTATATTTTAACTTTTGTATGATGGGTACTTTTAACTATATCTGTTTTAACTATTTTAAGTTGCCTTGAGTCCCAGGTCTGGGGAAAAGATGGGGTAGTGATGGTGATTATAATGGTGGTGATGGTGATGATGGGCATTCATTCCTGGTTTTTATTAAGGTCATGCTATACTACCTTGACATAGGGATATGGGGACAAGAGAGGGGGATAATGAGGTCAAATAACAGGACAGAAGAACAGATGCCTAAACTGGAGCCATTGGCCCAGTAAGTTATAAGTGGGAATCAAACACAACATGTGGAAATAACTTCTGATTTTCCAGGCATTGTATTCCATTGACCACTTGTCAGGATCATCGTTCAGCCATGGTCCTGCCATGCTTGTTTGACATGCTTGGGCATATGTTTGGTAATGAGGGATGATGGGATTTGCTGTACATCAGGGGGGTACTGAGAAGGGGGGGAAACCTGTGTATCCTTTGAGGCTTGGTATAATGAGCATGTGTATGGGGAGGAATGCAAAGATGCAAGTGTCCAAGGTTAATCTTGTGGGAAGCTTGGTATGGGAGAAGAAGGAGGGGTGAGGCCTGGGAAGACGGCACTGTTTTGAGTTGCTGACAAATGAGATGAAAACTTTTGTAGTGGTTGAACTACATGGGCTTTAAATATACTGTGTAACTGGGAAAACCTTCAGTCCTGACAATACAGTAATTGAGTGCTATGCTCAACTCTGCTTGCTGAATAAAGTTTTTTCTGAATCTGTTGAAAATTTGTGTTTATTGGAGCGGAGTAAGCCAGAACATGACACCACAGTGGGTATATCTCCCTCCATGTGCGGCACCTGGTAAAATTGCTAAATGCTTCTTCCTGGTCCCCCCCCCCCAGGACTGACCTAAAATGTTTTGCTGCTGGAGTAAGATTCCCTTATCCCTGTGCCATTCTGTATACAGACCACCAGGTGAATGTTGCTTCAGGACTGATGATGGGACAACTTCCATTGACTTTGGGGTTAGCATGACTAGAGGCTCTCAGAAAAATCAGCCAGGTGTGTTGCTGGCCACTACAGCTTCCCCTCCACATGTCCCAGGATCCTGCCATCGATGGCACCTGTTTTACTCTGCCTAATGGTAGGGCCAGCCTTGGGGAAAAGAATAATTAATATATAAGTGAATCTACAGTCTTGGAGAACGTTGTCTTCTCTCTGAAGTGGGAGTATTAACACACAAGTCTGTCATTTCAGTGACAACCTGGCCATAGAGCAGTAGTCCCTAATCTATGGGTCCTGAGATGTTGTTAGATTACAGCTCCCAGAATCCTTTACAATGGGCCATGCTGGCTGGTACTTCTGGGAACAGGGAACCCCTGTCTTAGAGAAATGCAAATGGTCTCACAGGCTGAGAGAGAAATAAGAACTATGCCATGGTTTTGTTACCTTGGACACAGATGTGGTTCAGAATTAATTTCATAAGAGAGACTCAAGGGCAGGTGCTTCATATGACTGAGAAACACTTGAAGGTCTCCACTAGTCTAATGCCTGGTGGAGGCAGTTTATGGAGCATTTTATTAAATCACTGATCTGAAAATGGTACCTTCTGACCGCACATTTTTGTTGCTCCTTTACATTGTCCATTATGATTAAAGATTAGCTTTGAATTGATTTCTTTCTCTCTTTCTCTCTAATGTTGTTGACTAGATAGAAGTTTAAAAGCGAATGCTTCCAAGCATTTCATTAAAAAGAACACTATTATATTTGCTCAATCGACCATATTTTGTTTGAATGCGTCACTAATTTTCTATTCTTGCCTTTCCCCCACCCCCCAAGGGTTCAGGTAATTACCTTGATCTGCAAACATTCAGTACGAAAGATCTTTCACCACTTTTTTAAAACCCCAGTTCTCTCCTGTTAAGGCTTATATCCAATTGTTAAGATATCCTCCAACGTTTCACAGATATAAACTGGGACACATGGGACTAAGTAACATCAGAGTGTGGTCAAGACAACAACAGTTATTAATGAGGAAAAACATGCAAGTTAGGATGGCTGCAGCAGTTTGCTTTTGCCTGAGTCTACTGAGAAGGGCAAGATTTTGCCCCTCCATTCATCTCCCAAAAACTACTTTTGCACTTTGAACTCAGTTTGCAGCAATTGAAGTAAACTTAGGACAAAATGGGAAAGTGGGAGGCATTGAAAAACTAGGGCATTTTAAAAGCAGCTGAACAAGTGGGATGACAGGGGATTAATTGAAACTGCCCCTGCCAAATTGGGACAGTTGGAGGGTACGTGTTGGTCCCAACTAGAGCAGACACACTGAATCAATTGCTTAATTGTAGGTGAACAATTAGGCAAAAAATAAATCTTATTTATTCAATAAGTCAACTCTACTTGAGGAACTAGCAGTTGGATCTGGGTGTAAGACTTGAACGTCTCCATATTTTTCATGCAGATTGATCCCTGTATCCACAGATTTGGTATCCACAATTTCACTTATCCACATCTGGAAAAAAATATGTTCTCTCTAGGCATTTCTAGGTCCTCCAATGTGATTCTATGGTCAACTTCCAGTGTTCATCTCATTGAAAATAATAGGGTTCCCTATTATTGGTGGTTTCAGGTGTCCATTGGGGGTCTTGGAATGTATCTCCCGCAGATAAGGGGGTCAACCTGTAAATCATTGCCATCATCACTTACTATAAAGCACTTAAAATACACTAGGTGCTATTTATTAATAACAAGCATAGATCCTTGCCTCTGGGTGCACAAACTAGTTTTAAAAGCATGTCACAAGTAGAGAATACTTGGTGGGAAGAGAAGGGGAAACTTTTTCAAAAGCATGTTTAACCTGGTCACTTCTATTGAGGGTTAAGGAGAAGCAGCCATATAAAATGTGCTTCTGTTCCAGATGGAAGCTTTGCCCCTGTTTTCTACTTCAAGCTGTCCTCAGCACTGACTTCCATGTCAGTGAGACAGTGAATCCACTCCAGGTTTTAGTCAGAACTTTAAAGGTGCTATCCAACATGCTGAACCCTACCCCCTAAATAGTTTCAATATCTTGGATAGTTCCTTTTAAGTTTACACAAAACAACCTGGAGTGGATTGACTGCCCTACTGATTTGAGAGACATCAGTCAGCACTGGTCTTCAGCATGGTTTACCTTTGCTTCTAAAGGGGCTAGCTGCAGTATATTGTATTGTGGGGGTGGGTGGGATAGCAATGGAGGTAATTTCACTAAGAAAACTGATTCTGTGATTCTGTCCTGCAGGAACCCACAATCAAAGCACGCCCAACAGATGGCCATCCAGCCTCTGATTAAAAGCCTCCAAAGAATGAGACTCCACTACACTCTCATGCAGTGTATTCCATTGTGAAACAGCTCTTATCAGGAAGTTCTTCCTAATGCTTAGGTGGAATGTTTTTTCCTGTAGTTGGGAGTCCATTGTTCCATGTCCTAGTCTCTGGAGCAGCAGAAACCAAGCTTCCTCCATCCCCAGTATGACATTCCTTCAGATATTTAAACATGGCTATCATGTTCCCTCTTAACCGTTTCTTTCCCAGGCTAAACATATGCAGCTCCCTAAGCTTCTCCTCATAGGGCATGGCTTCCAGACCTCCTGCCATTTTGATCACTCTCCTCTGGACATCCTTCTTGAATTGTGGTGCCCAGAAGTAGTCCAGGTGAGGTCTGACCAAAGCAGAATAGAGTGGCACTATTACTTCGAGCTAGACGCTATACTCCTCAATCTAGACACTATACTCCTATTAAGGCAGCCTAGAATCGCAATGGCTTTTCTGGCTGCTGTATCTCTCTCTCTCTCTGGCTTTTTTTCACAAACAAAAATTCAGGAAGGATTCATCCTGTGCTTTCTGCAAGCGTGCTGATGACTAAAAAGGCCAATCCGAGATAAACAAGTCCGGTTGCAGAAAGCACAGCAGAAGGTCTCCTTCGGTGATGTTTCTGAGTTGTGATTCTTTCTGCGTTGTCGTTTCTCTTCAAGACTTGTTCAGAGTGAGTTCTCAAATAAGACTGCAGCATTGTGGATAGTGCGTCTCCATGCCTCCCGATGTGAGGCCAGGGCGGACCATTGTTGGTGATCAATTTGGCCAAGCCTGAGATGTTGTTTCAGGGGGTCCTTATATCGCTTTTTTGGAGTGCCCCTCTTACACTGACCTGTGGTGAGTTCACCATAGAGTACTATTTTGGGGGGGGCAATGGTCCTCCATCCTAGAAACGTGCCCTGCCCAGCGCAGCTGTGTTCTCAATATCATGGCCTCAATGCTGGTGATCCCTGCTTGCTCAAGGACAGCAACATTCGTTACATAGGCAGTGCAGTGTATATTTAGGATTGTACGTATACAGTGCTGATGAAAGCGTTTGAGGAGTCGTAAGTGTTGGCGATAGGTGACCCATGTTTCAGACCCATAAAGGAGAATAGACAGCACACTCTATACACACTGATTTTTGTGCTTTGCCTTTAGGTATTTATTACTCCATACTCTTTTGTAAAGTCTTCCCAATGCACTATATGCCTTTGCTAATCTGTGATCGATCTCTTTGTCAATCTTGGCATCTGAGGAGATGATGCTTCTAAGGTAGGTAAACTGCTAAACGGACTTAAGCACAGATTTGCGTATGGCAATGTGGGGATGGTGGTGTTCGTCCTGTGGTGCAGACTGGTAAAGAACATCCGTTTTCTTCAGGTTGACTTCCAGCCCAAACAACTCTGCAGCTGTTGCGAAGCAGGATGTTAGGTGTTGCAGAGCTGCTTCTGTTTGGGCAACAAGGGCATCATCATCAGCGAATAGCAGCTCTCACTGCTTACTCATGTTCAGCTTGTGGTTGACTAAGTCTCTTAGATCCCTTTTGCATGTACTGCTATCAAGCCAGGTGTCACCCATCCTATACCTGTGCATTTCATTTATTCTGCCTAAGTGTGGTACTCTACAATTCTTCCTGTTGAAATTCATTTTGTTAGTTTTGGGCTAGCTTTCTAATCCATTAAGGCCATGCTGAATTCTGTACCTGGAAAAAATGCACTAGTTGGAAAGCTTGGTGATAAATTGACAATTCTGGAATTGCCAGCCCTCTTTGTTTGGAGCTAATGAATCGAATGGATTTAGTAAATCTAGACCATTTACCATTAAAGGTATATTTATGAATCATGCTCTGCTGGAATTTGAATTTCCTTGGGGTTGGGGTTAGTGGAATTGTTTGAAATAGGAAACACAAGTGAGGTGTGAGGAACATTTTGACAATAGCAATACATCCTATAGGGACAAATTAAGAGATTTCCATGATAACAATTTCTGCTTCATCCACTTAGAGAGTGGGTTATAATTTCTAGGTAATAATTGGTTCAGATCCTTCGTTAATGAGATGCCTAAATAAGAAAAAGCCTAGGGGCATAATTGGAAGGCAGTAAGATTTTGCCACTTCCTCTATTGCAGTAAAATTGTATTCAAACACATTAGCTTAGATTTTTTATAATTTATTTGGAGCCCTGAGTATTTTCTGTATGTCTCAATTAAGTGTGTCAAGATTGGAAAAGATGTCTCTAAATTTTGTAGAAAAATCAGAACAACATCTGTATATAATGAAACTTTGTGATGTAGTCCATTAATTTGTTTTCCTTTGATTTCTTGATGTGACCTAATTAAATTGGCCAAGGGTTCTATTGCTAGGATAAATAATATAGGGGATAAAGGACATCCTTGTTGGGTGCCATGAATTAGATCAAAAGTCTTGGAATCTAACCCATTCACTAATACTTTGGCAGTAGAATGTTCATATAACTTCTTTACTGCTGTGATAAAATTTATTCCTTGCAATTGTTTTTTTTTAAGATTGGAACAATTTTCAGGTATTTTTTTGTCCCCAAACCACATAGAAATCCATCAAACATTTAAAAAATGCAAAAATACCCATTATCAAGAACACCCCAGAACCCATATTAATCCCAAATACTTCTGTTTTCCTCTATATTCCCTCTCAAAATGGCAACAGAACATGCCACAAATCGGGCAGCCAAACTGAAAACAGGAGACAGCTCCTGTATCTTTCATGTTTGTATAGAAGAGGCAACCAGATAACAAGCAACACCTGCTAAAATTCCCCATTATACACAACCATTAAAGCTAAAGGAGCTATTTCCAATTTTCACTCTGGCAATCCAAGCCACAATGTTATGAGTATTTGGCCTTAATGTGTGTGTGCGGTGGGGGTACAACCTGAGATAGTTTGGGGGGAATTGGCCTCTAGCCCCCATGCAGTCATCCACTTCTAAGCCTTGAGATCTAGCAACCTTAACCTGAGCAGAAATGGGAAGGTTAGAGAAAGGTTAGTTAACTGTAAGTTGTTATAGAGACAGAAACACAGAAATTGCTAACCGTTAATTAAATTGGCAACTCTTTTATGTTAACTTTCCCATCTCTGAACCTGAGGAAAGCAGTCTAGTTTAGGTGATGAAGAACAGGACATGTGGCACACACAGCTCTGCCTTCCAGGGGCAGCTACTGTCAACCCCCAACATTTGCTGCCTGAACAATTTGTCACATTCTGTCTAATGGCGGAACTGACCTTGCAGAAAAATGCCAGCCTGTTTACTTCACTCTAGTCCCCTCTATTATGTGTTTGTGTTAGTGTATTCATTCACATTCTCTGGAAATTAACACTTACTGAGCTAAGAGAGTCAAACCATCCATCAAAGCTAATTATGGAAACTGGATAATTTGTTTCAGTGCTATTTGCCATTTGCCTTCATTTAGAGGCTGGTACATGTCATGTACATTATGTTACTCCTTTTACTATCATTATTCACCTGGGTAACAATTTCCATGAAGACAGCAGCTTTTTCAGGGCATAGGTGTTTGTTTGTTTGTTTGTTTGTTTGTTTGTTTGTTTGTTTAAAATATTCTCTTTCCATATTCAGAGTTGTTGCTCATACATGCAATATGCTATGCAATGAGAAGTAGAGGACATTCTCATAAAGCCATAAATCTGATTTGTTAAATCTTGTCCTAAATTGTTTGGCTGAATCCTAAACAATTGATGTAATCTCATGTTCCTTCTTCTTTAGATCACAGGTGAGTACACCATTTCAGATAATATTGAACAAAATCCACAAGCAGCAATGCCTTTATTGGGCCAACTCCAAAGCATAAAATACATATTGCAAGCTTTTGAAGCTTCACTGGCTTCTCCATCAGGCAAAGATGTGAAAAATCATACAGGAGAAAAACGGTGATATGTTAGAGTCACAGACCTAAATTATGTCTGTTGTCAGTGAACATGGCATTGAGAGATTTAAATACAGGCAGAAGCCACTCCTGTTATTGGCCAAAAAAATGGCTCTAGTCCATGTGAGGACTAGAGTTAGAGCAATAAAAGATAGGTAAGAACATTTCAACTCCATTAGCAACAGAAAAGTGACTTCTCCTGAGATCCAAATGTCCCTGTCGTATACAAAGCTCTCCAGGGTTTCTACCTCCAACAAAGGTAAAACTTCTTTTTCAGACTATAATTGGCTAAGTTTTACCTGTACATCACCTAAAAGGGTTTTCCCCCCAGGGTACCGTTTACACGATGAAAAAGTAGTGGGAGGAATTCGTGTCGAGCACTGGCTGTTTACACGTACATCGTGTCGGGCACGGGATTTTGGGAAGGGGGGGCACCTTTTACAGCAAAGGGTATAGCCACTGAGCACCCCTTCCTTCCTCACTTTCAATGGGATTTAAATGGTGTCCTTTCAATTTGAAAGGACAGCAAAGGCTGTAGCCACTGAGCGCCTCTTCCTTCCTCACTTTCAATGGGCTTTAAATGGTGTTCTTTCCATTCGGAAGGACAGCAAAGGCTGTAGCCACTGAGCACCCCTTACTTACTTACTTACTTTCAATGGGATTTAAATGGTGTTCTTTCCATTCAGAAGGACAGCAAAGGGTATAGCCACTGAGCGCCTCTTCCTTCCTCACTTTCAATGGGATTTAAATGGTGTTCTTTCAATTCGGAAGGACAGCCAAAGCTGTAGCCACTGATTGCTTCTTCCTCCCCATGTTAGGTCACGATTGCTCATTCCTTCCCTTATCCTCTCATTGCCTCATCCCCAATGCAAAACTCAATCATCCCCTTATCCCCAATGCAGAAGCTTTAACAAACATTTGAGCCAGCCAATAGCATCGCGCATGGCGCGAAACTCTAAAGGAAGTACGTCACTGAGGTTGTGAAAAAATGAGTAATCGAATCCTTGATCGATAGCTAAAAAAATAATAATCCTAGGACTGTAAATTCATGTAAACAAACAAACAAACAAACAAACAAAAAAACCCGGGGTAGTATATAGTGGGAGAAGGTACATATCGCGGGACGTGATGCTGTGTAAACAATGATCCCAGCATCTCCCAGGATATCCAGTTCAGAGATAAAAATCATGTAAACAGGGAGGGATGAGTACGGGATCAAGAAGTCCTGGGACACCCTGTGACAAAAACTACCGTCTAACAGTATAGAGAATTCTTGAGCAATCCAATGAGAATTCTTGAGAAATTCAACGATCTCTGCCTAACAAAGCAGCCCATGGCTTCACAAAGAGGCAGAGGCATCCTGGATGCCAAGAGAGGTTGCCTTACTGCTGCAAAAGGAGTTAAATTTTACTGTCCTTTGCCTCAGCTCCTACATGACCAGAAAGTAGGAGTGACCTCTACCTACATAAGATTCCCTCACTTAACAACAACACAAGAAACACCTGAGACAACATGTAGGCCTGTGACTACAACACTGTCATTTTTCTTTATTTTTTAAACATCTTTTGCCTGATGAAGAAGCCAATAGAGCTTCAAAAGCTTGCATCATGTGTTTTGCATTTTGGTTGGCCAATAAAAGTATCTCCTTTTTGTGGATTCTGGATTTTGTTTTGCTACATGGTCAACATGGCTACTACCTCTGAATGCGCTCCTTTTTTTGGCAGAGAACATTGACTCTCTCAAGGAGTCTTTGTACTGTTACACTGGGAAAACGTTTAGGTGCAGTACAGGTAAAACTTGCCAAATTGTAGTCCCAAATTGTAGTCCAACGAAAGAGTTTTACCTTTGTTGGAAGTAGAAAACTTCAAAGAGTTAAGTCCCAGTCATTTGGTTCCCTCTTGTTTAGGATTCCCCTGTTGTGGCTAAATCTAGGAAAAATATATTCAGGGCTAACCTCCTGGGTCACCTTGCGGGGATGGGGCTTGGGGGCACTGTTTTACAGTGGCACCAGTCCTTGTTGGAGGGATGGACCCAAAAGGTGATGCTGGGGGATGCCTGTTCAACACCCTGGCCACTGAACTGCAATGTCCCTCTGGGCTCAGTTTTGTCCCCCATGCTGTTTAATATTTACATGAAACCGCTGGCAGGAGTTTTGGGGTTCAGTGCCATTTAAGTTTAAGTATTTGAAGGGGTGTCACGTTGAGGATGGAGCAGGCTTGTTTTCTGCTGCTCCAGAGACTAGAACACAGAACAATGGATGCAGGCTCCAGGAACAGAGATTCCACCTCAACATTAGGAGGAACTTTCTGACAGTAAGAGCTGTTCGGCAGTGGAACACACTCCTTTGGAGCGTGGTGGGGTCTCCTTCCTTGGAGGTCTTTAAACAGAGGCTGGATGGCCATCTGTTGGGGATGCTTTGATCGTGATTTCCTGCATGGCAGGGGGTTGGACTGGATGGCCCTCGTGGTCTCTTCCAACTCTACAATCCTATGATTCTATGATTCTATGAGTAGGCTGATGACACACAACTCTATCTCTTCTTTCCATCTGATTCCAAGGAACCTGCTCCTGTGCTAAAACAGTGTCTTCTGTTAGTAATGGACTGGATGAGGGTGAACAAATTGAAACTTAATCCAGACAAGACAGAGGTGCTCTGGGTCAGTAGAAAGGCAGATCAGGGAATAGGGACTCAGCCTGTTTTGGATGGGGTCACACTCCCCCTGAAATCTCAGGTCCGCAGCTTGGATGTACTCCTGGACTCAGATCGAGCTTCAATGCTCAGGTTTCAGCTGTGGCCAAGAGTGCATTTGTACAGTTAAAAATTGTGTGCCAGCTGCACGCGTTCCTTGACAAGTCAGATCTGGCTGTGGTGACACATGCCTTGATTACATCCTATTTGGACTACTGTAACATACTCTACGTGGGGCTGGAAACTGTTTGGAAACTTCAGCAGGTCCAAAATGTTGTGGCCAGGCTGTTGACTGGGGCTGGCTACAAGGATCATGTGACACCCACCCGTTGAAACAGCTGCATTGACTACTTTCCAGGCAGAATTGAAAGTGCTGGTTTTGACCTTTAAAGCCCTAAATGGCTTGGGTCCAGACTATCTGAAAAAACGTATCTCCCTATACAAACCAGTCCAAGTGTTAAGATCGGAAGGGGAGGCCTTTCTCTCAGTCCCACCACCTTCACAGGCACGGTTGTGAGGACTTGGGAGAGAGCCTTCTAAAGGACTGCTCCCAGACTGAGGAACTCCCTTCCACAGGAGGTCCGGCTGTCCCCCTCCCTGCTCTCTTTTTGTCAGCAGTTGAAGATGTTTTTATTTAAGCAGGCATTTGAGAAGTGCATTTTAATTGGTGTGCTGCTTTTAATGTTTTAATATTGCATTTTATTGAGTTTTTGTTTTTAATTCATGTTGTGTTTTTACTTATGTGGAGATTAATTTAATGCTTTTTTAATTTTTGTAAATTGTGATATTTTAGCTGATTTTTAAAATTGTTGTAAGCTGTCTTGAGTCCAGTCTTGCGAGAAAGGGAGGGTATAAATCTAATAAAATAAATAAATAGTTGTGTTGGCCATGCAGCAAAATGCAACAAAATCCAAGACCCACCAGCAGTGATAACTTTATTGGGCCAACACATTATGCAAGCTTTCAAAGCTTCACTGGATTTTGGATTTTGGAAGTTCACATTGTCAAACCCTTTACATTCTGAGCTTCACACAAACACAGCAAGAGAAAGAAAACAATGGATCAAACCAATTCACAAAGCTTTTTAAAAAGTCCAGTGATTTATTTATTGGCCCAATGTTATCACAGCACTGTAAATACTAAGCATATTTCACATTCTGTGAGTTTTATAGTGTGTTTAGTTATTCCCCCAACTAGAATTTCAAATAATGTATATACACACACCCTGCAGTAACAAAGATGGTTTGTTTAAGACTGTGGATGTGAGGGAAAGTGGAGAAAGACTGGATGGAAGGGATGAGAAAAGTACAGCTGATGGTCTGCATGTAGTCCCCAGACTTGTTTTATAGCCCCTGGACTCTCTGCTCTACTGGTTCTTCTGGCTGAAAAATAAATAGCCCCCCAAAAGTGATGTTGGGCTCCTGGAATCACCCAGGAATGTCAGTTTTTAGATATAATAGGGGCCCCAAACTCATCACAGTCCATTGCCAGAGCAGGGCACTGGCCTCCATTGTGATTGATAGGAAATTATCAGATGCAGCAAAAATCATGGGATTACACATCAGGGTAGCACGAATGGGGGCTGCTATCACACAATGTTGTTGTCTTTGCATTCTTACTCCATGCTCCAGCTGCAAAAAAAGGCATTATTTGCTGTTCACGGGACAAGCCATCAATAGATCGTCAATAGTGTGGTACTGACTGCGTGTGAAACCATGTCCCATTGTAATCGCAAGAATACAGCATAAATGGGTGGTCCTCAGAAACCTCTGGGGGAGAACACAAAAATGAAGCACAGGACACTCTTTTTATGAAGTGTCCCCTTTAGTTTGCACATTTTAAGGTTTGTTTCAGTGCTTGTGTGTTCATTTATTTTGTTAATTAAGGGGGGTTGGGAGTTTTAAGTGTGCTCATTCATGTCTTCCTGCGAGAACCACTGAAATCTCGCCCATGCCAAATCATGGAAGTAAACTCCTGTTCTTAAGGTGCTTGTAATGGTCATCATGCGATAATTCCATGGTGTTTCTTTTGTGAGATTACAGCTACATGCAATAATAAGTGTTATAATGTCGTGATGTCCCCACTATCTTCATTCATGGTATTACAGCATTTTTAGACACTAGTCTGATAATGTCCATAGATAGACAGATAGATGATATTTTTAAAGCAGTTGAAAAAATGGGACAATAGAGGATTAATCAAGACTTACCTTGCCAAATCAGGACAGTTGGAGGGTATGTCACCCTTCATGTGTTTTTCAGCATTACCTGGTAGCACCTTCTGGCTTCCATCTTGTCTTATCTGGTGACATCAGCCTAAACCTTATTGATAGCCCAAACTAGAGTAGACTCACTGAACCAATTGTTGAATCACAGAATCACAGAGTTGGAAGAGACCATCCAATCCAAACCCCTGCCTTGCAGGAATACACAATCAAAGCACTACCAATAGATGGCCATCCAGCCTCTGTTTAAAAACCTCCAAAGAAGGAGACTCTTCCAAGGCAGTGTATTCCATTGTCAAACAGATCTTACCGTCAGGAAATTCTTATTAATGTTTAGGTGGAATCTTTTTTCCTGTAGTTTGAGTCCATTGATCCATGTCCTAGTCTCTGGAGCAGCAGAAAACAAGCTTGCTTTCTCTTCAATATGACATCCTTTCAAGTATTTAAACTTGAAGGGTGAGTCAACTCTTTCGTAAATCCCATAGGTGCAATGGGTCTATTCTAATTGCCATTATCAAGAGGATTTAGGGAGATTATCAGAGGCAGCAAAAACCGTGTCAGAAGACTGTGATGAGAACAGGAATGGGGGATATTCTCAGACGACAATGTCCTTCAGTGTCTCAAGGGCATAGTGTGGGTGTGAGTAACATATCCCTTTTTTATTGGCAGTTTTTCCCCATCAATGAAAAAGGGAAGCCTCGTCCGCAACAGCACTACACTCCGGAAACAGTTGAGGGCATGGGTGTCTGACAATGTCGCCCTTTCTGTTCACTTTGCGATCTTCTGATGCAGTTGGGGATGTGGGTTTTTTGCCAGGTTTCCCCACATCTGATAATCCCCTAGGCTTTTCCTTGGTTTTTTTCCAGAGTGTGTGTGGAGTTTACTCCTACCCAACCATTCTCTGAAGATGCCAGCTACAGATGCAGGCGAAACATCAGAAAGAAGCTATTCCAGAACACAGTCTCACAGCCCAGAAAAAAACAAGGAAAATCTATGGATGCCAGCCGTAAAAGCCTCCGACTTCACAAATCTCCTAGGCCTTTTTTTCATTCACTACCAGCAACTGCAACTAATGCCTCTTGTCAGTACCAAGATGGATAGACTTCACCGGCTTCAATCCTCCCTGTCAAGAGTATGAATTAAGTTCTTTAGCATTTGCTTGGAAGCATATGTTTCTGTCAAAGCAGAAACCACACAGGGACACCCTATGACTTAGCAGCTACAAGATTGTTTGATTATCATGTCTGTGTGTGGTGTGAAGCACTTGCAATGCAACTGCATTGCCAACCATCTCTCCTGCTACTAATGGCAAGAAGTCTCCAAAATAGAAGTGGGAATGTATCTTTCCTATATTAGGAACTCGGCACTGGAGAAATTCAGTAGGGAGAATCCAGCATATAATCCTAAAGCAAGGGTGATAATGGAGAATTCTGTTTCTCTTTTTGTAAAATTCATATTTTGTTTCAAGCACTTCATTTTTTCATGTTTCTGTATGATTTCATGAATAGTGTAAACAATTTTTTGTATATACATAGTGGTGGTGTTGTGTGCCTTCAAGTTGTTTCTAATGACCCTAAGGCAAACCTGTCATGGGTTTTTCTTGGCAAGATTTGTTCAGAGTGGGTTTGCCTTTGTCTCCCTCTGAGGCCAAAAGAGTGTGACTTGCCCAACTACCCAGTGGGTTTCCATGGCTGAGCGGGGATTCAAACCATACTCTCCAGAATTGTAGTCCAATGCTCAAACTACTATACCACGCTGGCTCTTGTATATACTGTATATGTACTGTTGAAAAAAAAAAAGCAAAGCAACAGTACTTCTCTCAAGCAAACAACCAAAACAACCACAGACCTGCATACACACTTCAGGAATCACAAGTCTGGAATCCTGACCAGGAAGCTAGAACAGCCAGTGGCCAGGCATTTCAACTCGACATTACAGCCTCTCTGATTTGTCCTTGTTTGGCATTGAGGTGCCATCTTCCTCAGACATTTTGGACAAGAGGGAAAATTTTGGGATCTGTAGACTTAAGGTTTTAACACCACGTGGCCTCGTCTTAGCAGATAATGGCATCAGCCACTGAAAAATGGCAGAATCAGAGTGTTCTAAATTGCTACTTTGAATGCATCTCCGTTTCATCTTTAGCAACTGAAAGAGGAAATTGAAGTGCTTTTCGTATATTGTTTAGTTCTGTTTGTTAATTGCTTCAGTGTGTGTGTGTGTGTGTGTGTGTGCTTGTTAAGCATGTTCCTCTAATACAGCAGTGCAGAAACACATGGATGCCCCAATTTAAAATCCTCTGAGGACTGGATGACATCAGAGAGTATACCCACTCCTCCTAGATAATTGAGCCCAGGAACAAAATGCTAGATCAAGCTTTTACCTGGAACTTTTGTTGGGACTCAGCTTTGCTTCCCTATTCCCTATGCAGAGATGAGGAGTGAAGTGCTCACAGCCTTGGAATTCAGCTAACATATGCAAACATCAGCTGTGAGAGGCTGCCTTCGCTCTTCATCTTCTCCATGCAGGTAAATGGGAAATTGAAACTATGGAAATGTTGCTATCATTTATAGACACATGATCCAGACAGGCATATTTGTATTCTTCCTATGAAAAGGGATACCACATGTTAAAAGAAATGTGGCCCAGATCTGGAATTTGGCAGAATTTCACAGTTTGAAATCTGGGTTTTCGGAACTTGCAAATTATGTTTTTCAAATTTAACCCTGACTTTTTTAAAACAATAAAATCAGCTGTACAAAATTAAGCCTGTTTCCATTTAGCAATACTTTCTGCATCATGTCAGTTCAAGCTACTCCATTTCTCAGTTATGATTACTGTACTAGCAAGAAATGGCACATAGTGTCTAAATAGTAAGTAAAATTTCACATAAATGTGTTATTTTAACTCGTTGTTTATTCATTGTTTCATAGGAGAATACTACACAAGAGTATTTTTCAGTGACCGTTCCACAACATAACGAAGTGGAAGTATTCCGGAATACAAGCCTTACCTACTGCATACTGACCTCCATTCCATTTCTGAAATGGAATGACAGGTTTTCAAAGCGCTACAGCACACCACACAGCATATGAAAACTATGCCTCCCCACAATCTCCTCCTCTTCCATCTTTAGAATGTCATTTCCTCTACTTTGTTCATATGTGCGCCCTTTAAAAAAAATTATCTATCACATCACTCCGCGAATCCTTCATTCAGCTCACATGGTGTTCTGCTCCCTTACCCTGTATAATCCTTGTTGGCGAAGTAAGCAGCATGTCAGTCTCATTGTGAGGAGGTTGAGTTCGAGGCTCACATGGGGCAACCTTTTCTTTCATCATTTTTAGCATTTTAGCATTTCCTCCCCCCTCCTCTTCCCCCCACCCAAAAAGACTTATGTTTGTTATTTAAGATACTAAACTAAGTGGCTGATACAACATTCCGGCCAATACTTTTTAAAAGTCTACTTTCTGTTTCAAGGTGGCACTTTTCTAAGCAATCAAACATTGCATCCAAGCGACCGTTAATGGCTTTTCTGTTTTTTCCTTGCCTTATAAAGATCAGAGTGATTTACTCACCCACATTCACACCTTTGGGAGCAAAAAGGGATTTGAATTGCACTGCCAAGGAAGAAGAGGAGGGAGGGAGGAAATGCTAAAAATGATAAATGAAGAAACAAAAGTTTGCCCCATGTGAGCTTCAAACTCACAACTTCCTGATTATGAGACCAGCAGGCTACCTGCTTTGCCAACAAGGCTTATACAGGGTGAGGGAGCTGAACACCATGTGAGCTGAATGGATTCGTGGAGTGATGCTCCTCTTTGTTCTTTGTTACATTTTTGAAAAAAAGGTTTCTAGTTATTTAAATGCCCAGAGCCTCCCAATTTAGTTCAGCAGATTTGACAGGTCAGGGAAACAAACGGTTGATAGCAGACCAAGCATGGGAAAGGGCAAGGGTTTCAAAGCAGCAGGGAAGGAATACATTTATTGTTAATGGCAAGGAAACATTACATTAAATACATTAAATGCAAGTATTGGTAAATGCAAGTATTGGTAAATGCAAGTATTGGTAAATTAAGCAGCTGCGGAATTTTGCAAATTTGGGGTTAAAAATTACTGGATAACTTGGGAATGAAGTTATTTACCTCTGAGTCCACCAGAATGCCAGGGAAGTAGGAGGAACAACAGGTCAGGGAACTGTGGGCAGAGCAGGCACACCTACTTCTGCTGTGTGTGCTCACATCATCTTGTCGCAATTGCGAAAAATTATTACTGCACAGTAAATCATGTTGTTTTTACATCAGAATTACTTATATTGATACCATGTGCCTGTGAATAATAATAATAAAAACATTTCTGGCACTCAGCACAAACAGTATAAGCACTGAAAGGGGTCGATGTCATCTGATCAGAATAGTTTCACTTCCGTTACTGTTACTGAAGCATAGTGCAGCAACAGGTCGTGTGGTATTCCTCATAGAAACGAAGAATCTCTTTCCAGTCCTAATGAAAATTTTTAAGTGATCAGTTTTACAACTGTAGTAATTTCTTCAATTGTAGTCTGGTGAACCAGGATTTCTCTATCCAGTAAGTCTGGATGTTGCTGAGATGTTTTAATTAAAAGGCATCACATTATTTATAAAATCTTTACAGTACTAGGATGACTGTACTTTAGTTCTATAGAACAAAGGCGACCTCTGGTGGCTGGGGAGGGAACCCATGAATCTCTCCAAGCACAAATCCACTGAATCCAGCAGAACATGGTGTAATCATGCATTGAGTTGTCATATACATAACAGTGCAGTTTTATACATGACTACTGAAAAGTAAGCCTCCATGAATTTTGTGGGCCTTACTCCCAGGTAAGTGAGTAAAATGCTGCTGCCTAAACATACCTCTGGACATTTCCAGTACTGGAGATGAAAACAAATGGGTTATAGTCTAACATTCCTGATTTGTTAAAAAGTCAGAAAGAAACTATTCCAGAACACGGCCTCACAGCCCGGGAAAAAAAAAAACACCAAGGAAAATCCAAAATGACATACAAACATTTAAAGCAAGGGTGGGGAATGTGTTGCCAGCTGACTACAACTCCTGTCAGTCTTGGCCAGCATAGCGGATGTGCGGGATGCTGAAAGTCCACATATTCCTTACCTTTGGTGTAAAGCATTTACATGAAGTTCAAGGTAGTTTGCAACTGACACACAATTGTAAGAAATCAAAAGCAGTTGGTTTAGAGCACAGGCCAATTTATTCATTTCCTTTATTTAGAGATCACCCCATAATGAGAAGTTCTGTGGGTAGTTCACTAAATATTAAAAACACATTAAGACACAACAGTACTACAAAACTGCAATAAAACAAAACAGTATTTAAAAAGAAATTCAAGTAGGATTCTTTAAAGAAAAGATTGCTCTTTGGGATGCCACCACTGAAAAGATCCTTTTACTTGTAGTCAGTTACCATACTTCTTTTGTTGAGAGTACTCAAACAAAGCCTTCACCTGAAGATTTCAGGATCTAGAGACATATACAGGTGAAGATGGCCATTAGCTTCATATTTTCTAGCCCAGAGATGGACAAAGTGGTCCTCTAAGAACTGTTGGACTGCAGCTCCCAGTGTTCCTCACCTTTGGCTATACTGTCTAGGGCTGATGGGAATTGTCCAGCAACCTCTGAAGGAATGCATGGCTCCCATCCCAGATCTAACTACACAGTTTGAATGATATGGTATGATTTGGCCTTCATAGTCATGTTCATTTGTAAATGCATTGTTACCCCTATTTACTCATTATTTTGATGTGTTTTATCTGTAAGTGAAAAGCCATCCATCATCCATTCTCAATTCTGTCACTTTTCTAGGTGTGGAGGGCAACAATTCCAAAGCAGAGATCATCCATTATCCATGAGCTCTCTCCATGTGAATCGGAGTAAACAACTTTCCAAGGTTTTTACTCACCTAGAGAGACCCTACAGATATAGCAGTGGCTCTCTCACTTCAGACTGTTATCCTCCGTGTGTAGGATGATGACAGAGGTGATGATGGAGGGGGTAGGGCTAAGGCGCATGCCTCCCTGTCTTGATACGAAATGGGAAAATAATGAATGACTAGGACTACTGTCTATTTGAAATTCGTTTTGTGAGCCGGTATCTGTTTACAGCTTGTGAACCAAGAAGTTATGCTAACATGAGACACTTATTTGTGACATTCTCAGGACATATAAATCTTGGCAAATATGCATCGTGTTTGAACCTTGTCCTCTGACTTATGTAATAAGAGGATCTGCATTTGAAACTGCATTTAGAATTCTCAAGGCTGGATTTCTGAACTAATGGGGATCAAGGATTGGGCCACAGCATCTCACCCAGTGTTTAGGAAATTGCTTTGACATTGGACTGTTTTCCAGCTCTTTTGGAAGTGCTTCTGTTTATCATTTATTCATGCCTTGGTACTGGGGTATGTGAAGGAACACCTCTCCACACCAGAGCTTGGGAAATTTACATTTTGAATTAATTTCCAAATTCCCAAGCAACGTTGTTCGGTAAAACAGTGTCAGGGAAGTTTCCTATTGTTCTGAATTCAACTGCCCAAAGCCAGTTCCACTATCACATTTATTTTTATCCAGAGCCTGGAAAAGTTCAGTGGGGGGGTTGGACTACAACTGCCAGAATCCCCCAGTTAGCATGACTAGAACTCATACTGGCTGGGTGATTCTGGCAGTTATAAACCAAAAAACTAACTTTTCCAAGGTCTGCCCTAGACAAGCCTTCTGCCACAGAGGTTTGTGTTGTTGTTGCTGTTTTTAAAAAACAAACAAACCATGTACATGGCATATGGCTCTGGAACATTGTTTACAACTCTTAAGATGATAGTGTTGTAGTTCTACTTCTGTGTGATTTCTGCAACAAAGTGTGACTCTGAGAGACTAGAATGTCCTGTCTGCTGGGCTGAGGTTTAAGGAAGGGGACCGGAGAATGGTGTGAATCATTTATCCATATGGAGCATCTACATTGCATTACATTAAACACACACTACTAGATCTGGGTATTCTCCGCAGACTTCTCCCTTGGTGTCAGACAGGCTCCCTGCTCCTAAGTTTTTAAAAATGAGATTTAAAGAAAGCCGATGAAACTGGCACATAACAAAACAAATGGCAAGCCTGTTTCTCTGTGCATCACCCGCTTGTCTTCTGTAAGATAGGCATTCTATTGTAATGTGTGATACAATTAAATGGCTTATCCTTAAGCTTCCTCCCTTTGCCTCCTATGCAGTGGGTACTGGTGCAGAAAACTGGGTTCAACAAGCAGCTTTGCAGTTTGGAACTGAGATCCCACTTTCTGCCTTCTTTAAGTACTTGAACAAGTTGACTTTTCCTTAGGCTTTCCTGTTTGCATTCTGCGAGTTTTCTGATTGACCGCACCCACCGTGGAAGCCCTTTCCTGGATGAGCAAGCCTCCATCTCATGGCATCCATTTTGTGGAACACTCACATCACTCTCAAAATTTGAAAAGTAGAAGTCTTTTTGAGGATGCTCACCCACTTCAACAGCATACAGATGTTACCACCTGGCCAAATGTCTTAACCGGAAATCAGTCTCACTGAAGCAAGGTGTTTCTAAAACATGACGACACTTTGCCACTTTAGTTTTGTCTTTCCTTGTTTTTAGTATTGTTTTATTATTTTCTTACTCTACTGTTGAGTGCCATCTCCAGCCACAGTGAGGAAACAGTCCCTAAATGAAGAACTAAAAGAGGGAAAATGTGATATTGATGGTGCTGGTGGTGGTGATTTAAAACAGCATTTGCTTCTGTATACTCTACCATCAACTTACTGTCTACTGTTCTGACCCCACACTACAGATGGTGAAATCTGAAAGCCATGAGACAATGGCACAATGGCACAGGCATAGGAAGTCTTTGGTCATCAGATGTTGTTGACATCCAACACCTAGCACCCTCAGCCAACATGGCCAACTATCATGGACAAACTATCATGGACTCTGACAACATCTGAAGGCTCACTGATTTCCCATGCCTGCTACACAGCCTTGGCTGTTTGGCATTCCTGGAAAAAGATTTTCCTAAGAACATCCTGACCTAGACACTGAAGAGTTTGTCAGGCAGCCTGCACAGCCCATATTGATCCCCGCCCCCAGCTCTAGTACCCCATGAGCATTGTGGATAAGCAGAAAAACTTAGCCTGTGTGCCTTAACAGCTCTGAATAAGCATAGCTGATCCCTGAAATAAAGCACAAAGAAGGGTGAATACAGGACATTTGCCAAGTAGTAACTTATCATGGTGGATGTGCATACAGAGATATGAGGGAGGTGGTTTGCTGCCACATGTCCAATTATGATAAGGCAGATCATTTTTCCTTGTCACATGGACAGGTGCTTCAGATGATCGTTTTTACCATACTGATATATGTTTATGATGGAAAGCTGCCACTAGAAAACTCCCCCTATAGTACAATGAAGAGTTACCTATTTTTCAAACTGCCACAGAAATTTTACTAAACAAGTGCATAAGGGGACAAAATTCTTGGACAAAAAAACATGAGATGCAACATTTGTAGACTTCTTTTGGTATCATGTAGAAACTAGTGCTACCAAGACTCAAATCTGGTTAAGCAACATGACATTTGCAGGCAGATGTCAAGAACCCCTTTTGATTCCATGCACATGCACACACAACAGACAACTACTATTTTAATGTCCCACAATGCCCTGAGCAGCTATGTCTGGGACAGCCCCTGGTGCCAATCAGAGATCATTGGGATAAGTCTGCCAAGGGAAAGGGCAACTGATGTAAGGCCAAGGCAGACACTATAAAGAGCTCCCTCTTAAGGCTAGCTCTGATTTCACCATTCTTTTCTGTATTTCCAAGGCTGTGTTTTAAACACCATACATTATGATAGTATCAGTCCTTCTTAACACCAACACCAAGATCATGTCAAATCAATGGAAATGATCCTTGCATCAAGTATTGCTTATAAATTAGGTAGTTTTAAAAACTCTATTGCCGCTCTTATAATGCCCGATTATTCAGTATTTTTATGTTCGGTTTGTTCCAGTAGCCACTGAATTCCATCCAACAATCCAGCTAAGGTGGCAACTTCAGTGTCCTGAATCTGTAAAACCCAAGAGAGAAACAGATGTTGAGTGTCTTGTTATACAAAACAAAAAGGTCTTTCTTCCAAAAGAAAGCAAAGCTGTACAGGATGTTGCAAGACTTCCATATTTCTGCATATCTTTTATAGGGTTGAAAGATGTCTTAATAGTGGTGAGAGAATAGAGTAACAAGTGCCATAAAGGAGAAAATGATCAGGTATTTGTTACAGTCTTCTGCAAAGTACATAGCATACAAAAGTTACTAACTTTCTTATGAAGAAAATGGAGCCCTGAAATCAGTGACACGCCATGGGACAAGTCATGGACTACATCAACTACTTCTGTAACATTCTGGGATGAACTACATGAAAACTGCCTGGTCATCTTTACAAGTGACACATGGACACTCTTGAGGAGTTGAGCAATTATTGTGCAGGTATGTTGCTGTTATGGGCCTTCCATGTCAACTCTGACTCATGGTGGCTCTATCCTAGGCTTTTCTTGACAAGATTTATTCACGGACTTCCTCTTAAACTGAGAGAGTGCGACTTGCCCAAGGTCACCTAGTAGCTGAGTGGAGATTTGAACCAGGGTCTCTCAGAGTCCTAGTCCAACACTCAAACCACTGCACCACACTGGCTCGTTGTGCATGTATAATTATGGCTTACAAGGCAAAGCTGTGGAAAGAGAAACATGAAGTGCTGGATTACATCAGGCTGTGCTGAATCTAACAGAACTTGGAAAAGATGGCTTTTTTGGTGACTATAGCTCCTCAGTGGCCATGTTGGCTGAAGAATTTTGGGAAGTTCAGATAGTAATTTCAAGTTTTGAAATCTAGCTTTTCGTTTATTACAGCAGCCAGCCAGGGCATGAACATAATGGCCGGGGGGGGGCAACTTCTGCAGATTGGTGAGCCATACTGGACTGCTCAAATCACCCTGGGAGGTCTGCACCCCATCCCTGCCAATAAATCTCTTGTGTACAATCAGAGCTTTTTCCCATGAAGAGAGTGTTGAATTTACACCTGTAAATTACACACTGCCTCGTAGTGTGGTGGAATCTCCTTCTTTGGAGGTTTTTAAATGGAGGCTGAATAGTCATCTGTCGGGAATGATTTGATTGTGCATTCTTGCATGGCAGGGGGTTGGACTGGATGGCCTTTGTGGTCTCTTCCAACTTTATGAGTCTATGATTCTATGAAATCTACTACTTGCTTTGAGGTAGACAAGGCATACCATGTGGGGCTCATGAGCCTTAAGCTGAATCACAATTCCTGGAGACTTCCAAAGAGGTGTGCATCTTTCATGTGTACCTTCCTTACCTATAATGAAGTGGGGAAAATATGCCCCCCTTACCAACTGTTGTGGCACCAAAATCTAGCAGTGTGGCAGGGGTGGCATACAGACTGTATATTGCCTTCTGGTGTATCTCCAACATCTACTATCGATATTTTCACTCCTTTACGAAGGAGGTTGCACTTTTATCATGACTCTTTGCTTGGTCAGTTTGCCGATGCACATGCTTTTTTTAAAAAAAGCAGTGGCAATTAGCACCTCATCTTAACACAGCTATATAATTTAGGATGAAATCCTATATAGTAGACATGTGTAGGTGGGGTGAGGAACCTCCAGCCAACAGGCCCAAAGGCCCAACATGACCCTCAGTTCAGATCTCTGGCCCTGCCTTCAGGCACAACCCCTCACTAACCCCATAGGCATCTGGGTCATTAATATTATTCATTTTGCCCTGCATTGTCTCCCAACTGCAACGTTTATGGAAGGAGCTTTGCACAAGGTAGTTGAAGGGGAATGCAAATACTTTTCCCTCCTCTTTGTGGTGAACAAAGTTGAGAGTCACATCCACTTATGGTCCTAGTTTTACCTTTGGCTACTCTCGCTGCTGTAATACAGAACCTGACCATTTTGATCAAAGTAACACAGACCTCAACAGGAAAAAAGGTTCCATACTCCTGACATATAGGACTGCAAAGTTAATTATATAATGCAGAGAAGTATATACTGAACCTACACCCAGCCAGTTTTATGATGCAAACAGGTCAAAGAAGATAATTTTGAAAAGAGACAATGAGATAAAATCAAAGGTACCATCCAAGGTTGGCCCAGAAGGTTTAGTTGCAGCTGATGTGCCATGTAAATACAAGGGATCCTTTCAATCTCAGCATTAGAAATACAGGACAAAACCAAGAGAGGTCTGTTTGAAGGTCCAAGGGCTGGATCAAGCATAGCTGCTATTCGAGAAAATTCAGTTTGACGTCTGTGTTCTAAAAAGAGAGAAAGATTTGTTTCAACATCTCCTACCAGTTACGGTGGTGGTGGGAAACACACGGCCCTCCACATCTTGTTAAATTGCAATGCCCAGCATTCCTCACTGGCTAGACTAGCTAGAGCTGGTGGGACTGCAGTCCAACAATATCTGGAGAGCCATTTGATTTATACTCCTGAAGGACTTCATAAAATTCCCTTTAGAAAATGTCAGCATCATTTGGAAGTTCTTACTTTTATGCTCCTCAGCATCTGCAACATAGATGAATCCATCAATTAGTCCACACATATTTTTAATGTGTTCAATCAGAGTGTACTGTGTTGTCCCATCAATGCTGTTCTCTATGTAGAACATTTTGTTGATAGGAGTGGTGTCCTCTTTTGCTCTGCGTCTTTCCTTGCTGGAAAAATGGAAAACCAGTTTCTTCAGATGCTATGCAATGCAGGCTAAAACTGAGACGCTGTTTTGAATTAAATCATTCTGAAAACATAGGAGCACATTTATATCTTTGTAAGTGCTTTTAACTGTTTCAAATGTTCTTAGTTACCTTGAGTCCCAGTTTTGGTGAAAAGGCAGGATATACATGAAACAACAATGAGAGGAAACTGCCTCATATTAGTCAGACGATTGCTCCATCTAGACCAGTACTGTCAATTCTGACTGGCAATAGATCACGTGGGTTTCAGGCAGGATGTTTTCCTGGTCATATGTGGAAATCCCTGGTATTCCCAGGAGGTGTCTCATGCAGGTTCTAACCCAGGCCTAATCCTGCTTAGCTTTCAAAATTGAACAATGGATATGTTCAAGGTGATATGGTAAATTTCAGAATGGCAGGGCGACTTAAGAAGCAACAGTAAGTGAAGCTTCATTTTGCAGTCTGCATGACACTAGATATGTGGGGGAAAGGGGAGAAAGAGAGGGATGCTCTAAGCAGGTGTCTAAAACATTGGCCAGCAGCAGCTTGCTTTGTGTGCCATTCTCCTTCCCAACAGATTGGGAGGGAGAACAGTATGGGGAGATCGCCATGGTCATCTCCAATCACTTGAATATTTTGCCTTTTGGAAAAATGCTGTTCAACAAGTACAACCCCCAATTCCTCCTGTAAGCAAGGAATGAGTCATGCAGTATTCTGGATTGCGGTCAAGGGCTTCCCTGAAAGAAGTTTTCACAGAGAAAATACTTCTTTAAAAAATCTAATATTTCTGATTTATTAATTTTAATACAGACAACCTAATCAACATTTAGAAAAAAAAAACAGAAAACGGAAACAAAGAAAGCGGAAAAAAGATAAGCATATATAATGATACTAAGCTAAGGCTCAAACTCAATACTAAAATGCAGTAATAAAACTAAAACCATAAATACAAATGGTATTATTCTACCATTACAGATCTAGCTAAGTTAAACTTACAGGGATTACTAGACTTACTGGCAACAATAACCATCAATTTTTACAACATTAGATTTCTTATTGCTCAAAAAGTCCATCAATGGTTTCCATTCTTTCAAAAAGTCTTCAATTGTTTTATCTTTTAGAATCCATGTTAGTTTGGCAACTGTAAACTAATGGATAAAATACTTCTCAAAGCAGGATTTACTTTCCCTCACAAAAGACATCATATAAAATGTACCTGGTTCTTGAATACAGTGTCAGAATGTTGAATTTCTGGTTGTTCAGATGAAACGTGACTCCTGATCCTATCCCTGTTTGAGACCAGTGGTGGAGTGGAGGAGAAAGAAAATATTTTTGAGGACAGAGCTGAAACATCTATGGAGATCATTAATGGAATACATGCAGTGCCTAAATAATGCCACCTATTGATAACTTAAGATGTATTTCTCATTTTGTTTGGAGGCCTGAGTTCTTAGAAGTAAAACTACAGCATCCCCAGATACTTCAAAGATATAGGTTTTACTGTACTGTATTTCCTTGTCTATGTTCTAGCCTTCTGAGACACACAATAGAAAACCTGGGGTAGATTACTCACACCCAATCTAGTATGTTCCAATAATCATGGCCCATATCAAGGAATGGATCTGCTGCAAGCATTACATCTCTGTCCTTAAAAGGTAAAAATTCCTCCACTCTCAAATGTACTGCAACAGATTCTGACACTGTGCAGGGTTCTCAGAAAGCTTGCTGTCAGCACATTGGCAATCATTAATTGTGCACCTGCTGTGCTAAGCTAGATGTCCCCTTCCCACCTAGAATCACTCCTGGAACAATGCTGTGATTGACCTGAGTATAGACACACAACTTTAAAATAACAGAGACACTTCTCAACCGAGGTTTATAGTTCCTTTACTTATAAAAACTTTGGTATATAAACTCAATTGCAAAAAGAGACATGCAAAGTTATAAGCAGCACCATTAAACACAGGTGTTTATACCAGTACATAGCTTTTAATGCAAGTAAATCTCTTATGCTCTATAACAAAATATAAGAATAGCAAAGTTATATTTCTTATACAAACTGTAGCAAAATATTAGCGGAGCAGTTATAGTTTTCAGCATACCAACTGGATCTCTACCTCTGGCTAATGACAGATTTTCTGGCAAGGAAAAACTGTGCCTCTATAATCTGGTTGGGCCTTTATATAAGGTTACAGACTTCAAAGCCCATTGTCCTTAGCTTTGACAGTCCCTCAAACCCACTTTCAAGCCTTAGTAATAAGAAAAAAAATGTAATATATGTTCCTGCTCCTATAAGACAGGATATAAATGTGTTAATGTGATTAATGTACAGTATGTGTATGCAGCTGCCTAGATTAATTGTTCTTGCTTCATTTGAATGAACCAGCAGTACCTGTTATTCCTGGGCTCCACTTTTACAGATGAATTTACTTACTTATGATTTGCAATACTAGCTTTGGATTTGCAATACATTATTTTTAATGAGGAGGACCACATGTATCTTATTTATTAGTCTCTTGGCCGCTAGACCAGTTGAGCTTGGTTGAGAGAAGAAGTAGTACTGGGGATAATGCTTTGGTGAATCTTATCAGCTATGAGGTCCCCCAAAGCATTTTCTATTTCAGGTACTTCCAACTGGGCAATATCTGTGCCCAATACTTCTCTGTGCCCACAGAAGCTTTGGCTCTCTGTATCTCAAACTGATAATTTAAATAGTTCATTTTCAGGATACAACTCCCTGATTTCTGCAGCTCTCCTCCCCATCCAGGGTGGATACAAAGTTTTCATCTCAGTTCTTCCTCTAAACCCCTATAGAAAGTTCCTTAGTCCTTACTTGGAGCAGTAAATAGGGAACAGATTGGATGAGCCTTTGGATTTCCAGAATTCAAAGTCCTGCATTTCCATATTATCTCATCAATATGAGGGATAAATGTACACTACTCATGGAGCAATGGGAGGGTGATATTTCCACACGTAAATAAATGGAAGATAAGTAAATACACATCCCTGAGACTATTCCCTCATTTCTACTATGTTAAGCTCATAGCAGAAGGGACGCTTTGACAGCAGAGTTCTCCACAGCAAAGGGTAGGAATGATAAATTACCATGTATTTGTCTTGAAGGTATACCAGCCAGTGGCAACATTTCTGGACTTGTCATCATTTTGTGCACCAAAGATTCATCCAGGTCTTCCAAACCAGGACCAAACATAGCAAAGCGAGGCTCAACCTGTGTAATCAATGACTGTAAAAAGGAAGCCATGGCTCCATATGGGGCCCGCCTGGATTTCAGAGATCGTTTGCAACAAGAATGACACTTTTTATACCTGTGTAAAACAACAACAAAAACAACAAAGCTGATTGCAAAATCATATTGGCCTGTTATGCATTTGCCAGCATGATTGATGCCAGTTAAAGTAAACAGTACAGTTGTCCCTCCATATTCACGGATTTGGCATTCACGGATTTAAGTATTCACGGCTTGAAAATATTCTTAAAAAAATAATAATCCAAAAAGCAAACATTGATTTTGCCATCTTATATAAGGGACACCATTTTGCTTTGCTACTGCAAAGGGACTAATGGGACTTGAGTATTCATGGATTTGGATATTCACGGGGGGTCCTGGAACCATACCCCAGAGAATGTGAAGGGACAACTGTACATAAATGCAGCTTAGGCTGAGCAGGGATGGATCAGATATCAGTTAGGGTGGAAGGACACTGGCAACCTCAATATAAATTGCTCTGGGATTTCAGAGAAAAAGTGCAATATAAATATACTGTACAGAATGGTGTGTGTGTGCTGTTGGATTCCAATTCTGATCAGCCTTAGCCATCATAGCTAAGTGCTGAGTGCAGCCCAACATCTGGTGGAGGACATACTCTTCTTCCCTGGCACAGAAAGTGCTCAGATTTGAATTGACATACCATATATTCCGGCGTATAAGACGACCGGACGTATAAGATGCCCCCCCCCATTTTTAAGTTGAAATATAGAGTTTGCCCCCACCCCGTCCAGCCAGCCAGCTCAGTGGCTGTAGATGATGGAATAGTCTGTGAAATTAAAGGACTGAGAACAGCTAAAAATCATGGGCTGCTTTGAAAAATCCCTGTGGTGTTCAATCTTTGGAAAGTATGGTTGCATTAATAATTAAGTTGGTTAATATGAAGCTGGTTGATATGAAGCTATCAAATCCCAAATTTTTGAATGAGCACATTAATGATTTTAGAGCCACTTGCAAACTCCTGGAGAGGAAATCCCCCAAAGCTATGCAAATGGGAATCTTCCTGGCAAGTTTACCAAAATACAATCCCATAATAAATACCTTACAATTAAAGAATGATTTAACTCTGCCAGAAGCTTTTATTCAGATAAGAGAATTTCACCATAGACAAAACTTGATGCAAAATGATAAGTTTGTATCCAGAAATTCTAATTTTAGGCTAACATCATTTTAATGGACTGTTTTTCTTCTCTCCTGAGCTAAATGGAGGGCAATCTAACACTTCAAAGACAAAGCAGTCATTCTCACAGCAGGGGGAAGGATCTGCTGGGAAAACTGCCCAGGCGATTTAACACTTCAAAGACAAGGTAGTCATTCTCACAGCAGGGGAAAAGATCTGTTGGGCCTATAAGATGACCCCCCCACTTTTGAGGAGATTTTCAAGTGTTAAAAAGCAGTCTTATACGCCAGAATATATGGTACATATTCATACTCCTTTCTATGCAACAGGAGGTATCAATGTTTGATTTTTTTTTTCCTGGTGGTTTAAATAGTTTTTATACTTTTGTTAAAGTTTTGTTTTGGCAGGTAGTTCCCCAAAAGTGTTTTGATTCTTTTTTTAATTGTGCTGTCTGTGTTGTTGTGTTTGTTTCATACATTATGAAACAAAATGTATGCCTGCCAAGCCTAGTTTACATGGAACAGAATGAAACAATTGGGTAAAACAGGGAATGTACCACAAGAGACTGCTGTTGCTGTGTGCCTTCCAAGTCATCTCCAACTTATGGCAACCCTAAAATGAACTTATCATGGGGTTTTCTTGGCAAGATTTGCTGTCCTCTGACATGAAAAAGTGTGGCTTGGCCAAGGTCACCCAGTGGGTTTCCAGGGCTGAGTGGGGATTTGAACCCAGAGTCCTAGTCCAACGCTCAAACCACTACACTATGCTGGATCTCATTAACGTACTACTACAAGCAAAATATAAGATGTTTCTTTCCTGTGAAACATTTTAGCAAAGGACACTACACAAAAACTGGAATCTAGCTTACACACAGTTGGCATAATTGGCAACTATGCCAGTATAACTACACTTGGACATGTCACACAGGTCTCCAGTGCCTCTTTGTACAATGCATTTTTGTCAGGCAATGGCACCAGGCTGCAGCTCCACCCCTAACTCAAAAAGCCACCAATTGGCTTTGGAACTGTGCTGGGAGAGCTCTTTTCCCACATCATCTGACTTGCAACTGTTGCCCTCCTAGAACTACAAGTTGGTAGAGCTTTACCTCAAACAGGATTTCAAAGAAAGTGCTTTGTGGGATGCCCACAAGTTATCAAAATACCCATAAGCAAGCTCCCCACCAGCTAGCCAGCTACTCCAAGGCAAGTGAGATGACTTTATTATTTTTTTCCTGGGTTTGTTCCCAGGTCTTCACATGTCTATTGACGCTACAAAGCATTCATTAGATATGGTAGTAGGGATTCTGAAACCAATTTTTTGCATAAAATTGTAATTCTTTACATTTGTGTGATTTGCTTCTGAGTAAATTTGTATAGGATTATTTTGTCAGATGATACTTACACTTCCATGTAGTCATACAAGGCACTGTTATGGAATTCAGAAAAGGGCCTGTTAAATATCTTTGCATCTGGGAGTGACTTCCAGTCAATGGTATGCCAAGAAGGGACATCCCGAATCAGAAAGTACCGCCACAGTAAGGGATCTTGGACTGCAAGCCTCCAGTAGTGACTGGTACCTCCCAAATAACTCAGATCTTTGGGTGTAAGAAACGACATGATGTATAACTGAACATCTATCTGAAAAGTTAAGAGCATAAGAATAGGCCCATTAATGCTTTCTCTCCATGTACATAATTAAGAATTTAAAAATGACAAAACTTACTGTGCCGAATATATCAGAACAAGTTCTTTGTAGTTAAAAATAAGATGATCTGGGTCCCATTTTGGGAGGAAGTTGGTATGTATACCAAATTAATATAATGTAACGTTTATATAATAATGCAGACGCAAGAAGATGTGTTGGTGAAAAATAATTCACTAACACTGCCTTCATCATAATTGGAAACCAACACAGTGGCTCACATTCTAGAAAAAGTTTGGGCAGCCCGTGGCCCTCCAGATGTTGTTGGACTGCAATTTCTATTGATCTTAGCTACCCTAGCCAATGGGTACAAATGAGGAGAGTTTCAGCCCAACATCTGGGAGACAACAAACTGCCAACCCCTCTTCTAGAAGGTGCTGCAGCTTAATGGCAGAGCATCTTCTTTGCATGCAGAAAATCCCAGGTTCAAACCCCAAAAACAAAGACAAGGAGGAAACCTGTGGCTCCTTAAAAGTCATGCAGCCCCTTTAAGGCTAGATAATTTATTTCAGCGTAAGATTTGGTGCATACAGCCCACTTGTTCAGATGCTGATACCACAAGACTCCTTTCTTTCCTCCCCTTTTTATATACTAAAAAACTGTTTTCTCCTTGAAAATCACTTTCGGGACAAATCAGAGACCTTGAACTGTTTTTTTGGGGGGGGAGGCTCAACACTGGCAATCAGGTTCTTATTAATTTTGCCTACTTGCAGGTACAGTGGGTCCTTGGTATCCACTGGGGCTTGGTTCCAGGACACCCCCGCCCCGTGGATACCAAAATCCATGAATACTCAAGTCCCATTATATGCAATGGCATAGCAAAATGGTGTTTCTTATATAAGATGGCAAAATCAAGGTTTGCTTTTTGGATTATTATTTTAAAGAATATTTTCAAGCCATGGTTGCTTAAATCTGTGGATGACAAATCCGTAGATACGGAGGGACAACTGTACTTGCTGGGGGAAGTACTTGCTGCTATGTGCACTTAGAAGTACCCTCCATGTGCTCTGTGTAGCTTGTGTGTGCATGCACACACACCTTCAGGTCACCTGTCAATTTACAGCAATCCCATGAATTTCATAGGGTTTTCTTTGGCAAGAAATAGCCAGAGTTGGTTTTGCCCATTCTTTCTTCTGAAATATAGTCTACACCTGGTATTCGTTGATGGTCCCTCATCCAAATAGTAACCAGGGCTGACCCTACTTAGCTTCCAAGATCAGATGGTATCTGGTGACTTTAGGGTATTTAGGCTTTCTCCCAAATAAATCTAAATAGTACTGTACAGATTCCTGGGAAGGCTTAATGACAATAGGTATCTTAATTTTCTTAGTCTTGATCCTTTAAAATAATTATTATAATTATAATTATAATTTGTTACCTGTCTCTCCCCATGAATTGATGCGGGGAAGAACAACAGACCAACATACATAAGTTAAAAACACACATCAGTTAAAAGGCATAGTGTCAATTTAGTAGACATCTGATTGATAATTCCTGAGGAGACTCAACTACATGGGAGAGTTAGTGGTCCAATTTGTCCAGATTACTAAGGGGGAGCTCAAGACTCTCTTGCCTCTTCACTATTCTGGAGTCCATGAGACAAACAAATATCATTTAGAAAGGAGTGTTTTTCAGCAGAAAAGTGTCACAGGGCTCTGTTCAGGTTAGGGGCTTTTTGTGTGTGTGTACAAAACTCACCAACCCAGGTAGCTATGGGGAGGAGGGAATAAAATGATGGCCCTCCAAATAAGAATTCTGCACCCCTCCATGAAATTTTCCTTCAGCCTCCTATATTTCAAGCACTGCAGAGAGTGAGACATTGAAAAGCCTTCACAGCTAGAACTCTTCTATTTTAGTGTGTTTGTGTTCCCTTTGGGAACTTTCCCTGCCCCTTTTTCTTGGGAGGCCTGGACTGTATTCCTAAAATGTCAGAGGGCGTTTTAAGTGACTGTCATGCTAAAAATGTGGGAACTGAAGGAAAGCTTCATGGGAGGGGTTGTGTTAGAATCCTGATCTGGAAAGGCCAATGCTGTCACTTTGTGCCTCCACCCCCAGCGACACCCTTGAGCTGGGGGTGTAAAGCACGTTTGGTTGAAAAGTGTGAGTAATACCACCTGAATAATTCCACACGACAAAAATAAGCCAGTTTGAAACTGGATTATTTGTCACAACTCCTTCCCATGGCATCCTGAGAAGGCAAAAGACCTTGGGGTTGTCCAAATGGTGAAAAAACTTCTCACAGGAGAATCCTACCTCAGTCCTAATGGTGTTCCACCTGATTTCGCCATACCGTGAAGGGGGGGGGGAGAACAAAACCAGCATAAACCTCACCAGAAAAGCCTTTGTGACTTTTCCTGTCTTTAAAACAACAACGCGAGGATGCGCATTTCCACTTGTTAGGACAAGTGAATCGATCTGATTCACTTGCCCAAACGAGAGGAAATGCAAACCTGATTGGCTGGATGAGTGCAGGGGTTACAGGGCAAGCGCCTGCTGCCGCCATTTCGAGTGATTGCTAAGGCGATAAAACGGGGGAATTGTGTTAACTTTCTCTTTTTTCGGAAAGGTGAAATATTGCTTGCGCGCACCATAGAAACAGGGTTTTTTTAAAAAAAAATCCGCGGTGGCAGATTTTAAAACGTGACCAATTCACTTTCGGCCATCATCTCAGCTACTGGCACACAAAGTTTACGGGGGCTGTAAAACTATTAAAGACAGGTTGCAGCTGCTGTGCCTTGCTAGTACTGTGGCACAATGGGGGAGATTCCTTCTTGTAAAAACTACCAATCTCAGGATTCCATACAAAAGCGCCAGGGCAAATAATTCCGGTTCAAACCGGATTATTTGTGTTGTGTAGATCTGGCCTGGGGGATAGGCTGAGCTTTAGCAACACATATCATCCTCGCTTTCTGGTCTGTTGAGACACTGTAATACAGTTGTCCCTCCCTATCCACGGATTTAAGTCTTCATGGCTTGAAAATATTCTTTAAAAAATAATAATCCAAAAAAGCAAACCTTGATTTTGCCATCTTATATAGGGGACGCCATTTTTCTATGCCATTGCATATAATGATACTTAAGGAGTATTCACGAATTTTGGTATCCACGAAAGGGGTCCTAGAACCAAACAGCAGTGAATATGAAGAGACAACTGTATAATGTTTGCTTTTTCACTATCTTAACCCCGGGGTCTCTCCAGAAGTCTGGGCCCTGGGGGGTTTGCCTCCCGCATAACTTGGGATGCCCCTCTGAGTTGCAGCCTTACTCTGCAAACTATAATGATTAGCTACAAGCATGTAATGCTTTATAAAGGATTAGACATGGCAATCATGTGCAATTAGTCATGACAGATAGATGAAGATTCCATGTTCACCTCTGGGAAGAAACAGAAGGCAGCTTCTACTTTTATGCTTTGTCTGTGAGGAGGTTCTCCAGCAGGGGAGGACTGATGGGCCCAAGTGGCCCATGTACCCCACTGTTGCAGCACCTGAAGCCTCTCACCAGCTCTCAAAAGCCCTATCAACCCCCACTTTTAAAATATTTTCCAGTGTAAGTTTTGGTACCTTTTGCCTAAAAACTGCAAAGAGAAAATCACCTAAATGTGTGAAAACGTGTCAAAACACCCCAATAACTCAACCTCTGCCCAGAATCCTCACTATCCCCAAATGGTTCCTCCACAACAGGAAATGATGTGATGTTGGTTCCAGTCATAATTTTGAGATGGGACTATAGAGGAAAACAACATCTGAGATGAAACAACATCTCAGGCTCGGCCAAATTGATCACCAACAATGGTCCGCCCTGGCATCACATCGGGAGGCATGGAGACGCACTATCCACAATGCGGCAGCCTTATTTGAGAACTCACGCCGAACAAGTCTGGAAGAGAAACTACAACGCAGAAAGAATCACAACCCAGAAACCTCACCCAAGGAGACCTTCTGCTGTGCTTTCTGCAACTGGACTTGTTTATCTTGGATTGGCCTTTTTAGTCATCAGTGCGCTTGCAGAACGCGTGGAATGAGTCCTTCCTGAATCTTCGTTTGCGAAGAAAAGCCAGAGAGAGAGAGGAAAATGAATTTATTTGGGGGGTGCGAAACATTAGGAAGAACTTCCTGACAGTAAGAGCTGTTTGGAAGTGGCATAGACTGCCTCCTAGTGTGGCAGAATCTCCTTCTGTGGAGGTTTTTAAACTGAGGCTGGATGGCTATCTGTGGGAATGATTTGATTGTGTATTCCTGCATGGCAGGGGGTTGGGCTGGATGACCCTTGAGGTCTCTTCCAACTCTACGATTCTGTGATTCCTCCATTTGTTCATTGGGGCTGGCCTAAAATTTGGAGGAGGAGAGGAGGGCGGGCGGGGCCACGGAAGGAGGCCGCGGCGTTTCCGCGCTGGACAGCTGGCCTGCCTGGCGGGGCTTGAACGCGTTGGCTTGGGAAGGGGGCGGCGGGTGGCTGAGGGGAAGGCAGGGCGGGGAGAGCCCGCTTACCGGCAAGAGCTCCAGGGCGCTGGGCAGCTGCGTTTCCTCGCCCTCCTCCTCCTCCTCGGAGGCGTCCTGGCCGCGGTTCTTTCCGCGCTGCCCCCATTTGCCCCGCAAGAGGCGGAGGCTGTTGCGCAGCGCGGACTCGAAGCGCCGCCAGTCCCCTCCGTCGCCCGCGGCCATGGCCGGGGAGGGGGAAACAAGCCACGGGGTTCAAGGGCGCTTCCGAGACCCGCAAGGCAACGCGAGTGACAGAGGTCCCTGCCGTTGGTGTTGCAGCTGCTGCTGGGCACCTTTTGGCACCAAGGGAAGGGCGCCGGAGGGGTCTCACTGGGAGCCAAGGCAGGGCAGCCGGGCGCTACGTCCCGGGCTCTTGGGTGGCCAAGGCAGGAGCCATCCCGGCCTCTCCCGCCTTCTCTGCAGCCACTCCTCCCGCCTCAGTCACGCCCCGAAAGGCCAGCCAGGCCCTCGCCACCCCGGCGCTGCTGTCTAGTCATCCTATCTACCGGGTCTGCCTATTCAAGAACGAGACTGGGTTCCTTCTTTTCAGACAAATCAGGGAGAAGTGATTGTGAACGCTTGACTGGTGATCTTGAACATGTCTGAACCTGTATGACAAACATCAACACTCTCTCTCTCTCTGGCTTTTCTTCGCAAAAGAAGATTCAGGAAGCAAAGGTGCCTCCCTTTGCTCCCCCCACCAAAAATAAACTCCAATATCATTACAGTTTTTGAACAGAGGTTGGATGGGCATCTGTCAGGGCATCTGTCAAGAGTGCTTTAGTTGTGTCTTCCTGCATGGCAGCATGGGATTGGACTAGATGGCCCTTGTGGCCCCTTCCAACTCTAAGGTTCTGTGACTCATCCCACTTTCTGCAAGCACGCTGATGACTGAAAAGCCCAATCCGAGATAAACAAGTCCAGTTGCAGAAAGCACAGCAGAAGGTCTCCTTGGGTGATGTTTCCAGATTGTGATTCTTTCTGCGTTGTTGTTTCTCTTCAAGACTTGTTTGCCATGAGTTCTCAAATAAGGCTGCAGCATTGTAGATAGTGCATCTCCATGCCTCCCAATGTGAGACCAGGGCAGACCGTTGTTAGTGATCAATTTGGCTGAGCCTGAGATGTTGCTTCAGGGAGTCCTTGTATCACTTTTTTGGAGCGCCCCTCTTATGCTGACCTGTGGCGAGTTCACCATAGAGTACTATTTTGGGGAGTTCAGTTCAACAGTTCAGTTAATGGCCAGTCATGCAGCTGTGTTGTCTGTTGTGTGCCAGAAAAATGCTAAATTTAAAAGTCAAGCAACATGTCAATTTGAAATTTTTAGTAAAATCGAACATCAACTGAGTCTTTTCAAATGCTTACTTAGGCCTACAGGAAAGACTCCATGTCTCGTGCGCATGAGTTTGAATGGCACAAAAGATTCTGAGAAGGATGTGAGAATGAGGAAGATGATGAACGTCTTGGCGGCCTTCCAAAGAAACTGTGGAAAAAATCAGCCAGATTGTTCAGAGACCGCTAACTCAGTTTCCAAATGATAGCTGAAGCCATGAACATCGACAAAGACACTGCATGGAAAATTTTGCACGAGGATCTCAACGTGAGAAAAGTTTGTGCCAAGATGGTCCCTAGGGTTCTCACACCAGAGCAGAAAGAGTGCTGCAAGGAAATTTGCACTGACATTCTGCAGCAACTTGAGGCAGACCTAAACCTTTTTTAAAAAAAAATCACTTGTGATGAAACCTGGATCTTCCAGTATGATCCTGAGACAAAACGACAGTCAACGCACTGGAAAACACCATCATGGCCAAGAATGACAAAAGCACATCAAAGCAAGTCCGCATTCAAAGCCATGCTCCTTCAGTTTTTTTGACATCAAGGGTGTAATTTTGGCAGAATGGGTTCAAGAAGGCAGAACAATGAACCAGCATTATTATAAGGAAGATTTGACAAAGCTGAGAGAAAGTCGGGGAAAAAAGGCCAGAACTGTCGGGAAATGGCTTCATTCTTTATCAAGACAGTGTACCTGCTCACACAGCACTTTCTGTGAAGCAGTTTTTTGCTAATAAACACATTACTACACTTGAACATCCTCTATATTCACCAGATTTGGCATCATGTGACTTTTTTCTTTGGTGCTTAAAGGAACACATTTTGAGTCAATAGATTCAGTAAAGAAAAAAATGGCAGATGCATTGAAACAACTGACAGAAACTGGTCTGATCTACGCCTTCAACCAGTGGAAAACAAGACTGCATCAGTCTGTGAGTGTGAATGGGGAGTATTTTGAAGGGGACAAGCATTAGAATTGTAATACATATAAATAAAGATGGGTTATTGTATCAGTCTCGTTATTTGAATAGACAGACCTCGTGTATATATACATATACATACACATACACCCAAGCCTGGCCAGAAGTGGAAGTTTCCCATTCCAAAGGCTCCTTTGGAATGGTTCTTAACATTTTCTTTACCAGGGACTAGAGATGTGAAGCCCCTGGAAAAAATCAGAATCCCCCTCCTTTTTTTTTTTTTGAGTCTGAAGCCTTTTTTGTTTTTTTTTCCAAAAAACTGAAAAAAGGAAGAAAATTGATTACAGAACGTTTACTTTTAGCATGATGAATAAAATATTTAAGACAATATACCAATTTAATATACCAATTGTGATAGTTTTATGCCAAATCAAATTGTACATAGTCATATTTTATGTTCCTAAAGTAACAGGGTGACTTTCAATCTGTAAAAAGTGCTAATGTTGCATTTTTTTCAATTTTCCCAAAAAAATCCATATTTTTCTGAAAAAATGCAGAAAAAAACCCTGGTTTTTTCCCCCCATGGCTTCAAAATTTCTGGAAATTTTACATCTCTGCCAGGGTTGGCCCTGGTTAGCACTTGGATAGGAGACCACCAACAAATACCAGGTGTCGTAGGCTGTATTTCAGAGCAAGAAACTGGCAAAACCACCTCTGAATATTCTTGCCTAAGAAAACCCTATGAAATCCATAGGGTCACCGTAAGTTTACAGGGGACTTCAAGGTACATACACACAGAGATATGAACAGGATTGCATTGTGGAGCTGGGAAGGAAGTGCATCTTCCACATAGTGGAAATGGTAGAGATGGGATTTGCTCATGCTTTTCAGGCTCCAGTCCAGCTATTAATGACAGCAGATTTACTGTTTCTATATAGAAGAATGGAGTGTCATGTTAGAATTAAATGCTCTTACACTTAAAGGACTTAAACTTCCTTCCCTTTTCAGGTACCAATATTGTTTTAAGCTCAACTGGACCCTGATTTATAGACTGATGCATGGTGCATTTGCATTAAAGAAAAAAACTGTACTTCACTCCAAAACCCAATGCTCTTCTATATTCATTAAGAGTGTGCCACCTTATATAGGGTGATGGTCTCTCTGGCTTTTCTTCGCAAACGAAGATTCAGGAAGGACTCATCCTGCACTTTCTGCAAGCGCGCTGATGACTAAAAAGGCCAATCCAAGATAAACAAGTCCGGTTGCAAAAAGCACAGCAGAAGGTCTCCTTGGGTGATGTTTTTGGGTTGTGATTTTTTCTGCATTGTCATTTCTCTTCAAGACTTGTTCGTCGTGAGTTCTCAAATAAGGCTGCAGCATTGTGGATAGTGTGTCTCCATGCCTCCCGATGTGAGGCCAGGGCGGACCACTGTTGGTGATCAATTTGGCCGAGCCTGAGATGTTGTTTCAGGGAGTCTTTGTGTCGCTTATTTGGAGCGCCCCTCTTACGCTGACCTGTGGCAAGTTCACCGTAGAGTAGTATTTTTTGGAGGCGATGGTCCTCCATCCTAGAAACGTGCCCTGCCCAGCGCAGCTGCGTTCTCAATATCATGGCCTCAATGCTGGTGATCCCTGCTTGCTCAAGGACAGCAACATTCGTCACATAGTCAGTCCAGTGTACCACTCTACATACTAATAGCAAACTCAGTATAAATACATCTAGCCAAAACAGAACAGGGGGTGCACACACCAGAGGGAAGTATAAGCAAGTTTGCAGGCAGCCACACCCAAGATTTGCAGATTCTAGACCAGGGTTTCTCAATGCAGGTTCCTTTGAATCCTAGGGTTCCACAATAGGTTGCTGGGAGTTCTGCAAGAGATCATATATACATACTTTTTAAACTGTAGATATAATTTGTATGCAGAGATTCCCTGAGACCTGAAAAGTATTTCAAGGGTTCCTCAAGAGTAAAAAAGTTGAGAAAGTCAGCTCTAGACTTTTCCTGCAAGCAGCCTAAGCTATGTTGCCAACATAGACACAGTCTGACTATTCATCCATGCATTGTTTTTATTTATGCATTCATAATTCAAATATAGCCAAAAAATTGCATTCCTTGCTCCTCAGACTTTCTACTAGCCCAAGACTATCTGGATATTTTGTTGATGAATTCACTGTCTACGTGACTTCACTGTGTTATCCCAGTCTGTAATGGTAGAGCTTATGATGGATGTTTAGAGTAAAAGCTATCTCATACTTATGCAACTAACATCGAGAGTATTTTGTGAATAGGCAGAACTATCAGTAATTGGTTATCATCATTTTACAAATATCCTGTATATGTCTATTGTCTCCCCACAACCACCTATGGTTCTCCTAAGAGTGTTGAGCATGCCATCATTCCCATCTGAGAGTTAAAATAAACCAGACCTACACTACCCAAAAGCTTCTGGCTGTAGTAGTTGTAGAAGGATCACTCTAAAGCAAGGGTAGGTAATACAGTGCTGGAGCTGCTTCTTCACCCCCTTCACCACCCCTTGCTTTGGTTTTGATTTCAAATGGCACTGAATTTCCCTGTTCAGAAGTTTCTACATTCTGACTTCTAATGGCTCCCTGAAGAAGCATCTATAGACCAAAATGTGTCCAGCTTTTCAGCCAATACATCCATCAATGAACATCTTGAGATCCCTTCTCTCTTGTGCTTTTGTTTTTCAAAATAAGAATCAGACTTCCAGCCATTTCCCTGTGTCTTTTTCTTTCAGTCCTCCTGATGGTTTTGGACACCAAATCCCAGTTCCTCACCATTGGCTGTGCTGGTTAAGGTGGATGGGAGCTGTAGGCTAAAAAACATCCGGAAGGCTCCATAAGAATTCAGCAATTCTTGTGCAGTTTAAGTGAGGACATGCACTGACATGTTGAGTATTTTTACTTTTACTCCCACCCACAAATGTAATAATGTTTCAGGTTTTGGAATATAAATCTGCTTAAGACAGTTAGGTTGATAAATGTTGAAAATAGTCCAGTATGCGCTTTGCATTTTTTGTATCCCAATCATGCAGTCTTAAAGGTCCTTCACACACAGCTATGTATTTCTGCAACATTCTCTCTCCCGTCTCTCGAAAGTCCAGAGCTGTGCTGTACAGCCTCCTGGGTGGGTTGGTATTTGATCTGGGATCTGCGCTTTGAATTTCTTCCTTTCCTTCTCCACAGTACTTCAGTCCCCAGTAACACATTTCTCCACAGTACATCATAGCTAGTAGATGGGTATCACTATATATGCCTGTCAAAGTGGAGGAAATAACCCTGTTAATTGAACAAATTCACATTTGTTTTTTCATCTGGATGACTGACTACAATCAACCACCTTCTGAGTCAACCTGTGCCTCCTGCTCCGTTCTCTCTAGAATAAGGGGGGGAGGAGGGAGTGCAGCCAGAGAGTTGTACACAGCCAAACTCCCTTTTGTCTCCTTAGCCCCTGGATGAGCCTCAAAGTTTTAATATTTTTTTTTAGGGGAAAAGCCACCACCACCCCCAATTGCCAAAATCACTTCAAAACACAAGGGTTTAGCTTGTTTTTTCACTTCAGTACCTCCCTCCACTAGGAAATCAGCTGAATTTGGAACTGAAAGTGGTATCCAATCACTTCTGTGTTTCCCATTAGTACAGCCTATTGCAAGCCATTTTGCTTTACTGTGCACCTTCAAGTCATTTCCGACTTACAGCAACCCTAAGGTGAACCTATCACAAGACTTTTCTTGACAAGATTTGTTCAAGGGGCTTTGCTACTGCCTTCCTCTGAGGCTGACTTACCCAAGATCGATCACCCACTGAATTTCCACGGTCAAGCAAGGATTCAGACCCTGGTCTTCCAGAGTCTGAGTCCAACACTCAAATCACTACATGATGAAGGCAACACATGCGGGTAAAAATTGTTTCCCACCCCCAGCCCAGTTGTCCACCACTGTTCTACAACCTGGATGATGTGCTCAACAGTCAGTGATCACAAGAAAGACACATCCATGTATGTTCAAATATGGTTTTTATTTTAAACTGCTTTGCAGATACATCTTGGGTGAAAAGCAAGATATAAATTAATTCAGTTATTCTCAATGGAGACAGTGAAACTTCAGGCACAATCCAAACAAAAAGCCAAGGAGCTCTATGTGGAATGTACAGACCCTGTTTCAAAGCCCCACTTAGCCAAGAAATTTTTTGGGGGAAATGAGCCCTGCACTCATATCCTATGTATTCCTCCCATCTTGCCTCCCTCCCCCTTACTTTGTAACTATACTTTCAAAAATCCCTTTTTTAAAAAAGCCCCACTTGGTTGAGAAACTCACTTGGTGACCTTGTCCAACCTACCACACAGCCCAACCTACCACCCAGTGGTGTTGCAAGGGTAAAAACAGAGAAGCAGCAGGAAAGGTGGGACATGAGTGAAATAAATACACTTCAGTTAGCCATGCTTGCAAACACACTTATGTACTGCTCTAATAACTTGATTTGCTTTTCTCTTTGGATTGTTTGGTTGCAAAATGCAGTTGCTAACCAGTGGGATATGCCCTTTATTCTTCCCTCTTCCAATTTCTTAATACTTGAGAATGCGTCTTTTCTACTTGTGGTCTTTTTAAAATAATTCTTGGAAAAAAGGGAGGGAAAATTAAGCACCACACAGAATATATACAGTGTGGTGTAGTGGTTTGATCACTGGACTATAAGTCTGGAGACCAGAGTTTGAATCCCTGCTTAGCCAAGAAAACCCATTGGTTGACCTTGAGTAAGGCATACTCTCTCAGCCTCAGAGGAAGGAAAAAGGCAAACCCCCTCTGAATAAATTTTGCTAAGAAAACCCCGTGATAGGGTCGCCATAGGTCAGAAACAACGTAAAGGCACAAAACAAGGATATATACCTTCATGAATCAGTCTAGCTGTATCCGCATCCTCAAACAAGATTTCTTCATCTGAGTTATCAGAACATCTAAATCCAAGCATCGTCACCAAGTAATGGATTCCTTCATTAAGAAACTGAAGGAGAAAAAAAGAACATTTGTGAGTACAAATTATAGGCTCTAGATCTAGATACTAAGACAAAATGATCTTGTTTGCCATTTTTCTGCTTTGAAAGAGTTCTAGTTTACCCCTTTTATTTTATTTTCACACTTACAAGCAAGTGGGAAAACAGTGGTATTTTTCTCTGTACATGCGAGAGAAAGCAAGCTCAATAAAACTGGTTAACTAGTTGTCCCTTATCCTACTCTCATGTATTCAAGCCTCTTGCTCACTTCAGTTTTGGCAATGGTTCTAAGTAATAGGGATGCCTCAAAGGGGCATACATCTGCTCTCTTTAGAGAATTTCTTTCAAGTTCCACCAGAATTATTATAATAATTATTACAACTTTAAGATAATACAAAATGCAATTAGAGTAGGACCCCCATATCTGCTGATTCATTATCCAATCTGATTCAATTACCCACGGTTTTAGTTTCAGCACAGCTACCACAGAGTCTTCCTAGAAAATGTATCCTTAGGCGTTTTCTAGGTCCTTCAAGACAACTCTATGGTATTTTAAATCAGACGTCCCATTATTTTCAATGGTGTTTGCTATTATCCGTGGATTTTGTTATCCACAGTGTGTCCCGGAAACAATTTCTCGCAGATACAGGGGTCCTACTGTACACATTTTCACCTGGGCTAGGAGTAATTCCCACTGAACTCAACATAACTTATTTCTGAGTAGGTAGGTATGTTGACAGTTACTTTTACACCGTAAGAGTAAGTTACTCTTATGGAAGCAACTGCAAGCTACTCTTATAGAAGCAACTAATTTCACTATGGCTGTTTTTTTTTTAAAAACAGAAAATATACCTTTTTAAGCATATCAGTCTTCTCTGTCAACCATTCTTTCCTGCCTTTAACAGTGTGACAGAACATATAGAGTAGAGCCCCTCTCCTCCAGTAAAGACATTCCAGTAATTCTGTACCAAGCACTGAAAGTGGCTAAAAAGAAAGAGAGAGAGATGCCCATATCAATTACAATAGTGGCTCTTAAATAAAAAGTGACAAAATGCAGTATAGTTGGAACCTGCTGGTTGAGCAAGTTTTTATAAATATTAGGAGAGTAAAAGAACCAGTGTGGTGTAATGGTTTGAGTGTTGGGAGCAGGATACTGAAGACCAGGGTTCAAATCCCTGCTTGGCCATGGAAACCTACTGTTTGGGAAAGTCACACTCTCAGCCTCAGACTGTGGCAAGGCAAACCTTCTCTGAACAAATCTTGCCATGAAAACCACATAGGTTTGTCTTAGCGTTGCCATAAGTTGGAAATGGCTTGAAGAAACTTAACAACAAAAAATGAAAAACTGGAAGAAGAGTGAAGATGGGAGGGTTTTATTATTTTGGGACTGCACATGGATTTTTGTTTAAATGAGCATTTGTAGTTCAGGCTTAATACTCACTTCTTGAGAAGTGCTGCTTTCACTGACCAAGACTTCTGGCTCTGAAAGTACATTAATTAATTCTTCAACTTTCTGCAAAGAAGACTCTTCTGGAAAGTCTTCATCCACAAGCTGGTTTTCCTCAAAATATGTGATATCCAGTACAGCCTTTAGAAAAGAAGAAAAATATAAGTTCTGTAACAGTCCTCCTTGATTGACAGCCAACCTTGTCAAGGTAAGCTCTCAGCTATCCTGAGTAAAGGCCACTTTTAGGCTGGTATTTGGTGCACCATTCTCTACATTTCCCCCCTCCATTTTTGCACTTCCAATCAAAGATTCCTAAAATAAAGCTTAATAGGATATAATGCAAGGGTTGGGTTTATTAAGGTCAATAGCAGACTGAACTCAATTTGGGTATCAGTTTATAGCACTACATGCTGGAATTCATTTTCCAAGATCAGGACTGCATCTCTATATCAGGGCTGGGGAATGTGTGGCCCTCCTGATGTTGCTAGACTGTAGCCCTACATAGCTAATAGAAAGAAATGGTGGAAGTTGCAGTCCAGCACCTGGAGGGCCATGTTTCCCTCCCATTCCTGGAATACACAAAAAGGAATAAAAGTCATAACACAGCTTGACCACCTTTATGCTCAACACTGTATAATCACTATCTGTAATCCTAATCATATGTTCAGTTCCCAGCACTTCTGCTCAGGTCAGAACTTAAAAATAAGTTGACTATTGTAAATACTGGTATAATAGGCCTATTGTTCCCTGAATTAACATGTCATACTTATCTTGGTGCAACAGCTCATCAAATATAAGGGGTTTTTTTGCAGCATCTAGGAACATTTGGCCCTCTGGATGCTGATAAACTCTACTCCCATCATACTTCAACATTGTTCAGACTGACTGGGATTGATGGCCATTTGAGTTCAACAGCAGCTAGAGGGCCACAGCAATGCCAGCCCTGCACTTCTGGAAGAGACCATAACATAGAGGCATTACAAATGTTTGGAACACAGACAGTCCCAGGTTCCGTCTTTGATGCTTCAAGTTTAAAAAAAGAAAAAGAACCAGGGAGAAGGTAATGAGAAATACTCTGGAGATCTATCATCAGATAAGATAATATTAGGTTAGATGGACCAATTATCTGACCTGATATACGACAGCTTCCAGTGTTCCTTCTCAGTGCCATATGCTGGCAGAGATAAACACTATCATATTTACTAATGATAGTTGACCACTTGACTTATTCAAATTGGATCATTTGGGAGTAATCAGGGAAGGCCACTCAAGTAAATAGAGAAATAGTTAATGTTGTAACCTAAGCTAGCCTAGAGCTGGGATACCTGTGACCTTTCAACATGGTTGAATACCCAACTCTCACCAGCATGGCTCATGGGCAGGGAATTGAAATCAAACTGTTGGTGGAGGGCTACAGATTCCCTGCAACTGATATAGCCACTTAATATTGTGATATTTTTAGAATATTTAAGAACCAACAGCGGTTAACTACAAGACATAGGTATTCTATTGTTTGAGCCACAAAATGATCAAGGCAGAAAATGTGAACTTTAGTAGATCACAAGTTAAATCCCAAACCATTAAATTTACATTTTGTTCCTAAGTTTGAGAACTGCACTTAAAGGCTATGACAGCCACCCCCACCCCTGCCCTGGTGCCCTCCAGGTATTTTGGACTGTAACCCTCATCAGCGCTAGCTCACATGGCCAGTCATGAAAGTTTCAAATTCTGGTTGAAAATATCAAAGGCCCACATTAAAATGATTTAAAGACTGGTCTCTCTGTATGCTGAATACATACAAACTTAACATCAATGCATTCGGAATAAAAGTTAACTTACTGATGTAGCTGATGTCACAGTACAGGTCAGCTGTAAAGCATTCTTTTCATGCTGGCTTATTTTTCAACTAACAATTCCCTTCTTTCCCAATACAATGCATTTTTAGTGAATCTAGAGACATACTTCAGTGAGACATATTTCCAAATGTGCTTGAACTGAACATTCATTACTGCACAATACCTGTGTATATAGTTGCATAAATTTGGGTTGTATGCAGTTTTCTCTAGGTTCTTTCAATAGATCTGTCAAGCTTTCCAATGTAGCAGAAGCCTGTATTAAGAAGGAATCTGTTGATGAGGGGAGACAAAGACCATATTGAAAGAGAACAAAATTAACTATGCAATTCATGTACAGTGATAGTCTTTCCACAAATTATTGGTATTACAATACAGCCTCTGAAACAGTAGGTGAGCCATTTCCTTTAATACATTTTATTCACTGTGGCTATTTTAATGCTGAAGTAGCAATAGAAGAATTTTCTTAAGAAACATGGCACTTTGGTGATCAAATTAAAGCGTAAAACAAGAGCATATGTGATTCTACAATTGATATTTCTGACCTCCATCACTTTGTAGGAGGTGCCATGATTTAAGAAGAGTAAGGTAGTAGATATGGATGGAGGTTTGACATCTTCCTTACATCCCCTGCTAAAACACTCAGATACTGTACTAGGTTTTGGAAAAGATCTATCTGATTCTAGTGGGTGGACTGCCAGGGTAGATAACACTGGACTAAATTGGCCAATGGGCCAGCTCACAGTAGGGCAATTTCCCATGGCAATCAATCTGGACACATTACACCTGGTGTGGTAGGTCAAAAGGGGGACACTATTGGGAGTCCAGACTTACAGGAAAAAGCCACACACGATAAGACCCAGAATGGGGATATTGATTATATCAAGATAAAACATCCCAGACTGCATTATCAACAATATAACTTGGTGGGCTCTCACTCAATAGGATCGCCATAAGTTGAAGTCAACTTAACAGCAGTTAATAAAAAATAAATTCAGAAGGACATTTATATGACTAAAAACCCCTAAACAAGTTGTGTGGGATTACAGTTGTCCCTTCATATTCGCTGGGCTTTGGTTCCAAGACACACACACACACACACACACCGTGGATACCAAAATCTGTGAATACTCAAGTCCCATTATATGCAATGGCATAGCAAACTGGTGTCCCTTGTATAAGATGGCAAAATCAAGGTTTGCTTTTTGGATTATTATTTTTTTAAAGAATATTTTCAAGCTGTGAATATTTAAATCCATGGATACCAAATCCGTGGATATGGAGGGACAACTGTACTAATAAAACAAATGCAGGAGGCCATCTCATTCATATTAGAACCCTTGTGTGTAAGGGCTAGGTTTCAACACTTGATCCTACTGCAAACTAGATTTATTCTTATTTATTTATTAATTAAAATATTTCTATCACCTCTTGTATCATGAGATCACAGGGTGGCCTGCATTTAAAACAATGTAGACAATTTAAGACAATTCCAGATAAAAAAATTAAAATAATTAAAATAATTGGGATTGTGGTCTCCATGCCTACAATAACATTATTTTAAAAAGTGATGTGCTTCGTTTTAAGGCCTTTGAAACAAAAGCAGATTCCAAACTGGAACTGCATGCTAGAGTCTCACTTCAGATCTGACACTTTAAAACAATATCGAGCTAAAAAAAAAAAAAGGAGAATGGGCCAGCTATACCTTTAAAGCAATGGCTCTCAACCTTTGGTCCTGGCTTCCCAGAATCCCTGCCTATTAGCTATGTTGGCTTGGGTTTCTGGGAGTTGAAGTTCAAAACATCTGGAGAACCAAAGACTTGAGAACCACTGCTTTGAAGCAACACATGGTTTGAGTATGCACAAGCCTACAGAACAAGGGCAATGAAAGGGGTGCAGTAACAACAGAGATGAGGTGACCAACCACATAATCCTGATATTGACCCAGTTCCCCACCCATCCAATCTGCATCTGAATATGATGCACTCCCAATTTGGATCATCTGGAATGGATAGCTGGGCGCATGTAGCATTGCTAGACAGGAAACTGGAGAAGACCCCTGTACCTTGGACGGTTCAGTAGATGAGGGAATTTTAGCAGTATTGCTTGTCCCACAACAGGTAACAAACAACACCTGCTGAAATGTCCTCTTCTGTTATTGTTGTTGAGTGCCTTCAATTCGTTTGCGATTTATAGTGACCCCAAGGCAAACATATCATGGGGGTTTGCCATTACCTTCCTCTGAGGCTGAAAGACTATGACTTGCCCAAGGTCGCCCTGTGGGTTTCCATGGCCCAACAGGTAATTGAATCCTGGTCTCCAGAGTCCTAGTCCAACACCCAAACCACTACACCATTCTTCTTGTTGTTGTTGCTGTGTCCCTTCAAGGCATATCTAACTTATGGCGACCCTATCACAGGAGTTTCTTGGCAAGATTTCTTCAGAGGACGTTTGCCATTGCCTTCCACTGAGGCTGAGAGAGTGTGAGTTGTTCAAGGTCACCCAGTGGGTTTTCATGCCCACATGGGAATTAGAACCCTGGCCTCTAGTGTCATAGTCCAATGCTCAAATCACTTCACCACACCGCCACTCTTCTACACAACTATTAAAAGCCCTCTCCAGTTTTCACTCTGGAAACCCTAAGGAAGATTCAGGTCTGACTCAAAGCTCTATTATTATTATTAATTTAAATCAGTGGTTCTTCATCTGTGGTGTGGGGACCCCCAAGAGTCCACAATGTCCTCACAGGGGGTCTGCAAAGGCTTGAAGGCTGTTTGGCCCACCTCTTCCCTGCAGTGGGGTGGCCATGTAACAGGAGCTAAGGCAAAGGCTGGCCGGCTTGGCCTGCGCATTGCCATTCAATCTGCTCCAGCCACAAACTGGCAGGAAGAAGCAGGAGAAAAGTCTTCCCTCCCCTTCCAGTGCCTCTAAGGGAAGATTTAAATGGATGGTGTAATTGTTTTATTATTATTATTATTATTATTATTAATTTAAGTCAACGGTTCTTCACCTGTGGTGTGGGGACCCCCAAGGGTCCGCAATACCCTCACAGGGGGTCTGCAAAGGCTTGAAAGCTGCTTGGCCCACCTCTTCCCTGCAGTGGAGTGGCCATGTAACAGGAGCTAAGGCAAAGGCTGGCTGGCTTGGCCTGCGCATTGCCATTCAATCTGCTCCAGCCAAAAACTGGCAGGAAGAAGCAGGAAAAAAGTCTTCCTTCCTCCTCCAGTGCCTCTGAGGAAAGGTTTAATGGATAGTGTAATTGCATTATTATTATTATATTATTATTATTATTATTATTATTAGGGTTTTAATTTTTGAGTGAAGTCTTGGGGGTCCACAGCAACAAAAGATATTTAAAGGGGGTTCCTGGTAAAGAAAAGGTGAAGAGCCACTGCTCTAAAGGGTAAAGGCGCTGGGAGGAGCTCCACAACCACTCTTTCTACAACCGACCGCGCTCACCATTGGCCCTTCCTCCTCTGCTGCAACGGTGCAGCCTGGCCTTGAGCCCTGCGAGCCGCTCCTGCAAGCCGACGGTGAAACCCACTCCTGCCATTTGGAACCCGGGCTGCCCAGAGCTGGCTCCCTTCGCGCGACCTCTCCGGCCCCTCCTCTCGCACGTGGCCACACCTCCCTCCCGCCTCCTTTCCCACCACGTGACTTGCCGTAGCGGCGGGAGTTGCGGTGTTCTCTCTCGCTGGCGCTGGGCGATAGCTCGAAAAAGGTTAGAGTGACAACCTAGCCTGGATTTCCGGGTAGCGGTCTCCTGTCTGTGACAGGAAAAGCAAGGGAGAGTCCCATGTCACTTTCTTAAAGACTTTATTGTAACATGTGCTTTTTGTGGGTAGAAACTGGAAGTATCATTTCATGTATCTGAGGTTGTAGGCTATCCTCAACGAAAAACGCATAAAATAATAAAATAGTTAATCTTTTTTGTTTAAATTACTTTAAATTCGTTACTCATTAAGGCGTTACAGTAGCCTTTTGCTGAATCGCCCTATATTTAGGAGAAGCAGGCCTATCCAGATGACTTTCATTATGTACAGTAGGACCCCTATATCCACTAGGGATTGGTTCCGGGCCCCACCGTGGATAACGAAATCCGTGGATAACAGCAAACGCAATTGAAAATAATTGAACTTCCGGTTTAAAGTACCATAGAGTAGCCTTGGAGGACCTAGAAAATGGCTGAGATGCATTTTCTAGGAAGACTCTACGGTAGCTGTGCTGAAACTGAAACGTAGATAACTGAATCAGTGGATAATGAATCAGTGGATAAGAGGGCCCTACTGTACTGGCTTTATTTGATCTTTTAAATTGATATTGTGTGTTTTGATGTATTTATGTATTTTTAATTAAGATGGATTTTAATTGATATTAATTGTTTTGTGTGGATGTGTTGGAGGAGTCCAACATGTTTTAGGGAGCAACTGCCTCGATCCATGGGAAGAGGTGGGTAACAGATAATAGTAATAATAATAATAATATTTAGGATAGTGCCCTATCTGAAATTGGATAGCATGTGTGCTCACCAAAAACTAAAAATAAATAAATAGTAAGACAGGAATTCTTATACAAGTTGTTCCTTCATATTCACTGGGGTTTGGTTCCAGGACCACCATGGATACCAAAATCCGTGAATACTCAAGTCCCATTAGGTGCAATGGCACAGCAAAATGGTGTCCTTTATATAAGATGACAAAATCAAGCTTTGCTTTTTGGATTATTATTTTTTAAAGAATATTTTAAGGCCGTGAATACTTAAATTCGTGGATACAGAGGGACAACTGTATAGCACTATACAGCTGGGTTTTGGTCCTGGAACCAAAACCCAGTGAACATGAGGGACAACTGTAGTATAAAATGGCTATTTCACTGATAGCACTGTAAAAGTTTTTAAAAAGAGAGAAGAGTGGAGGAGAGGAAGATATTTTTGTTCTGCAAAAGAAACCAGCTAAAAGGTGGCAATAAAATGTTGCAGATGCCAAAGGAATTGCTAGAATATAGTCTGAGACAACGGAAATGTCATTTGGATATTTTAATAAGATCTCAAGAACTACAGCAATAAATACTGCATTTTCACAACACATTTATCCTGTCTGGAGGAGTCCAGCATGTTTTAGGGAGAAACTGCAATTGTTCAACAGCTATCCCCACTTTACTACTTTCATTCTGAAAGCAGAACAGACCTATCTCATTCCTCAGACAAATTATCTTACAATTCATGTAGTGTATTCGCACAGTGCAACACATCCACTGTGCTGCATTAAAAGAGTAAGAATATTTTGTGCAATAAAGAATAAGCAAAGTACTGTAGACATCAGTTTTAGAAACAAGCAAATCCTGTTCTTCAGAGTTTCATCACACATGAATGGACATGTTTTGCTTGTTAGCTGTTAAAATAAATCTGCTTATAACAGCATTGCAGTCTTAATTTCAATATCTTTTGTTAGTTTCACTGTGTTTATACAGGAATATTTCTTGCCAAACAGAAACTGTTCAGGACTATTGAAATGTAATTATGAGATATAGCTGTTTATCACTGGGCAAGCCATCTGTAGTTAGTACATCAAGAAGCAGAACTACATTTATAATAGTGCCATTCCTCTAAAGAGCTCAAGGAAATATAGAATTCCTCCAACTCACCTACCATGTACTTATCCTCACAACAACCTTGTTGTGTAGATTATTCTTTTATTTATTTAATTTAATGTATACCCTTCCTTTCTCCCAGCATGGGACCCAATGCAGCTTACAATCATTTAAAACAAAAAATCAGATAAAATCTTATTTTACAAAAGTTAGAAAAATAATTAAACAACAATTTTATTTTAAAATACATGGTTAAAAACAAATTACAACTTATTTAAGACATAACCAAAATATAAAAGCACAGCACACAATTTTCAAACACCCTTCTGCCACATAATTTAAGAATCAAAGGCCTGCCTTTAAAAAAAAGTTCTTTGCCTGTTGGCAGAGGGAAGGCAAAGAGGGAGCCAAGCAGACCTCCAGTGGAAGGGGGTTCCGCAGCTTTGGAACAGCCACAGTAAAGATGTTCTCCTACATGTTCACTAAACATGCCTGTGATGGTGGTGGGACTGAGAGAAAGCCCTCCCCCCGCAAGGTTTTAAAACTCAGGCCAGCTCATATAGGGATGTATGGTCTTTTTACATAGTCTGAACCTAAGCAGTGTAGAGTTTTAAAGGTCATAACCAGCACTTTGAATTCTGCCTGGAAACAGTAGCCAGTGAAAGTGTTTCAACATGCAGCTATATTATCCCTGTAACCAGTCCCAGTCAGCAGCAGTAGTTAGGACTTGCTGAAGTTTCCAGTTTCAAAAGTCAGTTGCACATAGAGTATCTCTATATATAAAACTCTTGGGTATGTTGCCTTTCCCAGTGTGCTGATTGGCAGCCCAGGAAACACACCCAAGCAATCACCTCCCATATGCAAATTCCCTCTGCCTCACAATCCACTCCTGCCACTCAACAAGGCATGGTTCATCTCCAAAAAAGGAGTAGCTGGCACACTACGTAGTTTTAGATGTGAAATGCATTCCTGGCTCCTGGCAACCTAGACGTCCAGACTCAGATCTGAGTCCAACAGGAAGGCCAAACTGTGAACCTCATATTTCAGCTAGAGTGTAACCTGGCACAGGCTGAATTGTTCTGCCTTACAGCTGACTAGTAGCACCTCTGTCTTGTCTGGATTAAGTTTCAATTTGTCTGGATTAAGTTTCAATGTGTTCACCTTCATCCAGTCCATTACAGATAGCAGACACTGGTTCAGTATTGATATAGCTTCCTTGGAATCAGATGAGAAGGAGAGATAGAGTTGAGTGTCCTTTGTATAGTGACGGCACTAACCCCAAAATCTCCGGGTTTTACCAGGGTTTTCATGTAGATATTAAACAGCATGAGGGACAGAACAATTGGGAAATACGAGAGATTGTGGATCTCTCAAGCCAAGAATCTGATGCGCTAGGCAGAAGTTTGAACAGCTTACCAGCCCAATGTTAACTCCAACAAGAACTGAGCCCAGCGGGTTCCCATAGGCCAATAACCACGGTGTTGAAAGGGCACCCCTGCTGCCAGCACCATCTCAGTTCACCCTTCCTAGAAGGACCAGAACCACTGTAGAACACTGGGCTCAGAGAAGTGGCCCAGAAAGATAACATAGCATTGAAAACCATGGAGGATCCAGCAGAACCAATGGGCACATACTCCCTCTGTCTAGTTCCTGGCATATGTCATCTACCAAAGCAACCAATGTGGTTTCCATTCCATAGCCAAGCTTGAAGCCTCATTGAAATGGGTCTGGATAATCAGCTTCATCCAGGAACTTCTGGAGCTGGGAGGCCACTACACACTCTAAACTTTGCCCAAGAAAGGGATATTAGAAAATGGCCAAGAAGTTTTCAATACTTCTTGTTCAGAGAGTATTGGTTCAGAGAGAGTCCCTCCGCCCCAATAACAGCCTCACTGTAGGCTCTTCTAGGCAGGATGGAAATGTGCCTTGCTACTTCACTTACCCATTTGGCCAGTCCCCTCTGTCTGCTTTTAAGAGCCAGGAAAGGAATGGGTCCAGTGTGCATGTGCTGAGTGTCCCATCCCCAAGGATTGTGTCTACATCCTCAGGCTGCACAAACTGAAACATAGCAGATCTGAGTGATTTTATCTGCAAAATGTTGTGTAAATTATCCACAGCAGGCAGCTGAGTGGTCTACATGCTGCTTTTGTGAGGCAGAGTGTAAAAGTCCCTGACCACTTGAGACAGCTCTTTTGGAAAACACTGTTCAGATGCAAGGGTAGCAGTAAAGGAAGATTTCTCCAATGAGCTCTTGTGCATGTTTGGTCAGACCTGCTCCGAGTCTTCTGTCGTCCCCACTCTAGTCTTCATCCCTACATCACTGCCAGCTCCCTAGTAAACCAGGGGGCTTGCTAGGCTCTGTTTTATGAGAGGGGATGATCAAGGGCAATCATGCCCACTGTCCTGGCCATTTCTCATTTCCAGAGGTCAACCAGGGCTTCAACAGGATTACCTGCCCTGGTAATAGGAATCCATCTGGACTGATAAGCTTCCAGGGATGGACCATTTTAATTGGCACCTTTAAACAGAAAACTGATTTCTGCCAGCCCCTCAAAGGGAGGACTGTCCTCTGTAAAGTACCATTCTAGCAGCAGAGCTGTCTAGGATCTTAGGCTATAACCTGATCCACTTACCTGGAGGCTACACATAGAAATTGTAATCTACTATTCAGCTATGACTCCATTCATTTAACTTTTATTGGCTGTATTGTACAACAAGTAACATGCTGGGTCTAGAATCTTGCTTGAAATCCCTGTTCAGCTAAGATTATCTTAGGGTGACCTTGAAACCAAGTCACTATCTCTCTGTCACCTAATTGGTGTGAAGATAAAATGAATGCACCAGAATTTACCATTAATCTATGGAATATGGAGGGGGGATATGCATTGCAGGAGAACTGTTCTTATGAATATTTATACTTCTAAAACTCTTGTTTCCCTTGGATAATTTGCAATAATACTCTAACCAAGTAAGCATCGCCTTTGGAATTCCAGTGGTTTTGGTTAAGATTTAAGTATATTATATGATTAGGTTGTGTAATTATTAACTTGCAGCAGACTTAATGGAGCTCCCTTTCTCACATTAACAGTGCGGAATTATGACCTTTCAGGCCTGTCCGTACAAAACTCCAGCTACCGTTCCTTGCAAATTTTGTACAAAGTAGACCTTGCTTGTTGTTGACCAGTGAATCACACAGTAGGGGGCGGCATGTTTCTCACACACAGTATATTTGGAGGAGAGGGCATATAAATGCCTACTGTTTGAAATATAGTATGAATATTCTTCCCATAGGTTTCCCTCCTGCACTTTGATACAATCCAGTAAAAGTTACAATCTTGATGAAATCTGAAGCCCCCGCCGCCACTCTCCTTCACCCCCCCGCCCTTCCCAAAGTGGCGTAGGGGGTCCCTCGCTGCCTTGGGAAGGGACTGGGGTGGAATGAGGGAGGCTTTCCACCCCCCCTTTCCCAAGGCAGCGAAGGGATTCCTGAGAACCCCTTCACTGCCTTGGGAAGGGACGGAGTGGAAAGGGTGGAGCAGGCGGCTTTCCGCGAATAATCAAAACCGCGAATGTGAAAGTCGCGAATGTGGAGGGGCAACTGTAGTCTGAAAATCTCCATAGTCTGACACTCAAACTACTACAACTTGCTGGCTCATCAACATTTATAATCCTCCCCCAAAAAAAAAAGAAAGAAAGAAAAGAAAAGAAAAGAAAAGAAAAGAAAAGAAAAAGAAGCCAATAACCCTCCAAAAAAAGGCCAATAAAATAACACACTCTGCTGTTCCTAAAAACTTGTTGGAATAGAAAAGTTGTCAGTTTACTCCACATCTTCCTATAAGTACTGATGGGGAAATTCCTTCAATAACTTCCCAGGAGAAATTAGAAGACCTGGCCTGGTGAACCTAGGATCCAACTTTATTGAAAGAAATATATTTCTGTCCCATGCCCTGACTGACCAGAATATGAACAGAATGGGGGCCTTGAGCTCAATAAATGTGCAATGTAATATTGTCTCTTGAAAGCTTCCAGGGTAACTTTCCATCCAACTGGCATTTCTAGCAGATGTTAAAGGTTAGCTTTCTAGGCCAGGTGTCTAAACTGGACTTCTACAGACTCCTTCCATGTGAACAACCCAGTCCTTATTCCTTGCTATCAGAAGGCCCTTAACACTTTGTATGTTGGGGGAACCAGATGTTCTGGGTGTAACCTTTCTTGGGTCAGCCAGTTTTCCTGGAGGAAAAGTCCTGGAAGCTAAGGCACATAATTCTATAGACATCCAAGTAGTTTTCTAAGTTAAGTTTGCCCAAGTGAAACTATATTAGCTTTCTCCTTCAGTATCAGTGCAATCAAAACATATTTAGATCTGATAATGTGCTACACTGTTGTTTATACAATAATTCACTAAGCGACACTGAATGCTGGCCTGGCATATCTCAGTAAAAATAAGCAACAGTACAGACTATCTTTAAACTGGACGTGGTAATGGCTGTATCTATTTGGTTAAATTTAGACAGTACCACCAGATGGGATAATCAAGACCAGAAGTGTTGCCTGAATCTGTGAGTCCTCTTTTAACTGCCATTATTTCATCCTATAGAATCCTGGGATTTGCATTTTAGGGAAAGGTGCTTAGAATTCTCAACCAGAGAGCTCCAGTGACTCAGAAAAACTACAAGCCTCAGGTTGTAGGATGTAGCCACAGCAGTCAAAGTAGAATCACAATACTGTAGCTATGTAATATGAAAGGGGCTCTGGTTTGATTTGGTTTTTCTAGCCCCTGAGGCTAATCCCACCCCCCAAATATTTTTAAAGTAAAAAACTTGGAATATCACACACCTGGAAATTTCATGAAATATGATTCACCTTCAAAATAAGGCAAAAGGAACCTCATGTGCCTTGTTGTCATGATGAAGGAGGCTGAAACTGGAAGCAGATTTCTGATATAATTGGAAAGGTTGGTGGAGCCCATGGTGGGGCAAAACTGACCCCTGGAATTTCCCTATTTATAGGGAAGCCATGTCAGCTGCCCCATTTCCTGAGATTACAAGACCAGGGGGAGGGTCCTTGTGATACTACAGCACTGAGGCAGTGGCTGGGAAAAGGGTTCCAAACTGTTTCTGGACCACTGGATTCTGATAATGGGCACAAGGAAAATCTGGGCAAAACTCAGCCAGGGGCTTGTCTAAATGGTGAAAATACTCCTCATAGAATTCGAGGACAATATCTTTTGACCAAATGGGATTTCATGGTGATTCACCTTATTCTGAACGAGGGCCTCCAAAAAACGCCATATAAAAGCCTTCGTGGCTTTTCCTGAAGTTTTTAAAATAATGTGAGGGAAATGCGCATTCCTGCTCGTTGGGACAACCAATTTGGATCGCAGCATATTCCCAATAAGAGCAGAAATAGAAAGCTGGTTGGTTGGTCAGACATCCATGGGATGTGGAGCTTGCCAGCAACAAAGTGGCTGGAACTTCCATGTTGATTTTTTGCAGTAGTGATCGTGCGCTGAGGCTACGAAACAGCATTTTTTAAAAGCTTATTTAAGTGGAAGGTCGTACTTCCGTACCTCAGATTTGCTATTAAAAAAAAATACCATTCAGCGGTGGCAACTTGTGGAGAATAAAAACGTGAGTAATTCACTCATGGCCACCATCTTGATTCGCAGGCATGCCCATGTGAAAATCAAAGATAGCTTTGCATACCAGTGATCTTGCTAAATAACTGGACACAAATGAACGCTGCTGTGAATTGGCATTACTGCGTGCCAATTCACATTATATTGCCTCTTCTAGACAAGCCCCAGGTAATATGGAAGTTCAGAGCCAGGGGGAAATATTTTTTGTGGGCATGGTTAAATAAACCCAACAGCTACAGCAGTTGTGGACATGGTTGCTGCTTGAACTTCCTGTGGCCTTCCCAGCACACGTGGGAAGTAGGGACTGAGATTGTCCCCAGGCTTGCATTGCTGCTATTAAGAAGGTTCATGAGTTACAGTGCTGGCACTTTGCTTCCTCCAACTGGCACAATAATCTGAAACACATTATCCCACCATGTCACACTACAATCCCCTCTGCACCCTCCTGGTTTTTTGGTGGGCCAGTGTTGGGCGACCACAACACTCCTTCAAGCTGAGCCTGTGAACCGTTCTGCCAGCTGACAATGGGTAGAGATGGATGCCAAGACTTTAAAGGCTACTGTACTAACCAAAAAGAGAGAGGATCTTCCCCCTTGCCTGGCACCCCTGGCCGTGAGATGTATCTCCCTGTCTAGCAGACTTTCAGCAATTCCCTGAGACTTCAGCCAGTCCATAACCCTGAAGCAACCCTGGTTTATAACCATGTGAAAAGAAGCTGGTATTACATACTTTTACATTTCCCCCCTGTAAGTCCCTTGGTTTTTCTATTTAGAGATGTTACCAATCTCTAACTATGGATTGGGGAATATTTTGGATTTCAGAATTCCAGATAAAGGAGACTCAACCTGTACTGATAGGTCTCAGTGCATGGTATAGTCTATAGTTGAAGACTTGGGTCATTTTACATTACATAATTATAGCACTATGATCCCAGTTTAACTGCCATGGCTGCATCATATCAAATCCTGGGGTTTGTAGTGTGGTGGAACACTAGTATGGTATAGTGGTTTGAGTGTTGGACTAGGCCACTGGAAGACCATGGTTCGAATCCCTGCTCAGCCATGGATACCCACTGGGTGACCTTGAGCAAGTCCCACTCTCTTGGCCTTAGAGAAAGGCAAAGACAAATCCCCTCTGAACAAATCCTGCCAAGTAAACCCCATGATAAGTTTCCCTTAGGGTCACCATCCATCACAAATGACTTAAAGGCACACAAAAACGAAGAAGCACTAGAGCTCTCAGGCTGAGAATTTGAAATACTCCTCCCTAAACTGCAAATCTGAGGATTCCATAGGATGGAACCATGGCAGTTAAAGTGGAATCATCTTGTTGTAATGTGTAGTTTGAAAGGGCCATTCCCTCATATGTGGAGCTGTAAATCTTAACAGTTGAGTGACAGAGAGAATATCTGTAGGTGGAATTTTCCCCACAGCATTTGGGAGTAGAAAATGTACTCACTAAAGTTCTGGTTGTTATGCTGTTAGGTGCTGCTTGCATTCTTCATATATTAGGTGAACCAGCAGCACTGAGACCTATCAGTACAGGTTGAGTCTCCTTTATCTGGAATTCTGAAATCCAAAATATTACCCAATCCATAATGTCCACTTGGGTGGCTGAGACAGTGACACTTTGGCTTTTTGACGGTTCAATGTCCTCTATACAAACTTTGATCCATGCACATAATTGTTAAAAATATTGTGTATAAAATTACCTTCAGACTATTGTATAAGGTGTTGAGGCATAACACTGCTCTCTATTGCTGGAAAAATCCTTGCAAGGATACTCCTGAACAGATTAGTTCCTGCTGTTGCAGAAGAACTTCTTCCTGAAAGCCAAAGTGGCTTCAGACCCAATAGGAGTACTACAGATATGGTATGTGCCCTTAGACAACTGCAAGAAAAATGTAGGAAGCATAACAAGGGTCTCTATGTAACATTTGTTGACCTCACCAAAGCCTTTGACACTGTGAGTAGAAAAGGTCTGTGGCAGATCCTGGAAAGACTAGGATGTCCCTCAAAATTCCTTAAAATGATTATCTTGCTACACCAGGGCTAGCGTGGTCAAGTCAGATATGGCAATGCTCTTTCAGAGCCCTTTCTAATAACTAATGGAGTGAAGCAAGGTTGTGTTCTTGCTCCAACTTTATTTACAATCTCTTCAGCATGATGCTCCACAGGGCTATGGCAGAGCTTGAAGAAGAAGACGGCATCTATATATGTTACCGTACTGATGGCAGCTTGTTTAACTTAAGCCGTCTGAGGGCTCTGCCTAAGACTCTAAACTATCTAGTCCATGAGCTGCTCTTTGCTGATGATGCTATCCTTGTTGCCCACACAGAAGCAGCTCTGCAGCGCCTAACATCCTGCTTCGCAACAGCTGCAGAGCCGTTTGGGCTGGAAGTCAGCCTGAAGAAAACGGAAGTTATTTACCAGCCTGCATCACAGGATGAACACCACCATCCCCACATTGCTGTTTGCAAATCTGTGCTCAAGTCCATTCAGCAGTTCACCTACCTGGGAAGCATCATCTCCTCAGATGCCAAGATTGACAAAGAGATCAATCACAGATTAGCAAAGGCATATAGCTCATTTGGAAGACTTCACAAAAGAGACTGGAGTAATAAACATCTGAAGCGAAGCACAAAAATCAGTGTGTATAGAGCCATTGTACTGTCTATTCTCCTTTATGGATCTGAAACATGGGTCACCTATCGCCATCACCTACGACTCCTCGAACGCTTTCATCAGCGCTGTCTACGCACAATCCTAAATATACACTGGACTGCCTATGTAACGAAAGTTGCTGTCCTTGAGCAAGCAGGGATCACCAGCATTGAGACCATGATATTGAGAACACAGTTGCGCTGGGCAGGGCACGTTTCTAGGATGGAGGACCATCGCCTCCCAAAAATAGTACTCTACGGTGAACTCGCCACGGCTCAGCGTAAGAGGGGTGCTCCAAAAAAAGCAATACGAGGACTCCCTGAAACAACATCTCAGGCTCGGCCAAATTGATCACCAACAGTGGTCTGCCCTGGCCTCACATCGGGAGGCATAGAGACGCACTATCCACAATGCTGCAGCCTTATTTGAGAACTCACTCCGAACAAGTCTTGAAGAGAAACGACAACGCAGAAAGAATCACAACCCAGAAACATCACCCAAGGAGACCTTCTGCTGTCCTTTCTGCAACCGGACTTGTTTATCTTGGATTGACCTTTTTAGTCATCAGCGCGCTTGCAGAAAGTGCGGGATGAGTCCTTCCTGAAAAGCCAGAGATATGAAAAATAAATTAATTTCGTGTTTAGAATTGGGTCCCATCTCCAAGATATCTCATTATGTATATGCAAATATTCCAAAACCCGTAATATTCCGAAATCCAAAATGCCTCTGGTCCCAAGCATTTCGGGTAAGGGAGACGGAGCCTGTATTAAGGTGAAAAGAAACACAATGTAGGCCTCTCTCAAATAGAAGGAATCACACTATGATTCTATGAAAAGAACACTACAACCACGAGATGAGGCCTATGCAAGGTACAGGCCTAATCAACCCCAATCACTTGACCTACAGCATTCAAATGTAATCCTTGCCCTTTATTTTCAAAACACTTTTCCTTGCCAGCTGTGTGCACTAGATCTGATAGATGCCCTCTTCAGCTGTTTTCAGAGCAGAATACAAAAGAGGAAGCGGAGCACTCACCAGCCACCTTTTGCTCAGTTTCACATCCTCATGCAGTTACTCCTCTCTCTCTTTTTTTTTTTTAAAGGGGAAGAGAAATATAATGAAAATATCCATAAAACAATTTTGAAGGATTATAAATGTTGATTAGCCAGCATGGTGTAGAGGTTTGAGTGTTGGATTAGGACACTGGAGACCACGCTTTGAATCCCTGCTTGGCCATCCATTGGGTGACCATGGACAAATCACTCTTTCTCTACCTCAGAGGAAGGCAAGGATAAACCTCGTCTGGACAAATCTTGCCAAAACCCTGTGAAAGTTTCACTTTAAGATTGCCACAAATCAAAAATGACTTTAAGGCACACAACAAATACATGTTTTATACCCTAAGTTTATGAGCAATGAAATGTTCTTGATACTCAAACAACACAGATTATCCACTCTTTGTGAAGTCGAAAGCTTTCACTGCCAGCATCCATAGATTTTCCTTGGATTTTTTCCGGGCTGTGAGGCCATGTTCTGGAATAGTTTCTTTCTGACATCTCGCCTGCATCTGTGGCTGGCATCCTCAGAGAATCTCTGAGGATTCAGAAGATGCAGGCGAAATGTCAGAAAGAAACTATTCCAGAACACGCCTCACAGCCCAGAAAAACCCCAAGGAAAACCTATCCACTCTTTATTTCCTACTTACATGATCTCCCTGTGCTTTCCCTCACTTCTTTCTCCCAGGAACACTCTCACACAAATATTTATGTTTTTCAAGCTTCACAAAGTTGCAGATGTTTTGGCCTTACAGCATGCCCATCCTGGGTATATTTAAACTATGGAATTTGCTATCATAAGGTCTGGAAAGGACTGGAAACCATGCCTTATAAGGAAAGACTTAGGGAGCTGGGTATGTTTAGCCTGGAAAAAAGATGGTTAAGAGGCAATATGATAGCCCTGTTTAAGTATTTGAAGGGGTGTCACGTTAAGGATGGAGCAGGCTTGTTTTCTGCTGCTCCAGAGACTGGAACACGGAGCAATGGATGCAAGCTCCAGGAATAGAGATTCCACCTCAACATTAGGAGGAACTTTTTGACAGTAAGAGCTGTTCGGCAGTGGAACACACTCCCTCGGAGTGTGGTGGGGTCTCCTTCCTTGGAGGTCTTTAAACAGAGGCTAGATGGCCATCTGTCGGGGATGCTTTGATAGTGATTTCCTGCATGGCAGGGGGTTGGACTGGATGGCCCTTGTGGTCTCTTCCAACTCTACAGTTCTATGATTCTATGATTGTATAAGATGTGGTGAAAACTACTCATGTAGACTGCAATCTTATCCATCGTATTAAGAAATAAGACTTACTGAATTGAATGCAACTTACTTGCAAGTAATTAAGTATTGGATTTCAGCTTTGGATGTCTTTGAAAAGGATGCATGAAGCTGTCAATAGCAACTCGTCATGATAGCTATATAAAGGTACCTCCGGGATCAGAGGTTGCTAATTGCTGGGGACCTTTAGGCTGATCTAGAAGCTTTCTTTTTTACTTCATATTTTTTACTTCATATTTTCCATAGGCAGCACATTCCAGTGCAGAACAGTAAATGGAAAGGTCTGGTGTTGGTTTTTTTTTAAATGAAGTCTGCAGGAACAAACAGAGGTTGTAGTTATAAGTTTAGATTTATTAGATCTGTATAACAGCCAAACAAGGTTGCCAGTTTGCCACAAAACAAAACAAAACAAAACAAAACAATATTTTCTGCTCCTATGCCTCTAACAGAAGTGTGATATATAGAAACCAGGTTTTCATGGCACAGTTTTTTAGAGAAAAATCTGCTAATTTTTCTCCCCTCTCCCTGCTCTCTTTCTCTCTAGCCGCTTTTGACGGCTAGCCCTACACTCTGCTAATTTTTGGAGATCAAACGTCTTCTAAAGCAGGACAGGACAAATTTGGCTCACCAGCTTGGCTCATATCCAGCCCCTGAAGGCCTCAAGTGGGTTCCTTTCCCAAAGGAATGGTTCTCGAGGCCATGACTCAATAAATTTCACCCACCTCAACCCAAATAGAGAAAGGCAGGAGAGAGGAGTGAAGCCAGCTGTCTTCTCAAGGACCTGAGTCTGTCCCTTTGCCTGTCACTTGCTGCCCTGGATCAGGGGTGTGAAATGTGAACAGATTGCAATGTGTGTGCATAAGAGTATGTTTGGGTAGGGGGCAGCATGTTGAGATTGTTCACCCGTAGTGGTGGTGGCTTTGACCACTTCAGGCTGTAACCACCCCCACAGCTTGCACACTCCCATCCATAAATATCATATGCAGAACAGGTTTAGACTTGGAGGAAGGCGGAGTGAAGATCTTATTTGGAATATCAACAATCTAAGATAGGCAGACGGCACCTTACTACTAACAGAAAACAACAAAGACTCAGAACTAAAGAAAGTCAAAGAAGAAAGTGTTAAGGCAGGCTTGATGTTGAACATTAAGAAAACAAACATGACCAAATAGGATTTATATAAATTCAATCTAGACTATGAGGAAATTGAAATAGTTAGATTTCCCATACCTTTGATCAATCATTGATCAGAACAGAGATTGCAGTTAAGAAATCAGAAGAATACTAAAAGTGGGAAGGGCAGCTATGAAAGATCTAGACAAGATTCTAACGTGCAAAGATATAAAACTGAGCACTAATGTTAGGATCGTCCAAGCCACCATATTTCCCATAACCATATATGGATATGAGAGCTGGACAGTGAAGAAAGCTGGTAGAAAGAAAAATCAACTCATTTGAGATGTCGTGCTGGAGAAGATGGCCCAAAAGACGAACAAATGGGTCCTAGAATAGATCAAAGCTGAACTCTCTCTGGATGCCAAGATGACTAAACATGCTTTGGCCATGTCATGAGAAGGCATGACTCACTAGAAGATACAAGAATGCTAGGAAAGGTAGAGGGCAATAGGAAGAGAGAAAGATCTCATACCAGATGGACATACTCAATCAAGGAGGCCCCGGTCCTGAAACTGCAGGACCTGAGCAGAGCTGTTGAGGACAAGGGGACTTGGAGGTGTCTCACTCACAGGGTTGTCATGAGTCAGTTGACTCAAAGATAGTTAACAACAATCCATATTCATTTATTAGTTACCTTTAGTGTCTTTCCTCCAATTAGCTGGTGGCGAGGCTCTTTTTTTAATTCCACATTACCCTCCAAACTTTGTAACATAGGCCAGGATGAGTGACTGGCCCAATGGCACCATTGTCCAGTAGGGACCTCCCAAATCTCTGGCCAATATTCTAAGCGCTACATCAGCCTGTCTCTCATGGTTGCATGGAATCGATTTGGCTCTTGGACCAAAATAAGTTCCCCACTCCTGTTCCGGAGTGATAGATCAGCAACCATTTTCAGCGTAGGGCAACCCTAAAAGCAAACCACAAGATCCCACCAGGATCCAGGGCTTCTTCACACAACACAATGATAGCACTGTGATTCCATTTTAAGTGCCATTGCACCTGGAGTTTGTAATTTGGAAACACACTCATGCACCCTGGCTAAAAATTCTAAACACCCCTATTTAAACTGCAAATTCTATGTAAGGATATAAAAGTTGGATGGGGAAAAAGTTGACAGGAAAAAAATCAACACATTTGAAATGTGATGGAGGAAAGTTTTACAGATAACACAGACTGTTAACAAGTCAAATGAATGGGTTCTAGAGCAAATCAGGGCTTAACTCTCCCTAGGAGACTAAAATGATGCTGTGGTACTTTGGACATATCATGAGATGTGACTGACTAGAAAAGACAATACAGTAATTCTTGGTAAGGTAGAAGGCAGTAGGAAAAGAGGAGACTGTATTACAGGTGGATTGACTTAATCAAGGAAGCTGTGGCCCTGAGTTTGCAAGACCTGAGCTGGGCATTTGATGATGGGGGCTTTTGGAGGTCTCATCCATAGTCACCATTAAGTCGAAGACAACTTGACAGCAAAGAATCATAGAATCATAGAATCATAGAGTCATAGAGTTGGAAGAGACCACAACAAGAACAAACGGCAAATCCCAGGATACTATAGGATATTGCTATGGAAGTTAAAGTGGAATCATAGTGCTATAACTGTGTAGCATGAAAGGGCCCCCACACTTTTGTTTGTGTGTGGAAATTGGTCTTCTAAACTTAGGACTTTATCAGATGAGGCACATATCACTAAAACCCCCGCATACTTTAGGATGTAACACAAAGAGCGAAATTATCAGACATCCTCGTTGTTCACCCATTCCTAGGGCATAGCGCTGGTGCGGACGAGGCATCACATTTTTATTGATGGGCAAGGCCATCAATAAAAAATGATGCCTTATTAATGCCCATGCTATGCAGGGCCGGTTTACAGCACCAGCGGCGTCAGCATCCGCAGGGGCCCCCATCATTGTGGGGTCCCCTGTAGTAATCCTCCTCCTGCAAAAACATTATCAGTAATAATCTGAATATCCTGTATTGTGAATAGTTTAGGTTGAGTTAGGTTACATTGACCTGAGATAAACATATGCCCCCCAATAAAGGATTGCAGGGGCCCCCAAAATTTCTGAAACTGGTCCTGATGCTATGCCCCCAGAATGGGGCAGTTAAAGTGGAATAATAGTGCTATATGTAGTGTGACAAGGCTGGCCCATGTTTTGCTTATTTCCTGAGGCAGGGATGGGGAGATTGCATTTCACTCAGTGCAATTATGTATGATGTTCATGCACCCTTTCTCTGGTGCAAAGGGGGCATCCACACTAGACAAATAATCCAGGTTGAAACAGGATTATTTGCATGGCTCTTTCCTATGGAATCTTGGGATTTGTAGTTTGGCAAGGCACCAGCACTTTTTGGCAGAGGAGGCTACAGACATTGCAAAACTACAGATCCCAAGATTCCATAGGAAGGAGCCGTGCAAATAATCCAGTTTCAATTTGGATTATTTGTGTAGACTGTTGAACGACCAGGGGCTGGTTCTGCTGAATAAACAGGCCTGGGATTGATTGAAATCCCCCACCCTCTCTTTGTGGATTCCCCTCTCTTCTGTTGAACAACCAGGGGCTGTTTCTGCTGAATAAACACGTGTGGGATTGATTGGTCCCCCCACCCTCTCTTTGTGGATTCCCCTCTCTTGTGTTGAACAACCAGGGGCTATTTCTGGTGAATAAACACGCGTGGGATTGATTGAAACCCCCCACCCTCTCTTTGTGGATCCCCCTGTCTTCTGTTAAACAACCAGGGGCTGTTTCTGCTGAATAAACACGCGTGGGATTGATTGAAACCCCCCACCCTCTCTTTGTGGATCCCCCTCTCTTCTGTTGAACAACCAGGAGCTGCTTCTGGTGAATAAACACGCGTGGGATAGATTGATCCCCCACCATCCTACACAGTTCCAACGCCGCCGCTCGGTAGGCGAGGCCATGCCTTTCCTGGACGGTCTTGGAAGGGGTTAAAAAGGAGACGTCGTCACGGCCAAGCCCCTCGCCCGGCCCGCCTGCCATTCGCGGCGCCTCTTGGCCAGCCCGGCGCCTCCTTTTCGTGCTTTTCCTCCCCGGCTGCACCATCGCGCCCAGTGGGTTGGGCATCCACGGCTCCCGCCACCGCCTCTCTCTCCTTCCCCAAAGCTGCAGCTCTCCTCCGGGCTTGGCCTTCTTCGTCCTCCTCGCCTTTGCACCAGCTCGAAGATGGCGGCCCAGAGCCTCCTCGCCCGGTTGAACCGCTGCCTGCCCGCCGCCGCCTCCTCCTCCTCGGCTTCCCGCTGGGGACTCCGCCGCCCAGGGACCGGGCAAGCCAAGGTAACCCCGATCCCACAGGGATGGGGAGCCACCTGCGCGCCCTGGGAGCCCCATCGGATGATGCCCAAGGCTTGGCTTTGACACGCGGTGCTTAGGATCGCAGCAGGGCCGCTTTCAGGAAGTTTGGGGGGCCCTGCAATGCTTTATTGGGGGGGCATATGTTTATCTCCGGTTAATGTAACCTAGCTCAACCTAAACTATTCACAGTACAGGATATTCAGATTATTACTAATAATGGTTTTGCAGGAGGAGAGTTACTATGGGGGCCCCATCATTGTGGGGGGGGGACATAGTAACCCTCCTCTTGCAAAACTATTATTACTAATACAGTTGTCCCTCTGTATCCACGGATTTGGTATCCACAGATTTAAGCAACCATGCCTTGAAAATATTCTTTAAAAAATAATAATACCAAAAGCAAACCTTGATTGTGCCATCTTATATATAAGGGGCACCATTTTGCTATGCCATTGCATATCATGGGACTTGGGTATTCACGGATTTGGGTATCCACGGGGGTCCTGGAACCAAACCCCAGCAAATATGAAGGGACACCTGTAATCTGAATATCCTGTACTGTGAATAGCTTAGTTTGAGTTAGGTTACATTGATTGGAGATAAACATATGGGGTCCCCCCAATAAAGCATTGCAGGGCCTCCCCAAAAATTCCTTAAACAGGTCCTGGATCACAGCCTTTCTTAGGCTTCTGGCGCAGGCTGTTTTATTAAGAGGAGGTAAAGCGCATGGAAGGAAGGAGCAAGTGGTCCTCTTTACAATGGAAAGGGATGCCAGCCTTTCAGCAAAGGATAAGGCAGATTGGAAAGATGTCATACCCCTAGGGACAAAGGAAAATGGGGAGATCTAGCCCTGATTACAGTTGTCCCTCTGTATCCACGGATTTGGTATAAACGGGTTTAAGTATTTCCCACTTAAAAATATTATTTACAATAATCCCAAAAGCAAACCTTAATTTTGCCATCTGATATAAGGGACACCCTTTTGCTATGCGATTGCATATAATGGGACTTGAGTATTCACGGATTTGGGTATCTATGGGAGGCAGGGGTCCTGGAACTAAACCCCAGCAAATATGAAGGGACAACTGTAATAAGGAAGAATTATGAGGCTGGTAAAATAGGGTAGGAAACAAAAGTAAAGGAAAAGGGAGAGAGAGGGTGGGGGGAAACCCAAAAGTGAGAAGGGGGAGATAAGTACCAAGTAAACATCACATTTAGGAATTGGATCAGGGGAATCCACACTATGCAAAAAGTCCAGGTTGAAACCTGATTATTTGCATGGCTCCTTCCTATGGAATCCTGGGATTTGTAGTTTCACAAGGTCTTTAGCCTTCCTTGCCAAAATGTGCAGGTGCCTCACCAAACTACAGACCCTAGGATTCCATAGGAAGGGGCCATGCAAACCATCTAGTTTCAACCTGGATTATTTCTCTAGTGTGGATGCCTTCCAAGAATATGTGGGTTCCAGGTTTATTTGTGTTTAGTAGTTTGTTTGTTTTTTTAATTAGCATGAATCCTTCTCTCTGTATATTACTGTCTTATTAATGTGTGAAAAGAAGCAATGAAAATGTAAAAAAAAAATATTATTGACCTCCCAACTCCCAGGCAAAGCTTTACCCTTGCTTGAAGCCAAGCTTTCTCTTAAAAAGCACAGGAGAAAAAGCATAGCCTGCTGCTTGTCTCTCCCTAACCCTGTCCAGTGCTGGGCTTGAAATAGCCCCGCGTCCCACTGACATTTCTTTGCCCTCTGCTTGTGCCTTGATCCCATTACCCAGCGTGGCCTACTTCCATTTGCTGAGATTGGGATCAAACCCTTGGACACCCCCCCCCTCTCTCAGTGCAAGAGGCTTGGGATCCCCAAGGTGAAAAAAAGATCCCCCCTCCCCTATCTCCGGCTGTAGATCGGAGATCTCTTTCCCTCTGTGCGCCCTGGTTGGCAGCAGACCAGCTTCTCCTTTAGGGCTTGCAAAAGGAGGAGGGAGAGGCAAGCTTGTTGAGCTGCTGACCTTGGGGAGGAAGGGAGCTGGACTTCCAGGGCCTCCCTTGGCTTGATCCAGTTCTGCTTGGCCTGTTTGGGACCAGGGCCCGTTTAAGGAATTTGGGGGGGGGGCTGCAACACTTTATTATTATTATTATTGCACCATAAGCTTTACATAGCGCTTTACAAAGGAGAAAAACAACAATCCACAATAAACACAAACACCTGCCTACGATGTACAATCTAAAACCACAAACAAGATTATAAAATGAATAAAATATTACTATAACAGGATGAAACCAATACTATAAATGTGTAAGTTAATACAAATAATATGGACATAAAATCAAAATAAACGTTGGAAGGCTTCCCTGAATAGAATACAGTTATCCATTCACAGATTTGGCATTCATGATTTTAAGTATTCACGGCTTGAGAATATTCTTTAAAAAAATAATAGTCCAAAAAGCAAACCTTGATTTTGCCATTTTATATAAGGGACACCATTTTGCTATGCCATTGCATATAATGGGACTTGAGTATTCACGGATTTGGGTATTCATGGGGGGGTTCTGGAACCAAACCCCAGCAAATATGAAGGGACAACTGTAGTCTTTAATTTAGACTTAAAGTAATCTAGAGAGGTGGTGGTCCGTAAATTCATGGAAAGGAGATTCCCCTAAATAGGGGGCAGCGTGGGAGAAAGAACGTATCCGAGTAGGGGCAGAGGAAATCCTTGGCTAAATCAGCAGCCCTGAATGACTAGAGCGCAGGGCATGAATAGGAAAATAGGAATATTTTTTTTTGGATTAGGAATTTTTTATTGGAATAAGACCATTCTACTGAAAAATACACCCGACCGCAAAAGGCCATAACAATAATGCAAAAATAATAATAATTGTTTTCCTCTTTTCTTACTAATACAAAATAAAACTATCTATCCTAACACTAATACATTTTCCCTCTTAATCTAAATGCACTATAATCATATTATATTTACACAATACAATTATACTTATTTGGAAAAGAAAAAAAATCAATAAAAGATTAATAAAAAAATACAAAATAATACAAAAATACAATAATAATAATAATAGGGGGAAACAAGTGCTGACAAATAGGTGGGGGCCAAACCATGAAGAGCTTTGAACGTTAATAATAACTACTTATAACGAACTCTAAATGGGATCAGAAGCCAGTGAAGAGATGACAACAATAGAGTGACATGATCATAATGGTGGGCAAAAAAATTATCCTAGTGCAGAGTATTGTACCAAAATCAAGGTACACTTTATTTTGGCTTCCCCTAATAATAATAATAATAATAATAATAATAATTTATATCCCACCCCTCTATGAAATGTAATCGAGGCGGCTTACAACAATTAAAATATACTTCTCAGACCCTCAATCCCACCCCCCTTAAAATACAATTAAATAATTCAGGAGCTAAAACATACTTTAAAACAAAATACAAAATTTAAAAATGAACAGTGGCCAATAATAATAAAATTTATTTATATCCTGCCCCTCTACGAAATGCAGTCGGGGCGGCTTATAACATATATGTTTATCTCAGGTCAATGTAACTTCACCCAATCTATTCACAGTACAGTTGTCCCTCCTTATCCACGGATTTCAGGATTCACGGCTTGAAAATATTCTTAAAAAAACAATAATCCAAAAAAGCAAACCTTGATTTTGCCATCTTATATAAGGGACACCATTTTGCTATGCCTTTGAATATAAAGGGACTTGAGTATTCACGGATTTTGGTAGCCACGGGGGGGGGGGAGGTCCTGGAACCAAACCCCAGCGAATATGAAGGGAGAACCATATAGGATATTCAGATTATTACTAATAATGTTTTTGCAGGAGGGGGGTTACGACGCCCCCCCCCCCCCCGCAATGACAGGAGCTCCCTGCGGCTGCAGGTGCTGCAGGATTCTTAAACCGACCTGCTTGGGAGAGAGATGTGAGGGATAGCCCACCAGTGGATCCACACCACACTTTGAAACTGGATTATTTGCCATGTTTCTTTCCTATTGAATCCTGGGGTTTGCAGTTTTACAAGGTCTTTAAGCCTTCCCTGCCAAAGAGTGTGGGTGCCTCACCAGACTACGAACCCCAGGAATCCATAGGAAGGAGCCATAGCAAATAATCCAGTTTCAAATGGGATTACAGTTGTCCCTTCATATTTGCTGGGGTTTGGTTCCAGGACCCCCGTGGATACCAAAATCTGTGAATACTCAAGTCCCATTATATGCAGTGGCATAGTAAAATGGTGTCCCTTATATAAGATGGCAAAATCAAGGTTTACTTTTTGGATTATTATTTTTTAAAAATAATATTTTCAAGCCATGAGTACTTAAATCCGTGGATACGGAGGGACAACTGTATTTGTGTACTGCGGATACCTGGATTTCAGAGGCTCTGTGTACCTTTTTAAACAAGTGCTACATGAGACATGTTTCTTTGAAGTGTGTTGGAATGGTGCCGATTCTAGACATGTTTTACTCTGAAGTAAGGCCCACTGATCTGATTGGCGAATACTCCTAATCAAGTGTATATGGAGTTGTGACTCTTAGGGTGCAGCTGCACTGTAGAAATAATGCAGTTTGACACCACTTTAAGTGCTGTAACTATCCTACAGAATCATGGGGGTTGTTTAAGCAATGAAAAAAAATCCTCAGAGAATGCAGGCAGAATACCTTTTGTCCAGATGAGCTCCTGCTGGGATTCGCCATATTGGAAGGAGGGGGCCTGAAAACTCCAAGTAGTTTGCGATAACAGCTAGGAGCCCTGGTGACGCAATGGTTAAATGCTGGTACTGCAGCCACAGAGTTGTGAGTTCAATCCCAAAGGGCTCCAAGGTTGACTCAGCCTTCCATCCTTCCGTAGGTTGGTAAAATTAGGACCCAGGTTGTTGGAGGCAATTAGCTAACACACATTGTAAACTGCTTAGGAAGTGCTTTGCACTGATAAGCGGTATAGAAATATCAGTGCTATTGCTATTGTTCAAAAAATATGCAAAAATTCACATAACCGCCCATCTGAACAACCAATTTGAATTGGGGCAGATCCAGGAAGTCAAACATGATTGGTTGGATGTGCATGGGGGGCGGGCTTGCCAGCAACAAAACAGCTAGAGCTGCCATTGGTTTTTTTGGGGGGGGACACACAATCAAGTGCTATTTTAGAGCGGCACAGCAAGAAAATTTTTTTTTTAAGCAGACAATTGTGCTTCTGCAGCTCTCATTTAGCAAAGCAAAAAAAAAAGCGGGGGGGAATAGAGGTAGTTTTTGGTAGAGTAATAAGGCAGGTAATCCACTCACAGCCACCATCTTTTCTCGCGTGCATGCTCTGTGTGAACTGCTGGTTTCTGTGCCCATGATCTTGCGAATGCATCGTGGGGACAAATGAACATTGCTGAGATTGTGAGGTAATGCGCTATTTTATGCAATTAATTCTCCCGTCTAGCTGAGCCCCAGGATTCCATAGGAAGGAACCATAGCAAATAATCCTATTTTAAACCGGATTATTTGTGTAGTGTGGACACCTGGAGCACAGCTAGATGGGAGAATTTGTAGTGAAAAATATTGCCTTACCTCCCTATTGCTGCAGTACCCATTTGTGCCCACGGCTAATTCCCAAGTTTGCTCGAAGGGAATAGTTTGCAGTTTGCAGTTTACATGCCAGAAAAGAAATGGTGGTTGTGAGTGAGTTGCATCTGGAAAATCTCCCTCCCTTTAAAAAAAATGACAGATGCGGAAGAGCTATTTTCCACTTGAAATTTTTTTTCCTACTTTTGTTCTGCCACTCTGCCACTTGAACGATCAGCTGGCAAAAAACAACAAAAATGGTGGCTCAGGCATTGCAAGCCCTCCCTTGCAAGCCCACCCTCTCTGAGGTCTGACCAATCAGCTTTCTGCTCTGCTGCATCCTCTTTTTGAATTAGTTGTACAGATGACCTATTATGCACGTTTTCACACACTTTTTAAAAAGATTGTGAGAAACAGCGGAAGCTGTTATCGGGGTCTATGTGGAGTTTTCAGCCCCCCTCCTTCTGAATATGGCGAATCCTGGCAGGGGCTCATCTAAACTAAAGGTATCCTGCCCATATTCTTGTTGGATTTTCTTTGTCGTGTAGATGTGACCCTGGTTTAGGAGGCTCTGTGCGACTTTTAAATGAGTGCCACATGAGATATGTTTCTTTTCAGTCTGTTGGAATGGTGCAGATTCTAGATGTGTTTTACTTGAAAATAAGGTCCACTGATCTGATCTGATTGGCGGTTATTCCTAACCAAGTGTATATGGAGTTGAGACTACATTATATCTACATTGTAGAAATAATGCAGTTTGACACCACTTTAAGTGCTGTAACTTAAAGCCCACAGAATCCTGGCATTTATAGTTTTATGAAGGACCAGGACTCCCTCCCATCACCATATTTAGATAGAGAAGTTTAAGTCTCCCATCTTGCAGTGTTGAGATCCCATCCCCTCTCTCCCACCTTTTTTAAGTTGGCCAAGGATCATGGGCAGCTTACACCCTGCATGTGGACTGCCTGTATATATCTTAAGTGGTTCTCTTTCTAATCTACTGTGCTGGGAAAGAAACAGGACTCCATTGTTGGAGGGAGAAGCAACAGTGTAGGTTTCTGTGCTAGTTTAAGAAACCTTTGACACACCAGATGTATTGTACTTGAACTCTCAGAAGTCTCAGCCTGCATGACCAACTTCTCAAAGAACTGAGTGAGTTGTTCTCCAAAATATCTGGAGAAAGATTCCTCATCTCTGCCCTTTGCCATAGCAAGCCCTCTGTTCTTGTCCAGGCATTCTGTAGCCTTTAACTCCTTTTGCCACAGAGAGTGCTTATGTCAGCGGTTTTCATCCATGCTCTACAACAGAAATGGGAATTGTACAGCTCTTCAGATGTTCCAGTAGTCCTGGCTAGAATTGCCAATGGTGAAGAATACTGGGAATTGCAGTTCAGCAACATATGCAGGGCCATATAATGCCCACCCCTACGATACAAACTAGTGTGTCATTGTGACAACACCTGGTAGCCTCTAGTTATTAGGGCACAATTTTGTTGATAGTATTGGTTTGTGAATGTTCTTACTTGCAGAAAGTTTGATGATGATGATAATGTATTTATATAGTGCCATCACTGTACATGGCACTTTACAAGTAAAAGAACAACAAAACAGTTGTGTTGCAGAATGAATTAGAGTCTCGCTGTAGCTCTGTTAAATCATAAAGGCTTTTCAACCTAGTTGGCATGGTTTGATTGGCTAAGACATGTGCCCTTGTCAGGGAAAAGGTGATGAACAGGTTGCTTGGTACTTCAGTTGTTGCGCCACTGTTGATGAAATATGACATGTGACTTGCATGCCAGGGAGAGCAAACTGTTAGCTCATTCTTTCTGTTTAAAATATCTTATGCATAATACTGCTAGAAGCTCCTTGGCAAGGAATGCTACTTCTGCTCCCATTGCATTTACTAATAAAGACTTTTTCATGTTTCCTATTGTTTATCTGTGTAAGTAACTGATTTGCAAATCAGGTTCAGGATTCCACTTGATTCCCCCCCCCCCACTTTTTGTGTTGCATTTACAGTCATTACACTTCCTGACATAGCTACTAAGCATGCTTAATTCTCATTAGACATGAGGGGCATTCACTCACTTAGGTTTTAAGAAAGGATTTTTTTTTTATACCTCTGCAAATTTCAAGATTTCTCCAGCCAAGCCTGCTGATAGTTCTGTCTTGTTCCTCATGGACCCTTTTCAGATGCAGTACTACTGAGCCTCATCTCTGGAGTTTCCTATTAGAAGGAGTGAGCTTATGACCTGTGAACAAAAGAAGAACCTTGCTATAGCAGACCAGAATACCATCTTATTGTCTTCCTAGTCGGATGTTTTGGGGGGAAACCTATAAGCAGCACATGAGTACAGTAGCACCTGTATTCCAGTGTTCCATTGCAACTGGTATTAGGGACATATTACCTCTGAAACTGGAGATAATGGTTTCATCTCTTGCATACGTTCCCTTACACATGAAGTGGTACTTTTTTGGCCATTGTGCAGTGGTTGTCTTCACTTCACATTGTGCACAAACATACGTATGCGTTTGCACATCCTTGCCTGGTGTGTAACTATTTGTCAGGGGCTTCAATTTAGTAGCTGAGTCATGTGATTTTGGAGATGGCCTGAGCTGTAGTTTCATTATGATTTGGTTGCCATTTTGCATCTCCCATTAAGCAATGGGGAACCAGGGTAGTGTAGCAGTTTGAGTGCTAGATGAGGACTCTGGGAGATAAGTATTCAAATCTCTGCTTGGTCATGGAAACACAGTGGGTGACCTTGAACAAGTCACAGTCTCTCAGCCTCAGAGGAAACAGAAATAGCACTTACATTTCTACACTGCTTTATAGTGCAGAGCACTCTCTAAGCAGTTTACAGTGTGCTAGCTAATTGCCCCCAACAAGCTTCATTTTACCTACCTACGGAAGGCTGAGCCCTGCAGGATCAAACTCACCACGTTGTGGATTGCAGTACCGTCATTTAACCATTGCACCACCAGGAAAGCAATGGCAGATGTCCTCTAAATAAATAGTGCTGATAAAACCCCATGATAGGTTCACCTTAGAGTTGGAAATGACATGAGTGTACACAAAAAATGCAAAAACTGTGCAGCGGGACAGTAAGCAAGCACATTGGTGGATACATAAGTGTTCCCACAATGCCAGCATTCACAACATGGTTGATGTAGTGCAACCACTTCATAACCTTGTGGGTGTAGATTTCTTCTGTGCAACTGTGGTGTGTAACATGACACATGTATAGCCACCAGGACTAGCAGCCTGAAAAAGCTTTAATACTAGTTTTTTGGACAACATCTCCCAGGATCTGCCAGCCAGCTTGACCACTGGCCAGGCTGGCATGAGTTGTTGGTAAATATCATTTTAAAAATAAATTTCTGAGCTCTGATGATAAAAAATGGAAGGCTTGATCACCACTGCTGACAATTGAATACTTTTAACCCTTGATCCTAACTAAGTGTGATTACTTAGGACTGGAAATAAATTCCATAGATTTCAATGGAAATCTGTTGTGTGCAAAAGATTGCAGCCTGTACTGCAAGTAAACAAGTTCTCAATCAGTGGAAGTTGTTTTGAAGTAAATCTTTTTAGGGCTGAAGTATTAGCTTTTTTGGTAAGTCTTCAGCTGGGTTTCTGGTCAGGAAGGGTCGGATATAAAAATAAATACATAACATATTCAGATGGTTTGTGAACTGTGGGCAATTGTCAAACTTGAAATACGCTCACCCTTGGTCTTCAATGTCTGCAGAAGAGAAGTTTCCTAGAAGTTGCTTAAGATGACATTACAGTCTGTTAATACTATTCTCTTAACTGAAAAATGTGACCAGATGTACTAATACCAAATGTCACAACTGTGGCTTTTGCATCTGAGAAAATAAAAGCTTATAACATTTGAATTGCTTAAGAGTATTGATATTTGTAATACTTCTCTATTTCTAGCCATTCAATATCCTGCTTTTCAGTTGGCAAAAATTTAGCAGTTTGTAAAAAATTCAGTTTTTCTACTACTCTTAAATATTTGGAGCAGTAATATAACCATTAATAATTAGTTCATATTTTCTGTTTCATATCCCAGTGAACAATACAGGTATCTTGCTGGTAAAAACATGTGAAGAAACTCCCAGAGAACCCCTAACCACTGCAAATGCTTAATCCTTTTCATGATTAGCATGACCAGTGAATTATCTACCTTCTTGGCCAATCATTGAATCAATTAACAAACTTAAGATTGGCAAGATAGGCAACTCTTTGAAACTTCAAAGAAGTAGAGCAGATTATCAACTTCCCTCCTGCCCTTCTATTATTTATTGTTAAAACAAAAGCGTCTCCTTAATAGTGAGGCTATTTTGGTATATTTCTGCCAAGTAAGCTTTTCTAAATGGTTGTATTTTTCCCATTCCAGATAGATTAGAAGGCACTGGAACTCCCCTGATAAGCATGTTTAGTTTTCATGTGTCTCTTCTTCTGCTTAACTGTTTATGATAATTGATTCTTTCCCCTAATGTCCATTTACATATCACCAAATGGGAACATTGTATCATCAAACAAGGAGGATACATCAGCAAACAAGTTTCCATCAAATTATTCATATGCTATTACCAGTGGTATCACTAGGGTTGGTATCACCCAGTGCAGTAACTCATGGTGTTACCCCCCATACCAGACTATACAGAATTCTTAGTAATCCTCAGCATCCTTAGTAAACCATCCCTGCTTTAGAGAGTATCTGACTTAATTGTTTGCAAGTTTTTAGCCTAAATCCAATTGTTTATCCCAGCTATAATATATCACTGGGAGCCAGGTAAGTTAATGCTTATAAAAATTCAATTGATTCATTGGGCCGAATTTAGTTGGGACTAAAAACTGGACTTAGGCTTGTGATGGAACCCCTACCAAGATTGGCCGCCGAGTTAGAGCCTAGAGTCCTATCTCTCGCCTTGCCTTTTTTACTTCTCAGATCTCTCCCTGGTTCTGGTACTTGGACCTCAAGGGTGACCACTATTGGACCAGTGGTTGTGTTGATCAGTGGATAAAGTGTGACCACTTCTCCTTCTTAATAATTAAATTAAAATGTCCAGACAGAAGTAATAAAAAGTTATATTAAAAAAAATGTCCAGACTGAAATGTAGAAAATAAAATCAGTATTCAGTATATAACAGATTAACATACAGGTTTATGCTGGTCTCATACACAGTACACAGTTAGCACCTTAGCTTCAAACAAAGTAACACCTTTCCCTGAACTCTTTTCACATCCCTAACCCTCAAAACCCCTATTCAGAGCTCTGCCATTTCTTTCTTCCTATCCAGCTCTATCTGGCCCTGTCTAAAGGTTTTACAGGCAAGCCTATAACTTTTCCACCATGGCCCCCCTCACAGGATTCCATTGTCTGTCTTTGTCTGGGCTTTCCCAGCTTCTTGCTTCATAGGATCTATCTATTTTACTTGCTGATTATACATTTTAACTCTAATACACTGTTCTGTGTCTTTGGGATGGAAAAGCAGTATAAAAGTCAACTTAATTTTCATAAATTATACATTGGGAAGAACTTCTAAGGCTTCATCAGGCAATTCCTGAATGCTTTCAAACATGCCTTTATAGCCGCATGGCTTAAAAACATGCCTTTTAAAAATGTAAAGATGAGACTTTTGGGGAACTCAGTATCATATTTCTGTGTTTTTCTCCCAGCCCCTGCGTTTAATTGCACTCTATTCATTGCCCTAACTGTAACCAATGGAGGTTTTGTATTGTGATTGAATGTGTAATACTGTACCTGACACTGTCCTCCTTATTTTTACTCTCCTAGATTTGTGGCTGCTTTTTTTCCACCAGCAACTGTCTCAACACCAAATTTTATACTGATCCAGTGGAAGCCGTGAAAGACATACCCAATGGGGCCACTCTGCTTGTTGGTGGTAAGTACTGGAATCTCCTCCTCCCGCCTTTCTCCCAATATAGGGTCTCAAGGCAGCTAACAATGAATTTAAAGCAGTGCAAATCAAAAAACAATATAAAAGCATTAAAAGTATAAATGTAAAATTTGGAAAAAAAAATTAAACAATTTATGCAGTTAAAATGTTAAACATTAAAAATATTAAAATATATTAAACTCTATATGAACCTTTAAATCCAAATCACACAGCATATAAAAGCCCAGTCCCGATCAGTTGGGAAATGCCTGACAGCACAAAAATGTTTTTACCTGCCAACCTGCTCTTTACCTGCTCTTCCACAGGCCATATTAAGGTGGTTGGAGACCTGGATCAATTCTAAAAACAGAGCTCCCTTTGTATACACATGTGAACTATTTTAGGGGTGGTGACATAGCCTTATTTTATTGGTTATTTATTTAATTTCTGTCATCCTATTGGGAAGTTAATGCCATCATAAACTGACTTACAATCATGGAAAGTTGAATTGTGCCATTGTACAATATTTGTATTCTCAGAAGGGGAGCACGGACATAGCTACACCATTGGGGCCATTGAGCAAGTGTAGCCAGCAGTATGTCATAATGTGCAGTGGGAATCCTTTTGCACATTGTGGGACTTTCTGCCCTGTGTACATCATCGCAATTGACTATAGCATGATTTCATATCGTGTCAGCAATGTAGCTCTATTATTGTAAAGTTACACATCGTAGCTTCCGATGCACAATCTTGGCCACAAAGTACAAGAGCTATCAGCACAAAAACCTTCCCCGGGTGGACCCATTTTCAGCCCTGCAATGTCAGTGAGACTAATAGTCTGATCCTGTGCAATTTTACTCTATTACTCCAGTAACTCACAAGATGAGAACAGAAACAATAGGCGGTTCAGAAAGTAAGGGGAGAAGAAAAGGAAGCAAGTTATGCTGCAGCTTTTTCTTTCAGCCCAGGGGGGCCTTCCCCGTGAGGGGTCTGCAGCAATTGCACCAAATAAACCATTGATAATCCAGCCCTGGCTCTTCCCCAAATAAAAAATTTGTTCATTTTTCAGCCATGCAAATAAATGATAGGTTCTCAGTTTTCAACAGTGCCCATGGGATTTACTTGATTTCCAGGCAGCAAATAGAAGGGGAATGGTCTTTCACTTGACTCCCTCTGATATCCATCCATCTGTCTATAGGTCTGTTTAGGCTCCCCACCCCTCATATTTACTAAGGGAGGAACAGAATGCTGTGCTTGCTGGCCCCATCTCTACTGTTTGCATTCTTCCAGGCCCACCCCTTGCATGTTTGGTAGGAGCTCTGAGGGGCTTCTGTGAACACTGGCTGGGGTGGGCAACAAGTGATCCAATGGCTGCATGCAGCCTCCATTCCTGTCTTTCTGGCCATGTCACCAAAACAAATGAAAGGAGAATTGCTGGTCCTTGAAGCCTCTGGAAGCAATGATTCTCCTCTTAGACAAGATGAAGATGTCTTGTGCCCCCCTCCCCAATTTTTACAAAACTCCCTACCACTTACATAGGCTATCTGCATGGTTGGGAATCCAGGTTTTTCTGTATCCTAATCTTGTGAGGTGCCCATACATGTACATCTGACTTCAATGGCCTTTTTCCAGGGATTGCATGGAGATCAAGGGTGGAGAGAGAAGCCTAAATCTTGTTGTTAGTCCTGACTAAAGTAGACACATTGAATCCCTGGGATTTACCTACATGTTGACTCACCATTCAACAATTGATTAAATGGGTTTACTCTAGTTGGGGCTAACCAAAAGGATGCTACCCAGAGTGTGTAATCTAGCTCCTGTTCATTCAGTATGAAGACTCCAATTCCGTGCAACATAAAAGATTTGAAAAATGACTTATATTTTGATTGGAAACTGAGCATCGACCTGCATTTGTCTCTAAACACAACTGTCCAAGACACAGTAGTTCATGTCAGCTGGCATCACTGACCTAAATTCTGGGTCTCACTAATGGACACCCCTACTGCAACAAGATCTTCTCACCCTTCACCCCCAAACCTGCTCCAGTTATTTTCTGAACCCTCCAGAGTGGATTTTTGAGGATGGAGGAGGGAGGGAGGCTTCAGCGGAGAGGAAAAATCTTCCTTTCCCTGTTCTGCTGGTGAAAATGTTTCTGTCAGTGGAGCAATCTTGTTGGATCTTGCCCACAGGTTACAAGGATTCACATTATTATTAGCCACACTATGGCTCTAAGGTTGCAAAAGCACTAGTGACTAGGTGGATCTATTGGCAGGCCTGCATCAGAGCTTGGAAAAGTGATGTGATAGCCATGTTTAAATAGTTGAAAGGAAGTCATATTGAAGATGGAGCAAGCTTGTTTTTTGTTGCTCCAGAGACTAGAACACAGAGCACTGGATTCAAACTACGGGAAAGCAGATTCCACCTAAACATTAGGAAGAACTTCCTGACAGTAAGAGCTGTTCAGCAGTGGAATACACTGCCTCGGAGTGTGGTGGAGTCTTTTTAAAAGATTTTTTAAACAGAAGCTATTGGGAGTGCTTTGATTATGTATTCCTGCATGGCTGTGGGTTGGACTGGATGGCTCTTCTAGTCTCTTCCAACTCCAATTCTGTGATTCTGTTTTCATGGACTACAGCTCTCAGAATCCCCCAGCCGGCATGGCTACTGGATATGTTGGCTAGGACAGAGGTTCTTAACCTGTGGTCCATGGACCTTCAGGGGGCTGTGATGTCCTCACAGGGGGTCCATGAAGGCTTGAAGACTGCTTAGCCCACATGACAGGAGCCAAGGCAATGGCTGTGGCTGGTCTGCGTGGTCTGCGCAGTGCTATTCAATCTGCTCCAGCCACAAATTTGCAGGAAGAGACAAGAGAAAAGTCTTCCCTCCCTCTCCAGTGCCTCTGAGGGAAGGTTTAATGGATGATGATGATGGTGATGATGAATCAGGTATTTGTGCTATTATTGTTAGGGTTTAAAATCTGAGTTAAGTATTGTGGGTCTGCTGCAACAAAAGATATTTAAAGGGGGTCCCACTGGGCTAGGAGTTTCTGGAAGCAGTAGTCCAAAAGCCACCCAAAAATAGTACTCTGTGGTGAACTCGCTACGGGTCAGCATAAGAGGGGCACTCCAAAAAAGCGATACAAGGACTGCCTGAAACAACATCTCAGGCTCAGCCAAAATGATCACCAACAATGGTCCGCCATGGCCTCACGTCGGGAGGCATGGAGACACACTATCCACAATGCTGCAGCCTTATTTGAGAGCTCACGCCAAACAAGTCTTGAAGAGAAACGACAACGCAGAAAGAATCACAACCTGGAATCATCACCCAAGGAGACCTTCTGCTGTGCTTTCTACAACCGGACATATTTATCTTGGATTGGCCTTTTCAGTCATCAGCACGCTTGTAGAAAGCGTGGGATGAGTCCTTCCTGAATCTTCGTTTGCGAATAAAAGCCAGAAAGAGTCCAAAAGCTCTGATCTACATTCAAAAGATCTTTTGTTAATGGCAACAATGCTCATTTTTGCCCTTGAAAGCATAGGAGGTTATATGTGCAATTCAGGGTAAAAGCAAATATAAAATAGCTTTTTACAGGTAATGTTCCTAGGAAAATGTGGGTCTTTAGAAGGTGAATGATGTTCTTATGATAGGTTGTAAACTTCTTAAAGACTGTTAGGATTGTAAGTTGTCTTGACTTCATCACCAAGAGAATTTGCTTTGGAAGCTGAACAGCCTAGAAAGATAAGTACAGGAAGCATTGTGTAGATGGTTTTATTGTTATGGAAGGGATATTGCCAACCAATACATTCAGAAGGGAGAAACCAGTACATAGTTCACTGAATACATAAACATGAGCAGTGTTGACCGAGAAGGGAGCAATTTGCATTTGTGCAATAAAAGACAGAGAAGCTGTAAGATGACTCTTTTCAGCTTGACAGAATTTCTAAATATTCTGTAAATGCTTTCAGTTTCCATCCATGATTTCAGGAGCTAGTTGGGTTTCTCCCCCCATGCCCCCCCATTTCACAATCCACTTAATTAGATTATTCCATTAGCATGGCCATAAGGGTTGGTCAAATGGGTCCTAGAGCAAATCCAGCTTGAACTCTCCCCTAGGAGCCAAGATGAGTAAACTGGAACTGCTGTACAGTTTCCCCTCCACATTCGCGAACTCAGCATTCGCAGTTTTAATTATTCGCGGTTTTGGGAGGGCCCCCCCGTGCCCCCCAAAAACCGCGAAAAGGGGCCTCCGGAGGCCCCTTGAAAGCCCTGGGAAGGAGCGGGGAGGGCCGGGGAGGCGTTCACGGGGCCTTTGGAGACCCTCCAGAGGCCCCGTGAAGGCCTGGGGAGGGTGGGGTGAGGCCGCGGAGGCCTTCACGGAGCCTTCGAAGGCTCCGTGAAGGCCCTGGGGAGGGAGGGGGGAGGATGGGGGGAGGCCTTCACGGAGCCTTGGAAGGCTCCGTGAAGGCCTGGGGAGGGTGGGGGGAGGCCGCGGGGGCCTTCACAGAGCCTTCCAAGGCTCCGTGAAGGCCCCGGGGAGGGAGGGGGGAGGGTGGGGGAGGCATTCACGAAGCCTTGGAAGGCTCCGTGAAGGCCTGAGGAGGGTGGGGGGAGTCCGCGGGGGCCTTCACGAAGCCTTTCAAGGCTCCATGAAGGCCCCGGGGAGGGAGGGGGGAGGATGGGGGGAGGCCTTCACAGAGCCTTGGAAGGCTCCGTGAAGGCCTGGGGAGAGTGGGGGGAGGTTGCGGAGGCCTTCACGGAGCCTTGAAAGGCTCCGTGAAGGCCCCGGGGAGGGAGGGGGGAGGATGGGGGGAGGCCTTCACGGAGCATTGGAAGGCTCTGTGAAGGCCCCAGGGAGGGAGGGGGAGGATGTGGGGAGGCCTTCACGGAGCCTTGGAAGGCTCCGTGAAGGCCTGGGGAGGGTGGGGGGAGGCTGCGGAGGCCTTCACGGAGCCTTGAAAGGCTCCGTGAAGGCCCCGGGGAGGGAGGGGGGAGGATGGGGGGAGGCCTTCACGGAGCCTTGGAAGGCTCCGTGAAGGCCTGGGGAGGGTGGGGGGAGGCTGCGGAGGCCTTCACGGAGCCTTGAAAGGCTCCGTGAAGGCCCCGGGGAGGGATGGGGGAGGATGGGGGGAGGCCTTCACGGAGCCTTCGAAGGCTCCGTGAAGGCCCCGGGGAGGGAGGGGGGAGGATGGGGGGAGGCCTTCACGGAGCATTGGAAGGCTCCGTGAAGGCCCCAGGGAGGGAGGGGGGAGGATGTGGGGAGGCCTTCACGGAGCCTTGGAAGGCCCCGGGGAGGGAGGGGGGAGGATGGGGGAGGCCTTCACGGAGCATTGGAAGGCTCCGTGAAGGCCCCAGGGAGGGAGGGGGGAGGATGTGGGGAGGCCTTCACGGAGCCTTGGAAGGCTCTGTGAAGGCCTGGGGAGGGTGGGGGGAGGCTGCAGAGGCCTTCATGGAGCCTTGAAAGGCTCCGTGAAGGCCCCGGGGAGGGAGGGGGGAGGATGGGGGGAGGGCTTCACGGAGCTTTGGAAGGCTCCGTGAAGGCCCCAGGGAGGGAGGGGGGAGGATGTGGGGAGGCCTTCATGGAGCCTTGGAAGGCTCCGTGAAGGCCTGGGGAGGGTGGGGGGAGGCCGCGGGGGCCTTCACGGAGCCTTGGAAGGCCCCGGGGAGGGAGGGGGGAGGATGGGGGAGGCCTTCACGGAGCCTTCGAAGGCTCCGTGAAGGCCCTGGGGAGGGAGGGGGGAGGGTTGCAGAGGCCTTCACGGAGCTTTGGAAGACTCCGTGAAGGCCTGGGGAGGGTGGGGGGAGGGCAATCAATATTCGCGGTTTTTTGACATTCGCGGGGGTCCGTGGAACCTAACCCCCGCAAATGTCAAGGGACAACTGTACATCGGACATGTCAGGAGAGACATGTCTCACTAGAAAAGACAATAAGGTAAGGTAAAATAGAAGGCAGTAGGAAAAAAAGGAAGACTACATCCCAGATGTATAGTCAAGGAAACCACAGTCCTGAGTCTGCAAGATTTGAACAAGGCTGTTGAGGATAGGGTGTCTTGGAGGTCTCTTATTCATAGGGTCTCCATAACTCAAAGTCAACTTGACAGCAGTTAACATCAACAACAAAGGGTCAGTAAGTTTTGGATTGACTTATCAGTGAACTGTAATGTACAGTCTTCATGGTCCCTTCCATCTCTAAGTCTTCTGTGTATGCTAACATTGCTGGTGGGGGGAGAATGTAGGGTGGACACATGAAAAAGTGGACAGGATTTCTGTATCTGTACTAGTAGTGTGGAAGAGGTACTTGCATGGCAAGCTGCGCTTGTGGAAATTATCCCTTCTATACAGTTACTAACTGTACAGGAGCCCTGTCCACTTTTTCATGTGGCCGCAGAAAGGTGTGGTGGTCTTTATCTATTTTCAGAATCCCCCAGCTGGCATGGCTACTGGACATGTTGGTACATACTGGAAATACGACAGAGCCCCTTCTGAGTTTTCCTCATCATATACTGTGCAGAGCATTTTGACACAGCTACGTGTATGATAGCGTGTGCATTTTTAAACAACGTATTTGTTCACTTTTGAATAATTTTATTGCATAGGTTTTGGTCTCTGTGGCATTCCTGAGAACCTCATAGGCGCGCTGTTGAAGACTGGTGTAAAAGGGATAACTGCTGTCAGTAACAATGCAGGGTAGGTGTGCTTCTGTTCCTAAAATAACAAAGATACAAAATCTAATTGGATTCTCTTTTACTCAAGTGAGAATTTATTCCTAGCCATATTGCATGGGTGTGGGGAAGAATATTGTTGGACCCCCATATCTGCGAAAGCAATATCTGTGGGTTCAGTTATCTGGGGCTGAAAAAATAGGGAGGCATACCCTTGGGTCACACTGAAAAATGTCCAGAGAGGTGTCCTCTCTAGGAATCACTAGGTCCTCCAACACAGCTCTATGGTATGTTTGTACTGGAAGTCCTTTATTTTAATAGGGTTCGCTATTATCTGCAGTTTCTGGTATCCACAGTAAGTCCAAGACTGAACCCACACAGATACAGGGATCTGGTTGTATTTTCTTTTTCACCTCTGAAAGAAGCCATTTGGAGGCCATGATTGCTAGGAAATTGCCTTATACCGAGTCAGATCATTGGTCTGTTTAGTCTGTTCACAGTGACATTGGTCAACCGTAGCTTTCCAGAGTTCCGGTAGGATTCTCTCTTGTTTCATTAGAAGATGCCAGAGATTGAACCTGGGGCTTTCTGCATGCAGAGCCGGTGGTCTACCTAGGGAGGGAAATGTTTTCCATGGGAGGGAAATGTTTTCCCCCAATTTTGTTCAGAAAAATTGGATATTTTAGGGGGAAGAATAAAAAAAAATACACTAGTAACACCCCCCACTCACCCTTACAGATTGAAAGCCATGTTGTTACCTTAGGAACATAAAATCCATTATATATAATTTTGGCCTGTTTGGTATATTAAAAGTACAGATTTTTCAGAATCTAATTACAAATTGGACTTCCTTTTAATTTCCCCCTCCCCACAAGGTCCTGACCTGTAAGGGACACCTTATAGTAAGAGTTTACGGAATGTTTTTGGTTTTGAAATGATAAAAGGAGACCAAAACCAGGCATTACAGTGATCTGATACTGTACATAAACTTACATAAAAGTCTTCCATTGTTTTTAGAAATGATGTTGGTGCATTTAATACATGAACACCTTGTCTTAAACATTTTATCCATCATTTCAAAACAAAATATTTCACAATCTCTCCCCCCCCCCAAATCTTTCAGTTTAAAAAAGGTTTTGAAAAAGAACCCTAGAAAAAGATTTTTTCCCCTCTATCTCCCCACCCCCCATTTCTCCCCCTGTGCCTTCACATCTCTAGGTGTGCTGCTGAGGTAGAAATATAACTTCACTAAGGTTTGAAGTACTAGGGACTGTTCTTACTTATATTCTTGTATTTTCCTCTAGTTATTTTGATTTAATTATTTGTGGGGCTATTACCACTATAGTGTACTGCTGGCAGCAGTGCGTTGCCATTGCTGTAACACGGGCAAGTTATTTATTTTGTATACCGTATACTATAGTGAGCTCTATTCAGTTAACTGTATTTTACAATAAGAGACTCTCCTTTGAAATAAGGGGCCATTTGAAAGCAGGGCCTCGTTATTACAAGCATCGTAGACAAATATGAAAATGTGAGATATATTTTTCTCTTTTATGGAAGCTAGCCTTTTCACTGAAGTTTATGAATTGCTCTGAGAAAGAAGAAAACAATGTCAATATGCAGTAGATTTAAAAAACTCCTGCATAAATACAGAATTGAATGTGCTATTACTGAGTTGTTGACCCTTATCCAGCTCAGCCCCAGCTCCAGATGTAAAGGGACCCTGGGTAAGATGTCTTCTGTGCACCCATCCCCTGATCCCCCTTCAATCATTACAGGTGGTTAAAGTAAACAAAGGGTGGGAGAGAGGGTTTGTGACAATTGACCCAGAGCTAACCATTCTTAAGACTCTTCATGGGCTTAAGTGCATTTAATGCTCTGCTGGATTGTTGCCAAGTGATCAGTGTTCTGAACTGGAATACAGATCATTTTCAGACTCTTGATTCCATGCCAGTGACTGATAGCTCATTGGGTGACACAGCTACTGCCAAGACCAAAGTAGTGCTGCTAAGTCCTTACAACAGGAAGCACCTGCCCTTTAAGGCACTTTCTGTTCTGTCCTGTCATTATGACTTGAGGACATAACTGGCAATGGCCTATGGTGTGCATGGGCTAAATGGTAAATGCAGGGGCAAGTATTTCCTTTGTTTGGGGGGGTCACATGCTGGCAGTTCCCAAAAGTCACCTCATACACCCATGTGTTTGTTCTCATATATCTTTTCTTCCACTCCCTGTCTTGTATATTCCATTAACTATCCCAGATCCTCTGCCTTCAATTGATTTGTGTCCCGTTCCCCAGCCAAAATAAGATTCTACCTGGTTAAATGCTTGAAATGTTTTGAATGTCCTTCACATTTTATCCTAGTTTTAACGATGGTAAAAATGGCATTATTTTACCAATGAACACTGGTATGTCACGACAGGTGACCGTTACATGGCTTAAAAAAATCACTGTCCTGGTAATGTACTTTCTCCCCTAGGATTTTATGTAACATAAAACCAGCAATTAACATTGTCCCATATTATTGGTGTTAACAAGTGTCTCAAACCAAATACCCAGAGGATCTAAATGCTTGCTTTGTACTGTGGAAAGCTAGGGTCTGGCTTGCTATTCTGAAACATTTCCCTTTAATGTTATGCTTCACAAGTTGAACATTAACATTTTTTCTTCCCTCGTTTATCTATACTACTATTGACAGTGTAGCCAGATGATAAGATAATACCGATTCTTCCATCATTAAAACACTCCTAGACTCTTTTCATTACCCAATTTAGCTCTCACTGCTGGGAACCTGATATGGTGTATTGAGAGTATATAAAGTGGTATAATTTAACTGTGCTCAGGTTTTACCTTCTTGCTTAAGAAACATCAGAATACTGCAGTTACTTCAATTCTTTTTTTAAAACATAAGTGGAAAAATATTTAGGGATTACTGAAAAGTTGAGCAACTTGGTATATTCTGAACTTCTCTCTTTCCAGTAACACTCTTCTTTTGATGGTAATAATGCTTCCCCAATCTAGTATCTGTGGTCGTCTGCCAGGAGAACTTCCTCTTTCAATGGTGCTGCTACCATTGCATCTCCACATCTCAATTGCCAGATGTCCTCTATACTTGGGGTGGGTAACTGCATGCCGAGGGGCATCAGGAACCAATTTTAGCCTCCTGCCTATAGCAGGTACCAGAAGTAACATGACATCACTTCTAGCTGGCATTCCCCCCCCCCCATTTTGTGGTTGATCTGGGTGGTTTTTCATTTTGAGGGTGTTGGAGCCCTCAAGGGAGCAGAAGAGTGAATCTGACATGTTTTTGTCTGTTTTCGGGTAGAAAAATAATCAGAAAATCATTCCATTTTTTTTATTACAAAAACAATTTGGAAAGTTTGGAGGAGTCTCCAACATACTTGGGGGTCTCTCAGGGCCACAAAAGTGGGAGCTGGGGACCATGTATGATTATATATGTGTGTGTGTGTATTGAGGGAAATTCCTGGGGACTCACAAGGTCATGAAATGCTAGGCTTATCAGTAACATTGTTGTATTTCTATGCAGTAGAGCTTGAGTATTTGTTTGTTGTTCTTTATTTATTAAAAGTATTATCATTTTCCCAGTGGAGAGACGTCGGAGCATCCTCTAGATCACTGGGTTAACGCCACATGAAAACATTCTTTAAAATCAGATTAAAACCCATTTTAAAAACTAATTTTGAAAACAGTTTTAAAGACCAAAAATAATACATTTTTGGCTGCCTGTTGAAGCACACATGTGTAGAAACTTTTAAAAATTACTCATTCTGGCCCTTTTTGTGTGGAGGAATACAAGATTAGAAAAGTGAGATCCTTTCACAATATCAGTCAGTGTGATTATTAGCTGTTCTTCTGTGTGTTCTAGAAAATAAATCCAGAGTCCTGGTTAAGTCTAAATTTAATGGAATATGCTAATTAATTTTTTGACACTGAGACCTCCCTTTAGAAGGCATTGTTGAGTGTTGTGACCAATGTCAGCAGCAGCATGTCATGGAAAACATAGAATCACGATGATCTTCATTATTAGTACTTGTATGTCATCATCTTTTTGAGCTCAGATGTGTGGAAGAAAGAACTGTTATTGCTCAGGATGCTCTGTAGACTATTGGAGCAGTATTATTTGAAGTGATTGGTGACAAAAAATAGTGTCCTAGCATTTTCTTTTTTGAGCTAGTTTGGTAACAGCTGATCTTAGACAATAACATTTCTCTCATGCTGAGCTTGCTTACAGATTGCCCCCAGTCTAACATATCTACCTTACCACACGGGCAAGGACTACACTGGGGTGAGGAAACTTTTTGTCCTTTGGATTTCAAGTACCTGGCCAGCATGACCAAAGTTGAGGGCTTTTAGGAGCTGTAATCTGAAATAACTGGTGGTGAAAGGTTCTTTACCCCTGGGGCTTGTCCTTAGACAAACCTGGATACTATTCTATTTGAGCAACATTCAGGTGCTCATTCATCAGTCTGGTAAACATGTCCTCACTAGTCAACAATGCCCTTCTGCTATCTGTGCAAGAGACAAGAATTTATCTGTCAGTTTAACTGGAATTAATTGTAAATGATTTTTCCCCTAGTAGAAATGGGAAGTTCACGTAGTGTAGTTAAAATAGTATCATCACGGCGATTGCTGTTTTGAATGGCTCACTGTTCTAATCTTGTTTACATCTGTTGACAGAATGACCTAAATGAGGTCCCTTGATACTTCAAAGTTTGTGTTGGTTTTGGAGCACATTAAAGATAACCCAGTTTTACACACTTGACCTGCTTTACATAGCAGTGAGGTTAGAATCCTGATATTCAAATGGAAATTAATGTTCCTTCTTTAGAGCTGGGGTTATCATACTACTTCAGCATGAATCATGAGTTTCTGGTTAAGTCCCCATCTACAGAGGAGTCATGTGAACATTCTTCCTAGAATGTTTTCTCCTTGAAAGATTGTAAGTATGGAGAAGGAGGTCTTTGGCGATGGTGGTGAATGCTTTGAGATCCATGAAGGAGATCACATTTCTTTTTGATGGTGGCAGTTGTGGGTAGCTGGCAAAGAATATTTTTGTTACCACAGGTACCAGATTGACAGCCTTGCTCTCCCTCTGACTTCACAATGACACCATGTCCTCATGTGACTTGACAGTGAAGTCATTCTGGAGCTGGCTGAAGGGAAAAGAGCACCTGTCAGGAAACTGAGGAGCTGAATTGTTAATGTGAATCAGTTCTTGGTGCATCCTAGCCCTTTTTGCACTGCTGTCTTCAAAGTCACCAAAATGCTCCCTTGCCCTACTTCATATTGCATGAGAATGGGAGGGAAGTTAAGGAAATATTTTGGCTCAACTGTAGCACTATGTTTGTTGTACCATCTCTCCAAACCCCAGTGACCTCTTGAAAGGGATATGCTGTGCTTTCATAGAACTCAAAGTGGCATATGTATCTTTCTTAGTCAGCCTTCAATTCAGACACTGATGAGAAACAGACTAACTCAACTGTACCATAGTTATTGCAGCATGTGTTTTACTTAGCTGGCCTAAAATGACTTCGTATGAATGCTCATACTGTTTTTAGTGCTGTTTAAGGCACATTAAGTGGGACCTGCATTGTGCCACATGTTTTTGTAGTGCTTCTGTTCAGAATGGCAGCCAGCCAGCTAGACACATTTTCTTACAAGATACACCATTTGTACCTTTTCTGTCTCCCCCCTCCCCCCATGCTCAACATTTTGTGATATTTGGGAGTGCCTAATTTTTGTTGGGCCATTTTGGTTTTCTCCACTTGGAGTTTTTATTTCTAAAGACTTCTTTTGTATTTGTGCAAAACTTTGGGTTTCCCCAAGCCTAATAATATCTCTCTTTTGCATGGAATGTGCTGTTTGAGCTGCATTAGGACACACACTTGAGTAATGGTTATGTGATATGTGATGTTGCACATACATTGCTAATCTTCTGCAGTTTTGAGCATATTATCCTAGTTGTGTGTCAAATTTATGATTTTCCTTTTTTTACCTTGTCATTCACTTAGTGAGTGAATGAAGGGAACAGAGGCTGCATGGGGTCAAGTTGACTGTGTTGGCCAAGTATTTGTGTGAACTATTTTTAATCTGTGTCATCTGTTGTGCTGGTACTGTGCCTAGCTCAGTTTATGGCTTGACTGCCAACACTGCACCCATGAAGTCCACTGAGAAGTTCACCCAGGGCCTTGGTTTATGTTTTAGTAAGAGGACTGGTGTGTAGAAGAGAGCATGACAGAAACTTTAAAATCAAGTCTGGTGTTCAGTGGACATAGAGAAATGTTAGACTCTAGGCCTTCCAGTTTAAATTTGCATGGCCACCAATAGGACATAACACTCCTTAGGATTTCAAGTACTAAAGAAGATTCATATTAGTTCAGATCAAATGTACATATAGACAAATGTTTTGGTCACAGCGTCAAATCAGTTGTCAATGGGAAGCAGGATATAAGTGCAAGAACACCCTTTCGTTTCTTTTTCTCAGTAGCTGATGGGCAGATAGATAGGTTGAGTATCCCTTATCCAACATGTTTGGGGCCAGGTTGAGAATCCCTTATACAAAATGCTTGTTCTATATTTTGGATTTTGGAATACTTGCATATGCATAATGAGATCTCTTAGAAATAGACCCAAGTCTAAACATGAAATTCATGTATGTTTCATATCTACCTTATACATGTAGTCTGAAGGTAATTTTAAACACAACATTTTTAATAATTTTGAACATGAAATAAAATTTGTGTACATTGAACCATCAGAAAGCAAAGGTGTCACTGTCTCAGCTCCCTGTGTTTTTGGATTTTGGAGTATTTTGGATTTTGTAATTCCAGATAAGAGATACTCAACCTGTAGCAGGTATTCCGGTATTAGAGAGAATGGGTAATACTCATGATTGGTAGCCAATAATAGTACCATCCCCTTTTTAATTTGTCCAGGTTGGTGGCCATTACTACATTTTTGATCCTATGGCATTGAATTTGCTTGTAGGTGAATTTGCTTTCTATCTAGGTCAACTCTCAGCACAATGTGGGATATTGAGAGCTAGAACATCCCCAACACATGGTTTGCCAGCCTCTACTTGAAGCCTTCAGCAAGGGACAGCCCACCATGTGGTAATTCATTCTGTTTTTTTTTTAACTGCTGTTACTGTGAAGAAATTTCTCCTAAATCAGGATTGGGGAAATTGTGGCATGTGGACTGCATGCAACCATCATCCTTCATTTTGTGGCCCTAGAATCCCCCTAACAATTTGAATTGGGGACAAAATTGCCCAAATTTACCCAAACTTGGTGGTTTGTCTTAATCCCCCCTTGGCTAAAAACTGGCCAATCATAGAGTATATCGAATCAAAAAATGACTTCTGATCACAGCCAAGTTGCCCAGAATTCATTGGTGCACCTGCCAGGGGAACACGGGGCAAATATTGGCCCCTGCCTCTGGTGCAGTTGATCATCTCCTCTCCTCTCCTCTCCTCTCCTAAATGTGCAATAGAAATCCTCTTTGTTGTAACTAAAGACCATTTGATCTATCCCTGAACTCTGAGGAGGCAGGGTACAAGTCTTTGCCATGTTACGCTTGACAGCATTCTAGCATTTGAGGATAGCTCACAGTGAAGTCCAATAGCTTCTATTAAAAAGTGCGTGCATCTATTTAAATGAATTTATTTGTGCTGTATTAGCCAGGATTAATTGGACTTAAGTTTTCAGAGAGTATAACTCTGCTTGTCAGATGTTGAAGAGAAAGAGTATAATGGACAATTCCTCCATACCTTGCTTGTGAGCTTCCTAGAAGCATGTAGCTGAGTATTTCCCAGCCTTGGGTCCCCAGATATTGGATTGTAATTCCCATCCAGCATGATCAGTTGACAGAGGTGATTGGAGTTATAGCTAACAACATCTGGGGAACCCAAGTTTGGGAAGAACTGCAGGCCTGGTCTTATTCAAAAATGGTACATTCTCAGATCAGCTCATTTATCTTAAATTAATTTTTTAAAAGATAATGTACTGAATATTGTTATGTTTATTTTTTAATTAATAGTGTTAATCTTACACTTCAGAATAGGTTCTCCTAATTTTAGCTAGGAGTTTATTAAACAGGCTGGCAGTGTCATATTGTCCTGGTTTTCATATAATACAGAGGCTCTAAAGACCAGCACTGTGTCGACAAGCTTGTGTGCTGTTAGGCTACAGATGAGGAATGGAAACACAGGCGCTGAAGTCAGCTGCTGCATTCGAACAGTGTGTCATACAGTAGTGACCACAAAGATTAACCTTGGCTTTTAGTCCCTATTAGATTACATTTCCTAGTTTTGTGAACATTGTGACCTTGTGACACACAATGCATAAAATGAATACTGTACATGCAGAGGGAAAGCAACCAATAATTAGTGACTTTTCTTAGAATCATAGAATCATAGAATTGCAGAGTTGGAAGAGACCACGAGGGCCATCCAGTCCAACCCCCCTGCCACGCAGGAAATCTTGATCAAAGCATCCCCTTGTTATGCATTTATTCCCCATCATTGTCTCAGTGAACAAGAAATAGAAGTTGCTCAAGGAAGAAGTTTCTTAGGAATAGTGTTTTAACATCAGCTTTTAAAATTGTACAGTTATTGAATATGTTTTTAAATTGTTTGTACTTTTTAAAATTTTTGTTAACAAGTTATCCTCTTCTACATTTTAAATTGTTCAACTGGTTATACTATAAGCCTCCCAAAAATCTTATGATATGGGGTGGGGTAGAAATCTTGCATGTATGTATGTATGTGGAGATAGAGATAGAGAGAGATGTGTATGTGTGTATATGTATATAGTGAGAGAGTGAGCGAAAGAGGGTATTGCTTGGACTGCCCTTTCCGCAACCCAGTTTTTCTAGATTTTTGAGGCTACAGCTTCCATCATCCCTGACCATTGGTCATTCTGTTCCAGAGACTAAAACACGAACCAGTGGATTCAAATTACAAGAAAAGAGATTCCACCTAAACATTGGGAAGAACTTTAGTATAAGAGCTGTTCAACAGTGGAATGGACTACCTTGTAGGATAGCAGGCTCTCTATCTTTGGAGGTCTTTAAACAGAGGTGGAATGGACATCAGTCAGTTTTAGTTGTGTATAACTGTATGGCAGAAGGTTCAACTAGATGGTTTTGTGGTTGCTTCCAACTCTATAATTCTATGGTTATGGGTGTTGTGGTCTAAGGAGATTATCAGATGCTCTAAATATGGCATTACCACGACACCAGGGGATTGCTAAAGGGCTTCCCTTTCACATGATGCTATTCCCCTCTTGTTATGCTCCCGTTTGGCTGTTGTTACCCCGGTGCTGCTTTTTATTGATGGGCTAAGCCATCAATGCATCCCCCGTTCCATTTCTGTCACGGAATGTCCTGCAACTGAAAAGGTGCCCCATTATGTTGCGCGATCCCAGCATCAGTGAGAGGTCCGTGCCAGAACAATTCCAGGTGAGATCAGGATGTTCAGGTAAGTGACACTTTTTTTGTATCCTCTCCAGGTTACTTGTAAAGTTTTAAGTGTGTTTAGGTGCTTAGTATAACTTTTTGTCTTGTATTTTGGTTTGGTTTTTGAATTTTCCACACTCTTGTCTTCTCACGAGAGCAGCAAGGATTTCAGTTCAGGAAGTGAAAGGAGCTCTGTTCGAGTTTCATTCACTCCTGGACTGCCCTGCTGAGGCAATGAGCTGCAATTAAGGTATGTGTGATTTTTTAAAATTTTTGGGAGTTACAGGGACGGGAGAGGGGCGGAAGGGGAGATTGCGAGACGGGAACACTTTTTTTGTTCCCATCTGAAAATCTAAGGTTTGGGAACTCCTTTCCAAGGGAGATTAGAATGGGTCTTTTGGCTGCCTTCCTTTGGTTGGTTCACAAAGTTATTTTTGTTCAGGTGGGCTTTTTTTTAGCAGGTAACTTTCTGCTGAGAAAGGGGCTTTTTACAGCTGGGTGTAATCTTGTATTGAGTGCCTGAAAGTTGTTTTTTAATTTTATAATTTGTTTAATTGAGTTTTCAGTATTAAAATCTAACTACAATGTGATACTTGTAGCAGCCTTAGGATCATTGGCTCCTCCATCTTGCAACCTTCTCTAGTGCCAAAGTCATGCTTTGGAGGAAGATTGCATTCCTCTTTTAAAATGGATTCTGATTTTGCAAGAGCGGACATCCAGTGCTAGATTATATTCATTGTTGTGTTTTTATTTGTATAAGTATTTTTCTTGTGAGCTGCCTTGAGTTTGAGGTTGAGAAATAAATTAAATAAAGAATAGATTTGCCTTGGGTCCTTTGCAAGGAGAAAAACTGGATATTAATTAATTAATTCATAATTTGGAGGATAAATGGCCGGTGAAAGCTAATGCAGAATGTTCAATGTGGGGAAAGTAGAAGAGGAAAAGTGGATTTTTCCTCCTCCATTCCACCATTCAAGGTAGCAGGACAACTTCTCAGGCTCACTGTCCATCCCCTTGTTCTCAGTCCTCCTCTACTTAGTATGGAACATAGGGGAAGTTGTGTCATGGTCTGCTGATCTTCCTTCCAACTTCACTACTGTAGCAGTGGAATATTGTTGCTTCACTGCTAGAGAAAAAGTGTTTGCTAGAGCATCAGGGCTGTAGAGTGGCTACTTTGGTTCTTCTAGAGTAGATTTTTCCTAACTATGCTGGTCTGCAATTCCTACTAGCTCAGGCCTGGCTAATTGTGAGGCATGATGGCAATTCTAGTTCAGTACTACATGAGGCATCATAGGTTCCCCAGTCCTACTGCAAATTGGTGCCACCTTCTTTTAAAAAGTGAAATAAAATTACAAAACAGGTAATAGCAAGCGTTTCCTTTAATTGTTTGAGGCCTACATAGCACCGCCACTCCCAATCCAAGATCAACAAATATTGCAATCTCCAAGACTTCTGTCTATATTTGTCCCAGATGGTTGTTGGACCATGAGTTTGTATTGAAATAATTGTTTCTGCACAAGTATGGTAGGTTTGATACTCCTGTAAAATACACAGATCAAAGTACAAACATCAAAGTTCTGTGGCTATTGTCTTAGAGAGGAAATGACTGTATATGGTTGCATTGGCATATACTTTGAAAACATCTGGATGCTGTGCATTTGGTCTCTGCCTGTATATAGGTTATTTGGTACTTGAAGTGGGACATTTTTGTCCCAAACATGTTACACAGGATAAGACAAAAATACTTACTCTGTTAAAAGGCGAAAGAGTTATACAATCTGAAGAGGAAACAGAGTATATGAACTGGCAATATGAGGATCAACTATCAGAATCTAAGAAGCTTTTATGTTCAGATGATCCTTTAATTAGCAAAATTTTGGGGCTCTGCTTGTCTTAGCCAGTGCTATTTCTGCTGTCATCTACAAAACAGATCTTTTGATGGATTGAAGATATTTGATCCTTATAGTCATAAAGCAGATGGCACTGCTTTTAATGTTATAACTGTATTGTTTGAAAAGAGGAGGAGGTATGTTCAGGATATTCTGTGTAGAGGAAGATTTGCAGGCTGTTTGGCAGGATGAGTCAGTTCTGTTAACCTAGTGAGATGGCATTGTGTGTATTTCTGTGTGTGGGTGTGTAGAAGAGAAAGTACAAGCAAGTGAGCAAACAGATTAAAAAAAAAGTAAAAACAGAACAATAAGTAAAAGCAGGAGTTCATTCAGAGTAGGTAGGGAGTAAGGCTCACTAAACATTTGTGCTACTGGATGGCAATTGATCTATTCCTCATGGCTCTCTCTTTTTATATTGTTGAGATGAGGGAAAGGATGCATTATGATGTCAAAATCCCAAATATTGTTGCTGAATAGGGCCAAAGTACTTACAGCCACAATACAGGTTGGTCCTTGTATCCACAGGACCAGTATCCGTGGTTTCACTTATTGACATCCAAAAAAATATGTCCCCTGTAGGCAATTTCTAGGTCCTCCAGCATGATTCTGTGGTATGTTCTGCTGGAAATTGGGCCGGAAGTCATTCATTGCAATAGGATTTGCTATTATCCACAGTTTCACATATTCACAGTAAGTCTGGGAACGTATTCCCCCACAGATAAAGTGGGATGACCTGTATATTAGAATCACAATGTGTAACTTTTGCTTCTTGACTTCCTGATTTTCGAAAAAAATGTCATGGGACGTTTTTGTCCCGAACATGTTAAACAGGATAAGACAAATATACTTGTACTCAGTTAAAAGTTGAAAGATTTGTATGATCTGAAGAGGAAACAGAGTGTTTTATGAATATTAAAATATTTCAGTATTAAAACTCAGTACTGAAGAAGAACAAGTTAAACAATATATGATTAACTTGTAAATCAGTAAATCTGGGTCATAATATTTATATGAACCAATGGGAAGATATCTGAATAAGGGTCTAAAATTTACCTGTTCTTATAATTTAAAGGAAAATTTCTATAAAATGATGTATAATTGGTATCTAGCTCCAGACTAATTAGCCAACATGTGTAAAAATCTCTCAGATTTATGCTGGAAATGTGAAGCTCTTTCTTTCATATATGGTGGAAATATTAAAAAGCTCAAAGATACTGGTCTAAAATAAGCAAAAAGATGCAGAAAATTATAGGATTTAAATTATCTTTGCGTCTGGAATTATATTTGTTAAATATGATACATTTGGAGAATAAAGAATTGCAATATAGGAATCTAATAAGTTTTTTTGTAACTGCAGCAAGAATGGTCTTTGCAAAATAATGGAGATCCAAACAAATCCCCAACGTGCATGGATTGGGTTGAGAAAGTAATGGAAATGGCAGAATTGGATAAACTAACAAATTCTGTACGAAGAAATTCGTTAGAAGATTTTATGAAAACATGAGAACCATTTATAGTTTTTCTTAAGTGTATAAAAGGGTATATTTATGCAATTGGATTTAATAATTAATAAATATATTTATTATTAATATTACTATATGTTCTTTTATTTTCTTAGATCTTAGGTAGGAATGTTTATTATTTTGAATAAAACTAGTGTAAATAAGAAATATGATAGTAAAATAGAGGTAGAAATAAAGAACATTGAATTAAGGGAGTACAGTTGTCCCTCCATATTCATGGATTTGACATTCACAGATTTAAGTATTCACGGCTGGAAAATATTCTTAAAAAAATAATAATCCAAAAAGCAAACCTTGATTTTGCCATCGTTTATAAGGGACACCATTTTGCTATTCCATTGCATATAATGGGACTTGAGTATTCACGGATTTGGGTATTCATGGGGGGGGGTCCTGGGACCAAACCCCAGTGAATATGAAGGGACAACTGTAATTGGAGTATATGCAGGAAGTCCTTTTTAAGGGGGGGGGTATTAAAATGTGTCTCTTTTTCGTATGTTTTTTCTTTTTTGTTTTATCTGTATTGTTTATCTATTTACGTCTTTGTTCTGTGTTAATGTGTTTAAGACAAATTGTTTAATAAAAAATTATTCTATAAAAAAATACTCTGTTGCCAAAGAAGAGTAGATTTATTGGGATCATTTTTGTTCCAGCTGTTTTTGTGTGTGTGTGTGTATGTGTTTGTCTATAAAGTGAATTTGTACATGGCAAGTGGCAGTCTTACATTGTATGTTTAGTTCTGTATAGATTTTGCAACAAACATGACAACAAAAATGGGAAACAAAAATGCAACAAAAATGGGAAACAAAATTATCCCATTTCAGTACATGAGAATTGAAAAAATAAAATAAAATTCATTTCCAATTTTTGCTATTTAATTGATTCCCTAAAAACAACCATTTCTTAAAAACTGCAAAGAAACAAATTTCATCACCTCAGAAATAAGCAAGCAGTTCAGTAGTAATGCAAGAAGTGCCATAGTACCCTTATGAATATTAAGTCTATCCTGAGTGGTTATAAGCAATTTGTCTGGTTCAGGTTCTTGTTGAGTTGACATCAATAGCCCCCAACTTCTATTTTTATAAAGTTCATTTTTCTAGTTCTGTTTTCATGATGTACTTGGTAATCATTAATTTATTCAGTCAGGGAATCCAATTGATTAGCGAAGTACTTGGTAACATAAGGCAGAAACCTCTCTGGTCCTTAACAAATCTCTTCTTGACCTTTTATTCACTGGCAACCCATTAATGCCACACAGTTATAGCACTATTATTCATTTATTTAATTTACATGCTCCCTTTCTCTCAGAGTGGGACAGAAAAGAACATCAGTTAAAAGCTAATACAATTTGTAGTTTGATGCAGTTCTGGAGCACTCAGGCTGAGAAATCTAAAAATGCCCCTCCCTACACTGCCAATACCAGGACCCCATAGGATGATACCATGGCAGTTAAAGTGGAATGATAGCACTATAACTGTGTAGTTTGGATGGGTCCCTGTTGTTTGCCTCTGAGGTAATTCTTTGTTCCATGTACAGGCTGAAAAGGCACATGTATATATTTTTTGGCTCCTAGGAAAGTAGTTCAGACTGTGAGGCTAGCTGAAGAATAACTACTTCACAGAGCTTGTGTTTTCTCACAAGAGACTATCTCTTATTGTTTTACACTTCATCGGTTTCCCCGCTATATTAAGATGTCTGCCTCTTCTAGGGTTGCCAGACTGAAAACTGGGGACAGATTCTGTACCCAACAATAACAAGCAACAACTGCTGAAATTCCCTCTTCTACAGAACCATTAAAGGTAAAGGAGCTTTCTCCAGTTTTCACTTTGGCAACTTGCACTCCTCCCTTATGTTTGCATAGGAATATTTTCATTCTTTGTTACCTTTTAATGTCATCTTCCTTCAATTGAATTTAAGGTGGCATACATTATTCTCCTTCTATCCACTTTGTTTTCATAATTACCCTATGAAATAGCATAGGCTGAGAACCAGTTGTTTCTATGGAAGAGGCTGAGTATCTAGAATAATTCAGTAAGGAAGCTTAAAGCTCAAAATATTTAAATTTGATTTACTTCTATTATTTTTTAAGTGCAAATATGTGGAATACTACCTGTAGTAAAAGTCAAAAATGGATATGCAAGGAGGCAGGGAGAGAAGAGAATGCAGTGTAGAGTTTGACAACCAGCAAACCAGCAATTTAACTTTCCAGTGCTTGGAAGCTGGGAGGAGGTGTTGGCTCATGAATATCTGTGATTTCTTGTGACTTGGTTAGTCATGACGGTTGTCTAACAACTTTTTTGTACAGGGTAGATAATTTTGGTCTTGGACTTCTACTTCAAACCAAGCAAATCAAACGCATGGTGTCTTCCTACGTTGGAGAGAATGCAGAATTTGAGCGGCAATATTTATCTGGAGAACTGGAAGTTGAGCTTACGCCACAGGTAAAATGAGTTTCTTTATGGTCTATTGAATTCTCCTTTGAGGTTGAGTGGGTTCTAATTTGGCTTATAGTACTAACTTTGGCTTCATTCTTTGACCTCAGTTTCAAGGCTTGCTGCACCAGAACTGCATTCCTAAGGCACAGAACCCTATGCTACTAGATTGTTACAAGCATGTTGTTAGGATGACTTTGTAAGCATCTGTTTCTATAATGAGGGTCAAGTTGCTAGAGCATTATGCCATTTTATTTTAACCTTATTTATTTATTTTGAAAGTAATGCCTTATATAGGCTCTGCAATGACCATCTTGTAAAATTGCAAGATCAACTCCTGTATCCATGGATTCATTATCCATGATTTCATTTATCCACGTCCAAAAAAATGTTCTCTCTAGACAATTCTAGGTCCTCTGTTCATCTCATTGAAAATAATAGGGTTGCCTATTATCCATGGTTTCAGGTATCCATGGGGGGGTCTTGGAACATGTTTCCCATGGATACAGGGGTGAACCTGTAGTTGAAAAAGTAGTGGAAGTCATTGTAGAGCTGCACACTCATCTGCATATTTACATAAGAGCTTGGAAAATCAACACCCTTTGTTTGGATTACAAGTGTCAGAATTTCCAAGCTAGTGTAGTTGCTGCTCATATCGGTTGGGGATTTTGGGAACTGTAGTCTCAAAAAGTAGCATCTGCAAACTCTGATTTATATTCTGAGTACTGGTGTAAGATCTTCTGACCAGCAAAGCACACCTCAAAATGGGAAGTGAACAAAATGCTAAGCGTCTCTAAACTCCAGTGGACTTCTCACTGTATTCTCCAAGGTGCTCTCCATTCACACAGGGTGACAAAAAAGATTTAGCAAGCCTGTGCAGTGCCCTGGAGCAATTTCCAACTTCAGCATATCTGTATACACTTGTGTGGTGCAGCCATGTTTGGGGAACTGTATACATTTTTAGTTGTTGTCTGCCAAACAGTATTTTGCAGAGTCTGCAAATGTATAGGCAAGGGTAGCTAAAATGATGAGGGAGATGGAGCACTATGGTTACAGTGTTTGGGGCGCTTCCACTTAGAAAAAAAAAAGATGAATAAGGGTAGACATCATAGATGAGCTTAAAATGATATACAGTACTGTACTGTATGCTGCAGAGAAATTGGACAGGGAACTATTTTTCTCCCTGTTTCATAATGCTAAAATCTGAGGCCATCCAAGCTGAATGGTGGGAGACTCAGGATAGATAAAAAGATGCATTTCTTCATATAGGGAACAGTTGTACAGTATAATGCACTACAACAAGATTAATTGACATATACCAATTTAGAATGTTTTAGAGCAGTAGTAGCTAAATTAATGAAATAATAAATCTATCACTGTTGCGACTTAAAATTGATTAGAATAAAGTTCTCTAGATAAGAGTTTCTGGGATGCAACAGTGCCCTCTTGTCCATTAGGGTAGAGCATTGACCATAGTATCTTTCTTTGCTGTCCAGGAGGCATGGCACTGTGGTCTCTGCACTTTTCTAGTAGGTAGGTTCCGTGCTGCCTTCCCCCATGGCTTTTAGCATACAGAGTGCAGGATCAATGTGGTTTTCAGTGCTTTTCAACTGGTTACCCTAAACGCTTGGGGGTCTTAAGGACCCTCAAAATATCGATATTAATCTGTGGAATGAATATATTCAGCTTGGCTATGTGAGAGGGGGGCAACAGATAGCAGGACCTTTTAACCTATGTTTACTGGTACTAAGGAGGAGACGTAAGCTAGATAGTACAGTTAAATTTTATTTATTGAAAAATAATGTCAACAGCATTCACACAAAACACTCAGGTTTCAAGCAGTCACACAAGGCTAGCAAAAGCAGTAGGAAGTATTAGGATAGAGGATATAGTGAGAGGAGTTTCAAGTGGGTGATACGACACCTGTCCTGTAGAGCAGAAATCACAACGAAAACTAGCAGAGCGACGGTCTGGAAGCAGGAATGGCTACACAGTCTGGTGTGGTGTCCAGAGGAAAATGAACTTTGTGCACTTGAGTGGGGTTTTGGAAGGGTTTTTATAGTAAATTAACTGGCTTGAGGGGATGGGATTTTAGAGCAAAAGACTCCTGGGAGTTGCTCAGGGAGAGACAATGAACACTCCAGATATGCTAATGAATGAATGAATCAATTTATTTCAGTCACAGACCAGCGATACAAACCTTTTAAAAGCAGCAGAATCAATATATTTATAATGTATAAATGTGTAAAACTTGGTATATACAAATAAAACATATTTAAAATTTATAAACTAGATCCTGATATATGGTACATATAGAAAAGAATAATTAAAATATGTAAGATAAAACATTGTCCATTAAGATCATCCACACCTTTTGATCCTGGGGAAGCAGTGAAGTCCTGAACTCATATCTGGTGGGATTTTTTAAAGATTGCATGGTAGTAAATGAACTGTCTCTTATTCCAGATATGAGGTGTAAGAGTTGTAGGCTGGGGTTTATGGTGATTTCAGAATAGATGTTCAGCTTCGCTTGGATGGCATTGCATTCCACCTGAAAGAACAGTTTTACTGCTTGTAGATTCTTCTGGCTGTCCAGGTAGCGACCCTAGCCAGAAATACTGTTTTTCTCTCAACTTGTGTAATTTGAGAGAGTCACTGACCAGGATCCTTTATTAAATGGGCATCATGTAACTAGGGTTGTCAAAGTGAAAACCTGACAGAGTTTCTGTACCTTTAATGGTTGTGTACAAGGAAGGAGCTTCAGCAGGCGTTGCTTGTTACTTGGTTGCATCACAAGCAAACTTTTGAAACTCCTCTTCTACACAACCACTAAAGGTATAGGAGTCCTCTCCAGATTTCAGTCTGGCAACCCTAAGGATAATGCTCTGCCCTCATAATCCCCCCCGCCCCGTTAGCTGTCAAGCCCTGAGAGGAGCTGTTGTGGTTGCTCCTTACTTATGGGAGAGTCAGTTCAAAGATGCAACTGGTCTGGAATCAAAGGGCAGAAGAAATGAGGGTGTGCTCCCAGATGAAGTTCACCAGCCTTTTCTTTCCCCTTGGAATAAAGGCCAGCAGTGTCTTCCTTTCCTGAATTGCCTTCCCCCTGCCACACCCCCTTCCTACTGATAAGCAACAGAGCAGCAGTCCCTCCTGGGGCTTGTGAGCTGTGTAGGAGAAGTTTTTGGACAGGGCATAAAGAAAGTCCTCTGCGCCCCATGCAAAAAATGTATGGGTATAGGAATTTGTCCAATCTTTCCCAGGACTGGCAACCCTAAGTTGTGTAGATTTCTGGAGTAAGAATCAGATATGAAAAATTACCGTAATCAAATGAAAGGTTTCAGTAAACACAACAATGTTACATGAGAAATTAGGCCATAAGACATACTTTTATTCATGTTTATTTGGGAGTTGAGAATAGTACTCTAACAATGAGGCTTTTGTGTGTTGGGTACTCTAGAATCACTGTATCTGCTGCCATCTTGTGGATAAACTTGATCTATGAAAGTGAATGTGTATATCTTCTATTTGATCATTTTAGGCTAAAATTTACATAGTTCAGGAATCCTATTTCCTAAAAGTATTTGGATTTGCTGGCACATTGAGGTTCCCTCAAAACAAAAACATTGGATGTTGAATCCACAAAATAGTCATTATTCCAGTCCTGTGATGGGTAGAGAGGATGGAATTAAAGGTGTTACAGTTGTCCCTCTGTATCCACGGATTTGGTATCCACAGATTTAAGTATTCATGGCTTGAAAATACTCTTTAAAAAAAATAATAATCCAAAAGGCAAACCTTGATTTTGCCATCTTATATAAGGGGCACCATTTTGCTATCCCATTGCCTATAATGGGACTTGAGTATTCACAGATTTTGGTATCCACGGTGGGTCCTGGAACCAAACCCCAGTGAATATGAAGGGACAACTGTACTACAGAACTGTAGCTGTAGCCATCACTGACAGGCTGTACGTATTTTAAATCTCCCATAAAGTATGTTGGATTGTTCAGATTTACATTGTGTCCTCACAGGCCCTAGGTTGGCAGGAATTATAACTGTCCCTCACAGTAAAAGACTGTTGTATTTTTGTAGTTTATATTGCTAAGGGTTAGGGTCTCCCTTGCATTTGAATTATTTTTGTGTTTGTTTATTATAAGCAGATCAGAAAACTATGTTATAGAATAAATGAAAATGTCATAAATACATGAGGGGGATCTGAGCAGGGCAGCCAATGGCATTAAGAGAGTTGAATTCTAAGATTTGCATTTCAACTCAGAAAGGAGTAACTTGTGAAAGTAAGCCCTTAGATTTTCTTTGCAAACATAGCATTCAAGTGGCAGCTGGTATGTACTATTTGAACAGTATTGGAGCTGACTTGTAAATGAGAAAAAGAGAAGTTTGTCATTGTGGCATTTGTTTTCCTCGTTTATATATTTAAGCTCTGCAGATTTTCTTTTTCAGTGGACAGACTTGTTTTCTCTTTGTTACAAATGTCTTATTAGCCATTGCTTTTCTGTTCTAGGGCACCCTTGCTGAGCGGATTCGGGCAGGAGGAGCAGGCATCCCAGCTTTTTTCACCAGCACAGGGTATGGAACTTTAGTGCAGGAAGGAGGAGCTCCAATCAAATACAACAAAGATGGTACCGTTGCCCTTGCCAGTGAGCCAAGAGAGGTAAAATGCTTGTGGGTTTGAACTGTGTTGGCACACAGTAGCTTAAGTCTGGCAGGGGGTTCAATTTCTTTGGGAGGCCAGAGGGCTGCAGAAACAGCCCTGGGGGCTGCATGTAGACCACATTTTGCCCATCCCTGCCCCAGGTTAAAGAGTTTAGATCCAACTTATCTGTGGGACTGCTTTATCTGCTTTGATATTTTAAAATTAAGTGAGGATGTTCTATCAATAAGACCAGAAGTGTGGTATGAACATATGGAGAAGAGCTTTTAGTTGTCCATTGTAAACTTTAAACCTTTTCTATTTTGTCTTGGTTTTTTTCCCCCTGTCTTTTGTAATTTTGACATTTTTCATATTCTTACCTTTGTTCCCATAGTTTTGTGCATGCACAATGTGAACCTTCCTGGTTAAATGATTTAAATTACGTGGTTTTGTTGAATGTAGGCTTAAAAGAGAGAGCGAGAGAATGTGCGTATTGCAGTGTTTTGAATGCTGGACTAGGACTCTGGGAGATGAGGGTTTGAATCCCAGCTCAGCCATGGAAACCCACTGAGTGACCCTGGGTGAATCACACTCTCTCAGCCTCAGAAAAGGGCAATGGAAAACCTCCTCTGAATAAATCATGTCTAAGAAAACCCAGCGATGGTGTTGCCATAAGTTGCGTTAAAGGCATATAAAAACAACAAAGCCTTAAAATAAAATGCATCTTCTTATTTCTACAGTTAATGTACTTTTAAATCTGAACATGCTAATTTGATTCTAGAATGATTGACTCATGTCCCCATTTCAAAAGCTCTCACATTTTGTCTGTGTCTTTTTTGGCTGTGTGAAACGATCGTATAGTTCAAGTATTAGAGATATTACGTTTGTATACTAAAATTAAGTCCTGCTGTTCCTCTAAGATGGGATTTAGACATCCATGGTGAGGACCAGTTTTCTGCCCCCAGGATCCATTGGGTTTGCAAGGACTGTACATTATGGAAAAAAAGAGGAAGTGGCCAGAAGTCACTTTTGGTTTTGAAAAATTGATTATTATTTTTTGATTGGAAGAAGCAGGGCCCCTCCACAACATTGTTAAAAGGTGAATTGCCTTTGCTGGTTACTTCCGGAAGAGGCAGTTTGCTCTGGTTTGGGCCAGAGAAAGTGCAGTTCAGGGAATCTGTAGAGGATGGCTATTAAAAACACAAAAGCTGCCTTCTATCCACCCCTGCTCTAAGAAGCCTTGTAATATGTGCGAGTGATCCTTTTAAAACTCCTGCCCCGACAAACACCTTTGAGTTGGGGAATAAATGAGAACAAGAACCCAGGCTTTCCTAGTACAACTGTAATACACTGGCTGGCATCCTGTTAGTGACATATGCACATGTCCATTTCCCTTACACCTGCACAAGTCCTGTTTTGGGTGTTATGGAGGTTGGTATTCCCATCCTTCTTCTGTAGTCCCCAGACCCCTCTCAGTGTAACCATACAGCTTCTGAAGCCCCTCCTCCATGGCAATTCTGTTCTCATTGTGAGAGGGCAGGATCAGAGAACTGTCTGGCTATGTCTCCATAGCCAGATGTAAAATGATTACAGCAGCACAGACCTCTGGGGAACCCCAGAGGATCTTGGTGTTGATGTAATCGTTTCACATCTGGCTGCAGGGACATAGTCAGATGCTTCTCTGATTCTGCCTGCTCCCCATAAGGCACTGGATGGCCATGCAGGCGGACTTTAGTTGCTGCATGGTAAAATCCAGGAGAGTGGTATATGGCTTAGCTTAAGGTAGATCTGAATGTGGAACTCCTATGCTATGCTGAGCCATATAGCATTGAGGCCACTGTGTCCTACATCACGCTGACTGTTAGTAATTATTGTATAATGTTCACCAACAGTTGAGCTTTCCTCATGTTAATTTGCCAATTGGTTGATGCTGGTGGTGGCATTTTTACTGTTGTGGTTTTTTTTAATCTCTTTGGCCTGAAAATAATTATTAATGCTAACTAGAGTAAACTCAGTAAATGAATGGGAACGTGGTAAATCAATACTTACATGAGTTCCACTGATTTCTTTTCTAGCTGGGACTAAAACCTGGATTTAAACCTTAGTAATTCTACTTTTCTACAATTACACACCCAGATATTTTGTTGTATTTTGCCGCTTGGCCAACACAGCTACCTATCCTTGAATATGAGATCCAGCTATTGACTATCAGTTGTCCCTGGAGCCCTCCTCTCTTCCCTTGACTCTGTTGCATGATAATGGTGCAGAATAACATTATTTTAGATCCTATCATAGGTTAGACGATTTTATAGAGAAATCACTTTACAAGTCTTTCTCTCCCTCCCCTCTCATTTCCTACAGGTGAGGGAATTTGATGGTCGACACTATATTATGGAAAAGTCAATAACAGGAGATTTTGCACTAGTGAAGGCATGGAAGTCTGATCGTGCTGGAAATATTATCTTCAGGTATGGTATATCTGGAGACACAATCACTTTAAAACATTTTTAATTTTCTTAAATCAAAAGAAAATGTAAGGGTAAGGGTGGTAAGGGACTTTAAAATCAGTTGCAGAAGAAACAAGCAATGATGTACCTTAGAACAGTGTTGGACAGGTTTGGAGGCTGGGAGGCTTCCTCTCACACACATACCCCGAACCACCAACCACATGGCCGCCAATTCTGACACTGATGCTGTTGCCACCATTGAAATTCGGAGACAATTGCAGCGGCACTCTGTGGTGTGGGAGAGTGTCTTCCTGCATCATAGAGCTCTCTGCTAGTGTACAAGGCTAAGCATCATCTTCTTTGGAAGGGAAAAATATGGTTCCAAATCCACACTACACAAATAATCCAGTTTGAAAGTGGATTATTTGCCATGGCTCCTTCCTATGGAAACCTGGGATTCGTAGTTTGGTGAGGCAACCACACACGTTGGTAGATAAGGCCTAAAGACCTTGTAAAACTACACATCCCAGGATTCCATAGGAAAGAGCCATGGCAAATAATCCACTTTCAAACTGGATTATTTGTGCAGTATGGATTTGGCCATTTCTTCTTTTTTCTGAAGCATTGCTGCCACTTCTTGGTTGGTGCAGTTTGTCATCATCAGGAAATGGAGGAGCTATGGGACTTACAAAAATAGAATGTGTATTTTTACTACCTTCTCAGAATTTTATGTGGCAGAGCAGGAGTTCTGTGGCAGGTTCAGGGGCACATCTCCAGAAGGAAGGTGATATAGAAAGAACTTGAAGATGCAAAGTTCTGAAAGCCATTGCTCTTGATAGTTTGAAATGCAGCAGGGGAGATCTCTTTCTGTGTTGGATTAGGCCAAGGAAGTGGATGACTGAAACCCTCCAGTTTGCAATAGGAAGCTGCCTTATACTGAGTCTGTCTGTGAATCCATTTATTTATTTCCCAACCCTATCTTGGGATATGGGGAGTGAATTTTGAAGTTCAAAGGCAAAGCCTGTGTTCTTCCACTCAGCTATAGTCCCACTCTGTTGTTCTCCATTCCTGGGCCTTTGTGGTTGGTTGTTTACTAGACTAGGAGTGAGGTATGAGGCAGGCACTGCTTTGTTGTTCTAATAAGGGTGGAAGATCACACTCTGATGCTTATACTGGAAGGTAATGGTGCCTGCCAATTTTAGGATCTCATATTGCCTTTCTGTTCACAAAGTGGACCCTGACATCTGATGAAGACAATCCAGTGTTAGCTTAAGTCTCAGACACACATTTCAAGAATTCCTGGTTCAAAATCTGATATTCCTGAGTTTGGCTATAGAACTGTTTTGGTTTAACCTCCATTCATGATCTATATTGTTGCATGCAGCCATATAATTCCTTTTGTGTGTATGCGTGTGTTTATGGGGTGGGGCGAAGGGTTAATATCAGGCTGCTGGTTTTGTTTGAAAATGTTTTAGAAGTTGTTAGTGAGGCAGGAAAGGAGTGACATTATTTATCTATTTTGGAACATGTAAGGAAGAAGATGCCTTCAAGTCTTCTTGAACAGTGGCCTTTCGATTTTTCTAGCAGTATTAGATCTTGTATAGCTGCAGGAGGGATTCCAAATGTAATTGCCTATGACAGTTGCTAGAAAACACACACACACACCTAAAGTCTTTGTGCTGCTTTGGTGATATAATGCAAGCATGGCTGAAAAGTCATATAGGAATTTTGGTATATTATTTGGATCATCTGTTTCTTGTTAGTGCAGCCTATGTTGACTGGTTTTACTTATTAGTTAGCAAAATGAAAATATCCAGGAGGGGGCAGTAGAAAACAAAAACCAAAGTACCAAGTTGAAAGAGATGCTGAGGATGGAAAGAGAGAAATATCTAGAAAAAAAGCATTCATTTATCCAATTAATATTGAGTTTTGGCTTCAGAGGCTTATACCATCGTTGGTGGCATGGTGTCAGAAAAATTTGTGTCTATACAAATTCCATGCTTAGAACTGATAAAAATTATTATAACATTACTTAGATACCTAGACTCTGAGAGGTTAGGATTCAGAGAAACAGACATAGAAAAATGGTTCAAAAATAATTATGCTAGTGATACAGGGAGAGGTGATCAAAACAACAGTGGTACTCTTCGGAACATACGGTTAACTATTTATTCATTCATTTATTAATGTATTTCCAGCCCACCCTAGATCAAAAGATTTCAGGACAGCTTACAGGGAAAATCAATACTAATAGGTTAAAACAATATAAAACAAAAATGATTTAAATAGACTGAAAACCTATTGAGGACATTAATCAGTTAAAACAGTTTAAAATATGAAAAGAGCGTGAAAATCTCTTTAAAAAGATTAAAATAGACTGAGAGATGAATTCAGCCCAGTTGAAAAAGAAAAGCAATTATTACATGTAACTGATTGACCTTATATCACACAAACTAATATCCAAGATTATGAACCAAAGTATAGTGAAATAAATGCTAGTGGCAATGTAGCTTTTGGTCAAATTGACTGGGGTGTTCTGGGAGATTTAGTTCTTAGAAAGTAATTTCTCCAGGCTCTGGGCAAAGTGGAGCAATTGCCACAAACATGGGAAGGCCTACACAGAATTATAAAATCACAGAGTTGGGGGGGGGCAGTGTAGGCTGTCTAGTCCAGTCTACTGCTCAGTACAGGAAATCCAGAACTAGAGGATCCCTAAGAGATGGTTGAAGACCTCCAGCAAAAGAGAGCTCGCCACCTATTTATACAGTTGTTCCATTCTTGAGCTGCTCTTACCAACAAGAGGCTTCACCTAATGTTCAGCTAAATAATGCCACCCTGTAGTGTAAGTCTGTTAAATCTAATCCTGACCTCTGGGACAGTGGAGAACAAGTCTTTGCTATTTTATGGTGTGATAGCAGTTCAGGTATTTGAAGAGTTTTGTCACAGTCCTCCCTCAGTCATCTTCAGACTGAAAATGTACAGTTGCATCAACCTGCAATTTCAGAGGGTTTATTTTTCCATACTGCTGGCCATATTCATTGTCCTCTTCTGAAGGGATTCCAATTTGTCTTTTTCCTTTTTTAATTTATCTTAATTTATCACCTTTCTTAATTTATCACTGATGTAGTGCTCTTGAAGAATCTAAGCAGGTAAAACTCTCTTTAGCATATGGAGGGAAGACTGCCTAGAATCCTTGTGTATACTGCCCACAACTCCCTAATGGAAGAAAGGTAGTAGGTAAATGCAGTTAATCAGTAAACAGTAGATCTACTGAGGAAACTAAAAGAAAGCCTGCAAGCAAAGAAATCACTTTTTTTTCTTTTTACTCCAAGTCTTGTTATTTATTTTCATATAAAAGAAATACATGCCCCATTATAGTATATGTCTCCAAAAATATTTTATTTGGTATGTGGTTTGGATTTTCTTGTGGAAATCATCTGCTCCAGCAAGCAATGGATTGCTCCTTCAGTTTGTATCTCTTGCTTCTCTACATCACTGGTTGAAGGTATTTCCTGATAACATGGACATCCCCCCAAATCATGAAATCTAAGCTACCTAATTCTGTGAATCCATATGATCCTTTAGACTACAACCCTACACCTATGTATCTGGGTGTAAACCTCAGTGAAGTTAATGGAAGTTATCTTTCTGGGGAGAAATATGTAGAGGTGCACGGTTAGTTTGTTTTTGTTTCTTTTGAAGCACTCCCCCTAAAACTACATATACATTGCATGGCAGACTTTGTCATTCAGTTTAAATATGGTCTTTAAACCTATTACAAGTACAGAAGGATCTTTAAATATGTAGAACTTGAACACTCTGCTGATAATCCTCTCATCCTGTTTGGTAGACAGTGCTTTTCAGGATATCACAGGCATATATTCTATTAGTCTAAATGCACAGACTCTCATACCTAAATCTTTAATTTTCAGGTAATTTATCTCTTCCACATACTTTTTCTCTCTAATAGGAAGACTGCAAGAAATTTTAACCAGCCCATGTGTAAAGCTGCCAGAACCACTGTGGTAGAGGTAAGGTAGAACATACCTATTCCCCGACCCCCACTGCGTATCTGATGATATCTTTTCTTTGAATCCTTCTCATTATTGAATAAATTGAATGAATAAATTAAATGAATGACTAAATACATAAATCTGCCTTGTATTCTATTTAGAGAGAAAGGTAGGATATAAATTAAATAATAAATAAATAAAGTGGTTTATCAACAAATCAAGAGGCTAATATAATGATAAAATAGAACCGCTTTCCTTTGTGTTTGTAACTTGTATCATGTGCCTCTGCTTTATCTAATCACTTCAAGGATTGCCTGTTGTCTTTTACTTCTAAAACAACCCATCTGTTTCACAAACAGTGCCTTAGGTTAAATTGGGTTGAGATGTTTGTCCACATGTGAGAGCAGGTTGTTCTTTGCCTTCTTTTGGCAGACTCTTGCAAAGACCCTCAGGCCTTTGTGAAGAGCTCAAAGAGAGTTGATGCATGAAGTACATACATAATTGAAACCACACATCTGATGGCAGTGGGGAGTTGTTGATGTTGCCTTCACTTGAAGTGGGAAAGGGATTATTACCAGCTGCTTTCACATTGACTAAGAGCCCATCTATATGGCGGAGCGGGGGAATGGAGTACCTCGTAGTAATGGCATTTTACAGCAGCAGCAACTTGTCTTAGCGGTGGTTTTGGGATCCACCCAGAAGCCCCTAGAAGCTTTGTATGCCTGATGGCAGCCACGAGTGATTTATTTGTGTTAGTTCTTTGCCACCACCAAACTTTTTAAAAAGCCATCTAAGGTGCACTGGATTGATAATAGCGATTTTTCAAATTAGAAGGAAAGCAAAACAAAAAACCCCATCCTGTTTATTGTCCTAGCAATTGCTTGCTAAGGCAAAAATCCAACATGGTTGCAGCAGACACTTGCCCTGTTAGCAAGCTATGCCTTCCGCATTCACTCAGCCTTGTGCTTCCTCTTGTATGGGGAAGTGATTCAAAGATAATCGCTTGTCCCAATGAGCAGAAATATGACTCCCCTTGCTGTTTTTTTTTTTAAAAAAACTACAGGAAAAGCTGTTAAAGCTTTTCCTCCATTGTTTTTGCCATTTTGGTCACCCCTCCTTCCATATAGTGTGGATTGGTGCAGGATCCCATTTAGACAAGTAGGATTCCCAGCAAATTTCATGAGGGTTATTTTGACTTAGGCAACCCCTTAAATATGAAAAATGAGCACCTATTTCCAAAAATAGCTGAGGAAGGCCTTCTGCTCACCTCAGATCTAAGCTGTTTCGCTCATGCAGGGGTGCTTGCCCATTTTTCTGTCAAGGTCTTCATTATGTCAGTTAAAATTTGTAAGGGTCTGCATTCCAGCAGTGGTTGGGGCCTGACCAAAAGAGTGTTGTCATGCACACAAAGGTAGGCCAAAGACCACACATAGTCCTTGGGTAACCAATTCCACACTTCTATGCTATTGACTGAGATGGTGACTGAAAGTTCCTCCGTATACCTCCATATTAAAAAAAACAACAACCTTCCAATAGAAGATAGTATCAACAAGATGTATTATAGGTTACTCTTCTCTTTGTAGACCAGAGGTGGGCAGTGTGTGCCCCTCAGCCCCAATGGATACTAGGGTTGCCAGAGTGAGAACTAGGGAAGCCTTCTTTACCTTTAGTGGTTGTACAGAACAAGAATTTCAGCAGGTGCTGCTTGTCATGCAACCAGGTAACAAGCAACACCTACTGCAATTCCCTCTTCTACATGACTGTACAGGAGCCCTCTCCAGTTTTCACTCTAGCAACCCTACTGGAGATCCCTAAACTCCCCCTCCCCAAAAAATCAGGATAATTTTCAGAGAAATGGCTAAAATCTATCCAAAAACATGTACAAATGCAGTAGTTTCACTTAATCCTCCCCCCAAGCCCCAACATCCCCAGAATAGAAGAACCATAGTACACCCACTCACCAGAAATCAAGGTATGATAGTACTCAAGGCTAGTTAAGTGATTTTACTACTTGAGACAGAAAATCCTACTAGTGTCCCTGTAGCAGCAGCGGCAGCAGTGGTAGTGGTAACAGTAATTGTATTAGATGATAGTTTGGTGCCATTTCATGATGCCCCAAATTTGCTCCCTGAGGTGGCCTCTACTTCATTCTGCTTCTTCACTCTATACTCTGCCTTGGTCCTGCCCAAAACAATTTGGGAAGCAAAGAGGAGAAGGATGGCATGCATCAGGTCTAGGTCCAGCAGTTGAGGAAAGGCCCTCCCTCCACACCAAGTACCATTGCTGTGGCCTTGAGAGAAACAGACACAAGACCAACCGCCTTGAGTTCCATCTTGGGAGAAAGGTGGGGTATAAATCTAATAAATAAATCTCTTTGCAACAAACTTGTGAAATTTTCCATTCATTTAAATCAGCAGCAGTGACTGTTTTTGAAGTAAGAATGCTGAATAAATAAATAGGTAGCCTGATTTTCTTGGTCAGATTTTAGGGAGCTTTAGCCACTTAAAGACAGTAATGGCGTGATTTAATCAATATAAGGGACGTGTTCAGCATTTTTTATCATAATACCATTTCTAACACACCTGTTGCTTCTTCCTTCATTCTTTTCTTTCTTTCCCCCCTTTGCTTCATACTGTACTTTGTAAATGGAAATTTTTTCTTTCCAAAGAAAGGAGAAGCTAGGATATTAAAGATGTAGTTTTTCTTAGACTTTAATTTTTTTTAAAAAAAATGTATTTTGTAATAACCAGAGATGTAAGATGATTTTGAGTTGTCAAAAGGAGAAATGAATAGGGGATGGGAGGCTTAAAATTATGTGCAGAAGTGCTCTTTCAGCCATAACTAATTAAGCAAATGTAATTAAAAATCCTACAGTGTATCCCTGGTTGCTTAGCAACAATACTTCTGGTCCATTGTCATTCTGCTATCACAGGTACAATGGACCTCATTACATTGTGGGACAGAAATGAATGGTTTCCATTAGTCACCTAAAATTTAGGCGTTTGTTTTTATTGTTACCGCTGAGGCACTGAGAAATAGTTGTGTTTATAAATAGGGTTTTACAATGAGTAAAATCTTGGCTCATGTGTTGTCCTACTTCTAATTCTATCTTGCTCATTAAAATTTTTAAAATTATCCATGTGCCATTTTTCTAATAGAATTTGAGACATTTTCACCCCTCTGGCCAGAGACAACCTTGAAAAGAAGCCTACACATGCTGCTAGACTGTTAGCACAGCACAGTAGTGTCAACACAATAGAGACTGTGAACTATCAATTTAGTTTCCAGCAGCTGCTGGACTTAATCCCCTCCTCCGTTGCCATCCCCTTTCCATGTCATGAATTTTTAGAATGTATGTTCCTTGGGCAGGGAACTTGGTGTCCCGAGGTGGGAGGGACAGAGTACCTCGCAGTAGTGGCATTTCACTGCAGCAGCAACTTGTCTTAATGGTGTTTTGGCCCCTAGCAGCCCCCATAAGTTTTGCATGGGAGATGGCGGCCACAAGTGATTTACTCGCATTAGTACCACCCATCTTCACCATCCTGGCGGAAGCTAGGCTGAAGCAGTCAAGTCCCCCCACCCCCATTGCTTCTCTGGGTGGCTTGCAGAGCAGCTCATTCCATGACAGAAGGCGCTGCATTGCAAACCGCCCAGAGAAACTACAGGATGGGAGAAACCTTGTTCCCTTCACTGATCCCGGCAGAAGGGCACCCATGGTGAGGGGGAAGAGAAGGCTTGAGAAGGGGAGGGGGGAATCCTTCCTTTCCCTTTCCAAGCCCCAAAAGCCAGCTGGAAAGAGGTTTGAAAGGCTCCTTTTCAAGCCCCTTTCAAGCCAGCTTCTTATCCCGGCGGCAGTGGATCCCTTCTGTCAAAACAGGAAAAAAGAAAAAGGTAAAGCACACGATCACACCTGTCCACCCCGACCAATTGGATGGTCTATTCTGCCCCCACAAAGACTGTGCAACTATTTGTGTGGTTGTCTTAATGGTTGGGAGGGGCGCATTTCCCTCAAGAGTTTTTTAAACTCTTGGGAAATCCCCTAAGTCTCCTGTGGTGCTGTTTTTGTGATTTTTTTTTTGGTCCCCCTCCTTCCAAATAGGTCTAATCATTGTGGGATCCCATTAAGACAGAGGGAATTCCCTACAAATTCTCTGAGGATTATTTTCGCCATTTAGACAACCCCTATCTATCTATTTATTAGCTTAGATTCGCATTTCAGGAACTAAGATGAATTGGATTCTTGTATTTGTGTTCTCAGAGGCTAAAATAGGAGGAAAGTGCAGGCTTGTTCTCTGCTGCCTCAGAGGGTAGAACTAGGAGTCTAATTGTGATGTACACAGAACACAAACTCAGATATCTTCAATAAATTTCTTTATTGGAAGAGAAGCATGTGTAAGGAACAGTGGCAAAGCTGCTACTGAAGTATAGATAAACAAACTAGAGATAATAAGGCATCAAGCGTGAGAACAGACAGAGCAGGGTGGGAGTTATTCCACGGGGGAGCGAGAGTAGCCGGCGAGCGTGGCCTTGAGTTCCTGGTAGGACTTGCGTTACCATGCCAACCAGGAGGCCTGGCTCATTTCTCAGAGATTCCAAAAGCCTGAGAAAATACTAGCTACATGTCAGGGCCTCCATGAATTCCACTCCAATACCCAGAATTCAGGGATGAGCCTGACATACTGCCCCCCCGACGACCAACCCCCCCCCCCGCTCTCAGCCAGGCTTATCGGGAAAGCGGGCATGAAACTTCCGCAACAAGCGTTTGGCATTGACATGCTCAGAAGCAACCCACTCCGCATGGCCCAAAGGCAGGTGTTTCCACTTTACCAAATACTGTAACCCTCCCCGGTGAAGTCTAGAGTCCAGAATCTCAGAAATTTCAAAATGTTGGTCCTGATCCACCAGGATCGGCTGAGGAGCAGGTTCTGGAGCCGGATGGTGTTTGTCCGGAGGGTGCACGGGCTTGAGCAGGCTAGAATGAAACACAGGATGTACATGACGGTACAACTTAGGCAAAGACAGTTCAAAAGCCACAGGATTTACCATCCTAACCACACGAAAAGGCCCAATGTATTTGGCTCCCAACTTTTTAGAGGGTTGAGGACACTTAAGGAATTTGGTGGACAATTAAACCAGATCTCCCACTGCATATCTAGGGGAAGGGTCCCGTTTCTGATCAGCATAATGTTTGTAGCGTGCTTTGGCAAAGTCCAAGGCCGAGATTACATGAGGCCACGCATCCCTGACCTTTTGACTCCACTGGGAGACCGAAATGGGGTCAGAGTTGGGGGACCCCTCCAACAAGGGGAGGGGACCGAAATCATGCCCAGACACAACCTTGAACGGTGAGAGCCCAGTGCTCTGGTGAGTGGCATTATTGTAGGCCACTTCAGCAAAAGGCAGAAGATCAACCCAATCAGATTGTTGGAAATTCACATAGCATCTTAGGTATTGTTCCAGAGTCTGATTCGTTCGTTCCGATTGTCCATCCGATTGGGGATGATGGGAGCTGCTGAGACTGAGCTCCACCCCTAGAAGGTTCGTGAAAGCCTTCCAAAACTGCGAGGTAAATTGTGCCCCCCGATCCGACACAATCTTGGCCGGAGCGCCATGAATCCGATAAATATGCTGAATGAACAATTTGGCTAATTGGGAGGCCGTGGGGAGTTTCTTACAGGCCACAAAATGCTCTTGCTTTGAGAACAAATCAGTCACCACCCAAATAACCGTCTTTTTCCTACTCTCTGGTAATTCCACAATAAAGTCCATGCTAATGACCTCCCAGGGCTTGTTTGGGGTAGGTAGAGGGTGGAGCAAACCTTTGGGCTTCCCTGACCCCCCTTTTGACACTGCACAAGTGGCACACCCCTTCACATATTCCTCCACCTCCTTCCTCATACGGGGCCACCAAAATTGCCTCCGGGCCAAATGCAAAGTTTTGAGATACCCAAAATGTCCCGCACTCTTGACATCATGGCACTGTTTGAGAATACTCGCTCTCAAGACCTCAGGAACATACAGGCGATCCCCTTTCCAGGCCACCCCATCCCTCACAGTCACCTCATTGGGGTGAGCCAGGAACCACTTGTCCAGGGGCAGTTCCGAGGCCAATTGAGAATGCCACCCTCCTTTCTCCCCTTGAGAAACAGTGGGCGTGGCAGAGCTATCCGCCGTAGGGGTCACTGCCCGGGTCCCCGGATCGGGGGAAGGTGGTTCGGGGTTCAAGGGCTGGGGCACCGGTCCAGGCGCCAAGGGTGAGCCACCGCCAATATCAGTTGGATCCGGCACCTGAGCAGGGCTAGCAGTGGATTTCTGTTCTTTGGCTTTGCTCCGAGTGAGGACAGCTAGCCCCAAGTGGGAAGGAGAAAAGACGGTATCGATGACCTCCTTGCGCTTACTCTCATGTTGTGGTAGCCTGGACAAAGCGTCAGCCAGAAAATTCCTTTTCCCCGGAATAAATTTCAAGGTGAAATTAAATCGGTAAAAGAAACTGGCCCACCTGACCTGCTTGGGGCTCAAACGCCTAGGGGTAGCCAATACTTCCAAATTTTTATGATCAGTCCAAACTTCAAACGGTTTGGGTGAGCCCTCCAGTAGGTGGTGCCACGTTTCTAGTGCCAACTTGATAGCACCTGCCTCCTTCTCCCACACCGGCCAATTTCGTTCCGTGTCATTGAACTTTCTGGATAAATAGGCACATGGCCTCAAATCCCCTTCCTCCCCCTTTTGCAACAGAACACCACCCATAGCCACATCAGATGCGTCCACTTGGACCACGAAAGGTTGGGAGGGGTCGGGGTGTTTGAGAATAGGCTCAGAAGTGAAAAAGGATTTCAATTTGTCAAATGCTTGTTGGCACTGTGGTGACCACACAATTTTTGGGGGAGGTTTGTTCCCTTTACCGTGCTTGGAACCTTTGTCTTTCCCTTCTTTGGTTTTTAACAAATCTGTCAGGGGAAGGGCTACCGACGCAAAGTCAGGGATGAAGGACCGATAAAAATTAGCAAATCCCAGGAAGCTCTGCAACTGTTTCCTGGTTCTAGGGGCTTCCCATGCCAAGACCCCCTTAACCTTTTCTGGGTCCATTTCAATCCCTTTGTTTGAGATGCGGTACCCTAAATAATCCAGACGGCTTTGGTGGAACTCACACTTGGACATTTTCGCATACAGATGATTTTCCCCCAACCTGGTAAGCACCTTTTTCACCAGTTTCACATGGGACGTGTAGTCCTCAGAATAAATCAACACATCATCAAGGTACACCAACACCCCTTTGTACAGAAATTCACGTAACACATCATTAATTAAGTTCTGAAAAATGCCAGGGGCCCCTTTGAGGCCGAAAGGCATGACGAGGAACTCAAAAGCCCCTAAGGGGCAATTAAATGCAGTCTTCCATTCATCCCCCTCCCGAATCCGTACTCTGTAATAGGCCTCTTGCAGATCCAGCTTCGTGAAAATCTTCCCTTTGGAGAGATGGGCTAATATGTCCTTCATCAAGGGCAAGGGGTACTGGTTGGAGACACTAATCGCGTTTAGCCCTCTGTAATCCTGAATCAAACGAAGCCCGCCACCAGCCTTGTGCCTAAACATCACCGGAGCCCCCACAGGCGAGGTTGAGGGCCTAATGAACCCTCGGGCTAAGTTTTTATCTATGAACTCTCGGAGCGCCTCCATTTCAGCTGGTGTCATAGAATAAATGCGAGGTTTGGGTAGGCTGGACTCCGAGAGTATCTCAATGGCACAGTCAAAAGCCCGGTGGGGTGGCAAAATGTCACATTCCCTCTCCTCAAACACATATTGCCACGCCTTGTACTCCACTGGCAGCCCTTTCAGCTCCCCTTTTACTAAGGCAGTTGTGTAATTCTGTGGTTCATCCACCAGGGGGCCCCCGTCCCCTGGGGATCCTCCCCCTGCCCCGTGCTCCTTGGTACACAATGGGTCTGTAAAAGTCAGTGTTTCTTTTATCCAGTCTATGGTGGGGTTGTGGTACTTTAGCCAGTTCAGACCCACAACTGCCGCGGGGACTAAACCTGGAGCAATCACAAACTGCAGTTCCTCCTGGTGGTTGCCCATCCTCATGTGCATGGGACCAGTTATGCGCCGGGCGGGGCCCCCCTTCATCATCCCCCCATCCATCTGAGACAGCCACACGGGCTTGTCCAGCTTAACAGTATCAACGTTCAGTTCACTGACTAAGGAGGGATGAATGAGTACTTGGGTACATCCCGAGTCAATCATTAACATTACTTTGCGGGTGGGGCCCTCCCCTCCCACCCCCACTCGAGCTTTGATAAAAACGGGCCCTTCACTCCACTCACCACGGCATCCGGGCGCCCTTCCGGATTAGCCCGCCCTCGGGCGCTCAGTAGGGCAGGCTGGGCCCGTTTCCTGCCGGCTCAGCGTCGGAAGAGTAGGACCCACTATCCTCGAGATCATCTGAGGACTCCCCTGCCGCATGGCCCGCTGCCAGGGCCCTGGCCGTCGCCTTGGTCTTGGGCTTGGAGGGAGTCTTGGCGGACCCGGATCTCCCCTCGCTCCGCGCTGGCTTGGCGGCGGCGGGTTGCTCCCGAGGGCTCCTCTCTGGGCACTCCGCTATGCGGTGTCCGCCCTTCCCACAATGCAGGCACAGCCCCTTTCTCATCCTTTGCTCATGTTCGGACTCTCCGGTGGTGCCTCCTCCCGAGCGTGCCGTCTTGGTCTTCTTCCCGGGGCCCCCAGCGGACTTCCCCTCCGTCCCGGCCTGGCGGTGCAACATCTTGATGCTGGCCTTCACCGACTCCACTTCCCCAGCTAGCCGTATCCACCCCATGAGGGTTTCGGGGTCTCCCTGGAACTTGGCCCACTCTAGAATGTCAGGGTTCAGGCCCTCCTGGAAAAACTGCACCTTGACCTCCTCTGGCCACTCCGGCACTTGGCTGGCTAGGCGGCGGAACTCAGCCGCGTACTCTGCCACTGGCATCGTACCTTGCTTCAGGCTCCTAAGCTTGCTTCGAGCCCGCTTCCCTCTTAAGGGATCGTCGAACTGAGCCCTGAGAGCCATCAGGAACTCTTGGTAATTACCCAGTTCAGGGGCTCCCATATCATACAGACCCACCAACCACTGGGCCGCCTCTCCCTCCAGTTGGTTGGACACATACTGCACTTTCTCAGCCTCAGACTGGAACTCCCCTTCCCACTGAGTCATGTAACTCACCACTTGAGTCATGAAGTAGGGTAGTTTTGCTGGATCCCCATCGAACTTCGCCTTCAGATGCCGGTGTTTCCAGCCCCGGGGTCGCTCCTGCGGCTCAACCGGGCCAGCCCCCACTGGGGGAGCCGGTCCAGGAGCCGGCAGGCCAGGTACAGTAGGGGGCTGAACGGGGACTCCATCCCCGGGTGCCTGGGCAGCCGCAGGTGGCACTGGGGGAGGCTGGGCCCCTCCAGGTGCTGGTGGAGCTGGAGGGGTTCTGTGCAGGAGTTCTAGGAGTACCTCCCATATCTCACCCATTTGCTGTTTCAGTTGAAGAACCTCGGTTCCAACTTCTGCCAGGGAAAACTTCGCTTCTGGCTCTCTAGGCCCCTCACCCTGGGGTCTGTCCCACCGGGACCTGCAGTCTTCTCGGCGACCGGCCCCTGCCCATGGCCAGGCAGGGCCCAAAACCTCTCGCACCGGAGTGCCGAAGCTTGGCAGGCTGCCCCTCCCTGGAGCCAGCTCCATCCCCAGCTCCCAGGGCTCAGTGGAGGATGGAAATCTTGTAGCCCTCCGGCGGTCTCGGTCTCGGCTGGCGCCTCCAGCTGCGGCGGCTACAGCACCCCCCTCTGCCCCGGTCTCCTGCTTCGAGGCCTCGGCTTCTCTGGCGCTGGCTACAATCAGATCTTGGTCCGTCTGTGTGCCAGTCTCTGCGTCGTCAGACATTGCAGGTAAAGGCTCCACAGTTTCAGGACAGAGAAAAAAAAAAGGAGTAGCAGCTTTCTGTGATGTACACAGAACACAAACTCAGATATCTTCAATAAATTTCTTTATTGGAAGAGAAGCATGTGTAAGGAACAGTGGCAAAGCTGCTACTGAAGTATAGATAAACAAACTAGAGATAATAAGGCATCAAGCGTGAGAACAGACAGAGCAGGGTGGGAGTTATTCCACGGGGGAGCGAGAGTAGCCTGCGAGTGTGGCCTTGAGTTCCTGGTAGGACTTGCGTTACCATGCCAACCAGGAGGCCTGGCTCATTTCTCAGAGATTCCAAAAGCCTGAGAAAATACTAGCTACATGTCAGGGCCTCCATGAATTCCACTCCAATACCCAGAATTCAGGGATGAGCCTGACACTAATAGTTTTAAGTTATAGGAGGGTAGATTTCAATTAAACCTTAGAAGTAACTTTTTGACAGTGAGAGCGGTTCAGCGGTGGAACCAGTTATTAGAGAGGTGGTGGGGTCTTTTTCTCTGGATGTCTTCAAAAAGAGGCTGGACAGCTACCTTCTGGAATGTTCTAGCTGGACATCTTACACTGAGCAGGGGTTTGCACCTGATGGCCCATGGTGCCCCTTCCAACTCTATGATTGTGTAATACAGAGCTTCCCATTCAGTTCAGTAGACGGTTCAACCAACCTATCATCTCTAGCAAACAAATCTTAAAAATTATGTAATACCGAATACAGTATAAACATGATCATAATGTTTGCAACATGTCATCAGCCTCACAACCACTTGGGCATTCACCACATCATTCTGAAAGTCTTTGCACGTGAACAGTAAATCTGCCTGCTCTAAGAGAATGGTTGAGTATAACACTGAACTGGGAGTGTGTTCATCAGGGTAGAACAAGTAATATTTTTTTTTCCTGCTGCAGGAATTTCAAGAATGTTCTCACAGGAGGGAGAATTCTGCTCCTGCCCTGACACACCCATGTAATAGCCAGGAGAAGGGTGGGGGGCAAGCTGAACATCATCACTGGCTGTGTTCTGATAGCTGGTGCACTATGATGCTATTCTTCAGGACTTCCAGAGAATCCCTGGGAGGAGGATGCGTGCTCCATTGTGCTCACTCTATTGAATATATGCTTACATGCCCCATCCCTCCCCTTGCCCCAACATGGTGTGTGATGATGGAAGTGGCAATCTTTGGCTGCCTTCACACCCTTCCCCCAGCTTCTACATTAGCTGTGTCAGGGGGCAGGAAAAAGATGAATTTGAGCCAAGAGATGAGTAGGAGTCTATTCAAAGACTGGGGCCAGGAATGAAAAATGGAATTTGGGGGAATTCCCTTCATCAGGTTTTCCTGAGACTCAAGATGCCCCTTTTTATTTTTTTTCTCCCAAGTGTTCAAATACAGTATTCTTTCCATCCCTACACTAAACTATAGTTTGGTTCAGCATTCTACAACCTGGCCCCCTTCAGAAACGTCCAGAAGCCCCAGCTAACATAGCCAATGTTTGGGTATAATTGGGTTGGTAGTCCAAAATATCTGCCAGGGTGCCAGGTTGGGGAAGGCTGGTTTAGCATTATAGGACTGAGCTTAGCATCCATCAAGGCTTGTGTCTTTGCTCCTCCCTATTGCCACATGGCAAGAAGAAGTTTTCATGATTTTGCTTCTGTTTTAGATTAATCACTGTCTGAAGTTTACTGTTTACTATGGTTTGTGAAAACAAGCCCGCTTCCAAATGATACTTTCAGTTAAGATCAACCACAGTTTCAGGTTTAGATGATAATGACCACCTGTGTTTAATACAGAGCAGGAGCAGAATGTTCCAGTTTTATCTTCTTGGCTTCACTGGAGGAAGAATGAAGAAGGGAGAGCATGCATACCTGTAGGAAGGCTAGAGTAGTCCTTGTAATGCTATAATGTCTTAGCATTATGTTTGAATCAGCCCTTAGAATGAGCATGTTGACTGTTCATCCTAAACGAAACTTAATATCATCTACTCCACCAACCCAAGCTGAAAATTCCAAGCATTGTTTTTCATAACAAATTATAAATAGAACAGTACAGGGAATAGATAGTTGGATAATGCCACTGTTTCTACTTGAAAAATAGCCCCAATCTATTAAAACATCATGGTTTGCCCTATGATTTACCGGTGCATTTTAAAGATATTTATAATTTGAATGATAGGTGTCCATTCACAAGAGCTCAATTTAATGTATTGTCATCTGTGGTGCTGAAGGGAAGATATGAGACAAGACCTTTATCTGACAATCTGTGTAGTCGTTGTGTTTTATATGAAGCTGAAGATCTACAGTGTATTGTATTCTATAAAATTACATTAAATTACTCAGATATTTGGGGCGAATCCTCACCAAAAGCAAGGTTCCCAATTAGTATTGACTTTAATTGCTAAAAGGTTTGTCTAAGACACTGAGAACAAAGATTGTTGTTTTTTTGTCTTCTTTGTCTTTATCCATCATTATAAGAGAAAAGCATTTGAAAGATAGTGTTGTATGTTTGGTGACCCTAACTTAGGAATTCTGATTGGCAGTGGTTTTCTTCTGTATTTGTTTTGTGATGACTGAAAGGCTATACATAAATGTGATACTCCAATAGATATTGATAAACATTTTCAGTGTTAGTCATGCCACTCTATTTTGTTCCATTTTTTGTTTAAAGCAGTAGGCTGTGAGTGTAGTAGTAGTTATAGTCCGAAATTTAGGATATGCAAACTGTCTTCCTGTGAGCACTAGAATTTGAAGCTTGGCTTCTGGATCTACCAGATTGTAGTAGTTCTTGCAACTATTTGACCATGATGCCATGTTAATCTTCCAACTTTTGGTGAACACTATTTTGTTCCCATATTTTTTTCCTTTTCAAAACTTTAAAAAGTTCTTTTATTAGGGAGTGGGGGTGAAATGAATGGCTTGTTAGGATTTAAAAGATTAGAACAGAAGGAGATACTGACTTTGATTTTTTGGCTTTAGTTTTCTGCTGTGCACCTACTGCTGTTCTGTAAACTAAGGCAAGATGGAAGGAGGCTTGACTTCTGTTAAATTGGAAATTGCACATTGGATTTTTTCACTGTGCTTCTCAAACCTATTAGGAGTTTCTCTGTGTTCCTCCTATTATGTTGAAATATATATATTTGAGTCATGGTGTGTTGGTCTCACTGCCATTTCATTTCTCTTCAGTAACTTAAAATGACAGATGTCGTGAAGAATTTTTGTAAGGAGTTTTAGTGCAGTTCCTTTATTTTTGTAAAGAATCTTGGTAGCAGGAAAGTCAGTGGTTAAGAGGTAGTGCTAGGGACCACATGAGACTGCTGCATAGAAGGGTTGAGATGGGCAATTTCCTGGTGTGTGGAGGCTGCAGGGGATGCTCCACAACTCATTGGGGGCCAGACTGCCACCAAAATTTTGCAGTCACTCCTGAAATTCTTCTCATAGTTGCGGCTGAAATTCAGCAATTACAGCTACTCTTTATGGTGCAAGAGGATGCCATAGTGCCCTCTTGCACCATAAAGCCCTACAGACTGCAGTGGCTCCTTCCCTTTGGGCAGGGAATGGAAAAAGGAAAAGATGGACAGGTTGCTTACCTGTAACTATAGTTCTTTGAATGGTCATCTGTGAACTCACAGAAATGGGTTATCTGCACCTGCACGGGACATCTCTCTGAAACTTCTAGAGTTATTATGTAAGTGTTTTGGTGGTAGCCCCTCTTCCACTGGTACGTGTGACCTGCATGGTTCCTGCTCAGCCCCAGTTCCCTGGACACCAAAGCAGCAGCCAGGGAGCTAGGGAGAGCAGAACACATAGAGGGGTATTGTCTTACCTGTACTAATGCAGAACCCAGCTTTGGACCATGAACACGCCATACACTGCCTTGATGTTTGTCAGATACTATCATTCTCATAAAGAGAATTGAATTTTATGTGGACAAGACTTTTACTTTTCACAGATCCCAGAGACTTTTCTTGTGCTACTGCTCAGAGAAAAAAGGATTGCCTGTCTCTTCCCAGCACTTTTTTGAAATGGGTTGTTTCTATCATCCACCTAGCCTACAAACATGGGACAGTGCATGAAGGCTACATATTGCCATCCTTTTTTTACAGAATTTAATTCTGAGAAGATTGGCATAACATTACACTGATCAACACTTCTGGCATTAAGTATGTGACTACAGTTGTTCCTTCATAATTGCTGGGGTTTGATTCCAGGACCCCCTGTGGATACCAAAATCTGTGTATATTCAAGTCCCATTATATGCAGTGGCATAGCAAAATGGTATCCCTTATATATGATGGCAAAATTAAGGTTTGCTTCTTGGATTATTATTTTTTTAAGAATAATTTCAAGCCGTGAATACTTAACTCCATGGATACCAAATCCATGGATATGGAGGAACAACTGTACTTTCAGATGTTCATACTAAGGATTATAGCCAGCTCCAGAACCTTCGGCTTGTTTTTTAAAACTAGGTTTATCTGTTCCTGGAGAGAAGGTGCTAAAGCTTGGGAGTTAAAGTAGAATATCTCCTAGCTTATACAGTGGGCCCTTAGTATCCACTGGGGTTTGGTTCCAAGACTCCCCATGCATACCAAAATCCATGGATACGCAAATCCCATTATATACAAGGGTGTAGTAAAATGGTAAACAGCAAGGTTTGCTTTTTTGGAATGTTCCCCCTGAATATTTTCAAGCTGTGGTTGGTTGAATCCATGGATGCAGAACCTGTGGATATGGAAGGCCGACTGTACACTTCCCAGGTAAATTGTATTGTACCAAATGCAGCTGAAGGCCCTAGTTTGTAACCATCTGTAATCTTTGTATGATGCGTATTGCTTTAGTCCTTTGATTTTATCTTTCCTACTTTTCATGTCTGCACAGGTGGAAGAAATTGTTGATGTAGGGTCGTTTGCCCCAGAAGATATTCATGTCCCTAAGATCTATGTCCATCGCCTCATCCAAGGAGAAAAGTATGAAAAAAGAATTGAGGTAAGTTAGGGGTCATTTGTAAACTTCTTTATGCAATTTATCTTGGCTTTGCTACTTAAGTGGTATAACAAGGGGCTATGTGGTATACTGATGCCACATCCTTCCCCTCAGCACAGTGTCTTTGGCATATTCACACTCCTCTGACTTCTAAAATGTCAAAGCCTCACACATTTTCAAATGCATCTTTACACAGCTATAGGGGCTGGAAATGTGCCTGTTTTTAAGCCAAATTTATTGTTCTCATGCAACTGGATTACGTAACCAATGCAACCTTTTCTCTGCTTCTGTGGAATATCATCATCTATATTGCTTTGTCCCTAGCATTTGTAAATGAAAGGCAAAGCAAATTGCTGCCGATGAACAAAATACATACCTATTTTTTCATAATCACTGATGTCTGACCTTTATTTTATAGTCCCTAAACCCAGAAGTGGGTCAGATTTTGTGCTTGGAATGCACAGAATCTGATGATCACCACACTTTGGATCAGGAAGAAAATGGATTGGTTATCCTAGCATGTGGTAATGGAAAAGTGATTGGCTGTATATGGAAAGGAGCACGTACAGCTGCTTCTGAGCCATTTGTCTTGGCTGACTATTGCTTCCTTGACTGACTATTTTAGCCTTGGTGCTAAAAGTGTCCCAATCATGGCAAAACAGCCAACAGTATCATCTCCAGGCTTGGGGAGCACTGCTTTCCATTTTAAAGCCATGCAGGTGACAATGCCCTTTGGGTGCTGTGGTGGGGAACAATATAGTTCCCAAAGCCTGGCAGTTACTCCCCTGCCCGCCCAGTTTTACATCATAAAGATGTGGTTGTGTCTGTAGCACCGCAAGCAAAGAATTCACCCCACTATCCCATTAACTCAAAACATAAGCACAGTGATGGACCCTTCGTGAACCTTCCACCTCAAATTAATACTGCAGCATAATCCCAGTGCCAGCCACTTCACAAATAGTGTGAAAGAGCTGAAATGAAACAAGTGTTGATAAGGTCAGCATCTGCAAACCAAAAGTGAATCCTGGCTGTTATATTAGGGAGCCAGCATGGTGTAGTGGTTTGGATGTTGGACTAGGACTCTGGAGACCAAGGTTTGAGTTTCTGCTCAGCCATGAAAACCCACTCTCTCATCAGAGGAAGACAATGACAAACTGCCTCTGACTTTGGTCAGAAAACCCCATAAGAGGTTCATTTTAGAGTTGCCATAAGTAACAAATGTCTTGAAATTGCACAACAACGTGTTACAATGTCTGGTTGCGTAAGCAGAGACCACAATCAGAGACTTCAAGTCTTCAGAAGATTAGAGGGGGGTATAACTGCAGCATAATAGCAGATGAAAGGAGGAGGATTTTTTTTAAAAAAAGTATAGCATCCTCCATTTTTCCCTGTGGAGAGAGAACATGTAAACCTGCCATCAACTGTAACTATACAATGGCTACAGCTCCCCCCACTCAACCCCATATAAATATTTTATTTTCGCAGCATCTCCTAAAGAATCCTGGTGTCTCTTGGGGGGTGGGAAGTGCAGAAAGATGGGTGTATGTCAGAGGTGGGCACCCCATAGATTGGAAGTGATCCTAAAGATCTTGTTGAGGACCAGAGACCCCTCCCCTCAGAAATTATGCCATCAAAATCCAGTGGCAAACTCCTGCTACAATTTGCCAGCAAACTGGGAATGTTGGAAAGAATTTGTTTTGGCAGGACAATTTCCTGTTGAAATATGGTTGTGAACAGCAAAAACAAGCAAACTGAAAAGAAAGAAAAAAACTTCACAACAGCGATGAAAAATGGAAACAAGCATTCCCTAGTTGCATTTTCCCCCCAGTTAGCCACATTTTGCAGCAGTACTACATCAGACTCGGGGAAGAAATGAATGGCTAGACCAGTCAAAATTGCCCACCCATGATGTAGTTTATTTTTGTTACTTATCTTTATTTATGGCTGTTTTCTGTCTCTTCTTTAGCCCTACTTTCCTCCTCTCACTAACCGTACCCTCATCCCTTTTTGCTGTCTCATTTTTAAGTGTTTTACATTGTCTAGACCGAAGTTGCAGCAGGGATTAATTTTGGTCTGCTGAGTTTTTTAATCCTGCTAGGGGTCTGTCTTGTCAAATTGTTGACGAAGCCTCAGGCTTCTCTATTTACTGACTAGGGGTGTGAGAGAGGAAAGCAGATGGTGGGGGCAAGAGAGACTATAAAAATAACATATCTTAGAAGGTTTGGACTGCATTTTCAAACATAAATTGCATTGAGTCTAATGCAGTTTTCCAACAGAGTGCTGGATGAGGATTCTAGTATAAAGCAGATTTAAGTAAGAGTGCCTGGAAAGGAAAGATATGCTGTTATCATACTAGAGGATGGAAAATTATAGTCATATATCTGGCCTGGTTGTGCTTGAGAAAATAGGCCAAAGAGAAACCTAATTCCTTTCAATTTTTTAAATTAAATATCTATGTCATATATCTGTTTTCTTGGTGCTTAATTTCCAAAACGAGGAGAAGTAGCAGTAGCAGCTGTAGGTAAGGTACAAGTTACAGGTTTATACCCAGAAAGCCTGATACTTGAGCAGGTGCAGAGAGCAGAAAAAATTACTTTGGGGACCAACAGTTTCCAGAGTCCTCTACCCAACATGGTCAGGCTGGCTGGGGATCCTGGGAGTTGTAGTCCAAAAGATAAGTACATGTATTACCTAACTCAGCCCCCTCTCCAATGCTTTGGTACTATGGCAGGTGCAAATGTAATGGTCATGGTCTGGGTGCTGTCCAGGCTTTACTGAATTCTGGTATGCCATGCAACAGTGTCTCGGCTTCTGTAGATGTGGCTTCTTGTGTGTACAGAGAAAGGTGAAATAAGTTACTTTTCTTTTTCATGACCTGTTCTGTCTGGTTTTGCCAGATAAAAGCAGCTGTTTGGATTAAAAAAGAACAGTGATTTAGCCAATTAAGAAAGGATTTCTGTACAGGAGGTAGGATTCCAAAGAAGTTTTTAAACCATCAGTTCTAAATGGAAATATTTTTTATGTAAGCTGTTGTCAGTGGGCCCATGCTGGCCATAATCTTGGTTTATATCCTTAGTTTTGCTTATCAGACCATTTCAGAACCCAATTATTTTTCCAAACCAAGTCCACTTTAACCTGAGAGCTAGAGTCTATCTATTTGCATTGGCCTTCTTGTGAATTGGTCTACATGGATGCCAGTAGAGGCGCTCTCTCTGGAAGGAGACAAATCCAGCAGCATTGCTAAATAATAATAAAAGTGCTATCGGGCATTTCTATTGCTGTATGATTCATTTCTTTAATTTAGTTCACTTTCACCCTGAGCCTAGAAGGTTTCTTAGCTGTTCTGTTCCTGCTGCAATTCATTGTTATGCCTGTGTTCAGTGCTAGAGAAAGGTTTCCTAGGCACTGGTTTTCAAAGAAGTGTGTGTGTGTGTGTGTGTGTGTATGTGTGAATCTTCTGATCCACCGTTTGAGAATAGATGTCTTAACACCAGTGGTCCCTTAAGCTAGGCAGGAGAACAGAAAACTATGTAAAGCTAAAAGCAGCATATGTCAGCCTGGAGCAGCACTCTTCTTGGCTCTTAAGCTGCTGGGGAGACTTGCTCTCTGCTTTTGCTGCCTTCATGGAGGTACTGCTTCTGTTCTTCAGGAAGAACCTGGTGACACTGAAGGGATAAAAAGGATCATTCAGAAGACTTTTAGACCAAAGGCAAAGTGTGCCAGCAGTCCATTTGGGTGAAAAGACTGGAGCTTGCTGCTATAGCTTGTGTTTTGTTCCCAGTTTTGTGTTGTTGTTTCTGGTTTAAAGAAGTTTAGTGAAGAGATCATATGAAACACATCTACCTGGGACCTTAGCTGCAGACCTGTTAGGATAGACAATATTAAGATACTGGGGACTCCAAAGAGACATGGAGGGGGTGGGGACATGAGGCTCATGATCTGCAGGTTTCCAGTTAGCATTGTCCATGATAGGCCAAAACTTGCTTCCTATGGTCCTAAGACACTGACTGAAGGTAGTGGGGAAGGGTTCAAAAAGAACCTTGGACAGAAGGAGGGGGATTGTGGACACCAGGATGAGGTGGCTGGCTGGTAGTAGTTTTAGGAATGTAGAGTCACAAGATCATGTGGGGTAGGTTAGGAACAAGCAACTAGACCCAACTTCTGGGACCGAGTGAGGATAGTCTGAAAGGTGGGTGTCCCTTTCAAGACTGAAGCATATGTCTGAGGTTTATTAACAACAACTGAAACCTCACAGCCTAGTTACCATTATTTGTACTAAACACAGAACAGATAGATTTGTTTGGGATATAGAACATGTTTGCTGCTCATGCAATATTTTTTGCTCATGCAAAAATATCAATATTTTAAATTTACTCATCTTGGGAAGGAAATGGATGCTCTTCTGTGATCATTTGATATGAAGCCAGTGCTATACTAGGGACATGATCTGGTTAAAACAGGTGATAGAATGGAAAGTATCTCTGTTGGAGTTATCTCAAGTAAGAAGATAGACAGATTTCAACTAGGAAGTGTACTGGGCACATTGGCCACTTCAGGCAAGTCTGAATACTTAGAACACAGCAGATGGTCCCAGCTAGATGAGCCTCCATCAAGTGAGCTGGTGTTGTCATGTCAGGACTTGCCTCCCAAACCCACTGGGGACCAGTTTACCACATTTATAAGTCTAGTAATCCATGTTACTGTCCAAAGAGGGGGAAGACTCATAAGACCTCTAAAATTACTATCCTAACTAGAGCCCAGCTGAAGCTGTGCTGAATCCAAATTCCTTCTAGGATAGGGAAGTTAACAATTACTTAGGACAACTCTCACCCTGCCCTAACTTTATCTTGATGTTTGGCTGCATTTCTGGACTGGAGGAAGTTTGTGTTTTGATATAAAAAGCTTCTCCCTCTCCTCTCTTATTCTCCATCTGCTTGTGGGCTCTTCTGCCAGTAGATCTTTGCTGGCAGAGCAGTTCTGTTGGCAAATCTGTGAAATCAGCCAGCAGAAGGCAAAAGAGGTTTGTGGCTTGTTCTAATCCCTTGCTAGCCAGTGCACCCACTGAGGTAGGATTGTATTGTAAATCCAGAGTCTGAAATGATCTCACCACATTACTGGTACAGTGTTTAGCATAAACAAGTCCAATCTGTCTTAAATGTATTTCTTTCTGCTTTCATGGGTGTCTAAGGCCTACCTTGCTCGTAAAGAAATGCCAGGCTAGTTGCTATGATATAATATATGTGAATCCTTAATCCTCTATGCAAGAATAGCATTAACATCACTGTTTTGGCTCTGCTTGTTTTTTCTAGCGATTATCTCTCCGCAAAGCTGAAGATACCCAGAGCAAGCAGAAGAAAGGTGGTGATAATGTCAGAGAGAGAATCATCAGGCGAGCAGCTCTTGAATTTGAGGATGGCATGTATGGTATCCTTCAGCTCTGTTGAATGCTTTTGCTTTTTTTCCCTTCTTCTCATCATTGAAGGCACAGGTGAATGACTAAAAATTCTGAAAAGGATTCATTGAACCTTGACTAATTGACTTAAGCTAACCTTGGCATTGGCATTCCACTGCTTGCCAGCAACTTCATTAGTCCAGACATAACAGTACACCTGCAGAGTGAAAATGGAGTCCTTGGCCTGGTAAGAATGGAATATAGACTTCGTAACAGAAATGTCTATAATATAGGGATGAAGGGGCATGTGGTGGTGGTGGGAAGGAGCATTTATGGAAGATACTTTTAAAATATTTTATTGGAAGGGTGATTGTGTGTGTTTTTCAAACTAGGGACCTTATCCAACTGAAAGAGAAGTTGACCCTGACCTCATCAATGCAGGTAAGTCTGTTTCAGCTGTCATATTCTATCTTGCCCTTGCATTGGGTAACTCAGTGGAGTGTCCAGTCTTGCTCCAGACAAAGCAAGGGTTCCTAGAGTGCAATTTTTCAGATGTCACTGGACTGCAGTTCCCATCAAACCCTAGTCAGCATAGCCAATGTTGAGTTGCAGTATATAGATGTAGGGTGTAAACACTCCTAGAATTCTATGTACAGCTCTTGTTATCACTGCAAAAGGATATTATAATTCTGGAAACAATGCAGAAAAGGGCAACCAAAATGATCAAATAGCTGGAGTCACTCTATGAATAAAGCTTTTGATCATAGAATCATAGATTTGGTAGAGACCACAAGGGCCATCTAGTCCAACCCCCTGCAATGCAGGTGTTCCCAGTCAAAGCACTCCTAACAGATGGCCATCCAGCCTCTGTTTAAAAACCTCCAAAAAGGACATACCATGACACTCCAAAGCAGTGCATTCCACTGCCAAACAGCTCTTACTGTTAGGAATCTCTTTTCCTGTAGTTTGAGTCCATTGCTCCATGTCCTAGTCTCTGGAGCAGCAGAAAACAAGTGTGCTTCTTCTTCAATATGACATTCTTTCAAATATTTAAACATGGCTATCATATCACCTCTTAACCTTCTCTTCTGCAGGCTAAACATACCCAGCTCCCTAAGCTGCTCCTCATAGGGCATGGCTTCCAGACCTTCCACCCGTTTGATTTTTTTTTTTTTAGCTTAGTAGAAGGACAAGGTGGTAGGGGGAGAGTATATAGACGTGTATGAAAATACATATGATCTGGAAAATGTGGGTAGAGAGAGGCTTTCTTCTCTCTTATAGTACTAAAACCCAGGGTTATCCAATGAAGCTTATGGTTAACATGTGCCAAACTCTTTAAAGGAAGCATTTCTCCACACAGTGCATAATCAGATTGCGGAACATACTACTATAGGATGGCCACCAACTTGGACAACTTTAAAAAGGGGGTGGGTGTTAGATGATATTTTGTTTGATAAATAAGGAATCCATGGCTTCAAGCCATAGTGGCAATATATTACATGTTTTTCATAGGCAGTATGGCTCTGAATACTAGTTGCTGCAGAACACAAGTCAGAGTTGTTCTGCTTGTGGGCACCTCTTCAGTCATGACAAGAGACTGCATTCAGTTGTCCTTTTGTGTAATGTACCACAGCTCTTTAAAAGCACTTATGCAGAGAAGTAGAACTGTGGACAACTTTGGGCTGTTGCTAGGCAAAACTCAAGTGTTATACAAGCATCCAAGGGCAGTAGGCTAGGATATTGCTCCAAGAGATATCCAGACCTAACTGAGAGTTTGAAATGGACTGCAGGCAAGTCAAAGATTCTAACTTCACCTCCTGTGAGGGATGTTACCTGTACATTAAAGGGGCTACACTTCTGCTTGTTGGTTACAGTGAAGCTGGGTGGTTGAGCTCCTTTTGAAGTGGAAACTTTAGAATAGGACAAGGAGAGCAGAATGACCCCTTAGACCATGGGCCACATTAGCTGTACTGGCTCCTGAAATTTTCCCCTTACCAAAGTTGTAGAATCATAGAGTTGGAAGAGCACAAGGCCTATCCAGTCCAACCCCCTGTCATGCAGGAATAAACAATCAAAGCATTCCCGACAGATGGTCGTCCAGCCTCTGTTTAAAAACCTCCAAAAAAGGAGACTCCACCACACTCCGAGGCAGTGCATTCCACTGCTGAACAGCTCTCACTGTCAGGAACTTCTTCCTAATGTTCAGGTGGAATCTCTTTTCCTGTAGTTTGAGTATGGCTGTTTCTGAGTATTTGTTCTTGGGATGGTTCCTGTCTGCAGTCTTCCGTCTTGGATCTTTCTTTATTTGCCAGTGATCCAACCTTGTGGCCATAACATGTGTACTAGTTTCCTCATTATACTCCCAGCAGCTGTCTGGGATATGTTAGGATGAAAGTGATCCATGATCTTCTAGAAATTTCATTTCTGGTACCATACCACCATGCCATGCACATCTGACCACATCTGATTTTGGAAGTGAAGCTCAGTACTAAGCAAATACTGACTAATACTAATACTTGAATAGGCAGGGCTAGGAAAGAATCCAGCCCAAAACTCTGGAGAACTGCTGCCAGCAAATAAGTGCACACTCCATAACGTGAAACGCGAAAATGGTGCTTTGGGCCACTTTCTTGCTGGCAAGTCCACCCACCGCCCTCACAGCCAACCAATCAGCTCTCCACTTCTGCCCATGCCAAGAATGCGCAGTGTCCCAAATTGGATGTCCAGCTGTGTGATAATGTGCAAGCCCATGCATTATTCAAAAAACCTCAGGGAAATCTGCGAAGGCTTTCCCCTTGCAGTAGATGGATTTTTTGGCCCCCCTCCTTCTGAATACCTTGTTTGCAGCGTGTTGGGACAAAAGGTATTCTAGTCAAATTCTGTGAGGAGTATTTTCATTGTCTAGACAACCCTTTCGACAAAGTTTCTATGCAACTTTGGTTTAATGTTAAAGATCTTTTCATGTTTCAAGGCCTGCCACACAACTGTCATAAGGATATCTGTTTTCAAACTTCACTGGAGTCCTTTCTTTGACGTTAGGTGGGACTGTTGTTATTGCAAGAGAAATATTTGTTCTTGCTTTTCTCCCCTTCTCTCCCCGCAAATAAAACAAAAGTTTTTCAGAGTTACTGTATCCTCTTCAAACATATTGTTTTTGATCCAAACAAAGCTCTTTTCACCCCTTGCCTCTTGGCCTTTGTAAGCTGTACATTGAGTTCCTTCTACAGGCAAGGAGACTGTCACTGTGCTTCCAGGAGCTGCCTACTTCTCAAGCGATGAATCTTTTGCAATGATTCGAGGGTAAGTAATGAAAAGCCTCATTTGCTAGATATCAAGAGTGTGCCCCCAGCTGATAGCTGGACTTATTAGTAATCTGCCCCAAAGTGACTACCTGTCAGTCTCCTGCAAAACAGTTGTGCAATTAGGAGCTAACTATTGGGACTCAGTAGATTTAGCAGCTGGATGTTGGAACTCCAAATAGTCAACTGGATTTAAAAGTTGGCAGTCTGACTCTTTGTTTCGACAAAATGTTTTATATTTTTCAGAGATGGGCAACATGTGGTTCATTGGCCGCCACTGGCTTCCCACATACTTTTTGCAGCCCTCCTGCCAATTCCACTCCAGGAGAAATCGTTCTCCTTTAAAAGAAATTGTTGCCCCCTTCACACCTTTTTTTTAAAAAAATCTGGCCATCAATTTTTTTTAAATGAAACCAGAAGTAGGTTTCTTGTTATTTCTGGTTTCATTGGAGCAGGTGAGCATTAGAGGATTGGCCTCAGGGCTCCCAGAACTTGCTTATCTCTGTGTTAGGTGAACAGGGTAACCGATTAAGCATGTTCTTGCAGCTGATCTTTGCAATGTAGGCTAAAGGATTACACATAGCTTTTTTTGTAACAACTCACTTCCCATGATTAGTACATTGCAAGTGTTCTAGCTTCACCCTGTAAATAACTAGTCCAAGCTGTGTGCTCTAAACAGCCAGCAAGCCAGGGGTTCTCCAGCCTGCAGCAGCCTTTCACCCCATTCCACTGGGCCAGGAGGCTGTAGTGGGGCCCTGAGGACTTCTGGGCAGCGAGGCAGCAGCGGGAGGGGCCGTGGTCCACACCCCTCAGGAACAGCAGCCAGTAGAACTCTAAGCCTGCAATTGGAGTCAGCTGAGACCAGGAATGGAGTGGGGGCGGAAATTGGAGTTGTGCTGGGGAAAGGGAGGTATGTTTGGAACAGAGTGAACAGATGTTACAAAAGAAGGTGGGATCGCTGTTTGTTAGCTATCCCACCTTCAGTTCACCCTGTTTCCCGGAATGGATTGGAGAGCGTACCAACCATTTCCCAGAACTTTACTTTGCTCCTCTGCAATGCCAGGTTGGTTAAGAATAAAACTCATATTATATACGATCTTCTCTTGGATGAGGATGCCGACCTGGCTTGCTTCACAGAAACCTGGCTGGGAGAGGATAGCGCTGTCACCTGGGCACAGGCCCTCCCAGCCGGGTATTCTGTCAGTGAGAAGGTGAGGGAAAGTGGGCGGGGGGGCGGAGTGGCTCTGGTTTATAAGAACAATCTGACCTTGACCAGGATACCTGTCCGAAACACAGTCCACTTTGAGTGTATGTACCTTAGCCTGAGGACCAGGGATAGTTTGGGGATTCTGCTAGTATACCGACCACCCCGTTGTCTAGCAGACTCCCTAACCGAGCTGACACAGCTGGTCTCAGAGCTGCTGTTGGAGTCACCCAGACTTTTAGTTTTGGGTGACTTCAACATTCCACTCGAGATCAGCTTGACAAATCTGACTGGTGCGGCTCGGGAGTTCATGGAAACCATGACAAACATGGGCCTATCCCAAATGGTTGTCGGGCCCACACATTGTGCGGGTCATACCCTCGATGCGGTCTTTAGTACAGAGCAGGAATATCTGTGGGCGGAGGTTATAAAAACCACCGCATTGTCATGGATGGATCATTTCCTGGTCAAGACTGAACTAAGAGTCTCTTCCCGCCCCACCGGGGGTGGTGGACCCATTAAAATGGTCCGCCCTCGAAGGCTAATGGAACCAAGAGGATTCCAGAAAGTCTTGGAGGGTTTAATGGTTGGTAACACCGGTGACCCTGTCGAAGCTTTGGTTAATACCTGGAACAACGACCTTACCAAGGCTATTGACACGATCGCTCCCAAGCATCCTTTCCAACCCGCTCCAAACCGTAAGCCATGGTATACAACAGAGCTTAGGAAAATGAAGCGGGTTGGACAACGACTAGAGCGCAACTGGCGGAAAACTCGACTCTTATCCGACAGGACTCATCATAGGAACTTTCTTTGGTCCTATCGAAAGGCAATATGTGCAGCGCAGAGATCCTTCTCCTCTGCACGTATTGCGTCTGCAGAGTCCCGTCCAGCAGAGCTGTTTAGGGTGGTAAGGGAGTTGACGCAGGTTATTCCTGCGCAGAACCCGTTGCTTAACCCAACGACAGCTTGCTGTGACGCGTTTAACAATTTCTTTGGAGATAAAATCTCTCGGATAAGAGCCGACTTAGATGCCAGTAATTTGACAGAAACAATTGACGTGGTGTCCAGCAACTCCGTTAATGTAAGTTTACTGGATGAATTTCAATCCATGAGTACCAAGGACGTGGACAAGCTACTAGGTAGGGTGAAGAAGACGACCTGCCCGCTCGATCCTTGCCCTTCATGGCTGGCCATCCGGGGGGGACTGCCTTGATGATGTTCCTTAAGGACATCATCAATGCATCCCTCAGAGAAGGGTGTGTTCCATCTTGTTTAAAGGAAGCAGCCGTTAGACCGCTCCTGAAAAAAATCTTCCCTTGACCCCCTGGACATGAACAACTATAGGCCGGTTTCTATGTATTCTTGAGCAAAGTGATCGAGAGGGCAGTTGCGCTTCAACTCCAAGTGGTCTTGGATGAAACCGATTATCTAGACCCATTTCAAACTGGCTTCAGGACGGGATTTGGAGTTGAGACTGCCATGGTTGCCCTAACCGACCTGCATCTAAGCATCGACAGGGGTAGCGTGACCCTGTTGGTGCTTTTGGACATCTCAGCGGCTTTCGATACGATAGATCATAGCATCCTTTTGGATCGCCTGAGAGGGTTAGGAATCAGAGGCACTGCGCTCCAGTGGTTCCGGTCCTTCCTCTCGGGCAGGTCCCAGAGGGTGTTGCTTGGGGACAGTTGCTCCAGCAGAAAGGAGCTTACTTGTGATGTTCCGCAGGGCGCCATCCTGTCCCCAATGCTGCTTAACATCTATATGAAGCCTCTGGGTGAGATTATTAGGAGTTATGGGGCTGGGTGTTATCAGTACGCTGATGACACCCAGATCTATTTGTCCTTGTCCCGATCGTCGGCCTCGAATTCCGATGGCATCTCTCCTCTTAATGACTGTCTTAAAGCAGTAATGGGCTGGATGAGGAAAAACAGATTGAGATTAAATCCAGACAAAACGGAGGTGCTCACGGTAGCGGCCCCGAAACCAGGAGTTGGGTTGCAACCTCCAGTCCTGGATGGGGTCATGCTCTCCGTTAAGGACTGTGTTCGCAGTCTGGGGGTGCTCCTTGATTCATCGCTTCAGATGACTAGTCAGGTGAATGCGACAGTCAGGAGCGCCTGCTATCAGCTTCGGCTGATACGCCAGCTGCGCCATTTCCTGGAAGTAAAGGACCTCGAGACTGTGGTGCACGCGCTGGTAACCTCTCGTCTAGATTTCTGCAATGCGCTCTACATGGGGCTGCCCTCATGCTTGGTCCGGAAACTTCAGTTGGTACAAAATATGGCAGCCAGAGTGGTCTCAGGAACATCTCGGAGAGACCATATAACTCCAGTGTTAAGATCTCTCCACTGGCTGCCTATCAGTTTCCGGGCCCAGTATAAGGTGTTGGTTATTACCTTTAAAGCCCTAAATGGCTTGGGTCCAACTTATCTCCGGAACCGCCTCCTCCCATACAATCCTCCCCGCGCACTCCGGTCCTCTGGGAGGAATTTGCTTCAGCCACAAAAATCTAGGCTGTCTGCAACCTCCCAGAGGGCCTTTTCGGTAATCGCCCCCAAATTGTGGAATGACCTGCTGAACGAGATCCGTCAGATAACAACCCTGAGTAGCTTTAAAAAAGCACTAAAGACGGATCTCTTTTGGCAGGCCTTTCCTAATTAGATCCCGGCCTCAGGGGATCCTGGCTTCTTTTAGTCTGCTGGCCATTTATAGTATTTTATTGTATTTATTGTTTTTAATTGTGATTTTAGATTAGTTGGTTTTAATTTATAATTGTTTAATATTTTTTTATGGAGGAGGGTGCGGTGGGGGGTATTTGGGGATTTTATCTGTATTGTATTTTAATTTTTGTAAGCCGCCCCGATTGTTTTAACAGAGGGGCGGGGTATAAATAAATTTTATTATTATTATTAAAAATGGCAAAATTTAAGCAGCTGCTATTAAAATATAAACTAAACTAAATTCATAAGTTTTGAATAGTATAATTTCATTTTTAAACAAATTCAGTGAGTTAAAGGTGCTTGCCAAAGCTTTGTGCTTTTCATATTAGAGATATATTTTTTATATATGATTATTTTTGTAGCAGTATTATGTTGAGATCAGTATTTTATCATGGTTCTCTTTATGGTATACATTGTACTTGTGAAAATTGCAGTGGGTATTAGCTTCATGCAAATAAAATCTGACTTCACTTGACTAGTCAAAGCCACTGGGTTTAATGGGAACTGTTCCTAAATAAATGTGTTTAGTTCAGTTGCACTTTTATCCAGCTGCAGAGCCTGTGTGGTATAGTGATTTAATTATTGAACTAGGATTCCAGGAGACTTGATTTGAATTCCTGTGCAGCTATGGAAACCCACTGGGTGACCTTGGGTAAGTCACATTCTGTTCATCTTAGAGGAAGGCAATGGCAAACCTCCTCTGAATAAATCTTGCCAAAAAACCCACGATTGCCATAAATCAGAGTCAGATTGAAGGCACATAATAACAACAAACTTAAAAGTGAATTTCTTTGTCCTTGATGCTGGTACAGTGAGACTGAATAGCTGCTGTTATTGAAGACTGTTTAGTGGCCTATGAAATAGAACTGAATAATGTGCTCGAATCCTTGATACGGCTTTTCTTCCGAATTTGCTGGTATTCTGGTTTATTGTTTTAACAGGGGACACGTTGACTTGACTATGCTTGGAGCTATGCAGGTGTCTAAATATGGTGATCTAGCCAACTGGATGATTCCTGTAAGTAAATGGAGAGGGTTTAATATTTTCCATTTTTATCACCACATTTAATTTAGATGGATTGTACATTTCTTTGCAAAAGATTACCCAGCAAATACAAAACAAAACAAAAATGCAATACTGAAATCTCTGCAGGTAATAGGGAGAGATGTTTACTTTTGGATGTGTGCATGTTTTGTTGGTACACTGGGCATTTCCACAGTTTCTTTGGCAATGGTCACAGTACTGTGTTTTTGTTTTGTAACTGAGAGTCTTCTTTTAAAAATCGAACTTGAGTTCATGAACTATTTCCAAAGCAAGGTGGGGTGCTGGTGACTCATTCAAAGAAAATGTTTTCATTGTGTAATCAAAGCAGTTACTCCCCAAAGCCATTTCAGATAAAATGGGAATTTAGAAACAAGCCTTTAAACCCAGAGTGGGTGGTGTGCAACCCTTCAGATGGTGCTGGACTGCAGCTCCCATCATTCCTCACCATTGGATGTGATGGCTAGAGCTCATGGAAGTTGCCATCCAACATCTGGAGGACCTCAGATTGTCCATCCCTGCTTCAAAACCAGGTTTTGAGGAAACTGGTAATCCTCCAGATATTCTTGGACTTCAGATGCCCTCCAGCCCCAGCCAGCTTGGCCAGTGTTCAGGTATAGGGGAGCTGTACTCCACTAATATCTGGAGGGCTATAGGTTTTCTTCCCTTGCTTGTCCTCAAGAGTAGGAAGAAAAAATACTTGCCTGTGGCTGAACCTGGTGACCTGTAATTTGCATAAAGTGTTCCTCCATCCCAGCACACAGACACAAAATTGGGGGAATGCTTCCTAAGACAAAGTTCTCACTCATTTTCATTTAAATACGGTTGGTTGGCAGGGATTCTACATCCATGGATTCATCCACCCACAGCTTGAAAATATATATTTTTTTTAAAAAATCCAAAAACCCATTTTATATAATGGTAGTTGAGTATCCATGGGTTTTGGTATCCATGCTGGGGGGAGATCCTGGAACCAAACCCCAGTGGATACCAAGGGCCCATTTTACAGTTTATAGGAAAAATACATTCATCTACCAATTGAAGTATGCCTTTGTTTTTCTGCATCGTTTTCTAGTTATTTTCAGACATGTTAAGCTTCCCCCCCAGCAAGAAATCCAGCTGTTCACAGCCATATTGGCAAAAGCCTAAAATATAATGGAGAGAAGGAATTTAATCAATTTCCAAAGGTAAACACATTTGTAATGAGAAAGAAAAAGGAAAGGAAAAAAAAAGACTCTCAAAGCCCATTTGACAGTTTTCTTCTTGCAAGAATTTCCTTTTATTATTGTGTAAGATTGGAGTTCAGAGTCAATTCACTTCCCACTGTGAGCCTGCAACTTGTGATATTTCAGTGTCAGCAGTTAAGCCTTTTCATGAATCCTCACTTGACACCAATTTAAGGATCCAGGAAAAACAGTCTGCTTCACTCACAAGGTTTCTCAAAGGAAACGTAAAGCAAACTTAATATCTAAGCCCTGTGTATTTTCTTGGGATCCAAACAACTTTCTAATCCTTAAGTAGGTATATTCTTTGAATGTGAACAATGGAGCATTTAATTGTTAGACTAAAAATGTATGTGTTGCTACTTGTTATGTCCATACAAGCCTGCCCAGACCTTAAGATCAGCAACTGAAATCCTGCTTTGTCCTGTTCACCCAGGGAAAGGAACTTGGTTCCCTCCTTATAGTTTGGGTTAAAGTTGATGTGATCTCTAGTTACCATAGCCAGTATTCAGGGAATATGGAAGTTGTAACCTACATCTGGGAAGGCAACATGTTACCTGTCCTATAGAAATACAAGAGATGGTGCACCAAGGCTGTGCAGTTCCCTGCCGATGGAGATTCATGGTCCCTTGCCCCCATATGCTGGCAATTTGGTGAATTGCATCAAGAAATGAAGGAACAAGTTCTCTCCTATATTCTTTAAATGAAACAGAACAAGCTTGGGCAACACCTCTTTTCTTTTGCTATAGTTTTTTTTTAATCAGAGATGGAGGAAAATCTTTGGTTAACTGGGTTTTGTCTCCAGATTAGGTGTGTGTTTGTGTGTATTACAGCATTCATTAGCCTCAGCCAGTATTGCTAATGGTTGTTTTAGCCCTTCGTGGGAAGTCTTAGGATGCAATCTTACATACAAGATATCTGGAATAAGTCCCACTGAACACAATGGTGTTTGCTTCTCAACAGTTACAGAATTGCACTAGAATATAACAGTGTCCTCCAGATGTTGTTGAACTGCAACAGCCAGCAGCCCTCAGCATCATGAATGCTGAGGAGTGTTTGGAGTTGTAGTCCCAACAGTTCTGGAGGTCAACAAGATTCCTGCCCCTGTGATATCAGTTCTCCTGCTAGGCAGTGCTTCTTGTACACAGTGGGGCTGCTGTGGTTAATCCTTCTTTCAAAAAGAAAGAAAGGGACAAACCATTTTGCAACACATCATCAGAATCTTTGAATTGAAAGAGCTCAGCCTCCTGTTCTCAAACCAGTCAGCAGGTCTTAAGGAGCTCTCTGGACTGTGGCTGCTGAGCAAAACTGGGCATTGGAAGTTGGCACATTTGTCAACAGCCTGAATCCTTAGCTGATCCCACCACTGCTTAATGCAAAATACCTGCTCCAACCAACTGGGGTTAGTGAATCACTAGGACTCTTTTGTCCAGCCTTGCAGCCTGCCATGTTAATGTTCACACGGTGCCTTTCTGGCTTCAGTGTAGCATCATTCTGGTGCAATGCTACATCAGGGTCTTAGAGGAATTGTGAGGGAATTGAAATGGTGGGTACCAATGGCTGAGCATGCTGTCTGGAGTGGCTTTTTTGCTGCTGCTGTGCTCCCTTATGTTGATGAGGTAAGAGGGATGGAAGGGACCCACCAAGGGTGTGTGAATGGGGAGGCTTACGAAACCTGACTTTGGCAACACTGCAGGATATAGGTTTGCTTTCAGAGCTTGGAGAAGTTACATTTATTTATTTATTGGATTTATATTCCTGCTTTCTCCCAAGATGGGATTCAAACTCTTTTCCAAACTCTGCTTGTCTATACTATTTGCTGATAACCAGAGAGAGTGAATGGATAAATGAATGAATGAGTGAGGTGTGTGGGGATGCTGAGTGTAAAATCTTCAGGCTCATGATATCCTTTTATTTTGAAATAGGAAAGAAGTCTTGCCTGGCATTTTGTATTGCAGTTACTGATTTGTAACCTAGGGCTTGTCTGGACAAGAGGATATAATGCTGAGTCCTGTGCATTATTTCAAATTTGCAGCAGCGGTCTTTTGTCTCCATGGTCTTTTGGCAGAAACGATAGTATGCGAAGCTATCCGTGTTTGAAGTGCACTTGCCCGCGAATCAAGATGGCAGCTGAGTAAATTAGTGTGTTATTATTCTCCATATGTTGCTGCCATTGCACAGTATATTTTTTTAACTTTAAAGCAAAGGTGGTCAAGTGTGACCTTCTGCTTAAAAAAATTATTTGGGCACTTCAGTGCAGGAAAAAAAGTACATGATTGCTAAGGAAAAAATCCAAAATGGCACTTCCTGCTGCTTCCTTACCAGCAAGCCCGCCCCCTGCACACATCTGACCATTCCACTCTCCAGCTCTTCCCTCTCCGAGAATGCAGAGCAATGCGAATCAGTTGTCCTAACGAGCACTGATGTGCATTCCCACACATTATTTTAAAAACTCCAGGAAGGCTTTTCTTGTGTAGTTCTAGTAGTATTTTGCCCTGCTTGCTTCCAAATCTGTGAATCTCCTGCGAATCCTGTTGGGACAACAGGTATTCTCCACTAATTCTATTAGGAGAATTTTCACCATCTAGACAAGCCCCTAGAATTAAGGATCTGTACCTGCTCTGTATTTATAACACTACAGAATCACAGCCACCCTTAACAGTCAGCCCACCTAGTCAGCAGCTAGCACCTACATTGGGCAAAGGAGATCTATTCAGCTGCCAACCAGAGCGCAAGAAGAATGACATTTCCAGCCCCCTCCCACCAGGAAGGAAAGCTGTTACAATCACAAGCAAGACCTCCTGTCACAATTCCTTACTACAACTTGATTCACTGTGGAAGGGGAAGAAAGGCTATCCTCCTTGCACCCCTTTCAGCCATGGAACAGATCTCCTTTCTCAGATGAGACTGCTGGCTGTTAAGATGCATTTAAGGGGCTTGAACCAGGAGATATTACTTAGGAGTTGTCTAAATGGTCAAAATAATCCTTGTGGAATTTGCTTGGAAGGTGATCTGCCTAAATGGACATTCCCATCACTGCGTCGTATTTGGAAGGGGGGCATCCAAATCCACTGTAAACTCCGTCAGGGAAGCCTTTGCGGCTCTCCCCGGAGTTTTTAAAAAGTGCCGTAGAGAATGTGCATGTCCACTCGTTAAGACAGTTGCATTCGCATCACTGCACTTTTCGATAGGAGAGGCAGCACAAGCTGATTGGCCAGTGAGCACGGGGGTGGGGCTTGCAAACAGGGGAAGTGCCTGCTGCCACCATTTTATTTATTTATTTATAAGGCTATCAGAGTGGCTTACAATTTGTTTTAAGCAATAGCAATTCACACATCTATACTGCATTAAGCAGTTTCCAATGTGTATTAGCTAATTGCCTCCACAAGCTGGGTACTCATGTTGGATTTTCAGCTTAGCAAGTGATCAATAAGGTGATAAAATGGTGATCTTTTCCTCCTTTTTCTCTTTTTTTATTTTGTAAATGTGAAATATCGCTTGTACGTACCATGGTAAACTTTTTTATTAAAAAAATTTCTGCAGCAGCAGATTTAAATACGCAAGTAATCACTCGCAGCCACCATTTTGGCTAGGGGGCATGCAAAGTTTAGGGGGCTCTAAAACCATTAAGACAGTTCGCAGCTGCTGCGGATTGCCACTACTCTGGAGCAATCCGTCCGTCCCCCCAATATAGATGAGGCCTTGGTTATGCCTATGTAACTAAGTAGCTGATGTAGAATATTGGTATGTATCATATGATAAAATAATTCTTAAGTGATAAGCTTCACATTTTAAAATGAGGTCTACCCTCCTTAGTGTGACCTTTACAGGCAATTCGTACATAATGGTGTTTGAAACACACATTTTTATTGGTAAATGCTGGTTTTAGTGATAAGTTTCACATTTTAAAATGAGATCTACCTTTCTTGGTGTGACCTTTACAGGCAATTCGTACATAATGGTGTTTAAGACACACATTTTTATTGGTAAATGCTGATTTTAGTGATAAGTTTCACATTTTAAAATAAGGTCTGCCCTCTGTGGTGTGACTTTTACAGGCAATTCCTACATAATGTTGTTTGAGACACACATTTTTATTGGTAAATGCTGGCTTTTAGGCCAGAAGTATGTCCCCCAGGGTTAATTTTTTTTTTAACCTTAAAACACCTTCTAGGAGACTTGGGTGTATTTTTGCCATGTTCCTCCCCTCCCTGGCCCGGCTATTTGGGACCCAGGGGAGGTCTTTAAAAAAACTAGAAGTAAACTGGAATGGACTTTTGGTGCCATGCTGTTTTTTAAAAAGGTCTCTCCTGGGGATAAAATCATGTCAGAAGTGTTCCCCCAGGCTCCCTATAGGGCCTTTGGGAGCATTTGAGGACTTTTTTTTTTTAAAGTTTTTGGTGTGGGGCAGTGTGGCCCTCCAAGGTTACCTGGTGGGCTAATGCAGCCCTCTAGCTTCCCATAATTGACCACTTCCATCTTAGCCAAAAGTCATGCCACACTTTTTGATTTAGAAAAGCAGCACACCAATTCTTTTGCAACAGGTTTAGTTTTCCTAAAATTGCTGTGTGGGAATGTACACATTGCAGTGAGTTATGTCACCTTTCTGGGGAAAATAAATAAATGGTGCTGGTTGGTGGGAGAAGCAGCATTGAAACTGATATTACAGTTTCTTTGACTAATGATGCTTTTATATTGGTAAAATAGCCCCAAGCCATTGAAGATCACACTTTCAGAGCAGAGGGGTAGGAGGTGGAGGAGAGATTAAAAGTGATGGATGAGGTCTCCTAGGGATTTATGAATATTAATACTGTAAATACTGGTGTGGCTGATATGATGTAACTGCAAATAAACCACTGAACTGGGGACAGATGCCCTGAAGCAAACAGTTGATGAATCCTAAAGAATAAATCCAGGGAAACTTCCAGAGTTAACACATGAATATATAGAAACTAGCTGGAAACTTTTTATCTGCTCTCCCTTGTATTCAGAATGGTTCTTATGAAATAGTTGTGCCTGGTAGCTGTTGATCCTGGACAAAATCTTATTACTGAAGCTGCCTTATATAGAGTTGGACCATCAGCTTGTCTGCTCTTGACAGCAGCTCTCCAGGGACTGAGCTTTCTAGCCTCAGCTGTATTAATCTTTAAAGTGCTCTTTTAAAAAGGGCCTTAAACTTCCTAATCTCATTTATCATCACAGCATCCCATGAGGTAGTGAATATCGTACAGGGGAGAGTCACCTTCTCATGGTTCTTCCATTTAAGAAATGGTAAATTAAATCATTCCAGGGTAGATAGAAACAGTCAGGATATTATGTGGAGGAGTGACTCCCCGTTCATAGGAGGAGTGTTAAGTATAAAGCTGCAGTGAATGTTTAGTTTGCTCTCCATTTGTGTACTGTAAATCATGCATCTCTGTCGGAGAGCCAAATGGTCATGTGAGAAGCAGCCCTCAGATGAATCCCTCTGTGTGTCAAGGGGGGATGTGTCACACACATATAAAGTTGTTTGTTAAGTCATAAAGCAGGGTTGGGCTATGATGGGAGGTTGCACTGGCCCCTCAAGAGACCTGGGAGAGTTGGAGCCCCAGCAATCCCCCCAATGTTTTGCCCACAGATTCCTCCCACAATGCTCTTTTGGGAGTGTGGGGGATTGTTGCCATGCCTTTATTATCCCCCCCCCACACACATTTTAGGCTCTGTAGAAGCCTTTTTTAAACAATGGGAAGTAACTAAATTCACTTTTGTTCACATCCTATTTTTTTTTAAAGTCATTTCCTTGGCCTAAAATGGCCCAAGAGGCCCCCAAATGTGGCAGAATCCCCCCTACAACCCCAGAGGTCATTTTGGTGCAAACTTTAAAAAAATTATATGTATGTAAATGTATATACAGTAATATGAATATGTATATGTATATTGGACTAAAGATGGAGGGCTGCATGCACCTGATGAATTCTATTTATTTGTTTATTAAATTTATGCCCTACTTTGCTCCCAGGATTGGATGAAGTGGACAGTAGTCCTCAAAAGACTACACTAGAAATGTCTTCTTTTTAAAAATGAATTGTGTCTCCTTTAATGATACTGTGTCCCCTGTTTACATAACAGTTCCTTATCTGTTATCCATTCCATTTTAAATACCATTTCTCTCCTTTAAAAGTGCCTCATGAGGTGATATCCATATCAGAATATTTTGTAAATCCTTTCTTTATATCTTAACCACACCTTCGGTAGCGCTTTCCTTACATAATACTCCTTAAATTCCTTATTAATTTTTCAATCAGTCATAACACATATAGGCATGCTGCCTGTAATGAATTTATGTCTCGCCTTTCTCCCAGGAGGGGTTGAAGTGGACAGTAGTCTATAAACGACTACACTAGAAATGTCTTTTTCAGTTACTTTCAAAGGTGCTACTGGATTCCTTTATGCCTTTTTAGGTAAAATGGATGCGCACGCCTATCTTGTTGAATACAGGTTTTAAGTGTTAGGGCTGTCCTATAATATAGGCAATGAAAAGATTAACAAGAAGGAAAGATTGTCTGTATACAGTGATTGGGCCTCCTGTGTTTTTTTCCCTAGGTGTTGGCATCTAGCTAACATCTGCCTACATTACATGTGTGTACAGGTGAATGCCATGTGGTTCTTTTGAAGTTTCACTGTACCCCCAGCAGATACTACTTTAATGGATGTGTTTAAAACTTTTACTCTTTAAACTGACAAATTGGAAAGTAAAGAGTGTCATTTTAAAATTCAGATTTTAAAACTCATATCTTTGCATTTTAATTTTCCTTTTCCCCACAAGTACACAGGTGGTAGAAGTGTGAAGACAAGCATGGCACTTTGATGCGTACAAGTGCAGTTTCGTTCTATGTCTTCTGACAGCTGTGCTTATTTGGCATTGTGTGTTTATCTTTGCAAATAACGGCAGGTTTAAAGCTGTAAAAGCAGAAGACTTTGGAAAGAAGGGTAGAGATATGAAAATATAGTTACAGAGGCATCTGCCCATCTCAATTGACATTGTGACTGTGCATGTCTTCAGATTGGTATGCATAGATCTTTGTTCATTGTGTTTCAATGATTTTTAACCAGCTGATACTCAGGTGTGGTTTCTACTTCAGGAAAAAATGTCATTATAATAATTTCATAGCATGCTTGGATAACATTCCTTGGATCCTTCTTTTCTCTTTTCTGTCTTTCCTTCTCCCTTTCTCCATATCTAATCTAGTTGTCAGAGATGGGAGTATGCTGACAGTAATGCTGTAATCGTACCATTCTGCTGCCAGTAGTAAATAGAAGAAAAATGGCAGAGAAAATATGTTTCAGTGCAATTTGTCTTTGGTTCTGTCCAGTAATATACTTTTATACGGAGGAAATAGAAGACAAACTACTGGAATAGGATTAGAATGCTACCCTCTTTTCTTTTTATACAGCTCAAGTGATAGTATTGGACAGTTGATATTAATGGTTTTGGGTGGTTTTTTTAAAAATTGTACAGAAAATGTTCTGTGTGAAGTATATTCTCTTGGGGAACAAGAGAAATTGGTCTGGCCTCTGTACAATTAATAATTGACAGCTTCAGTGATTTATAAAATTGCAGAAATAACATTGCTGAACACTGTTTTTTTGTGTTTTTATTTTTAAACCTTTCAGAGTTCCTTCAGAAGAGGCAGAGTATGAATATAATCTCACTTTACATCTTTGGGGTATTTTTCTAATGCAGCCTGCTCTGTTTAACCACTACCTTATTTTTAAACAGGTTTACCCGGTATGTGGTCAGGCCAATGTGGCTGCTACACTACAGGTCTATAAAGATCTTCAGGGTCTGCAGCACTGTTTCTGGGGCTGCTGGTTGGTGCCTTTATGCCCTCCGCCCGCCATTTCAGGCTCTGTAGGAGCCTTTTTTAAACAATGGGAAATAACTGAATTCATTTCTGTTCACTTCCTGGTTTTGTTTTTAAAGGCCTTTCCTTGGCCTAAAATGGCCCAAGAGGCCCCTTTGCTATCTGAAGGAGCAAATACAGAGCTATTGAGTGATGGAGGAAGTTAACAGTGTGAACTGAGGGAAAACTCTGGACTCCCCTTTGCCCACATAGGAGACTCTCGAACCTAGTCAGATTAAGTGCTGCCTTGACTTTACTTGGACTGCTATAGTTGAAATGGCAGTGTTGTCAGTCACTTGATGAGTCCTGGGGTACTTTCACACTGCACACTTATAGCGCTGTGATTTTGCTTCACCTGCCATGGAGACATTCTATGGAATCCTGGGGTTTTTAGTTTAGGGAGGAGTGTGTAGGGCCAGATTATTATAGTGCCTTACGAGAGAACATCTCAGATTCTATAGGATGTTCCCATGGTAGCTGAAGTTAGGGTTGCCAGATTGGATCTGGGACAGGGCTCCTGTGACTTTAATCCGTAAGAGATCTTTGAGCAGGATGAAGTACTACAAAACTCTGTTAAATGGGATGAAGGTGTCAGTCCTCCCTTATCTTCCAAACGCCAATTTTCAACTGCAGTTGTCTTTTCCCAACACAGTTATTGCCTTTCTGAATGAGAGCAGGAAGGCACAGAGGAGCATCCAGCAACAAGACCAGACCAGTGGAGTCTCCTTCTTTGAAGGTTTTTAAACAGAGGCTGGATGGCCATCTGTCGGGAGTGCTTTGATTGTGTATTCCTGCAGTGCAGGGGGTTGGACTAAATGGCCCTTGTGGTCTCTTCAAATTCTATGATTCCCATTCTCCACCAGTGAGGCAGTAGCTGTTGGGTTGGGATGGCTGTGGCTGAAAATTGGGGCTTTGAAGATGAAGGACAGATACTTACACCCTACTTGATGGAGCTTTATGTTATTTTGTCCTGCTTGAAGATCTGTTAAGTCCTAAAGTACAGTAGCTTTGTCCCAGTTCTAATCTGCAAGCCCTAGCTGAAGTGGATTCAGCACTATAGTTTTGTAATGTGATGGGCCCCCTGTTAATAGCACTGGCCAGCCACATATGAACTCTGATGCTGGCCCTGGATAACTGGACAATGTCACACAATCTATGCACTTATGGTATGTTAAGGAAACTATATGGCAGATTGCTGCAGAAGTCTAAAGCACAATAGTGTTTTTATGACATGAGCTATGAGTTCCTGCTCCAGTAAAATATATATTTTAAAAATTATTATTAACTATATTTGGGAGCTGACTTTGAAATATTTATTATTTATTTAATTTTAAATATTTATATATTTTCCCTTATCAAATATTTTCTGTGTGCTGGGTTACAGGTAGAATATTAAAAACATAATATACAGAAATAAAACATGGAAATAATATCTAAAACAGCATAACATCAGAAATAAACAGCTAAGTATTTAGCACTGTTGTCTATGTTGTTGAAAACATCTGGACCTTGCTCTGATATCACTAGCCCTGAAGCACAAAGTGGATTGAGTCACATTTGAGCTTTCAGTTTTGAAACACATCTGAACCTGAACCAAGTGGCTATTATCAATTTGTGGCTATATAGAGCCTTTGTATGATCTCAGACCATAACCCACAACCATTGGTCATGGAGGCCATGTGCACCCAGAGAATTATGACTGCTTAGATATGGCTTCTGTTTGGCCCATCTGCCTTATTTTCCCTATTGGTTAATTTCACATCAGACATGGTGGCTGTGAGGATGATTCAGATAAGAGCGCAGAGCACTTTTGGTATGCAAAAACATACAGACAGGATCAAGCATCAATTATACAAATAGTCATCTAGTGTTTTACTAGTTTAATTTTGTATTTGTGCAGGATTGGTGTTGATCTGTTTTACAGAATTCAGAAAGCAAAGGAGAGAGCTTCAGCATTATTCATTATTGCTTGAAATTTCTGTTTTTAGGGTAAAATGGTAAAAGGAATGGGTGGTGCCATGGACCTGGTGTCCAGTGCAAGAACTAAAGTGGTTGTCACCATGGAACACTCAGCAAAGGTAAGAGTGTGTGTGTGCATAAATATATATATATATTCTCATTTTTTTCCTAGCTTGAAAACAAACATTTATTTCAGCTAGATACAACATTACAAAGAAGGTCTCTGTGTTGTGCCATGCTTCTTCCTGTCTGGGAACAAGATCTCTTGTCTCTGTTCAGCAAACAAGTTCCTTCCGCATTTCCCAAACTTGTCTTCAGCTTAGTTTTTCTATAGCCTATGATCTGCCATAGAATGTCCCTTGCTCCCCAGAAGAAAAGACCAGTGCTTGGTGGCTCCTCAGAAAGGAAAGCCATCTTCGTCTGTTCTGGCAGAAAAACAGAGTCTTGTGGCACCTTTAAAATTAACACATTTATTTTCTTGAGCTTTCGTGGATTACAGCCCTCCTCCACTTATGTAGCTTCAGGAATTTAATATTCAAGCTTCAGGCATATAGGCACATAGTTGTGGGCAGAGCAAAATGAAATTCAGTGTAGAAAATGAGAATTATATGTTTAACACTGACCATAAAAAATGAGCAAGAATATCTTGGCAATAATTTGTGATTTTCTGCATCCAGTTTCAGTCCGATTCCAGCCATAATCGTGTATGTTGTTCATACATACCCAAAGCCTTAACATTAGACTTTGTGGATCTGAAAGGTCTGTGGTTTTAATCCATGAGGGATCGTGCTAAAATACATCTGTTTGTCTTTGTTGTTCTGGTGGCAGTAGATCTTCTAATTATCTTGACTGTTAAAAAGCACGCCATTTTGGCCAATGATAACTTTCTGCATGTTTAAAATAACTCATTCATGTATCACATCATGTTAGCAGTCTTGAAAAATGGCAACTGCTGAATTCAAACCCCAGAACGAGCATGTTAACCTAAATTAACATGTATAACTACGTAGGCCTGAAATACATACAGACTTCAAGATTGTCTACACATCTGTTTTTATGGGGATCTGTGGCAGATCCAGGTGTAATAATTTCCCCTATACTACGTCATTTACCATCCATAAACCACTGGCACTTTTCATAGCCAATATATGCCTTCATTCCTTAATTTTTGGGGAAGAAAGTTCCATAGATGTGGTACCATCCCTGGAAGGAACTTTTTCCCTGTTACCCATTAACGTAATAAACTGATGGTCCAGAGTGCTGGGTTGTAGTAGCTGATTGTAACTAAGCCCTGTTGGTGCTCAATAGTTCCTCAACAATGTCAGCTGCCACAGTTGAAGTGGGTAGGAAGCCAATAAATCAATGGGTTTTGAGAGCCCTGTAGAATGGGCTTGTGTTGTATACATTTTTGAAATAATAACACTTCATCTCTTGGACCCCCAAAAGTTGAGATTTATTTTTCAGGGGATGGACAGGATTTCAATGAACACCATGGGTGCATCTACACTATAGAAAAAATGCACTTTGACACCACTTTAAGTGCTGTAGCGCCATCCTATGGAATCCTGGGATTTGTAGTTTCACAAGGTCTTTATCCTTCTCAAAGATGGTTGGTGCCTTACAAAACTACAGATCCCAAGATTCTGTAGGATGGAGCCATGGCAGTTAAAGTGGTGTCAAACTGCATTATTTCTACAGTGTAGATGCACCACATGTGTCTTCCCTCCATAAGGCTTATGTCTCCACTGGAAGACTCATTTGGCTGATCTGTTCATTCTTTGCATATAGTTTGCAAAGCTCCAGTTGGCTGACTTCTTCATTCTTCCACTCCCATGGCTTTGTGTAAATAGGTTTCAACCACAACTGTAATAATAATCGGTGACAGTAAGATAATCTTTAAGGTGCAGTGTTCTGTACTGCTAGTGTCAGGACACCTGTGCTGAAAGCTTCTCTTTCCACAAACCTCAGTATTTCAATCTCCAGAGGCTGCTGAGAAGACGTATTACATGACCTTAAAAGTATACCTGATGGGTTGATGGGCACTCTTTTTTAAAAATAGCATAGATAAATCATTACTGTGCCAGGAACAGAATTTAGAGGGTCCTTGAATTAAGCATTGTCATTGGTCCTTCAGTGATTTTTTCCCTTAATGCCAGCCAGTGCCACTGATGAAGGGAACTGTCTCAAAAGGAGATGTAGATACTCACTGGTATAAACTGGGAGAAAGCAATCATTCCCTACAGCAAAGGAAAAGGGAGGAAGAACACTTTGACAATACATGCTATTTGGAGGTTGTTGTTTTTTTAAGAGAAGGTACATGATGTTCCTTCAGTAAAAACCAGATTCAATCCCTGTGAAATTCAGAAAATACATCACTGATTGATATTAGTGTGCAGCATTTTTCCAGGTTGCCTCTTGAATTATATAAAGGCTAATGAAGAACACAAAGGGGGAAAATGTTAATAAAACAGTGCATCTACTGTTATTTAAGATACGTAAAAACAGGTTTCTGGCCATTTTAAAGGGGCTCTTTTGTTCTGTATTGACTTGTAGCTCTATGGAGACAGATCCAGAGATTACAATCTTTGCAATTTTTACTAGGAACTGTTTTTAAATTAATACAGTTTTAACATACATGTGAACGATGCCACATATGAAAACGCCTTTAGGCATCTATATGTTTATGATTGCAAGTCATTTCCTGCTTTGCTGGTGTAAAGATTTTCAGCATGGACTAGAAATTTAGAAATAACTCATCTATGTCTATTTGAAATTTAAGTGGGAAAGACATCCTGGAAATGAGTGGAGGGATATTATTTGTTTATCCAGAAAATGTGTTCCTTTTGCTTTCTCTTTCGTATCCCCTTTTGGCAACAGCCTCTATGGAGATGGAGAGGAAAACATTATAGACGACAGTATTTGTTTCTTAGGTTGCTTCTGCCAATCAAAGTGTAATGAGTCAAAAGGACGAAAAGTGTTAAGATTCATTTCTCATCCTAGTTATTGATATGTTACTGCATACAAGAGGATGTATGTATTTACAACAGTGTTATAGGCATACCTGAGTTATGGGCGAGAGAGGGAGGGAGGAGGTGAGCTCTCCACCCACCCAGGAGGGTTCCGGCGATGCGGCAGAGCTGGGGGGCAGGGGAGGGAGGGAGGAAGGAGGCGAGCTCATCTCTTCTCCCTTCTCTCTCTCTCTCTCTCTCTCTCTGTGTGTGTGTGTGTGTGTGTGTGTGGAGTCCGGTGGTGCAGCAGAGCTAGCGGGTGGGGCAGCAGGGAGGGAGGAGGTGAGCTCACCTCCTTTCTCCCTTCTCTGTGGGGGACTGGGGTCTGGTGGCAGTGGCAAGGGCATTCGCTATTATCCGCAGATTTCACTATCCATGGTGGGGCCTGGAACCAATCCCCTGCAAACGCGGAGGTGCTACTGTATGTTTGCTATATGGTGTCTAGTGCCTCTACCTTTCCTGAACTTGGCTTGCTCCTCTGGAATCTCTCTCTCTCTCTCTGTGTATGGCAGGAGTCTTTGCTGCAAAACTGTGAACATGATAAGCATGGGTGATTAATGCAGTGGTCCTGTAATTGCTGCAATGTTTTGTGTCTCCTTTTTTGGAGCTGCTCCATCTTTTGTTTCCAATTATGTAGTCTCTCTGGTTTTTGTACTGACCATCCAGTGATGTCCATGTTTACAGCCTTCTCTCTGGTTGAATGAAGCAAGTGTTTGCAATAAATAGATTGTTGGGACCTTATCAAACACAAAAAAAAGCCCCTCCAGGAGGTTGTGAGGATGACGGCACTATACCGCTACAGGCTGGCAATACTGCGTGATACCATCCTCCTCCCGTTCTTCGTTTGTTCTCCCCCCATGCTGGAGTGACAGAAAAGGTGCCACTTTTTATTGACAGAAACATTCGTCAATAAAAAGCGGCACCTTTTTCCTTCCTCCAGCATGGAGGGAGAACGAACAAAGGATGAGAAGAGGATGGCATCATGCAGTATCGCCAGTCTGTAGCGGTACAGTGCTGTTATCCTCGCAACCTCCTGGGGGGCTTTTTTTGCATCTGATAAAGTCCTTGGCCTCAAAGAACTCTATCAGGCACTCTTCTGCTTCATTTCTTGTTCCTAGCCCAAATTTTCCTACTGTTTTTGCATCCACTCTGTTTCCTACCTTTGCATCCCAATCACCAAAGATTAACAAGAAATCGTTCATCTGTTTTGGCATGTTGTCAATCTCTTTTTGGACTTCATCATAGAATCTCTCTATTTCTTCTTCCTATTCCTTTGTGTTTGGCACACAGACTTGGATTATGGTAATACTAATTGGTTGTTCCTGAAGTCTTAATCCGTTTACTCATCATTAAATCATTAATTAAAGCATGCTCTTGCCCTTATGAGGTGCAAATATTAACAACTATTCTTCACATCTCTACTGCTTATTTGGTTTTTATGTTTATGTACCTTCAGCATGCCTGCTGATTATGGTGACTGGTTTTCTTAGGTAAGGAATACTCAGAGGTGGCTTGCCATTGCCTTCCTCTGAAATATATGGCACCTCATATTCCTGGTTTTCCCCCATCCAAGTACTAACCCAGCCTGCTCCTGCTTAGCTTCCAAGAACAGACAGCATCTGGTGCCTGTAGGGTGTTGCTTGTTTAGCCAGTACTATTAGAAACATTCTTGGAAAATGTTCTATTCATAAACACACTTCTTAAAATAATTGTACAAATGTAGCTTGAAAGTAAGCCATGATCTGATCAGAGCACTGGATATGGCGTGTGGGTGTTCCTTTCCCAGAACTGATGAGCCGTGTCTGGCGGGAAGAATATCATGGGCCAGAGAAAGGGAACTTTTCCAAGCTGTAATACAGAGCAAGGATTGGGAACATGTGGTCCTCCAGATACTCTTGAGCTGCATCTTTAATTTTTCCTCACCAGCTGCCATGTTGATTAGAGCTGAAGGGATTTGCCATTTGACAACATTAGAAGGGCCATACATTCCCCACTCCATGGCACACATAGATTTGGGCAAGTATGTCATTCCTTCCCATGCCAGCAATAGGGAAGGCAAAAACATTGGTGTATGCATGCAGCTTGCCAATTTTGGATTACAGCTCCCAGAATCACTCTGGCAGCATGGCCACTGGCTCTGCTTTATCCATAGGTAAATTGTGCCTTGGAAGTTAGGAGCAAGGAAGTACAAAAAAATAGGGAGATTAAATAGAAATGGTTTTCTAACTTTAAGCCAACACCCAGTTGCATAAGCCATGCTTACTCTGTGTTACAAATGAGTCTAGAATATTTAAGCAGTGGATTCAGAATCTTCCATCAAAAGTTCAACCATAGCAGAAGCTCTGCAGTTGGAAATGGTATAAATTTCTCTTGTTTTGAAAAGTTATGTACTTTGAGCATTTCTGAACTTCCAGGAAGCTGTTTCTTCTTGAAACGTCATTTTCATGCCTTCTCTTCCTTCCATTATAGGGCAATGCCCACAAAATTTTGGAAAGCTGCACTTTGCCACTGACTGGGAAGCAGTGCGTGAATCGCATCATAACAGAAAAGGTAGCATATTTTGATTTTCATTTTTTTTTTAAAAAAAAAAATCCAACCTTCACAACAGCCATATAAGGTAGGTTAGGCAGCAAATTCCCTAAAGTAAATTATAAAATGTTAATGCCTATGTTTTGTTGTTGCTGCTGAAAGTAGCAAATTTTTATTTTTTTAGCTTGGCTCAGGAAGAACAAGCAGAAATTTTTCTATTCGCTCAAATATAGGACAACTGCCACACCCTCCCAAACACACATACAAATTCACTACTGGTTCTTCTGACCCTGCAGGCTTTGTACCATGTACTCTAAATGTCAGAACTTGTTTCCAGTTCAAGTACTTCAGAGGCAGCAGTCTTGCGTATTGCAGTCATATATCCTATGAATACTCATGTATCCTATGAGTAAATTGCTCCTTTTGTTTTTAATAAGTGACATATTAGCCTGAGCTATAAATGTACAGAATGCTAGTATCAAACACTCTTCAACCAGTGCTTTCATTGAATGTAATCTGTGGGATTAGTATAGATATTACATCAACACTGACACTGTTTTGCATCAAGGAAGCTGCCTTTTATCAGCACGCAGTTGTATATGGCCATTCCTGGGTGACTAGTGATATATGGCAGTATTCTAGCATAGAAGCTTGTGTCCTCTCTGGAATCAGATCTCTCCTTGGTTACTTCTGATGGATTCTCATAATATCCCTATGCCAGTCCTTCCTGCAGTGGCAGTCCTGCTTCCCTTGGTGGTGCAGAGTAGCACAAGTTCCTCCCTGGCCATCTAGATGAACTTAGAAGCCTATGCAATGGAGTAGAGCTCACATGCTCAGTTCTCCTCTCAGGGAGCCCTGTAGTTTCTCTCCTACTGGCATAGCAATTGAGCATACAGTGAACGCAATCATTTCTTACTGTCTGAGCTTAGAAAAGTTGCTTTTTTTAGACTACAACACCACAAATTCCCAGCCAGCTAAGGCAGTCATCATGTTGGTTGGAAGATTCTAGGAACTACTGTATAATCCAAAAGAGTAATTTTTTCCAAGCTCTGGAAAATCTGGAAGATCACTTATTTGTCATGTTGTTTTGAGAAGCATGGCAGAGGTGAAGGTCACCCACCTGTTGTGGCTAATGCTGCCAGCATTAATGAATTAGGGGTACAATCAAGCAGAAGGTAGAAAGCAAGAGATACACCCTGTATCTGTAATCCTCTAGTTCAGTGATTCCCAAACTTTGGTCCTCCAGGTGTTTTGGACTTCATTCTCCCAGAAGCCCTGGCCACCATGGCCAACAGTCAGGAATTCTGGGAGATGAAGTCCAAAACATCTGGAAGACCAAAGTTTGGGAACCACTACTCTAGTTTTAACTCGTTAAGGCTTTCCTTCTTTCCTTTTTTTTTTTTTTTTTAAAGACTAAAATTATTTATAATTGATTTGTATCCTGCAGGCTGTTTTTGACGTTGATAAAAAGAAGGGACTCACTCTGATTGAAATCTGGGAAGGACTGTCAGTGGATGACATCAAGAAAAGCACTGGTGCTGAATTCACAGTGAGTCACTGTCTGGTTAACTGTAGTCTGTTTCTAGCTTGGTCAACAACTGAGCGGCACCTCGGTCCAGGTTTCTGTACATGATTTATCCATGTTATCTGCTGCTGCAAAGGCTCATTTGAGATAAGTTTGTGATGGAAAATGATTTAAGAAAAAAAAAGCATACCCTTCCTTTTTCACTCACACATATACTTCACTTGTCATCATTTCTGTAATGAACAGATATCATGACTCAGGGTGAAACTTAAAACTTGACAAGTCTAGCCTGAAAGCCCACCGTGCCTTCCTCACCATTACATCTTAACTGAGCACAGAGACAGCATTGATTATAAGAATAAGTTATTCCCTGCTGTCCTTTCCATAATGCTAAGGTAACATCTTATCTAAATGAGGCATCCGGAGATCTTGATAGTTGGCACATTTGTGGTTTTTGGTTGGCCTAATAAGCACAGATGCCAAGATTGACAAAGAGATTGACCACAGATTAGCAAAGGCATATAGCGCATTTGGAAGACTTCACAAAAGAGTCTGGAGTAATAAACACCTGAGGCGAACCACAAAAATCAGTGTGTATAGAGGCATTGTACTGTCTATTCTCCTTTATGGGTCTGAAACATGGGTCACCTATTGCCACCACTTACGACTCCCCGAACGCTTTCATCAGCGCTGTATATGCACAATTCTAAATATACACTGGACTGACTATGTGACGAATGTAGCTGTCCTTGAGCAAGCAGGGATCACCAGCATTGAGGCCATGATATTGAGAACACAGCTGCGCTGGGCAGGGCACGTTTCTAGGATGGAGGACCATCACCTCCCCAAAATAGTACTCTACGGTGAACTCGCCACAGGTCAGTGTAAGAGGGGCGCTCCAAAAAAGCGATACAAGGACTCCCTGAAGCAACATCTCAGGCTCGACCAAATTGATCACAACAATGGTCCACCCTGGCCTCACATCGGGAGGCATGGAGACGCACTATCCACAATGCTGCAGCCTTATTTGAGAACTCACGCCGAACAAGGCTTGAAGAGAAATGACAACGCAGAAAGAATCACAACCCGGAAACATCACCCAAGGAGACCTTCTGCTGTACTTTCTGCAACCAGACTTGTTTATCTCGGATTGGCCTTTTTACACAGTATGGATTTTGTAATGGGCCATGTTTGTGGTGTATGTTTAGAAGGGAAGATACAGGAGAATGCTTGAAATATGTAGGGAACATGATGGATATTGTGAGGAATTGAAGGGAGCATCGAATGACATTTGAGAATGTGGACTTTGTCTGTGGATGGTTACAAGAGGGAGATGATCAAGAGGTGCAGTAGATTAGCTGAGTGGACATGTGTTTTTAGGAGATAATTACTTTTAATGGCATTCATCCCAGACCTTGGTTTATACTGCATTTGGTTCTTTGTATGTTTAAAAGCATTTTTAGTCTGCCCATTAGCCAAAAAGCACTTCTGGGCTCTCCGAGAAAAAGCAGAGCAATATGGTACCCACACTTGAGCTTCCAGTCTAAAAGATATGAAGCATAATTAAAAAGTGATTGGGGAGGGCAAGCAAGCCCAGGCACTTGTTCATGGTTATAACTGCCTTTGACTGAATTGGTTTTCCTTTGCCATCCATGGTAACTTTGCATTATTATCAGCAAGCCGTATGTTTGAAAGGATTCCTGTACACCTACAACTGTGATTTTAATTGTTTTGTGAACCACCTTGGGTCCCACTTCAGGAGAAAGGTGGCATATAAATTGCATAAATAAATAATAATACAGTGGAGGTTGGCAAAAAGCAGGCTATGGGGCAGCATAGGGCTCCTCTCACACCCCATCCATTCATCCATCCCTTTATTTATACCCTCTCCATTCCTCAAACTGGGACTCAAGGTGGCTTACAAAAGAGTGAAGGTTATAATAAAAACACATATAGTTAAAAAAAAATACAAAAGCAGAGATTAAAACATAACAGAAAGCCCCCACTTATCCAACAGGTTAGGGACTTCAGCAGTGTCAGAAACCAGAAATAGTGGAAAAACAGAACCGATGTAGGGAACATGGAGGAATTACAGTGGCTTGCTTGGGACTGCCTGCACGCACCCACCCACCTGCACCCAGTGTTTGCAATGTCTCTCAGTCGGCTTGGTGCCTCCCCACCCCAAGCTTGCTTTGCAGTCCCAAACAAGCCTCCGTAGGCAAGAAGAACTGACAAAACAGCAGAACCCTCATCAAATTAATGGAACTTTCCTTCATTTGCAAGCATCAAAATAGAAACTAGTTGTTCTATTTTAAAAAAAAAGTGGCACTTTAAGGCTGATGTACTACGATGAACTTTGGATCAAGCTATTGGCTCTGAGATGTCATAATTAGCAGCTGCATTGGAAGGTAAGCATGATGGCAATTGTAGTGTGCAGCTCTGCTTGAGTTACTCTAAAAACTTAACACAGTGAGTTTAGTGATAGCAAACTGTTCTGTCGGGGGCGGGGGGATGGGTCAGCGGCATCAATCAGAATGCTTTTCCTTTAAACTCTCTTATTTAATTCTGAACTCCCCAAGACTTCTTGTACAAAGCTAGCAAAGAAGAATTGGTGTCATTGTTTTTGATGAAGGCAATAATCCCTACGGTTGATCAGAAAATTAGCTACTTTCTCCCAAAGTCTGTGGTCCTGTCTAAATGGTGAAAATACCCCTCATGGAATTCGCTGGGAAGCCTACCTGTCTAAACAGGATCCAGTGCCAATCCACACTATTCAGAAGGAAGGAGGCCCAAAACGGAAAAAACAATGGGGTAGAAACCTTTGCAGATTTCCCTGTACGTTTTCACAAATGGTGAAGTCAGTGCACATTTGTGCTCATTTGGACTATTGAACAATAAAAACCTCAAAGAGAAGCATAAAGCTGATTGGCCAGTAGAAAGTGGGGACGGGGCTGCTGCCATGTTCGATTTTCGCCTTAGCAATCACTCGCTAAGGCGATAACAAAAGATCAATATTTTCTGTTTGGGATTCTTATAAAATTGGAAAAACACTCTATCGCACTAGTGCACCTTGACACAACTTAAAAAAACAATGGGGGCGGTGAAGAATTAACACGAGTAAATCACTCGCAGCTGCCATCAAGAATGTGAGGCTTATGGGGGCTTCCGAGGCCAGAAAAACCATTTGGACATGTCGCTGCTGCTGCGAGATGCCAATACTACGAGGTATTTTGGATTTTTTCCCCTTGTGTAGATGGCCCCTGTGTTGTTATGTCTGTAATTTTAGATGGTTTATGCCTGTTCCTTCTCTCTTTAAAATATAGCAATTAAGAAGGAAAAAACCACACATGTATTTTAATGAGGGATGTGTGTTTTTGTGTGTGTGTGTGAGAGAGAGAGAGAGAGCGCCTTCAAGTTGCCTGTCAACTTATGGCCAATCTATGAATTTCGTTAGGGTTTTCTTAGGCAAGGAATACTCAGATGTGTGTGTATGTGTTTTAAGATGTAGTTTTGACAGTTCCTTCCTCTGAAATATAGCCTATAGCACCTGGTATTCATTGCTGATCTCCCATCCACATACTAATCAGGGCTTGACCATGCTTAGCTTCCAAAATGGTGCCTTTGGGTATGGCTGTATGATTGTATTTTTACAGGTTTGTGGAGGGGGCATCTTCCATAACATGCAACAGCTTCACAACTAGAGAAGTGATTTAGAGCCACAAGTCTTGACTATTAAGCTGGCATTATATTGGCAACAAGCAACCAGTTCTGGATTTTCCTGGGCTTTGGCTTTTCTTGTACCTTAAATCAGTTTTATTGTTCAGCTTATAGATCATGCTGGCTGGGCAATCTGTTTTGATTTGTGGAAGCCAAATTTATAGTTAGAATTATCACAGCTTGATGGGGATGAGTGGGGACAGAATGGAACTTCAGTGTTGAGTGAATTTATTACATAATAAAAATAAATAAATCAGGCAAGTCTATACATGTCAAGATTCAATGTCTTCCTTCTTTGTAGAGGGACACAAAAATATACTAAGCCTGCAATCCCATGCCCATTTACTTGGGAGTAAGCTGCACTGAATTAAGTGGGATTTGCTTCTGAAAAGACAAGTATATAAACTATAAAGCTGAGCTTCCAATGTGGCAGTCAAGCAAACTATTTTCAAGAAGAAAGATTAACACAATTTCTAGTTGACACAACAAAGATTCATGCATCATTGCTCATTTCATCAGATGTATGAAATGTTACCCAGAATTTCTGGATAATACTCTGTGTACCTGATGATGAAGTGGACTATACCTCTCCATGTTTTGCCACAACAGACTTGGAGGGAAAAGGACGCTATTTCTAGTTACGGAGTAGCTTGGCCACATGGTAAAAGAATTGTAGGTCACATTTTCATTATGTATTCTTAAATCAGAACTCCATGTACACTTATGCGTATTTAAATCCAATTTTTATGTCTCAATTAGAGTTGACCCATTGAATCAATGGGACTTAAGTGCCATTGATTCAAAAATCTACTATAATTATATTAACAATCAGACTTATCCTACATTTCTTGTGTGAATAGGTGTTCTTGTTTATTTCAGCAGCCAAAGCTAATTGTGCATACAGATTTATTTTTGTTTCTTTCATTCAGGTAAGGAAGGTTTAGAAAACAGAGGAGTTTGTGTGTGTGTACTGGAATTCTCAGTGCCTCTAGGTGTGGCTCAGTAGAGGAAACATGTTTCTCATGAAATAATTACATCCTTGGTTGTGCATCTGCTATCATCAGTCATCTGTCATTGATACATCTGTGGCTCATGGATCATCTGTTGTTGGAGATAGGCAATAATGTTTTCTTTTTGAAAAAGAAAATAGTGTTCAAATGGCTTGTTACATAACCACATCAATATTAGGGTGCAATGACAGGAGAAATAAAGTCTTGATGTGCCTACTTTATCTTTGGTACAAATCTTTCTGTCCATACAAATCCTGATACACTATTCCACTCCCCCCTCCCCAATCAAGCCTGCTGCTTCACCAAAAAACCTGTGTTGAGAAAAGCCTGTTCCTAACTTCATAGAATCATAGAGTCCGAATGGGGCCCGTGAACCATCGAGTCCAACCTCCTGCTCAGTGCAGGATCTCTAGCTAGAGAATCCCCAGCAGGTAACTGTACAACCTCTTTATGAAGACATCCAAAGAAAGAGACTCAACCACGTCTCTACACAAATGGTTCCACTGTTGAACCACTCTTACTGTCAAGAAGTTCCTTCTAATGTTCAGTCGAAATCTATCTCCTTGTAACTTAAAACTATTAGACCTGGTTCTACCCTCTGGGGCAGCAGAGAACAAGCCTGCACCCTCCTCTCTGTGACAGCCCTTAAAGAGTTGCAGTCCTTGACATGTCCATCCCAGATAGGGATGATAGACAGTTTTCGACACATTGAAGTGCCATTTTGGAATAAGACTTCCAAACCCTAAGGGCTGTCACATAGTTACAAGGATACTGCTGGCTTGGAAATTGCCCATAAGGTAGAGTGACCCAATATTTGCTCAGACTAGAGTTACCGTACTTTAAAAAGCAAAAAAGAAGACATGTTTACTGACTGACTACTTCAAACCACTGATCGCAATGAGGACTCTCACTTTAAATACCACTACTATATAGGCTGTGATAATTGTTAATATTCCTAACCTTCGTTGTATTTAAATAACATTTTGGCCTTCTCTTTTCCCCACCCCTGCCTCTTTCAAAAAATCCCTCACCCATTCAACCAAGCTGCGCTGTGATGACCTATGCCTTCTCCCTCCAGGTCTTTGCCTCTACCCAGTGTTGTTCTTTCTCTCTTTCTTTTTCTCCCTCTGCGCTCTCTGCTGGGCTGGCCTCCTTTTGGCTGGCGAATCGGTAATGAGGATGCGGCATCAGTGAGCCAGGAGGCAAAGCAGCCTCCTATGAATACAGCCAACATGGTTTAGTGATTAATGTTCCAGTGGGACTCAGGGACCCCAGATTCATATCACCCACTGAGCCACAAACTCACCAGGTTAACTTGGGCTACCTCTCTCTCTCTCTCTCTCTCTCTCTCAAAACCTGTCCTACTTCACATGCTGGTTGTGAGAATAAATTGCAGAGACAAGCCATGTACACAGACTTGAGCTCACTGGAGGGAGGCAGGATAATAATGTAACAAAAAATAAACTTTTCCTTAATCCTTGAGTCTTCATCCAGAACCACATAGCACTTTTTGAGTCGTATTGCTTGCTGTTTCATAGAGCTGCAGGTCTGCTGGGCGTTATTCATACACTATTGATCCATTCTTTTTGTTTTTCTACTTTTTCTCCCCTCACTAGGTTTCACCAAACCTGGCACCAATGAAGCAGATTTCAACCTGAGAAGTAGACTGGGCCTATTGTCTATGCTTCCATTGAAGGGGAATCAAATATCTGTTTTGCAATGATGCATTTTTAAAGAGGTCTTTGTAAGTAGTTTCTTTGGTAGTTAGCATCAGGCTGACTATGTAACTGTAACGCTGTAAATGTTTATTTGCGCACAACAGCTTCCAAAAATTAAACCCGATTTGGTACCTAGATATTTATAATGACTACACTGCAGGTTTGACAATTAACAAACAGTGGCGAGATGCAGTGCTGCAGTTTAGGTGATCATATCTCTGTTTATTAAGCTGAGATATACACGTGCACTTCATACCTTAAATTGACATGTACATATGCCTTTTCCTGATACAACTCTGTTGCAAGAGCCATGAGGAAGTTTAGAAGTAACCCAGTTTCCCATTTTGTCTGAACTGGGAAACTGTGGTTATTGACTTCCAAAAAATCCAGGATCCTAAGTCAACTTCCAACTCTCTAAATGCAGCTGTTGGCTTCCAGGTGTGATCTTAATATTGTAGCATTGTGTAGGGGCCACTTTTGACACACCACGCTAACTTGCAAGTGCCTATACATGGTTGCAACTGCAAGCGCACACACAAAAAATAAAGAGGCACAGGCCAACTTGCTGATTGAAAACATACGGGTAATAAGAACTTTTGACTATGTGGGCGTTCTTTTTGCAGAGAGTCACCTAAAAAAAAAAAGGCTGCATTATGGGGCTAGTTATCTGATCCAAAGTCATCATTTTTAAATCTTCAAGTTTCTAGTTCTCAGAGCTGCAAAGAAAATTGAAAGTCTGTGGGAATATACCTGGTGAAATTTTAGAAATCAAGGTGAGAATTTTGCCTTTGAGGATTGTAAGAGGATGGGACCTCTGCATCCTGTATAACTCCATAAATTACACTCAGCACTTACTAAGGTGTAGGATATAAATCAGTTATTCTTACTAGAGTAAAATATGTAAACAGGTGCACATTCCTTTACAATGCATAAATTGGGCCACAGAATTCAGCAGTTCTTTGTGCAAAATTTGATTACCTTGCCATAGAATTTTAATTCTTTAAATGCTGGATATGCCCAGCACTAGTTTGCATAGGAAACAGATGATGAGTCTGACCACCTTTCACATTGTAGAGGTTCTGTTGCAAGGAAAGTTGTTGTTATGATAAACCTGGGTGACTACTTTTTTAAAAAACTGACCTTTTAGTAAATGCAAATACAAATGCAGATGTACATTAAATATGTGGATTCTATCTTCCCATTGTTAACAATGAATTCGCACAAATGTCTAGTGACAACAGTAAGAGCAAGGTAGGATCTCTGTATTACAATCATTGTGCCATTTACATGTTGTATGGTTCTTATACCATCTGAAATTGGAATTAAAACAGTGGCATATGAAGTCTCTCTGTCTTTCTTGGTCTAACGCAGTTCCAAATGCCTGTACCGTTCCTTTTACCACTCCAGCGCTTCTTTAGATAAGTGATTAATAAGGTGGAAATGTAATCAGTGACATGTTCAGTTTTTCTAATTATGAAAAACAGTTGCATATTATAACTAACTGATGGCTGATCTAAATTGAAAACCAGTTTGGTGTAAGTTTAATCACTTCTTTTCAAATCCCCTTTCAGCCATTAGTCTTAGGACTAGACATTCTCATCCAACTCTACTGCAACAGGTTAGTTTTGCCATTCTTGAATCCTGGAGGGAATACTGTATACCATCTGCTAATCTTCTGCTGTCCCTGAGGACAGTGTTTTTATGGTGCTGGATCCATGCACTGGAACCTGGAAAGGTTTTGTCTTTACTTTGTTTTTGTGGATTGTAGCTCCCCGAGTCCTTCTGACACACACCCAGGGCATTCTGGGAGTTAGAATGCATAAATAACTTCCAAGCTCTGGCATGTACCCAGATGCTCTTAAAAGGGGGATTCTGGGAACTGTAGTCCCAAAAGTACCTTTTTCAAGCTGGCATGCACTACAGTGTCTGTTAGAAGGTTTGCCCTCCACCGCTGCCTTCTGCCCAAACACTTCAGAGATATGGGGGAAAGAAGGAACAATGGTGAAACTCTTTGTTCATGATTGCCTTCAAGCATGGTATTGTACTAACTCTTAGGTATCTACCACACTTTTCATGAGTTCAGCACTCATGCATTAATCCATTTTGTCTCTGATTTTTGGTCACTGTTACCAAATGCTATCACATTGTCTTGCCAACCTTACAGGAATGGACTTTAGATGGATTGGATCCACACATAACCATGCTCAAAATAGTCCTATTGAAATCATAGAATTGTAGAGTTGGAAGAGACCACAATGGCCATCTGGTCCAACCCCCTGCCACACAGGAAATCACAATCAAAGCATCCCTGACAGATGGCCATCCAGCCTCTGTTTAAAGACCTCCAAAAGGACTTAAGATAGTCATGTCCTGTTGTTTTTGGTGGGTCTGCTATTCTAAAAGTCTGGATGACAAAGTCTGGATTTATCCCAGTATTATTGCTTTTGGGCAAATATCCACTTGGTGGTGGAAGTGGGATAGAATGTAATAGCATCGAAAAAGATGCAAATCATGTCCCTTGCCCTAAATTTTCAAAGGGCTGGGTGAGGTGACACAGGTCTTTCAAGTTTCCTTTGTATCCACTCAAGTTCCTGCTTGTCTGAATTATTAAATGCCTGGGTTTATACAGTGGCTGAGAAGACAGTGGCTCTGTCTGCAGGATTACTATTCAAAACATGACACCATTTACTCTTTACCTCAGAGATGAGAAGGGATAACCTTGGATAAGTTACAAGGCAATTGTGTATTGATTTCAGAGGGGCTTACTCCCCTTTAGCTGTGTTTGGGATTGCAGCCTTTGGTATTCCAGAGTTACACTGCTTATGGCAGTAAGACACCACCTATTTAAGCAAGTTTTTTCAGTAACACCTGAGCTGCTACTTATGTTTAACACAGGAGTGGGCAACAATTGGGGATTGGGGGGTCATGTTGCCCCCCTGGGAATCTTGAAGTGCTAAACCCCCTGCTGCAACCCAACCCCCCAATTGATTCCCCCCTCAAATGCCCACCAATGCCTCTTAGGGGTTGTGGGGGTGGTTTCATCACTTTTTTTTTTTTTTTGCCTTCTCTGGGCCATTTAAGCCAAAGAAAGACCAAAAAAAGTTACCAATTTAGATTCAACAGCTCTCTAGCACTGCAAAGTTTTTCATGCAAGGGTACCAGCACTACGAAGTCATTCAAGCTACAAACCATCATATAACAGAAAATAATTGAAAGGAAATATGGTTGTTCCCTTAATGCATGTAGGAAAGATATAAAACAGATATTTCTTGGCTTGCTAGAGAGAAAACAATAAAGCAGTAAGCATCACCTTGTTGCTGTAAGCATTAATGGATTTGGACAATGGTGGTGGTGGGCAGAAAAGACTCTAGTTCCACGAACTGAATGAGGACAATTTTATGTTGGTGGAGTTGTTTGAGGGTCAGAGCCCATTATCTAATTTGCTGGCTAATAGGCGCAAGCTCTGGGACAACTCATTTTGTGGCAGCAATTTCAAATGTTCTAGCAATCAATTGATAGCTGCCATTATAACATAAAAAGCTCATTTCACATTTCAGTATTTTCTGGTGATTATTCAAGCTGGATTGGGTGATTTGGAAAGTGTAAAAAATCAGACAAAAATGCTTAACATGGGGACTGATGGATCTGCATTTCATCTGGTATTGTGTTGCTTCAGACTTCACGTCTCTTGCTCAAGCGCAGTCTCAGGGCTTGGTAAAGTTACTTTTTTTGGACTACAGCTCCCAGAATTCCCAAGTCAGTGTGGTACTGTTGTAGTCCTTTCTGCATTCTGGATGGTCCTTGGTCAATATCACCAGCTTCAAAGGTGGAGTTCCACAAAAAAGCCCAGGGTACCCAAAGTTGGCTATGTTTTCTATAGAACTGGTGATTTTGGCATATACCGGTAGCTTTTTTCATACTGGCCTGGAAAACTGCCTGCATTGACCTTAAGGTAAAGTATTAGCTTCTTCTCATCCTTCTTACCTTCACCTGATTTTATAATTGAATCACAAGGAACTGTTTACTGGTATGAGATACCTCCAGTTTGTTGGGAATCTTATAATTTCTACCTTATACTTGTAAATCTGAGAGCTTGGAAACATTGGGCTTGTCTACATGGAGGGGAAAAAATGGAGTCCCCCACAGTATTAGCAAGTCACAGCTGCAACCTGTCTTAAGGGTTTTACGCCCCCCATAAACTTCGCATACCTGTAGCTGAGATGGCAGCCACGAGTTGATTACTCGTGTTTTTAAATCTGCTACCACCGAACTTCAATTTTAAAAAACACCCTATTTCTATGGTGCGCACAAGCGGTATTTCACCTTTCTGGAAAAAAAGAGAAAATTAACACAAATCCCCTGTTTTATCCTCTTAGTGATCAAGCGATCACTAAGCTAAGGCAAAAATCCAACATGGCAGCAGCAGGTGCTTGCCCTGTACCCTTCACTCATCCGGCCAATCAGGCTTTCCCTTTCTCTCATTTGGGCAAGCGAGTCAGATTGATTCACTTGTTCTAATGAGTGGAAATTTGCACCCTCACTTTTTTTTTTTTTAAAGACAGGAAAAGCCACAAAGGCTTTTTTGGTGAGGTATGTGCTGGTTTTGCCCCCTGCTTCTTTCACAATATAGGGAAATCAGGCAGAATGCCATTAAGACAGGTAGGATTCTTCTCACATTCTGTGAGGAGTTTTTTCACCATTTGGACAGCCCCATTGTCTTTTTGGAGTACCACTCCTACAACCCACCAGTGGTCATGATGGCAGGGGCATTCTGAACACCATGGTCCAACAGTTATGTTCCTAAGCTCTGAAGTGTCTGTCTCCCATCTGTGATAACACTGGGGGCTTCATTATATCACCTGGAGTGCTAAAGTGTTGTTGATTAATGCCAACACAGATACAGGTTAGGTCTCCCTTATCCAAAATGCTTGGGGCCAGAGCTATTTTGGATTTTGAACTACTTGCATATGCTGTACAGTATATAATAAGCTGTCTTGGAGATGGGATCCAAGTCTAAACATGAAATTCATTTATGTTTCATACAAACCTTATACACATAGGACTTTTTCGGACAAGTAAAATGCAGCGCAAGCAGCCTCGCCACGTTGCGAGGCTGCAGCGCTGCAGGGCATCCCTTTCGGAAGATGCCTGTCCCTGCCGGTACTGTTGCGGTACCGCATGGACATTTGAGTGGAATATTTTGCCGATTTTTACTCACGATCGTTGTGAGTAAAAATCGTTGATCGTTGATCGTGAGTAAAAATCGCCAAAATATTCCACTCAAATGTCCCTGGGAAGGTATTTGTGACTAGTAATTTCATTAGGGAAGAATGAAGAGTCAGGATGTTGATAGGCATCTAGTGCAATCCACTATTCTGTATAGGAATCCTGTAACAACAGCATCCCTGGAAGATATCTGTCTGGTCTCTGTTTAAAGTATTTCCAGCGAAGAGGAGTCTACCACCTCCCAGGGCAACGCAGAACAACTTACAGCTCAGAAATTTCTCCTAAGCCAAAGTTTAGTTGAAACCTGTTTCTTCAATGTTTCCACCTGCTCATCTTGTATCTACAGCCACCAAGCTTACCTTACCCTCTGAAAATTTTTCAGACACTTTAAAATGTAGAGGTAGGTTTGAGCCTGTTTGGCTGGGGGTGGGGCTGCATTCACCTAGGTGGGTAACATAGTGCAGTCCTGATGAAAAAAATAACAAGGAAGGTGAAAACTCCCCATCTGCTCTGAAGATTCTGCCTGGTTTGAGTGCAGCTGTGAATCCAGTCCAGAAGTAGGCAAAATGAACCACTTCAGAAATTATTGGACTGCAGCTCCCTTTCGCCCTTGCCAGCATAGTCAAGGAGAAAGAATGCTGGGAGTTTCACTCCAACAGCATCTGGACGGTCACACTTGGTCCATTCCTGACCTAAACACATAGGTCATAAACACTAAGCAAACATAGCAAACTCCAGTTTATTTTAATGGCTGTCTCGTTTTCACATTCAGCACCACTTGTTAGCATGCTTTGGGTGCCCCCATTCTGAGCGGCTCTCGAGCAGTTCAAATGCAGTCATATTTTCTCATCTGCATAGAGAGCTTAATAATAACACATCCAGCTTCCCAAATGTGTATTGCTGGGAACGCTGTAAAATCCAGCCAAGAATACTAATCAGTTTTCATTGAGAAGACAGACAGCAAGGTAAAGAATGAAAAAAACAAACAAACCCTAAAGGTGTGTTCATTGTGGCTGCTAATCACATTGTTTATGCATTATGTTTATGTATTATTTCTATTGTACAGGTAGTAGCATCTGGAGGCTGCAGCCACAATAAAGGCCCCATTGGATTAAGCTGTAAAATAATTTTAAATTTGCAAGCAGACACAGCTCCTGTGAGAAATGTATTAAGTATATGGAATATGGCTACAATCCCTCATCACCCCCAGAGGTATTCTAAGATTGTTGAAAAATAAATTTCCAACATAAAATGGTCACTATAAGCTTGTTTATGTTTTAAACTGGAAAAGTCAGCCATTCAGTGGAGCAAATCAGACAGGATACCATAGAACCCTGGGTAGAATTACAGATATTTCTAGCCAGGGTTCCCTAATATGGTTAAAAAATAAAAGCTCTTATTTTTTAGCTGAGAAAGCCAGGCCTCCCTCCATTACTTTCACATAGTGGTATTCTGTTCTGCTCCTGGCAGCAGCTCAGATTCCCTGTATGAGAGCTCAAAGTTCCAGGGAGAGGCAGGGAGTCAAGCTCACCAAAACGAAGAGCAGAGGCAATCCAGTCCGGTTCAGAGTCATGCACAGGTAGGCAAGCAGTCTAGGCAAACAGTCCAAAAGGAAATCCAGAAGCAAGGTCAAGAGACTAAGGTCGAGTCCAAGGCAATAGGAAAACGATCACAGGATCGGCATAGCTTCTACCAAGAAGGTTGGTTGTCAGCCATGCTCTTCCAAGGGAGTTTCAAGTCTTGCAGGTGCTCGCTAATTGCAGTGTGTTTTCTATATACAGTAAACACTCCGAATGCCTGTGAGTTTCCTTTTCCTGATGACGTTTGGCTGGGACGATAGGTAAGTCTGTACCTTCCACAGAGGATTGTGGCTGCTGGACACTGTTCCTCTGGCTCCAGCCCTGGCATGCTCTCTGGGCTTTTAGGGTCTCCATCAGAGCCTTAACTTCCAGAATCATAGTCCATCCCAGGGTATGGGAGGCAGGGCATGACAAGTGGCTCTCATGTTTATACAACTAGCACCACAATTAGACCTTCAAGGAAACAGGTGTGGCTCCATATTGAGGGCCTTCCTGGCAAGATGTGGCCTGATGGGTGCTGAAGCTGCCATCTTAAGTTTTTTCCAGTGATGCCCCCTCCCCACCTTTTGTTATGTAGCATGGAAAGGGGAGGGAGACATGATCATTGCCTTGCTTTAAAAATACATCATACATACCATAATGCCATAGAGCAAAGGCAGACAAAGTGTGGTCCTCCAGATGTTGGACTGTGACACTCAGCATTCCTCATTGTTGGATAGGCTGCTTAGGGCATCTGGGCATCACAGTACAATAAAACCTGAGTGGCTGTATAATTATTGCCCATGCTGTGAATTGATAGAACCTCTGGAGCATTCTATTTTTGGAAACGGAATATGGTGACTGCAATGGCCAGGGAAAAGGCCCTAGTTTGTGTCACAGCATGCATCACCCCCAATGGCAGTTGTTGGCTTCCATGTCATGGGCAGGTGCTAGATCTGCTCCAGGTTTTAGTCCAAACTTTAAAGGAGCTATCCAAGGAGCTATGTTGGGCTCACCACCTGACTCCTGCTTCCTGAATTTGCCAAGTGGGAGAATTAGGTGTGTGTGGAAGTCACTATACCCGCTTGCACACATGACTCTTTAGGGAGAATCAGCCTGACTCACATCAGCAAAAATGTAATATATACATCGACCCTCAGGCTGTGATGCTTCTGTGACCCCCTTTAAATCTATCTTTCATACATGGATTTATTTTCATGGTTACTAGAAATGTTACGAAATTAGTGTCATTATTTAGACTATCATTCATTTAAAGAAATCATTAATCAGTCTATGATTCTCTGTGTGTTTGCGTGTTCACCAGTTAGTTCATTATAACTAGATAGATTTGCATAGGAATGAAAAACATACCTGAAGGAAAAAACATACTTCCCTTGTATTTAGGTGAGTTATTTCCTCACATCAGAGGGAGAAGGCAACATCTTCAAATGTACCATTTGAGTACATTGTCGTATCAGAATCATAGTGCTGGAAGGGACCATGAAATCCATCTAATCCAACCCACTGCCATGCAGGAATACACAGCTAAAGCACTCTCAAATGGCTATCCAACCTCTGTTTAAGGATTTTCCAAGATGGAGAGTCCAAAGCAATCTATTCCACTGTTCCTTACAGTAAAGTTATTAATGTTTCACTGGAATCTCCTTTCTTGTCATTTGAATCCACTGGTTCATGTTTTAGTTTAGTTTCTGAAGCAGCAGAAAGCAAGCTCACTCCATCTTCTATATGACATTTCTCTCAGGTATTTAAAGACAGCTATCATGTCACCCCTCAGCCTTCTCCAAGATAAACTTACTTAGCTCCCTAAGCAGTTCCTCACAAGGCTCAGTTTCTAGACTTTTTACCATCTTAGTTATCCTCCTCTAAATAGACTCCAGCTTCACAATATCCTCTTTGAACTGTGGTGCCAGAACTGAACACAGTATTGCAGGTGAGGTCTGACCAAAGCAGAATAGACGGCACCACTATTTACTTTGATCTGCTGTATTCTGTACTCATGTTGAATGCAAGAATTGCATTGGCTTTTCTGGCCACAGCATCACACTACTGACTCATGTTTAGCTTGTGGTCTACTATGATTCCTAGATCCTTTCTACATGTATTACTTAAAAAAACAACACCTATATTTGTGCATTTCATTTTTCCTATCTAGATGTAGTACCTTACATTTATCGCTGTTGAAATTCATTTTGTTAGTTTCGGCCCAGCTCTTCAATCCATTAAGGTCATTATGAATCTTGATTCTGATCCTGGGGTATATCAATGTTGTCTCCTTCCCTTTTATTATTTTTTTTTTTTATCCAAATGCTCTCAACCTGTTTTCCATGCTTTAAGTCATAGATCTCTGTATGTACTGTATGTATGTGTACATACAGTATATTTAATATGTAATGCTACTCCTCTTTTCCAATTTGGTCTGTTTCTTGGGAATATCGCCCCTCTATTATTGCATTCCAAACATGAGACTTATCCCACCAGATTCCAGTGATGCCTATTAAATTGTATTTACTTTCCTGTGTTGAGAGTTCAGATTTGTCTTGTTTCATTCCCATGCTCTGTGCATTAGTATAGAGGCATCTAAAACTATATATCATTCTCTCCAGCTGCTTCTTTGGTTCCCACTCCCACCCACCCCCGCTCACTGTTAGATTCTTTTACTACTGCCCCAGTTTCCTTGTATAATTGACGTTATTATTCCTAATACTGGCTGCCCCTATGATCACTGGTATACTGTCTCCCTTTCCCATATAACTGAGTTTAAAGTCCTCCTGATCATGTTGGTGATATTCTGAGCAAATGTATTCATACCACTGAGGTGCAACCCATCTCTTGCCAGAAGCCCTTTATCATGAAAGCACAGACTATGGTTCAAGAAGCCAAATCTTTCCTGATGGCATCATTCGTCTTCCTACCCAGACCCTCCCAATCCTTTTCAATACCTTGAAAGTTATATTGTGCTGTATCATTTGTTCCCAGGTAGATCAGAAGGAGATTCAGCATGGTGTAGTGGTTCGAGTGTTGAACTAGGACTCTGGAAGTCACACTCTCTCTATCTCAGAGGACAGCAGTGGCAAACCCCTCTGAACAAATCTGGCCAAGAAAACTCCATGATAGTGTTGCTGTAAGTCAGAAACTACTTGAAGCACACAACAGCAGGATCAGAAAGGAAGAGTTACAGGGCCTTACCGCACTCCAAAGAAAAGCGGCAACAGCAGAAACATTCCATCTTCTGCGCTGCCTTACCACATGACATCGTCATTCTTCCAGCATTCTCTCATTCCAGTCCTGTGGGCCACCAAGGTAAAACCACATCTTTTTGCTAACAGGTTTTTCTGGTTAGCAAAAAGATGCAGTTTTACCTCAGTGCCCCATGGGACCAGAACGAAAGAACGACAATGTCATGTGGTAAGGCAGCATGGAAGACAGAATGTTTCTGCTGTGTTGCTGCTTTTCTTTGGAGTGCGGTAAGCCCCACAGTCAGTGGGCTCGATGAGTGCTGACAGTCTTTCTATTCTTCACCATGGTTCTTCACCCCTGGCAGACAATACATCTCTCTAGACATCTTATCTCTGATATGATTCTATTCACTACCACCACATATCTCTTCATCCTCTGGAAACAGGCAGGAGCCATTCTGTCCAGATAATCCTCCAAGTTCACCTTCATGATCTCTGAGGGCTGTGGCTGTTGTCCCTGTTCCTGTGCCTCATAACTGCTGAGTAAGGGAAGAGCTTGGAATGGATTGCATAGCTCTACAGTCACAGCATGATTCCTGATAGGTCTGCTTCTGTGTGTCACATTCTTCCAAATGTATTCCTTCTGTGTTTGGGACTTGTTTCCCTTGTAGAGGCATTTCCTGTGTCTTGTCCTTCAAGGAGAGTCTGCTCTGCTCTTTCCAAAAAAGCTTCATCTTTCCTGATAAGTTGAAGTGTAGATACATGGGTCTCAAGCCGTTGCACCTTCTCTTCTAACAGGGCAACCAGCTTGCACTAAAAAAACCCTTAATATTACAAATGCATATGCCATCCAGTGGAAATTCTTACATTAAAGATGTATGGGGGTCAGCACAACTGAACCCAATGAGACTTACTCTGACTCTGTGTATAAAGATGTGCAGAGGATTGCAGTTTAAAATATTTTAAGCCAATTAATTGGTTAAACATTGCAGCCCTGTCTGTTATACCTCAATTTCCTTTGATAGAGATTTAAGCTTTGTATTATTTTAATCTGTTTTTAAATCCACTTTGTGGGGAAAACACCACTGTAGCTTTGCAGGAAGGCTTCTGAAGTGCTGATGTGACACTTTTTGTGTAAGCTTCTGAAGACTGGTCTTCAGAACTAGCAAACATGTCACTCTTGTAAATCTCTTACTCTCAGATAAGCCACTGAGGGCCATAATTGGCTGTGTGATTATGAAACTCCTTCTTCTTGAAGAAGTTGAAGCATGTCAGCTGGGATGGAAATAGAGCAGCCCCTTGTTGAACTGTAGCTGCCAGCATGCCTCATCACTGGCTATGCTGGGTAGGGTTGCCACATGTCCCATATTGTAAGGGTTTCTCCATATTTATGGGCCAGAAAGCTTGTCCCATATGAACATTAAATGGGATACCAAAAATTCCATATTTTGAGCAACCATCAGATACATGGCCCTCTATTATACACCAAAATTGTTGGGGGTCTGACGAGTGAGTGGCCAGTGCCAGTTGTTCCTGCTCCAGACTGAGTAACACATGTAGTCTGGCAATAGTAAAATTCTTCCCCTCATGACAGCTGCTACCTGCAATCTAGGGTTGCCAGTTCAGGAGTATCCTATGCCCTGAGATTTCGAGGCCAAAATCCAAGATCTAGGGACGGCCCCTGGTGATATCATTAAGGAGATTTTCACACGGGCTATATATCTCGTGGCAGGAACAGAACAGGGTCGGGAAAGGTTTTCCCTTTCGGACAATGTTGACCCCGTTCTGTCCTGCATCCATCCTGCTCCCATGACTGTTCCGAAACAATGTAATCATGATTTTTCATCATGAACAGACCTCCCGTTCCATCACTATCACGCAAGCACGGGTGTGCAAACAGGAGCCCCGTTCCTGTTCTGAAATGACAGCCACAGAGAGGAGGTCCGTTCCGAGCACTTCCTGGTACGATCTGGACATCCAGGTAAGTGGCACCCTTTATTTTACCCTCCCTGTTTTGATTGTGTGATTTAAAGTGTGTTTTTGTGCTTGGTGAACTGATTTTATGTTTGGGGGAGTTTTATTTTTTAAATTTATCGCTCGGCCATTATGCGATAACGGCCGGGATTTCAGATGGCCAGTCGTAAAAGCAGCCTTACGATGGCTGCATTTATGGCCAGCCAGTGAGGGGAGGGGGAGCCCATTCCTGACACAGAATTAAGGTAAGTGTGTGAAAGTTTTACGTTATTCCATGGCAGGAATGGGAGAGGAGGTGGTGGGGCAGTAACGGGGCATTGTGGCCCCGTGTGAAAATCTCCTAAGTGTATGCATTAATAACAACCACAATCATTCACAGCTTGTCATTCTCATTCTCTCTCTCTCTCTCCACACACACACATACCATATTTGTCTGTTTGGAAATTAAGACAGAAATCTTAGCTAAAAGGGATGTTTCCAGATCAAGGTAAATTGAAGAGATTATTCCTTCTCACTTTCTTCAGGAGACAGGGAACATTTAATCTAGCCTTCTTGCTTCTAGCCAGAAGGTGGATGCAGAGGAGAACAGAGGGTGAACCCTGGCACCACAACTACTAGAAGGGAAGGAGATGCTAACTAAGTAAATATGTAGACCCTTTGGGGAGTACTATATTTGCAAGTGGTGGCAACAAATCAAGCCTTTCAAATTGTGGCAAGTAGCTGCTCTATTAGTTGAGCTGGAGATTTGTATACAACCTCTTTTTCTTCTCTGGAGCTATAACTGGAGAATTTGCATCCTCCTCTCCTGCCTGAAGATGATCCATTAAAGTGCCAGGCCCGAAGATCTTACAACCTTACTGTGAACATGACCTTGGCGAACAGGCAGCAAGGCCAACAGGAATTTTGTATGGGTGTGGTGGAAGAGACAGCATAAGGTGAGCTTGTGTCTGTTGGGTTAAACCTTGCCAGCCCTGGAGAAATGTCTGGGAGAGTTTGTTGGGTTAAGGCTGTTGTGTCTGTTGTGGTAAGGCTGTTTGTGTGAGCTGGGAGTAGGCTTGCTTGTGTGCTCATTAGCATTTTATTTTATTGTGTTTTATTGTGTTTTTGTGTCTTTTCAGTTAAGGTTCAATTTTTGTGTGAGAGCTGAGTGGAGGCTTGCTTGTTAGTGTTCCATTTTTATATTGTCTGTAGGCCCAGGTCCTCTGCCTGAGCACAGGGTCTCAGGGAGGCTGGGCATTTGCTGAGAGGAAGTGAGTCATCGACTTGGTTGTGGGGGGAACTAGCAGCCACTAGCTCTCTATATAGCTGTAGCCCCACACCCTGGAGCTTTGCAAAAGAAGCTTGGCAATAAGGTGAACAGGCATTTTGCATGGGCATTTAGTGAGGGAGTTTTGAGGGGGAAAGCCTGGAGTTTTTTTCCCAGTTTACTCAAAAATACTGAATATGGGTGGTGAGGGAGCTACTGCAACAGCTGCAACAGCTATGCTATGTTTGTATTTTTGCCAAATACCAAGGTTAAAGTCACATATAACCAAGGGAGGGGCCTCTGGAAATTCCTCAAACAAATATTCAGGTTAGAGATTAACACCTGGAGGTGAGTCATTCACTAATCCATTCAGCGATAGCAGTCTTTGATGCTTGTAAAAGGGTCCTTCCTCTCCTCTTCCCTTCTAACAATAGACCTTGCCTGCTCCCATTCAATTCTAAATACATCACCTATTAACAATTGTTAACTCTTCCAGAGCACCCTTTGTCCAGGCCTGGGAACCTCCGAGAAACATTGCAATCCACTGAAACCCCTATCCTTTCAGGGGAATTATCACACATATATATCACCCTAAAACACCACCCAAATGTGCACAATCCCACTTCTTGATTTCACATCAACTGTGTAGCCATCCTGTCTTCTGGACCCCCTTGCTGTTGATTTCCTTTGCAATCTCAGCTCTACCAGATCAGTATAGTATAACCCACAATCCCCTTACTCTGTCCTCTATTCCAGGACTTTCTACCATTTTTGATAGCCTTGTATGTTTGCCTGAAGCCTGAGCATTTGCATGAATGCTGCTGATATTAATTTCCAATAAAGATCATTTAATGGTATATTTTGGTTTAGAGTCTCCTCGGTTACTGCTGGTAAACATAGGTTAAAAGATCCCGCAGTTACTTGGCCTCTTGCTGCCATATTTTGAGCTAATTAAATATTCCTCATGTTAATTTTGGACACCATTGGGATACTTGCAAACCTCAGGCAATTCGGGTAACAGCCCCTTCAAATGAGACCCCCCCCATGAAATTTTCCTTCAGCCCCCAAATTTGCTGTACTGAAGAGAGTGAGACAGCAAAAAACTGATCAAATCTAGAACAATTTGATGTGTTCACATTCTCTTGGTCGCTTTGCCTGCCTCTTTTCTCTGGGTGCCTACACTGTATTTCTAAATGCTCAACTGAAGTTTTCGGTTAGTACAATGCTAGAAATTTGGGGACTGAAAGAACATTTCACTAGGGGGTAGAATTCTTACTTGAGAGGCAGTGTCCTCAATTTGCCACCCCTCTCCCCCATAGCTATATCCCTGGGCACCAGCAACGCAATGCAATATTGGCCTATTTAAGGTAAATGTTGGTAATACTTCCTTCAGTCTGCACTGGAAATGTACATTTGTATGTTGCACTGCAAGAGGAGTAGCATTGACATCATCAACTTGCAAAGTAATTTATTACAAGTAATGATGTTACTTGTTATGCATTGCTTTTGAGCTTTGGAACAGAATATGTTCCTCATTCTTGATATTGTATGGGCAAGTTATTCCTGGTTGCCTTTTCAAGGGACTATGAATATTATTGGTTCTTGTTGTAGTTGTTAATTCAGTTTTATCTCACCTTTCCCCCAAAACTGTCAGTCAAGGTGGCTTACAAATGTTAAAACACACACTGTTAAAAACACTTACAAAACCATAAATTAAAACATTCTAAAAGTTATTATTAACGTACAATTAATAGGATTGTATGTAGCTATCGTCTAAAGCAGCGATTCCCAAACTTTGATCCTTCAGGTGTTTTGGCCTTCATCTCCCAGAAGTCCTAGCCACCTTGGCTAGGAATTCTGGGAAATGAAGTCCAAAACATCTGGAGGACCAAAGTTTGGGAACCACTGGTCTAAAGCATTATTCTGGAACTGAGCTCTATGTTTTGAACAAGACGTAGGTTATAATGAAATCTTGGTTTATACAGAGCAGAGGGGGGAATATATGGCTCTCCAGACAACTTCCTTCATTCATAACAATTGGCCACGCTGAATGGGGCTAGTGGAACTGAGGAATTCAACAACAGATTGTTAACTGGGGGTGAATATAGGGAGCATAAGAGCTGCACTGGCTGTTTCTGGGCAAAAGTCAAAGTGCTGGCTTGGATCCAGGCTATTTGATGGACTACATCTCTCTAGATGTAAGATCTTCAAGAGAGGCCCTTCTCTCTGTCCCACTACCTTCTCACACTTGTTTGGTGGGCGAAGGGAGAGGGTCTTCTTGATCGCTGCTCCCAGGCTTTGGAACTGCTTCTCTAGGGAGGCTAGGGTGGCTCCCTCCTTGCTCTTCTTCTGCCAGCAAGTTAAAACATTCCCATTCCACCAGGTTTTTAGAAATGGGTTGTGATGGATTTTTAATGGCATGCTGTGATATTATGTTGATTTTTTTAATATGGTCTTTCAATGAATTTTAAATGGTTTGAACTCTACAGATTGTTTTTTAAAAAATAACTTTTATATTTATTTTTTACTGATGTTTTTGCATAGATTGTAATCTGTATTGTTTTAATTAGTTGTAAGATGCCTTGTGTCCAGTTATTGGGGAAAAGATGGGATATAAATGAATAAAGTGATGATGACAACAAGTAGAGGACCACAGCCCCCTCTTTTGTAGAAAGGTATGAATGAGAAAATGGTTCACCAATGCCTATTGCTACCTGGACAGTGAGTGGCATACATGGAACACTGTGGTAACGTGATGTCTTTCAGTTCACAATGAGATGCCTAGTTTGTGTGATCACCTGTTTCATGTCACAACAACAGACTCTTGAGGCACCTTTAAAAATAATAAATTCATGACGGCATAACCTTTTCCGGACTATGATCCATTTCATCAAATATATGGTGATTCTGAGTTATGCGTAGAAGTACCCATGATTTGGTTGGAAGGGAATGGGTTTGTGAATAGTTGTGTCACAGATACAAAATACAGAAGTTTTAAACAGTGACAGTTTGTCATGTGCTTGCATTCCCAGACTCAGCGAACAACAGTTTCAGAGTTCATCAGAAAACCTTATTGTCAGAAATCCAAGAAACATACTATACAAGGTTATTGCTGAGAAATGAAACTTAAGGTCTACGCACTAGAATCATAGAATCATAGAATCATAGAATTGCAGAGTTGGAAGAGACCACAAGGGCCATCCAGTCCAACCCCCCTGCCACGCAGGAAATCTTGATCAAAGCATCCCCGACAGATGGCCATCCAGCCTCTGTTTAAAGACCTCCAAGGAAGGAGACCCCACCACGCTCCAGGGGAGTGTGTTCCACTGCCGAACAGCTCTTACTGTCAAAAAGTTCCTCCTAATGTTGAGATGGAATCTCTGTTCCTGTAGCTTGCACCCATTGCTCCGTGTTCCAGTCTCTGGAGCAACAGAAAACAAGCTTGCTCCATCCTCAATGTGACATCCCTTCAAATACTTAAACAGGGCTATCATATCGCCTCTTAACCGTCTTTTTTCCAGGCTAAACATACCCAGCTCCCTAAGTCTCTCCTCATAAGGCATAGTTTCCAGACCTTTCACCATTTTAGTTGCCCTTCTATATTAAAAGCATATTACAGTCTATAAAATCTAGCGGGCTCTAATACCATTGGCTAACCATAATCCCCCTGACATCTGCCTTACACTGTCCAGCCTCCTCAGACTGACTTTGCAGCAACATTCTTATCTTTCCCCAAACCAAAACTGTTACCACTCCCCTCCACAGTTGGTAAAGAACACTAGTTAGCAAGTACCAAAACACAATGAGTGTCAAGGTTACAGAAAAATAACTGAAAATGGCAGGACTAGGCACCGTTAGGGGCCGTCCCTGACACAGTTATATTATCAACAGTGGCCATTCATAAAACAGTGGCTGGCAGGATGTCTGTGTCATCACTATCAAATGTTTTTGATCTTAAGATCAGAACTGGACAATATTTGGCATACTTAATTTTGACTACAATGCCTCCAAACTGCAGCCAATAAAGAAAAGATACCCCTGTTGCTCCTATTCATCTCACTGCTCCTAATTGCTTTAGTTTCTTCATGGCATCTCTTTCCACGGCAAACCGTTGCTGCAGATTTCTGTTCTGCACATCTCAAAAATGCACATTTGAATGGCTCTGCCGATTTGCAGTATTTTTTATCTGTTCTTTTATACATGCACCGCTTGAGCCACATTCTTTAAAGTATAATGTTTGGTTCAAATTAAAATTTCATGTGTGCTTTGATCATTGTATATTGCCAAGAAAATGTGGTATTCCATATCTGGTGCACAGCTTGTCAGATTGTCTCCTTGTATCAAATTTCTAGAATACAAGCATCCAATTCAAGCTGTTACTACTGAGAGAGCATAAGGTTGCCAGGAATAGCAGCTGCAGGACTTATCCGTTGACAGGCATCTTGCTTAGGAATTATTGCGTCTTTGCTATACTTGCTCTGGCACATTTTAACCAAACAGACTGTTATTCCTAATGACTGTGTTTTTATAGTTTAATTCTGATAGAGCTTTGCTTTTTTTTTTTCTTCCCCCCAGTGGGGAGGTATCATTCTTGTGTTCTCCTTTCACTTTTTGCAGTATTTGGTATAAAAAACACAAGTTGGTAAGATGCAGTTCTACATTATGGTTTTTAAAAATATATAAGGATAATTTCATAGAATCAGAATCTTAGAGTTGGAAGGGACCACAAGGGCCATCTAGTCCAACCCCCTGCCATGCTGGAATACACAACTGTAGCACTCCTAAAAGATGCCCATCCAACCCCTGGTTAAAGACCTCCAAAGATGGAGAGTCCACTAGCTTCCAAGGCAGTCACCCAGAGTTTTTCTCGACTTTGTTTAGTTGTTTTCTGCTGCTCCAGAGACTACAACATGAACCAATGGATTCAAATGACCAAACTAATAAATGGAGTGGAAATAATGGGATCCTTGGATGGGAGTGACTATGCCCTCTTGGAATTTGTTATACAGAGGAAAGGGGAAGCCAAACATAGTCAGACATGCACTCTGGATTTTTTTAAAACTGGTTTCAATAAGATTAGGGAAATACTGGTCAGAAATGCTCAAAAGAAAAGGAGTTCAAATGCCAAGAGAGGATATTCCATCTAAACATTAGGAAGGCACAGTTGCAAACCATTCCAATGAGGAAGAAAACTAGGAGGTGTCTAAAGGTGAGGGTGCAAATCATGTTCCAATGAGCTGAGATATAAAAGAGATATGTATACGAAATGAGAGCTCCTTTGAAGTTCAAATTAAAGCCTCACTAATATCAGAGCCACCAGCCTCCACTGCCTTTAAATCAAGTTCCCAGAAAGGGAGAAGCCAGACACAGTGTCAAAAATAAAAGAAGTCACAGCAGGTTCTAGGGCTGCAAAGAATAATATTTTGTTACTCCATTCATAGTCACTAAAAAAAATGCCACAGGTGTGCATCTATCTTTATAACTTCAGCTTTCCCCTTATTTTAACTGCTCCAGCAACTAGGAGAGGTGGGTTTCAGACATCATCAAGTACCAGCCAAGAGACTGTCCACATGCAAGTCTTTCCATGCAGATTGTACTTCAAGGGTGGGCAAAGTGCAGCCCATGGGCTACACAAGACTCCGGAACCTCACGTTTGTACTTCTAAAGCTCTCTGGCAGCCTCCCAGCTCCCCCCCTTTTGTGGTTGATTTGGGGGCAATTTTCTGCCAAAAAGCCTTCCTCCTAATCCCAAAATGATGCTTTCTCCCAGCTGAAAATCATCTGAAAAATGGTGACTGGAAGTCTCATGACATGAATCTCCTTTCATCTATATTTCAACATGTCCTCATTTGTCCTACGATCTTTATTATTATTATTTGTTGTTGTTTATTTATATAGCGCCATTCATGTACATGGCGCTTTACAAGAGGTTACAGAATAAAACAATTATAACTATTCCAATAATATAAAATACTAAAATAGAATAGAAAAAAACCACATACACTATAAGCATTAGTCCAAAATTCCAAGTTTTAGGGAACAAAAAAGTTTTCCATTTGGATTTAAAAACAACAAGGAAAGAAACAGCCCACAAGTTTACAGGGAGGTGATTCCAGGAATAAGGGATGGCAAGAGAAAAAGCATGAAATCGAGCCAAGAAGGAAAAAAACCCTTGGCTCGGTAAAAACCCAGAATTCACAGAGTGAAGATTTCTAACAGGCTGGTAAAAAGAGATAAGAATTGCAAGGTAAGGAGGAGCAGGTATTGCAGGGCCTTGAATGTTAAAACAAGCAGCTTCTACTGAATCCTAGAGGGAATAGGTAGCCAAGGAAGGGATGTCAAAAGTGGAGTAACATGATCAAAACGATGTGCCAAAAAGATAACCTTAGCAGCGGAGTGAAGAATAGAAACCAAAGGACTAAGATGAGATAATGGAAGACCAGTCAAAAGAAGATTTCAGTAATTGGGATGGGAAATGAATAAAGCATGAACTAAAGTCATGGTGGAGGAAGCAGAGAGGAAAGGTCTAATTTTCCTTCTCTGGCTTTTCTTCGCAAATGAAGATTCAAACTTTCTGCAAGCGCGCTGATGACTAAAAAGGCCAATCCGAGATAAACAAGTCCGGTTGCAGAAAGCACAGCAGAAGGTCTCCTTGGGTGATGTTTTTGGGTTGTGATCCTTTCTGCGTTGTCGTTTCTCTTCAAGACTTGTTCAGCGTGAGTTCTCAAATAAGGCTGCAGCATTGTGGATAGTGCTTCTCCATGCCTTCTGATGTGAGGCCAGGGCGGACCACTGCTGGTGATCAATTTGGCCAAGCCTGAGATGTTGTTTCAGGGAGTCTTTGTATCACTTTTTTGGATGATGTTATAAAGGAAAAATCAACATAACTTTGCTGCAGCCTCAATATGAGGAACAAAGGACAAAGAGGAGTCACAGACAAAGACAAGACTGTGCTTTGTTCACAGGATAGATAGGAACATTATTGACAGTAATGAAAAATGTATAATGTAAAGATGGTTTCAGGGGAAAGATGAGTAGTTCTGTCTTTGCCATTTTAAGTTTGAAGCATCCATGCTGAGATACCGGAAAGACATGCTGTAGTGAGATGTTCAAAATCTGAAGAAAATTCAGGAGTAGAGAGGTACAGTTGAATATCATCAGCGTAAAGGTGATATTGAAACCCATACAAGCTGATAAGATTATCTAAATATAGTGTGTAAAGAGAAAACAACAAGGGGCCCTGAGAAACCCCAACCGGAAGGGGAAAGGAGGGGGATTCATGACCTCCAGCTACCACACTAAATGACCAGCCTGAGACATACCATGAAAACCAGCTGAGAACAGAATCAGTGAACCCTAAATCACGAAGTGAATCTAACAGAAGAACATGATCAACTGTATCAAAGGCTGCAGAAAGATCAAGGAGAATAAGGATGGAGTATAGGCCTTTTGGCTTGGACCAGAGGAGATAATCTGTTATTTTTGTGAGCACTGTCTCTGCAGAATGTAAAGGGTTAAATCCAGACTGAAAAGGATCCAATGTAGAAGCCTGAGAAAGAAAGATGAGACAATGTGCATTCCTCAACTTTCGAGAGGAAAGGCAACAGTGAAATGGGATGATAATTAGAGAGAGAAGATAGGTCAAGTGAAGGCTTCTTGATGATTGGAGAAATTGTGGGATGTTCAAACTCAGATGGAAGTGAGCCAGAGGAAAGGGACAGATTAATAATATGACAAAGAAAAGGGAGAATAGCGGGGGAGTTGGTAATTAAAATGTGAGAAGGAACAGGTGTCATGCCCCATGAGTCTGATGAGGCGGTAGAGTCAGAGGAGGAGGAGGATATGGCAGGGAATGGCCCTGGGAACCCTGGCACAGGTTTATCTACACCTGTGCCAGCAGGGAACCCTGCCAACCTGGAGGCTCGAGCAGAAGAAGAGCCTGGTCCGAGTAGGTTGGCATCAGTCCCAGCAGAGAGTCCTGCCCACTCAGATAAGGAAGAAGAAGAGGATAGTGACTTACCTCCACCGTCGTATACCCAGCAGCATTGACAAACTGGAACACGTCCAGAGGAGGGTGACCAAAATGGCATGAGGGCTGGAAGCCATGCCCTATGAGGAGTGGCTTAGGGAGCTGGGACTGTTTAGCCTGGAGAAGAGAAGGTTAGTAGGTGACATGATAGCCATGTTTAAATATTTGAAAGGATGTCATACTGAGGATGGAGCAAGCTTGTTTTCTGCTGCTCCAGAGACTAGACATGGAGCAATGGACTCAAACTGCAGGAAAAGAGATTCCACCTAAACATTAGGAAGAATCTCCTGATGGTAAGAGCTCTTCGACAGTGGGATGCACTGCCTCAGAGTGTGGTGGAGTCTCCTTCTTTGGAGGTTTTTAAACAGAGGCTGGATGGCCATCTGTCAGGAATGCTTTGATTGTGTATTCCTGCATGGTAGGGGGTTGGACTAGATGGCCCTTGTGGTCTCTTCGAACTCTGTGATTCTAAGGTGAACCTATAATGGGGTTTCTGAGGCTGATTCCTCATCAAATCTTCTGGAAATTTCAAAGCCCTACACATATGGAGAATTCTCTGCTACCACAGTGGTTCTTTTTATTTTTATTTATTTATTTATTTATACCCCGCTCTTCAGCCACAAGGCTATCAGAGCGGCTTACAAATGGTTTTAAGCAATAGCAATTTACACATCTACACTGCATTAAGCAGTTTCCAATATGTGTTAGCGGAGAATTCTAAGGACCTTACCAACCTACAAACCATAGGATTCTGTAGGATTGACCATGAAAGTCCTATCAAACTGCTATGAATGGTTAGTGCAGGTACACTCTGTGGTCTTGGGGGTGGGATTTGAGAAGGAATATTCTGGCTCTATTACATCAAGAAGACCATTCTAGGGTAAACTAAAAGAAAAAAGCTAACACTTTACTGAAAAACTGACATTCTAGCTGGGAAGCAATGTTGAGCTGGGAGCCATGTATCAACCAGGCAGGAAAAGTAAGAACTGGTGCACAAGGACTAAACCAGAGTTAAGGTTATAGCTCAGCAGTAGAATGCATGGTTTGCAAAAGCAGTAGAATGCATGGTTTGCAGAGACTGAATTCCAAGTTCAGTCTCTGGCATCTCAATCTAATAGGATCAGACAAGGAGTATTATTTTTATTTTTATTTATTTATATCCTGCCTTTCTCCCAATATAGGGACTCAAGGCAGCTAACAATGAGTTTAAATGAATAGGCTGGTATTAGCCCTCCTACAATTAAGGTTTTGCAGAACTTGGGGTGGGTCTGGGTAAAAAGGTTGCCTTGATCAATATGAGGGAGTGCTTACTTTTTATGAGAGTAAGATGATTTATCCATCTGTCTATTTTAGGGGAAGAGTTGCAACTCTGTAGCAGAGCACTTACTCAGGATACTTAATTTCCAAGCTGAATCTGTAGCATCCCAAAAGCAAAGTGCCTACAAGGTAACTCCAGTTTCCCTGTCAGTAACTGCTTGTTGTGAAGGGACTGTAGAACTACCTGTAGGTTCAAATGCATCAGGAGGATTCAGGGGGATGAATAGCAGGAGTCTCTAGCAATTGACAGTGCTTTCAACTGGCCCATTATTTCTTAATAAGTGATGGGGAGAACCCCTTAGACAACTTAATAAAGAGGCAGAATCTGCCAGCTCAGGTAGGCATACAACTTAATATGGATGTGAATCTCCATGCAGCTCTTCAGATGTTGTTGAACTGCAACTCCCAGCAGCCCTCACCAGCCCAGTCAATTGTGAGGAATGTTGGGAGTTGTGGTCCAACAATATCTGGAGGGCCACATGATTCCCACCCCGATTTCAAACAAGTCTCTAAGCAACAGAATAGGACCAAGTAATGGAGTTAGGCACAGATGAACATTCAAAGTCTCTCAGACCTCTCTCCACACTCTCGATATGCAGGCACAGTCCCAAACACAGCTCTGTGAGGAAAGAAGGAGGTGGTGACTGTTTACAGTATCCTTCAAAGTCTTCTCTCAATGGTCCCTCTTTTAACTTACTCTTTGGATGCATCTGCACTGTAGAAATAATGCCATTTGACACCACGTTAAATGCTGTAGCTCTACCCTATGGAATCCTGGAATTTGTAGTTTTACAAGGTCTTTAGCCTTCTCTGCCAAAGAGTGCTTGTGCCTCACAAAACTACAAATCCCAAGATTCTGTAGGAGGGAACCATAGCAGTTAAAGTGGTGTCAAACTGCATCATTTCTACAGTGTAAATGTACTATTTATCATCACTACAAGACTTAATTGTATGTTCTGTTTAGGAAGGGGTCAAATGGCCCTCCCAGAGCCCAGGTGCCATCACTTCGAACCTCTGAGGTGGCACATGCTACTGAACCTCTGCAGATCTCCATGGGTAGTTAGTATTACTTCAAATCCCCAGGATCCAAGTGAACACCCATACTGGTTCTGCCATCTTGTTAGTCAGATGTTGCACTCAGATGTTGCATCCTAATTGATTTGTTGCACCCATGAAACATCTCAACCTGAAATGAACAGTATAGTGCAGTGTGGGGGACCTTTGCATTTCTTGCTTTACACAGAAGACCATACTCTGGGGTTGTCTAAACAGTCAAAATAACCCTCATGGAATTCATTGGGAATGCGACCTGTTTAATGAGATCCTGCAGCAATCCATTGTAATCAGGAGAGGGGCCAAAACAGCAAAAACACTACAGGAAAAGCCTTCGCAGCTGTTCCTGCAAAGTGGTCAAGGCTTGAGTGGAAAGAGAGCGGCCCACCATGTGTTGGCTCCATCCCTGCTGCCATGTCCCCTGCCACTACCCTACTGTCAAGACTTCAGGGGATAGTTTGTAAAGGGAAAGCCTGCAGCTGAACTCACATGAGCTCACCAAGAACTGTGAAGAAAAGGTTTTTTTGACATCTCTCAGAAACCCATGGGGCCACACTGGCTGGAGGATTTCTGGAAGGTGTAGTGCCTTTTCTGAGCTCGGTGCTTGGCCTGTAGTTGAAAAACTTGCACATTATTGACTTTTTTGAGAAAAAAGATAGGGCTATTATTTAGATGGATTATAATTTTATTCCAAGAGAGGTACTTCAGACATGTTGAGTGTCTTACTGCATAACCTTTATATACCTATTGCTTTTTTTTTTCAACATCAACACCCCTTAGCCATATGGTGACATTTGTATCGTGCCAGTTACTGGATACATTGAAAAATAAACCCATTTGTCTCAGCGCAGGGCTCTTCATAAATGCCTTAGCATTTACAAGATATCATCTAGGAAGACATTAACTTGTATAAGAATTTCATTCCCTTGGCATTCTCTAACCTAATTAAACTTTCCCTTACCATCTCCACTGATGTACAGATGTAATATTGTGTTATCCAAATCTGCTCTCCTATTAAAACCAAAGTTCTTGAGGTACCAATAGCAGTTACACCACAATAGTGACATGACTGTGTGAGACCGCAATTCCCAGCCTTCTTTACCATTGACAATGCTGGCTTGGGCTGATGAGAGTCGCAGTGTAATAATATCAAAAGGGATACATGATTTTTATCCCTGCATTAGAGTATACCCTAATATTTTCTGGCATTTGTGTCCTACTATAAACAATGACGTGGCAGATGCAGCAAGGTATTTAATGACATTCCAGTATTTACACTTACATAGGTGAAGATGCCACACATATTAATGTAGCAAATTATGGACTGTGCAGCCATTCATAAAGTTGTGTAGCCAGACAACTGTTTCTTTGTCTTTACTTTTCTTTTTTGTGCTTTGCTATTTGCTTGTTAATGTTGCAATCTGATTTATATTGCTGCTATCAACTGCTTTAGTTGCATATTCCTGCATGGTAGGCGGTTGTACTCGATGGCCCTTGTGTTCCCTTGCAACTTGTAAGATTCTGTGATTTTATGCTTTAATAGATTTTATATTTTTGTGACACATGAAGAACTGATATTATGAGACAACTAATGGTTTAGGACTGGTGTACCAGAAGGAGTGCCTGCTTCCCTATGTCCCTGTCCAATTATTAAGGTTATCCTCAGAAGGTCTTCTCTAGTTATCATGCACAATGGCATGACAACTGGTTGCCAGACCCCTCTCAATTGTGGTCCTCCCATCTGTGGAATGCCTTCCCAAGATAGACCCACCTGGCATCTTCACTAGTAGTATTTAGGGATTTATTGTTGGTATAGAATTATAGAATCATAGAGTTGGAAAGGACCACAAGGATTATCTAGTCCAATCCACTGCCATGAGAGCCCGCAACCATCTCAGGCAGTCTATTCCACTATTGAACAGTTCTTGACTAAATTGTTACTGCTTAGGTTTTGTTGCTTGTCTTCAACATAATTTTAATGTCTTAATGTGATAATTCTTTAATATCTTGATTTTGTTTCAGCTGATATACTTGTTTTTATTGTAATATTTGTGATTTTATTAGGTATCCCATTTAGTAGTATATAAACATTTTGAAAGAAAGAAAGAAAGAAAGAAAGAAAGAAAGAAAGAAAGAAAGTTTTAAAAGTTAAGGATACGATACTTATTATAACCATAACGGGTCAGCGTAAGAGGGGTGCTCCAAAAAAGCAATACAAAGACTCCCTGAAACAACATCTCAGGCTCGGCCAAATTGATCACCAACAGTGGTCCGCCCTGGCCTCACATCAGGAGGCATGGAGACGCACTATCCACAATGCTGCAGCCTTATTTGAGAACTCACGCCGAACAAGTCTTGAAGAGAAACGACAACGCAGAAAGAATCACAACCCAAACACATCACCCAAGGAGACCTTCTGCTGTGCTTTTTGCAACCAGACTTGTTTATCTTGGATTGGCCTTTTTAGTCATCAGTGCGCTTGCAGAAAGCGCGGGATGAGTCCTTCCTGAATCTTTGTTTATGAAGAAAAGCCAGAGAGATAATCATGGGTATCATTTCTTCCATGTCCACTATTCAGAGGTGGGTGTCATTTTTTTATGCTGCTGGAACACCACCATTCACATATAAAAAGGAATGTGTCAAGAAGGCCAGTCCTCCCCCCACCCCGAATCATTAGGACACTGTTCCCCGAGATCCTGGTGTGGATTGTGCACACCGCTACAGAAAAGTAGCAGTGCGGTAACTGGGGTGGAGGGAGGAAAAGAGAGGAAATAGAATGGAATGTCCTAACAGACAGGATGACTGGCTGACTTTTTGCCTACTTTGTGCTACATCCTGGTGGTGGTGTGTTAGAAAATATCTGGGTGAGTTGGCTTTCAGTTCTGTGGCACAAGAAACAAATATCACAGCAGCTAGTGGTGGTTCAGAATAGGCTAACTCAGTGAACACAGTGAAACACGTGCAAGATAAAGGCACGTCTGTCAAAGAGGAGAGGAATGTGTGGCCCTCCAGATATAGCTAGACTTTGCAATTCCTATCAGCTTGAGCCAGCATAACTAATCAGTGGTAGCTAATGGTTTCCATCTCAGTGGGTTAGTCAATCCACTCTGGGTTTTAGTCCAGACTTTAAAAGAGCTATCCAATGTGCTGAGTTACATCCTTCAAATAGATTTAGCACTTTGGATAGTTCCTTTAAAAATCAGATTAAACTTGAAATGGATTCACCATCTGACATGGAAGCCACCAGTCATCACTGATTGACTCTGCTAGCTAGGATTGATGGGAGTAGCCCTCGAGGGTTGGTGGGAGTAGCTAATGAGGAAGAGTTTCAGAGTTGCAATCAAACAGCTTCAAACATGCTTCCCACCTAGAATCATAGAATAATAGAACCAGAGAGCCCACAAGGGCCATCCAGTCCAGCCACCTCCCATGCAGGACCTCTGGCCTATCTGATGACTCACTATAACTGGCCTCCATGAGAGGATTCAGGATATCTGCCTTTCTTGGGCTTTGGTAGCTGCATCACCATGTAGGGGCTTTTACTTGTGATGATTGTCTGTGTCTCTTCATCACGCCTGCCTTGTGATGTCCCACATCTGGCTGGGACAAGTGCTGTACAGGCAGTGTTCTGCTTCAGCACTCAAAGCCAGGTTCCTGTCACCCTTTGTAGTAGACAGCAGAAGAAGCAGTCACTCCACTCTCACCTGAAGACCAGGGATCACACTGAGTCATTGGTGGCTTCCATGTCAGCGATATGGCGAATCCACTGCAGGGTTTACTCAAGGAGCTATCCAAAGCACTGATCTTATTTGGAAGCTAGCATTCAGTCCCTTTGACATCTGGACTAAAATCTGGAATAGTTTCACTGCCCAGCTGACATGGAAGGCAACAGCCACCACTGTACTGAATGGGTGGCTATCTTTGAAGGAGGGGGTCTAATAGGTTACTCTACTGCAGTGTCTTTTATTCAATAAAGTTTGTTTGTTCAGAGTGCATCCATTATGCCTTCTAAGTAGTACAGGAACATAAATTACGATGGCTCCCATATGGGCCAAAGGAGGGCTGATGGTAGCCTTGCCTTCTAGGAGTGTACCATTGCCCTCCTAATAAGAATACTGCCTCCTCCATGAAATTTCCTTCATTCCCCAAATTTCTAGCATTGTAGTCACTTAAAACATCAGTTGAGCATTAAGCCTCTTGGAGGTCTCTCATTCATAGCATCACCATAAGTTGAAGCTGATCTGACACAGGGGTGTAGCTATTGGGGGGGGGAGCGGGTGAGGGCACTGTCTCTCACAAATAAGAATTCCCCCCTTCACTCCCCAAATTTCGAGCATTGCAGTAACTTCATTTGAGCCTCTAGATATACAGTTCAGGCATCCAAAGGAAAGGGGCAGGTAAAGTTACCAAGGGAGTTAGAAATATTAGAAATCAAGCATGAACCATTTTTAATGTCTCAGTCTCTGCAATGCTAGAAATGTAGGGAATTAATCTTTCAAGGGGAAGCAGAATTCTTATTTAAGGGCAATGTCTGCCTTTTGCCCCACCTCCCCAGTAACTCACTCCTGCTGCCTTCTCTCTCTCCCTCTGCCTCAGACCAGTAGAAGAGCTGGCACCCTGACTTACCCCAATATTTTTGCTCACTCCAAATGTTCTTCTTTCCCAGTTGTGGGGAAGATGAATGAATACATGTTCAATTATGTGCATATAATTAGAGCTTGTAAATGTTATTTTTTGGACTACAACTCCCAGAATTGCCCAGCCAGCATGGCCACTGGTGATGCTGGCTGTAAAATTTTGGGAGTTATGTTCTCCCTCCCCAAAGTTTCCCAAGCACTGATACCTATATAAATCAACCCATTCGTTCATTCAGAGTCGAGCATCCTAATCGTTCAAATGTGCAACAATGCTTGCACAAGTAACTATGTGCCTCCCTAATCTCTCCTATTCCAGATATTCTATCTCTAGTTTTTCCCCAACTCAGTGTCACACCTGGGCACCCACCCATGAATGTGTTGTGATCCGTGTCAAGGTTGGAGAGGCCACAGCCACTCTTCTTTTTAATTGGTAGTTGGTAGTTTGTTACACACAATGTATAGTTGTTGACCAGTATAAAAATAATGCTGTTTTTTTTTATGGGGTGGTGGGGGTGGCTGATGAAGGGCTTCAGGTGCCACAAAAGTGTGGGGAAAAGGTCACAAGCACCAGCAGGACACTAAAATGTAGTTCCGTAATTGTCTTTAGAATTATCAACATAAGACAAGTGAACTGCTTCCATACAGCCTAGCATTAATTAAACCCTAAATAACACAGCTTTTGAATAGGGGCTTTCCTGAAACATTTGGCCACTGTTGCTGTTATTTGCCATGAAGTCAGCTTTGACTTATGGTGACCATATAAATGAGAGACCTCTAAGACACCCTGTTATTAATAACCCTCCTCATGTCTTGCAAATTCAGGGTTGTGGCTTCCTTTATTAAATGTTCCTCTCATATGTATTGTGTTGCTTTGGACTTTCCTTTCACCTCTGACCATATTAGCAGCTGATTGTCCTTTTGGTTTGAGTCCATTTGTGTCATTGGACACAGTGCTACTCTTATTTGTCCTCTGCTGTTTTCTGGTAGCTGGTTGAGAGTCTTTCAACCTGGGAGTCTCATCTTCTGTCACTATCTCTTGGTTCACTTTGAATTGTCACATCAGAGTTTTCATGGTGAAAGATATTCAGGAGTGGTTTATAGGAGGCCTTCTTCTGTACGACACTAGCAAAAGTTAGCTAAAGTGTCTCTGAGAGATCCCCCAGCATTGTCTCTCTCTCACACACATACACACCACTAATGCTGCTAAGCAGTAGCTGTTTGGTACAATTAGATTGGTTCCTCAGCAAAAGCCTGTCTGACTTGGGAGACCCAAACAGTAGCACTCCCACCATCATGGAAAGGTAAGGCTATTTACTTTAAAGTAAATCCCACTTAAATCAGTTGGAGTTTGTACTGAGTAGGCATAATTAAGAGTGTAGAACAGTGGATCTCCCAGATGTTGTTGGACTGCAAGTCTCATCAGCAAGGATAGACAATGGTGAGGAGTTCTGGGAATTATAGTTCAATACCATCCCACCTCTGGTGTAGAATGATGTCAGTTTTGTGATAAGACATATGTATCCTAGAAGCAGACCCAATCCAACCACTCATTTTGTAGTTTTCTCCACAATGGAAACCTATAGCTTCTTATGAACTTCAGCAACAGATAAAGATATCTCTTTCATAACTTATTTGAAAACTTTTAGAGGTGGATTTTTTTTAAAAAAGGAAGAATGATGGAAAATGTAGCCAAGCAAGTTTGACATTTTGTGTCAGGGCAAAATAAATTTAGTAATAGCCTGTCAAATGATCTTCCCACTCCACAGCAAGTGTTCTGACTCGATCATGATAACTAATGTACACAACACTTAAGGTTTTGACTGGTACCAGGTTTAAGCAATTGGAGTGGGGGGAGCACTGCTAAAAAGAGAAAATCTGTGAAGATACCTTTAATTTAAGGATTACCACAGCCACAATTTGTGGATTTTCCAAAGAAAGCAAAGCCCTTGACTCTCTTTGCTATCTCAGGACTTTTTCGGATGGGGTTTTACAACGCTAGCAGCCTTGTCCCTGTTGCGAGGCTTCTGCGCTGCAGGGCATCCCTTTCGGATGATGCTCTCCCCTGCTGATCCTCTGCCAATACTGTTGCATAACCGCAGGGATGCTGCAGTGTTATATTTGGTGGTTTTCTAATCACAAAAGTTGATCATGATTAGAAAACCGCCAAATATAACACTGCAGCATCCCTGCGTCATCCGAAAGGGACACCCTGCAGCGCAGCAGCCTCGCAACGAGGACGAGGCTGCTAGCGTTGTAAAACCCCATCCAAAAAAGTCCTCAGTGGTTAAATTAAGCTGAATCTGAAACTTAACGTGAACTGTTACATCTTTCATCCCAGAAAACAAACACTCTGAGGTCCCAGTAAATTAGTATGGAAGATATCACTTAAGCCAGCTTTCAGGGCATTCCTATGTGCTGAAACTCAGAAGTAAGCCCCGTAGTGGGGCTTATTCCTACATAAACATGCACAACATTGAATTTCTCTTTATTTACAGCAACTAAGGACTTTTGAAAACTAAGGACTTTTTCAAATGGGAGAAAAAAACCCAAGGAGGTCGGGAGAAGAATGGCGCTGTCCTGCTTACAGCACTTGGTTTTGGACAACGACATCCTCCTCCCGATCTTCCCCCGTGCTTCCTCCATGCTGCAGGCATGACAAACGTGCTGCTTTTATTGACAGAAAACCCCCATCAATAAAAAGTGGCACCTGCAGCACAGAGGAAGCATAGGGGAAGGTCGGGAGGAAGACGGTGCCACCTGAAACGGAGCACTGTACGTGGGACAGCACCATTTTTCTCCCAATCTCCTCGGTCCCCCCCCCCATTTGAAAAAGTCCTAAGATTCTGTTCCTGTAGTACTTCCACACTTAAGGTAGCCATTCACAGGAACTGAAGTAGCAACAGCTCTAGCTGGCATTGCTGTACTGATGATTCAAACTAGACAGTCTCACTATACATTTATCAAGTATTTTGCAGAGGTGCTGCCCCCAGTGTTGAAATAAGTTTGTTTGTCAAAGCATCAATATTCCTCACCTACATATCTTGTGTTCAGTAAGTTTTGTTTTGTAATTGTTCAATAAAAGGTAAACACAAGCTTAATTTGCAAATCTGATCACTGGGACATGCATCATGAGTAAATGCTACTGTGAGAAGGAAAACATGCTAAGCACAGGGGAATACGCATCTTCTTTAATGACCACTTGGGCTCTAGTGGACTTATCCTTGAACAACTTGTTAGCGGTGGCATAGGTATCAGAAGACGTTTGCATGTAGGAGGAATCTTCTACCCATTTCCATTTGATTATTGAATATTGGCAGAAGGGTAATGAACATACATTGCTAAAATAAGGATTAACCATGAGAAAAATTTGAGCTGAGAAGCAGAAACATGATAGATAACATATTTTGGACATACTAGTGATAGGATGCAGGGCTTACCTTTGCCATAACAAGCTTTCTAATTCTTCTAACTTCACTGGTTTTATTCCCAAGAAACTTGCTAGATCAGCCGAATCACTGGTCCTCCACTATTGTCCTTCTGCCCTACTAAAAACATCCAGCCCAAGATGAAGACATACAGACAACAGCCATCACACATAGTCCTAATGTTTGTGTGCCGCTGTTTAGAGAAGAAGGATGAACAGTTCTGTGCCTGAGGATGGAAACTGTTAGAACCCACAAGTTGCATTAACAGTAATTGGCTGGGAAACTCTCTTAGCTGATTACAAGAGGGCAATTTTAGAGAAAAGAGATTAGGCCTCTATCTATTCAGGAGAAACATGGCTCAATAAAAGTCAACTTTTCTCAGCCTGCGGGAGAGCATAAAAATGAACTTGTTGCAAAATAGGCACAGGCTGGTAGAAAAACTTCTATAGTTGCAGCTAAACCAAAACTACAGCTAAATCTGTTGTTGCCAATGTCTAAAAGCCAGGAAGAGGAAAGAAGCATCAAGCTATTGCAGTTTGCTGAGGAGCTGTAATACTCCTCCACAAGTCATAGGAAATGATTGTAGAAGGATTTGCACAACTGATTTCTACATTGAATGATTTGAATGAACACATGTGGAATTATTGTAGATGTGGAAAAGGCGAAAGACCAACTCCATCAAAAGGCTAGTTGTATGGAAGGACTCTTCAGGCTTCCAGCCATTTGTTAGAAGTTCTAGGGACAGAAAATATTCCCTTGATTTCTATTTTTGATCTCTAGCCACTTGGCAAATGCTCAAAATGGGGTTCACCCATGTCATGGAGAATCACAACTGGGAATCTTGGTGGACCAACAGAACAGCTATTTTTGCCATATGCATACTTATTCATTGCTGTATTTATAAATACATTTATATCCCCCTGGTTACTGCAGAATGATCCTAAGATGGATGCAAGCATCCCTATAAGTGGTCTAAGATCTATCTGGTTCTGACATACACCCTAGAGAATATGGGTTCAGATAATTAAGACATGCATTTCTGCATTTAGAATGATAAAAGAATCAAATATGAAATATTCTCCAAAAATCTCATGTGATCCCTTCATTGCCTACTAAGTACTCTTGTCTGGATATTTATCATTTGATCTTTTCAAATTACACACACACACATGGAATAAATATATGCCAAAGCTGCATCAGATGCAAAACTGAGTATGAAAGTGTAGGGAGAAAACTGCCAATATTAAGAACACTCTTTTCAATATTCTGCTGCACTACTGTGACTCTCTCTTGGCAGCTGGGACACTTAGATCTTATAGCTTCCATTCAAAGTGAGAAAACAGCAGAATCATTATGCACAAGTGGTCTCACTTGAAATGGAGGACATGAAATCAACCCTAATCTGTTTGAGAAACCCTTTGAAAATGCTGGGTCCAGCTGAGTTGGAAAAGAGGGTGAGTGTGTGACAATAATGACATGAACCCCAAAGCAGTCTCATTTTGGGGACACCCCATGGACTGAAACCTTTCAACATTTTCTTCATGTTCAATATTGGCAGTAAGCTGCTTCTTGGCACCCTCTTGGCTGATAAAAAGGGCTTGCCTGTCCCCTTTGCATTGTAATGCTTTCTATAAGCCAGAGAGAGAGAGAGAGATGCTGTTACTGGGCTGCATTTGAGAACTCTCAAAGAACAGCCCAAATACGTAGATGTGATGCCATTCACTAAATTAGCTGTTGCGTGAACTGCTTTTTCAGAAGCAAATAGCAGGCACACACACACACACACACAAACACACCAAATTAGGCAGGGGTGCTTTAACTCTTTGCTCTTTCTGCAGTTCTGTTATTGCTTAAGCCCCTTCAGCCTGCTAATTTGCATTAGCAGAAAAAACTTCCATATATACCAAAGAAAGCTTTTCTCCCAATGCAAGTAGTGGTTGTGTGCATGTCTGATATGGATCAGGACTGTAGCATGAAGTAGTGTTTTGGCCTCCCAACAGGATTCCAGTCTGGATTGGGGGGCTTAATGACTGATATTGACATTCACACCATCAGAAAGAGAAAGAGACAGAGAATATGTTGAACCTTACTGCTACATCCCTCCCCCCCCTCAACCCATACCCTACAAGATTTCACAGATGAAAAGTAGGACATGTGTGGCCAAACAACATCCAAGTGTGGTTAAGATAGCAAAAATTATTAAGAACGAAGAACACACAAGCTGGGAGAGGCTGCAGCAGTGTACTTTTGCCTGAACCTACTGGGAAGGGTGGGATTCTGTACTCTCTTCTCCCCCCTCCTGATTTAACTGAGAGCAAACTACTTTTGCAGTTTTAACTCCATTTGCAGCCACTGAAGTAAACTGAAGACAAAGAGGGAAAGTAGGAGGAGAGAAAACCTGGGACATTTTAAAAGCAGCTGAAATAGTGGAATGACAGGATTAATTGGAAGGGTTCCTGTTAGATCGGGACTGTTGGAGGGTATAAACTCATTATTGGTGTTTATTTTTAGGAACAGGCTTCCCCCCCAACTCCAAAGGCCTTTTATCCCCTCCCCCCAAACTGGAAGTGATGTCCAGTCATTTCCTGTGTTGGCAAAAGGTCTCTCTTCAAACAGGCTTTAAAAAGTCTAGGGGGTGGGGAGGAGGGAAGCATGGTGAAAGTGCCCTCCTATGTCACTAAAAGGTGCAGAGGCCTGTTGAGTATAATACACAGGCAGGCGGAGAGGGAGGGAGAATGGGATATGCAGGGGTCCATCCCTCCAAGATTTGGTGAGGACCATATGCAGCCTCTGCCTTATTGTCTGCCTAACAATTTATCTTGGCATTCAACCCAATGGAATCACTATCCCATCTAAAAATAAGACAGACAGGTAGACAAAAATTCCTACCAAGTCTTGAAGCAATCAGGTGAAGCATTCACTGATTACATACACTCCAACTGTCCCAGTTTGGCAGGGATGTCCCCGATGCATCCCTGCTGTCCCACTTTCTCAGTTGTTTTTATTTAATTATCTTTATTAAATTTCATTATGGATAAAAAACAATACTCACTTTACAAACAATAACTATCATTTTACATAAATACCAGACATAACATACATGTAACTGTTCCCCCCTCCCTCCTTCCTATATTCCCCCTTCTCTATCTAATCTAAAAGACTTCCCACCCCTTTCTGAAAGTACTGTGAGTACACAATCCAGTACTCCCTCTATATTCACATAAGACATTACTAAGATTATATTTTATAATATTCACTTAAATATTATTTCTCATTACCTTAATTACATCATTATACTTTTACTAACTACTACTTAATTCCTGATATATAATATACATTTGTATTTATTTTCATTTTCTTGTCAAACACATGATTTCTCAGTTGTTTTTAAAATGTCCCGATTTCTCTCTCCTCCTCTCACTTTTTCCTCTGTTAACTTCAATTGCTGCAAACTGAACGCAATTTGTAAAACTAGTTTGCACTCAATTAAATCTATAGGAGGCAGAAGGGAAGGGAGCCTTACTCATTTGGTTTTGTTGTTGTTTTCAGTCTTTCCTAAACTCAGTACCTATATTCTAGAGTATTTCTGCATGAAGTAGTAATTTTGAATGTTCTTCCTCATTGATAACTTTTGTCCTCTTGTTGCCTGGCCACACCTTTTTGACCACATGCTGATGTTGCTCAGCCATACCTGTGTGATGGTACTCTTATGTAGTGGGCCCCTTCCTCCTGCTGAGGAGAACGGCCCCTCCAGAGAATATTTATATTAGCTGCCACTGCCCATTGACTTTAATCCTTCAGTGTAACCCAATAGGGAGTCACAGGGTTCGATTTGTACTTTCACTCTGACTCTGCAGCCCTGTGGGAAGAGAGCCAAGCCAGGCACATGACAAAGAAGTGTGCAGAAAGGAGAACTTTTAAAAAGGCAATTTTATTCTAAGCAGAACTACAGAGTAAAGGGCATTCTTTTCACATGAAGGCAACTTCCTTCAGGCACAGTTACGAGTTTCAAAGCTACAGATACGTTTGTCATTCCAGCCAAATTTATAAAATAAACATAAGCTCTGATGTGACTAAGCTAAACAGTTCCCTAAACTATTCATGAGGAGTGCAGTCCAGATGTGCTGGATGTTCATGGTGGCTGGAAGTCTAGGCCTTTTGGCTCAGCCTCTACCAAGGGCACTCACCCCCATAGCTGGTACAAGAGTCCCCCTGGCTCAAGCCTCTCTTTGTTCTTCTCTCTGCCAGGCAATATTTATCACCTCTTCACAGAAGCATCTCAAAGTTTGCTTCTGCTGGACATCTTCATTGGTCGGCTATCCCTCATGACCTGTGACTTCTTCATGACAGCTGACCCCCAATAAACTGTAACTTTACTCTCAACACCTAGTTAACCCTTTGTTTACCTGGTTGGCTGTGCTGCCCAGACAATAGGAGGGCACATTATCACAACATGTCAGTTTTTATCCCTGGAACGTTGGAGGGTATGTGATTACAAGGACTGAAATGAAAGAGGAACATATAGGGGGATAGTAGGCCTTACATCCCAGCAAGCTGTGCTCCAATGTTGGGGTGGGCAATTGTGGGAGACCACATTATCCTCCCAGGAGACCTTGGAGGGCTGCACCTTCCCATGGTACTTCCATATCCTGCAAATGCCCCCAAACACCTTCTAGGGGTGTGGGGAGCATTTTGCCATTTTCCTTTTTTTAAAAGGGCCTCTTCTGGGCGTAAAATGTCCCAGAGGAGCTCAGAATTGGCAACAAATACCTGGAAGGCAATTGGGGACATTTTGGTACTCCTCTCCAAAACAAAGTATTTTTATTACTAGGGGTCACAAAAGTAGCCCTGGGGATGCATGAATCCCCTGGGCTGCACTTTGCCCACACCTGCCCTTCATTGTTGTTGTGTGCCTTGCAGCCATTTCTGAATTATGGCAACCCTAGGGCAAACTACTATGGGGTTTTCTTGGCAAGATTTGTTCAGAGGAGGTTCTTCAGTACCTTCCTCTGAGGCTGAGAGAGTGTGACTTGCCCAAGGTCACCCAGTGGGTTTCTATTGTTGAGTGGGGATTGGAACCCTGGTTTCCCAAGTCATAGTGCAATGCTCAGACTACACCACACTGGCTATCAAACATGGCCTGTGAAAAGGCTTTCCTATCACACAATGTTGTCCTCTCGTGTTCTCCAAGCATTCCACTCCTGTGAAAAAGGTGTTATTTTTTATTAATGGGCCAAGCTGTCAATTGATCACCGATGGCTTTTTTAAAATTATTAATGGGCCAAGCTGTCAATTGATCACCGATGGCTTTTTTTTTGCGGTATTGCCGGCATCTGAAACCACGTTCCATTATGCTCCCGTGAATACAGTGTCAATGGGCAGACCCTGACAAAACACTTCCCAGTGAGAACATGAAAACTAGGTACGGGCTGCTCTTTTTATGACCCCCCCCCATTAAAGTGTGTTTCAGTGCTTGTGTGTTCATCATCTTTGTTAATTTTGGTGTTTTTAGACTTTTAAGCACACTCACATCTTCTTGCAAGAACCGCTGAGATCACGTGCCCTGGAGAACATGGAAGTAAACAGTGCTAGCAGTCATGCTCCAATAATGTTCTGGCTGCTCTTTCTCATTATTACAGCAACGTGTGTTAAAAAGGGTTATTATGCTGGGACACTTACACTTTTAAATATAGTGGGACAAAAATGTTTTTAGACACTCGTCTGATAATCTCCTATGATCATAACACAAAAGCCTCATGACACCAATCTCCATCTTCCTCCCAGTAGTCACTGTAAAGTCAACTTCTTGAACCTGTCTCTACCAAATGAATGGTCTGGGTAAAAAGTGGCTTTCAGTAATGAGTTCCGCCTTGAAACAACTATCAGGGATGTAGATACTGATGCCTAAAAATAGGCTTGGCATGATCCCAGTCCACATGATTCTTAATGGATTGAATTCTAGCTGCCTTAGGGACTACACGAGTTCTACAGATTGCTCCAAAATAATCATGCACTTTAGGATAATCTAGCTGTAGTATAGATTTTTAGCTGTTGGGGATGTAGAATTTCTCACTGCAGACTCTCTACTTTGAACTCCTTGCTACAAAAGATGCCAGTGTTAGCAGCTTCCTCCCACTGAGTAGTACCAGGAAACAAAACCATATCAGCATTCAAAATATTCAAGATTACAAGTGAGAAATTACATTTTTGTGTGTGTGTGTGCACACATGAAAGAGACATATACATTTATTTATTATTTATTTTTTGCCTCTGCACTTATTCCCCAATGCAGTTCCTCCCAATGAGTTGCTGTGTTTTAGCAACGGACTGGAACTGTAAGTGTTTTTATCTGCACCTTTAAAAAATTTTTGGGAGTCGCCTTGAGTCCCACTGCTTAGGAAAAGGCTGGATGAAGGTGATGGTGATGATGATGATGATATCTGTTTTAATTTTGAAATCCACCTTGTCCACTTTGGGGGAAAAGGTGGATCATCTTCTTCTTCTTCTTCATCATCATCTTCATCATCATCTGTCTCTGTTCTAATATTTGTAAGTGACCTTGAATCCCATTTCTGGGGGGGAAAGCAAGATATTAATAATTGTTAATATTAATAATAGTTAATTGTAAATATAAATAGCAACAATTATAATAATATAAGAAAATGATATTCATAACTGTTGTCATAATCATCATTGTTGTCATCATCACCATCACCACCACCACCGTAATCTGCTGTAATAGCAAGGTGTCTCTGTATTCCCCTTTGCCAGTAGTAGCTACTTCTTGTGGGGGAGGCAGATCTGCATTAGAGAATCAGCAGATTGCTTGTCTGGCAACCCTAACAATATTTCCAAGAGATTTAGGAGAGGACTTGAGTTGCCATTTCATACATAATTGCTTGGGCATTAACTTCATTGACTTAAACGGGGCTTTGAACTGCACATTTGAGTAAACATGTCTGGGTTTGCATTGCACGGTCATTTATGACTGTGCCCTGATGAAACTAACGGATTAAGCTCTTTACAGTATAAGGACTTTATCAAACAAACAAAGTATGGTGTTGTAACAACACCACATAAACGCAAAAGGGGACACGTACCAGACAACGACATCCTTTCATATTTATGTACTTTCCATAAGCCGATCTATTTTTTCCCCTCATCATTACAACGTGAATGCCTGGACTGGCCAGAACACTTCTGGGTGAGATTGCGACATCCAGATAGGTGATGCTCTTTCTATGACCCTCCCCAGTTTACTTTTAAGCTTTTAAGTGTGTTTGTGTGCTTTTAAAAACTTTTTGAGTATTATTTTTTTTAACTTACCGTGCTTGATATTCTCGCGAGAATCCAAGAGATTTCAGACAAGGAATTGAACAGAGCTCTGTTCACTCCTCGTTCATTGCCAGGGCTGCCTTTTGCCAGGATTACAGGTAAGTGTGCTATGGTTGTTGTTGTTGTTTTGCCAGCATAAAAATGGCACAAATTATGGCAGCAAAAGAATGTTTTGGGAGGGTGGTCTGATAAAGTCCTAATTAATGGAAATCCAGATGCTTTTGGTGGGACTTGCAGCCTGATCCTACTCACAATTATTTAGATACAAGTCTCACTGATGTAAGTGGGGTTTATTTTTAATGCACATGGGCCTGAAGCCTTGTCATCATTCACTTTGACTGAGTTGGGGGCAGGTATACTTGCTCCAACTAACTGTCCCAGTACCAAATAGTGATTATCCCAGATCAGTTTCTAGGCTGTAACATTCTAGAGAGATGCCTTTCTTTCCACCTTGTCTAACTGAACAGTACAGCTCTAACAGCATTATTGATTATGTCTTGGATGGCTCACGCTTGGCCCTCAGTATGCCTATTTATTAAAATGCAGTTGCAACTACTAAAGTTACCCTTGGGTGATGAATTCCCAGTCACTCTGAGACAGTCCTTTCCACACAGAAGCCTCCAGTCTGTCTCTTTGCTGTTCTAGCAATCCATCTTCTTTTGCTTTACCTGTAATGTCAGGAACTGTCAACCACGCTCCAGGCATCATCCCTCTTGTCAGTTGGTGAAGAGCAACTTTTGGCAAAAAAAAATCTTTATCTATGTCTCCTTGTACTTTCAGTTTCACCTTAGAAAACCACACCTTAGCTAGTAGTGGGGTTAAAAATGAAGGAAGGCCCATACTGGATGAGACCACAGGACTATCTAGCCCAGCATTCTATGCACATAGTGGCTAACCAGTTGCTTCTGAGAAGCCCCCTGCCAAGACATGAGCACAATACCACCTTCCTGCTTGTGCCCCTCTCCAACCAGTATATAGAGGTATACTGCCTCTCATACTGGGAGTAATATACAACATCATAACTAGTAGTGATTGATAACTTTGGACATTACCAGACACAGCAAAAATTGCAGGATTATGATGTCAGAGTAGTGCGAATGGGCCCTGCTATCGCACAATCAGGACAAGCAATAATTGTCAATAGCACTCTTTTTGTGCTATTGACTGCGTGCAAAAACATGTCCCATTGTAATCATTACAGTGTGAATGGGAGATCCTCAGCATGAAAACTTTTAAATGGCTTAATTGTTTTTTAAATTTTATATTTAGATTGTTATTTTTATTTTTTGTATAGTTTTTATTTTTGTATAGTTTTTAACTTGTATTGTTTTGAATATGTTTTTAGCCACCTTGAGTCCCATTATCAAGAGAAATGAATAAAATAATAATAAATAATAATGTGATCAGTGGAGGGGGAATGGGAAGGAGGGAAGGAAGGAGAAAAGGAAAAAAAACCAAGTGATGTTTCAAGAAGAAAACTGGATATAAGCTCTAAAATATGCAGGTTCAAAAAGAATGGGAGTCTCAGTACTTCTGGATGAGCAAATAAAAAACATTGGTCCCAGTACAGATCTTTGGAAGATTCCACTGTTTATTTCCCTCTATTGTGATACCTAGCTGTTTATTTCTACTCTCTATTTTCTATTCTTTAACAAGTTACCAGTCTGTTAAGAGATCTTATCCATTTACCATGTGGCTATTAAGTTTTCTTCAGAGTCTTTGGTGATGTCCTTTATCAGAATTTGGCAGAGGGCACTGGCATCTTACACATATGTAGTCATAGACTGATCTACATACAAACATGGCTAAATATTATTTCTCACATCTTTTTAAGTGTATTATTTCCGCAACAGGTCTGAGATTGATTATCATAATACTGAAAACTTAATGTGGGTGAAACCTGTTAATAACTAAGGGCTTTCTGAAGGATGAATCATCCTTCCTAATTCTGAATTGTCATATTCAAGCTATATATTATTTTCAAAGAGACAGCTCTGTTAGGGCTCACCTACACTGGATGCTTAATCTGGGGCCAGCCTGGAGCATTATGCTCCTAACTGGCCCCAGATTGACCATGATGGTGGCTACATGCACTGGGCTGAATCCAGTGTGATGGTACATTGTTGTCCACATGGGCCAGCGGGGCCAACACTGCATTGGCCCCGCTGGCCTGTCCCGTCTTGTCGGAACTGCCACTTCCTTGCCAGCCTAGAAGCTCAATGGAAAGCCTGCCTGGTGCACTGTTGCTTCTGCTGAGGGCACAAATGGGTGCCTGGACATGTCATCAAGAACAAGGAGGGGGTGCTCTACCTCCTCGTTGATTGCATGGGCGCCTCATTCTGACCTCAATAGAAGAGGTATTGGGAAAGGAAAGTGATGGATACTTGTTAGAGCTGCTGCTGCCACTTCCTCACCAGCCAAGCAGTTCCATAGAAAGCCTGTCTGGCATGCTGGTGTTTCTGCTGAGGGCAGAAATGGGGTGCTCATGCGGTCAACAAGGAGGGGGTAGAGTGATCCCCCCCTTTATTGATCATATATCTAGGCACCCATTTGTGCCCTCTGCAGAAACAATGGTGCGCTGCATAGAGTGGGGAAGGTTGAGATTGCTGGCTGTATTGTCTTTGGGAGGTGTCCAGCGATGCGATTTGGGAATGGGGGGTGTCACCCTACCCTCTCCTCATTGATCACATTGGTGCCTGTTGTGCCCTCAGCAGAAATGCCACTGCTGGCCAGGCTCTTGCGGGGACCCACTTGGCTGGTGAGACAGCAGTGGAGATGCTTACAAAGATCCTTTCTCAGAACAGGGTAAGATGGATGGCACAGCTTTTGTCCTGTGGGCAACTGTATCAGCTAAATCAGACCCGGTCTAGCTGTCCATGTGCCAAAAGAACCTGAAGCCACTCAAAGTCGGGTTAAGGACAAAAAACTGCTGCTACTCCCCAGAAGTAGCCATACATTGTCTGGACTGTCAGGAGTTAGAGACTGAACTCCATAGAAAATGGCCAAACAACTGCTAAGTCATGCTAGCTGAGGCCAAGGACTTGCCAAGTCATGCTAGCCTTGAGGCCACAGCCACACAGAACTGGAGGGCATAGCATCAGGATAGAGTTTGGAGTGCAAAATCTGATATAATGCACCCATGTGGTTGAGGGAGCCAATGCCCTGTAAATCTGTATAAAAAAGGCTCAGTCCAGAGCATTCTTTCTCTTTAAATACCTCGATGGCTGGCAAAGCAGTTTGTCTGTCTGCTGTTTATATCTGTACATATTGCAACTGCCTTGAGCTTGAAGATAAAGTGCCTCCTGTTTGTTTGGATGACAACACTCTGTGTTTGAGTATTCTTGGGAACGGGTTGCTCCTGAGTCTACTGAGATATTTTTTGGCTTCTGCTGGGGATTAAGTGTCCTCTCATCCCCCAACATGGACTGCCAGCACCGTATTCAGGGTAAGTATGGCATTTTTGGCCCATGTAGACAAGCCCTTAATTTATTGCAATATAAGAAGAAAACAAGCTGGAGAAAGGAGGAATCTAAAAGCACCTTTTAGACTGATTTATTTTAGCATGAACTTTCAAAATCCATGAAAACTCATGCCAAAATAAGTAAGTCTTAAAGAGGCTGCTAAATTAAATTAAAGAGGCTGCTAAATTAAAGTCTTAAAGAGGCTGTTCATCCTTCTTTCTGTTCTTCCTTTTACCTTTATGTTGTTCATCCTATCAGCTCCATCTTTGGCTTTGATATTTTCTCAGTTGTCAGGCATAAACGCCCTGTAAAATGGCTCCCTGCTGGCCCAAGAGTAGTAACCTTATTTATCACTCTCAAGTTGCCAAGCAAAATGGTCTTGTGACTCCAGACACCATTGGCCTTCATCCTACTGGTTATTCCCAACTAAAGTAATCCCATTGATTCACCTGTTGGGTGCTGAGTTAACCTGTAGGTAAATCCCATTGATTCAGGAGATCTGCTCAGAGGATTCGGACCACTCTTTTAAACTTCAGGCACCACAACAGTCATATTTTGCCCCTAGAGGGCAGCGTTCTCGTGTTTTGTTGGAGAATCCACATAAAACTAGACCTACAATGTATAGAACTAGACCCACAATGTAAGCATTCAATGACACTGTTACCTTCATAATTGTATTATTCATTGTTTTAAAGGTATTTTGTTTTAACTCATATTGTGAGATCCTTTGGGGAAAATATTGGGAAAAAGATGGGATATAAATCAAATTAACTAACTAACTAAACTGGGTTCCCAATTTTCAGTGACCTGCCCAGAACCTGGCAAGTTACGGAAAAAAAAATAATAATTTGTTCCTGTTACTCATTAAGAGTGAGAAGTACTTCATTGCCATTATTTATTTAAGCAGGTATAACAAAAATATTTATAATCTGTCACATATCACAAGATCTCTGGTTGGTTTACAATAAAACAAGTTTAAACAATTTAAAATGTAAATCCGCAAAAAATAGTGTAAACAACTGAAGTTTGATCTCAAGAAATTGGATTGTGATTTTTTATTTTGACTGTTATACTGAATGTTTTTAAACTACTTTTATTGATTGTATCCCACCCTCTGATATATTGATGTATGGTTAGAGAAATGAATGAATCAGTGCTCAGGAGTAAGTCCCATTTAGTTAACTAAAGGTTCATCTGCACTAGCCAGGATATGCCAGCAGGGCATACCCTGGCTGTAGAGCTGCTGGTCCATTGCTGCAGCCGCTGCCATTTTCTTTGCTGTCTTGGAAGGCAGGAAGGGGTCCTGTGACATGTGACTAAAGGCCCCCTGCATGTGACCAGCACATGCTGGTCACATGCTGAGGGACTCCGTCCTGGCTTCCAGGAGAACTAGGGAGATGGTGGTAGCAGCAAGGGACAGTGTCTTGGATAGGCTCCTGTGGACACATGGGCCCCAATGCAGTTTTTGCTGGTGGTAACAGAGTAAACTGGGTATTTTCTTAAATCGTTTTATTGGGCCCTTTCCCCCATGTCAACCCATATCTGCCCTGGGAGTGGGGAGGACTTCCCAGGTGCAGAATGGGGCAAATGCTCTGTGTCATATGGACCGCAGGGATCTGAGACAGGTGCAAGATGGGGTATTTAGCCCGTGTAGGCAAGTTCATCTAAGAGTGTATAAGATTGTCACCTAAATCCTAAGTCATATTGGTAATCCCTGAGTATACCCATTGAATCAATTGCTAAATAGCAAACCAAGTTGTAAGTATTTATGTATGGGTATCCTGGTGGTGCAGTAAGCTAATACAACCAAACTGCAGCCAACAAACTCATGTTAGATCTGAGTTTATAAGCTCAATCCCTGCCCCCCACCCCAGCTGACTCAGCCTTCCGCAAGTTGGTAAAATGAGGACCAGCGTATTAAGAGCTGGGGTGACATGCTATGAAACTGTTAAAAACTGTTTCCAAAGAAAAACAACAACAGTGTCGCTTATTAATGTACAATGCATTAATAAATAAATTGTCACTCCAGTGTCATTGCACACCAGCAGCACCATCTACTGGCAGTCATATTGTCTGCATTGTATTGTACAAATGTACGTATCTGTTTGAATTGTATAAACTGTATCTGCCTTGAATTGTATTGTTTGAACTGTACTGTGATAAATTGCATTGTGTATTGATTATATGTTGCAATGTATGTACCTCACCCTGATCCTGAGGGAAGAGGCAGGTAATAAAACAACAACAACAACAACAACTTCTTCTTCTATAATCTGACAAATGTTTAAGGGTGCATGGGGGATTGGTCAGTTTGGATGGGATGACTCACTGCAGAAAGACTCATTCACCTTTTTCACAACCTTCTGTGAGAGTCCTCCTCCCTTGTTTTGAAAGGTATTTCCCATAGGGAGTGAATCTCTTTGCCTGCTGGAACAAAAAGAAATATATTAGTCACTGTGTTTATTGAAAGTGTCATCCCATCTCCCAGATTAGAGAAGGTTTATCACATTACTGCATCACTTCTGTTTCTATTTTCTCTGTTTGCAGGAATAGCAAGATTTTGTATTTATAATCTGAATCATATTTTCTCCTGACTATTTGCAAGAACAGGAGAGAGTGATGAAATAAAATAGGTGAAACATGAACAGCTATAGAAAGGCCTGGGGAGATATTGAGTGGGGGGTGGGAGCTGAGGTGCTGAATAAGGAGGAATCACGGGATCTGTCTTTCCGTTTCTGAATCTTGGCTATTATAAAAACATAATGTGCAAAGGAGTACTGAAGGGCACTATTCAGTATACTTACTATTCAATATGCATTCTTATCCGGAGAAGTTGCTCCTTTGGAGTACCCATCATGAGAGCTTGGAAGAGTACCTTTTTTGGACCACAACTCCCAGAGCAATCCAACCAGTCAGCATGGCCACAGTTCATAGCAGTGTGGGTTTTCTACTTTATGGCTTCACTCTTTTACATTCCATCTAATCATTTGCTTGCAGACATGTCATAGAAAATGTACATGGCGCAGATTTTCCCTGCCTGGATTTCTCCTCATGAGACACTGGAAGACCTACTGAACCACCTAGAGGCCATGGGGGGGTGATATTTACCTTTTATCTCCCCCTCTTTTATCCACAGGAGACATTTGGCCACATTTTTAACCCCCCTGAGCTGTTTTTACCCCAGGAGAGGCTTACATTCAAACAGGAAGTCAACTTCTGCTTTATTTCCTGTCTGAAGAAAGACTTACCCCAAACTTAAAATATGGGAGTGGGGGAGAGAGTTATAGCCTATGGCCCTATATACTGCATAGTGACAGTATAGTATACAGGTTAACCCATGTATCCATGGGACTAGTATCTGTAGTTTCACTTATCCGTGTCTGAAAAGTATGTCCTCTAGGCATTTTCTAGGTCCTCCAGCATAATTCTATGGTGTACTTCCTCTGGAAGTTGGGCCAGAAGTAATTCATTTCAACAGGGTTCACTATTATCTATGGTTTCATGTATCCATGGTACATCTGGGGACAAAACCCTTGCAGATATGGTGGAGTGTACATCCTTAAGGGGCATGGTGCATTTTTTTTTTTTTGGTAAAAAAGTCTAATTATATTTGTAAAAGTTTTTTTGGTTGTTTGGGGGCTCTTGAGGGCCTAAAAACTGCCTTGAGGGATACACTTTCCTTGACCCTGCCCTAAGGAAACACGTATCTAAAGAAGAGAAAAGGCTTGGCCCGTTCCAGACAAAAGTAGTATGTTGGAAACAAGGCTGAGTAGGACCATCCTATGTGATCAGTGCTAGCAAGAAAAAGCCCATTATAAGGCAGCAGGCCTGGTGACAGGTCTTGAACTGATGGCAAAAGCAGGTCTTATGCAGGCAGTGGCTGTGTAAAAGCCTAATTTTTTTAAAAGCCTTAGAGTAAGGGAAATGGGGCAAGGAGGGATAGATTCTTCAGTACCCTGGACAGATCCAAGAGAGCAGACACTTTTCTGAAGTCTTCTTCATGCCTTGAGGTCTAGACCTTTAAACAATTACTTTGGGGGATTACATCTCCCAGAATACCTCAGATAGTACAGCTGCTTCTGGGAACTGTAGTCTAAAAGTAATTTTCCAAGCTCAGCTTAAGTTTAAGGATAAAATTAACCCTGCTATAGTTCAAAGGAATAGCTGTATTCGTTTGTCATAGTGTGAAGAAAGGGGAAAGAATGTATGTGTGTGTTTAGGGGGGAGAAGAATCTAGGAGTACCGTTAAGACTAACCCATCTATTTTAGCTTGAGCTTTCAACGATATCAATCCACTTCTTCAGATGTCCTGGAAGAGTGATAGCCACAGTTTTTTAAGCATAGTTACACAGGTGTGGAATTGGGATAGAGTGTAATAGGATAAAGATGCAAATTGTGTTCCTGGCCATAAATCTTTAAAAAGTTGGGTGCGATAATGCAGCTCTTTCAAGTGGGTGGTAGTAGTCTTTAAAATGGCCTGTTAGTATTGATGTGTGAAAGTGACATATTTGCTTATCAAAAATCCCTTGGGGTCCAAACCTATTTGAAAGAAATTTCTTTTGTTATATGTGCCATTGTGAGTGCTTGTATATTAATATATTCAGCATGCCATGAAGCCATTTTCTATGTTCATACCTCTACTAACTGACTGGCAGTTGTGAAAATATCCTAATTCAACTATTTCTCTTTCCATTCTTCCTTTGATTTATTTTGTTCAATCAAGAACATAGTGTCTAGATCAAGGGAAGTAATAGTGCCGCTCTATTCTGCCTTGGTCAGGCTTCATCTGGAATACTGTGTCCAGTTCTGGGCACCACAGTTCAAAAAGGATATTGACAAATTGGAGTGTGTCCAGAGAAGGGCGACTAAAATGGTGAAAGATCTGGATACCATGCCTTATGAGGAGAGACTTAGGGAGCTGGGTATGTTTAGCCTGGAAAAAAAGATGGTTAATGGGCGATATGCTAGCCCTGTTTAAGTATTTGAAGGGGTGTCACGTTGAGGATGGAGAAGGCTTGTTTTCTGCTGCTCCAGAGATGTGGAACACACTCCTTCAGAGCGTGGTGGGGTCTCCTTCCTTGGAGGTCTTTAAACAGTGGCTGGATGGCCATTTGTCGGGGATGCTTTGACAGAGGCTGGATGGCCATTTGTCAGGGATGTGTATTCCTGCATGGCAGAGGGTTGGACTCGATGGCCCTCGTGGTCTCTTCCAACTCTACAATTCTATGATTCTATAAGAACCTTCACGTATAAGTCCAATATCATATGCCCAAGAAAACTGAAATGCTTTGCAACTGTTTTTTTTTTTTTTGAGTGGGTATTGCCATTTCTAATGTCAGGTTTGTATCCATTTATAATTTGAGTAGAGATAGAGACTCTCCTATTCGTCCAATATAGAGTGTAAAAGGGCATTTCTGACATAGAATGGCATATATCATATTGGAAAATAAAAAGGTAAATGTACCTGTGGCATTGTAGGTGACATTATTAGCACCTGTAATGTTGCTTCCAGAATAGATCTGGGGGCAGAGTTGGCCTCTGGGTTTGTGGCAGAGTCTTGTTCCTGTATTGCTATCTATGTTATGCATCCTGTCATTGGTGAGTAATTATTTAAAGCTGGGAGGCTTCTTACAAGCCAGTAAAGGCTTGTCACCTAAAGCCTAAAAGAGATTGTACAGTATTATTCTCCAGAATTGGTTGTAGCTCATTGATGATACATTTGAGTCATATAAGCTGAAGGCTATGGCTGACAGTTAGCTCTGTCATTTTCTGTTTTTGGTCTGCCTTGCAGTAGATTTTTCCTGGGTATCAGTCTTGCTTCATTGATTCCAACCCCCCCCCCCCAATACCTCCTTGGGTGGGTATTGCAGTTTAAGAAATGCCTGCTACAAATCTATGAGTTTTGAGTCTTTGTCTTGTGGATTTGAGCAGATGTGGTTGCATCGGTGGGAAACAATAGATTTAGTGGTGTTTTCTGGGTGGAAGCTAAAAGCACATAAGTACGTGTAGCAATCATTGGGGTTTCAATACAGTATGGTGGTCATAGGTCCATTGTACAGTTGCTCAGTGGTCTCAAGGAAGTGAACTTTTGTGGATTGTTCCAGGCTCAGATTGACACTATAAAACATTGAAGCATGAAGCCTCCTACCTGCAGCTTGAAAAGGTATAGTTCAGGGTGTCAGAAAATGGATGCTGAACCCTAAGTTTTAAAATGGCCAAACAACTGGAGAAATCAATCTGAGTCATGATGACTGATTCCATGAACTGCCAGTCATGCTAATCATGCTACAGCTGCATGAAAAGGATTGCATCAGGAGAGGGTTACTACAGTATAAAGCCATGAAGGTAGAAATCTGATGCAATGTGGCCATGTGCTTGGGTAAGCCAATGCTGTACAGGTGTATATAAAAGCATGACAGAACAGAGATCATTCTCTTCCTATGATCCTGAGATGCCTGGCGTAGCACTTTGCTTGTATATACTGAAACTACTGAAGATTAAAAGCACCTCCTATTTTCTGGATGCCAAACACTCTCTGTGTGAGTATTCTTGGGAAAGGGTTGCTACCAAGTCTGCTGAGGCAGTTTTTGGCTTCACCTGGGGATTGTTTGTCCCACCATCCCCTGACACAGGGGTATGCACTGCTTGTCTGTTCACACAAAGTAACATGGGACACATGCTAAATAACTAATGCATCTGAATTTATAGCTAGAGTTTCAGGGCCAGGTGGATCTCATTAAGGAAGTGGCAGGTCACTGTTTGGTATTTAAATGGCAGTATAGGGCATGGTGCTTCTACCTCCTCTGTTCAAAGAAGGGAGTAGCATGATGTCTAGATTATCCATCACTGGCTGACTGGCTGTTGATTTAGAATGAAGTATGTGTTCTTTCTCTGCTTCAGCTGTATCTTTAGGCTGAGCCAGGCTGTTTTTTTTCTGCTTCTTCAGACTCAGCTATACTTTCCCCTTCTGCCCCGTCTGCATTCTTTGCTTCCTCCTCCTCCTCTGAGTCCTCAGCCAGAGGGTTCATGACAATCATCTATATAGTGGGTCTCAGCCTTCAGATGTTTTTGACATCAACTCCCAGAAGTTGTGTCCAGTATAGTCAATGGGCAGGGACTCTGGGAGCTGAAGTCCAAGGAATCCAGAGGACCAAAGGCAGGGGGCCTTTCAACACTGCAGAAATGCATTTGTTTGATACCACCTTATCCTATGGAATCCTAGTATTTGTAGTTTATGAGGTATTTAGCCTTTTCTGTCAGAGAATTCCGGCGCCTCACCAAATTATAAATACCAGGATTCCATCTCTCTATATATAATTCTCTTGGGTATGTTGCCATTTTCAGCGTGCTGATTGGCTGCTTAGGTGTTAGGATCTGCCTCTGCCCACAGGACTAGGCCCCTGGCTGCAGCAGCCAGCACAGCCTCTTTGCAGACTCAGGCCCTGGCTGTGGGAGTCTTGGAAGAACCAGGGCCAAGCTATCAGATGCAGCTGGCTGCAATCATGCAGTACACCTTAAGCAGGAGAGGGGGTCTGCTATTTAAGAGCAGCATTCTCCCCTCAACCTTTGTCACAACAACATGGTCTTCTGTGCTGTCAGTAGTTGCTCCTTACTTTTGGGTTGGGGCTTTGTGCCTTCTGTGCTATTTGTAGCTGGGTCTTGTGCCTTCTGTACTATCTGTAGCTGCTCCTTGCTTTTGGGCCAGAGACATGTGGAAAGCTTCAAGTCCTTTCTAAACAGGTGGTGGAGGGGCCCTTGCCTCCTGGTGCATGTGGTGTGTATGTGTAGAGTGGGGATTATATGTGTGGTGTGGGGTGTCTAGTGTGGGGTGTGTGTTTGTGCATAGCAGCAGCAGAGGGGTTTCATGTCCTGGTGTGGATTGTGTGTGTGTAAGCGTAGTGTAGCATAGGTTGTGTGTGTGTGGGTATATTGTGGGGTGTTCATGTGATTGCATGTTGGCAGTGGAGGGGCTCTCATATCCTGCTATGTGTTTGTCTATGTTAGTGTGCTGTGTGTGTGTATGCACGGTTGCATGGTAGCAGTGCAGAGGCTCTCATGTCCTGGCACACATGGTGTGTGTGTGTGTAGTGTGGGGTGTGTGTCTCTGTGTGTGGTATGTGTGTTTACATGCACAGTTGCATGGCAGTGCTGGATGGGCCATTGCATCCTGGCATGTGTGGTGTGTGTGGCATGGTGTGTGTATGCATAGTTCTATGGTGGCAGAGGGGCCCTTTCATCCTGGCACATGCGGTGTGTGTGTGTGTATGTGTGTCTGTGTACATGCGGTTGCATGGCAGCAGCAGAGGGGCTGTCAGATTGAAACTAGCCATTGTAGTTGATTTGAAAGGTTATATATTAATGTGTCAATTGATTGTACTCTTGACATGTTTCCTAAGTAGCCAATCAGCAGACTGGGAATGGAAACATACTGACATATATATGTAGTTAACAGTGTATGGTACACCTGGTATAGCTAGTAAGATAGAATTATGGTGGATAAAGTAGTGTCAAACTGCTGTATTTCTGCAGTGTAGACAGGCCCTGAGAAGGACTGGGACTGAGCTTGTTAATATTCAGTGCTTCTCCCTCCCTGCCTCTCTTTGATACCCACATACTGTTTTAAGTTTAAATTCTCATGTAAACATTTGTTTATTTAAGTGTTATATTTATAAGACAGTGATAAAACAAATTCTCTGGGTGTCACACTATTTTAAAATAGATCAATAGTACTACAAAATAACAAGCATAGATCTAAAGACACAACAGAAAAGCAATGCAGTAAAAATGTAAAAGCAATTGCAAACCCAAAAAGATACAAAGGGAAGACTAAAACCAACAGAATAAAAATATGGCTGGAGGGAGGGAGAAGCTACAACCAGCCAAGAAAAAAGCATAATTAAATTTACAAAGATTTGTAAATGTGGGGGGCGGGGGCGGAGTTTTAACCTGATGATGGAAAGGAAATGATGTCAATGCCAGGTGATTTGCCCTGGCACTCTATAACTTTATAGTATTCTATACCAGAGATTACCAGGGATACTTGGTGGAGTGCCTCTGTTGGTGATCTTACTGTAGGTCACAGATGGAAGGCAGAATCTCTGTTAAATTACAAAGATCTACTAAGCCAAGAAACTGACATCATAATGGGATAAGATTTAAGATAGTTCCTTCATTAGTTCTAGGGGAGTCTTTTGAAGGAGGCCATAGCATTTAGGGAAGGAATGTAACACAGTAGTAGAATGCATGTTTTGTGTCCCAAAGGTCCTAAACTCAACCCTTTTTAGAAGGGAAATGGGAGTATAATTTCAATATAAATAAATAATCTCCAAGAGACAAAGAGTGACTTTACACTGATAGTTATGCAGCAGTTGTACAATTTGTTGTTTTAGTTATGTGCCTTCAAGTCACTTCCGACTTATGACAACCCTAAGAAGAACCTATCATGGGCTATTCTTGGGTCTGCCATTGCTTTCCTCTAGTGCTGAGAGAGAGAGATTTGCCTAAGATCACCCAATGGGTTTCCATGGCTGAGTGGGGAATTTGAACCTTGGTCTGGCAGAGTCCTAGTCCAACACTCAAACCACTACACCAGACTAACTCAGTAAAGAATTGTGATATTGTGCAGCTGAATGTGCATGCACATCTGTACAAGCAATGTGCATCCATAAGCAATGGCACCACATGCACAACTCTGTTTCTGCTTGCTTGAATTGCATATGTCTCGTTGGACCAAAATGTTCAAGCACATCTGTTGGGGAACTGATGGCTCTGTAAAACACTAACAGGTTTATGGCAATTAATTAATTAAAGATGTGTTATCTAAAAAGAAAGAATGTGCACATTTTCCTGGAAAACAGCTGTTTTTACTCCCAGGCAAATGTCTGTCATTAGTTGATTAAAATCTCTCTGACACTCTGACTCCATTCATTGGGTGACAAGACCTATTCATGAAAGCTTCTAAATTTTTTAGTATTTAAAGAATTTGGACAATAGGCCAAATATAAAAACTACCTTATTCCAACTCTTGACTTCAGTCCAGGATGCATTTCTTAATAGTAAAAGGTTTTTTATTTTGGGAAAGGTCAAGCCATAAACCTTTTAACTGAAGAGCCCCCCCCCCTTAAACAAAAAAAGCCAGAGTCAGCATTATTGTCCACTTTGGCATAGCTACGGTAGCTAAAAGGATATTTTCAAGCTATTTTAAACCCAGGTGATGTTTCCTCATTCCTGGGCTGCAGCAACAGAAAGTTTGCACCTTGAACTCAGTTTCTTTTTGCAGCCCATGGAACATAAAGTATTCCCACCTGGAGATTTGGCACCTACTTTTCCAAATTCTCAGTTGCTTCTATTGTCACACGTGGAAGTAAACAAAAATGCAGGCTAAGTTAAAAAAAGCAAATGCAAAGAATATGTCTATGTGTGTTGTGCCAGGTCTATAATTTGCTGTGTGAATAGCTGGCCAATTAACATATTGCTGACTTCTGGAGGTAATGAGCGACAGTTGGTATTTCTTTTCTTTTGGCAATTATTTATTGTACAAAGCTACTATAAATAGACAGAGGATGGATTGTATGAATGATTTAATGAGGAGAAAATGGGGCTACCTACCAATAGGCTGATCCATAAAGTAGGTAAGTCCGATATTTAGGATTAAACATTTTGAGTTTATTTCAGAATATCTATTGTGTGACTAATGAAAGTATTATAAGCAAGAGACATCATAAACATATTGCAGTAATCATATTGCAGATGTTACCAAGGACCAATCTACCTGCACTTCCTTATTTTATCAAGAGGGCACAATTCACTTGCGGTATTCTGCAGAATATGTCGATACTTGGCCTCATTTTGCTAGTCTTCGTCATCTGTGGCTAGCCTAGCATCCTGTTGATATATGCATGCAAAAGTTGCACTACATATGTGGGGTGAATTATTCACCATAGCACAACAGATGCATTCTGCTGACAGCAGTGGAAACAGAGTTGTGCATACAGCAATATTGTGCATGACAGTTGTGTATTAAACATTTGGATGCACATCACAGTTGTGCATTGTGCAATGGCACACAATCTTTGATCTGTGTGGCACACTGTCACTATTCTGTGTGTGGGTTGCATAATGGTGGCATAGTGTCTCTCCACATGTGAAAATTTGCACTACAAGTATGCTGAGGGGATCTTGAATAGCAACATATGATTTCCATTGAGACATTCCTCCTCATGAACATCATGGGCTGCTGCTAGAAACATCAGCAAAGCTTTTCTAACAATTCAAAGAAAGAATGTTTGGAATCCTCAGTTACCTCATATCTACATGGTGAGCTGTCTCTCTCTTCTTTCCATTTAGAAAAAAACCCAAATGATTCCACATTTGTTTGTGAAAAGTCTTGTCATTACTAAAGAAAATACTGCCTTACTGTTACTTGCAGTATTTTTATTTGGGAGCCAAAAATGATTATGTGAGACCAAGCTGATTCTAAGAACAATCTTTCACTGTAAATAAGTACAAGCAAGCAACATCATACATTAAATACATCGGCTGACATCCTGTTGCTAACATATACATGCAGACATCATGTTAACACACATGGGGTGAATTAGTTCCCAGTCTCCAGAAATCCTCCCCCTCAGTCACGCTGTTTCCTAGTAGGTTAATGGGGCTGCTGAAGTGGACAATAATATGCACAACTGCAATGCATAATGCTGCTGTTTGCCCAACTCTGTTTCTGTTGCTGTCAGTAGAATACAGCTGTTATTTACTATGAAAAGAGGAAGACCACACTACAGATGGATTGGTTCAATCAAGGAAGCCATGATCATGAGTTTGCAAGACCTGAGCAGGGTGTTGATGACTGGGACTCTTGGAAGTCCCTCATTCATGTGGTCACCATAACTCAAAGCTAACTTGAAGGCAATTAACAACAAAGGCAAAAGTCTAATCTCAGAAAATCTCACTGTCAGCTGCATGGCTAAATCTTTTCAGTAAGCAGCTGTATATTTGGAGAGTATTTTCTGTAACTGGATCGAGTGTTTCTTATAAGTGTTTTATGCTTTTGTTTCTCTCTTTCCTGTATACAGTCAGACCCCCATATCCGGGGAACCAATATCCATGGTTTCAGTTATCCACAGGATACAAAATAGGGACACATACCACACTGGAAAATACCTAGAGGTATTTTCTCTAGGCATCTTCTAGGTCCTCTAACACAACTCTATGGAATGGTTTACTGGAAGTCCTTTTTTTAAAAAAAAAAAAATAGGCTTCACTGTTATCCACAGTTTCCAGTATCTACAGTAAGTCTGGGAACCGAACCCCTATGGATTCAGGAGTAAGACTGTATATTCTTTTCTTTTCTTTCCATTATTTTTTAGGGAATGGGTGCAGTTGAATTCTAAAGAGCTTACCACCATGGACAGTATCAGGACCTACAATTCTCAGTGGGTAACAGTGGCAGCCAGAGACCTGTCAGTCACTGAGAAATTTATATTGTAAGGAGTTTATATGGTATTAAGTGCTACTGCTGGTAGGGGCCAGCCGTGAGCTAGCTACATGCAGCTAGTGAGCACAACAAGATACTATTTATATTAGCCACTATGGGAATGAAAGCAGAGGAGTTATCTGTTATCACTCTGGGAACAAACTGAGTATGGGAATGAGTAACTGTATATAGCTCATGAATGTAGTGTTTTTCCCACCCTTTTTATGCACTTGGATTTTCCTCTTAGACTGTGCACTTGCACTGTGCACTCTGTGCTATACAGTACTGGACAGTGCTGCTGTGACTGCTGAGTTATATAGTCTATGTATCTGGAGCCTCAGACTCATTGTATATATTTCTTTAATATGCACAAGTAAAGGACAGTAGTTTAAGCACAATCTCTGTGTCTGTGTGCTCATTTCATCAGCCCAATGTCTGCTGTTTTTACTACAAGATCTATTTGCTGCCTGGTCCTCTTGACATGCACAGAGGTGCATGACTGTGACAAGACCTCTATGTCAGATGCTCTAGGACTGATTGCAAGCATTAAAGAAGCTATCCAAGGTGCTGAGCTCTGTCCTCAAAACAGGTTCAGCAACTTGGATAGCTCCTTTAAAGTGTGGAATAAAACCCAGAGTGAATGAGTTGGCTACCAGCTCACTTTCTCTTTCCAGGAAATAAACCATTGTAGTCAATGGGCACAGATATGATCTTTGGCACATTAGGGGTGGGGAGAACCCTCCAGTCTCCCATATCAGGTAGCTTAAGAACCACATCAATCTAGGCAACCCACTGTAAATGCAGTAAACCCTAGCAGGGCTACAGCATACTAGACAGATGTCCAGGGATGTTCTGTTTAAAAACCTCCAGTGAAGAAGGTAAGGTATATGCATGTGGCACCATCAGCATGCATGCAGCAACATTAAGAGCAAAGTAAAAACTCAGAAAACAGAATACAAAATACAAGAATACAAAATACATATCTTAAAAAAGTTTATAATTACTGACCTAACTCCACACTAAGCCCTCACTAATTTCCAGGTTGGGTTTGTCAGTGATCTTCAGGGAATCCTGTCCTTTCCATAGATAGAGTAGTAGAAGGAAGTCTTGGTATGTTGGCAAAACAGTCATTTACATAACTAACATATTTGCAAAATGAGTACTTGCAGTTGCCAACACAGTAGCAACATATTTCTTCTTTGCCTCCTAAATTGGCATGCAGAAAAGCATAACACAAGCAATAGAAATAGAAATTAAAGATGCCTTCAAAAGATGGAGGGGTGGCTTATCTATGTAAATGAAATATGGGAAAGATCAAGAAAGGTTGCTATGCAACTAGGTTAAAAAGTATATGTGTGGGGGAGTATGTTCTTGATAATAGATTTGACCTAAAAAAATGAACCAAATTAGAACAGGTACTATTGAGAAATTCCTTTAATATTATTTCTGAGGACCATCACCTCTCCAAAATAGTACTCTACGGTGAACTCGCCACGGGTCAGCATAAGAGGGGTGCTCCAAAAAAGCAATACAAGGACTCCCTGAAACAACATCTCAGGCTCAGCCAAATTGATCACCAACAATGGTCTGCCCTGGCCTCACATCGGGAGGCATGGAGATGCACTATCCACAATGCTGCAGCCTTATTGGAGAACTCACGCCGAACAAATCTTGAAGAGAAATGACAATGCAGAAAGAACCACAACCCGGAAATATCACCCAAGGAGACCTTCTGCTGTGCTTTCTGCAACCCCCCGGACTTGTTTATCTCGGATTGGCCTTTTTAGTCATCAGTCTGCTTGCAGAAAGCATGGGATGAGTCCTTCCTGAATCTTCGTTTGCGAAGAAAAGCCAGAGAGAGAGAGCAGGAAGGTGTCTTTGGAGATTATCAGTCACAGTTTATGTGGTGCCAAAATAATGCCAGCGGAACGCAAAAAGATGCTAATATCACGTGATGTCATCCTTTTGCAGTTTGCTGTCATTATTCTGGCATCTCTTTTTATTGACGGGCTGGAGCTGTCAATGGATCACCCATCCTGTTTTGTTGCTGTCATTGCCAGCGTCTGAAACCTCACGCCGTTTTTGACTCATGAATACAGCGTTAATGGGCGGGCCTGCCAGAACATTTCCAGGTGGGATCCCAAGAACAAGGTAGGCTACTGAGTTTTTTGTACTTTCCCTGGGTTACTTGTTATTTTTTTAGTGTGTGTATGTGCTTTAGTTAACTTTTGTGTGTGTGTTTTTCTTTTTGAATTTCCCATGCTCGTGTCTTCTTGCGAGAATGGTTGGGATTTCAGTCCAGGAAGTGAACGGAGCTCCATTAGAGCTCTGTTCATTCCTGGGCTACCTTTGGATGGAAGATAAGGTAAGTCTGATGGGGACAGTTATTATGTTGTGGCAGGGACAGGATTGGAGATTGTGGGACAGGAATGCTTTTTGTGTTCCTGTCTGATAAACTCCTTTGTTTAGCACTAGTGCTAAAGACTAGGGTCATTTTGTCAGCACTTTTGGCTGCCAAAAGTGAAAAAGAAAAAAAATTGATGCATTTAATGCATTACAAAATAAAAGGACACAGATGAGTTTGGGAAGCATCCACAGCAACTTCTGTCCAATGGCTATTTCTGAGGGAAATACTGTTGAGGTTTGCCTTATGGATATAGGCTTGTTGCCCAAGTGTTGACTGGGGCTTTTGTTAATACAGTCCAAACACATTCTGCAGCATCAGGAATAGTTATGTAGCAAATCAGACTTGCTACTTTGCATGAATTACAATAGTTTTTGACAAGTTTTCATTCAAGGGCAATAATTGAATAATCTGTAGCTGTAGCTGTTCTGTGGTTACCATGGACTTCCAAAAAAAGAAAAAGAAAAGCAAGCCAAATAAATGGGTTTGAGAGCAAGTCAAACCTGAACTCTCACTAGGAACCAAAATTATTAAACTGAGGCTATCATACTTTGGACATATTATGAGATAACATGACTCATTGGAAGAGACAATGATGCTTGGTAAAGTTGAAGGCAGTAGGAAAAGAAGACGGCTGCATTACAGGTGGGTGACTCCAGGAAGGAAACCACAACCCTGAATTTCATAGAATCATAGAATCATAGAATCATAGAATTGCAGAGTTGGAAGAGACCACGAGGGCCATCCAGTCCAACCCCCTGCCACGCAGGAAATCACAATCAAAGCATCCCCGACAGATGGCCATCCAGCCTCTGTTTAAAGACCTCCAAGGAAGGAGACCCCACCACGCTCCGAGGGAGTGTGTTCCACTGCCGAACAGCTCTTACTGTCAAAAAGTTCCTCCTCATGTTGAGGTGGAATCTCTGTTCCTGGAGCTTGCACCCATTGCTCCGTGTTCCAGTCTCTGGAGCAGCAGAAAACAAGCCTGCTCCATCCTCAGCGTGACATCCCTTCAAATACTTAAACAGGGCTATCATATCGCCTCTAAACCGTCTTTTTTCCAGGCTAAACATACCCAGCTCCCTAAGTCTCTCCTCATAAGGCATTGTTTCCAGACCTTTCACCATTTTAGTTGCCCTTCTCTGGACACGCTCCAATTTGTCAATATCCTTTCTGAATTGTGGTGCCCAGAACTGGACACAGTATTCTAAGTGAGGTCTGACCAAGGCAGAATAGAGTGGCACTATTACTTCCCTTGATCTAGACATTATACTTCTATTGATACAGCCCAAAATTGCATTGGCCTTTTTAGCTGCCGCATCACACTGTTGGCTCATGTTCAACTTGTGGTCTACTAGGACTCCTAGATCCCTTTCGCACATAGTCTCATTCAGCCAGGTCTCTCCCATCCTATATTTATGCATTTCATTTTTCCGCCCTAAATGCAGTACTTTACATTTCTCCGTATTGAATGTATTGAATTTGCAAGACCTGGGCAGGTTAAAGGCTTTTAATCTGTCTTAAATTAGGGGTGTTTTTAGGAGGATAGTATTTTAAATTATTTTTAACTGTTTTGTTCTTTGTTTAGTATTATGATTGGGTTTTACTTGTATTTTGAAGAAATGCATTTTGAAGAAATGTATTTTGGAGAAATGCAGGATAAGATAGAAAGACATATTGGGGTATATGAACTTCTTTGGCTGTGAAAACAGTACATTTTCCCTTTAACAGTAGAAATTTAAGGGATCCTGTCTTCTGACCATACAATGGCACTATATGATAAGAGCATTATGCTGTCTTTCTTTTTCAATGCTAAATGCTCCCCTGCCTAGCTGTAACACATCCTACCAGAATGGAGCGCCCTCTTGTTATTTATCACTGTCAACAGAATACAGAGAACTGTGGGGAGGAAATTCTGAAACGACACCTCAAAAGGATAGCAAGTGTCCTGACTTTCCTTTTGTCTGGGAGCCCAGGGAAGCTGTTTCAAAGAACAGCCCCCAAGGATAAGCTTATGTTTTGCATTTAAGAAATCAAGCTTGGGGAAATGGCAGAGGGCAACCAGGGCACTGAAATTACCTTTTAGACTTCTATTATTGCTGCCACTCAAGAGCAGAATGGCTCATAGCTCTGTGGGAGAATACATGCTTTACCTGGAGTAGGTCCCAGGCTCATTTGTTTGTTCATTTATATCTACATTCCCTGGCTCATGTTAGAGTGACAAACTGAATCCAAGAACTGCCTTTTATATATGTGATTTGCACTTACAAAGAGACAAGCCCTCTTGATACCTATATGTGGATTGTCTCTTTAACCATGGGAACTGCAATGTTGTCAGCGTCAAACAAAGGGCTCTTGTAACACATTTGAGACTAACTGAGAGAAAGAAGTTAGCAACATAAGCTTTTGTATGCTGAAGTCTACTTCATCAGATGCATGGAGTGAAGTGCTGAGGGACAGACCTTTATAGCTATGAATGAGCAGGGTGACATTGTATACCAATAGAAATGCAAAACTTGTGGGTATGGTGATGAGGTGACAAGTTCAGTTCTAACAATGGTCAATGATGTTGGGGGACAAAGGCAGAAGGAAAGATGTTGCCTAAATCCAAGGTGAGTAGATAACCATATGAATCGTGGAGGGAGTTATTGGGATGTAGTGTGATGCTGGCTGGGAGCTAGAAAGGAGATGTGATCAACTGGGTAGAGATATGTGATAAACTGGGCAAGAGAGGCCATGAGGTTGGGGTGTTAACTAGTGTTATAATATGTGTAGTGTGCCAGGAAACCATTGTCTCTGTTCAACCCACTGTAAATGGACTGGATTTTGTGGATATATTCAAATTCTGCTGTTTCTTTCCCGTCTTCCTTTATAGGTATTTTGTTTTGTTTTGTTCAAGGATTGCTGTTCTGAGGTCCAAGATGGAATGCCCAGGAAGATTGTTCTGCAACTGGTTTTTGTATATTCTCATTCCTAAAGTCTGATTTATGTCCATTTATCCTCTGACGTAGAGACTGGCCTGTTTGCCCAATGTAGAATGCATTATTGACAGAGGATGCCATATATTACATCATCATCATCATCATCATCATTATTATTATTTATACCCCGCTCTTCAGCCACAAGGCTATCAGAGCAGCTTACAAATTGTTTTAAACAATACCAAATTTATACATCTACACTGCATTGAGCAGTTTCCAACGTGTGTTAACTAATTAGAGGGTGAGTAAGTGAAAGTACCTCTAATATTGTGGGTGATGTGATTAGGTTCCTGAGTAGATTTGCGGGCAGAGGTGACATCTGGTTTTATGGCAAGCTTTTGTATTTGTCTTCCCATCTATGTTGTGTGTCCACATAGGTAAGTAACTATTTGAGATTGGGAAGCTGCCTCTGGGCATGTAAAGGCCTGCTACCTTGAGAGGGTAGCATTATTGTCCAGAATAGGTTGTAGTTCATTGATGACATGTTTGAGTGGTCTTAGTTGTATGTAACCCCTTGCGGGGTTCTGCCATTTCCTCTCTTTAGTCTGTTCTGTAATATATTAGTCCTGTGTACAAGTCTTGCCTTGTTGGTTTGTTTTTTACTTCATATGGTGGGTACTGCAGCTTGAGGAATGCTTGCTGTAATTCCATGAGATTGTCATCCCTGTATTGTGAGTCTGAGTAGATGTAATTCTGTTAGAGGGGTTTGTTGTAAACTATGGATTAGGTAGTGTGTTCAGGATGGAAACCAGAGGCATGTAAGTACGTGTAACTCCCTCCACCATTTGTATGATTATCTACTCACCTTGGCTTTAGGCAACATCTTTCCTCCTACCTTTGTCCCCTAATCGCCATAGTTAAAACTGATTTTGTCACATCATCACCATACCTACAAGTTTTGCATTTCTGTCACCATTCACACATACAGTCTGATCATTTATAGACCTAATGGTCTGTTTCTAGGCACTTCACTCCATGCAGCTGATGAAGTAGACTTAATTCTATGAAAGCTTATGCTACTGCTTACTCTCAGTTAGTCTTACAGGCACTAAAAATCCTTTTGTATACTGATCTAGATTAACATGGCCATGTCTTTGAATGTCAGACAAAGCTCTGGCTATCCACACTTTTCTCTTGCTTCCTGGAATCACTGCCATATTTTAAAGCTCCTAGTTGTTACAAAATGAGATGAATGCTGTTGTTGTGTGCCTCCAAGTTATTTTAGACTTATGGTGATCCTAAGGAAAACTTAGAAAAATTACAGCATTCTCTTTTGCCCATGCTCTCTTGCTATTAGAGAAAAAGGGTAATAGTTAGGACATGTGACCTAGGGCACCCCTGTTGGTTTTGTTGTTTTGTTGCATATATAAATTTGTCCCTTCTTGGCTACTGTAGTTTGCATGCTTCTCTGTCTAGCCTTCTTCTTGGGCAGTCATCCTATTCTTCTGTTCTCTACTGGTGAGTCAAGATGGACTCTTTCTCCTTCACCCAATTCATATTACGTTAGTTAGGATTTAGGCCGTGTGTGTGTGTGTGTGTGTGTGTATAATACCCATTAATAAAGTTTCTTGAGTTACTTAACTTGAAGCTGTATGTCTTTTTGGTTATAGGAATTCAGGGCAAAGTAATTACAATTACATGCTCCTTAAATTGCTACTTTGCTAGAGGGAAGTTAACAGAATTAATAACTTCACAGAGTTTCCAAAACAGAGACACCTGGAAGTACCCGAAGGAATACTGGCAAATTCAACCCAGAGTGCGGTGACCTCCGCAGCTTGGGAGAAGGATGCGCCATTGGAGTAGATATGCAAAGCAGCAACCTGGAAATCATCGTCCACCTTTGTGCGACATTACAGGCTGGACAGGATGCAGTCTGCAGAAGCAACATTTGGCAGACGAGTCCTACAACAAGCAGTACAGGCCTGAACAGTCTTCAATTGCCAGATCCACCCTAGAGTGGAGCTTTTGTACATCCCAAAGCTGACGGATGCTCTGGAGCCCTCCCCACTGGGAAAAGGAACATTGGTCTTACCTGTGATACGTTCTTTTCCAGTGGTGAGGCGAAGAGCATCCGGACCCGCCCACTGGCAAGAAGAAGGAGGAGTAAAGGGGTGTCATGCAGTGGTCAACAGAGCGACCAGGGTGAATGAAGAAAAGATTCTCAGTCTCGAACTGGGATGGAGTTCCTGAACTTTACACGTACCGGCATGAGTCAAGTGTGCAAGGAGGTGTACAAGGCTTTTCAACAGACTGGCCAGCCAGGGCTCGTCCCTCAGGGATGACCTCATCGGGGGCAGTCCCAGGGACTTTTTTTCCTGCCTGCTGGGAGCAATGGGGAGGGACAGCCCAAAGCTGACGGATGCTCTTTGCCTCACCACTGAAAAAGAACGTATCACAGGTAAGACCAACGTTCCTTTTCAAGCGACTGCAGATTGTCACATCCTATACTTAAAATTGTGGTGATATACAGTTGTCCCTTCATATTTGCTGGGGTATGGTTCCAGAACCCCCGTGGATACCAAAATCCGTGAATACTCAAGTCCCATTATATGCAATGGCATAACAAAATGGTGTCCTTTATATAATGGCAAAATCAAGGTTTGCTTTTTGGATTCTTATTTTTTTTAAAGATTATTTTCAAGCTGTGAATACTTAAATCCATGGATACAGAGGGACAGCTGTACACACAGATGGAATGAAGTGTCTGCGTGCACGTTGCTGCCATCTAATAGTATGGGATACGATCATCCACAGTTTTTGGCATCCACGGGCGGGGTGTGTGTGTCCCAGAAGTGAACTCACACAGATCTGGAGGGCCCAATCTAAAATGGAAGTGGAAGCTTCTGGTCTTCTCCTTGTAGTTTAGCTGTGGTTTTGTGTCACATGCAGGTTAGCTCATGATCTCTGAACTAGGAATGGCAACCTTTAAATGTACAAGGAGCCTTCTAAAATGTTGCATAAATTAAATGCATGCTTTGCTTTTTTTCTTTTTAAAAATATACCATGATTAATGGAAGTAAAACCCACTAAAAAAAAATATTTGCCTGTAGTTTGCCTTAGGTTCACCATAAGTCAGAAACAACTTAAAGGCACACAACAACAATATAATACTTTCCCAAATTCAATTGCATATCATCTCTACTCAAACTTTATTTTATTTTATGAATCACTTCTTCCATTACTTGTGTAGCATGGTTAGCATTTCCATGTACTCTCCTTCCAAGCACTTCTGGCAGTGTTTCAGACATGGACACCTACCTCGGAGCGTGGTAGGGTGTCCTTCCTTGGAGGTCTTTTAACAGAGGCTGGATGGCCATCTGTCAGGGATGCTTTGATCGTGATTGCCTGCATGGCAGGGGGTTGGACTGCATGGCCCTCGTGGTCTCTTCCAACTCTACAATTCTATGATTCTATGATTCTGCTACAAAGACCTATCATGGGATTTTCTTGAGAAGCTATCTTGAGAGGGGCTTGCCATCCTTTGACTCTGAGAGAGCTGGACTAACTAAATGCAGGGTGGGTGGCTCTGGGGATCAATTTTCTGCACTTGGGACCCTCTAGGTGCCACTTGAACAACCATAAATCCCCCCTACCAAACCTAGCCAAGTCCACTTCTGGTTTTGGGAGGAAATGACATTTTTTAAATGTTGAACAGTAAAGTAGGGGCGCCTTCCAACTTTTTAAAAGATGAATGACTGTTTTGGAGTCTTTCAGCAGAAGCAATTCACTTTTTGTTTTTGACAAGTAAAGGGACATTCTGAGGAATCTGGCAAGAATGAGTGCTACAAAAACAGCCTTGGGGAACTGTGCTTTGCCTTTCTCGTTGCTGTTACAGGCCAACCCCTGTACCCACGGATTCAGTGTCCATGGTTTCACTTATCCACATCTGAAAAAAATATGTTCTCTCTAGGCATTTCTAGGTCCTTCAATGTGATTCTATGGTCAAATTCCAGTGTTGGTCTCATTGAGAATAATAGAGCTCCCTATTTTCCATGGTTTCAGGTATTCCCTGGAGGTGGTTGTCTTGGAATGTATCCCCTGCAGATACAGGGGTTGACCTGTATTTGCCATCAAGTTAACTTATGTTGACCCTGTGAATGAAAGATGTCCTAAAGACCCTTTTCTTAACTTTTCTATGCTCAGGTCTGGCAAACTCAGGGTAGCAGTGTCTTCCTTGACCGAGGGCTAATCTTCACTTGGGGCAAAAGTCCACATGGACTCCTACCCCTCCTGCCCTCACACTTCTCCCAAAGCCACACCACAGAATTTATTTTCCACAGGGATTTCAGGTATGTTGCCTTCACTACCTAGATTGTCCCTGTGGAGTTTTGCCTACATTTGCTGTTACTGCTGCCACCAGCACAAACCAGGTCATATCCTGGCAGGCACAACATTTTAAGCTCCGGAGACAGTTCCTGGCAAGTTCCCTGCTAAAGGGAGAGGTTTTCCCCCTCCTCCCCTGCCCTCTCTCACCCGTTGCTTGTTTCAGTGCCTCCTGATTACCTCATCAAACAAAGCAATGGGTGAGCGGGTGGGGGGTAGGCAGAGTGCTGCCAGAGAAGAAGAGAGGAAAAACCTCTCCCTTTGACAGGGAACTTGCCAGAAACTTGCCTCTGGTGCTTAAACACACAGCTTAAAATGTTGAGGCGGTGGAGTGGGAGCAGGCAAAACTCTGAAAAAATAACTGAAGCAAAAAACTTCTTCACCAAGGTAAAATGCTCCAAATCAAAGGTCGATAGGGCCATGTGTCATATGGCATTGTCACCCTAAATTCAGCTTGAGGAATGCTTATTGTAATTCCATGAGTTTGGCATCCCTGTATTGTGAGTCTGAGTAGATGTAATTGTGTCAGAGGCCTTGGTTGTGGAATGGAATGGACATGCATCATGTGGCCTTATCACCACAGATTTGAGGAGAATGCAGGGTTTTAGAGGGTTTTTTTAAAATAGTGTAGACAAAGCCTGAATCAATCCAACTGTAGTGCAGTCTTTCTCTTTTCCTGATGCCTTTCACTTTACTGAGGTTTATCACCTTTTCCAATGAGTCATGCCATCTCATGATATGTCCAAAGTACAACAGCCTCAGTTTACTCATCATAGCTTCTAGGGAGAGTTCAGGCTTGATTTACTCTAGGAGCCCACTTGTTTGTCTTTTGGCAGGCAGTCCATGGCATCTGAAGAACTCTCCTCCAGCACCACACTTCAAATGAGTTGATTTCTTCCTGTAGGCTTTCTTCACTGTCCAGCTTCCACAGTCTTACATAGAAATACTATGGCATAGATTATTTGACTTTGGTAACTTTGTCTATCTTTGACTTGCTCTTATATAGCAATTCTTTGCCTTCTCTCCACCCTATAACAATGCACTCTGCACAAAAGCTGACCCCAGAGGGGTTTAAAGCTCCCCAGAGTCAATTTTAAGGTTCGGGGGGGGGGCGGTAATGAGGAAGGGATTTCTGCTAGATGCTGCCTCTGGTCACCAGACACTCCACTCCTGAACAAGGTTTAATTAGATTAGGGATAACCAGTTATAGCCCTCTAGATGGTTTTGGACTGCAACTCCCACAATCCTTCACCTTTGGCTAATTGCCTAGGGATGATGGGAGTTCCAGTCAGTTAGCACCCAAAGGGTTTATGAATGAATGATTTAATTCATTCTCCCACCAGTTCTGTGGGTGGATTGTCACCTCAAATTTCAAAGACTGGGAAGGGAGGCTAGGATGGAATCTTGACTTGGATGTGGGCAGCTTCTTGTTAAATGTTGGGTGAGCTTGATGTGAAATTCATTTTCCAGTAATTTGACCACTGATCCATAGTAACACTCAATAACTAAAAGTGAGATTAAAAACAGCCTGAAAATATAGACTGTGAAGCAGAATATATGAACCTAATAGCCTTTTCTCTGTCCTGGCCTTCTCAGATCAATTTCACCGTTACTAAAACAAGATGTTGGATTATTCTGTGGGGTGTCATTAGACTCTCAAATGGGCAGGGCAGGAGAATCCAAACAGAGAAATGACATTAATCAGTTAATGATGTGATTTGCTAAACAAGGATGCTTGTAACTAGGAAAGTGCAATATCAGCTTGGTGAAAGATGGGGATTTTATTGACTATATGTGGCCAAAGATAAAAAGAAGCAGCTGCTCACAGCTCTGTATCTTTTGATGAGAGAATCAGACAGGAAGTTACTCCACTCTGGGTTACAAACCTAGATAAATATGCGAGTTTACTACATTCATGTTGTCTGTTAATCAGTTACATAGAATTACAGGGCAAAGGGGGATATATAAAAACTTTAGCACCACCCAGGGAAATTATAAGTAGACTCTCCATGATGTTTTACTGGTAAAAACACTGTTTGTGGGGGGAGTCTCCATTCTTAAAAGAATAATTGCTAGAGCTAAGTGGCAATAAATAGGTAGAAACTGTTTACTTGTGGTTTGGAAAAGCAGTAGCTCAAGGGTGACCTGCGTGTTTCAGGCCTTCCCTGTTGCTACTGGAATATTTTTTTTAAAATCAAAACAAGGAGAATTGTTTTCCTGGAAGCCCTCAGGAGCAGTGAACCAATGGCAATATGTGTGTGTGTATTCAGGGGTTCATGTGAAACCCCCAAATAAAATCCAGGAGTGAGGGATCTCAGGCCCTGGGACCCAGTGCAGCCCTCTGGACTTCCCTGGACAGCATGACTCCTCCCATGACACCACTGTTTTGTGGTTCCTCCCACTGTTATACAGGTCTTTCCCCCTTCTAAACAGGTTGAAATGCTTCTTCTAAAAATTAGTTATTGCCAGTAAGTAAGCTTTGGGCTTCTCTGCCAAGAGACAAGTGGAATATAAATTAAATGAATGAGCCCTAGAGCAAATCAGGCCTAAACTCTCACTAGGGACCAAGATGACTAAACTGAGGCTATTGTACTTTGGACATATCACGAGACCTGTGATTTATTCAAAAGACACTAATGCTTAGTAAAGTGGAAGAAAGTAGGAGAAGAGGAAGACTGCATCACAAGTGGATAGACTCAATCAAGGAAGTCATGGTCTTGAGTCTGTAAGGCCTGAGCAGGGCTGTTGATGACCCAGGGGTCATGAAGAGGCAGTTGATGACTTAAGGGTCTTTCATAGGTGTCAGGATCAGTCCCAGACATGGCCTTTTCCTGCCAAATTCAGTTCTGTTGTATCATTCTGTGGCTAATTGTATTTGCATTCCTCTGTGCTTGTTAACAAGTATGAGGTCTAACAGGAAAGGGAATATTTTCTTGGGCTGTAAGGAAGGGTTTGCTACAAATGAACATCTCAGGCCCAGATCTCCTTTCAGTGGACAATAGGTGATACAACAGGAAAACACTTGTTTCACTTCTGTAGAGCAGTAAGTAGAAAAACTAAGAAAAAAAATGTGTAGTCCCAGCTAGAGCCCATGGAATTCATATAAAGATTGGACCTGGATGTGACCTTTTCCTGCCAAATTCAGTTCTGTTGTCTGTGGCTAATTGTATTTGCAATCTTCTGTGCTTGTTAATGAGTCTAACGGTAGAAAGAGAATATGTGCTCTATGTCTGTAACTGTCTGATAAGATTGGCATCTGGACTCAGTTCTGGGAAACGTAGTCTGAGCCTGGGTACGGTGGGAACTGAGAGTGGGGATGACTGTATAGCCTGCCAGATTTTGTAGATGGTAGAATGCTTTTAGTTTACTGCATGTAGTTAGGTTTCATTCTGAGCAACAAACTTGTAGGGTTATCTCTTTAGATTACTGTGACAATAAGGTCGTCTATTTTTTGACCTGAAACTGCTGGTCACTGAGTCTGGAGAAGCCAGTACATTACAATAGGGTCTCCATAGGTTGACTTGATGGCAAATAAGAATCTCAGATTTCTAGAATCACAGAAAGTGAGACAATGGAGATTATCAGACACGTGCGAGGAGATTGCAAAAGGGCTCCCTTTTCACATGATGTCATCCCCCCCCCCCCCGTTATGCACCCGTTCTGCTGCCGTTTCACTGGCACTGCTTTTTATTGATGGGAGAAGCTGTCAATATATCCCCCATTCTGTTCCTGTCATGGATGTTCCTGCGTGCAACAAGGTGCCCTGTTATGCTGGTGAGATCCCAGCGTCAATAGATGGTGCTTGCCAGAACACTTCCGGTGAGATTGGGACATCCAAATAAGTGACACACTTTTAATGACTCTCCCCAGGTTACTTCTACCTTTTAAAGTGTGTTTTTGTGCTTGCTGTCACTTGTATTATTTTTCTTTTTTCTTTTTGAATTTTCCACACTCGTGTCTTCTTGCAAGAATCTGCGGGATTTCGATCCAGGAAGCTCCGTTCACTCCTGGACTGCCGGAATGATGGGAGAGGAGGTAAGCGCAGAGGGTATTGTGGCGTGACAGGGATGGGACAGGGGCAGGAGTGGAGATTGTGGACAGGAACACTTTTTTGGTTTTTGTCTGATAATCTCCAATGAAAATCATACATACGTATAGCTCGTATTTTTGCTGCGTATGCATTGCTTTGGTAATGCCTTCCTCAGATGCCTAAGTTCTATTTCTAATAATAATAATAATAATAATAATAATAAAATTTATTTATATCCCGCCCCTCTGCAAGCAATCGGGGCGGCTTACAATGATAAAATGGTAGACAGTATAAAACAACCCAAAATCCCTCCCTCCCCTTAAAACATTATTAAATTAATGCAAGTTAAAATCAATACAAGTTAAAATCAATATGTATTACCATATGCTAAATATCCTTTTAAGCAGGCAGCATCTGTTAGGAGATCCAAAAGGAACCTCCAGAGGGGGTTCCAGAGGCCGGGGTTAGCTATTCCGGAAAAGCCTGCCCGAAGAGAACCGTCTTGACAGCCTTTTTAAAGCTGTCTAATGATGTCAATAGGCGGATCTCGTCGGGCAGGCCGTTCCACAATTTGGGGGCGACAGCCGAGAAAGCCCTCTGGGAGGTAGTCGCCAGCCTAGGTCTTTGTGACTGCAACAAATTCCTCCCAGAGGACCGGAGAGCGCGGGGAGGATTATAAGGGAGAAGGCGGTCCCTGAGATAGCTTGGGCCCAAGCCATTTAGGGCTTTAAAGGTGATAACCAACACCTTGTACTGGGCCCGGAAGCTGATAGGCAGCCAGTGGAGGGACCTCAGAACCGGAGTAATGTGGTCCCTCCTAGATGTTCCAGAAACTAACCTTGCTGCCATATTTTGTACCAGCTGTAATTTCCGAACTAGGCACAAGGGTAGCCCCATGTAGAGAGCATTACAGAAATCCAGACGTGAGGTTACCAGCGCGTGCACAATGGTCTCAAGATCCCTTACTTCCAAAAAAGGGCGCAGCTGGCGTATCAGCCGAAGCTGATAACAAGCGCTCCTGACTGTCGCATTTACCTGATTTGTCATCAGGAGCGACGAGTCAAGGAGCACCCCTAGGCTGCGAACACAGTCACTGGAGGAGAGTGTGACCCCATCCAGGACTGGAGATTGCAACTCGATTCTTGGTTTCGGGGCCGCTACCGTGAGCACCTCCGTCTTGTCAGGATTCAGTCTCAATCTGTTTTTCCTCATCCAGCCCATTACTGCCCGAAGACATTCATTGAGAGAAGAGATGCCGTCAGAATTCAAGGCCGACGAACGAGATACGGAGAAATAGATCTGAGTGTCATCAGCGTACTGATAACACCCAGCTCCATAACTCCGAATAATCTTACCCAGCGGCTTCATATAGATGTTAAATAACATCGGGGACAGAATAGCACCCTGTGGTACTCCACAGGTGAGCTCCCTTTTACTGGAGCTACTGTCCCCGAGCAGCACTCTCTGGGTCCTGCCTGAGAGGAAGGACCGGAACCACTGCAAAGCAGTGCCTCCGATGCCTAACTCCCCCAGGCGATCCAGAAGAATGCTGTGATCTATCGTATCAAAAGCCGCTGAGAGGTCTAGGAGCACCAACAGGATCACGTTACCCCTGTCAATGCTCAGACGCAGATCGTCGGTCAAAGCAACCATGGCAGTCTCAACCCCAAAGCCTGTCCTGAAGCCAGTTTGAAATGGGTCTAGGTAATCGGTTTCATCCAAGACAGCTTGGAGTTGAAGAGCAACTGCCCTCTCGATCACCTTGCTCAAAAATGGTAATAAAGAGACTGGCCTATAATTATTCATAGCCAGGGGGTCCAGGGAAGGTTTTTTCAAAATAGGCTTAACAGCCGCCTCCTTTAAACATGATGGGATATATCCTTCCCTGAAGGATGCATTGATGATGCTCACCAGGAACTTCCGCAATGCATCCCCTCCCTGGACGGCCAGCCAAGACGGGCAAGGGTCGAGGGGGCAGGTTGTCTTCCTCACACTACCAAGGAGCTTGTCCACGTCATCGGTACTCACAGATTGAAGCTGATCCAGTACAATTACATCGGCAGAGTTGCTGGACACCTCGTCCATTGTTTCTGTTACAATAGTGGCATCTAGGTCGGCTCTTATCTGAGAGATTTTATCTGCAAAGAAGTTATTAAATGCATCACAGCAGGCAGTCGTCGGGTTAAGCAGGGGATTCGGTGCAGGGGTCACCTGCGCCAGCTCCCTCACCACCCTAAACAGCTCTGCTGGACGGGACTCTGCAGACGCAATACGTGCAGAAGAGAAGGATCTTTGCGCTGCACGCACTGCCTCCCGATAGGACCAAAGAAAGTTCCTATGGCGAGTTCTGTCAGATAAGAGTCGAGTCTTCCGCCATCTGCGCTCTAGTCGTTGTCCAAACCGCTTCATTTCCCTAAGCTCAGGTGTATACCATGGCCTACGGTTAGAAGCGGGTTGGCAAGGACGCTTGGGAGCAATCGTGTCGATAGCTCTGGTAAGGTCGGTGTTCCACGTATTAACCAGAGCATCGACAGGATCACCGGCATTTCCAACCATTAAGCCCTCTAAGGCTTTCTGGAAACCCATAGGTTCCATTAGCCTTCGAGGGCGGACCATTTTAATGGGTCCACCACCCCCGGTGGGGCAGATGTAGGCTCTAAGTTCCATCTTGACCAGGAAATGATCTGTCCATGACAAGGCAGAGGTACTGATTACCTCCGCCCACGGATATACCTGATCCGAACTAAAGACCGCATCGAGGGTATGACCTGCACAATGTGTGGGCCCGTTGACCAATTGGGATAGGCCCATGTTTGTCATGGTCTCCATGAACTCCCGAGCCGCACCTGTTAAGCTGATCTCGAGCGGGATGTTGAAGTCCCCCAAAACCAGAAGTCTGGGGGACTCCAGCAGCAGCTCTGAGACCAGCTGTGTCAGCTCGGTTAGGGAGTCTGCTAGACAACGGGGTGGCCGATAGACTAGCAGAATCCCCAAGCTATCCCTGGTCTTCAGGCTTAGGTATATACACTCGAAGTGGGCTGGGTTCCGGATAGGTGTCCTGGTCAAGGTCAGGTGGTTCTTATGGACTAGAGCCACTCCACCCCCCCGCCCACTTCCTCTCACCTGCTCGCTAACAGAGTACCCAGCTGGGAGGGCCTGTGCCCATGTGACAGCACTATCCTCTCCCAGCCAGGTCTCCGTGAAGCAAGCCAGGTCGGCGTCCTCATCCAAGAGAAGGTCCTGGATGATATGAGTCTTATTCCTCACCGACCTGGCATTGCAGAGGAGCAGAGTGAGGTTCTGTGGAATGGTTGGTCTGCTCTCCAAGCCATTCTGGGCAGCAGAGGGAACTGAAGACGGGATAGCTTTCAAACAGCGATCCCGTCTTCTCTTGCAACATTTGTTCGCTCTGTTCCCGCCATATCTCCCATTCCCCAACACTACTCCAATGGCTGCCCCCGCCTCCTTCCCGGCCTCAGGTAAGACGGAAGAGCACTCACTCTCCACCCCCAGCTTGAAGCCACGCTGCTGCTGCTGCTGCTGCCGCCGATGGTCTGGCTGGAGCTGGCTTTCAAGGCACTCAGAGGCCAGGTGTTCCTAGGGAGGAGGGAGAGGGCAAACACTCACTCACTCTCCACCCCCCGCTTGAAGCCACGTTGCTGCTGCTACTGCTGCTGCTGCCGGTGGTCTGGCTGGAGCTGGCTGTCAAGGCACTCAGAGGCCAGGTGTTCCTAGGGGGGAGGGAGAGGGCAAACACTCACTCACTCTCCACCCCCCACTTGAAGCCAAGTTGCTGCTGCTACTGCTGCTGCTGCCGGTGGTCTGGCTGGAGCTGGCTTTCAAGGCACTCAGAGGCCAGGTGTTCCTAGGGAGGAGGGAGAGGGCAAACACTCACTCACTCTCCCCCCCCCACTTGAAGCCAAGTTGCTGCTGCTACTGCTGCTGCTGCCGGTGGTCTGGCTGGAGCTGGCTTTCAAGGCACTCAGAGGCCAGGTGTTCCTAGGGAGGAGGGAGAGGGCAAACACTCACTCACTCTCCACCCCCCACTTGAAGCCAAGTTGCTGCTGCTACTGCTGCTGCTGCCGGTGGTCTGGCTGGAGCTGGCTGTCAAGGCACTCAGAGGCCAGGTGTTCCTAGGGGGGAGGGAGAGGGCAAACACTCACTCACTCTCCACCCCCCACTTGAAGCCAAGTTGCTGCTGCTACTGCTGCTGCTGCCGGTGGTCTGGCTGGAGCTGGCTTTCAAGGCACTCAGAGGCCAGGTGTTCCTAGGGAGGAGGGAGAGGGCAAACACTCACTCACTCTCCCCCCCCCACTTGAAGCCAAGTTGCTGCTGCTACTGCTGCTGCTGCCGGTGGTCTGGCTGGAGCTGGCTTTCAAGGCACTCAGAGGCCAGGTGTTCCTAGGGAGGAGGGAGAGGGCAAACACTCACTCACTTCCCCCCCCACTTGAAGCCAAGTTGCTGCTGCTACTGCTGCTGCTGCCGGTGGTCTGGCTGGAGCTGGCTTTCAAGGCACTCAGAGGCCAGGTGTTCCTTTGTTGAGGGTCCCTGTGATGAGTTTAAAGATGGTTTGAGCAAATTTAACAATCCCATGCTTACACCTTTTGGAACAGCCACTCATGGTTCACAGGGTGAAGAAAGCTCTGTTCTGTTCTGTTCTTCTCTCTCTCTGGCTCCTTCAGCATTTATTTCTAAATGCTCATCTGATGTTTTAAGATATTGCAGTGCTAGAAATTGAGGGAGTGAAGGGAAATCTTATGGAGGGGCATTGCTCTCATTTTGCCCCACCCCACCCCTTGAGTCCAACCCTTTTCCCTTGTGCTCCCCCCCCCCATGTGCTTCCTGGAAATTTCTGTTAAACAGAATTCAACTCAGGCTGAAAGATCTTCTCCGCCCTTTAATTTGGAAATGCAAAAATGGTTTCAGAATGGGTTTGTAGGCCATCCAGTTGTAAAATAAGCACTTACATTTTAAAGGCTACTCATCTACTTAATATAAATGAGTTATTCATTTTGGATTTCTTTTCTTATCATTTTAAAGAATCTTCTTTCTCCTTTAAACCATATATTGATAACTCTTTTTAAATGGAATTAGTAATGTGGTCCCTTCAAGAACATGTTCTTCAGAGACTTTCCTCACATTTAATAATCATTCTTGCCCCAAAGCAGGAACTACACAAGAAGAAGGTCGACGCTTCTGAAATCAGCACTTTAATGTTTAAATGTTTTATTGCCTTTGAAGTAGAGGAAAATTAAGAAGATTTATACTTTTTTTAATGCACAGCTGTAAGAGATGTGCAAAACTGGGTTAATTTTATACTTACCTTCACTGGGGTTGCAATGCTTCTTCAATCATTAAGAAAAGGGCACATTATTTGAGAGGGCTAGCACTGTTCCAGGCAATTCACTTCTGACAGAAGAACGTGTTTGACTGTGCAGGGTCATTGATTCATCCTTCTTGCTTTTGACAAGGCACATTATGATAATCAGGCTGATGGAAGGCAGAAACTTTAAGAAACAATTTAGAGCCCATAGTTAGTAAATTAGGTTTTCTTTTGTGTCAGTTTCCTTTGGCTCATGTCTCCTTACCTGGGTGTGTGATGAAACGTTGGAACAGCAATGAAATGGCCAGTGATCAGACTCTGGAAAAAGTTACATATTTGGACTACAACTCCCCAAACCCTCCAACTAGCATGGCCATTGGCTAGTTGAAAGCAATACTTTCCCAAGCTCTGCCACTCAACAGCTCTCCATTCACGATCAAACTTGTTGGGCAACTTTGCTTCAGGCCCTGTCTATCATCCATGTTCTGTGAGGATGAAATAAGTGTGTGTGAGAGAAAATGAATGAACCATGTACACTGCTCTGATCTTTTTGGAGAAATAGTGAGATTAAAGAAAATCATACATGGAAAGAAAATCATTTCTTTCCATTGGGATAGCCTTCTACTTAATAATTTGAGTTCCTACAGTGAGATAGTTCCTTATACTAGATTCATTTTTGGTTTTCTTGCATTCCCATACATATACATATTAGCCACAAAGTTAGAAATAGTATTGTTTGTTGTCTGGAAACATCTATTGCAAAGTCAAGTTTCATGCAAACCATGTTTCATAATTTTGCCAAGCACCAAAACTAACAGTAACCCATTAGCCTGAGATCTACTTTTCTCTAATAACTAAAAGTAGGTTATAATAAGGTGGCTATGTCTCCTGCATGCCAAAGCCTGAAGAATGAATTAGGTCCAGGTTACAGCTAGGTGATGTTACAGGTGGTCAATGTACATGTGTGTGCGCGTGCATGCATTTATGCACACACAAAAACACATGCAGACATGTTTTACTGGGGTAGGCCCAATGCAAAACATTCTGTTCAAGTTTCATGAAGGTGTTGCATATGCTTACAATTATTTTTATTTTTACTGTTACAGGCTGAGTGTCCCTTTTCAGGAATTCTGAAATTCAAAATACTCCAGAATCCAAAATTGTCCACATGAGTAGAGATAGTGAAACCCTTGATTTCTAATGGACCAAGCACACAGACTTTGTTTCATGCACAAAATTATTAAAAATCTTGTGTATAAAATTCCCGCCAGGCTGTGTGTATAAGGTGTATATGAAACATAAATGAATTTCATGTTTAGACATGGGTCCCATCTCCAACATATCTTATTATGTGTGAGTGAAGATTCCAAAATCCAAAATATTCCAAAATACAAAACACCTCTGATACCAAGCATTTTGGATAAGAGAGACTCAACCTGTTTTTATTTATAGCCTGTCTTTTGGGAAAAGCAGCTTACAAAAGATTAGAAAAATATTTAAAAATTCACAACATACAGAAGTGAAAAAGTGATTAAACTATCAACCTGCCCTAAAACTAGTCAAAAACATAAACCATAAAAAACACAACAGGGTAACCAAAATAACATGCTCATTGTACAAGGCTCAATCCATTCTGTCTAAACAATCAGTCCTCAAAGGCATGTCAAAACAAAGGTCTTCACCTGTTTATAACAAGGGAGTAGGGAGGTACCAGTGTAACCTTCCCAAAGGGAGTTCCAGAACCGGGGCAGCAACTAAGAAGGCCTTCTCCCAACTTCCCAGCAGGTGTATCTGTGAAGATGGTGGGACAGAGACAAGAATCTCCCCAGCCAATCTCAAAACACAGGCAGCTTCATAAAGGCTTATTTTGTCACCAAGCTTATACAACGGAACTTGGTGAAGACATTCCAGGATCCTCCAACTGTGTCACAATTGCAAACTGAAAATGAAAAGTGCAGAAAATAGGTGAGTCTAGCCACTGGGAAACCCCTGAAGGCTGGGATTAAATTGCGATGTTTACTTTTAGATTGGTACAATCCGCTGACTGGGCAAGAGCTATGCTTTGGCATTTGTTCACTCAGTACGGTTTTACACTCTCCTCCCTTGGGAAATGCCTCTCCTAAGGCTCAGTTACTTGCAGTGAGAACTTTAAGCTCAATGATTGGTAGTATCTTTGATTCCACCACTGGAATATGGGCCCTGAGACCATCTCTGGAATTGAATTTTGTCCTTGGAGTGAATCTCCACTCTTGAATTTAGCTTTCCTTTTGCATTCCCCAGAAAGGCATAAGAAGCTTATAAGTTGATAGGTTCAAACAAGAAGCTCAGTGGGCAGTGGAATGAGCCAAAACCACAGAACTGACATCACAAGGGAAGTATGGCCCCTGCTGAGTTGGTCCAAGGGTCTGTCTTGTTTTCCACAGTGGCTAACCAGGTGCTTTTGGAGAGCTTCATGTACACAGTGTGAAGACAACACTACCCTTTCTTCTGTTCTTGCTCCTTGGAAACTTGCATGCAGTGGAGACCCATCTGGAGTCCCCATAGAGAAATTCAAACTAATATACAGCATGAGACACATTCCACTTTCAATTTCAGACTAATACTTGTGGCTGACCCTATCATTAGACAGAGTAAAGCAGCTGTCCCAAGCAAGTGGATTGAGTGGCATGAAAAGACAGACAAGTGCTGGTTATTTAATTTAGTATTATGGCTTGGAAAGGCATTTGTAGAATGTTCTGGTTCACATGCCAGCCTTAGGTATTAAGCACACTGATATAGGCAAAAGCACCATTTGCTATTCTAGGTCATGCAGCAAAAAAGTATTGGATGGTACTGGATTTATCTTATAAGGGAGGAGTGGGCAACTGCTACACACCTAAGGGGACGCTTTTATGTCCTGGGATCCTCTGGGGAAAACATGGATTATGAAAAAATAAAATTTAAAAACCCCCAAATGCCCTCAAAATGGGCATTTAAAAAAAGATGTTAAACAGTACGGGGGGGGGGCTTGAAACCTATATAAAAAGTAAATTGTTGCACTAGGAGGCTTCCAGGAGCATCAATTCACCTTCTCTTGTATCCAGAAAAAGACCAATCTGGATTTTGGAAGATGTCAAGGGTCAATATCTTTAGGGGGAGGATGCATGTAACCCTGCGGCTGTCCTTTGCCGACCCATGACAAGGTAACCAGGTCTAGCTCAAAGATGTTTGCCATCCCAGGCAGTTGGAGCATCCTGAGAGTGGGAATGGGAAGAAAGACCAAGAAACAAGAGGAGCATGATGTCAAAAACAAAACCTCTGATGTTTCTTTACTATATAAAAGGATAGCATGAATTACTCCTGATTTGGAAGGGCAAGTGGTGCTATTTGTCTCTCTCATTTGGCAGTTGGAGGCACATTCTACACCACTGGGATCACTATCAAGCCAACTTGGATACTTTTGAAAGCACCTCAACTTTCAGCAAAGTTTGAATTCCACATACAGTAGGTCTGTTTCAACTATATCTTTGATGCTTCTACTAATTTTTAAAAATCAATGTGTTCTCACCAAATATACTGTGGAAACCTCTGTTTTGTACAATTCTAGAAACATTTCACCCACAGCAGAGAAGAAGGGAGGTTCTGCTTCCAGATCTGTCTTGTAACAAGTGTTTCCAAAAACATTTTGAGCCCATAATATTTTCATTCACAACAGCAGCCTACCTCGACTGTTGCCTTCCAGGAAGATTGCATTAAAACTCAAACGGCCAGAAGTAATAGTGATTGGTGGAATGTCTGAGGGGATTTGAATAAGGTTGGTGAATGACAATTGGGGTGACAACTGATCTAATCAATTAGGGTAGTTTGGGCAGTTAGAGAAAGGATGGAGGAGTGAGTGAATGGAGGATTAGAGATAAGAGAGTCCGTCAGACAGGTTTAGGAATTAATGAGAGGTGTTTAAGAGTCTGAGTTAGCTGGGAGAGGAGTGTGTGAGACAGTGTGAGATGTATTTTAAATGTATTAAATAATTAATCTGTTTTGTTATGTTTAACTTCTGTTAATAAAGCATTGTTTTTGTAGTTATACACATTTGGCCTCTTGGAAGTTATATGTTAGACAACTTGGATTCAGACAAGGTTTCTGTGCGTGGCAGCAGTGAACAAAGAGAGGTGGGGCTTTATCACACGAGGCTACTATTCCAGAATTACAGCAAGATATTAGCAAATTTGGCCAGTACTTATTGCATGACATCGTCTCTATTTTGTTGCTGGTTTGCATTCCAGGAGTTTCTGTAGTTCACCTCTTCATTGACAGGTAAAACCTGTCAATACAACCGAGATGGGTAAAATCTGTCAATGGCTCTCAATACTGCTGCTTTGCCAATTCAAACGGGAAGTGGAATGAGGGAAGTCGGAAGGGTGGAAGGACGTAAGAATGATTAAGAAGGGAAAGTAAGCGAGAGGGTGAGAGAAAGTAGAGAAAAGATGGTGTAAAGAGAAAGAAGGGATTGTAAGAAGAGGGGAAGAAGGGAATGTAAGAAGGATGGATAAAGATAGAGACAAAGAACTAAAGACTAGAAAATAGAAGGACAGAAGGATAATAGGACTGAAGGGAATGGGAGAGAAAGAAAAAGAGGTATTGTGTATTATGTTAAGTTAAAATTGTATAAATGTGTGAATCAAGTATGTATGTATGTTGGAAAAGGATTATATCGTGAATACTAGGATAATAAAACGTATACAGTTGCCCCTCCACATTCACGACTTTAAGATTTGCAGTTTTGACTATTCGCAGTTTTGGGAGCGCACCCCCCATCCAAAAAACTGCAAGGGGGTCACTGATCCTGGGGGAGGCAGGAGGGGGTGGGAGGAAGCAGCGACAAGGCTTGGGTAGCCCCGTTGCTGCTCCTGGGGGGGGTGGGAGAGGGTGGGAGGAAGCAGCGACGAGGCTTGGGTAGCCCTGACACTGCTCCTGGGGAGGGCGGGAGGGGGCAGAGGTTGTGGGAGGGCGGTGGCATGACCTAGTTTTTATTCGCGGTTTTTTCACATTCGCAGGGGTCTCATGCCCCTAACCCCCATGAATGTGGAGGGACAACTGTATGTGTTATAAATAATTTTTTTAAAAAAGGCTTTCCTTTTAGACGATGTCGTCCCTGTCTTGGGATGCTCCCGTTCCGCTTCCTTTTAATCATGGAAAAATCCGTGAATAAGAGGCTCGTTCCATTATTATAACAGAATGTTGGGTGAGTGAATAAGAGCCCCGTTCTGCTTCCGGAATGACAACTGGATGTGACATCACCAGGAGGTCCCTGCTGGACACTTCCGGGTGTGATCGGAATGACAAGGTAAGTTAAACATATTTTCCCACCTCCCCAGGTAGCTTTTATTTTTTAAATGTGTTTCTGTGGTTGGTTTGCAGTTTTGACAGCTTGGAGGGGTTGTTTTTAAATTTGCCGCCCGGCCATTCTCTCATGAGAACGGCCAGGATTTCAGTTCCCAGTCATAAAAGCAGCCTTACAATGGCTGCATTTATGACCAGGAAGTGAAGGGAGGGGGAGCCTGTTCCTGTTGCAGAATCAAGGTAAGTATGTGAAACTTTTTTCTTTATTCCGCAGCAGGAATGGGAGTAGGGCAGGTGGGGGAGTAGCAGGACAGAAACGGACCCTAAGAGTCTGTCTGATAATCTCCATAGTGAAACATTCAAACCACTACACCATACTGGCTCCACATTAGGTACTACTTTTACTACTATTACTAAGGCAACATCTTACCTCCTGCCTTTGTCCCTCAACAACCAATGTTAAACTTGTCACCTTATCAGTACACCCACTAGTTTTGCATTTCTTTTGCATTTCTATGGCTATTCAACAGCCTGCTTATCAGGTTTGTTCCTAGGCACCAGTTTACTTCATGCATCTGAGGAAGTAGACCAAGGAGATTATCAGACATGGCTAATGTGGCACCATAATGACACCAGAGGAACACAAAAGGATGCCAATATCAGATGATGACATCCTTTTGCGTTCCACTGAAATCATTATGGCATTTCTTTTTATTGATGGGTTGAACTGTCAATAGATCCCCTGTTGCGCTTTGGTACCGGCATTGCTGGCATGTGAAACCTCGGGCCATTTAACTCTCGTGAATGCAGTGTCAATGGGTCATCCTGCCAGAACACTTCCAGGTGAAATTGGGACATCCAGGTAAGTGACACACTTTTTAAAAACTTCCCTGGTTTACTTGGAAGTCTTAAAGTGTGTGTATGTGCTTGGTGTAACTTTTTTTTGTGTATTTCACTTTTTATTTTTTAATTTCCCATGCTTGTGTCTTACAATCATGGAATTATAGAGTTGGAAGAGACCTCAAGGGCCTTCTGGTCCAACCCCCTGCCATGCAGGAATACACAATCAAATCATTCCCGACAGATGCCATCCAGCCACTGCTTAAAAACCTCAAAAGAAGGAGACTCCACCACACTCCGAGGCAGTGCATTCCATTGCCTAACAGCTCTTACTGCCAGGAAGTTCTTCCTAATGGTTAGATGGAATCTCTTTTCCTGTAGTTTGAACCCATTGCTCCATGTCCTAGTCTCTGGAGCAGCAGAAAACAAGCCTGCTCCATCCTCAGTATGACATCCCTTCAGATATTTAAGCATGGCTTTCATGTCCCCTCTCAACCTTCTCTTCTCCAGGCTAAACATGCCCTTGTGAGAATGGGTGAGATTTCAGTTTAGGAAGTGAACAGAGCTCCATTAGAGCTCCATTCATTCTTGGGCTGCCTGTTGATGGAGAGAAGGTAAGTGTGGTGGAGAGGCTTATTATCCCACAGGGGTGGGACTGGAGATTGTGGGACAGGAATGCTTTTTGCATTCCTGTCTGATAATCTCCCAAGTCTACAAAAGCTTATGCTACAATTTCTTTCTCTATTCCTCTCAAAGGGGCTACAAGATCCCCTTGCTTACTGTTACTACTGTTACCTTAATGCTAATTTCAAATTTAAGCATCAATTTTCACTTAATGTCTTTTTAGAATCACCAGGGATTGAATTCACTGAAAGTATAATATATTACACATCAGTTCATTCCAGATGTAGTCATACCTAGAACAGACCCAATGACCTAAATCCAATTGCTAGGCCCAACTATAGTAGATCCATTAAACCAATGGCATCTATGTAAGGGTTGATTTACCATTCAGCAATTTATTCAGTAAATTTACTCTAGTTGGGATTAGCAACTGGATTTAGGTTACTGAATTCAATGGGACTTAAAACAGATATATATGAATTAAGTCCAACTGGTTTCAATAGTTCTACTCTTTGTATGAGTCAAACTGAAACCGCATCTATCTGTCCATCCATTTTAAATCCAACAAAGAGGCATACTTAAGCCCATCTTTTAATTTAATACACACCTGCCCACTCACATACCCTGAACACATGCAGCCCCAGATTTTACAGATATTTTTCCATTACAATTAATTCTCATTGTTTGGCAAACTTTTATTGTGAAGAAACCCATCTGTCCCATATCTACTACTTGAGATCATGGAAGAAAAAACAGCAAGGACTGAACCTGTGCTCTTGTGCAAGTAAACCTGTGTTGCACCACTGAATATTTTGCCCTCCTATGCAACTCCTGCTGATAATATAAAGTAATATTTACTCAATTGTGTAAAAACTTCTGAGTTTTCCTAAGCTACTGATGCTTGTGAGGATAATCTTCCTGCAATATGCTGGGAAACAGGGAAGGGACTGCTTCATCTTCTATCCACATGATCTCTTCAGTAAGAGAAAAGGCACTGGTGGGAGATAATGAATTGGACAGATTGCAAACAAGTTTGCCTAAACCATGGAAAACAATTGTGCAGCAACTTCAGCCTAAGAAAAACAAAAGCCAAGGTTCCATTTCTCCAGCCTCACCACTTCTGGGGAGAGGTACACAAGACAAGACATTTCACAGGAAGCCTCAGTAGATTGTTTCAAAAGAGCATCAGCAGCTCCCTTCAAAAATCTAGCGGGGCTTCCATTTCACCAGCATCAGGTGTCCTGTGAAATAAACCAACTCTTTTTTACCCACACCTGCCTTCTGCTCAAGACCTATAAATTTTGTAAAAACTTTTCTTTCTTTTTGTGTTGTTGATTTGGTCTATAAAGAAGGTGTTTATTGATAGCAAGCTGGGAAAATTGCAAACTGTTTGCTTTCATACATTTCTGCCTTGGCTTGACTGCTGATTGCCCAGTAAAGTCAAGCTTATTGAAAATAAGTTTCTAAAAAACACACCTTGCAGTGTTTTCATACTTAAGATCTGAAAGGCAGGTGAAAGTAATTCTGGGCTAACTACATGTGGTAATGGAGTGCTGGGAGCAGATGTCCCAGCATTTAATGTTTTATTTAAAAACTCCCATGGGGATTTTATTTAACACCCCCCCCCCATTTTGGCAGGGATGCACTAAGAATTGGAAAGCCGCAATGGTGCTTGGGAACAGGGGAGGGATGTAGTGGCAATGGTGACTTCAATGCCAGCAATGCAGTTAATCTACTCTAGTTTTTTGTCTGAATTTTAAATGTGCTCTACAAGGTGCTGAACCCAGTCCTCCAAATAGTTTTAGTACCTTGCATATTCCTTTTAAAATCCAGAAAAAAGATAGAAGGATACATGTATCATGCGTATATCTTCCATGGCCACCCTTGCCATAGTGGGGTTAACTGCAACTTGGAAGTATGATGTAGATCTTGGGAAATGACCCAGACAAAAGACTTAAAAATCTAGTCCAGTTCAGACCCAGTTCAGATTCCATCTGGTAGAACCATGACAGTTAAAGTGGTATCAAACTGTTGTAATAAGCTACTGTAGAGATATACGGTACATTAGAATTCTCAGGTTCTAGAGTTCCCCTATGGCTGGAAACCAAAACACATCTGCCCAGTCAATACCTTCTTCCACCAATCCTTGACCCCTCATTCATTCATTCATTCATTCATTGGATTTAAATCCCACCTTTCTCCCAAGATGGGATTCAAGGCAGCTTACAATAATTATAAAAACAAACAATGAAAACATTACAAAAGTTTTAAAAGAATTAAACCATTGCCGTTATTAAAACATAACAGTTAAAAACACAACCTAGATTAAAAATATAGCTTCAATAAAAATTAAAAACATTAAAAGACATTTAAAAAGCACATCAGTCTCTCTCTCTCTCTCTCTCTCTCTCACACACACACACACACACACAGAAAAGGTAACAAGTTCCATGTACCTAAGAAAAGCAGGTCACACTAGGGACTTTATCAGACCACCCCACTTTAAGGTTCTTTTGCTGGCAGAAATTGCAGTGTTTTTATGCCAGCAAAAGACCCTACACACACACACACACACACTCTTACCTTGAGCAGAGTCCATGAGGCTTCCCTGGCAGTAATGGAGAACAAATGGACCTCTGTTTACTTCCAGGGTTGAAATTTCCAGGATTCTCGCAAGAAGAGTGGGAATTTCAAAAAAACAAAACACAACCCAAATTAAGACAGAAAAAGTTAACCCAAGCACAAAAACACACATTTAAAGTCCCAAGTAAGTTGCGGGGGGGGGGGGCTGTTTATAAAACGTGTGTCCCCTACTTGGCTGTCATGCTCTCACCTGGAAGTGTTTGCCAATTCATGCTGCATTCATGTGAATACAGTAGTGCAAAGTTTCAAACGCCGGCAATGCCGGCAACAAACCGCTATGGGGGATCAATTGATGGCTTGCCCTGTCAATAAAATAGGACGGCTTTTTTACTTTACATAATTGTGAAAGGGCAATATCATCTGGTATGTGCACCTTTTTGCGATCATTAGGCATCCTTATGATTCACTGTTCTGATAAAGTCCTAAGGCTCTGCAGCATCTGAGGGAGATTCCAACTACCAGACCATCGTAAACACACCCAATCTTGTCTGGTTTTTGGAAGCTAAGCAGAGCCTGAGTAGAATGTGGGTGGGAGATCATTGGGGATCTCCAGGAAGAGCTAGGAAAGAATCCTGACTGAAACCTTTGGAGAGTTGCTGACAGTCACAGTGGACAATACTGGGGTAGAGGGACCAATAATCTGACTAAGCATAAGGGTAAAAGGAGAGCATGGAGAAAGCATATGGCTGCCCAATGAAAAGTTTCCCAGGGTTCTGCATCTCCTTGTAAGCTGCTGTGATACTTGCTAGAGGTACTAATGTTAGCAGTGGCTTGCAGGTTATCCAAGGATCACAAACCAACAGCATAAATCTATATTTTTCAGAAACCTCTCCAAGGGATGATACAAATCCTTAGTTTAGCACTAAAGCCATGGATCAGTAGACTGTGGCCCCATTCAGTACGGGAATATCCCCAGCCAATTAACCATCCCATTGAATCCTCCACACACCTCATGATCAACTTTGTCTTACCTGGATTGAGATCTGAATCATGCACAGTATTGTTAGAGTTAATTGCACATGCTGAAAACACTAATTTATAGCGCACCAGTGTGGCTTTCATGTTGTTCTGGCACAAATATGCTTTTAGAAGTATTTTACTCTCTTCACAACACAATCCCCTTAACTGTCTCTCTCCCCACTACGTCACTTCTTCCAAATCTTAGTGTACCTTAAAATAATAATCCTTCAAAGCACACCCTGTAAGCCTCTGTTTCAATTTGTGCAGCTGTTCCTTGAAAGAATTTTTAAAATCTGAAAAATGAAAGGAAATGTTTTTCCATGTCTGCAAAACAGAATAACAGAAGAGCACTTCTGCATTTTTGTAGAGCCTATGATCCTTGAGAATGTCACAAAAATGTTATCAGTCTATTCCAGTGACTGACGTACAGCAGCAACTTATCAGTTTTGATTGAAAACGATTAGCAAAACATTTATAATTTACCACCTGAATGAGCCCATGCCATGAACTGTTCTTCAAGACCAAATTACATCTTATCATGTACATAAGGAAGCAACTCCTTCGCCTTTATTGACTATGACACCAACAAGTTGTTTGCTTTCCTACCAACTAATTCTTCTATTGTGATTGCCCCTAGTGTATAGGATGATATATCACAGAATCAGGGTTTATAATAAATATATGATTCTGGATCTCTTTAGAATTTTGGAATAAATTAGATTGCAAAACCTAGCAATTCCCAAACTAGGGGTTTAATTCTTGGTAGGTATGTAAATTCTTACCACTTTCATTCTTGCAGGTGACAATTTACATATCTCCTAAGGATTGAACCGTACATGCAAGAATGAGAAGGCACTTTGTTTTTTTCTTCCTTACTTTCAGGATGATGAGATATATTCTGTCAGTCTTGAGAGACTTTTCCGTCTGTGAGAATGTAAATTGCCTAAATTGTGTAAATTGCACTTCTGTACCAAAGTATTTGTGTATCCTCCTACATTTTACAGAAGGAAACCCAGATGTAGGTGGACAAGCAATATCAGAATGTATTCAAGATGGAAAAGGTTATAAATGAGGAATAACACACAAGCTAAGAGAGGCTGTTGCCGTTTGCTTTTGCCTGAGCCTACTGGGAAGGGCAAGATTCTGCCTTCTCTGCTCTTCTCCTACTAAGTTGAGTGCAAACTACTTTTGCACTTTGAAATCAGTTTACACCAATTAAAGTCATCCCTAAGACAAAGGAAAAAAGTGGAAGGAGGAAAGACAAACTGGGACATTTAAAAAGCAGCTGAAAGAGAGGATTAATTGGGACTGTCCCTGGCTAATCATGATAGCAGGAGGGTATGTAGCTGCTGCCTTGTTGCTTGGACTTTTAATGGATGGACTGTTTGGACATTTTTGACCAATCAGCCAGTCATTCTGTCCTTCCTGCCTATTTGCATTTTGCGACACAAAGGGAACATACACTGGTTTTGCACGGAGACATTTTGCATTAACTGTATAAATCTGGGTGGGATTTAAAAAGTGCTCTTTGGCCAGAATCTTTGTGATGCACTGCATTAGTAGTTTTTCCAGGATCATGCAGCAACCTTTTTCTCCAGTGCCTTGCTTCGTTTATGGGTGCTTGCAACTGGAGGCCTTTTGCCACCAGTACTAGTATAGTGCGGTGGCTCTTAACCCTTTCTTTACCAGGGACCCCCTTTAAATATCTTTTGTTGTCATAGACCTCAAGACTTAAGATTTAAACGCTAACAACTACAACAACAACAAATCATCCTCATCCTCATCCAATTAAGCCATCCATTAAACCATCCCTCAGAGGCACTGGAGGAGGAGAGAAGACTTTTCTTCTGCTCCTTCCTGCAAGTTTCTGGCTGGAGCAGATTGAATGGCAATGCACAGGCCAAGCCAGCCAGCCAGCCTGCCTGTCAGCCTTTGCCTTGGCTCCTGTCACATGGCCACTCCACTGCAGAGAGGAGGTGGGCCAAGCAGACTTCAAGCCTTCATGGACCCCTGTGAGGACATTGTGGACCTCTGGGAGTCCCCGGACCACAGGTCAAGAAGCACTGGTATAGTCCATCAATAAGATTCCAGCCACGGTCTTGCTGAGAATGAAAATTTTAGTGAAATTTCTTCATACCCCAAATCTTTTTTTTTTTTTCAGTATGAAGTTTATTCCCCACTTGGGAGTGGCTAGTCATTTATCCCTTTCTAACCCATAGCTTTGTTGTTGTTGTGGGCCTTAAAGTCAACTCTGACTTATGGTGATGCTACCCTAAGGTCATTCTGGCAAGATTTCTTCATATTCTCTCAATATGAGATAGCATGACTTGCCCAAGGTTTTTTCAAGGTGTTTCAGAGGAATTATTCTTCAGGTGGGGGGGGGACATGTTTTTTTTTTTTAAACTATCATGGATGGGACACCAGTACAAAAGGGTTTGATAGTTAAATATAAAAATCCTCTTATTTGTTCACTTGTCTATATATTTACTTAGTTATTTAGCTATTTATTCATTTATTTATTTATTCACTTATACTTATTCATGTATAAATTATATATATGTTATTTTTTCACTCAATAAACAAGAGAATATTTGATTATGAAAGAAGAATGGTTTACCAATAGGATCTGATATGAAGTTACACTAAAGTAGGATAATAATATACAAGAGAGACAAAGAGAATATTTTTAATTAGAAAACAGAGACTATATGGGAAGTTTTTTAATTTTTTTCTTTTTTGTTAAGGGGGAGGGTAAAGGGCTCCTTGTTATGTTTCACTATTTGTACATAATTTTTGTTCTTTTTATTTTGATTTGTTGTTGTTTGCTCTTTCTCTTGTTTTCTTCTTTATATGTTGTTTGTATATTTGTTCATTTGTGTGCTCAAATTAAAAAAAACTATTTAAAAAAACTATTTCCTATGAAGAAAAGGGATTCCATGCACAGAAAACACTGTTTCCTGCTGTCATGGTGACACCTGCAAAAATTTTTGTACAGAAAATGGGTTTTCTCTGCAGGATAATTTCTCTGTGACACTTTAGGATGCTTGAATAGGAGGAATATACTGTGGAGGCATATCTGTTTCCTCCCACAGCAGCCAGAAAACAACTGAAATTTTATACAAGGACTTTACACCAGCAGGTGGCATAGCAGTTTGAGTGTTGGGACATTTTCAGATGGTGCTTACCGCGTGATCAGGTCCCAGGAGAGGAACAGCACTCTTGCGTGGCAGCGAGTCCTTTTCGGACGCCGCCATCCCTCTTCCGGGATCATTTGTGGCACGTCCGTGAAGCTTTGGAAGCGACCGCACCATATTTTAAGCACAGGCAACTTCCGTGCTTAAAATATGGTGCGGCTGCTTCCAAAGCTTCATGGACGTGCCACAAATGATCCCGGAAGAGGGACGGCGGTGTCCAAAAAGGTCTCCCTGCCACGCAAGAGCGCCGTTCCTCTCCTGGGACCTGATCCCATGGTAAGCATTGTCTGAAAATGTCCTTGAACTATGACTCTGGATACCTGGGTTTCAATCCCCAGTCAGCCATGAAAACACACTGTGTGACCTTGGGCAAGTCACACACTCTCAGCCTCAGAAAATTCCATGATAGTTTCACCTTAGGGTCACCATAAGCCAGAAACAACTTAAAGGTACACAACAACAACAAAGTTCCACCTTGTATCTGAAGTTACAATGTTAGTTTGTATGTACCAGATTTCTGAAATGTCAAAGTTCAACTCTAAATTGACAAAGAAACATGTGGAACACTGAACAGTCAAGTTCAACAAAAGGAGAAAAGCAATTCACATCTACTTAAAATAAATAAAACATTAATTTCTTCTTGCTCAGTCAATTATCCATTCGTGCTTCATTTTACCTTGAAAGTAAACAAGTTTACCTACCAACCTTTGGATGATTGTTGTACAAGTATTTCAAGTGTATGTGTTGTGCCCCTGCCTCCATTATATACTTGAACTCACCGGGATGTAGATGTGGTGTAGGAACTATGGGGTAATGTGGAGTCAACATGCACTTCTGAAAATGAGGCCCAGAAAATGTGGCAGCTAATTAAAGAAAAATTTATGAAATATTGTAAAGGCAGGCTCTTCATCTTCTGACAAGTGGCATAGAGAAGACAGAAGTAAGAGAAACCTTTAAGAGTTGTCAGGCTGGCAAGGACAATGTTGTTGTGATTGTGCAAGACAAACTAGTTGAAAACTATATGAAACAACAGGAGTGTGTATGTAAAAAAAAGAAAAGAAAAAGAAAAAAAGAGGTGGATTCAGATGATCCCTGACACATATGTTAAAGAATATGTGAAGGGGTCACAACATTACATTGAGCTAGCTAGCCGTCTTCCACACAGCCACAGGGCATGGTGGCCTACCATTTGCATGCTTGACAAACGTAGGAAGGGCTCAGTGGGTGTATCAACACATGTACATAGAAATTTTCCTTATGAGAGGGGTTCCTGATTGGTCTAGCATCTTGATGATGATGAGAGAAGCAGAGTGCACATGCTAGTTTGGGAATACTGGAATCTGTAGTCCAAAAAAAGTAATGTTCCCAAGCTGTGATGCTGGGCTATTTCACATATTGTGGAAATATTGTCCAAACCTGTACCAGTGAAGAGTGGTATAAAGTGGTTGCCAAGTACTGACTTTTTGCCTCAACACAGGAGGGCTATCCATGTGTACTACTAAGACCCTTCACTGATGGCTTTTTTATAGTGCCTCTGCCGCCAGACACAAGGACCGAAATCCCATTGTTTGTCCCAATTAGAGGAGAGGTATTGAATTAGTTGGCTTTATGTGGGCTCACTATTTGTCATGAGCGGTTCTGGACATGACCTTCTGCCAAATGTCAGCTCTGTTGTATTGCTTTGGGACTAACTGTGTTTGCATTCCTTTGTACTTGCTAGCAAGCATGTAGTCTAGCTGAGAGAAGGGAAGATATGTTCTACATCTGTAAAAGTGTGCACCTGGCATTTGTCAGGGAAAATGGGTGTTAAAGTTAAAATCCATGAGACCCTGAAGATAATTTTTATCACTAGGCAAAAGAAAGAGTCAGTTAGTTTTGCTGAGGTTATAAATCAGTCAGGCACCAGTATGTTTTTTCTTGTCAGTGCCTTGTTTCCAAGGTTGAAAGATAAGTGAGAGAAGCCAGGGGTGCCTCTTTGTCTCTGAGAGTCTGATAAGAGTTTTTATTATAAAGGAGGGGGGAAATTTAAGCTGTGTGTAAGCTGTAATTTTCCAGTAGTCTGAGGGAATCTCTTGAGGGACACGGAGCAGAGATGAGAGCTCTGTGTCCTAACTGTTTATTTCTTATTCAAAATGTAACTTTGTTTAACTTTAAATAAAGCAGCAAAAGACATTTTGGACTCCATTGTTTTTTTTTACCAGAAGTATGCAATTTTTGCTCCCAACACATGCTTCAGCTGCAGCTCTGCTATATGCTGTTCCTTCTGTCTCTCTTTGTGAGACAGAGGGACAAAGAAATCCATGACAAGTTGTGGGCCAAGTCAACGGATGTGACAGCCTTGCCATGGGAAAAATGGGATGAGCTCAGTCTTGCTGGGAACAGGGAGTGGGGATGATGGATAACCAATGACTGTATAGCCTGCCAGATTTTATAGATTGTAAATACTTTTTAATTTAATACTTTGTAGATAGACTTCATTCTGAGCAATTATATTGTAGGGATAGTTCTTTAGATTACTATAGCAATAGTTTTCTGTTTAACTCTGAAACTACTAGTTACTGAGTCGGAAGAAGCAAATACTTGACACCATTCAGCAGCTGATTCACTGAGTGCGTTCTAGTTGGGATTGGCCCACAGGATCCCAGCCAAGGTGTGTGTTAAAGAAGGAGATGACATTTTTCACCAGTGGCACACTAGAGTATGTTCAGATATTACTGACTTTCTTGAAAACATCCCATTTCTCATCCTGTCAAAGAAGCCTGTCATATACTGAGGCTTCTTTCTTTTTGGCTGCAGATAGTGTCTTTTTTGCATTCATTCTTGACAATGTCCCGGACTTCAGTCCAGAGTTCTTCTGGCTCCTAGTCAATTAGGCTTAATAGTTCAAATCTATTTTTTACATTTTCTTTATATTCTATGGGGAGGTTCTTAAGATTGTATTTTGGCATAATGGTTGATTTAGTGTTCTTCTTTAGCTTTACTCTAAATTTTGATAGTAGCAATTCATGGTGTATTCCACAATCAGCTCCTGGTCTTATTTTTACAATGGAGCTTCTCCATCTTCTGCTTCCAATTATGTAGTCTATTTGAGTTCTATATTGGTTATCAGGTGATGTCCATGTATACAGTTGCCTCTGTTTGATTAAAGAATGTGCTCGCAATGAACAAACTGTTTGCATCACAAAATTCAGTTAGCCAGTCTCCTGCTTCATCTCTTGATCCTAGGCCAAATTTTCCTATAATCTTTGATCCTGCTTTTTCTTACTTTTTCATTCCAACTGCCTATAATTAATAAGAAGCCCTGTTTTGGTGTGTGATCAATTTCCTTCTAGACTCCAGTATAGCGTCTTTCGATTTCTTGTTCTTCTGCCTCTGTAGTTGGAGCATAAACTTGGATTATTGATGGGTTTTCCTGAAGTCTTATTGATATTATTCAATAATTGATATTATTCTATGGAATAGAGGACATGTTTATCAAATTTGAAGATGACACCAAATTAGGAGGGGTAGTGAGTATCCCAGAGGACAGGATCAGAATCCAAAATGACCTCAACAGATTGAAGAGCTCAGCTAAAACTAACAAAATGAATTTCAACAGAGACAAATGTAAGGTACTATATTTAGGCCAAAAAAACTAATTGTGCAGATATAGGATGGGTGACATCTGGCTTGACAACAGTACATATGAAAAGGAGTCTCAGTAAACCACAAATTGAAAATGAGTCAACAGTGTGATGTGGTACCTTAAAAAGCCAGTGCAATTCTGGGATGCAGCAATAGGAGTATAGTATCTAGATCAAGGGACGTAAAAGTATGACTTTATTCTGTTTTGGTCAGACCTCACCTGGAATACTGTGTCCAGTTCTGGGAACTGCAGTTCAAGAAGGATACTGACCAGCTGGAACATATATAGAGGAGGTTGACAAAATGGTCTAGAAGCCATGCCCTATGAGGAGTGGATTAGGAAGCTGGGTATGTTTAGCCTGGAGAAAAGAAGTTAAAGAGGTTTAAGAGGACATATTTAAAAAATTGAAAGAATATTATATTGAGGATGGAGCAAATTTGTTTTCTGCTACTCCAGGAACTAGAACATGGAGTAATGGGCTCAAACCACAGGAAAAGAGATACCACCTAAACATTAGGAAGAACTTCCTGACAGTGAGAGGTGTTCAACAGTGGAATACACTGACTCGGAGTGTGGTGGAATCTCCTTCCCTGGAAGTTTTTAAATAGAGGCTGGATGGCCATCTATCAGGAGTGCTTTGATTGTGTATTCTTGCATGGCAGGGGTTTGGACTGGATGGCTTTTATGGTCTCTTACGACTCTATGGTTCTATTCAGTCAGACTTTGTATTATGTCCTTTGACTGCTTTTGGTACCTCTCTCCTCACTATTAATGCCAACCCATTTCTTGTTTGATTTTCATTTCCTGAGTAAAACATTGTGTTATTATCTGACTCAAAATGCCCAATTCCTGACCACTTTTGCTTGCTCACCCCTAGTATTGCTGTGTTTATATCTTCCATCTCCTGGTTTAGTACATCTTGCATCCCCTGATTCATGCTTCTCACATTCCAAGTTCCTATAATATGTGTTGTCCAGCTTTGAACTTTCCTTTCACTTTTGATCACATCAAGAGCAGAACTTCTTTTCAGCTTGGGTCCAGTTGTTTCATTAGCTACAATGCTACTTATAGTTGTCTTCTGCTCTACTCCAGTTGAGTGTCATCCAACCTAGCAGTCTCATCTTCTGGCACTATCTCTTGTTTCATTTGGGATTGTTTCGTCATAGGCTTTTGTGTGTGGGAAAAGACATAAAAAGGGGGTTTAGTATGCCTCCTTCTACACAGTACTAACAAGTGTTAGCTATGGTGCCAGTGCCATTATCTCTGAGAGATCCTCCATGAGGGTCACCCTCCACAACTGCTGCTGACCAGGAGCTGTTTGGCACATTTAGTCTAGCTCCACAGCAAAAACCTGTCTGACATGGGAGACCTTACTGTCAGCATAGCCGCTTGCCTCATAAGAGCATGCAATTCCACCACCACATAATTGGTGGGATTTGAGAGACTACCTCTTCTAAAAGCATGATAGACTTATTGTCTACTTTGCCCCTCAGAAAATGAGTTTTCTCTTCATGTATTGGATATAGGCTCTTGAGTGACTGCTACTGGATTTTTGAACTCTGTAGCTTTTGTGTTTTCTTTTGCAACTTCATTTATTTTAAATTCCAAATAATATTCTTCAACTTGCAGGGAAATACAAAAGAAGTCTCCCAAGGCTAACTTCTCATTTAATCCATCTCTGCTAATGGCAGTAAGTTTACTTTCCAAGACCCTGTAGCTAAAACGCATACTTAAATTGAAAAAATAATGAGATCCAATCGCATAGGGACTGCATTTTTTTATTAGCAATTCATTTCTTATTTTCTTCACTGTTGTTACATTTTCAGCACCTAATTATTTCTAATCCAAAACCATTTCAAGTGTAATGAAAATATTTCATCATGGTTTTGAGCCATTTCTATGTAACATCAATTCTTCTTTTGGGATGTGCAATTGAAAAAAACAACAACTAGAAATATGTACTAAAACTATTTTTAGGAAGAGGGTGAAGAGAGAAATATAAGTGCTGGAAATAAATTGCCAGCATTAAGAAAATGAAAATTTAAAATTAAATAAAGAGAAAGAAAGTGGCATACATATGGTGGACAATTCATGACAGTGGTGTAGCAGAGCTAGGGCTCTCTGTGTTGGAACCCTGAGACTTTTGATTATCATGGACTATGACATTATTGGCCATCATACCCAGCTCCACTGTCCCCACCAAGTTTAGTTGCAATTCACATTATACTTGGAGGAGGAATGAATTTTCCTAGCAACAGTTGATTATGCAACTGGATTATTATGAGCTATCACTGTTGTAATGAGCCAGTGTGGTATGGTGGTTTTGAGTGCTGGACAAGTACTTTGGGTGACCAGGGTTCAAATCCTCACTCAGTCATGGAAATCCACTGGGTGACCTTGGGCAAGTCACACTCTCTTAGTCTCAGAGGAAGGCAAGGACAAACTTCTCTAGATAAATCTTGCCAAGAAATCCCCATAATTGATTCACTTTGTGCCCATCATAAGTCAGAAGCAACTTAAAGGCACATAGCAACAAACAAAATCTCTGTGGTAATCCAAAGTATTTTGGGGTGGCTTGGTCCAGAGTGGGCAAACCCCATGAAGCTTTATAAAAGATGTGCTGCTGGGGAACCTGAAGACTACTAGAAATAAGAAAGGCATCTATGCTCTTGGAGTCCCCATGGGGGTATTGCTATAAGGACTGTCATAATCAAACCTTGCTCTTCAGAATTTCCCACTACACCATTGTATCGACATAACTTTAGTTTGGGTTGCCAGAGTGAAAACTTGAGAAGGATCCTGTGCCTTTAATGGCTGTAGAGAAGAGGGAATTCCAGCAGGTGTTTCTTGTTATTTATTTGCATAACAAGCAATACCTGTTGAAATTCCCTCTTCTACACAACCATTAAAGGTAAAGGATCCCTCTCCAGTTTTCAGTCTGGCAACCCTAAATTTTTCAGCCATGTGGCTCACATAATTGTGATTGCATTTATTTTTATTTTATTTTTATTTTTTTGCTGCCAGCACCGGGGAGTAGCTAAGCCAGAAGGAAGCATTTGATTGTGCAGTGCACATACTATGTTGAGCTTCCATGCATAGGCCTATACCATCTTCAAGCAGCTACAAAACATGCAATAAAGTCCAGAGATCTGCAAAGTTTGGCCTGGAGGCTGCATGTGGATCCAAGGTTCTTTTCCATTAGTCCAGATGCTGAAGACTTCAACAATGTACCACAGGTAGAGAACTGAGTTTGAAGTACGGCAACTGAGGAAGTGTTGTTCCAGGTCAGCCATGAATATGTGTGCATGCAGTGATGCTATATGAGTGCCTATATAAGTGCAGCTGATCTGAAAGGATATTTTTCCTCCAGAGGTGAAGTAAGTAGAGATGAATATAAAATGGCATGAGTTTGGTGGCTAGGGATGCTGTAGCCCCATTTAGGACTGTCTTGTTTATGGATACATTTCTTCCTCATGTGAAATGTAGAGTGCCTCTGCATCCATAGAGTCTACAATTGTGTTTTCTGGAAGGTTGTGGGTGGATTGTTAAATCATATAAACGTCAATGTTTATATCTCATGCAGCTTTGAGGACCAAACATGATTGGAGAACCGAATCTCTAGATATTCAGACACTTCAAGTGTGATAATATCAGTGCCCAAAACAAAGGGTCCCCAGAGTTGCCTGCTTTGTATATTTTGGATGGGAAATAGAAGGTGCCCAGTTGAGACTCCTGGGGTATGTCCATGTGAATTTGGTTTTGTACCTCCACGGGGAACACCTTCATCAGGTTGTGCAGTTCCTATTGATATTCCTTCAGTGGGGGCTGTGGATAGATCTTGGCTGGTCTTGAATAATTATATATCAGCCTCCCATAGGTAGATCTGCTGGTTCATTATGACGGGGGCCTCTCCTTTGTCTGCTTCTTTATTGACAATGTTGCAACTGGTTGGAATCCTGTATGGGAGTTATATCTTTGTAAGTGGACAATGATGATGATGATATTTATTTGTATCCTGCCCCTCTACAAATGCAATCAGGGTGGCTTACAGCATTTAAAATATAAATTCAAGACCCTCCTTCCCACCCCCCTAAAAATACAATTAAATAATTTTAAAAAATTAAAACATACTTAATAAATACTAAAAACGAACAATAAAGATAGCTGTATCAGAACTTATGTATGTAGGAATTAGAATTGGGCAGTTTCATAATGTTTGTATCCAGTAGAGAGGTGCTGTTATGTTATTACAGTGGGTTCTTAGTATCCGCTGGGGTTTGGTCCTAGGACACCACCACCACCACCCAGATACCAAAATCTATGGATGCTCAAGTCGCATTATATACAACGGCATAGTAAAACTGTGTCCCTTATATAAAATGCAAAATCAAGGTTTGCTTTTTGGAATTTTTTGGGAGGGAATATTTTAAAGTCATGGATAGTTGAATTCATGTATATGGAATCCATATATACGGAGGGATGACTGTATGTAGTGGAGCTGGCAAAATGTGGCAAATGCACAATGGGACTGATGTGCACTGGGGAACCAATGTGCATAGGTCCTGATGTGGATTAGGCACCAATGCACATCAGGCACTCTTGCCAGTGTTTCAATAGGTATCTTCGCAATTCATTAACTGGTTTCTTAGCACCTCTGCTATGTAGCTAAGTAGAACTAAAATTATGTAACATAGATGGTGCTATAGGATTCTGTCCATTGTTTTTAAGACTATGGATGGCATCACTTTTTGTATGGCTCATTGTGTGGTAATCCATGAAAGCTCATGCTAAAATAATTTTGGGAACCCCACCAAAGCTCATGCTAAAATAAAACTGTTAATCTCAAATGTTTCACAAGGCACATTTTTTCTATCTACAATAAATTAGCTCCATTCCAATGCATTGTTACTTTTGAAATGTGATTGCATAACATCCTTGACACCATCCCAATGTAACATGTTACAGGTAATTTTATTGTTTATAAATCACAGATTCCAAGCTCTGAACCAGACTTAGCCATAATTACAGCAGAGCCAACATAAATCCTCCTTAAGTAGTTGATCACGTGCATTTTTTAAATTTTCTAGTTCCTTAGTTAGTTTGCCCATTAAATCATTCTGCTATGCAGCTACAGATCAGGATGAATTTCATTGGGTCTGTACTAAAAAATGATTACACCTGGGTCCCACCCAGTATAAATAATTAAGCATTGCTGCTACAACTTTAGATTACCAACTTTTTTCTTTTTACAAAGTATGGATGTTGTAATCTTCAGTCAAAACCCTGATGATTAATTAATGCAATGGACATCTAACCATCTATGAAGGACTAACATCCCTTAGGGATGACATCCCTAATAAACAGTGCAGTCCTGTACATGTCTATTCATACATAAATCTTGGTGAATTTAACCAGGCTTACTCCCAGATAAGTGTGCACATGCCAATAGGTGCCAGCCTCTGTGCCAGGATGGGGGAAGTGTAGCCCTCTAGTTGTTACTGAATTGCAACTCTCATGAACCATAGCCAGCATAGCCAATGGGGAGGAGTACAAACTGTTCGGCAGCAGCAACTGGTAAGAATAAAAAAATGCAAGTTATTCACTCATGGCCACCATCTTGATTCACAGGAATGCCCATTTGCACAGCACATGTGGATAGCTTTGCATGACTGTGATCTACTTAACCCCCCCCCCCCGAAAAAACAAAATTGAGACAAATCATAGCTGCTGCGAGTTGCCTTTACTTTGGAGCAATCTGTGTAGACAATCCCTACCATTCTTCCTAGCAAATGTTTAGTATTTCTATTTGTATTTATACAGAACTTTTGTAAACTATTTATATTGTGATGCACCAGTAACACATTCACATTGACTCAACAAGATTTCTTTATTGAGCAAGGGCAACGTGTGTCAAAATGTAAAAAGCCCGAACTGAAACTACCACAACTACAGACAATAGATAAATCCTCCCAGCGTGAGAATGGTATGCAGGGAGGAAGGTGGGAGGAAGGGATGAGATGAGAACTGCATCCAGGTGCCGCATCCTTGAAGTCTCCAGAGGAGAAACATTCCCAAGCCAAAAAGGCAGGCTGGCTGTAGTCCAGGGACTGAGAGGCCCAGGCAGGGGAATCAATCCAGGAACCAAACTCATGTCAGGGCCTTCCATGGATTCTACTCTAATACCCAGAATCCATGTAAGATCATGACATATATAAGCACAGCACCCTGCAGGAAATATGTAATTATTACTGTTAAGTCAGCTACAGTGGTTAACTTACTAGAAAAAGTAATTTAGTTTCCTAATGTAAGCCATTTCCCCCCCTTAAAATAGTTATGATTCACTTGTAAGGAAAATAATTTTAATTAATGCTCACCACTGGTGAAATATCTTTCAAGATTCGGCCCAGGGAAAGTTACATACAATATCACATATTACAATACCTCTCTTTATTCTCCAGTTCCTCTGTTAATATATCCATGAAAACCATGATAGGAACTATCAAAAATCAAACAAGTCATCAATTAAGCTGGAAATTTTCTAAGGGCATTTTAAGTGAAGTGATTGATTGAAGTTAAAATTTCATCAGGCATTGAATTCAGAATTAACTTATTAATTAAGTTACTACTTCATTAAACAAGAGAGTGCTGAACAGCCAATAAACTGCACAATTCCCAGCTGGACTTTTTACCCAGAGTTACACTCTCTTGAATTTTTAGAATACTGTATTACTTCTTGCTTTTTGTTAGTTATTCAGGGTTGGAGTATTACAGCATTTAGGTCAGAAGAGTCAAGCACTTACTCAAGAGTAGTTCCAGTAGGGTGAATTGCGTTAAGGTAGGAGTAGGAATCATGTGGCCTTCCCAACATTGTTGGACTGCAACTCCCAGCATTCCTTGCCATTGACTATGCTGGCTAGGGCTGCTGGGACTTGCCATCCAACAACTTCTGGATGCTCACAAGGATACACAAACTTGTGTTAATAGATTTATAAGGGACGCAATAAACTGCAGAAAGGGAAAGGAGATAGAGATGTGATTAAAAGGGACGGACAAAGAGAACACAAGAGAAATGTTTTTATTAGGATTCATGTAAAACAGAGTTTCACAATTTAATGCAGCTGTTTTCTGCTCTACCAAACTCAAAACAGGTACATGGTGGGGTGCGGTGGGGAGGAGAGAGAGAATACAGTAATAGATTATATTTCTCATCTTCTTTTTGGTAAAGCTTTTAGTGCTGGTATTTAACTTAAATTTAAATAGCAATTTAACACCAACCAAATTGTTTAAAAAATTCATTTCCAATGTAGATGTAATTGAGGGCTTGTCTAGATGGGTAATTTACTCCATCTTGCCCCAATCTTACAGACCTGTAGTCCATACAACACAGGGCATTTGCTCCGTTCTGCCCCCGGGCAGTCCCCACCACCCCCGGGGCTCGAGACAGGGCTGAGATGGGGCGGGGAAAGTCGGATAGGCCCACTGCAATTTTTTTTCCCAATACCTGTTTAAATCAATTCCCACCAGGAGGAAACGGACTGAGCACTGCAAGACTGCTGAAGCTGCCGGTCTGTCTCACTCTCCCAGGAGGCAGGAAGGAGTCCCACAGTATGTTACCAAGGCTAGACACATGCAGGGGACCTTGGTCACATGTTGCAGGCTGGCTTCCAGCCTTTTGAGACAGTGAGGGAAATGACAGCGGTGGTGACTGCAGCAATGGGCTGGTGTGCACGTCAGGACTTCCTCCCATTCCATGGAAGGAATGGGGAACAATGGGCCTGATCTGTGGCCAGGATACACCGGTGGAGAACTGGCGTATCTTGGCTTTATAGATGAGCCCTGATTAGATTTTTAATCTAATGTGTTAAACATCTTAGCCCCTTTTCTCTATCTGTGCCTAAAACTAGCTAAAGAAGAGGAAATGCATGAGAGAACAAGAAATCAGCAACCATGTTACAGGTTAATGTGCTTCTAAATGGCTTTAACAATTGGGAGTCAAAGCTACTTTTTTAGCTGTTGCAATACCTGTAGTCTGGACCTCCAGGGAGCTTCAAATGCATTGTCTCATTATCCTGTGCCAGTGGAGGAGTTTCTCCATAAATTCCAGATTGATGGGAGCTGGTTGTAGCCATTCAGGGATAGAAAGACACTTTGTATATGCTCAGACACATTCTGTTTCTTGATCTATGAAGTGCTAAAAGCCCCTTATACTGGAAATAGATAGTGAAGCCAAGCTCTGACTCCAATTAATAATTGCCAGACTGATGGGGTGTGGTGGTAGCTAATCAGGGGTGGAAAGATACTTTGTGCATGTTCAGAGAAGCCCCTCATACTGGAAGCAGGTTGTGAAGCTGAGCCCTGTCTCAAATTATGCCATGCCTAGCTGACTTGTGGCTATTCGCTCGTGCATTCATAGATCCATGTTGGGAGAATGCCCCATTTGGCACTGTGAGACACACTCCAAAGTGAACATGCAACAGTTGTAGATAGTAGATAAATGTTGAGCAGTAACACTCCTGAAACCATCATTTATCATGAAGAGAGTGGAGGAGAATAAAATCTCAGGGGTTAGATAGATGTACTGAAAACTACAGTCATGTGGATACATTTTGATTAGGCCACTTTGGTTTTCAGGAGTATAGAGTGTGCCTTGCAGAAGGTATCATAACTCCTCCCCACCCTTCCCATACCTGCTGTTCCCAAGCTGTGCTCTGGACTGAAACCAGCATCCTGATTTAAGTACTTTTAATAAAATCTCATTAAGTTCATCGACCGTAGCTTTCAACACCTTTGAGGAGTGCTTCATTACTATGTAAACAGAGATAGTTCCTTTGGGCATCCAAAATTAGTAAAAGATGGAAGCTTGTCAGCTGTGAAGCAATGCTGTAGAAAGCTGTGAGGAAACTTGAAATAGATGTATTCTATATTCTCTAACATTACTCTTTAATATTTGCATTACCCTTAGAATTCCTAGAATTCCTTGTAATCTTTATGTTGTTGATGTCCCCCAGAATTAATGGGGGGGTGTCTCTTAACATTTCCTGGTGGTGGACAGGAAGCTCCAAGGAAGATTCTCAGGGGTCAGGATTTTTTTTTTTTAAGAGTACAGTTGAGATATAATAGCATTTTCAGAGCTGGGAAAAAAACTCACTCTTCTTCTTGTGAATGCTGATGCCTGGTGAAGCAGTTTGTCCTTCAATTGTAAATATTTGTACATATTACAACTCCTTGACTTTGAAGATAAAAGTGCCTCCTGCTTATTTGGACATCAAACACTCTGTGTGTGAGTATTCTTGGGAACGTGTTGCTACTTAGTCTGCTGAGATAGTTTTTTTGGCTTCTGCCGGGGATTGAGCATTCTATCATCCCCTGACATGTATGTGCCTTCAAGATGCCTGCAGACTTATGGCAACCTCATAAATACCAGCAGAAAATTAGTGATATAGTAGTGCTGGAGCCTATCATTAGTTTTCCAGGTTCTCAGGAAGAAGGAAGTAATCTCCATCAGCTCATCCTTTTAGCTGGAAATGCTAGGGACTGAAACTTTAGCCTTCTACATGCAAAGCAGGTACTCTTACAATCGAGCGTCATCCCTTCTGCAGTAAATTGCTATCTACTTTTGTAAAATATATGCAGCTGCCTTACAAGTGTATTATTTTTAGCAGATGGTTCATTGTCATTACTGTAAAGAATACTGGAGAGCAAGGCAGCCTTTTTTATTAATGGGCTTAGATTAGGCCTCCAAAGACCAAGAAGATGCAATAATCCATTTAAAAAAAAATTATTAAGCAGCCTTTAGGCTTCTTATTTCATTCAGTAACTTTTGGTATGTACAGTATATGTGAATCCTATGTCTAGAGTATTTTATCAAGAGTTAAACTCCATCTGAATAAGCCTCCTGAACACTTTCATGACTAAGATAGCAAAACAAGAATCTCTCTAGACTTTTGGGGCTGCTTTTCCAATGACCCTACAACAAACTAATTAGAAATGCACAAATAATCACAACCTAAATGATGTTCAGTCATAATTAAGATGAATTGCAAGGCATAGCAACAAGCATCTTGGGGTAAAATACACCGTACATTAAGTACCATTTCCCAAAGCATGGATAATGTGCTATTTTTTCTGGCTGAATGTATTTATTTTAATCAGAAAAAGAGTGGGGAGGAAGGGAGAGAGAGAAGGGAAATTTCCCTGTTAATAATAGTCTCTGAAAAGACTTTTGTCACTTATTCAGCACTTGGGTTGTTACTTTTTGGATTGCAAATATCAGAATACCCCTGTCTAGCTAGCGCAGTAAACTTCTCCCGCCCCCACTCAGTAAGTCTTCAGGAATCCAGCCATATTCAGGAATCCAGCAATCTATAATTCAGGTATATTATTTAAAATTGTAAATAATGAATTTATGTTTCATGGGGAGAGATAGATTTGGTATTTCACCACTCTTGTAACACTGAGAGTCACAAAATTGTGAGATAACAACAGGTACTATATACAGTTGTGCCATCATATTCATTGGGGTTTGGTTCCAGGACTCCCCATAGATACCAAAATCTGTGAATACTCAAGTCCCATTATATGCAATGGCATAGCAAAATTGTGTCCCTTATATAAGATGGCCAAATCAAGCTTTGCTTTTTGGATTATTATTTTTTAAAGAATATTTTCAAGCCGATAATACTTAAATCCAGCTACAAGAAAAGAACTGGAATGTCTCTACTGTTCCCCTGACTCTCCAGCAGCCAGGAAATGGGCATGTTGGAGCAGCTACAGCAGAGAAAAGATGGGGGTTTGGAGGAGATTTTGGTCACTGTGTGGTCAGTGTAGAATTTCAACCTTCACAACTTCCCCCAAAATGAGTAATTACAGGATAAATGTTTTATCTGGAAGTACCATTTGCATAATTGGGCTCTCTGACTAGGATGGTAAGCATGATTGCATAAGGTTGAGTTAATCAGGAATCCGTTTGGATTGTATTCCAGGCAGGTAAACAGCTCTGGAACTGGCATTTATTAACTGCTTCAGTTGCTACTCCTTTTTCTTTGTGTCCATCTTCTGCTCTTCACAAACACAGTGGTTTTTTTTTTTTTTAAAAAAAAAAATCTGGAGTGAGCTGAATGTTGCTTTGAGATTTGAAGTACCAAAATCAAATTAAAGTTCAATTTGAAATAGACCGCAAACCCAGGAGGGATCCTTGAAGTTTCCATCCCACATATCCTCTCAGTGTCTCAGTAAATATGACACCTTTGTGTTCAATAGGACACTTCAGAGTCTTCTTGGTTCCTTTGAGCTTTGCTAAGCTAAATTACTAAAGGTGGGTGGGAGGGAGAGAATGTAGCCTACTGTGTAGTAATACCCAACAAAGAATTGACTTTGCTCAACACATTTATCAAGATGTGGCTGCTTTTCCAAGTGGTTGCTTTTCCAAATTCAGTAGCATTCAACAGTGTCTTCCCATAGAGAGATGGTAGACATTAGGTCTATAGCAGTGATGAGGAATATGTGACCTTCCACCTGGTGAGCAATAGTTCCCATAATCCTTCATAATTGGCTACAGTGGCTAGGGCTGGTGGGAAATGCAATCCAACAACATCTGGAGGGTCACAGGTTCCTATCCCTGCAGTTTTAGATTATTATGTATAGTAATGGCAATCATATGCTGTAGTTGGAAGGAACTGAAAGAGCCATTTCATTCAACCCCTTGCCAGTGTAGGAATTCACCACTAAAGTACAGGTCACTCCCTGTATCTGTGGAACCAATACCAGTTATCTGAGGGCCACAAAACAGGGGACACATGCCATAGAGTTGCACCGGAAATTGCCTAGAGAGATGTCCTCTCTAGGAATCGCTAGAGCCACCACCCCAACTCTATGGTATGTTTGTACAGGAAGTCCTTTGTTTTAATAGGGTTTACTAATATCCATGATTTCACTTATACACAGTAAGTCCAAGAATGTAGCTTCCATGGAAAAGAGAGCATCCAGTGTCTGTTAAAACACTTCCAACGCACTTTCCAAGGGCATCTGTTCCACTGTCAAAACAGCTTTTACTGTTGGGAAGTTCTTCAGGTCTGGCCAGAATCTCCCATCTTGTAATTTGTTTCCTTTGCTTTGGATTCTGTCATTTGGAGCAGCGCAAAACAAACTCACTCTGGCTGGCATCCTGTTAGTGACATACGCAACCATAAGTCCAACTTGCAATGGTGTACAGTATATCTTTTTCTGGTTGTTGCAGAGTTTGATATTCTCTTCCTCCCTTCACAATGACCAAAGCCTCCCAGGATTCATCTAGGTTTCACTGTAACAGCGCCCCTTCTATGACCATTCAGTGACAGATGAGCAGGGAAGGAATCAGAGTAGTCCCTGGCTATGTCCCTATAGCCAGATATAGGAGAGATCATTAATTTATTACTACAGACACATACACAAACAGATTAACACACTACTCATTCCAGGCTCTGAACATGACTTGGACATGCTGTATCACTGAGCAGTAAGGGAAGACTATTTGAAAGTATCTGAAAAAAATGTTGAAAAACATATGTTTCAAATGCTGAAAACCCCGACAAGAAGAACCCTAGACTGATGATAATCGCCACAGTCTGGGACTTATTCTGTGCAAAATTTGCATATGATTGTCCAGAAAGCAACTAGGTACCAGCAAAGTATAAACAGCATAAGTTTGGGAACAGAGCCAACCATTAATTAGCTCACAGGAATGCAAACAAAGTCCAAAAGGTCAGAGATTTATGACAATCAGTCAGCGCGGTCCAAAGCAGTCTGAGGGTCAACAGGAACAGGCAGCAGAGTAGCCAGGGACAGTCCAAGGTCTAAGCCATGAGTCAAGGTAACAAGTCAACCCTCAATCGCCCCTCACAGCATATATAAAACAATTAAGGCTGTCAGGTGTTTCTTAACAAGCATGTTTTTCTCATAAAGTCTCAGAGACTTCCTTTGAGCTTCCTTTTGAGCTTGCAGCTGGGTATACGGTGGTGGAGGGAAGTCTCTCTCTTCTTCATCCTTATCTGAATGGGCAGGACTCTCTGCTGGGACTGATGCCAACCCACTTGGACTAGGCTTTTCCTCTGCTTGAGCCTCTAGGTTGGCAGGGTTCCCCACTGGCACAGATGTAGATAAACTTGTCCCAGGGTCCCTAGGGCTGTTCCCTGCCATGTCTTCCTGCTCCTCTGACTCTATAGCTTCATCAGGCTCACAGGGCATGACGATGGTTGTTTCACACAGAAAACTACATTTTCTGTCATGCAAATCAACCATATGCAAATTTTGCACAGAATAAGTCCCCAATTGCAGCGTCTTCTGTACAGGAAGCAGCACTTACTTGTTGCTTCCTTGAGAAAAAAATTACATCCCTACTGAGAAGACACATCTCCAGGAGGAGAGCTTCTAATGTTAACATTTGAAGGTGTAGCCATATGGATCAATTAGATTGGGCTTTATTGGTTCACACAGTAGCTCACAGGGAGTCTAGATGTGGGCTGGAATCCTCTTGGTGATTCATATTGGTGAAATCAGGTGTTATGCTTAGCATAATTACTTATGACATGATGCAAGGAGGTATTCAGTTACTCCTTATCCAACATTTTTGCCAGGTTGTTTAACAGCTACCAGATGGCTCCTGGATACGGTCCCCTTCTGGCTAGCTACCTTCACCTTCTGTCTTCGGTCGTCTCCCTTTGCCTTCAGAGTCCAGGGTAGCTAGGTTGACTATGGGACAGGCTATTGTTCTTTTAATTATTGTTCTTTTATTGTTCTTATCGTTCTTTTAATATTTAGCTGATCCTCAATAAGAAAGTTTTCCTGCAAAGTTCTGTCAAGGGAACTAGAGCTCTTTTCCGCCCTCAACCCACAAACCTACCTTTTTTGCTGATGCGGTCTTCTTCCCCAACATGGCTATTTACTGGCTTATCAAAGGTGTGTGGAATTCTCATGTGGTCTTGGAGGATGATGTAACTCTTGATTGGGATGCTTCTCAGTCACCACCCCCATCTGCTTTACTTCTTCCTGATGAAATGTATAAGCCTTGTTGATTGAAGATTGGCTAAATATTAAAGCCAGAGGAGGCCTCTCCTATATTCAGCCTGACAAACCTATCCCTGGACCTCTGTGTAAGTACAAGATAGAACTTTATCCTCCTCCAGCTTCAAACTGAATCATGGACTTGGTGTGGTGAATTGGAAGATGAACCAGATGTTTCACTGATAAAACTAAGGATTCTTGATCAAGCAGGGGGTTCTGTTCTGACACTGTGTATGCTGGATGCTTTGGGAATGAAGAAGAAAGAGGCTGAAAGAGAAATAACTGAGATGCTGATCACCACTTCCATCAAAATCATCAGGCTCTAGTAGCTGCTACTGTGACTGAAACTGTGATTATCTTCTGTTGGAGAACATTATTATTATTATTATTATTATTTAAAGTTTTAAGTGACTTTTTCAGGTAGATGGCTGAGAACAATGGACTGCATGGATGCCTGTCTCCCTCTCAAGAGCATAGCTGATGGGCTTCCTCTTGACAGTGTCTTCACTTCCTGGGTTAGTATGCCCTTCTTTGCTGCCATCCAGTGGTGGTCGCTACTTCTAGAAGTACTGTAAGTAGGCATGACTACATCTTGAGTAACATTCCAGTTGAATATGTCTTCCAGGCCCTAGTACTACATAATTAAACATTCTAACAAACAAAACCATCTAGAATGTTATGTCAAAAGGATCAAAATATAATAATGTCCTAATTAGGACCAAACAAAATGTCAACACACTTTGTGAGCTGGCATTTGAGGATCCCAGAGCTCTTCATCAAGCTAAATGTTAGACAAAGATAAGGGGAGAGAAAACTATCCAGCCCAGTTTGAAGAATTTGGAAAAAAAAATTGAAAGCTTCTTCACAACTTTGTGGAATCTTAGTTAGTTGTAATAAAAGTATTATCCATACAGTCTTCTTTTGGATTATTTTTAACTTTATCTTATTTTTTTTTAAAAAAAGGTGAACTATCAATACAAAAACCCACACTAATTTTAACATCACAATCAGTGCAGCATAATATCCAATTTTCTAATAGACCAATATAGCGACATACAATGTTTGTGAGACACTATGGAAAATATAAAGAGTATTCACAAGAGTATGATCATTGTGGAGGAGTGACTGATAAAGTCAGGGATGAATTAGATTGTAAGCCTGAGGGCAGGGAACTGTTTTGTTGTACTTTTACTTGTAGAGTGCCATGTACAGTGATGGTGCTATATAAATAAGTGACGATAATAATAACAAATTGTCTTGGATCTGCTGCTGAAATTACAACTTCTCCTTGCTCTGACTGCTCAATCAAGAATGCCTGAGCACTGAGAACTGCTGGAGGAGATTTTCCTCTATATCCCAACAATGGGGAAATGGAAGAGGGTCTTTTCTACTTTGGTCCCCTGGTCATGAAATTCCTCCCTTTGGAGGCCAGATTGGCGCAGGTGCTGGCTTCATCTCAGCACCAAATTAAAGCTTGGTTCTTTATTAGACCCTTTGGGGCTGAGGGATCATGGCCTGACTAGATTGACATGGAGTACATGATTTTAAATTGTTTAAATAGCTTTAAATTATTATATGGTTTTAGGCTTTTTAAATTGTTCTGGAGTCTGCATCGCACCCTGAGATCTTTTGATATAGATAGACATATTTTAATAGGGGCATAAATGCAACAAACAAAGAAAGACAACCATAACAAACACCAACTGCTAGGTGTGATTGTCCAAAGGCACATACAGTAGGACTCCCGTATCCACAGGGGATTGGTTCCAGGCCCTACCGTGGATTATGAAATCCATTGATAATAGTGAATGCCATTGGAAATAATGGGACATCCAGTTTAAAATACCATTGAGTTGCCTTGGCAGACCTAGAAAATGTCTAGAGAGAATGCACTTTCTAGGAAGATTCTATGGTAGCTGTGCTGAAACTGAACCTGTGGATAACTGAATCAGTGGATAATGAATCAGTGGATATGGGGGTCCTACTGTATTTGATTTTATATTTCCCCATTAACAATATTCAGAGGCCAGATGTGCTTAGGTTGTAGGCACAAAGCACAAGAGCTAGTGTCATTCCATTTGCCTAGCATGCTGACCCACCAAGCCCTTTAAAATTAAGAGGATACTTGGCTGTGGATCCATCCCTTTTGATAACAACCTTTGATTACTATTTCAGTCCTAAAACAAAACATTACATCATTACATTACATCCTATCTTATTTTACACAGAAAAACTGAAATCCCCTGAGGGTGGATCCTTCTGTTAGACATGGCAGCACAGGAAAAGAGGGAGATTGAGTAAGACACATTTAGAGAGGGGTACTCCCAAAGCAGCTTAGACTGAGCATGGTCAGTAGAAATTGAATACTGGCTGATTGGGCAGGGGGCACAAATGTTTGTGTATGTATGAGAAATAATGCTGGAAAAAACAGAGTCTGGAAGGGTTACTTTAATGGACTATCACTCCCAATTTTCTCCAGCAATTGGCTTGATCATTGTAGGGGCTCATAAAACCATTACAATCCAAGATCCCATCACCTGAGTTTCCTTTGAAATATTTACTTTACTACAGCACAAAGCTGTGATCTGGCACTTAAGAGACACAGGCACCAAGATACTACAGACACTAGGACAGAGAAAAGTTACATTTTTGGACTACAACTGCCAAAATTCCCTTCATCCAGACATCTCCCTTGTTAAGGAAAATGCAACATGGGACATACAGTGAAAGAAATAAAATATGTATGTGAAAGTCACAATGACTAAGCAAGAGCAATTATGGGGCTACACAGGTGAAACTGCTAATGTAATCTATAAGTCCTGAGAGCCAAGGACAGAGGTACTGAATGCAGAATGGAAACACCTGAGAATCATTAAGTGTACAAGGTGAAATGTTGAAATACATGGGTTGGTCTTAAGTATGGGTGGAACTACGTGGACCAATCAGAATGGAAGTACACACCCACTGGGTGGAAACTAACTAGTGGGTGGTGATAAACAATGGCTATAAAATTGCAATGTTTGCCAATGTATTGTTGTTGAGTAGAGGTGCAGTAGTTTGGAGATATTGTGGAGTAGTGTGTAGAGATTGTGATTTGTTGACCATATAGTATATTTATATAGAAGAATAAAATAGGTTTTATATAAAACTACTGAGTTGCCTGAGTGAATCCTGGAGACGTTTTGGAGACACCTGGAGAAGAGTGAGAAGGCTTGGAGAGTTTGTCAGGATCTTCAGCCTATTCTCTGAAACTCTGCTGCTTTGGAGGAAAGCATTAACCACTGATCTAAGCTGGTCGGCTCTGCTGCATAATAAGGTGGTGAGTTTGAGCCAGAGGTGAAGAGCTACAACTCCCATCATCCCTGACATCCCTTGCATAGTCATAGTCATAATACAAAATCAAACTGGTTTAAGCCTAAATCTCTCTGCTATGTCAATTAAAGTGGCTTGTAACTGATATAACTGGATAAAACAGATACACTTTCAAGTGTATGTGCCTTCAAGTTGCCTGTCGTCTGATGGTGACCTCATGAATTTCATAGGGTTTTCTTAGGTAAGGAATATTCAGATGTGGTTTAGCTAGTTCCTTCCTTTGAAATAAAGCCTACAGCACCTGGTATTCACTGATGGTCTCCCATCCAAGTACTATGCAGAGATGACCCTGCTTAGCACCTCCAAATACTTTGTATTATTGGAAATATAGCTTCTAACAGCAAACCACCTGGCAAAATCTATTCCACCATTCCCCACCCCATCCCCACCTACTGCACAAATAAATAAAACAATACTGCGAGGGCTGTAGCTAAACTGCTGCAGCAGATAGGAAAGCTGGGTAGGTGGTGGCAGCAGATGAAGCCTCCACCTCTGCAAATCCAAAAGTGCTGGTGCATCCACCCAGCAAGCCCTGGTGCCATTATAACACTGCTCTCTGAGTGGCAGAGTGGTCGGGATTTAATTTAACTAGCCCAATCCTCCACACAGCAAATTGGGATTGGGAGAATGAGCAGATAGAGGTGGCAATGGTGGCAGCAGTGGTAGCAGCTGCTCCTCCAACAAGCAACCATTATTTGCCCATGCCCTTCGAAGTATACACTTCTTATACTGCATGATGGCAACTCCACCCTTGGTTTTAACAGCAGCTTCCTTTGGAGCTCATGTAGATGTCAGTGACTTATGAAGGTGTCAGAAGAACAGAGAATAGAATCCAGCTCTTGGACAGCTCCCATAACACTGGGAATTGCTCCAGAGCAGGCTGCTGTTAAAACTGAAGTTGAAGTTTCCACCTTGAAGTACTGAAGCTACTGGCCATGCCTGCTCCTTTTCACCACATTATCCAGTGAGAGAATGTGAATCACATTGAATCAACCTAAAAAAAAACAAAAAACCCTTTTGCTTCCTCCCTCTGCATGGCTCTCTGCAAAGTCCCTTTTTTGTTGCTGTACTGCCCCACAGAGCAGAGATTCAAAGTAACATGCAACATAATTACTGTACTTCTACTGGGTTGCTTCGGAGGTAACAGTGTAACAAATTGACATTTCAAAAGCAATCTAGTGAGTAGGAATAAAATTACTTTATTGGTATAACAACTAATGTTTTCTAGTCACTTTTAAAGTTATTTTAAAGGTCATTTTAAGAGGCATTTTAATATGGATTTTTCCAGTTTTGTACCATTCTCTTGTCAAACTTAAGAATTTATTTTTTAAAAAAGAAAAGCAAAAAAACCAAGGGGAAGTAACTAACCTAAGAGTAAGAAGTAGTGCAACATGGAAGGTTCAACACCTTGGATAGCTCCTTTAAAATATGGAGTAAAACCCTGGGTGGAGTTACTGCCTCAATGACCTGGGAGCCACCAAGCACAATTTACCAACCCTATGTACAACACCTCTTAGAGAAAAAGAGTGGGCAAAGGTGTCTTTTCTCTCCACTCTAAGTTCAAATCCACCCCCTTGTTCCAAAAAAAGGGGAATCAAGAGAGAGAGGAAAGGCCAGTCCTTGCTGCCTTTTGCTTGCATGCTACCCTTCCATGAAAGCATGTCAGAGGGAGAGAGCAAGAGGAAGCCAAGGCAGCTGCTACTTCAGCTTTTCCTTCTTTTGGCAAGTGGGAGTAGCAGTTCCCTCTAAATACTCACCTGTCTTGTGTATCCTTTTCTGACTTATCCTAACCATTTGGGGACAATGCAGCGGGAAGTTGGGCTGCAGCAGTGTGGAAAGAGCAGAAACTCTTCCAGTGGTGCACCAGGAAAAAAAAAAGGGAGACCCCTATTTCTCTGCCCTCACATTGGCCTCTGTAGGCCAGCTGTGTCCCACATTGGTAGTAAACTGCAGGTTCAGTTTTTTAATAACCCAGGGGGCTGCAAACAAGGGATCCAGGGGATGCATGCAACCAACAGGCTGCACTTTGCCCATCTCTGAGCTACCAGTCTAATTTGTGAATGAATTCATCCGGAAAAAATCCTTTAGGGTCTGTTCCACAGAGAGCGAGAGAGAGCTGGTGAATGACTGGAAGATGGAATACCATTAGCACTCCATATCTACAGATTCTGCATCCACTGATTCAACCATCCATGGCTTGAAAATATTTTTTAAAAAACCAAAAAAATTAAGCCTTGATTTTGTATAAGGCTTTTATATGAACCATTTTATATAAGGGACACCATTTTACTATGCCATTGTATACAAGAGGACTTGAGCATCCACAGATTTTGGTATCTACTGGGGGTCCTGGAACCAAACCTCAGTGGATACTGAGAGCCCACTGTAGTTTGCTCTTCCTGTGATCAACCTTCTATGCTCTTGCACTACCCACAGAGTGAATGCAAAATGATGAGGTGTTTCTGAACTCATTCTCTGCCTCTAGATCAGGGATGGGAATCTGTGACCTTCTAGATATCATTCAACTGCAACCCCCAGCAGCTGGGATAGTCAGTTGTGAGGAATGCTGGGCATTGCAGCCCAAAAATATCTGGAAAGCCATGCACCAGTCTCAATCCTGCTGTGGATAGCACCATAGGCCCAAATCTTGTCTGAGAGAGTAGAGGTCAGAGCAGATATTTTCTCCACCCTATACACCACCCAATAGCTATGTATATATATATATGGGAAAGGGATGCATATGGGGATGGAAAGGTTTTCAGGGATCTTCATGATTTGGGTGGGAGAATTCTCCCCTCCTTTATTATAGAGTAGGGCAGAAAGAGGCACTATCTCCCTCTATAAACCAGCCTGGGCCTTGAGATCATCAGGAGAGGCCCTTCTCTTAGTCCCATCACCATCTCAAGTATGGCTGGTGGGGACACAAGAGAGGGCCTTTTTGGTGGCTGCCCCTAGGCTCTGGAACTCCCTCCCCAGAGAGGCTAGATTGGCCCCCTCCCTGTTGTCCTTCTGGCAGCAGGCCAAGACCTGTTTATTGAGTCAGGGTTTTTAAAGAACAGTCAGGAGGTGCTGCTGTGTGGTTTTGGTTGGGCTGTTTTAAAAAAACTTTTGATCTTTTAAAAGTATTTTCAGTACTTTTAAGCATATTTTATTCTTTTACATATTTTGATTGTTTTAATGATGTCATTGGTTAAATTCTGTTTGAATGTGCACTTTTTGTAGGTTTTAACTGTGTGTTTTTAAAACTCTGAGCTGCTTTGGGTCCCAGGCTTGGGAAAAAAGTGGGCTACAAATAACGATGATGATGATGATATATAAAAATAAACTCTTGGGTATGTTTCCTTTCCCACTGTGCTGATTGGCTGCATCCCCTTCCTCCTCTCACTCCCTCAGCCAATCATCACCCACATGCAAATTCCCTCTCCACCTCACAATCCACTCTTGCCACTCAATCTGAGGGCCCACCTACACAAGGGGGAAATTCCTAAATACCCCATACTATTGACATACCGCAGCCATGTCCAAATGGTTCTTCTGGCCTCGGGAGCCCCCATAAGCCTCACATTCCTGATGGTGGCCACAAGTGATTTACTTGCGTTAGTTCTTCACTGCCGCCATTTTTTAAAAAAAGTCATCCCAAGGCGTGCTGCTGCGATAGAGCTATTCTACAAAGCAAAACAGAAAATACTGATCCTTTTTATTGCCACAGTGAGTGATCTCACTAAGGTGAAAATCTGACAAGGTGGCAGCAAGCACTTGCCCTCCTGGCAAGTCCCGCCCCCGCTCTTGTCCGGCCAACTTTGTGCTTCCCTTTGAGTTTTATATTCTTCAGTAGTCCAAACGAGCAAAAATGCGCACCCACCTCATGGTTTGTGAAAAAGTACGGGGAAATATGAGAAGGCTTTGACCCTGTTGTTTTTGTTGTTTTGGGGGCCCCTCCTTCCAAATAGTGTGGATTGGGACTGGATCCTATTTAGACAGGTAGGATTCCCAGTGTATTCCATGAGGGGCATTTTCCACCATTTAGACCCACCCTGCACCTACACCCCCAGCTTCACAAGAACCCCTCCCTCCCTCAGCCTCCCACCACCCACAAGTAAAACAATGCAAGATTTACCCTTAAAATACAAGTTGTCCCTTCATATTCACTGGGATTTGGTTCCAGGACCTCCCCACCCCGGATACCAAAATCCATGAATACTCAAGTCCCATTATATGCAATGGCATAGCAAAATGGTGTCCCTTATATAAGATGGCAAAATCAAGGTTTGCTTTTTTGGATTATTATTTTTTTAAGAATATTTTCAAGCCGTGAATATGTAAATCCATGGATACCAAAGCCGTGGATACGGAGGGACAACTGTAATAGCCTATAGTACTTGAACCTTGTGAAAAAATATGGAGAAAAACATGGGTAAAACAATTTTTTGAAATATATGAATAAACATATATCGGAGGAGCAGGACCAGTTTAAGGAATTTGGGGGGACCTTGCACTGCTTTATTTTGGGGGGCCCATATGTTTATCTCAGGTCAATGCAACCTAACTCAGCCTAAGCTATTCACAGTACAGGATATTACTAATAATATTTTTGCAGGAGGAGGGTTACTATGGGGGCCCCACAATGCAGGTGCTGACTAATTCCTTAAACCGTCCCTGCCTCAGAGACCCCAAAAGGGGAGAGGGCAGCCCAGGACCGGTTTAAGGAATGTTGGGGGGCCCTGCAATGCTTTATTTGGGGGGCATAGTTTATCTTAGGTCAATGTAACCTAACTCAACCTAAGCTATTCACAGTGCGGGATATTCAGATTATTACTAATAATATATTTGCAGGACGACGGTTATTATGGGGGCCCCACAATGATGGGGGGTCCCTGCAGATGCTGATGCCACAGGTGTCTTAAACCAGCCCTGCAGATGAGTTATTAATGTATAACCTTTACAGTCTCCTAAAAGGGAGTATGTTAAGGCTATCCTAGTAGTAGTAGTAGTAGTAGTAGTAATAGTCTCTGTTTCAGTCCCCTCTTCTCACCCACGGGCCGATTTGCCTTCGAAATAAAGGCGGCAAACACGCTTCTCCCCTCAGGAGAACAAAAATATAGCGTGCTTTAGCGTCAGGTGCCACAAGAGAGAGAGCGGGAGATTTGGGGCGGCGGGTTGCGCTTGCTTTGACCAGGCGGGGAAGGGCTGGAGCAGGGGAGCGCCTTGGCGGGCGCGAACGCCACCCCTGAGGAGCCCTTGGAGGAGGAGGGCAAGGCCGCCGCCATCCTAACCGGCGCCCGCCCGTGCCTGCGCCACCGAGGGCGGCGAGTGGGTGTGGCGCCGAGTGGCGCGGGAACGAGCAACTAGTCTGGGACTCCAGGCTCCAGCAAAGGCAAAGGAGGCGGAGGAGGAGGAGAGAAGGAGGCTGTTGCCGGCGGCTGAGCCAAGCCAGGGAGAGCCAGCGAGCGGGGCCAGCGCGCGTCTTTCCCTCCTCCCGCCCTTTTTTTCCGCCCAGCAGCAAGCATGGCTTCGTCGCAAGGCAAGAGCGAGCTGAAATTGGCCGACTGGATGGCCACTTTGCCCGACGGGATCCACAGCGTGCCCCTTTCCAACCTGGCCATCCCAGGTAAGGCGGCGGGAAAAAAACAAAAAACAAAACACCACCCGTCCAAAGCGATGGCTGGCACTGGGGAGGATGGGCCGGGTTGCTTTTTGGGTTTCTTCCCTTATACCGTTTCAAATTGAGATTTATTTATTTTTTTTGTTGGGGGGGTTGAGCTCCGGTAGCAAGACGGTCCTCTTTCTCTTCCTCCTCTCGGTCCCCGTGTTCATTCCTCGAAAGGTGACATTGGCTGGAAAGCTCCTTTCTCAGCGTTGGTGCCAGTGGCTTTCCTCATTTATTTATTGTTGGGTATGTGGTGGAGGGGTTGGAAGCTTGGCACATTTTCCCCCCCACCCCAATTGTACTGGCTTTAATCCTATTGATGAGCCCCTAACTGGAGTAGATTCCTTGGATCAAGAGTTGAGTAGCCGACACGTAGGTAAATCTCATTGATCCCATGGGTCTACTCCTGTGGGGATTCACAATAGGGTCCAGATCCTTATCTGTAGTCTCCATCTGTCTGTGTGGCCGGGAGAGCTGTCTTTGGCTCACCTTGGATGGTTTTGGGATGCCTCATTGTACCGGCCTTAATCCTATTGATGAGCCCTAACTGGAGTAGATTCCTTGGATCAAGTGTTGAGTAAATGACACGTAGGTAAATCTCATTGATTCCATGGGTCTACTCCAGTGGGGATTCACCATAGGGTCCAGATCCTTATCTGTAGTCTCCATCTGTCTGTGTGGCAGGGAGAGCTGTCTTTGGCTCACCTTGGATGGTTTTGGGATAATCTCTGTCCTACTCACAGCCATTCAAAGGTTCTTGATATTTCCTCAAGTTTTTGCCATGAAGCTCTCCTTCAGACAACAGGAGAGAGGAAAGTTCAGGCTCCTGATGGAACCATCTCCCCTTCCTTTCCACCCCCCAAACTTTGCACCTTCTAGTGCACCTGCCAGACCTCTACCAGAGAGCAGCTCAATGACACCCTGAAGTATGTGCCCAGTGATCTCTCTGATAAACGTTGTATGCACAAGTTCTCACTTCAGGCTCTGCATTTGCTTCTTGTAGCTTGAGGACTAGCAGCCTAATTAGACTTCATTACTTCTGTCCAGTTCTGCCCTTCCTAAAATCAGGCACACATATACACTTTGCTTCCCTGCTCTTTCTGCACAACCGAGGCTGTGTTCAGATTGTGAGTTTGACTCTGAGCATGGAAGCTGCCTCTGTGGGAAAGTGTGGATGGTGTTTCAGGTGAAGCGAGCTTGTCTCCATTGGTTGTAGTACCTGCACACCTGTTCACCTGTTTGCTTGTTGTTGCAGTGATAGCAGTGATTGATGTGCCTGTGTGTGAGCCAGACCTCGGAGGCAGAAGTGTGTTCATATCTCTGTGTGTATCGTGAGGAAAAGACAGGCAACAGAGAATTCAGATTGAAGAGCCCCATTCCATGAAGTAAGAAAACCTGTATGGATTAGTAGGGGGCATCCATTGGGACTGATGCTCTTGCTACTGCACAGGTGATAGCCTTATTTCAGCCTTGTGCCATATAGTACCTGCCAGAAGGGTTGGAATTGCCTCTCCCACCATCCCCCATTTATACTGGCGGAGTATGATGGGAATTGTTGCCCAGTGTGTGGCTTGATAGGGAAGACTGTCATCCTTCACAAACAGGAAAACTCAGGTGTTATTCAAAGTCTGTGGCAAGGGGGAAACTTTTCATAAATAACCCTTTGGCCCCCGTGCAATGTGGTGGAGAGGAATGGGACTGGAGCATGGATTGAAGTGGGGAAGATTTGGTCAACATACCCTTCTGAGCCATGTAGTTCAGTGGCCAGTCTTAGACAAGCTATCATTTCAGCCATCACTTACCTTGCAGGGTCATAAAGAGGATAAGAAGTACAAACCTCTCATGTCCTTGGAGGATGAGGTGGAAATACTTGTAGTATTGACTTTCTAGTAGTACTTATACTATAGAATATTGCAGCTTAGTAAGTATAATAGTGTTCTGACATTTGAGGAGCTGATTCCAAATAATTCACCCTAATAAGTAAGCCTTTTCCAGATCCAGTTCCATTATTCTTGTCAACATTCAATACTATTTTCCACACAAGATTTACATCACTCCTGTTATTTATGTGGATACCTGGGTGTTCTCATGATCACTTCCCCCCAGAATTGGCACCCTCCAGATGTGCTGGACTGCAAATCCTACCACCCCTAGACAGCCAGGCCATAGCTGGGAACAACAGTTATGTCTATTATGCCTGGAAAGGAACTAGGTTGTGGAAGATTGTCAGGAGAGGAAAGCTCATGAATGATGTAGAGTCTGGATTTGGATTGCAAACAAATGGAAGCATGAAACATTTGATCTTTCATTTGAAGGGAAAATAGCTTTGTATTTATTTAATTTATATGCCACCTTTCTCCCAGAAGGGACCCAAGGTAGCTCAAGATGCATGTTTGTTTGTGTGTGTGTTGCATGCCTTCAAGTCCTTTTCAGTTATGGAGACTTTAAGGTTAACATATCATGGGGCTTTTCTTGGCAAGATTTATTCAGAGGAAGTTTGCTTTTGTCTTCCACTGAGGCTGAGAGGGCATTACTTGCCCAAGGTCACTCAATGGGTTTCTATGGCCAAGCAGGGATTTGAACCCTAGTCTCCCAGAGTCCTAGCCTGATACTGAAACCACTACACCACACTGGCTCTCACATTGCTAGATCAAAGTGCCAAATGCATGATAGCGCTTTTAAGAACTGAGGAAATAAGAGGCTGGTGTGTGTGTGTGTGTGCGTGCATGCATGCATGCGTACACATGTGCTTCAGATGACCTGGAACAAAGAACATGACCTTAAAATATGCAGTGTTTTTTAGAATAAAAGGTGTGTGATAATTTGGGAGAGGAATAACTGTTGAGTTAAAACATGTAACAACATCTAAATGCACGGCCAAGGTTTTTTAAAATGTACAAGTGCTAGAAAGAGGCAATATGGAATCATTGTAGAAACAAAAGACAATTTGAATTGTCTGTCTCTGAACTGCTAGTATTTCATATAGGGTGTCAGCAGCAGGCAGAACAAAGGTAAAACCGGGTGGCTTTTTTTTGAAGAAAAAATACTCTCATATGCTGTTTCCATAATTACCTGATTTTGCTGTGGCATGGGGGAATCCTTTGACTGCAATAATGTTATAGAAGGAAGGAGGAGAATGAAAATCCAAGGGGAAAAAATCTTTTGTATTCTGCAGTACAAAGGAATGGATTCTCTGCTAATTGCTAATTGAAATCTAATATATGCTAATTGAAATCTGATTCATGCAAATAGGTTAATTGCTCCAGCACAGAAAGTGGATAGCTTGTTGATTGGAGATGTGTTTATCTGACTAGTTAAATATAAAAACAAAAGCAGAGAATTATTTTTCTCCCTCTCTTTCTCTCCCTCCACCCCATCAACTCCTGTTTTTCAAGAATCTTAAGCACTGAGCAGCTCCATCAAAGGAAGTGGGTTGGAATGCCTGCGGTTGGATACTGAGCAATTTAAAGACTGAAGCCAATAGTATAGCGGTGAAGGCCAAGTTTATGGAACAGTGTGCACTGCACTTACAATAACAGTCGATGGTTACCTGCAGGTGGATGGCATTTAATCTTGCTGTTGGAGAGACCTGAGACTTTTCATAGCTCAATAGAGGAGCATGCATTTTTGCATGTAAAAGGTCTCTAGTTTCCTTCTGTCACTGTCTCCAGGTAGGGCTGGGAAGTGCTGCTATCTGGAACCCTGGAGTGGGTCTGCTACTTATAATTGAACAAGATGGACCAGTGCTTGGACTCACCCATTTGGTGGCTAGCTGGTTATGTTCCTAAGGAAAGATGCCCTGCTGAGGTAGGGCTCGGTTTGCCTTCTGGAACAAGTGCTTTGCAGTTCAGTGGTTTCCTGATGTAGAAATGATTTGGGAGTGTTTGAGAAATGTGTGAAAGTAAATAAATGAATACATTCAGCGGATTGCTTCCTGGACTCTTTTGTGTTTTAGGAAGATAGGGACAGCTTGCTTTTAACACACTTTTAACTGCTCAGGTTTTCAGCCTAAAGTATTGGCTGGGGTGGGGGTGGGTGGATAGCCAGAGGATAATTTTTTTACATGTATCCTAAGAAGAGTTGTGGGTTGCAGCTCCTCCCATAAGCATGAAGTCCAGTTTGGGTTTCCTAAGACAAAGAGTGCATGGTGTGTGCACCTTGTTTCAGTGAAGAATTCACCTTGTTTTAAGGGAGGCAATTCTCTTCCCCCCAATTTTTTTTTCCAGAGGGGAGAGGCGTGTAGGGGCTATATAAATGTATGTGTGCTCGCCATACAGCCTACAATCCTGCGTCGACCATTCTTGCTAAAGAGGATATACTGACAGTGTGATTAGGGTGTGAGGCAGTGAATCCTGCTCCCAATATTCAGTGGTCCCACCTCTGCCAATTTGGGCTTTACCATGTGTGATCAGCCCTTTGCCTCAGTGTGTGTACACACACAGCCTTCTGAGGACTCGGCTGCTGTTCTGTGATATAGCTCATGGGTTCTTCTGCCTGAGAACCCCGTAAGCTGTACTTTGAGATGCAATCTTGGGGATTCCTCTGACTGGGAATTCCCCTAAAATTGCACTGCGCCCCCTTTTGGTATGCTGCCACCACCCTTTGAATTCCACCCCTTTTCCCACAGTCCAAAGGGAGACTGTGTGGTTCCTTTTTCTACTCCCTGCCACTGGCAGAGCTACTACCACCCTTCCCATTCTGTTCAAAAGGGAAGAGAAGCATCCGAGCAAAACAAGGCACATGTGCAAATCAGCTGGAAAAGATTTTTAAAAGCTATTTATTCAAAGCAGAGTTCATAACATGCAAATAATGTTCATGGAAGGGCTCTTCCTTCCAGATGTATTCTTAGAGTTACTGTACAGAGATAGTAAAGCATTCAGCTAACATCCAGCCCAAGTGGGAAAATAAACATAATCCCTAACGCAATCTAACTAATGCATTCCTGACCTACTCACTCACTGAGATGAAGTTAAATCTCAGGGTTCTTTGTTCATGTTGGCCTGAGATGGGATGTGCTCATCTCAGGACTCCCTTTGTTCTCTCTCTGCTTCGTGGCACCGAGGCATCATATATTACCTTGAAGATTGCCACTCTGTGCGTCTTGATTGTTAAGTATCTTCCTTGTGACCTATGGCATCTCTTTATTTGATTACTGAGCTGGCAGATAATGGGAACTGGAATCCTCCCATTATCACACCATGTTAAACAGCGTGTTCACGGTCAGCCCTTCTGTTAGGTAGAGTGAGGTAGCCACCTCAAGTAGCAGAGACTGGAGAGTTTTGACATACTGGAAGACAGAGTTGTGGGTGTGGGGAGTCCCATAGCCTGTCCTCCTGTAGGGCTGGGCAACTGTAGTGGATGTAGGGGCCAGTTTTCTGCCCTAGAACCTCTGGAAAACACATAGATCGCCTCAAATGCCAGAATTAGACCTTGAGACCTAGAAGTGGCCAGAAGTCACTTTCACTGTGGCGAGGTCTGAAATGAAAGACCTTGGTCTGGTGTACACTGGGATATAGGGAATGGAGTAGTGTTTTTGGTCTTGAAACCGACCTGATTCAGCCTCAGCACAGTCCCTGGTCCTCTATTGATTCTAGGCTTTTGAGTGTAGGCCAAGAGGAGGCAACTTATTTTCTTCCACAGGTGGTTTTGGACTGCATCTCCCATAATCTCCCAGTATTGGTGATGGTAGTTGGTGGGAACTGAGACCTGCCAACACTGAGAGGGCCACCACATTCCCTGCTCTGGTATACGGGGCTCCATTGAGCAATCATAGGGGGAAGAGATGAGACTTTTCTCAGACTGCCTCTGATTTTTCAGGGTCTCCTCTGCAAAGTGAGAAGGCAGCACCCTTGGAGCAATGGAGCCTCTAAGGCAATGCTTAGACAGAGAGTTACTTTTTTTTGGATGAAAGCTCCCAGAATCTTCCAGTCCATATGGCCTATGGAAAGTATTTTTCTCCCAAACTCTTCTCTTAGGATCCCAGCAAATGTGAGTCATGACACCCACTGAAGATGCCCTGCCCCAATGTTTTTCTTCATTGCTGATGTGGGCTGCTGGGCTTGGGGGCAGGGGCCCCATCTTTTGAATGGGACACACCATGCTATCACACCAAAAATCAGAACGATATGATGCACTTCCGAGTTTCATTTTTGCCTATTTTTAAGCCATTCCCCCCTGTGATTCAGAGTTGGGGGTCCGGGAGGGTGGGAGGATCAATGTTTTTTGTGTGTGTCACTTTTGATCCTTTTGCCACATTGGGTGTGTGTGTGAAAATAGCCCCTTTAAAAAAAATTTGGAACCTAGGGTGTCCTGGAGGGGGAACCGAGGACCATAAAAAGACCATAAAAAGCATGTGGTCCATGAGCCATACCCCCTCTCCATTTTTGCTGAAGCCTGCCATTAGAGCTCCATTCACAAGCTCTTATATGAACTGACTGCAATATCAGTTATGTCCTGATTCTCTTTGTTAGAAGAGGATAGAAGATAACATGGTATAAGATAACATGGTTTTGTTGTGGTACAGGTTTCTCCCCCTCACCCATTTATGCAGGATTGGTACCCATGGTTTCACTTACCCATGACTGGGGAGGGAGGAGCTCTCTCTAGGCATCTGTAGGACCATAGAGTCATGGTGGAGCTGGTCTCTCTAGGCATCAGGTGGTCCTCCAGTGTGACTCTATAGGCAACTTCCACTGGATGTTGACCACAGAGTGGCACCAGATGCCTAGAGAGGCATCCTTTCTAGGCATTGTGTAGGTCCTCTAGCACAATTCTGTGGTGGTTCGCTAATATATGTGGTTTCACTTATCTGTGGTAAGTCCAGGAATGTATCCCTGCGTAAACTGGGAGGGGGCTGTCTTAGGATGAAGGGTCTAAGGATCTCCAAGTGATCAGACTCTTAAAACATGCTGCCCATTACAGTCAGAGGGAGGGGGAGAATTCAAGTGCATGAAAAATGCGCTATGGCAGCAGTGGCCATATACACTGGTTGTCCCAACCTGATAGCCATTCCTGGCTGGGAATGATAGTCGTTGAAGTCCAACTCATCTGGAGGGCACCAGGCTGGCAAAAGCTCAGAGCAAGCTCAGTTGAGCATATAGTACTGTAGTAGGAACTGAGCCTGAGTGTAACTTTATAGAATTGCACAGCATGTAGATACAGCACTTAGTGTTAGACTAGAGAACAAAATATACACAGGGCATATAGGATAGATCACTAAACTTAGTAGTGGTGCCTCAGTTAATGATTAAAGTTCTATATATTTGGCTGTTGAAGCCGAAACCGTTTGCCCACTTACTTGGGGGAAAGCCTCATTGACCTCAGTGGGATTTATTTCTGAGTAGATTATTGTGCTGTGGTTGAATTGGGGCATTTCTGAAGATGATTGTGCTGCGGTTGAATTGGGGCATTTGTTTATGGAATCCTACCTTTTTTTTTTTTAAAAAAAATGACTTCCTAGCTATGTGTTTACTATTATTGTGTCAGGGCCATCCTCAGTCATTCTGCTGCCTAAGAAAAAGAAGATGGCACCTCCTCTTGATTCCATATGAAATATATGATCCCAGATTACAGAACAACCCCCTTGAGATGTAACCCACCTGTTTCCTCAAGCTCTAGGCCAACTATGGTATCTACTTTTTTTTTTAAACTAGAACCCAGTGATACGCCAACAAAAGCCTGTTGGAAAAGTCTGATGAAGCAGACTTAAGTCTATGAAAGTTTATGCCACCAACTTCTTTCTCTCAGTCTTAAAGATGCTACAAGACCCCTTGCATTTTGTTGCTGTTATTACACAGTTGGGAATCAGAACTGTTGCCAGTCTACTACTAACCTCCTAGAGGTCAACCAGTGGATGCCAATCTGTTGGGGTCCAATTGCTCTGGAATATCTTTTTTTTAAAAATGCCATCATGTCAACTTCGACTTATGGTGACTGTATGGTGACCTCCAAAGATCCCTGGCTACCAACTGTTTTGCTCAGGTCTTACCGACTCAGGACAGTGGCTTCCTTGGTCGAATCAGTCCACCTGTGGTGTGGTCTCCCTCTTTTCATACTGCCTCTCACTTTACTAAGCACCATTGTTTTCTTCTCATGATATATCCAGAGTATGACAGCCTCAATTTATTCACCTTTATTTCTAGTGAGAGTTCAGACTTGGTTAACTCTAAGACCTATCCATCGGTCTTTTTAGCAGTCCATGGTATCCACAGAACCCTCCTCCAGCACCAGATTTCAAATGGGTTGATTTTCTTCCTTTCAGCTTTCTTCACTGTCTAGTTTTCACAACCATACATAGAAAATGGAAATATTATGGCCCGGAGTAGTATTCTATGTTCATTCAAGTAAGTGCAAAGAAAGCCAAAGACAGCCCTAGATATTTTGCTTTCTGAGATGAAAGTAAAAATGTCCCTCCACCTATCTACAGACATTGATTGGACTGGCTATTGACTCTTATTTGTACACTGGCTGATGAAACACCAGTTCTAAGCTATGGGATGGTGGCAGCTACCTGAGAGAAGTGTGGTGGTGTCAGGGAAGTGCTGAGTCCTTACCAGATTTTTCTCCAAATTTTAAAGGGGCTATCTAAGTTGCTGAACCTTGTCCCCAAAACAAGTTCACCGACTGTGCCATGTACATGAGATCTACCAGCTGTTACTGATATTAGGTGCCGCATGGTCTGGAATGCACGGCATCACTTTCCAACATAGGGGGACAGACAGGATTCTGCTTTGCATGCCATCCAGCACTTCCTACCTGAGGCAAGTGCCTCACACTGCTGAATGGTAGGGTTGGCCTTCAGTGGCTACTGATGGCTTCCATTTTGGAAGAGTAGTGAATCCTGCCTTTAATTCATACTTGAAAAGAACTGTTGATGGTGCTAAACCTTCCTCACAAAATAGGTTCAGCACTTTAGATAGTAATCCCTGGATTGTTTTTGCTGCCCCATTGACCATTTTTCAGTCTACTTTCTGCCTACTCAGGTTTGGGTACTTCACAGTAAGTTTTCTGAATCCAGCTGAGCAAACCTGTCTCTCCTACTATCCAAGCTGTTGTTGTTTGGAATGTGACCCATCCTATGACGTTTGCAAATGCTTTGTTGTCAGTTTCCAAGAATATGAATAGTGTCTTTGATTCTTACTTGCAAACTTTTCCCAGGAAATAAATACCTTCAGCACGGGTGAATTGTTTTATAACTTGTTCTTATCATCTTCATGGAAGTACAGTATTCTTCTCTCTATGCGAATGGCAGAATTTAAATGTGGTTTTCTTCCCAGCAAGAAGATTGTCAACATCAGTGCTGAAATTGCAAGAACTGAGTGTCAGAACTTGGAAAATTATCTGCATCTGTCGTTACAAGGAGAAAAATAGTCATGGGATGACTTATTTTCAATTTCCTAATAGATTTATCCTGACTGCTTCAATACTGCAGATGTTCTAGGGGTAATAAAATACACTTGGTCCTAATCATTCACTCTGGTTGTGTACCTCATATATTGCTTGTTCTATATGCTTTGACTCAGAAAGATGTGTATGGGTTAGTATCAGGCTTGAGGTGGTTGCAACTACTAAAGCCACTGAAGCTCATAATCAGCCAAGCCATGTTACAAATCTAGCTTGTCCAAAATTCCAATATGTAGAATGAAGTCTGATTTCTGATGTGTCAGGATTTTAAAACAAAAAGGAAAGGGAAAAAAGCCAAGGAGAAAGATGTACTGATTTGTTTGGTTGCTTGCTGGTTAAGCTGTGAGTGATGGTTGCTGCTTGCTGGTTAAGCCGAAGGTGAGCTTCATGACTGAGTGGGACTTGAACATTTATTCATTTATTAAAAGATTTATATCTTTTTTTTATCTCATGGAATCTCAGGACAGCATGAAGATAAAATCAGCTGAAATTGCTTAAAACCATTTAGAATTCAAAACACTAGAGGACACTTTAAACAGATGAAGAACAGATTGCTCACTTTTAATGAGTTAAAACAGGCTGACCAGTTAAAACAGCTTACAACTGTATACATCTACATTTTAGAAGAAATCAGTTAGGGCTCCAAAGCTGTGTTTTAAGTTGGTGATGGAATGAAGCCAGCATCAGGGTCTATCAGACCTCCAAGGGAGGGCATACATCACCCAAGCAGAGAAGGTCCTAGCCCATGTCCTCTCACTGGTAGGACAGAGTGGGAAACATCTATCACTTCCTTGACACACCCAGTTGCTTCACCTCTACTAATCTTATCAGCCAAGAAAGGAAACAGCCAAGTTTATACTTGGTGGGATGGAGTGATTCAAGTGTCTTGTCCACATATGCAGGCCATTACAACTGAAACTGATCCCAGCAGCAGGAGGCCTGTTCTGTCTGTTTTACCCAGCACAAAGTACTAAACCAGTGTTGGAGGAAGGATGTGTTTCCTCATGACAAAGATGAAATCCTCATGAGTGTTGGCAGTTTCTCCTCCCCAGCCCTCCAATCTAGGTTGGTGCTGTACTGAGTACCTGAGTGGACAGACCCATTCCCACCTAGCTCATCCATCAATAATGCACACCAGGTTGTCCCCTTTATTACAGCTAAGCCATGGATGATTGTTGCTTTATTATGGATTGACCTGGAATTTAGTAGAAGCACCAAGAGACTGGAAAGTGGGCTGATAGGGCAAGCTGAATCTTGGAGGGTGAGAGAAGGGCTGTATCAAGCAACTGTTCTGCCTTTTCCTTACTTGGCATGCCAAGTCCTGTCCAGCACTATACATGCCTGCCTCTAATCCGTCTTCAGGGATTGTGGAGGTCGTCATAACAGAAACATTGTGTCTCTCCTCAATTCTGCTCTGGCCACAATTCTATTCTAGTCACTCTACCACACTTTTAATATTCAAACTTTACCCCAAAAGCACCTTATTCCCTTATAGTGGTGCCAGAATAATTATCCTAGTAAGAGACAAACTTGTATCCATTTCTCACCAAATTCACCTCAAGTGCCTCCACACTCACTTTTCCCCTTCACATTATCCAATAATGGTTCCATTTCAGGGATGTCCAGTACCTTAATTATCCACTCAGTTGATGCAGATTTTAAGTGCTGAGCAAGAGCAAGTAGCTTTGCAATGACAAAGGGTTTTTGCAATAAAAATAATTTGGTTGGGCCTTGATAATCCTCTTCCAGAGAGTTCACTATTAAAAGTTAAATCATAATTCAGCCTGACATTTAAGCCCGTCATTTAAACAATAACCCTGTCATCTGGATCCGGTAAGAATGAAGATGACATCCCCACCAAAAGTTAACCCATTACAAGGATCAGTTGCATGCCAAGGTCAGAGCCAAGTTGTCCTTTGTAAGGCCTGGAAACAGGATGTTTCAGCATATAGGAGGGGAAGTAGGTTAGGTGGCAGATCTCAAAACCAACTGATGTCATTACAGCAGTGGTAGTTGGTAGCTGAGACAGTGTGGTCAGTGGGGTGGTGAATCTGAAGTAAAACCTGGAGCAGATTCAGAAACTTTGAAAGGAGCTATCCAACATCCTGAACTTACTTTGGAGACAAGTTGAGCACCTCAGGTAGCACCTTTAAAATCTGGACTAATCTCCAGAAAGGCTTCACCACCCCACTGACATAGAAGTCAACAGCTGGTATTGGAATGCACAAAAGATGAGAAAAGGGTAAGGAGAGGGAAGAGAGGGAGGGAAAGAAGTGTCTAGTTGTTGCCCATGTAAAATCATAGGCTAGAGTGTGAATGGGCAACTTTCAGAGATTTGGGGACAGCACATACCTCCCCTCATCACATCCCTCTGGTCCTTCCTTATGCCCTCTGAACTGAGCTTTTTGGGTAAATGAGTTATTTTTTAAAAAACCACAATTTAGAATGACACATGGGTGGGGTATAACAAGCAATGTTTACTGAGTATGTTAATGTTACTTCTACCATTTAACATAAGGGCACTTTTTTAGACATGGGGGGCATTTTGAGTAGACTTTTCCATCTTGTATGCCCTTCACAGCTCAACTTAAGATTTTTTTTTAAAAAAAAATCAAAAACAGGAATGAATCATTACACAGCCTAATGAATCATGGGAATGAATTGCTGTTAAAAAAATAATTTTTGAAGCTTCAGGGCTGCTGTTAAGTGTGGTCTAGAAGCTCAGCTGGTGCAGAATGCTTTGGCTAGATTTCTGAGCAGAAAAACATACCATCAGCAAGTAACACCTTTGTTGAAGGCATTGCACTGGCTGCATATTTGCTATTTAGTTTTATTATTACTATATAAAGTGGGTATGTGTGTGGATGAAATGGGGCCCAAGGATCCCATATAGCCCCCATGCATCCTTAACTCTCCCAGATAGTCCCTTTTCTGGCAAAGAGGGGTGAATTTTCTCACCACAAAACTTCCAGGATATTTCATCTTTAAAATAGGCCATAGCCCTCCTTGCACTGTTTAACATTTTAAAACTATCAAAACCAGAAGTGGACTCACGGCTACTTCCAGGACTTGTTTGGCTTTTAAAAAATACTTTTTGGAAGTTCATGCAGCCCCCACTGGATCTGTGGGGCAGAAAACTGGCCCACTGGCATTGCCCTCCCCAAATCTTAATCTGTAAAGAAATTTCATAGAATCATAGAGTTGAAAGAGACCATGAGGGCCATCCAGTCCAGTCCACTGCCATGCAGGAACACACACTCAAAACACCCCCAACAGACGGCTATCCAGCCTCTGTTTAAAAACCTCCACAGAAGAAGACTCAACCACACTCCAAGGCAGGAGTATATTCCACTGTCGAACAGCTCTTACCATCAGGAGGTTCTTCGTAATGTTTGGGTGGAATCTCTTTTCCTGTAGTTTGAGTCCATTGCTCCATGTCCTGGTCTCTGGAGCAGCAGAGAACAAGCTTGCTCCATCCTCAAGATGACATCCTTTCAAGTACAGGTTGATCCCTGTATCAACAGGGGATATGTTCCAAGACTCCCCCCCCACCGGAGATACCTGAAACTGTGCATAATAGGGAACCCTATTACTTTCAATGAGACAAATGCCAGAATTTGACCATAGAACTGCATTGGAGGACCTAGAAAGGCCTAGAGAGAACATATTTTTTGGACGTGGATAAGTGAAACTGTGGATACCGAACCCGTGGATACAGGGGTCAACCTGTATTTAAACATGGCTATCAGCTCACTTCTTAACCCATTCTAAACATACCTTAACCCAAGCTAAACATACCTAGCTCCCTAAGCTGTCGTCTTCTTCCTCTTCTTCATTTATATCCCTCCTTTTTCCCGGCACTGGGATATGAGACACCATTGTTGTTGTTGTTGTTTGTTGTGTGCCTTCAAGTTTTTTCAAACTTATGGTGACCCTAAGGTGAACCTGTCACAGGTTTTCTGAGGCTGAGTATGTGACTTGTCCAAGGTCAGCCAGTTGGGTATTCATGGCTAAATGGAGATTTGAAGAGATTTGAAGAGTCTCCACAGTTGCAGACCAACACTCAAACCACTACACCATGCACAGAATATTAAAAGCAAATTAAAAGCATACAAAAACATCAGTAAAATATGTATAAATGTAATTTTTAAAAGCAGTTAAGCAATGCATAGAATTTAAAAATGTATTCAAAGACAGGATTTAAAGAACAACAGAAGAACACATCATTAAAAGCCATTGCAGCCAACTCGTAAAAACCTGTTGGAATAGGAGAGTTTTCACTTGGTGCTCAAAGGTGATGGAAGGCAAGCAAGGAGGGAGCTATCATAGGTTCCCTACAGAGGAGATTCCTAAGTCTGGGAGCAGCCATCAAGAAGGTGCTCCCTTGTACCTATAAAATGTGCCTGGGAAGGCAGTGAGACTGAGAGAAGGGCCTCCCTCAAAGATCTTAGAGCTCAGGCAGGCACACATAGGGAGATACAGTCTTTCACATATCCTGGACGTTTTAGACCTATTATGTTTTTGAGGTCATCTGAGGAAGCTATCATAGTGATGCCATGTGCTCCTAAGGTCTCTTGCTCTGCAGCCATAGTGGCACTCACTATGTGGAATCATCTTCCCCCTATATGAGGCAAGCTCTGACAACTCTTAGTTTTAGGCACATGTTGAAGACCAACCTATTTTTTCTCCCCCTATTTTTAAAAAATATTTTTATTACTCTACTGTACTTCCAGTACCAACACAAAATAACAAAAACAGTTGATAAACATAAATGCGCCACCATATGACAAAAAAGGTTATACTGTATTCAAAAGAAACCCTCTCAAAGATAGAATCAATTTTCCCTGTACAGTGTAAACATATTTTTCTTTCTTTTTTCCCCAGCATGAATAATCCTGAATCTTCATTTTTCAAAATGTAAAATATCCAGGATCTTGTAATAAAGCTTATCAATGTACTATACACTGAAAGCCCAGTGGCACACCTTCCGACTGTCCTGATTGGGAAGGGACAGTCTTGCTGAATTCTCTGCCTTCCCACTTTTAAAGCTGTTTTTAAAATATCCCAGCTTCTCTCTCCTCTGCCCACTTCCTTCTTTTGTCCTCAGCTTACCTCTATTGCTGCAAACTGAATCAAAGTGCAAAAAAATATAATAATTAACCGAATGGGAGAAGAAGCAAAGAGGGTTTGGAATCTTGCCCTTCCCATTAGGCTTTAGCAAAAGCAAATTGTTGCAGCTTTTCTTACCCTGAGTGTGTGTGTGTGTGTGTGTGTGTGCGCGCGCGCACACACACACACACACGCCTTCAAGTCACCTATCAACTTATGGCAACCTCATGAATTTCATGTAGTTTTCTTTGACAAGGAGTGCTCAGAGGTGGTTTTCCCAGTTCCCTATATTCCTCTGAAATATAGTCTACTACACTTGGTATTCGTTGGTGGTCTCCCATCCAAGTAATAAACAGAGCTGACCCTGCTTAGCTTCAAAGATCAGACAGGATCTGGTGCCTTTAGGGTATTTAGACCCCACTAACCCGCATGTCCTTCCTCATTAATAATATTTGCCATCTTGACCACACTTTGATGTTGCTTGGCTACATGTGTCCCAGTTTTCATCTGTGAAATGCTGGAAGGTATGCAGTGGTCTTGAGATATCAGGTGTATTGTTTGTAAAACAGTGAACAGCTGCCATATCTCAATACCCTTGTCTTTTCTAGGTATGAAGACATACTTACTTCCCCCCCAACTCTTTCCAGTGCAGCTCAGCTTTACCTTGTGTTTTATGGATAATGTAGCAATTTATATTGTTTTCTAATGTATTGTTTTGCATGGTCTGTTCTGTGAGGTACAAGAATTTGAAATCTTAGATGGAGGTAGTTTATAAATAATGGTCAGTACATGAATAATAAACAGAAATGCTAAATGATTATCAATGATTAAGTTGTAAATCATTGTCGTTAAAACCGATGTTACATAATGTAACATTTGTTTTCTGCATAAAACTACTATATATGTTTTCAAGTTGGCATAAAATTATCAGATAGCACCCAAAGGCTTAGTGGGGAGAGAAAGCCCGACAGTGATCATTTCAAATCCATACAATGAACAGATCTCTTTTTTTCTTGAATGTCTCACATTTGCCAGAATTGTTGTTCATGTGTTCCATTTTATGTTTGAGAGAAAACAAAGCAAGCATAGTGTTACTGACATTTTCTTCACATCACTGGGTTGCAAGTGAGGCTCATGTTCCAGTTATTGCTAATAAAATAAAATGGAACAGATGAGAAAACACTGCTTGCATTGTGGGGAAAATGTCCATTTGAATGCACCTTCCCATGCCAATAAGTGAAAATTCAGTGACTGGTTGAAATTAGGGATGCAGAGATCTGACTCACAGTTTGGAAGCAATATGTTGCACATAGCAAATTAGTTTGAGAGGACAGCCGAGGAAGCAATGTTGTTACTTGGGAAAATAATCATAGAAATACTGAATTGTGATTGCAAAAGTGTAACTGTAATTGTTAAATCAGTGAATTGTAACGTTGAAAGGGCTCCTAAGGGTCAGCTAGTCCAGTCCCCTTCTAGCACAGGAATCACGGCTATAATGTAAAAACTAATAACTTCATTACAATGTTATTTCAAAATATTTTTGAGGAGGAGTAATTTGATGGGTTTTGGGACATATTGGGCAATTTGTTGCATTTTAAATGGTCTAAAGCAATACTTAAAAAACAATGCATTAATACAATGTTGCCAACAAGTAGTAAAACTCACTATCCACAAGCGATGAGTAATGATCAACAAATTATTTTAAAAAAGTAATACTGTACAAACAAATTAGCTTTTGCAACAGCATTTCCAGTGTCTGGCTAATCTCGTTGTATTTCTTAGAATTGCACCAATATCCTCATTTCATCCCAGTCTCAAATTGGTATCTAGGAATTTCCCTGTTTCTTACAAAAATGTATCTTTTTGTACATTTTCTACCAAAACATACACCTTTTTGTGTGCATTTTTGAATGTACTGTACATGTTTCTTCCATTATTAAAATGTTTTTTTAGCATTTTCCAAATGTACACATTTCTTTCTCTCTGCTTCTGAAATGCACATATGGTTTTGTTTGCATTTTCCTGCTCCAAAACAAATGTTAGAAATATACAGATTTCTCAGGAAGGTACACTCCGTTCTGTTCTCAGTTTGAGGGGATGCAAAATGGATATTTCCCTGGAGAGATGCTAACCTGGCAGACTTCTTTCTCTTTCCTAATTGAAATATCAATGTAATGTTCCATTACCCTCCTCTGACCCTAAATTAACAACTTGGGCTAATTGTAAAACAGATTTCAAGAATGGGAAGAATGTGTTCATTTCTGGTTGTACCTCCGTAATTACATTTCAAATGGACTTGTGGTGTTCAGACTAACTTTTCTTGTGTGTCCAGGAAATGATGGGATGGCATCCAGTTTCAAAGCCTTAGGCCAATCTGAACATTGCTGTTACAAATTCTTTATGAAGACCAAGAAAGTACACACAACATTATGGGCAGTCTTTTGAGATCTACAGCTCTCTTCATCAGGAAAGATGTTACAAAGAAGTGTATCATGGTGGACATAAGGGGTTGACATGATGTTGATGTCTTGAGGTCTACATGGTCAGAGTCTTAAGACTGATGGGGAAAGAGTCACAGAATTAAATAGATTAGGTTTCATGTTACACCTAAAGAGGTAAAATGAGGTATTCTGTTTGTTCTAATGGTTGAACAGGTATAATGAGAAAGGACTGGAGGGAAACCATAGGTGCAATCAAAGTACAGATTTATTTAGATTACTTCAGATTGAGGTAAAGCCCACAATATATAGCAAAAACCAGCAAATTAGAGGAAAATAAATGAGTTTCAGAGAAAATACAGTGCAACTATTTAGAACAACTTAGGTTATAAAATTGAGTAAATTTGACTTTGCATAACAGAGTTAAAATATGCAAAATTAGCCCAAGTTAGCCCTTTATAAAACATTACACACTGCAGAAATAATCCAATTTGATACTGCTTTAATGGCCATGACTCAATGCTACGGAATTCTGGGATTTGTAATTTTTTGAGATATTTAGCCTTCTCTGTCAGAGAGCTCTGGTGCCACAACAAACTACAAATCCCAGAATTCTATAAAGTGGAGCCATGCTAGCTAAAGCGGTGTGAAACTGCATTATTTCTGCAGTGTGGCAGCAGCCTAAATTTGTCTAAAGCAGGGATGAATAGCGTGAGGCCCACCAGCTTCATGTCACCCTCCAGGACTGTTTTTGTGGCCCTTAGTGTCCCCCAGGGGTAAAAAAGGTGTAACATCCCCAAACACCCTCTGGGGGGCATAGGGATGTTTTTGCCACTTGCCCTCACTGGGCCATTTCAGAAAAGGTTGTTTTTAAAACCAGAAGTAAATAGGAAGTGACTTCTAGCCACTTCCTGTTTTGAAAAAAAAAGGCCTCTTAGCTTATAAGGGCCTGGGAAGGGCCTAAGACATGGCATAACAGAGTTAAAATGCCTTTAGAGGGCATTGGGAATATTTGGTGCGAAAAAATTGTTTTTTCGGGTGATGTGTATGTGTGTTGGAGGTGCAGCCCCCTCAAGAGCCCCAGGGGGGGGTAATATGGCCTCCTAGCCTCCCACAGTTGCTCACTTCTGGCCTAAAGATTTAAGCAGAAAAACTTACAGCTACCTATTTCAAGAGGGCTCCTACTGAATGAGTGCAGGGAAAAATGGGAGGAATGGCGTTGAATTAAATTCTGAAATCTAAGGACCACCAGAAGAACATAAAAAATAAAACAAAAACAAAATAAGGCTATGCAAGGCTCCATACCAGAAAGCCTAATTCATGGTGAAAACAGAACCTTTCTCAACATTGGAGCAAAAAGGCAAACTAAGGAGATTTTCAGACAGGAACAAAAAAAGTGTTCCTATCTTGCAATCTCCTTTCCCTCCCCTCTCCTATCCCTGTAACAAAAAAACAAACAAAAAAGGAAAAGTTTTCAGACCTACCTTAATTGTGCGTTCCCTCAGCAGGGCAGCCCAGGAGTGAACGGAGCTCAAACGGAGCTCCTTTCACTTCCTGGATTGAAATCCCAGCTTCTCTCGCGAGAAGAGGAAAAGTAACACCAAGCACAAAAACACACTTAAATCATTACAAGTAGCCTGGGGAGGGTACAAAAAAGTGTGTCACTTACCTCGATGTCCCGATCTCACCCGGAAGTGTTCTGGTCCAGACCTCCCAGTGACACTGGCATCACACCAGCATAATGGGGCACCGTTTCAGTCACAAGACATTCTGTTACAGAAGCAGAATGGGGGATTCATTGATGACTTAGCCCGTCAGTAAAAAGAAGCGCCAACGTAATGACAGCCAAACAGGAACATGATGACATGGGAATGATGCAAGTCCATTAGTGATCTCCTGGCATTGTTATCATGCCATATTTAGAGCATCTGATAATCTCCTAAGGCTCTGGACCAAACAAAATCAGCAAAACTTAAATGAAAATAATAATTTAAAAGAGAAGAATATGTAGAGATTCTTTCCCAGAGTGCAGCTGCTTTTTGATCTACTGACACACTGAAATTTTCCTGTCTTCTAATTGGTCTCTTTTCCCTCATGACTAAAATACAACAGCGTATTAACGGATGACAAATCTGGAGAAAATGCTTATTGTTTTTATTTTTATTGCTCCAGAACATCATCCCTTTGTTCTGGAGCAAATGATGTAAAACTAGGACAGGGGTAGGAATTACGTGGCCCTTCAGATGTTGTTACACTGCAACTCCCTGTGTTTTTTGCCATTGCAGTTCATCAACATCTGGGAGGCTGCAAGATTCCCACCCTTGTCCAAAGCTCTTATTACATCGTGATCACAGAGTCTTTTCAAAGTGTTCAAAATATCAAACTTGGTAGTTTCTCTATACTATTCCATTGTTTTGAAATTTTACCAACATCGTGTTATACACAGTAACCATTTATCTTTATTTTCACTTCTTGTTCTTGTGTGTCATCATAGAATCATAGAGTTGGAAGAGACCACAAAGGCCATCTAGTCCAACCCCCTGCCCTGCAGGAATATACTATCAAAGCACTCCCAACAGATGGCCATCCAGCCTCTGTTTGAACATCTCCAAAGAAGGAGACTCCACCACACTCCGAGGCAGTGCACTCCACTGTTGAACAGCTATTACCATCAGGAAGTTCTTCCTAATGTTTAGGTGGAATCTCTTTTCCTGTAGTTTGAGTCCATTGTTCTGTGTCTTCTCTGGAGTGGCAGAAAACAAGCTTGCTCCATCCTCAATATGACATCCCTTCAAATGTTTAAATATGGCTATCATGTCACCTCTTAACTTTCTCTTCTCCAGGCTAAACAAACCTAGCTCCCTAAGCTGCTCCTAGGGCAAGGCTTCCAGACCTTTCACCATGTTGATTGGCCTCCTCTGGACATGTTCCAGCTTCTCAACATCTTTCTGGAATTGTGGTGCCCAGAACTGGACACGGTATTCCAGGTGAGGTTTGACCAAAGCAGAATAGAGTGGCACTATTGCTTTGCTTGATCTAGACACTATACTTATACTGATGCAGTCTATTTTTTACTTATGGCAACCCTAAGGCAAGCATATCATGGGTTTTCTTGGAAGGATTTGTTCATAGGGGCTTTGCTGTTATCTTCCTGTGAGGCTGAGAGAGTGTGAGTTGCCCAAGGTCACCCAGTGGGTTTCCATGGCTAACCAGGGCTTCAAAACCTGGTCTCCCAGTCCTAGTCCAGTTCTGAAACTATGCTTGCTCTCCATGCTAGCTTTCACTCATTACAGGACCCCAAGATCCCAGAAATAGTTAGCTGTGATGTATATGTAGCAAACTAAGGATTTCTTCCATTTCATTCTATGGGATCATCTACATGAGTCAAGGCATGTGATCAGTCTTGGTCACACGCTGCAGGACCCCTTCCTGGATCTGGAATAGCAAGGCAGACCGGCAGCTGCAGTAGTTGGACAGCCTGCTGGGATGGGCTCCTGTGGACATGCAGGGCCCGATCCATTCCTTCCTGGCAGGAACAGATTAAACCAGGTATTATTTTTTTTTTTAAAAAAAAACACAGTAAAGGGCCCTACCCTGTCTCCCTCCCCCATCTTAGCTCTGTATTTGCCCTTGTGGGGGGGGGGGTTTATAATGACTGCCTGGGGGCAGAACAGGGCAAAAGCCCTGTGTCACCAGGACTTCAGGGCTCTAAGACATGGGTAAGATGGGGTATATAGATAAGCCCTGTAACTCCCTAAGCCTTGTTCCCAGCACATCAGATCTTCAGAATAGGGCCTGAGTAACACCTGACACTAGGACAAACAGTCATGAAGCTAAGATTCTACAACAAGGATAGTGCATAAATTTATGCTCACAGAGTTATGCAGGAGTAGCATGAAATGCCACTTTATTAATGAATTGTGACATTGCACAACCCAATGCACAATGTGCATCAGTGTAAAATGTAGATGATACATATCAGTGTGCATCAGTGCACAAGCATGCACAATAGTGTGACATGTGTAACTCTGTTTCTGCAACTTGGTACAAAGTACAATGGTTCCACATTGGGCAAAATGTTCTGCTCTTTGGACTGCCTCCGTAGGGGAAGTTATGCCTGTGTAAGACGCCAACATAGCTCCAGCTGCAACGGCTGAGATCAATTGTTACTGAAACTTGTCTCCGGTCTTAACTGAAACAGAGAGAATCTTTCATAAGAATGGAACAGAGAGGAATAAAGTCAAGGGAAATGACAATTTTTTATTTTATTTTAGCAGAGCTGAAAATTAATTTTGTGTGCTTTTAATTTTTTTTCCATTTTTTCAACATTTCTATATTAAAGTCACATTACATTACATTGCACATATTACGTAACACAAACATACATTAAACATTAAAATTGATTTCCCATTATTTGGATGTTGTCTGTACTTGTTAAGTAAGGAAAAATAATTCTCATCTTTCGATATATTACATGAATTTGTATGGTTAGACAAATCATCTTTCCATAACTAGACATTAATAATCTATTCTAATCTATTCCCCATTTTTCTCTCTGAATATATCCATCTTTTTCAAAAAAATTCAGTCTCTTCTTTAACAGTTTTGTTAATTTATCCATCTCAGCTAAGTCCCATAGTTTCAGCATCTACTTCGTGGTCTTATCTAGTGGTTGGACTAATGGAAAACCACAGAGTAGAGTCCACTGTTATGTGATGGATAGTCCTTTTCCTCCAGTTGTAAAATCCTTCTCTTGAATGGCTAAATAAAATATTGTTGAAGTTACCTTATGTGCTACTCTGAAAAGAGCCCCTTGATACTAGTTTGAAGCTCTGTTCCCTTTCTCCCTCAAAACTAGTATACTACCACCCAGTGCTTTCTTCCTTTCAAGCTCTAAATCTACATCCTCTAATGATCTTTTTGATCAAATCTTAACCTTTTGATTGAAACATAGCTCTTGTTATATTTTCTTCCCCTTACTTCTTGCCATTCTTGATTCTTTTCTTCCTTTCAGTCTCCCCACTGTATATAACATTAGATAGTAAATTTTTGGGGGCAGGTGCATGCCTTTTATGTTACCCAGTAAATTATCATGTACAGTTATGACATAATATAGATAAAATGTACCAGACTGAATATAACTAGATCGTTCAGGAACACTGCCTTCACTCTTAATTGGCTTTGTGACATTTCCAAATCTGAAAATCTGTGTATACTTGTGCATGTAACCTTAAACCATAATGATAGTGATAGGACTCAGATCATGCAGAAAGTTTTGTAACAGACCAGGATTTCCCAAGTTATCCTAGTGGGAGAAAGTCCCCCACTAGGGGCTCACCTCTTCTAGACAGGCATAGAGCTGTACTGTTAATGCAGGACAGGTTCTGTTTTCCAACTTCAGTTGTTTGCATATTAATATACGCTAGAATCTTATAAATCTAAGCATTGTAATGGGAGTGTGTTTCTCTTTTTCATTCTCTCTCAGTGACATTTTAATTTTAGCTTTCCTTTCGGCATCTTCAAATTGCTGGTGTATCTCTTGGGCTGACATTTTTTATGCTTATGTTGTGCCAAGATAAAAAATTTCTTGGAAGTTTTAACAACATCTGTTTGGCCATTTGGGGGCTATTGAAGCATATAGAAATTATGGTGTTCCGCTGTTTAAATATTGCTGAAGTGCTTCTTTTTATTTTAATGTAGGCATGAATAGAAAATAGTTCAGCTCTGAGAACTCAGAATTTCAAAACTGGTTTGCATGTGGATTTTTCTCAAGGACTCCTCCTTGCCCACCAGGTCTTCCTTTGCATAGCTATGGTTCTACTCAAAATATTCTCTTACTATTCCCTTCCATATTATTCCATTGTTTTTCCTGTTGTTACAATGAATGGAGTGTTCAGCTTGCAATGGGAAGACCTGAGTTCAAATTCTTTCACTTGCTTCAAGATGAGAAGTAGCCATCTTTAGGTTTCTCTCCCTGTCTCTCTGCCTAGTGAATAGAAATGGGGAGGAATCCTGTGGTAGCTGTAGGAGTTTCCCAGAGAAAGGGAGAATGCTTAGAAATGCCAGCATTCCTTCACCTGGTTGGCTTTCCTATACTCCTTAGGGTCAGGAATGGGGAGCTTGAAGGGGACTATCCTACCATAATATGGATGCCCTCGCAGTAAGAGAAGAGAAAGGAACAAGCTTTTCTTTGTTGTAATTCTTCATTTTAATCTGTTATACCCAATCTTCCTGAATCCTTTATACCAGTGTCTCATGCTAGTCTTGGGGCTGGTCCAGATGATGAAATAAATCCTCTCAGAATTTGGGGAGAATCCCATGTGTCCACATGTGATCCTGCAGAGTTCTGTCATTTTCAGAGGGAGCAGGACCAAAATTCAGAAAAACTATGCAGGAAAAGCCTTTGTGGCTCTCCTCCCCCATTTTTCAAAAATTGCGGGGTGGGGGAGAAATGTGCACACCTGCTCATTAGGACAACCAAATTGCATTGCAGTGTAATCCTGAAGTGGATAGTTGATTGGTTGGATGTGTGCGGGGGGCAGAGCTTGCTAATAAGGCAGTGTCTGGAACTGCCATGTTGGATTTTTTCAGTACTGATCATGCACTGAGATGACGAAATGGCTGTTCTCCCCCCCCCTTTTTTTTTTTTTTTAAATAAGCAGAAGATTGCTCTTTTGCACCTTGGGTTTAGTTTTTTTTTTTTTAATGCTGTTTGGTAGGGGCAAGTTGGGGAGAATAAAACTCACACTCACCATCTTGATTTGCTGGCATGCCTCCGTGTGAATAGCAAACATGGATCACTTTGCACACCAGCAATCTTGCCTAAAAACCGTGGAGACAAATGAAAGCTGCTGCAAATTGGCATTACCTCACACCAATCTACATTGTATTCCCTCATGTAGACCACCCCTTGGTGATATGCCTATCTACTGGGGGAGGCATGGAGTAGATTCAGACCAGTTTAGAACAGGGTAGCTGCATCCACCTGCAGGCTGCATTTTGCTCATCCCTATTCTATGGCTATATTTTATTGAATCTGTGATACAAAAGACCAGCAGAGGGAATATATGCAGGGATGCTTAGCCTGAATCTAACAAGGATACAATCCAGATCTGGTCCTACCACTAGGCTCTATGAAGTGGTTGTTTCAGGTGGTAGTGGACTGGGGTGACAAATGCACCACTCCCTTCCATGCAGTGTAGCCCATGCTTCCAATGCCTTTGGACCGGCCCACAATGCCTTACTCTTAAGAAGTTTTCATATCCGTGGTGCTGTGGCAGAGCTGAACTGAAAAACTGTCTGTGCTATGACTCTGGAGACCAGGGCGCAAATTTTCACTTGGCCATGGAAACCTACTGGATGATCTTGAACAAGTCACACTCTTTCAGCCTCAAAGAAAGGCAATGGAAAACCCCCTCTGAAGAAATCTTGCCAGGATAACCCTATCACCTAAGGACTGTGATAAGTCAGAAAGAACTTGTTACAATCCCCTTTCAAAAAAGGAGGCAGCTCATTATAGCTAACTGTGAAGAAGAGAGCCAGTGTGGTGTAGTGGTTTGAATGTTGGACTATAACTCTAGAGACCAAGGTTCAAATCTCTGTCCCTGGAAACTCACTGAGTGACCTTAGGCAAGTTACTCTCTCAGCCTTAGGTGGAGGCAGTAGCAAACCCCCTCTGAACAAATTTTGCCAAGAAAATCCTGTGATAGGTTTGCCTTATGGTCGCCATAAGTTGAAAATGGTTTGAAGGCACATGACAACTACAATGATACTTGAAACATGTTACTGCCAGGTTCTGCTTAGGACAAATAGGTATTGAGGCTCAAAAACCTACAAAATCTGTTTGGCCAGATATGATAGCTGGGAAAAGGAAATACTCAGTGTACTACAGGTAATAATGTTTTTCACACCATTTCCCAGCTCCCTTGAAAACTGTCTGCCTCCAGTTTTGATCATAATAGCTGTCTATTTTAAAGGAAGTACTTCTCTAACTGTTTGATTTTAGTCATTTTAACCTTGGTGATTTAACCTTGGCTGGTTAATTACTTTTCTCACATTTAGAATTCAGCCTGCCAACACCTCTGCCTGTTGGTTGCAGAGCCTTTATTTTTAATCTTTCCTAAAAGTGGATGTCTTGCATCCTCATCTGAACTCCTTCCTGGTGCTGTATACCCTGAATGTTCCCTTAGAACTGGGGCCCTTCGGACGTTGTTGGACTGCAGGTCATGTCATTCTGCATTATTGGCTGTGGTGGCAAGGGCTGCTGGGAGTTGTAATCCTGTTAGTACAAGGATTTAATGGTATACTCAGCTGACTCTGCTCCATCAGCTTTTGCTATAGGGCTGGGAATCAAATGGCCCTTTGGCTATTGTTGGACTACAACTCCCAGCAGGCTTACCAAGATTACCCAATGTTGAGTAATTCTGGGAGTTGCACTCCAGTAGCATTTGGAGTGCCTCATGATTCTCACCTGTGCATTTTAAGTCTGATTGTTTGTTTTAGGCACCTGTACCCTGACTTTTGATAGGGATGCTTGAGATATTTGAGCTTTGCATAACCTGATATGAACTGAATTATTGGATGTTCTGTTTATCTTTTAAAACTATGTTCATTGCTTAAAGGATTTTAAAATGTTTTATCTGTGATTGTAATTATTTTACATTTTATTGTAATTGTTTTTAATTGACTTTTTCTGGAAACTGCCTTGGGTCCCACTTTGAGAGAAAGGTGGCATATAAATGAATCCAACAAACAAACTTGATATGATCTGCCTAATGGGACAGGGCTAATTGAGAGATTGGTACATAGCTATCCATCAGATTTCATGTTTCTCCAGTTCTGGGAGGGGAAAAGGCCAAAAATATATTAAACAATTGTAAAAATGTGTATTTTATGAGGAAAACATACTTGTTGTTCTTATAGGATTTGTGTTGTTATTTGCCTTCAAGTCACACTTGACTTATGGTGACCCTATGAATATGCGGAGCCAGCATGGTATAGCAGTTTGAGTATTGGACTAAGACTAGGGAACCAACTTCAAATCTCCACTCACCTGTGGAAACCTGCTGAGAGACCTTGGGCAAGTCACACTCTCTCAGCCTCAGAGGATGGCAATGGCAAACCCCTTCTGAACAAATGTTGCCAAGAAAGCCCCATGATAGGGTTGCCATAAGTTGGAAATGACTTGAAGGCACAGAAGAACAAGAATCAATGAGAGAAAGCCCTGTCATCATAGCACTATCTTTTGTTTTGTTTCAGATTGTCACATCATAGGGTTGTTGAGGTAAAAGGCATTCAGGATTAGTTTATCATTGCTTCTTCTGCACAGTATTAACAGGAGTTAGCTGAAGTGCCTCTCCAATTGTCTTGCAGAGATCGTCACCGGTGTCACCCCCCACCCCCCTGCTAGAACTGCTGCTGCCCAATAACTGTTTGGCATTTCTACTCTGGCTCCTCAGCAACAGCTTGTCTGACTTAGGAGACTCTAGCTGCAGTGCCACTGTTAGCATAACCTCATACCACACTGTAGAATGCAATTCCACCATTATGGAAAAGTAGTGCCAAAGTATTTGGAGAGGGATAAAAATTAGAAAGTCTCGATTTTGGGAGAAAGGTGTGATACAAATACATATAATAACAATAACAACAACAATAATAATCATGATGCATTTACATGCCCATGTTAGTTGGTGTTCTTTTTAAATACAGAATAGTAGACAATTAGGAGAGAATGGATCCATCGGCGAACACATGCCCAAGTGGCATGAACCAGAAACAGGCTGGGTTGCTTTCTGTACATTTCCATTGTTTATTGCCGAGGCTGATTTATGTGAAATGAGAGGTGGACAAGCTCTTTCTTCGCTCATGTCAGATTGGCTTGATACAGGAGCTGCGTCATTTCCCCCAACTCAGATAGAATTTAGCTTATTTGTTTGAGCCCCTTCAACATTCAGAAAATAAGAGCTCCGTGATATTACAGTACAAGGGAGGAGACCTTCTTTTTGCCCCAGGCCTGATTTCTGTTCATTCTAGCTCTCTCAGCCTTGGCAATGGGACCAAAACAAAAAACAAAACACAACCCCCCCCACACCAAATACTTTTGAAGCATCTGCCTCTCTCCCTTCTCCCCAGATAAAAATCTGGGAGTAAAACCCATGGCAACATCTGGATAAAAATCATAAGAAGAACCTTGATGGATCAGATAAAAGACCTATCTCAGGGTGAATAAAGTGTGGCCCTGGAGCTGCATATGGCCTCCCCAAGGCCATCTTTGCATCCCCAACCCCTACAGAGTCCATGGATGGCTCTTTTCTGGCACAAATGGAAAGGTGAATTATTCTCTTAGAAGCCCCCGGGAGAGGCAATTTACCTTTTAAATAGTCTATTTCCCTCGCCCCATTTTTCAAAGCTAGAAATGGACTTCTCTCCACTTCTGTTTTTGCTTTTGGCATTTCTGGCAGTCTGTGTACCTGCAGGGGGTTCCAGGGCAGGGGGGAAAAAAACCTCCCCTAAAGTGTCCCAGAATCCCAGAATGCTGTGGCACTTAAGATGGTGCGAAATGGCCCCAGATCTTGTCTGATCTTGGAGACTAAGCAGGGTCACCCTGGTTAGTACTAGGATGGGAGACCACAAACAAATACCAGGTGCTGTGGGCTATATGTACTGTATATGTACTGTACTGGCAGAACCACCTCTGAGTATTCCTTGCCTAAGAAAAACCCTATGAAATTTATGGGGTTGCTATAAGTTGACAGGCAACTTGAAGGTGTATGTGTGTGCATACATGCACGTACACACACACAGGAATAATAATAATAATAATAATAATAATAATATTTATTTATACCCCGCCCCTCTGTCAAAACAATCAGGGCTGCTTACAAAAATTAAAATACAGATAAAATCTCCAAACACCCCCACCCCACCCTCCCCCATAAAAAATATTAAACAATTATAAATTATTGTTTTTATAGGAACAATCTAGGATAATGAACCTGAATTTGTGGGATAGGACCTAGCATCTTGGATGCCTGCTTTAAATTTCATACTAAAACCCAGAATTCAACACTCAAATGACATAAGAACCACCAATTGCCCCAACTTCCATCTTGTTTATAAGACTGTTGAATCTTTCCTCCACATAACCTTCAGTGTGGGCATTCTGGCAAGAATGAAAATACTTCCCACTATGTCAATTTCAGACTAAGCTGCACTTGATATGTGACACTTTTGAGCAGGGCCCTGCAGATTAGCTGAGATGTATAACAGTGGCTGCTGTTGCTAGGCAGGCAAAAGCCTATTGAGGAGGTTTATTGGATTACAAAATTTGCTCTTAAAAATGAGACAGGGAGGAAGTGGAGCTATTCCTATCATTGAAATAATTCCCTGTAATGTGATTTTCTGAAACAAGGTGTAGGTAGAATAAGAAATGGACTCTGTGTTTCCATATCGCTTGGGTATTGTTATCTGAGCTCAGAATAACAGTGGAAAGCAAGGCCTTATTTTGGGCACATGATAATATGTAAATCTAGCTCTCATTTTGTAAGATGGCTTTTTATGTGAATTGGGTTGTATCAGCACTACGTAGTTATAGTTCTTCAATGTCCCTTTATTACCCTAAGAGGTATGGGTGCTTTGAGACCCACCTGTGATATTAAAGTCTAGCTGGGGGAATTTATTAGCTCAAACAGTATGCCTGTGAGAGGAGGTTAACTACGGGGTTCTTTTCACCTACAGTATGTATACCAGTACTAACTGCAGAGAACTCCAGCTTAAAAGTGAAATAAAATGTCATTATTGGCAATAACACAAAATGCATTCACACATTTAACACACATTCCTAAGAACCACACAAGGCTATTGAGGAGTAAGACAGAAAGATTGGATAGAGGGAGAGATTAGGATAAAATACCCCTTGTAGGGTGATAGTTACCAGTCTTAAAGAGCAAAATACTCAGAACAAATCTGAGGGTGGCGCTAGACTTTGGGGGCGCCCTGCGAAAGAGAGTGGCTAAGCTCGTCCACAGTGGCACACATTTCTATTGTTGGGGGACTAATATTTATACCCTGCTTCATATCCTGAATGCGGTACTTTGCTTCCCATCCAGTAAGCAAAGGAAAGCAAAACTTAACTGATTGCTGTTAATGGCTGGGAAATTGGAATCGATTGGTTTACGACAACCTCTCAATGCAGGACAGGAGGGGATTCAGAGGTGAGATTTCTTTGGGATTGGGGTTGGAAAGGCCACTTGATTGTTTGGTTGGATGACTCATTGCTGAGGTGCCCAAGAAGGAATTAGCACATACCTCCTTAATGGCTTTGTTTACCAAGGGGCTTCTCCACAATTCTAGTATAGATTTGCTTGCTAAAATATTTCTAAGGCACCTTCTAGGTCCTTGTGACTCCACCTGACTTCTTTTTGGATCACCCCAGTCAACTTGACCCCTTAGAAGTGTCCAGTATTTCCAATTATGAGGTATTATAGGGAGGGACATGCTAACACCTGCAACAATCATAGTTCCATCCTTTGGAATTCTGAGATTTGTAATTTCATGTGATACTTAGAATTCCTTGCAAGAGAGCTCTGACACTGTATTTCGGGAGAACACACTAGAGAATTGTCAGTACTTTGTTAAATGTACTGAGTCCCAGGACTCAGTAGTGTAGAGCTGTGGCAGTTACAGTGGTATCAGGCTACTATAATTGTGCAGTGTGACTATAGACAAAGAGATCTGAGGAGTCTGGCAGTTAACATACTGTCGGCAAATCTGTGCTTAAGTCCATTCAGCAGTTCACCTACCTAGGAAGCATCATCTCCTCAGATGCCAAGATTGACAAAGAGATTGATCACAGATTAGCAAAGGCATATGGCACATTTGGAAGACTTTACAAAAGAGTCTGGAGTAATAAACACCTGAGGCGAAGCACAAAAATCAGTGTGCATAGAGCCATTGTACTGTCTATTCTCCTTTACGGGTCTGAAACATGGGTCACCTATCGCCACAACTTACGACTCCTCGAACGCTTTCATCAGCGCTGTTTATGCACAATCCTAAATATACACTGAGCTGACTATGTGACAAATGTTGCTGTCCTTGAGCAAGCAGGGATCACCAGCATTGAGGCCATGATATTGAGAACACAGCTGCGCTGGGCAGGGCATGTTTCTAGGATGGAGGACCATCGCCTCCCAAAAATAGTACTCTACGGTGAACTCACCACGGGTCATCATAAGAGGGGTGCCCCAAAAAAGCGATACAAGGACTCCCTGAAGCAACATCTCAAGCTCGACCAAATTGATCACCAACAATGGTCCACCCTGGCCTCACATCGGGAGGCATGGAGACGCACTATCCACAATGTTGCAGCCTTATTTGAGAGCTCATGCCGAACAAGTCTTGAAGAGAAACCACAACGCAGAAAGAATCACAACCCGGAAACATCACCCAAGTCCTGCTGTGCTTTCTGCAACCAGACTTGTTTATCTTGGATTGGCCTTTTTAGTCATCAGCGTGCTTGCAGAAAGTGTGGGATGAGTTCTTCCTGAATCTTCTTTTGCAAAGAAAAGCCAGAGAGAGAGAGAATTGTGCAGTGTGACTATAGACAAAGAGATCTGAGGCGTCTGGCAGTTAACATACTGTTAGTACAAGAACAAAAAGGACAATAAACCAAGGTGAGCTACTGCCAAATCATTCTGAGGATGAAAAGGAAATTAATGAAAATGGCACTACCTTTCTGCAATGGTGCGGGTGCATGGCTCCTGTGAGGCAAGAAGCTATGCTGATGGCAGCATTGCTGCTGGTAGGGTCTCCCATATCTGACAGGCTTTTGCTGAGGAGGCAGACTAAATATTCCAAACAGCTACTGGGCAGCAGCAATAGTGGACAGTGACACTGGAGGAGGATTTCTCTGAGACAATGGCAGTGGCACCATAGCTAACACTTGTTAATACTGAACATAATTAGGCACTGTTGACCTCCTTTTGAATATCTTTACCATGAAAACCCTATGATCAGGAAATCCAAAATGAAGCAAGAGATAGTGCCAGAAGATGAGACTCCCAAGTTGGATGGCACTCAGTGAGCTACTGGGATACAACAGAGGACAACTACGAGTAGTGTTGTGGACAATGATGCAGCTGGACTCAAGCCAAAAGGACATTCAGCTGTTGGCATATTCAGAGGTGAAAGGAAAGTCTGAAACTGCACAACACATATTGTAGGGACATGGAATGTGAGAAGCATGAATCAGAGGAAGCTAGACATAGTAAAACAAGAGATGGAATGTATAAACACAGCAATACTAGGGGTAAGCGAGCAAAAGTTGTCAGGAAGGGGACATTTTGAGCCAGGTGATTACACCGTGTTTTACTCAGAAAATTAAAATCTAAGAAGAAATGGGGTGGTATTAATAGTGAAGAGAGATGTAGCAAAAACAATAAAAAGAAGTAATGCAAAATTTGAATGAATAATATCAAAAAGACTTCAGAGAAAACCCATCAATATAACCATAATCCAAGTTTATGCTCCAGTAACAGAGGCAGAAGAAGAAATGAAAAGTTTCTATGCTGGAGTCCAGGAAGAAAATGATCACACACTAAAACAGGACATCTCGTTAATCATAGGTGACTGGAATACAAAAATAGGAAACAGAGCAGAATCAAAGATTGTTGGAAAATTTGGTCTAGGACCAAGGTATGAAAGCAGGAGCACAACTGACTGAATTTTGTGAGGCCAACAGTCTGTTTGTTGCAAATACATTCTTTTTTTTAAGCAACCAAAGAACCAAAGAAGTGACTATATACATGGACATCATCTGATGTCCAACACAGAAATCAGATAGACTATGTAATTGGAAGCAAAAGATGGAGAAGCTCCATTTTCTCTTCAAAAACAAGATCAGGAGCTGATTGTGGCACAGGCCATGAACTGCTAATATAAAAAATTAGAGTAACGCTAAAGGACACTAAACCAACCATCATGCCAAAATACAATCTGAAGAACATCCCTATAAAATTTAAAGATAATGTGAAAAATAGATTTGCTGTACTGGAACAGTTAGTGAGGTAAGTCAAGGAAGAAAGTGCAAAGACAACTTCTAAAGTTCAACCTTAAGAAAATAAAAATAATGACCATAGAAGGTTAATATAACTTTCAAGTAAATAATTAAGACATTGAAATAGTTCAAGATTTTCCATACCTGGACTCAATCATTAATTAGAAAAAATCAGAACAAGACTGGGACTTGGAAAGGCACCTTATGAGGGAACTAGACAAGATCATGAAATGTCAAGATGCATAATTGAATACTTAAGTTAAGCCTGAACTCTCCCTAGAAGCAAAGTTGACTAAACTTAGACTGTCTTGCTTTGACCATATCATGAGCAGACATGACTCACTAGAAAAGACAATAATGCTTGGTAAAGCAGAAGGAAGTAGGAAAGCTGCATTCTAAAAGAGTAGAATCAATAAAGGAAGCTACTTCCCAGAGTCTGCAAAATCTAAACAGGGCTGTTGAGAATAGGATGACTTGGAGGTCTTGCACTTACAGGGTCGTCATAAGTTGAAGTCGACTTGACAGCAGTTAACAACAACAACTTACTGGAGTTGTGATAGGTACACCATACCTTGGTTGATGTTCAGAGAGCTACTTTATTTTTTGATTTATAGTCATATTAAAGTTGTTGTTTTATTTGTATTCTGCTTTTTCCCCAGTTTGAAACTCTGAATGAAAACAAACATCACTAAAAATTCACAACATATGAAAGTTAAAAATATGATTAAAACTATTAGAAAATTAATGACCACCCATTCTGACTCCAGAGAGAGTAATTAGCACTGGGGCTCTGTTTTCACAAAGCACAATTGCTCTCTCTGAGTTCTGTGAAAGCAGAGTCCTGGTGCTAGTCACTCTCTCTGAAGTCAGAATGGGAGGCCGGCCTCACAATGGTGGGACTGGCTACTCCTTCTGACCAAGGAGCGGGAGATTGTGCACCAGAAAAGCAAAGCCCCAGTGCTAGTCACTTTCTCTAAGGTCAGAAGGAGCAGCCAGCATCACAATGGTGGGGCTGTCTGCTCCTTCTGACCTCAGAGAGGGTGACTAGCACCAGGGCTTTGCCTTTTGAATGAAGAAGTGGCACCAAGGAGGGGAAAAATGGTGCCTCAAGCAACACTTGTCCTTCCTCTCCTCCCCACCCCCTGAATCCAGTGCAGATGGATTTTTCACACTATTTTTCTCCAGAGTTTTAAGCAAACTGGAGGAAATTACGAGTTTTCTAAAACCTGGATTAAGGCGGTATTCCCTGAGTCTGGTACGGATAGGGCTGTATGTCATGTGGCATTATTGCAACAGATTCAGGGAAAAGGCTGCACCTCTTCGGCATTATTGGGCCACATTCAGGGTTCTTTTTTTTGGGGGGGGTGTTTCACTAGTGTACCTAAGCCCCTAGTCTCCTTTGTCCAAAAACATTCAGAGCTTTTGCTGTCTTGCTCATGTTATCAGTTCAACATTTTTCAATCAATATTATTGTAGAGAAAGACAAGTGGGAAGACAAGCAGGGAAAGATCAGAATTGGAAGAATAGATGCTTTACAGTATTCCATTGGGTTAGCCTATCTTTTGTCAAATCTTTCTGACTTCTTTTCAAAAGCCATCAGGATACACAACTGTTCCCATTTTTCTGGGAAACACTTATGTTTCAGAATAGGTTTATTTATTTCTAAAATGTATACCCTGAACCTCAGGCAGCTGGTGCTAGAAGGCAGCAGTGGCAACCTTCCAGCTATTTCATCTGAATATCCCAGCTGCTTTTCTCTGCTGGAGGACAATTATATATGCTAAGCAACTTGTCTTGATGTGTCAGGTGCAGTGGAGAATGCTGTTTCTTCTTCAGTGTTGAAATATGATTCATCTGCCAGTCGAGTTAACTTCTATATGTAAAATAGGGTGGGGTAAGTGCACCTGTGCCTTTACTTCATGCAGCAAAATATTTTGGGCCAGTCATACCAGAATTTAAATTAAACTACACATTCTAAGTATATTGCAAGCAATTTGAATGCACAATGGCTGTCATCCTATTAGTGACTTATGGAGATGTAAGTCAACCTTATACTTACGTTGTTTGTTTGGCCATTGCAGAGGTTTGTATTCCCTTCTTCCTTCTGCAATGACCAAAGGACTCCCCCTCCAACTTACAGTATAGTAGTTCCACATGCGGAATAATGTTATAATTGCCCATTTGCCAGCACTGTGAAATTACTGTAGAGCCATTGCAGTCTCCCAATGGCCATTTTGTGATTGATGGAGAGCAGGGTGGTGGGGTATTCAAAGAAGTGTCTGGTTAAGTCCCCATAGTCAGATGCAAAATTATTATGTCATTCACTGAAACCTCCAGAGGACCTGGGTGGATTTCAGTGGAGGGTGTAATTGCTTTGCACCTGGCTACAAGGACATAGCCAGATGTTTCTCTGACCCCACCTTCTCTACCAGCTGTTGAATGACCATGGGGGGTGCTGCAGTGGCTGTGTAGTAAGGCTGTAGGTGGTGGAGAATGGCCATCACTACCAGGTGGTGAATATCTAGCTATAGCATAATTCTGCATGTGGAACTACCATGCCATGCTGAATTTACTGGCTATAGTCTGCTCAGAAAATAATGACCATGCCTCAGTTATACCTTTAGTGAACTACTATGTGGACTGTGTGTGCTTATGCTATACAGTGTGGCCCCTGTACCTGTGGGACAATAACAACAACAACAACAACAACAATACATCATCATCATCATCATCATCATCATCATTATATCTGCAGATTCACTTATATTGTAATACATTTTAGGAAGAACCTACCCTGATTGGGAACTGTAGGAGAATCCAAATTTTCAACTGTTCACAAATTCAGCAGTCTTTGCTATGAAAACTATAGAGGTGTGGGGAAGGAGGAGAATCTCATCTGAGTGCCTAAGCTGAATGCATTAATACAGAAAAATTCTCAGTGTACCTCATCAGATGCCTTCAGCAAGAGGCAGCTGCAAATATCAAAAAGGAAAAAAAAAGTAAATTAGTGGAAGAACAATGTCACCATTCTGTTTTCATGTTTAAGTCTTGAGTAACATAAGCAAACTGTCAAGAGTACAAAATTGATACAACCTGAAAATGATAATATATAACACATAATTATTTTGAGACTAATGTCAAGATGGTATCTGCAATTTGGGGTGTTTTTTGTTTTGTTTTGTTTTTGTAAAAGGCTATTAGCAGCAGATTTATAAAATGGATAATTATCAAACAATCTTCAAGTTAGGCTAAATCTCTCTGCTTCAAATATGTGTGTCTGCGTGGGGGTTACTTTTAAACTCAATAGCTTTGGAGATACCTCCGGCTGTGTTCAAAACAGTCAAGTCCAGTCCACTATACTTTGAAGCCGTATTCAGTAGTTCCTCTCTTTGTACACAAACCATACAGAAGGGATGGGAGTATACCTTAATGATTCCTTATTGAGTGTTGCTGCACTCCCCTGGGTCTGTATGCAGGGTAGAATATCTGAAAAGGAAAAGCTGTAGACATAGAATTGCATAAAAGCCCCATGCAGACTTCCCTTTTTTGCACCCAGGGAGGTTGGGGTGAGGTTTTGCATGTATATACATCTTGCACATCCTTATACATACATTGCTTGCTCCTTATTATTCAAGTTATAAGGGCTAAAATATGTAACCCCTTGGACTACAATGCTAAAGCCATGGCAGTTAAAGTGGTACCAGAGTGCTATAATGGTAATGTCAGTGGCATACCTAGTCTATTTGACTCCCGGTGCAGATAATTTTTAACATCCCCTTCTATCTACCACTAAATTATTTTAGGTAATAATCATGACATGGAACAAATAACAATGATAATGGCCAGAAAAGAAACACAGACAGTGAAAATTCTCATGCCAGTAAAAATAAATAAATAAATAAACTGTAAGCCTGTCTTTGCACTTTCTTCCTTGCCTTTCTTCAATAGTTATTCCAAATCTTTACTATTTCTTGCTAGTGGTATGGTTTCTTGAAGAGAAACAACAATGCAGAAAGAATCACAACCTGGAAACATCACCCAAGGAGGCCTTCTGCTGTGCTTTCTGCAACTGGACTTGTTTATCTCAGATTGGCCCTTTCAGTCATCAACGCGCTTGCAGAAAGTGCGGGATGAGTCCTTCCTGAATCTTCATTTGTGAAGAAAAGCCAGATAGAGGGGGATATGGTGTCATCTGCATATCTTGATGTTGCTTCCTCTAAACGGAATCCACCTTTCGATAGAATATAAATTAGATAGGGTGATAGAATGCAGGTTTGCCTGACCCCCTTGCAAATTACAAACTGTTCTGTTTCTCTATATTCTGACTTGACAGTGGCCTCTTGTCCTGAATTTATGCTACACACCAGGATAATCAAATGCTGTGGAATACCCATTTCTTTAAGCACAAGCCATAATTTTTCATGAGCTACAGCAGTATCTCTTAATCTTTTCTTTACTAGGGACCCCATTTACATATCTATTGTTGCTATGGGCCACCAAGACTTAACTCAAGATTTACAACAACAACAACAACAACAACAACAACACAATTCACCATCCATTAACCTTTCCCTCAGGGGCACTGAAGGGGAGGGAAGTCTTTTATCCTGCTTTTTTTCTGCAAATTTGTGGCTGTAGTGGATTTAACAGCAATGTGCAGGCCAAGCCAGCTAGCCTTTGCATTCTGTCATGTGGGCTGAGCAGCCACGCCTTGCAGACCCCCTGTGAGGACATCACGGACCCCTGGGGTTCCACAAACCACAGGTTAAGAACCACTGAGCTACACATTCAAAGGTTTTGCTATAATCTATGAAGAACAGGCAGATTTCTCCCCTGAAATTCTCTGATGTGCTCCATTATCTAATGCATGTTTGCAACATAATCCCTAGTGCCTCTTCCTTAACCCAGCTTGGACATCTGGCATTTCTCACTCCATATGTGGTCAAAGTCTTCTTCTTCTTCTTCTTCTTCTTCTTCTTCCTCTTCTTCTTTTGCTTTGCTTGCATTGCAGAGTAATGCAAGAGCCTGGTGACAACCGCAGTCCTTGGTGTTCCTTTCCTTGGGGACTACAATGTATTTTGAGCAATTCTAGTCTATGGGCTTTGTTTTCCCTATTTATTGGCAGATTTTAGTTAGAATTTGAGTGGATTCTATCTCTGCAGCTTGAAACATCTCTGTTGGTATGCCATCTGTTCCTGGTGATTTATTTCTTCCAAGTTTCTTGAGCACATCTTCCACTTCATTTTCTAAAATTGTGGGTTCATCTTCAAATTGTTTTTCCTTTATGAATCTGTAATCCTTTTATATCTTTTTATACAGTTTCTCAGGGTGCTGTTTCCATCATCTTTTTTGTTTCTTCTTGATCATGTAGTGTGTTTGCTGATCATATAGCATCCCCACTCTTGGTTTAAATTTTCCTTTGATTTCTCTGATCTTGTGGAAGAGACCTCTTGTTATGCATTTTTGTTGTCTTCTATGTCTCTGCATTGGCTATGATAGTAGTTCTCCTTGACCCTGCACACAAGTTGCATTCAGGATTCTGATCCTATTTTTGTCACCTTTTCCTTTTTGTCTACCCATAACTGTTTGAAGCTTTTCATCTGTCACCCAATGAGGCTTTTCTTTCTGTTTGGCTGCAGATAGTGTCGTTTTGCATTCTTCCCTGACAGTGTCCCTGACTTCAGTCCAGGCTTCTTCTTCTCTCAGTCAATAGGGTTAATCATGCAAATCTATTTTTTTTTTTGCACTATCTTTAAATTCTATGGGGATGTTCTTAAGGTTGCATTTTGGCATGGTGATTGATTTAGTGTTCTTCTTTAGCTGTATTCTAATTTTTTACACTAGCAGTTCATGGTCAGTGCCGCAACTGTTCCTGGTCTTGTTTTTGCAGAGAATGGAGCTTCTCCATCTTCTGCTTCCAGTTATGTAGTCTATTTGCTCTCAGTATTGTCCAGCAGGTGATGTCCATGTATACAGTTTTTTGCCTGGTTGCCTGAAGAATGTGTGGCAGTGAACAAACTGTTGGCCTCGCATTCTTTTCCTGATCCTAGGCCAAATTCTCCAACAATCTTTGGTTCTGATTTGTTTCCTACTTTTTGCATTCCAGTTACCTATGATGATCAACATACCCTGTTTTGGTGTGTGATCAGTTTCTCCCTGGACTCCAGCACAGAATCTTTCAATTAGTTCTTCTTCTGCCTCTGTAGGTGGAGCATAATCTTGAATTATGGTTATATTGTCCTTTTAAAAAATAATGATGATATCCTAGAATCAGGGCTACCTGATGGCCCTAATGGGTACCAGGTAGAATGCCTAAAATCTGGATTTAATATGGCCAGTCAAGTCATATGGGAACCCTACAATATGAGCCTTGGATTATGCTCCCTCCAAACTCTTGAAATCTCCACTGTACTCACCCTTTTACAGGGAGGAAAAGATGCTGAATAAGGATAATTATAACTCCCATTTGAAGGTGAATGAAAAAGAAACCAGAGGGGAAGGGAATCTACCAGACCCTTTAAGACTGACTGATATATATCATGAGCTTCTGTGGATACCAGTCTATTTCCTCAGTCAGTGAGGAAGTGAATTGATATCCACAAATGCTTGTGCTAAAATATAGACCAGTTAAGTCTTATCGGCAGATTGAACCTGGAGGTTTGCCATCGATACTGTGAACTTTCATTTTATGAGATGGTGGATTTGTTAAACATTTTTGTAATGAGTAATTGTGCAATTATGTAATTTAGGAAAGTGCTGGATCATGCCCTGAGTTGTTTTCCTGCTAGCCCTTTGTCAAAAAGACAGTGGGAGGCAAATGATGCCATGTCTAACTTGGAACAGTTCCTTCTAAAGCAGCATTTGCAAGGTTTTGTCAAAAGAACCATCTTTCTCCACCCCCACCCCCAGGCACGCTTTGTGCTAAATGGTTTCTGGATCAGAGCCATGTTCTGTGTGACCTTGATGGTTGTCTCTGCACAACAGAAAGATGAGAAACGTATGCTCAGGAGAAGCTTGAATAATAAGTTTGGTCTAGCCTGCAGCTGATCATAGTAAAATAGGGTGGAGAATATGCGTACAGAGCTTATAAAATAATTGTGTTTTAAAAATACTACAACTGCCTGAATCCCCCAGCCAGCATGCCATGGCCGCACTGGCTGGGAGATTCTGGGAGTTGTAGTTCAAGGAATACTTTGCCAAGCTCTGCAGGTGACCTTCAGATGTTGTTGGCCCATCAGCCCTAGTATGCACAGCCAACAGCAAGGGATGATGGGGATTGCAATGTGACCAATGCAGCCTAGTGTATCTAATGCTGAGAGCCACCATGGTGTAGTGGTTTGAATTTTGGACTAGGACATTGGAAGACCAGTTCAAATTGCTGTTTGACCATGAACATCCACTGGGTGACCTTGGGCAAGTCACACTTTCTCAGCCTCAGAGGAAGTCAAGGGCAAACCTCCTGTGAGCAAATTCTGCCAAGAAAACCCTGTGATAGGTTTACCTTATGGTTGCCATACATCTGAAATGACTCGATGGCATACAACAACAATAGAGGTAGCTCAGAGACAAAGGGCATTGTGACATCCCTGCAATGTCATGCCATAGTTCACGGTACAGCTTACAGGAGGAGCGGAGCTCAATTTCCAGTTAAGAATCCCACCCACCCATAAAACAGAGCTCAGTTTTCAGCAGAGGGTGATTGATGACCGACAGATGAAATAACGAGGCCAGATACAAAGATTGGGTTAAAATAGGCGTCACTTTATTTATTCTGTCACCTATTTAATCTTTAATTAAATTGGGATATGCAAACTAGGGGGGAGACCCAATGTGGGAAAAGCTGGAACTGATGGACTCACCCAGACTTTCCTAGGACTGACATCATACTATATGCTACCTGGCTACAGTTATGGTAAAACCCCAGATCTCTAAATTTATTCCTTAGTAGCTGTGCTCACTTTCAACTCAGGAAAGACATTTCGGGGGGGGGTGTCTTTCAGTAGGACACCAGAACCAAGATAGCTGTGTCTGAGTCTAGGTGTGGCATGCTTATACAGGTCAACCCCCGTGTCCATGGGACCGGTATCCACTATTTCCCTTATCCACGTCTGGAAAAAAAAAAATGTCCTCTCTAGGCATTTTCTAGATCCTCCAGCACAGTTCTGTGGTATGTTTCCACGGGAAGTCATTCATTTCAGTAGAGTTTGCTATTATCCATGGTTTCATGTATCCATGGTAAATTAGGAAACATATCACCTGCAGATAGCGGGCTTGGCACTCAACCTGTAGTTGCTTCCGATGAAGCTGATTTGTGCTGTAGTTGCATCAATGGATGTGCAGCAAACACAACTAGAAATCCATGCAAGGTTTCCTTTGTTATAGGCAGTGGTGTAGCGGTGGGGGAGTGCACTGGGACATTGCAGCTCCAGGACATTATTTTCTCAGAGCAGGAACAATGACAACAAACCCTAGGGATGTTCAGTACATCTTTGTAAAATTCGTTCTTTCAGGCAGTGACAATGAATTTGGAAATTTTTCTCCTTGTTGTGAAATTTTTCAAAACAAAAACAAAAAAAAACCTGTGCAGTTTTCAAAGACTATTCAGGGCTATTTAACACCTTGGATAGCTCCTTTGAAATCCAGACTAAAACTTGGAGTAGATTTACTTACTGCCCTCTTGATATGAGAGCTATCACCCACTACTATAACTTCCAGCTGGTAGAGAACAAAAAGAGCAAACCTAGGTTTTACTTGTGGGCTTCCTCTGGACACAGGATGATTGACTGCCTGGAGCATCCTCAGAATTGTAGTCTGAAAAGGTAATGTTCCAAAGCTCTAGCCAGATCTTCAATCTGGTCAAGCAAAACTTTTATGTTCCCTGCTGACAGAGATGCTTTAGGGATATCAGATTGAATTTTGGGTCATCTGTATGCAAAGCATGCAGTTGGTCTCTGAGCTGCATCCCCTTCAATCATCTGACACGGTACAAGGAGCTCATATGAATCCTGCTCCCAGTCAGCAGCTGCCAATCTCTGAGTTAAGACATGCTGTTTGGTTGTTGGGTGAAATTTTCAAAGCCAAACAAAGCAACAACAACATAGCAATCTTTAAAAAAAGGTGTTCTTTTTTGGGGTGGGGGGGCTGCTCTTTTCAAAATATTTTCAAAGCCGGATTTCCCCATCTTTAGTTAAGAGATCATTGTTTAGCTTGGAGGGGCAATAGTGATGCTTTGAATAGAAAAACAGAGTTCTGTCAGAGGTGCTACTATCGCTCAAACACCAGTTAATGCAATTAATTCTTGACTGTATAAGGATTCCTTTTCATTTTAGAAAAACGAAATTACACAGATTCTGGAAAGTTAATATGCTGCTACTTAGCACGGAGTCATTACCTTATGGGATCACATTACCTCCGCCTCCTTCTTTCAGTAGTTTTGTATGGTAATTTTTTCAGCTTTTGTGGGAAATGACAAAAAAAGGGGGGGCACTCAATCCATTACTGTGCTACTTGCTTTTCTGTTCTTGCTATTCATACTGCCTACACAGACATGCTGTCCCTAATATATTCCCATGACTTGCACAGCTTAAAACCCATAATACATTTTAATGGAAAATTTGAGACACACCCTTGTGAGTGAGAGAGATTCTCTCTGCAAACCATCTGGTTTCTGTTATTGGGCAGTCCGTGGCTACAATCCTGTATGGTCCAGCTACCCATTCACTGACCCCTCCCCCAGAATTACTGTAGAGTCCCTGCAGTCCCCCCTCCCTGCATGGCCATCCCATGCCTGGTGAGAGTGTTGGGACATTTTCAGACAGCGCTAAATGGAGCTTAACGCGGGATGACCTCCCGGGAGAGGAACACCGCTCTTGCACGGTGGGGGGTCGTTTTTGGATGCTGACGTCCCTCTTCCGAGATCATCAGTGCCCTTCCATTAAGCTTTGGAAGCAGCCACGCCATATTTTAAGCACGGAAGTTGCCCGTGCTTAAAATATGACGCGGCTGCTTCCAAAGCTTAACAGAAGTGACACTGATTATCTCGGAAGAGGGACGGTGGCATCCGAAAATGACCCCCCGCCGTGCAAGAGCACCGTTCCTCTCCCGGGAGCTCATCCTGTGTTAAGCTTCGTTTAGCGCTGTCTGAAAATGTCCTTGGAAGGAGTGTCTGGCCATGTCCCTGTAGCTAGACACAACATGATTACATCCTCTGCTGAACTCCATTGGAGTCCTCCAGAGGCCTCAGTGGATGATGTAATAATTGCACAGCTGGCTACAGGAACATAGCCAGACATTCTCTGCCCCTTCCCCCCAGAATGGCAATGGGCGGGGGGCTGCAGCAACTCTACAGTCCTTCCAATGTAGTGTTTTGGTCAGTTGGAGGAAGGGAATACCAACCTCTGTATTGACACACTCAGATGTAAAGTTGCCGTAACACCTGCGAGTGCTTTCCCATGAGTGCAGTCATCTAGCTTTGTAAGAAGAGTGCAAGAGCATCATGTGAAAGTGTTAGTTTCTTATTGCAAAAACAAAACGAAAAAAGCAGTAGCAGCTTGATCTAGGTTTCATATGTAAATTTATTCTAAACGTTTCTAGATGACCTTTCCATAGAGGTCACTGATGTGGTGTGCAATGAAACCAAAATAAATCTGTGTATATTTGTGAAAGCTGAACAGTGAAGAAAGGTGACAGAATGAGAATCAGCTCATTTGAAATGTGGTGTTGGTGAAGAGTTCTGCAGATACCATAGACTGGCAAAAAGACAAATAAATGTGTCCTAGAGCAAATCAAGCCTGAGTTCTCATTAGAAGTAAAATGACCCATTTGAGGCTATTGTACTTTGGACATATCATAGAATCATAGAATCGTAGAATTGTAGAGTTGGAAGAGACCACGAGGGCCATCCAGTCCAACCCCCTGCCATGCAGGAAATCACGATCAAAGCATCCCCGACAGATAGCCATTCAGCCTCTGTTTAAAGACCTCCAAGGAAGGAGACCCCACCACGCTCCAAGGGAGTGTGTTCCACTGCCAAACAGCTCTTACTGTCAAAAAGTTCCTCCTCATGTTGAGGTGGAATCTCTGTTCCTGGAGCTTGCATCCATTGTTCCATGTTCCAATCTCTGGAAATGACATCATTCATTAGAAAGGATAACAAAGTTAGGTAAAGTAGAAGGCAATAGGAAAAGAGGGAGACCACACTACAGGTGGATTAATTAAATCAAAGAAGCTATGGCCCTGAGTTTGCCAGACCTGAGCTGATAACTGGGGATTTTGGAGGTCTCTTATTCATAGGTTCACCATAAATCAAAGTTAACTTGATAGCAAATAACAATAATAATAATAAGACTCACCATAAGTCAAAGCCAGCTTGATGGCAAATAGCAAGAATAGCAGCAGCAGCAACAACAACAACAACAATAAAATAATGCAAAACCAGCAAAGCAACATTGCATCTTATGAAAGCCATTTCAAAGGCTACATTGAAAGCAGTGCCTTTTTTAAATTCTGAGAAATTGGGAGCCAACTGGACCTCTAAAACAGAAGTGGGCAAACCATTGACCCCTCCTGATTCCTCAGACCACTATTTTTATGGCTTCCAAAGATAGTACAGTGGGCCTTTGATATCCACTGGGGTTTGGTTCCAGGACCCCATGAAGATACCAAAATCCATGGATGCTCAAATCTCATTATATACAATGGCATTATAAAATGGTGTCCCTTATATACAAGGGCAAAATCAAGGTTTGCTTTTTGGAATTGTGTGTGTGTGTGTGTGTGGTATTTTCAGGCTGTGGATGGTGGAATCCATGGATGCATAATCTGTGGATACAAAAGGCCAACTGTAATTTATTGTTTAAATAGGGTGCATGCTCACCCCCGCATCATTTGACTTAAAAAACACACACACACACATGCACACACCGCTTTTCAAACCAGAAGTGGACTTGTCACTTCTGGTTTTCTTCCTGCCCCACCCCAGTTTTTGGCAGTTTTGAGTGTCCATGCAGTCCTTGGTGAGTTCCAGAGGCAGAAATTGGCTTTCAGGTCCACCACAGTTCTCTTCTCCTCGGACTTTATTACACCAGCCTGTTTTCTTGCAGCAATCACATTAATGAAGCAAACAGGAACATACCGGTCTGAAAACGTTCAGTATCACACTTCTCTGCAATTGCACAAGTGTGCTGTGAGTTTGCTGCTTTGGCAATCTATGATGCCTTCCAAACCGCTCTGTAATCCTGCCATATGCCCTACTCAGAGCATGCATGCTTTTCCATTTTTTATTTTTATTTTTCCGCAATTCCATAATTATAGGGAAACAATAAAAATATTTTTATTTCATCATTTTGCCATGATTATGCAATCACAGCAAACATTTAAAAAACCCTTGAAAGGCACAGAGTAGAAACAACCTTGGTCTGCCTGGGAATAGTGAGGGGGAAAGGGGGAGAGAGGGGGAGAGGAGAAGACTCAGGCCACATGACTGCCATCATATTGTCACTTCCGTGGAAGGGACCTATCGCACTAGGGAGACTAATGGAATAGGAACGATATTGGGAGCTGTTGACAGGTTTTCCCCATCAATGAAAAGGTGTGCTACAGAAACAAAAATGAATTTCAAAGCAGCAAACGGATAGACACAATGTTGTGTGATACGTACTGGCTAAATATGCTAATATCTTCCTGTAATTGCAATACACCAGCCTCATGTGATAAAGTCCCTAGTCTAAAGAGAAAGATTCCATAGGTTCAGAACAAGACAGGACAATTTCTGCTACAGCACCCCAACAAACACAGGTACCCAGCAGAGCTTCCCCAATAGATTTCACATAATGAGACAGTTGGCACCTTGACAGCCAGGCTCTAAGCCATTTAGGTTAAAATCAAACTCTTTGAATTGTGTCTAGAAAACAGTTGTTTAAAATTTGTATCATACGAGTTGATCATTCTGCAAAAGTGTCTTTGGCTTTCTCTTTCTCTCAGAAAAGGTTTGGTAATTCATTTGCATTTATCTGGCTTGATAGCTTTTGGCTTGATAGCAGTGCATGCGAAAGGGATCTAGGAGTCTTAGTGGACCACAACTGAACATGAGTTAGCAGTGTGATGCGGCAGCCAGAAAAGCCAATATGATCCTAGGCTGCATCAATAGGAGTATAGGGTCTAGATCAGCCTTTCTCAAACTTTTTATCCTAGAGGAACCCTTGAAATAATTTTCAGGTCTCAGGGAATCCCTGAATAAACGTTATTCTATACACTACTATTGCTTTCCCCTTACAATCTCTTGAGGAACCCCAAACAACCTCTTGGGGAACCCTAGGGTTCCAGGAAGCCCTGGTTGAGAAACACTGTTCTAGATCAAGGTAAATAATACTGCCACTCTATTTTGCTTTGGTCAGACCTCATCTTGAATACTGTGTCCCATTCTGGGCACCACAATTCAAGAAGGATATTGACAAGATGTAGCATGTCCAGAAGAGGGCGAACAAACTGCCATCAAGGCCTGGAAGGCATGCACTATGATGAACTGGGTATGTTTAGCCTGGAGAAGAGAAGGTTAAGAGGTGACATGATAGCCATGGTTAAATATTTGAAGGGATGTCATATTGAGGATGGAGCAAGCTTGTTTTCTACTGCTCCAGAGATTAAGACACGGAGCAATGGACTCAAACTACAGGAAATGAGATTCCACCTAGACATTAGGAAGAACGTCCTGATGGTAAGAGCTGTTTGATAATGGAATGTGCTGCCTTGGAGTGTGGTGGAGTCTCCTTCTTTGGAGGTGTTTAAACAGAGGCTGGATAGCCATCTGTTGGGAGTGCTTTGACTGTGTGTTCCAGCATGGCAGGGGGTTGGACTGGATGGCTCTTGTGGTCTCTTCCAACTCTATGATTATATGATCTTTACTGAAGTCAGACTGGAATTCTGTAAGAATTAAACCTTTGACAGCAATTGGCTGACCAGCTCTGTGTCACCAAAGGCCTCTCTCTAACAATGTCTGAAACATGAACCCCAAAAAAGGAGCAGTGTTGGCAGGAAAGTAGGTGAAGAAAGGTGTAGGAAGGAATTCAACTGGGGTCTAAAAAGTTGGCAGGACCAGGAATATAAAACCATAGGAAGCTGCCCCATTCTGAGTCAGACCCAGAGATGCAGCTGGTGGGGGGGGGGCACGGAGGCAACATGAAGGCATTGCCCTCCTAACATAAATTATCCTCACCCAATGCAATTTTCCTTCAGTCCCCAGTTTCTAGCACTGCAGTCATTTAAACCTTCACTTGAGCATTTAGAGATACAGTTTAGGTGTCCAAAGAAAAGGGGCAGGACAATTTGCTAAACGAATGCAAACACAGCAAATATAAGACTTCTAGGTATAAATGATTTTCAGGGTCTCTTTGCAGTGCTGGACATTTCAAGACTGAAGGGAAATTTCATTGGTGCAGCTTAATTCTTATTGGGGGGAAGTCCTCCCCCCCCCATAGCTACACTCCTGGTCAGACTGTTAGTCCATCTCAATCAGCGTTCTCTACCCCAGGCAGAATATGGCCCTCCAGATACTAGCTAGGGCTGATGGGTGATAAGTCCAGATGATGCAGTGCAACAACATCTGGAGAGTTGTATTTTGCCCATCCATACACTGGACAGATTGACAGTGGGTCTCCAGGATTTCAGATATGAGTCTTCTAGCCCAGCAGGAAGATACGGTGCATTGATTCTGGGGCCTTCTGTATACAAACATTGGTTCTACTGTAAGGCTAGGGCCACTCCCATGAGGAGACAGCAATGGAGCATAATATGATCTAGAGCAGTAGTTCTTTACTTGTCGTCTATGGACCCCCAGGGGGCTGCAATGTCCTCACAGGGAGTTTGCAAAGGCTTGAAGGCTGCTCAGCCCACGTGACAGGAGCCAAGGCAAAGGCTGGTGGCTTGGCCTGTGCATTGCTGTTCAGTCCACTCCAGGAACAAATTTGCAGGAAGAAGCAGGAGAAAAGTCTTCCCTTCTCTCCAGTGCCTCTGAGGGAATGCTTAATGGATGGTGTAATTATATTATCAGGTATTATTGTTGTTGTTTAAAATCTTGAGTTAAGTCTTGGGGGTCTGCAGCAACAATAGATATTTAAAGAGGGTCCCTGGTAAAGAAAAGGTTAAGAGTCACTGATCTAGAGCAGTGCTACACAAGGTGGTTATCCCTGGACTGTCACCAGTCCCCAAGCCATTGGCTGCCAGTGCCTCATGAATTTCCAGAAAACAAAGAAACAATTGTAGCCAATGGGCATAAATATGGTGGCTTACAATTTTTTAAAAAAACTAAAATAGTATGTAGTAGAAAAGTGTTAACAGTATTCAATGGCCAATCCAATTAAAACATTGATTTAAAACAATCAAAAACACTTGGTCTTCTAGATGCTTCGCATTTCAGCTCCCAGACTTCCTGACTATTGGCAAAGCTGGCTTTGGCTTCTGGGAATTGAAGCCCTAAAACATGGAAGACCAAGAATTGAAGGTTTTGATTTCTAGGAGAATGAGAGTAGGAAAGGAAATCTCTGAATAGTGGTCAGTACAGAAGCAGAGAAAACGGCAAAGTATAAGCTTGGAGGATTATGTTTGAGAATTTTTGCTTCACGGAAGTCCTGAGTGAAACTCAGATTGGGAGATGAGCGATACACTTACGGTACCACGAGAGCTAGGAATGTACCTGTGTAGTTTCCTCATCACATGTTTCAACCATATTCAGCTAGGGACAGAGCAGTATTTCTGAAGGCGTCCAAGAATGCATGTCTCCTTCAGAAGCCAAGTTTTCTTCAGCTCTCTTTGTGCGTGCATTTATAAAACGAGCTAATAAAGAAAATGAACACTTCATCTTTTCTGAGTTAATCAATCAACTAATGTGTGTGTAAGCACTTTTAATAACCCTATTTGCTATTCATAATCACAACAAAATATTCTTGGAAGGAAAATGCACATCCCTGAGATGCTCAATGCACATTTTTCAAGCTTGTCAGGTAATCACTTCCTTGTCTGGGTTTGGCTGGTTTCTTCTCTCCGTGTGGGTTTCGCATTTATGAAAGGACATGCTTACCAAAGGGCACAGACTCAGGCATGCTGAAAGAGACAGACTTCAGATGGTACAAATCGATTTGGAAAGTTTATTCGGGTGACTCATAGCAAAGATAAAAGAAAAATGAATGGAGATCAGGCATTTTGTACTATCTACAAACCTCTTCACTTTTGAATTTTTTTTCATTCATTCATTTAATTTATATTCCACTTTTCTCCAAATGTATTGTTCTGAGAAGAAAATGACTTCTTTCCTACATTGTTTCTAGGCACCCTCACCAACACTGTAATGTCATTCTGGAGGCAGAACTTAGAAAAGCTATTTTTTGACTACAACTTTGAGAATCCATCATCTTGTTAGAGTTACCATCCTTTACCTGCATATACTCACTAACTGGGGACCTAAATACCCTAAAGGTACCAGATTCTGTCTGATCTTGGAAGCTAAGCAGGGTCAGCTCTAGTTAGTACTTGGATGGGAGACCGCCAATGAATACCAGGTTATATTTCAGAGGAAGAAACTGGCAAAAACACCTATGAATATTCCTTGCCTAAGAAACCCCTATGAAATTGATGTGGTTGCCATAAGTCAAGAGGCAACTTGAAGGCACATACACACACTCACTAGATGTTAGGTTGCATGTTCCTCTCTAATAGCTTAGGCACACCATACACAGTCGGCCATCAGTATCCACTGGAGTTTGGTTCCAGGTTCCCCCACAGATACCAAAATCTAGATGCTCAAGGAAGGAATATATGTTTTTATATATATTATTTGAGGGAAACCTTGTGTGGTGTAGTCATTTGGGTGTTGGCCTAGGACTCTGGGAGACCAGGGTTGGAATCCCTGCTTAGCTATGGAAACCCACTGGGTAGCCTTGGGCAAGTTATACTCTCTCAGCCTGAGAGAAAAGCAGTGGCAAACCTCTTCTCAATAAATCTTGCCAACCAAATTCTGTGATACGTTTGCCTTTGTTGTTGTGCTCCTTCAAGTTGTTTTCGACTTATGACAACTATATGACAAACCTATCATGGAGTTTTCTTAGCTAGATTTGTTGAATTTCTTTTGCCTTAGGATCACCGTAAGTTGGAAACATCTTGAAGGCAGACACAACAACATGTGCTTTTGAGGGTTGAGAGAGGGCAGGAGAGTGAGCCAAAAGTTCCCAGCAAGTTCTGGTTCTGAATGTGCTTACTGGTGGCATGTTAACTCCTGGCTCATTGCCCACCCCCACATATGGGCCTTTCGGGGCAAAAAAGGTTGCCTGCACAGTCACCTAGAACAGTTCTCTGTAAACCCTGGCTATCCTAATTTGGCTTCCTGTAATATCTCGTATCTAGAACTAGTAAGACCTTATTTTGCCTACAAATAAATACATAAACAAAATGTTCTATCAGAAATGGTTCTTTCTTCTTTATAAAATCCAAAGAAGGAAATGTTGGAACAAGACACCAGGCAGCTGTTAGGTCAGACCAGCCTACTTTCCTACTGTGGAATCTTAAAAGCCTGAAAGATGAAAGGAACTTGAGCATCCAGCACTGTGTCTTTTACTGCAAGTCCCAGAAAATTGTAGGCTGCATGCTGGCAAAGATGTCCCACTGGGTTAGAGCCTACTTAACTTAAACTACCTTAAAACCTTTACACTTATTTTTAGCAGCTGTCTGAAAATGTTATTTCAATATGATTCACTTTCTTACTTTTTTTTTAAACTCTAGGGTATTAAAAAGAATATATTAAATAAGTATAAAAGACTGTAGTGCAGAGTGTCTTGAGAGAATGGCAGTATCTTCAGAATGCTCAGTGGAAAGATATCCTGACATTATGCTCACTGAAAAATTAAGACTAAACAATCACTTTTATATAGAGATGTCCAAACTGACACAGAGCTTTGAAAACCTATTGTTTGAACTACAACCCCCAGAATCCCCACACCAGCACCAGTGGCCATGTTGGTTCAGGGAGAATCCAGAGGTTGTAGGCCCCTCAAAAGTGACTTTTTCAGGTTCTATACTGGAGCATATCTTTGTTGTTGTTGGATGCCTTCAAGTCATTTCTGACTTATGGTGACCCAAAGGCAAACCCATCACAGGGTTTGCTGAGACTGAGAGTATGTGACTTTCCCAAGGTCAACCACCAGGTTTTAATGGCTGAGCGGGGGTTCAAACACTGGTCTCCAGAGTCGTAGTCCAACACTCAAACCACTACACTATGTTGACTCCCTTATTTGTTGTTAAATGCCATCAAGTCAGCTTTGACTTATGGTGACCCTATGAATGAGAGACCTCCAAGTCACCTTGTCATCGACAGCCCTGCTTAGGTCTTCCATACTGAGGGTTGTGGCTTCCTTGACTGAATGTATCCACCTGTAATGTGGTCTTCCTCTTTCCTACTGCCTACACTGTACCAAGCATTATCATCTTTTCCAATGAATTCATGCCATTTCATGATAAAGTATGACAGCCTCAGTTTAGTCATCTTCACTTCTAGTGAAAGTTCAGGTCTGATTTGCTCTAGGAGCCATTGGTCATTTTGGCAGCCCATGGCATCTGTAGAACTCTCTTGCAGCACCACATTTCAAATGTGGTGCCAGCTTTCTTCACTGTCCAGCTTTCACAGCCATACGTAGAAATCACACACACTTTATCTATGATGGTATAGATAATCCAGACTTTCTGATAATGAAAGCTTTGCACTTCAGATTAAAGGGGGTTTTCCTTTCAGGCATTCATCCATTAATTCAACGTTTGAGTAGCTTGATCTTTGAAACCAGGTTTGCAGCTCATTTCCTAAATACAGGGCTGGTTTAACCATACCGCCAAATCCGTATTGGCTGGGGGGGCAGCCACAGGGGCCCCCGTCCTAACCGGCTCCAGCCATCTCCTTCCTTTCCTCCCTCTGCCCCCACCGAGCAGGACAAGCTGCTGGGGGGAGAGTGCCGGTGGCTGCAGGAGGAGAGGCCCGGAGGCAGCAGCGCCCAGGCTCGGGCTGAGCTGCTCCAAGCCTGGGGGCAGGGCCAGGCTGAGCAAGAGCGGGAAGTGCTGCGCTGGGAGCTGGCGCGCTTGGAGGAAGTGGGCACCCAGAGCCTAAAGCTGTGCTGATGCCGCCACCGCCTGGAGCCCGAGCTGCGGGGCCAGCTGGAGAGCCTCTGCAGCCGGGCAGACTGCGCCGCCCTGGAAGCAACCCTGGACTGCCTGGGGGCGAGTGCCAGTGGCTGCAGGAGGAGAGGCAGTGGAGGTGCCAGCAGGAGCAGCAGCACCCGACCTGGGCCCCACAGCCAGCGTTGCTGCCTTTGCCTCTGCGGGAGGAGTCCCAGCTCTCACTCTGGTGAGTAACCCTCCTCCTGCAAAAAACATTTTTAGTAATAATCTGAATATCCTGTACTGTACTGTGAATATGTTAGGTTAGGTTACATTGACCTGAGATAAACATATGGACCCCCAAAATAAAGTTTTGCGGGGGGGGGGGCAAAATTCCTTAAACCAGTCCTGCCTAAATAGCTGCAAAAATCTAAGTTTAGTAGTCTTAGTAAGTCATCAGTCATTACATATAAAGAATGGTAAAAGAAGAAACAGTAATTTGTGTGTGTGTGTGTGTTAGACACACAATTTCTTTGCATTTTCTTTGTCAGTTCAGACATGGCTTCTTCAGGACTTAAAATCATTCTTTATTCGATTCCAGACGGCTCCAAGGTTCACTCAGCCTTCCATCCTTTCGTAGGTCGGTACACTGAGTACCCAGCTAATGGGGGCTATTAGCTAACACACATTGGAAACTGCTTAATGCAGTGTAGATGTGTAAATTGCTGTTGCTTAAAAACAATTTGTAAGCTGCTCTGATAGCTCTGTGGCTGACGAGCGGGGTATAAATAAATAAATAAAAATAAAAATAATAAATACACATAAAGAAAGAATCGCAACATTGGGACTTGCTTCCCTTCATTTGGTTTCTGCTAGTAATTGTTGCCAATGAACATGAATGGATGATACTGTTTCAACTGTCAGAGTGCTTAACTAACTAGACAGACCGTGACTGGCATGTGCTGAGCCTCTAAGCCTGATGTCATCAGAGCTGCTTATGGTAAAGGGGTATAACTCCGAGACAGTGCATAGGCTTTGCACTGAAAATGCGACAGTTTCAATTCCTAGAATCTCCAAATAGAACGAGCAAAGATTCTTCACTTACATCTTGGAGCCGTGGCCAGATAAGGTAGATCAGGGTGGAGGTCTGTCTGGATAATTTATACAATTGTATTGCATAGTGTCACACTGCCCCTCCTCTCTCTGTGTGCATACACACTGGCACAGCATGGGGAGGAAAGGTGTGCATGTGTTTAGAACCAGTTCAGGAGTGCTCCTGCTGATAACTCCTACCCTGATCCCTCTGAGACACAAGGGTTTCTCTAGCCTGGAAATCCCTTAGAACGATATCTCTCCTCAGGTAAACTGCCACCACCCAGATGCAGTCTTTTGTCATCCCACTGGGAGACTGAATGAAGTTCTATGGTTAACCAGTGGAACTACTCTGCTCTGTTAAAATGTTACCAACCCCTCTTCTCTATCCTCAGAGAAGAGCCAAGATAGCCCGGACCGAAATAAGGCATGTGTAAGGCATGGCTTAGTAGGAAAATAGAAAATCTTATGTTTATTCAAGCAAGTTTAAGACAAATTCAAAAGGCAAATCACTTCATGAAGAAAACACTTTTTTCTCCAGGTTAAAGCTTAAGGTTACAGAGATACATTCATACATTCAGTCAAGGAAAAAATAAAAAGTAACCCTGACGCAAGCTAACTAAACTGTTCCCTACACAAATGAAAAACTACTTACATTACAGAAGCCTATGAAGGTTAAATCTGGTATCCAGGTTTGGCTGGACCACATGCTTATCCTAAGCCAGGCCCCAGCCATGTGTTCACTCAGAGCATTGTTCTCTGAGGTACATCCATCCCCTTAGAGTGCTTTCTTTGTCTCATTTTTGCCTCATGGCTGAGGCAAAGTATAAAACCTTTTCAAATTACCATTTCCAAAATCTCACTGACCAGTTCAGTGTCTGGTGATGTGATGTCATGATGATACTATCTCAGGAGATGACCTCCACCTCCTACCTTGATCTTAACCCTTAACCCTTAGTTTACCTGGTCATGCTGATCAGACAATCCTGTTTGCAGATAATGGACAACGTAATCCTTGCAGAATGATGGGAGTTCCACCACCTTTGCAGGATGATGGGACTGTCTTCATGACACATAGTTTTATGTTTGTATAACTCCTTCCTTCCCGTGTGTGTGTATTAGATTGTGCACCTTTAGCACAGCTAGCTGTTTTTTTTGTTGTTCTTTTCCTTATAATACACCATATATACTGGTGGTGTTAAATAAATAAATACTGTACTCCTTCTCTTCCTAATCATTATACACCTTTTCAAACATTGTTGAACTAAATCTCTCAGTCTTCTTCACCATTGGCTATGCTGGCTAGGGCTGCTGGGAGATGCAGTACAATAACATCTGAAGGCCTCACAGTGTCCACCCCTTGGTGCAGTTGATAATGAACAAGATGGGCCAAAGCTCTTACTTGGGTGCCAGTTACACGACAGAAATTGTCGCGGTGCTTACCGTGACTTTCTGATCACGAATCCATCCCTCGCTGTTTATATGATTTATGTCACTGATCTGGATATCCCAGGTGGTCCCGTGACTGATATTTACACGTCCAAAGTTCCGGTTTTTTTAGGTTTTTTTTTTTTTTTTTGGCTGTCAATCAAGGATGCGATTAGTCATGTTTTCACAACCTCGCTGACGCACTTCTTTTAGAGTTCCGTGCCATGAGCGATGCTATTGGCTGGCTGGGGGGGAGAGGGGGGGCAGAGGTTTGTTATTCCCCCTTGCTTCTTTAAAATTTTAACCCTTTCAGAAGAGGCAGAAAGCATTTTGAAAGATCCAGACTGAGATCTTTCACTTAGATGCAGGAACGAAGGAGTGCTTTCCATTTGAACTCAAGCAGAGTGCTTCCCTTTTGAAATCAAGCCCCTTTCCCCTTTCCTCTTTAAAATATTAACCCTTGCAGCAGATTTAGCTACAGAGTTCAGATTACAAGCAAGCTACAGGCACAGACACAGAGAGGGGGAATTAAAGGGTGTTCATTCGCTCAGAGGCTGGAATATTTTACTGTGCCCAGACCCTGGGAGGTGACCAAAGCAGGGGATTAATGGGCCACCCTCTGCCCATCACGATCTCTCTGTAACATGCAGTAGAGGAAAAGGTAAAGCTGAAGGGTTTGCAGTGTAGAAATCCATTTAAAAAGGTGATTGACTACATGTGCGCGTGCGCGCACAGACATCAACCTTCGTGCAGCTGGAAGGGATGCCTTTGTTTTCGTCTGGTGAGGCTGGATCTGTTGAACGGGTGACTGCCCCCTCCTTTTCTGGTCGCTGAACTCTAAGCCCGCCCCCAGTCACCATTTCCGGCCATCCCAGTACCGAGACATTTTGTCCCACGCTGTTTAGGAGAGGAACAGATTAAAGCTGAAGGGTTTGCAGTGTAGAAATCCATTGAACAGGGTGATTTAGTACACGCACACACACACACACAAACCTTTGTGCAGCTGGAAGGGATGCCTTTGTTTTCAGCTGGTGATGCTGAATCTGTTGAACGGGTGACTGACCCCTCCTTTTCTGGTGCTGATTTCTGAGCCCGCCCCTGGTCACCATTTCCAGTCATCACCTAGTACCGAGATAGCTTGTCCCAGGCTGTTTACATTTCCGATTTTCCGAATCCTCCCATGACTTTTTTAAAAACCGGAACAAACTGCGGGACTGGAAGTCCCGCAGGTTGAGGGACAAAAGGTGGCCCCCCTTCTGAAAATCACATACCCGACCCGATGTACGTGTAAACTGCCAGGGATCGACACGAATTCTTCCCAGGACATTTTCATCGTGTAAACGGCCCCTTAGTCTTCTATTTCTATGTTGTCTACCACAAAAGCCAGCTGGGATTGTCAGCTTTTGTAGTTGAAAATTCTGGTACTTATGGGAACACAGGGGGTAGACTTTGAGCTTAGGGAGGTAAATCCACTGGGAGGTCCAGTGACAGGTGATGGTGGCCCAGGGTGGTGGCTTTGAGAGGAGCAGGAAAGGGGCTCCTGGCTGTTCATAAAATTAGAGATCTGAGGGAGGGGCTCTTCTCCTGTTCCCTTCTTTCTGTTTCCGACCAAGCTTATAGGTGGGGGGCTCCTAGAGGCCATGCCTGAAGCATTCCAGGGTGCAAGGAAAGTGGGCAGCTGAGAAGGAGAACACAGCAAGTAGCCCTTTGGTATGTGCTTGTGGGGGGTTCTGAACCAGCCTAGGTGCTGGCTCAACTCAGGCAGGAGGACTTTTCTCTTTTGATCCTACAGTCAGGCCACTTTGCTTGATGACTATGGGAATGACTCCCAAGGAGTCTGTCTTTCTTTCCTAGCCTGTCTAGCTCCAGCCTGGTGGACTGGCTAAAAAAAATATCTTTACATGGGATTTCAAATTTTATATATCATTATTCTTTTCTTTGAATTTCACTGGTTTTACAACAGATGTCCAAACAATTGACAAATAATGATGCTACCAAGAAAGGTAAAAATGTATGCAACAAAACGGCCCCTGGCCATGTTCTGGAATGCTGGACCCCAGAATTTGTACTGGCTTCCTCCCCACCTCCAGTTGTTCCTTGAGGTATAAGCAGATTGGGATGGTCAAGGCAATAACCCTCTATTCCTTGTGGCATACAAGTTAAAAACCACAGCCTGTTTCTTTCCTGAAAACTGAGCAAAAGTAAAAGAAACAAAAAAAATTGTGACCAGGTTGTACCAACTCCCCCACTCAGTTGGCAACCTTACTGGATGCCCACGAGGAGGTTGGAACAGCTCCTTTTTGACTTCCTAACTAAGCTGTCTAAAATCAACAGGACTTATCAAACAAATGGCATCTCAGTTGCTACAGATATGAGCCAAGAACAGTGCTAGGTTGAGCATTGAAATCAAAGGAACATGGCAGCATTGTGTATGTGTATAACAGCTGGTACCTTCTTCTTTCCCTTTGGGAACTGGTATGGGTGGATCTGCCAGTATCCACACCTGTTGCAAATGATAAAGTAAGAGTATCCATAGTACTCATGCAACACTGACCATAAACTGGGGATCATGGTCTTCAAAACAACAACAAGTTAAGATACTTTCTTGAACAGCTCAAAAGCTTCAGAATACTGTAGTCTTGTCTATATGAGAGGGAAAAAATATGAACATGCCCAAAAAGGCAGGCGTTTGCAACAATGCGAACTGCCTACATGGCTAAAAGAGGCCCTCTAAACTCCACATGATCCCCTAATCAGCTGGTTGCTGCATGATTTTAAATCTGCTGCCGCCAATTTTTTAAAAAAGAGGTTCCCAGGGTACACACAAGCAACACTTCGTATTTATAAATAAATAAATAAATAATAGTAAAAATTGCCGTTGGAGTTACTTATTGGACCCTCGCTTAGCTGAAAATCCAACATGGTGGCCACGGTCGCTTTCCCTCCTTGCTAGCTCCAAACTCTGTGCTTATCCAGCCAATCAGATTGCACTGCCTGTTCGTATCTGTGCGAACGTGAGTGTTCAAATGATCACACATTCAGAAGTCATATGGAGCTTTTCAGAAAATCCGTACGAAGCCCTGGATATGGTGCACACAACTTTACATTGGATTTGGCTGCCCCCCTTCCAAATGACACGTATTTGTGCAAACGGCCATTTGAACAGATCACCAATCTTTCACATCACGTATGTATTATTTTGACCATATAGATAGGACCTGTGGCTTCACATATAGACAAATGGGGTTGTTGTTGCAGCCTATGCCCAGAATCCTGTTGTGGTGTTACACTGATATAAATGCTATGTATGTAAACTGTTGTACTCTCTTGGAAGTTGCACAAGCAGTCTATTTGTCTAGGAGGTTTTGTAAATGCAGACCCTAGTGATAGGTGGGGAGTTTGATCAACTGTTGTAAAGCGTTCATGGCTGTATTATGGATTATGCAGTTGGTTGGCTCCAGTAACTTGAGAATAGCTATGCTAGGGTAATTTTATGCTATGCAACCAGCGAACAGTATCTTAGCCTATGTTTCCTTCATGGGGAGTCATTTGCTGCATCAGACACATGTGGTATAAGGGCTAGTTTGCTCAGCCTATTGATCTTGCAGTGTCTGTAGAATCAAGTGATAGTTTGGGACTTGGCTGTGCTGTTGCAGATGAATTAGGCAAGGCAATATCTATGTCAACACAATACTTTACAGCAGAGGCAGTTCGTATGATTCGCAAGGAGCTAATCTTTTTGGGGAAGGATAGGTTATAAATAAATAATAATAAAATAAAATAAAATAATAAAAATAATTCACTACCCCCAAAGCAATCAGTTCACCAGCTTCTTCTTCATAGAGCACTAAGCCAATGACTCTTAACCTTTTGTTTACCAGGGACCCACTTTAAATCTCTTTTGTTGCCATGGATCCCAAGACTTAACTCAGGATTTAAAACCCTAACAACAACAACAACAACAACCATAATATAATTACATCACCTATTAAACTTTCCCTCAGAGTCACTGGAGGGGGAGAGAAGACTTTTCTCCTGCTTCTTCTTGCAAGTTTGTGGCTGGAATGGATTGAATGGCAATATGCAGGCCAAGCCAGCCAGTCTTTGCCTTGGCTCCTGTCACATGGTCACTCCATTACAGGGAAGTGGTGGGCCAAGCAGCCTTCAAGCCTTCATGGACCCCCTATGAAGACATCACAGACCCTTGGGGGGGGGTGTCCCTGGACTACAGGTTAAGAACCACTGTACTAAGAAATCAGATGGAATATTAAGGTGGGGGAAGAGGACCCAAACAATGATTGGCCAATCAGCCTGACATCAATACCCAAAAAGATTCTAGAGCAGATCATTAAATAGACAGTCTGTAAGCACTTAGAAAGGAATAGTGTGATCACTAAAAGTCTATATGGGTTTCTCAAAAACAAGTCATGCCAGACTAAATGTATTTTTCTTTTGATAGAGTTACAGACTTGGTAGATGAAGGGAATGCTGTGGATGTAGCTGTGATGCTATGGGGGTGGTGGTCAGGGTGCTTGCCGCTATCTTGGGCCAAGCCCTGGACTTACCTGGAGCCAGCTGTGATCCTGGAGAGGGCCATGCCGGGAGACGGGCATCAGGGAATGGCAGCAGTGGAAGCGGAAACCCTGTGAGAACCGCTGCGACGAGCAGGAATGGGAGGGGCAGGGTGATGTCAGAGCAGGGAGTGGGGAGAGGGTGAAGAGTGGGAAATTCAAAAGGCAGGACACGAGGAAGAACGGGGAGAAAGAGGAAGTGGATGGAGAGGTAAGGGAGACAGCAGAGACCGGGTGAGAAGTGGAGAAGGATGGTACCCACGGAAAGGGCTGGGGAGGCAGGAGCGGAGGCTTCAGAAGGATTGAGGGAACAGCAGACAGGACTGGGGGGAAGGGGTTGAGCAGCCGCAGGAAGGAAAGGCAGATGGGAAAAGGGATAGGACAGGAAGAGAGGCAGCCCCTCCTGGACAGGCCTCAGAGGCGGTACAGCCCCTTGGAGGGAGAGAAACCTTGGAAACAACCGGCAGCCCAGATTCCTTTTCTGCAGCTAGACAGGACGTGGGAGTTCTGGACAGGGGAAAGAGTGAGTGGACCTGTGGCCAAGGCATATGGATGGGAGAGAAATTAGAGTGGGAGGAAACGAAGAAGGGGCAGGATGGGGCAGGGGGCTTGTGACTGAATTTGAGACAGGGGTAATCCCAAGAGTTAAGAGCCTTGTCTAATGTTTGTTTGAGACTCATATATGTTCCTTTAGAGGAGGGAGGTCTGAAAAGAAGACCTGTACTGTAACCTCTCATTGTGTTAATGTGAATTCCTTTTGGTGTAAGTAATAAAGCCTTTAGTAAATTGCAGATCTTGTGAGGGACATCTTTGGCCAATTCCAAGTTAAGGGAAGAGGAGTATTCCTGCCCAATGCTGGGGGGGGGGGGCACTCCTAAAGTAGCATATCTTGATTTCAATAAAGCCTTCAACAAAGTCCTCTATGATATTCTTGCAATTAAGTTAGTAAAATGTGTCCTAGACTATGCTAATGTTAGGTGGATTTGTAATTGGTTGATTGACCAAATCCAAAGGATGCTTACCAATGGCTCCTCTTCATCCTGGAGACAGGTGACTAGTGCGGTTCCACAGGGTTCTGTCCTGGGCCCAGTGCTATTCAACACCTTTATCTTAGACTTAGATGATGAGAGCATGTTTATCAATTTTTCAGATGATAGCAAATTAGGAGGGGTAGGATCAGAATTCAAAATGACCTTAACAGATTGGAGAACTGGGCTAAAACAAAATGAATTTCATCAGGGAGAAATGTAAGGTACTACAATTAAGCAGAAAAAGTGAAATGCACAGATATAGAATGGGTGACACCTGGCTTGACAACAGTACATATGAACTGGGATCTAGGAGTCTTAGTAAACCACAGCTGAACATGAGTCAGCAGTGTGATGTGACACCTAAAAAAGCCAATGTGATCCTAGGCTGCATCAATAGTAATCTAGTGTCTAGACTGAAGGATGTAATAGTACCACTCTGTTCTGCTTTGGTCAAACCTAACCTGGAATACATTGTTCTGGGTACTGTAATTCTTTTTTAAAAAATCTTTTTATTTTTAAATTCTCTTATAAAAAAAACATACATGCATTCTCATTTGGCATGGTGGGATACATCTTTTCATTTGACCTAAGGTTTTCATTGTTATACACACTTCATTCTCACATGTCTTTTAATCTATATCTATAGCTCTTGTATTCTTCCTTCTTTACCTTATTCAATGATTAGCCTCAATCTTGCTTTTCCCCAAAATTAACCCACTTACCCCTTTTCAACCACAATTTAGTTAATCCTTCCAACTTCCTTACGCCTAGTCGCTAGTTCTAATTGATGTATCATAATCCCCTTACTTCAGTTTTAATTGTTTCGCTAGGCACTGTAATTCAACAAGGATATTGACAAGCTGGAATATGTCTAGAGGAGGGTGACTAAAATGAGGAAAAGTCTGGAGGCCATGCCCTATAAAGAGTGGCTTAGGGAGCTGGGTATGTTTAGCCTGAAGAAGAGTAGGTTACCAGGTAACATGGCAGCCATGTTTAAATATTTGAAAGGATGTCATATTGAAGGTGGAGCAAATTTGTTTTCTGCTGCGGCAGAGACTAGGACACAGAACAGTGAACTACAGGAAAAGAGATTTCACCTAAACATTAGGAAGAGCTTCCTGATGGTAAGAGTTGTTTGAAAGTGGAATACACTGCCTCGGAATGCAGTGGAGTCTCCTTCTTTGGAGGTGTTTAAACTGAACTTGAGTTAAACAGAGGCTGGATAGCCATTTGTCAGGGGTGCTTTGATTGTGTATTTCTGCATGGCGGGAGATGAACTGGATGGTCCTCGTTTTCTCTTCCAACTCTATGATTCTTTGATTCTTTGATTCTAAGTTCTGAAGTTACATGTGTCAAGCAGCCTTGTTGGGGGTGGTGGTGGAATAGTAAGAGAGAGATCAAAAAGTAACTTTAATAAGGAATTACTTGTAGTTTGGGTTCCAAGCCCCTAAAGTAAGCAGTTGCCATTATATTTACAGTTTCCATCTCTCAGTCCAACACTCTAGCCATAGTGGCTCTCTTGCTATCATTGCCAAGGATGGAGTGACATACTTTAAGATTATCTGCTTTGTGTGCCAAAATACTCATGTGCTTGGCTTTGGTCAGGAACATATAGTTGTCCCTTCATATTTGCTGGGGTTTGGTTCCAGGACCCCCCGTGGATACCGAGCCTGTGCAATGGATTTTTCTGGTGGAGCGCAGCGCGCACAGAACTGGCCTCACCCTTTAAACCAGAGATTCATCTGCTGTGGCCTTGCAAGCATGGACGTGGCAGTGAGGTCCTCGGGCCGTAGGTTTGATTAGAGTTTCCTTCTCTTAGATGGTTGACCTTACAGGATTGGACGAGCACCATCTGCCCGGGTTTGGGATTAGAGTTTTCCTTCTCCTAGGACGGTTGCCACAAGGCTAGAGAGCCCATCCTGCCCTTTGACGCTCTTTGTCAGACCCTTCGGTTTTGACCTGTCTGGCATGGGAGACCCTACCAGTGGCTATTATGCCACCGCCAGCATAGCTCAAAACATCATTAGGGTACGCAAGCCTCTCTCCCACGACAAGGGGGCGTCAATGGAGAGGGTTTGGTACCATGGATACCAACATCCATGAATACTCAAGTTCCATTATATGCAATGGCATAACAAAATGGTGTCCCTTATATAAGATGGCAAAATCAAGGTTTGCTTTTTGGATTATTACTTTTTAAAGAATATTTTCAAGCCATGAATACTTAAATCCGTGGATACGGAGGGACAAGTGTATATTGAAAAACTGGCCTGCAGAGTAAAGGGACTCAAAATCTAAGTGGATGTTATACTGCCAAAAATAGCAGTGCATGCTCAGACCAAACTTTGTGAGTGGCAGGAGTTTATTCTAGCTGTAAAGCTGTTCATTTCTGTTTTGCTCTCACACCAGCCACCAGAATCTGTGTGACTTTTGTCTTCAATTTATTCACAGCACAGCATGCCAGGAACCTGATGGCTCCAAACTAATGTGTTTTCTTTCCCTGCTTTAATTAGATAACGGTGTCTCTCCCCTCACTCCCCTATGCCATTTTTTTAAAGGATCCTCATCTTTTTTTACTTATCAGCTTAAGGGAAGCCAGAATATAAGACACCATAGGTGCCTGCAGGAATATTGAGCTTTGTTTATCTCTCTTTTCTAAATGGGTTGGTTGGCTTGGGGATCGGGGAACTGAAGGCCAGCAAATAAAGCAATTAAACAGTCTTTTTCTCTCTGTCCGCCCCTTGTGGTTTCACACTTTGTGACTTGTTCCACACAGGAAGATGCCCCATTGAAAGTACTGGTTCATGTAGTACTCCTGTGGCTTAGTCCTCATGCATTCTCCTCTCTGGCTTGCTCCATGCAGGGTCCCTAGACCATGTGTCAGGCTGAAATGAGGACAAGATGGCCGGAATCCTGTTAGTGATTTACAGTGGTGTAAGTTGGACTTATTTTGGCAAGATTTGTTCATAAGGAGGTTGCCATTGCCTTCCTCTGAGGCTCTGAGAATGTGACTTGCTCAGGGTCACCCATTGGGGTTTCCATGGGCAGGGATTTGAACCCTGGCATCCCAGAATCCGAGTCCAACACACAAACCATTACACTGAAAATAGGTTTGACCCTGTGATAGGTTTGACCTAAGACCACCATATGTCAGAAATGACTTGAAGGCACACAACAAGAAGTTAGATCATTGCCACTCATTTTTGGGTCATGTGCCCTCTCTGGAACTTTTGGAGTTCTCAGATCTTCCAGACTCTTCAGAATTCTTCTTTTCTGGCCACAAAAGGGGATGAATTGCCTCATTTGGAAACCTCCAGCAATGACAATTCATCATTTAAACAGGTTGCGGTCTCCTGCTCTTTTACACCAGAAAATACCTACTGGTATTTTTCAAAACAACTCTGCCCGCTTCCTTTTTTGTGGTTGTTTGTTTACATTTTTGGAAATCCATGTGACCACTAGTGAGCCACTTCTGGGGGTAGAAAATTGGTCCCAGGACCCACCACACTTGCCCACCTATGGTTTAGATTAGTATCTTTACTGAGCTTTCAAAATTTTGCCCTGTAATGTATGGGTACAACATTCCTTCTGCATTTATTACAATTATCCTGCCCTTTTTACTGCCTAGGTTTTCAGAGATGCTTATAACGTAAAAACGTCTACATTAATTTCAATCAGATTTTTGCTTTGTTGTCAGCCCACAGCATCTTTTGCCCAAGGCAGTTGCCTCACTTGGCCTAATGGTTGGGTTGGGCCTGAGCAAACTTGATTTTTCCCAAAGTCTTTTGAGACACATGATTTATTCCAATTTCTGGTTTTGAGCCAGAAGGCATAAATTTACGTACAGTTGCTAAGCCATTTTAATGAGGCAAACTCTGGGAATAGATATAAATAAACTTCTATATTTGAAAATAGATTCTGTCACATAAATTATTCTCTTTAATTTACCCCCCAAAAAGGCTACAGAAAGCACAAGTTATAACTGACCTTCTTCAAATATATTTGAACTCCCCTCTCCACACAAAAACTGGCCTTTTACCCCACTTTTGACAGAAAATGCGAAGAGAACAACTTTATTCAAAATATTTTACAAATGCAGCATTCCTACAAATGTCTCCTCGATACTAAACAGAATGCTGCGCTTAAACATGCCACATGCAGTTTAAGGCCAGTTTCATTTTTACACTGAACCAAGCATCTGTGGTCTTGATCTGGATTGGGACCATTATGTGCAGGAGGAGGAGGTTTAACTCTTCTCGTATCAGCTTTATGAAAATTTCCTCCCTCTGCAACACCTGTGGGAACTAAGAAGGGGAGAACCACCATTACCACTAACCATTATCACCAGCCATTTTAATTCTCCCACAATGCATCTGGGGCCCTGGCTTTATGTTTGGAGTAACACTTATGTTGGGGCCCACAGAGGCATTGTAGGTAATTAAAATGGTGGGTTGTAACTGTAACTACTTGGGTTCCAGTGCTCGATGGCTATTGGTTTTCTGCTGCATTGAAGGGTTTTGATGGCTGTAGTCAGCATTTTGGGTTGGCTATAGGGTTAATGGTAGGTTTCCATACAGATTGAAACACATTGAAGGGACAGACCATTGGCAACTGCATGATGGGACTGACCCTCTGATACTGGTCTGGTTGCTGTTAACATGGACATGGTGTTAAGTTCGAGATGGTACTGATACGTGCTACAACACATTGTAGCAAACAACCTTTCTAGATGTGGAATTTCCCGGTTGGAAATTAAAACTTAGCTAAAGGGGCTTTTTCCAGATTGTGAAATGAGGGGATTATTCCTTCTCATGTTGTTGTTGTGTGCCTTCAAGTCATTTCTGACTTAGGCAAACCTATCATGGAGTTTTCTGAGGCTGAGAGTATGTGACATGCCCACCGTCATCCAGTGGGTATTCATGGCCAAGCGGGGATTCAAACCCTGGTCTCCAGAATCGTAGTCCAACACTCAGACCACTACACCATGCTGGCCTAGCTTACTTAATGAGCAAGTTTAGGGAACATTTAATCTTGCTTCTCGGCAAAAGGTGGATGCAAAGCAGAGTCAAAGGTGAGCCCTGGCACCACAACAGGTAGGAGAAAAGGAGGAAACTAACCCAATAAATACATAGGAACCCTCCCCTCCGAGAGTCTTTGCAAGTTGCAACAATAAAACAATTAATCCTTGGAAATTGTAGCAAGCTGCTGCTCTACTAGATGAGTTGGAGATTTGCACATATCCCTTTCCTTGATCTGAGCCCATCAAAACTGAAGAATATGTATCTTCATCTTTCACCTGGAGATGACCTATGAAAACTGGAGACTTGGGCTAGACCCTAAGATCTGGCAACCCTATCTCAGATGTATAGGAATGCAGTGTGGGGTGGGGCATTCAAACTTTAAATCCCCATCCAATGGTGCAATCTGTCAAAAGCTTTAACACTTGATTTTTGTATAAACCAATCCTTAGTTATACTAGAAGTTTGAACAGCTCTCTGTATGTGTCGTTCAGAAGGCTCATTAGGATGTCTTGAGAAACCTGGATCTAAACATAGTTGCTATGAAACTTCATAGTTGCTATGAAAAATGTGTATTGAAAAGGAAACATCCTTTTCAAACTGATACACATTTTGTGGATAACAGTTCTTATTCAGCTCTAGACATTGCACTTTGGGTAGAGCTTGGTCTTAGAAATAATGAAGAGAGAAGTATCGAAACAAATCTGCTTCTGTTCTTTAAAACTGCAAACCTGCTTTAAAGCTGCAAACCTGAAATCTTTTGATTATAGGGGGATATAAACAAAGAACAGTGTGGTTCTCTTTCTCTTTTTCTCTTTGCCTTTCTCTCATGGTAAATTGGGGTTGGAGGGGGATGAGTGAGAGAGGAAATCCCAGAACAGTCATAAAGGATTAAAATGTGCACAAAGTATTTCTCATTTTCCCTCTCTGTTAGCAATGAGCCATTGGCAGATTGTGTTACTGGAATGCTTTACTCAGCCTTAATCCATGCTTTGCAATAACTATCTATGAAAAAAAAAATCTGATGCACATTTTGAGGGAGATCCGTGTGTGTGTGTGTGTGTGTTAACACAGAGAAACTGCTAATCCACCAGAATAAATGCTTCACATTTTTTATGGATAAACAACTGACAGCCCATGACTACTATCTGCCCTACTTTAGGTACTTCTTGATCAGGCCAAATCCACGTACCATGGTGAGGCTACCTGCTTCAAGTGGCCCTGTAATATTAAGTACTGTAATCCAATTAAGTAAATCAGGAGCAGTGTTTGACCAGTTTTAAGTTCCTCCCAATTTTTGGAAACATTTAGGGGGCTCTGGGCTGGTGATTGGAAGCTTTCAGGAGCCTTCAAAAAAGGTTTAGCTTATGGATGACAATGTACTTAACCTTGCACTAGGACTTAATTACCAGAATAGGCCATGGATGCATCTTGTCTCTAGTTCATCAATGCATGTTGTAAATGCCTGCACATGGTATTTCATATGTTGCAGCTGATGAGGTACATTCCTGTATTGGAAGGATAATGGCTAGATTCCTGTTAGCATCTTACACAAGCCTGGGTTCTCCTATGGAAGTGGCTGGATGTTTTTGTCTGACACGGCACATCTGCATTCAGCTCAAGATTATAGGAATAGAGTTGTGCATGTGGTGCCATCATGCATGCAAACGCACACATTCATGTGATGCACATTTGCATTTTGAATTGACATAATGACTTGACAGAATCCACTCATTTGAATTGTGGTGCTGGTGGAGAGTTCTACAAATACCATGGACTGCCAAAAGGACAAATAAAATGAGTATTAGAGGAAATCAAGACTAACCTCTCCCTTGAAGCCAAGATGACTAAACTGAGACTGTCATACTTTGGACATATTGTGAAAAGCCATGACTCACTAAAAAGGCAATAATGCTTTGTAAGTTAGGAGGCAGTAGGAACAGAGGAAGATTGTGTTACAGATGGATAGACTCAATCAAGGAAGCCATGGCCCTGAGTCAGCAAGACCTGAGCAGGGCTGTTGATGATAGGTATCTTGGAGGTCTCTCACTTACAGGGTTGCCATAAGTTGAAGTTGACTTAATGGCAGTTAACAATAAACAACAAGCACAACCAATATGTAATTCCATGCTCAGATGTATGCTATGCAACCCTGATATTGTATTTATAGGCATAATTCGGGAAATGAAGCCTCTGCTACCAAAGCTTTTTTAAAAAGCAAAGGTCCTTGGGGACCCATAACTAGAGGTGGGCTCCTTCCCACTCTTCTTGATCAATGGAGGAGAAAAGCCAGAGATGCCAGCTCACCCACTAGGCTTGAAGCAGTCATAAATCAGCTCCCTATGTGTAGCAATGGATAAGATAGGAGACTAAATTTTCAGGTTGCTAAAAAAAGGTTTACTGGAACTAGAACTCATTTACAGCATGTTGTTGTTCTTTTGTGTGTTCAAGTTGTATCCAGTTTATGGTGACCCTAAGGCAAACCTTCTCACTTGTTGTTAGGTGCCTTCAAGTCATTTCTGACTTATGGCATGTGGGACCAACGCTCCCCTCCCTCAGGAGATGGAGACCCCATGTGCATGCATGCACACACAGACAACTGAGCAAAAGGCCCTTGGAACAGAGTGTGAGGAGAAGGTTTAAAAAGAAGTTTTAAAAAGCAGACTGGGCATAGTGGAGATATTCTCTTACGGAAAGCTCCTTCCATCCAGGCATATTATTGGATAGTTACAGAGAGGTCTAGTTACTCCAGCCAAGTTTATAAAATAAACATAAACCTTTATGCAACTAGCTAGACAGTTCCCTAATCTACTTACAAGGGTGCAGCCCAGATGTGCTGGATGTTCATGGGGGTTGGGAGTCTAGGCCTTTCACCCCAACGTCTACCAAGCACTCCCCACAGTTGGGATGAGAGTCCCCTGGCCCAGGTCTCTCTTTGTTCTTCTCCTTTGTTCTTCTCCATGTCTCATGGTCCCAGGCAGTATTTGCCACATTTTCACAGAAGCATCTTGAAGCTCCCTCCAGGTGGTCATCTCATTCGTCAGCTAACTCCTGATTCTAACCCTCCGACTTAACCTAATACATCCTTAACCCTTTGTTTACCTGGTTAGCTCTGCTGCCCAGATAGTAGGAGAACCCATTATCACTTGGCGATCCTAAGGCCTTAGTGTCCTATCACAGGGTTTTCTTGGCAAGATTTCTTCAGGGGGATTACCTTCCTCTGAAAGAGTGTGACTTTCCCAAGGTCACCCAGTGGGTTTCCATAGCTAAGTGGGGATTTGAACCCTGATATCCCAGAATCCTAGCCCAACACTCAAACCATTTCTGATGGGGCCCTGGGGTCCTTCTGCCTGAGAACGCCCAGAGCTACCCTTTGGATACCCAAATCTGAGGGATTCTTCTAGCCTTGGAATCCCTTAGAATAGGTTTCCCTTTGGCATCTGCCACCACTCCTTGATTTGAACTTAATTTTGAAATGTGATTACAAGGAGACAATCACATTTTTATTTTAAGTGTTCCAGCCTTAAATGAAGGTTATCCCTGACCCCTCCTTTCAATCCCAGAGAAGGATCAAGGTAGCTTGCTCAAGTGAGGCACGTGCATATGGATTTTAGTAGGAAAAACAGAAAAAGCTTTATTTCTAGTTCAAGCTATTAAACAGCAGAAATAGTATCATGGAGAAAAGGTATTTCTCTCCAGGTCCAACTTAGAGTACATATCATAGCATTCAGTCAGAGGATTAAAATAAATCACAAAAACTAATGCCATTCTAGCTAAACACATTCTCCTAAGCTAAGAAGATTCTAACTCACATTTATGAATTCCATGGTATCAGTCTGTGTCCCAACTGGGATGGGATAAGCTGCATGCTTATCAGAAGCTGGCCTAGCTGAGTCTCTGATGATGGAATTCAGAGTCATATGGGAGCCTGCTCCTTCAGGCACCAGTATATCATGTGGCTCTCTTGATGACCCTGGAGCCATGTGTCTGCTCCTCAGACCTTCAGTAAACCATGTGGCTGGAGACAAAAGACTGCAGAAACTCAGAACTCCATTAGCTAAATCTGATTGGCTCTGCATTGCCAAATCTGATTGGCTCTCCAGTTAAGTGATGTGATGTCATATTTAGGAAATGAGGGTCCACTCTCTGTATTACCTTTTGTCTAGAAAGCAGGGAATGGAAATTTACAGATGATGGGAAATGTGGTTCTGGCAGATGTCTTTCTGGCTCCGTGATGGAGTTGTAGTCACTCCATCATGACACCACTGTACTACACTGCCTCCTATTTACATCATAGAGTCAGTTAACATTGCCAGTGGGGAATGAGACAGAACCTGATGGTAAGCGAATCCCAAAGCCGCCTCCCAACTCGATAAGATTAATTATTTGTGTCCAGGTTTCCAGATTTCAACAGAAGCCCCAAAGAACTGCACAAAACTTTGGATTGCTACAGTGAGATGCTACATGATAAAAGGAAAAAGGCAGGGCATACATCCTTGCATTCTGGAAGAAGCCTTCAAGTAGGGTCAACAGAAGGCTCAACATGTTTTGTTTTCTTATGCAAGGCTTACCTGACCATGTATATTGTTAGTTTTGAATAAAAAGTCTCCTGAAGCATGCTGAATTGTTCTTTTTGTGGTGTATGGACATATCCCTATTTTTTCTATGTTACTTCTGACTCTTATACCAAATTTTCTGTTAAAGAAGTACTGTCCAGGAACCCATGTACTTCATTAACTGAGGTATGGCTGTATTTGTTTATTAGTTATTTATTTATTGGTTTATCTTCCAAGTACTTCAAGGCTGCTTAGAAATAATTAGAGCCAACAATGTCCTAAACCCATTTTCACCCAACTAATTCTCTGTACCCCCATCCACTCAGTTCTCAACTCTACTCTACCCTGACCGCCATTCCACCTTTCTTTCTATTTTCACCTCATGCATACCTTGATATTTCATACTCCAAGCGATCTGTTCCAACTCTTCCCTCCAAGCCCAAATGCAAAATATGGTTCATTAAAGCAAGACCTATAAAGGTGTGCTTCTTTTCAGCTGTGACATGGTGGGTGGCATGGTTATCAACATTACACAGGGCAGCTGGCAACTCTTTGTACAGGATAATTTCTTGGCCTCCATGAGTGCCTAACATTCTGTGCTAATCTTCACATCATTCTATCTCTTGGAACCAAGAATTCCAATGCCAACATTATCATGTCCAAGAAGCAAGTACCTCTGGCATGAGAATTCTCTGCCCCAGTGGTTACCATAACATCACAGACAACTGGTGCTATGTGCTAACAGCCAGAGAGGCTTTGTTGGTAATAGGGGCCCCCACAGTTTAGAAGACAGGTGAATGGTGTGCGACATATTGATGTAAGGAGAGTGACTGAAGCTTGTCACAGGTCTGTCCTTAACTGTATCTCAGCTGCTCACTCCCCTGCACAAGCCAAACTGTAAACAAATGAAGGAGATAGCAGCTGAGGTTCGAAAGGGAAAAAAAAACAATGGAGCTGTGAGGAAAATGATCTTGTAGAATTGGTTATGGATTTATGAGGGTCTTCTTTGCTGAAAAGGCAGGATATAAATAAAAGAATAAAAAATTATAATAATTTAGGATTATGGATTTGAAATGTACAATACCAGAAGCCTCCATGTATCTGACAGGTTAGCGACTGTAGCAGTATCAGAAACCGGAATTGGTTGAAAAGCAGAACCCATCTAGGGAACATGAGGGAATTACAGTGGCTTGCTTGGGACTTTCTACTCCTGCCTGTGGGTGCCTGTACATGCCCGTGTGCTGCTTGCAAAGTTTTTCAGTCAGCTTGGTGACTCCCCTCCCCTTCAGGTCACTTTGCAAGCAATGTGCACGTGCATGGTCAGTCCCAAGCAAGCCTCCATAGGCAAGAACTGTCAAAAGAGTGGATTCCTCATCGAATGAATGGAATTTGTCTGTAATTTGGAAGTGTCAAAAGAGGAAATCTTCAGAAAACGAGCTGTCAAAAGGTGGAGGCTTCCTGTATTTAATTTAATTTCTGTCCTGCTGTTCTTCTGCCATGGGACCCAAGATGATTAACAAGAAGGGTCAATAAGTTGAAACCTGGTGGGATGAGTCTCATGATTGGAATGTAGTAATAGAGAGGTATGAACTATTTCAGAGAAATAGACCAAACAGGAAAGGACGAGGAGTAGCATTATATGTCAAGGATGTTTACACCTGTCAAGAGATCCATAACTTAAATCCTGTAAACCAGATTGAGAATATCTGGGTAAAAATTAAGGGGGAGAGAAACAACAATGATGTAATTGTGCGGGTCTACTACAGATCCCCCAAGCCAAACTGAGGACTTGGATGATTGCTTCCTGGAACGAATGACCAAACATTCAGAATACAGAGATGTAGTAGTAATGGGAAGTTTCAACTATCCAGAGTTTGGAAGTCAAACTCTGCCAAGACTATAAGGTCCAACAAATTCCTCACATGCCTTGCAGACAATTTCATTGTACAGAAATTGGAAGAGGAAACAAGGGGATTGGCTATTTTAGGTAAGATTCTAACTAACAGTGATGACCTGCTTAATAGGGTGGATGGCGGGATCCTTAAGTGGGAGTAACCATGTTCTCCTGGAGTTTGTTATACAGAGGAAAAGGGAAACCAAGTATAATCAGACACTCATTCTAGAAGACTTTAAGAAAGCTGATTGTAAACTTAGGGAAATACTGGGTGTGATCCCATGGTCAGGAATACTAAAAGAGAAGTGAGTTCACGATAGATGGGAGTTTCTTAAAAGTGAGATATTGAAGGCACAACTTCAAACAGTTCCAATGAGGAGGAAAAATGGGAGTTGTCTAAAGAAACCAGGACAGATGTCTAAAGAACTTTCAACTGAGCAAAGACTTTAAAGGGATATGTACAAGAAATGGAAAAAGGGGGAAATCACCAAAGAAGAATTCAATCACTTGTGTAGGGAGAAAGTCACAAAAGCTGAAGCACAGAAAGAGCCCGGACTTGCTAGAGAGGTTTAAAAAAGGCAAAAGGAAGAACAAAGAAGCGGTAGGGCTGCTGCGTGCAGAAGATGGTGAAATGCTAACAGGACAGAGAAAAGGCAAATTAATTGTGGAATGACCTGCCGAACGAGATCCGTCAGATAACAAGCCTGAGTAGCTTTAAAAAAGCACTAAAGATGGATCTCTTTCGGCAGGCCTTTCCTAATTAGATCCCGGCCTCACGGGATCCTGGCTTCTTTTAGTCCGCTGGCCACTTATTGTATTTTATTGTATTTATTGTTTTTAAACGTAATTTTAGATCAGTTGGTTTTAATTTATAATTGTTTAATATTTTTTATGGGTGAGGGTGGGGTGGGGGGTGTTTGGGGATTTTATCTGTATTGTATTTTAATTTTTGCAAGCCGCCCCGATTGTTTTAACAGAGGGGCGAGGTATAAATAAGTATTATTATTATTATTATTATTATTATATTAAAACTACTCAATATCTTCTTTACCTCTGTCTTCTCCCAACAGGAGAACAGTGCTCAGCCTGGGGGAAATGGATCAGATGATGCAGTAGGGGGTTGGGGAAATGCAGCACATACTGTAATAGGTAAAGAGGTAGTAGAGGAGTACTGGCTTACTTTAAATGAATTCAAGTCTTCAGGGCAAGATGAACTACATCCAAGGGTATTAAAAGTACTGGCAGACATAATCCCAGAACCACTGGCAATAATCTTTGAGAATTCCTGGAGAACAGGAGTCCTAGCAGACTGGAGGAGGGCAAATGTTGTCCCCATCTTCAAAAAGGGGAAAAAGTGGATCCAAACAATTACCACCCATTTAGCCTGACATCTATACCAGGAATGAGTTTTAAGCAGATCATTAGACAGTCTATAAACACTTAGAAAGGAATACTGTGATCACTAAAAGTCAATTTGGGTTTCTCAAAAAGCAAGTCATGCCAGACTAAATTTATCTCTTTTTTTTCTATAGAGTTACAAGCTTGGTAGATTAAGGGAATGCTGTGGATGTAGCATATCTTGATTTTACTGTTGCCTTTGACAAAGTTCTCCAGGATATTCTTGCAAACAAGCTAGTAAAATGTGGGCTAGACAATGCTACTGTTAGGTGGTTTTGCAATTGGTTGACTGACCAAACCCAAAGGATGCTCAACAGTGACTCCTCTTCATCCTGGAGAGAAGTGACCAATGGGGTGCCACAGGGTTCTGTCCTGGGCCCAATGCTAGTCAACATCTTTATAAATAACTTGGATGATGGAATAGAGTACATACTTATCAAATTTGCAGATGACACCAAATTAGCAAAATACCCCAGAGAAAAGGATCAGAATTCCACAGATTAACAGATTAGAGAGCTGGGCCAAAACTAAGACAATGAATTTCAACAGAGAAAAATGTAAGGTACTACACACAGGCAGAAAAAAATATGAAATGCACAGATATAGGATGGGTGACATTTGGCTCAACTTGTGAAAGGATCCCCGCACCACGCGTTCTTCCCCCCACTCATTCTGCCCCCCACCACTTGTTATGCCCCTCCCCCACTCATCCTGCCCCCCCACCAGCCGTTCTGCCCCTCCCACCCCACCCCCTGAACTCCAGGACACACAGGCGCACACCACATCCACCCCCATGTTACTCACTCTCCAGCTCTAGCCACCATGTTTGAGATTTATATGGTCCCGCCCCCAGTGTGCTGATTGGCTGCCCAACAGACCTGTGATTGGTTGGTCAGTTCCCTAGACAGCCAATCAGCACACTGGAAACAGCAACATACCCAAGAAAATTATAGAGAGAGATTTAAAATTTGATAACAATTTTGCTCAAGAATGCATTCCAAGCTCCCCAAACATTTCAAAAAATCCAAAAATGAAGCACATCTATGGTGGTGTAATGTACGTATAATACCATGATATACTGGTCTGAGTGTTGGACTAGGATTCCAGAAGACCAAGGTTCAAATCTGTACAGTCAGTCTGCAGTATCCATGAATTCTTTATCCACATATTCAACCAGCCACAGCTTGCAAATATATTTTAAAAAAAAAATAATCCCAAGAAGCAAACCTTGAATTTGCCATTTTATATAAGGGACACTATGCCATTTTACTATGCCATTGTATAGTATTAGGATGGAGGACCATCGCCTCCCAAAAATACTACTCTACGGTGAACTCACCACAGGTCAGTGTAAGAGGGGTGCTCCAAAAAAGTGATACAAGGACTCCCTGAAACAACATCTCAGCCTCGACCAAATTGATCACCAACAGTGGTCTGCCCTGGCCTCACATCGGGAGCCATGGAGGTGCACTATCCACAATGCTGCAGCCTTATTTGAGAACTGATGTTGAACAAGTCTTGAAGAGAAACAACAACGCAGAAAGAATCACAACCCAAAAACATCACCCAAGGAGACCTTCTGCTGTGCTTTCTGCAACCGGACTTGTTTATCTCAGGATGGCCTTTTTAGTCATCAGCGCGCTTGCAGAAAGCGTGGGATGAGTCCTTCTTGAATCTTCATTTGCGAAGAAAAGCCAGAGATGCCATTGTATATAACGGGACTTGAGCATCCACAAATTTTGGTATCCACGGGGGTCCTGGAACCAAACCCATTGTATGTAGGCATGGAAATGCCACTAAGTGACATTGGGCAAGTCACACTCTTTCAGCCTCAGCAGAAGACAATGGGCTGCCACAAGTTGGAGCTGACTTTAAACCACATTAGGACAACAACAAACTTGGGCCACATCAAGCCTTTAAATGCAAAAAAATGGAGTTGGAGGATCAAACAGGGAGTGACTTGTTGGTTTATTTTCTTGCATTTTGGAGCCTGGTGTAACACTTGATATGTGCTGGGGGGAAGCAAAAATTACCCCCTGATCCACTGAGGTTCACCTCAGTATAGATTCTAGATTACAATTTTAACAGAACCTATTATATCTCATATAAGCAGAAGCTGAAAGGAACATAAAGGGATCTAAAAATATCTATCCCAATCCACCTTGTATTGAGGAAGGACTGTACTGACTGTACTTAAGAAAAATTAGAGCAGGGGGAAAAAAAGATAAGCCAGAGATCCAGAAGGTCTTTTTCAATGATGAGCTCTAGTAATTGGCATGATTTTTCTTTCCCCCAGCAATTGTGTAATCACAAGTGGTGCACTTCACAGATTTTCTCCCTTCCTCATTACAAAATATCTTAAGTATGGTTATTGTTACAGACGACAGAAAAATCAAGCAAGGGCTCGGGGGTGAGAGGGGACTGGTTGATTTCATCCTTCCCCTTTTTCAACTAGGAAAAGTATCAACACTCATTCACTTAATGGTGTGCTACTAAAACGTTGGCAGGACCATCTAAAGAATCCTCATCATTTTTAAAAAAAGAAATAAAGGAGACTCTAGAGATGCTGCTTTTGTCAATAGAAGCATCAGGATTGATACAGACAAGAATGGCAACAGGGAAGCTAAGCACTAAGATCAGGGTGGGCAACTGTGGAAGGCTAGTGAGGCACATAAGCCCCCTAGGAAACCTTGGAGGGCTGTACCTGCTGCCATAGAAACATTAATTTCCCTCAAATACCTCTAGGAGGTATGGGGACATTTTCACCATGTTTTGGGTTTCAAAAAAGCCCTCTCTTGGGGCTAAATTGGCACCAGGGGGGCACACAATGTGGTAGAAATACATCCCACCCCTCCCCACCATGGACATTTGGGAGCATTTCAGGGCTAAACATGTTTTTGGAAAATGTTTGCAAAAATGTTTTTGACACCTGGGGGCCTCCAACTGTGATGTAAATGCCCGCCACACCCCCCAAGAGTGCATTTGGGGGCATTCACCAGGAGACCTGGTGGCTCAGTGGTTAAATGCCAGTACCGCAAGTCACCACGTTGCAAGTTTGATTCCAGAGGGCTCCACTCAGGTTCACTCAGCCTTCCATCCTTTTGTAGGTCAGTAAAATGAGTACCCAGCTTGTGGGGACAATCAGCTAACACACATTGGAAACTGCTTAATGCAGTGTAGATGTGTAAATTGCTATTGCTAAAACAGTTTGTAAGCCGCTCTGATAGCCTTGTGGCTGAAGAGCAGGGTATAAATAACTAATAAAAAATAAAATAAAATTCTGGGCTGAAAATTTTTGTTTTGAAAAGAAAGGACTCATTTCTATTTTGGGGGGAAATGCCAGAATATTTTTGACCCCTGGGGCCCATAAAAATGGTCCAATTGGCCACAAAAGCAACTCTGGGGGTGCATGTGGCCCACAGGCTGCATTCCGCCCATCCCTGGATGTGATGCTGCCCCACATGCTCAGTGGGACAGATCTGCCTAAGGTAGATCCCCAAACTTTGGTCCTCCAGGTGTTTTGGACTTCAGTTCCCTGAATTCCTGACTGTTGGCCAAACTGGCTGGGGCTTCTAGGACTTGAAGTCCAAAACACCTGGAGGACCAAAGTCTGGGGACCAATGGCCTAAGGTCAGCTGAGGTTTGCTATGCTCCTTGAGGGGCAGCAGTGATGGTAGTGTGGGAGTGCCATAAAGAAGGACTCCTGTTGAATAATTACAACAATGTAAGGTGCTGGGGGCTATATTTCAGAGGAAGGAACTGGCAAAACCACCTCTGGGTATTCCTTGCAAAAGAAAACCCTAGGAAATTCATGGGGTTGCCATAAGTCGACAGGTGACTTGAAATCACACACACACACACACACACACAGAAGTCCAGTTTATGCTATCATAATAATAATTTTGGTCATTGCACAGGTCAAAATTCTTGATTGACTGTGCAATGACCAAAGCCCCACCCAACCCACCATTTCAGTCCTATAACCCACCCACCCCAGCTATTTCCATGTCAGGTAAGATTGGGTGATCAGTGCTGACTTGTGCAGCTGCTTTCCATTAGTTGGAAGGATGCCACCTCCAGTGACCCTCAGATGACTCACAAGTGGTTCTTCCAGATGGCTATTATAGCACCTCCAGCTATAGGGAAGTAGATGCACATATAGTAGCACTACTGACCCCCCCCACATGCTACCCCAGCATGAAAATATCTGTGTTGGGGTGTGTGTGTGTGTGTGTGTGTGTGTGTGTGTATAAAACAGAAAAGTTAGATTTGGGCGTGCATCAAGTAGTTCTGCATAATTCTCCATAAGGAACTTGTACACTACATCTCCTTAGTGCTGGCTTCCAGCCATTATGTTCCACCTGCACAAGCTGATCATGGGTTGAGCTGTGCGAGAACATTCTCCTTTGCTGACCTATGACTTGGTAACTCTTGTTACAAGATCTCTCAGTCCACTGTCCATTCCATGAGTAGATTAACAACTAAATCTTTGTTTGATTAATCAGTGTGGCTGCACAATTTTTTTTTAATTTTTTTTTGCTTACAATAAAAGTCCCCATGTCCTTTTTAAAAATGTTTTGGGTTAACTCAGTTGCCTGCATTTTTGGCCTCTCCATGATGTTATTGCTATACAAACTGACTTATTGAGGGCATGCACTTCAACATTTACCCCAACGCCAATGTCCAAATGGTAGGGACAGCCCAGAGAAGGGAGCAGGGAGGACTGATAGCTATGCTTCATGTATGTGCATTCCAGACCACCTACAGCTTTTTTTGTGTGCTAAAAACTGGGTGACAGCCTTGCATTCTTATCTCTAATCTTTACCTAAACTTTATAGATTACCCTGGAAGGATTGCTTTTTTCAAAGGATTTTTTAAAAAAGAAAGCTTCCTTTCTTTACTTGAAGAATGAGTTTTAAGACCTGTGTAGGACAATGTTGGCAGCTTTGAGCAGATTAATTGCTTGGCAATAGATTTTTGTGCCTTCTTATATTCGACTAGGGAGAAACAATTAGCTTTAAACCATTGATTTATTTTTGTTTTGATGAGACAAGGCAAATATTTTATGCTGGGATAAATAGATTTATTCAAATAGATGTGTTCATTTGATTGATGGGTTGCTCAATAAAAAATCCATTTGCATCACAAAAAGGTCCCGACTGGAATATATCCTTACAAATCACTCAAAAGAGAAGGGAGGTGCTGGAACAGAAACATTGAGTTGTTTTTAAATTGTATCACTCACTACCAAAAGTGTTATTCAGGGATAGCTGTGTTGGCTGTGCAGCAAAAATGCAACAAAATACAAAATCCACAAGCAGTGATACCTTTTTTGGGGCCAACTCCAAAGCCTAAAATACATTATGTAAGCTTTTTGGCCTCTTCATCTGGCAGGGATGTTAAAAATCATGCAGGAGGGGAAAAAAAATAATGACGTGCCTTCCACAAATGAGATGATGGCAAAGCCATTTTTGTTCTATGGGTCAATGTGACTCTCTCTCTCTTTCTCTGTGTATTGTTAGGGGAAAGATCCACAACATAAGGCTCCATAGTCCTACCTTTCCCATCAGAGGTCATGGCACGTGGTTTTTCATTATAGTGTCTTTATTCCTTATGGTAACACAGCTGCAAACTGTGGTCAATTTTCCCTGCTATCTTCTCCTTCCTATGGGAAGGTGAAAGATAGTAGCGTATGTTGCAAGCAGGAACATATTGCAGAAATAATGCAGTTTGTCATCACTTTAACTGCCATGGCTCAGTGCTGTGGAATTCTGGGATTTGTAGTTTTGTGAGATGTTTAGCCTTCTCTGTCAGAGTGCTCTGGTGCCACAACAAGCTACAAATCCCAGGATTCCATAATATGGAGCCATGATAGTTAGAGCAGTGTCAAACTGCATTATTTCAGCAGTTGTGTCAGCAACCTAAGGACATTATCAGATGAGCATCTAAAAATGCTGTAATTCCGCTATTAAGGAAAGCGGAAACAGAATGGCATGATTACAGTAATTATTGCACATTGCCATAATCACATGATACTAGCACCACATAATTATTGCATGACCGCCATTAGCAATTTAAGAATGGGATTGAAGTTCCCGCTATAGCAACACTTGTCATCCATCACATGGCCTTCTAATGACAGAATGGCTGGCCGGGGCATGCTCCTTAAAGATAAATTTTCTCTTACTTCCCTGGCTGTGATAGATGCAACTCCAGTGGGGTGGGAAAGAAATGTCTTAAAACCTGGCTTTCTGCTGGAAGGAAAAGAAGTTGTGGGGGGAGAGAAGTGGGCTGGGAAAGAAAGGGCTTAAAGCATTGCTTTCTGTTGGAAGGAAAAGAAGTGGGGAGAAGAATTGGGGTTGGAAAGAAAGGGCTTAAAGCATTGCTTTCTATGAGAAGGAAAAGAAGTGGGGGAAGAATTGGGTGGGAAAGAAAGGGCTTAAAGCATTGCTTTCTCTTGAAAGGAAAAGAAGTGGGACAGGAAAATGGGCTTTAAAGTATTGCTTTCTATGAGAAGGAAAAGTGGAGGGAAGAAGTGGGGTGGGAAAGAAAATGTTTAAAGCATCGCTTTCTATGAGAAGGAAAAGAATTGGGGGGAAAGAAAGGGCTTAAAACAGACCACTCATTCATGCTAGAATCCCGTGTTGCAGCAGGACGTGATCATCACACGCTTATCAATACTGCAAAAAGAGCAATGTTGAGGACTATTGACCGTTTTGCCCATCAATGAAAAGTGGCACCAAAATAATGGGTTGAGCATGGATGGAAAACGGGAGGACAACGAGGTTATGCGATGACAAGAAACCATTTGTGCTACCATCCCATCGTAACTGCATGATTTCAGCCTTGTGTGATAATGTCCTCAGTCTTCTTTGTAAAAACATATAAAGAAGTTTCATATACAAATGCTGGGAGGTTCATAACATCTCATTGTGAGGGCCCTGTAACAAGTGTTCTTCAAACATATAGAAAATAGAGACAACTGCAAACTCCAAAACAGAAGATGAATGAACTTAGACAAAGTGCAGACTAACTGATGCAGCAAGACAGAGGGTGTGGCTAAGACCAACAAATAGAAAATGAGATGAATACAAGCTCTGCCTGAAAGCCTTAGAGAGACATGCAAAACTAGCCAATAACACACATCCTATGGTTGCTATCTCTGGCACTCCCTTCAGCTTAAGGACATTTTGCTGGCCCTTTAAGTGAAAGGTAAAGTAGGCCAAATGGATTGTGTGAGAAAGAGGAATTTCTTTTGGGCTTCCATCTTTTTCTACTACCAATAATCCCCAGGATGTTAGCAGACTCTGAGCCTTCACCAAAATGGGCTTGCCATTGAGAACTTTCACCAAGATGGCCTCTGTCTGGGTATTCCTTGGTGTCTAGTGTTGCTCAGAGGCTGCAGTTAGAAGGACAGAGTAGTGCAACCATGCTTTGTATCAAGAACCAAGAAAGCCTACAGATGTCAATAGTGATAGAGCCAGATAGCTGAAATGCCCGGGCGTTTCCTTTCATGTTTATCTGTTCTGTCCCCATTTCTGACAGTTTTAGGGATTACTTCACTTCCTTCTCCAGCTCTCTCCCTAGGATGTAGCATGCTTATCATAAGTAACAAATTACTTAAATGTTAGTAACAACTGACAAGTAACTTTACACATTATGTAACTCTTCTGTCCCTAGATGGAGATCCTATAAGAAAGTTCATTTCTTTTTTCTTCTTCTTCCCAGGCTTTTATTTCTCACACCTCTTTTACTCCTCACACCTGAAACAATATTTTACACCTCATACCAGTCATTCATCCTTCACATAGTCTGTTCTTCAAACATATTAATGCTGCTTGTAATGTAATGTTTTACAAGATAATCTATAAAGTATTTCTGGGTAAAGATTAGAAATAATAGCGCAAAGCCGCAACTCAGTTCTTTAGCACAGTACAATAGTTCTTTAGCACAGATAATAGGTGAGTTTTCACATAACGGCATTTTGCGACAGCTGCGACTTGTCTTAATGGTTGTTGTTGTTTTTTGCTCCCATAAGCTTTGCATGCCCACTGATCAAGATGGCTGCTGATACGAGTGATTTACTCACATTTTTACTTACCTTAATTCGCCACCACTGAACTTTTGTTTTGTTTTTTTAAACTATTTCCATTGTGCACCAGAGTGATATTTTGCCTGTAGAAAAAAAGAAAAAGCAGCATTCACTCACTAAGGCAAAAATCCAATGTGGTGGCTCCAGGCACCTGCCCTATTAGTAAGCCCCACCCCCTGTGATCATCCGGTCAATCAGCTTTGCGCTTCCTCTGGTATAGGAAAGCAATTCATATCGAATCACTTGTCCCAATGAAAGGGTGTGTGCATTCCCTATGCTGTTTTTTTTAAAACTCCAGGAAAAGCTGCAAATGCTTTTCCCACATAGTTTTGGATGTTTTGAGCTTCCCTCCTTCACAATACAGTGGAATGGTGCAGAATGCCATTAAGACAAGTGGGATTCTACTTGCATTCTGTGAGAGCATTTTCACCATTTAGACAACCCCTAGGACTCTGCTTGGCTGTGGAAACCCTCTGGGTGACCCTGGCCAAGTCATGCTCTCTCAGCCTCAGAGGAAGGAAAAGGTGTACGCTTCTGAACAAATCTTGCCAAGAAAGCCATATGATAGGTTGGCCTTAGGGTCACCATAAGTTGGAAATGAATTGAAGGCATACATCAACAAAGTGCTGCCTTCCCTGAACATCTTCCACCTCAGGCAGTTGCCTCACTGGCTAATGACAGTGCCATCCCTTCTTATTCCCTGCTACCCCTTTCTCCCTCCCCTGACACAAGATAATAATAATAATAATAATAATAATAATATTTATTTATACCCCGCCCCTCTGTTAAAACAATCGGGGCTGCTTACAAAAATTAAAATACAATACAGATAAAATCCCCAAACACCCCCCACCCACCCTCCCACAGAAAAAAATATTAAACAATTATAAATTAAAACCAACTGATATAAATCACAATTAAAAACAATAAATACTATAAAATACTATAAATGGCCAGCGTACTAAAAGAAGCCAGGATCCCCTGAGGCCGGGATCTAATTAGATATCATCATCATCACCACCACCATCATTATTTCTTACCCGTCTCTCCCCATGGATCTGGATAGGCCTGCCAGGAGAGACTGGTCTTTAATGCTATATTAAATTCAGACAGCATATTCAGTTGTCGAATCTCCTCCAGCAAATCATTCCACAGTCTAGGGGTGGCTAAGAAAAAGTCCCTTGGGTGACAGTTGTCAACCTAGTCCTGGCTGACTGGAGTAAATGTCCCCCAGAGGACCTGAGTTTATGGGGTGGATTGTATGGGAGAAGGTAATCCCTTTGGTAACCCGTATGTGTTGTCACTGGCCTGTGCCATAGAGGTTGGACTCTAGCACACAATCTTTGCCTACCTGTCTCCGTCACCCATTAATTACTGGTCTCCCTTTCCCATTGACTGAATGATTTCTTCTTTGGACTTTTTCTTCTGGTTCAATTCTGTTCAAGATGTGAAGCCCAGTGAATGTTTCTCCCTTCCACATATGCAAAAAGTTTCACAGCAGAGTGTAACCCTGGACAAGATCCTGCATTATCAGCTATAACAAAATTGATGAAACACCTGGAGAAAACCCTTGGGGTTCTGTTGCAACTGCTTCTCTCAATGTGTCCCATGGCTGGGGTTGCACTGCAGACATCATTTCTCAGCACCCTGATTTGCAGTGCCTCAGAAACCTTTTAGTTTGGGTGCTGGTCAGCTGAAAAAGTACTTTTGGGGGAGTCATAGTTGGACATTGATGACCATAAATGTGAATGCCAGCAATTACGAGATTGTAAATCCAGCTAACACCCTTGTAACCACTTAGGGCTTATTTATTTAGATGTGATAACTGGTATTACACCAGTTATTAAGTGTAAACCAATAAGAAAGAGAAGTACACTAGGAAGAAATTTGTACCCACCCCATCTGTGTACAAATGGTGAATTCTATGACATTATAATATAGTATTGGGTTTGTATAATTACTTTTAAGATAGGTTTATAAAGACAGAAGCCTGGTTCTTCATATGACCAGGTGTCAGAAAACATGCTTTTTAATTCACTTGTTTCTCACCTTCCAGAGGCTACATACTAACAGTGAGTGTGCCCCAAACCCAAAGATTTAATTAATTAATTAATTAATGGGAACAATTAGTGAACTGTCCTTTTGATCACCTCAGGCCTCAATTGCTGTAGAATCCAGCTTCCCTTTCACTTTCTTATCCTTTTTCCCTGACTTCCCTTCTCCTTTCCTTTTTTCTTCTTTCTCTTGTGTCTCCCCATTTCTCTCTCTTCTTACTCTCTCTTCCCTGCTGTCTCTACCTTCTCTTTCTCCCTCTTTTTCTTACTCCCCTTCTTTCTCTTTCTCTATTTCACTTTCTTTTTTTACCTTTTTCCTCTCTCTCCTCTTTTATTTCTCTCCTTATTTTATTCCTCCTTCCCTCCCTCTATTACTTCCCCTTCCTTCCTTCTTTCCCCCCTTTCAGTCTCCCTCTGTTCCAAACTATTCCTCCACTTTCCCTCCTTACCTCTCTTCCCCTCCTCTCTTCCCCTTCCCTGTCTTTTTTTCTCTCTCCTCTTCACTCCCCTTTCCTTTCTTTCCTCCCATTCTTTCTCTTTCTCTCTCCCCACCTGCTCCTTTTCTTTCTTTCTTTCTTTCTTTCTTTCTTTCTTTCTTTCTCCCCCTCTCCTCTCTATTTCCCTTTGTCTCAAGCTTATTTAGAGACCTGGGACCTTCAGGATGCTCAGCATGGGCTCCCTTACTGAGCTGTGTCCCCTTCACAGTCTGTCTCTGTCTCTCTTGTATGTGTGTGTGTATGTACACATGCCCTTTACTTGACACTTGTGGGCTATTTTTCAGTGTGAAGATTGGAGAAAAGCACAAAAATCAGCACAAGCCATATAATTAATTGCATCCCTGTGCTTGCAGTGGCTCATATTCCATTACAACCTGTGCATCCTAGAGAGACCAGTGGGATGCAGCAATCTGACATTAAACAAAGCCATCCTTCACAGGTCTGTGTCATACTACTTTTGAAGTTGTACCTTGTTTCAGGATGTCTGTCTTTGATGTCAGAAACCAGGTCTTCCTTGTGTGCACACATGTTGCCTGTCGACTTATGGTGACCTCATGAATTCCATAGGGTTTTCTTAGGCAAGGAATACTCAGAGGTGGTTTTGCCAGTTCCTTCCTCATAATAGGCAGGAAAAAGCAACTCCTGCAATAGTGGGTGGCTGGACAGAGCCTCAAGCATAATGTTTTTCTCTTATAATGAAGGGTGATTTAAAGGACAATCTATTGATAGCTCTGTAGGAATAAATCTATAGGATATGTTTTGTAGGAATAAAATTTTGGAAGTGAAATAACATTTATTTTCTAGATAATCTCCCATCTCTATTGGTGATAGTTATTTGCCAAGATCCAGTTTAAAGTCAGCAGAATGTTGTGGTGGTGGTGTTTGATGCTATAATCACTTATTAACTTCATTTATACCCTACCTTTTCCCCAAAACCAGGACTCAAGCACCTTACATATTAAAATAACTGCAATACAGTTAAAACATACCAAAGATTGACATTAAAATTGAATTAAACTATTAATGACATTAAAAACAATTTAAAACATGAAGGAACCCTGGTGGCGCAGTGGTTAAATGCCAGTACTACAAGCCACAACATTATGAGTTCCATCCCAGAGGGTACCAAGGTTGACTCAGCCTTCCATCCTTCCATAGATCAATTAATACCCAGCTTGTTGGGGGCAATTAGCTAAAAACACCCAAACAAACAACAATGTAACCGCTTAGGGAGTGCTTCGGCACTGATAAGCAGTATATAAATATCAATGCTATTGCTATTGCTAAAACATACAGTTTAAATTATAAAAAGTAATTAAAATGCAATTAAAACAATTCAGCATCTTCTTAAAAGCACTTTTAAAAAACCTCCTTTCAGTTCTCAAAACCCTGTTGGAATAATAAAGTATCCACTTGCCTATGGAAAGACAGTAAGGAGGGGCCATTTTGACCACCCTAGGCAGGGAGTTCCAGAGCTTAGGGACAGCCACTGAGAAGCTCCCATATCACGTTCCCACTAGCAATGCCTGTGAAGCTTGTGGGATTGAGAGAAGCACCTTTCCTGAGGACCTCAGTGACCAGGCAAGCTCCTGTGGGAAGATATGGGCCTGAATTCTGTTTTGTCCTAACTAGGGTAGGTCCAAAGCATCCAGTGATTTTATCTATGCATTGACTCACCATTCACCAGTTGACTGAATGGGTCTATTGTAGTTGGGACTAACAGGATGTTAGTCATGGTCTGTCAGATAGCCTGGCCTTAAACTATATAGGACTTTCTAAGTCATAATCAGCGCTTTGACTTTTGCCCAGAAACAGTGAAGTGGTTGTAACAAGGGAGTTGTTTGGTTCCTATAACCAGCCCTAGTTACTTCCATTTAAAGTTCCACTGACATCCTTGGACAGATGAAGACAGGCAGCCTGGTGGGGAGGAAGCGGTTTCATTGATGCTTCAGAATGCAGCCCATGACCCATCAGTGCCTGTTTTGGTTGTGGGTGGGTGGAGTTGTGCCTGCATGCTGACCAGTCTATAAGTTGACCTGTTGTGTGATGAGAAAATGAAGAACCACTCACAGAAGGAGTTATGGGATACCTCTTACACAAGCTTGTTAAAATCACCACTACCAATATAACAAGGAGTTACACAACTACACTACTCCAGCAAGACATTTCAACAAAACGTGGTCTGTGCACATTCTTAGTAAAGGCAAAGCCCCCAACTTGCCACTGGGTTTGTGCAATTTATTTATTTAGTTGTGCAGTTTCTATGCTGCCTTTCTCCTAAAGCGGGAAGCAACATTTTGACAGCACTGAAGGGACAGTGTCTAGGCTCTTTCTGTATATTATTGCTTGGATTGTAGACACTAGTTATTTATTTAAATTTAACCCAGGAATATAGACCAGGTCAACAGACCTGGAAGAATTTTCTCTTGTGATTTCTTCTGTGAAGGGGACCACTTTTCAATGATTAAGGTAGTCAAAAATGAGAGAGAGAGAGAGAGAGAGAGAAGGTTGACAGAATGCAATATTTTCACATGAATGAACAGATCAGGGTTTGTTAAACATAATGTTTGTGGGAGTAAGACAATCTCAGATCAACAGATAATTAAATGAAGGAATAGCAAAATCTGCCCAGTTAGTTTCCTTCTAGGCACAAATTGTTTAAAGGCATATATTTTTATGGTTGCCTGTGTAATAAAATCTAGGTGGAAAATGTTTTCAGGAAAATCATGAGAAAGAGAGGTGTATTTTAAAAACAATTAGCAGAAACTATTTTAATGAAAGATTAAATACCAGTGAAATGTATTAAAAAGACCAAGGGCAATATATGGCAGCTCACTATGAAGCAGCTAAACAGATTCCAATGAAAGATACTATTGAGGTGGTGTGAAGCAATATCCATCTCTGACCCTGATCTCCCAGAGTCCTGTTTCAACACTCAAACCACTACCATGCTGGCTCCTTGGCAACCACTGTGTCATGTACTGGCTTCTTCAGACTCAGTAACCAGCAGTTTCGGAGTTAAAAAAAAAAAAAAAACCTCTGTCAGTACAGTAATCCAAAGAGCTAACCCTACAAGTTTGTTGCTCAGAATGAAACCTAACTAACAAGCAGTAAATTAAAACCATTCTACAGTCTACAAATCTGGCAGGCTATACAGTCATTGGCTATTCATCATCCCCACTCTTTCTTCACACTGTACCAGGGTTCAACCCACTTTTTCCCATTGCCAAGACCAGGTGTCAGCTTAATCAAAATGGTTACAGACATGAAGCCCCTGCTCCTTTTTCACATTTAGACTACAAACTCATTAGTCAGTACAAAGGAATGCAAATTAGCCACAAATGATACCAGGACCGATCCTGACACTGGTAAAATTGAAATACATAAAAATAAATGAAATGCCATTAGTGCACTGTTTTCCTCAATCATCATCATCATCATCATCTATATATATAATTCTCTTAGCTATGTTGCCATTTACAGTGTGCTGATTGGCTTCTTGGGGAACTGGCCAACCCATCAAAGCTCTGTTGGGCAGCCAATCAGTGCACTGGGGGTGGGACCATGTGGAAGTTGAAATCCTTCGTAAACTTTGTGGCTGCAGAGGGAGTGTGAGTATCATGGGGGGGGGGATGTGGTGTGTGTGTGTGTATGTATAGCATGGCATGTGCTGGAGCACAGGAGAGCAGTGGGGGGGGCGAGTTCAGTGGGGGTGAGTTCAGTGGGGCAGGGGTTCAGCGGCTGGAGGGCAAGTGGCACGGGGGGGTGAGTTTGGCAGCGAGGGGTAGTTTGGTGGTGGGGGTGAGTTTGGCAGCAGGAGGGCGAGCATTGGGGGATGAGTTCAGTGGTGGGCGGGGCCCCCGAGTTTGGCAGGGGGTGAGTTCGTCGGCAGGGGGGGGAGTTCAGCAGGCAGGGGGGCAGGTTTGGTGGTGGGGGTGAGTTTGGTGGGGGTACTGAGTTCAGCAGTGGCGAGGGTGAGTTAAACCCACCAGCCTACCTTACAGAGTTGTTGTGAGGTCTACTGGGCATTTTATGGAGAGTTTTTTAACGGTGTATGGCACTCTGGGTCCAGCTAGTAATAATAATAATGGTTTATTTATATCCTGCCTCTCCCATCAGGATTGGACAGTAAACATCACATAATACATTGAACAGTACTCCAGCACAAATGTTAAAATGACTATACAGTAATACATTTTTAAATATAAAATACAGATATTAAAATAAATTTGAAATTGAGAAAAGCATAAAATGGAGTATAAAAAGTAGGAAGTGAAGAGTAGCAAAATGGCAGCCAATCATCCAGCCTAATCTGGGAAGGCCTGCTGGAAGAGATCCATCTTACCTGCCTTCTTAAAAGCACCCAGATCATCAAGGTGTTGGATCTCCTCCAGCAGGCCATTCTACAGTCTGGGAGTGGTGGCAGAAAAGGTCATCAGGGTAACTGTGGCCAGCCTATTTCTAATCATTTGAAGTAAAATTTTCCCAGAGGACCTAAGGGTACAAGGAGGCGATCCCGGAGGTAACCTGGCCTCAAGCCATGAAGGGCTTTAAAGATAGTGACCAACACTTTATACCTTGCCTGGAAACTGATTGGTAGCCAGTGAAGAGATTTTAAACATTACATTGGTTTCAAACCACATTCCATACATGAGCCAGTCCTCAGAAACTACCTCCAATTAGAATGGAAGAGAGTACATGCTCAGGGAAGAATCCATGCTAGTTTTATTGATTTTGGCAGCTTAACTAGAGGCCAAATTTCTACCCACCCTGCTAAGAACACCACTTATAAAAAGTCTTGCTGCATCATTGAGAATGTAGTTCAGGAAAGGAATTCTCTGCCAGAGAATTCAAAGTGTCTTGTCAAATTTTTAAAAAGTTTAGGTAAGACAAAATTGGATGGAGCCAGGCACCAGCTCCTGTTTCATCTGTCCCAACCCAGAGCAAGTCTTGAGTGGAATAGGGACCAGAATCCTGAATTATGATAGTGAATCAAGCTTACTCTTCTCCGTTCCAGTACATATGATGGGCTCATTCCAGAAACAGAAAGAAGTAGTTTTTTGAATTACCCAAGGATATCAGCCAAGGCACGCTATTACTCTGTTTTCAGTCTGTGACATGGGAGCATCTGTTTGCCCAAAAATCTGTTCCACCCTATATCTGTCTTTATTTGTTTATTACAGTAGTCCCTTCACATTTGTGGGGGTTAGGTTCCATAGACCCCTGTGAATGTGAAATTTCTGCAAATAAAGACTGTTCTCCCCCTCCCTCCCGAAGCGACCACGGGGGCCTCCGGAGGCCCTCCGAAGGCCCCGTGTTTGCCTCCCAAGGCCTCCTCACTCCCTCCGCAGGTGACCACGGGGGCTCCGGAGGCCCCCCGGAGGCCCCATGCTCGCCTCCCCAGGCCTCCCCACTCCCTCCGCAGGTGACCACGGGGGCTCCAGAGGCCCTCTGGAGGCCCTGTGCTTGACTCCCCAGGCCTCCCCACTTCCTCCGCAGGCCCCCGAGGCCACCTCCCCAGGCCTCCCCACTCTCTCCGCAGGCGACCACGGGGCCTCCGGAGGCCCCGAGGTCACCTCCCCAGGCCTCCCCACTCCCTCCTGAAAGTGGCAATGGGGCCTCAGACCCCGTCGCCACTTTCCTCAGCCTCCCCTCTGGCAAACCACAATTATGCGGAAGCGCAAGTGTGGAGGCCGCGAATGTTGAGGGAGGACTGCATTAGTATTTAAAAGGAGGCATGGAGATGCACTATCCACAATCCTGCAGCCTTATTTGAGAACTCACGCTGAACAAGTCATGAAAAGAAACGACAACACAGAAAGAATCACAACCCAGAAACATCACCCAAGGAGATCTTCTGCTGTGCTTTCTGCAACCAGATTTGTTTATCTCAGATTGGCCTTTTTAGTCATCAGCGTGCTTGCAGAAAGCACGGGATGCGTCCTTCCTGAATCTTCATTTGCGAAGAAAAGCCAGAGAGAGATTATTATTTAAAACAAACTTTATAAAAATTTCTAACTAAATTTATATTTGGGTGGTTTTATATCTATTTTCTCTCCAAATATGGGGGGAGGGAGCCTAAGCTACTTTTTTTTAAAAAATATGCATGTTAACTCATCGGTTGGAAACCTGTTAGTGAATTACAATGACATAAGCTGATTGTGCACTATCACATGTGGTTGTTGCCAAGACTGGAATTCTGTTCTGACCAAACAATGACCAAAATCTCTCCCAGCAAAAAAAAACCCCAAACCCTACCTTGTATGCAGTGTTGCCATCCCTCCAACACATGTTGAGAACAGGAGTTGAATGAAGAGATGTGTAGTTACTTTTCAATCGCTAGGTGTGTTGCAAGGATGTTATCTACAGAGACCTCCTGAGGACCCCTAGAGATCTCTGGAGATGTCTCACAGAGCATCCAGCTACAGCAAAACAGCTGGACACATTCCTGCTCATCTCCCCACTCCCAGGCAATATGGACATGGCTGTGTTGTGGGAGAAGGCCTGCACTGCTTACAAGGTAAGTTTTGGGGTTGAGAAACATAGCTATGGAGACATAGCCACATGATACATGGCTATCTCCTGGTGCGAGATCTCAAGCCATTGTTTGGAGGTGGGTGAGACTTTTGGTGTTCAATTGTCCTGTCTAATTCTTGGTGGGGAGAGGCAGACAATGTTGTCTTATAATTGTACCTTTCTCACTTTACCCCCCACTGTTTGTGAGTTTCTCTTGCCCCCAAAGCCATTATAGATGGAATATCATATAAGCTGCACTATGAGCCCCCCGCTTTCTGGAAGCAACTATTGATACTGGTTTGTCAGCCAAGAATTGTGTTGTGGCTTTTGAAGAAGTATGAAACCCAATTGATTTCAAACTTTGGCTTTCAAGTAGATTTCCAATGGATTTTAGTGCTCTAATCCAAAATGCAGTGCACAGTTTGCAGAAGAGGCCAGCTTAGTATTCATAAAGAAGAAGGATGTAAATCTTTGCTTATTTTGTTCTCACAAGCATGAGCAAATTATTTCAAACATTTTCTCCCTTCAAGGTGAGATTATGAGGGTTTAGTGTATTGTTTGGTGGGGGCTTTTTTTGTTTAATGTTGTGAAAAGTGCATTTGCATAAAATGGATTTTTGCACAGCAATTTGTATATTTTGTACAAAAAAATACTGTTTTGTGTAAAGTGGTCTTGTTAAATAAAAATATTTCTTGCACAAAACAAGGGTGGAAGGTCTGGAGGCTATGTCCAAAAATGTGGGGGGAGGATGTGCAAGAGAGGGACTGTGCTTTTTCATTGAGACACCCTTTCTTGTTGAGCATGAGAAAATTTGTGAGTATTCCTTACATCTCTAGTAAAAAGGGCTTTCTGCAAACAGGCTATCTTACAGTACTTTATCATGGCATCTGTGACCTCCATAAGGGCTGAGTAAGAATTTTGATCAATTTGGGGGGTTTCTTTTTGTAAAAAATATCTGCAGATCCACAAAATTCTTCATTAGTGTGACAAAATGAACTTCATTTTTTTAAAAAAAAAAATATCAGGGTGGAGTACAATTGCTTAACTCTTGAAATCTGGGTTTGGATCACTTTACATTTGATGACATGAGCCATCTGAACAGTCAATAATGCTTGGTAAAGTGAGAGGCAACAGGAAACGAAGAAGACCATATTACCAGTGGATTGACTCAATCAAGGAAGCCACAGACTTGAATTTGCAAGTCTTGAGCAGGGCTGTTAATAACATAATGCCTTGGAGGTCTCTCATTCATTGGGTTGCCATATCCCAAAGCCAACTTGATGGCAATTAATACCAACAACATTCAACCTTGTGTTGCTGAATTAGGATAGCCACTCCCCCACACACCCCGGACAGGCTTCTCATCTTAAATGGTTGCACTGCAGCCAAGACAACATGATCCTTTCCTTGATGGGAATAGCTGCACCTATAGAATTTGGCCACTGATGATGGTTGAGAGCTTTGCTTGGCCCATTTTTGAAAACACTTTGCCAAAATCCACTCATTTCTTCAGAAATAAGATGGGAAGAATTCGAGATTTTTAAAATCCAAATGTGGGACAAAGTAAAACTGACAGATCCATACAAGCACAGACCTCCAGGTTTATAAAATGAATATGGGGTTTACACAATTATAGTACTACAATTTCACTTTAACAACCATGGCAAAATCCTATGGAGTCCAGGAAGTTGCAGTTTAGGGGGTGTATTTAGTATTCTGACCAAGAGTTTTAGTGACTCACCAAAACTATAAAACCCTGGATTCCATAGGATACACATGGCAACTAGAATGAAATGATAATGCTGTAGACTACTGACAGAGTACAAATGAAGACACAATAAGAGCGATGCCTTCTTCGTAGAATGGAAAGGGGAAGCTCCAGGAGTCAAGCCCCTGTATGTTGAGAATGATGTAGAAGCCAGGGAAAGCAGAGGAAGGAAGAAGAGGAGAAAGGCAGCTTAAGCTGTTCTTTCTATTTTATAGAAAGCACCCCCTTCTAAATTGATTTGCTTCACATGACATCAAAGATACATATTCATATCCCCTTATCTTTGATCCCACAGTGATAAAAGCAGCTTTGGTAGGGACAATTTTGAGCAGAAAGAGGACTGGGAAGGAAAGGGTTTAACACAGTCAGATCTAGTCTTCTATTCAGTCTGAAAGAACATATAGTCATTTTACCTGCTAACAGAAAGTCTAGTTTGGGGAGGAGGAATAATGGAACTGTACATCATATTTAGTTCCACCCTGAGTCTCCTCATTGCTGGAATTTCAATTTCTTTCTCTTACTCTTGGCTTCCAAGGTACTCCAGCCACTTAGACTCTTATTAAGGATGGAAGCTTCCATGCAGAGAGCTAAAGGACTTGTAAAGTAGTGTGAATGCAGGAATGAGAGATGTGGCACATGAGACAGAATTTGGCATATTGGCCATCTTCCAAATCCTTGGGGGGGGGGGACTGCAGAGATGTTACCAGTGCTTTCCATTTCTTTCCTTTAAGGCAGAGTTGTTTTTTCCCCAGGACTCACCGGGGCTCTTTCTATCAAAGTTTGGATAGAATCTGGGGGCCCATCTAAATGGTGAAAATACCCCTCATGGAATTGGCTGGGAATCGTACCTGTATAAATGGGATCCAGCACCAATCCACACTATTCGGAAGGATGGAGGGCCCAAAACAGCAAAAACAACAGGGTAAAAGCCTTCACAGATTTCCCTGTACTTTTTCACAAACTGTGAAGCGGGTATGCATTTTTGCTTGTTTGGGCTATCTCCCTCTCTCTGGCTTCTCTTCGCAAATGAAGATTCAGGAAGGACTCATCCCACGCTTTCTGCAAGCGCACTGATGACTAAAAAGGCCAATCCGAGATAAACAAGTCTGGTTGCAGAAAGCACAGCAGAAGATCTCCTTGGGTGATGTTGCTGGGTTGTGATTCTTTCTGCGTTGTCGTTTCTCTTCAAGACTTGTTCGGCGTGAGTTCTCAAATAAGCTGCAGCATTGTGGATAGTGCGCCTCCATGCCTCCCGATGTGAGGCCAGGGCAGACCACTGTTGATGATCAATTTGGCTGAGCCTGAGATGTTGTTTCAGGGAGTCTTTGTATTGCTTTTTTGGAGCACCCCCCTTACGCTGACCCGTGGTGAGTTCACCGTAGAGTAGTAATTTTGGGAGGTGATGGTCCTCCATCCTAGAAACATGCCCTGCCCAGCGCAGATGTTTTGTCAGTATCATGGCCTCAATGCTGGTGATCCCTGCTTGCTCAAGGACAGCAACATTCGTCACATAGTCAGTCCAGTGTATATTTAGGATTGTGCATAGACAGTGCTGATGAAAGCGTTTGAGGAGTCGTAGGTGGTGGAGATAGGTGACCCATGTTTCAGATCCATAAAGCAGAATAGACAGTACAACGGCTCTATACACACTGATTTTTGTGCTTTGCCTCAGGTGTTTATTACTCCAGACTCTTTTGTGAAGTCTTCCAAATGCGCCATATGACTTTGCTAATATGTGATCGATCTCTTTGTCAATCTTGGCATCTGAGGAGATGATGCTTCCCAGGTAGGTGAACTGTTGAATGGACTTGAGCACAGATTTGCTGATGGCAATGTGGGGATGGTGGTGCTCGTCCTGTGGTGCAGGCTGGTAAAGAACTTCTGTTTTCTTCAGGTTGACTTCCAGCCCAAACAGCTCTGCAGTTTGGGCTATAGAACAATAAAAAATTCAAAGTGACACACAAAGCTGATTGGCTGGGCAAGAGGGGGCAGGCCTTGCTAGGAGGGCAAGTGCCTGCTGCCACCATGTTGGATTTTCTCCTTAGCGATTGCTTGCTAAGGAGATAAAAAGGATCAATATTTTCTGTTTTGCTTTCTTATAAAATTGGATAATTGCTCTATCACACCAGCACACCTTGGGATGACTTTAAAAAAATGGCAGCGGTTAAGAACTAATGCGAGTAAATGACTCATGGCCGCCATCAGAAATGTGAGGCTTATGGGGGCTTCCGAGGCCAGAAACTGTTTAGACATGTCGCTGCTGCGAGATGCCAATACTATGAGGTACAGTCGTCCCTTCACATTCGCGGGGGTTCCGTTCCGCGGACCCCCGCGAATGTGAAAAAACCGCGAATAATGACACCCCTCCCCCCTCCCTCCCCAGGCCTTCGCAGGGCCTTGCTAGGCCCCGCGGAGGTCTCCCCGGCCCTCCCTCCCTCCCCCCCAGGCCTTCGCGGGGCCTTGCTAGGCCCCGCGGAGGTCTCCCCGGCCCTCCCTACCGCCCTCCCCAGGCCTTCGCGGGGCCTTGCTAGGCCCCGCGGAGGTCTCCCCGGCCCTTCCTCCCTCCTTCCCCAGGCCTTCGTGGGGCCTCCGGGGGTCCCGCGAAGGCCTCCCCACCCCTCCCCAGGCCTTCATGGGGCCTCCAGAGCGCCTCCGGGGGCCCCGTGGACGCCTCCCTGGGCCTCCCCGCTCCCTCTATGTCTTTCACGGGGCCTCTGGAGGCCCCGTGTCACGGTTTTGGGGGGGCCCAGGGGGGCCCTCCCAAAACCGCGAATAACCGAAACCGCGAATGTCAAGTTCGCGAATGTGGAGGGACAACTGTATTTTAGATTTCCCCCCTTGTGTAGATGGGCCCTAGGTTAGTTCACAGGCAATCAGGACCATGGTCAGCTCACTGTGGAGCTGGCTAGGTGCAGGTTACTCAAGAACAGCGAGCTTGGACTGTTGCTCCAGCAGTGGTCAGGACTCAGGAGCCAACCAAAAGCTTAAGTAGTTATCTTGTCTGTTTAGTGTCTCAGGATCCAGTCCTTAAAAGAAAACTATTAGGGTGTAAAAGGGCTATTCCTTATTCCTTAGGTGTTATTCTAACACACCTGGTAAAGCCTTCTGTTGTTGCCATATGTGGTATGGTAGCAAAGGCCTGCCCTTCCGCAATACCAAATGTTCTGAGAAGAGTCACTGAAGTTAGAGAAGGGGCTGGGATATACCCTGTGAAAACTGTGTGGGAGAATGCATCACTGACTCCTAGGACTAAAGAGGTAGATCATCGATAGGAATAGGCTCTGTATTCAGGTTTTCACACTTTCTGTCACATCTCTTCTCTGATAATAGGAGATGTCCTGGATCATGGGCCATAAGTCTCTCTCCCTGCCCCGCAGCATTCCAGTACCAGTATATTGACAATGAATATTGAAATCTGAAATACTAGTATCTGTATATAAGCATGTGTTCAGGTCTGTCTGCATTTTTGAGAATTAGAAGTAACATCTCATATGTATGACTGCATGACTACTAACAGCCTGTGATGGAATTCCTCTCTGGGCTGGCCCTGTCACTCACCCCTTTTTCCCTCAAGATCCCTTCCTAGATCTGGTACATGGGCCTCAACATGCCTGTATTGATCAGTGAGTTGAGTGTGGTACTACTTCTCCATTTCCATTTTTAAAATTTAACAGTCAGACACAGTTGTAGATGATAAAACCAGTGAAGATTTATTATATAACAATTACATTAAACATATACTCCCTGGACTTCTTCCATATTCTCAGCTCCGCAAAACCAAATTCGGATCATCTCCATTCCTCTCCTCCTCCTAACCCTCACACTCTATTTCTGACTCCCGGACTCTATTTCATCCTGGTCCTCCCTCCCTCTTTAACAGACAAGGTTTTAGTCTCTCCTCTCCTCCCCACCCCACCCATAGGTCCCCTTTCACAGCTTTCCATGAGCTGTAATTGGCTGGTTCTACCCAGGCATACCCAGCTTATCACTTTTGCACAGCCCATCTTGGATACCATCTGTATGGTATCGTTAGTGATGAGCTAAACAGGTTGCTCTTTTGTTCATTCTATTTTGTAATCTTCTAAAATTCTGTTTTATCAAGATATGCAAGTCTTCCCATACTTTTAAACTGTTTTGATCTTCCTTGATTATTCTAACGATGGTAATGCTTTTATTGTTTAATTTGTTTTCAGTGATGTTGCTAGCTGCCTTGAACATCTTTTTAGTGGAAAAGTGGGATCAAAATGTAAACAATGACTCAATCAGTCAGTCAATCAAAAGTGAGAGCCTCTGCTCAGCCATGGCAAGTTTTCTTCCAATTCTGCAGCAATTTCCCAATATTTTTTAAACTCCCAATATTTTGGGAGTCCCTCTCTTCCGATGATTTAAAAACCCTTAAAATAGTTTTGGGATGCACTCTTCACCACTTGAAGGTAGAAACCCTATGGTCCTCAGAGGATGTTTATCCAGTAGCCCTACTTTTAATTTGATTCATCCATCCATCCATGAGAGAAACTTGTAAACTCGTGCATGATAGTACCATCTCATCATATTTGTTGCCAGAGATGTTAGGCCTAATTCCTCTCCCTGATAATTTGCACAGGATTGATTAGATTGGATTATATGTAGGCTGAGGTTGTTCCTCACTGACAATGAGGAAGATGACTCCCTTGTTTTCCTTATAACACTAACGGCACAAATAAGAGGTGCTCAAGACACATTAGAGACTTAAGGAACAGAGTTTGGAAACAGCTAGGTGTTGCTCAGGAGACTGCTTACTCATTCTTCCCTCCTTCCCAACCCCTTCTGCTAACAGTGGCCTAAATCCAACACCATGTTATCTACTTGTGCAACATGACTTTCTTCCTCTTCCCTCTCTTTGTACCATATGAATATCTACTCCAAGGGGGCTTTCCAGCACTTCACAGAAATGTTGTGGGACTGCTAGAGGGCAGGAATCATTCCTCCTGGTTCTGTTGATGGAAGCAATTCTATCAGCAGAGCAGCCACACTGGATCCTGGCCAATATGAGCTGACATCTGAAACATGGTACATACAAAGCTATCTCTCCTATTGACTTAGTGAGGAACAAACAAATATTGTTTCCCAGCATCTCTCATGATGTATGTTGAACCCAAAGATGAGTGCAAAGCAAACAAGGGAAAGAAACCACCATACTAATCTGAACACAATCCCCTCTGATTTTGGAAGCTACAGAAGATCAATCCTGGCTAGCAATTGAATGGTAGACCACCAGCCATCTCCAGGTAGAGCTAGGAAATAGCCTACCTCAACCCATGGAGAATGTCTGCCAGTGAGTGTTGACAGTACTAGCTCAGAAGCACAAAGGGCCTGACTCAGTATAAGGCAGTTTCTTGTATTATTAAGCATGTGCATATTAAAAGTGCCTTCTAAAAAAAAAAATTAGAACTGCAGATGGCCCATTTAAACCCAATAACCTGGGCAGAACAATTGATGATCAGAGATCTTGGAGGTCTCTCTCTCATAGAGTCGCTGTAAGTTGAAGACTTGATGGCAAACAACAACTGTTAGTAATGACATGTATGTATCCTAAATAGCTGACGCTAAAATAGTAAGGGAGAAGGAAAAATGATTATATTGCAATTTGTATTCTTGCATATTTTCATGAGAGATGTGTGTACTCTTGGCGAGTGCTTGTGTCTATCCCTTCTCCACCCATCCTGCCGTACTTTTTTTTAAAGAAAGTGTTCTTTTGTATTATCTTTAGGGTCTCACGATTCATTTAGCTTCTACATTGATGAGGCCTCTCCGGTTGGACCTGAGCAACCAGAAACCGTCCAGAATTTTGTCTCTGTGTTTGGAACTGTGGCTAAAAAGCTGATGAGGAAATGGCTGGCAACACAGACAATGAATTTTACTAGCCAGTTGGGAGCTGGCATACGGTATTTTGATCTTAGAATCTCCACAAAGCCCAGAGACCCTGACAATGAACTCTACTTTGCTCATGGTTTATTCAGTGCCAAAGTCAATGAGGGCCTTGAGGAGATCAGTGCCTTTCTTGCAGATCATCATAAGGAAGTGGTCTTGTTGGACTTCAACCACTTCTACGGGATGCAGAAATGTCACCATGAAAAACTTGTCCAAATGCTCAAAGACACTTTTGGAAATAAAATGTGCCCTGCCATATTTGCCCACGAAGTCTGTCTCCAGTACCTGTGGGAGAAGGATTATCAAGTCTTGGTATTTTATCACAGTCCAGTGGCTTTGGAAGTCCCGTTTCTATGGCCAGGACAGATGATGCCAGCTCCATGGGCAAACACAACAGATCCAGAAAAACTGATCCAGTTTCTTCAGGCATCAATCACTGAGAGAAGAAAGAAGGGCTCCTTTTTTATATCTCAGGTGGTGCTGACCCCAAAGGCTAGCACTGTGGTCAAGGGGGTCGCCAGTGGTCTCAGAGAAACAATCACTGAAAGGTGAGTAGCTACATACTGAGTTGTGTTCAGGAGGGTCAGTGGCAATAGCAGCACTTTTGACCTTAGATCTTTAAACTCCTGTTAGAGGGAGTAAGGGTCCCTTCTTTATTTGGGCTTCTTGCCTTTTTAATTTCTTATGGATTACTGCCGTAATAAAGGAATAATGTTGGAAGATTGTAAGGAAATTTTAACTAATAATGACTTCTATTATAACTGGAAGGAGAAGGCGGGGGGCTGGCCAGAAATTAGATAATGGCCAGAATCCTTGTGGTGTCCTACATGTGCGTAAGTTCCCCTGCAGAAGGGCTTAAGTGGCTTAGGTCTAGGCCATCTGGAAGACCCTGTCATCCCATAGGAGCCTGCCCAGACCCTGAGATCATCAGGAGAGACCCCTTTCTCAGTCCCACCACCACCACAAGCATAGTTGGAGGGGACGTGAGATGGGGCCCTCTCAGTGTCTTCCCACAGATTGTGGACCTCCCTTCCAAGGAAGGTCAGAATGTCCCCTTCCTTGCTGTCCTTCTTGTCAGCAGGCTAAACCTTTTTATTCTGACAGGCATTTAAAACAGTAAATTTTTAAAGAATGCGCTAGGGGGTGCTGTATTGTTTTAACTGAACTGTTTTTAATAGCTTTTTATCTTTCTTTTAAATTGCATTTTATTCTTTTAACTGGAGATTTGAATTGTTTTAATACTGTGAGCAGTTTAATTCCATTTTAATGTTCACTTTTTGTATGTTTTTAGCTATATATTTTTTAAATTGTAAGCTGCCTTGAGTCTCAGTGTTGGGAGAAAGATGGGATGATGATGATGTGGTGTTCGGATATTTTTGTCTGATAGAGTACATCTGCATTTAGTTCAAGGTTGCAGAAGTGGAGTTGCAGATGTAGTGCCACCGTCCATGCAGATGCACCTTGCACATGGGCATCATTGCTCATGGAAACCCATTGTGCCTTGCATATTCAGTTGTGCATTCAGTTGCACATGTGACATCTTGCTTCAGTTGCACAGCACTGCCATGCAATACAAGGGTTGCATAGCACAATTATTGCATGACTCCACATGCAGAGATTTCACCTAATGGTTGTTATCAAATATTATTTTTCCTTTGTCTTTATTTGCTACTGAGGTTCAGATGTGGATTATCATGGTACTGTCCTTCATGTGGTGGCACATGGGTCCAATGATGCTGAATGCCTAACATTGCATATAGGAAGCAGTGGGTTCAATACAGATTTAATTATAGGAAATCAGTGGACTTATAAGAAGTCAGTGGGACTGAAGTTAGCCATTGATTTACAGCTGGTCTACTCTATATATGATGAAATCTGAGTCCAGCCCAGCTTGCAACCTCAGCATAAACATGCAGAGATATCTTTCATTCACCTTGATTCTGCAGTCTTTCCAACAACAAAATAGAGAACTGAAAGTTGAACAGCAGCAAACATCCATGCTCTCATTCACCCAAATTATATTTGACACTTTGCACATGCTTGATTCTGAGACCTGTCCTTGTAACTGACTATGAAGACAATATTAATTCTGATCACCCATATCTGGACCATCTGTCCATCTCCTATGATTGATAACTACTGATTTATTTATTTTTAGCAAGCTAATTAATCCATGGATGGCCAAAACTGTGAACTCTTGAGAGTGTTCACTTAAAGAAAGTGGGTGGAAGAAGACCAAAGCAATATTGACTAGAGCAAAGTTGTTTTTTCCCTGTCAGGCTGAAGATGCTCCTTCTTACTGGGGTGTTTGAAAGAGCAGATTAAGTACTATAGACAGAGATTTCATGTCACCTCAAATGTCACTTTCAAATAGAAGTGAATTGCACACTTAGTTGCAAATCATTAGAAGCTGATAAACAAAAAATGGCAGCTCTAATACACCAGAAAATTATTATCCTCTTATATTACTTAACTGTCACTGGTTTCACCCAAAGAATTCTGGGAAGTGTAGTTGGATGAGGTCTTTTTAAACTCTGTATTCATTTTTACATAATGACAGTTCTTATTCCCAACAGAAGGAGTGTTTCTTAAACTTGCTACTGATATAGATAGGGAAGCCTAAAGAATTTCCTCACACCCCTGCCCCAATTTTCATTCATTTTGGTTTTCTTTCAGTCCCCAATTTTCTACCATTAGAGTAACTTAAAACTTCAGCTGAGCATTTAGAAATACAGTTTAGGCACCTAAAGAAAAGGGTCACTGTTATCTGTGGTTTTCGGTATCCACAGCATGTCTGGAAACCAAACGCCTGCAGGCACAAGGGTCCAGCTGTATATAGATTTCTCTAGTGGTTCAGAGTTGCTGCAGGAATTTGTTTTTCCTCTCTTGAGAGATTAGTTTGTTTCCCACACCTTCTTGAAATATTATTGGAAGGAAGCAGAACAAGATCAAAGTTCAGATACTAGCTGTGGTTGGAATAAATCTAAGTCTTAAAGACTATCCTTACATCATTTAATTGTCTCTCTTCTGCCTGGAATTTTATCCTGTTACTAATAAATGTATTACAAATCCTAATGAATAATCATGCATAAATTGTCTAAGAATTTTGACTTTGAAAACAGTCTATGATGCTCTCCCTGAATACCCTTATCATCACCCTTAAACACACACACACACACTAACAGTGAGTCATTCAAATAAGTGAAAATACTGCTTTGTCCTATTCTTTCTCTGCTCTAATGTTTAACATTTATGTGCAGAAAAACTAGAAAGTATTTGGTAGAATATTAGTTGCCAGTATGAAGCAATATGGGGGCATTTTTATTTGTCTATCCTAAATTTCAAATGAAGGGGGTGACTATATGGTGATTTGCATTTCGAGGTTCATTGAAATCAGTGGGATGTAAGCTAGTAACAACTAACTTGAGTTCTACTGATTTCAGCGAGTGTGCTCTAAGTGAGTCAATCTGAATCTAACCCAACAGCACTATAGATGCTGGTCATATTTTGTAATCAGAGCAATTAAGAGCAGCCAGAATGTCCCAAACAGTGTAGCAATATCCAGAGGAGGATGACCAAAATGGTGGAAGGTCTGGAAGCCATGCCCTATAAGGAGCTGCTTAGAGAGCTGGATATGTTTAGCCTGGAAAAGAGAAGGTTGAGAGGGGACATGATAGCCATGTTTAAATATTTGAAGGAAATGTCATACTGAGGATGGGTCAAGCTTGTTTTCTGCTGCTCCACAGACTAGGACACAGAGCAATGGACACAAACTATAGGAAAAGAGAGTCCACCTAAACATGAGGAAGAACTTCCTGACAGTAAGAGCTGTTTGGCAGTGGAAAGCACTGCCTCAGAATGTGGTGGAGTCTCCTTCTGTTGAGGTTTTTAAACAGAGGCTGGATAGCCATCTTTTGGGAGTGCTATGATTGGGTATTCCTGCATGGTAGGAGGTTGGACTAGATGGCCCTTGTGGGCTCTCCCAACTCTGTGATTCTACGATTCTATGAATATGGGCAGGGGGAAGGGAGACATCAGCTTCTGAATGGACAGCAGGAAGGATTATCCCCTCCCAGATGAGCCTATATCAGAATTGCTCTGGTTACACCTTATACTTAATAGGGGGCTAGACGACATGACTTCCATGACAGCTTCAGGCTTTAAAAATGTATGCCTGCTTTGGCAGCACATATACTAAAATTGGAAAGATACAGAGAAGATTAGCATGGCCCCTGTGCAAGGATGTCATGCAAAATCTTTTTTCTAAGCTGATTTGGAATTGGAACTTTGATAAGCTCAAGACTTGGTAAAGCTCAGTCATGCCCAGGGTATGAAACCTTGACCATTATAGCTACTCTATATTGTTATCAAGGCTTCAGATATAGACACAAACGGGGTTCTAAATACAGTTGTTCCTTATCTTGAGTGTACAGATGTCGTTGATCTACAACAACTCAGAATCCCTTTAACTTGGCCGTGCTGGCTGGGGCTTCTGGCACTTGAAGTCCAACAACATCTGGAGGCTGAAGATTGGGAACCACTGGTCAGACAGCTGCTGTCTCTGACTCAAGCCTTTTCTAGTGGCTAAATACACATATTTAGACAATAATCCTCCAAGTGTGAATTAGGCAGATGTTCCGCTGGAGGAGAGATATATTCAGTCATAAGGACCCTACAGATAGGTATGTCCATTGATGGAGTATGACAGGGTATGGCATGCTCATGACAAAAGAGCTTACACTGACACTGTGTACTGACGCATACAGTCCCACTTGCTGCAAAGCTCTTTCTGTAATGCAGATGGAAATTAGAAGGGCACAGTTCATTTGTCCTGCTCCAAATGAAAAAGAGCTCTGCTTCCCCCCCAACCCGCCCCACTGAGCACCAAAGCAAATGTGCACTACATGAGCATCATTGTAATCAAGGCAGAAAAAAAGGGGGAAACAAGTCTCCAGGCATTTTCTAAGATATGGTTCAATAGCCAATAAACCATGTCTGTTTTAGGCTGATAACACTAGTCCCTGGGGTCTAATAATTCTAAGATGGACAAATAATAAATGTGTTACCATGGCTAGGCAAGAGGAAGAGATTCCTAAAAGCTCCATTCTGAATTAATAAACAGAGCCTGGCCCAACATGGCCTGCCACAGCAGTTAGCAAGAACTGGATGAATAGCAGCACTCCACTGGGCACCTGCTTCTTGTTTTGATTTATACCTGCAACTGATGGCCAGCATCCTGATGATTACTTCCAACTAGAACAGACCTGTTGAATCCATTCTTAACTAGTGATTTAGTGCCTAGGTAAATCCAGTTGATTTAATGGAGCATAGAATCATAGAGTTGGAAGAGACCTCAAGGGCCATCCAGTCCAACCCCCTGCCAGGCAGGAATATACAATCAAATCATTCCTGACAGATGGCCATCCAGCCTCTGTTTAAAAACCTCCAAAGAAGGAGACTCCACCCCACTACAAGTTTTTATGTTATGATTTTGTGAAGGTGCCAAGACCTAGGAAAATCATCCATAAAGTTATTTCAGAAGAATTTGGGGAAGAGATTGGATGAATCCTGGCAAGAACCAACAGATGCTGGCAAGGCAGAATTCCTCTAATATCTCAAAGCAAAGAGTGACTGAAAAGGATTGAACTTGTTCCTTTGGGTAGGATAATAATTAACAGAAGCTGAACCATAGGCTTAATTTTTTGTCCAGTTCCTGATGATCTTTAAAGTATCTGTTCCATATCCAGTTCTGCTAATCCAGGATTGGGTACCCTATAGCCTCCAGCTGCTGATGAAGTAGGATCTGTTCTAGATGGGGACTAACAATGGGACTGAGGCTGATAACTCCAAGCAATAACACAATTTCCATTTTACATCCATGTTTGTGATTGTGTGACCTTCATTGGTGGCTTTTGAAGAAGCATGAGGCTGAAATTGAAGGAGGAGGTGGGAAAACTCCATTATACAAGTAGAACTCTTCTTTCTGAATTTAGTTCCCGACTTTATTTTTTAAATTTTTTATGCAGTCTTTCAAACAAAATTAAAATATAAAACATACAACATACAAACAATAAAACATACAAGACATTAAAAATACATAAATACATGGGTTATTTTCTTTCCTTCCCTTTATTGCTTAATAGCATCTCCTTCTTTAACTGCTACTATTATTTCACTCTCTCTTTTCTAATTAGAATTTGGTTATCTGCTATTTATTTACAACTTATTTCTTATTTCTCATGAAAGTTGTACTGATTCTCCATTACTGACAGATGTCTAGTTGAACCCACTCATGATTTCCTTACCCCACCTCTCCTTCATATAGTTTATCACTTCTCTCCATTTATTCACTAATCTCTCCATTTATTCACTAATTATTCTCTCCATTTATTCACTAATTCCCTACTTTAATTGAACTAGCCAGGTTCCTGATTACATAGAAGCCTTTACATTGCACAAACATAAATTTTCTAAGCAAAGCATGGAAATCTTACCTTCAGGGATTACATATCCTTGGCTAGGACCTTGTTGGTTGATTATGCTAATAATTGCACATATCTCAGAGTTGTGTGTTGGTGATAAGGGAAGGCAGACAAAGACTAGGATCCTATTGTTAGCCCCAGCTAGAGTAGACCCTCAGAATCAATGGGATTTATCTACTTCAGTAGTTCCCAAACTTTGACCCTGCAGGTGTTTTGGACTTCAACTCCAATGTAAGTTTAAAACATCTGGAAGGCACTTGGTAAAGCTCAGCAGTTTGGATGAGGGATTTCACAAAGGCTTCAGATAAGAGATGGGTTTTGAGGAAGGATTTGAAGAAAGTGACAGAGGAGTAAACTCACAAGTATTTCTGAATGACAGGTCTGTAAGTGGCAGCAAGGAAGAGGGGCAGAAGAGTTTAAAGATGCAGAAGACCCTAGAATAAGCTAAGGTAGCAGAGCAGGAAAAATGTTGACCACAGGCCAGGATGCTGGGGGGATAGTAGAGTGATGTCATGGTGGAAGGGATCACACACCTGAAACCCTGGAAGGTCTTTTTTTTTTTTAATTAACAGGGACTATGGTACCATCTGCCATTCCATTTGGACTCCCATCACCTCTGAGCTTAGCAAAATTTCCCACAGTAGCTGGAGGGGGAATGGATTTTCCCAACAACACTGTATTTTTAAATGAACTACTTGTATTACTGTTAAGTACTTCGGTGTGACTAGCTTCTACATGAACAAGACCCATTAGCTTAACAAAAAATGGGCTCCTTCTGGAGAGGAAAACTGTGAGAAATTTTCTTATTTAAAAAACAAAGACAAAACCCTAATATAGAAAGATCAACATAGCTTCCAACATTTTTGGATTCTCTTTGGGGGTATTGCTATAGGGTCTGTCATGACGAGGGCCTGCCCTTCCAAATTTACCACAATACTGTTGGAGAGTATGGGCCAAAAAGATCTCTTCTGTATCTGTTTTCCTCCAAAAGAACTGAATACTGGTTTCATTTTGTTTATGGGGAAGAATAGGTCATTGTCCTTGAGAATGTACTCAGGGACTGTGTAAACAACTGAAGATACAAAGCAGCTTTCAGGGCAAAGGCAGAGGTCCACTGTAGATCATACCAAAGATTCCTCCTGTTGATGTGGATGGGAAATCATAGCCCAGATATGGACACTAACAGAAAATGTAGTAGTGTTGATGCACAACAAGCCCGTCAAAATTATCTGCACCTTTAAATAACTATTACAGCCTTCCTCTGGCCATTGGGTCATGTATATGTCCCAGTTCAATAGCATATACTTTCTCCCACTGATACTGAACTTTATCAAGTAGATCTTTTTTTAAAAAAAAATCCTGACTTTTGACTACCAGACACAGGAAACTGATCCAGATGCAACCTCCATGTATTTGATCCTTTCTAACTTATGAGAGCAGGCAACAATGATCTCTCTATAGGCATCTGCTCTGGCCCCGATTCTTTCACTTTTATATACATTGGCTGTATTTTCAAAGATTCTTACATCTCCTTTTGCTCTAGTTGCTCCAAGGTACAGTTGATATTTTTAGACTTGAAGACAATGATTAAGTAGTGTTGCCTCTAACAGAGGAATGATTGGTACAGTGACCAGAAGTGTTCAACTGGAAACAGGGATTTTTAGTTTCCATTCAGACTTGACATCTCCAATGACCTTTGAAGGACTTTAGGAAGAACTTTACTGGATCAGACCAAACACTGTCTCAAACAGCATTTTCCCTAATAGCGGCCAACCAGAAGCCTGTAGGAAGACCATAAGTATCATACAGCTGGCATCCGGTTAAACAATGTGTAAAGGTTATATCCAGCTGACTGCAGTATAAGCAGAGCTGTGCATTTGGAACCATTACACACAAAAATACACATAGCAGCATATGAATGCCCTATGATATTATGAATCTATCATTCTAATAAATGCATATAGCCTAGTGTACTACCATTAGGGTTCTCTTGCTTCTAGCTGTAGCTAGTGGTGTCTGCTGACTCCATGTTAGTGGTCCAAGTTTTACTCCTGACTTTAAGAGAGTTATCCAGAGTACTAAACCCTAAAATACAAAAGTTATGCCAAGACCCATTAAAAATTATAACACCTTATTGAGGTTTTAGGAAGCTAAACTCATTAATATTTGCAAAAGACTTGGGGTGATTTTTCATGGTAGGAACCGATGCAGACAATTTATTTTAAAAAATCATTATAAATCAGAGTACTGTAATGTCTTTATTTTTATTGTCACTGAGAGTGGGGCAGGGGTTGTTCCTTTGAGAACTGTTAATCCAATTTCATTATGTATTCTTTGTTGCGGGTGGGGAAACAAACAAATTGTGTTTCAAGACTTGTAGAAATTCCATGTGTTGCCTCAAATGAAATTTCATAAGCAAAGAAATGTTTAAAAGGCCCATAGAGTTACTTTTGCAGAAAAATAAAACAGCAGCTTTGTGCTTGGGAAGACCCATTATGCTTGGGTTGAAACAGACATATAACTGCTATGAAGGTTTCTCCAGTCTTGACTGAAGCTGGTAGAAGAATGAATGAAGAAGACTTGGATGGACGGGTGAGTTTAAAGCAATAGAAGGATCACTCAGTGGACTCTGACCTTTGGCAGGATGTTAATATTGTAGAGCCTCCTGAAATGAGAGTTCTGGTAGCTAAGCAACTGTCATGTAGAATATATTACTGCTTGATAAAGTGGCTTTGAGGAGTGAAGGAAAACTGATGGTGATGAGCAGTTTGGAGTCTTGGATATCTGCCAGGTCCATCTTTTGTTTACTGAGGCTCATCAGAGAAAAGTGTCTTTTGGAGGGTTGTTTTTATTTTTATATTATTTAATTTTTTTTTTGGCTTCTGAAGGCTTAAGACAATTACAGTAATGTAGAATGTGAAGCTTTAAATGTGCCAAAGCAACACAACCAATGAGTTTACAATGGTGCCTTGAAGTAGCATGGCCATAATGTGACCCTCATTTCCAAAGTCCATCTTTTGCTTTGTGAAAGATGACTTCACCCCCCACCATTTTTATTTTTATTTATTTTATTTTATTGGAAAAGTACAGGTGCAGGATAATTTTGTAATAATTAGCTGTACCCAGCTTCACATATGCTGTTATAGTAGATTTGAAAGGTTCACACGGTTCAGCTACACACTATTATTTTAGGAAAATAATATTGCATTGTTTTACATGTGGGTGGTGAGTGGCTGAGGAAGTGAGAAGAGGGAGGGGCCCTTGTGAGGCTGGGGGCGTAGATGCAGATTGAGTGGCAGGAGTAGATTGTGAGGTGGAGAGGGTATTTGCATGTGGATGGTGATTGGCTGGGGGAGTGAGGCAATTGGTTGGGTAAGCGGCCAATCAGCACACTGGGAAAGGAAACATACCCAAGCATTTTATATAGAGAAAGATGTTTGGTTTATACATATTTATATACTAGCAGAGTACTGTAGGAAAATGTTGTGATCTTCTGGCTACTGATTAGGATTAAAGACACATGTAGTGTGGTAGAAAGAGAAAAAGCATATGCTGATTGTTTCAGGAAATCTATTCAAAGGTAGGATAGGGAAAAGACACTACTCTTGGTTATAGCAACCCCGAAAGCTATTGTGTATGTATGCAAGTATACTGGTAGCCATCATGGATGGCCTTGCATGTGTGACTCAACTTGTCTAAGAAGGGTAGAGCCAAAGCTCCAAGACAACTCCTAGAAGGAGAAACAGGCCTGACAGAAGCAATCTACAGATCAAATGGATGGCTACTTACATAAGCCAATAGAGGAAAAAATGCCCAAGCTCACCTGGCTATCAATTGGTCTAATGCCCCCAACTGGTCCAGGTTACTTGCTACAGTCGTGGAGCTTTAATTTTTTAAAAAAAAATCTGATGGAATGCGGGGGGGGGCATTACACCAGGACATACTTGCCTTGAAGCCAGACCTACATAGAAAGAGGTATCTATGTATTATAACTATACGGCTTAGGTTCCAAGAGAACAGAGGTACAGTGAGAGTGATGTGGGAAAGGAAATACATTGGGTTTTTTTTTTTTGAGGGAAGGATAAGATAGGGCATAGTCAAATGGGAAAATGAAAATTATAGTTTTCATAAATCTGCTGATTTATTATCCACTGATTCAGTTATCCGTGGGACACAAAAGCCTGCTGTAAAGTCTTCCTAGAAAATGCCTAGAGAAGCATCCTTTTCTATGTCCTCCAAGACAGCTCTGTGGTATTTTAAACTTGAAATCCCATTATTTTCAATGGCGTTCCCTGTTATCCACAGTTTTCAATATCCACAGAGCCCCCCCAGAACCAATTCCCCATGGGCACAGGAATCCTACTGTACAGTACATGCACACAGCTCTATTCTCAGTGAAACTAAAGGCCATTCAATTATGTTTCTTAAACTCTGGATTGGTCAGACTATTTATCCATCTAACCAGCCCAGTACTCGTTGCATTTAGAAGCCTGGAGTTCTTGGGAGTAAGAGTGTAGGTTCTTCAGATACCTGAGAGATGCAGGCTTTGTTCTGTAGTTTCTTCCCTGTCAAAGACCACAAAACAACTGTTCTAGCATTCCCAGACACACAATAAATACTTGGGGTGGACTGTCTATACTTAGTTCACAACTTTCTAGCAAACCTGGTCTGAATCAAGTAGGAGATCTACCAGCTCCATTTAACATGAATTTTACTTATTGTTATTGGAAATGAGATGGATAAACAGTAATCAGAGCCTGGGAAAGTTACAATCTACTTCCTTCATGCAGGACCTTACTGTTAAAGCTAGGCCCTGTCGCACTACAGATTTATAGCACTATGATTCTGCTTTAAATGTTATGTCTACATCCTATGGAATTCTGGGGCACTAAAGCTTTCTGGCTGAGAACTCTAAATAATCCTCCCTAAACTGAAAATTTGAGAATTCCATAGGATGGAACCATAGCTTTTAAAGTGGAATCATAGCACTATAACTGTGAAGTGTGAAAGGGCATCTATTCTAGAATATTCTGCACTGGCACCTCCCTAGGAATCTTGGATAATTGCAAACAGATTATTCTTTTCAGCACACATTTTATATAATGATTATGTACTGCTAATCCCCTATAATAAACAGCTAGGATTAATATGGTGAAAAATGTTGCTTAGAAAATCTTGCCAGCATATACACTGTGAGAGAGTTTACTCCTCATCAGCACAGTTTGAAATAAAAACGGCCCTAGATTGAAACAGTTTTAATCTCAGAGAGGCAGATTCATATTTGTTGTTGTCATTATGAACCTTCAAGTCAACTCTGATTTATGGTGACTATATCATGGTGGTGGGAGTGGGGGTGTCAAGATTTGTTCTGAGGAGGTTTGCTATTGCCTTCCTCTTAGGCTGAGAGAGTGTGACTTGCCCAACATCACCCAGTAGATTTCCATGACTAAGGGCTCATCTACATGGGCCAGAATATGCTGAATCCCTGCCAGTGTATTCCGCCCACAGATCTGGCCCATTCCTTCCCCTGTTACTGACGTGGAAAGGGCTGGAGTTCAGATGAGCTCTTGCATATTCATATATCATGCTGGAAGTCAGCATCACCATCATCACTATCATCATCATCATCATCATAACAGTCGCAATAATATTAGGCAATTGTTATACAAGGTACCTTTTCTGATTGTGTCACCTTAAGAAATTATTCTACCAACTTTATCTAGATATAGAAAATTAAGTATCTCATGGTTGAAAACAGACTGTTCAGACATAGTTTGGCCTGACTAGGATATAGTGAATAGGGTTCAGCTTTCTATGTGCTAGCATGTCTCAACACCACTGTCTTAATCTCAGACCTTCCTATGTTGAGCAGCAATTTCTGAATGGATTTTACCTGCATTTATTTGAATGTGAGTGGAACTGTCCATGCAGACATGAACCTAGTTTGAAAGAAATATCTGTGGAGGGGTCTCTGTTAGGCATTAAAATACAGAGTCTTCTGGGGGGTGGGTCTGGTGTTCATGGCCTAGCCCCCTTTCATGTGTTTGATATACCCTGTTCAGGCTGAATGACTGAAGAGGGTTAGAGAGCCCAAGATATGAAGCATACCTTTTCATACAGTAGGCCTTCCATATCTACGAGGGTTTCATTCTGGAACCCTCTATGGATAGCAAAAACCATGGATGGTTGAGTCTTATATTAATTAATGGACACCCCATTTTAGTTATGGGTGCTGCCATTTTAGGTAGGTGATGCCACCATTTTAGGTATTGGTGCCACCATTTTAAGCATGGGTGGCACCATTTTAGTTATGGGCAGCAGAATTTTAGGTATGTAGCAATGATCTGTGGATGCTTGAATCCATGGCTATTGAATCCACAGATATGGAATGCCCACTCAGGAGGAACATAGAAAGCCACTTAGTACCTCATCTGACTATTGGACCATCTGCACCAGTACTATCTATTTACTCTGAAAGTCTCATACCATTTTAATAGAAAATGTTTTTATTCCCACATTGAGGGGCACAGAAAGAGATAAAAGGAATGTGGGTAGCATAGCTAAAAGGGGATTCTGTGTGAGTCTAAAGCATACCATTCTTTTATGATATTATGACATTAGTATGCAGATTAAATCTTTCTTTTTTAAAAAAAATGACTTATGGCAACTCTGGAGGCAAATGAAACATAATTATCAAAGTGTGATGGTTTCATTAAAGGATGACTACTCCTCCATTTTCAAAATTTAACTTCTCAAGTTTCAGTTATAAAAATACAGTCTCTTTTTTCATAGAAAACTTGAGAATTTGAGTGGAACTAATTTTATACCCAGGCTGCCATTGATGGGGCCCCAGAGTAAGGGAGTAACAATATAAAAGAATGAGCTGAGTTTGATGGCCTGATGTTAAGTGTTGGTTGACAATGTCAAGTCCCCAAATTTAAATCAGGCCTGAGGCCCTTTCACACTATGATTCCCCCCTTAAGTGCCATATCAGCATCCTATGGAATCCTGGGATTTGCAGTTTAGGGAGAGGCATTTAGAATTTTCATGCAGAGAGTTCTAGTTCCCCACCAAACTACAAACACCAGGATTCCCATGGGATAGTGATTGATTCTAGGTGACTCAGTGAACTTCATAGTTCAGAAAAGATTTGAACCCATCTCTCTAGTTCAGACTCTCAAACAAATATGTGCAGTACACACATCTGCTAACCTTCCCCTCCTACACACACACCTTATGCTGACCTGCTAAGGAGGACCTCCTGTCATTGCCAGTCTTTGAAACACTGACTGAAATTGAGCTGGATTTTTTTTAAAGATAGCTCTGTGTATTTTCTACATCCCATTTCAATCAGTCAGATCTTGGAAAAATTATTTGGGAAGGTTGCAGAATCTGCTGTCAGAAAGACTGGTAAGCCCTGCTGGTTGTAAGATTCTGTGAGGTGTAGTCTAAAAAATAAGCTGTAATTTGGATGCTGTTTTCACAAATATTTGTGTCTTTCTGTGCGCATTCCTGTAATACAGTTGTCTCTCCATATCCACGGATTTGAGTATTCACATCTTGAAAATATTCTTTAAAAAAATAATAATCCAAAAAGCAAGCCTTGATTTTGCCATCTTATATAAGGAACACCATTTTGCTATGTCGTTGCATATAATGGGACTTGAGTATTCATGGATTTTCGTATTCACGGGGGGTCCTGGAACCAAACCCTAGCGAATAAAGGGATAACTGTGTATGCAGTTATATATGCACTTATATAAGTGCATTGCTGCTGTTGACGTTGACAGTTGCGGCCCCAGAGTAAGGGAGTAAAGATATAAAAGAGGGCCTAAATACCACAAAAGCACCAGAACTTGTCTGATCTTGGAAGCTAAGCAGACTCAGCCCTGGTTAGTACTTGGATGGGAGAATGCCAACAAATACCAGGTGCTTTAGGCTATATTTCAGAGGAAGGCCATGTCAAACCACCTCTGAGTGTTTCTTGCCTAAGAAACCCCTATGAAATTCATGGGGTCACCATAAGCCGATGGGCAATGTGAAGGCGGACACACACACACACACACACACACACACTCTCTTATATATTGGAGAAATACATCACAACATTTGGAAAAACACAAATATCATAGCATAACTGAGTTTCAGTTCATGTATTGGATCAGGAAATGTGAAATTGAATTAAATAAGGTGGCATTTAAAAACTGTACTGAACAAATATCTCCTGACCCTCAGAAATATGATTTTTCATTAGAGATCTCCACAACAAAATTTTAATAATTGGTTTCGTAACAGCAAAGCAGTGCCTAGAGTTGCCTTCAGTTTTTGGATTATCATTGGATATCTTGTCTTTGTTCCCATCTCTCCATTCGTGTCACTTATCTCATTATTGGTCCCCCCGGTATTTCTTTATGCATCTTTTGATTGCTCAGTGACACGTAACCATCAGTCCCTGAGCTAGCTAGTTTCAGTTTCCTGAATTCTCACATCAGTGCTCCATTTCTTAGCTGCATGGTTAACCATGTCACTTTGGCTCCTAGTCTTTGGCTGTTCACTGAATATTCCATCAAGGGGAATGTGTCCAACAGTGCAGGGATGGATCAATTCAGGACTGGCTCCCACTGGAGGGGAAGTGCTATGTGTTGGATGTGGGATTTATTAAAGGAGATAACATATGCTCTGTATAGGAAGGCAGACTGGGTTATTGTAATTGCTGGGAGCTGAACTACCTCCAGCCGTGTTCTTGTCAGATATCATAAGTGAAGACAGGTTGACCCTGGTCAGAGCTTTGTAGGGAATCTCTAGTGGTTATACAGCTGCCACAGGAATTCAGTACCAACAAACTGCATTTGTGACAGCTTTTGAACTGTGGGAGATCTCATGTGGGTTAGTTGGGGTGGGGGGTAGAAATCTGTCAATGGGTGGCAAACACAGTCATATACCTCCTGTAACTGAACTAATGTAAGGATGGACAATTTCAGTAGAGGAGGGAGTAGGAGCTATACTGGATTCTGAAAATCCACTGAGGCCCAGAAGCTGTTGGTGTTACTGCTGCCCTGAACATTTAACAATATCATCTCTTTGTGGTACATAAAATGCCAGAGCTCCCTCCGGTATCTTAAAGTCTTTCCAGTGTTCTGGACAGAGTGTTTCCAGCATTCTGGATAGAGTCGTCTTTCCTTCTGGAAGGGAAGAAGAAAGATGAAGTTTGCTTTCCACGGTGATGCTAGCATTTTTGAGCATCACAAGTTGTTGGAGAAAGTAACAAATGGGGAGAATGCCGGGGCTTGCAAAAATAGCCTGGAGGGTCAGCATGCAGCTAGCAGCCTGTGTGTTGCTAACTCCCTTATGAATGCATTGATTAAGTCATTTACGTTATGCACTAGAAATTTCATACCAATGCAGTGACCTATTATAATAGACTGGGGTAGGTCGCATGTGGCCCCAACTACCCATTTATGCACTGCAAAGCCATCCCCAATTAACATCCCCAAAGCCAGACCCCTCCCCAAGATGTGGGCAAGTGAAAAAATAGTACCCAAATGACCCAAACTGCCACAAAACTGCTCAAAAGCAGAGCAAGTTGGGTTGTTTCCCCACATAATCTCCAGTACTCTCAATACCTAGAAAAACAGCTGATTTTCAGCCAAAAGTGAAAACAGAAGGGATGTTGTATCACTTCCAGGTCACCTGGGATGTGCTGGGGGCGGGGCAATTCATCTGGGGCATGGGGGTGAAAATCTGTCTCCCCCCTGCATCTAGTCCAACCCCCTGCCTTGCAAAAAATACCCATGTGTTCACTGTCATTTAACTATAGAATATTATTATTATTTATTATTCATTTATATCCCACCTTTCTCCCACCAATGAGACTCAAGGTGGCTAACAACCTGTTTAAAACAATACAGACTAAAACAGTATAAAGTTAAATTCACATTATAAATCTAAAATTTAAAGAAGAATTAAACAGTTTACACATTAAAAAAATTGCAGTAAAAATTAAAATGCCTTAAAATGCTTTGAAATTTTAAAACTGCACTGCACAGCCTCACTAGCCCAGCCCTTGTTAGCTCATAAAAACCTGGCAGCATAGAAATGTCTTAACTTGTTGCCGGAAGGAAAGCAAAGATGGGGCCATCCTGGCCTCTCTGGGGAGGGAGTTCCAGAGTCTGAGAGCAGCCACCGAGAAAGCTCTCTCCCTTGTTCCCACCAAATAAGCCTGAGAAGGTGGTGGGACAGAGAGAAGACTTGTCCAGATGATCTTAAAGCTCGACTGGGCTCATACAGGAATATAGTATCATTTGCATGTCCAACCCAGCGCAGATGAATGATCACAGATAGACTGTTTAGAGCAGTTCATGTGAATCAAAGATCATTCTGTTCAGTGGAGCTAGTTCATACATTTGGCAAATGATGGGAAACCTGATATTAGAAATGTTATATTCCACACCATGATAATTTCTCCTGGACAAGGCATTTCCTGGAAACAGGATTAACATGAGCCTTTTTGCTAGCCAGGGCAAAACCAATCTACTTTGCTTGGCCTTGTCTTTTGCTATCACCACATATTGCCAGTCATCTCCTCTGTGGATAGTTGTTAGGTGGGAAATACTTCAAAGGAAGTGTTGTGCGTGCACAGAAGTCACAAGCGTATGGAACATTTACATCATGGTGGTGCCATCTTGGACAGAATATTGCTATTAATGTCATTAGGATGTGCCCTAAATCAGGAATGGACAACTTTTGCCCTGTATATGTTGCCAGATTTCAGATTTCTTGGGGTATAGCCACCATAGCTAGTAATGATGTTACATGCCCTGATAGCCTGCATCTTGGAATATCAAATAATTGGCTATATTTAATATTAATTTGGCTAAGGCAGCCACCAATGTGATTACAGGTAAACCAAGGATGTCCTAAACACTAAAGTGCAATTCATGCAAAACCAAGGGAATGGCTTGTGGAAATTTCCAAAAACAAAATCTCTCAAGTGAGACTCAACACCTGGAGATAAGTCACTCGCTAATCCACTCAGCAATGACCGATACCTTTATGGCTTGTAACTGGGATTTTCCTCTACTTTTCCCTCCAACAATATACCTTGCCTGTTTCCTATTCAATTGCAAAGTATCGATTGTTAGCAATCGTTAACTCTTCTGGAGTACCCTTTTGTCTTTGCCTGGGAACCTCCAAGAACCATTGTATTTCATTCACAACTCCTATCACTGTAGGGGAACTATTTCATATAAATATCACCCCAAAACACCACCACACAAAAGTGCACACAATTCCACTTCCTCCCTCCATGCTGCTGGTTTGCTGCGCACCCTCAAAACATAACTCTGGGACCCTGCTGCTGCAAGAATCTCTGCTCTATGGGACAGGTGTCATATCACCCATCATCCCCTCACTCTATTCCTCTATCCAAATACTTCCTACTGCTTTTATTAGCCTTGTAAGAGTGCTTGAAGCCTGAGTGTTTGTGTGAGTACTGTGATATTATTTTCCAATAAAAATCATTCAATTGTACCTTGTAGCTTAGTGTCTCCTCCTTAGAACATAGGTCTAAAAGGTCCTGCCGTTACCCATCTCTTACATTGCCAAGTCAAGTATATTAATTCCTCACTCATCTTAATATTAGTGTGTTAGAAGGTCCTTCTGGACCCCCAGCATTTTGGCTAACAGTGAGTTGCACTGTAGGGAGGGCCACAAGTTACTCATCCCCACTGTAAAATGGGATTTAAAGAGGGAAGTCTTGACCAAGAGTGACTAGAGGGATCACGTAGCATAAAGTTACACCAGCAGAAGTTGTCCCACTTCAGCCATGACTTACTAGAAAGGCATGACTTACTAGAAAAGACAATACTGCTATGAAAGGTGGAGGGCAGTAGAAAGAGAGGAAGGTCGCATACCAGACTGAATCATGGAGGCCACGGCCCTGAAGGCTCATTGACAACAGGGGGGTCTTGGAGGTATCTCATTCACAGGGTTGTCATGAGTAGAAGTTGACTCCAAGGCAGTTAACAACAAACGCCAGCATAGTCATGGTGTGTGTATACTAATCACACATATTGGATCACTGATTGCACACCTTGCATCATAAAAACATGCATTTCTGTTGTGCTGTGATTGATAGGCCCCCAGTAAAATGTTGCAGTCCAGCATTCCCTCAGTGTTGCATAAATACTGTGTCTGCATGAGGAGAATCAGTACACCAGCACTATGCAGCCCCCATGCTGAATAGCAACATTGTGAAATACATATCAGTAACTGGGTGCTATTGTGCAATGTGTGATGAGCATTACACAATCACAGTGTGCAGTGTGCTACCACTGCAGAATGTTGCTGTATGCACAACATTACTTCCACAGCTGTCAGCAGAGTACATCCATTGTACTATGGGAAATAATTCTTCCCACATTCATAGTGTGACTTACTCATGCATATGTTACTAACAGGATGCCAGCTATAGGGTGCTGGGAGATGCTGTTATGCAAGGCCTTGGAAAGCACAATGGTTATGCTGGTGGAATTCCACTTGTACAGCCAACGTTAGGTTGCAACCTTTGTGCTGCATCCTAAACACTACAACCACCAGCATAAAAGTATTTAGTCTGGAATATGCCACCAACAGAGAGCCAGCATGGTATAGTGGAGATCAGGGTTTGAATCCCTGCTCAGCAATGGAAATCCACTGTGTGACTTTGGACAAGGCAACCCACCCTCTGAATAAATCTTGCCATGAAAACCCTGTGATAGGTTCACCTTAGATTAGCCATAAATCAAAAATGACTTGAAGGCACATGATAACAATATGTCACCAACAAGATCCCAGCTAATATCATCATCCAAATGTTCTTAGAATATTCTCTGAATCTGGGCTGTGTTATGCTTGTTATAATCTGCTCCAATGGATTGATCATCTAACATCAAGGCAGATAAGTTCAGTCTGATAAGTCCAGTTGGCTGTATAAGAAACAGTTTCTCTGCTGAAGTCCACAGTACTTGCTCATTCTTTTAGCCAAATACCAAACCACATGAGCTCAATAAATTGAAAAAAGAATTACCCTAAGTACACTCAGTAGTGTCCTAGCACCTGGTAGCATTGGTAACAGTCAGCTGGGAATGAGGTATTTCTGTGATATTTCTTCTCTACAAAAGACTAATTCAAGTGATCCAATTAAAACAGTGCTGAAGAGCCATACATTAGCAGTTCCAGTTTATTGCATGTGACCAGAGGCCATTGCAAAGTGTATAACATGAAAAGCCATGCAGTAGAAAAAGGTGAATTCCTCAGAGGGACAATTTCATTGCTAGAGGATGCCAATTGGCAGGAGTTTAATATAGTTTTTCACAGTGGCACACAGATTCAGAACACTCCTTGAAGGGGTCTGCTGTGTCTCTTCTCTGTGCCTGTGGAAGGTTGAATAGCCGGTATAACATATCACCAGGGAAGCTTGTACATCTCATAAATAGGAAGAAACTCCATAGAGTTAGATCTTTCTTGAGGCCTTTTCACTCTACACAATTATAATGTTATATTCAGCTTTATCTACCGTGGCAACATCCTATAGATTCCTGGGATTTGCAATTTAGGAAGTATTTTTACAATTCTCAGCCAGAGAACTCAAGTGCCTCACCAGGCTACAAACCCCAAGATTCTGTACCTTGCCATTGTGGTAGTTGAAGTAGAATTAGAGTGCTATCGCCATGTAGTGTGAAAGAGCCTTCAGTACACAGAGTGTCAGGTAGTGGGGTGTACATTAGTTTAATCTAACATCTCTCTCTCTCTCTCTCTCTCTCTCTCTCTCTCTCTCTGGCTTTTCTTCGCAAACGAAGATTCAGGAAGGACTCATCCCGCGCTTTCTGCAAGCGCGCTGATGACTAAAAAGGCCAATCCGAGATAAACAAGTCCGGTTGCAAAAAGCACAGCAGAAGGTCTCCTTGGGTGAGTTTCTGGGTTGTGATTCTTTCTGTGTTGTCGTTTCTCTTCAAGACTTGTTCGGCATGAGTTCTCAAATAAGGCTACAGCATTGTGGATAGTGCATCTCCATGCATGTGCAATGTGAGGCCAGGGCGGACCATTGTTGGTGATCAATTTGGCTAAGCCTGAGATATTGTTTCAGGAAGTCCTTGTATCACTTTTTTGGAGCATCCCTCTTACGCTGACCTCTGGCGAGTTCACCGTAGAGTACTATTTTGGCGAGGCTATGGTCCTCCATCCTAGAAACGTGCCCTGCCCAGCGCAGATGTGCTCTCAATATCATGGCCTCAATGCTGGTGATCCCTGCTTGTTCGAGGACAGCAACATTCATCACATAGTCAGTCCAGTGTATATTTAGGATTGTGCGTATACAGCGCTGATGAAAGCATTCAAGGAGTCGTAAGTGGTGGTAATAGGTGACCCATGTTTCAGATCCATAAAGGAGAATAGACAATACAATGACTCTATACACACTGATTTTTGTGCTTTGCCTCAGGTGTTTATTACTCCAGACTCTTTTGTGAAGTCTTCCAAATGTGCTATATGTCTTTGCTAATCTGTGATTGATCTCTTTGTCAATCTTGGCATCTGAGGAGATGATGTTTCCCAGGTAGGTGAACTGCTGAACGGACTTCAGCACAGATTTGCCGATGGCGATGTGGAGATGGTGGTGTTCGTCCTGTGGTGCAGGCTGGTAAAGAACTTCCATTTTCTTAAGGTTGACTTCCAGCCCAAACAGATCCTGGAAAGACTAGGATGTCCCCCCAAATTCCTTTTTATTTTATTTATTTATTTATTTATTTATACCCCGCTCTTCAGCCACAAGGCTATCAGAGCGGCTTACAAATTGTTTTAAGCAATAGCTATTTACACATCTAACTGCATTAAACAGTTTCCAATGTGTGTTAGCTAATTGCCCCCCACAAGCTGGGTACTCAATTTACCGACCTACGAAAGGATGGAAGGCTGAGTAAACCTTGGAGCCGGCTGGAATCGAACTTGCGACGTGGTGGCTTGCAGTACTGGCATTTAACCACTGCGCCACCAGGGCTCCTTAAAAGGATTATCTTGCTACACGAGGGCCAATGCGGTCAAGTCAGATATGGTGATGCTCTTTGAGAGCCCTTTCTAATAACTAATGGAGTGAAGCAAGGTTGTGTTCTTGCTCCAACTTTATTTACAGTCGTCTTCAGCATGATGCTCCAAAGGGCTACGGCAGAGCTTAAAGAAGACAACGGCATCTATATACGTTACCGTACTGATGGTAGCTTGTTTAACTTAATTTTTTATTTTATTTTATTTTATTTATTTATTTATACCCCACTCTTCAGCCAGAAGGCTATCAGAGTGGCTTACAAATTATTTTAAGCAACAGCAATTTACACATCTACACTGCATTAAGCAGTTCCAATGTGTGTTCGCTAATTGCCCCCACAAGCTGGGTACTCATTTTACTGACCTACGAAAGGATGGAAGGCTGAGTGAACCTTGCAGCCCGCTGGAATTGAACTTGCGACGTGGTGACTTGCAAACTATCTAGTCCGTGACCAGCTAATCTAACATATAAAAAAATATAAAATACGCTTATTTCTATTTAAATTTGTTTCAATAAATACTATAAACATTTATAAGAATTAAGTATAGGTTGCCCCCCACCCCAGTTCTGCAGAACCAATATCCACAGTTTCAGTTATCCGAGGGACACAAAATAAGAGACACATACCATAGAGTTGTGTTGGAAAATGCCTAGAGGTGTCTTCTCTAGGAATCGCTAGGTCCTCCAATGTGACTCTATGGTATATTTGTACAGGAAGTCCTTTATTTTAATAGGGTTCACTATTATCTCCAGTTTCACTTATACACATTAAATTCAGGAACGTAGTGCCCAAAGATATGGAGGGTAGCCTGTACTTCCATGTTAAAATTGATATTTTTATCAATTTCTCTTTCATATTTCCCCTCCCCTCCTATTTTCTGTCCTTTTTGGTTTGGAATAGTATTTTGCTTGAGTTTAGTGATCCTGTGGCAGTCTATCTATCTATCATGACTTCTTGCATTGACTTGCAGGGGCAGGAAAAAAGGATCCACTACCCCATGGTTGGAGTGGAGACCCTTTGCAAAGATAACCATGTTGCCCTAAGGATTTCTGGTGCTAATAGTTTCTGCCCTCATCAACCAGTTCTGGGGGTAATGCCAGACGATAGCTGGCATAGCTGGAATTTACAGTCTAGCGAGGACCTTTTAGAATCCTCAGCCAAGGACATAGGACAGCCCCTTATTCTGCAGCAATTGCACTAATTTCATTATGCACACATACTGGTTTTGCAACAATCTTTATCATACTTTTCACTCTTTTCCACATTAGCATGGTTTTGGTTATCTAAGGTGACATGATCTGCTTTCCACACTGCTGCCATACTCTGCCTTCTGACCCTCTGCATGCCCTCCCCTGCACGTGCATGTCTCCTTGGAAGGGAGGACTGCCATTCCTTCTTTGGTGTGGCAGGGAGGGGAGAGCCTGCTCCTCAGCTCCTGCCAGTTCCTCCTCCCTGTCAAGGGAGGACTATCAGTCCTTCTTTGGGGGAAGGGGGGAGCTGGCTGCTCATCTCTGCCCCCACCAGAGAAAGAATGACAGGTGTTCCCTGCCCAGCAGCAGTTTCCCTGGCAAGGGAGGACTACCATTCTTTCTTTGGTGGGTTGGGGGGGGTTACAGTTTGTCTGTTCATTCATTTATTTAACTTATTCATTGATATCTTGTTTTTCTCCTGATAATGGGACTCAAGGCAACTAACAATGTATTTAAATAAATTAGCAAGTTACAAATGAGCAAGGGAGCTTACCAGTGGGCCATTTGCAGCCCGGCCGGTACCCTCAAATCCTCCAGCAAATTTGCATTTGCGTTGACTGGTGAGCCATTTGCAGCCCAGCCGGTACCCTCGAATCCTCCAGCGGGTGGCCCTCGTGGCCACATGGCCCAACATGGGGGCCACCATGTTCCCTTCTCCTTCCTGGCATGTACAGCGGCCAGGAAGGAGAGTGCGGGAACAGCAGCCAGTCAGGGTGGTCCTCTTGTGCCCTGATTGGCCGGGAGAGGAGCAGAGGGAGGGTCTTCCGGCCATGCTTCCAGTGTGACCGGGTGGCGTCTATTCTGCACTGGGGCCGGTATATAAGCTGGCCCCAGTGAAGACTCCTCAGTCTGGCTCCAGGGAGCCAAAGACCCACCCGCCCTCCCAGTAGGAATTGTTTTGTTGATCTTGCATATCCATGTATTGTTTTGGTGTATTTTGCATATCCTTCATGTTTACATATCATTGTCATAATTTGCTAGGCATATTTGCTAGGCATAATTTGCAGGCATGGGTCCTGATCCAGATAAGGGGACGTCGGGGGTCTCCGTCAAGTTCAAGCGTAAGTTCAAGTTCATGGAGACCGCTCCCCTGGTTAGGCTTAATAACTTGTTTGCAGGGGAGGGGGGAGTGTTGAGCAGGGAGGTCTGGCCTAGGCTCCCTCCTCCAGGAATGAGTCGGTAGCCACCGACCGGGACCATTAGCCAACACAGGGTTGGGCAATGAAGAGATACAGACCCATGCAATAGTGCCAACCATTTACGGCCATTAGCAAGTTGTGGCCTTTTATTGCCAATATCATTATACTAACCTATACATAACTGTTATGTTAATCTTGAAGAGAAACAACAACACAGAAAGAATCACAACCTGGAAACATCACCCAAGGAGATCTTCTGCTGTGCTTTCTGCAACCGGACTTGTTTATCTTGGATTGGCCTTTTTAGTCATCAGCACGCTTGCAAAAAGCACGGGATGAGTCCTTCCTGAATCTTCGTTTGCGAAGAAAAGCCAGAGAGAGAGAGAGACTCAATACAATTGGTTACAAGAGCTTGTCCTTGTTGTGTATTCATTAAGGGAAGGTGTTAGGAGAGTACGGCCTGGGTCCACAACAACACACAAGCTAGGAAAGGCTGCAGCAGTTTCCTTTTGCCTGAGTCTACTGGGAAGGGCAAGGTTCTTGCCCCTCTCCCCCCCAACCATTAATTGGATACAAATTACCTTTGCATTATTATTTTTTTAGTCTGAACTCAGACTGCAGCAATTAAAATAAGCCAAGGACAAAGAGGGAGGAGGGAAGAGAAACTGAGACATTTTAAAAGTGGGTGGAAAGGTGCGATGGCAGAGAGTGAATCAGGACTGTCCCTGCCAAGTTGGGACAGTTGGAGGGTATGCAAAGAACTCCGGTGTTTGATCAAACTACAAACCCAGATGGGCCTAGTGTTTGCTCCCATAACCTATTGCTTGGCTCAGCCTTAGTTTGTTGCCTTAGCTCAGGAGTTGTGGAAATTTGTGGCCCATGGGACACATGCAATCCCTCTCTGCCATTTATGGAACAACCTAGGACCCCAGGCCTTCCATTTTTTCCCCACTCAAAACACCCAGAAGTGGGGCTCAATTTTGCTACTTTTTTCTGCCCCCTCCCAGGCCAAGGGAGACTTCTGATGAACATGGGAATAAACTGACAGTTGGATTCACTTTTGGGGTAAATAAAGTCTTCCTCTGGTCCTAAAGCAGGTCTAGTCAGGACTATCCCAGGCCCCAAGATTTCAGTGTCAAACCTGAGATTGGGGAGAACCCCTTGGGATGTCACACGGGGCAGGTTGTGCTTGTGTCATTAAGCATAATACCTTAAGCGTCAACCACAGTTGCATAGTGTATGCCATTCAAATAAAAAAAATCAAGTCTATCAAGAGAGGATAATATATAGGTCGCATGTCAACCACAGTTGCATAGTGTATGCCATTCAAATAAAAAAAATCAAGTCTATCAAGCGAGGAAAATATATAGGTCGCCCGCTGTGGGATACATTCTTGGACTTACCTTTTATAAGTGGAACCATGGGTAATAGCAAACCCTATTAAAATAAAGAACTTCTGGTACAAACATACCATACAGTTGCATTGGAGGATCTAGTGATTCCTAGAGAGGACACCTCTCTAGGCATTTTCTGGCATGATGCTATGGTATATGCCCCTATTTTTTCAGCCATGGATAAGTGAAATCATGGGTATCAGTTCTACGGATATGGGGGTGTGTGTGACCTGTATATATGCACACCCTTTTCAGGGCAGTACTCTTGTCCTGAGATTCTTCCCCATCAGCCTCAGGACTAGAGAAGACAGAGCAGGCCCTATGATCTGGGAACCCTGTCTGAAGTCAGTGAGAATAGTTATGGTGGAAGAAATGGTGGCATAACATGGTGGAAGAAATAATACAGCTTTCCGTTTCATTTTCAGAATATTAACTTAAGGCAGTTTCAGCTTAAATAGGTTGGAGGGAAACTAGCACAATTAATTCTTGTGAGTAATGTTATGGGAATGCTAATCACATTAACATTTAGGAGGGGGGCAGGAAAAGAAGTATAGTCACTTCTGGGCTGCTAATGCACCAGGAGAACTTTAGCATCTGAGTCATAATGTTCTGACAATGCAACAGAATGTTAATGGCGGTAACATTCTAATGCAAGTGCCTCCTGTGGTTATTCATAACCCATCTTTCAATTTTGGGGTGGGGACGGCAGGGGTGGTGGTGGAGGAAGAAGCAGAAAAGCAACATTGCAAATGCAAAGGAACCATCTAGTCTGGTGGTGGTGGATACGATTATGGACCAACTGGTTCCTCATCTCCTATAATAATCCAGTTGTCCCTCACACTTCTCCAAAGTTTGCGATGCAAATTCCTGTTCATAAAACATAATCAAAGTGCATGTAAAAATACATAGTGTAGGATAACATACATTTAGGCCTAAATTCAATTCTTAATCTTGACTAGACTTCTATCAGATATGCAGAACTGAAAGGGACCAAAAATAGGCTGATCTGTCCAACCCAAATCCTAATTGATTCCCCCATCCTTGAGTATATCCCTTTCAACAGATTGTGGAAGCTTGTTAAGGCTGGGCTAAATAGACCAATGGCCTATGATAGATTGTGGAATGTTAGCATTTCTTAAAAAGAGTTAGGTATATTACTTATTACTGTGATCATCCAGTATGTTATTATTTGTTACCATTACTGCAGTCCAAACAAATCACTCACTGGATTACTTATTACTAGCACATTAGAATTGCTGCTGCTATTTTCAGAGAGATCATCATGCTAGTCTGTTTCTGTATAAAAACAAGGAGTCTTGTGGCACCTTAAAGACTAACGCTTTTATTTCAGCATAACTATTTATGGACTGTAGCCTGATTCAGAAGCAGGTTGTAGTGACAACAGTCTCTTTCATTTGGCTAGAATGGAGGAAGGCAGAAAAGGAAAGCTAGCTTTTTAAAAGTTGTGTTTTTTTTTAAAAAAAAATCCAACTAAGGGGTTGTCTTGACAGTGAAAATAATCCTAATAGAATTTGCAGAGAATACTTTTTGTCCCAATGAGATCTGACTAAGTTCCACAGTTTTTGGAAAGAGGGAGCCCAAAAACTCATTTACTGCATAGGAAAAGCCTTTGCGGCTATTCCTGCGGTTTTTTGAATAATGCGTGGAAATGCACAGTACCACTCATTTGAATATCTGATTTGCATTGCAGTGCATTCTCGGTGAGGGCAGAAGTGGACAGCTGATTAGTCAAACCTACGTGGCGGTGACGTTGCCAGCAATGAAGTGACCAGAAGCACCATTTTGGAGTTTCACATTATTGATGGTGCACTTCTTTGCTGCGCTAAGGTTGCCAAACAGCTTTTTAAGCAGAAGGTCATACTTGTGCACCTTTGATTTACAATTTTTTAAAAACAACTATGCAGTGGTGACAATGTGTGCAGAATAATAACGCGAGTAATTCTCTCTTGGCCACCATCTTGATTTGCAGGCATGGCTGTGTGAGCACTTCAAACATAGATAGCTTTGCATACTGGCGATTTTGCAAAAGGACCATGGAGACAAATGAATGCTACTGTGAATTTGCATTAATATGCAGCAATCCACATTATATCTTTTCGTCTGGACAAGCCCCAAATCTCCAGATAGAGTAGCTCATGTTTTCAGTATGCCTTTTCCCTTGTTGGTGGGTCGTCTGCTCTTTGCTTGCTGCATAAAACCCCATAACGTAGCTACCTATTTGACATTTTCACCTCCCTGTCACAGCTCAGAATGAGTCAGAAGTAGGATTGCCAGATCTCAGGGCCTGGATCATCTCTAGGGGGAATGCTGTTATGTGCCTTCAAGTTGTTTCCAACTTATGATGACCTTAAGGCAAGCCTATCATGGGGTTTTCAGAGGCTGAAAGTGGGTGATTTTTCCATGGTCACCCAGTGGTTTTTATGGCCAAGTGGACCAAACCACTATACCACACTGGCTCCTAGAAGCATGTAGGCTAGCTTACATGTTCCTCATCCCAAACTATCTACCTAGTTTCCTAATAATCCAGAGAAGAGATTTCTATCTTAACTTCCAAACAGAAAAATAAATGATCTCTTATGTGACAAGCTAGGAGTAACTGTAGTTAGTATTTAGTGCATAACACTTAAGGATATCACCAGGAGCTGTCCCTAGATGTCAGGTTTTGGTCTGGAAACCTCAGAGCCCAGGACAATCCTGACCTGGCAACCCTGGTCAAAAGACATCTAGTAATAAGTGACAAGCAGAAACCTGCTCCATTACTCTGAAAAGTAATGAATTATAGCTCTTGTCATTACAGGCAAACAAATAACACCATTCCAGCTTGTTACTGCAAAAAGCAAATAGTTACCAACCTACTTCCAAGCTCTGGCATAAGACAGCTAGCTTCCTATGATTATGAAAAAGAAAGGATTTCAGTTTTGAAGGATGAATAAAGTACTGAAAGGATGGTCTGACAATGAACAGAGCTTCCAAATCTTTTGCGTCTTTCACTTTTAGCAGCTGCTTGAAATTTTGAAAGGAAGCAGGTGGATTTTTTTTATTCCTAGCATCATGATAAAGTGATAGAGAAAGCTTTGCCTTCTGAAGGGCTATGAAACAGGTTGCTTTCTCTTTGAGAAAGAAGGAATACAGAGCTGCAGATTTCTACTGGCATGTAAGTAGGGTTCCCAGATATCAGGTCCTGGCCTTTCTTCTCCAGGCCTCAGGGTGAGGAATCTCAGGTTAACATATAGCCTTGAAATGCGTGTGTGTTCCTCATTTATTAGAATTGCTGGTTTTATTTCAATAGCATACTCTGTGCACATGTGGCTGATGGTTCAGACGTCATTCTTCATGACAACTTCAAGGGCTACACTTGTAACTTCACTATTGCAACTTCACCAGGGCACATGTCCTATGACAGTGTAAGAAATCATCCCTAGGTCTCAGCTTTTGGTGGGCCTAAGGTAGTTCTATCTGGGTGAGCTTACATGGAAAACTGAACAACATTAAGTGTTTATTGAAGCTCTACTCTTTGTGTAGACGACTTTGTGAATCTTGCAGCAACAGCTGTTAGTGAACCCTTTGTTTATTACCATGATCAAAGCTGGGGAAATTCAGAATATATACTTCTGATGTTCAGAATATATACTGCTTTTCAAAAGTTTCCATTTGGTTTGCTGTTACTGTTAAAAGACTGTGGAACAGTACATGAGGACGTATATATAATTTCCTTTTGTCAAATTCCCTCTCTTCCCCCTCCCCATTCTCCAGTCAGCAAGAAGGTGTTTCCTAATGTCAGAGCACACAACATAGCTGTTCAAGGTTTCTGAGAGTATTCAACAGTGTAGGTAGCTGCTACACAGCATGGTCTCCATTCCCCCTGGACAAATATGCATAATAAGCCCAATTAGAACTGAGGCATGGAGAAAATGGAAATTGTAAGGAAGGGCAAACAAGTTTTATATTGCCACCAGAAAGACAACCACTCCCTCAGGCAAATAGCAAATACAGTTGTCTCTTCACATTCACGGGGGTTAGGGGCAGAGCACCACCAGAGCCCCGCCCCCAACATGCATACTACGCGACAGTATTGTAGACTCCTCTCCTGCCAACAGGACTGTCGGTAGCAACATCCGCTCCCTGGATGCACAAATAATATCCCTCACCCACACTTTTTATTTTTTTTATTTAGTTAGTTAGTTATACCCCGCTCTTCAGCCACAAGGCTATCAGAGCGGCTTACAAATTGTTTTAAGCAATAGCTATTTTACACATCTACACTGCATTAAGCAGTTTCCAATGTGTGTTAGCTAATTGCCCCCACAAGCTGGGTACTCAGTTTACTGACCTAAGAAAGGATGGAAGGCTGAGTGAACCTTGGAGCCTGCTGGAATCGAACTTGCAACGTGGTGGCTTGCGGTACTGGCATTTAACCACTGCACCACCAGGGCGTGACTCCCCCTCAGCTCTCCCTCCCTCTGCCCTACCAAAAACACAATCTTACTGAGTGTTCTAAACAGGCAGTGCTGTTTTGGTGCAAAGAAAGAAAGAAAGCTGGAGTGTTTTGTTGCCAGGACAAAGGGAGGGAGAGCTGGGGGGCTGAGTGTGGGTGAGGGGCATGATTTGTGCATGGGGGGGGCAGGTGTTGTTACAGTTGCAATGTTCAGCTTTGGTTTGGGAAAGGAGCAACCTTATTATTTTAAATGGGCAGTGCTGTTTTGGTGCAAGGCAAGAAAGCAACCTGAAGTTGTTTTGTTGCCAGGATAGGAGGAGAGGGGAAGAGGAGGAGGAGGAGGGTGGGGTCTTGGTGTCAGAACTAGTTGAGCAGTAGCTACAAACCGTGAATACGCAAAACCATGAATGCAAAATACACGAATGTGAAGGGACAAGTGTACAGTTTACTCCTGCCGTAGACACCAGTATATGAGATACTTCCAATGATAGGTCCAAAAATGCTTCCCTTTTCTTGTAGTCTCGGTGTTGAGTCATAATTTGTGGAAGCACAAATTTGTGGAAGCAAAGGTACAGTTCTTTGTGTGAACTTCTCATTTTGTGCAGTGTTAAATGAAGAAGATACTAGAAAACGGCCATCACTTAGATTCTCTATGGCAAATTTCACAATGATATTTCCTGCCTTCATTTTGAGAGCCATCATAGACATTCTGCATTAGAATAAGTATTGATAGGCTTATCAACTGACTAGAAAAAAGTGGTGTACCTTGACCTGGGGCCAACATTGAGGGTAACCTTGGCAAAATGCTTAGGAAGCACTACCTCTGACAAGTTGAGTTCTAAGGAAAAGTTTGGGGATTTTCACTTATGTTTTAGGACTTTATCAGATGAGGCAAATATTGGCAAAAAACAAAACAAAACCCATTTCGGCAGGCCTTTCCTAATTAGATCCCGGCCTCAGGGGATCGTGGCCTCTTCTAGGCTGCTGGCCATTTATTATATTTATTGTATTTATAGTTTTAAAAGTGATTTTAGATTAGTTGTTTTAATTTATATTTGTTTAATGTTTTTTTATGGGGGAGGGTGGGAGTTGGGGTGTTTAGGGATTTTATTTGTATTGTATTTTAAATTTTGTAAGCCGCCCCGATTGTTTTAACAGAGGGGCGGGGTATAAATAAATTTTATTATTATTATTATTATTATTTTATTAACCCATGTCATTTAGGATGTGACGATAGCACAATGTGCAAAATTATCAGATGTCCTCATCATTTATCCGTTCCCACTGCATTGTGCTGGCGCGAATGAGACATCATTTTTTATTGACAGGCTAAACCGTCAATAAAAAGTGACACCTCATTCACACAAGTGCGACACAGTGGAAATGGGTAAATGATGACACCGTCTGATAACTTCAGCCCTTTGGGCTATTGTTGTGTCCTAATGATGCAGTTTTTACTACGTTTGATGAAGTCTTTAGTAGCTTGCTGTGCCATCCAAACCCAGGTAAACTGTGAATATTAAATGTGATCAGTGAAAAATAAACCAGCTTCAAATCATGGTTTATGAAGCTGGCTTGTGCACACTAAGCACAGTTGAGATTAACCACAGTTTAGAATCTGAATGACATGCTGAACTGCAATTCATCTAAAATGTATATCCAACTGCAGCTACGGTAATTCCATACTTCTGCAGAGGTTAATACACCCCTGTTGTCTTCTCTACAGACTGGCACAAATTCTAACTTGACAGATAGAACGTAAACTGTAGTAAATGGTAAAGATAAATATGTCTAGGACAGGAGGAGATCAGGCCCATTTATTACAGAGTTTGTTGGCTAGGAGCAACAGGAACTCATTCCTTGACAAGGCAGGCAGACCCAAATCAATCCAATTGCAGAGAAATGCAGTTTTTGCAATGGAATTCTCAAGAACTATAAATTCTACTTTTGAACAGATACAGACTTGTTATGGTTCCAAGGCTCAAATATTAGTTGGTTGCTTTTATAGTTACAATTTTTTTAAAGAAATACTAATGAACTTGTTGATTTTAGTTACTTTTTCAAAACATCTGAATACTACAAGTGAGAGATCTCTTGTCCCATTTGTCATTGCCTAAATACCCACAATGCAGGATAAGGCAGGCTGTGAACCAGCACTTGAACCATGTAATTAATATTCCTCCTCTAACATTCACATCCTGTGAAGGATAAGAGTAACCTAAAAGCTAGAGTTACACTGCAAAAGCAGTAGAGTTATCCCTCAGTATGATGCATTATCATGTAATGTAGTTGGCCCTTTTGGGTGTGTGTGTGAATGAATTAATTGTAAGACACTTATTACTTGTAATGAACTATTTCCAAGCTCTGCTCCAGATACTGAGTCCTGTGCTTTCACTGATGTGTAAATACTCTTCTTTTCCTTTCCCAGAGCTCTCCCTGCCATGATGCAGTGGGTCCGGACTCAAACACCAGGTGAAAGCGGTATCAACATTGTCACTGCAGACTTTGTAGAACTTGGCGACTTTATCAGCACAGTGATAAAACTGAACTACAGCTTGGACGAAGGTGAAGCTGAAACAACTTGATAGTACCATAATGTATCCAGTATGCTCCAAAGTGGAACTTTTTTCCAGTTGTGTTAGGCTAGGTTGTAATCTTGTGACACAGATTTTGCAAGCACATGCTGAATATATTCTTTTCTTTTGAATGTACTGAGGACTTAGAAAGGATTAGGGAAAATGGGGAAATGCTTTTTTTCACTTGTTATGATTTCTTGACATTGGTTTAGCTCATGTCTCATGAAACAAAACCAGGTTTCGTTCATATCTTACTCAAGAAAGCCATTGGTAAATAATACATCAGCAATCAAATATCTTTTTGGTCATATTGATGACCATTCACGATGTTTAACTCATAACTGGTAGCCATATATTGCCCTCTGTCTGTGGAATAGATTCCCATCATCATAAGCCGAACCAAGAACTAAGGTGGTATTAATACTGCCAAGGCACTTAATCAGCCAATGGGCTACACATATTAATGTTGCACTAGTTGATAGCATCAGAACTCCCCTCTCCCGGAAGGTATATGCCATCAACATTAAAGACCAGCCAAAAATTAGAAGAGAACTACAGGTCCAATTATTAGTGTTATGATATTATGAAAATGTTCTGGAAATTCTGGCCAGTATCCAATTATGTTGTGGTACCATAATGCCCATTACACTAGCACTTGCACACATTTTCAGAGTTAGTACAAGAGCAGTAGTCAAGATAACTTTTATTGTGCCAGTGTTGTGCAAAACAGTTGCATAATAAGTAATAGATTATATGAGAACTAGCTTTACCCGATGTAACATACACCATTAAAAAAACTCCCCCCAAAATGTCCAGTAGACCTCATGAAAACCCTGTAAGGTAGGGTGATGGATTTTTACATGCCTCCTGCCCCTTCTTAGCATTCCACACTTTTCCTGGGGTTGCTGGGAGTGACTCGCTTTGTTGCCTTGCCGTTGCTGCAGCTGCTGCCACCACCAGTTCACTGCCTAGGTCCTGTCACAGTGGCAGTAGCGGTGTCCCACTGCCGCCACCTGTTGACTATCTGTGTCGTGTTGCAGTGGCAGCAGAGCATTCTGCCGCCACTTGCAAGTTGACTATCTTGGTCACATTGCAAGCAGCCCACCACCGCCGCCACCAGTTGACTGTCTGGGTCCCAATCTGGGCCACAGATTGAGTGGCAGGAGTGGATTGTGAGGAGGAGAGGGAATTTGTATGTGAGTGGTGATTGGTTGGGTGTGTTTCCTGAGCAGCCAATTAGCACACTGAGAAAGGCAACATACCCAAGAGTTTTATATATATATATATATATATATATATATGAGTGTAACTGCTTTGCACAAAATGTTCTACTGCACTAGCAAGGATTATCAGTCCATTAAATTTAAGTTGGATTTAAACTTTTAAACATGCATTAGAATTTTTGGTTGTTTTTTTTTTAAAAAGAAGCCCTCCATTGTTAGTCTCATTTTGTTCTCCTGAAAGTGATTGAAAGCCAGAATTTCATTATACATGTTAAGAGGGTGAAACCAGTTTAAAATCTGCAGTCGTGGATTCTTCAGAAGTCAATAGAAACCATTATTTGTATTTGTTTGACTTTCAGCTGATCAATGCATTGGTTACCTATAAAGTGTGCTCAATCTTTCTGCCTAAATGTTTAACCTAAAAGGTGCCCAAAGTAATACACAATTCATCACAAATTAAAAGAAAAAAACTGTAACCTCTTCCTGAAGAAAGCAACAGCAAACATAATTCCAGCAATTTGTAACTGCTTAATCTGTAACAATGAGTAAATGTACTTAGTAAAACTGACAGGATACAGCTAAATATATACGTAAGCCTAAATTGAAGTGCTGTTTCCTACTAGAGTAAACATCTAAACTTGGTAAGTCAACTATTATATAAATTCCAGTTATTCAGTGAGTGTACTCTAGTTGAGATTAGTAGCTGGTTTTAGGCCATTGATTTAGTCATGCTTAGAGTAGACTCATTGAAATCAGTGCAACAAATAACTCACGACTAACAAGTCCCACTGTTTTTACTGGTAGATACAGTAGTCCCTTCATATTCGCTGTGGTTTGGTTCCAGGACCCCCATGGATACCAAAATCTGTGAATACTCAAGTCCCATGATATGCAATGGCATAGCAAAATGGTGTCCCTTATATAAGATGGCAAAATCAAGGTTTGCTTTTTGGATTATTATTTTTTAAGTATATTTTCAAGCTGTGAATACTTAAATCCATGGATACCAAATCCGTGGATACAGAGGGCGAACTGTATACTTGTAAGCATAACCAAGTCAGGCTCCAACCCACAGATTTTTCCTTTTCCTTAGAAAGTAATGTTTACATCCTAAAAAATGACTTTTTGTAAAAACAGAAAAGTGAAAAAGAGCTGTAAGCACAGAGGCTAACATTGTCCTAGCTCACCCCAACAAAAAATAAAAATAAAAATAGACATCTATTCAACAATGGGAGAAAATGATTTTATTTAAAGAGTGGAATAGGTCAACGTGCAGTTAAAAACCTTATATTATAGTACCTTTCATTGTCTGATGAAATAATGTATGATGAAAAGCTAGTCACAAAATACCACCTACAGTATATTTAATGGAAGATTTTCCCACTCACTTTGTTCTTAAGGGAATATATGAAATGCTAAGAGTTTATAAAGTGGTTGAAGGGAGGAAATATTGGCCTCCTCCCTCCCCCTGCAAACATGGAGCAGGCAACCTGGTGCTCTCTAGATAATCTGGACTGCAATTTCCAATATTACAGAACATTGGCCATGCTAACTCAGGCTAAAGGGAATTGTAGTACAAAACATCTAGAGGGCACTAGGTTGCCAACCTTTGCCCTAAAATGTAAATGTATACAGCTCTGGGAAAAAGAAAGTGCACCCTCTTTGAATTCTGTGGTTTTATATATCAGGGACCTAATAACACGTGGCTTTTCCATTTTGGCTTTATTTTTGTTGAATAAATCATGACACGGTGTAATATGTCATTTGTTGTTGCTTATCTGAGGTTGTATTTACCTAATTTTAAGACTTGCTAAGGAACAGATGATTGTTATTATGTCCTGATATGTAAAACCATAGAATTCAAAGAGGGTGTACTTTGTGAAGTTGATGCCTTTCATGGCCGGCATCCATAATTGTGTGTGTGTGTGTGTGTGTGTGTGGTGTTTTTTTTCTGGGCTGTGAGGTTGTGTTCTAGAGGAGTTTATTCCTGACGCTTCACCTGCATGTGTGGCCGGCATCTTCAAAGAATGGTGGCAGTGTGGGTGTGTGGGGTTTATATACTGTGAGTGTGGCTGGCATCTTCAAAGAATGGTGGCAGTGTGGGTGTGTGGGGTTTATATACTGGGCCTCACAGCCCAGAAAAAAACCAAGGAAAATCTGTTGAAGAGGATTAGCATGTAAATGCTGGGCAGGGCACGTTTCTAGGATGGAGGACCATTGCGTCCCAAAAATAGTACTCTACGGTGAACTCACCATGGGTCAGCATAAGAGGGGCGCTCCAAAAAAACCGATACAAGGACTCCCTGAAACAACATCTCAAGCTTGGCCAAATTGATCACCAACAATGGTCTGCCCTGGCCTCACATTTGGAGGCATGGAGACACACTATCCACAATGCTGCAGCCTTATTTGAGAACTCATGCCAAACAAGTCTTGAAGAGAAACGACAACGCAGAAAGACTCACAAACCAGAAACATCACCCAAGGAGACCTTCTGTTGTGCTTTCTGCAACCGGACTTGTTTATCTTGGATTGGCCTTTTCAGTCATCAGCGCGCTTGCAGAAAGCGCAGGATGAGTCCTTCCTGAATCTTCATTTGCTAAGAAAAGCCAGAGAGGGGGGGTGTTATGAGCCAACCTAGGCACAAAATGCTATTTGAAACCACTGAAATCCTGGACCAGGCTAACAACTATCAGGTCAGAATGGATAGGGAAGCTATTGAAATTCACAAACACCTGGACAACTTCAACAGGAAAGAGGAAACCCTAAAAGTAAACAAAGTTTGGCTACCAGTCCTGAAAAACACCAAAATAAACACTCAACACATGCAAATGAACTACCCCCAGAGACAGGGGACTTCCCAGCAGACAATGGACCATGACACTAATCCCCCTCGCATATCCTCCCAGCCTAAGAACTGAACATCCAACAACTGAATACACAAATTTACATGCTAATCGTCTTCAACAGGGACTCACAGTATATGAACCCCACACACCCACACTGCCACCATTCTCTGAAGATGCCAGCCACAGATGCAGATGAAACATCTGGAATAAACGCCTCTAGAACACAGCCTCACAGCCTTGGGGGGGGGGACACAAAAAGCTAGGGTCTACAGTTGTCCCTCCATATCCACGGATTTGCTACCCACTGATTTAAGTATTCACAGCATGAAAATATTCTTTAAAAAATAATAATCCAAAAAGCAAACCTTGATTTTGCCATCTTATATAAGTGACACCATTTTGCTATGCCATTGCATATACAGTGGTCCCTTCATATTCGCTGGGGTTTGGTTCCAGGACCCCCGTGGATACCTAAATCCATGAATACTCAAGTCCCATTATATGCAGTGGCATAGCAAAATGGTGCCCCTTATATAAGATGGCAAAATCAAGGTTTGATGTGAAGCCGAAGGCTTTCACGGCCGGCATCCATAAAGATACCAGCCACAGATGAAGGTGATACATCAGAAAGAAACTATTCCAGAACACAGCCTCACAGCCCAGAAAAAAACCAAGGAAAATCTATAAAAATCAAGGTTTGCTTTTTGGATTATTATTTTTTAAAGAATATTTTCAAGCCATGAATACTTAAATCTGTGGATGCCAAATCTGTGGCTATGGAGGGACAACTGTAATAGGACTTCACGTAATAGGTATCCACGGGGGGCCTGGAACCAAAACCCAATGAATATGAAGGGACAACTGTACTTTCTTTTTCACATGACTGCAGTTGGAGGATATAGATTCCCATAATAATCAACTGAAGTGATTTTATGAGCCCATAAGGTTATGTAAAGAAGGAGCTTGACAAATGAATCAAGTGTTTGGTTTCTGTCTCTCAGAGGAACAACCTAACTTTGTTGATTGAGAGCATGCAGTCTTGCCACAGGTTTTCATGGACCATGAACACCAAGCACAAAGTCAGAATGTTTGTGACCATAACATCTCATCTTATCCCCACTTGCCAACATCCCAACCCCACATGACTTTTCCTCTTTTAACTCCCCACTCCCTGCTTCATAATGTCAAGAAAATATCCAAATCACATCATCTCTCTTTTCCCTCTCACATATTACCTCCTTCTGCTTACTGCATCATGGGACTGAGATTCACCACCACCTTCTCCCAGTCCTCACAGCCTCTTAACCACTCTTTCCCCAGGAAAGTCTGTGAGATCTCAGTAGCTGTACCACAGCATTATCCATCCCATGATCAAACATTCACACTGAGGGCCAGCCCTAAAGTCAGAGTGAGATTATCACCTCAGGCTGGAGATGCTAGGAGATGGCGCAAAGTACTGGAGGAGAGAACTGAGGCCTCAAGTTAGCCTTCTGCCTTAAGTTGTGGTTGAGGACTTAGTATTTAAGAAATATTCAGTCTAGCTGGTCTTTGTACATAGGGTGACAAAACATCAGAGCTTCGAAGTTACCTGTTAAAAGACATGAGTTGCAACTGTAGTTCCATAAGGCTCCCGATACTTAATGATCATTATAATTACATTTTTTTAAAAAACTTTGCTTTCCCATTTTTGAGAAGTATCCAAAATAGGGTGCATCCAGACTGAATGAAAAGGTTTGGTTCCTGTTCTTTCTGATTTTATACTGGGTTATACTGGGGAGCTGGTATAAAAAGTCTCTGATTGTACTGGGAGGTGACAGAAATGATTCTGGGCTAAATGAAACATGTATGGATCTCCAAGTTAAAATTGGAAAGAACAAGAATAAAATCTTGGACTTCCTGGTCTTTTTATTCAGTCTGGATGCACCCATAGTTGTGTTTACTTAATTTTTAAAGAAATCTGAATTCCACAAGTCTCATTGTCACCTAAAGATCTATAACAGCACAAGGCAGCATCATGAGGCATAGAAGAAGCCAACATTTAATCATGTGATAGTCAACTCCTTTGATTTCATGAGGCCACATTACTATAAGTATAGAAGAAACTCAAAGTTACAGTTACATTATAAAAATAGTTATTCTGACCAAGATACAACTATAATGTAAATTAGCTACACTTCTCATGAGAAAATGGAATTAATTACATGTTAGTTATTTGCAACCGCTTACTTCCAAGCTCTGGTTTCAACTATGGGCTTGTCTAGATGGTGGAAATACTCATCATAAAATTTGAGGAGAATACCATTTGTCCCAACGAGATCCCATGGTGATTTGCTTTATTCAGAAGGAGAGGGTGAAAAAACTCCATTTACTGCTTGTTAGGACAACTGATTTGTTTTGCTGTGCACTCTCAGAGGGGGGCATAACTGGAGATCAGATTAGTTGGATGTGCTTGGTGGGGGGTGGACTTTTTGGCAAGGCAGTGCCTGGAAGCACCCTGTTGGATTTTCACGTTAGCGGTTGTGTGCTTTTTTTTGTGCACTTTTTTGCTGAGGCAACTTTTTTAAGCAGAAGGTCACACTTGTGCACCTTTGTTTTAAAGTTTAAAAAAATACTGTGCAGCAGCTGCAACATATAACATGCTAATTTACAGCCACCATCTTGATTTGCTGGCGTGCGAACTTCAAACATGGATAGCTTCTCAGCCTATTGTTTTTTTCTGAAAGACCGTGAAGACAAAAGAACGCTGAAATGAGCATTATATCCTTGCGTCTAGACTAGCCCTATGTGTATTATGTAAATTTGAACTACCCATTCAAATACACAAATGTACATATCCTCTCCAACAGGGACTCACAGTATATAACCCCCCACCCACCCACACACACACTCCTACCCAACCATTCTCTGAAGATGCCAGCCACAGGCGAAACATCAGAAATAAACTCTTCCAGAATACGGTCTCACAACCTGGAAAAAAACCACAGAAAATCTATGTCCCAGGTTTTCCCTTGTCAGCACTGAAGCAAGGTTGAACTCTGTCAAGTCAATTATGTGCATGGAATAGAGAGGTGTGATACGCTTTCATTCACCTCAGAAAGGAAAATCTCTTGGCCTGGCTCTGATCCCACAATTCACTTAATTTGAAGAGCTTGTACTTAAACCAAGGAATCACTATAAAATTGCTTTGTTCAAGTTCAGCTGAAATGGATGGGATTTTGGTCCACTTCATGTCCATACTGTGGCAAGGTTGAAACTTGAACGCTGCTTCAGGTAGGCTATCTCCACAAGATAATCTGTTTATTTGAAGTAGTTCCCAGCATGCCGCATGGAAAGGATCTTGTTACATAAGTCCCTACTATGGAATTGGCACCAGCTTCATCGTGTGAAGCCAAATTCTTGTGAAACAATTCACGGGGCAAAGTTATTTAAACTCTCTTCTGGAACTACTATCAAAGAAGTGGTTCTCCTTCAGTTTGACAACACCTAAAGCAGAGGTATGGAATCTGTGTTCCTTTAGATGTTGTTCTACTATAAGCAAAGCTTAGTAATGTTACTTTTTTGGACTACACCTCCATGTAACTAGATACCTGCATAACCTTCCAAACGCCTCAATTTGGCAGGGACAGTCCTGATTAATTCTCTTTATTCTCACTTTTTCAGCTGCTTTTAAAATGGCAGTTTCTCTAGCCTCCCAGTTTCCCCCTTTATCCTCAGCTTACTTCAGTTGTTGCAAAGTGAATTCAAAGTGTGAAAGTAGCTTGCACTCAGTTAACTCAGCAAGGAGTAGAGGTCAGGGGGGCAGAATTTTGGCCTTCCCAGCAGGCTCAGGCAAAAGCAAACTGCTGCAGCCCCTCCTAGCTTATGTGTTCTTCTTCATTAATGACTTTTGCCAACTTGACCACACTCTGATGTTGCTTGGCCACGTGTGTCCCAGTTCCCATCTGTGGAAATGTTGGAGGGTGTGGGGCCTGTGACCACAGCTGGAATGGGGTTGGAATGATTTAGGGATAGCTGTCCCTTTGTGTTTGTATTTGTTTGGCCTACTCCTGTGTTTCCATTGTTCATACCTGTCTAAGGAGATTATCACACTACACTGTTATAGTGTTACTATTCCACTTTATTTGCTATGGCTGCCTCCTCTTGAATCCTGGGATTTGCAGTTTAGGGAGGGGCATTTAGAACTCTCAGCCAGAGAGCTCTTAGGCCTCACTAAACTACAAACCCCAGAATTCCACAGGAGGCAGCCGGAACAGTTAAAGTGGAATAATAGCACTATAACAGTGTAGTGTGGACATCTTGTAAATCCAATGTGGTTTTTCACTAGTTCAGTAGAGTATCCAAAGAAGTTCCTTCCTATATGTAGGCGAACAGAAGGCAATGGCCTTCCTTGAGGCCTCAGAGTGAAAAATCTGCCTCACCTAGCAGACTCCCAGCCGGCTTCACCCAAACAGCTTCTGTATGTTTAATTTCAAGCAGGGTACCTGGAGAGACATATGTTGATGCCTGAAAGGTGTCCTTTGCATGGACCATAAGACTTCAGCCAGTAATGATCTGAATAAAAGTCCATTTTATTTTAATAGTGAGGCAAAAGCTAATAGTGTATTATAAAATCTATGTGGCATAACTCTGCGGTAGCTTCTGTGTTTACATCATTCTATCTGTACCTGTTTAACCTGATAACAAAGATAAAAATATGCTATATGCTATGTAAAATGTATTGATTACCAATTTGTTAAGAGTTTGGTGATTTCCCCCCACCTCATAATTTTTGAAATTGTGCCAGTGTTCCTGTAAGTTTTCCTGTGTGTATTTATGTGTATGTGTGCAGGGATGTGGGTTGTGTACATTGTACAGTATATGAGAATTAAGCAACTTGATCCCAAATGAAAAGGGTAGTTGTGTTTTCTTAACGCTGCATCTGCTTAATTTGTGAAATTTTGAAGTATCCTGTGTGATTGAGGATTAATGTATTCAGGCCACTAAACCCACTGAGTGTTTAAAACTTTTTATATGCCACCCTGGACCACAGTTTTAGTGTTTGATCATTTTCCTTTGTAGTATACAAGTTTTTATTGTAACAATAAAAATGATTTTTTTAAAAAAAAAATTAAAAATTCTAATCTACAACCACAGATCTGATAATGGAAAAAAAATGATTGGTAGGTTTTATGGTGGCACAGTTAGACACTCCTCACAGAATCTGAACCTCATCAACAATGTGTATTCTACTGCTGAACTAGTTTCAAACCTTGTGTAGCATTTGAAATCAATATCTTCAAAAAATATTGTATTTTTGTCCCTCAAACTGGGATTTTGAATTTATAAGGAACAATGGGAATATCATTTTTAAAAACCAACCAATCAATATATCTGCTTTGCTAGATTTGTGACTGTTTTGAATGTTAAAATGATCCAGTCATTACAAATATGGAGAATTCATCAAATTTCAAATATTAATGAAATTTAATTTGAGCAATAAACAGCAGCCAAATCACATTGCTCTCTTAAACCTGCAATCCTGTGCCTACTTACCAGGAAGTAAGCCCAGTGAAACTCAGTGGATCTTACATATGAGTAAATATCAGCTAGGACTATACTATGAATGAGTCAGATTATGGATTTATTATGAGCATTGATTAAAATAGCTCATTAAAACCAGAACTGGCCTTTATTCTGATCTGCATATATTCAAGCTGTTATCTACACAAATTTACTCCTCCATTGATTGAATGCACATGTAGAGTGAAGTGTGATTGCATGCATTGTGTTCACTCTGACCAGCAAGTGCCCATTGTTGTGCATAGATCATGTGCTCAGTCTTTTCAAACTATGCTCATTTTATCCAGTTTCGGTACTCCAATATTTCTGGCGACAGGTCCACAGTGTGGCAAGTGTTACTGTACTGGTGAACTGGATATTGATGGGCTCGCCTTGGTTTGAAGTTCTGGGCAGAAATAGTACTGAAGTGGACATTCCCATCACCAGAGGAAAAATGGAGTAGGGTCATTATGTGAGGTCACTAGTGAATTCCAGCCACCACAAAAGGACATATGCCGGTGAATGTCCAGCTTGCAAGTCACTAACAAGATCCCAGCCAGCTTGTGTCTAGGGTTGTTATCAGAGTACAAGTACATTGGAAGTAAAGTCCCACTGGGCTTGCTTTTGAGTAAGTATGTATAGAAATTGGACTATAGTCCATTGAAAGCAATGGAACAAGTCTACTGCATTATATGTGACCCATTTGTTGCTTTCAGTGAGGCTTAGAGGCTTACTGTACTCCGAAGAAAAGCGACAAGGCAGCAGGAATGTTCCATCTTCCGTTCTTTCATTCTGGTCCTGTGGAGGACCAAGGTAAAACTGCGTCTTTTTGCTAAGCAGAGAAACCTGTTAGCAAAAAGATGTGGTTTTACCTTGGTCCCCTATGGGACCAGAATGAAAAAACACCAGAAGAACGACAATGTCATGGGGGAAGGCAGCATGAAAGATGGAATGTTCCTGCTGCTTTGCTACTTATCTTTGGAGTGTGGTAAGCTTCTTAATGACAATTAGCTGTAGCTGAATTGGGGCCATAATACAATAACTTGAAATGAAGAACAAGGAAATCTAGATGGATCTTTATTACAGAGCCAAGCAGTAAGCTCTGAGTTATCACCATTTACCTTCCTTATTTCTCCAAAAAAAAAAACCCCATACTGAACACTCTTTCTAAAGTCTCCCTACTTTTGCCAACATATTGGAGTGACTGGATTATATTTGGATGCAACATGTCAATGTGTTTAATTGGCTGAAATTGCAATGTGTACCAAAGGTTCACAGGGATATCCTTGTTTTCTTTTAGGTTCTGGGTACTTTCATAAATGTTCCATTGCAAAGAAAATAGACAAATCATGTCTGGTTCTGCATAGCAAATGTGATTTTTTTTTAAATTACAAGAATGTGCATTTAATGTAAAGAAGAGTTTCTTTGTATTCAGTGAAATGTCTAATAAAGCCCTGGTACCCATCTTCTTGTTCTGATTATTTGTCTAGTTCCTGATCCTCAGGTTAGATGGTTGCATACACTTTGTCCTTCACTTTGATCTACCCCAGGCATCTTTCTAGGAGGCATTGGTCATCCAGTAACCCAACAAGGGCTGCATTCTCTTACAGCCACCAATGAAGTATCAGTCTTGAAACATGGTAGGTGGAGAGTGTATGACTTGTTTTCCCCAGAACTGCACATCAAACAGCTTGGTGATGATAGGACTGTTCCAGAAAAGAAAGAGTGGACTCACTACATATCATGTTTCTCAAACAAAATCACTGTGGAAAGTTGGGAAGTGCACACAAATTGCTATGGGAATCACATGGGGTACACATGTTATCTAACCTGCTTTGCTGAAACATACTTACTACTCCTGGCTACTTGAAGAGAGTAAAAAACAGGTGACTTATGAATTTCATACGGTTTTCTTAGGCAAAGAATACTCAGAAGTGGTTTTGCCAGTCCCTTCCTCTGTAGTATTCACCAAAATTTGACTGAAATATATGATGAGCCCTGTTTGGAGATTGGCATTAAAAAGGCACAACTGTCAGTTTTCAGCACTGGCAATTGTTTTCTGTTCACTTTGAAGCCTGGCACAATTGTAGATCTCATCAAGTAGATCATGGATGCTGAGTTTATAATTATTGGCTCAACAGATGACATTTTTGTAGGCAATAGGTGCTTGAGTGAAACCATTTTTGTAACACACCTTAACTAAAAATACATGAGTTCTTCTTTAATTCATACATCTCACTGTCATGGGAAAAACTGTGTTAATTGATTATGGGCAACGTCAGGGCTCATGATCTTCCATCTTATGGTTCATTGTCCTTCAAACAGATTATGACTGAGGATTTCATTCTATAAAGTAGGCCATCTTGGAGCAAGCATGCTAGCCTGTGCAAATATCCCTTTTCATTTCTCAAAGACATTCCTGCACTACCCTATGAAATATTCTTTACCTGCTCAGCCTTTTAATTTGCTGGAAATAACATACTCCAAATCTTGTTAAACTTAAGCTGGGGTCTCCTAAAAATTGGATTGTGGGAGTTGGAGTTGTTTTCAGAACTGTAACTTTTCATGCTTCAGGAGGCATAGGAGTTGCTGTGGTTAAACAGCTATCTCAGGACCAAAGATCATGCACCCAAGAGAATAGGAATAGAGTCATGTAAAAATAAGCCAGGAGTTTCAGCTCCTTTGAATACAATATATGTAACATATGATATCAATAAAACGTAATCAACAATTTTAAAGCCTATTTTGAAAAGAGTCTTAATCTTATTTCATACAAACATACCCTTTTCTGGCCAGAGTGAAATGCTGGGGGGGGGGGGCGGAAATGCTCCTGTGAGTTCTTCTGTCATTCATTTTGGCATAAGGTAGGTAACAATTCATTTTGCTTTAGTTTAGATAATACTTTATTAAAATTCAAAAATTTATTCATATTCTGCATGGAAAAGACCTGGAGATTTCAATAAACTTTATCTGGGGACAAAAATGAAAGTAAGGTATTTCTCTATCTAGCCCAGGGATGGGCAAAGTGTGAGCCATGGGCCACATGTGGCCCCCAGCACTCTTTCTGTGGGTCAGGGTTCCCCAGGGGTAAAACTGCCCAAATATGATATCTAGGGGGTACAGAAGACATTTCCACATGTTTGGAACTCCCCTGGGGTTAGGTCAAAACAAAATTTTGTGAAATTTTTACAAAATCGTGAAGTCGAAGGCTTTCATGGCTGGCATCCATAGATTTTCCTTGGTTTTTTTCCGGGCTGTGAGGCCGTGTTCTGGAAGAGTTTATTTCTGCCTGCATCTGTGGCTGGCATCTTCAGAGAATGGTTTGGTAGGAGTGTGTGGGGGGGTTTATATACTGTGAACCCCTGTTGGGGAGGATATGTAAATTTGTGCATTTGAATGGCTACTTTATGGGCAGAGATATGCAAGGAGGATTTGAACAATGATCAAACAGACACTAATCCTCTTCCAGAACACAGCCTCATAGCCTCACAGCCCAGAAAAAAACTAAGGAAAATCTATTTTACAAAATTGCCTCAAAATGACCCCAAAGGCCCTCTAGAGCCAGAGGAAAGTCACCAAACATGCCCCCATATTTCCATGGAGACTTTTGGAGTGATTTCTTTTGCAGGGGCAGGTGTGGCTTTCCAAGGTCTCCTGGAGGGCTAATGCGACCCCCTTATCCTCCACAGTTGCCCACCCCTATTTTAGGCCCAAGGCTTTCAAAGTTTAATTATTTATAAGAACTGTATACCCTGGGTATTCAACTGTGTCAGTGCTGAATTAAGCCTTTCCTTTATTCTGAGAGACTCCTCATCATTTATACCTATATGCCTGACAGGTACAACATGAGTTGCTCAATTCTGAGAAGAGCTCTACCTTTTGAATGGGGGAGCATACCATCTTAATTCTCTTTTGAAGATTTTACCCAAACCTGGACAACTTCAACAGGAAAGAAGAAACCTTAAAAGGTTAAAAAAAAAAACAAAACTGCTTCCCAGTTTTGAAATACAATAGAATTAAAACGCAACACTTACAAAGGAATTCCACCCAGGGACAAGGGGATTTCCAGCAGGTAATGGCCCATCAACCAACCATCAGCCAAACAGACACTAACAAGCCTTACATTTCTATACGCAGAAACTAACCATTCAATTACACAAATTTACATATACTCCCCTACAGGGGTTAACAGCATATAACCTCCACACACATTTCTACCCAACCATTCTCTGAAGATGCCAGCCACAGATGCAGGTGAAACATCAGAAAGAAACTATTCCAGAACACGGCCTCACAGCCTGGGAAAAAAAACAAGGAAAATCTATGGATGCTGACCGTGAAAGCCTTATTCATATTCACTCTGGAAAGAACATGAAATTGAAAATTTCCAAATGTGGGAGAAAGTGAAACCATCCATTTCTCCTTTCCATAATTGCAGTTGGGGGGAGGGGTGGCCCATACAGCAAAGTCATTTCAGAGATGTCAATGAAATATAGACTGGCCACATGGAGAAGAGCTTGTGTGGAAGAGAGAATTTCAGTACATCTAGCCTGCATGACAAACTTAGTTGTTGCTGCTGTGTGCCTTCAAGTCATGTCTGACTTATGGCAAACCTAAGGTGAATCTGTCAAAGGGTTTTCTTAGCAAGATTTGTTCAGGGGTGTTACCATTGCTTTCTTCTGAGGCTGAGAGAGTATGACTTACCCAAGGCTGCCCAGTGGGTTTCTATGGCTGAATGGGGATTTGAACGTGTTCTTCCAGAATTGTAGTAGTTCAATACTCAGACCGCTACATCACACTAGCTACCATGATGAGCTCCATCTGCTTAAATCCCCCCTCCTTCTATACATCTATTAAAAGCACATGAACCCAGTTCTGTTTTTTCATATGGCCACTTTGACAGATCTTCCCAATAACCATTATTTGGAGCAGTTTTCCAACTGTGCCTTGCAGGGTTGGTTGTGAAAGACCTACTGATGATTCTGCAAGTAGGAGACAAAGCTATCTGTAACCATTACACAAAATATCCTTCCTTCTAAATACCAGTGAGCATTCACTCTGGAGCTAAGAAATGATTACAGGGGGCAATTTGGATGCTCTACTGCTACAGGAAAAATTAATTTATGATTGTCCATAAATCTTGATTTTTTTCCTGCTTCACAAGATGAATGGTGCTAGAAAATGTAAAGTAATAACTGATGAGTTTGGCTTTTCATCTTTAGAGATCTCTGATTCTTTGGTATTGGAGGTGAAAGGCTTAACAAAAGGAACATGCCCAGTACTAAAATTGTTGTTGTTAATTGCCATCAAGTCAGCTTCAACTGATGATCCCATGAATGAGAAACCTCCAAAACACCCTGCCATCAAGAGCTCTGCTCAAGTTCTGCAAACTCAGGGTCATGGCTTCCTTGGCTTTGGAAGAACAGATTCAAGTCCCCATTCAACACTGAAACCACTTGGGTGACCTTGGAACAGTCACTTTCTATCAACCTGACCCATCCCACAGGATTGTTGTGAGGATAAAGTGGGTGGGAGGAAAGCTATGTATGCCACTTGGTCCAAGGAAAAAGGCTGCATATAAAGATTAGAAGTAAGGTTTCCCAGAGACTCACCAAGATGTAGTGGTTTAAGTATTGGACCACAACTCTGGTAGACCAGGGTTTGAATCCCTGCTCAGCCAATCCCTGCTCAAACCTACTGGGTGACTTAGACAAGTCACACCATCTCACTCAGAGGAAGGCAGTGGTAAACCTCTTCTGAATAAATCTTGCCAAGAAAACCCTATGATAGCTAAGATTGCCAAAGTGAAAACTGGAGATGCTTCCTTTAATGACTGTGTAGCAGAGGGAATTTTAGGAAATGTTGCTTGCTATCTGACTAGCAGGTCAAGCCAAGGACCTGCCATGCTTGCTTGACATGCTTGGGCTGATGTTTGGTAATAAAGGAAGATGGCATATGCTATACCATTCAGTGGGGTTCTGGGAGATAAAGATTGTGTATATTTGCAGCCTGGGAGAATGAACACCCATGTGAGGAGGAATTCAGAGTTGCAAGTAGCCCAAGGTCGTTCTTGTGAAAAGCCTGCTATGGGGATAAAGGAGGAGTAGTGCTGGGAAGATGGAATGTTTTGAGTTGCTAACAAATGGGGATGTACTGTAAGCTTTTGTAATGGCTGAACTGTGTGGACTTAAGTATATCGTATAACTAGACAAACCTTCAGTCCTGACAATATATTTGTACTGTGATATGCTCTGCATGCTTAATAAAGTTCTTCTGAGCCTACTGAGAGCTTGTGTTGGCTAAAATGGACTTAGCCAGAACATTACAAGCAGCACCTCCTGAAATTCCCTCTTCTACATGGCCATTAAGGGGAAAGGAGATGTCTCCAGTTTGTACTCTAGCAACCCTAAATAGGGTCACCATAAGTTGAAGGCCCATAACAACAACAAAAGAAGTTACAGTCCCCACATCTGCTCTCTCCTGTAATACTAGATAACTCTTTTGTTAAATCAAGAGAAAGTGCTCACAAGTATTACACAGAAAAAACTTGGACTACAACTACCTGGAAGCAGGAAGAGAAACAGTTCAGCAGAGCTGAGAGTGCTATCTTGCCACTCACTGCTCTGACCAACACAGTGCAAACCCACAGACACACACACAGAGCTTTATAGGTCATTGCAGGAAATGTAATTGAATTGTTCCCATCGTTCGCTTTTGTCAAAGTGATGGGTCTCCCTCCGTTTGTCTTCTTGGGTTCATGGTTTCAGACCGGGCTTTTAAAATGGCTCTGTTATGAATTATGAGATGTAGCAATTTATTCATGGCGTTGATTCAAGCAATCTCCATGCAAATTAGCCTCAGTGGCAAAAGGTGAAGGCGAACTAATCAAAAGGCCGGGCTGTTGTTCCCCTCCCCATCTCATCGCCCAGAAAGGCTGGTGGCACCGCATACCAATGAGGCCTCTGAATGTTGATAACAGTGTTCTGCTGTGACTAAATTAATTAAAACCTGGTTTTATAGCTCTCTCTAGGGATTAGGAGGGAAATTGATCATTGTTCAAATTCATCAATTCCCAAGCCGTGAGCTCAATGAGGACTGAAGTAATATTTAAGCATTTAATCTTTTAGCAGTGGTGCATCATATTTAGGCCATGTGTGATAGGAAAACAGGAAAATCAAACATTAGCTAGGAAGCTGTCATATACCAAGCCAGCACATTGGTCCATTGGGCAAGTATTGTCTCCTCTAATTGGCAGCAGCTGTCCAGGGGATTTCCCATAGACCTACCAGGAGGCTAAGATGGGAGATTCTGTCAGTTTAGACTTTTCCCAGCAATTGGATATAATCTTTCAAAAACCTCAAGTTCTTTCCATCCCAATAAGGAGGTTTGAAAATTTAGTTAAATTCTTCAAAAATGAACTGAAATGAAATCCTTGTCCAATTGCATCAAAGTCAATAAATACAAATATTCCTAGCATAGAGAGCTTTCTCTCAGAAGCTCTTCATTTTTAAAACCTATGGGGCCATGCTGTCTCTAGATTCTGGGAACTGTAGTCCAAATGGTATTTTTCTAAGTTCTGAGTGTGAGTCATTTGGCAGGTTGGCTGGAACATGAGAACATAAGGCTACCTCCTTTGCATCAGACCAAAGGTTAATTTGACCCAGCATCTTGTTTCCCACAGTGGCCAAACAGATGCCTCTGGAAAATCCAGAGGTAAGAACTGAGGATAATAGCACCTTCCAGCAGCTGGTGCTCGGAAATACACAACCTCTGATCTTGAAGATAGCATCCTGCATCCTAGTAACAAACTTGTGCTTAGAGTGTTGATACTTACGCAACCAAAATGGCACAATCCACAAACAGGAAGTAGATAGCAGATTTGGAGAACCACAAGGTTTGGAGAACTACAAGTCATCTTTGGTTGGGGGGTGGGGGACAAAGCCCAGAAGGGATAGAAACCCTACCCTTTCAAAAATAACTCAGTCAGGATTGAGCATGCTCAAACACAGAAGACTGACTGATTTTTCAGAGAAGAGTCCGAAAATCAGAGTAGTGGTAGAATGGACTATCTTGGGAAAGGGTATAGCTGGCTGGAATCCTGAACACGAATACTGTATGGTAGGCATGTGCTGTGTTAAATTTTTCATTCTTGCAAATGAATAATCGATTTCCTCCCCACTGCCAGATGTCTTTAAAAACACTGCAGTTTTCAAAGATGTCTCACATAGCAAGAAAGTCTCTGGCAGAGACAGGAAAGATCCGCCTGGCCTATCACCTCATGACATTGGGACATCTTTGAAAACTGCAGTGTTTTTGAAGACATCTGCTGAAGATCTGGACGCTCTAACCTTTCAGGATCTTCACCTGCCTTTCCTCCTCACCCACCCTACACAACATTGGGAGGCAGGAAAGCAGTTGAAGGATCTGGAAGTCTGTAGCCTTCCAGGATCCTGTTGTGGCTTTCCTCTGCCTGGTCACCATGCAACACTGGAAGACAAGTCTGCTTAAGGATGGCATGGGGGAGAACCCAGAAGGAGGCTTGAAGGGGGGATTCTCCTCATTGTGGTTTTTGAACACCTGGAAAGCCATTTTCTCAGTATTTTTCCTGGAGTATTGGAATATTCTTAACATTCCTGTTCTGCACTAGTTGTTATTGCAAGTCCTAACTGTATAGTCTGTGATGGCCTTATCTTTCATGAATTAATCTAGCACTGATATGTAACACTCTTGCCTTTTTTTCTTTTTTTGAGGCATGAGTTGTATGTGCAAGAGTTTTCACCAGTGATACAGCCACAATATGTTAGCATTGGTATATTTATCTGTTTTTAACCACATCAAAGAAATAACTGAAAGGTGACCACAATAAAGTTGATTAGAATTCACTCATGGGACACAGGCAAAGCAAATTTATGAGACTTTCCACCGTGGAGCCATAATTTTCATTCACAGTCACCTTTTGTAGAGTAGGCACTCTGTTGTATTCTAGTCTTCTTCCAATAAAAGTGTTAAAAGACTTTTCCAGTGGCTGTAGTCTTTTCTTGCTTTTCCTTTAGCAACTGCTCTATAACGTGTTCACTCAAATGGAATTGATGCAGTTCATTTTAGGGCATTGTGCTGTACATTGTGACTGGGGATCAAAGTATGTTAGACCATGAAAAAATTACTTTTTTGAACTACAGCTCCCAGAACAGGAAATTTCAAGGAGAAGTATTCTAAGAAAATAGATTTTTCAGGTTCTGGGAATTCCCCATAATTGGATTGGTTGGTTGGTTAGTTGGTTGATTTGACTGATTTCATTTCTGTCCTCCCTACTTCTTGTTAGGACACGTAGCAATGGACTCAAACTGCAAGAAAAGAAATTCCACCTAAACATTAGGAAGAACTTCCTGACAGTAAGAGCTGTTCAGCAGTGGAATACACTGCCTTGGAGTGTGGTGGTGTCTCCTTCTTTGGAGGTTTTTGGACAGAGGCTGGATGGCCATCTGTTGGGAATGCTTTGATTGTGTATTCCTGCATGGCAGGGGGTTGGGCTGGATGGCCCTTGTTGTCTCTTCCAACTCTATGATTCTAAGCCCCAAGGATAAAATATTCTGTTAGAGAGGACAGGGAAGCATTAGCAGCTGGTGTTTTATGCAAACATGTATAGAGATTATGAGTTCATAATTGCAGCTCCTGAGACCTCAGGGATAGAGTATTCTAAAAACAATGCCTGTCATCCTTTTAGCAACTCACAAAGAGCATAAACCCAAATTACGTCTGTATAAGCTATTTTTTGGTTACTGATGGAACTCTCTACCAACCTGACACAAAGACCCAACTTATTCCTCAAGCTCACTTTACAATGCCCTATGCCCTGTGAGGAGTGGTGTAGGGAGCTGGGTATGTTTAGCCTGGAGAAGATAATATTAAGAGGTGATATGATAGCCATGTTTAAGTATTTGAAGGGATGTCATACTAAGGATGGAGCAAGTTTGCTGCTCCACAGACTAGGGCAGGGAGCAATGGACTCAAAATACAGGAAAAGAGATTCTACTAACCATTAGGAAGAACTTCCAGAAAGTAAGAGCTGTTCAGCAGTGGAATGCACTGCCTCGGAGTGTAGTGGAGTCTCCTTCTTTGGAGGTTTCTAAACAGTCTGGATGGCCATCTGTAGGGAATGCTTTGATTATGTATTCCTGCATAACAGGAGGTTGGACTAGATGGCCTTTGTGGTCTCTTCCAAATCTATGATTCTATGATTGGTTTTTTCAAAACTGTTTTGTGTTTTCAATCTATGTTGTGAGCTGTCTTGGGAGATAAGCGGAAGAATAAATGAACAAACACAATTGCAGAATCAGCACCATGTGTTTAAAAAGTACCAATAGTTTACGCAGTTTTACATTGACCAGACCAAAGATGTAGTGCGAGTATGAACAAAATGTGCCTATTGTTCTTGCAATGGTGCACTGCCATGTTCCTACCCAATTTGCTTTGGTCAAATTTGGAAATGTCCTGTTGGGGCTAAACTTCTGTTCCAAGCAGTTTTAGCTAGGAAGTATAGAAATACTTTCCTGATAAAGGGTTCTCTGAAACATGTTAAGAATCATACCCACATGTGCAATTGTTTTTCGAGTTAGCCCTGAAAGCAGAATCACAACTTTCCTGCACAAGGAAATCCCAAACGCTCATCTTAAAATGTAGGGGAGGGGATGGCAGTCAGATGAACCTTTCCCTTAATCTTTCAGTTCTCTGTATCTGCTGTGTCAACAGGCATCAATCTGCAACAGCCCAGATGAGTCCTGTGTGCTCCAATACAAGAAAAACTGTCCACATACATTAGGAGAAGGCAAGCTGTAGCCTCCAAGGCTGTTTCTGTGGCCATCAATCCCTCCACATTCCCCAGACCAACCTCTATGGGCAAAACAATAGGTGAATTGCCAGGGGTATGGCTACAGGGGGGGTGGCCTTCCTCCCCTAAATTAGTATTCGTCATGCTCAGCTTCCAGACTCAGAGACTAAAGCAGTGGACATGCCAGGACATGCTGAACCAGAGCAGGAGGATGTTTTAGAGCCACAGGCCTCAGACACAGACAATAGTGCAGTACCAGCTGTGGCAGAGGGTCCTGCCCCTTCAGATACAGAGAACAACTTACCTATACCTACCTTCACAGCATGGAGACAACAAAAGGAGGGCTTGAGGCTGTCTAAGCATATTTATAGGAAGTAGCAATTAGTTAAGGGGTTGTTGGAGATTATCTGATCTACCTGAGTACCCATTGTGTTCCTGCTTGCTGTGTTTGATCTGGACTGTGCTTGTTGACTCTGGACTCTGTTTTTGTAACCTGGATTTTGCTGTACAACTCTGAACTCTGTTTGCTGGACCTGGACCTTGTGTATTGGACTTTGCTGGTGGTCATGTGTTTTTCTTGCTAGTAAAGTAAGTGTCTGACTTCACGCTGCCTTGATTCATTTGCCTGCTAATTAGTCTGACTGTGCTATGTCATTGCTATCAGCTGTATAGTAATCATCCTTTGGCTAGTTGCGCAGAAATTGATTGGGCAGTATTCTGTCCCCATGTAATTTTCCTTCAGTCACCAAATTTCTAATATTGCAGTAATTTAAAACTTTGCTTGGGTATTTAGAAATATAGTCCATGCCTCCAAAGAAAAAGGGCAGGTAAATATATCAAAGGAATAAAGAAGAAAAAAGACTACAAGAGTCTAGGTGTGAATGATTTTCAATGTCTCACTATGCAATGCTAGACATTTTTATTTTGGGTGGGCAAAGATATCATTTTGCCTTCCCTGTAGCTACACCCATACAGAATTGGCCAGCATTCTGTATGACAGTTATAGATTTCTTCGGAGTGTGGTGGAGTCTCCTTCTTTGGAGGTTTTTAAATAGAGGCTGGATGGCCATCTGATGGGAATGATTTGATTGTGTATTCCTGCATAGTAGGGGGTTGGACTGGATGGCCCCTGTGGTCTCTTCCAACTCTATGATTCTATGAACTACTAGTACTCCTGAAAACTGTCAGAAGTGGCAATTCATATTTAAACAGCTTTCAAGTCCCCTGCCCCTTCAGCACCATTGACATTAAGGGGGGGGGGGAAACCCACCCAATATATTAAAAAACAGAAGTAGCCACATCCTTTAAGGGAGTTGGCTATCTGTGCAGCTCCCAGAGCAGAAAAGTGCCCCCCTGACCCAATGCAATTGCCCACCCCAATACACATTGCACAGCAGTCATAATTGCTGAAGTTTTAAATGAAGATGAACTGAAAGCCACTCTTCTGAGGTGATGAAAAGGATCTTGGGGTGGGATTTTTCAGATACAGATCCACGCAGACTGCACAAGGAACTTGATTTCCACTTGTGGACAGTGCTGCTCATGAAACACAAGAATTGTCTATGTTCAGCCCTAAAATGGATGACCTTTTTCAAGCCCTTTCCACAGCAACTCATCTCCATCCTATTTTGCTTCCATCTGTGCATACCACAAATGGTGTTTTTTCTCTTGCCAACAGCAATGGAGAAAACCCACTGTGGTTTGTTTATAGCTAAGAGAGAAATTGCAATGTTATTCTAATTATGCAGTGTGTAAGCACTTACAGCCAAGTGCACTCCTGCAACCTCATTCCATAATCTGCTTGTCATCTTCATGAAGAATTTGTGTGCCATGGTCAGTTTTTTGTTTTCAGCAGGTCCCCATCTTTCTGGCAGCCTGGCAATGCACCCCCTCCATGGATGCTTAGAAGTGAGTGGTCATTCCATTCTGCAGCTCCATTTTCTTTTCAGTGAAAATGAAAAGGGTAACAATGAGGCAGCCATCCAGAAGTTGTTGAATTCCAACTGTCAATCTTCCTCACCATTCTCTATGCTGTCATGTCCTACCTGGAGAAGGCCAAGATAATAGGTTCCACTCGGAGCCAGAGGATGGTGGCGGAAGCAGAGCCTGGACTGTCCCAAGCAGCTCCTGAAGATCACAAATTAGATACAGAGCCATTTCGTTCTGTGGAGCATCATAGACTGAAATGCCAGTAACAAAGGGACAGGAAATACTCTGACCTGCTTTAAAGGAAAAGCTAATTAGGCCAGCTGTGCTAATGTACACCTTGCTAGAAATTAGTCCAGACAAGGGCATTCATTTGCTGCAAGCACCATTCTAAAACTCCCTTTGTGACTTTTTCTGATGTTCTCACTCTGTGAATTTCTAGACCTTGGCATATGTCTTGGGTTACTCTTTCTAGTGACTCCTTGGGCTTATCTATACAAGACTATAAAATGTGGATTGATGCACTGTAATGCCAATTCACAGCAGCTTTTATTTGTCTCCACAGGTTTTTTTCAAGATTGCAGGCATTTGAAGCCATACGTGTTTGATGTTCAAATAAGCATCCCTGCAAATCAAGATGGTGGGCAAAAGTGAAATATTCATGTTTTTATTTTCACCAGTTGTTGCTGCCAAACAGTTATTTTATAAAAACAAACAAATCCAAGGTGCTGAAGTGCGATCTTTGGCTTAAATAAACACACAAATAAAAGTTGTTACATCACCTCAGCACACAATCACTATGGCAAAAATCCAACATGACAGTTCAGTGCACTTGCCTTGCCAGCAAGCCCTGCCCCCTGCACACATCTGACCTGACCAATCAGCTTTCCACTTCTGCTCTTATTGGAAATGCACATCAAAGTGAATTGGTTGTCCCAACAAGCAGGAATGCACATTTCCATCGCAGTTTTTTAAAAAAAAAATACAGGAAAAGCTGCGAAGGTTTTCCCAACATAGTTTTTGGAGTTTTTGCCCCCTCCCTCCAAATATGGCAGATTGATGTGGGGTCCCATTTAGACAAATTGTATTCTCCTCAAATTCTGTGAGGAGTATTTTCACCATTTAGACAACTTGCTTGACTCTCAAGGCACCATACTGCCTTGACCACACTTCTGTTTTTGCTGATGCTCTCTGTATATGACCCTGGACTGGCTTGGATTCTCCACTGTCTGTTCCTGTGAACTATCGGTGTACTTCCCTTGGTACTTGCCAACCATATAAGGACACCTCTGGTGAGGGCTGCTAGGAGTTGCAGTCCAACCACATCTGTAGAGCTGCATGATACCCATCCTTGAACTACATGTTGGTGGGGTCCCTGTTTCGTATCCCATCAGAGGGGGCAATGTATTATGTGAAGACAAGAAAAAAACATTCTTTGCTGTGGCACCATGGTTAATGCTCTCCTTATAGAATCGTAGAGTTGGAAGGGGCCTCATAGGCCATTGAGTCTTGCTTAATTCAGGAAGACCAGCTAGAGCATCCCCAGCAGGTAGCTAGACTCCATGACTTCTCTAGGTTATTGGTTCCATTGTTGAACAGCTCTTACTGTCAAGACATTCCTTCTAATATTCAATTGAAATATAGGGCTTGTCTATATGAGCCAATTAAATGTGGATTGGTGCACAGTAATGCCAATTCACAGCAGCTTTCATTTATCTGTGTTTTTTTTTCACGATCACAGGTATGTGGAGCTATCTGTGTTTGAGGTTCAAATGGGCATGCCTGTGAATCAAAATGGCGGGTGCAAGGGATTGACTTGCTTTTATTCTCACCAGTTGCTGCTGCTGAACAGTATTTTTTAAAAGCAAATCTAAGGTGCGGAAGTGCAACCTTCTGCTTAAATAAACAGAACACCCCCCTCCCCGGCTGTTTCATCACCTCAGCACACAATCACTACAGCAAAAATGCAACATGGTGGTTCCAGGTGCTGCCTTGCTGGCAAGCTCCACACCCTGCACACATCCAACTGAACAGCTTTCCACTTCTGCTCTTATCAGGAATGTGCAGCAAAGTGAATCAGTTGCCCCAACCAGCAGGAATATGCATTTCCATTGCAGTTTTTTAAAGCTTCGGGAAAAGTTGTGAAGGCTTTTCCCATGGAGTATATTGTGTTTTTACATACACAGCCTTCCGAATATGGCAAAATGATACGGGATTCCATTGGGACAAAAGATATTCTCCTTGAATTCTATGAGGAGCACTTTCACCATTTAGACAAGCCCCTACTCTCTTGGAACTTAAAACTATTACACCTGGTCCTACCCTCTGGGGCAGAAAAGAACAAGTTTGTTCGCCTCTCTTCCTCTCTGCCTCTTTGTGACAGCCCTTTAGATGTTTAAAGAGAGCAATCATTTCACCCCTCAGACTTCATCAGCTGAACATGCCCCACTTGCTCAATCTTTCCTCAAATATTTTGTTCTCCATACTTGCTGTCAGCCTCATTGCCCTTCTCTGAACCTGCTCCAATTTGTATATATCCTTGGCTTCATTTTGGTAGCAACTTAAAACATGTTTTTTTTTTTTATTAAAGTCTTTGTGGTCTAACAGATTTTATCCAGTGCAGACATGTACATGATTTTATCTGTATACCTTTGTTTTAATTTATTAAACAGTTCTATATGTTTCCAGACTGCAAATTATTTTTTACTGCCTCACATTTGAAATGATAATAATAATAATAATAAAATTTATTTATATCCCGCCCCTCTGCAAGCAATCGGGGCGGCTTACAATGATAAAATGGTAGACAGTATAAAACAACCCAAAATCCCTCCCTCCCCTTAAAACATTATTAAATTAATGCAAGTTAAAATCAATACAAGTTAAAATCAATATGTATTACCATATGCTAAATATCCTTTTAAGCAGGCAGCATCTGTTAGGAGATCCAAAAGGAACCTCCAGAGGGGGTTCCAGAGGCCGGGGTTAGCTATTCCGGAAAAGCCTGCCCGAAGAGAACCGTCTTGACAGCCTTTTTAAAGCTGTCTAATGATGTCAATAGGCGGATCTCGTCGGGCAGGCCGTTCCACAATTTGGGGGCGACAGCCGAGAAAGCCCTCTGGGAGGTAGTCGCCAGCCTAGGTCTTTGTGACTGCAACAAATTCCTCCCAGAGGACCGGAGAGCGCGGGGAGGATTATAAGGGAGAAGGCGGTCCCTGAGATAGCTTGGGCCCAAGCCATTTAGGGCTTTAAAGGTGATAACCAACACCTTGTACTGGGCCCGGAAGCTGATAGGCAGCCAGTGGAGGGACCTCAGAACCGGAGTAATGTGGTCCCTCCTAGATGTTCCAGAAACTAACCTTGCTGCCATATTTTGTACCAGCTGTAATTTCCGAACTAGGCACAAGGGTAGCCCCATGTAGAGAGCATTACAGAAATCCAGACGTGAGGTTACCAGCGCGTGCACAATGGTCTCAAGATCCCTTACTTCCAAAAAAGGGCGCAGCTGGCGTATCAGCCGAAGCTGATAACAAGCGCTCCTGACTGTCACATTTACCTGATTTGTCATCAGGAGCGACGAGTCAAGGAGCACCCCTAGGCTGCGAACACAGTCACTGGAGGAGAGTGTGACCCCATCCAGGACTGGAGATTGCAACTCGATTCTTGGTTTCGGGGCCGCTACCGTGAGCACCTCCGTCTTGTCAGGATTCAGTCTCAATCTGTTTTTCCTCATCCAGCCCATTACTGCCCGAAGACATTCATTGAGAGAAGAGATGCCGTCAGAATTCAAGGCCGACGAACGAGATACGGAGAAATAGATCTGAGTGTCATCAGCGTACTGATAACACCCAGCTCCATAACTCCGAATAATCTTACCCAGCGGCTTCATATAGATGTTAAATAACATCGGGGACAGAATAGCACCCTGTGGTACTCCACAGGTGAGCTCCCTTTTACTGGAGCTACTGTCCCCGAGCAGCACTCTCTGGGTCCTGCCTGAGAGGAAGGACCGGAACCACTGCAAAGCAGTGCCTCCGATGCCTAACTCCCCCAGGCGATCCAGAAGAATGCTGTGATCTATCGTATCAAAAGCCGCTGAGAGGTCTAGGAGCACCAACAGGATCACGTTACCCCTGTCAATGCTCAGACGCAGATCGTCGGTCAAAGCAACCATGGCAGTCTCAACCCCAAAGCCTGTCCTGAAGCCAGTTTGAAATGGGTCTAGGTAATCGGTTTCATCCAAGACAGCTTGGAGTTGAAGAGCAACTGCCCTCTCGATCACCTTGCTCAAAAATGGTAATAAAGAGACTGGCCTATAATTATTCATAGCCAGGGGGTCCAGGGAAGGTTTTTTCAAAATAGGCTTAACAGCCGCCTCCTTTAAACATGATGGGATATATCCTTCCCTGAAGGATGCATTGATGATGCTCACCAGGAACTTCCGCAATGCATCCCCTCCCTGGACGGCCAGCCAAGACGGGCAAGGGTCGAGGGGGCAGGTTGTCTTCCTCACACTACCAAGGAGCTTGTCCACGTCATCGGTACTCACAGATTGAAGCTGATCCAGTACAATTACATCGGCAGAGTTGCTGGACACCTCGTCCATTGTTTCTGTTACAATAGTGGCATCTAGGTCGGCTCTTATCTGAGAGATTTTATCTGCAAAGAAGTTATTAAATGCATCACAGCAGGCAGTCGTCGGGTTAAGCAGGGGATTCGGTGCAGGGGTCACCTGCGCCAGCTCCCTCACCACCCTAAACAGCTCTGCTGGACGGGACTCTGCAGACGCAATACGTGCAGAAGAGAAGGATCTTTGCGCTGCACGCACTGCCTCCCGATAGGACCAAAGAAAGTTCCTATGGCGAGTTCTGTCAGATAAGAGTCGAGTCTTCCGCCATCTGCGCTCTAGTCGTTGTCCAAACTGCTTCATTTCCCTAAGCTCAGGTGTATACCATGGCCTACGGTTAGAAGCGGGTTGGCAAGGACGCTTGGGAGCAATCGTGTCGATAGCTCTGGTAAGGTCGGTGTTCCACGTATTAACCAGAGCATCGACAGGATCACCGGCATTTCCAACCATTAAGCCCTCTAAGGCTTTCTGGAAACCCATAGGTTCCATTAGCCTTCGAGGGCGGACCATTTTAATGGGTCCACCACCCCCGGTGGGGCAGATGTAGGCTCTAAGTTCCATCTTGACCAGGAAATGATCCGTCCATGACAAGGCAGAGGTACTGATTACCTCCGCCCACGGATATACCTGATCCGAACTAAAGACCGCATCGAGGGTATGACCTGCACAATGTGTGGGCCCGTTGACCAATTGGGATAGGCCCATGTTTGTCATGGTCTCCATGAACTCCCGAGCCGCACCTATTAAGCTGATCTCGAGCGGGATGTTGAAGTCCCCCAAAACCAGAAGTCTGGGGGACTCCAGCAGCAGCTCTGAGACCAGCTGTGTCAGCTCGGTTAGGGAGTCTGCTAGACAACGGGGTGGCCGATAGACTAGCAGAATCCCCAAGCTATCCCTGGTCTTCAGGCTTAGGTATATACACTCGAAGTGGGCTGGGTTCCGGATAGGTGTCCTGGTCAAGGTCAGGTGGTTCTTATGGACTAGAGCCACTCCACCCCCCCGCCCACTTCCTCTCACCTGCTCGCTAACAGAGTACCCAGCTGGGAGGGCCTGTGCCCATGTGACAGCACTATCCTCTCCCAGCCAGGTCTCCGTGAAGCAAGCCAGGTCGGCGTCCTCATCCAAGAGAAGGTCCTGGATGATATGAGTCTTATTCCTCACCGACCTGGCATTGCAGAGGAGCAGAGTGAGGTTCTGTGGAATGGTTGGTCTGCTCTCCAAGCCATTCTGGGCAGCAGAGGGAACTGAAGACGGGATAGCTTTCAAACAGCGATCCCGTCTTCTCTTGCAACATTTGTTCGCTCTGTTCCCGCCATATCTCCCATTCCCCAACACTACTCCAATGGCTGCCCCCGCCTCCTTCCCGGCCTCAGGTAAGACGGAAGAGCACTCACTCTCCACCCCCAGCTTGAAGCCACGCTGCTGCTGCTGCTGCTGCTGCTGCCGCCGCTGGTCTAGCTGGAGCTGGCTTTCAAGGCACTCAGAGGCCAGGTGTTCCTAGGGAGGAGGGAGAGGGCAAACACTCACTCACTCTCCACCCCCCGCTTGAAGCCACGTTGCTGCTGCTACTGCTGCTGCTGCCGGTGGTCTGGCTGGAGCTGGCTGTCAAGGCACTCAGAGGCCAGGTGTTCCTAGGGGGGAGGGAGAGGGCAAACACTCACTCACTCTCCCCCCCCCACTTGAAGCCAAGTTGCTGCTGCTACTGCTGCTGCTGCCGGTGGTCTGGCTGGAGCTGGCTTTCAAGGCACTCAGAGGCCAGGTGTTCCTAGGGAGGAGGGAGAGGGCAAACACTCACTCACTCTCCCCCCCCCACTTGAAGCCAAGTTGCTGCTGCTACTGCTGCTGCTGCCGGTGGTCTGGCTGGAGCTGGCTTTCAAGGCACTCAGAGGCCAGGTGTTCCTAGGGAGGAGGGAGAGGGCAAACACTCACTCACTCTCCACCCCCCACTTGAAGCCAAGTTGCTGCTGCTACTGCTGCTGCTGCCGGTGGTCTGGCTGGAGCTGGCTTTCAAGGCACTCAGAGGCCAGGTGTTCCTAGGGAGGAGGGAGAGGGCAAACACTCACTCACTCTCCACCCCCCGCTTGAAGCCAAGTTGCTGCTGCTACTGCTGCTGCTGCCGGTGGTCTGGCTGGAGCTGGCTTTCAAGGCACTCAGAGGCCAGGTGTTCCTAGGGAGGAGGGAGAGGGCAAACACTCACTCACTCTCCACCCCCCACTTGAAGCCAATTTAAGCCAAATTAAATGGCTTAAATTGATTATAACAGCCATGGATATAGGGTGAGTTGGATATAGATATTTAAACAAACATTTACTGCCAAAAACAAGTATTCTTTTGGCATCTATGTGGTGATACTGTTACTCCAGGCTACATTCTAAGCAACAAGAGAATCTAAGACTTTTCCACAATCAAAATTGAGACAAATGTCATAGAAGATGTCAAGGCAAGCAGCATTGACAATTCTCTCTTCTCACAGTGAGACTCAAGGATGTAAGAGGCTAATAGTCAAGCCAGCTTAGTAAGAACTGTCAGCCACAACTGCCTAAGTGGCAGCTATGTGGAGATCCAAAAAAGGAACACACACTCCCCACAGTGAAGAGTGTGACAAATAAGGTGGGGGGTGAAGGAGAGGCTTGAGGTGTGCTTTTTTAATTAAAGCACACAATCTTAGAGGATGGGAGAACAGAACAGTGTGTGAGTTCAAAAATAGTACAGTGGACTAAGATTGCTCAACACATTTCATATCAGGGTTGCCTGCCTCATTTCTAAGTCTCCATCTGCTCATGCTGGATCTAGTGGGGGTTGGTGGCTCAGATTCCAAGTGAGGTGGTGAAAGTTTTCTGATTTTTAACCCAAACATCACAGAAGCTATCCAAGGTACCCTCATTGTTAACTGCTGTCAAGTCGACTTTGACTTATGGCAAACATATGAATGAGAGGCCTCCAAGTCACCCGATCATCAACAGCCCTGCTCAGGTCTTACAGACTCAGGGCTGTGGCTTCCTTGATTGAGTCCATCCATCTGGAATGTGGTCTTCCTCATCTTCTTAATGCCGTCTACCTTATCAAGTATTATTGTATTTTGCAGTGAGTCATGTATTCTCATGATACGGCCAAAGTATGACAGTCTCAGTTTTGTCATCTTGGCTTCTAGGGACAGTTCAGGCTTGATTTTCTCTAGGACCCATTCTATTTGGGGGGGTTTTAGCATCCACGGTATCTGTACAGCTCTTCTCCAAGACCACATTTCAAGTGAATTGATTTTCTCCCTATTACATTTCTTCACTGTCCAGCTTTCACAACCGTAAATAGACATTGGAACTATGATGGCATGGACAGAGTACCCTTGTGCCCAGCATAAATTCAGCACATTGGAGAGTTCCTTTGGGGTTTACATTAAAACCTAAAGGAGATTCATCATTGACTTATTTATGGCTTTGGTGCCTTTGGGACAGTTTTGGACTGGAAGCACCCCAAATATTAAAAAAGAGGGGGCTGCTAGGGGGCTCCAAAAATGAGGCTCTGGGGCAGTTTGCAGCTCACTGACTGCTCTTTCTCCAGTCCTGGTCTAAACAAAGGGTAGGCAAAGTGTGGCCTAATGGATATTACTGGACTGCAGCTCCCGGAATTCCTCACCATTGGCTATGCTGGCTGGAGCTGATGGGAACTGTAGTTCAGCAAAATCTGGAGGACTACACCTTTCCTGTTCTGAGTTAAAACTTCTGGCACTAAAATTTCTTCTAATTATAGTCAGCCAGAATTTAGTACCGGACTACTCTAAAAAACTACAACTCCCAGAATCTCCCAGCCACCATGGGCAGTGACCACAGAAAGCTGCACTTTGGTTAGGCATTGGTGCAGCCAATGTTGAAAGACCAGGAAAAATGCTGCAAGGTCAGACTATGGACCAAGCTGGAATATAAGTAGGTAAGTAATTTATTAATTGTACTTATAAGCTGCACTCCCTAAAAAGGTAGGGGTGAGTTATATGGGACTTCAAGTGATCCCCATCCAAGCATTGATCCAATCTCCATCTAATGGCGATAAAGCATCCAGTGCTCACAAAGCATTCACTGAGGCCATTTAAGTAAGCAAATCATGCTGTGATGTGGTTTATGTGTTTGTGAAAGTTGTTTTCTAAATTAACTTGCTACTGTTTGATAGTGCACATCTCCAAAGCAGCATGTGTGAGGCTTTGGGTGTAATTAAATGCAATTAGCATAATTATATAGGGCTAAGTGACTTGCGATGCTCCAGATGCTATCCGAGCTGTCTGCTTCCTGATACTGTTAATGGTATCCTGCTTCCTTTACACAATTCTGCCGGTCTGTTGAGGTGATCAAACACCAGGTGCTTCCCTACCCCTTTCAGCCTTAGCTTGATACCCCTGGAAATGTCTTTAAAGAGACAGCAGTGCTCTAGCTCTTCCTCAGGTAAGGGATGGAGGCCTTTTTGAGCAGTTTCTCACCCAAGTAACAAAACAGGAAGACAGTGAAATTGACCACACAGGCCCACATGCATGTGTGAGTGTATTCACACAGTTGTTGGGGGTAAGTGACATTGTTTAAATAAGCAGTAGACGCTTATCTCAAATGTGCATTGTTGGGCTGGAGTCAGGCAGAAGCCTGCTTCTGCTGGCTGATTTCAGAGATCTTCCAAAAGAGTGATCTGCCAACAGAAGTCCTCTGTTGGATAAAATCTGATGGTAGACGAGCCAAAAAGGGAATGGAAAAGGTGAAGGGGGAGAGAGAATATAGTTACACCTGATTTAAACCTACTGCAGCCCAGGAACTCAGCCACAATGCCAACACAAAGTTAGGCCAAAGTAAAGGTAGTTTGGAGTAACTTCCAACATGATGAGGATGAGGATGAGGATGGGGATGATGACGATGACGATGACTGAGGAACTTTCTGCTGATGTCACAGTGATAATCCAATCATTGCCTGCAGCATACAGGCAACCACACAACAGTAGTAATCAGGGCCAGTGTGAGAGAGAAGCCAGTCCAGAATGGGACTTGGGAGCCAACTATGTTGCATATGTTTTGGTCTTTGGGACATAGCAGCTCCAAATGCTGTATTTTTTTGATCTGGAGAGAGCAGGTAGAGTAGGCACCAGCTGTACTCACAAGATGCTGCCCCCTGAGCATTTGGTATGCAGCAAAATAGCCTTCCTTACACGACATGTCAGACACTAGAGGAATCCATCTGTTACACGGGCAGCTGGCAGGGACCTATCCTTCCTCCTTTCATCTCTTCAGGCCTAGGTGACTGAGGTGAGTAGTACATGAGGTAGGCCTATATAAGGCCTGCCTCAAATCTCATGAGAGGAGGGCCAGTCACAAGAGTCCCAGGCTCCCATGAAATCTCTAATGTCCTGCGACTTTATATATATATATATATATATATATATATGATTACCTAGACCCATTTCAAACTGGCTTTAGGACAGGTTTTGGGGTTGAGACTGCCATGGTTGCTTTGACCGACGATCTGCGTCTGAGCATCGACAAGGGTAGTGTGACCCTGTTGGTGCTCCTAGACCTCTCAGCGGCTTTTGATACAATAGATCACAGCATTCTTCTGGATCTCCTGAGGGAGTTAGGCATCGGAGGCACTGCTTTGCAGTGGTTCCGGTCCTTCCTCTCAGGCAGGACCCAGAGAGTGCTGCTCGGGGACAGTAGCTCCAGTAAAAGGGAGCTTACCTATGGAGTACCACAGGGTGCTATTCTGTCCCCGATGTTAATTAACATCTATATGAAGCCGCTGGGTAAGATTATCCGGAGTTATGGAGCTGGGTGTTATCAGTACGCTGATGACACTCAGATCTATTTCTCCATATCTCGCTCGTCGGTCTCGAATTCTGACGGCATCTCTTCTCTCAATGAATGTCTTCGGGAAGTAATGGGCTGGATGAGGAAAAACAGATTGAGACTGAATCCAGACAAGACGGAGGTGCTCACGGTAGCGGCCCCAAAACCAAGAATCGGGTTGCAATCTCCAGTCCTGGATGGGGTCACACTCTCCTCCAGTGACTGTGTTCGCAGTCTAGGGGTGCTCCTTGACTCATCACTCCTGATGACAAATCAGGTAAATGCGACAGTCAGGAGCGCTTGCTATCAGCTTCGGATGATACGCCAGCTGCGCCCTTTTCTGGAAGTAAGGGATCTTGAGACTGTTGTGCACGCGCTGGTAACCTCATGTCTTGATTTCTGTAATGCACTCTACATGGGACTACCCTTGTGCTTAGTTCGGAAATTACAGCTGGTACAAAATATGGCAGCCAGGCTAGTTTCTGGGACATCTAGGAGGGACCACATTACTCCGGTTCTGAGGTCCCTCCACTGGCTGCCTATCAACTTCCCGGCCCAGTACAAGGTGTTGGTTATCACCTTTAAAGCGCTAAATGGCTTGGGCCAAAGCTATCTCAGGGACCGCCTTCTCCCTTATAATCCTCCCCGCGCTCTCCGGTCCTCTGGGAGGAATTTGTTGCAGCCACAAAGACCTAGGCTGGCGACCACCTCCCAGAGGGCTTTCTCAGCTGTTGCCCCCAAATTGTGGAACAGCCTGCCAGATGAGATCCGCCTATTGACATCACTAGACAGCTTTTAAAAGGCTGTCAAGACGGTTCTCTTCAGGCAGGCTTTTCCAGAATAGCTAACCCCGGCCTCAGGAACCCCCTCTGGAGGTTGCTTCTGGACCTCCAAACTGATGCTGCTTGCTCGAAAGGGTTTTTAATAAACTGTATTATATATTGATTTTAACTTGTATTAATTTAATAATGTTTTAAGGGGGGGAAGGGATTTTGAGCTGTTTTATACTGTGTATTTTATTGTTGTAAGCCGCCCCGATTGCTCGCAGAGGGGCGGGATATAAATAAATTTTATTATTATTATTATTATTATTATTATATCCTGTATTGAAAAACCTGGCAACTTTAGGTGAGGGACCTGGAAAAAAAATCTGTGAGGCCCAAACCTGCTCTTGGCAGTCCTGCTTGTAGTTAAAATTGTGCCACTACTTGAGTAGGAGAAGGAACATCCAACAAAATACAGTTTAATTTCTGGGAAATCTTCCTCACAAAACTACTGGGGGAAAAAATAGGTAAAGATTCTTCAGAAACAAACAACTACACTATTTGTCTATTACCCCCCCCCTCCCACCAACTGCAGACTACACCAGAGCCTTCCAGGGAAATCAGAAGTGATTGAAATATCTCTTTGGGGTGGTATGAGGGGTTAAAGTGGCTTTTTGCTAAAACAAAGTACAGAGTGTACATCATGCAACTGCAGTTCCTGGAGGCTACTGGAGGTGCAATCCTCCCAGGTTTTTTGGGGGGGGGGGATGGCTTGAAGGGTGGGGTGTTCAAGAGATTGTAAAATGGCCCTAGGGGGCACATGAGGACAACAGTTATGTGATTCCCACCCCTGATCTAGGCCAACACTGTTTGCAGCCTCTGCTGAAACACTTTTGTTTCACTTGTTGCCAGGGTGCCAGTTAGATGGTAGTTTTTGTCGTGGGGCGTCCTGGGATTTCTTGATCCCATATTCGTCTCTCCCTGTTTACACGATTTTTGTCTCTGAACTGGATATCCTGGGAGATTCCGGGATCATTGTTTACATGGCATCCCGTCCCGTGATATGTACCTTCTCCCACTATATACCACCCCAGGTTTTTTTTGTTTACATGAGTTTATGGTCCCAGGATTTTTTTTTAGCTGTCAATCAAGGATGCAATTACTCGTTTTTTCACAACCTCAGTGACATACTTCCTTTAGAGTTCCGAGTGATCAGTGGCTAAACCCTGTGCTTTCGTTAGAAATGAAAGATCACCATTTAAAGCCAGCTAAACTGGGGGGGAAGGAGCAATCAGTTGGTGCTGGGGAGTGTGAGAGAGATCAAAAGCAGAGCGGACTGGAGCCCCAGCACGCAGGCACACACACAGCTTGTGGTTGTCCTGGCTCTTTAAGATGTTAATCCTTTAAGCAGAGGCAGCTGTGGAGTGAAGGTTTCAAGCCAGTGCAGGGATCATGAGGACACACAAGGCATTTTGAAAGACCCAGACACTGGCATTTTTTACTGTGTCTTGTGGGGGGGGATGAATGAATGTGTGATCATCTGCTCAGACGCTGGGATTTTTTATTGTGCCTTGGGGGGTGGATGAATGTTTGATTATCTGTTCAGACCCAGGGAGGTTATGCAGGCAGGGGATGAATGGCCGATCCTCCGCCCACGATCTCTTTATAATTTACTCTCTCTTTAAAATTTAAACCCAGCATGCGGTAGAGGAACAGATTAAAGTTGAAGGGTTTGCAGTGTAGAAATACATTGTTCAGGGTGATTTAGTACATGCACACACACACAAACCTTCGTGCAGCTGGAAGGGATGCCTTTGTTTTCAGCTGGTGATACTGAATCTGTTGAACGGGTGACTGACCCCTCCTTTTCTGGTGCTGATTTCTGAGCCCGCCCCTGGTCACCATTTCCAGTCATCACCTAGTACCAAGATAGCTTGTCCCAGGCTGTTTACATTTCCGATTTTCTGAATCCTCCAGTGACTTTTTTAAAATTGCCACAAACCGCGGGACTGGAAGTCCCGCAGGTTGTGGGATAAAAGGTTGCCCCCCTTCCGAAAATCACGTGCCTGACCCGATATACATGTAAACAACCAGGGGTTGACACGAATTCTTCCCACTATATTTTCATCATGTAAACAGCACCCTGGAGTCATAAGGATATCCTGTAAGGTCATTTAGTCTGGTGTCTGCCAGATGCAGGAAATATAGGTTTCTTTGGGGCTGTGATTAACAGAGAACCTGGGGTATTCTAGTTGCAAAGCTTGTGCTGTAATGCTAAGCTATAGTCCCCACTCACTTATATATGCCATTCAGATATTTTTCCACAGCTACTCAATGTTTTAAAAATCCCCACTGACAATTCTAGGATGGCCTCTTCCTTCCTTCCTTTCTTTTTTTTATGACATCCTGCAGGACATTTTGAAAGGAATTGTTACTGGTCCTTGAGTGGAAGCTTTTCCACTATATACAATCCTGTCTTTCAGATTATGTTGAAAGTAATTTGATTTTTTAAAAGGAGGAATGCCATGTGTGTGTTAACTGCCTTCAAGTTGACTTGGACTTACGATGTCCGTATGAATGAGACATCTCCAAGACAGCCTATCCTCAACAACCCTGCTCAAGTCTTGTAGACTCGGATCTGTGGCTTTCTTGATTTGAGTCTTTCCATCTGGAATGCAGTCTTCCTCTTTTCATGTTGCCTTCCACCTTACCTAGCATTATTGTCTTTGAAGTGAATCTTGTTTAGTGAATTATTGTCTTTTCTAGCCTTCTCATGTGGTCTAAGTGCGACAGTCTCAAGCTGCAAATGCAGCTATACACATCAGTATCTAGAAATTTTTATTATTCTGCCCACCACTAGAAAATATCTGAATTAAAAAGAAAAATACCTAGAATTCTTATCGAAGCTTGGAAAAATAGGTTTAAAAACCACAACTGACCTGGGATTGCAAACAATATCTATTTGAGGATTAATTTTATTCTTGATTTGCAATACCTTACAGAAGGCATTGAAAGAGAGGTGGGAATCATTAAGTTCACTGATTAAATTGTATATGTCTATTTGTCTCAACTGAGTGTCCAAAAAGTCCACTAGACACACAACTATTACTTTAAAAATTCCTTGGCAGCATGACTAACAGAAATGCAATTGTGAGTCTGTATCTCCATGTCAGGAAGTGATGCAGGCTGGCATTCTCTATTGCAATTACAGATTTGTAACCAAAAGTTACAGATCCATAACTATTCAATAGACTGTGTAGTCTTACTGTAAAACTACCTAAATGCCTTCCGACTTCTGGCAGGAAAGCAGAGGGGACGGAGGTCTGGAGTGTCTCAGCTCCAGACACTTCACTGATCGTCACAAATCCAGGTGGGAAAACAACGAAAGTTTTCCCCTGGGGTGGCAGTTCAGATCAGGAAGATCTGAACTCTGTGGGGCCAGCGCGATCTTGGCTGTAGAAGCCTTGGCTGCATCGGAGCGGAGGTCCCGATGTGGGGAAGGCTCTCAGCAAGAAGACAGTGGCAGCCATTGTGACAGGAGGCAATCCACGGATTCATCCCTCAGGCTCTCCTGCTTCAAAGCAACATTAAATTTTAGAGCTTTGCAAACTGAGTTAAAGCACCTGGATTTTGAGCGTGAGGAAGATCTCCACGATTTCAAGTGCTCCAGGGACGGCAGATTGGGTGGCAAGCACATGGAGCATAAAGAACATGGCGTCTGAACTTTTTGAAAAGTGTGGGTGAGTCAAGCGTGACTGTGATACGGGTCTCCTACTCAGAGGGAAGGGAAGGACACAAAAACAAGGGAAATATCGAGACTCAAAGTCCGTGGTAGAAATAAGGCTAAATAAGTGAGACTTAAGAGGATTGGGACGAGAGCTGAGGAGGAAAAATAGATGAGTGGAGAAACATTCTACCCGGTCACATAAACCCTAGCCACTTGGATTAGTGCATAAACAGTGAGGATTGAGGAGGGTAGAAGAAGTTAGAAGAGGATAGAAGAGGACAGAAGCGGACAGAAGCGGACAGAAGGGGACGGGGCCGAACGTAGAGGTCGAAGAGGTTGGAGATTGAGAATTGCGAATTTAAGGGAATTAGGCCAATCAAGTGGTCGAAGATTAAACAATCTTGAGGAGTTGGCTACTTTTGGATATACTGCTACATTCTCTATCCTTTGGCAGCTTTTAAAGTCAATCTGCTAAGTAAAGAGAAGCAGGATTTGTCAGAGGGGGGAGCTGCGGGCTTCTTCTAGGATACATTGTTATAGAGCGGCGTGAGCTTGGAGTTTGGAATGAAAGGCTACGAAAACTGCTTCGTTGCTGCCATCTGGTGGAGAAAGTTAAATTAGACCTATGGTATAAGAATAGACTACATATGCCAAGTGACAATACATAGCTGTATTAGAGAATATCGATTCTGTTTTGTTCTATGAAATAAGATCTCTTATAATTATAACATAAGTGTTCACAACTAAAAATAACAACAATAATAATACACTAACAATAGTAATATAAGAATAATAATTATATTGTTTTTGATTACTGCATAAAGGAAAATAATAATAATAAGAATGATAATACTGAATACTGCTTGAAGAACTCAATGTTGAAATATTAGCTGACGGTTCGATAAATTGATTATTGATTATTGATTATCAAATAGGTTAAAGCCTACAAGCTGACAGAAAATATTGTGTATACATATATTTATATTGGGAATTTATCATATTGTGATTATAAAGGATATTGGGAGAAAATCTGATACAAGAAGGAAGTTTTTGAACTTAATCTAATTTGAACTAGAGACACAGACAAATTTTGTCAAGGGATAAAGAAGGCAAAAATATGGCAGCGAGTACAAGAGCTAAAGTAGCCGGGGCTCCAGCACAGACACAACTACAATTTGTAAGAAGGAACTCATCAGAAAACCCAATTAAAGAAACTGATAAACAAACAGATATTGCCCTACAAATCTTGGATGAACTGAAAAATTTTAAAAAAGAGATGAGGGAGGAACTTAAAACCGTAAAACGAGAAGTGAGGGCAAGCATGGAAAAATTGGAAAGTAAACTGGATAATTTATCTTTTGAAATGACAAACCTCAAAACAAAAGTGAATGACATAGAAAATAGAACTGATAACTTGGGAAGACAGATGGATGAAATGAAAGAGGAACAAAAGAGAGAAAATAATATGATTCTTACACAAGAACTAAGGTATCGGGAGAAATGTCTGAAATTGAGGGGAATAGCGGAATCCCTAAAAGAAGATTTATGGACAAAGATAATCCCTAGTCTCGCAAACTTCATTGGAGTCAAAGAGGAAGAGGTACAAATGGCTACAGATAAGATGTTCAGGGTAAATTCGGTAACAGCAAGGGAAAAAAAGACACCAAGAGATGTGATAATTTGCTTTAACCAGATGAAGATAAAAGAAAAAATAATCCAAACAAGCTACCAAAGAAATGTAAGCATTGAAGGAAACGAGATTAAAGTGTATAAGGACATACCAGCAGAAATCTTGAAAAGAAGACAGGTCTACAGGTTATTGACGCAGAAATTAAGAAGTATGGGGATCGCGTACAGATGGGAACGTATTGAGGGAATTGGTTTTATATATAATCAAAGGAGACAAAAAGTAAACACGGTGGAGAAGGCGAACCAATTTTGTAAGCTATTGGAAGTGGAGGAGAACAAACGAACTGAAACAAGAGGAGCGAGACAAGAGAAAGAGAAAGAGGAGGAGAAATCAATGCATAGAAACAATAACAAGAGAAAAATACCTAGCATGACGCTAAAATACAGGCGAGAACATGAGCAACATGAGAAGGAGAAGAGGATTGAGCGAGAAGAAGAAGAAAGAGCATTAAGTGAGGGAGAAGACATAACTGGAGAGGACCTGGAAGAGAGAGAGGAACTACATTACGAGGAGGAAGACGTAGATGGAGAGCTAAGAAATACAGAGGAAGAAAAGGAAGAAATATAATTGACGAATAATAAAAACAAAAAAGGAAGATGACAATAAGAATCAGATCCTGGAATGTAAAAGGATTAAACGAACCTAAAAAGAGGAACCAAGTTTTCCATATTTTAGAAAGAAGCAATTTGGATATCATCTGTCTGCAGGAAACTAAAATCAGAGAAAAAGATAACAAATTGTTGCGCAGAACTAAACTTGGACAAGGCTTTTACTCGAATGCAGCAAAAAGAAAAAAAGGGGTAGCTTTATACATCAAAAATAAATATGAAGCAATGGAAGTTTTAAACGATAAAGAAGGCCACTACATTGGAGTTGAAATAAACTTGATAAGTATAAAAGTGATTCTGATCAGCATCTACGCCCCACTGGGAAAAAAAAGAAAAATTCTACAAAAAATTATATCACATAATTGAAGGTCTGAACAATCCAAATGTTATTATAATAAGAGACTTTAATGGAGTATTAGAGGCAAAGAGAAACAGATCTTCAACTCTAAGTAAATCATCAAGAGGAGAGGTACCAAAAATAGGCAAAAATATTTTGAAAGATCTCAATCTGATTGACGTATGGACTGCGAAATATGAGAAGAAAAGAGGATTTACCTTTCTCTCAGAGACATATAAAACAATGTCGAGAATAGATATGTGTTGGGTGTCTGCAAATATGATTTCAAAAGTGAAAGCCCTGGTGGCGCAGTGGTTAAATGCCACTACTGCAAGTCACCACGTTGCAAGTTCGATTCCAGCGGGCTCCAAGGTTCACTCAGCCTTCCATCCTTTCGTAGGTTGGTAAAATGAGTACCCAGCTTGTGGGGGCAATTAGCTAACACACATTGGAAACTGTTTAATGCAGTATAGATGTGTAAATAGCTATTGATTAAAACAATTTGTAAGCCGCTCTGATAGCCTTGTGACTTAAGAGCAGGGTATAAATAAATAAATAAATAAAAATATAAAAAATAAAAGAAAGACATGGAAATTGCGGAACGGATATTATCAGACCATCACCCGATAGAAATCAAACTAGCTAGTTCCAGGTCACAATATATTTGGAGACTAAAGGAAGGTATGTTGAAAGATGAAAGATTTATGGACAAAGTTAAAAAGGAAATTCAAGATTTCTTTAAAAATAATAAAGCCGAAGATGTTAATGCAAGAATAACATGGGATGCTTTTGAAGCTACAATTAGAGATATATTCCTTCAAAGAGGAGTAGGACTGAAAAGAATTAAGCAAGAGAAATCTGAAAAGTTAATAAAGGAATTGAGGGGAAAGGAAGAGAAATTAAGACTGAATCCAAAAAATACAAAATTACAATTGGAAATAAACCTAATTCAAGAAACATTAAAGGCAGAAATAACAGAAAAGATTGGAAATAACCTAAGACGATTAAAACAAAAACACTTTGAGAAGGCTAACAAAGTGGGAAGATGGCTGTCATATCGTTTGAAAAAGGACACAGAGAGAAAGGTAATTTCAGAAATAAAAGTGGAAGATGTAAGATACTCAACACAGAAAGAGATTAAAGCAGCTTTCGTAAACTATTATAAAACATTGTATAGAAAATCAGAAGAAGAAGATATGAAGGCAGATGAAAGAGATGAAATTAATTATATCAAGGAAAATTGGAATAAGACGATTTCAGAAGAGATGAAGGAGATATTGGAAAGACCTATAGAGGAAAAAGAGATTCGAGAGGCAATAAGACAGCTAAAACTGGGGAAATCGCCTGGCCAGGATGGTTTTATACCAGAATTTTATAAAAATTTTCAGGACGAATTGATTGCACCTCTGTTACAGTTACTAAATAAAATTCCACTAGAAGGGATACCGGAATCATGGAAAGTGGCAAACATTATACTCATTCCAAAACAAAGACAAAACAAATATGGCTAATTACCAACCAATATCCTTATTAAACGTCGATTATAAACTATATACAATGATTATAGCAAACAGATTGAACACCATAATCAAGGATCTAATTCACGACGACCAATGCAGGTTTATTAAAGGACGACAGCTATCGAACAATATTAGAATTATGATCAACGCTAACAAATATTATGATAAAGCCATTGACAAGATATTTTTAGATGTGGAGAAAGCCTTCGATAAAGTCAAGTGGTCGTTCATTAAGTCTACATTGAAGTGCTTAAATTTTGGCGAAATATTTATAAAAAGGATACAAGCAATATATGATACACAGAAAGCGTACTTAACAATAAACAACGAAAATACTGAAACATTTGATATTTGTCAAGGCACGTGACAAGGATGTCCATTATCCCCCATTCTCTTCATTTTAACATTGGAAAGCTTAAATAGCCAAATAAGAAGCAATGAGCAATTGCCAGGTTTGAAAATTAAAACTCAGGAGTACAAAATAAGGGCTTTTGCAGACGACACTGTAGTAATACTGGAGAACCCAGTAGAAAATGTTGAAAATTTATTTGATCTGATTCAAAGGTACGGGAAATTAGCAGGATTAAAAATAAACCAAGAGAAAACAGCAATAATAACCAAAAATTTGACAAATAATGAGGAAAAGCAGTTAAAAGAAATAACAAAATGCAAGATTGAAAATAAAGTTAAATATCTAGGAGTATGGTTAAACAAAAAGAACATCAATCTTTATGAGGACAACTACAAAAGATTATGGGAAGGGATAAGAATGGACTTAAAAAGATGGAGGAACTTGGAATTATCCTTGTTTGGTAGGATTAATGCAATAAAAATGAATATTCTCCCGAAGTGCATCTTTATATTTCAGAATCTCCCAATATTACTTAACGAAAAACTACTACAGGAATGGACATTTGAACTAAACAAATTTATATGGGCTGGCAGGAAGGCAAGAATTAAATGGTCAATATTAATAAGAAATCATAAAGAAGGCGGAGCATCCCCACCTGACTTGAAAACATATTGTATAGCGTGCGGATTTAATTGGCTACTGGATTGGATCAAATTAGAGAACAGGAGGATTCTGACAGTTGAAGGTCATAACATGAAATTCGGATGGCACGCGTACTTGGGATATGATAAGCAAAGAATAAATAAAGAATTCGAAAAAGAAATCGGTACGCTTTATCATATGTGGTGGGGATGCTCCAAGTTATAAAATTACTGGTGTAAAGTTCATAAGAAGATACAAAAGATATTTAAAATACAATTTTTGATGGATCCAAAACTATACCTATTAAATATAACGTCAAGCTTGGAACAAAATTCTGTAAAACAACATGGAAGAGTACTATTTTACCTAGTAACAGCGGCAAGATTAATGGTGGCCACAAATTGGAAGAAAAAAGACCTACCCTCAATCAATGAATGGACATTAAAATTGAGAGAGATGCTGGAAAATGATAAGTTGACATATATAATTAACAAGAAAAATATGCAAAAGTGGGAAGAAGAGTGGAAGCCAATTTGTGAATATTGGAAATCGATAAGGAATATAGACATAAATATATAAACATACAAAGTAGAAATTAGGAGCATGAATCTGACAACCCAAGAATATGTAGTAAATAACACTGTTATGGATGGATAAAAAGTAAGAATAAAAATAGGACTAAGAGAATAAAGAAGGTGTTAAGCAAAATAATATGGAAGGATGTATAGTTGTAAACAAGACATAACGGTACAAGAACGTAAATGTAGAGGCGGAAGGGAGATTAAGTTTATATATATCTGTGATGCTTTGCTCAAAAGAGGGGGTACAAGGGAGGTCAAGTAAGAATGAGTGAGGAGAGAAGTTGAAGAAAGAAGAGATAGTATGTGAGTGAAGGTGTGGGAAAGGGGAAGATGAAGAGAGAGTAGAATGGAAGAGAGACGGGTTAGAGTGTAGAAGGTGTGAGGGATTTAAAGTATGGATTTATATTAGAAAAGGAGTGGGTATGTACTTGTATGTGTTTTGGTATGTGTTATGTTGAAAATGACAAAAAATGTAAATAATAAAAAAAAACCCTACCTAAAAGCCTTCCAAGCACACCTTAATAGCCAGCAGCCAGATCAAGTAAAGGAGGTCTGTTTAGCTACTGGTCGAGGCACAAGGAGAATAATGTTTCCAGCCCCTTCCCATTAACAAGTGAAGCTGTGATGGTGAATTGTGACAGGGGTCCTGCTTCTGATTGTTGCAGCCTCATTTCTGGTGGGACTGGGCTGGAAATGTCACCCTCCTTGCACCTCGATCCGCAGCTGAACCTACCTCCACCCAGTGTAGCTGCTATCTGTTAAGGTGGGTTTGGGGGTGGGTGGGCCAGGAGATGTTACCTAGGGGTAGTCCAGACTGTGAAATAAATCCTCATGGAATCCCATGTATCCAAATGGGATCCTGCAGCCTTCCATCCTTTTTGGAGGGAGGGGGAGCAAAAGTTGGGGAAAGTCCGCGGCAAAAGCCTCCAGGACATTCCCAGAGTTTTTTGACAACTGCAGGGGAAATGCACACTCCCTCATGTTAGGACAACCAAATCGCATCACAGCACATTGCTGAAGAGGACAGCTCATTGGTTGGACGTAAGCAGGGGGAGGAGCTTGCTAAGAAGTCAGATCCTGGAACCGCCATATTGGATTGTCACCATAGTGATCATGCACTCAGGTAATGAAACAGCCTTTCTTTCCTTCTTTTTTCATTATTTCAGCAGAAGATCACTCTTCTACACCTTGGAATTAGTTTTTTTTAAAAAAATACTGTTTGGTGGTGGGAATTTGGGGAATAAAGAACTGGAAGTAGTTCACTCACGCCCACCATCTTGATTCGCTGGCATGCCTACGTGTAAACAGCAAACACAGAGAGCTTCACACACCAGTGACTTTGCCAAAAAATTATTGAGACAGATGGCAGCTGCTGTGAATTGGCGTATATGCGCACCAATCCACATTTTATTCTCGCATCTAGACAGGCTCTTAGTTGATCAGTGGCAACTCTTTCATCCCTGTGTATTTTATGCAATACAAAGCACAGGAACAGGGGAAGGTTTTTAAATTAAATAAATAAAAGAGGAAATAAATAAATAAACAAGCCAGCTCAGCTTTATTCTTTTCCCTCTCGTCTGTCCAGCAAAAGCCTAAACAGGTGGCCTGCTTTATATATTGCAATAATAAAGAAGCACATCCAATGACGCTATAGCATGATCCGGCTCTTGTAGTTAAAGCCCTCACATAAAGCATTTTTGTGTTTTATTTTACGGTTGCCTGCACAGCATTTATCCATCCACCATAAATGTGACAAGCCCTTGCTAATAAGTTTTTTATATATATAAAAATGGCAAAAAGGTAAGCGTATACCTTTGCCGATAGTAAAGCCTGATGAAAGGACTTGAATTGGCCGTGATGTTCCAGGGTTGTTTTTCTCCTCTTCCCCAGCTGCTGCCAAATCATTTGCAGTTCAGGAAAGGCTAATGGAGCCATAAACAAAGCACAGATGCCACCGTGACTTTCTTTATTGTGTCGCATTATAGAAAATGGCTTTTTGGATACTGCTGCCTCTGAGGCGATGGGTGGAGGATGCCTGTCACAAGTCATAGGGATAAATGAATATATTCTTGTCCAGATCTTTTGAGGCTGCCAGGCCTCATATATACCAACATGCTTGGCAGTTGTTGCAAACCCGATAGAATACTACCAGCATTGTCATCACAATCAGCGACAAAAATTGACATTTCCTTGCCCCAGGAGAGACAAGTCCGTCCTAGGCCATGATCCTGTTCACTGGTTGCAGAGTGTCAAACTAGAGAAAGGTAGGTATAGTGGTTTGAGTGCTGGACTACAGCTCTGAAGACCAGAGTTCAAATCCCTGCTCAGCCATGAAATCCACTGGGCAACTTTGGGCAAATCACACACTCTTAGCCTCAGAGGAAGACAATGGCAAACCTCCTCTGAACAAATCTTGCCAAGAAAAACCTAGGATAGCTTTACCTTAGGGTCACCATATGTCAGAAGCAACTTGAAGGCACACAACGATAACAAACTATGCAGAAGTTAGTGAATTACACTGTTGTGCAACTGATCACACAATGGGCAATATAGCTATGAACTAAATATACACTGGACTGACTATGTGACGAATGATGCTGTCCTTGAGCAAGCAGGGATCATCAGCATTGAGGCCATGAGATTGAGAACACAGCTGCGCTGGGCAGAGCATGTTTCCAGGATGGAGGACCATCGCCTCCCCAAAATAGTATTCTATGGTGAACTCACCATGGGTCAGCGTAAGAGTGGCGCTCCAAAAAAGTGATACAAGGACTCCCTGAAACAACACCTCAGGCTCGGCCAAATTGACCACTAACAATGGTCTGCCCTAGCCTCACATCGGGAGGCATGGAGAACCACTATCCACAATGCTGCAGCCTTATTTGAGCACTCACGCCAAAAAAGTCTTGAAGAGAAATGACAACGCAGAAAAAAATCACAACCCGGAAGCATCACCCAAAGAAACCTTCTGCTGTGCTTTCTGCAACCGGACTTGTCTATCTCGGATTGGCCTTTTTAGCCCTCAGCGCGCTTGCAGAAAGCATAGGATGAGTCCTTCCTGAATCTTCGTTTGCGAAGAGAAGCCAGAGAGAGAGAGAGATAGCCATTGGGCAGCAGTCAATCCAATGTCCCTTTCATCACTAAGGACCACACTGACAAAACCTCCTAGGCAAGGCAGCTGCTTCTGCAAAAGCTTACAGCAGCATCACAGACATTGTGCGCCCCTGAGCAACCTCTAAGAAAGTGAATTGATACCAGAATAAATGTCACTGCAGGATTCCAGGCCTAATCTATCTCTAATTTGGGGGTAGGGTTCAGCACTCTAGAAAAAGCATCACCGTAACTGACTTGACTGTGCTGGCCCTCGTGTAGCAAGATAATCATTTTAAGGAATTTGGGGGGACATCCTAGTCTTTCCAGGATCTGCCACAGACCTTTTCTACTCACAGTGTCGAAGGCTTTGGTGAGGTCGACAAATGTTACATAGAGACTCTTGTTCTGCTCTCTACATTTCTCTTGCAGTTGTCTAAGGGCAAATACCATATCTGTAGTACTCCTACTGGCTCTGCAGCCCCATTGGCTTTCAGGAAGAAGTTCTTCTGCAATAGCAGGAACTAGTCTGTTCAGGAGTATCCTTGCAAGGATTTTTCCAGCAATAGAGAGCAGTGTTATGCCTCGATAGTTTGAGCAATCAGATTTTGCTCCTTTTTTCTTGTACAGGGTGATGATGACTGCATCTCGGAGATCTGATGGCAGTTCCCCTTTTTCCCAGCAATTCACAAGGAGTTTGTGGAATTTATCGTGGAGTACATGACCTCCATGTTTCCAAACTTCAGGTGGGATTCCATCAATCCCAGCTGCCTTGCCATTTTTCATCTGCTGTATGGCCTTATGGGTCTCTTCCAAAGTGGGAGCTATGTCCAATTCATTTTTCATCGGTTTTTGTATCATATGTTAGATAGCTGAGCCTTGGACTACTCGGTTGGCACTAAAGAGCCTTCCAAAATGTTCAGCCCATCGATTCAGGATGGAGGCTTTATCAGTAATTAATGTTTGACCATCTGTACTGTATAAGGAGCTTTGGACCTGATAAGTAGGTCCAAACACTGCTTTAAGAGCTTCATAAAATCCTCTATGATCACCCAGATCTGCACAGCATTATGTCTTTTCTCCTATATTGATCCACCACTTGTTCTGTATGTCTCAGAGTTTTTGTTGAAGTTTACTACATGAGACGGAAAGCTGCTTTTCTTACATGGCAAGTTGGCTGGGTGAGGTATGCCTGGTGAGCAGTTCTCTTCTTTGCCAACAGCTCCTGAATCTCTTGGTTGTTTTCATCAAACCAGTCTTGATTTTTCTTGTGGGAGAACCCGAGGGATTCTTCCGCAGACTGGAGGATACTGTTTTTGATATGTTGCCAAAGCACTGTAGGAGAAGGATCTGTAGGATGGTCTTCAAGTTTTGTTTGCAGATTTGCCTGTAAGTTGTCTCTCATGGTAGCTTGTTGAAGACTGTTGACTTGGAGTCTCCTCTTTAAGATGCCACCTCTCTTAGGTTTGAACTTAAGATGAAGATTTAGTTTACATCTTACGAGGCGATGATCTGTTTGGCATTCTGCACTGGGCATCACTCAAGTATGACGGACATCGTGAATGTTTCTCTGGCGGACTAGAACATAGTCAATAAGGTACCAATGTTTGGATCAGGGATGCATTCAGGTTGTCTTCAAGCTATCTTTCTGCTGAAAGATAGTGTTTGTAATAGTCAGCTGTTCTTCTGCACAGAACTCTAGCAAGAGGCGTCCATTATCATTGCAATTTCCAACACCATGCTTGCCTAAAACATCTTTCCAGGCTTCGGAGTTCTTTCCTACTCTGGCATTGAAGCACCAAGGATAATAATTTTATCTTCTACGGGGACTTTTTGTATGAGTTGGTGTAGGTCTGTGTAGAATTGTCTTTCTCAACAGGGTCGGCTTGCACAGTTGGGGCATATATACTGAAGAGAACAACATGTGGGAGGTGTAAGGAAATAATGTGATCAGAGTGTCCTGTTGGCAAAGTTTTGAGTTTGGAGGCAATGGAGTTTTTAATCATAAAGCCTACTCCTGAAAGATGTTTTCCGATTTTGGGTTTGCCTGAGCAGTAAAGTGTGTAGCCGGCGCCGTGTTCTTTAAGGCTGCCTTCCTCATGGAGACGAACTTCACTAAGAACAGCGATGTCAATATTAAGTTGTGATAGTTCATGGGGTATTAGAGCAGAACAACACTCAGGCCATCCACTATCTGCAGAGTCTCGCATGGTTCTGATGTTCCAGCATGCAAGCGTCAGTTTATTTACACCTTTGGAGGCCGGTGTGTGTCTTTGTTTCTTTGCCTTGGTTTGACCGCATCAGAAGATGCCCGTTGGCCGCGGCTAGCCAACCAGGTAGATGGGGGTGAGCTTTCGTTAGGCCACCTTTTCTAGGCCCCTCTGCATATGGAGCAAGCAGTGCTCTCCTTAAAAAAGGCTGCATGGTCATTCAGGACGCTGCCGAACAAGACTGTCATCTCCCGGGTCAGCCTCAAGCGACCAAAGTCTTGAACTGCCTGCATGCAGGGTTGGGTCTGCGGCTTCCAGTGCATCTTTACACCTGCTGTTTCGTCCCTCGCCTCTCGCTACAGGACTTTTTCGGAACTGGATTTGTCCTTCGAGCCTGTGCAATGGATTTTTCTGATGGAGCGCAGAGGTTCATCTGCTGTGGCCTTGCAAGCATGGACGGTAGCAGCGAGGTCCTTGGGTTGTATGTTTGATTAGAGTTTCCTTCTCTTAGATGGTTGACCTTACAGGGTTGGACTAGCACCATCTGCCCAGGTTTGGGGTTAGAGTTTTCCTTCTCCTAGGATGGTTGCCATAAGGCTAGAGAGCCCATCCTCCCCTTTGATGCTCTTTGTCGGACCCTTTGGTTTTGACCTGTCTGGTATGGGAGACCCTACCGGTGGCTATTATGCCACTGCCAGCATAGCTCAAAATATCATTAGGGTACATAAGCCTCTCTCCCACGACAAGGGGGCATCACTGCAGAGGTGAGAATAACAAATAAGTGAGTAACTGGTATCAGTCTTGGGGCTCATCCACACCACACAGTGATAGTAGTGGGATCTCATTTGAACTTCTAATTCTAAATACTCTTCCCTAAACCACAAATCACAAGATTCCATAGAATGGAGCCATGGTGGTTAAAGTAGAATCATAGTTTTTCCTTGTTTTTTTCTGGGCTGTGAGTCCATGTTCTGGAAGAGTTTATTTCTGACGTTTCACCTGCATCTGTGGCTGGCATCTTCAGAGAATGGTTGGGTAGGAGGGTAGGGTAACACTCCTACCCAACCATTCTCTGAAGATGCCAGCCACAGATGCAGGCAAAACATCAGAAAGAAACAATTCCAGAACACGGCCTCACAACCCAGAAAACAACCAAGGAAAGTCTATGGATGCCGGCTGTGAAAGCCTTCGACTTCACATAGAATCATAGTGGTATAATTGTGTGGTGTGAATGGGCCTTTGGTGTGGAGAACTGGGGAGCTAAAGCCAGGGGGCAGCTTCTGCTGGATGCCATCACTTCAGACCACAGTTTTTGAGCTTCAAGGCTGAGTGTTTTCAATTAAACCAGCCTTGATGACTCAGAATTCAAGAATATGTGTCATGTTGATGATCACTGAAATTCAATTAAAATCAATGGGACAAAGACAGTTGAGATGCACTCTCAAAATTACATTTCATATGTTGACCTTAAGTTCAAATTCCTCTGTGTGCAAAAGTTGTTCTGAAACTGAAGGTCTCCTGCATAATTAGGAAGCTGGCGCTCCCTAGTGGTGAAGTTTGTTTTCAATGGTGGTATATTGGTTTTGTTGGAAGTTAGGCAACCCAGTATTTATTAATAGGCAATTACTTTCTGCATATTCAGTGTTTGTGTGTGTAGTGTGTTTGTGACTATTTTTTACATATGAAAAATGTTGCCCTGCTACACAACAGCCAAACCAGAAAGTCTTAGAAAAGATGCTGGCACTGTCTCTCACCCCATGAATTCTGCCAAGAAAACCCCATGATAGGTTTACTTTAGGGTTCCCGTAAGTCAGGAACAACTTACACAACACCAAAGCTAATTTTCTGACTCTGGTCATGTGTCCTCAATGGCAGAAAGTACAAATCACGCCATCTTTCTTGGTACTAAAATCAATGGGGGGTGGAGAGGTACAAATCTGTCTCAAGGTGCTGTAAACACAGGCTAAGTAAAACAAAGACAAAAACCATTCTCTTTTGTCTTGAGAGTTTGAAATGTTACTCAAATGAATTTTTAAAATGAGCAATGTATTACTCATGAGTCACATGAGGCATTAAGGCCAGAAACTTGTTGGTGTTGTATGCATTCTTATCTTCTCCTATGGAAGCAGTTGGACGTCACAGAAGTGGTGCTGTTGTGTGTGTGGATGTGTATTTTCAGCAAACGTTTATCCATTTGCTCCTGTTGAAATTGGTGGCAGTACTCCTTCAGTTCTGCATTTGACCACACATTGAGCTGCACATTCAGTTACAACATGGCACTGTTCAACACAAGCTTTGCATAGCATAACCAATGCATAACTCCAAATGGGGATACTTACCTATGCAACCTAAGCCTAAAAATGATGGAGATCCTGCATCACAGAGACATGGGATCAAAGTTCCACAGGCAGAACTATGCCATATCTCCTGCCTCCTCTCTCTCTGTAAACCCATCTTTTTCTTTTTCTTTTTTATTATAATTTATATAAAAAATATCCATACAAACATACATATTCATAACGTTCACAACAAAAACCTTAATCTTTTTCCTTCTTAAAAGTTGTTCCCTCCCACGCCTTCTTAAATTCTTTTCTATTGGATCGAATAAAGTAATTTTAAACAAATTATACATTTTTCTTCTATACAGTTTATATCTTCCTTGTTATTCTACATCTTTCCATGCACTAATACTTTGCTGCTATCAGATGTTAGATCTCTAAATATTTACATCTTGAAACTTAAATATATTCTGATTCTTTAAACTTAAATTCTAAACATCTTAATTTAGTTTTTACATCTTCTCTATTGAGTTTTTAATGTCCTCTTAAATCATAGATTTCTATGTTGTGTGGCTTATAATTGCTAAATCTCCCTAATTTTCTCTCAAAAATTTTATTACATCTTCCCAGTCATTCTCATTTTTTTAAAATGACTCTTCCTTAATCAAGGTTGTCAGTTTGCCATTAACATCATATCCTTTCACCTCAGAAACCAGTTCTGTATAGTGGGTGTTTCTTTGTCTTTCCATTTTATGGCAAAAATTACTCTTGCGGCCGAGATCATGTACAGTAAAACTTTTACACATTTCTTTTCTATTTGATGTCCTATCATATTTAACAAATACATCTTGGGTTTCATTTCAATATTTATCTTCAATATTTTCCTTATTAAATCATGTATCTTTATCCAAAATGTCTTGGTTTGACTGCAGAACCACCAAAGGTGATAGAGTGTTCCATTCTTCTCCCCACATTTCCAACATCTTCCATCTCCATTTTCAATACACTTTAGCTATTCTTGTAGGTGATAGATACCATCTATGAAATATCTTATAGTAATTCTCTTTCAGATTGGTGGTTAATGTAAATTTCATGTAAACCATCTTTTTCATATGGCCCATCCCTGACACAGCTATGTAGTGGCTGGTGGAGAGTGGGAAATGTCTCAGAAGTCTCTGGCTGTGTCCCTATACATGACTATTCATGGGAGAAATGCAGGGTATAAATTTTGGGGTGCAGTATCACCAGTACGCTGATGACACTCAACTCTATCTCTCCATCTGATTCCAAGGAAGCTGTTTCTGTACGAAACCAGTGTCTGATGTCAGTAATAAACTGGAAGAGGGTGAACAAATTGAAACTTAATCCAGACAAGACAGAGGTGCTCCTGGTCAGTCAGAAGGCAGATCAGGGAATAGGGATTCAGCCTGTGGTGAATGGGGTTACACTTCCCCTGAAATCTCAGGTTTGCTGCTTGAGTGTTCTGAACTCAGATCAAAGGCTGGATGCCCAGATTTCAGCTGTGTCCAGGAGTGCATTTGCACAGTTAAGAGTAGTGTGTCAGCTGATGTTACCTGAATTGCTGGGGGTCTGTGGGATCCACTCGTGATACTAAAATTATGATATTAAACTGGGGAATTTTAATTAGCTCAAAGGTATGGCTACAAGAGCCCGGGTAACGTATGTGACCTTTGCACCTGTGTATACCAGTACTTAGCCTTTATAATCAGGCCCATCGTTATACAATCAATCTATTATTGAGCAAATGTCCAGGAAACTTGAATCAATTTTACATCAGGTTTTTATTGGAAGAGAAGTCCCCCAAAGTGACCCTGGCTGTTGCTAAATTTCTTACAGAGGCAGCCAGGATCAGAACTCAGTGTATCAGATTAAAGCCAGTTGTAAATGTTTCACTGTTTAGATTTTTTAAATATATATTCTGTTTTCTGTGTTATGCTTGAGTTCTCTTTTTTTGTGTGATGGATCTATGGATCGTAATAAATGAACTTGACTTGACTTGACTTGTATACCAGCACTCACTGATGAGACTCCAAACCAAAATGAAATAAAAATGGTTTTTATTGGAAAATAATCACAGAAGCATTCACTCATGCACACACACTCACAAGACAACCATACAAGGCTAATAAAGAGTCAAAGCAGAAATATTGGGATAGAGGAATAGATTCAGGAGGCTATATTTACCTGTCTGAGGAGCAGAGATTAGTGCAGCAAAGAAACTCAGACTTGAATCTGAAGGTGTGGCAGCAGTCCAGCAGAGTGACAGTATGAGAAGAGCTGAGCACACTTTGGCTCTTATTTGAGGGTAATATTTATACCCAATATCATACCCTTAAGGGGTGTTTTGACTATGAACCAATGCTTAGATGGATTTCCCATAGTTAAACAAAGGAAACTCTGGCTTCATTGATTGCCACTAATAGTTGAGACATTAAGGTTGATGAGTTTAGGGCAGCCTCCATATTGTGAAGAGGACAGGTGCAAGGAAAGACATTTGTGGGGATGAGTGGGGACAATAGGTGTTCTGGTCACTGTTTGGTTTTGGACTATGACTCACTGTCAGGTGTGTCCAGGGAAGATTACATTCCTTCTTAACAACTCTGACTAATGTGTTTCTCATTAATCTTGTCCTGGGCATGTTTGGGGAATTTCCAAGACAACTTCATTAGGTCTTCGGGTGACCTTCACTTCAACCTAATTTTGGTTTGCCCCTGTCTACCTTAGATCTCGTGAACTGACCAGTATTGCCAAATTATTAATTATTGGAGGGAGGAGGTATAAGGCTGGGTAACACTGTGCCTAATCCTCAAAATGTTAGATCTAGCTATGGTGACACATGCCTTGATTACATCCCATGTCTAGTACTGTAACACACTCTAGATGGAGCAGCCTTTGGAAACTGTTTGAAAACTTCAGCAGGTCCAAAAGGCTGCAGTCAAGCTGTTGACCAGGGATCATGTGACTCCCCTGTTGAAACAACTCCGTTGGCTACTGGTCCATTTCTAGGCAGAATTCAAAGTACTGGTGTTGAACTTTAAACCCCTACACAGCTTGGGTCCAGACTATTTGAAAGACCATATCTCCTTATATAAATCAATGTATGCTTTAAGATCTGCAATGGAAGGCTTTCTCTAAGTCCCACCACCTTAGCAGATGGTGAGGACTTGGGAGACAGCCTTATCTGTGGTTGCTCCAAGTCTGTAGAACTCCCTTCCACAGGAAGTCTGGTTCTCCCTCTCCCTGCTATCTTTCCACCAGCAAGTGAAAAAGTTTTTATTTAAGATGCATTTAGCGATGGCAGATAAAGGGCTTTTTTAAAAAATGGGGAGGAGGTGTAGAAAGTTTTTATTTTAGTTTCCTTTAAATACCTTTTATTTTGTTTCGCTTGTATTTTTAACTTGTGTTTTTAAATCAAAGTTAGTGTAATCATATTTTAACTTTCGTATTGAAAGTTTTTAATTGTATTGCTTGTTAAGGTGTGTATGCCACATTGGCTCCCGTACTGGGAGAAAGGAGGGATGTAAATCAAATAAATAAGTCTAGCTCCTCATCAAAAGCCCATCTGACTTGAAAAACCCAACAAGTAGCAAGGCTATTGTCAACACAGTCTCTTACCTCATGAGGATACACAATCCCACTATCATAGAATTGCAGGGTGGAGGGTGTCATTTCGCATATTGTTAGATCAAGCTACATGTGTATGTGTGTTAGGGATGGAAGGCATAATTGAAAATATTCCCCCAAAATGGTTAAAAAAATGTGTTTCTTGAATGTTGGGAACCTCTGAGAAGAATTTGGGAATGATTAGACTCTTCACAGTTTAGGACTCATTCTGTGCAAAATTCGCATGTGGAGGTGGGGTTGTGCAGAAAACATTTTCTGTACAGAAGACTCCATTTTTGTGCAGAAAATGATGTTTCCTGTGCAGAAAATGCAATGGTTGGGAACTTTATTTCAACATGTTTTGTGGGGATGGGGAGCATCATTTTCTGCAGCAGAAACAGTTTGCAGAAGTATTGGCCAGGATTCTGTATCAGCTACTGGCCCAACCTCCTGAAACCTGGTGGAAATATTATTCACCCATGCTATGATTGCTGGTAGCATGGAACTCCCTAGTGGAGAGAATTAAGATAATGGCAGTAGTGTCACAATAGTGACTAAGGAGATTATCGCACTACACTATTGTAGCATTATTATTCCACTTTAACTGCACTGGCTGCCTCCTGTGGAATCCTGGGATTTGCAGTTTAGGGAGGGGGATTTAGAATTCTCAGCCAGAGAGCTCTTAGGCCTCACTAAACTACAAACCCCAGACTTCCACAAGAGGCAGCCATAGCAGTTAAAGTGGAATAATAGCACCTAAAAGTAGTGGTTGTGAATAGGGAACAGTTACAGATGAGTAAATTTAAGTCAGACAATGCTGTTTCCTACACACACAAAAATGCTACTTTCTCTGCAAAACAACCACATGCAAATTTTGTGCAGAACAAATCCCAAACTGCAAATGGCTTTCAGAAATTGCAGTTTTCAGAGACTTCCTTGCACTGGGGAGAAAATGGTTGAAATTACTCGTTGCTTCCTTCAAGAACTAAACTGAGTGAAGGATTACATCCCTGGTGTGTACGGATCTGCTTCACAAATTAGGTTCATTATAATAATAAAGCATTTCACTTTGAAGCTCTTCAAATTAACATTTTTTAGAAATGAGATTTGATAAAAAAAAAAACTCCCAACAGATGGGTGTTATAAATGTACCTTGTAAACAAAACAAGAAAGTAAGCAAAAGATGGAAGAATACGGAGAGAGAAAAAACACATTACTTCTTTACACAGACCCTCTGAAAATAACATACAATATATTAGAAATCAGTGTCCATAGGCTGATGATGACTCAGGGCCTTTTCCCATTACAATCATGCCACTATGATTCTACTTTAACATTCATGGCTCCATCTTAGGAATCCAAGAGTACCTTACCTGAAGGGAACACTGTGGATATCACATACCTTGATTTCAGTAAGGCCTTTGACAAGATTCCCCATGACATTCTTGCAAACAACCTTGTAAAATGTGGGCTAGACAAGTTAAATGGATTTGTAATTGATTGACCCGCAGAACCCAAAGGGTGCTCAGCAATGACTCCACTTCGTCTTGGAAAGATGTGACCAGTGGGGTGCCACAGGGTTCTGTCCTGGGCCCAGTGCTATTCAACATATTTATCAATGATTTGGATGAGAGAATTAGGGGCATACTTATCAAATTTGCAGATGGCACCAAATTAGGAGGAGTAGCTAATACCCTAGAGGACAGGATCAAAATTCAAAATGACCTGGATAGACTGAAGAGCTGGGCCAAAGCTAACAAAATGAAATTCAATACGGAGAAATGTAAGGTACTGCACTTAGGGCGGAAAAATGAAATGCATAGATATAGGATGGGGGAGACCTGGCTGAACATGAGTACATGCGAAAAGGATCTAGGAGTCCTAGCAGACCACAAGTTGAACATGAGTCAACAGTGTGATGCGGCAGCTAAAAAGGCCAATGCGATTTTGGGCTGCATCAATAGAAGTATAGTATCTAGATCAAGGGAAGTAATAGTGCCACTCTATTCTGCCCTGGTCAGACCTCACCTAGAATACTGTGTCCAGTTCTGGGCACCACAATTCAAAACGGATAGTGACAAATTGGAGCGTGTCCAGAGGAGGGCGACTAAAATGGTGAAAGGTCTGGAAACCATGACTTATGAGGAGAGACTTAGGGAGCTAGGTATGTTCAACCTGGAAAAAAGACGGTTAAGAGGTGATGTGATAGCCCTGTTTAAGTATTTGAAGGGGTGTCACACTGAGGATGGAGCAAGCTTGTTTTCTGCTGCTCCAGAGATTGGAACACGGAGCAATGGATGCAAGCTCCAGAAACAGAGATTCCACCTCAACATTAGGAGGAACTTTTTGACAGTAAGAGCTGTTCGGCAGTGGAACGCACTCCCTCGGAGCGTGGTGGGGTCTCCTTCCTTGAAGGTCTTTAAACAGAGGCTGGATGGCCATCTGTCGGGGTTGCTTTGATCGTGATTTCCTGCACGGCAGGGGGTTGGACTGGATGGCCCTCGTGGTCTCTTCCAACTCTGCAATTCTATGATTCTATGATTCTATGATTCTATGATTCTATGATTTAGCATCTTCCAAACGTTTTCAGTTTGGCCTGAATTAGTATCCGAAAGTACTACATGGTGTACTTTTTCAGCTATGGCAAGCGGGTCTTCCCCCTCTTTTGAGTCACAGACGCCTTTAAGAATCTGATGAAAGCTATGGATCCCCCCCCCCATATATGTATGACATTTTGCATACAATTTATTTTATTGCATTGGCGATAGATATCCTTAACATAGAAAAATGGAATAAAAAAATCACAATAAACATGGGAAAAGACTAAACTGCTACCTTAAAAATTCATGTAATAAGAAAAATTCAAACTGACAAATCAAAGAAATCAAATGGGGGGAATAGCTCTCAGTTCAAATATGCGTGAATCCTATCTATGACCATGGGTTAAGAACTGCTAGTCTATGGGACCTATTTAATTGTTTCTGGAATTGGTAGAATTATATAGTGGACTTTCTTTGTTTAAATGTACCCTTTTTATGTTCCTCTTCAGTCAGAGTCAAAGTTACTAAATGCGCATACTGTATTCTGAATTATGTTATCCCTGGGTGACATGGAAATATCTCCATCCCAGGGCTACTTTCACATGAATCATAGAATCATTGAGTTAGAAGAGACCTCAAGGGCCATCCAATCTAACCCCCTATGGTCTTATCTATACGGGGGGTGGGGAATACGAACAGGTCCGAAAAAGCAGGCATTCACAATGATGCAACCTGTCTCATGGTCAAAAGAGCCCTCCTAAATTCCGCATGACCCCTAGCCGAGATGTCATCCATGAGTGATTTACTCACGATTTTAAATCTGTTGCTGCCACTTTAAAAAAAAGTTTCCCATGTAGCACACAAGCGATAGTTCATATTTCAAAAAAAAAAAAAGAAAAAGAAAGAAAGAAAGAAAGAAAGAAAGAAAGAATCTAAGATTGCCATTTGATCGACTTACTGGACCCTCGCTTAGCCGAAAATCCAACATACCAGCTGCAGGTGCTTTCCCTGTTTCCTAGCCCCGCCCCCATCCTCATCTAGCCAATCAGATTATGCTGTCTGTTCATGTCTGTGTGAATGAGAATGTTTGAATGATTGCACATTCTCATGTTATACAGAGCTTTTTAAAAAATCTGTACAAAGCCCCAGATGTGACACACACAGACTTTGCAGTGGATTTGGCTGCCCCCCTTCCTAATGACACGTATTTGTGTGAATATCCATATGAACGGATCACCTTCTGTTCATATGCAATTCGTATTATTTTGACCGTATAGACAAGACCTATGATTCCACTTTAACTGTCATGGCTGCACACTATGGAATCCTGGGGTTTGTAGTTTGGTGAGGTGCTAGAGCACTTTGGCTGAGAATACAAATGTGAAACTACAAATCCCAGGATTCATAGAATCATAGAATCATAGAATTGTAGAGTTGGAAGAGACCACGAGGGCCATCCAGGCCAACCCCCTGCCATGCAGGAACACACAATCAAAGCATCCCATCCAGCCTCTGTTTAAAGACCTCCAAAGAAAGAGACCCTACCACGCTCCGAGGGAGTGTGTTCCACTGCCGAACAGCTCTTACTGTCAAAAAGTTCCTCCTCATGTTGAGGTGGAATCTCTGTTCCTGGAGCTTGCATCCATTATTCCATGTTCTAGTCTCTGGAGCAGCAGAAAACAAGCTTGCTTAATATGAAACCCCTTCAAATACTTAAACAGGGCTATCATATCGCCCCTTAACTGTCTTTTTTCCAGGCTAAACATACCCAGCTCCCTAAGTCTTTCCTCATAAGGCATGGTTTCCAGACCTTTCACCATTTTAGTCGCCCTTCTCTGGACACACTCCAATTTGTCAATATTCTTTTTGAACTGTGGTGCCCAGAACTGGACACAGTATTCTAGGTGAGGCCTGGCCAAGGCAGAATAGAGTGGCACACACACACCTACCCAACCATTCTCTGAGGATGCCAGCCACAGATGCAGGCAAAACATCAGAAAGAAACTATTCCAGAACATGGCCTCACAGCCCGGAAAAAACAAAACAAGGGAAATCTATGAGGCCACTTTACTTTGCACATATCATGAGACAACATAACTCACCAGAAAAGACAACAAAGTGGAAGACAGTAGGAAAAGAGGAAGACAGCATTACAAGTGGATTAGTTCAATCAAGAAAGCCACAGCCCTGAGTCTGCAAGACCTTAGCAGGCAGTGTTTTGAAAGTCTCTCATTCATAAGGTTGCCTTAAGTCAGAGTTGGTTTGAAGGCAAATGACAACATTAATGTCTATGTTATATTCCAGGCATTGCATGGAAGACAATGTGTGCAAATCATCTGGGAGACATGCACTCATGCCCAGTTAAAACACATTGATGTCTTTAACATTAAAAACCCATCAAATTCGAGATATCAAATAAATGTTTGCTATTTAAGCTAGAACAGCCTCCTGCAACCTGATGCCAACTGATCCACATATTTCACCATGCCTTGGAATTAGCTAGATTGGCCATGAGTGATGGGGGTGGTAGTCCAACACATCTGGAGGGCTCCAGGTTAGAGATGACTGGGCCAGATAGATAGCACCTGTGATGGAACTGCTTTCAAAGGAATTGCATATGGCATTTTGGGCATCCCCTTCCAATACAAGCACAGCCTGTAGGCTTGCCTTCCTTAAGTTAACTGAGACTACAGGTTCCATCATTCCCAGACAACAAGGTTCTAAGTTGGAGGACACTACTCTAGGCCAAATGCATCCTTACAAAGAATTAAGTGAGAATTGATTTAATCCATTTATTCGTTTATACATATATGGGCAAATAGAGAGCCAGTTTAGTGCAGTGGTTTAAGTGTTGAACTAGGATTCCAGGAGAACAGGGTTAGAATCCCCAGTCAGTCATGGAAATCCACTGGGTCACCTTGGCCAAATTATATTCTGTTAGCCACAGAGGAAGGCCATGACAAACCCCCTCTGAACTAAGCTTGCTAAGAAAAGCCCATGAAAGAGTCACCTTAGGGAGTCACCCATAAGTCAGAAACAAGTTGATGGCCCACAACAATATATTCAAAAATGCCACATTCCATGACATAAACCAACTAAAGACACAACCACTCCCATTAAATAATAAAACTGCAGCAGCAAAACTGAGGCAGGCCAAATGAAGGGTGATCTAAAGAAAACGTTGATAAAACAGCAGCTTGAAAAGTATAATAAACAGGACTATCAAAATGTTGAAAGCAACTAAAACCTCCAAAGGCCACCAGTAATATGAAAGTTGTAAAAATCCTTTAAATGCTGAATAGGCAACATTGGTGGGTCTGAGGCATTTTCATGGGCAAGGAAACTAATATTTCCACTGACTGGAGTCTAGATCCTCAATATTCCAATCCAGAATACTATCAGTAGGAATGGAGAAATGGATCGGTTTAACTTTCTGTCCCATCTGAAAGTTTAAACTTCCAGTTCTTTCCTTCCACAATCTACTGTGTATTAATTTTGGTAAGTTGTTATAAAAATGAACTTAAATTCAATACTTCCCCATTTGCACTGGCAAAATTTAACAGGCACTGTTATTCTCAGCATGAAAAAGAGCTGTTACGTTGAAGACTGAATAAGCTTATTTTCTGCTGCTCCAGAGGATTGGACCACATGGTCCTGTTTCACAGGGAGAAATTATCTATCAAACCTACATTTCATTTTTGTTCTTCCCCAGATCTAAGTGCTGATAGATAAGATTCCTTACAGGATCATCCAAGCTACAGACTTCATCCAATCTTTTAAAAAGTGCTCTGTTAGTTTAAGCTGAAAGCTCACACACTTTAAACTCCTGTTGGCTTTAAGAAAGCCTATTATTCCACTGATTCCTATGATTACATTTTTGAAGCCAAGCCACTGTGGCTGCTGAAGTTTTTATCTGCAAACATGCAAAACATGTCACTGTTATGCAAAATCTTGTATTACTCTAATTCAGTTTTGCTCACTGCCGGATTAAATTGATGTCAAGAAATGGACCCAAGCGCAGCAAAATGCTAATATGTCCCTTTAATCCTGCAGCACTATATCTTTAAGCAAAGATTGGCTTCTCTTTTTTTAAAGCACAAAATCTTGATTTTTTCTTAGTTGCTATAGCAAGTTGCCATGGTAGCAGCCAGTATTAAAATCCTTTAAACTATTTATTTTTAAAAAGAGGGAGGAGAAACTGAAAACAGACTAAAACACTGAATATTATACAATTTCTTTGCTCTCTTGAAGAACAATGTATATTTCAGATGATGTTTCCAATTTACTCTGTAGGCTCAAGTCATACATTACTCAAGTAACATGAATCACTTCACTGTGGTCAGTCTTAAGCCTTCCAATAGAGCCTGTTCTGATGTGGCTTCTGCCCATACTGGGGTTGCCATTCTTGAAGTTGAGGACCAGTGCAGTATAGTGGTTAGATCTCTGCAATGTAACTTGGAAAATCCAGATTCAAGTCCCCATTGAGCTATGATGACCTGTTACCCTAAGAGGTGTGGAGTATGTTAGAGTCCCACCCATGATGCCAAAATCTCCTTTAATATTTGGGGAAAATATTAGCTCAGATAGGAGGCCTGCAAGAGGAGGGTTACTTCAGGGATCTTTCCACCTATGTATACCAGTACTAACTGTAGAGGAGGCTCCAGTTAAAGTAAAATAAAGTATTTTACTGGAATAATACAGACAATAAACTAACATACACAATGTACATTCTTATGGACTATACAAGGCTATAGCAGAGTAAGGCAGAAAGGTTGGATAGAGAGAGATATCTGGGGGATAGGGTGATAAGTCTCGAGGAGAAAAGAGTTTCATGCAGTGAAGAAACTCAGACCAGTGTCTGTAAGGGTGGCACAGCAAAGAAGAGAATGAAGAGGTCTGGCCTTATCACATCTCAGCTGTGACTAATAACAATAACAACAACAACAACTTTATTTTTGTACCCTGCCTTTTGCCTATTAGGCAATCAAGGCGGCTCACAACAATTGGATATAAAACAAACAAATCCATAACAACAATAATAGCTTAAAACAGTTTACCCCCCTTAAAATTACATATAATAATACATACATTTAAAAATAATTGGCAAATTCACCAATAATACAAAATACTACTCTAAAACTTTAAACTATAACATCAAAACATAAGCATAAAACAAAAACATAAAAACATAAAAAGAGGGAGAAGCATGCATTAAAATGGTCTATACTATTCAAGGAAGGCCTGCTGGAAGAGATCCGTTTTGATGGCTTTTTTGAAATTCTCCAAGCTGGTTGCTTGACGGATTTCTTTTGGCAAGGCATTCCATAGTCTGGGAGCAGCAACAGAAAAAAGATCTCTGGGAGGTTGTTGTTAATCTAGATCTCATTGGTTGCAATAAACCCCTCCCAGAAGATCTAAGGGTACGGGGCAGATTATATGGGAGGAGGCGATCCCTTAGGTAGGTTGGACCTAGGCCATGTAGGGCTTTATAGGTCATTACCAACATCTTATACTGTGCTCGGAAATTGATAGGCAGCCAGAGAAGGGATTTCAAGATTGGAGTAATATGCTCCCTTCTCGATTTCCTGGTGACGAACCTGGCCGCCATATTTTGCACCAGTTGTAGTTTCCGAACTAGGTATAAGGGTAGCCCCATGTAGAGAGCATTGCATAAATCGAGTCGTGAGGTTACCAATGCATGTACTACAGTTTCTAGGTCCTTTGTCTCAAGGTAAGGGCGCAGTTGGCGTATCTGCCAAAGCTGAACAGGTGCTCCTGACTGTTGCATTCACCTGAGCAGTCATGTGAAGCGACGAGTCTAGGAGCACCCCCAAACTGCGAACACAGTCCTTAGTGGAGAGCGACCCCGCCCAGGACTGGCGGTTGCAATCTGATACCAGGTTTAGGGGCCCCTACTGTAAGCACCTCCATTTTCTCTGGGTTCCGTTTGAGTCGATTTTTCCTCATCCAGTCCATTACTGCAACAAGACAGTGACTGAGGGGAGAAATACCATCTGTCATCACAGCTGATGCCCAAGACATGGAGAAATATATTTGGGTGTCATCAGCGTACAATAACACCCCACCTCATTTCTCCAGATTATTTGTCCCAGCGGTTTCATATAGATATTAAAGAGCATTGGGGACAGGATGGCGCCCTGAGGGATGCCACAATTAAGCTCTATTTTTGATGAGCAACTGTCCCCGAGCATCACCCTCTGGAGTCTACCTGAGAGGAAGGAATGGAACCACTGAAGTACAGTGCCTCCAATCCCCAACTCTCTCAAGAGGATGCTGTGATCTATTGTATCGAAAGCTGCTGAGAGAGCCAAAAGCACCAACTGGGTCACATTTCCCCTGCCAATGTTTTGGCGAAGGTCATCAACCAGAGCAACCATGGGCAGTCTCCACCCCAAGTCCCGGTCTGAAGCCAGTTTGAAATGGATCTAGAAAATTGGTTTCATCCAAGATCCCTTGGAGCTGAAAAGCAATGGCCCGCTCAATCACCTTGCTCAAAAATGGCAGATGGGAAACTGGTCTATAGTTTTTCAAGTCCAGGGGGTCCAGGGAAGGTTTCTTTAGGTGCAGTCTCACAACTGCTTCCTTTAAACAAGATGGCATAACTCCTTCCCTAAGGGACACATTTACAGTCTCCTTAAGAAAGGTCAACAATGCATCACCCCCTGAACGACCAGCCATGATGGGCAAGGGTAGAGAGGGCATGTCGTCTTTCTCACTTTTCCCAGGATCTTGTCCATGTCATCAGTATTCACTGGCTAAAACTGATCCAGTCTAATCTCAGAAACGGGTTTTCATATTTAGCTAGGGTTGGAGTTATGATATTTATAACCAATTTCATGCCTTTGAAAGGTGTGCTGGTTATAACAAAGTCTGGATGGTTTTCCCATGGTATAGATAAAAGAAACCAAACCTCATCTGATTGCTTTAGTTCCAGAGTGCTAAAACATTGATTGTCTTGTGACAACCTCATAAGGTTGGACAGGAGGGGGTGTGAGGAGAGATTTCTGTAGGTATGGATTGAGGAAAGGTCACTTGTTTGCATGATTGAATTATTGCCTGAAACATCCATGTCTGGGAGAAAGGGTTAGGATATACCCCTTAATGACTGGGTTGTTAGCATAAACCCATTATGGGGGCTTTCTGCTTAATCTAACTTGGGCTTTCCCACCATTATATTTCTAGACATGTCTCGGGTCATTGTGACTTTTGACTGCTCTCCGTCTGCCTAACTTTACAGCCAGCGTGAGCCCGAAAAGCGTCCAATATGTCCAGTTATGGAAACTCACAAGGAGGGGTAGTAGGGCATGCTAAGAGACCTACCTCACTAGGCTCTTGTGAAAATAAAATCAGGGCAAAGGAGAGCCATGTACATCATCTTGAATGTATTAGAGAGAAGGCAGAATAACACTGTAACTCATAAATAATAAGCTATTCGGCAAACAGTTTCTATGTATGGGTGTGAAAGCTGAACAGTGAAGAAAGCAGACAGGAAGAAAATCAACTCATTTGAAATATGGTGCTGGAGGAGAGTTCTATGGATACCATAGACTGCTGAAAGGACAAAATGAATGGGTCCTAGAGCAAATCAGTCCTGGACTCTCATTGGAAGCTAAGATGACTAAACTGAGACTGTCGTACTTTGGCCATATCATGAGAAGACATGACTCACTGGAAAAGATGATAATGCTTGGCAAAGTGGAAAGGAGTAGGAAAAGAGGAAGGCTGCATTACAGGTGCATATATTCAATAAAGGAACTGGCAGCTCTGAGTTTGCAAGATGTGGACTCTTCTGCTCATTCATTGCATTGCTGTAAATGGAAGTCAACCTGATTTAAAACAGTTTTTAGAAGGCAGTTAAAGTAGAATAATAATGTTAAAAATACAAACAAAGCCCAATTTAATTAACTAATTATTACAATAGATCTACCCTGCCCTATATCAAAAAGGTCTCTGGGAGACTTACAAATAACATTAAAACAACAGGTTAAACCATTTAAAACAATAAAAAAATTAAATAAGCTAAAAACATATTACGCATAATAAGGAGGTAAAAGCAAATTGAAAAGATTAAAAAGTTTTTAAAATAACATTCATTGGTATTTATGATTAATGAGGTCCAAAGGCCATGATGAACAGCCAAGTTTTCACTTGGTGCTTAAATGAAATGAGTATTGGTGCCAATCAGTTCTCCAAGAACAGGCATTCCATAATTGACGTGTGTTCATAAAAGACCTACAACAGGCAGTTAACTTTCAAATGCCTGGGTAAACAGAAATGTCTTTGCCTGCTGGTAGAAAGCCAGCAGAGAGGTGGCCAATGTAGTTTTCCATTGGAGGGTATTCCACACTCTGGGAGCAACCACTAAGAAGGCTCTTTCCCATGAGTTGTGATCGTGATGGAACCAAGAGAAGGCCCTTCCCCAGTGTCTGCAGGAGCCTATCCCTGCAAACTAGCCCTCACTGCTGTTGCGGTCTCTCTGGCTCTCCCAGAAGTCATAAAGGAGTCCTGTACCTTGTGACCAAGGCTGGTCACATGCAAGGGGCCTCTGTCACATATTGCAGGCTCCCTTCCTGCCTTCTGAGTCAGCGAGGAAAATGGCGGAGGTGGCTGCAGCAACAGGATGCGGTTCCTGTCTGGATTGCGGTCCATTTTGTTGAGATGATGGGGGAACAATGGGCCACATGTGTGGCCAGAATATGCTGGCAGGAAGCTTGTGTAGATATCCTGGTTCATGTAGATGAGCCCCCGGTTTCCAGAGTTATAGTCGAACACTCAAACCACTATACCACTCTGGCTCTGTAATCCATTAATTGCATTTGGTTTCAACTCCAATTGTGAACCACTTTGGGTCCCATATTGGGAGAAAGGTGGGCTATGAGTTAAATAAATAAATAATAAATGTATTTTTAAAAACAGCAATTATTAAACCTGTTATATTATAACCTGTTTACCATCATGTCTGGTGGCTAGTATCAGCATCACCTGTTCTACCATGTATGCACTCTGGATGTCACAATCCCAACAATGGCTGTTGAATAAATCATGAATTAGGAGAACAGAGATAACTGCAGTTCCCTACCACATATGCACATGATGGCTTCAGTTCAGATATGATGTTGTATAGTAGTTCTTAACTTTTTTTTTTTTTACCAAGGACCCCCTTTAAATATATTTTGTTGCCACAGACCCCCAAAACTTAAAACTCAAGATTTAATAAGAATAAGAATACCACCTAATAATAATAATAATAATAATAATAATACAGTTACACTACCCATTAAATCTTCCCTCAGAAGCACTGGAGGGGAAGAGAAAACTTTTCTTCTGCTTCTTCCTGCAAGTCTATGGCGCAAGTGGATTGAATGGAAATGTGCAGGCCAAGCCAGCCAGCCTTTGCCTTGACTCCTGTCATGTGGCCGCTCCACTGCGGGTAGGAGGTGAGCCAAGCAGCTTTCAAGCCTTTGCGGACCCCCTGAGAGAACCTGGGAGGTCCGCGGACCACAGGTTAATAACCACTGCCATATACCATATAGGTAAGAACAAAGGAAACTGCCCCTTTGTGCCAAATCAGATTACTAAAGTTCAGCACTTTCTGGACTGACTGATATTGACTCTCCAGGATTTCCAACAGGCATCTGTTCCATCTTTCCCTGGGGTGGTGGATTGAACCCAGGTCCACTTATAAGCATAGCAAACACTTCACAAGTTGTGAACAGGGAGGGGCCGTCTGTGGCTCTCCAGTCATTGCTGGGCTCCATCTCTCCTATTCCCTGCCAGCTAGCCAAGAGTGTTCAGAGTAGTGGGCTAAGTCAATAAATTGTGGAAGTTTGGAAAAGTTAACTTTTGGACTGCAGCTCCCTGAATCCTCCAGCCTGTACAAACATGCTGGCTTGTGATATTCTGGAACCTATAGTGCTAAATCTAATTCTTCTAAGGTCAGTAGGCAAACTGCACCTTTGTATGCTCAGGCTGCTGCTCCGAAGAACAAAAAGCAGCCCATAACCAGTCACTGTGATATAGTCTGGAGTTATTTCCTGTGCCGCCTCAATTAGAGAAGCCAGATGAAGGTGTTGAATCCTTTAAGAAAAATCTTAGCAAATTCTGATTAAACCACTGGGGATTCCTTTTTAAAATCAAGGATTCTGATTGCCAACCGACTGCAATCATAGCAGCCCTGTGGAAGTCAATGAGATTTTAAAATTCACTAAATGTCTGCTTCAAATGTTTCTGACTTCCTACTGTTGAAAGGCAATTAAATTCATATTGAGAAAATATATGAAATGCTTTATTCAGAGCAGCATGTATGAAAATGCTGCTAATACAAGATCTTTTCATCTAAAACTAGAGACAGTCAATTGTTTTTTATTAATATTTTATTGAGTGCTTTGTATCATAGCAAATTTAATATTAAGAACAATACAATAGGTTCATAAAATCTTTACAGCATGTGATAAACATGAATTGAGTGGCCTTAAATCCACATCACTACTGTTTTGAATATATCCATAACACTAAAATCCTGTTGTTTTCAGAATTTAGGAACAGCAGGGGAAAATAAGCAGTCTAGAGAAGTATGCCTTTTGATACCATCTAATAATAAGCAATGAGAAAATTAGAAAAAGAGAGTGGAAAGAGTGGGAATGGAAATGCAGGGAAGAGATGGGAGGCATGCAGCCCTCCAGATGTGATTGAACTGCAGCTACCATCAGCCCTAGCTAATAAAGCCAATTGTAAGGAATGCTGGGAGCTGTAGTTCAACCAAATCTGGAGGGCCACATGATTCTCATCCCTGCTTTATGATGTGGTTATTCACAGTGTGGAGAAAGTAGACAGTGAGGCATTTTCCCTCTCTGATACTCATGGTGGTTTCCATGTTAGTGGGGCTATAAATCCATTCTGGGTTTTAGTCTGAACTTTTTAAAAATCTATCCAAGATGCTAAACACTATTCTCTCAACACTACAGTTAGTTTCCTCGAGAATTCACACAGAACCTGAGAGAAGATTCAACATCCCCATTGACATGGTCAATCTCCCTGGCTTATATTATGAGAACTTGGGTTTTTACAATGAAGCTGAATGGTGGGAAAGATTCAGGTCTGACATACAGCCATATCTGTAGAAAGTTGTGTACTCTCAAGTTGTTTTTGACTTATGGTGACCCTATGGCAAATCAATCATGGCATTTTCTTGGCAAGGTTTATAAAGAGGGGAATTGCCATCGTCTTCCTTTCAGGTTGAGAGTGTATAACTTGCCCAAGGTCACCCAGTGAGTTTCCATAGCTGACTGGGGATTCGAATCCTGGTCTCCAGAGTCCTAGTCCAACCCTCAACCACTACACCGCACATGCTCTTTCAGGAGAAAGGCAGGATATAAATTAAATATACACTTCTTCATGTGCTACATGACTAAACTATGGAATCTGCTGCCACCTAGTGTGGCAATGGTCACCAATTTAATAGCTTTTAAAAGGGACTAGATAAATTCACAGAAGATAAAAACCATCAGTAGTTCCGAATTGTGATGGCTACATTCCGAGATAAATACCAGGCATCCAGGAACAACAATGGGATAAGGTTATTGCTTTTGTATTCTGCTTCAGGGGTTCCCAAAGGCAACAGGTTGGCCAGTCTGTTTGAACAGATCAGTGGACTAGATAAGACTTTGCTCTGCCCCAGCAGGGTTCTTCTGATGTTCTTAACTATGTTTTATCACCCTCAAGGCTGTGAACATTAGGGGGAAAAGATGAAATTTCCAAATCTGAACATAGTTTGAAAGAACCATCACTTAAAACTGTGGTGTCACTAAGGCCAGTGTCACCTGGTGTGGTTTGGCCTCTCTGCACCCCCCCTAGTGCTGCCACTGACTTCTAACACTGGGTACACTGGTTGCCTCTAGTCAAACAGATTGCTGTGGTCTTGTGGCAACACAAATGCCTTACAAAGCTTTCAAGAGAAGAAAGAATCTGAGTAGTAGCCGAGAAGCACTGTCATAAAATGTAAACTCATAGGGCTCTTCCAGACTGATCTAAAGAAAGAAGAGTTCCTTCTGTATAGCTTCTTGGGTTTTACTGATATTTGCTGGTGATAGTCACCTCCTTATCTACTTGCTCCATTCTTTTGGGTGGGCTGTTTGTAGAAATGTCTTAGACCTACACTAGGGAGATTTTCAGACGCTTCTTGCTGCCTCTTGCTGCGCAATCAGCCTCCGGAGCAGTAACGAGGCTGCTGCGTGGCAAGGGGTCCATTTTGGATGATGCCGTTTCTCTCTCGGTGGCGTCTGTGACTGTTGCAGCTAGCATTGGAGGCAGCTGCGCTGTTTTTCACTCACGGAAGTTGTCTGTGAGTCATGGACGCCGCCGAGAGAGAAACGGCATCATCCAAAATGGATCCCTTGCTGCACAGCAGCCTTGTTATTGCTCCGGAGGCTGCTTGCACGGCAAGAGGTGTCTGAAAATCTCCTAGGGCTCCTCCAAAGCTGTTTAAAAAAAAACACCTGGGAGCATGGTTTGCTCAGGTGATCCTATGGTTTGAAGGGCAAATCTCCTCTTTTAAGAAAAAACAGTCTTAGGGTTATACTTTTATAGTGCAAAAGTGCTATGTTGTTGATGCACTGATGCACTATAACTTTAAGCGGGTGGGATTGAAGAAGAAGAGAAGACTTTGTTGTTGTTCTGAAATGTCTCAGAATTTAAAAGAAATCCATACTGGGGGGATAAAACATTGCATCTGGTGCCAGCCAAGAATTGCCAGCAAACAGTCCAGTAACAGAAAGGTCATTTGGATATTTTACAAAACTATAGCAACAAATACCACACCCTTCAGATACATTTGCCCTGTTTGGACAAGCCCAGCCTTTGTGGTGTTGCTAAGGTCTCTTCGTGCACAAGGAGGCCTGCCCCCTCCCAAAAAAAAGCTATAGGAGTTTGGTTATGGAGCAGTAAACTCTTGGAAACTGTTGGGGGCTACAGGGAAACTTGAGGGGCACATCCCCTCCTACTGTACCCCTGGAAAAAAATAAAGCATGTGTTAGCTGTCATCTTAGTTTTTAGAAAACTGCATTTGGGACTGCCAAACTAGGCTAATGCAGCCATCCCTGGCCTGCTGCCCTTCAGATGTACCAGAGTACAATCTTTACTGGCAGAGAATGATGGATAGTCCAATGGATCTAGTGAGCATCACCTCCAGGAAGGATGGCCTCCACCACTTGCCTCCGGGAGAAAAGGGTAAAACTTATCACTGTGTTTTGGCAAAGCTCCAAAGTACATGGAGTTAGTGTACTTTACTTTTGAAGCCCAAGCGGGAAGTTACCGCACTGTGACAGAAATACAATGGGGAGGGGATCAAGGGGAAATTCCCCCTGGAGAAAGTGATTTTGCAGTCAGTTCACAGCCTCTATAAACATTCAGTGTTGCTTAAGGACACAAGAGGAAGATTAAAGGACTTCCTAGGGGCCATTGGCTGATTAAATAATAACAAATAAGAATATGATGAAAGCTAAGGGGAGGGAGAGAGTAGCATGGTCATTTGTTCTACTTTGCAGATGATAGCCGTCCAACCAAAGTACCATTCAATCCAAGTCCAAACCTTCTTCCTCTGGTGGTGAATTCTGCCCGAAATGGTTGACTATGGTATTTTCCAAAAGCAGATACAAAAACTTGATCCATAAGAACAAAAACAAATGACAATTCACAGGAAGGCAGACTCTTTGTTGGGAGCAATTAAAATTCCACAAAAGAGTTCAAGCTTTTGAATTCTTCAGAGCTCTTCATCAGGCTAAGGGACACATACACACACACACAGGATGGCAGGGAAACCAAGGAGTCCAAAAATTTGTCCAGATGTTGTAGCCATGAGGTCTGCAGTTAAAAATCCTTATTTTCCTCACTTTCTTGTGTTCTTGCTAATTATTACAGGTGGAATCCTGTTGATGTAGTAACTACATTGTGGCAATAGTGATGGAGGCTGTAGAGGAAGAAGGCACTGGGTGCAGTAACCATGAAAGAGGGAAGACCTTGGAGAAATAAGCTTCTTGGAGCTGCCAGATTTTTGGTGCCTTCCCTTGCCACTGCTGCATGACCCCAGCAAAAGTGCAGCTGCTAGTGTGGTGCATTAAAATGCTCTCAGGCAGACATTGCATCTATTATTCTGTAGCTTTTCTTAGTTAAAAAGTAAGCATTTAGTTAAAAAGTAAGCACTGGATAGTTCAGTTAGAGTTACTTCCATATTAGTAAGCATGATAGCAATTGCATACTTGGTTAGCTTGGAGTGGAATGCAAACAAAACCCTTGCACCATCCTTGTGTGCTTTTTTGTTCCAATGTGCTGATGTCAACATTGGATGCAGATCAACAGGTAGAAGCAAAGCCATTCATTTTGCAAGCAGCAGCCTGATGTGAATGGTGTTTCCTCACTCCACACCCGAGTTGTGAGGATAAGGGGCTGATTGCCCCCATATATATTATTATTGGTGAGTGTGCGTGTGACCACTTGGAATTATGCTGAGTGAACATACACAGCATCTCCAAACTGTTTAGAGTGACTCTTCTGAAAGATCAAATCTGTCTTCTCCATCTGAAGATTAAGGAATGCAGAAAAGAATGCTGAGATTGGCATTTTGCTGGTGTGGCGAACCATAAGAAAGAACTATAAGGAATAAGAGAACTGAGAAAGAACTATAGTGAGTAAGAACAGCTGTTCAACTGCTATTCTGATTCCTCCTCCACTGCTGCCACCTCTCCTCCTCCTGTATCCAGAGTCATGCCTTTTCAGATTGGAGTATATCATGGATTATTTTCAGTTCCATAAATTGTGATTAATTCCTATATGTGAACTGATTTCAGGGATTATGTTTTGGTAATGGGGAATATAAAGGGCTTAGTTAAAAGTGTTGTGAACAATGAGAGAAATGAGAAATGAGAAATCCCAGTCACATTTTTTAAATTAGGGGCAGCTCTGTGTAATTTTTGGAAGATGTTATTTATAGCCCTGTCTGATGTTTCAGTTCAGGTTTGCCACCTCCTCACCACCACCAACCCTTCTGCTGGTCATGGTCTTTTACCTTTAAATGGATCTTGACTAAAAAAAAAAAAAAAAAGCTGTTGAAACTTGCCCTAGTGTTGTGGTAAGCAATGATAGAGCAGGAGTTTCATAGCTTACCGGTAACTTCTGTGGTTCAGACTAGTAAAAAAAAAATCTAATGATCCAAGAAGCTATGGAGGAGAAGTTTAAAATATTGTAAATTGAAGTTAAAAATGGCTAGAAAATCCTATAATATAATATGAAAGCTAAATATATTAAAGATGGGCAATAATTTTTCATAATGAGAGGAATACCATAGTAAGGAGAAGAATTTAATGATGAGATAAACTTTTGAAATGTAGTTGTTCAGCTCTAAGATTATCGCAGTTTGGAAGTAACTAGCTACACATAACTAGTTACTTAATACTAGTGACTTTTCCCCAGTAATGAAGGTACACCTCAGTTAAACCATAACTGAAACTGCCCGTGTTTGTCAAAGTCCAATCTGAGTTGGGGGTGACCTCAGTTGTTAGTTACTATCTTATCATTGTATTTCTATTGCAAGAGACAGAGAAAGTACTTGAGGAGGGATTACCAAAATGGCAGATATTCCATAAACTGGAATAATTTATGGCTTTGAACAGCAGGGTACTGGCTTTTCCTGCTTTTGGGTACTATGCACCTCAATATAGATTGGGCTATTCTACCTCAGGTGGCAAAATATTTTGGGCCAGCCCTGGCTGTGCATTGCAGAGGAGCATTGCTTCATGAATTTCTTTGAGACTAATTAATATGGTACATTTTAATGAATGATACTTCAATTTCTGATGAGTCACTGAGTTCCCTTTGTACTTGTTGAGATGCATATCAGTGGCTTTGAAGAGCCCATCATGATTTCACTTGATCTTCATTCATTGACTTTGAGATATTCCATTGCAGACCAGCATTCTTAACTTGATGTATTATTACTGAAATGGCTGCTGAACTGTCTAACTGCAGATCTTTTGCCCTTGTTTGCATTGTAGACTTCATTTTTCTTTGCTAGTTTCATGTCTATAGCTATGGACAAAAGAATTAAAAACTGGCTATTCCTTATCCTGCTGTATGCCACTATCAAAAACAGTGAGGGATGCTACTGTGACCATTATCCATGGACGTCCTGGTCTAGTTGTTCACAGACCTGTAATTATGGGACTCAAAGCAGGTATAGGTAGGTGACCAATAACATATCAACTTTATAATTTTATTGTCATTTTCTGTCAAGTTGACCTTGGACTTTATCAGATGCTGCAAATATGGCATCATAAGGATGCTTAATGATTGTGAAAGTGTACGCATACCAGATGACATCATCCTTTTGCGATCATATCTTGCCAATAAACTGTACTTTTTTATTGATGGCCCAAGCCATCAATAGATAGGCTGTGGCTCTTTGTTGCAGCATTGCTGGCATTTGAAACTTTGCACCATTGTGATCACGGGAATACAGTGTCAATGGGCAAACACCTCCGGGTGAGATTGGGACAGCCAGGTAGGGGATGCTGTTTTTATGACACCCACCCCATGTACTTGGGACTTCAAAAATGTGTTTCTGTGCTTGTGTCTATGTTTTGTGTAGGTTCTTCGATCTAATTTTTAAATTTCCCGCGCTAGCACCTTCTTGCGAGAATCAGTGAGATTTCAACTCTGGAAGTAAACAGAGTTCCATTTGTGCTCTGTTACTGCCAGGGAAGCCTCTTTTATGCCTCTAAAGATAAGGGGTTTTTTTGGGGGGGGGTCTTTTACTGGCATAAAAATGCCACAATTTATGCTGGCAAAAAAACATTAATAGGGGGTGGCTTGATAAAGTCCTTTGACTTACAGTGACCCTATGAATATGAGACCTCCAATATGAGACTCTGTCATCAACTGCCCTGCTCAGGTCTTGCAAACTCAGGGCCATGGCTTCCTTGATTGAATCAATCCACCTATAATGTAGTCTCCTTCTTTTTCTACTGCCTTCCACTTTTCGTAGCATTAGAAAAGATATTTGAAATTATTTCTTAGGAGTGTCTCTGGATGGACAAGTGTTCAGGGGATGTGTTCATATTCTAACCATCGCTCCTGATGCAACCAGAAGTGATGTCTAATGTCATGGCATTTCTGATTCTGGGAATCAAGCAAAAATTGCATTTTTCCGCAAGATTTTGGGTGCTTGGGGAGTAGTGAGGGAACAAGTGGACCCAAATCACCATTTTTGGCCAAATGTTTGGCCAAAAAAATAATGGAGGAATCTGTGGACTTTGGGTGTCTCTTGGTGGGGGAGGGGTTGGGGAACACAAAAATGGGTTGTGCAGCACACTTTCCCCACTCCTGTGTAGAGGTTTTTCTCTATTTAAAAAATGAATTTAGCAAGGCCATGTGGGAATGGAGTGACATTTTATTTTATTGATTGATTTTATGTCCTGCTTTTCTTCCAAAATGAGACCATGTTGGTGAAAAGAGAGCAGATGGGAGCCAACCAAACCACCAGGAAAAATGTCCATAGCCTAGGAGCAGTCACTGAGAAGGCCCTCTCCTATATCCTTACCAGATGAGACCCTAAATGTGGTAGGCCTGGGAGAAGGCCCTTCCCCAAAGACTCAGGCAGCCTCATATGAGGAGATACAGCTTTCAGACAGTGTGGAACTAAGCCATATAGAGCAGTGGTTCTTAACCTGTGGCCTGCAGAACCCTAGGGGACTGTGATGTCCTCACAGAGGGCTTGAAAGCAGCTCAGCCTACCTCCTCCCCACAGTGGTGTGGCCAAGTGACAGGAGCCATGGCAAAGGCTGGCTGGCTTGGCCTGCACATTACCATCCAATCTGTTCCAGCCACAAACTTGCAAGAAGAAGCAGGAGAAAAGTCTTGCCTCCCCCTCCAGTGCCACTGAGGGAAGGTTTAATAATACTTGTATTATTATCAGGTATTATTATTATTATTATTAGGGTTTTAAATCTTGAGTGAAGTCTTTAAATCTTGAGTTAAGTATTTCAACAGGGGCCCTGGTAAAGGAAAGGTTAAGAGCCACTGATATAGAGCTTTCTATGAATCATGCCTGGGAACAGCATTTACAGTTGTCCCTCCATATCCAAGGGTTTGGTATCCACAGATTTAAGTATTTATGGCTTGAAAATATTCTTTAAAAAAATAATAATCCAAAAAGCAATCCTTGATTTAGCCATCTTATATAAGGGACACCATTTTACTATGCCATTGCATATAATGGGACTTGAGTATTCATGGATTTTGGTATCTACGGGGGATCCTGGAACCAAACCCCAGTGAATATGAAGGGACAACTGTATAGGCATTTAACAAACCTCAGATGCTGGGAGGTGGCTACAAAGTATCTCCTCTGTGACCTTTAAACTAGCTTGCTACCTTCCTTGGTAATGGATGCTCTCTCTCTCTCATAGCATCAGTGCTGAAGCAAAATTTAAGTATCAATCCCATCAGCTTTTGCACATGGGAACAGCAAGGGGTTCCATCTTATTTTTCACGTCAGGTAGCAAAATATTTTCTTACCTGTTTAGCTCAGTCTTGTAAATAAAACCACAAGCATTAAACTAGCCCGATAAAAAGCTAGTACCTATGTTTCCATGTGGGTCAGAGTAGAAGACAAGCTCCTCCTTTAAAGTCAGCATGGAAATGCAAACTACTAACATCTGAGCAGAGTGACAACAAACTATACCTTCTATCAGATGGATGTGGACAGCAATCTACTCTCCCTCTGTTTGGTTTTTCATAGGCCCACTAGGAATTCCTGTGCACACATGCAGTGGATCCCAGTGGTTATCTATGGCAACTAAGAGCTTGTCTAAACGGTCAAAATAACGCTCACAGAAATTGCAGGGAATACGACCTCTCTAAATGGGATCCTGAAACGTGTTGACATATTGTGAAGGAGAGGGGCAAAAAAAGCCTAAAACCTTGGGGGGAAAGCCTTTGTGGCTTTTCTCATTTCTTTTTAAAAACAACGAGGGGGTATGCATTTCTGCTCATTAGGACAAGCGAGTCAATTTGATTCACTTGCCCAAACAAGAGGAAGCACAAATCTGATTGGCCAGATGAGTGCAAAGGCTGGGGCTTGCTGAAAGGGCAAGCGTCCACAGATGCCATTTCCCCCCCCCCAACCAAGCGGGGATGGGAGAAGGGATGCGAGCTCTCCTCCTCTTCTTCCTTCCCTGTTCACCCACCACTAACGCAACCTCCCCCCCCCGTGGGGATGGGAGAAGGGAGGCGAGCTCTCTTCCTCTCTTCCTTCCCCATTTACCACCCCCCCACACCTGTCATCTAGCATGAAGAAGCTTATGGGGGTTGCTGGGGGCAAAAAGACCATTAAAACAAGTTACAGCTGCTGTGACTTGCTTTTACTGAAGGACGTTATGGGGGTTTTTGGCTCGTGTAGACGAGCCCCAAGTGAACAGTGAACCCTTTACCTGCTCTCATTTTAACACTCCAGATTGCCTATACCTTCTTGGTTCCTGTAAGCATGAATATCTGCAGTGATAAACATATACCTGGAATTCTATGAAGGTGTAAAGAGGAAGGTTAAACACCCTTTTCACTACCATACCTCCTTTCAAAGCAAACAGAAACAGAAAAAATAAAAGTTTTTCATTGGTAAAAATGGCTGTTGAGGCCAGAGCTTGGAAGAGTATATATATTTTTTTTTGGACTACAACTCCCAGAAATCCACAGCCAGCCTGGCCACCAGTCTGGCTGGAGAAAAGTGGGAATTGTAATCCCATGCCTTCCAACTGTCCCGATTTGGTAGGGACAATCCCAATTAATCCTCTGCCATTCCACTTTTTTGGCTTCTTTTGAAATGCCCCAGTTTCTCTCTCTTCCTCTCACTTTCCTCTGTTGCACTCAATAAACTCAGCAGGGGGAAAGGAAAGGAGGAAGAGGAGGAATCTTGCCCTTCCCAGAAGGCTGAGGCAAAAGCAAGCTGCTGCAGCCTTTCCAAACTTGTGTGTTCTTCCTCATTAAAACTTTTGCCATCTTGACCATACTCTAATATTATTTGGCCACATATGTCCAGGTTTTCATCTGTGAAACATTGGTGGGTTTGTAATCCACAAAGTATCTTTTCTATGATGTGGTCTGAGGCTTTGTTAGATGTATTTTCATATAAATAGGTTGTTTGTCCCTTAAGCGAGCCATTGCGATCCTTTTTTCTTCTCCCCTTCTCGCCCTGCATAGTAAAATCCAAACTGCTTCAGCAATTTTTTTTATAAAAAAAACCACTTCTTTATCAGACCACATAGTTATTTCCAGTTTTTCATCCCTTGTGGGAATGAGTGTGATTTCTAGAATACCAGATTTGTGTAGGATACTTGAGACAATGCACAAGCTAATTGTACATTGATCAGTGTCCATCCCTTTGCCCTCTTCAGTGAAATGGACTCTGTTTGCTGTGAACCCTCAGGGGAAAACATTGGCTTTTGTGTTTTCTAGGCAAATACGGGTAGATGAGTACTACCATAAAAACTTCTGTGAGCGACTTTGCACCATTCAGGAATCCAGGGCCTGCAACCAACAAATGTGTCCAATCAACTGCCAACTTGGAGACCTTGGCACCTGGTCAGAATGTGACCCATGTGTTAAAAAACAAGTAAGTAAATTCAAAGGAGTAAATTAGGAAGGATATGCATAGAAAGACCAGGGAAAAGAGAGGAATGTTTTCATATTCCTTGCACTGGTGAGCAGAGCTTAGAAGGTCCCTTGTTTGGACTATAACTACCAGAACTCCCCAGCTAGGCTCGCTACTAGCAATGATGTCTGGGGCCAAATCCACACTACAGAAATAATCCAGTTTGAAAGTGGATTATTTGCCATGGCTCCTTCCTATGGAGTCCTGGGATCTGTAATTTGGTGAGGCATCAGCACTCTTTGGCAGAGAAGGCTAAAGACCTTGTAAAACTAAAAATCCCAGGATTCCATAGGAAGGAGCCATGGCAAATAATCCACTTTCAAACTGGATTATTTCTGTAGTGTGGATGTGGTTTGGGGGTTTGGGGAAGTTGTAGTTCAAAACAAGTAAAGTTTCTCAGCTCTACCAATGAAGGAGAAAATGTACATGTATGAAGAGATTAGATAATAACTCCATGGTGGACTTCATTTGCAAGCGCAGCACTTCCTTTGCACATACTTCCAAGATTAAATCCCTGGAATTTCTCCTTAATAGGATCAGATAGCAAGAAATAAGAAAAGCCTCCTGCCTGGTACCCTGAAGAGCTCCTGCAGTCAGAGGAGACAATACTGGGATAGATGAACAAGCAATCCAGTTTAGTACAAGGCAGAGGGGGATTCAGTGCAATGTGCCAGTGTATTCCCATTAAAGCCTGAAGAATCTGAGTTATTTGAAGGAGGTCTTTTACATATAGAAACTCTAGCTAAAATGTTTCACACCTTTCCAGTTCTTCTTAAATGTAATCTGCTATAATTTATTTTTAATTATTTAGGTGCCCTTGTGCTTTATTATAGTGCAAGGGCAGGTGATTCATAGGCCTCTAGACAGTACTGGACTGTAATTCCCATAAACCCTAGCCAACACAGTGAGGAATAATGGGAGCTACAGCTAAAAACCTCTGGACCAGCATACCCCTGCTCCCGGGAGCTATCTCAACCATTAAGGAACAATTTTTAATCCTACTTACACATTAAAGAAATACCAGCGATCATCTCTGATGGTTAGCAAGCAATCATTTGATATAGAAGAGTCATCTATCATTTTTAACTCCAAGCATAATATATGTGAGTAATCTCTTAAGAGCATATCTGGGATCCTGCAGTGTGGGGGTTCCCCTCTCTACAGGTTGCTTCAGCTTGTGATTGTTCAGGCAGAAGAAGAAAAATGGTACACACTCTGCAGAACACAATAGCTACATCTGTGAGCATAAGTGATGAGCAGGAAGTCAAATCACACCTTAGATATGATCTCCATGGGTGGCCTGAAGCAAGTCCCTATCTGCAATACAATATGAGGGTGGATATTACAAAAATGAATGCGTTGTTTAAACACCTGGGGCACAAGTTATTATTAAAATTTAGGATCATTCTGAGTTGGTTATCTCAGCAGCTGTAAATGGTTCCACTGCAATTATTTTGCTTGGTTAAAATCCAGGATTGAACAGGTGAATATTTATATCCCTTTAATGGCTGATGACCTGAATGCACAATTTACCTGCAGAGATGGTATCTGAGAGAAAAACATGGCAGATATGGGGGAAGAAATAAGGTTTGAAATTAAGAGACAGAGACAGCTGTACATTGGCTGGAGGTCATTCCAGGGATCTGATGGGGGAAGATGAACTTGCTAGGTATCTTTAGCCTTTTTTTGGATACACAGAATGACTAGCCAAGGAGGAGGTGGCAGGTTCTGACCCAGATTTATGTGGATTCTTTCTTAGTAGGTTGACTACATCAGATGTGAAAAGGCCAAGACCCTACACTGAGGAGATAGGGCTTAACTTTACTCCCACAGAGTTACATAGCAGTTGCGCAAAGTCACCTTGTTAGCAAATTGTGATGTCGTGCAACTAAAAATGTACAACTGTTTCCATAAGAGAACATATGTGGGTGCAACACACCAACAGGATTCCAGTTGAGGAGAAGGTTTTCCACTTGCCTAGAAGGTGGAATTTCAGCAGGTGTGGCTTTCATGTGACAATATGCTAGAGTTGTAGAGTAAAATCTTCCAGAGCTTTCTGACAGTCCCTTTCCCTCTAGCCCAGATACAGCTATGTGTCAATGAATGTTACCTATACTGTATACAGTATTCTAGTTTTCCTACCATCTCACAAGATACATTTTTTAAAAAAAACCTTCAGCCTTAGTTCACCTATTTTTACACATCCACTAAATGATTTCAGAGTTTCTGGTTCAGAAATTTCTGAAGTTTGATTTTAAATAGATAGCTACGAGCCATAGACAATGTACCAAAGTCATAATGATTTTACATATTTCCTTGTTGTCGTTTTATGTTATATATAGCCCCCTGAAGAAGGCCTTTAGAGTACAGTATATGTAGCTCTTTCAGGGTTCTATGGGACCAACTATAATTCAATATTACAAACACAACTACACTTTAAATCTCAATATATATTTTTAATACAAACCATACATCAAATTTGACACATATGCTCTTCTCCAAAAGTTCCATGCATCCTATGGGGTTCCAGTGCTGGACTTTGTTGCAGGACTCTTCTGCTTGTGCTGCTCAATATTCTGCAAGATTTGGTGCAACCTTAAAGCCCTAAATGCAAAATAGGGGCAAATGCAATACAGAAATTACACTACAAAGAATTTACCCTTTTGTTCCCTTCTAAACTCATAACTGAACACACCGCTACCTACAACTGCAATTCCTCTTCAGTTTCATTTCTCTTCCTTTCCTTCTGACCTCAACCAGCAAGTAACCCTTCCTTAGGGTTTCCCTATCCACTGGGCTTAACCAATAGTCTTCAGGGTTACAGATACACACAGGACAACATGCATCAGGCTTTTTTAAAAAATAATAAAACAGCTATCTGTTGAGTATCTTGATGTTGTGAATTCCTTTGGATGGCCCCCACTTTCTGCATCTATTCCCTTTCTCATCTAGCCATCCTATCAATGGGTAAGTAGGAATTTCATTTCAGTTTGGTTTTATTATTTATGTGAATACATTGTTATTGGAATAACAATTTATTCACATTTAGAAATATCTTCAAATTTGAGCTGGAGAGAAGTTGAGGTTTTAAAATATTGAATGCAGGAGAAACCACAGTTGAAAGATTCATCTACATAGGGCCAAGGAGATTAGTGCTTACCTTCTAATGGACAGTGCATAAGTCGTTGTGTGTTAGATATATATTGTTATCATCTTTTATTTTCCTGAGAGGCTCACATCTTTAACACTGTTTCTGCAGGTGGGTATAGCATGGGCCTCTCTATGCTAGAAATTGTGGCATCTATTGGATTCGGCAAGTGCAAATGGCAGTTTTTGTTTGATTTTGGTGGGGAGGGGAATGAATTTACCAAAATTATCAAATGTTTCATACGTATGATGAAAAAAAAAATACTTGACTTTGTTTTATCTTTAAATCTTAATGTTGGAGAAAGTGAAAAGACAGAATTCTCCATCTCTACCCTACTCTGAGAATTAGTTAAAACGTGGTTATTACGTTACAATATATGGAATCCTTTTGATGTCTTAAGCATGTGTCCATTCTCCTATGGGCTGAGGAAGAGGGGTTGTAAATGCAGTGCCACTGATCATGAGTGCACATGGATCATAAACCTCAGGCATGAATGCACACAGTATATTGAGCATGCAGACATGCTGCAGTCAGTTGCACAATGTCACAATTCAGCAACAAGGCAGTATTATTCAACTGCTAAATAATTCTATGAGTGTAAAGTTATGTTCTGTCTCCTCAGTGTAGGATCCTAGCCAATGTTTGCACTAATAAAAAGCTCATATTAACTATAAGTTAGAATTTAAATTTATGTTACTTTACTAAACACCTTGCTGTAATGAAGTTGAAAAGTTTTATCCATGATTATAACATATGTACTCCATCCCTGTTTTATTCTTGAGAGAGAAGGAAACAGCTGGAAGAATTTTTTGATAACCCCATTTCACACCCACCCACACCTTGAAAGGAAGTGAGCAAAGGAACAATCTCATATGACATCTACTCCTTATTCTGCCTTTTCAGTTTCGCACCAGATCCTTGATCCAGCCCTCTCAGTTTGGGGGGCAACCTTGCAGTGAGCAGCTGGTAGAGTCCCGGCGGTGCCTTTCCACCAAACTTTGCAACATAGAGGAAGTAAACTGTGAGAATAAGTTCCAGTGTGATAATGGTAACTTGTGTTTATCTGTTTTCTCTCATTTTGGATTAGATGCACTGTCAAAAGCCACTTGGGTGTCCCATTTTGGAAAAAGGTGGGACATAAATAAATAAAAGATTGGAAATAATTTAAGGCTATTGCCATAACAAACTACACTCAGCAATGGTCTGATATAGGATTCTGGTTGGCAACTACACTAGAAGGTTGATTATTTGCAGGAGAAGCAAATTTATAGAAAATGCTTTCCACTTTGTGCTATATACTGCCTACTACTGTATATACTTTCTACTGCATATTGCATACTTTCCAGTGGGAGAATTATTTATTCAAGAGGGAACTAGTGTCTGTTTGACCTCCGTTTCCTCAAATAATAACAATTAAAAAGTTACTTTGAATCTCATTTCTCCTTCTCTTTCTCCCATGAGTTGCCCTTATAGAATTTGACCAATCTTTAATTTGTGTCTTGATGCTTTCCGTCTTTTAAATATAGCTCCTACAATAGCCACAGTTACCCCCCCCCCACTGCCATTTCCTGAGGTTCCCTAAGACCTTAGCATCTTGTGTGATAGGGCACACAACTCCACCACTCTGTGGTGGTAGATTTTGACACTCCCTGCAAGGGTATGGAACATTACCTCCACCGTCACATCATCAGGGCTGTTCTCTTCAGTCATTTCACCTTTCTGTGGCCACAGTTCTTCTCACTTAGCTGTCCCTGTGGCTTTTCTGATCCACCTGTCCACCTATTCTGTCCCAGGTGGTAGTTTGTGGGATGTGATCATAGGCCAAATAGGAAATCTGAGGTAAAACAAGGTGTAGACAAAAATAATTACATTAAATTAAAATAAATTTTAAAATAAAAATTCCAAGGAACACCCTGGCTTGGGGATCTAAATATTCACTTATTTCATTCTTGAATGTGAGAATGAAACATTTCAAAAGCTTTATCCCTGTTAGACAAGATTACAAGATGGTTTTTAGGGACATATTTGTTAATTTCACATTTCAGAATTATTAATTTTTTTACAAAAAATCCTTATATAGACAGCACATAGTAATTTGCATAAAGTCCTTCCCTATTTTTACACAGAATCGTTTTTTGTCAAAATATTGTTTTTTGGGGTTGGTGTAGGTATGTTGCACAAAATCCACCAAAAATGAGGGAAACCAAGGGGTCTTTTTTCTTTCACTGGAAGATCAAAAAATGTGGTAGCTCAGTATTTTTTTTCAGGGGTGTGTTTCCATTTCTGCCTATTAAGACACCCTTTCTTGCTGGTTATTAGATCATTTCTGAGTATTCTTTTACATCTTTACCTGGATAGCTCCATTTTGCACAGTTATGGGATGGAGGATACTTGGCTTGGCAGTACTACATGTGAAAAGGACTTTGGGATTATTGTGGATCATAAGTTGAACATGACCCAGTGATATTTTTTTTTAAATATATTTTTTATTATAGATTTCATCCATGTTTTAATCTCATTTTACAATCATATCATACATTCTTATTACATATCATCCACATAATTTTCTCCCATACTTTTCTTACATTTAACTAACTATTAATTACAATCATCCAATCTTTCTTTTTTAACATACAGTTAAAATCTTCCTCATCTATTTCTAACTTATCTTAACACCCAGACTTTAAACTCATTCTGCAACATTCGCTGCTTCCCATCAAGTTTTACCATTGGTATCTATTCTATCCCATTTTCTTTTTCTGCCCCTCTTTTCACAGTGCTTACTATTCACGGGGACTTAATTTTTATTTGGCTTCTCTAAACAGTTGGAGGTTACTCAAGCATTTTCTCTTCTTTTCCTCACTTTAAATCAAAATCCAGCATCTATTTCCTTTCCCCATATTTCTGACAGATATTCTCTATTTTTCTTCCAATCTGTCTCAAATTCCTTCATATTCTTATTTCTAATTGCCTTTGTTAACTTATCAAGATACATGAGTTCAATCACTTTAATCCCCCATTCTTCTTTTGTGGGGATAGTTTCTAGTTTCCAATGTCGCGCATACGTAATTCTGGCCGCCAGTATTAAATTAAACATTACTTTCTCATTTGCTTTATCCATGGGCTCATCAAAAATACATAACAAATATTTTTCAGGTCTCATTCTCAAAGGTGTTTTCAATATCTCTTCAACTGTGGTATGGATCATAACCCAAAACTTCCGTGCTTTGGCACATGACCACCAACAATGAAAAAAAGTTCCCACTTCTGTTTTACACTTCCAACATCTATTACTAGATGTTTTATAAATTCTTGATATTTTGTCGGGGGTCATGTACCATCTATAGAACATTTTCCAACAGTTCTCCTTCAGGTCTTGGCATGCTGTTAATGATAATGTCCTATTCCACAGTTTTTCCCATTGATCAAATCTGAGTGTTTTTTTAATGTTTTGCGCCCACTTTACCATAGTTTCTTTAACTGTCTCTTCCTCACAATCCCATTTTAACAGTATTTTGTAGATCTTAGCTAACATTCTTACATCTTCTGATAATATTACCTCCTCCAGTTCTGAGTTTATTTGTTTAATTCCGTATATTTTCATGTCTTGTCTTAACCTCTCTCTGACTTGACGGTATAACAGCCAATGACAATTAATTCCTTCTATTTTAAGTTCCTCCTGTGTTTTAATCTCTGGTTTATTCCCTTCCCACCTTAACAAATCTCCATACTTTAACCATTCAACCTCTCGTACTTTTTCTCTCCTATAAAAAGCTTCGTGTGGGGAAATCCACAAAGGGGTTTTCCATAGACAGCGACTTTTATATTTCTTCCAAATCCGGAGGAGCGGTTTCCGTATATAATGATCATTAAAATCTTTATTAACTATTTCCTTGTCGAACCAAACATAAGCATGCCACCCAAATCTCAATTTGTCACTCTCCAGCGATAATATTGTTTCATCTTTTAGATCGCACCATATCTTTACCCAGTGCAGACAACTGGCATGAAAATATAATTTCAAATTTGGGAGGCCCAAGCCTCCCCTTTCCTTAGCATCCTGGAGGTATTTTAACTTTATCCTCGGCTTTCTGCCTGCCCAGATAAACTTACTTAACTCTTTCTGCCACTCATATACAATACCATCGTTATTTATAGTGGGGATCATTTGAAATAGAAAAAGGACTTTGGGCAAGATGTTCATTTTTATAACCGCGATTCGGCCCAACATTGACAGCTTTAATTTAGACCAACCCTCTAGTGAACGTTTTATTTCTTTCCATATTTTAACATAGTTGTTTTTTATTAAATCGCTGTTATTTTTAGTTAAATTTATTCCCAAATATTTAATTTTATTCTCCCATTTGAACTCAGTCTCATTCTCTATCTCTTTCTTTTCTCGTCCATTTAAATTAAATGGGAACATGGATGTTTTATTTCTATTTATTTTCAAACCCGACACTTCCTCAAAAGTTTTCAATATCTTCATTATTTCACCTATATTTTCATGTGGATCTTCCAAAATCAGAACTAAATCATCTGCATATGCCCTCACTTTAATCTCACATTTCCCCACTTTTAACCCCTTTATCTCCTTATTATTTTTGATGTTATTTATAAGCAATTCCATCGCAACTATGACCCAGTGATATGATGCTGCAGCAAAGAAGGGAAATACTGTTTTAATATACATTAATAGAGCCATCATTTCTAAGTCAAGGAAAGTAATAGGCCCACTATATTCTGGTATTCTGCACTGGCCAGACCTCCTCTCGAGTACTGTGCTCACTTCTGTGAGCCTCATTTTAAGAAAGATATAGACAAGTTGGAGTGGGCTACAAAAGTAACAAGGATGAAGGGCAACAAGGATGATACAAGGTTGAGAGAACAAAACACCTGAGGAAAGGTTGAGGGAGAGGTCATGTTCATTCTGGTAAAGAGAAAACTGAGGGGTAACATGATTGCCTCTTTAAATATTGAAAGGGCTGTCACAGAGAGGCATGTTTGTTCTTTGCTGCCTCAGACAGTAGGACCAGATCTGGTGGTTTTAAATTACAGGTGGTTGGATTTTAACTGAACATAAGAAGGAACTTCTTGACAGTAAGAATGGTTTGGCAGTGGATCCAACTGCCTGCAGAGATGGTGGGATCTCCTTCTCTGGAAATCTTCAAAAAGAGGCCAGGAAGCTACCTGCAGGGGATGCTCTGGCTAGAGATCCTACACTGAGCAGGGGTGGGGGGTGGACTTGATGGCCCATGGACCCCTTCCAACTCTATGATTTGGCAGATAGACTCAAAGGTTTCTTCTGCAACAGACACCCCAGACTTGATTATGGCTTCTTTTCACCCTAAGCTCCTCCTGGGGAAAAGCAGCCTCTTCCAGTTAAAGGGACTTTGCCTGTTTTGGCAGCCATTTGTTCTGAGGGCATTGGGTGAGGACCATGAATCCCTTGGGCTTTTCAGTGTGAGTCCTCAGAGGATGGCAGTATGACTTCTTTAACCTAGAGAGTGGGTAGTAAGACAGTCCTCTGATGTGGAGGGGTTTCTGGGAAAGTGGATTCTTCCAGAGTCAGTGCTGAGGAGACTTCCTTCTCCAAGGCTGAGCCTGCCGCTGACTATACAGACCCACAGAGTTTGGAAAGGTTACTGTTTTATCTACAACTCCATGACAAACACACCCCCAAACAACAGAATGGACACTGCTGTTGTAGTCTAAAAAAGTAACTTTTCCAAACTCTGTGGTCTTATTCCCCTAAACCATGGGATTCTGACCCTGGTCATCAGCCATTCCTGTTCTGTCAGGGTCTGTATGAGTTGTGTGTGCTACTTTCAGTGGCAGCTCCACATTTATTCCATTTATTAGTTTGGTTCTCAGAATTATGGTGGTGGTGGTGGTGGTGCAGGTATATAAAACATGAACAATATTTGTGAAGTTGAAGGCTTTCACGGCCAGCATACATATGTTTTTTTTTCCTTCTTCCCTGTTGAAGTTGTCCAAGTGTTTGTGGATTTCAGTAGCTTCTCTGAAGAAACCCTTAAAGTAAACAAAGTTTGGCTACCAGTCCTGACAAATACCAAAATCAAAACTCAACACATGCAAATGGACGTCACCCAGGGACAGGGGGATTTCCAGCAGATAATGGACCATTAACCAAACAGACATTAATCCTCCTTGCATATCTCCCCCCAGGAAATAGCCTTTCAAATACACAAATTTACATATTCTCTCCAACAGGGACTCATAGTATATAAACCCCACACACCCCTACCCAACCATTGTCTGAAGTTGCCAGCCACAGATGCAGGTGAAATGTCAGGAATAAACTCTTCCAGAACACAGCCTCACAGTCCAGAAAAAAAACCACGGAAAACATAATGTTTTATTTCCCTAAAGTTTAATGCAATGCTCATTGAAATAGTATGTTCCTGCTGGTGTGTGTTGGTGGATTGTTTTTTATAAGATGCCTTCCAGCTCTAAAAGTTATGGCCTGAAAAAGATTCCTGTGAAGATGACGCTTTTTCTGTGTCACAGGCCGTTGCATCAGCCGAAATTTGGAATGCAATGGAGAAAATGACTGTGAGGACAATTCAGATGAAAGAAACTGTCGGCGTGTACGGCCAGTGTGCAATAGACGGCATGACAGCCTTCCTGGTGTACAGTTAATGAGCCATGGGTAAGGTATTCTTAGATGCCTTTGGTTATATCTAAGAAAGTTTTGCCCCAGCATACCCCAAAGCTACAGTACTTCTATGAGAAGAGAAGAGGCAAAGCTCCGGAAAAAATACTCTTTTTTTCCCCTACACTTACATGCTTGCTGTTGTTTGGGTTTTTTTTTTTTTTTTTTGGAAGATGTAGTCCAAAAGGTAAGTTTTCAAAGCTCTGAGGAAAGGTGGGGGGTAGGGTTAGCAGGTCAGAACTCTCCTAGGCCCTGAGATTTCCCTGCCAAAACCTGAGCCCTAGGAACAACCCCTTGTTATGGCACAGAGTGTGGGTCCTGATGCTACCTTAAGCATAAATGATATTTGCACAGAGTGCAAATCCAGATTAAAAAGTTATTTTTCCAGATAAAGAAAATACCAACATGTGAGGAAAAGATATACTGTACAATGAATTTTTCAAGGCAGAACTCTCACCCTGAGATTCCTCCAATGGCCCTGAGGACTGGAGAAGAGGTACCAGGCCCTGAAATCTGGGAATCTGAAGTGGGGGGTCTCCCCTCTCTCCCTGTACCTTAAGATCAGGGATTGGGGAGATCCAGGCCGCATGTTGCATGCAGCCCCTAAACCCTGCTTTTGTGGCACCTGAAGTTCCTTGAACCCTCCCCAGTTATTTATTTATTTTTTGGTGGGTAGAGACTTCCACATTCTTTGTTGTCTTAAACATTCAGTTAAACTTTCTCCCCTCTCCACTTCACACATTACTAGCAGTTTGGTAGGAGACAGATTGTTCATTGCCAAACAGCCACAAAGTACATAAGGAGAGTGAGGGAGCCAGTATTGGCCTGGATGCCTACCCTCCATTCCCAAATCCCTCTGCATCGACTCCAGTGTTTCTTCTATATTTACTGAGCCATGGGGAAGAATGGCTGGGGGAGAAAATGATGAGAAAAGTGGCAAGGACAGCTGTGTTTAAGATCTCCATCTTCTCTTCATCCAGCATCCTGTCAAGTCATTCTGTCATTTCCCATGTTTCTCATGTCTGTCACTGAATGTCAAGTGCAGTGGTTCTTAATTTCTTGCACTATACCTCCCTGAATCCCTGACCTGTGGCCCTGTAGCAATGTTGGTGACTGGTAACTGGTAGTCCACCAACATCTGGTAACTGAAGTCCATTAACATCTGGAGATCCAAGTCTGGACACCAGTAGTCAAATGAAAGGGGGACATCAGCCCTCTCACCTTGGTTTACCATAGAGATTGGATCTGGACAAGAAACTGAAAAGCTTTGCTAATCTTATTCCAGTTCTTCTAACTTGATCCAGGTCTGGAGACTGAAATTAAACTCCTATTTCAGATCCTGGTTGAATGAACATCTTGGTCATTGTTAACCATAGTTAACTTCTGGGATAATGGTCTGCATAACTGAATAAGATGGGAAGAGATATAGGAAGCTAGTGTGTACCATCCTTGAGACTGATTTCTTAACCAGGGCTAAGAGGGAGCATGTGTTAATCCTGCACTCTTCCTGTGAAAGGGGTGGGGAAAGATAGACATTTATAACAGAGGAAGCAGGAAAGAACTGCAAGGGTGGACAGGAGCAGTGCAAAAGCTGAAGAGATCTATTCAAAGGAATAGATTTTTTTAAAAAAAATGTTGACTTGCTTATCAGAGCTCCAGCCTGAAAAGCAAGCCTCACTGACATCCAATATGCTCAGATATGCCTCCTTTATTTATTTCTGAGTGATGTCACTTGTCAGTTTCAGGAGAGGGGCAAAAACCTCTTTAGACTGGCCTTTGGTATTGTTTTGTGACAGGCTGGATTTCATGAAATGTTTTCTTCTTTTAGTTTTCACCTTCTGGCAGGAGAGAACCGAGGGGAAGTCCTCAGTAGCTCTTTCAATGGAGGCAAATGCACCCATGTCAAGAGCAATGACACACGAAAAACATTCCGTGTTCCTGCAAACTTGGAGACTGTCAGCTTTCAGGTAGGGATCAAAGAAAGCCACTGCTGTCATTCAGAGGCCAAAATCCTACATCTTCCTAGATGTAGCATAAATATCTTGTGGCAGAGTTATGCTGTGCTAACACTATGCAGTTCCTAAACTGAATGCCACTATGGTGCAACATATGAGTAACTGTGAATGCGCATATCTGTCACCTCATTGTGTAATGTACAGTGCACAGGGACAGTGTGCAATGTACATCAACAAATTACTCTAGGTGCATTCTGGTGCATCAACACCTGTTCTGCATACAGAACTCTGCTCCTGTCACCATCAGCTGGATTAAGACGTGACACTTGGAATACTGTGTCCAGAGGAGGGCAACCAAAATGTTCACCATGCTCTATGAGGAGTGGCTTTGGGAGCTGGGTATGTTTAGCCTGGAGAAGAGAAGGTTAAGAGGTGACATGATGGCCATGTTTAAATACTTGAAAGAATGTCATATTGAAGAGGGAGCAAGCTTGTTTTCTGCTCTTCCAGAGACAAGGAGACAGAGCAATGAACTCAAACTACAGGAAAAAAGGTTCCATCTGAATATTAGGATGGTAAGATCTATTCAACAGTGGAATACACTGCCTCAGAGTGTGGTGGTGTCTCCGTCTTTGGAGGTTTTTAAACAGAGACTGGATGGCCATCTGTTGAGAGTGCTTTGATTGTATATTCTTGTATGGCAATGGGTTGGACTGGATAGTGTCTAGGAAAAATTGATATTGTAGTGCCAATTGTTTTAATAGGCCTTGCGGATGAATCTTCAATCTGGGCAAACTCAGGTCTGGTTTGGCCTGTGTTCAATATAGGCCTAGCTGTGACTTTGCCAGAGGTCAGACAAAATGTAAACAATTCATTATGCCTGGGAAGTGTTCTCCAGGGCTGCATTTACACGGCAGGTTTTATTATGATAAATTGCGCTTTAGTGCTTTTCCGCATCAGTGGTGGGTAATTTACATGGTCTATGGAGGAAACAGCTTTTATTTTGTTGCACTTTTGTTTTTCTCGCTTTGAGATTCACACAGCCAAATGTGGTGGGGGCGTGGCCAAGCATTGGAGAGGAGACAAAGGAATGCCATAGGAATGTCTGCCCTGGCCCCAACTCCGTGTGCTTAACAGCTTAGAGGCAAAGAATGTCATTTCCCCCCAGCTCCCTGCCCACAAATCAAACTCCAAACGGAAGGTTTTTTCTCCTTGCTTAACAGCTGATTGACAAAGGGGCCAGTTACAGGACAGAATAAAGTGAGCGAAATTCTGGATTTCCCTCCTTTCGGAACAGGGGTGAATAGTTCTTAAGATTTATGGCTAATTTGGATGAGTTTCGGCAGACAAAGGTTCAGGGAGGATGACCAGGCAGCTCTATCATTATTATTAAAGACAGCAGAAGACGGAGAGGAGGGTACCTTCGTCTGCATAGAAATCAACAAAAAAGGAGGGAGACCATGGAGGAGACGAATAATTAAGTGGGAAGGAAAGCAAGCAGGCAGACACACACACACACACACACACACAGCTGCCTAGGATTCCTTTGCTCTGCAGTGCTTTTCCCATGCTAAAAGCAAGTCGGTTGGCTGGATGTTTAAAGCAAGCCATAGACACGAAGGATTTTAAGATTTCCTGAGTCTCCCTCCTGGCTCCACATCTAGCCAGTCCACCCTTTCATCATAAGAACCAATCACAATGCAGCTCTGCTGCAACTGTATCGGGAAGATTGCTGATAATTCACACGGACTTGCCGTTCACACTAGCAATAATGCGCTAAGTTGAGCTACTTTTCAAATAAACTGGCAAAAGTAGGACATCCCTTGTCATGCTATATTTGGGTATTTTGACTTCCCCCCTTCTGAATGAGGCGATACTGTGGCTCAATCTGTGGGAACAATGAGCAATCTTAGCGGTATATTTAGGAGAATATTTGCCCGTGCAAAAGCAGGTATCTCTCTTATCTCACTTTCTCTCACAGCCTATGTTATGTTCTAATCAGTTCTCACTGTGTGAAGAGAAAAACAAAACTGCTTGCTTGTATTCCCTGCCTGCGAAAAATACACAGTGCTGTCTTTGCTTTCTAGCTAAGAGGCTGCATTTTTTCCCCATGCAGTCAAAAATGTAGTCTTTTGTAGTGAACCAGAACTTTAAAATAAAACTGGAAAAGATTATTTATCGCCTCTCTCCATGTTTTACACACCTGGATATGCAGAAGGGCAACTATTCCTCAAGTTTCTGTTGTTCTGCTGTTGCTCTCTGGGCATGTACAAACTGGTCAGAGGGGCTGACTATCCTGACAGATGGTCCTTGTGGTCTCTTCCAATGCTATTTATATCATTCTATGTCCATTTCACATTGCCTTTTTAAAAAAAAAAAACACTCCATATACAGAGAGGAAATTCTTTATTCATTGTGCCATGCATATGTCACCAACAGGATTCTAGTCTGAGTTGACAATACTGGGCTAGGTGGACCAATGTCCTGACTCCCTAGAAGGCAGTTCCCTACGTTCCTATGGGTGAATGCAGCCCTTGCCAGACAATAAGGCTCTCCACCCTTCCAAGACAGAACATGCAACTGAAGTTTGTCTCAGTTCCCACATTAGTGTTAACTTTATGTCTTCCCCTCACCGAGTGGACATAACTTTAAAGCAGGTATCACTATTTTGAGAGCCAAAATTGGTGTAGTGGTTTGAGCATTGGACTATGACTCTGGAGACCAGAATTCAAATCCCTGCCATGGAAACCTACTGGGTGACCTTGGGCAAGTCATGCTCTCTCAGACTCAGAGAAAAGCAAAGGCAAACCCCCTCTGAACAAATATTGCCAAGAAAACCCTACGATAGGTTTGTCTTAAGACTTTATCAGATGTTCCCCTTGAAATGTTCTTTTGCCAGCATAAAAAAAAAAAATCAATGTTTTAATGCTGGCAAAAGAACACTCTCCCCTGCACTTACCTCCTTTCCCAGCAAAGGCTCCTCTGGTAATAAAGAGGAAGTGAGCAGAGCTCTGTTCACTTCCTCTTTGGAAATCCTGCACAATTTCATCACACAGGAAATACAAAAATAAAAACAAAAATACACGTAAAAAAGTTAAACAAAGCACACGCTCTCTCTCTGGCTTTTCTACGCAAACAGGAGCCCTGGTGGTGCAGTGGTTAAATGCCAGTACTGCAAGCCACCACATTGCAAGTTCGATTCCAGCAGGCTCCAAGGTTCACTCAGCCTTCCATCCTTTCGTAGGTCGGTAAAATGGGTACCCAGCTTGTTGGGGCAATTAGCTAACACATTGGAAACTGTTTAATGCAGTGTAGATGTGTAAATAGCTATTGCTTAAAAACAATTTGTATCACCACTCTGATAGCCTTATGGCTGAAGAGCGGGGTATAAATAACTAAAATAAATAAATAAATAAACGAAGATTCAGGAAGGACTCATCCCACGCTTTCTGCAAGCATGCTGATGACTAAAAAGGCCAATCCAAGATAAACAAGTCCAGTTGCAGAAAGCACAGCAGAAGGTCTCCTTGGGTGATGTTTCCGGGTTGTGATTCTTTCTGCGTTGTCGTTTCTCTTCTCAAGACTTGTTCAGCGTGAGTTCTCAAATAAGGCTGCAGCATTGTGGATAGTATGTCTCCATGCCTCCCGATGTGAGGCCAGGGCGGACCGTTGTTGATGATCAATTTGGCCAAGCCTGAGGTGTTGTTTCAAGGAGTCCTTGTATCACTTTTTTGGAGCGCCCCTCTTACACTGACCCATGGCAAGTTCACCGTACAGTAATATTTTGGGGAGGCGATGGTCCTCCATCCTAGAAACATGCCCTGCCCAGCACAGCTGTGTTCTCAATATCATGGCCTCAATGCACACACACACACACACTAAAAAACCTTCAGGTAAGCCAGAGAGGATTAAAAAAAAAGTTTGTTGGGGTAAGTCTGAGATTTAAAGGGACAGAAACTTCACACGCTGGTGATGGTGACAGGGAACTCTATGGATGGCTTAAGCTGTCAATTAAAAGGTACAGTTTGGGGACTGTTTTTAACTGCGAAAGGGTGACGTCGTCTGATCCACACACCCTTTCATGGTTATGTGGTGGCTTTTGACACTGTATTTAGTGTGTCTGATAAAGTCCTTAGTGTCTCCATAAGTCATAAATGACTTGAACACACACAATAATAATCCATATTTTATTTCTTCATAGGTAGAGAATGAAGAGGATGATGTGGCATCTGATTTTTACAATGATTTAATCACCCTAGACTCTGATTCCTCTCGTCAAAGTTCTTCCTCCGGCTCGGGCAGAAGGTCTTCTGGAATCCCACTGCTGTTCTCCAAAAAGAAAAAAGTCAGGATCACATCCTCATCCTCCTTCAAGGAGGCTGTGCAAGCTTCATATAAAAAGGTATTCATGATTTCTCACTGTCTCTTAGTCTGTGTCTACTGGAGCCAACTTTAGGCTTAAAGAGTGACAGATCTGGGAAAGGCTATATTGTATTATCCAGCTGATACGCACATAAAAAGTCTTTGTGCTGCATAACTTGCATTGTGAGAGAGCTGGAAATGGTATCATAGGCTTGAGACAGCTGTCAAACCAGATTGCTTTAAAGTTTAACAGGAGGCTGTTCAGTTCATTTGGTGCTAGGCTGTGATGGGGAGGGAACAACAGGAAAAGGAGGGCTGCAGTATAGAGGAAACTACTGTATGGGAGTGCCACAGAGCACCAAACTGCAAAAGGGGGGGGGGAACCACATAAAATAATTCAAACAATAAAGTACAGTAATATTGAAGGAGTAATACAAATTATAAGATACACAAGTGAAAAACACAAATGCAACATCAGTAACATATGTGAAAAGCAATTGAAACAGAATGAGGTGAAGCACTCAATGTATACCACAACTGAGGGGGCGGGGGACATTACCAGTACATCTCTGGCTTTTCTTCGCAAATGAAGATTCAGGAAGGACTCATCCCATGCTTTCTGCAAGCGCGCTGATGACTGAAAAGGCCAATCCGAGATAAACAAATCCGGTTTCAGAAAGCACAGCAGAAGGTCCCCTTGAGTGATGTTTCCGGGTTGTGGTTCTTTCTGCGTTGTCGTTTCTCTTCAAGACTTGTTCAGCGTGAGTTCTCAAATAAGGCTGCAGCATTGTAGATAGTGCGTCTCCATGCCTCCCGATGTGAGGCCAGGGCAGACCATTGTTGGTGATCAATTTGGCCGAGCCTGAGATGTTGTTTCAGGGAGTCCTTGTATCGCTTTTTTGGAGCGCCCCTCTTACGCTGATCCGTGACGAGTTCACCGTAGAGTACTATTTTGGGGAGGCGATGATAGACTAACGTGTAGGAATGATGGCGACTATAGAAAAGGTATATTGATGTATACAAGGTACACAATGTAAAATACAAGGAAAACACAACTGCATCAGTAACATTTATAAGGGGCAAGCAATACAGAATGGGGCTAACAATAATTGCAACAACAATAGGAATAAAGGACTGGAGGAAAAACAAAACAGTCAATGACCTAACCAATACACATATAGGACAATGATAACAGTAGCTAGACTGAAACTTGACAGGTGGCAGGTCCAAAACCCTGTTTCAAGGAGAAATCTTCAGATGGTAAACTTGTAGTCTTTTTAGGAATGAATCCTGTAACAAACAACTACATGTATTCCCTGCAAATTCGATTAAGATTATCTTCACTGTCTAGACAACCCCTGGGTGTTATTAATGCTTCAGTCACCTTTAGGCTATATTATTGTAATGCATTCTATCCCAGGCTGCTTTTGAAGACAGTCCAGGAGTTTCAAATGATCCAAAATGTAGTGACCAGATTTTTGTTTGACATTTTGCAGATCAGAATATATAACAGATTTTGTGTCTGCTCTTGGAGCCAGCTGTTTGCTTCCAGGGTCACTTCAAAGTGCTCCTTCTAGTATTTAAAGCTCTAAACAGTTAGGACCTGGTTCCCTTAGGGGAACCTTTGGCCATGTCACCTGCCACTTTCTTCTTCCAGCCTAGTCCCCTCTCTCTCAAGGTGGGGGAAAGCTTTTTATCTTCCATTACCTGCTCATCACAAATAAGAGCTTTTCCTTGCTGAATGCAAAGAAAGCATGTGCAACATTAATTTCCACATGCGACCCACCTATGAAAGCCTTCATGACAGTAACAGTAATTTGCCAATGGAACCAATTAGCTAGCGAAGTGGTGGATGTCTTCAAAAAGAGGGTGGACAGCTACCTGCTGGGGAAACTTTAGGTGGAGATCCTGCATTGGGCAGGGGGTTGGACCTGATGACCCATGAGACCCCTTCCAACTACATGATTCTATGATTCTGTTTCTGTAAAGTTATTATGAATGCTAGATCTTAGTACCTGAGTTTGTAATATTTCTGGCAGTAGTTAAAACAAGAGCCATTGTAGTATTGTAGCTACATTATTGGACTAGGAATCTAGGATCCAAGTTCAAATTCTCGTTCTTCCATAAAACTCATTGGATGATTTTGGATGAACTGTTAACAATCAGCCAAATCTATCTTTTAAGGTTGATTTAAGGATAACACAGAAGAGCAAATCATGTACATTGCTGTCAGTTCTTTGTGGGAAAGGTGGAATATAAGTGGAATGAGTGAAAACAGAAATAAACGAATCTCCTGATTCTTAAAAGTGTACTCAACATGACAAGTAGAATAGTGCAAGACTGAGTAATATTGAGAGTAGACCCATTGAAAGCAATGGAACAATTTATAGTCATAACTAAGTCTGGATCCCAACCCAATGGGTTTAATTTTATCATGGTAAAACATTGGTGTTTTCTTTCTAGCGGATGGTTGGATTTAAATCCTATATGAATTCATAATAGTTGATACTGGAGTAAAAGAGTGGCTATTGCAGCATACAGTATTTATTTTTTTAAAATAAGCATGATGGCATTTGTTTAACAAAAGGCTAAATTTCTTTTCTCAAGTGAAATAAATATGAACATAATTATTTTTAGTGTGTGCAGTATAAAGATAAGCTTTTTCTTCATAACAACAACAAAATCCTATATCAAAGCAGGAACAAAGGCCAAAAATTCCAAATAGAAAAGTTTTTCATAAGAAAGAAATGGTTGACAATCTGGTGTGAAAAGGAAGGCTTTGATTATTTATAAATATTTATAAACAGAAGCAGAAAAAGAGGGAGAGAGTGAACACATTTTGGCAAGAATTATTCCAAATGTCAATTAAAGAAATTAAATCAATGAAGAATTAAGTTAATTTTACAAATTCATTGGCATAAGATTTGATAGGTCCACTGTCTTTGTTGGCTGCAAAATGCAATGGGAGCAATTAATATATTTGTTTTTAAATAGCATTTAATTCTAGTTGCATTTCAGCTTTTGTATATTTATCTGTACTTGTTTTAATTTTTTAAGCTGCCTTGAATCTAGGACTGGAAACAGATGGGATATAAATATATAATACAATAATAGCGATGATGATGATGATGATGATGGAAGATATGTCTAGCAGTTAATCATTACTTCCTGTGATAGGGAGTAATGAGAATTGATTATTAGTTCCTCTAATAGTAAACTGAAGAGTTGCATATTGATTAAAAAAAATGGAGCCAAAATGTGGCAATTAAGAAACAAATATATACTGTAGACTTGAGGGAAGTGAAGTACAAGGAAAATCCATTTTAAAAAAAACAACCAACTGACAGTAGAGGTGGGGTAGGACAGGCAAAAGTGAAACACTGTGATGGAGCTCTATTCAACTAGTAGTAAACCTAGAAGAGAGCATGGCTGAGGGCTGGCCCTGCCATTAGGCCATACGCTCCAATGACCCCAATTAGGCAGGGACAGTCACAATTATTGTTGTATCATCCCACCTTTTCAGCTGCTTTTAAAATGTCCCAGTTTCTCTCTCCTCCTCTGTTTGTCCTCAACTTACTTCAATTGCTGCAGCATTGTGGATAGTGCGTCTCCATGCCTCCCAATGTGAGGCCAGGGCGGACCATTGTTGGTGATCAATTGGCCGAGCCTGAGATGTCATTTCAGGGAGTCCTTGTATCGCTTTTTTGGAGCACCCCTCTTACGCTGACCCATAGCGAGTTCACTGCAGAGTACTATTTTGGGGAGGCAATGGTCCTCCATCCTAGAAATGTGCCCTGCCCAGCGCAGCTGTGTTCTCAATATCATGGCCTCAATGCTGGTGATCCCTGCTTGCTCAAGGACAGCAACATTCGTCACATAGTCAGTCCAGTGTATATCACAATGCTGCAGCCTTATTTGAGAACTCACGCCGAACAAGTCTTGAAGAGAAATGACAATGCAGAAAGAATCACAACCTGGAAACATCACCCAAGAAGGCCTTCTGCTGTGCTTTCTGCAACCGGACTTGTTTATCTCAGATTGGCCTTTTTAGTCATCAGTGCACTTGCAGAAAGCGCGGGATGAGTCCTTCCTGAATCTTCGTTTGCGAAGAAAAGCCAGAGAGAGAGATTTCAATTGCTGCAAACTGATTTCAAAGTGCAAAATCAGTCTGAACGCAGTTAACTCAGCAGGGGAAAGGAGAGAAGGGGGCAAATCATGCCCTTCCCAGCAGGCTCAGGCAAAAGCAAATTGCTGCAACCTCTCCCATCTTCTGTGTTTTTGCACATTAATAATTTTTGCCCTCTTGACCACACTGATGTTGCTTGACCGCATGTGTCCTGGTTTTCATCTTCAAAACATTGGAGGGTATGATATGGAAAAATTTGCCAATCCTGGAACTCTGCCACTGGATGCAGGCACCTCAGTTTGCTAATGAATGGTTCCAACCTGGTTGCCAGTCCTACTGGCTTTTGTACATGGAATGGAAGGGAGACTGCCTTGTCATTTGCCTCAGGAACCATAATGTCTTGGGCTAGCTCTCTCATGGCTGGCTGACTCTTTCTCAGTCCTTAACTACCTCTGAAGGTCATGAGGATAAAATGGGTGGAAGGAAACCATGGGCACTGTTCTGCATGGCTTGGAGAAAGGGCAGGATAAAAATGCAAGTATATGTGCATGTGTGAACCAAGGACCCTTTCATGCTACTCAATTATAGCACTACGATTCAACTGTAATTGCCATGGTTCCATCCTATGGAATCATGGGATTTTCAGTTTAGGGAGAGGTATTTAGGATTCTCAGTCAGAGAATGCCAGTGCCTCACTAAACTACAAACCCCATGATACCATAAGAAGTTGCCATGAAAGTTAAAGTGAAATCGTAGTGCTATAGTTGTGTAGTGAGAAAGGGGCCCAGCTATAAGCATTCTGCTATAAGCAAGTTTTCATCAGATTGTCAACTGAAGTTTGGTCTTTATTTTACTCTTCCCTTTTAGAACTCCAACTTTATTAGGATCCACAAGATGATTGCAGTATCAAACTTCACAATGAAACAGTCAGATTTGCAGCTCTCTGGTGTCTTCCTGAAGGCCCTCAACAGCCTCCCTCTGGAGTACAACTATGCCCTCTACAGCCAGATATTTGATGACTTTGGGACTCATTACTACACATCTGGTTCCATGGGCGGCACATATGACCTCCTCTATCAATACAGTGCTGAAGAACTGAAAAACTCAGGTATACAACCATTAGTGAGAGCAGGTAACCCATTTAGGATTTTTTTTAAACACCTGGCATACTAATGGCCCTGTTGAGAAGAGGAAACTGTGCCCACAATTTTAGTTTGTGCTGCAATAGGAATTTTCCTCTCTCTTTTCCAGAACCATTTTTCGAGTGAAATAATAAAATATAATCCATCCAATTAAATATTTATGCCAGCGTTAAAAAAAAAATGGAGGAAGGGAAGTTTAGATTCCTTGTGGAAAGCCTAAAGGGAAGAATTTAAAGTGATGGAGGAGTCATCTATATGAGGAGATATAATGCTCATTTCTGGGCATTAACTCACCATCACAGCAGCATTCATTTGTCTCCATTATTTTTTCTCCAAATCACTGGCATGTGAAGTTGTCCATGTTTGAAGTTCACATGGAGCATGCCTGCTAATAAAGATTGTGGCTGCGAGTTAATTACTCACAGCATTATCCTCCCAAAGTTCCCGCTGTTGCCCAGGTTTCCCCCCCCCCTATTGAATCCAAGACACGGAAGAATGATCTTCCACTTAAAAACACCCACCCCCACTTTACTGCTTCAAAATCACGCATGATCAGTACCGCAAAAAACAACAATGGTGGTTCCGGCCACTTTTTCTTTGGCAAGCCCGCACCCATGCACATCCGACCAATCACATTGCAGCTTCCAGGATGTGCTCCACTTCGAATTGGTTGTTCAAATGGGTGAGAATGCACATTTCTGCATATTTTCAAAAAAAAAAAAAAAACTTCACAAAAAACCATGAAGGCTGTTATCGCAGAGTACATGGAGTTTTCCCCCCTCTTCCTAATATGGCAAATCCCTGTGGGATTTCATCAAGACAAAAAGGTATTCACCTCACATTCTATGAGGAGTTTTTTCATCATCTAGACAACCCTGAGGTTTGTATAGCTGTAACGTGCAAAGCAGAGAATATTCAGAGGCACTCCTGACTTACACTATTTACATTACTTACACTAAGGAGATTTTCAGATGGGGAAATTATTCCCCAGGGAGATCAGGATAGAATTGTTTCTGTCCCGGAAGCAGTGCTGCATTTTGCACGCCACTTCCCTTTCCCGATCTTCTGTCGTCCTGATGCTGTTCTTGTTCTATTTCTTTTTATTAACGACGAACTCTCATTAATAAAATATCGCAAAAGGGACTGGCAGGGAAATAGAACAAAAACAGCATCAGGATGACGGGAGATCGGGAGAGGGAAGTGGGTGTGCAAAACACGGCGCTGCTTCCGGGACAAAAACAATTCTGTCCTGATCTCCCCGGGGAATAATTTCCTTGTCTGAAAATCTCCTAAGGCTACACTACTGACTTAAACTGATTTTCCCACTTCCCAGGGAATTTTCATAGAAATGTACAGTTGGAAGGGACTGCAAGAGCCATCTAGGTCAACCGCTGCCATGCAGAAATAGACAGCTAAGGTCTTGTCTGCACTGGGCAGAATACTCCATGTTCTGGCCAGAGTACTCTTGCCCCAGAGCTGCCCCAAATTCCCCCTCATTACCTAGCATTCTATGGTGGGAATGGGTAGCTGTCTGCATACACAGGCTTCATGGTATCAGTGGGCACTTCTGGGTGGTGGGATTGCACATCATGTTTTCTGAGGCCAGAAATGAGGGGGCCAGCCTGGATCACATGCTGGGGGCCTTGTTGTGACCTCAGAGAGTGCAACATGTGACACCAGCAGCAGCACCAGAGGTGCCCACTGACACCACATAGTGCACGTGTGCAGACAGCTACCCATTCCCACCACAGAATGCTCCAGTTTTCCCCACAGGATTGGGTTTTCCCAGCTATTTTAAAAAGCCGTTTTGAGGGAGCTTGCTCCTGTTTTTATTTGGAGCTGCCTGGATGTTATCCAGACAGTGCAGACTAGAATTGGGGCCAAACCCCAGAATCATCTGAACAGCTGGGCATGATAACAGGGAGAAGCTGTTTCATTCTGCTCATGCAGACAAGACCTAAAACACTCCTGAGAAATGGCCATCCAATCTCTACTTAAAGACCTCTGAAGAAAGAAGGTCCACTACCCTCCAAGGCAGTCCATTCCACTGTTGAACAGTTCTTACTGTCAGGAGTTTCTTCCTATTGTTCAGGTGGGATCCCTTTTGCAATTTGAATCCATCCCTGGTGTCCTGGTCTTTGGAGCTGCAGAAAACAAGCTTTATTCATCTTCTACATGACATTTCTTCAGATATTTAAAAGATAGCTATCTTGCTACCTCTCAGTCTTTTCTTCTCCAAGTGGCCAGCTACCTAAGCTATTCTTCAAAGGGCTTGGTTTCCATACCTTTTTACTATCTTGGTTGCTCTGCTCTAGATGCTTTCCAGTTTATCAATGTCCTTCTTGAACTGTGTTGCCCAGAACTGTACACAGTATCCAAATGAGGCCTAATCAAAGCAGAAGAGAGTGGTACTATTACTTCACTCGATCTGGACACTATAGTCCTTATCATGCAGCCTAGATTTGCACTGGCATTTCCACCCCTTCCATATCACATTGATAGTTCATGATTCGCTTGTGGTCTGCTAAGACCACTAGATCTTTTTCACATACATGGTTGGCAGGTCAGGTGTCACCCATCTTATAACTATGGAACTCTAATATTGTGTGGTGCTAAGTGGATTCTCAACACCCCTTACCAAATGATGGATATATAGAGATAGATTAATTTTAATTATAAGCCCACTGTGGATGTTCACTCACCCTGTTCAGGGCATATCTACAATAGTACTCCCCCATACAGAACTCAGATGAAAAATATTACTCTGGTTCACAGCCAAAGCTAGATGTCCATAGTACTGATTGGCTAGTTATTGTGTCAGAATATGGCTGTGCACAGTGCTAATTAGCTGATTTTGTGTTAGTGATGAAGCTACCTCCCCCATTCTTCTCACAGCCATCTTCAAAGTATAAAAACAGTTTTAAAATGTGCTAAAAATACAAATATTTGATCAAACCCAGTATCTGTGGTGCTTAGAATACAGAAGCAAAGTAGATACCGGTAGTCCATCTGTAGTAATGGTGTGAGTGGTAAAGATAGGGAGACTGTCAGATCTTGCCATATGGGAAAGCCAGAGGTTAGGAAAGTTCCTTTTTAAAAAAAACTGGAACTTGTAGAATTCTCAGCCTAACCAAAGCAGAAGAGATTGTGCTGGCTAATTGTTGGAGCTGTATTCTTGGAGCTGTAGTCCAAAAATGAATGTTTCAAGTTCTTGGAAGGCAGACCTCACCACACAGCAGAAAACTTTACTTCTGCATGAAGGAGGTTTCTGCATGGAGCTTGTGATTCCCAGATCATTTGGAGGCAGTCTTGACTATTACATTTCTGTCAAAACTAATGTATATTTGCAGTGTGGGTGGAAAAGAAACAAAACAGAAGCTATAGACCTGTTGAGGCATTAAACTCAAATGCAGTGTCTGTGATAATAGATGTCAATCTTCATAAATTTCATTCTCACAGGCAATAATGAATAATTTTACCATCCCCCCCCCCAATTCAAGACAGTTGGGGAAAACCGTTTTCTAAGACTATTCACAATATGGGACTTCTGTACTGTGTATATAAAAAAAGTGTACATAAGTATTTTGTGAAGAAAGTGGCATTTTCTGGACAGATAACTGCATTTTTCATACAGAGTAAATCTGGAACTATGAAGATTCTCACCCATCTAGGATTCCACTTGCAAGGGCTTTCCAACACTTGAGGAACCTGTTTTTCATGAGCATTTCAAACATTCTCAAACATTCTTTTCATCCCTTTGCATGTGTTTATCTACCCCAGGAGTGGGGAGTTGGAGCCCACAGGCTTCATGCAGCTTTAGGACCCAATTTTGAGGCCCTGAAGCTTCGCAAGACCCCTGAAGCCCCCAGAGCTTAAAAAAAGTATGGCTGGGATCAGTACCATGTTTGTGTTCACTGGTTTCTTTCTTTCATGGAAACTCATGCCAAGGACTGGCAGCTGAAGGCCTGTGAACCAACACCCTGAGTAGCAATGTTATACATTATTGTAGAAATTATTTCCTCTCCTTTGCTCAGGTTTAACACAGGAAGAAGTGAACGAGTGTGTCCGGACAGAAACAACTAGGCGTGTCCTTTTTAGAAAGAAGAAGAAAGTGCATACAAGATGTACCAACAATAAAATGACTGCTCACCATGAAGGTGACTATAAAGGGAAATATGCTTCATGCTTCAATGCATCAGTACCTATTGGTTTTTTCTGTAATAGCTTTGATTATTGTGGGGATTTCAGTGGCTTTACTGTATTGTTTAATTCAGTTTGTTTTAGATGCTTGTGAGCCACTTTGAGCACTACTAATTTTTTTTTTTTAGTTGAAAGGGAGGGATTAACATGTTATAAATAAGTATAAATCCAGTTGGCCTTCCATATTCACTGTGGTTAGGGACACAGGACCCCCCTCAAAACTTCAAAAACTGAATACCTCTAGGGACCCCCCCAACCATATTTAACACACACACAAAAGTACAATCTGTGGATTCAACCCACCACAGATACCTTCGAGTTGGCAGGGTTCCTTCACAAGGTAAGAGCAGGCAAGTGGTGGGGCTTCCCTTCGCCTCCAGTGCTACCCTACGACATTTTAATAGGGACTTAGAAGGCTCACCATGTGTTTCCAGCCTCTCTCACCTCGTGAGGCTTGCAGTCCCTGTTAAAAATGGCATAACACAGCAGCAGAGGTGGCAGCAAATAATCCATGAATAATCAAATCCGCAAAAGTTAAACCTGCAAAGGTGGAGAGCTGACTGTAATGGTGTCGTTTTTCAATAGTCCAGGTTGAGCAGTAAGAACACAAAAACAGTCATGCTCAGTCTAAACCTTTGGCTCTTAACCTTTTCTTTACCAAGGACCCCCTTTAAATATATTTTGTTGCTGCAGACTCCCAAGACTTAACTCAAGATTTAAAACAAAAACAATAATACCACATAATAATAATACCTAATAACATACAATTACACATCCATTAAACTTTCCCTCAAAGGCACTTTTATACTGTTTCTTCCTGAAAGTTTGTGGCTGGAGCAGATTGCATGGCAATACACAGGCCAAGCCAGCCAGCCAGCCTTTGCCTTGGATCCTGTCATGTGGCTGCTTCATTGTGGGGAAGAGGTGGGCCAAGCAACTTTCAAGCCTTCGTGAACCCCCTGTGAGGATATCATGGAACCCCTGGGGGTTCATGGACCACAGGTTAAGAACCACTGGTCTAAATAATGGTCTTTTGATTACAAATGCACAAAAACAAGTATGGTGGTGATATCCAGGGCTGCACACAAATAGCTCAAATGTTTCTTTTGTAAGACACTCTGCATGCTATCTATAAGCATCTTTGTGTTTGACATGTAGGCTTAAAAAATACAAATAGCATCATGCTGCTAATTATCTCAAGCATGGCATTAGCAGGCACCAAAGAAGAATTTAACATTTTCTCTCCTACAGGGGTCCTGAGGCAACTTCCTCCCCAGAAGCTGCAATTTGCATTGTGAGAAAATCCTCATTGTGGACATTCTGTGCTTTTTCTTTTAAAAAGAAAAAGAAGAAGCATCTGCTATATGAAAAGATGCATTCAGCATCACTTCTCATTAGATCCTAGGAGCTTAGCCTGAGGAGTGGCTAATAGATAATGTAAATGAATAAACATGTCATTAAAAAGCTCAATATCTAATTTGCCTTCATTATGCAAATTAAGTGGGCTGAATGAACAAATCTTGCCAAGAACTTAGGGCCAAATAAAATGTCCTCCCCTGTCCCAACAGCAATCAGTCTAGACGATGCAGGGCCCAACCCCTGATTTTGATGCAGACTGTCTTCACAACATCCAGCCAGTTCAGCATGAAACCTGGGCTAAACCCCATTTAAAACAGAGTAAAAAACCTTCACCATTTGCTACAGATTTACAGGAAAACCTGGTACACTCCATGATGATACCAGGCAGAGGTCTTCACATGTGTGCCCAGTTGCCCGGCACTGCTGTCACTGATATGAACCATGTCCTCTGTAGTCACAATGAGGCACCCAGCCATGTGATCAATGCTGGGCACTTCATTTCTGGCCTCAGAGGATACAGGGTAGACTGGAGGTTTCCAGTGCTGAAATCCAACCTTCTGACCTGTAGTAATCTCACTGCACTGTTAAAAATATGTACTGTATATGCCTCCAGTCAAAAAATAGCAGTGGTGTATAAGCTTCGAGTCTTCAGAACATTGATGGTAAGGCCCACTCAAATGAATTGAGGGGGAAAACCAACACCCCCAGGATATGTACTTGCTGTTTTTCAGCCATCCTTCTACCCATCATATTCTGTCTGGGTTTCAAATTGATGCTATTAATTTGTTCAAGTATTCTTGTAAAATAACTAATTCTTGAAAAATAACTAATTTCAAATCTCCCCTAGGTTCATTTTTGCAGTCATCTGAAAAATCCATATCATTAGTAAAAGGTGGGAGGGCAGAATATGCTGCAGCTCTTGCCTGGGAAAAAAGAGGAGCTTTGCCTGAACACATTGCATATATGAATTGGGTGGAATCAACCAAGGATAATCCCGTCGTTGTTGACTTTGAGGTAGGAAAACAGAAAGAAGAAAGAATGAATAACGTGTTGGTTCATTCCATGAAGTTATTGCTTCCCCCTTTGCCCAAACATAGGTCCTAAACTCCTTTTGTTCTCAATGGGGAAAGTATCTGCTAACCTTCCTATGAATGAAGGTTGATGTTTTCCTGTCTGGAAACCATGTCTATGAGTTAAGTTGAGCTGAGCTGAGTTTAGTTGAGTGATGTGGATGTGTGTAGCCTGCAGAAGAGAAGACTGAGGGGTATTACGTTAACCATTTTTAAATATCTGATAGGCTGTGTGAAGGCCGACCCTAGAGTTTCTTCTGCCTGAAACTCCAGGGTTGCCCTTTTTCAGTCCCAGACCCAAGGGATTCCTCTTCATTTTGCCACCACTCACTGAGTTTTTACCCCTTACATGTCTGGTGCAGTGAGAAACCAGACAGGTTTTGTTAAAAGATCAGTAACACACTTTCCTCTTTCCCAGTGGAGTTTAGATAGCTGACCGAGAAGACACGTGAGGCAAGTTTATAGAGAAAAGAAGATAGGCTTTAATTTCAGTTCCACAGGCTCAAAGTTAACAGAGAGGAAAAGCACTCCCCCCAGGCTTTTAGCTTAAGTGTACAGAGTTATACATTCAGTCCAGAGTACTAAAACAAATCATAAAACTAACACAAACTAGCTAGATGGTCCCTAAGCTAAGAATAATGGTAACTTACAATTTAGGCTGTCCATTATCATCAGTTCTGTCCCCAAGGGGATACTGGGCCAGGCTCACCTTAGCCGACCCCCTTTTAGTCTCTGGAGATGGAATTCAGAGTCTTTTTGAGACAGAAGCCTCCTCCTGGCTTCAGATATCATTTTGGGGCTTTTTGATGTTATCAAGCCCTGAGAGACCTCTGTTAGCATTTTATGTGAGCTACGCCATGTGGCTCCAACATGTGGCTCACCAGAACAAAGGAAGGTCAGAACTTTTAAAGTCTTTGTGGTCATCTCTGATTGGGTCTGCATTGCCAACTTCTGATTGGCTCTCCAGTCAGGTGATGTGATGTCATGTTTAGGAAATGAGGTTCCCACCCCCTTAGCCATTCCTGATGATATAGAATCCAGAGAATGGAATTCCACTGCTATGAAATAGGTTTGGAGATGAACTCCGTGATGGCTGGGTAGGCCATCATGACAGGCTGTCACATGGAAAATGGAACCAACTTGTTTTCTGCTGCTCCAGAGGGCAAGATCCAAGCCAATAGGTTCAAGTTACCAGAAAAGTGATACCAATTAAACATTGGGAAGAAATAAATATTAAGAACTTTCAATCCACCAATAACACTACCTTTCCATGGTGGTGGAATTGCCTGCTCCTGTGAGACAAGAGGCTATATTGACAGACACATCCCTGAGTCTGCAAGACCTGAGCAATTGATGATAGAGTGACTTGGAGGTCTCTCCTTCATGGGGTAACCATAAATTGAAGTCAACTTGATCAGAGTTAACAACAAAGAGCTCTCAAACTACAAGAGCTGTTTGACAGAGTAAAAGCCCACCTTGGAAGATGGTGGATTCTCCTTCATTGAAGGGCTTTAAACAGATGTTAGATGGCCACATCTCTGGGTGTTTTAACAGTGGACTTCTACATATTAGAGGTTTAGACTAGATGGTCCTTGGGATCCCTTCCAATTCTATGATTCTCTTAATATTGCAGGTATGAGATAAAGTTAAATGTTTTTAGCTGAACATATATGACTTGCCATTTTCGATGGATTCAATGGGCCTACTCTAGTAGGAAATAATAATTGGATTTAGGCCAATGTTTATTGATGGAAAAGCAACAATACTCAACAATGCTCAGTGTTTTAGAGAGAGTAGCAGTGATAGGACTAAATATTTTTCAGTTACTCTAAGACTTCTCACCTCTTGTTCATCTATCCTAACTGCTCTGAGTTGTAAATTGATACTCTTAGGGATCTTTCCACAGCTGCTCTTTCTGCTGATCATGTCATTTGGTAGCACCCTGGTTTGCTGCAGCACAGACCCTCCATCATGATGGATGGTTGACTGGCCTTTGAGGTCGGTTTCAGGAATGGGATTAGGAGTTAAAGTGTAGCTACAACATCATGGCTATGTGTTTTATGCAGGATTTCAGCTGAGATTTGTAAATATAGTGATATTCCATAAAGGCTCTAGGGGAATAAGAATTTTAATTCATTTTTCAGGCCTTAGATGTGGCAGCTTCTCTGATACTTTGAAGTATTTAATGTAGAATAATGTTGAAAAATCATCTTTTGGTTTTTTGGATTACAGCACTTCATACAGAAAACTTTGCTTTGCGTTTGCTGTTACCACATGCAATCTATATACAAGTAAAGGAGAAGGTGATCACTAGACAAATCTTATAAAAAGAGAGAGAGAGAGAGAAAGCAAATGATATGAGAAAAACATATTCTGATCTTCAGCAGTCAAGTACACTGCCTTTTGCTTACATTCATTGCTACTGGGGAGAAAATTCAAAATTGCTTCCAATAATTTAAAAATTGCAGACCATTTATATGTTTAACCTTAACTCTTTTTGAAAGAATGCAGACTCTGCTATAGTTTTTAAAAAGTGAATAAAGAATATTTTATTAAAGAAATAATTCATGTTACTTCCAGTGTTCATTATTTTAAATGCCATTGCTTACGTGGCTGAAATAGCAACATCAGTCCTTGAGATGGATGTATCAGCAACCTTGGAGGAGATGCAAGGTTTATAGATGCATTAAAAAAATTAGAGAGTGAAAAACAGATGCTATGCAATTGTGTTGTCCCCACGGAATAGCTGTAATTCTAATCCTAATTATCTCCTATCCTCTTGCTTCTTAGCTGAATACCATTTTGGATTTGGTGAAGAACTTTCCATGTGCAGCAACTAAGCGGCGTAACCTCAGGCGTGCCCTTATGGAATATGCAGAACGATTTGACCCTTGCCGATGCAAGCCTTGCCCAAACAATGGAAGGCCTGTGCTGTCTGGAACAGAATGCCTTTGTGTGTGCCAGGCTGGTACTTATGGAAATAACTGTGAGCTAAGAGCACCAGATTACACCTCTGGTATATTTTCCTTTCCTTTTATTTTTTACCTATTTAAGTTATATCACATATATTATTGGTACTGTCGAGGTGCACACAAGATCCTCCTGAGCATGTCCAGAGTGTCAAGCTGCACTACAGCACTAGACACATGTAGATGGCTTCGTGCTGAAACAAAGTATGCAGACACAGTGTGTCTAACTAACAAGCGTTTACTTAGGCATAGCAGAGCACATGTTACAAGTCCCATGTCTCCAGCATCAAGCAAGAGAACAGAAAGGAACTGCACAACACACAGTATCAAGTACACTCGTATATACATAGCATGATGGGATATGCAATTGTGTCAACAAACTATGTTTCCCAGGCTTACTCTCTGTACATTTCTTTCCCACAGAGATAGAATGAATGAATGAATGAATGAATGAATGAATGAATGAATACCAGTTTTCTTACTTTGCTGCTGGCTTCTCTCCCACGGACTTTTTCGGACGTTTAAAAAGCAACGCAAGCAGCCTTGTCAGCTTGTGAGGCTGCTGCGCTGCAAAGTGTCAGTTTCGGATGACGCTGCCCCCTGGCGGTACTGCTGCGGTACCACGGGGAGAGTTGAACATCATATTTGCTTGATTTTTACTCACGAAAGTTGATTGTGACGAGGCTGCTTGCGTTGCTTTTTAAACGTCCGAAAAAGTCCCACGTATCCAGCTTTTAAACAATAATATCAACACCAGCTGTGTATCGGTCATGATGATCTCTACTGGCCCATAGCTTTCTTTGCTATAGAAAAGTCCACATATATTTTTACTTTGAAGTTTAACATACAAATATCAGCGTTAGCATCATCATTTTCCCAATATTGGGACCCAAAGAAGCTTTAAAAAGTTAAAACAAATATGATTTTAAGAAGTTACAAAAAAGAGATACAAATGTATACAAAGTGATTATTAAAATGTAATTTAAAAATATATAGAATTACAACAAATCCATTAAAAGACAAAAAAGTAAAAAGCAGCAGAACAACACACCATAAAATAGCACACCATTAAAAGTCCTTGTGGTCAATTACTTCACTTCAAAGCCTGTCAGAAAATGAAAGGTTTTCACTTGCTGATGGAATGGTAATAAGGAAGACCCTATCCTAGGGCTTCTCTAGACTGGCTATTTACCCCAGCTTCCCCCCAACCTGAAGCCCTGCAGTCCAGACGATGCAGAGCTTTTGCTCTGTTTCACCCTTGGGCAGTCCTGACAATGCCTGGGGCAAAGATAGGGGGGAGCCAGGGTAAAGCCCATTAAGCCATTTTATTAAAATACCGAGGAAAACCCACTTCATGCAGGAAAACCCAGATTGGACCTCACAGGAATGCAAGAGTCCATACCTGCACACTAGCCTGTAGCCACCACTGCCACTGCTGGTGTCTCTCTGAAGCCAGGAAGGAGACCCTCAGCATGTGAACAAGCCTGGTCACATGTGGGGGAGCTTGATCACATGCTGAGGGTCTCCTTCCTGGCTTCAGAGAGACACCAGCAGCAGCAGTGGCTGCAGATATAGGCTGGCATGAAGGTATGGACTCCATCCCATTTCATGTAGGTAATGGGGGAAATGGGCCTGATCTGGGGCCAGAATATTCGGGCAGGAAGCTGGCATATTCTGGAAGGTCTACACAAGCCCCTAGTCTCCCTAGAGAAGGAGTTCTGTAGCCCCAGAGCAGCCAACAAGAAAACCCTCGCCTGTGTCCTCACCAAAAGTGCTTGTGATGATTGATAGGACCAAGAGATAGCTCTCACTCAAGGATTTTAAAACTTAGGGCCTTTCAGATAATCGGATAAAACTTAGGGCCTTTCAGATAAAAGCTGTATAGAGTCCTTTGCTCTGTTCTCAAACAGGTCTATTTCTGTCTCGAAACCAAAAGTTTATAAGCATCATCCCTTCCATTATGTTTCGTCTACTCACTGAGCTATACCACTTAATCCATAGAGGTTAGAGGCACATTCTTCAGCTGACACATCTGCACCTAGAGGAAATGCTGGCCTAGCCTTGTTTCACTGGGTTTCAAGACTAAGCAAGAATAGGGTTATAAATATTCCCATTATACAATGATCATTAATAAAGTGTAGATATAATTTTTGTATCCATGTCCCTCTTAGGGAGAGAGAAAAACTATTAAGCCAGGTAGAAGACTGTGATATACAAAGCATTTGGTCTTAACTGTGAAGAGCATCATGGTTAATTGGTACCTCCTTGGGGGTTTCCTTTCATCATGTTTCAGTTGCTGTGGATGGTTACTGGAGCTGCTGGTCTGCATGGAGTTCCTGTGACGCCTCCCGTAAGAGACGTAGAATCCGAGTTTGTAACAATCCTTCACCCCTAAATGGAGGCAAGCCATGTGAAGGTGAACAGGAGCAAGAGGAAGAGTGCTACTTTTCCATATTTGCTGACAGGTAAGAGTGAAATAGAAGGACTGGTTGAGATAAGAGCTGTATCTTAGCTGTAGGATGCATACACTACATGATTATGGCAGTATGATCCCACTGCAACCACCCTGGGCTGCATCCTTTGGAATCCTAGGGTTTTTAGTTTGGTGAGCCATTAGAATTCACTGGTTGAGAATTCTAAGGGTCCTTCCCTAAACTGCAGATTCCAGGATTCCATAGGATAGAACTGTGGCTGTTCTGCCTTCTCCAACCTGATGCCCCTCAACTGGTTTGAACTACAACTCCTCACAGTCCCAACCAGGATGGTCAATTAATAATAATACAAACTGTGAGGGTGCTCGGTTGAAGAAGGCTGTTCTAATTGAATAAACTCAATGGGGAGGCAACATTGTGGCAGCAGGCTGTAGCCCTCAGTTGTGTGCAACATGCAGTTGGTGCAATGGGTGAAGAGAGCCGCCCTAAGATTCTGTAGCCTAAGCAAGTGACTGAACTTGTGGTTACCATGAATCTGTGCTGGCACAATTGTGCCAATATTTTCTCATTTATTAATAGTTTATTTATTTAAGACGTGGCTCTTGTCTGGCTCTTCTGCCAAAAAAACTCTTGGAGCAGCTTACCTATGATCAGTAAAAAGACAGGCCTTGTTCACAGGGTTTATATCTAAAAAAAACATAAGACAAAAGGAAGCCGATGGGGAGGAAAGAGAAAAAAGCAAATAGATTTTTGGCAAGATTGATGGAATGACCTGGTCCTCTGCTTCATCTCCCTTTAGTGCTTGAATGGGTGATGGTGGAGATAAGTAATGGAGAAGCCTGACTTGAGGTTTATCTTTCAGCTGGACTAGTGGAAGGGGTGCTGCTTCCCTCACCACATCTTTCTTTTCCAACTCACAAGCTGATGTCAGAAATGTTATTCTTGGACTCTCTCTCTCTGGCTTTTCTTCGCAAACGAAGATTCAGGAAGGACTCATCCCGCGCCTTCTGCAAGCGCGCTGATGACTAAAAAGGCCAATCCGAGATAAACAAGTCCGGTTGCAAAAAGCGCAGCAGAAGGACTCCTTGGGTGATGTTTTTGGGTTGTGATTCTTTCTGCGTTGTCGTTTCTCTTCAAGACTTGTTCGTCGTGAGTTCTCAAATAAGGCTGCAGCATTGTGGATATTGCGTCTCCATGCCTCCCGATGTGAGGCCAGGGCGGACCACTGTTGGTGATCAATTTGGCCAAGCCTGAGATGTTGTTTCAGGGAGTCTTTGTATCGCTTTTTTGGAGCGCCCCTCTTACGCTGACCCGTGGCGAGTTCACCGTAGAGTAGTATTTTGGGGAGGCGATGGTCCTCCATCCTAGAAACGTGACCTGCCCAGCGCAGCTGTGTTCTCAATATCATGGCCTCAATGCTGGTGATCCCTGCTTGTTCAAGGACAGCAACATTCGTCACATAGTCAGTCCAGTGTATATTTAGGATTGTGCGTAGACAGCGCTGATGAAAGCGCTCGAGGAGTCGTAGGTGGTGGCGATAGGTTCCCAAAATTCCAAAGCTCGGCTGCAGGACTGTAGCAATTATAATCCAAAAATAAAGCCACCTTGAATCCCATCTTGGGAGAAAGGTGGGATATAAATCCAGTCAATCAATCAATCAATCAATCCACATTCTTCTAAGCTCTAGCAAAAAGTTAGATGACTGACCATTCAACTTATTTTCAGATATTTTGTGATGGTAAGCCATACCACATAGACACTGTAGATGAAGCACCACAAAAGTATGTGATATTGACAATTTTCAGCATGTCCAGAGGAGGGCAACCAAAATGGTGGGAGGTCTGGAAGCCATGCTCTTTGAGGAGCGGCTTAGGGAGCTGGGTATGTTGAGCCTGGGGAAGAGAAGGTTAAGAGGGGACATGATAGCCATGTTTAAATATTTGAAGGGATGTCATACTGAGGATGGAGCAAACTTGTTTTCTCCTGCTCCAGAGACTGGGACACGGAGCAATATACTCAAACTAAAGGAAAAGAGATTCCATCTAAACATTAGGAAGAACTTTCTGACAGTAAGAGCTGTTTGGAAGTGGAATACACTGCCTCGGAGTGTGGTGGAGTCTCCTTCTTTGAGGGTTTTAAACAGAGACTGGATGGCCATCCGTTGAGAGTGCTTTGATTGTATATTCCTGTATGGAAGTGGGTTGGACTGGATGGCCTTTGTGGTCTCTTCCAGTGCTATGATTGTATGACATGTAGGTTCAGATGGATGTTTCTCATGCTATCTCTCCTTCTTCAGTGAAGATACTGGGACTTTATGCATGAAAACCATATGCTTTTCCTTGCAACTGAACTGTAGTCCATGGCTGTCTACACCCTTTCAACTCCATGGTTTTTTCTTTTCTTTTAGGGGAGCCTTGTGTATAAGTGATGATGAAGCGAAAAAGGAGAGTGACATTTTGGTCAGCCAACCTGAATCAGGATGCCTTAAACCAGATCCTCCAGAATATGGATTCATCAGGGTGAGTGCTGGAGTTTCTTATCATTGGAGGGTTTGAAAACTATTCCCTCCTTCCAGTCTGAGATCACAGACTTATAAAGTTGGTAGAGGTGTCCTAGGCCTTTGAGTCCAGCCCCCTGCTTATAGCTAGATTATCCCCAGCAGGTAGATGTCTAACCTCTTTTTGAAGAAATCCAGAAAAAAAGACTCCACTACCTCTCTAGGTAATTGGTTCCATTCCCTAACTGCTCTTACTGTCAAGAAGTGCTATTTAAAAGGATGCTTTTTAAATCATTCCAAAATTGGCAGCACAGTCTTCTTATGCTTTCTGGCTTCAGCAGATGGTCAATATCTTAAGTGGGTGATGTTGTTGTTGTTTAACAGTTAAGAAGTTTCATAAAGAATGTGTCTGTCAACTGTTCCTGGGTATTCTAGCTAAATGGGACCTCCATCTTCAATGGCAGTACGGCTCTGAGTGCCAGATGCTGGGGACAAAATGGTTACCTTAATGCCCTGTTTGTGAGGTTTTAGAGAAGGGGTAAGCAAAATATGACCCATGGGTTACATCCAGCCCCCAGGCCATTTTACATTTTTATGGCCATGAGCCACAATCCTTCCCATCAAATTTTATTCTTGACAAAAATAATAATCTGATTTTTCTGCTACTGGAAATGTCCAGGATCAGCAGTTTGTAAAATAATGGGACACAGCAACCCCAACCACCCCAAAACATGTTCAGAAGTGTACTTCTGGCCACATTAACTTCAGTTTAGCCTACAGTGGGTCCTAGGAGTGGAAAATTGGCACCCAGATGTAGTAAAGTTCCTCTCCCCTGTTTTAGAGGCATTTACTTTACTACAGCTAAAAACAAAATTGTAGCATAAATGAGCTTTGGTTCTAAGCAAATACAGCTTTGGTTCTAAGCAAAAACTGTATACAAAGTATACAGTTTAGCAAAATACCAGGGTGAAACAATCTCAGCCTGAAAAAAAATGGACCAGGCCCCATGTTGCAGGAGCCCATACCGGCACTGCATCGCTGCAGATGCCATCCGTGTTGCTCTCTCCAACGCCAGGAAGGAGTCCTGCAACATGTGACTAAGGCTGGTCACATGCAGAGGGCCTTGCTCACATGCTGCAGGTCCCCTTCCAGGCTTTGGAGAGAGTGATGCACACAGCAGCAGCTGTAGAGACAGATCAGTGTAGTGGTCTGGACTCCATCCCATTTTGTTCAGGTAACAGGGGAGGAACGGCCCAGATCTGCAGTCAGCATACACTGTCAGAGAGCCAATGTATTCTGGCCCATGTAAATGAGCCCTGAGTCTTGAAAAGCAAATTAAGAGCCTTTAGTTTTACAAAAGATTTGCTCTGGGTAGAGATGTAAACTTCTGAAAGTGATACATCAACACAGATACTTGCAGTTTTGGACTCTCCTTGGGGCTTGGCCATAGGCATTATTTACAGTGACTTCCTGGACTTCACAATTTATTGCTATATCAATGGTTGGAAAGTTCTTCTGCATGCTGCAAGTCTTACTGAAATTAATGGAAGTTGGCAAAAAAAACCCTGTGGCAATGAAAGAGGGTGGAGCTGCACAGGGGTATAGTCTGTCTTGACTCTGACAATTTAACTCCATGAGGAAATTCCATTGTCAGAATGGCCAAAGTGCAGCCCTCCAGATAGGACTGCAGCTCTCAGCATTCCTCATTATTGGCTGTGCTAGTTAGGCTGATGGGAACTGCAGTCCAACAACATCTGAAGGGCTGTACTGTGATCACCTTCACTTTACCTCCCGACAAATGCAACAGTCTTACACAAATATAAATTGTATTTCTTATCTGAATGCAGCATTTGACAATTTGTTCATGTTTTACTCCAGGAGTGAATCCTTTCCCATTTTTAATTCCAGAATGAAAAGAACCATTATGCTGTTGGTGAAGCTGCTGAGGTTGTGTGCCTGAGTGGATACAGTCTTGTGGGCTATCCATTCTATCGCTGTCTGTCAGATCAAACATGGTTACAGAGGCCTGTTGAATGTCGATGTAAGAATGCTCACTGGGGGATTATGGTGCAGTGGGCAGGGGAGGGAGGGAGGAGGCGACATCACGGGGGGGGGGTTCCGGCACAATGGGTGGACGGGAGGAGGGTTCTGGTGCAGCGGTGGCGGTGTTCACTATTATCCACAGATTTCACCATGTGCAGTGGGTCCTGGAACCAATCCCCAATGAATGCGGGGTCCTACTGTACTGATTCAGTTCATAGTCTTCCTCACATGGAAAAAACCTACATGGTTATAGCTGTATGCATGCAGGGCGTGTTTTAACTGGAATTGAATGTGGAGTCAATGGGAGAGGAACACTCAAGAGCAAGTGTAGGACAAGTCCATGTGATCACCTCATTCACTGGAGTGAACCACTGGCACCCTGTGGCCCACGCAGAAGGTGGGGGAGCTCCTCCTGTAGTGGTGGGATGAGCCCCGCCTTATCTGACCAAAGGCTGCCAGTGGGTAAACATGCAGAGAAGCAGGTTGTGTTTTAATTATTAATGTTATGGGACTGCAAATGTGATATGTGCTTATATGGTTAAATAACATAAATAGGGGTAAACAAAGAAAATTTGGTGCATGAGACAGAACAGCAAATGTCACATCTCCCTCCCCCACATCCAAGTCTTGAGTGCTGACCCAAGCTGATCAAGTTATTTTGGTATCAGATGAATGGAGAGGTGCTTGTGGGATTTTTTTTACCTCAGATACCAAAATAACTTGACCAGCTTGGGTCAGCGCTCATACTTGGGACTTAATCAGACCACCCTCCACAAATGTTCTTTTGTTGGCATATCTTGAACTGTTTTTATGCTGGCAAAAGAGCTTCCGTACCAGACCTACCTTTGTCAGTGTCAGAAAGGCAGCCCAAGCACGAATGGAGCTCCGTTTACTTCCAGGTTTGAGATCTCACCAATTCTTGTGAGAAGATGTGAGCATGACAAATTTAAAAAATTAAAGCAAAATAAACACACAAAACATAGACACAAGCACAGAAATACACTTTTAAAATTACAAGTAAACCAAGGAAGTTCATAAAAAGAGTGTCCTCTGCCTGGCTGTTGTGATCTCATCCAGAAGTGTTTTATCATTGACGCTCTGTTCCCGTGAGCACAATGACGTGAAGTTTCAAACACTGGCAATGCCAGCAAAAAAGCGCCATGGCAGATCTATTCATGGCTTGGCCCGTTCATAAAAAGGAATGGATTTTGGACAATACATGGTTGCAAAAGGACAATGTCATATGATACATGCACCCTTTTGCATTCATTAGATGTTGTTATGACACTATATTTGCCTGGTCTGATAAAGTCCTTGGATGGGGGGAAGGAGATGTGACATTTGTTGTTCTGTTTCCATTCATCTATCTGTAAAAAAATAAATAAATCAGTAATAATAAATTAAATAATGAACTGTTTCCTGCTCTTTCTTGACACTTCAGATTTGTTTCCTGAGGTGGCCACCTCATTCTCCCTAAGGGTAGGGCTAGCCCTGACTGAATGCACATACTAAGGTGCACATCTATTTCTTCACTGACTCTTGGCACCAAATTTACATGTTCCTATTTGCCCAAGAATTTGAGATGCTTTTGAAATTTTAAATTTCTAAACTTATATTTTGGTTTTTTAAAAAAACTTGATGCTTTTATGGGTCAGCATCCTATTGTAACAGCAATAAAGTGATTTCACTTTCTTTGTGCTTACACGAGGAGGATCCACTGAGAATGGGAGGAAAGGGCTGCTGGCTCCAAGCCACCTGTTTCTAGAGCATCTTGCTCCAGGGAGGCCTACTGGCTTGGACAATCCCCAGTGCCATGGAACAGGTACAGAGCTGATTTGGACAGTCACCTGTGCTATGGAACAGGTGACTGCCCAAACCAGCCCTCCCCTGTGCCTTGGTCCTGTGGACCTTCTAGGAAGTCAGATTTTCAAGAAATATGTGGCTTAGTGCCGGCAGATCTCTTCCATTGCTATTGCTTTACTGCTTTCCCTCCCGCCTCTATTTTCCCAGCTCTGTTCCCACACCTCATAGCCTTCTGCTGCTGTTTTTGCCTTGGCCAATGTAGTTATACTGCCAGTGGGCCTATTTGGATTTCAGCCATGGTATTTTTGCCCCTGTTCAGTTTTTAAGACTATCTTATATTGCTTTTATAATTTTATGTACACCATAGCAGAACTGCTTTTGGCAATGAAGGAGCAGTATAGGAATTAGAATTGAAAATAATTTAAACTAAATTAAGGAAATATATAAAACAATGTTACCTCCAAGTACAGAAACATGTTCTCTTTAAGCAGCTTGCTTCTAATGGGCAGGCTGTCAAATTTTTTAAAATAATAATAATAATAATAATAATAATTAACATTTGCATTTCAGCCACAAAAATAATATGAAAACACCTTGGGCCAACTTTCACCCTTTGTTTAACTGGCATGCTTTTTGTCATAACATATTAATTTCAGCTCTTTTTTTCCCTACAGTGTCTGCTTGTCCCAGACCAGCAGCATCTCAGGATGTCTCCATTTCCCCATTTAAAAGTGAATACAACATTGGTGAAACCATCCAGTTAAGGTGCCCTGCAACCTTTGTGCTAAATGGTCACATGCAATACACTTGTGGCAAAGGTCCATCCTGGAAGCCTCCCATTTTGAGATTACTTACTTGCGAAAGAGGTAAAGGCAGCTGAATGCATCCCGGTGACATAGTGTTTATATTGTTGAACCTGGGACACCCAGATTCAACTCAGATTGTGACTCTCTGGTTGATGTAGAGTCAGTCAATCTCTCTTAGTCTAACTGCCCTTGCAGGATTATTGAGGAAATGCAATGTGAGGAGAAAATTGGGAGCACACTGGAATTGGAAGACTTCTGGCCTTTCAAATAATTTACAATTTATAGACTGGACTTTTCTGTTTCTAATCTACATTTGAACTGTATTTTAGTTTTAATAATCCATACTTTTTTACATTGGAGATTATCAGATGAGCCTCTGAAAACATTCCTGTCTCACTATATTTAAAAGCGTAAGTGTCCTGGTGCAATAACCCTTTTTATCACACATCACTGTAATAATGAGAAAGAGCAGCTCCAGCACTATTGGAGCACAAATGCTAGCACTATTTACTTCTTGTTTGCTGGGGCACATGATCTTGGTGGTTCTCACGAGAAGACACAAGTGGGCTTAAAAGTTAAAAAACACCAAAACTAACAAAGAAGACGAACACACAAGCACTGAAACACACTTTACAATTTGCCAGCAAAATGGGGAGGTTCATAAAAAGTGCATTCCATTCCTATTTTTTGCGTTCTTACCTGGAAGTGTTCTGGTGGGGACCACCCATTGATGCTGTATTCACAAGAGCATAATGGGGTGCGATTTCAGACACTCACAATACCGCACACACAAAAATGCCATCAGTGATCAATTGACAGCTTGGCTTGTTAAGAAAAAAGAATGCCCTATTCATGGCAGCAGGACACTTCAACAATGCGAGGAGTCAACGTTGTGTGATAGGGAAGCCTTTTTGTGGTATCCTGTCATCATTATCACACTGTATTTGCCGTGTCTGATAATTTCCATTGTACAGTATTTTAATGTTGTGTTGGTCTGTGAGCTTCCTAGAGAACAAGTATTTAATAATACCCTCATACCTCCACCTTATGAACTGGTTGGCTATAGACTGCAACCTGGCTCTCCTTGCACAATGCAAATCCTGTCTGTATTATAGAGCCTTATTCAGGCAATAGTGTGAATACAGATAAGAGGAACCAGGCAACACAGCCCCAGATTCTCCGTATTGAGCAGGGAAGTCTAAATGACTACAAGGCACAAGGGAGCCCTGCTTTATCAAGGTTCCTAGCTGTGGCAAGTGTCCTATGTGCTTAGCAAGTGGGGAGTAAGGAAAGCCAAGGGTTTTGTGTGTATATTTGTTTTAGTGTGCAGCTGAGCACACTATTGATAAAAAAAATAACCACTATGCAGTTGAAAAAACTGATAAATGTGCAGTTGTAAAAATGGAAAGGAAACTACATACATTGGACTTATTAAATGTTTATTGACCACTTAATAGCAAGCACTTGATGGCAATACACACAAATTAGCATTGAGTTTCAAAACAAACTACCCAAATGATACTGAAATATCTTCTTTTTGGCTAGAACCACCAATTCTTCAACTTCAGCTTCAGCCCAGTGACTCTTTGTTACATCCTTGAAAATGCCCTTGAAGTACTCTTATTGTTGTTGCATCTTTTATGCAAGCAGGCTTTTAATACATAGCTAGGCTTAAAGAGGCTTTTTATTGGGGTGTGTTTTTATCTTTATTTTGCTTCTTTTTACCTTTTAACTTTTATATGGTTTTTTATGTAATTTTAGATTTTTATATTTGTGGAGTTTTAAATTGTTTTAAATTGTATTTTTTGTGATGTTTTGTGAGCTGCCTTGGGTCCCATTTTGGGAGAAAGGCGGCATATAAATTAAATTAATAAATAAATCTTAGACCAATCTCCTTTTTTCTTTGGAGAAAAATTGGTGCAGTTGGAATACCTGTTTTCAAAAACAAAAACAAAAAATCTGAGGCAAATGTAAATAGAAGGCTGATGGGCTTGAGAGGGTGAGGGCAGTACCTATGAAGACGTTGGAGGTGAAGCCAGGACACATACATACCAGTTCCTCTTGTGTGTGTTTGTGTGTATGTGCCTTCAAGTTGCCTGTTGACTTATGTCGACCCCATGAATTTCAGAGGGTTTTCTTAGGCAAGGAATAGTCAGAGGTGGTTTTGACATTTCCTTCCTCTGAAATATAGCCTACAGCACCAGGTATTTGTTGGAGGTCTCCTATCCACATACTAAACAGGGCTAGCCCTGCTTAGCTTCCTAGATCAGATGAGATTTGGTGCCTTCATTTATATATCTATTCAATATAGACATAATGCCTATGTCACACTGGCATTCTTGTTTCTGTATTCCTCAAAATCATGACTTTCCTTTCTCTTCCAGCTGATGACAGTCAAGGCCAAGGTAGCTGCCCTCCAGGCCAGAAGTTGGCAGGATCTGAGTGTGTGTGCATGGATCCAACAGAGGATTGTGGGTAAGTTATAGCTAGAAATGCTTTACTTTTTGACATTTGGAGAAATGTTTATAGTCCTTAACAGAAAAACATTGATATTTGGATAAAACTGGAGCCTTATTGGTGTGTTCTCCCAAACCCGTTAGTGATAAAAGTTGAGGTGGGGCTACGGACCTTGGCCAAGCCCCTCAAATCCCCATGCACACTGGCCCCACCCTCTCAGGTCTCTGACGTTGCTGTGTGGAGTGTCAGCATTTGCCAATCATCTGCCTTCTGTTCAGTCCAATGTCAGTATTATTTATTAAAAATGTATTTTTATAAAATCATCTGGCCTTATATCCAATGACCTCAAGGTGGTGTATAATAATATCAATTTATAAACAATTCAAGATGTGAAACAGTACAGGATAATTTACAGTCTAAAAACATGTTAAACTAGCTAACAAATTAAAACAAGTTAAAACAGTTAAAACCATGTACATGTAGACACTGGATAAAATCCACACTCCAAAACCTTAAATTAAAAAGGCATATAGTAGTATTTTTAAATTCAGTTGGAAACTCAGGTTTTTAATGTGGCCATCCCAGTCCAAACCCATCACCAATTTTATCTTGTATGTGTTCAGAATAACACATTAAAGGGTTTAATTTGGGGGATTTTCAGTGAAATTTCAAGTTATATTGAATTTCCTACACTCTTGCAAATACAGAGGTCAAAAACAAACAGTAGTTATTAACTTCGCTTATGAAAGTGCCTGGCAACCACTACAATAGAACTTTCTTTCTTTTCTTCTTCCTCTTCATTTCTTTTTTTATATACCCTGCCTTTCTCCCATGAAAGGGGTCAGATTCTCTTAGGGGTCAGATTCTTCCCCTCCATTCTCCCTGCAGCTTCCTGCATTTTCTAAAACCTAGACCTACAGGATTCCAGGAGGCTGTGGGAGGGGAGGGGGAGAACAGATCACATCTTGTCCAGATTTTATGGACACGTTTAAATCCTGGCTTCATGTCTGGTTTGTGTGGCTTTCATAAAGCTTCCAGTAAACCAACTGCTGTTCATTTCCTAATTCTAAGGCAGTCTCTCCTTACTCCTTCCCAAACCTCTCCACCCACATTGGAGTAAAAGGGTGGTCCTATGCTGATCAGATGTCCTATATGTTGTACCTCACAATTGAAACGCTTCAATACACTAAAGGTGTGCTAACTCATTTGCCCTTCACTTCCCGGCTCTGTTTAAGTGGTCATGCTCAGAATGTCCATGTGCTTTATGATGCTATGGACTTTTGGTGTAAAATGTTGTTTCATTTTATATATGTATTAAGGTAATGTGTTTATGTTTGATAGTGGTAATAAGGCAAATAGCTGTCAGGAGGGAGGGTGAGAGAATGGAACATTGATTTTGATGATGATGATGATGATCAACTTAACAGTCCCTGGATCTCATCAGGCAGGAAGGGGAGTGTGGTGTCATGGACTTTTGGTGTAAAGTGTTGCTTAATTTACTATGTATTAAGATAATTTGTTTAGGTGTGCACTGTGTATAAGGTAAGGAGCTGTCAGGAGGGGGTTAAAGAATGGGATGTTGAGAGTGAGTGGTGATTGGTAGAATGTCCTGAGGGGGTTTGAATAAGGTTAGTGAATTATAGTTGGAATGACTTTCTCCACAGACTGGGCACCCATGGATTCCACCATCAACAGCTTGAAAATATTAAAAAAAATCTAGGAAGCAAACTTTGATTTTGCCATGTTATATAAGGGGCACCATTTTACTATGCCACTGTATATAATGGGACTTTAGCATCCATGTATTTTGGTATCCATGGGGGGTCCTGGAACCAACCCCCAGTGGATACCAAGGACCCACTGTATATCTGATAGTGGTTAAAGCAATGAGTGCTTTGACATGGCTTCTCAGATCAAGATGACTTTGTTTAACAGCTTCCAAAACAAATTGGAAGATTCTCTTTAGGGTAAACAAAGCTAAAGAAGACTTCCTTATTCCTTTGTGCCTTGTTCCTTTGAATGCTTTTATTACTCAATAAGATTTAACTTTGTCCTTTGGCAGCTACTACTCTGAAGATGTTTGTGTATTGGAACCAGCTTCTGAACAAACTCTTACAAAGCCCAGCTGCCAGTTCTTGGCGGAAAAATGCCTGAGAGAGCAATCTTTCCATTTCCTGCATTCTGGTCCCTGCCACAGTGATGTTGACTTGAGCTGGGCCATTGAAAGGGTCAAAATCTCTACAGGCAGCATAAAGAGGGAGCCCTGTGGGTATGATGTCTGTTATGACTGGGAGAAATGCTCAGGTATGTATGGCTACTAGATCCTGGGATTACTCTGGGTTGAGGCATGTACTTTTACAGTGGTGGGGGAAGCACATATAAGATATGGTGCTCCAGGTCTTACTGAACTTCAGCTTCCATCTGCCTTGGGAGTTACAGCAGTGACAAGGTTGCTCACATTGGGGGCAGTGAACCCACTTTGGGTTTAATCTGAATTTTAAAATAGCTATCCAAAGTGCTGAAGCTATTTTGAGAATACAGTTCCACACCTTGGATTGCTCTTTGACAGTTCAGACTATTACCTGGAGCAAATTCACCAATCCAATGACATGAAAGCCAACAACCACAACTGAGTTGCAGCCCAACAATAACTGCAGGACCACATGTTCCATATTCATGGACTAAACACTAGTATACTGACTCTTCAAAAGTGCCCCTGATTAATCAGGGGACAAATTTATTTTTAGCAGCACATGTACACAATTTACAAAGATTTCCAGTGGCAAGCACTACCTTAGAAAGGCATCAAGCCTGGCCATGGGTCTGAATCATCCAATACTGTAGTCTTCACTTTACTTTACTCCAACCAGATTTCTACAAGGAGATCTTCGCAAGCTTTCTAAGGTGGTCTGTTTTGTGCTGTCTTATCACACATGCAGTGAAAAAGGTATTTGACAAAGTTGGTTGGGGCAGGATGAGAAAGATGGCCTCCCCCAAGATCACCCAGTGAATTTCATGGCTCACTGGGGCCTTGGACCTAGATTCTGAATTCTTAGTCAAACTAACCCAGGCGTGAGCAATATGCAGGCTACATACTGCATACAGTCCCCAAAGTGCTTTTGAGGCCTCCAAGGGCCCTCCAACACCCACAAAATGTTTTAACTCCCAGGGCTTGTCTAAATGGTCAGAATAACCCTTGTGGAATTAACTGCGAATCCTACCTGTCTAAGTGGGATCCCTCATAAATCCACACTATTTGGAAGGGGGGGCAAATGGCAAAAAACAATGCAGGAAAAGCCTTCTTGGCTTTCCCCATAGTTTTTTTTTAAAAAAATAAACATCAAGGGGTTGTGCATTCCTGCTCATTAGTACAAGCAATTTGTTTTGAATCACTTCACCATATGAGATGAAGCGCAAAGCTGATTGGCTGGGCAAGCATGGGAGGTGGGACCTGCTAACAGGGCAAGCATCCACTGCTGCCACATTGAATTTTCATCTTAGTGAGTGATCACTAAGGCAATAAACAGGGTGGGTATTTTTGGTTTTGCTATCCTTTTAATGTGCAAAAGTGCTCTATTGCTCTAGCACACCTTAGATTACTTTTGTTAAAAGTTTGGTGGCAGCAAAGAACTAACGCAAGTAAATCACTTTTTCATTCTGGCAACACCCCAACCAAAGAGTTTCTGAGGTGCTGTAGCTTGACATACTGGGAAATTATGTCTTCAGCTCCCAGTCACAGGGCAACATCAAGAATAGGCAGCTGGAGAGTCAGTCAGAATAGGCAGCTAGAGAGACCCCTTGAGGTCCTACTGCAACTGCTGGTCTCAGTATGCCCCATGGCCAGGAGAGTGCTGCAGATGTCATTTCCCACTACTCTGATCTGAGGCATCTCAGGAATCTTTCAGATGATATGCTACCAGACTGAAAAAGTAGGTTTTGGAAATCACATTTGATTGTTAAGAACCATAAATGTGAATCCTTAGCAGTTTCAAGATCATGTCCAGCGTACTATCTCGTATTTATGTCCAGCGTACTATCTCGTAACTACCAAGCAGGGTGCTAATTGATGTGTTTGCAAGGCCTGGCAGAAGGACAACGCATCAGTAATGTAGTGACAGAGGGACAAATTAAAGCATTGACTCCCCCATAAGAGTTCTGCTGGGCCACATGAAATTTTCCTTCAGTCCCCAAATTTCTAGCACTGCAATACAATTGACCCCCCATATCTGTGAATTCTGAATCCACAGGGTCAACCATCCATGGCTTGAAAATATTCCCCCCACAAAAAAAATCCAAAAAGCAAACCTTGATTTTGCTATTATATATAAGGGACACCATTTTACTACACCATTATATATAATGGGACTTTGAGCATCCATGGGGGGTAATGGAACCAAACCCCAGCAGATACCAAGGGCCCACTGTAACTTGAAATGACATTTGAGCTTTATTTATTTGGTTATATCCCCCCTCTCTCCCAACACATGATCCAAGACAGTGTACAACGTTTGAAAAGCACAATACAATCAAAAAGCTGTTAATACAAAAGTTAAAATACAATTAAACTAAATTTCTGTTTTAAAAATACAAATTAAAAACAGCACTAAATTAAAAACACTACACCCCCTAGTAAAAGCTTTGTCTGCCACATACACTAAAACCTGAAAGATTCCTTAAATAAAAAGGTCTTTACCTGCTGGCAGAAAGACAGCAAGGAGGGAGCCAACCAGGCCTCACAGGAAGGGAGTTCCATAACTTGGGAGCAGCCACCAAGAAATACATTTGAGGCATCCAAAGAAAAGGATATGGTAGAACCCTGCAAAACCTGAATGCTTTCTCTTCACAAACTTACTAAATCATTGTACATGTGCAAGAAAGTCTTCCATGTAGATACACCTTCTACACTGCAGGACTTGCATGTGCTGACCCCTTAGGCATTCAGAGAAGAGCAGACTTGGTAAACTTGGCCTTTGAAGGTAGCATATTTGAAAGAATTTCAAGTGGACAGTTTGTCTGCAACTATGCAGAGAGAAACTACAGCACATTAGACTTCATTAACAATTCATATCATTTATAGTAGAATGACTTATACAATATGCATTTAATTCCTAGTCGCTATTATTTAGCTTACACAGCTATTCTGTATGTGGAAATTATCGTATTTTAAACAGATTTGGGTTTGGGGGGTTTTTTTGTGTTTTTTTTTTTTTGAAGCTTCACAATATACTTTCTAATTAAAATGCATGAAATGGGGGTTATTTTAATAATTACCTATGAAACGTTTCCTATAGAAAACTCTTTTATAGTGATTGATGCCCCAACCCTTCTGCCTCCCCATTTTTGTCTCTGCTTCCATCCCCCAGTGACTTGCTAAAACCCCTACAATGCACCCTGACAACTGCCCACCCCTGCTCTAACCACTACAGCGCCCTGACATTCTTATCACACATCTGTTGTCATGCAGTGTTTTCTATTTAATGAAGAGATTACAGTTGTGCCTGTGTGTGTCTGTGTTGAAAGAAAGAAATTCCCCGGGAGATTATTGTATAACAGCTATTGAGCAACAAGAGGAAACAGCCATGAGGTTTCCTGTAAGGTTGTGAACTGTTTGTTGGCTGGCACATTATGCAGAATAATCCTGCCAGAAAAAGGGAAGGGTGATGGCTCTGTGTAAACATAAGTCAAGAGAAGGTTGGTGTGGGAAAGAAATTTAATTGGAATGAGAAATGGCTTGCTCCCTCTAATATAAGCCAGTTTTTAGTGTGTTTTTTTAAAAAATATAGCCATGCTGATCCATGAGAAAAACAACAATATCTGCAGCTGAGCAAAATTTTCATTATGTGTTGTTGTTATGTGCCTTCAAATTGTTTCTGACTTTTGGCGAACCTAAAGCAATCCTATCATGGGGTTTTCTGAGGCTGAGAGTGTGTGCCTTGCCCAAGGTTAGCTAGTGCACAGTGGGGATTCGAACCCTGGTCTCCAGAGTCATAGTCCAACACTCAAACCATCAAAATGGCTCCAAAATGCCCCACCCCCCAGAGTGAAAGCTTTAGGTTCGCTAGAACTCGTCCTTGGGATAACTGGTACAAAGAAGTTAGAATCAACAGAAAAAATCAAAAATTAGGCCAGATGTTGTAATCATATGATCAATTGACTGTTAAACTGAGACCCAAGATGGATGTTGAAAATTGAATGAATCACTTGTTGATGTGCTACTATCAGGTACCATCTAGCAATGCGTACAGGAACAAAGAAATAATGACCAAGTTACCATTTCTTAACTGAAGAACTGAGTTCAGTGTCTTCATACCCTGCTCTCAAAAGAAGACATTTTGGTGTTGATATCTCAGCAATAATAACAGGAGGCAGAACTGTCCTAATATGTTTTGCTGCCTGAGTCAAAGAACAAGACGGCACCCACCCATGCTACATGCAATGTACACAAACTAACCAGGCTAGCACCTGAATCTTAGTTAAACACAGGACAGTATCTTTAGCAACACTTAAATAGGGATATATGAGGAACCCATTGAACTGGAGTTTTATTTTACTTTGTGTTATTTTATTTTAGATTTTCCCAATCCTCACCAGCTAGAAAAAGTCACATACCATCTTGAAACATTGCAGTACAATGCATCATGCAGAGCAGGGAAAATGCATTTCTTAAAATGATGTGGACATTTAAATGTGTATAATCATGCTTTAACCAAGGATAGGGTACACTCAAAAATTTGAAAAACGTACACCTTTTTAAAAGATACAACAAAATCTGTACAGATTTCTCACACTTGCTTTTTGCAGCCCAGATAGAATATGCTACTCTGAATGGATCCAAATACAGTCTGTGGTCAAATCTAGACAAGCAATCAGGTTTTGAATGTGGTCCAAAGTCAGAGTCAAGAGCTTAGGCAAGGTCATGCACAGCAGAGAGAGAGAGAGAAGAAACAGCAGTCAGTTGAGGGAAAATGGCATTGGAAGATAAGAATCACAAGCAGTCAAGTTTCAACAACCAACTAGTTTACACAGAGGTTGTTCCAGCAAAGGAAAGACCAGAAGGGAAAGTTAGAGTTGCCCTAAAACAGAATTTGGAACAAACTTCAAGGCTCCCTCGTTTGAAGGGAGGAACAACTTTTGAGTTGTCCTTTTACTTCTGAGGAGCAGAGTGTCTCTTGGCCGTGAGAATGTGCTCCATGGGCATAACAGGAATGTCATAGGACCTATCATTGCTGAGGGACTTGCTGTAGTACTTCCTGGGGATGGTGGGGGGTGTATAGGATATTCAGATGTAGATTCTATCACTGGATTCATGACGGTGCAGGCATCCATATGTAACACTTGGCCCTGGGGTGGGGAAAACAGACCTCAGCTGGACAGGCCTTCATACAGAAGGCTTTCAGCAATCCTTTGGAACATTTGGCTACTCTAAGCAAAGCTGTCATCTGTAGAGAATGGAGATGGCTGGGAGGGGGGTGGAGTGACTGCCCACTTCTCAACACATGCTGTCTAAGCAGTTGCCTTACCTTGCCTAGTGGTAGGGATGGCTCTCTCAGAAGCTGTAGACTTTCCGATCTTATTCCCTTCTTCAATTAAAACAAAATATAATAAAAAAGTCTAATTCAAGAAGTGAAAAGTCCAAAAACATGGTCTTATAAAAGAACAAAGGAAAGCAACATATGCAGTAAAACACACTGAATCTGCAGATTAAAGTGCCTTGGCAAACAAGAGGTTTTAATATGTCTCTGGGTAATATATTTTTGAGCAAAAATTAAAAACCCATTTTTAAACCATTTTTTGTAGAGTTACGTTGGGAATGCTTCTGCCTGCTGCCAAACCAGTGCCCACGAGGTAATGAGGAGCAGCTTTTCTGCATCCAAATCAGCTCAAGAAAGATGACGGCCAACCTCTGCATGCTGGGGACAATGAAATGCTCTCAAAGGACTGTTGTAGTACTACATGAAGGAAGCTGTTTAGACTGAAAGCCATCGAGCTCAGCAATGGACTGTCTGCTTTTCTAGTTTCTGCTTTGATGTTGGGCTTCTTGCCAATAACACACCACTAGTCCAAAAAGCTGATATAAAGCAGCAACCTAAATATTTTGACCGTCTGGCGCTTTACATTCCACAGAACAATATTCTAGAAATTGGCTACAATTCAGTGGCAGAGCATGTGCTCTGGACACAGAGTTTGGAAATGCTACTTTTCAGACTACAGTTTCCAGAGTCCTATAGCCAACATGAAAGTTGACCATGCTGGTTTGGGGACTTTGGCTATTCCAGTCCAGAAAATTAACTTTTCCAAGCTTTGGCAAAAGAGGTTGTAGTCCCTAAGTGTATTTTTTCCCAGGCTCTGGCAAAACACCCAAATCTCCACTAGAATGGATCTCAGAAAGCAAGGTTAGAAAGTCTTCTGCCTGAGACCTTGGAGAGAGACACCACCAGTTGACACAGATAATTCTGGGCCTGATTCATTAATCCTATGTTTATGTATAATCACATCAGGTTCTCTTAGAATCATAGAGTTGGAAGAGACCTCAAGGGCCATCCAGTCCAACCCCCTGCCATGCAGGAATACACAATCAAATCATTCTCGACAGATGGCCATCCAGCCTCTGTTTAAAAACCCCCAAAGAAGGAGACTCCAACACACTACGAGGCAGTGTATTCCACTTCCGAACTGTCAGAAAGTTCTTCCTAATGTTTAGGTAGAATCTCTTTTCCTATAGTTTGAACCCATTGCTCCGTGTCCTAGTCTCTGGAGCAGCAGAAAACAAGCTTGCCCCATCCTCAGTATGGCATCCCTTCAAATATTTAAACGTGGCTATCATGTCCCCTCTCAACCTTCTCTTCCCCAGACCAAACATGCCCAATTCCCTAAGCCGCTCCTCATAGGGCATGGCCTCCAGACCTCCCACCATCCTGGTTGCTCTCCTCTGGACACGTTCCAGCTTCTCAATATCCTTCCTGAATTGTGGTGCCCAGAACTGGACACAGTATTCCAGATGACATCTGACCAAAGCAGAATACAGTGGCACTATTACTTCCCTTGACTACTTTTAAGGAACTGGATGTAAAAGTTACACATGATACAAGAGGACTTCAGAAATGTTTGAGTTGGTTTTGAAATGTAACATAATAAGAAATATGCTTTTAAAAATAATGCTGGGCCTGATTGACCAATGGCATTGCTTGCTTTTAGGCAGCATCTTTCTAAATTCGTAAGGTTGTTGACTTTATATTAACTAACAGTATCTATCCAAAAGTGTTTCACTCTCCAATTAAAAGGCTGTGAAGAGTAGACCTAATTATCAATTTTTAGGAAGAGAAGAGGAAAACTTTAAGGATCAGGTTGTAAATGATCATTTTAACAATCCTAAAAGTTTCCTACCCAGAAGAAAGCCTTATTGAGTGCAGTGAGACTCCTATGTGTATATATAGAGGATTACAGCCCAGCTGTGTTGTCAAACAGGCAATGTGTTTACATGTTGCGGTATCAGGAAAAAACAGTTTGAAATCTTATCTATTGCATTAGACTTCTATATGATTTCAGGTGTGTAACCTCCACAATATCAATAATATGTAGTCAACATTAATATACTGTAACCTAGGGTCCATTTGGCTAAAATTTCAGAAGCTAGGTTTCTGTTCTGTTAAAACTTAACTAATACAAATAAATGTCTGTTCAAAAAGGCCATTTGTATTTTTTGTTGTTGGAGTGAGCCCTTTGAAAGAAATAGCTTCTCAGTTCTTGCTAAGAGTAGACCTATGGCTTATTGTGTCAGCAGATTGTGTACACAGTAACATTTCCTTGATCAACTGGACTTGGCATTTTGTGGCTTTGCACACAGTTTTTTAGTCCAGCAAGGTAAGTCTTCTTCTTTAACTGACATTTATTAATGTTCATTGAGCTACATACCAAAAAGATGAAAATTCTTCCATACCTTTGCTCAGTCATAAATCTGAAAGTTGTCAAGAAATCAGAACAGTAGGACTTGGAAGGACAGCTATGAAGGAAGTAGATAAGTTCCTCAAATGCAAAGAAATATTGTTGAATATCAAAGTCAGGATAATCTCTGCCATAGTAGTTCTGATTTCTATGTATGGTTGTGAAAGCTACACAGTGAAGAAAGCTAACAGGAAGGGCTGGTCTACATCATTGAAAAAAATCAAACTCCACTTGGATCTGGCCTGATAAGGCCACACTATGTGCAGCCTTTTCCCTGAATCTGGTGTAAGTTCACAAACCATACAGACCTATCTATGCCAAACTCAGGGTATACCACCTTAATCCGGGTTTTTAAAACTTGCAGTTTTCTCTGGAGTTTTCTTTCAATGTTATTTTCCAGTGACCTTTGATGGGGGGATTATGGCATGTTTGGCCTTGCCTACTATTATGTGGTTCTCATGGTCCACTTTGGGTATATGAAGCCTACCAAAGCAGATTAGCATTGAATGAGCTCCTAAGGGAGCGTACAAGCTCTCCTTCCTTAGCTGTTTGGCAGGGAAAAGTGGAAGGGTTGTGTTTCAGTGCTTTAGGGCTGCTTCAATTTTCCATGCATGTGTGTAAACCTTTAACTGTGATATCAAGGAGCAACTGGCTGAATATGTGTCATCCTGTCACACTTCAAACATACGAAACCCCCACCACCATCGGGTTAATTTAAAAGAAAATTCTTTCAAATCAAGCCAAAATCTAATCCAGCATCCTGTTATCTACAATAGTTTGCCCTGGTAATGCAAGATCTCCACAAGCAGGTCATAGCAGCCAAAGCTCCCATCTCTTTGTTCATTTCAGCACCTGATATCAACAGGTCCACTGTCTCTGGTGATCATTTAGTTATCGTCATTGATAGACCCATCAATTGGAGTGGAAGTGAGGTCCATGGTTGTTTGGGCAGCCCCCGATTTTCTAAGAGCGCGCTTTTTTCTGTCCCATCATCCTCAAAAGGTGAATTTCCTCTCCCAAAAGCATTCAGGAGAGGCAGCATGCTTTTTAAATAGGTGCAAGCCCACATGCACCTGGGTGCAATTAAAAAAAAAACCCTGGGTCCAACTGAAATAAACTTAGAGCCACATCAGTTTTGTTTAGTTTTGGAATATGAGGTATGTGTCCCCCTGCTGAGGATCCTAAGGCAGAAATTGGCACTCAACCATTCCTAAGCTATAGGCCCTCTTTCCTTGTAGAAGCCCACAACAGAGCTTGCAGATGTGACTGTACCTTGTGACAGTAAGTTCCATGCAAGTGTCAGTCCTCAGCTGGCAGTAGTCTAAATGATGAAAATACCCCTCATAGAATTCACAGGGAATACCCATTGTCTGAACAAGCTGCACTGGAGATTCAGCATTTTCAGAGGGAGGGGGCAGAAAATTCCATTTGCCATGCATTAAGGGACTTTGTGGTTTTCTGTGAAGTTTTTTTAATGGTGCAGCACTGTGCATTATCAGTTGTCTAAACAACCAATTTTCAGCACTGCACATTAAGAGCCTGGAAGAAGTTAAAAGGTGATTGGTCCATTGTGCAAGTAGGTGCAGGGTTTCCTCTTCCTCAGTCAGGAAGTGCCATTTTGGCCTTCTGGAAGACCAAGGGGTTGCCTCTCTCAAGTGTGTACTGTATCACAGTGCAGGGGTGGAAAAATATTTTTTTCAAGTAAAAGGTCTCCTTTTCACCCCTTTAACAAAAGAGTAATTTTAAAATGTGCAGTTATGATTTTGAGGGTGGGGGTGGGGAGAATAGTGGCCCATACTTGTGGCTGCCGTCTTAATTTGTGGGAAGTCTGTCTGACCTTCACTGCACATTGCTTTGCAAGCAACTTTTTTAAAAAAGAAAATTGTGTAGACAACAGGGAGCTGCTGCAAATTGCAGGTAATGCATGTCCCAGCCCAATATTTCCTCCCATCTGGCTGAGCCCCTCTTGTAATCATTGAGAAATCACAAGTGTTCCTATTATAAGGTGTCATCTATGCCATATCCAGACAATGAGATGATTTTCTTCACACTTTTTGTATCAATAATATCAGTTTCATAAAATGTCAGTTGTCTTTGCTCCAGCCTATGGAATCCTATGATTCTGGGATTTGTGGTTTTGTGATTTCTCTATCAGAGTGTTCTAATGCTTTAGTTCAAGGGAAGACACTAGTGAATTCTAAGCCCCTTGTTCAATCTACAAATCCCAGGGCTTCATTATATTTAGAGGTGAGAACCATTTTACCTGTAACCAGGCAATAACAAAAACCAATCACAGACAAAAGAGAGTTACCAGAAAGCTCACAGAATGCTCAAGAAGTTACCGTCCAGAAGTGTACGTCATATGTGTTTTTAAAAAGCCTAATTTCCCCAAATACACACACCAAACCATCCCAAATGAAATAGAGGAACTTATATAATATACATGTACTTGTAAATCAGCTCTGAGGCAATATCTTACTTCAAGTCTGATAGAGTTCACAGATCTCAGGGCTGGCCACCTCTTCTCCAGTCCTCAGTGTGAGGGGGATGAACCTCAGTGCAAGAGCACCATCTTGAAAAATGTGTGTGTGTATATATATAAAATTTTCTTGTTAGACTTGGTGTTTTTTATTTGAATCATGTATTTGTGCAAACCCCAATGAAATTAGTACTTTTGACCCTCTGTATCCACCGATTTGGCATCTACAGATTTCACCATCCATGGCTTGACAATATTCCCCCCTCCCCACAAAAAAAATAAATTCCAAGAAGCAAACCTTGATTTTGCCATTTTATATAAGGGACACCATTTTACTATGCCATTGTATCTAATGGGACTTGAGCATCCATGGATTTTGGTAACCAGAGGTGGTTCTGGAATGAAACCACAGCAGATACCAAGGGCCCACTGTGATACCTTTAAGGAATTTTATGCTGAACTATACTCTCCAGAAATAGATAGAAATATGAATATAGAAAGTTTTGTGAGGGAACTTACAATAATCCAAAATATACATAAAGATATATTAAATTAGCTGATACCTTGTGAAGAAATAAAGAATACAACTAATACTTAACACTCAATAAATCACAAGGTCCAGATGATGTTAACATAAATTTTTACAAAACATTTGCTGATGATTTGATCTTACGTTTACATAAATCATTTAATGAAATGCTTTAGGAAGAAAATACCAGATGCCTGGAATAGAGTCAAAATAATACCTTTGCTAAAATCAAGGGGTTATCCTCAATCTATGTCAGTTTATAGACTGAAAACACAACTCAGTCAGAACCAAAAATATATTTACATAAAGTATTGCTCAAAGATTAAATAAGTTCATAAGGATACATATCCACCCAGGCCAATCTGGCTTTATGAATTCATAAGAAGAGCTTTAAATGTAATTCACATCAGTCAATCCCATAATAATCCAATAGCTATAATATCATTGGATGCACTGAAACCACTTGACAATCTTGAGCATATTTATTTGATAGAATGGAAGGGGAAAAACCAAAGATGGCTGACAGGTTTGTTTCAATTATAAATAAATTACAATATATGAAAATGTAAATGGAATAGATTCCCAACCATTTCCTTGGGTGGGTGGTGTTTTTAGTCATTATTATAATGTTTTAATTGTTGGAAGCCGCCCCGATTGTTTTTAGCAGAGGGGCGGGGTATAAATAATTTATTATTATTATTATTATTATTATTATTCAGAGTAACAAGTCTATCTACTCTCCTCCATTTTATTTGTATTAGCAATAGAACCATTAGCAGTATTAAGTAGAAAAAACTCACAGATGCAAGGTATACAACCATGCAAATTTTGCATATAGTAAGTCCAACATTCTACATGCATAGCAGTGAGAAAATAGCTAAAATTACTTGTTGCTTCATTTGAGAAGAAACTTACTGTATATCCCTAGCTTACCCCCTGAGAATGTGTGAATAGAACTGCAGCCATGAAGAAAACATCAGGGCTTTATAGACAGTGGCAGCTGGTAACTTCTGTCTTAATCATAGGATAATAGAATCATAGAGTTGGAAGAGAGCACAAAGGCCATCCAGTCCAATCCCCTGCCATGCAGGAACACACAATCAAAGCATTTCCGACAGATGGCCATCCAGCCTCTGTTTAAAAACCTCCAAAGAAAGAGACTCCACCACACTCCGAGGCAGTGCATTCCACTGCCGAACAGGCCTTACTATCAGGAAGTTCTTCCTAATGTTTAGGTGGAATCTGTAGTTTGATTCCATTGTTCTATGTCCTAGTCTCTGGAGCAGCAGAAAACAAGCTTGCTCCATCCCTTCAAATATGACATCCCTTCAAATATTTAAACATGGCTATCAAGGAGCAACTGACCAAATAGATGCAGTTAATATGTGTCATCCTGTCACACTTCAAACATATGAACCCCCTTCCCCATCGAGTTAATTTAAAAGAAGATTATTTCAAATGAAGCCAAAATCTACTGTTCAATGGTAGGGAAAAGCATATGGTTTTCATGCAGAAAGTCCTAATATCTTAACTTAAGGACGGATAGCATGAGAAACATCCATCTGAACCCACATGTCATAGAATCATAGAGATGGAAGAGACCATCCTCAGTACAACATGCTTTCAAATATTTAAACATGGCTATCATGTCACCTCTTAACCTCTTCTCCAAGCTAAACATACCCAGCTTCCAGCTTGAGTGGTGAATCTGCCATGGAATTTAAGTCTAAACTTGAATAGAGATATCAAAAAGACTAGATACACTTTGTGTTCAGCACCTTGGATAGCACCTTTTAAAGATCAGGCTAAAACCTGAAGTGGATTCATCATTCCACTGACATAGAAGCCAACAGCTACCATTCTATGTAAGTGTGAAAAAGGTATATACTGTCCAAAAGTACTAGCCTATGATTTTTTGCAATAGGACACTGCAAACCATTGCTGCAAGTAATATATTAAATTATATATATCAGTGTGTATATGCATGTCTCCATCTTTTGTAGCTTGATAGTACTGAAAAATGGGACGAATCAGCTTGCTCCTCTTTATTTTGCTGACTGCTGTAATTAAGAGAACTTTTGCATGCTACTGTGACCATTATCCCTGGAGTTCCTGGTCCAGCTGTTCAAAGAGTTGCAACTATGGGATACAAAGTAGATCAAGGTGAGTATAAGCATTGATACATATTTCCAAAGGGGGTAAATATCACCTTCATTAAAGACAATCTTCAACATAAATACTGGTGAAATATTATAGAAAGATCTGTAAATATTCTTCTGTCCTCTTCACAGCCAGAGAAAAGCGATAGGAATAAATGGTTGACCTTGTATGATCATTACATACTATATAGCACTGTAATGCATACTACATAGCACTACATGGTACTATGTAGAGTATTCCTTAAACTAGCCCTTAAACTAGGGACTATATAAGATTCTGAATATGTAGCAGTTACGAAAGCAACACTATAGGTTATGTATTTGTAACTGCTAAAAGTATTCCTACCAGAGTCTGGATGTTACTTTTTAAAAGGAAATTAGTTATAGTATTATAACTGCAGTTGTCATTTCATATTCTCTGGGGTTTGGTTCCAGGACCCACTGTGGATACCAAAATCCGTGAATACTCAAGTCCCATTATATGCAGTGGTATAGCACAATGGTGTCCCTTATATAAAATGGCAAAATCAAGGTTTGCTTTTTGGATTATTATTTTTTAAGAATATTTTCAAACCGTGAATACTTCAATCCATGTATACCAAATCTGTGGATACGGAGGGACAACTGTATAGCTTATGTCCTAAGGTAAGTGTACAACTGTAACATAACTTACCAAGGGGTAACTTCACACTTTTTGTAGTATTATTGCCATGTTGTCACCTACATTTATAGTTATGGTATTGTGGTCTCCCTAAATGGTGCAGAAGGAATATCAAACTGTGCAAGTATTGGTTCATGCTGCCACCTTATGCTCTGTTGTGTGTGTTAGAGATGCCAGTGAGGTGACTGGGACAGGGAACATTTTGTATCACAGTGCGGTGGACTGTGTATCTATTTTAAGCATCTATTTTTGTTACTTTTGAGGGAAATTAACATAAAGAAATACTTTTAAAAGACAGTAACAATAGTATTACAGTTGTCTCTCTGTAAACCCGAGTGAATATGAAGGGACAACTGTACTTTCATTTTAGGAGAAAGGAATTACAGTAATTACAAGTGAGTACCCACTGTATGACCTTGGGCAAGTCACACTCTCAGCCTCAGAGGAAGGCAATGGCAAACCCTCTGAACAAATCTTGCCAAGAAAACCCTGTGAGAGGTGTGCTTTAGAGTAACCATAAGTCAGAAAAGACTTGAAGGCACACAACAACAAGACCTATTGTCACTTGTTACTTACAATCTCTAGAAAGGAATTGAAATCATCCCAGATCAGCTGCACCTATCAACCACTGGGCCATCACTACATCTGAGTAGGTCCTAGACTGGAGGGGGGCTCAGTACCATCCTAGATGAGGCCTTCTAGTGAGCAGTGGGGTTCTCAGCTGGAATTGATGGACACCAAGGAGAAAACCCCATCATTTGCAGCTCATTGATAGGGGGGAAAGGCAATGCGGAAAGAGTCAACATCTCTTGCAGAGCCTTAAGTGAGAAATGCAGAACAATTAATTATCTGGTGTTTTAAGGTGAAGCATTTATAGATTTCCCAGCAGCTGCCGGGAGTTCATTTTTACACAACAGTTGGTTCTACCTGATTTTCAGTATCCTTCGTGCTTGTAGATTTATTTGGGTACTTGACCTCTGGACTGACTTAAGCTGTACGCTTCATCTTCGCCTTTTGGCTTTGATCATCACAATTGCTATCTTTTTATGATGGATTCTGGAATGGCTTAAGACTTTGCTACCATGCCAGCTTTCATCTTTGGTGAACTCCCTAGAATACCCATGTATGACTAGACTGGCTTGACACACCTGTAATGGCTTCCCCCTACTATAGCCTGCCTCTCCCGATATTTGCTGCCTCTGGACCTAGGACACCCCAACAGGCAACACCCACCTGAAAATATGCCAAAATATCTTCTCCTTCATTGGTATACCAGCCAAAATGGTGACCAGAAATGATCCAGTAGCTATTTTGGCTGGGATACAGATGAAAAAGTAGGTATGGGGGGAGGGAAGGGTGTTTCTATGCATTTTTACATGTGATAAGGGGCTTTTGGTGCAACTTCAGGCAATTTTCTTAAAACCATACTAGAAAATTTGAGAGACTTTGGGGGAATCAGCAGGAAGTTTGGGGGTGCTGAAAAAGAGGGGTCCTACCCCACTCAAATCTTATCAAAATGCTTATCAAAAATGAACTGAAATTAAATTCTTAACTTTCCCTACAGGTTGATGGAATTGAGTAGTTTAATGGCTCATTCCCCCTCCCCAAATGAATATGTTACGTCGGTCTTGTGCTCCACCACCACCACACACACTCATCATGCTCCGGGAATGAAAAATCAGCACTAATTGAAAATAATATTTTTATCTTGCAGGCTGAGAAACCAGAATGAGTATTATTTTAAGAATTCATGTGAGAGCTTGTGCATTTGGAGTGAATTTCGGGCATGTAACCAGGAGGCATGCCCCATCAATTGCCAGCTCAGTGACTGGGCCATGTGGTCAGAATGTGACCCATGTGTTAAACAACAAGTAAGCAATTTAATCACAGGACATGTGAGCAAACAAGTTTGTGAACTGATGCTACTCTCTCAGCAGCAAAGATGTTCTTCTGTGTCCAGTTCCTTATGCAAATAATGCAAGCATAATCAGGTGGTTGTTCTGGATGGAGTTGCTATTGCATATTGCTGAGGTAACCACAAAGAGCAGTTTGCAATTGAAAGGTATTTAATTCAGAGTTTGGAAAAGTTACTTTTTAGTATTACAACTCCCCGAGTCATTCAGCCTGTGACTTACCTACAGTGTAGCCACTGCTGCAAATTACAAAAAATGGGGATTTTTTAGTGGTTGCACCAGTATCGGGAATACCCTGCTTTAAGTTCACATGGCCCTGTCTCTGGCTATTCTTTGCCATCTGACAAGGATACTGGTCATCCCCCATATCTGCAGAACCAATATCCGCAGTTTCAATTATCCATGGGACACAAAATAGGGACACATGCCATAGAGTCATCCTGGAAAATGCCTAGAGAGGCATCCTCTCTAGGCATCTTCTAGGTCCTCCAATGCATCTCCATGGTGTGTTTGTACAGGAAGTCCTTCATTTTAATAGGGTGTGGTATTATCCCTGGTTTCACTTATACACACTAAGTCCAAGAACATATCCCCCGCAGATATGAAGGAATGACCTGTATTTTTGTTTTGAGAGCCCTTTCCCTTGCTGAGCAACAGCTATTTTGTTGGCTGGCTTTGTTTGATCTCTGGTCCCTGCCTTTTAATGTATTTTGTTCAATGTCTTGATTTATTAATTTGTTTATTTAAAAATTTATATTCCACATACAAGTAAAATCAATCCCAAGGCAGCATACAAGTAAAATCAATTTAAACACTTTAAAACAACTGTTCTGTATGATATTGGGATTATTGTTTGTCGTAAACCATCTTGTGGTAAGCAGTCACTACAGAAGCATATAAGGCCGGGGGCGGGGGGAATCCTACCTACCTCAATTCTGGTTCAACAGGAACACATGCCATAGGACCATTTAAGTGGTGAAAATGCTTCTTGTAGGTTTTAGTGCGATTTTTAAAAACTCACTTCTTGCACCTCAGTTTTCAGGAAAATCTGGTCTTTCTTGTGTATGTCCATATGCATCAGAGTGGTGGTGGGATAGAATCTTCTAGGGGGATGGGTTAGTTGTGTTGGTTTGTTGCTACAAAAACAACAACAGTCTCTCTCTCTCTCTCTCTGAATAATTCACTGTGAGGCTGAAATCTGGCAATAGGTATGTGTGTGTATGACATGGGATATAGAAAAAAAGAGGGCCATATGTGGCCTAACCATAACCTATCCCACCAAAATCCTTCTAAGATTTGAAGTGGCTTCTAAAGTTTCATTTAGGTAAGCAATCTTTTTGAGTTTAGTCTTTACCACAATATAAGAGAACTTGTTTGTTTGTGTGTGTGTGTGTGTATGCACACATGCATGCGTGCATGTACATGTGTTTTTTCAAGTGCCAAATTCCATATCTGAATGTCCCAGTTATAGACATGCAGCCTGAGTAGTATAACTCGGTTTATAGATACAACAGAGAAATGATAAGGTGGGGGCATATATTTGTCTTTTCACCTGTTTCTGCATTTCAGTTTCGTGTCAGGTCTTTACTGAACCCATCTCAGTTTGGAGGCCAAGCCTGTACTGAGCAAATGTCAGACCGACGAGCATGTTTCCCAACAAAACTGTGCAACATGGAGGAGGTGAACTGTGAAAATAAGATGCAGTGTGACAATGGTAATTTCTGCTTTATAACTTCTGTGGGCCAAACTAATGTGCAAACTTTTTCCAAAATTTTACAGTAGTGGTTTCCAAACTTTGGTCCTTAAATGTTTTCGGACTTCAGCTTCTGGAAGCTACAGCCTGTATGACTAGTGTTCAAGGAGTCTGGGAATTGCAGCCTACCATCTGGGGCCACAAGATGGAGAACTACTATTTCGAACAATGAACCATAAGCAAGCTTTGGGCTGTGTGTGTGTGTGTGTGTGTGTGTGTGCCTTTAAGTGGCCTGTCGACTTATGACAACCCCATAAATTTCCTAGGGGTTTTTTTTAGGCAAGGAATACTCAGAGGAGGTTTTGCCAGTGCCTTCCTGTGAAATATAGCCTACAGCTCCAGGTATTCATTGGTAGTCTCCCATCCAAGTACTATCCAGAGCTGACCCTGCTCAGCTTCCAAGATCAGACAGGATTTGGTGCTTTCAGGCTATTTAAGTCCTATTCAAAAGAGAATAAGATAGAAAGCAGTAGGAAAAGAGGAAGGCCCCATTCTGGATGGATAGACTCAATCAAGGAAGTGATGGCCCTGACCTAACGTGGAGGTCTCTCATTCATAGTGTAGCCATAAGTCAAATAATAATAATAATAAATAAATAAATAAATAAATAAAATTTATTTATACCCCGCCCCTCTGTTAAAACAATCCGGGCGGCTTACAAAAATTAAAATACAATACAGATAAAATTCCCAAACACCCCCCACCGCACCCTCCCCCATAAAAAAATATTAAACAATTATAAATTAAAATCAACTAATCTAAAATCACAATTAAAAAAAAAATACAATAAAATACTATAAATGGCCAGCAGACTAAAAGAAGCCAGGATCCCCTGAGGCCGGGATCTAACTAGGAAAGGCCTGCCGAAAGAGATCCGTCTTTAGTGCTTTTTTAAAGCTACTCAGGGTTGTTATCTGACGGACCTCGTTCGGCAGGTCATTCCACAATTTGGGGGCGATTACCGAAAAGGCCCTCTGGGAGGTTGCAGACAGCCTAGATTTTTGTAGCTGAAGCAAATTCCTCCCAGAGGACCGGAGTGCGCGGGGAGGATTGTATGGGAGGAGGCGGTTCCAGAGATAAGTTGGACCCAAGCCATTTAGGGCTTTAAAGGTAATAACCAACACCTTATACTGGGCCCGGAAACTGATAGGCAGCTAGTGGAGAGATCTTAACACTGGAGTTATATGGTCTCTCTGAGATGTTCCTGAGACCACTCTGGCTGCCATATTTTGTACCAACTGAAGTTTCCGGACCAAGCATGAGGGCAGCCCCATGTAGAGCGCATTGTAGAAATCTAGATGAGAGGTTACCAGCGCGTGCACCACAGTCTCGAGGTCCTTTACTTCCAGGAAATGGTGCAGCTGGCGTATCAGCCAAAGCTGATAACAGGCACTCCTGACTGTCACATTCACCTGACTCGTCATCTGAAGCGATGAATCAAGGAGCACCCCCAGACTGCGAACACAGTCCTTAACGGAGAGCGTGACCCCATCCAGGACTGGAGGTTGCAACCCAACTCCTGGTTTCGGGGCCGCTACCGTGAGCACCTCCGTTTTGTCTGGATTTAATCTCAATCTGTTTTTCCTCATCCAGCCCATTACTGCTTTAAGACAGTCATTAAGAGGAGAGACACCATAGGAATTCGAGGCCGATGATCGGGACAAGGAGAAATAGATCTGGGTGCCATCAGCGTACTGATAACACACAGCCCCATAACTCTGAATAATCTCACCCAGCGGCTTCAAATAGATGTTAAACAGCATCGGGGACAGGATGGCGCCCTGCGGAACACCACAAGTAAGCTCCTTTCTGCTGGAGCAACTGTCCCCGAGCAACACCCTCTGGGACCTGCCCGAGAGGAAGGACCGGAACCACTGGAGCGCAGTGCCTCCGATTCCTAACCCTCTCAGGCAATCCAAAAGGATGCTATGATCTATCGTATCGAAAGCCGCTGAGATGTCCAAAAGCACTAACAGGGTCAAGCTACCCCTGTCAATGCTTAGACGCAGGTCATCGGTTAAGGCAACCATGGCAGTCTCAACTCCAAATCCCGTCCTGAAGCCAGTTTGAAATGGGTCTAGATAATCGGTTTCATCCAAGACCACTTGGAGTTGAAGCGCAACTGCCCTCTCGATCACTTTGCTCAAGAATGGTAACATAGAAACCGGCCTATAGTTGTTCATGTCCAGGGGGTCAAGGGAAGATTTTTTCAGGAGCAGCCTAATGGCTGCTTCCTTTAAACAAGATGGAACACACCCTTCTCTGAGGGATGCATTGATGATGTCCTTAAGGAACACCATCAAGGCAGTCCCCCCCCTGGATGGCCAGCCATGAAGGGCAAGGATCGAGTGAGCAGGTCGTCTTCTTCACCCTACCAAGTAGCTTGTCCACGTCCTCGGTACTCATGGATTGAAATTCATCCAGTAAACTTACATCAACGGAGTTGCTGGACACCTCGTCAATTGCTACAAAGTCAACTTGACAGCAGTTAACAACAACAAAGAGAGGGAGAAACTATGGAAACTAGGGGGCTTATTCCACTCCAAAGAAAAGTGGCAGCGCAGCAGGAACATTTCATCTTTCGTGCTGCCTTACTGTATAGTATCATTGTTATTCTATCGTTCTTTCATTCCAGTAGCTTGGGGGACCAAGATAAAACTGTGTCTTTTTGTTAACAGGTTTTTCTGGTTAGCAAAAAGACATGGTTTTACCTTGGTCCCCATGGGACCGGAACGAAAGAACAACAGCATCATGCGGTAAGGCAGCATGGAAGACGGAACATTCCTGCTGCACTTCTGCTTGTCTTTGGAGTGCAGTAAGCCCCTAGGCCTCACTAAATGTCAAATGGAATTGTGAGACCAGTAGAGGTAAAGATATAGCCAGGGGTGACAGAGAGGAAAAGCTGGCTATTTAAGAATAGTTTCCTATAACAGTGTGTACCTAAACAAAGTGCAGCGGCCTGGTCAGTCATACTGGTCAGTCATATGATTTTTCTTTCTCAAATATAAACACAAATATTCTGACAAATGACACCAGATGTTGGTGATGTACCTTCACACAGTGGGCACAGTAAAAAAGAGGTTTTGTGTAATCTTCATGATGAATGGTGCAAGGAAGATGCATTCAAAAATTAGCTTCATAAAGTCAATCCAGTTACAACTGAGGGCATTCTGTGCCATCTTAGAGTCTTCAGTTACCGTAAATATCAGGGAAGAAAAGTAGTGACAAGCCATGGTGAAAGCTTAAAACATGATGATTCTAGCTGGGGCTTATCACACAACGCCGTGTCTCTCCCATTGTTGCATTGTATCCTGATCCTTATTGGTTTGCATCTTTTCATTGACGGGGAATTTCTGTCAATGGCTTCAATATTGCTGTGATTTGGCTAATATTTATTGTGAGTTTGTTTCATTCTGCTGCAGTTGTGATATCGCTGCAGTCACACAGGGTGAGTGAACATGGTTTTCTTCTACCCCTCACTATCCCCAAAGAGGAGGGAAGCCACTTCACTTCCTGTATGTAAACCAGCCCAGCAAGTTGCTAGGTTGTTACCTGGAATGTCCTTCACACTCTATTAGTTAACCCTATTGGATGCAATAGAATTTGCTCCCAAATAAACGTCAATATATTGAGTATTACAGGGGTGGTTTTGGTTCACCCACTGTCAGATGTGGGAGAGAGATGCAAGTTGATGCCAGATTTGTTGAAGGCGGGGAGGGACTGAAGGAGAGAAGGGAATGTGAGAGAAAAAGGAGGCAGGAGCATATCTCCAATCCATCTCTCAATTGGCTGGCACAGTAAAATATTTAAAATAAGATCAATAAAGATTGACATCTTGAGCAGCTTGCAAAATACCAATACTGACAAGAGCAGCAGTGGTAGGAGGGGGGAAATGAAGCAGAGGAGTGGGCAGGATACAGATAAAGGCCTGAGCTCAAAGCAGGGCTTAGGTGATTCATTGCCTCCTTCCAGGAATTTGTTCACAATTACTGCCCCCCTCCAATATTCCCTCCTTCCTCAGCCAGGACATTTTCCCTCCACATCATTCTATTGATCTACCTTCTCTCTTTCTCCTGTAAAGATGACTTCTTAAGCTAAACCCCACAATCTAATGGGATGTTCTCCTGCAGCAAAGCCATTTGGAGCCTGGCTGCAGGAGATTTCCTTGACACCCTGAGCCCAAACAGCATAATACCTCAGCCTCCTTGAGGGTGACAGAGCCCCCTTGGAAAGGCAGCAAGGGGAAACTTACAGCTCATAAAACATGTTTCAGCCCAGGGTGCAAAATAGACATCCACAGAGATGCCAGTGCCATCCAAGTCCCGGAATGCCCAACATGTTTTACTTATTTTGCTACAATTGCACATTTTGGGGGACGGGGGATAAAAATAGCATGCATGCACTAAGTATGGTGGGTGGTAGGAAGGCATGGTCAGTGAGGCAGTGCAGAAGACTGGAGATAGCAGGACCTTGCATTGTCAAAGCAGCACCATATTGTTATTGCAGAGTAGTCTGATAGTAATTGTTTCCATACCGGTATGTTTCTATTTCCTTAAACAATGTGATTGCTGCAAAATATCAGGCTGGTGTGATGGAGCCGATCATCATTTTTTTTTAACCAAGAGACTCATGCAAAAAAACAAAAACAAAACCTAGTGACAATAGATGGAGGAGGGCAGGTTACCATAGTATTTCCCACCGTTCAAGTAACACAAGCCAAGACTGAGCAACAAAATGCTTCCATGAATTTCCAACAAATTGCTGAAAAGATTAATTGTTGGTGGGCAAAAGCAACCAGCACAGCAGAGAACATTTTTGCACCCAAAAATTCAATAGAACTTTTGCTTAAGGATTCGGATAATGACCTGTTTTGTTTTGTTTGAGATGAGATTGACACAGCCAGCAACAGACACAGAAAATTCATCCCATAAACTGTAATTAACTGTTATTTCCATTAACTTTTCTGTAACAGGAGGAATTAAGCACATCATGCTTGATTTTTACAATGACATGGGAAGTGAAGCAATTGTGATGTAGATGTCCAATATTCTATAGAAGAATGATACCAACATTAACTATGTCTCCCCTTATGTGGCTGACAATGCTTCTGTAAAAATCTGGAAAACACAAGTCAGTGTATCATAAATTAAAGCAGCTTAGTAGCCACTTATACAAGTGAGCTGTAAATGTCATAATCCTCAATGATTTGAGTTTTGGTATAGAAACACTCATTCTCCAGATGTGCAATTAGTTTAGCTTCTCAGCCCAGAGGGCAGAGTTGCTTTTACCCTTTTCTGAGCTCATAGAAATGGAATACAAAGTTGTGCTTTGACATGTACCAAGAGGGTGGCTGTCCCTTCTACCTGCTTTTGAACACATACTACACTGTTGTCCTATGCTGAGGGCATACTTTTCTTCAGGAGGAAATAAGAATGTTCAAGGATTATGTGGGCAGCTTACATTGAGGAAAAACACACATCTGCTTTGGTATGTTTATTTTTGTCATAGGAGATTATCATATGGGGACCATATATGGCGTCCATGTCTCGCCAACTATTTCCCACCCCGCTCCCGTCCCTGTTGCACTTCAAAAAAAAAAAAAATATTCAGACCTACCTTTCTAGCATGACAGAAACTGCTACCCTCCCTTCTGGATGTCCAGGAAGTGAATAGAGCTCTCACTGAGTCCCATTCACTTCCTGGAAAGCAAATCCTGGCCGTTCTCGTGAGAGAACGATCGCATGGGAAATTCAACATTAAAAGTAAGAATAAACACACAAAAGTAAAACAAAACAGCTAAACACATTTTTTAAACCCCAAGTAACCCGGGGGGGGGGGAGGAGTGTGACACTTACCTTGATGTCCTGATCTCAACTGGAAGTGTTCGGCAGGAACCTCCCACTGTGGCTGGCATGGTGCCAGCATAACGGGGCACAGGTTCAGATGCCCGTGATTCCGTAACAGAAAAGGAATACGTGATCTATTGATGGCTTAAGCCATCAATAAAAAGAAATGCGGATGGAACGGGGGGGCACAGGAGCAGGATGAGACAGTGACAACGTTGTCTGATAAGTGAGCCCTTTGGCGATCTCCTGTTGTCCCTGTCCTGGATTTTTTTAGGTTGTCTGATAATCTCCGTAGTCAGGTGGTATTCTTTCAATATGCTGTGAAGAAACTGGAATGTAACAATGCCATCTCCACAGAATTCCACAGTGTCAAAACTGAAGAAAGGGAGAGAGTTCAAATTCTATGGAGGGTCGGCCTAAGTTGTCCAGCTGCCAATAGAAAAAGAGGAAGCTTATAAACCATTGACTTGGCACATTAAATAACTAGAGAAATGTCAATGCTCTTACTACACAACATGAAATGCAGAGATTTCTCAACCCTCCACACTGAGATTGGCACTGGCAAGTTGTATGATAACAGGGACATGTGGGGAGATGTGGGTGCTAGCACTGCAGGGGAAGGGCAACCTTTGATGGCCTCCAGGGCAAGAAGACCAGAAGCCTCTGTGGTTGACACAAAGTGCCAGGATGTTGTATGGGGAGGTGTCTAAAGGCAATATAAGGCCTGTCTGCCCCTCCATGTGGCTCTTTCTGATTATAGAATCATGGCCCACCCTTCTGCCCCTCAGTGCAGTGTGAGCATTACTGGTTGCTTTGAGGCCAGATAGGAATTTTCTCCCCTTTAACCTGTTTGGGTTTTTTTTGCTTACCCCTCATTGTATCTGGGGGCCTTGGGCAATTGGCTATGGGTGGTGTCAATAAGTTGGCAGGTAGTAGGGGAAGAACATAAGTATTCTAGTGAGCACCTTGGCACCCTTTTGGTATAGGGTAGAGCTCTGGAACTGCCTCTCTAAGGTCCTGAGAACTGAGGGTGGAAAAGGACTCTGCCCTTGAGGTGTATCTGTGGGATTGCTCTCATTTATTAAGTCCTGTGTCTTGGGTGAGAGCCCCCAGGGTTACCTTCCAGCAGATGGCCAGCCAGGGAGCAACCCAGCTATTGGACTGCTCCCTGGGTCAGGATCTTCACCCAAGGGAGGGCTGAGAAGGTGGTCAGGGCTGACACTTGGCCTCAGCTGGACCTGCATCAGGTTGCTCCCCCTCTTACTTCTTCAATGACTGTTCCAATGTAAATAGTTTTAGGTTATTAAAGTGGCCCTTATTTAATGCAACTTTCTGTGTCTGGTCTCATGATTCCATGGTCATAAACTGCTGTGTTCTACAACAAATGAGGGAAGCAGTTGTTTCCAAGGACCAGAACATAGATCAGATATGGATGGAGTTTTTCAGACAAATGCCAAAGAATAGTGGCAGCCAATGAAGAAACTGATCTCTTTCACATCTCCCTTTCTACGGACTTTTTCAGATGCCAAAAACCCATTAGGGGAGGGCAGGAGAGGTACGCGGCTATCCCACAGCAGGGGGTCAATTTCGGACGATGCTGTTCCCCTCCTGTCGTTGTCCGTGTTACTTCCATGTTCGATCTATTGCAAACACGCCATTTTTTACTCACGGAAGTTTTTTGTGAGTAAAAAGTGGCACCTTTGCAATAGATCAAACATGGAAGCAACATGGATGATGACGGGAGGGGAATGGCATCATCCAAAACTGACCCTCTGCCATGGGATAGCCGCGTACCTTTCCTGCCCTCCCCTGATGGGTTTTAGGGCGTCTGAAAAAGTCCTGTGTCTAATGTCTACTAAGAGAGAGTTTTCGGTTTAAAATTGAAGATGAGTCAAGCCCAACTTTAAGACAAAAACATCATGTTACGTTTCAAGTATTTTAGTGTGAAAGTATCACCCAGGCCACCTAGCTGCAGAGAGGGAGGGTAACAGAAATGGTGTACATTAGTGGTTATCTCTGGAAATTCTCCTCATGCTTTTATGTGGGTTTTCCTCAATATTATTATTATTTCAAAAAGTGTTTTGTATTTCTTTTTTACAGAATGACAATGAAATGACATGCAGAAAGAAAACAGAGTACATGTAGAAAAGAAAGCACAAGAAAGAAAAAAATTAAAATAAGTGAAAAAAATGAATAAAGAGGTTGCATACTCTGGCTTCTAAAGGTCTAGTTTTCTAACATTGGGTTTAAACAGTAAAGGCAAATCCAGTTCTACCTTAGAGAGGTAGAACTGGATTTGTATATTTAGAGAGATAAAACAACACGTTCCTTTTTTGCAACCAGGAAGTAGATTGGAGGTCAACTTCCTGTCAATTTGGTGTTCTCCTTTAGGGAGTATTTCGTACACGGTGCTTGTTTTTCACTGAACATTATGTACTTTGTGTGATGCCACTAAAATTATCATAGTAAATCCATAGCAGAAGCTGTTGGCGGCAAATTAATTAGCTACTTTTATGTCACCAAAACAGGTCGCTGCATTGCCAAAAAACTAAGATGTAATGGAGACAATGACTGCGGGGACAATTCAGATGAAACAAATTGCAGGAGCATAAAGTCTCTGTGCAGCAGGAGATTCAACAGTCTACCCAGTGTGCAACTTCTGGGCCTTGGGTATGTTGTTTCTGCCTGGACTTCACGTTGGCAGTTCAGGATAGGGGCTGGCAAAACGTGGATCAAGATGGCTCCCATGAAGACAATGGCTTCATTGTTTTGCGCCAGTGAACCCACACTGGGTTTCACAGGAAGTATCCAAAGTGCTGAACCATTTCCCTAAAACTGGTGAATTGTAGTAAAGTCAAAATGTAAATGCAGCAAAATTGAAGCCCAGGAATGCACACACCTATAAGGTCCACGTCTTACTTCCTCTCCATAACCAGTCCTATAGGGGATTTTCTATTTGATTTTACAGGACTGAAGCTGCTTCCCTTTCGTGGGCTTACTTTTCTCAAATGTCTGCATGTTGTGTGGGTTTCACTTAAGAAAGGGGGAGATAATAAATTTCTTAGAGCTTTTGAGAGTTACTGTTTTGGAATTCATCTCCCAGAATTCCCTAGCCAACATGGCCAGTAACTATGATATCTCTGACATTCTGAGAGCTGTAGTCCCAAAATGTAATCTCCCTAGAAATAGCCATTATAAAGTGCTCTGTGGAGTTAGGTCTGATTAGAATTTACTTTGTTTTTATTTAAAATCCTGCATTCCTCCTGTCACTTGGACCCAATTCAGTTTACAATAAGGTTAAAACAAAACAGAGATTTTAAAAACCTGAAGAGAAAAAATTAAAACACAATTAAATGAGCTATAGGGTTAATGCACCATTAATTTAAAAAGTATAAAATCAGTTAAATGTGTAACAATAAAGAAGAAATAGAGCATAACCTCTCTCCCCATTAAAAAGACCCTTCAGTAATCAATTTATCATCAAATGCCCATTTAAATATAAATTTTACCAGCCAATGAAAGGAGAGCAAATAGACAAGACCTGTCTAAACTCTGCCAGAAAGGAATTCCACAGCCTGGAATCAGTCACTGAGGTCTTGTCTGCACTGGCCAGAATACTCCTCATTCTGGCCTGAGTATTCCAGCCCAGGGCCCATGGCATTTTACTCTCATTGTCTGCCCTTCTGTTGCAGCAATGGAAAAGTGTCCCCACAGCCCACTGCAAGCCAGGACTTCTCTTCCCCATGCCAGTCACATCTTCTGAGGCCAGGAACAAGATGACCAGCCATGGTCACATGGCTGGGCAACTCATGGTGACCTCAGCAGACGCAACATGCATGACCTGGCCAGGAAATGGCTGTGCCAGGCTCCACGTGGACCACATGTATGGACACCTACCCACCCCCATTGCAGTAATGGAACTCACTGTTTTCTCAAGAAGCAGCTCAAGGAATACCCAAGGCTAGGTTCATATAGGGAGCTATGGTGTTCAGATAGTCAGACCTAAACCACACAGGGCTTTATAGGTCACAACCAGCACCCTGCATTGTATAGAGAAATGAACTGTTAGCCAATGAAGCTGTTTCAACAAGGGAGTTACATGTTCCATGAATGGCAGGCCACCAGGTACTACAGAGATCTCCAGGTAATGCTAAGAAAAGATCCTGCCTGAAATGCCAGAGGGTTTGAGGTTGAGGTGATAGACCCAGTTCAGAAGCAGCATCTACATTTCTTCCTAATTCTTTTTAAAATTTCAACTTTCATTTTAGATACCATGTTCTGGCAGGTGACAGCCGAGGAGAAGTCCTTGATTATTCTTTCAACGGAGGACACTGTGTCCTTGTGAAGGCTGAAGACAATAGGACTACATTTCGTCTGCCTGCAAACGTTGAGTCCATCAACTTTCAGGTGATTGGCAAAGCCTTCCAAAGGATCACTGATGAAATTAGCCAGTGGGCCAGTCCAAAGCCATTTGGCAGAGTAACTTGGATGTAACCATGAGGGATGAACAGGATACCATTTGCTATTCTTTTCCTGTTTGCTAAAGGGGTTTCCTGACACTCAGGGCTTTGTGAAGTCGAAGGCTTTCACGGCTGGCATCCATAGATTTTCCTTGGTTTTTTTCCAGGCTGTGAGGCCGTGTTCTGGAATAGTTTCTTTCTGACGTTTTGCCTGCATCTTTGGCTGGCATCTTCAGAGAATGGTTGGGTAGGAGTGTGTGTGGTGTTTATATATTGTGCACCCCTGCTGAGAGTATATGCAAATTTGTGTAATTGAATGGTTAGTTTCTGGGTATAGAAATGCAAAGCTTCTTAGTGTCTGTTCGGCTAATGCTTGGTTGATGGGCCTTTATCTACTGAAAATCCCCTTGTCCCTGGGTGGAATTCCTTTGTAAGTGTTGAGTTTTGATTCTATTGTTTTTCAGAAAACTGTCAGGAAGAATGTAGGCAGACATGAGGCAGCTCTGAAATTCTTTGCAAATACTGTGGGAACTATTTGTCTGTGCAGAAATATATTCTCTTCACAGAAGAAGATTTCAGCTTAACTTTGAATTTAAGAAAATTGGGACTGGATAAGATACAAAATCTTTTGAGAGTGTTACATGCCATAATAGCATTGGGATGGAAAAAATAAACAAATTTGGATTAAAAATAATTGGTCCCATTGTGTAGCAGAATATCTCTTATTTGATTTTTTTTTTTTTTTTTTTTTTTTTTTTAGGGGAGAGGAAAGGGGAATATAATGGACAAATAAAGGAAACAAGCTGGTGGGACAAGTGGAGCTTTTAGACTGAGAAAGTCAAAGGTGAAAAGGGATGCAAAGAAGTGAGAGAGACTATTAATAAGATAGTCCACATTATAGGTAATGGATATTAAAATGCGTTGTTGAGCCACGGGGGGAGGGCTGAGGGAGGGTGGGAAGGGGTTGAGTATTTGTCACAATATAGAACTATTTGCAATGATTTATTGTATATGTTATATGGTGTTACTGAATATTTAATTAATAAAGAAACAAAAAAGAAGAAAATTTCTGCATAGGAAAATCGTGTGCATTTCTGCACAGAAATGTTTTTTGCACAGAACAATCATGGTTATTTCTTCTCAGAAAGCCTGTTTTCTGCACAGACAGATACTTCCCAAAGTGCATATAGCAGTTTGGAACTGCACAGAAATATTTGTGTTTTTATTTATTGGGGTGAATACTGCAGGGATTTTTCATTCTTGCTTTGTAAGGATGAAGAATACACAGGGAGTCAGTATTTATTGGGAGTACTTTGACCACAATTATTTAATTAGTTATTTGAGTTTATTCTCTTGCCATGATGATAGATAGATAGATAGATAGATAGATACCACACTTTCCTCCCAGGGTAGAATCCAAAGTGACATGATGCTCCAAAGGGCTACAGCAGAGCTTGAAGAAGACGACAGCATCTATATATGTTACCGTACTGATGGTAGCTTGCTTAACTTAAGCCGTCTGAGGGCTCACACTAAGACTCTAAACTATCTAGTCCGTGAGCTGCTATTTGCTGATGATGCTGCCCTTGTTGCCCACACAGAAGCAGCTCTGCAGCGCCTAACATCCTGCTTCGCAACAGCTGCAGAGCTGTTTGGGCTGGAAGTCAACCTGAAGAAAACAGAAGTTCTTTACCAGCCTGCACCACAGGACGAACACCACCATCCCCGCATTGCCTTCGGCAACTCTGTGCTTAAGTCCATTCAGCAGTTCACCTACCTGGGAAGCATCATCTCCTCAGATGCCAAGATTGACAAAGAGATCGATCACAGATTAGCAAAGGCATATAGTGCATTTGGAAGACTTCACAAAAGTCTGGAGTAATAAACACCTGAGGCGAAGCACAAAAATCAGTGTGTATAGAGCCATTGTACTGTCTATTCTCCTTTATGGATCTGAAACATGGGTCAGCTATCGCCACCACCTACTACTCCTCGAATGCTTTCATCAGCACTGTATCCACACAATCCTAAATATACACTGGACTGACTATGTGATGAATGTTGCTGTCCTTGAGCAAGCAGGGATCACCAGCATTGAGGCCATGATATTGAGAACACAGCTGCGCTGGGCAGGGCATGTGTCTAGGATGGAAGACCATCGCCTCCCAAAAATACTACTCTACGGTGAACCCGCCATGGGTCAGCATAAGAGAGGTGCTCCAAAAAAGCAATACAAAGACTCCCTGAAACAACATCTCAGGCTTGGCCAAATTGATCACCAACAATGGTCCGCCCTGGCCTCACATTGGGAGGCATGGAGATGCACTATCCACAATGCTGCAGCCTTATTTGAGAACTCACGCTGAACAAGTCTTGAAGAGAAACGACAACGCAGAAAGAATCACAACCTGGGAACATCACCCAAGGAGATCTTCTGCTGTACTTTCTGCAACCGGACTTGTTTATCTCGGATTGGCCTTTTTAGTCATCATTGCGCTTGCAGAAAGCGCGGGATGAGTCCTTCCTGAATCTTTGTTTGTGAAGAAAAGCCAGAGAGACAGTAATTTAAAATAAGATGATGTTAAAATCTACTTTAACAGAAGTTAATTGATGTGTTCAATATGACCTCTCACCATAAGTCAAGCATTTGCCCCTACAGTAGGACAGGAATGTATGATTTAAACAACTGCACAGCATTTGCAGGGGTATAATGTGTGTCCAATGTAAAAAATCCAGATGCCCTCTGGATTTCTCCACCCTATTTCATGGACAGAGAAATTGGGAGAAACTTTCAATCAAATTAGATTTTCCTTGTTTTTTTTCCGAGCTGTGAGGCTGTGTTCTGGAATAGTTTTTTTCTGACATTTCGCCTGCATCTGTGGCTGGCATCCTCAGAGAATGGTTGGGTAGGTGTGTGTGTGGAGTTTATGTGCTGTAAACCCCTGTTGGGGAGTATGTGTACATTTGTGTAACTGAATGGTTAGTTTCTGGGTAAAGGTGATGAGGAAACACAACCTCCAAACAATCTATAGACCAACCAAAAATATCCAAGAAATGCTACGCTCAGCGAAGGACAAAAGAGACCCTCTCACAGCTGCAGGAGTTTACCGCATACCATGCAGCTGTGGACAAATTTACATAGGGATCACTAAACGCAGTGTGCAAACATGAATCAAGAAACATGAGAGACACTGCAGACTGGGCCAACCAGAAAAATCAGCAGTAGCAGAACATGTTATAAAACAACCTGGACACAAAATGCTATTTGAAAACACAGAACTTCTAGACCAGGCCAACAACTATCATGTCAGAATGCACAGAGAAGCTATTGAAATCCACAAACACCTGGACAACTTCAACAGGAAAGAAGAAACCTTAAAAGTAAACAAAGGAGATTTTCGGACGCTTCTTTCAGCCTCTTGCCACGCAAGCAGCCTCCGGTGCAGTAACGAGGCTGCCGCGTGGCAAGGGGCCCATTTCGGACGACGCCGTTTCTCTTTCGGCGGTGTCCGTGACTCTTGCGGCTAGCATTGGAGGCGGCCACGCTGTTTTTCACTCACAGAAGTTGTCCGTGAGTAAAAAACAGTGCGGCCGCCTCCAATGCTAGCTGCAACAGTCACGGATGCCGCCGAGAGAGAAACAGTGTCATCCAAAGTGGGCCCCTTGCCGCACGGCAGCCTCGTTACTGCACCAGAGGCTGCTTGCGGGGCAAGATGCTGAAAGAGGCGTCCGAAAATCTCCAAAATCTGGCTCCCAATTTTGAAATACAATAGAATCAAAACTCAACACTTAGAAAAGAATTCCACCCAGGGACAGGGGGATTCCCAGCAGATAATTCCCATCAACCAACCATTAGGCAAACAGACACTAACGAGCCTTGCATTTCTATACCCAGAGACTAATCTTCAATTACACAAATTTGCATATACTCCCCAGCAGGGGTGCACAATATATAAACTCCACACACACTCATACCCAACCGTTCTCTGAAGATGCCAGCCACAGATGCAGGCGAAACATCAGAAAGAAACTATTCCAGAACACGGCCTCACAGTCCGGAAAAAAACCAAGGAAAATCTATGGTAGCCGGCCGTGAAAGCCTTCGACTTCACACTTTCCACCAAATTGTTTTAATTAAAGGAAAAACTCCCCAACAAGTTCTCAGAGGTGGGATTCATCATTAACATTGTTTCTTATCACAATTTCTTTTCTTTTCTTTTCTTTTCTTTTCTTTCCTCCTAAGGGTGCCTGAATTTCTTCCACTGCCACTGCATGTGGTAAGGGGTGGCAACTGTATTAGCAGTTACCACAATTTTGTTGTCATTCTTTGTGTGCTCCACCATTCACCATCTCCAGCATCTTTCTGGGACATTGAGGCAGGATGGAAAGAAGTTTGCCATTATCAATAAAATAAAATGGGGGATAATGTGATAAAATTTTGCAAAATGGGCTTCTGTTTCTAGAGGGGTGCAAGAAAGATAACTCCTAGACCAATTCTCAGAAAATATCTTCTAAGAAATGTTCACTCAGCTTGTTATTTGTCAGGGTTGAGCACCTTCCTTCCCCAAGTTCTCCAAAATGTTGAATTTCTGAGGGCAGATTGTGGAGACTTCTCATCTCTAATGGAGATATTTATAACACTACTCATCCCCTGCAGACATTTTAGTGGGTTTGAGGGAGAGCAGCTTCAGGGAAGAACTAGAGGACTGTCTGTTCTCCAACTTTCAGTTTAGTTAGCTGTGTTTTTGAGCTTTCTTTAGGAATGAGAGATGGCCAAGAGTTTTGTTTGTTCTTTCTATTATACATCTCTTCATTATTCTGCAGAATTATTCTCCCTGGCTTCCTGCATTTCCTGATTTAAACGGGCCCACGGGAGAGAAATTACCTCATGACAGTTCTCTCTCAGGTTTAACTGAAGCGTGGGAACCTAGAGACCTTGCCAGCTGCCAGAGAAGCTATTGTACAGTAAAAGGCAGAGCATTCATGCACATGCCTTGGCAACCTCAAAACTGAGATAAGCACAAGAACCGCAAACCCCAACCATGAGAAGTTCTTTTCTCCTTTGAATATCTTTTCCAAAACCAAGTTCTTCTCTATAAGATTGAGCAGGAGTTGTGTGGGGTTTTTTTAAGTAGAAAATATTTTCAGGATAGCACTGGCAAAACTTCTGCATTATGATTCTCTAAACTGACAATGAGTTGAAGTCACAGTGACTTACCTAAAGCCAACTGGCAAATCCGTAGGAGAGATTTGAGACATCTGAATTTCATCGCGTCTGAAAATCTCCTCAGTCTCTTAGCTTAATGTATAAAGAACCCAGGCCTGGTAGAACCCAGGCCTGAATCCCATTGCCTCAGATAGAGTAGACACATTGAACAATTGTTGAAAGGTGAAACAATACTAATTCAAAGCCCATTGATTCAATGTGCCTACTCTAGTGAGGAGTACTGATAGAACCCAGGCCTGAGTCTGAGTAGCATTGATTCATTCTTTTTCACTGAAATGCATATTCATTTTGTTTTCCTTAGTATCTCATGACTTTAAAACTGAGGATTTTCCCAAAGCAGGTTAATCCTGTTCAGGCTCCTGCCTGAATCTATGATGAAGGCTCTAAATCAGTGGTTCTCAACCTGTGGGTCTCCAGATGTTGTTGGACTACAGTTCCCAGAATCCCTCACAACAACATCTGGGGACCCACAGGTTGAGAACCACTGCTCTAAAAGGATGAAGGGATGTGGATTGTGGGTAGTATATTCACTGGCTATCTCCCCTCAGTGTCTAACTGCCCTGCATTGAGTAGGGTGATCTGAAAGGGCATGAGCAGAATGCAAGTAGAATGATAAAACAGGATCCCCTACTATGTGCAGAGCTATGGGGGGAATGGACTACAACTCTCAGAATCCCCCAGCCAGCACAGCCACTGGGAATTCTGGAAGCCGCAGTCCAAAAAAGTAATGCTTCCAGATGTTTGTTGTGTGTTTCTTGTATTCATAGTAAATTGAACATGACTAAAACATCCCTCCAGAATTTTTTACTCCATATGGGTAAAGTTGGAAACTTAAGGACTGGGGACAGAGGGAAATGCCTGAACAAAGATGGTGTTTATATTTAAAATAACTTGACAGAAAGTGTTGGATGCCAGTTGCCTGTATTTCCACTGTTTCTTCAGTCTCAAAACATCATTTTGTTGCCTTCAAATCATTTCCAACTTATGACGACCCTAAGGCAAATCTATCCCAGGGGTTTCTTGGCAAACATTTTTCAGAGGGGAGTTTGCCATTGCCTTCCTCTGACACTAAAGGATTGTTTATATAAGGCAAAAAAAAAAAAAAAATCCTGGATTGCTCCGCAGTAATGGCAATTTGCAGCAGCTGCTATTTGTCTTAATGGTTGTTTTTTGTTTTTTGCAGATCATAAGCATGCGAAGCTATCTATGTTTGCTGTGCAAACAGGCATGCCTGCAATTCAAGATGGTGGCTTTGAATGAATTACTCACTTTTTTATTTACTTCAATTTGCCACCGCCAAACTTTAAAAAACTATATCCAACATGCGCTGGAGCAATATTTTGCCTTAATAAAATAGGGGTGGGGGAGGAATTACAACACCCTGTTTTATTGCCTTAATGCTTACTTGCTAAGGCAAAAATCTAACATGGTGAGTCCAGGTACTTCCCTTGTTAGCAAGTTCAACCCCACCCCCTGCGGTCGTCCGATCAGTCATCTGCTCACATTGGGAAAGTGAATCAATTCGGTTGCTTGTCCCAATGAGCAGGAATGTGCATCCCTCTCATAGTTTTTCCAAAAAATACAGGAAAAGCCATGAAGGCTTTTCCCACAGGGTATATTGCATTTTGTGGCCTCCTCCTTTACAATATTTATTCATTTATTTATTTATACCCCGCTCTTCAGCCACAAGCCTATCACAAGGCTATTGCTTAAATTGTTTTAAGCAATAGCTATTTACACATCTACACTGCATTAAACAGTTTCCAATGTGTGTTAGCTAATTGCTCCCACAAGCTGGGTACTCATTTTACCGACCTACGAAAGGATGGAAGGCTGAGTGAACCTTGGAGCCCACTAGAATCGAACTTGCAATGTGCTGACTTGCAGTACTGGCATTTAACCACTGCGCCACCAGGGCTCAATATGGTGAAACGATGCAGAATCCCATTAAGACAGATAGCATTCTCCTCACATTCCATGAAGAATATTTTCACCATTTCGCCATTTAGATACACAAAGAGTGTGGCTTGCCCAAGGTCACACAGTGGATTTCCATGGCTGAGTGGGGATTCAGTCCTTGGTCCCCAGAGTCCTAGTCCAATGCTCAAACCACTATACCACACTTGTTCTTTACAGGGCCATTACATTACCGGGATATCTTTTGACAGGTGAGAAATCAAGAAGAGGATGTGAAAACAGAATACTACACAGATTTAACATCCATGATAGGATCTCACACCCGACAAAGGCATTCTCAGGGAAGTGAAAGAAGTTCTTCTGGATTACCAATTTTCTGGGGTTCAAGATCAAATTCAGTGTCAACATCATCTCACGCCTTCCAGGAAGCCATTAAATCATCCCAGAAGATGGTAAGAACATGTTGCCATAGATGCAGGTAGTTTTCACATCGGAACCTTAGTCTTTGTATTCCATTAGATGGGCCAGGACTGTCAGCTAACTGTTGCTAAAATGGACTTAATGTGAAAAGGCGGGGGTGGCAAAGCATAGTAATGAAAATTCTATTTTGTCTTGTTTGGAAGAGTTCCAACTTCATTAGGATTCATAAGGTGATTGCAGTTTCAAACTTCACAGTGAAACAGTCAGACTTACAGGTCTCCAGTGTCTTCTTGAAGGCTCTCAACAGCCTGCCTCTGGAATACAACTACGCTCTCTACAGCCGGATATTTGATGACTTTGGCACTCATTACTACACATCTGGTTCATTGGGAGGGAGATATGACCTTCTTTACCAGTATAATGAAGAGGAGACAAAAAATTCAGGTGAGTGTCTATCTGAGGGTTCCACTGGATAGAACAAATGTGTCAGGAGGTTGCACTTTTTGTTGCTGTAGCTCTTGGGATTTTTTTTTTTTTAAATCCCAATGACATTTCTGTTGTCCTGGACTATTTCTGGAAATTACTAGCACCAGTGGCAACATTTTATTCCCAACCTCAAGTGAGTTTCTTTTTAATTCCAAGACATACTAGACACATAGTAGACATATAGTAGTATGGTGGAGTCTCCTTCTTTGGAGGTTTTTAAACAGAGGCTGGATAGCCATCTGTCGGGGATGATTTGATTGTGTATCCCTGCATGGCAGGGGGTTGGACTGGATGGCCCTTGAGGTCTCTTCCAACTCTATGATCTATGATTCTATGATTCAATATGTTCCTTTCTTTTTTCCTCTTTATTTTTTTTTTAATTTTTAGGAGTTATAGTTCTATAATGCATCAGTGAAATAGCACTTTTGCAGTACTGTATACCTATAAAGAAAAAAAATTCAGAAAGGAGAAAATTTTCTCTTCAAACAATAGGACTGTCTCAGCCAAACTGTGCCCCATTTAAAAAAAAAAAAAAAAAGGAAGTGCAGATCCAAACAGTCCACAAAAAGAATGGAATAAGTGGACTGGGAAGTGACAGTCACCCAAACCCAGCAAAAACTTATGGTATAGCTCCCTGGGTTTTCTTTACATTTTTCTTTAGCCCAGTTAGGAAGAGCCCTGTGTCTTCAGATGGGAACTAGGACTGTACAGTGAACAGTAAAATTTGTATACTTTTACCAGGGATGATGAGACCAACTGCTTAGAAATCAAGAGATTAAAGATTCAGAACATGGGTGAGGAACCTTTTGGCCCTCCAGATGTTTTGGAAATCCAGAAGCACCAACCAGAATGGCCAAAAGAATGGAACTGTACAGCCAATGTTTCGTCACAGTTGAATTACAGGAATTAATGTGATTTTTGTACCATTGCCAGGTCTGGTACAGTGCACAATGGAGTCCAGGGCAGAAAATTATCCCTTGATCCTCTGACGTTGCCCACTCTAGCGGCTAAAGCCAATGTTAGTCCCAGCAGGAACAGTCCCATTGAAATCAGTGGAACTCACCTAAATGTGACTAAGAAGTCAATGGTACTCCTTTAATTAAGACTAGCCTTGGATTTAGCTCTAGAATCTTTTTTAAAAAAATTCTTATAATATTTCTAACTAAAAGAATAGTTCAAAAACAATTTGTGATTTGTAGGTGGATGAGACACTATGTTGACTCTCATAATTTTAAGAATCAGATGTCACAGCGCTTGAAATCTTGAGTGAATTTGTCTTATATGAGAAAACTCATTTTTGTTTTTTCTGGTTGAATGTGCTCCAGGATTAACACAAGAACAAATGGAACACTGTGTACGAACAGAAACACAAAAATATTATTTCTTCTTTAAGAAAACAGAACATCATGAGAGATGTTCCCGCAGTAAAATGACAGAAAGCTATGAAGGTACATATCTATTTCCAGGACTCCCATAATTTTGTGCTGAAGATGTCTAAATCTAGTCCAACTTTCTCTCTCTACAATCCAGTTCCATTTGGGCGAGAAAGATTTCCAAATTCATGTGAGAAGTGATTATGGTTGCAGACCCATACCCACTTGCCAGGGAGTAAGATTCGTTGAACCCAACAGGACTTAATTCATAGTAGTTATCAGTGGTAGAAGGTAGATAGGGGGTCTACTGGTAATTTAGGACCTACTGAAAGATCTCTAGGTAAATTCCAGTAAATCTCCTCCATGAGTTTCTGATTATCAATTGTTCAGCAATATAACACATGGGAAAAAAATCCCACTCACCAAATTAAGGTGCTGAAATGAAAAATGCAAGTGGATTGAGAATTGGACGATTACTCTGGAGACTCAGGTTTGAATCCCCACTTAGACATGGGAACCCACTGGGTGCCCACTGGGTGACCTTGGGCAAGTCAAACTCTCTCAGCCTCAGAGGAAGGCAAAGGCAAACCCGATCTGAACAAATCTTTCAAAGAAAACCCCATGATAGGTTCACCTTAGGGTCACCATAAGCTGGAAATGACTTGAAGGGACACAACAAACAACAACATAAATCAAGAATGGGCATAGCATGGGGAATATACTTTGATGAATTACAGTTCCTATACCCTCACATGCTGCCTGGGAGATTCTGGAATTTGTTGCCCTCAGATAACTCCAAGGTCTGGAGTGAGCTGAGTGTGTTTTTCATCCATCTTAGGTTCCATGTTGAAGGCATCGGAACGGTCTATTTCCCTGGTAAAGGGTGGAAGGGCACAGTATGCTGCAGCTCTAGCCTGGGAGAAAAAAGGAGTTTTTCCAGGACAAACCATCTTTAATGACTGGCTGGAATCAACCAAGGAAAATCCCATTGTTGTTGAGTTTGAGGTAAGAAATAAAGAGTAAAATAGGAATAGAAACAAGGAAAAACGTGATGTTAAGACAGCCACCTCTCCCATAAGAATAGAGGTGAGACCCATATTTATTTGCATATAAGTTAATTTATTTAAAATAATAAACCCTGAATCCTTCTCTTTGGGTGACCGGTTGCTACATTTGTCATGGAATTCTGGGAGTTGTGGTCCAAAGAGCTATTTAAAAAGCTCTGAACAGAAGATGCTAATAACTTACCTTGTTTACATAGGTATGGGTAAAATATTCATTTCCATTTTAAAAAATCCCCAAATATGCAGATTTCTTTATAACTGGAGGAAGAGAGCTTGATATTCAAAATATGCATGTGGTAGAAACTGAAAAAAACATCTTCATCACCGAAGAGTACTATTTTGGTGAGGCGATGGTCCTCCATCCTAGAAATGTGAATATATATTCTGATTTTGCACATATCTGGATAAGTGTGTCTCTACTTATCCAGTAATACAATACTCTGGAACCATGTGTATTCACTTATTTGCATGCATGAGATAACAGAGAAAAAACTCCAAAACAACCCCAGCCATGTGGCCAGAAATAGTACGACATATAGGATATGTGATAAGTGTAGGACTGCCCTTTTACTCTGGTACAGATTACAGTATGGTGGGATACTCTGATCTACAATCAAAAAAGCCTGATGAGTATGGCATTTACGGGGCCACTACAAAAATATCTGCCAGTGTAGTCAACCCCATTGTTTTCTCCATGCTGTGTAATAGCTAAACCTATTGAATACGGTGATTGTAAATATTGCTTTGTTTACAGAGAGAAAGCAGAACTGACAGATTTTCCCCTTCCAGATTGCTGAAACAGGGATCTCCTTGCCTTAGGGAAGATCATTGTGACCATGTTTGAGAGCCCAGTATGATTCTTTCTTAGGTGGCTCCCATTTTGGATTTGGTGAAGAACTTCCCATGTGCTGTGACAAAACGCCGTAATCTCAGAAAGGCTTTTTTTGAATATATGACCAGATATGATCCCTGCCGTTGTGCCCCATGTCCCAACAATGGTCAGCCTGTTTTATCTGGAACTGAATGCCTCTGTGTGTGTAAAGCTGGAACCTATGGCAGAAACTGTGAGAGAAGAGCCCCAGATTATACATCAGGTATTTATGATAACATTATAAGTATGCTCCATCTGATTTTGACAGAGTTTCTTGGGATAGTCTGAGTTAGCACATGTATACCTTTTGCTCTGTTGTGCTGCAGTTCAGACTATTACTGATACAGCTGTCTGGTGGCTTAAAAAGCTGGGAAATTTAAGTCAAATATCATCACATCTACAAATTGATACAATGACAAGTCACTAATTCTACATCAACCTGCCATCAGTAATTTGTGTAAAATACCAATCTGATTTACAGAATTGCTGTCTGCTCAGGAATAATACTCTTTGAATTCAATGGGGATTTAATCCTAGAACAGTGTTATTAGAATTGTAACCATAATCACTTTCATTTTGTATATCAGCCAGAGAACTATTGTCGTTAATTGATTGATAAATGAAAAAAATGAATGAAGGATTTACAGAACTAGGTGCATAAGGTATGATGATAGTCATTAGTTTCAAAGGTTTTTAAAAGTGATTAGGCAAGTTTATGTACCTATTTTTGTTAAGTGCTGTCAAGTCGACTTCAACCTATGGCAACCCCATGAATGAGAAACCTCCAAGTCACCCTATCATCAGCAGCTCTTTTCAGGTCTTGCAGACTCAGAGCTGTGACTTAATATGTGTTGTGCATCTTTGGACTTTTCTTTTGCCTCTGTGCACATCAGCAGCTTGAGTCTAGTTACATCATTAGCCACAGAGCTATTCATAGTTTTCCTCTGCTGCCCCCCAGTAGCTCATCAAGTGCCATCTGACCTGGAAGTCTCATCTTCTGGCACTCTCTCTTGTTTCACTTTGGATTGTCTCATCACAGGGCTTTTCTGGTAAAAGAGCTTTAAAAAGGAGGTTTACCATGCCTCCCTTTGCACAGTACTAACAAACATTAGCTATAGTGCCACTGCATTGTCTCTGAGAGATCCCCCACCAGTGTCAAACCTCCCTCCACTACTGCTGCTGCTGCCTAGTAGCTGCTTGCCACATTTAGTCTGGCTCCTCAGCAAAAGCTTGTCTGACATGGGAGACGCTACCAGCAGTACTGCTACTATCAGCATAGCCTCTTGCCTCACAGGAGTATGTACCATGGTGAGTTATTGGTGAGTTAATACATATAGTGTACAAAATCAACAACATCAACAAGGAGCAAGTGCATGCTAAACAGAAACTCATTGAATGGGATAAGAGTCCTCCTGTTGATATCCCTGGGTGCTGTTTACACGATGAAAATGTAGTGGGAAGAATTCGTGTCGAACCCTGGTTGTTTACATGTACATCAGGTCGGTCATGTGATTTTTGGAAGGGGGGGGGCACCTTTTATCCCACAACCTGCTGGACTTCCAGTCCTGCGGTTTGTGCCATTTTTTAAAAAAGTCACGGGAGGATTCAGAAAATCGGAAATGTAAACAGCCAGGGACAAGCTATCTCGGTACTAGGTGATGACTGGAAATGGTGACTGGGGGCGGGCTCAGAGATCAGCGACCAGAAAAGGAGGGGTCAGTCACCCGTTCAACAGATTCAGCCTCACCAGCTGAAAACAAAGGCATCCCTTCCAGCTGCACCAAGGTTTGTGTGTGCGCACGTGTACTAAATAATAATAATAATAATAATAATAAAATTTATTTATATCCTGCCCCTCTGCGAGCAATCGGGGCGGCTTACAACAATAAAATAGTACACAGTATAAAACAGCTCAAAATCCCTTCCCCCCCTTAAAACATTATTAAATTAATACAGATTAAAATCAATATATAAAACAATTTATTAAAAACCCTTTCAAGCAAGCAGCATCAGTTTGGAGGTCCAGAAGCAACCTCCGGAGGGGGTTCCTGAGGCCGGGGTTAGCTATTCTGGAAAAGCCTGCCTGAAGAGAACTGTCTTGACAGCCTTTTTAAAGCTGTCTAATGATGTCAATAGGCGGATCTCATCCGGCAGGCTGTTCCACAATTTGGGGGCGACAGCCGAGAAAGCCCTCTGGGAGGTGGTCGCCAGCCTAGGTCTTTGTGACTGCAACAAATTCCTCCCAGAGGACCGGAGAGCGCGGGGAGGATTATAAGGGAGAAGGCGGTCCCTGAGATAGCTTGGGCCCAAGCCATTTAGGGCTTTAAAGGTGATAACCAACACCTTGTACTGAGCCTGGAAGCTGATAGGCAGCCAGTGGAGGGACCTCAGAACCGGAGTAATGTGGTCCCTCCTAGATGTCCCAGAAACTAGCCTGGCTGCCATATTTTGTACCAGCTGTAATTCCCGAACTAAGCACAAGGGTAGCCCCATGTTGAGTGCATTACAGAAGTCAAGACGTGAGGTTACCAGCACGTGCACAACTGGTAAATCACCCTGTTCAATGGATTTCTACACTGCAAACCCTTCAGCTTTAACCTGTTCCTCAACTACATGTTACAAAGAGATTGTGGGCGGAGGGTCGCCCATTCATCCCCTGCCTTGATCACCTCCCTGGGTCTGAATGGATAATCAAACATTCATCACCCCGCCCCCCCAAGGCACTGTAAAAAATGCCAGCGTCTGAGTGGATAATCACACATTCATTCATTCCCCCCCACAAGGCACAGTAAAAAATGCCAGCATCTGGGTCTTTCAAAATGCCTTGTGTGTCACTGGCTTGAAACCTTCACTCCACAGCTGCCTCTGCTTAAAGGGTTAACATTTTAAAGAGACAGGGCAACCACAAGGCTCTGCCCCCCTGCACTCGGCTTGTACTGGCTTGGGCTGCATGGGCTTTTGATCTCTCACACACTCCCCAGCAACAACTGATCACTCATTCCCCCCCCTCCCCCAGTTTAGCTGGCTTTACATGCTGTTCTTTCATTTCTAAAGGAAAGCACAGGGTTTAGCCACTGATCGTTCCTGCCTCCCCCAATTCCTTCCCCAATCCCCTCAGCGCCTCATCCCAAAAGCAACACTCATTAACCCCCTCATTCCCAACCAGAAGCCTGAACAAACATTTGAGCCAGCCAATAGCATTGCTCTTGGCGCGGAACTCTAAAGGAAGTACGTCACTGAGGTTGTGAAAACACGAGTAATTGCATCCTTCATTGACAGCCAAAAAAAAAAAAAACCCGGTGCGCTAAACATGTGTAAACAGCAAAATCACGGGATATAAGAGTGCAGGATAAATGAAAAAATACGGGATCTGATGCCATGTAAATATGAATCACGGGATCTTCTGGAATTTCCTTAAAAGGGACAAAAATCGTTTAAACAGCGCGGGACGAATATGGGATCAGGAAGTCCCGGTACGGCCTGCGACAAAAATTGCCGTGTAACTGGCACCCTGGTCTTCAGATGAGATAGTAAATGTGTCTTTTGTTTTGGAACCTAGATGCAGTAGATGGCTTCTGGAGTTGCTGGTCTGCATGGAGCTCATGTGATGCATCCTTTAAGAGGCAAAGGACTCGGTTGTGTAACAACCCCCAGCCCATGAATGGAGGAAAACCCTGTGAAGGAAAAGGGGAAGAGGAAGAAGACTGTTTTATTTCAGTGTTTGCAGACCAGTAAGATTTGGGGCAGGGGGGATCTTTGGCTTTTCAGCCATTTTTGATGACAAAAATACAGTTCATTACTGAGTGGGGCTGATGGAAGTTGTAGGCCAAAACATCTGAAAAGCCAAAAGTTGCCCACACCAGTTTTATATGGTTTCCCTATATGGCACCACCAATGTTTGTGGCCTGTTTTTCAAGGTCAAACTACATGTTTTGGTTGGTTGGTTGGTTGGTTGGATTTATGTTCTGCTCTGCAGGTGGATAGGCTCTCAGGATGGCATACAATACATCTCCATAATAAGCTAGTTCCAAGAATTACAGCACATATAGGCTGGAATCCTATTGCTTAATCCCAACTAGAGTGAACTCGTTGAAACAATTGTTGAATGGTGAGTCAACACATTTGTAAATTGAATTGATTCAATGCCTCTATGCTAGTTAGGCATCACAATAGTATTTAGCCTATAGTCTGCACAGAATACATCCTGGCCCTGCAGTTCTCATCAACCTTGTAATGTTGATGGCTGAGAACCAGCAGGGGTATTTGCACTATAAGGACTGGATGTACAGTGTGTAAGGATTAGTCAGCACAAGATCCCCTTTCCAATCCATCACATGGATATAACTAAGAAGGGATTGTACAGTATTAGGATTTGAGATGTCTCAGGCCTTGTTTAGAAAGGCTATTTACCTCATCTTGGCTGCATCTTAGAGCCCTGCAGTCCAAATGATGCAGGGCTTTTGCCCCATTTTGCCTCCGGACAATCCTCACCAACGCCTGGGGAAAAGGCAAGGCTAAGGAGATTTTCAGACACCTCTTTCAGCATCTTGCCACACAAGCAGCCTCCGGAGCAGTAACGAGGCTGCTGCACGGCAAGGGGTCCATTCTGGATGATGCCGTTTCTCTCTTGGCATCGTCCGTGAGTGTTGCGGCTAGCATTGGAGGCAGACGCGCTGTTTTTCACTCACGGACAACTTCAGTGAGTGAAAAACAGCGCGGCCGCCTCCAATGCTAACCACAACACTCACGGACAACGCCAAGAGAGAAACGGCGGCGTCCAAAATGGACCCCTTGCCGCACAGCAGCCTCGTTACTGCTCTGGAGGCTGCTTGCTCAGCAAGACGCTGAAAGAGGTGTCTGAAAATCTCCTAAAACAGGGTAAAGCACAATAAAACATTTCAGCAGAATACCTAGGAAAAACTGTTTCTTGGGGGGGGGGATGGATTGGGCTCTGCATGACCACAGGAGCCCAAACTGGCACATCAGTCTGTCATTGCAGCTGCCATCCATGTCGCTCTCTCCAAAGCAGGAAGCAGGCCTGCAGCGTGTGATCAGGGCTGGTCACATACAGGGGGCCTTGATCATGTGCTGTAGGCAGCTTCCTGGCTTCAGAAAGAGCAATGCAGACAGAAGCGGTGGTGGCTGTAGCAATAGGCCAGCATGGTGGTCTGGCCTCCATCCCATTTCTTGCTGATAACAGGGAAGCAACAGGCCTGATCCAGAGCCAGAATACACCAGTGGGGAGCCAGTGTATTCTGCATGTGTAGATGAGATCTCAGTGGAAGAGATGGGCAGTGCAAGCTAAGAACTATCCCAACTTTTCTAGAACCCAAATGAATAGTGGATTCTAATGTTGGCATCCTTCTAGAGCAAGGGTGGGAAGCCATAGGTTCTGGGCACAAATCTGACCCACTTGCATGACTAGATATATGTGCTCCCATTCTTCATGATACCATTGATTGATAATTGCCCAGCTTTTGCAAGGTCTTTTTTCTCCATTCTGTAAGGCTAAGATGTCTCTCCTAAGGCTTTGTTATTGGCAGTAAGAGGTTTGAGCTACAACATGCTGAAATCTTTTATCTTACCCTTTTGCCTCAGCTCCACCCACTCTGGAGTCTCCCAGAACTGGAACTGGGCCCTCACCTGCTTACTTTGAAGCAGTAGTGGCACTAGGAGGGTGCAGAGAGGCTGAACCACACCAGGTGACATCATCAGAGGGAGGGGTGTCACCAGCCTTAGTAATGACACAGCTTTGAAGTTACAAAAAAAAATTAAATTCAGCTGCATACCACCCTACTATAGGTCTTGTTCACTGGGAATTTTTCTTAACATATTCCTAACAATAAAATCTCCATTTTCAGGGGAGCTGTTTGTGTAAATGATAATGAAGGTATAAGAGAGGTAGAGCTGCATGAAGTTGATCTTGAATCTGGATGTGTGACTCCAATACCACCAGAAAATGGATTCATCAGGGTGAGGAGCATTTCATAAGCTATAGAAGATTTTGACAAGGTCCTAGGTGGAATGAAACCTTTCTTTTGTGGAAGCACATAGCATCAATCCTGGAGTGCCACTTCATGCTCTCAAGATAAGGATTTTTTTAAAAATGTCTTATCTGCTTGTAAAGCCTACAATGAGCCAGTACAAGATAATCAGAACCACAAATACCAACTCTAGGATTCTGTTGGACAGCTGGTAGAAAGTAAAGGAGCTCTTCCCCCTCCTCCCTGTGGGCTTCAAGGTACTACCAGGCACCATCCATCTACCATTGTGCTGCCAAGGCAGAAAGAGCAGCCTTCTCCTCCCCACCCTCCAGACAAGGACAAAAGTTGATCTGTTCTCATGTATTTATTTTGCCAGAGTAAGTTACCAAGAGGGTTCAGACTGCTGAGTCCTTAACACCAAAAGGACATGTTTAGGTATTTGTTCACAGTTGTGAAAATTTAATTCGGATTAATATATCCATTTGTTTATACCCACAAAATTGTTTGTTTTCTCTAGAACATACTTGTGGGGAAATATGACACCTTGATATCCCAGTATGCCTGTAATAGATGTAGCAGTGGGTGCCTCTTTGCTGTCAATGCAACTCTTTGTACCCAACTGTCAGTCCCTTCTCTCTGCTCTGTGTTTCCCTGAATTGGTTTGAGCCCATTTGTTTGCCTGTTTCACTTTTTTACTGGTCTACTCCATGCCAGGCAACATGGCAGTCCAGAAAAATAATATTTTGAATAAGGAGGACCAATAGGAAAGATATTCGCTAGGGTTGTTGGTAGATTGCTGGAGTGGATGCAGCTTGGCCTTATCTATATGGGCTGTTTACCCTGGTTTGCCCCCATCTGAGAGCCTGCTGTCCAAACGATGTAGGGCATTTGCCCTGATCTGCCCCTGGGCAGTCCTACCACACCTAGGGCAGAAATGGGCTCAGGAAGGTATAAACCAGGGTAGGACCTGCTAAACCACATGGAAATAATACCCAGTTTACTCCCTTTTTACTGGGAGGAAATGGATTGAGCCCTGTTTCTCTGTGGAAACCCACCCCTGCAGGCAAGCCCATCGATCTAGCTGCCAGTTGCCCTTACTCTTCTGGGTCTGGGCAACAGGTCTGCAGCATGTGACCAAGGCTGATCACATGCAGGGGACTTTGTCACATGGTGTGGGCCAGCTTCCTGGACCCACCAAAGCAAAGAAAATGGTGGTGGTGGCTGCAGCAATGGGTCAGCATTCTGTTTGGACTCTGGCCCATTTGTCTGATGCAAAAGGGGAAGAATGAGCCACCTCTGCAGCCGGGATATCCCAGTGAGAAGCCAGTGTATCCTGCCTTGTGTAGATGCCATTTTAACTCCTGCTCAAAATAACTCAAACTCCTTGAGCAGCCTGCATTGAATTTTATGCACACTAATCTATTTTGATATGCAGGATATCTGCATCTCTGCATTAAATTCTTTCCTCTTTCCAAAGCACCGGAGAATGTTTTAACACAACCACTGCCCTTGAATCTGACCTGCTTCTTTCTGTTGCTGAATATTATCTGCAGCCCAGACCTATTTTCTAAAACCTCTTTCTATTGATAGCTCAAAACTCATCTTGACTTGTTGGCCTCTTCTGATTTTGTTTTAACAACCTAAACAATTATCTCTCTCAAAACATTAGGCCTCAGGTTCAACAAGCTATATTTTGTAACAACAAATATTCCACTGACTGGATTCTTTCTTTGTCGGATTGCAGAATGAGAAAAGGGACTATTCCATTGGAGAAGAAGCTGAAGTTGTCTGTCTGAGTGGCTATAACCTTGTAGGGTATCCATTCTTTAGGTGCCTGCCAGACAAAACATGGGTTCAACATGCTGTTGAGTGCCAACGTAAGAAGAAGAAATGGTGATGTAAAGAATAAGATTGAAATGCTTTCTCTATGTCATTCTTCCCTGACCTGTTGCATCTTGCATCATTGGCCCCAATGGTTAGGGATGATGGGAGTTGTAGCCTAAAATATCTAGAGGACAACAGATTAAGGGAGACTGATTTATAAGAATAAACCCCAGAAGGAACAAATGATAAAACATTGGCTTGGCTTGGCTGTCTATTCCAAATGGATCAAGTGCCATGTTTTCTTTGATAGTATACAGTATGCATTCAAGCAGAGCTTGGGGAAAGTACTCTTTGGACTCCCACACTCTGGGGAATTCTGGGAGTGTTAGTCCAAAGAGTAACTTTTCCAAGCTCCATGTTTTCCAGGATCTACATTCAAGTGCTATAGGCATTCTAGTAGTACACATTTCAATCTGAGTGTTTCCTGCTGCTTTCTTTGGGAGACCACTCAGTACTTAGCATGATTTAATTAATGAAAGTTAAAATTGTCCTTCTCCCAGAAGTGAGGGTGATGTGTGTCAATGCAGCTTTGCTCCTGCTAATTCCACTGCTGCTTTGGAAACAGCTGTATGTTATATGAAAGCCAATGTTGTGTAGTGATCAGAGCCAGGTTTGCCAGTAGACACAATGCCATGCAGGTGGTGAATTCACTCCTAGTTTTATGGCCACTTATCTTGAAATCACTATAGGTTCTATGGGAGTTTTGTTGTGAAGAGGGTCCAGCATCTGAATAACTCTAATAGAACTTGGAACAATTGTAGCAGAAGTGGCCATAAAACAATGGGTGCATCCACACTACATAAATAATCCAATTTGAAACTGGATTATTTCCCATTGCTACTTCCTATGGAATCCTGGGGTTTATAGTTTGGTGAGGCACTAGCATTCTTTGGCAGAGAAGGCTAAACAACTTGTAAAACAACAAATCCCAGGATTCAGTAGGAAGGAGCCATAGCAAATAATCCAGTGTCAAACCTATTTATTTATGTAGTGTGGATTAGGCCCAAGAATGGATTTGCTACCCACTGATCTACCAGCTGTCCCTAGGTTAGAACGCTGACTAGGACCAGAAAAACTCAGAGATAAATCCATCCGTCTGTCTGTCTGTCTGTCTAAATAGTCATATTTCACCCTACATTTGAGGCTCTCAGGGCAACAAACAACAAAATGAATCTGAACAGTTTAAGACAAAAAGAATAATTTTAAAAGAGTAAAGGCATGTTAAGACCCAGTGGAGTGGAGTGGTTTGAAGGTTGGACTAAGGACTCTGGGAGAGCAGGGTTCATATTCCTACTCATTTGTGAAACCCACTGTGTTGCCTTGGGCAAGTCATTCTCTCTCAGCCTCAATATATGCAAAAGCGTATTAAGCCTTTTAACACTTGAAGTGAGACATTTAAAACTCATCCAAAGAGTTCTAAACCACTCACATGTACAGATGAGGATGAAATCAATTAGGCCCCAAAAGCTTTAGCAAAAAGCTGTAATTTTACTTGGCACTGAAACCCCACAAGTGCTGGTGTCAGTTGAGTCTGTAAAGGGAAGGGATCCCACAACTGGGGTGCCATAGCAGAGAAGGCCTTCTATACTGTGTCATACCATTGCTCCCATAGGTAGGACACAGAGAAGAATCTCTCCTGCAGGACTACAATCCTAGAATATTACATAATATTCTAATATTACACAATATTCTAATATTACCCAATATTCTAGTGAAGATCAAAGAAAGAACCATATATGTTTCCCTGAGCTCTTTTGAGAAAAGATGGGACAAAAATGCCCTTGAAAATAATAATACGAGTAACACATCCCCAGTCAGCCATGGAAACCCACAGGGTGACCTTGGACAAATCACACTCTCTCAGCCTCAGAAGAAGGCAATGACAAGCCACCTCTGAACAAATCTTGCCAAGAAATCTTGCCTGTGATAGGTTCACCTTAGGGCTGCCATAAGTCAGAAACAACTTGAAGGCACACAATAACAACCAGAAAGCACGGCTGCAAACTAGCCTGTTTCTTCCTGTTTATAAAAACTGAAGGCTTCATACAGGCAAAGAAAGTTAGAGGGATTTGTTACTTTAAAGAAATGCTGAATGCTACAAGCCACTGACCAATGGTAGAATCCACAACAGAACATAGGGCAACTGTAGGCACTGATGAGCCAACATTTGAACTATGTAATCTTCCTTCTCCTCCATTTATTGATGCCATACACCCATAATTAGGGGGGAAACCTTTAAAATTGCACTTACGGTAGGACCCCCATATCCGCTGGGGATTGGTTCGGGGGGGCGTAGATACAGAAAACCGTGGATAATAGTGAATGCCATTAAAAATAATGGGATGTTTGGTTTAAAATACCATAGAGTTACTTTGGAGGACCTAGAAAATGGCTAGAAAGGACACATTTTCTAGAAAGACTGTGGTAGGTGTGCTGTTCTGTGTCCTGTGGATATTTGAATCAGTGGATAATGAATCAGTGGATACGGGAGGTCCTACTGTACACCACAAAATTAATGTAGTGATCCCTCATTGTTACACATTGTAATGTAACTTAGCAGTATCTTCTTTATTGTTGGGGAAAGAATGAATTGTAAGTAACTCATGAAATGTAGATAGTGATTTCCAGGCTCTGCATTTTTACCCTGATGCTGTTTTAGTTCATCCTTGATTTGTATACTGAAAATATTTTTCTATCTCATATGGTTTTCAGTCTTTTGTACATTGTCCAGGTAACGTTTTTCTTAATGAGAGGTATAAACATGTTACAGGTTAATTCAAAATTACATTAAGTTGTTTATGCTCCAAAGTTCATACTTGTCTCTTTTAAAAACTGCAGCATCGGCTTGTTCCAGACCATCCCTTTCCAACACCATCAAGATCTCTCCATTTAAATTCCACTACAAGTCAGGAGACAGCATCCAACTGAGTTGCCCAAACGGCTACATTCTTACTGGCCAAAAGAGCTACACCTGTGGGAATGATCTCTCCTGGACCCCACCTATTTCAGAATCACTTACTTGCAAACAGTGTATGTATCTATCAAACCCAGTTTCAACACTCATAGCATTCTGCTTGTTGTCTGATTCCTATCTGTACTATTTCTGTTCCATGCCAATTTATGATAAGGGTTCGGAAGCTGGTAACAATATGTTGGGCATTAGTAATGGGCCAAAAATAGATTGGGATCCGTTGGTTGCTATTTGGATGATTTGCAGTAAATTTGCAAAGGTTTCTGACTCATAATTGCTTAAAACAGAGGTGGGCCACCTTCTTTTACCTGCAGAGCTTGGAAAAAATCACCAAGCTGTCTGGAGGATTCTGGGAGTAGTAATGCCAAAGAGTCATTTTATTCGAGCTGCAGGACAGACAAACCAATCTTGACAGGGTATTGTACCGATCATTTCCAGAAGGCTTTTGAAATTAGGCTGAGGACTACATGAAATGAGGTCAAGTTCCAGGTGTTGCCCACCGTTGGCAGCAAAAACAAAAAGTGTACCCTCCTCCAATTCAGCCTGGAGGTGAGCAGAGGAACCAGGAATAAATGCCTCTGAAAAGATTGCAAAATCAACTCTTATACTGAAAGCAACCAATGTACTGCCTCCCTTGCCCCAGGTATTGCTTCATACAGTCAGGCCTCAGTCTCCATGGGTTCTTTATCCATGGATACAACCATCCATGGCTTGAAAATATTAAAAAATAAATAATAATAATAATCCAAGAATCAAACCTTGATTTTGCCATTTTATATAAGGGACACCATTTTACTGTGTCATTTTTTAATAATGGGACTTGAGCATCCACGGGGTGTCCTGGAACCAAGCCCCAGCAGATACCAAGGGCCCATTGTACTTTACAACTTACAATTATAGCAGTAGAGCCCTCCCTCCTCTTGCTCTAAATTAAGTATGTACAAATTGTGAGCCAGTAAGGTGAATGTAGCCCACTTGCCGTGATCTGTGGTTACACCAAGGCCTAGTTAAAACTTGCCTTGCTGCCTGCCTAGTATTGCAAGCACAGAATTGCCAAGCTTCCTTTAGACAATCTTCGATGGTGAAGATTTTGCCTTCAATTAGGAAAGCTACTTTTTGGATTAAAGCTCCCTGAACCCCATCCTTTTCATACTTTTATCCTTAATCTTGAACTGACAATTTGTACCCCACACCAAACTTGGAAAGTTACTTTCTGGACTAAAACTTCCAGAAACCCCCAGCCAATATGGCACTGTTCATGCTGGGTGGGGAATTCTGGATGATTATTATTATTTTGTTTGAAAGATAACTTTTCCAAGCTCTGCAGTAGGATACAAGTTTTGCAGTTCTGTTCAAATTGGAGACAAAGATATTAGAACCATCATCTAAAAATAGTTGTTTCTTCCTTGCATATGTAGACACCTAAATTCTGCTCCTCTACAGAACAAGCAAAGACAACAAAACTTCACACATTTGTTTAGCAGCCCATCTTGTGTCTGTGAACTGTCACTGTGTGATTCTTGCTCAGCAACAATAATGGTGGTGGTGATGATGATGATGATGATGATGATAGTAGTAATAATAATAATACTTCTTCCAGCTGAGCAAACTCATCTCAGAGGCAATTGCAGCCTTGGACAAAAGCAGATGGAGTCACAATGTGTCTGTATGTCTCCTGAGGAAGACTGTGAGTAAGTAAGAATGATGAGACAAGTTTTGCAGCCTGCCAGTTACTTGACCTCTTCCCTGTTCTATTCAGGCAACAAAAACTGGAGAGTAAATGAGTCTACAGTGGGTCAGACCATTCATGATTAGAAGGCTGCATTTAGCTTGGTGGATTTCAATTTGAGCCAAAGAGATACTCAGCCCAATCACTTTTGCCAGTGTTTTTGGAGTGGAGCTACGTTGCCCCCCTAAGTTTGCCACCATCTCCTGCCCCCTAATAATGTCTCTGGGAATAGTGCTCTATCAGGGGCATGAGGCTTATAGGGTGATGGTGATGGTGATGGTGATGAAATGAAATGAAATCAATTTATTTCGGTCATAGACCAGCAATAGATGATAATGATGAATACAGCACCATCACTACACATGGCGTTTTACAAGTAAAAGAACAACAAAACAATTCCCTGCCCTCAGGCTTACAATCTTACATATGGCCCCATCCCCAATCCCCGCTGCCACTAGCACTGCCAGATTTAACTGCTGCACTGCTGAATGTCTAAGCAATCCTTTTAAAATGACAACTAAAGCAGAATAGTACTGTATAACAGCTTGCTTGCTTGCTTGCTTGCTTGCTTGCTTGCTTGCTTGCTTGCTTGCTTGCTTGCTTGCTTGTAACAGCAGGAATTAAACAGCAGGAAGACAGCAAATCATTTCACCAAAACAGCCAAGAGAAAAAACATCTCAGATTCAGATAGCCACATGAAAAAGTTTGTTTGTTTGTTTGTTTATCAAATATCCTGCCTTTCTTGTGTCACGGAACCCAAAGAGGCTTACAATAATTTAAAACAAATTTCAGCTAAAATCTAATTTTACAGAACTTTACAAAACTAAACATACAATTCTATTTTTAAAGTACATGGTTAAAACAGCATGCAGTAAAATACATTGAAGACATAATTGAAAAGATAAAAGTACAGCTTACCACTTTCAAACACCTTCTGCCACATGATTTAAGGATCAAAGATCCTCCAATCTCTGTTCTAGGTAATTCTCACCACCTACGGTATCTGAAATACATTGCAATATACTATTCTGTGGAGTAAGTCCCACTGAGTTTAATGGTACTTTTCCCTGGGATCTGTAGCCTTAATTGCTACACAACTGCAGCCTTCCTAATTCAGTTGGGTATAGAATGGACAAAAGACTGGTTTCTCTTTATGAAGTCCATAGTGATGTTGAAGTTAGCATCAAATTGCTAACACAAGTTACTGAATACTGGTAGTTACTGGAATGCTGAGTATAAAAGAGTCACAGAAGATTGGAAACCCAAGTGATGCATCCAATCGTAATGCACCACCTGAAATTCTAACTTTTACCTCATGACAGTGTTGACATAGAAGATATCTGTGTTCTGGATACAACATCCAAACAAGCCCTTACAAAATCAAGCTGCCAATACCTGGCCAACAGGTGCAGAGGTGATGAGCAATTCCATTTCCTCTATTCTGGACCATGTCACAATGATGCCAACATAAACTGGGCCATTGAGCGGGCAAGCCTTTCAGCAAACAGCACAAGGAAAGAGCTGTGCAGATACGATGTCTGTTATGATTGGGAAACATGTTCAGGTAGGTTTTTTGCATACTGAACTCTGATCTGGAAGAGTGAACTTTAAAAAAAATAATAACATTGCCGAAAAATATGGGTATGTGTTATTAAAATATATAACTTCAACCAATGATACATTAGCTATAAGCCAATATTAAACTTAATTACCATATTTTAAACTATATTATCTGTCTGTCTGTCCATTCATCTGTCTATTTATTTGTATCCCACCTTTTCTACAACTTTGGAACTCACGCCAGTTTAGAAAAATTAAAACAGATACAGATAAAAGTTCATATTACTTAAAAACTTTCAAAAATGAAAATGTAATTAAACTATCAGTAGAATTAAAAGCAATTTTAAAGCATACCCATTGCACAACAACAAATACAGACAATGCAGCACATTCTTAAAAGCCCTTTCTGCATAAGCACTGGGTTTCCAAAGGTTTGTCTCAAGAAAAAAATATTTACCTGCCAGCAGAAGGACACTACAGGGAGAACAAATCCTGTCTCATGAGGAAAGGAATTCCAGAGCCTCAGAGCACCTGCCAAGAAGGGTGTCTCTGCTGTTCCCACCAGATGTATCTGTGAGGATGATGGAACTATCAAAAGGGCCTTCCCTAAAAATTTCAAAACCTATGCAGTTCCGTGAGTGAAAAACAGTGCAGCCGCCTCCAATGCTAGCTGCAACAGTCATGGATGATGCCGAGAGAGAAACGGCGTTGTCCAAAATGGACCCCTTGCCGCGCGGCAGCCTCGTTACTGCACCGGAGGCTGCTTGCGCGGCAAGAGGCTGAAAGAGGCATCCAAAAATCTCCAGAAAACTAACTGGAATCATTAAGACAAGTTGGTCATTACTCACTTAAATCCTATTGATTAAATCTCCTCTAAGCATAACAACTCTGGATCCAATCAATTTCATTTTACTGTTTGGTAAAATTAACAACATATAAAAAATCCAATAACAAGTATAAAATTAGCACAGAAGACTGGTTGCCCACGTGAATGGTCAAATCCATTCAAACCCTTTGCAGCTGCCTTCTGAAGCAGCAGCAGCCTCTGTGTTGTCTTGGAGGGAGGCTTATATAAAGTGCATTGCATTAATCTCACTATAAGGTGACAAGAAAATGAATGGCTGAGGTCACATCTGATCTCTTCAGGAAAGGGTGCAACCGATATATACAAGATAGTTGCTGATATTCTTCATTGGCTACTAGTGGACTGGGAGGGAGTAGGTCAGGAGATATTAATTAACTAAGTAATATCTCCTGGCCTATCCCCTCCCAGTCCACCTTAACAGGTAGCATCCACATAAAGTAAAGAAGCTCTGTACAGTTGCTAGTCGAGGTGTAAGGAGAATGACATTTCCAGCCCCTCCCACCAGCAAGCATGTCTCTGATGAGGAATTGCAACAGCCTCACTCACTGGCAGGAGATGGCTGGAAACCTAACTTTCCTTGCATCCTGATCAGCAGCTGAATAGACCTCCAACCACACTCCAGCAGCTGAACAGACTCCACCACACTCCAAGGCAGTGCATTCCACTGCCAAACAGCTCTTACTGTCAGGAAGTTCTTCCTAATGTTTAGATTCCACCTAAACATTAGAAAGAACTTCCTGACAGTAAGAGCTGTTTGGCAGTGGAATGCACTGCCTTGGAGTGTGGTGGAGTCTCCTCCTTTGGAGGTTTTTAAACAGAGGCTGGATGGGCTTCTGTCAGGAATGCTTTGATTGGGTATTCCTTCATGGCAGGGGGTTGGACTGGATGGACCGTGTGGTCTCTTCCAACTCTATGATTTTATGATCACCTAATCCAGCTCCTGGCTACTAAGGTGGTCTGAAGGGCATTTATGATCATTACAACAGAGCCACAATCATGACTATGTAGCCTTACTGAATATGGAGTAGTTATGGGTCTATAACTCTAGGTTACAAATCTGTAACTGCAATATAGAATCCCAGCAAAAGTTGGTAAACATCTACCACTGCTGACATCTAGGTATCCAGCTGCAGATCTGACTCCAAAATTCATAGAATCATAGAGTTGGAAGAGATCTCAAGGGCCATCCAGTCCAACCCCCTGCCTTGCAGGAATACACAATAAAATCATTCCTAATAGATGGCCATCCAGCCTCTGGAGATTATCAGACGGGAACAAAAAAAAAAAAAAAACGTTCCCGTCCCACAGCCTCCTTTCCTGCCCCTCTCCCACCCCTGTCCCGGCACAAGAACAAAAACTTTCACACTTACCTGAATCATTCTTGTGCCGGGGAGCCCAGGAAGTGAAAGGAGCTCTAGAGCTCCTTTCACACTTCCTTGTTCGTAATCTCAGCTGCTGCTCTCACAAGAAGAGGAGAGCCAGGATTTAAAGGGACAGGCTGGAGACAATGGGGATGGTAAATCAAGGGGCAAGTAGGGGAGGGCGATCAGGCTGGCGATAGGGGGGATGGAGGGCTGGCGATTGGGGGTGGGGCTTGTGATGGGGGGAGGGCTGGTGATGGGGAGTGGAGGGCTGGCAATCAGGGGGTGGAGGGCTGGCGATCGGGGGATGGAGGGCTGGCATGCAGGGAGGGGTGATCTGGGCAGCAGCAGCAGGGGCCTGTCATAAGGGAGGCATCTGGAAGTATTTTTACACTCTGGACCTCCCGCTAATGTTGGCATCCCGCCAGCATAATGGGCACCTTTTCACATGCCCGCCATTCCATTACAGAAACAGAATGACGGATCTGTTAACGGCTTAAGCCATGAATAAAAAAAACAGGGGCAGCATTGGAGCAAAACGAGAGCAGAACGGGCAGGGAGAACGTCATGTGAAAGGGAAAGCCTTTCCCGATACTCTGGCATCCCTGTTCTGCTTTATTTGCTGCATCTGATAATCTCCTCTGTTTAAAAAGATCCCACTTCCAAACAGCTCTTCTCGGGAAGTTCTTCCTAATGTCTATAGAAGATGATTGCTTGTGCTGTGTCCACTTTGGACTAAAGCTAACTAGCCTACCACTTGGCCTGCCTATTTACAGACCTTGGGAAAATTTCTACTTACCCAGAATCCCCCACTTTTTCAGGCTTCATCTATTTTCTAGTGGGTGATCAAACTACAACCAATGAAATTATGTTTTAAAAAAACAACCTGTCTAGAACTTAAATGTTGCTGCTATAAACTTTTTTATAAACTTTTTATTTTTTAAAAAAGTATTTTTATTAACACATGAATTTTAACCATCTAAAATACACACAAGGAGGAATCAAAAACAAAAATGAAACAATACACAAAACCAACTCAAATAAACACAAAACACACATCACATAGAAGAACAATCATCAACCCCCACACACACACCTAATCTAGCTGTCCCCTACTACCCTATCCTCCCAACTAACAAAAAAACAAGTAGACTAAGGAGATTTTCAGACAGGCAAAAATCTCCCCTTGCCGCGCGAGCAGCCTCCCGAAACTGCTGCGCGGCAAGGGTCTTTTTCGGACCGCGCTGTGCCTGTGGCGAAGCCGTCCGTGTCACTTCCGTGAAGCTTGGGACGGCTCCGCGTCATATTTCAATCACGGGCAGCCTCCGTGCTTGAAATATGACGCGGAGCCGTCCCAAGCTTCACGGAAGTGACACGGACGGCTTCGCTACAGGCACAGCGCGGTCCGAAAAAGACCCTTGCCGCACAGCAGTTTCGGGAGGCTGCTCGCGCGGCAAGGGACGATTTTTCCGTGTCTGAAAATCTCCTAAAAGGAAAACATAAAAGGGAATTTGATTCCAATTGATAGCGAAAAGGCTGTTATAAAATAATACAATATCCCCTTCTAATTCAAACCTTAAACTTTTTACAAAAAAATTACCTAAAACCTTAGGACTATGCACTATCATTATAAACTGCAGTGTTGGTATCACTGTGTTTTGCCTCCACCACTTACCCATGCCTTCTTTCTCCATCCCTGTGCCCCTCCACTGCCTCTTTTCCCACAGGAATTGTGTGTGTGTGTGTGTGTGTGTCTGTGTCTGTGTCTGTGTGTCTGTGTCAGCTCTTCAGTGAGGAAGAATACAGCAATCCACCTGGCAGGTTGAAGCAATAGGTTAAAAGTGTTGAAGTATCACAGATATTTTTTACAAATAAAATAACTTTGCATGGCAAGGCCGCATAGTGCCATGCCATTTAGTCTTCCTTCTTGGACAGTTTCCCTGAAGGTGTATTTGGGAAGAGGGGAGACTTAAGCAGAGCAGGCTGTGATCTGCAGAAACATGAAAAGTTAACACCCACAATCCATATTATAAGCCACTGCCTACAAACAACACAAACTAGAGGAATAGTTTTACATACGGATTTGGACCAAGACAGGGAAACAGCTGCATCTGGCTCAGAAGTTTTTTTTAAAAAGGGTAGCAATTGACAGGAATTACTATGAAAAACATCATTAGATCTTTAAAATGAAAATGTCAAGTACAGCCACAAAAACCATCCCATCCCAAAACTATTGGCCAGGCTGGCTCAGCCCCTTTGAACTCTTACTGGGAATTGGAGTAGGAAAAATGCATAGGATTGTACTATCATTCTCCTGAGACATTTCCAATTTATAATACCAAATGAAAATCCATTGTGTGAGATCCATATTTATTTAGCTATAATAAGAAAAAAAAGTGGAAAAGCATGCTGTTGAGCTGTTCCAGCTTTCTAAAAATGACGCTCCATGTTGGTGTTTGTTATGCAACTTGTTCACAGTGCAACAGGGTGATAGCACTTGTGGGGTTTCTCGTAAATTTCCTTGGCTAGGAGCGCAGGAATAAGTTTTCTTCCAAGAAAAAGATACCTAGTCCAGTTATTTTTTTTTTTATCTCCCTCTGGATGATTCTTTCTATTTTAGGCTGAAGTAGGACAAACAGCATGAAACACTCTTCAATATGGCTGAGAGCTTTCATTTTAAAAATCCTCCTGGTAAATGGCTGCAGGGAAGCAAGGCTGGCTCAAGACATTTTACAGCCTGAAACAAAGGACAAGATGGACATCCCCTTTCATGTCTTTCTACAGAAGCCAGCAGCATACCCGCCAAGGTTTTACAGATGAAAACCACGACACATGTGGCCAAGGTGTCAAAAGTTATTAATGAGGAAGAACAGACATACTAGGAGGGGGTGCAGCAGTTTGCTTTCCCCTAAACCTACTGAGAAGGGCAAGGATCTGCCTTACCTCTCCCTCCTGCTGAGTTAATTGAGTGCAAACTGCTTTTTTTGCACTCAATTATCTCAGCCCTTTGAACTCAGTTTGCAGCAATTGAAGTAAGCCAAGGACAAAGGGGGGAAAGTTAGAGGGGGAGAGAGAAATTGGGACATTTTAAAAGCAGCCAAAAAAGTGAGACAGCAGAGGATTAATCAGGACTGTTCTTGCCAAACTGGGACAGTTGGAACATACGCAGCAGAACTGATCATTCAGTCATACTTAACACTAGTAATGAGGTAGCATCTTCTACTCTGTGGGTCACATGGTGCATACCAACCTGTCCTCCAATATCTGAGTTCCTCTTCCCACCTGCCAGCCATCTCACCCTGCCTTATGATAGTACTAAGGAATTTATATCCACTCTGGAATCTCCTGTTTAAATGGGAGACTGCTTCAAGGCTTGGCAGCCCTAATTGGAGGAATTTATCTTAGTAATGTTGGTAGGACTTTTCACTGATAGTAGTTTCCTATCATAACAGAAGATATTACTAAAATGTTACCCAGATTTAATCTTCCCTAACTGTTTCATATTCATGATTGCTTCTTAGTCATGATTGTGAGACTATTACCGTGGTTGTAACTCCCCTCCCACCCTACTTTAGTGGGCATCAAGCTGCACTGGTAGAAGAAGATCCATTCTGCTGATGACTGGAGCATGGGTGAATGACATTTCTGTCAGGTTTGGGCCTGTAGAGGTTAATTGGTTAAGTATACTTAACTAAGTTAAGTTAATTAGGTTAAGTAAAATACAGTGGGCCTGTCCCATCTGTGGGCTAGCTATCTGCGGATTGGAGCATCCGCAGATTGCCATGCCCCATTATAGTCAATGGCAGTGCATGCATGCCCATTGGCTATAATGGGACTTGACTATGCATGTTTTTTTTCCTATCCACAGGGAGGAGGGCGGGCGGAACTGAACCCACAAAGATGGAAAGGGCCCACTAAATACTTAAAAAGTAGCTAATACAGGATTCTAGCCCTCATGCACTTCCACCAAGCTATAATTCTTCCCTGTGGGCCATGTGAAATATATAGTGCTTCTGTATAATCCATCTCTTTTCAGAGCTGTTTGTTCCATTAATGACCAGCTCTTACCATAAGGACGTTTATCCTAATGTTTAGCTAAAATCTAGTTCTTTTCCCTGGTGGTCTCCAACTGAAGCAATAACCAAGGTCAACCCTGCTTAGCTTCTGAGATCAGACAAGATAATGAACTAGATCTCTAGGTAGGGCTAGGCAAGGATCCTGCCAGATACTCCGGAGCACTGTGACTAGTCAATGTTAACAGTACTGGACTAGATGGACAATGATCAGGTAGCTTGCTATGCTCCAGTCCTAAATTTGCTCCATCTTCTGTGTGACACCCCTTCAGATATTTCAAGACTCCTCTTCACTAAATCATCTCCATGCTAAACGCATCTAGCAATTTCAGTAGTTCCTCATAGGGGTTGGCTTCTAGAATCCTCATCTTCAGTTGTGTTGATGGAAACCAAAACAAATCAATCTAGGCTTACCACAATTTTTTTTTCCTTTTCACAGAAAAAGAATTACAATGTATTTGCTTGCTTCCATACCAGTGCCCAAAGGATGAGGGCCAGCTCTACTGTATCCAGACTGGAGTTAGGAAACGGAAAAGAACAGCCACCCTCTGTGCTTTGGGAGCAATGAAATGTGCCAAAATGAGGACTGAATTGTTGCATGCTGGGGAGTGTTTGTCTTAAGTTGGATGGCAAATAGATTATGAATAGACGGTAATATTTTGGTATCGATGTGCAATTACTAAAATATATAACCTGTTCTATGTGTCCTAACAGTGCTGCAACTTTTATTTGCTACCATGTGCCAAAGGTTGTTTAGCTCTGGAGAGCTGTCTACTGCTTCTATCTCTGACTCCCTGTTTCTTCCACTCCCTAAGCCTGCCTCTGCCTGCTGACCACCTAGGTGCATTACATTATTATCAGCACTGCTCTCTGCTACTACTGTTGGCTCACATTGGCTCACGGCAAAAGTAAAGAAGGAAAGTTTCAAAGTACATTGCCTTTTTCATGATTCTTGGCTCCAATAAAGGAATAGTACATGTTGGAAATACAACAGTGCTCAGCACTTAAAGAGTTAAAGATGTCTCTGACAGAGTGAGATAATTTTCACTGACTCAACCTCTCCTTGTCTCTTATCCATCTATCTTAGTCTCTCTGAGATGTAAAGTGATACTCTTCAGGATTTTTCTACCTCTTCTCTTCCCACTGCCATATTCTCTTACTTCTAAAGTGAAACTAGCTTAGTTCTGTGTTAGCTTGGCACCTGTAGAGAGCTTTCCTCTCTTTAATGGAGTTCTTACAATAAAGCCTTTACCCACTTGCAAAGACTGTGTTTTTGCTCCTTTGTCAGAATTGCTAGCTGCTACACACACACACTCCATCAGTACATTGTCAAAGTACAGCCCCTTTGCGTGGATCCTGGCTCAGATAAACATCAGCTCCAATAAAAAGCAGTACTGTATAACTTAATTCTCCCCTTGTAAGACTGGTATGTCTGTGGAACACTATGGACAAAATATGACAGGGAGACTAGGCCAAAAAATTAGTGGAGATTGGTAGCATTGGGAGAAATAATCACGTCATAGGTCCTCATAATGAGAACATGTAGGCAAGAATGGGATTATGAGATGGCTGTCCTTCTAGTCCCACTATGCTTCACATTCTTTTTAGTCTTAAACTACTTGTCAAGCACTGTAACTCCCTAGCCCTTGTGTCTATCCCTCTCCAATATTGCAGTTTCCTGTCTGGGACTAGGGATGTCAGAGAGTCCCATAACTGATGTATTTATGGGCAAATGTCTACATTTTGCTATCACAGACTCTCCAATGGTACAATCAGACAGAAAGATGTGGATACCTCATAGGTGTTGTGGTAGTGGTTGTTTTTAAAAAAAAAAAATGTTGGCACATTTTACTTAATATAAACTGTGATATAAGCACACTGAGTTTCATACAGTATATACAACATCTTATATATCAGTGTGAGCATGTGAATATAGTCTTGAATCCTGGTGGTGACATACACTGGCATAACTACCCTTCACTCCAATGTATGTTGGTCATTGTGGAAGGAGATATTCAATACCTTCTTGTGCAATGACTTCCTTGCACTTGCAACCCCAGCTCATTGGTGCTAGGGCACAACCCATGACCAAGAGTGGTGATAGGGCACCATCTGGCTGCTGCTGTTTTGCCACTGGAAGTGCCATCACTCTCCATAGAGTATGTTGGAGGTCCAGGAGAATAACGGGTCTTCCTCTCTTTCAGCTGCAAAGCCTGAGCCAGATGATGCTTGGAACCTCCCTGGCCAGTGATTGACCATGGGAGTGTGTCATGGCACGGATGGATTGCACCTTCCAGGTGACAACAGCCCCCCAGCCCTGGCAGTGAGCATGGTGACAGAGAGTTATTCTCTGCTCACAGCCCAAAAGAATCTTGGCCATAGTGTACTGTTATTCTTTCTTCTGTCATGTCAGGTTTTCCCCTGCCACAGTGGAATTTGTTAATGTATTACTTTATTACTTTAGCACTTGATAATCCCCCTGCAATCATACAATGGGGAGACTGGCATTGCAGTGCCAGCACAGAAACAGAGAGTAGAGGGGGCTTTTCTTTAAAAAATGGGGCTGTAAAAGTGGAAACCATAAGGGCCATAAAAGTAAAAGAGACATTAAAGTAGAACCTGAAAGAGAAAACCGTGTATACACCATTGCACAGCAAAATGGGGAAGCACATTAAAAGAAAGTTTTTAAAAGACAGAAAGGTTTTACATTTTTTTATTCATTTGGCATACTACTAATGGTAGCAAAGTGGGGAGGCAAATTTGCAAATCAACAGCAACAACAAAAATGGGGGAGGAAATCCTCCTGCTCTGAATGAGCATAGACAGCAGTGAACATTTTACAGAAGATTTTCAGAGCAGGGTGGAGTTGATCTGTATTTCCCTACTGGGGACACCGCTATGATGTGTGCTATTTCCGTGCAAATTGCTAGGGGAAAACATGGGGGAGGAAGGGAAAAGCAAATCACTCTTACTTCACAAAAAATGACTCCCTGTGCACATAAATGGCTGTTCCCGCCCTTTTGAAATCTTGCAGGTTTCATACTTTGCAGGGCCACCTTTATGCTATCTGTCATTTTCAGAAGAAAGATTGAGAGGTAGCCATGACCTTTTGGGTGGTGGTGGTGGGAGGATAATGTCAAAATGTAAAGTCTGCTCTTGCACATCAATGTCTGCACCTATTCTGCTCTAATTTGGCAGCCTTGATTTTCTTAGAAGAGGCAAGTATGCTTGCAAACTTCTAGTTCTGCCAACAAATAAAAAGTTACCGACAGGCTGAATGGCATCCTGTTAATGAATAGTGTAAATTTGACTTACACCATCACAATTCATTTATATATACTTTGTAAGCAGTGCAGACCCCAACACAACCATTCCTATATTGTCAGAGAGGGGGATGAATGGAGGCATGTCTGTAGATGAACATGCTACAAGAGGCATCTGCACACATCTCTGGGGATCCCTGCGAAGTCATTGTATTACAGTGTTTCTTGCTACAGACAGGGTTTGGAGGGGATTTAGGTCATTGCCTATATATATATATATATATATATATATATATACAGTTGTCCCTTCACATTTGCTGGGGTTTGGTTCCAGGACCCCTCGTGAATACCCAAATCCGTGAATACTCAAGTCCCATTATATGCAATGGCATAGCAAAATTGTGTCCCTTATATAATAAGATGGCAAAATCAAGGTTTGCTATTAGGATTATTATTTTTTTAAGAATATTTTCAAGCCGTGAATACTCAAATCCGTGAATGTCAAATCTGTGAATGTGGAGGGACAACTGTATAGTCATTGCAGAGGTAGTTTCTTGGTCATTACACAGGTCAGCATTCTTTCCCAACCATCCAATGAACTAAATCCCCTCCAAACCCTGTAGCCATCAATTGATTCCCCCATGGCACTTTCGTGCCAGCATTGCCAGCATGTGAAACCTCGTGTCCCCCCCCCACCAATACTTACCCCGTCAATGGCCAATCCGGCACGAACACTTCCAGGCAAGATCATGACATCCAGGTAAGTGATGCACTTTTTATGACCCTCCCTGGGTTAGTTGTACAATTTTTTTAGTGTGTTTAGGTGCTTGTGTAAACTTTTTTAGTGTTATTTTTGTTTTTGTTTTTTGAATTTCCTGAGTGATAAAGTCTCATGATAATCCACGGAGTTTCAAAGGAGAAAGTGAAAGGAGCTCCATTCACTTCCTCTTTCATTGCTGGGGAAGCCTTTGCCAGGAAAGCAAGGTAAGTGCAGTGTGGGGCGTTCTTTTGCTGGCATAACAATTGAGGGGCTTGTCTGATAAAGTCCATAATGTTTAGAATTCACATTTATTGTCATTGCACCATTGCAATGCCTGAAAGTGCTTCTGAAGCCCTGTAGGGTCCTGTCATAGCAGCTTGCTTCATCACTCCTTGCTGCTGAAAGAGGATTGGATAGGTCATCACTCAGTGCCCCACTATCCAGCGCATTGGAAATCTTTCGGTTGTGGGGGGAAAGAGAAGCCTGGTTTTAAAGGTAGTTTTTTGGAGGTAGCATTGGGAGATGGAGCTATGATGATGGAGCTACATTGTCATGTCTCCCAATGCAGGATTTTGGCCCATGTTTTTTGTACAGAAAATATATTCTCTGCACAGAAAACTATATTTTGTTCAAAACCCCAATTTGTTGTGCAAAATATGTTTTCTGTACAAAAGGTGCACGGAAGGGTTGTGCAGAAAAACTACCTGTATTTTTGTGCTGAAAAATTCCCTGGAACAATCTGTAAAGTACAAAGTAGAAAACATAGAAGATATTGTCTTTGTATCAGTAAAATTTATTCTGGCTGATAAGTTTTCCTCTGCCATTCTGCCTGTGTAAAGTACTGCGGAATTTTTTGTCAAAAGAAGGAAATGCAAGCCAGACTGGTTGGGCCTTAAGGTTTTTCCTCTAAGTCAAAGTTTGGCTTCACTTTGATTAATGGATTTGCCAATTTTCCTTCACTTTGAAAAGATTGTTTGTCAAGTAAACCATGGGGGAAATTCCCTGTACAGGAGAAATAGACAAAATGATAAATCCAAGCTAGTTACTTAATACTTTGCCAAGGGAAGAAAACACTCACCAGTGCAGAACTAATGCTATGGGATGCACTGCCCATGATCTCTCCAGACAGAATGTTCACGGTATATAAAAAACCTTTAGGCCATACTGCATAACTAGTTGCTGCCAGTTACACAGTGGCAAACTATAAGCATACCTCTCTTGGGCATTAATCAAGGAGGAAGAACTTTCTTCTTGAATGCTTGTTGCTTCTAACCTGTAAAGTTGGGTGAAGTTTACTCAAAGGGAATTCTGACAGCGATAGCAGAGAAGGCATGCTAATGCCAGTGGCACACAAAGAGGGCCAAGTAAGAGCCTAGAAATGTTTATCATTTGGATTACATCTCCCAGCATCCTCCAGCCAGCATGAAACGTTATACCAAAAAATAAAAATACCATTTGCAAGTTCTGGACGTAGAACAGTCTTCCCCAACCTGGTCATCCCTCTGCTCTCACCGCCATTGCGGTAGTTTGAGCATTTAGAAATAGAGTTATCAAGGAATGCAAACACAGCAGAACTCTCCTCCAGCTCCACATTTCAAATGAATTCTCTTCCTATCAGCTTTCTTCACTGCCTAGCTTTCAGAAACATACATAAAAATCAGAAATACAATGGTATGAACAATCCTGGCTTTAGTATTCTCTACCAGTGTGAGCTACAGAAGTTAACAAGTAAATCAATTAGGTTATCAAGATCTATGCAGGAGACCTGTGTGCATTCAATAGTCAAATATAATCCTTGATTCTTTACAAAAAACACTAGTCCAAGATCACCAGTGTGTTTCATGGCTTGGGTTGGAATAGATGTACAGTATTTCTGACCAGTTCCATGGTCTAACTTCCTTAGAGTTCTCCTAGCTGCTAGGGGCATTTTTAGAGTTCAAGAGGATATAGCTTCCACCCAGCTCTACTCAAACTGCTCTATCAGCGATACCCTGAAAGCCTGGATTCTGAACTGCTGGAACTCTGCACCAGACAGCAGGTGGTATTAAGGCCTCAGGTATAAAACATATTTATACAGTTGGGGGATAGAATGTAATAGGATCCAGATCAATGCAAATCATGAGCTTGGCCTTAAATTTTCAATCCATTAGCAGGGGTATGAACAAAGACAATGGCACAATAACATATATTAATGGCACATAACATATATTAATACAACATATATTAATACTACCACCCAAGGAAACTGACTTTTGGTAAGCAGGTTGATTGCTTTCACGCACCAAAACTAATTTACCACAGTAACAATCTGAAAGACCTGTTTAACCTTACCACAGCCCTTTGAAAATGTAGGGCAAGGGTCATGATCTGCATCTATCTGGATCCTATTACTGTCCTCCCTTCAAATTTGCGGCTTTCTAATTGGCAGATTTGAGAATTCACGGATTTGCAAGGCTGCGGGGAGGAGGTGAATGGTTTCCAGCTTTTCCCCCCACAGGGAAGGAAAGCCGAACAAACCTGCAGCACTGCGAGCTTGTTTGGTTTTCCTTCCCTGTTGGGGGAAAAGCCAAGACCGTAGGAAGGGGGTGGGTGGTTTTCAGCTTTTCCCCCCACGGGGAAGGAAAGTCGACCAAACCCAAGCCGGCAGGCTTTCTGAGTGGCTTGACTGGGGAGGAGGCAAGTCGCCACCTCCCCGGCCAAGCCACTTGAGGCCCGAGCCTGAAGGCTTTCCAAGAGGCTTGACTGGGGAGGAGGCGAGTCACCACCTCCTCAGCCAAGCTGCTCGTGACCCAAACCAGCAGGCTTTCCGAGCGGCTTGGCCAGAGAGGAGGCGAGTTGCCACCTCCCCAGCCAAGCCACTCGAGACCTGATCCTCCAGGCTTACTGAGCAGTTTGACAGGGGATTGGGCAAGCGGCAGGGAGGCTTTCGCCGCTATTCCATGCTCACAACTGTATAAATAGGCTTTATACCTGAGGCCTTAATACCACTCAATACTGTATCTGGAAAAGTGAGTTTATATCCATAAAAGCTCATGCAAAAATAAAAACAATTTTTTCTTAAAGATGTTAACACATTTCTTTTTTCCCTCCCCTTACATTCCTCCTTTTCATGATGCAAGAGACTAACATGGCTACTTCTTTTTAAAATTTCCATTTCCAGTTATACAACAACAATAGCACAACATCAACAGGAGCCCCAATAGTGTTACGGTAATATTTTTTTTAATTTTAAAAAGTATGTAGTTTTACAAAATTGAATACAAAATTGTTCCATATCTACTCCAAATCATGAAAAACAAAGACTTAGAAAATATAAAATTTCCCCCCATTACAAATAATAGAAAATAAAGAATATGGGGGAAAATATTACCACTTGAATCTATCATTCCATAAAAGAAAAGAAGAGAAGAAAAAAAGAATCACACCATATGCTCATAAAGTTCATGGGTGTTTGTTTTTATTTTGTAATTTAATCTGGAGTTATTTCATAGAATCATAGAGTTGGACTCCATTGACGCCCCCTTGTTGTGGGAGAGAGGCTTGCGTACCCTAATGATGTTTTGAGCTATGCTGGCGGTGGCATAATAGCCACTGGTAGGGTCTCCCATGCCAGACAGGTCAAAACCGAAGGATCTGACAAAGAGCGTCAAAGGGCAGGATGGGCTCTCTAGCCTTGTGGCAACCATCCTAGGAGAAGGAAAACTCTAATCCCAAACCCGGGCAGATGGTGCTCGTCCAACCCTGTAAGGTCAACCATCTAAGAGAAGGAAACTCTAATCAAACCTACGGCCCGAGGACCTCGCTGCCATGTCCATGTTTGCAAGGCCACGGCAGATGAATCTCTGGTTTAAAGGGTGAGGCCAGTTCTGTGCACGCTGCGCTCCACCAGAAAAATCCATTGCACAGGCTCGCTCGAAGTGTTGGAAGAGACCACAAGGGCCATCTAGTCCAACCAGCTGCCCTGCACGAATACACAATCAAAGCATTCCCGACAGATGGCCACCCAGCTTCTGTTTAAAAACCTCCAAAGGAGGAGACTCCACCACACTCTGAGGCAGCACATTCCACTGCCTTTGGCTCCAGTTTCTGGGTGCAAAGATTCAAGGAAACTGGTTGTCAGCCCAGGGGGCAAAGAAATAGGTGGGATAATCAGAGCTAGGTCAGAGGTTGGTCTCTAAAGGAGACAGCAGGTGAGCAGCAGGACTTTGTACTGTTACTACTCTCAAAGATTAGTTGCTCAGACTAAAGCAAGTCTAAGCACCAAGGCAAGCAAAGATTGAAAAGGAAAAGCATCAGCAAGAAGTCAGCTGATCACTTTTCAAGCAGGCTATCATGGCAGTTTACAATGTAATCCTAGCTCAAAATTGCCAGCTGTATGACTACGTACAAGAGTTTCTATTGACCCAAATGCCTTTCTGCTGATGGAACCTTCTTCTGCTGGCTGATCTTAGAGACCTACTGGATTGGAATGTGCCAATAGAACTGGCTCTGCTGGCTAAAGGCTTGCCTAGATGAGAAGATATAATGCTGATTGTTGTGCATTAACACAAATCCACAGCAGCATTCATTTGTCTCCACAGTTTTTTGGCAAAATCGCTGGTATGTGAAGCTATCCGTGTTTGATGTTCACACAGAACCATGCCTGCAAATCAAGATGGTGGTCAGGAGTGAATCACTCACATTATTTTTCTCAACAATTTGCCGCTGCTACGCGGTATTTTTTTTTTTTTACTGTAAATCAAAGGTGCACAAGTGTGACCATCCATTTAAAAAGCTGTTTGATTAACTCAGTGCATTGAAAAAGCACATGGTCACTACTGCAAAACTCCAAAATGGTGATTCTGGCCACTGTGTCACTGGCAAGCCTGCCCCCAACACATATCCAACCAATCGATTCCCACTTGCGCTCTTATATGGAAATGCGCAGTGACGTGATTCAGTTGTCCTAATAAGTGGGGATGCACATTTTCCCTGCTTTAAAAAAAAATGCTCAGGCAAAGCCATGAAGGCTTTTCCCACATAGTTTTTGGCATATTTGGCCTACCTCCTTCCGAATATGGCAAATCACTGTGGTATCTTGCTGGGACAAAAAGTATTCTTTTCAAATTCTATGAGGAGTTTTTCACCATCTAGACAACCCCTAAGATCTACAAGAGAAGAGCCAAAGGAAGGCAGGACAGAGTAGGCTGAGAAAGGAGCCAAGATATGTCATATCTAAACCTCTTCCAATCAAGGAGTACAGTCACAATGCTGCCCCAAAGTTAGGCCAGGGTCAAGGGAAACTAGAAAGGGTTTGGATTCAGCATAGCTGCAGCTGGCTTAGCGATGACTCAGCTGGTCCTTGGCTGTCTTGACTATTTAGCATTATGCTCTTAAATGGCAGAACTGCATTGCAGAAATTATCTTGCCAGGACCTCAGAGATGGGGGCAAAGGTCAGTGACCAGGCACTAAATCATGGAGCTTGGAGAAGTTACTGTTTTGGGCTACAGCTCCCAGTGCCCTTTAGATAGCATGTTTTCCAAGCCATGTCAGTCAGGAATAGGAAACAGAACACAGTCTACTAGAAGCCAGAGCTATTCAAAGTGGTGCTCTGTGGACCACTACTCATTCCTGAGCCATCTTCTGCCAGTCCCTGGAGAGCTTACAGGAGAGAAAGAAAAAAATGTAGACAACTGGCACAAACATTATTATTTATAAGATTTATAATTATTGGTTCTGCCTCAGTATTTGGGTACCCATTATTCTAGTGCAGAGTTAGAAAAGATGTTTTGGCCAGTCAGCCCCAGCGGGTGTGGCTAATGGTAAGGGATTGTGGAAACTGTGGTTCAAAACATTGGGAGGGCTAAAGATTTCCCATCCCTGCTATAGGATGAACAAGAATGAGTACTAAGTATGAGGCTATGCAAACACTAGAGGAATTAACATCTTAGTGGATGTGATCATCAGGTGCAGGGGGCAGGTTAATAATATACCCGTGGTTTCCCTAGATGATCCTCTTAACTTTTCCCCATATAAATGAACAAGTGTCATATGCATCTATGGGAAAAAGTAAAGCTCCACACTTGAAATATAGCAGGGGGGTGGAATCTGCCCTTCATCTGATGTTGCCTATTGGGTGGTTTCCTCCTCTCTTACAGGTATCTGGGGAAATGGGAACCCCTACCCCAGTCCCTGAAATAGAACAGCCTGCACTCCCCATATCACTTATATAAGGATGGTCATTTTAGCTAGTTTTCATAATTCCCCATCCCCATTCACCAGCCCCTTCATTGCACAACATACTGTGCAACCAGTCCTGTTGCAGATACGTCTTGGTTATGAAGAGCTTTGTCCATCACAAGGTCTTATGCTAACAATGCGGACATTCTCTCCCTGGCACTTAAGGATGCCAGCCTCACACTCAGTCATAGTCTGCTGGGCAACCCTTCCTTCCACATCAACGCAAATGCTTATTCCTCCTTCGATGCACCGTCCAGCTCTTCTGCAAGTGCACTGGTTGGTTGGATCTAAATAACAAACATTGAGCAAGTTAACTCAGTGGAAGAACACATTAGACTACCAATTAATTAAATAATTGATTTATTTATTAATTAGCTACACTAATTAATTAAGGACACTAACAAGTAATTGCAAAAAGAGAAAAAAAGCCAACAGACCCATTTAAAGGCTGGAGAAAATTTTTCAGTGATTGTAATCTTAGCTACCGGTATTCAAGATAGCATAATAGGAGAAGTAGCAAATAGGTGTTAACCTGGGGTGGGGAATACAGTGTTGGTGTGCTACATGTAGCACGCACACACACACATGCACACAGGCACACCATTTTTGTTCTTCCACCTTTCCCACTGATTAGAGGAAGTGATAACACAAAGAAACCCACATTTTCACATGCTTTAAAAGTCACCTCCCAAAGCTTCCCAGAAGTACAATTCTCCAATACACAGCTTGTGTTAGGCTTGCTTTAAGTGAAAATGTGTGTTTTTACAACCAGGTGTGAGCTTCTAGTTACTTCTGCTGCCACATTGCAGCAATGTGCTATAGTGGAGAGTTGGGGATGAGGCTGGTGAGTTTTGGGGAAGTTGGATTGGATGCAGGGTCTACTGAAAATGTCGTCTGCTACTGTAAATCATACAGGGAGATAAGAAAAGAAATTCTGGCTCTTAAAGGCTTTGCCAATGAAAGAACTGTTTCAGAAAAAGAGGTGGTAACTTTAATCTAGCATTAACATGGTTGAATTCACACTGATTCAAGCCCAGACGTTAAGTACCGTCCTCAAAGCCCTGGACCAGAAGAGGAGAAATCCATCCATTTTGGTTTCTCCCATTTTCATTCCCCCCCCCCCAAAAAATCTCAAATACTTTCTATTGCAAATATGAATACATTTTGGGAAATTCTTATAAAAATGAACTGGAACAAACATTTAACCTATCTGTAGCTGCAGCATCAAGAGCAGCCAAAGAGTCCTCCACCATGAGAACACCACTATCTCTCATTCCCTTGTGCATAGAGACACATCTAGCCCACTACCCACCTTGCACAAGCAACTTTTTAAGTCTCCTCCTCCCCTGGGCCTTAGCACTGAGAACCTGCTAGAGCTAAGGTCACTGAAGAAACAGTAGGCTTTACAGAGCTGTTCATAATGGCAGCTCTCCAGGCAACAGAGGGCCGCCTGGAGTGAGGGGGGGGGGTAACAAACTTGTTGCTCCTGGCACTCCACCACTTGAGGTGACTGCCTCACCCAACCTCAGGGAAGAGTTGGTCCTGTGCAACACCCATAGAGATGTAAACTTTCCAGAAATTTTGAAGTCATGGAAAAAAACAGTTGGGTTGGTTTTTTTCAGAAAAAAATGCAAATTTTTGGAAAAAATAAAAAAATGCAACATTAGCACACATATTGAAAGTCACTCTGTTACTTTAGGAACATAAAATATGACTATGTACAATTTGATTTGGCATAAAATTATCACAATTGGTATATTAAAAATACAATGTATTCAAAAATTATTAAAAATGGAATTTACTTTTATTTATTTTTATTTTATTCATCATGCTAAAATAAAACATTCCCATAATCGATTTTCTTCTTCCTTTTTTCAATTTTTCAGGGGAAAAAAAGGCTTCAGGGGGAAAAATGGAGGGGGAGGTTTTTTTCTGCATTTTTCCAAGTTTTTTTCCAGGCCTTCACATCTTTAAACACCCAGAATCATAAGAGATTATCAGACACGTCAAAAAAGTACCAGAGCAGAACACCAGGATGACATTATTGTCCCATGAACGGGACCCCGTTTCAGACGTCCTCATCCTCGTCGCATTCTGCTCCTGTGCTGCAGCTGTTAGTAAAATGTTGTTTTTCATTGATGGGGAGCTCCCATCAATGAAAAGCAACACCTTATTAATGGCTGCAGAACAGGAGCAGCACGCAATGATGATGATGTCATCTGAAACCAGATCCCATTTGTGGGACAATAACGTCATCCTGGTGTTCTGCTCTGGTACTTTTTGCTGCATCTGATAATCTCCATTGTTTCTGGACATTCATTTTATTGGCACTGGAGATAAAGAAAGTATCTTACCATTACAAGTTTCCCACAAATGACACGAGCCACAAGATCTCTCTGTTGCAACTGGAACTTTGCAGTTTTCCTTACTGACTAACGCATACTGTCTGCCCATGCACTCAAGAGCATGCAGCTTACAGATAGTTAGTAATGTGGTTCTCTTGGTTCTTTGGTCTGTAGCACAGACGTCGAGAGAAGAGCTGAAAAGAAAAGCAGGAGGTCACACTGCTCACATACACCATAACCCTGTTTACACTGTAACATTTGCAGCGTACCGTTTATTCCGGCGTATAAGATGACTGGGCGCATAAGACGACCCCCCAATTTTTAAGTTAAAATATAGAGTTTGCCCCCCCCCAGCCAACCAGCCACCTGGCTGGAAAGCCTGTCCCCCACCAGGCAGCCAGCTCAGTGGCTGTAGATGATGGAATAGTCTGTGAAATTAAAGGACTGAGAACAGCTAAAAAAGCATGGGATACTTTGAAAAATCTCTGTGGTGTTCAATCTTTGGAAAGTAAGGTTGCATTAATAAGTTGGTTAATATGAAGCTATCAAATCCCAAATTTCTGAATGAGCACATTAATGATTTTAGAGCCACATTGGCAGACAAGAGAATTTCACCATAGACAAAACTTGATGCAAAATGATCAGTCTGAATCCAGAAATTCTAATTTTAGGCCAACTTGTCCTGAAAAGAAACATCATTTTGACTCTCCTGAGCTAAATGGATGGCCATTTAACACTTCAAAGTTCATTTAACACTGCAAAGCAGTTATTCTCACAGCAGGAGGAAGGATCTGCTGGGAAAACTGCCCAGGCCATTTACACTTCAATCATTCTCACAGCAGGGGAAAAGATCTACTGGGGTATAAGACCACACACACCCCACTTTTGAGGAGATTTTCAAGTGTTAAAAAGCAGTCTTATATGCAGGAATATACGGTAAATCTGTGACCTGCCCAGGCAACTTGGCAAGGCTTTTCCACTGCACCTCAAATTTAATGTGTGAACTGAACACATATGTTCATGAGTGCACATGATATGCCAGTCTTCAGAAACTTCCCATATTAAAAAGAAAACAAAAAGAACATGGGAAATGAGGAATAAACAAATGAGGAGGTGTCTGTATACGCACACACTTTTCAAGCAGCACTCTCATTCTGAGATTCCTCCCTCTCACCCTGAGGACTGGAGAAGAGAGGCCAGACCCTGAGAATTGGGAACCCTCCTTATTAGAACTTGATTGTGCCTTTCTTTAAACCCACTCCCAATCATCTAAACCTCCAGAATAAAGTAGGAACCCCGTATCTGCTGGGGATTGGTTGGGGGGGCCTGGATACCGAAATCTGTGGATAACAGCAGATGTCATTGAAAATAATGGGACTTCCAGTTTAAATTACCATAGAGTTGCCTTGGAGGACCTAGAAAATGGCTAGAGAGGACACATTTTCTAGGATAACCCTATGGTAGTTGTCCTGTTTTGTGTCCTGTGGATAATTGAATCAGTGGATAATGAATCAGTGGATACGGGGATCCTACTGTATATATTTTTCTCCCTGTTCTACAGATAAGTCAGAACCGAAGGTCTCTTTTCAATTTCTATTCATTTAGCTAAATTTAATCTTCACTAACACCAAATTATAACTCTGTCAAACCAGGCAAAATGATGAAACAACATACAGTGATGGTTGGGCCCGGAGACTGAGCAAGTGATATACTGTGTTACTATAATCAGAGCTCAAAGATTATTTCTCCAAAGGTCTGTAATCTGTCATAGGCTGATACATTTAGAAACAGAATTTTTCATCCTATTGCAACTCACCCACATTCATATGGCATCTTACACACACATCTTGTCTCCTGAGGTTTCTCCCATGGTTGGCATTCCATCACTGCTGGTTGAACAGTCACACTGGGAACTGAGGTAAAAGAAGAAACTTACAATCTCGGAAAGGATAAAATCCAAGCATTCGTTCAAGAATATGCTCATTGGCCACAGTGAGAAGATGCACAGTGTCATTCTGACAGAATTTGGAAATGTTACTTTTTCAGACCACACCTCCTATAACTTTGCAGCCAGCATGGCCAGGGTTTTATCAAGGTTCAGGTTAGGGTTTAAATTACAGAGCTGGTGTTAGAATCCTATCTCTACATGATGCTAAATGCTTACATTTCAATAACTTCTGTCAATTTTCTTGTATTTAATTATAGTGAAGGGCAGGTATACTAGCATTTCCCAATCTTGCTGTGATCACAAGAAAAACTGTCCCTTAATCCACAAATGCAGTGAGAGTTAAGAGGTTAAAGGCTTCTATCTGAGCCAATGGGACTTTTAAAACCTAACTGCCGCTGGTGGGATGAGGAATGAGGGATTTTCATTGTACGGTAATTGTTGCTGGTGAGGGAATATAGCTGTCCCTTCACATTCACTGGGGTTTGGTTCCAGGACCCCCGTGAATACCCAAATCTGTGAATACTTAAGTATTCCCCTTTATATGCAATGGCATAGCAAAATTGTGTCCCTTATATCAGATGGCAAAATCAAGGTTTGCTTTTTAAATTATTATTTTTTAAAGAATATTTTCAAGCCATGAATACTTAAATCCGTGAATACCAAAACCGTGAATATGGAGGGACAACTGTAGTTCCTCCCACACTCCCCTGACGCTGTGGGACCAATAAAATTCAGACTCGTCCATTACCATGCATACACATGTGCCTGTAATAATAACCAGAGGGTTATAATTTGTTGTTGTTCTGTGCCTTCAGGTTATTTCTAACTTATAGCAGCCCTGAGGTGACACTATCACAGGGTTTTCTTGGTAAGACTTCTTCAGAGGAGGTTTGCCATTGTCTTTCTGCAAGGCTGAGAGAATGTGATCTGCCCAAAGTCATGGCTGAGCAGGGTTTACATGGCTGAGCAGGGTTTCAAACTCTAGTCTCCCAGAGTTCTAGGACTTCATCATATGCAGCAAATATGGCATCATAAGGACACCTAATGATCGCGAAAGGGCGTGCATACCAGATGACATTGTCCTTTCGTGATCATGTGCTGTTAATAAGGCATACTTTTTTATTGACAGCCCAAGCCATCAATTGATCTCCCGTGGTGCTTTTTTGCCAGCATTGCTGGCATTTGAAACTTTGTGCCATTTTTGCCTCATGAATAGAGTGTCAATGCCAGAACACTTCCGGATGAGATCGGGACAGCCAGGTAGGGGATGCTTTTTTTTTTTTTTTTAACCTCCCTGGTTTACTTGGGACTTTTAAAGTGTGTTTGTGTGCTTGGTGTACGTTGTCTCTTTATTTTACTTTCTGAATTTGCCACGCCTGCATCTTCTTGCAAGAATCGGTGAAATTTAAAACAAGGAAGTGAATGGAGCTCCGTTCACTCTCCGTTAGTGCTTGGACTGCCTCTTTAATGGGAGCAAGGTAACATCTGGTGGTGGGGGGGTTCTTTTGCCAGCATAAAGATGCAGCAAAATATGTCAGCAAAAGAACATTAATGGAGGGTGGTCTGATAAAGTCCCTAGTCCAACATCCAAACCACTACCTCATGCTAGCTTAAATTACCAGTCACTTTTTCCAAAATGAGAGGTGCTGATCATGAAGCTAGCTGGGGTGTAGCTATGGAGAGGGAGGGGATCACAAAATGAAGGCATTGCCCCTCTAAATAAGGATTCACACCCTCCATGAAATTTTTCCTCAGTCCAAAATTATTAGCATTATAGAGGGTTGGACACTGAAAATTATTCACAGCTAGAACTCTTATATTCCCCAGCATTTTCTTGGTAACTTCACCTGCCCTTTTCTTTGGATACCTTAATTGCATTTCTAAATGCTCAATGGTAGTTTCAAGTTACTAAATTTCTATAAAGTTGGAGATTGAAGGAAAAAGTCATTTGGGGTGCAATGCCCACATTTCTCCCCAATGTAGCTACACCCTTGAAACTATCCCCAACACACTCCATTCTGAAAGGCTTCTGTGTGGATGTCTGGTTATTTCAGAAGTGATACAAAAAGCAAAAGTACAGGCGATGCTATGTGTTCAAACATGAGAAACAGGAATGCTAGTTCTGGGCTGTTCTTTGTTTTTCTAAAAGACTGTTTATGTAGATTAAAATAACAATAGTAGACCTGTAGTTCCCAAAAGGTTAAATTCTCTTCTCTTTCTCTGGCCAAATCCAAACTATACAAGTTGGTCCCCTTTAAGTTAGGTTAGGTATCACATTTAAGAAAACTGGAAAAGACATAAGACATTATAGCCCATCAGGATGCTGGCATTCAACATTAAGTGCTAAACATGATGGCTTTTTTCTTTTTTTAAAAAAAGAAATCACACAAAATCCAAGTAGGCATGCAAAAATATTTTCCCCAAAACTCTCACAGTGAAAATGTTAAACTACTATAAATTCCAATCACCTTTGATGACTTGCCTTTTAAAGGCCTTTTTACTCAACAGCTCAGCCTCAATTGTCCCACTTGAACTATAAAGGGCACTATCCCCAATTAATGTTAAATCTCCCTTTTTGCAGCTTTTTCGGACACCTATCTATCTTTTTTTCTCTCATTTACAATAGTAAAGTAGAGAGGAATTTATTGATTTATCTTACTTTATCATACCTCCCAAAGGGCAGTTATGTTTACTTTAGCACCTCTCACAGACAGTTAATCCAATGCATTGATTTTTAATAATGTGAGTTTTAAGATACACAGTTCTTTTGTACAACTTATTATATGTACTTGAGGAGGTGGGTGTTGCAGCATTCTCTGTTTATTGGTTTGGTATACAGTACTGATGTTTTTTTCTCTTCTGATATACTAACAAAATAGGCCAGCAAGTAGAAGAAGCACTTTCACACATTATAGCACTTTGATTCCACTTTAACAACTATGGCTGCATCTTATGACATCTTGGAATTTTTAGTTTGGTGAGATACTAGAGCTATGTGGCTAAAAAGTCTAAACACCCATCCCTAAACTGCAGGTCCCAGGATTTGATAGAATGGAACTACAGTAGTTAAAGTGGAGTCACAGTGCTATATTTATATAGTGTGGAAAAGGCCAATTTAGGCAGAATTTGATTATCTAGTAATGGGACAAGCTCCAAGTGATGAGGCCAGGGGAGCTGGCTACCCTGTCCTCCCTTTCCGAGTGCATTTTTGAATCAAATCTTCTAAAATTTATCACACAGGCCTAACTGCATCCATAACTGGCTGCAATCCTGTATGGTTCAGCATAGTTTAAGCAAGGCGATCTTGAAGCACCTTTGAGGCTGACTGAGAAAAAGAAATTGTAGCATAAGCTTTCGTAGACTTGGCCTGCTTCCTCAGATGCATGTCTCAGATGTCTCCAAGAAGTAGACCAAGGGGTTGTCCACATGGTGAAAATACCCCATACAGAGTTTTCTCAGAAAACAAGCTGTCTTAATGGGCTCCCACATTGTCTTATCATATTGTGAAGGGGTCAAAAAGAGCAAAAACTATGTGAGAAAAGCCTCCACGGCTTTTCCCGACTTCTTTTAAAAACTCCAGAGATATGTGCATTTTTGCTCATTAAGACAAGCAATTTGACATGAATTGCTTGCCCATGTAGGACACAGTGGAAATCTGATTGGCTGGACAAGTGCAGAGGGTGAGGCTGGGTACAAGGGAAGCACCCGCTGCCGCCATGTTGGATTTTCGCTTTAACGAGTGATCACTAAGGCGATAAAAGGAGATTTGTGCTATCTTTTTTCTCTTTCTTTCTTTCTTTCTTTCTTTTTCTTTTTTTGTGGAAAAATGAAATATCATTGTGCACACCATAAAAATAGGTTTTTTAAAAAAATAAAGTTTGGTGGCAGCAGATTTAAAAACACAAGTAGCCCACTCATGGCCACCATCTCAGCTATAGGCATGCGGGGTTTATGGGGGCTGTAAAACCATTAAAACAGGTTGCAGCTGCTGCGACTTGCTATTACTCTGGAGTAGTCCATTTTCTTTTCCTTCATGTCGACTAGCCCCAAGTCTACAAAAGCGTATGCTACAATTTCTTTCTCTGTTAGTCTCAAAGGTGCTACAAGATCCCCTTGCTTATTGGCATTCCAGACTAACACAGCTATGTCTTTAAATTCAGCATAGTCTAGTTGGTCTGCTTGCGAACCTACATTAGGCTAAGCCATGTATTGCCATTCTGACTTACTGTGAAGACTCCCCTGATGCCACATTCTCTGGAGCCCTCCCGATCATTCATCTCTCCCTATACACAATTTACCAGTGCAAGGAGGGATAGAACAGCAGGGAGTACTCCAGGTAACACCACAGCCAGGATTAAGTGTCTGGATGCTATAGCACATGGTTGCTGCACAAGCCAAGAAATTTGGGAACTATGTGAAATGTAGTTTCCATATCTCCCTAAACTTTTGGATGCTACATCAAGCATTCTGAACCCCAACCTTCTCAGCTGCAAGACAATGAGATAAAGTTGCTAGATGTCTTGTAAAAAGGAAATATTAGGACAAAATAATTCTTTCACACATAAAAAAATGAAGGATTTGCTCTCCTTCAAAGAGACATATTTACCTAAACTTGTTTGTGACCAGTGAAGTCTTCAGCAATACAAGATGTCCTTAAAACAAAACTGAGCAGATATTCAAATACTACCTTGGAAGTTCTCTGAAGCATATGCTCAGGTTCATCAAAGGAAGAGTGGGATATAATTGTAACTTATTTTTTTCCAGTTTGCACCTGCAAGAGGAGTGGCATCTTAGCTTTATGAGACCTACCTCTTCTTCTGCAGTGGATCTCATTGATGTTGGGAGACCATTTCAAACTAGGTTCACACAAAAGGAGAGCTGCTCCTTCCAGCTGCATGTCATCTGGGCATGACAGTTGTACTTTCTCTCCAATCTGATACAAGGGTTTCACTGGGTGGCCACTCAGTCCTCCTTCCAACTCAGGTAAGATACAGGCTGTTTCTAAGAAATGAAGATGGAGAGCAAACATAAACATTTTCTGTTTCTATAGAAATTGCTCTTCTCTATGGATTTTATCAGATGCAGCAAATATGGTGTCATAAGGATGCCTAATGATCGTGAAAGGGCATGCATACCAGATGACATCATCCGTTCGCAATCATATCTTGTTAAAAAGCCATCCCATTTTATTGACAGGCCAAGCCATCAATAGATCTCCTGTTCTGCTTTTCTGCCAGCATTGCTGGTGTTTGAATCCTTGCACCATTGTACTCATGTGAATGCTGCATCAATGACAAAACAGTCCCAGGTGAGATCATGACAGCCAGGTAGGGGACGCTCTTTTTATGAACCCCCGCCCCTGTGTAATTGGGACTTTTAAAGTGTGTTTTTGTGCTTTGCTATACTTTTAAGTGTTGGGGGTTTTTTTAATTTTATTTTTAAATTTCCTGCGCTAGCATCTTCTTGCGAGAATCACTGAGATCAGGAACCTGGAAGTAAACAGACCTCTGTTTGTGCTACATTACTGCCAGGGAAGCCTCTGTTACACTGCTCAAGGTAAGTCTGGCGGGGGTTTCGTTTCCCAGCATAAAACACCAAAATTTATGCCAGCGAAAGAACATTAATGTGAAGTGGTCTGATAAAGTCCTATCTCTCCCCTCTGTAGATTTAAGCATAGCTTGGGAAATTTTCCCCTTTTTTTTAAAAAAGTATATTTCCCATGCTGCCTTGTACATTATAGTAGTTGCAATCCAAAAAAGTAACTTTTCATAGATATGGGTTTACATTTTTTAAGACAGTTGTCCTCACCTTTTTAAGACCCAGGACCAATCTTTAACCTCAATCAGAAATAATGGAACCTGTGTTTACTTCTTCATACAGCACATCATGCCTAGGCCCTGAGGCTGAGGAAAGGCCCTCCATCCATCCCAGTTACCACTGCTCTGGCCTCAGAGGGAGGGAACAGCAGCCAGCATCTGCTGGACTTAATCCCTTCCCTGACTGCCATCCCTTTTTCCTTCTGTGTCATGTCTTTGTAGACTGTAAGCCTGAAGGCAGAGAACTATCAAACTAACAATTGTAAACTGTTTGTGTAATGAGCCATGTACACTGATGACACTACTGTATATATATATATATATATATATATATATATTAAAATGATGATGAAGATGATGATGACAATAATGATGATGATGACATTCCATACAAGACAGATGCTCTTAAAAGAGAATTGTGCATATATATCTAGATATCTAGATATGTATCCATACTCCAGGTTCAAAGGGTGTCTCTGTGACAGCTTGTAGAAGTTACTTTTTAAGACTATCATTCCCAGAATCCTGAAGCCAGTACAGGAGAAGCCCTTCCTAGTACTGTCACCAACTCCTGCGTTCAACTCAGTAGTTGTTTGAAGTCTGATGTTTGAAGGATTTACTGGAGTAGCACTTTTGGGTCACAATCCAATGAATGGCTCAGCATAGCTTAGTAGGTCTACATGTGGACCTACACTAGGCTGAATCATGTACCACCATCCTGACTTACTGTGAAGCCTCCCACATGGTCATTCCATGCCTCATGCAAGCAGGCAGGAACCCAGAAGCATCTGGCTATATCACCATAGCTAGACATGAAATGATTACAGCAACGCTAAGGGGTTGTCCAAATGGTGAAAAAAACTCCTTATGGAATGTGAGGAGAAGCCTACCTGTCATAATGGCATCCCATGTGATTTCACCATATTGTGAAGAAGAGGGGCAAAAAAGGCCAAAAACCTTACCAGAAAAGCCTTCGCAGCTTTTGCCATCTTTTTTTAAAAAAACAAGGTGGTGTGCATTTCTGCTTGTTAGGACAAGCGGGTCGATCTGATTTGCTTGCCTAAATGAGGAATCACAAATTTGATTGGCTGGATGAGAAGAGGGGATGGGGCTTGCCACCATGTTGGATTTTCACCTTAGCAGGCAAGCGCTAAGGCAAGAAAACGGGATGTTGGGGTGCTTTTTTGCTTTTGTACTCAAGTGAAAAATCGCTCAATTGCAACTTGGATATTTTTTTAAAAAAAAAGGTTGTCAGAAGCAAATTGAGGTAAATGCAAATGCAAGTAAATCACTCATGGCCACCATGTTTACTAGTGGGCATGCAAAGCTTATGGGGGTAAAAAAAAAAAAAGAAACATTAGGACAGGTCGCAGCTGCTGTAAAATGTCATTACTGCGAAGGGGTCCATTTTTTATGGGCTAGTATAGAGAAGCCTGACTTCTAGATGACCCAGGTGAATCTCAGGGCTGATGTCATAATTTCACATCTGGCTATCAGGACAAAGCCAGACACTTCTGTGAATCTGCCTCCACTCCATCAGGCACAGAACAGCTATGAGGGTGCTGCAGAGGCTGTTCAGCTAGTCCCAGGTGCAGTTTTGGATGCTGCAGAGGGAGGAAGAGAATATGAAACTGCACAGTACCCAAAAAAGGACCTACACACATATAATGGAAACTTAATACATACATATACTGTATCCTTAACAGGATGCCAGCCATTATGTGGAATGCTCTTTCCACTGACATTTGACACATGCTTCAACTATATTAGTTTTTCATACATGTTAGAAGTAATTAATTCTTAATTCTGCAAGACTTCCCTGATCAGTCCAGCCCAACAACTATTTCTTGGACTGCCTACAGACTGTACATTAATTTTATATCGTATATGTGTTATGTTTTATTGATGTACAATTCTTGGCTATATGATGTACAATTCTTGGCTATATAATTCTTGATGTACAATTCTTGGAAATGTTTGGCTATAAGTGGTATACAAATACTTAAAAAGTATCCCACCACATGCTTTTCATGTATGCCAGATGCTAGGACATGTAAGTGGAAGCATACTTTTGTCCTCATTTCCTGCTTCTGGACTTCCTATATGCCTCAGGCTGGTCCTTGTGGGAAATAGACCATTGGATTAGACAAGACTTTGGTCTGACCCAGCAGGACTTTCTTTGCATTCTGATACGTACTCTGGCAACGCATCTGGCCAATGCTCCACTTCAAGCCTTCAACACATGTAGCGATAGGGTCTCCGACAAGAGCATATCCATTATTGCAAGTATAGCTGATGCTTTTCCCCACAGGATATGATGAATCAGCATCCTAAAAAGAAGCATATTTGGGGATCACTGCTGGAAGTTGCAGTCAATAACAGCTGGAAGCCTGCATGATTCCCATCCCAATGTAGGGAGTGGAGCCCCTTAGGAAAGGTGTGGGACTTTTGGAAGGAGTGACCTTCTCCCATCACCATCCCTTCTCCAGAGGGTGTCCCAGTCCGAAGTAACACAGAAGTTATCCGACTTACTAACTGTTGCTGTTGTGTGCCTTCAAGTTGTTCCTGACTTATGGCAACCTTAATGGCAACAGGTACGAACAACCTTAAGGCAGCCTATCATAGGATTTTCTGAGGCTGAGAGTGTGTGACTTGCCCAAGATCATCCAGTAGGCTTATATGGCTGAGCAGGAATTCAAACCCTGGTCTCCAGAGTTGTAGTCCAACATTCAAACCACTAGTGGCATATGTAGTGAAGCATACGCAATTCTAGACAGAATTACATATGGTTCACTTACTTACTCAGAAGTAAGTTTCACTGCATTTAGCGGATTTTGCTTCTGAATAAATACAAAGAATGCCATTTAAAGTATACAACTATACCTGCACATAGAAATGGAGTCAAAATTCTCTTATGCTTCACTTACTTGAATGTATCCATTTTCTAAGGGCGGAGGCGATGGGCAGGATTCTGTGCCAAATGTAGACATATCAAAACAGTGTGGTTCTATTGTTCTGTAGAGCAAAGAAGTTAAAAATATCACATTTTTCCAGCATTCAAGAGTATTGTCACCTTTCATTTCAGAAAAATACCTTGCTTCTCAGGGAGGTCTCTTATGCAGGACCATTAACCTTTTACCAGTGGCTTCCATGTCAGCAGAGTAATGAATCAGATGTAGGTTTTAGTCCAAGCTTTAAAGGAGCGATCTAAAGTGTTGAACCCATTTCTCAACTAGGTTCAGCACCTTGGATATCTCTTTTAAAGTCCAAACTAAAATCTAGAATGGATTCACCACACCCACTGACATGGAGTCAATGAGATCAAACTTACCATCAACTGGAATGGGGTGAGGTAGAATCCCAGTTCAGAGACAGAAACTAGCTTTGTTTCCCCAGTCCCTTGTTCCAATCTAGATAAAATATTCCAAATACTTGAACCTCATCTTAAAACGTTACTTGGTATAAGGGCTTTTTTCCCAGTCACAAAGAGTCACTTCCCTAATGGACAATTTCAATACATGTGTCTATATGAGACAGAATGTGTGTGAATGAGTGCACACACACATATCAAGATAAATCAACATATATACTGATCTGTAAAGAGCAGGAGTGAGCAAAGTGTTGAAAAGCAGCAAAATTAACTTCCAGTTTTTTGGGGGGAAATGGCCTCCCTGTGCCTAAAACAAGGTATGACAAGAAGCATCAATGGCATATCTTCAAACTATCCCGATTTGGCAGGGGCAGTTCCAATTAATCCTCTGTTGTCCTACTTTTTCAGCTGCTTTTAAAATGTTCCAGCTTTCTCTCACTTTCTCTAACCTTTCCCCCTCTGTCCTCAGCTTACTTCAATTGCACTTCAATTGCAATTCAATTGCTGCAAACTGAATACAAAGTGCAAAAGTGGTGTACACTCAACACAGCAAGGTGGAGATGAGAGAAGGGGCAGAACTTTGCCCTTCCCAGTAATTTCAGGCAAAAGCAAACTGCTGCAGCCTCTCCTAGCTTATGTCTTCTTCCTCATTCATACGTTTTGCCATCTTGAACACATTCTGATGTTGGCTGGCTGTGAAATGTTGGAGGATATGGAATGGCTTGAATTGGCTGATCATGCCCACTAAAGTCTTCTGTTGGTTGACCCAGAAAAAAAAATTGGAGAATGTGGGGATGGCTCTCCATGTTCTGTGGAGGGAGTGTGCCCCCCTAATCCCTAGAGGTTTCTACTCCTGATCTAGTGGTGCTATGGTGGTACTCCTACCGAAAATGTTGCAACTCATCATCCTCACACTTCTGGTTTTCAACTGTTTCTCCAATGCAGGAACTTCCACCAGCACTAGGGTATGGGTTATTACAGGTTCGGCTTCTTGACTTCCTTCCTGCTGTACAAGGACTCCAAGAAGACCAGCAGCTCCAACCCCCATTGATGATTCCTAGATAATGTCAGGAATAATCATGCAAGACAGAAAAATACAACATTAAGAGTTGCTCTGTGGTAATTCAGATGTAGACATTTTAAACCATATCCTGTTTTTAAATGTTTATAAGCCACCTTGGATCCTGTACAAGAAGAAAAGCAGGAGATAAATAAAATAAAATAATTAATAATTGTACATAGAGAGGAGTGGGTCTACCAACAGGTAGAAGAGAGCTGTTTTAGGGAGCAGATTCTGAGTGTCATGAAATGGCAGTAAACTGTTATTTAATTTATTATTATTGTCTTTTTACTGACAGGAAGAGAGAAACAGGCACTTGTGAGATTTTCTGCCTTCGGTGCTAAATCCGCTTGACTGTCCTAAGATACAACACCAATTGTGTTTGATTGTGTCAATCCAAAACATTTTGCTGCTCAACTTCAGGCAGCAAAATGTTTTGGATTAGCCCTGACATAAAAGTTATCCCAGCTCAGAGAGAGAGCTGTAGATAATTCACCCCCTAAGCCACCATTTTTCCTCAGGCTTTCCTCCCCCTAAAACTTTATCTGATCCCTAGGATCAGTTTGTGAACCCAAACATTCTAGTAAACAAACCAAAGACATAGTAGTAAGTATGTAAATCCTTGTAAATTCCATCCTCATAGATAAAGATGAACAATTTGACTCTTTTTCTCCTTGCTGTGATAAATTTCTTTAAAATTTTGCTGTTCTCAAAAGATTATTCAGTATTCACAGCTTGGGACTTGCGTACCACACAATATACAGGTGGAGTAGCTGCACATTAAATAGAATTTTTTGCACAGAAATATCTTTTTCTGTGTAGAATAGGATGCTTCCCATGCAGAAAAATGCTGTTTCCTGTCCAAAAAAACCCCATGTCCATTTTTTGTGGCAAATATATCTGTGAAAATTCTCACCCCTCTAATATTCTCCTCATCAGGGTTTTCCAATAGGCAAAAACACCCTGTCCCCCCACTTTTATCTATCATGTTTTTGAATATTCTTTCCATCATTTAGTAATGTATCCTGTGAGTTTGGTATCTGCCTGCCTCTGGTATTGAATACTCTACAGACAGGGACAGGACCTAAAGGAAACATGGCAGTTTTTGCAGCAGCTCTGAAGAAGTACTTCATATGATTCAATGTGATTTGATTTCTACCTTACCTTTCTCCCAAAACTGGAATTCAAGGTATCTTACAACATGATTAACTAAGAAGTCACCAAAAGTTATCTAACATATTAAAACAAATTATAATGTTGAAACAAAATTGAATTAAAAGCTAGATAAAGGCACATTAATAATTTAATACCTTAATTTAAAAGACCATCAATGGCCAAAAAAACCTTATCTAAGGAAAAAAGGTCTTAGCTGGCTGGCAGAAGGACAGTAGATGTGGTGGAGGGAGCCTTTTTTGGAAAGAGGTTTGGGAGCAGCCACTAAGAAAGCCCTCTCTTGCGTTTCCCACAAATGAGCCCTGAGGGTGGAGGGACCAAGGGAAATGTAACATTATATGTGTATAATCGGGCAGGGGAGGAGGATTATACATTCCTGCCTGAAATGTGTGAAATATAAAAAGAGAAATTCCTTGCCTGGTTGGTCTTGTACAAGAGTTCCGAACTCACAAGCTGGTCCAAAAGTATATGGTTTGCAGAAACATAAGCACTGAGTTTCAACAATGGCTGGTTGGCCACCATTTTGACATGGCTGGCATTTGCAGGGATCATTTTCACTCAGGTACTCTTCAATAGCTTGTTTCAAGTAAAGCCTTTTGACTGAGGCACAAGGTATTTCCTTCACCAACTCATACAGTGGTGTGACCTATATACAATGAACATATTCAGTTTATTATATTTTATTATGTTCCCTTTCAGACCTGTTATATCCCACTCTTATTCCAAAGAATAATTTTCAGGGCACACAGTCTATCCAAAGTTATATAGAAGTATTTCCCACTGCCAGACATCTTCAAAAACAGGCAATTTCCAAAACGATCCTGCAGGGGGAGAAAGTCTCCCTCTACACAGTTCTTTTGTGTCTTCCAGCCATATAATGGCTGGGGGAAGAGTAGGGCGAAGCAGATGTAGGATTGTGGCAGCTATGGCCTTCCACAATCTTCCTTCAGCTTGCACCCACCCCTTGTGCAACATCAGGAGGGCAGGGTCTGAGTGAGTGGTATGGAGACTATGGACTTTTTCAGACGGGGTAAAAAAACCCTGCAGAGGTCAGGAGGAGGACAGCGCTGTCCCACTTCCAGTGATCGGTTTCGGACGACACCGTCCTCCTCCCACCATTCGTTCGTTCTCCCTCTGTCCTTCATTTGTTTTCCCTCCACCGCTTTTTATTGACGGAAACTTCCATCAATAAAAACCTTTCTCGTCCCTCCAGCATGGACGGAGAAAGAATGAAGGGTGGGAGGAGGATGGCATTGTCCAAAATCGATCACTGGAACGAGACAGTGCCGCCGTCCTCCCGACCTCCGCAGGAGGGGAGTTACCCATCTGAAAAAGTCCTATATCCTTATTCAGTTCTCTCCCGGCTCCCTCCAGTGGGAATTGTTGAGACTATAGGCTCACATGATCCCCCATGGCTTCCCTCCTCCCAGTGCAACACTGGGAAGAGAAGGAAGTGAAGTGATGATTGTGGGGGCTATAACCTTCAGGAGCAGTTCAGCTCCCCCTCCCAACATCACAGGGAATCAGGGGGCAGCCAAGTGAGGAGGATTATTCCTGCTAGCTGTTTTCATTGTGGTCCACTGTTAGAACACTACCCACAATGAACCTCCTCACTGGGCTGCCCCTGACCCCTGCCCACCGGGCATAGGCAATAGGAGAGTCTGAGGTAGGTGGGTGGGAAAACTCTTCGAGTCTAATGAAGGAATGGAAAAGAAATGAGAAGGAAATTGAGGTGGACATTCTTCATCAAGGTTTTCAGATACTTGAGAAGGCCCTTTCTCTTTTTTACCCCCTCAAGTCTTCAAATATTCTTTCTATTCCTACAGGGTGGTAAAGTAGGTCTGCAGTGCTATTGGAGTGTTACTGAACTAAGAGTAAACAGGGCTTGGAAAAGTTATTTTTTTATATATATAACTCTCCAGCCACAATTACCAGTGGCCATGCTGTAAGTTTTCCAAGCTCTAAGTATAAGAGCTCACAAGCTTCCTCCACGAGGCCCCCAGTCATAGAACTGGAAGAGACCACGAGGGCCATCCAGTCCAACCCCATTCTGCTATGCAGGAATACACAATCAAAGTACTCTCAACAAATGTTTCAAAGTTCTAAAGTTCAGTTTATTATAGTCAAAGACCAGATGTGAGGGTGATCTGGCATGACATCTGTCACCCCATTAATCGCCAGGGTTGATTCAGCTGATCTGACTGGCTAGATGGGTGTCCCCTTCCTCCCTCACGGTTCCATGTGTGTCCTTCCCGAATCTGCATGCTCAGTGGAAGAGAACAACCATCCCAGATAGAAGGAGTATATCGTTCTTCGGTCAAGGGTATTCGATAGCTGAGCTCCTGACAGATGGCTATCCAGCCTCTGTTTAAAAACCTCCAATGAAAGAGACTCTACCATACTCCAAGGCAGTTCTTCCTCATATTTAGGTGGAATATATTTTCCTGCAGCTGAGTCTATTGTTGTGTCCTAGTCTCTGGAGCAGCAGAAAACAAGGTTGCTCACTCTTCAATATGACATCCTTTCAAATATTTAAACATGATGATCATGTCATCTCTTAACCTTCTCTTCTCCAGGCTAAATATACCCAGCTCCCTAACCCATTCCTCATAGGGCATAGCTTCCAGACCTTTCATCATTATAGTTACCCTCCTCTGAACATGTTCCAGCATGTCAATATCCTTCTTGAATTTCGATGCCTAGAACTGGACATGGTATTTCAGGTGAGGTCTGACTAAAGCAGAACAGTGTTACTATTGCGTCCCCCAATCATCTCTCAAGATGTGTGCCAATCTGAATTTTCCTTTATCTACTTGAAGCAGATTGCTTTTTCTGTAGTCCAAACCTGGTAAGGGACAGTGCTTTGTCCTGACTGACACACACTGGCCAACTCTTTGTAAACAGAGTATTGTCCACATGCAGTACATACTGGATGCATGTAGGTCCTTGCTATGTGACTGGGATCTCAGCACTTAGCAGAGCACCCAACCACACATGAAAATCCCTATGAGCCTTGACTTATAATGCATGAAGGCTCTATCCAGAAGATTGGGTCAACAGAGGTAGGTCAGAAGCTGAGACAGCAACCCGCATCCTGCTGATCACCATCCATATGCTAAAAATCTCTGTCTTTTAATTGTGTGAAGGAAGTTTATCAGATAAAGGGGTGAAATCAAAGTCTTACCTTCTGCTTAATTACACTAGGAAAATAGGACACTGATCTAGCCCAACGGGAATATCTTTCAGTATTTGCAGTAGGATTCTGTATGTCCAAGTAGCTAAGGCCAGCTACATCTCCAGGACTCCCACCCAGTATAAATGGGTCAGCTTTAATCTGAGAGCTGGAGGTACCTGAAGAAACATGTGAAGTAGAGCATATTTAAAAAGAGAAAGAAAACATTTTGTACTGTCAAATGCTTATGATATGGCAAGTGGAGTTAGCAATTTTTTTAAAGGGCCTATGGAATCAATATGACATATTGTAGGAGCTCCAGAGGTGATTAGTTGCATTTAAGGTAAAGGAATGTTTCAAAGTTTTGCTGTTATTGTGTGCTGTGAAATCAGCTTTACCTTTTGGCAACACTATAAACAAGAAACCTCCAAGAGACCATGTTATTAACACTTCTGCTCAAGGCTTACAAACCCAGGGCCAAGGCTTCCTTCATTGGGTCTTTAAAAGTTGGAGCTTTAAAGTTTGGTTGGGGAAAAAAACAACATGGTTCCTTCTAATAGAGACCCCACACAGGCCTAATGTTTGTTTTGCATTCCAAGTCTGTTGGTGCACTATACTAAAGAATAGAGAGCGAGAACTCAGGTGAGAACAACACCAATAAGAGTGACAAGGGTTGATTCCTAATGGCTGGGATCACCAGGGGACAGGGATCAGATTTAGACCTGAAGTTATTTTTCTCATTAAAATGACCTTTGGAATGCTGGGGTGGTGATGGCAAAAACTCCCTTCCACCTCACTGAGGTATAGGGTTGTCACAGTAAAAACTGGAGGGAGCTCCTATGCCTTCAAAGGTGGACATTCAGCAGGTGTTGCTTGTTGCCTGACTGCATAACAAGCAACACAAGTGCTGAAATTCCCTCTTCTACACAACCCTTAAAGTTAAAGGAGCCCATTCCAATCTTCGTGGTGACTACCCTGCTATGGAGCCAAGGCCTACAATGCTGAAGGCAGAGGTAGCTAGTGGACCCACCACTGCAGGAGTGGCACATCCATCTTTGATTTTATTGCTGTCGTCCAATACCTGCTGCAAGTTGAGTGGGCACTGGTGCTGAACAAGTGTGCTGTGTGGGCATTGTTCCCATTCAGCTTGGAACAGCTGCAGGGGAAGTAGGGGTAAAACCAAGTATGGATTTCTTGCCCCTCCTATTGTGGTGCCTCTGGCTAAAGGGCTTTTTGATTAGAGGAAAGATTATATAATCTGCTACCCACCCATTCACTCCCACTCAGGTTTCCCTGTTACGTATGGATGTAGTTGCAGTTTTCATGAGATGGCAGGTGGGGGCTGGGGGCAAGCAACACTGCATTGCCCTGAGCTATAATTTGTTGTAATGCAAAGTATTTGGGAGTGGTTTGATCTTGAATAAGCAATTCAGAGTGATAAACTTTACACCAGATAATCTGTTTCTGGTGGAGATGAAAATTGCTACAACTGGTTTGTTGATACAGATCAACATGATGCCTGCACTTTTGCCAGATTCTCCTTAAGGGCAAGATTATGGGGATCCTCATGATGTGTGTCTGCACTTTGGAATTTACTACTACACCTCTGCTCCATCCTATGGCAATAGTCTTCCTCATTGCCAGGAGATTCCACACTGATTTGTAGTAGGGGGAGGGGGCTTAGAATCATAGAATCATAGAACTGTAGAGTTGGAAGAGACCACGAGGGCCATCCAGTCCAACCCCCTGCCACGCAGAAAATCATGATCAAAGCATCCCTGACAGATGGCCATCCAGCCTCTGTTTAAAGACCTCCAAGGAAGGAGACCCCACCACGCTCCGAGGGAGTGCGTTCTACTGCTGAACAGCTCTTACTGTCAGAAAGTTCCTCCTAATGTTGAGGTGGAACCTCTGTTCCTGGAGCTTGCATCCATTGCTCCGTGTTCCAGTCTCTGGAGCAGCAGAAAACAAGCTTGCTCCATCCTCAATGTGACACCCCTTCAAATATAAACAGGGCTGTCATATCACCTCTTAACCGTCTTTTTTCCAAGCTAAACATACCCAGCTCCCTAAGTCTTTCCTCATAAGGCATGGTTTCCAGACCTTTCACCATTTTAGTCACCCTCCTCTGGACACGCTCCTATTTATTTGCCTGAAAGTTCAAAACACAGCTAAGGATCTTGCAATGCAGAAGTCATCAATCCATGCACATGTACTTGTACAGATACCTTACAGAAGTTTTGTTAATTTATTGTATTCACTGATTTATTTAGAATAATTAAAAATGTATTACCTCTCTCCAAAAGAAAAAGAAAAAGTTGAAACCACAATCAGTTCAAGCAACAGCATACAACAAAAGCCACCATTGGCAGCAATCAAACCCTAAAGGAACAATTCACTCCAATCCTGGAGAAATAAATTAATTAAAATGTGGCTCACAAAGGGATCTTGTAGTACCTTTGGAGACAGAGAAAAAAGCTGGAGCATAAGCTTTCATAGACTTTCTTCCTCTGATGCATGGAGTTGTAGACGAGCTAGATTTTCAGACAACAGTGTTATAGTGTTACTATTCCACTAGATTTGCTATGGCTGCCTCCTGTTGAATCCTGGGATTTGCAGTTTAGGGAGGGGCATTTGCAACTCTCAGCCAGAGAGCTCTTAGGTCTCACTAAACTACAAACCCCAGTATTCCACAGCAGGAAGCCAGAGCAATTAAAGTGGAATAGTAACACTATAACAGTGTAGTCTGAAAATCTCCTAAGGCTGCTGACACGCTGCAGAAATAAAGCAGTTTGACACCACTTTAACTGCCATGGCTCAATGATATGGAATTCTGCAATTTGTAGTTTTGTGAGATATTTAGCCTTTTCTGTCAGAGAGTTCTGGTGCCAGAACAAGCTACAAATCCCAGGATTCCATAGGATGGAGCTATGATAGTTAAAGCAGTGTCAAACTGCATTATTTCTGCAGTGTGTCAGCAGCCTAAGTCTAGGAAAGCTTCTTCCCCACCTTCTTTCTCTCCGTTAGTCTCAAAGGTGCTACAAGATCTCTTTGCATACTGATATTCCAGACTAACACGGCTATGTCTTTGAATAACTTTGCTCATTATAATTAATGAGCTAGGTGACAGATGAAAATATTTGGGCTACATATTGTATGAGAGAACACCTGTGTTCTGCCTAGCTATCACCATTCCATCTATGCTTTGATGGTGCCCAGACAAAGAGCTCTGAAGGGAATCCTAGGTGCCATTTACACGATGAAAATGTAGTGGGAAAATTTCATGTTGAACACTGGTTGTTTACATGTACATCGTGACGGTCCTGAGCTTTTGGGAAAGAGGGCCACCTTTTATCCCTCAACCAGCAGGACTTTCTGTCCCGCAGCTTGTAACAATGTTTTTAAAAGTCACAGGAGGATTCGGAAAATTGGACATGTAAACAGTCAGGGATAAGATATCTCGGTACTAGGTGATGACTGGAAAAGGTAACTGGGGGGCGGGATCAGAGAAGGAGGGCTCAGTCACCCATTCAATAGATTCAGCCTCACCAGCTGAAAACAAAGGCTTCCCTTCCAGCTGCACAAAGGTTTGTGTGTGTGTGTCTGTGCACTAAGCCTGTTTAACGGATTTTTACACTGCAAGGCCTTCAGCTTCGACCTGTCCATCCCCTGCATGGTGGGTTTAAATTTTGAAGGCAGTCACACTGCAAACCTGTATGCTCCTGATTGCCTCATTCAATCCCTCCCCACCTCAGCCTCAGCCCCTGCACTCGGCTTCCCAGATGAACACATACTCACATCGGGGCTTGTGTGTGTGTGTGTGTGTGTGTTTAAATTTTAAAGGCCCAGTCACACTGCAAACCTGTGTGCTCCTGATCACCTCATTTGATCCCTCCCCACCCCATCCCCTGCACTTGGCTTCCCAGCTGAGAGCATACTCAGCTCAGGGCTTGTGTGTGTGTGTACGCCAGGGCTCCACTCAGCTCTGTTTTTTACTTCTCTCACCGTCCCCAGCACCAACCAAGATTTGTCTTTTAAAATGGCTTGTGTGCCTGTACTGGCATGCTCCTTTTACATTTTTTGGGCAGGTTTTTTTTTTAAATCAAATTGTGCAGAGGGGGGTTGCCTTCACCCTCCTTCTCTTACCAATGCAGAAGCTTGAACAAACATTTGTGCCAGCCAATAGCATCGCTTGTGACAGGAAACTCTAAAGGAAGTACGTCACCGAGGTTGGGAAAAAATGAGTAATCGCATCCTTGATTGACAGCTAAAAAAAATCCTGGGATGATAAACGCGTGTAAACAAACCAAAAAAAAAAATGGGATAGTATATAGTGAGAGAAGAGACATATGAGGGGACGTGATGCCGTGTAAACAATGATCCCGGGATCTCCCGGGATATCCCAAAGAGAGACAAAAATTGTGTAAACAGCAAGGGACGAATACGGGATCAAGAAGTTGCAGGACACCCTGTGACAATAACTAGCTCTTGGTTCTTAGGTATAATCTTAGGATCAATGTATCTGGTTTTGGGGATCAACAGCAACACTTTGATGAACTGTACAAGGAAATACAAAGAAAATAACTAGTGGATATGCTTTAACATTGATGAGATACAGTTAATGCAGCTGGTCAGAGTCAACAACATAGATAATGTGTTTTGTACAAACTGAAAATGTTAATTCATTTTCAAAGGCAATCCAACATAAAATACATCATGGCAATCAAATCTGGATATCACCAGACAGGGGATGGACATAGGGAACACAGTCAGACCATTTATCTATCTAACCCAGCATTCTCAACTCTGACTGGCAGTGGGAACTTTATCAGACGTGGCAAAAATCGCATCACAGGAATGGTACGTGAACAAAAACGGTGACATTATCAGACAATGACGTCCTTCAGCCATTCTGGGGGCGGTAGCATGAGCATTAACAATGCGTCCCTTTGGGTATCTGATAATGCCACCCTTTCTGTTCTTGTAGTGTTCTGGTGCCGTGGTTTGGGATGCGGTTTTGTGCCATGTTCCCTCACATCTGATAAAGGCATGGGTCTCCAGGATTTCAGGTAGGATTCTTTCCTAGCCCAACTTGGAGAAATGTTGTATCTCCTGATTATCCCCATCCAAGTATTAATCAGGCCCAACCTTGCTTAGCTTCCAAAATCAGATAAGACTGGGTTTGTTCAGGATGGTTAAAAAAATGTTCAGGTGGTTAAAAAGAATCAACTGTGATCAAGCTAGGGCCTGAATCCTATTGGTAGGCCTGACTAGAGGAACCGAATGAATCAATGGTACTGACATAAGTTTTGATTTGTTGTTCAACAATTGATTTAATAGGTCTAAACTATTTGAAACTGCCACTATGATTCAGGCCTGTTTGTTTTCAGGAGAGGGTTACTGCATATATTCCCTTTTCACAACACAGGAGTCCAGTCCTTGTAGGATCATCTCATCACTTGACTTGCTTGCTTTAATGAAATATTTAGCTCATTAACCTGGAAGGCTGCTATTAATGAGAGAGCCTATCCAAGAATATACAAGTGTTGATTTACCTGAGGATTGTCGCAGTAGCTCATCTAGTTTTGTGCATTCTGTTTTCGTCTTCCTTACAAAAAATAAATTCCACCCTGATGAAGTACACTTGTGCATGTCTGTTATGCTCAAACCTAGTGCAAGAGACAGCCGTTAATTTGTACTATGCAATGAAGGATCACTGTAATCACTTTTATATGTGCCAAGACACTGCGTCCCACAGTAGTTGGGCTCTATCATGCTACATAAGCAGGATAAGCTTGTTAGTTGATTTGTTAATTAAAAGATTTATCCCATCTTTCTACCTAAACCCAAAGTCTCATTTCCAGGGGCTGGAAAACCCTCATCACAGTAACAATTAAACAGAATAAATAAACTGTAAAGCTTGCGAAACTAGAAGAATTTATGGAGGGAAAGGAGAATTGATCAACTTATCAGTTGCTGCCACAACCCTTGAAAAATAAATAAGTTTTTAAAACATGCTATGGACACCTGCTGAATGAAGCTAGAAAGGATATTTCATGGACACTTAAAGCAGTACATTCATAAGATAGAAAAGTATAGAATTCTCATATGGACGTATGTCATGTAGCTGCCCTACACTTTCTGCTTGCATCTGTAGAAATTCTTATTTGAAATGGATATCGCTACATCAGGGATGCAAACCCCCTTAGGCTCCAAATGTTTTACCCTACAGATCCCTTCAACTGTATCCAACATGGCCAATGGAACTTTGCAAATTGTAAGGGATTTTTACAAATTGTAGTTGAAGCACTTTGGAAACCAAAGATTCCCCATTCCAACTGACAAATTACTCAGCTTCGCTTTCCCTCTATAGATTCTTTTAGTTTTGCAAGCTATTTTTATTCTGTTTGGTCCCATCCTCCCTTCACACACATTTTATTTATCCTATCAGTTTCCCAGATGCTCTTCTAACCATCAAACATAACAAGATTGTTACAAATCTGTTTTATAAATCAGCCCAGGCTCATTTGTATTTGAACAAGAAATCCTGTCATCCCAAACATATTTTTTAAAAAACCTATTGCCCATTCCAGCAAGGAATTTCAACTAATTTCTAATTAACTAATTAACTAATTGCTAATTTCAACAGAGTTTATGGACTGAACACTTGGGTACTAGAATACATTTTTTGCATGTTATAAACATGAGGATAAATGTTTTAGGATTGCCTGGTTGTGCAGATATAAGAATAGAGGTCTTTTATTCTTGATTTAATTCTTGGACTCTGGCTCCTAGTGCATTACCTTTTCCTTTGACACTGTCTGTTGCCACATGAAACAGAACTTTGTAATATCCTCCCAAAGATCCAGACTGCAGGAAATGTGTTCCATAATGTTCAATTAATCTTCGGTATGCATTATATTCATAAAAGGCAGGAAGGTTAGCAAGCTCTTTCCAGAAGGGCTCAGCAAGATTGAGAAATTCTGGCTGGTTGTTGATGAATTGAGCAACTTCTACACTGTTTTCAGTAACCATCAGGTGGTTACTCTAGAAAGGCAAAAATCCATATATAAATATGTACATCCATAGATTATGAAGCTATTCTTCACAATCACAGAAAAGCATTTATAAACAGGACGTATAATTGGTACCTGTTGGTTCAACAAGGAATTTGGTTACTGCTTAATTCTAGGAACATAGGAAACTGTCCTAGGTTGAGTCAGACCATTGGCCAATTTTGCTGCTGTGGAACTCACTGACACCTGTTCAGTCCTGCTATCCTGTTCTATTTTGCACCATCCTGCATGGGTGTATCATATAGTCAGATAGCTCATCACTCTGAGCAAACTCCAAACATTGTAATCATGTTAGGTTTAAAATTTAGAAAATGTTACTTTGGGGACTACAGCTTCTAGTAGCCAGCCATGCTATTCTGTAATACAAAGTGAAGAGCCACTCTAAAGAACTAGTTTTCAAAGCTGTTTGGCTACAGAATTATTCATTAGCTCTCTAAGAGGCCACAAGCATGGGAATATATGGCATTAGCCTTTTTAAAAGGTAGTAAGAAAAGGAATCTTCTACTAGATGGATGAGGGGTGGAGAAATCTATCCCTCTTTTACAAGCATGCTTATTTGTTTTGTTGTTGTGTGCCTTCAAGTCATCACTGACTTATGGTGACCTCAAGGTGAACCTGTCACTGAGTTTTCTTGGCAGAATTTGTTCAGAGAGGGTTTGCCATTGCCTTAGTTACCTGCCATTTCCTTATTTACCTGCATGGAATTTCTTCTCACCTCTGGCAACCTGGCTAGAAGTTACCGTAATTATGAGGCTGTTCTAGAATCAAGATCCAAAGATCTAGCTCAAGAGCTTCCTTTTACCAGATGAGATTTTTTCACTTTTACAGCAGACCTGCACAATGTATTGCAAACACTTTTTACAATAGCCCTCATTTTTCAAGTCAATTACCATGTAGCATTGAAGGGGAAGGTGCTTGTGTCCCAAATGCCCATATATGAAACATCCATATTCAGCGTGCACATATTTTATTACTCTCAATAAATAAGTCTCCAGAAGTCCCTCCTCCAAAGACAAGTGTCCCTATCTGAGCTGCCCTGATCTACCAGTTCTTCCAAAAGAGAGAAATTTGTACCTCTGAACTGCTCTGTTGAGATTCTGTCACTTTGTAATGGTGGTAATCATTTGCAGTTACCCGATTCTCTGTAGTTTTCATATAAGACCAGCTACTATTGTAAAACTCAGTGCTGAAGTCATTCTCAATTTTAACCTATAAAAAGAAACAAAAAAAAGATGATACTTCATAAATTATGCCCTCCCCACAAAACAATTCTATTTCAACTCTTGACACAGAACTGGTTTGCTTCTGCAGCAGGTCCAAGGAAAAGTATGATAACGCCCGACACTCCCAGCAATTAAGTATACATTACAAAAATATCTCTAAGTTACAAGATAAATTTTAAATTACAAAACATCAACATTAAAATCCAAAAATTACACTACAGTTAATGTATGGGGGGGGGGGGAATGTTCCAAGATTCTTAATTAGGGCTGCTAAGCTGGTAGACAAAATGTTGTTACTATTCTTTTAACATTACTAACACAGCCAGTTAATGTTGGGTTGGAGGAAGTGAGATTAAGGGAAGCCAACAGAGAGAAGAGCCCAATGTCCTTAACAGTGGATAATGATATGTGATGGGAGTAAAAGGTGAGCACAGGGCTGATCCACCATTCCTGCATCACTGAGATCACTTCCTCTTGCCTGTGGATAAGGATAGGAAGCCTGTGGTCATTGCAAGGAACTGATGAGCCCATTTCTGGTCCATGTACTTTTGCAAGTTGCTCCTGTTCAAGGTTCTTCCTGAATATATGGTATTTAAAAATGGGAACAGGGTTTGGAGGCACACATATGAGACCCACATCACCAAATCTCTTCCACTCCACCACAATGTTGACATGCTTATGAAGGTTTGAAGGGGGGCTCTATGTACATCATATGCTCTGAAGCCTCTCCATGGCTTGGTGCCCTGCTCATAAAAGGGGCAAGGTCCAAATCACACAGGAGCCTCTAAGTGTGTTCACCTGAACACCCAAAGGTCGAGGAGAAAGGATGGGAACAGTGTGTTCAAAAACAGTAATCAAAGAGGGCAGAGTTAGCTTCAACACTGTGTCCTTGCTTTTGGCCATCAATATTCAGCTAACACATGAATCTTTCCTCCTATATTTCTATTGCTCTACCTGCATTTGTCTGTATCTGTATTTATACAGATTTACAGATCCATATCCAGAATCCTCTAAAATTATATAGTTAAATCCATAGTTTAATGATAATATAATCTCTCTCTTTCTCTGTAAATATATTTATATCTATATAGCTTTAATGGCTTTTTTAAGATACTGTATATTTCAATGCATTTTTCTGTTAAAGTGCACACTTAAATGTAATGACTATCCATCTGAAGCCAAAAATAAATTTAGGAAAAGGTTTATCATTTTCTAAATGCTGAATATCCAGACTGGCCAAACATCATCAGTAATCTTGATAAAAGAAAACTAATACCCATGCAAAACAAAACAAAGCAAAACAAAACACCTAAACAGGTAATCTCAAGAAGATGCAGATTTCTACCCACCTCACTTTAAAAAAAAAAATCTAAAGAGAACACTGAAGCACTTCTCCTAACAGTGAAGATTATACTATGCTTAAAATAAAATAAACACACCTGGAATGTATAAGCAAGGATATTGCCACTCAGCCGATAATATTGTCTCTGATCACCGCTGAACACTTTTCTGCACTGGCCACCAAAACTCTTAGTGTGAATGACTCCAGCTTTCATTTCACCAGTAAGTGCATCAAAGCTATAATCAACAAGAGATATTGTCACTGACTGAAACATTGACAGGATTTAAGAATGGCAATAGTGGAACTAAATACTGATACTTCTACATAGTGCATTCAAAATTGAATTATGCATTGCAGGAGGCAGCTTTCATGTCAGTGGTTCATGAATCTATTCCAGGCTTTAGCCCACAACTTTTTCATCTTGAAGATAGGGTTCAACCCCATATATAGCTCTTTGAAAGTTCAGACTAAGACCTTGAGTAGCTTCTCCTCCCCACTGACATGGAAGTCGCAAGCTGCAACTAGGAAAAAAAAGGTAGTCTACAATGAAATTCTGTATTGAGAGGTTCAGAGTGCAGCTCTCTCCATACCAGCATTCACCCATTAAGAAAAAACTAGTTGCTTTCTCTGGTTGGGTCAAGAGTAGAAAGCACAGTCCTGCTAATTCTAATACATTTTTTAAAATGTCTATGGTAACTGTCCTTGCTAAGTTACATTTCTAGGTGAAATTAATGCCACTTGGCAAATAACAATGGTCAGTTTCCCTCCTATATTTTCATGTGTTCATTAAGAACTGAGGAAATCCACAAGACTATGGGGTGCATAAAATGTGTGATTTATTTCCTGGACTGAATGGCCCTTGTGGTCTCTTCCAACTCTACAGTTCTATGATTCTATGATTCCTTTGAAATATTTGCCTAGCCTTTATACGGAAGTTCTTGTAAATACTCCAAAAGTTGATCCACAGTGCTAAGGGATAGCAGTAAGAATTCATGACTGTTCAGACAAGCTGCTGTACTGAGACAGTGACTTATAAAATCAGATAGTGGAGGGCCAAACATTACAATGAGGGTACAAGTTCTCATGTGTTTGTTCATGTGCCTTCAAGTCACCTGTTGACATCATGAATTTCATAGGGTTGGGAGCAAGGAATACTCAGAAGAGGTTTGCCACTGCCTTCCTCTGAAATATAGCCTACCACACCTGATATTTCTTGGCAGTCCCACATCCAAATATTAACCAGGCCTGATGCTGCTTAACTTCTAAGATCTGGTGCCTTCAGGGCATTTAGGCATACCAACTCAATAACCCAGCGTGGAAGGCTGAGGGATTTCAAACCGGAGATTTCAGAACCAAAAACATTCTGTACATCACTGTTGTGGTTTGTGTGAAGAAAGATCTGACAGCCTCCTTATTGGCTTGTTTCACTTGAGCACAGCCAGGGCTGGAGATCAGGAGGTGGTGCTGCAGTTACAATTTCAGCACCTATCAGATGACAATAAGGGCTTATTGAGATCTAATTGGCTTCAGTCACAAAGCATGTGGAGCCACTGACCCCTTCCTTTTTTGAAGGTAGGCTCCAGATATTTGCAGAGTATCCCTGAGGAAATGTGAAGAAATGGGTAGGTGATAGTGTCCTCTGTCCAGAGGACCTGGCCTGGCTTCTCTCCCTCCCTCATGGGTCAGGCCTGACACTGAGACACATTCAAGGAAGAAACCTGCACGGTCGGGGTCAACCTCATGATGCTGTTGGAGGCCATGTATAAGGAGCTTTGTGAATTCTTGGACAAGTGTGATAGCTCCAGGATTACTGTGGGGGAGGTAACTGACAAAGAGACAACTGGGGGGGGGTACTGGGGCTGTTCTCACCTCTCTTCAAATGACTGATTAGCCCAAGCTGCATATCTGCATAGCAGTAAACACCCCACTGAATCCATTGGGCTTGTTCCTGCATTCATTTGGTCTTTTTACTTACCCTCTGAGCCCCATGATAGCAAACTTTTACATGGAACATTTTGAAAAGCAAGCCCTGGAAACAACACCAGAAAAGCCCACAACATGGTTCCGATATGTGGACGACACTTTGGAGCCATGAAGAAGATTTGGCTGCATTTCTGAACCACCTGAACATCCAATTCATGATGGGAAAAAAGAAAAGGAAGGAACATTGCCATTCTTGGATGTCCTAGTCATCTGCAAACCAAACCAACAGTTGGGCCACAAGGTATACAGAACCCCCCCCCACACACACACACTGATACCTACACAAGAACTCCAATCATCACCCAGGACAAAAAAGAAGCACAATAAAAACACTGGTAGACCATGAAAAAAGGATCTGCGAACCCCACTACCTGGAGGACAAACTGAAGCACATAAACTGGGCTCTACAGGTTAATGGTTACTCCAGATCAGACATCACAAGAGCGGCCAGAAAAAAACCCACAGAAGTGAAGAAAAACAGCCATCCAAAGGGAAGGTATTTTTACCATCCATCAAAGGAGTCACAGACAGAATAGGGAAACTGATGAGGAAAAACAACTTCCAAACGATCTACAGATCAAACTATATGCAAACTAGTAAACACATAGGGTAGAAGCCAGTCTTAGCTATGATTGGAGTAAACCCTCTGAAACCAATGGAACATATACACATATACCATCTACACGAGGGGGGGGAATCCAAAGTACCTCATAGTATTGGCATCTTGCAGCAGCAGCAACATGTCTAAATGTTTTTTCTGGCCTCGAAATCCCCTGTAAGCCTCACGTTCCTGATGGCAGCCACAAGTCATTTACACATGTTAGTTCTTCACCACTGCTGGGTTTTTTGGTTTTTTTTTTTATTCTTCCAAGGTGCACTGCTGCCATAGAGTGATTTTCCAGTTTTATAGGGCAGCAAAACAGAAAATATTCATCCTGTTTGATCACCTTAGTGAGAGATCTCTAAGGTGAAAACCCAACATGGCAGCAGTGGGAGCTTGCCCTGCTAGCAAGCTCTGCCCCTGTTTTCGCCTGGCCAATCAGCTTTGTGCTTCCCTTCAAATTTTTGTTGTTGTTCAATAGTCCAAATGAGCAGGAATGCACACCCCCTCGCAGTTTTTGAAAAAGTACAGGAAAATCTGCTAATGCTTTTACCCTGGTTGGTTTTTTGGGGGAGGGGATGCCATTTTGGGGGGCCCTCCTTCCGAATAGTGTGGATTGGCACTGGATCCCATTTAGACAGGTAGGATTCCTAGTGAATTCCATGAGGGGTATTTTCACCATTTAGACAGGCCCATAGTTAATTTAAGTCCCACTGCTTTCAACAGGTCTATTCAAAGCAGGACTAAGCCCTGTCCATAAAGCGGGCTGGGAAAATCCTGGCCTAAACCTCACCTCAGACAAACTCAGGTGCTAGGCAGGACAACCTATTATCTTCAGCATAGGGATAATTATAGTGAATTTCCTCATACCTTTATTGCAAGAATTACTATGACAATTATTGCATGTTGCCTACTTCCATGAGCAATAGGGACTGAGGAGAAAGATGTAGTCCTTTTGCAGAGTCCGTGTCCTTGTGAAATGAATGTATAGGTACAGTATCTTATGGTGTTTTGTCCTAAGGGCAGAGCTGGCCCTACTATTAAGCAGAGTATAGCTACTGTTTCAAGTGATGAATGCTGGGGGGACAACAAAGTAAACCCCCAGCTGTTCCTCTGAACCTCCATTTCACTTTCTTGAAAGACAGAGCAGTGTTTGCCATATGGCCTGTCTTGCACCCCTAAAATATCTGGCTGTCCTTGAGTGTGACTGAGGACACTATTTCCAAGACTGAGGCCAATCTTGGAAAGTCAACTACCAATCCTGTAACCTTCTGTCGCTGGAATGAAAGGGGGTGCCATTTAGCTCTTTGCCTCAGGAAGCAAAATATCTCACTCTTCAGGTGTCACTGCCTAGGCCTTGGAGAGGCAGGAAGTCAACTGGGCAGGCAAGGAAGGGGCATAGACCCCAACTAAGAGGAAAACAACTCCTAAACCTCAGACTGCTTCAGTGGTTGCATGTCAGTTCCCGGAACTGTATTTTAGCAGCCATTGGTCTTTGGCAGTGGCTGCCTTTTGACCCTTCCTTTGTCTCCCTCAGTGGCCATTCCATCTCATTATGAACATTTTATGTAGCTCCAAAGAATCAGTGTCTGAATGAGCTTGATTTCAGTTCCCCTCACTATCCCTTTTATATCATGGGCCCATTCACACTACACAGTGATAGTGCTATGTTCCACTTTAACTGCCATGGCAACATCTCATGGATTTGCAATGTAGGGAGCAGCATTTAGAATTCTCAGCCAGAGTGCTCCAGTGCCTCACCAGACTACAAACCCCAAGTTCCATATGACAGAACTGTGACAGTTAACATGGAATAACATCACTATAATTGTGTGGTGTGAATGGGCCTCATGCCCAACTTAGTGTACCTGCTGGCATGGAATATCTTGGTTTCTTAATCCATGTACAGGACTGGATTACCAATTATATCTTTCCACATTATTTCTTTTCATCTCTCCTGCAAACATGATCCCCAATGACATGAGATCCACATTGGTGGAACCTCCTTCATTGGAGCTTTTAGACAGAAATTAGATGGCCACTTTTCAGGGTGCTTGAGCAGTACATTCCTGCACTGGCAGGGATTGGATTAGATGGCCCTTGAGGTCCCTTCTAACACTATGATTCTGTGTTTTAGATCCTGTTGTCTATTAAACTTGATGAAAACGTATTCTTTTCACTTGATACAGCAGTCACATCATATATGTGGAACACAATGAATGCTTAACACTATATAATACTATATCAGCTATGGTTGGTTTTATTAATAAGAACTACAATTATTTTATTACAATTACAATTTATTAATAAGAAACTTACCCTGCTCCTGTAAGCTCAACATTAGGAGGGGGCTGGAGCGGAGGCTTCATGTTTTCACAGACAATCTTGACTTCATCACATCGGTCTTCATCAGCACCATCTTCTTCGCAGTCATGATCTCCATTGCAGACCAATGATTTGCTAATGCACTGTCCTATTATGTCCATAAAGACAGATAACCATGACAATGAAGACGTTTTTCGGACCTGGCTAGACAGCTGACTTGACCCCTCCTGACCACTTCTCTCAGTCCCACCACCTTCACAGGCAAATTGGTGAGGGCTTGGGAGAGAGCCTTCTCTGTGGCTGCTCCCAGACTGTGGAACTCCCAGACAGGCCACCTCCCTGCTTTCTTTTTGTTGGCAGTTGAAGATGTTTTTATTTAGGCAGGCATCTGAAATGTAAATTTTAATTGGTGTGCGGCTTTTATTGTTATACTTTTATGATTTTATGCTTTTAATTCGTGTGTTTTAATTATATTTTAACAATGATAATTTAATTTAATTCTTTTTTTAACTTTTGTACTTGTGATGTTTTTCAATTGTAAGCTGCCTTGGATCCCATCTTGGGAGAAAGGTGGGATATAAATCTAATAAACAAAAAAATAAAATAAAATAAAAAAAATAAAAAAAATCTAACCATCACAAAAAAATTATCCAAGCAAGTTTTCTGCTCCTTTAAATGTCAAAATGCAGCAGCTAGGAAGCCTCATTGGATTGGTGGCTTCCATGTCAGTGAGGCAATGAATATGCTTTGGGTTTTAATCTGAACTTTAAAGGAGTTATCCAAAGGGCTGAGTCATATTCACAAAATAGGTTCAGGACCTTGGATAGCTCCATTGGAATAAAAACCAAGCTGGATTCACTGCTCCACTGACGTGGAAGCCACTACTTGCCACTGACTACCTATAATGATTAACATGTTCTGTTTGTAATGAGTAGATAGTGAACTAACTTCCAAAAGTAATATTAAAAGTAGAAATGGCATTTTACACACTGTCATGATAGAGTGCCTTCTCCAACTCTATCATGGAGCCACATGGCATCTGCAAGACCTACATGGCATCATCATCTGTAAATTTCCACAGCAACGGGTAAGATAGAGGGTGGCCCCTCATTTCCTAAACATGACATCATATCACCTGATTGGAGAGCCAATCAGATTTGCCAACGCAGAGCCAATCAGATGTGGCTAATGGAGTTTTGAGTTTCTGAATTCCTTTGTCTTGGGTACATGGCTTGAGACCAGCAGAGGAACACATGGCTGAGGAGTGATAACAAAGCAGCCACAAGTGCTATCATGAAGTCTGAAGGTGCAGATTCCTCCAGTGACTCCGAATTCTATAAACAGAGACTGATACATGGACTTCATAATAGTAGGTTAGTATTTTCTTAGCTTAGGAGAATGTGGTTAGTTAGGAATGTGTTAGTTTTTGTGATTTATTTTAATCCTCAGACTGAATGCTAATTCTCTGAACTTTTAAGCTAAGAACCTGGAGGGGAGAATTCTCTCCATGCTAACTGTTTAATCGCTTGAACTAGAAATAAAGTTTTCTCTCTTTTTCTACAAGCCTGTGTCTACAGTCATAGCTATACTGTCTCTTCTCTGGGGAATAGAGAAGGGGAGTTGGGAATCCCTAAAAGAGTGAGTTGTTCACTGGTTAGCCAGAGAACTGTCCCAGTTTCCCACTGAACTGGGTTTTAAGTGACAAGCAGTGGGTGCTGGCGCTACCGAAGTGAGATACTGTTCTCAAGGGATTTCTAGGCTACAGGAATCCTGAGAGTGTGTCTCAGATTGTACAAACAGCTAGAGCCTTCCTTTCCCTCTCTGTGATAGGGTGAATGCACAGAGAAGGAGGAGGGAGCTCAAGCTTCACACACACACACACACACACACACATTTAGATAGATATAGATACAGATATAGATATAGATATATTCTATATCATGCTCCTGCTTGAAGACAAGTCCCCAAAAGTGACCCTGGTTGTTGCTAAATTTCTCACAGAGGCCATCAGGATTATTGTTCATTGTGTATTAGGTAAAAGCCAGTTGTAAATGTTTCATTGTTAAGGGTTTTTTTTTTCTTTTTAAATATTTGGTCTTTTTTCTGTCTTATGTTTGAGTTTTCTTTTGATGGGTCTATGGATTGCAATAAATGAATTTGTACTTGTTCTACACATATTTGATATACTATTCTGCTTTCTAGTTACTTTCAAAGCTGTATTCAAAGGGCAATTTGGGATATTTTGACAGGATTTTTTTTTAATGTTATGCCATGTCCTTATATAAGGGCTTTCCCCCAAAAGTAAGAAAAAGTATGAGTAATATAGCAAATAACATAACAAGGCACTAATAATGTGTGTGTGTGTGTTCATGTAATGAATTACTGCAGAGGGGCTTTGAAGCAAGTGAAATACTGTAATGAATTAATTTCTTCATCTGATATGTAAGCCCTTCATAATGTTATTTTGTTGTTGTTGTTTGTTTGTTTGATAGGTTGATAAGAACTTTCCAAAATTTGCAAAGTTCTTCATAAAGGTAAAATAAAGAATCTGAGCATAAGCAATTCTAATGCAGAAAAGACCAAGGAGCTGTTTACACAGCAAAATAAATCCTCTAAGAATTCGCAAAGAGTCCTAATAGTTCCTACATCTTTCAGATCAAAGTCGCCATATTCAGAAGGAGGGGGTAAAAAAAAAAAACCATAAGTCAAGTAGTATGAGCTTTCACTATTTTCCCCGTCTTTTTTGAAAAGTAGCTTAAGTTAGCACACTTTTGATTGTGTGAACTACCATTTCACTTACAGCAGTGGGAACTACGAGCAGTCTTTCCAAAACAGCCAGAGCAGAGCTGAGCCGTGATTGGTTGGAGTGACCAAAGAGGGCATAGACTTGCAAGAGATGAGTCTTAAAGGAAAAGATCCAGCCAGCCGGCTTGCTTTCTAGCAAAAACTTTAATTTTAGTACAGAGAGATTAAAATTTTCTAGGTGTTTCTCTCTCTCTCTCTCTCTCTCTCTCTCTCTCTCTCTCTCTCTCTCTCTCTCTCTCATTGTGTGTGTATGAGAGAGAGTAAGCTACTCAACCGACTGATCGCTAGCTTGCCCTGCTGTGATTGTGTTCTTGTGTGTGTGTGTGCATGAGAGAGAGAGAGAGAGAGAGGAAGAGAGGAAGAGAGTGGGGAGAGAAACAGTCTGCTCATCTAGCAGGGATGCAGAGAAGGCTTTCCTTCCCTCCTTTGTCATTATTCCTCTTTCCCCACCCCCACTGTGGTCTCCCTCCTTTGTTGGTTGATTTATCTGGTTTTCTCTGGCTCAGATGAAGCTACGAAGCTACGCTCTTTCCCCCTCGCACTACTCCTCTCCTTGCTTCCTCCCTGCCTCCTGCCTGGCTTTAATGACAGTGATCTGGAGGCCATGCCCCCCACCTTTGTTTGTGTGAACAAAAAAGGCCGAAAGCTCACCAGATCTTCTAATTTAGCAATAAGTCATGTGAACTGTGCAGCGCTGGTGCAAAAGGACGGCAATCCAGAATTTCGCGCACTTTATTCTGCCATGTAACTGGCCCCTAAGACTGGCAGATTGTGTCATCCACACAAAGGGCTTCAGTGCTTCTCTTTTAAGTGATTAAAATTTCATTTGCTTCATTTTTGATATGAACTTACCCAAATTTGCAAATTTCTTCAGAAACGTGAAGGAAAGAGCATGGGATTTGAACAACGTGAGTGGGAAAGAAAGCAAAACTGGCAGAGTTATCCATCTCTAAAGGACTCCATCCAGTTCTGAACTTTCCTTGAGCAATGGCCCCTATGACTCCCCCCCCCCACCTTCACCTCTTTTAAGCTCTTTAGTTTGGATATTATTCTCCAGTTCCTGGTTTTGCTGTTTCACCACCTGTGCAAACTCCTGCTTCCCTTTGTCTCTCTCTCTCTCTCTCTGTGTGTAACAATATAAAAGAACACTGAAAAGGTTCTGCTTTGAAGCCCGAACAAGCAACTAACTAGGAGTACCTCCCACTCCTTCTGAAGAATACTTTCCTAAAATAAAACATAGATGTTTCTTTGGAGAACAGTGTCTGAATCTGTATCGTGCAGTCCCACCAATCTGAACTTGTCTGCCTTGTTTCAGGCAGATTCCATTGATGATGAACAGATTACCTGGATTTTGGGAGCAACATACCTGAGGAACATCTAAAACGATCTCCACATCCTTCTTCAGTTGGGCATCCTCTTGTAGCAACACATGGGCGAGTTTCAAAGGAACTCCCTGAACATGGATGACCTCCAAATTGTCCATAAACTGCTACAGTCCTTCTCCGAATCTAAATCCAAAAACAGTTCTTTAGGGGTGGGGGTGGGGTGGAACATTTTTTTCTGTTATGGGACATATTCCTCTTTCTGCCACCTTTTTTCATTCCCTCTTCCTCACTGTTGAGGAGACTGTCAGGGAAAGGGTAAATTGTTCTTTTCAGAGCTCTGAACCAATTGCTTGTGTGGTAGTTTGAAATCTGACCCAAGGGCATATAAAATTTAGGCTGATGGACACAGGTGGGACACTTTTGCTTTGAGGCAGGGATGAACCTCTTTTGAGGATCTAGAGGGCCATTTTCAGGCTGGCTTGCTGATAAAATTTCCCACATATGATTGGGCTGCAAGGAATTTTTAAAAATTAGACCACCAGAAGCCTCAGGGAGAGGGGGCATTTTGCTTGGTTGGGTCCAATAACATGCCCTCTGATGAAAACTGGAACACATGTGGCCAAACAACATAAGGGTATGGTCAGGATGGCAAAAGTTATTAATAAGGAAGAACACACAAGTGAGGAGAGGCTGCAGCAGTTTGCTTTTGACCGAGTCTACAGGGAAGGTCAAGATTCCACCCCTCCCCTCCTCTCTCCCCTGCTGAGGACAAACTACTTTTGCACTTTGAACTCAATGGAGATTTTCACACGGGCTATATATCCCGTGGCAGGAACAGAACAGGGCCGGGAAAGGTTTTCCCTTTCGGACGACGTTGACCCCGTTCTGTCCTTCATCTATCCTACTCCTGTGACTGTTCCAGAACAATGTAATCATGGTTTTTCATCGTGAATAGACCTCCCGTTCTGTCACTATCACGGAATCACAGGTGTGCGAACAGGAGCCCCGTTCCTGTTCCGAAATGACAGCTGTGGAGGGGAGGTCCATTCCGAGCACTTCCTGGTACGATCTGGACATCCAGGTAAGTGGCACCCTTTATTTTACCCTCCCTGTTTTGATTATGTGATTTAAAGAGTGCTTTTGTGCTTGGTGAACTGATTTTATGTTTTGGGGAGTTTTATTTTTAAAATTTACTGTCCGGCGTTATCACGTGATTACGTGATAACATTTCAGATGGCTGGTCGTAAAAGCAGCCTTACGACGGCTCCATTTACGGCCAGCCAGCAAGGGGAGGGGGAGCCCGTTCCTGCTGCAGAATTAAGGTGAGTGTGCGAAAGATTTATGTTATTCCGTGGCAGGAACGGGAGAGGAGGTAGCGGGGCAGTAACGGGACATTTTGGCCCCATGTGAAAATCTCCAGTATGCAGCAATTGAAAGACAAAGGGGAAAGGGAAGAATAGGAGAGAGAAACTTGGGCACTTTATAAACAGCTTAAAAATCTGGGTGGCAAAGGATTAACAAGGACTGTCCCTGCTAAATCAGGATAGTTGTAGGGTATTCAATACTGTATTGTTTACCTACTAGCCATTTAAAACATCTTTTACAGCCTATCTTTAGGCCAGAAGCAGCTTTTTACAATCAGGAAGTGAACTTCCTCCTTTTTTTGGTATGGTGGTGTCAAGGGAGCCAAAGACCAAAATGGAGCCACAGTATGTGGCCCAATGATCACACTTTCCCAGCTTCCGCTTTAGAGGTATGTTCACATGTCACTTTTAGGGCTGAGGTCCTTGAGATATTTTCTTGAGTGTTGAAGGATTGGGCTGCTAGGGTTGGTGCCTGCATGCTAAGACCCCAAAATACAACAAAGCAAGCAGGTCCTGCTTTTAATGAGACCAAAGCAAAAGCGCCATTCTTGCCTGCAACTGGCTACATCAGGATGTTTGGGGAACTGACACAGACTGCACATTGCAAGGGCAGGAATCTGTACAAAGAATTCATATTCCTTCCTTCCCTTTCTTTCTTTTATACCTGGAGAAGTTTTTATTAAAATGTGGAACCATACTCATAAAATTACCTGCTAAATACTGGGAGTTAAAAGCATCATTTACTAGTTTTGTTGCAAGTTCTTATAATTATTATTGGCTATTCTTGTCTTTTCTTTTTAAAAATCATTTTTATTAAGAGAACAGCAAAAGCACCAATTAAAATAGAACAAAAAATAATTAACTAAGCATTGTTTTCAGTGTTTTTCCTCCTTAACATAATTTCTGAGGCATGGAGATGCACTATCCACAATGCTGCAGCCTTATTTGAGAGCTCATGCCAAACAAGTCTTGAAGAGAAACGACACCACAGAAAGAATCACAACCCGGAATCATCATCCAAGGAGACCTTCTGCTGTGCTTTCTGCAACCGGACTTGTTTATCTCGGATTGGCCTTTTTAGTCATCAGCGCACTTGCAGAAAGTGAGGGATGAGTCCTTCCTGAATCTTTGTTTGCGAAGAAAAGCCAGAGAGAAAGATATATTCATACTCTACATTTTTCTTACAGAATCTTCTATTCTTTATGACCTCCTATAGTCCCACCCATTAAACAGGGCTGCCTTCCTTTTTCTTTCTTTTGTACTTCAGTAAAACATATCTTCCTTTTGAAATGTTGTTTTCTACCTCTCTTGTTTTCTACCTCTCCATGCATTTTCCATCATCACAAGGCACAGAAACCCATTCTGGTGCTAATACATTGCAGTCAATACTTTGTAGAATTGCTAGGTTGCAAGTCAGAGAATAAGTGTTACCTTTAGAAAGTGGGAGAGACTGTTCCCATCTGTTCATCCCCTGTCAGTTTGTCAAACACTGAAACATAGGTTTGGATCCTGCAGGTACCTGCTTTCTCCACAAAAGACTCTCTGAAAATTGGGTGAAAGGTGGGGAGCAGGGGACAGTCCTGAACACAGTGAGATGGGACATTGAAGGTGGGGAAGGACAGGACGGGGTTATTACTGTATTTCTGTGTAAATAAAACCCACAGCAGAGTAATACTTTTACTGAGGCCCCCAAGCAAAGTGCCAAATAAGGGGACAAGTTTCATTAACCTAGGTGATACCAAAACAGAACAAAACCCACAAGAGCACACTAGTGTAGCATTTTGTTTGGTTCCACTAAAAGTATTGCCCAGCTGTGGTTACGTGTTAACATTCTCTCCTCTCTGATTTTCTACATCTTAATATTCAAGCCCATTAATTTCCCCCTGCCCCGGCAGCCCTTTGCACCCCATCCAACATTAGTCAAGAGGGTCCCCAGACCTTTCAGAGGGGCTTCTGGAAGTGCAAGGTAGTGCTCAGGATGGATGGGAAGAGATGGGAGATCTTTATTTCTGTGAATTTCTTAAGTTAATTCATTTTAGTTACCAAGCCATAGTACAGTTGGATCCTCTAGAGATGGCCTAGAGGTCACCTCTCTACATATTTTCCAACACAACTCTATGGTATGTGTCCCTATTTTGTGTCCCATGGATAGCTGAAACTGTGAATATTGGCTCCGCAGATTGGAATGGTACATTTCAGTGCAGCCAGTTCAGTGTGGCACGGTTCTGCTTGCGTATCAACTGATAGTTGATGATATTGTCAAGAAAATGCAATCAAAACTATTTCAGTTTGGTTAGGATTTTCTTGCAAAACTACTTGGGTAAGGGTTAGGGTTAAGATAAGAGTTAAGGTTAGGGTTGTTATCAATTATCAATTGATATTACCTAAATGGTTTTGCAAGACAATACCAAACCAAACAGAAATAGTTTTGATTGCATTTTCTTTACAAAATTATCAATAATTAATTGATCGGGAGCCCTGGTGGCTTAGTGGTTAAATGCCAGTATTGGAGCCACAATGTTGCAAGTTCAATCCCAAGGGCTACAAGGTTGACTCAGCCTTCCATACTTTCATAGGTCTGTAAAATGAGTACCCAGCTTGTGGAGACAATTAGCTAACACACATTGGAAACCGCTTAGAGAGTGCTTAGCTTGCTATAAAATGGTGTAGATGTGTAAGTACTATTACTGAACAATTTGTAAGCTGCTCTGAGAGCTTTTGTGGCTGAAGAGTGGGGTATAAATATTCTAATAAATAAATACACAAGCAGAAACATGCCACACTGAAATGGCTGCACTGAACTGGATGCTCTGAACTGGCCACACTGAAACATCCTAGACCCCTGCAGACTGGGGAGTCCAACTGTACTGACAGATTGAAACTATTGATATGGCCATCTCCACATGTGAAACCTGAGACAATTGTCTCTATTATATCGTCCCTGAAAGAGCCCAGATATGGCTTTCCAAATATGAATACCAGAGCTTAGACTATAGTGTCGAAGCCAGAATCCAGCACAGAGCACAGGAAGATGTATTACATACACACACAATGAGAGCCAGTGTAGTAGATTATTATTATTATTATTATTATTATTATTACATTTATTTATATAGCGCCATACGTTTTACACAGCACTTTACAAAAAAGAAAAATGACAATCCACAATAAACACAAAAACCTGCCTATGGCACACAATCTAAAACTGCAAACAAAATTATAAAATTAATAAAATATTACTATAACAGGATTAAAACAATAGTATAAAAGTGTAAGTTAATACAAATAATATGGACATAAAACCAAAATGAAAGTTGGAAGGCTTCCCTAAATAGAATAGTCTTTAATTTAGACTTAAAGTAGTCTAGAGAGGTGGTGGTCTGCAAATTTGTAGGAAGGAGATTCAAAAAATAGGGGGCAGCATGGGAGAAAGGACGTATCCGAATAGGGGCAGAGGAAATCCTTGGCTGCATTAGCAGCCCTGAATCACTAGAGCGCAGGGCACAAACAGGAAAATAGGGGGAAACAAGTGCTGACAAATAGATGGGGGCCAAACCATGAAGAGCTTTGAAAGTTAATACAGTCGTCCCTTCACATTCGCGGGGGTTAGGTTCCACGGACCCCCGCGAATGTGAAAAATCCACGAATATTGATTTCCCCCCCTCCCACCCCAAAGCGACCACGGGGCCTCTGGAGGCCCCATAGTCGCTTTCCCCCGCCTCCCCACTCCCTTCCTAGGCCTTCCTAGGGCCTCCGGAGACCCTCCCGAGGCCACATGGATGCCTCCCCAGCCCTCCCCCTCCCACCGAAGGCCTTCGTGGGGCCTAGCAGGGCCCCACGGAGGCCTCCTCGGCCACCCCCTCCTGCCGAAGGCCTTCGCAGGGCCTCGCAACACCCCGTGGAGGCCTCCCCGGCCATCCCCCCTCCCTCCTAAGGCCTTTGCGGGGCCTCGCAATGCCCCGCGAGGCCTCCCCAGCCACCCCCTCCCTCCCAAGGCCTTCGCGGGGCCTCCGGAGGGTCTCCGAAGGCCTGGTGGAGGCCTCCCTGGCCCTCCCCCCTCCCCCCAGGCCTTCACGGGGCCTCTGGAGGCCCCGTGTCACAGTTTTGGGAGGGCGGGGGGCCCTCCCAAAACCGCAAATAATCAAAACCGCAAATGTCGAGTTCGCGAATGTGGAGGGGCAACTGTAATAATAGCTTATAACGAATTCTAAATGGGATCGTAAGCCAGTGAAGGGACAACAACAATGGGCTGACATGATCATAACGGTGGGCAGAAAAAATTATCCTAGTGGCAGAGTATTGTACCAAAATTGAGGGGGCAAGATGGGAATGAGGAAGCCCAGTCAGCAAAGAATTACAGTAATCCAGGCGAGAAATGACCAATGCATAAACCAAAGTCTTAGCAGCAAAAACTGAAAGAAAAGGCCTGATTCTCACTATAACTATAGTGTTTTGAGTACTGTACTAGGACTCTGGGAGTCCAGGGTTTGAATCATCACTCAGCTACGTAATCCTCACTGGATTAGCCTGTGCAAATCGCACTCTCTCAGCCTAAGAGAAAAGCAATTACAATCCTCCCCTGAATCAATCTTGCCAAGAAAATCTTCTGATAGGGTTGCCAGAAATTGGAATTGACCTGAAGATACTTTAGAAGAACACCAGCAACAGCAATGTCCCCCTCACCTCCAAAAAAGAAGCATTTCCAAACTTTACTGAAAAGATAAACCACATAATCTGTTCGTAACTGGTGAGCCTGCCACTGTTAAAAATGTAGCAGTGGGGGCTTTTTACAGTTTTGATGTGTAATGTCTGGAAGTGGGAATCCACATGTGATGTGTAGTGCCTGAAAGTGTAAATCTGGATGTGAAAGACTTTGTTGCAAATTTCAAATGTAGCACAAAACTTAAGGGTTTTCTTGGATCAGTTATTGAGAGCAAGAAACTATTTGTAAGTTGTAGAACTAAATATTAGCTGTATGTGAAAGTTTGCTTTAAAAAAATAATAATAATCTAAAATAATCTTGAGAAAAGGGTCTGTTTGTTTTTTCACCCCTAAATTGTTTTACTCCTTGATACAATGAATTCTTTAAAAAGTAAGCAATGAGGAAAATAATGTGCATGTTAATTTGAGAACTATTGCTACCCAAAAAAAGTGGTTTAATTTGGCAATTTTGCCTGCAAATGGAAGCTGGTTTTGCTTATAGCCTGTCCACTCCTAGATTTAAGTGCCCTCTTGTGGAAAACCTAAGAGTAGGCAATCAATCAATGTGGGAAAGCAGGACTAATTCAATTTAATTAACTGAAGCTGTAACCCATAGCTATTTATGTTAGGAGTAAGAGACATGAAATTCAAGCTCACAGGCTGGTTGATTGATTGATTTGCCACCTTTCTCCCAGAATGGGATCAAGGCAGCTCACAAAAGAACATCAATTAAAATTTACTAATACAGTATAAAAAATAATTAAAATCATCACAGTTAAAACAATTTAAAATTATTTAAAATGTTCAAAAGTTAAAATTAAATAAAAAACACACACCCCAATTAAAAAAGTCTCCATTGGCACAGTTACATATTAAAAACCTCCTTAAACAAAAAGGTTTTTGCCTGTCTGTGAAAGGCAAGCAGGGAGGGGGCCAGCCTATAAAAGGGAGTTCCAGAGGGTGGGGGCAGCCACTGAGAAGGCTGTGTCTTGTACTGTGCCTCACCACACTTGCACTGTGAGGCAATGATCATATGCCTATATATTTTGAAACAAGTCCTGTTGAACTCAATGGGACTTACTTCAGAAGCTATGACAGGTGTCCTGAAAAACACATATTTTGTCAATTGTATTTAATGGAGATCTAAGATACAGTCCGCTTGGATGTCATACCATGCAAGTCCCTGTAAATGAATGGACTGTATAAGAACTCAGCAATGCTCTTGCACAATGGGGCCCAATGGATTTTGCCCTAAAACAGTGCTTCTCAACAGTTGGCTGTTCAGATAGTCTAGACTTCAATTTGCAAAATATCTTACCATTGGTCATGTTGGCCAGGGCTTTGGGATATTGAAGTCCAAAACATCTGGAAGACCAACATTTGAGCATCACTACACTAGATTTCCATTTGCAGCCATTATTTAAAAGTAACTGAGCAAACTACTCTTCATTTCAGTTGACTAACATAAACTAAATTGGAAGTTCCCATTAATGTTTTTGCTCTCTGTTTAAACCAAGACTTATTATTCATTTTTAACATGTATTGTTACCCAAGTTTTTAAAAATATTAAATTTCTCTAAATAATCAATTAAAATTGTTGTATTATCTAGAATATTTTTAGTAGCAATTATCAAAGCTTATACTGTACAGTAGAGATATTTAAAGTGAGAGTTGTCATAGAGTTTGGTGGTTTGAAGTAGTCAATCAATAAATGTGCTGTCTTTTTTGCTTTTCAGAATACCCTACCTGTGTATCCAGCCCCTTTGTTTCTTTGTTTACAATGTAAGGGAACAAAGGAAGAGGTCTTTCGTTCTCTATCATTTCCCATTTCATCTGAACCAGGCAACACAATGGTAGCTGCTTCAGAATAAGTCAGGATACTGAGTCAACTTCACATTGTAGTTTAATAACCTGGCTTGTTTCTGGTAACCAGTTTCATAGTTCAAAACAGAACACTACATTTAACTGACAGCCACCTAGTTTGCTTGCTCATACCATGAAGAAAGGAACAAAAGGGATGCATGTATGGGAAAAGACTCATTCAAATCTTGGCTTATTAACCTGCAATAGGATCATCCTGGGGCACTGTTTAAACAACTGTAAGGAGGGAGCAGTAGTGAATCTGAGAGAATTTGGGAGTTAGTAAATTTGAAAGAAAAAGATGCTAGAAATTGAAATCACTAAGTAAAAGAACTGTTTTTAGGCATGTGGTTGTCACACACATATACACAGACATATTTCTAACTGGAAAATATAGATATGCAGGTGAACAAAGTGCAGCCCTGTAGATATTATTGAACTGCAAAGCCCAGCATTCCTCACTATGCTGGCTAGGTTTTATAGGAGTTGTAACTCAGTAACACTTTAAATCTTAATTTGAGTTTGGAAAAGTTACCTTTGGGGTACATCTCCCACCATCTCCAATGGCCATGCTGGTTGGGAGATTCTTGGAACTGTTGTCCATTAACATTTCCAAGCTCAGATCCCAATGCGCTTAACTTGATCTCATGATTTTTGAAGAGATGGCCCATTTCACATACAAATAAAAAAAGTGCAGAACATAGTACCTGAGTCTTTGTACAGCCATCACATTCTGACCAAGGACCAAATGAATTCCAGCTGCAGTGAACTGAAGCAGAAGGCCTATTGGATTATATATAAGCAGAAGGAAAAATCTTGTCAAAGATTGCAGAAAGGATGTGTGTAGCTCAGTGGAAAAGCATAGGCTTTGCATCTAAAAGTACCAGGTATCAAGTAGGACTAGAAGCAATACTTACCTGAACCCCTAAAGTTCATTTGTCAGTCAGGATAATAGTCAAGCATTCTGTCAATCTAGTCCTCTAGTTTGCTGGGCTACAATGCCCACCATTCTCAGCTACGGTAGTTGGTGATAGTGGACTTGTAGTCCAGCACATTAGAAGGACCCAAGTGGGGGGAACCTAGTATAGACAGTACTAAACTATATGAATCAACAATCTGACTTGGTAGAAGGCAGCTTCTTACATTCCTATGCAATATTTCCACACTTAAGGAAGACCAGTGAAATCCATGTGGGGATAGTACCACAGAACAGACTTGCTAGACTTGTAGCAAACAAAACAATGTTTTCCAGACTTCTATTCTGCTTTGAAACATTACCCCCACATTAACCTATTCTAGTCTACAAGACAGCATCCCAGATTTACTATTTTGCATTTAATTACAGTCAGCCCTATATGCTGCAGCCTTATTTGAGAACTCACGCTGAACAAGTCTTGAAGAGAAACGACAACGCAGAAAGAATCACAACCCGGAAACATCACCCAAGGAGACCTTCTGCTGTGCTTTCTGCAACCCGACTTGTCTATCTCGGATTGGCCTTTTTAGTCATCAGCGCGCTTGCAGAAAGCGCGGGATGAGTCCTTCCTGAATCTTCATTTGCGAAGAAAAGCCAGAGAGAGAGAGACAGTCAGCCCTCCAAATTCTTTTGTGCGTTTGATTATTTGTGGATTATTTGCTGCTGTTGCCCTATGGCATTTTTAATAGGGACTGCAAGCTTCACGAGACTGCGAGAGACAGCAAACATGTGATGGAGCTTGCAAGTCCCCCCCTCCAAAAATGGTGTAGGGCAGCAGTGAAGGCAGCAGCAAGTTACACCAGCCACACATTTCTGCCTTGCGAAGGAACCCCACCACGTCAAAGGCACCCGTGGTGGGTTGAATCCACAGATCATCCTTTTTTGTTTGTTAAATATGGTTTGGTGGGCCTAGAGATATTTGTGGTATTCCACTCACAGGGATCCTGTGCCTCTAACCCCAGTGAATGTGGAGGGCCAGCATTACTCCAGCCATCCCCAGCTTAAAATGCTAAAATTCTATGAACTTGTCCTTGGGAGTAAGCCTCACTGACTTCAATGGGATATAATTTTGAGTAAACATGGCTACAAGGGAGATGCTGTGATGCTCAAGTCAGGCCATCATACCTCTTCTTCCTATTTATTTATGAGGCCAATCTTCAAGTATCAATCAGAGAGAGGTGGGGCACCCAGTGATTACTACAGCTTCACAGGAAAGAGGAATCCTATAGTAGCTCTTTTCAGCTTTGGAATATGTGCAGCATGAGTCTAAGCATGTTTCCTCAAAAGTAAGTCCCATTGCATTCAATAAGTGTTCAGACAGGGGTTTACCAATGCCTGTAGATGTTCAGAAGCTGGTGGATTCCAGTTCCCATCAGCTCAAAATAAATGAACAGGTAAGAGATGGACCTGCAGCCCAGCGAGATCTGGAGGGCCACCTCTAACTTAGAAATCAAACAGATATGACTCAGGAGATTCATGTCCCACCTTACTATTAAACCCAGATTGCATAGGCATCGTACATAGAGTAGCCACTTTTAATTTTTTTGGCAGCCAGAAATTAAACAGGTTGTTTTGCTTCTACATCTCTGTGTACCCATTTACCAGCTGAATCTTGCCCTTAGTGTAGTTGTTCAAAATGCAGGAGCCCAACGTAAGAGAAAAAGACTGTCAACCTCCTTTATATTTAAAAGCCTCGTTGTGACGCCTAGAAAAAAACAAATCTATCCATTCTGTATGATTGAAAAAGAGAAATGTCCCAACTGTGCCCGTGCTGGCTAGGGGATTCTGGAAGTTGTAGTCAAAAAGTAATGCAAGCTGTGCTGAGAATACATAGCAACGTGTTGTTGTAGGTGCCATGTGTGCTGGATAAAACACATACACCTTCAGGTAAAAGACTTTACAAGTGTCGAGGAAGCACTTACCATGAAAAAGCAGGAAAATTGCCCACTATCTCCAAGAGAATAAAGATCTCAAGTGCCTAAAAGGAGAAAAAAGGAAAGAGGGAGAGGGAATTGTCTATGATAAAAAGAAGTGTGTGTCTTAGGAACACCATAAGTCAGAAACAACCTGAAGGCACATAACAACAATAAAGTGTGTGTTTGGCTAACATTTGGTCTGATTTTCCAAATATGAATCAGACAGACTTCTCCTGCAAGAAGGTGCTGCTATCAATACTGCCACCTGCAAATGCACACATTCTAGTTGTTACTGCTCCTGAATTCATTCCCATTCCTCCTCCACCCCAAATTCTTGCAGTTCTGCAACTAAAGTATGCCTTCCTGTCAAATTATTATTATTATTATTATTATTATTATTATCATTATTATTTTATTCCCATGGGGAGAAATTGCCTCGATCCTTGTCTTACCTTCATGTTCACAGAAATACTCAGCTACACAGCAACTGGTAGTGAGAAACACATTCCGTCCTTTGGGATAGGAATGCAGTTGAGAACCAGAAGGAGCAATCACGTGTCAGTCTGTCTCAGAACTTCTGGAGACTGACTCTGCCTGGCTGTCTTGCTCTTTCTTTCACAAGAGAGGCCTTAAGCAACACAGAGGAATGTTATGCCTAGCCCATCTCACATCTCTACAGATGTCAGCAGCCAGATCCTGTAACTTCTCATGTATGAACAAATAGATTATAATTCAAAGCCCAGCATCATACACTGCAAAGGACAAGAATACAGCCAGAGTAGTTACTTTCTTATATAAAAAAAGTAGTTAGTTACAAGTGTAATTTCAAGGCCCTCAAGTAATTGGCTGCATTTATAGATTGAGGTATTTTTTTTTAAGTAATCCATTAATGTCTTGTTTCTCAGAACTAATTATAATGAATGCTCCAAGTTGGTGGCCAGTGGGACAAAATTCTTTCTTTCCACCTTGTCGTTCCTTCAACACCCAAATCAGAGCACAAGTTAGCAGCAAGAGGAACAGCATAAACCCAGACTTAAAGCATGGGAAATACCTCCCTATGATTTAAATATAAGAGCAACTCAACTTTACATTTACACTACAAAAGGAGTGAACCTGTCACTTGTTATACCTTTGTTATCGGGGAAAGGAATTAATCACTCTGAATACAGATCTGAGAATATATCATAGCTAACAAAAAGCTACCTATCAGACTACAGCTCCCAGAATCACCCAATGCATATAGCCATTGACTTCCAGATTCTGGGAGTTGTAGTCCCCACCTCTGAAAATACTCAAGAAAAATTAGAGGATTTCATGAGATTTCCACATGTGACCTGCATACCTCTTCTTATCTGCACTCAATTGATTGAAGATAAGGTGGTATTTAAAGGTATTTAAAATTTAAATAACCTGCATAGAACCGAGCCATACTTTGCAAGCATGAAACTACAGTAGTTGCACAGAAATGAGCTGTGGTTTGCAGGCCTGAATGCTATCACATAGAACTGAGCTATCCATGGCGAGCATGAAAGCAACTGTAAAGGACTGAGTTGTGCATGTTTGAAATCTGTGGTGCTGGGGCTTACCCATGAGTAGACATAAGTAGAATTGAATTGTCCTTTATCTATTTGTTGGGAAATGATGTCCAAATTTGTACACTTCTGGCCATGGCCCTGTACACATTTTTCATTGCTGGAACATGGGCCCTGAGATTCTTCCTGATTCGTATTCAAGTGCTCTCCTCACGTCTGGCAAACTCAGAGCCATGGCTTCCTTGACTGAATCAATCCATCTGCAATGTGGTTTCCTTTTTTTTTCTTTTTCAATGAGTCATGTCATTTCATTATATGTCCAAAGTACGATAGCTTCAGTTTAGTCATTTGGTTTAGTCATTTGGATTTTAATGAGAGTTGATTTGTTCTAGTGGGTTATCTAAATGGCAAAAATACTCCTTACGGAATGCAAGGATAGTACGACCTTTCTTAATGGCATCCTGCATCATATTGCTGTACTTGGAAGGAGTGGGGCCAAAAACTCTGAAGTAAAAGCCTTCGAGGCTTTTCTCAGTGTTTTTAAAAAGCAGTATGTGCATCCCTACTCATTGGGACAAGCAATTCAATTTGCTTTGCTTTTCCAAAGGAAACAGAAGGAACAGAAGCTGATTGGCCAGATGAGCGTGGGGGCACGGGGCTTGCTAACAAGGCAAGCACCTTAAACCACCATGGGGTGTTTTTTGTTTTTGTTTTGACTTAGTGAGTGAGCGCTAATGTGATAAAACAGGGGTTTGGGGTTTTTTTCCTCGCTTTTCTGTTAAGGTGAAATATCGCACTTTCACACCTTAGATATGCTTTTTTTTAAAAAAAAATACTGTTCAGCAGCGGCAACTGGTGAGAATAAAAATGCGAATAGTTCACTCGGAGCCACCATCTTAATTCATGGGTATGCCTGTTTGAACATCAAATGCGGATATCTTCACATGCCTGTGATCAACCTTAAAAAAAAAACATAATTTTTGCCACATATAGACAACCCCTAGGACTGATTTATTTGTCTCTCTGATATTTCACTGTATACACAGAACTTTCACTCTGTTAGGTGCACACTTGGAAAAGTTACTTCTTAGGTGGTGGGAAGGGAGATGCTTCTCATTCAAGAAGACTGTTAAATCCTGCCTGAATGCTGTGGGAACTACGTAATTAGACCTCTGCACTTGAATATCTTCAGGCTGTTCTCATTTAGCATACAGCAGTGGGATCAAAGAGAAGCCACTGCCAAAGAGGTGATAAGAACTCTTTCTCCTGAAGTGGTATCGTCTTATGAAGAGTCCATTATATTTCCTTATTAGCTTTTGGCCCTTTTAATACAATCATAATGAAGGTTCCTACTTCAATTTTAAATGCCCTCAGATTGTAACCATATTACACCCATTAAAAATTATCTTGAATCATGTATATCTAAAAAGTCTTCAGGTCTTGATCTGAAGACTGTAGCTAGTAAAGAACTAACCCATCCTTTGATGTAACCTCACTGCTAATGTGCACTAATTTCCCTCTTTGTTCATTATCTGTGTTCCCATATGCCAACTCTTTTCTCTCCCTATTATTTTTGCAGATGGCAAGGATCAAATAACTGCTGAAAAGAGGGAGAACACCCGGGTTTTTACATTCTTAGCTTGGGAAACTGGCTTTCAGCATGAGCTTCTGGACTGGTTTCTGTTAGCAAATGTCATCTGCCTTTTTCTAATTAGCAGTAATTAGCTCCAAAGCTCTTAAGGTATTTATCACATTCCAGGGACTAATAGAATGTGCCTGGGGACCTGGCTCTAGGAAATGTGTCAAATGACATTGTTTGGCTATTTTCTGCAGATCAAATGGTTCTTTGCCAAAGGCTGTAATGCAAGCTGACTTTTTATGAAGGCAATCAACCTTCTGTGGCATCCAGAGGGTTTATTTGCACATTCATGAAATGCCTTTTTTTTCAAATGCAATGTTTTGCATCATGCATGCAACAGAAAATTTCAAAAGCAGCCCCATAACAAGGGAATGGGAGGGCTAATGATGTCTGTGTGTGGGGGGGGGTGTTGAAACAGTGCAAAATATTTAGGCAAGATTCTACCAAATTCTACAGTAGAAGTACTGCAACACATACCTGATTGCATCTAGTTTTGGATGCTAAGCAAGACTAGGCCTGGATAGTACTGAGATGGAAGACTACCAGGAAATACCAGAGTTCCCCAGGTATGGCTGTGAAAGAATCCTGCCCCAAACCCTGCAGACCCACTGCCAGCCAAAGCTGACAGTACTGGACTAAATGCACAAAGATTCTGATGACATGCCCTCCAACTTTTCACAGATGAAACCTGGGACCCGTGAGGCCAAGCAACATCAGAGTGTGGTCAGGGTGGCAAAAGTTATTTAATTAGTGAGGAAGCACACACGTGGGAGGTGAGGGTACAGCACTTTGCTTTTGCCTGAGCCTCCTGGGAAGGCCAAGATTCCACCACCTCCTCTCCTCTCTCCACTACGGAGTTAATTGAATGCCAACAGCTTTCATACTTTGAACTCAGTCTGTAAAAACTGAAGTAAACTGAAGACAAGGGGAGAGAGTGGGAAGAAGAGAAAGAAACTGGGAGATTTTAAAATCAGCCGAGAAAGCGTAATCACAGAGCATTAATCAGGACTATCCCTGCCGAATCGGGACAGTTGTAGGTTATGTGATGACCCATAGTCATAAAGTCATAAAATCATACTTAGAAGGGGTCTCATGGGTCACCTAGTCCAACCCCTGCTCATTGCAGGACCCTCAGGTAGCTGTCCAGCTTCTTTTTGAAGATGTCCAGAGAAGACCCCACCACCTCTCTAAGGCAATTGATTCCACTGCCGAACCGCTCTTACTGCCAAGAAGTTCCTTCTGATGTTCAATTGAAATCTATCCTCCTGTAACTTCAAACCTTTAGACCTGGTCCTACTCTCTGGAGCAGCAGAGAACAGGCCTACTCTGTGATAGCCCCTGAGATAATTTAAAGAGTGCCATCGTGTCACCCCTCAATCTTTTCTTCACCAAGCTGAACTTTTCCTCGTATGTTTTGTTCTCCATGCGTCTTATCATCCTTGTTACTCTTCTCTGAATCTGCTTCAACTTGTCTATATCCTTCTTCAAATAAGGTGCTCAGAACTGAATGCAGTACTCCAGATGAGGCCTGAGCAGTGCAGAATATAGTGAGACTACAGTTATCCCTCAATATTTGCTAGTTAAGCATTTGCAGATTTGATTATTCACAGATTACTAAATACGTTTTTTCTAGGCATTTTCTAGGTCCTCCAGCTTGATTCTATGGTATGATTCCACCAGACGTTGACCATTGAATTGTACTGGAGGACCTACAAATGCCTAGAGAAGTGTTCTCTCTAGGAATCTCTAGGTCCTTCAGTGTGACTCTATGGTCAACTTCTGGCAAAAGCATATGTTGGAGGACCTACAAATGCTTAGTGAAGTGTTTCCTCAGGATAAAAATATAGCTGGCCTATATTTCCATTTTTTCCACATTTGCGGGGAGTCCTCCACCACTAACCCTCATAAAAGTTGAGGGCCAACTGTACTACTTCCTTCAGCTTGGAAACTATGCTTCTGTTAATGCAGGCTAAAATAGCATTTGCTTTTGCCCCACCCCCACCCCCGCAGTATCACACTGATGGCTCTTTCCCAATTTACGATCAACAATAATCCCAAGGTCCTTTTTTATTCAGTATAAGACAGCTTCCTATGTTTCCAGAAGTAAGCCTGTTCCAAATTTGTGGGTATTCAACATTTGTATTTTAAATTTTTTCTTACAAATTAATAGTTTCTGAAAGACTATTTCATGGGCCATATCATACAGTGGCATTTTTCATCTTCTATAAAAGGGAGACCCATGGGTGGAGAAATCTGTTTTCTGAAGCCTCTTCTCCATGTGGCATCATGGAACTTTTCCACTTTGGCTCCTCTGCTGTGAGACCTCCAGTGGTAAAGACAGCAAGACTGAAGCTTTTGGGGCACAAAATGGGACTCTCTTTCCTCCAACAGAACCAGGAGGGGAACTATAGTGGAGCTAAATAAAAACAAATACTATGTGAAAATAAGTCAAACCTGAATCAAAACAAATTAAAATAATCAATATTTAAAAATAAGATAGATAAATTTAAATGATATTTTCATTCAGACAACTAACTGAAATGACTGTAGATATATTATATTGCTGTGAAATCATCTTACCGTAAATTACATAAAAATACATTTATAAAATAATAAAGCCATTTGTCATTTTTATTTCATCATTATTATTTCATTAAAATTATTTAGCAGTAAAATTACTTAGCAGTAGCTAAATATATCTAAAATTATATTAAACATTTTCATTAAAGGTAAACTATAAGTTTTATAAAAATTTAAACAAAATATGACAATGATTCACTCATCTTGAACCAGTTAACTGAGGTCCACTGGCTGGATGCTCTGGTGGACTAGTACAGCATCTTGGATGGTATCAGGGCCAGTTCAACATTTATTTCTGCTTGAGACAAAAGGTAAGCAGGTACCCTGTGACATTTTTGCATAAAGAGGACAACCAAATGATTGAATTTTACTTTAGCATTGGTGTTGGGAAAAGGTATTCCACTAAGCCTGAGCTAAGGAGATTTTATCTTCAGCATCTGAGACAGCTCTACAGGAGTTTACCGCATACCATGCAGCTGTGGACAAGTTTACAAAGGGACCACTAAGCGCAGTGTGCAAACACGAATCAAGGCACATGAGAAACACTGCAGACTGGGCCAGCCAGAAAAATCAGCAGTAGCAGAACATGTTATAAAGCAACCTGGACACAAAATGTTATTTAAAAACACAGAAATTCTGGACCAGGCCAACAACTATCATGTCAGAATGCACAGAGAAGCTATTGAAATCCACAAACAGCTGGACAACTTCAACAGGAAAGAAGAAACCCTCAAAGTAAACAAGATCTGGCTGCCAGTCCTGAAAAACACTAAAATCAAAAGTCAACACTTGCAAATGAACTTCACCCAGGGGCAGGGAGATTTCCAGCAGATAATGGACTATTAACCAACCATTAGCCAAACAGGCACTAATCTTCCTTGCATATCTCTACCTAGAAACTAGCCATTCAAATACACACATTTACATATCCTCTCCAACAGGGCTTCACAGGATATAAATCCAACACACTCCTACCCAACCATTCTCTGAAGATGCCAGCCACAGATGCAGGCGGAACATCATAAATAAACTCTTCCAGAACACGGCCTCACAGCCAAGGAAAATCTATGCAGCTCTTTCACTCTGCCTAATGGTAAGAACGATCTTGAATAACACCTTTGAATACTAGAATTAGATCTACCAGGCCACCAGTAGGAAAAATAGAGTGGTGGTACAGGAAGTGAAGTGCCAGGAGTGTGACTGCTTCGTGTCCTGATTTGAGATGTTCTGCATCCACCTTGCCTATATCTTACACCCATGTGGAGGAAGATAATCACTTACAACTGTGACATCATTTCCCTGGCAATTGTTCATTGTGAGCTTTTTCATAATCAAACAAGGTTCCATTCTGCAATTTTACTTAAACTGCTTAAAGTTTTACAAAAGTTCACACTTTAGAATTTACATACACAGATGGAATTGAACAGCACTCATTTAAGAAGAAGAACAACCATAAAGAACACTCCCTAAAAGTTTGGAGAGAATTAATTATAGACAAGCTTCTGATGACTTTCAGAGAATATCAAATATATTGTTTTATTGTGATTTAAAAGGAAACAGAAAGACATTTCTGATAATATAATTAGTATTAGGTTCTACCACTCCTTGAAATAGATGCAGTATTTCTTTACAAATGCAACTTTTTTTTTCAGAGTGCAATGTGAAATGGAAAATATATTCCCTAAGATTCACAAAGGAAAGTCAAGACAGTCACCAGTTTAAATACAACATTTCAGAATCCCTGTTAGAGTTAACAAAACAAAGCAGAATATATATACAATATTTCCTTTGTATCCTTCAGAGATCATGATCTTTTCATGCATATTGGAAATCTTTGAAATATTTATTATCTGCTGCATTCAACATTTTTATATTTTTTAAAGAAACATTATGATTAGGTGCCCCAACTCATCATACCTTTAAATTTGACCCCACTTTATTGTTAATATCCTCTACTGATCTTTTTAAAATCATAGTAATCACAGGGGGCCTAAATACTCTAAAAGCACCAGATCCTGTCTGATCTTGGAAGCAAAGCAGGTTCAGCTGTGGTTAGTACATGTACGTGTATGTGCCTTCAAGTCATCTGTTGGCTTATGGCAACCCCATGAATTTGATAGGGTTGGCTTAGGCAAGGAATAGCTGGTTTTGCCATTTTCTTCCTCTGAAATATAGCCTACAGCACCTGGTATTTGTTGGTGGGCTCCCATCCAAGTACTAACCAGGGCCGACCCTGCTTAGCTTCCAAGATCAGACAATATCTGGTGCCTTATACTGTACACACACAATTAGAATCACCATTGTTTTCTCCTCATTGGGCAAACTTAAGTAGTTAACTGAAAATATACTGACCTCTAGTGGCAATGTATGTTTATGTTCTTTACTTCAGGACTGTAAAATGTACAGTAATTCATCAAACAAAATACAGCTGTGTATCCACAGTCCATAATTATAGCAGTATAATTCCACTTTAACTGCCATCGCTCCAACCTCTGGAATTCTGAGATTTGTAGTCTGGTGAGAAGTACTTAGAATTCTCTGCTAGGGAGCTATAGTGCTGCAATTGAGGGAAGTGGACACAGGCTCTCTGGCATCAAATTCCAAGTCTCTAACCAAACAATAAATCTCAGGATTCTGGTGGAAGAAACTATGACAGTTAAAGTGGTATAAAATGATATACAAGTCAACGTCCATATCCACCAATTTGGTATCCACAGTTTCACTTATCCATGTCCAAAAAAATGTTCTCTCTAGGCATTTCTAATTCCTCCAATGTGAGTCTATGGTCAACTTCTGGCATTTGTCAGAAGTTCCATATTATCCATGGTTTCAGGTACCCATGGGGGGTGTCTTGGAATGTATCTCCTGCAGATATGAGGGTTGATCTGTAATTGTGTGGTGTGAATACATCCATCCCAGTAAAGTGCCAGGCCCTTGAATGACACTCTCCTGTTTTGGCAGTTCCAGGCAGGCATTAAAAACCAAAAGTTTATCAAGACCTTTGGGCCACCATACATAACTGATGGGATGTGGGGGTTTGAAGAGGGGAAAAACCTGTCTGCTCTACATTTGTACTTGTTAAATCTGATTACAAACTCAATATAAAAGGAAGACACCCATTGTTACAGGTACTTTAGTTTTGTCATAGCCAGTATCAGATATCCTGACTTATCAGAATTGTTTGCGTTGAGTGGGACTACCTGGGAAAAAATTGAACCTCTTTCAAAATACTAAGGAGATATAAAGTCGAAGGCTTTCACGGCCGGCATCCATAGATTTTCCTTGGGGTTTTTCCGAGCTGTGAGGCCGTGTTCTGGAATAGTTTCTTTCTGACATTTCGCCTGCATCTGTGGCTGGCATCTTCAGAAGATCTTTCTCTGAAAATGCCAGCCACAGATGCAGGCGAAACATCAGAAAAAAACTACAGTATTCCAGAACATGGCCTCACAGCCCGGAAAAACCTCAAGAAAAAAGGTAAGGAGATATCTTCATACCCTCCAACATTTCATAGATGAAAACTTGGATACATATAGCCAAGCAACATCAAAGTGTGGTCAAGATGGCAAATGTAATTAGTGAGGCAGAATACACAAGCTAGGAGTGGCTGCAGCAGTTTGCTTTTGCCTCAGTCTTAAGGGAAGGGCAAGATTTGGCCCTCTCCTCTCCTCCCTGATAATTGAGAACAAACTACTTGCACACTTTGACTTCAGTTTGCAGCAAAAGAAGTGAAGTGAGGCAAAAGTGGGGAGAACAGAGAGAAACTGTGATGTTTTAAAAGCAGCTGAAAACGTGCGACAACAGATAGTTAAGCAGGACTTTCCCTGCCAAACTGGGACATTTGGAAGCATGTACAGTAATGAGTTTGCGTAAAAGATGGTACACTCTTTGGTTGACTACTTGCATGATTGAGTTCTAGCACAGTACTGTAATATGAAATGCTTTCTAAAGTTAGCTGATCATCCTGTTTTCCAAGTCTTCTTACAACTGTGTTATTTCCACCCTCATTGGGCTTGTCTACACTGGCCAAATAAAACAAACTCACTTCGTTTTCACTGTGAGCTGTCCAGACGATGTACAGCTTGAATCCAGACCTTTTCAGCTCCTTGGGGCTTTAATGCACTCCAAAAAAAAGTGAGGATTTTCTCTGGATCTGAGCGGAAAAACTGGATATTCGTGTGTGTGTGTGTGTGTGTGTGTGAGTGAGGACTGCACTCTGTATCAACAACAGTGTGGGGCCCGGGTGTGTGTGGAAATTTTGGTGGGCAGCAGTGGGTGGGCAGAAGAGGCATACACAGTATGCCTGGATGAGGCATACACAGTAGTGGTTCTGCGAAATGCAGCAGTTGTTCTGCGAAACGCATACCAGCATACCCACATTTTAACTACCGACATGTACCTCCTCTTAATAGGATGTCTGAAGCCCCTCCGACCCATGGGAAAAGACATATGTACATTTGCATGCATGGCAGGAATGGGGGGAAAGAGTGGCCATGGCTGCGTGGCCATGCATACTGAGAATTATCAGACAGGGTGAGTTTGAAAGGGAGAACTGTGTGTGGACAGTGCTCCCAAACTCACCTTGGTGTGTACGATGATCATATAGACAACCTCATGGTCGCTGCAGACCAGATATCCCAAAGGTAAGCTGGATTTTCCTGTTGGTGTAAACGAGTCCATTACTACGCTTCTATTTTGCTAAAGCCCAGCATCTGCCTCACCTATGGAGCAAGAGGCTTGCTCCATGCTATTTTAAGATAGCAACAGCAACTGTGTGAGATAGCTTCAAGGAGGCTATTCTCTTAGTCCAAAAACATTCTCTACACCAGGGACAGTTTATGAGTGCTTCAGTTGCTGCAAATTGGCCCAGAACCCAGTGGGGAAGCGAAAAGGTAAATCCTGAATCTTCTCCTGATTCTGGAAGTTACTACACTATGAAGAAAAGCGACAAAGCAGCAGAAACATTCCTTCTTCCCTGCTGCCTTACCACATAACGTCAGCATTCTTTTGTTCTGGTCCCATGGGGGACCAAGGTAAAACCGCATCTTTCTGCTAACCAGAAAAACCCGTTAGCAAAAAGAAACAGTTTTACCTCGCTCCCCCATAGGACCGGAACAAAAGAACGCCATAAGAACGCTGACATCATACGGTAAGGCAGCAGGGAAGATAGAACGTTCCTACTGCTTTGCTGCTTTTCTTCAGAGTGTGGTAAGCCCATCTGTTTCCATGAATGTTTTGTGTGTAACCTCAATAAGTGCAGGGGGGAATCAGGCTATTAGGTCTTGTCTATACGAGGGGGGAAAATACAAACACATTTGAAAAAGCAGGTATTCACAACAATGCAACCTGTCTTCACAGTCAAAAGACCCCCCCTAAACTCCACATGACCCCCTAACCAAGATGGCAGCTGCAAGTTATTTACTCACGATTTAAAATCTGCTGTCACAAATTTTTAAAAGCAAACACAGTTTTCCATGGTGCACACAAGTGATAGCTCATATTTACCAAAAAAAAAAAAAAAAGAAAGAAAAGAGTATAAGATTGCCATGTTATTGACTTACCAGACCCTCGTGTAGCTGAAAATTGAACATGGCAGCCTCAGGCACTTCCCCTGTTTGCTAGCCCCACCCCCATGATTATCTAGCCAATCAGATTACTCTGCCTGTTTTTATCTGTGCGAATGCGAGTGTTCAAATTATTGCACATTCACATGTTGTATGGATTTTTTTAAAAAATCCGAATGAAGCCCCGGACGCGATGCACATGGACTTTGCGGTGGATTTGGTTGCCCCTCTTCTGAATAACATGTATTTATGCGCATATCCATATGAATGGATTGTCGTACGTTCGCATCCCATTTGTATTAATTTGACCGTATAGACAAGACCTTAGTCTCATCAAAGCTGCAGGGCTGCTAACACAATAAACATTGTGGGTTAACCACTCCTTGAACAGCAGACACACATGCACAAAGTTACTCTGGAGGAACAGCTCCAGAACCCCAGACACACTAATCCTGTTTTGGCCACACAAAATTTCTCCAAAGCAGTATTGTGTCAAAACAAGAGATGATAATGATAATATGTGTTGCATTCACAACCCGGAAACATCACCCAAGGAGACCTTCTGCTGTGCTTTCTGCAACCGGACTTGTTTATCTCGGACTGGCCTTTTTAGTCATCAGCGCGCTTGCAGAAAGCACGGGATGAGTCCTTCCTGAATCTTTCTTTGTGAAGAAAAGCCAGAGACTGTGAACTTTTCCAGTCTCTGTCCACTCCCCAAGAGAGCAACAATAGAAAATAACAATGGAAACTTTAACCACTGCAAGTCAATTTACACAATCCAATTTTTCTGTGGCAATCCAAATGAGCTGAGCAGGACTACGATAGGGTAGATTGGTGTGACTTGGATCATTGCTACACAAACTGACAAAATCCTTTGCTCAGTGGAAACGCAAAATGTTTTAATATTAATGTGAAGTTATTAGTTCAACATCAGTGGGATTAAGCAGAGAAAACCATGCTTTAACAAAAAAACAGGTACAACATTCTGCTTTCGTTGCAATAACTAACTTTGTGAGGAGTTTAACACTGCGTGGTTGAAAAATGCTGGTCATGACCTATAAAGCCCTATATGGCTTGGATCCAAACTATTTGAAAGACTGTATCTCCCAATACAAACCTGCCAGAATTTTAAGATCATCAGGGGAATCTCAGTCCTGCCATCATCACAGGCTGGTTAGATGAGGACAGGAGAGAGCCTTTGCTATGGCTGTTCCCATTCTTTGGAATTCCCTCCCATGGGAGTCTAGGCTGGCCCCCTCCCTGTTTTCCTTTCACCTGCAGGCAAATACATTTTTATTCCAGCAAGCATTTAATTTGTAGTTGCGGGCACAGAGGCTTTTATTGAAGTGTGTTTTCTCTTGTTATTCTTTTAACTTTTATACATTTTATATTATACATTTTAAATTATCATGATTTAAATAGTTTTTAATTGTTGTATTTTTAATTATATTTTATATGTTGCAAGCCACCTTGAGTCCCATTCTGGGAGAAAGGCAACATAAATAAATAAATAAATAAATAAATAAATAAAATTAGCCACAGTGCACAGTAACATGCTGCTTGCCAGTTGCCACCTCCAAGGCAGACTACGAACTGTTTCACTATTATTCATCTCCATTGAGTCCATTACCTACACAAATAATCCAGTTTGGAACTGATTTATTTGTCATGGCTCTGTCCTATTGAATCCTGGAGTTTGTAGTTTTATAAAGTCTTTAGCCTTCTCTGCCAAAGAGTGCTGGTGCCTCATGCTCCTTCCTATTGAAGCCGCCTTGAGTCCCATTCTGGGAGAAAGGCAATATAAATAAATAAATAAATAAAATTAGCCACAGTGGACAGTAACATGCTGCTTGCCAGTTGCCACCTCCAGGGCAGACTATGAACTGTTTCACTATTATTCGTTTCTGTTGAGTTCATTACCTACATAAATAATCCAGCACCTTTACCCCCAACTGGTTTGTCATGGCTCTGTCCTATTGAATCCTGGGGTTTATAGTTTTAAAAAGTCTTTAGCCTTCTCTGCCAAAGAGTGCTGGTGCCTCACCAAACTACAAATCCCAGGATTCCATAGAAAGTAGGTATGCAAATAATCCAGTTTCGACCTGGATTATTTCTCTAGTGTGGATCCCCCTTATGAACTGTTTCACTATTATTCGTTTCCGTTGAGTCCATTACCAACACAAATAATCCAGTTTGAAACTGGTTTATTTGTCATGGCTCCTTCCTATTAAATCCTGGAATTTGTAGTTTTAAAAGGTCTTTAGTTTTCTCTGCCAAAGAGTGCTGGTGCCTCACCAAACTACAAATCCCAGGATCCCATAGGAAGGAGCCATGGTAAATAATCCAGTTTCAAACTGGGGGATATTTGCATAGTGCGCATCTGTATCCAATCCTCTCCCTGCCATTTCAGCAACAGAGACAAAAGAGCCGCGCTTAGTTCCAACGGAATGATTGACAACAGACACCCCGGTTCTCCTCCTCAGAAGGAAACGCCCCCGCCCCGATCTCATCCAATCAGGGCGCCGTTTCTCTCCGACCACGCCCAACCCTCCTCTTGCGCCCTCCCTTTCTCCGTCCGTCCGTAGACGCGCCTCTCGCTCTCCAGCAGGGGAACCATTTCCAGGCTGCACCCTCCCCTTCGCCGGAAACGTGGAGAGGATATTGCGGAGGTGCGGGGCGGGGCTCGCTCTCTTTCGTCCAGGCGGCTGAAGGAAGATGGTGAGCGCGGGCGGGGGGGTGTCGCAGGATCCCTTTCCATCCTCCGCTCCCCGAGGCCCTTAAGCCGAGGCCGTGTGAGCAGGAGCTCGCCGGCAGCCCTCGGCGAAGGGGGAGCCTCATATTTTCTCGCCAGGCTGCGCGTCTTACAGGCGGCCAGCTGCACCTTGACCCCCAACTCTGGGGCCCTTGGAGAGGGGTTTGGGGAGGGAAGAAAGGAAGGAAGGGCCTCTGGCTGTGAGCAAGCCCTGAACGGTCTTGCCTGCCCTCGGAGGTGTCCTCTTGGGTGGGAGGGATAATACAGATCAGTGGCTCTTAACCTTGTCTTTACCAGGGACCCCCTTTACATATCTTTTATTGCCATGGACTCCCAAGACTTAATTCAAGATTTATAACCCCAATAATAATGATACTACAATTACATCATCCATTAAACCTTTCCTAAGAGGCACTGTAGGGGAAGGGAAGACTTTTCTCCTGCTTCTTCCTGCAAGTTTGTGGCAGGAACGGATTGAATGGCAATGTGCAGGGCAAGCCAGCCAGCCTTTGGCTCCGGTCACATGACCACTCCACTGCAGGGAGGAGGTGGGCCAAGCGGCCTTCAAGCCCTCGCGGACCCCCTGTGAGGACATTGTGGGCCCCTGGGGGTCTCCAGACTACAGGTTAAGAACTCTGGGAGTCCCCAGACTACAGGTTAAGAACCATTGGTAAGAACCTCGGGGGTCCCTAGACTGCAGGTTAAGACCCACAGATAATAATAACCAGAAAGGCTTTTGGTTCACATGTCGGAGAGCATTTGTTGTAGTGTCTGGCTTGGTTGAAATATCATACCTTTTCTTTTCCCATTGAACCAGAATGGTTCTTAATTGTTGAAATGTTATTTGACAATGTATGGAATGGAAGCATGCTTCTCAGCAACAGAAGTGGTGGGGACACATGAATGGAGAACCTCTCACCGGCATCTGGTTGCTCTCTGGAAAACAGGATGCTGGAATAGATAGGCCTTTAGTTTGATCCTGCTATGTGTTTTTAATAATAATATATTTATTTCTTACCTGCTTCTCCCGGTGGATCCAGGCAAGGAATAACACATATTGCAACGGAGGAAGCACAGTTTGCTTCTCCACATAGTTGTGTATGTGATTTCTAGCACTGTTTCGTATCTTTTAAACCACAACTTTGGGCCAAGTTGTGGTCTGACCATAGGCTGTTTTGGGTGTTGTAGTCCACAGCACCTGAGGAAGGCATCTGCTCTATGGCTTTGCTGAATTTTGTTAGGCAAATAAAGCTGAATATGAATGTAATCAGGCTGTTTGTATTTAAGAATGAGGTCATTTGATGCGAACGAGCACTAATCAGACAGAAGGCCTGTGTAGCTCAGCATCCTGTTTCTCACTGTGGCTGACCAGATGCTTTTCAGAAACTGTACAGGACACAAGGGCAATAACATTCTCCCTTTTGTGTTCCTGAGCAAGGGATGTTCAGAGACATTGCTTCAGATGAAACTGGGTTCTAGTGTTACAAAAGGGAGTATCTTTAGTTTTGATTTCTTCAGATGAGTTTTGCCTTTGCATTCCTCTGAGCCTGAGTGTGTCCCTTGCCCCCAAGTTCACCATGGGTTTCCATGACTGAACAGGAATTCAAACCAGAGACACTCACCACTGCACCATGCTGGCTCCCTTATTAACTCCCCCTAGATTTTAAAAAAGTGTCCATTTCATCTAGACTTGTTGCTCCAACCCAGTAATCCCTTTGGTTGCTCACTGTTTTACTTTTTTCCCCAAAAATTCCTACTTGGTATCAAAATGTTTTTTCTTTAATCATTGGGGAAGAGTACATGCATTTATTGAGAATTCCTATAAAGACACTGTAAAGTTAGTTTCCTCAGTCAGTCTCTGAAACTAGTAAACAATGTTTCATATTAGAAATACCATATATTCCTGCATATAAGACTGCTTTTTAACACTTGAAAATCTTCTCAGAAGTGGGGGTGGTGGTCTTATACCCCAGTAGATCTTTTCCCCTGCTGTGAGAATGATTGAAGTGTAAATGGCCTGGGCAGTTTTCCCAGCAGATCCTTCCTCCTGCTGTGAGAATGACTGCTTTGCAGTGTTAAATGAACTTTGAAGTGTTAAATGGCCATCCATTTAGCTCAGAAGAGTCAAAATGATGTTTCTTTTCAGGACAAGTTAGCCTAAAATTAGAATTTCTAGATTCAGACTTATCATTTTGCATCAAGTTTTGTCTATGGTGAAATTCTCTTGTCTGCCAATGGGGCTCTAAAATCATTAATGTGCTCATTCATTAATGTGCTCATTCAGAAATTTGGGATTTGATAGCTTCATATTAACCAACTTATTAATGCAACCTTACTTTCCAAAGTATCCCATGCTTTTTTAGCTATATTTTAACTTAAAAATTGGGGGGTCGTCTTGTGTGCCCAGTCGTCTTATACGCCGGAATATACGGTATTTTGTTAGTTAAATGGTGTATGCTTATTGCCTAAGAAGATTGCTTTAAGATGCATTATAACTTTTTTGCAGTACAATTTGAACAAATGCAGGGTGGGCACTACAGAGTGTTGACTCCAGTTTGTAGATGAGGACTCAACTTGTAGTAGTGATTAATATGCCACTTACTAAATCCCCAGTAGTGATGAGAGTTAATATTTTGCAGCTCTCATCTTTAATCACTGCTACACCAACTTGACAGATTTCCTCTCATATGATGCTCTGTGAAATGCATGTTTAATTTTTAAATGAATGTAAGCTTTTGCATAAACTAATTCGCAAATCTGTTTTCAGACGAAAGGAACATCATCCTTTGGTAAGCGTCGCAATAAGACGCACACTTTGTGCCGTCGATGCGGGTCCAAGGCCTACCACCTCCAGAAGTCCACCTGTGGGAAATGTGGATATCCTGCTAAACGCAAGAGAAAGTGTAAGTGTAGAGCTTTTCAGAATGCAAGAACAGCTAGTATTTGCTTACCTGTTCATTGCTTTGAAAGGCACAGTGGTGCAAATATAAATGGAAATACAAACTTAGAACCTTTTCTGGAATTTAATAAGAACGTGGTGCTTACATGGTCAGTTTAATGCACCCTTCTAGATAACAAATCTTGTAGTGCTAAGTAACCAGGAATTTCATACAGGCAAATTCATCAGAGAAAACTACAACAACCTACTCTTTTCTTGAAAGAAGACAACCCCCTTCAGAGGAAACAGCATCATATTTAGACTGCTTACTTACAAACAAGCTCATAAAACCTGTGTGGCCTTATTGACAAGTGGGTTAGAAGAATAGAACTTAACTCAAAAACTTCCATGTTATGCTTTGGAGTTTTCTCCCTTGGCCTTTTTGAAGAGAAGAAACATGTAGTGAAGGGGTGGGTATGATCCAGGAACCACTTTTCAGCCTCTCCCCATCCACCCACCTCAGGTGAAACAAAATCAGAATTGGCTGGAAGTCTTTTTCCAAGTTTTGGCAGCCCTCTTTTTACAAGCTGGGTTACAGCAGAACAGAGTGCAGGGTGCTTTGTTGAATGTGAACCATCTGTCCCAAAGTGTTCCAGGAACATAATTGTCTTTTTTTTAGCCAAAATGGTGGCAAGAATGCAATTTTGTGATTGGCCTGTTAGGCTACAAACAATTGCTGTGCATCTTCACTGCATCTGAAGATGTGGATTGATATTCATAAACGCTCTGGCCAAAATAAATGATTTAGTCTTAAAGGTGCTGCAGGATTTCTTCATCTCATTTTATTTATTTTTATATCCCCAGTATGGCTGGAAGCTAAGGAGGGTCAGCCTTAGTTAGTTCTTGGATGAGAGATCGCCAGTGAATACCAGGTGCTGTAGGCTATAGTTCAGAGGAGGAACTGGACAAACCACCTCTGGGTATTCCTTGCCTAAGAAAACCCTATGAAATTCATGGGGTCACCATAAGTTGATAGTCAGCTTGAAGGCACATACATAAACGCATGGTTGGATTGTTTGACATGGGAAACCCAGATTCAGTTCCACACTTTATCATGTAGTGTCCAGGATGTCATTTAGCCAGTCGCTATTTTTTTTAATTGTTAGCTGCCTCATATTGTGAGAATGAAAATGGGGAGAGTGAACCATGTATGTCTATGTATACTAACCACCTTTGAGGAGATGCAGAATATAAACCTAATATGTAAATTCAGATTGCATATCACCACCTTTGGTTTAATGCATCACTCAGTTCTTTCTTTTCTCTACCAGATAACTGGAGTGCTAAGGCTAAGAGGCGCAATACTACTGGGACTGGCCGTATGAGGCATCTGAAAAAGGTCTACCGCAGATTCAGGTACAGCATAAAATTTTAGTGTTAGAGAAAATGTGTACTAGAATGCAGTGGAAATGTTTAATCTTTTATATATTTTATAGTATCCATGTGCATAGGTTTAATATTGATAGTTTTAATAATGATAATAATAATGTTTATTTTTATCCCGCCCCTCTGTTAAAAACAATCGGGGCGGCTTATAACAATTAAAATACAAATGCAGATTAAAATCCCTAAACACCACCCACCCCCACCCTCCCCCATAAAAAGATATTAAACCAGTATAAAATTAAAAAACCAGCTAATCTAAAAGCACATTTAAAAAAATAGAGAGCCAGCAAGACTAAAAAAAGGCCAGGAGCTCCTGAGGCCAGGATCTAATCAGGAAATAATGTGTTTTTGATACAGCTTATCGTCTTCTGTACCATTTTAATTCTGTAATGCATTTTAATTATTAAGAAGTTGCTGATGTTGTTAATAGAAGCCACCTTTCAATTGTTATAAATACAGTGAGCAACTAGCTGGTCCAAGACCCAGTTTTCTACCCCAGGGGTCATGCAGACTGTCAAATGCAATAAACTGGTGGCGGGGGGCTTGGCCAGAAATACACTTCTGGTTTGAAAAATTGGCTTTGGGAGGAGGAGTGAACTCCAGGCGTATGTGTGCACTACAGCCTGATTTAAAGGTGAATTCCTGTTCATGGAAGCTGCTTTGAGAGGTAGTTCACCCTTTTTGGCCAGAAAAAAAAAAGAGTACACGAGTAAAGGACTGCTGGGACTAGCGTGTGTGTGTGTACAACCTCAGGACAGCACCTTGCCTACCTTGGTTTTGGAAATAAATGTATAATAAATATTGACATACACATCTTAGTAAATTAGAAATAATAAATACATTTTCAAACTCACTAACATTTGCATCCCCAAATGTATTCATTGATGGTCAGTTATGAACATTGTAGTAAGGACTTCATCTTGTCCAGCAGTATGTATTGAAGCTTTTTATGCATTTGAAATGGTGTTAAGTTGAGCAACTTTATATTTACAGTTGCCCCTCCACATTCGCGACTTTCACATTCGCGGTTTTGATTATTCGCGGAAAGCCGCCTGCCCCCCCTCTCCACTCCACCCTGTCCCTTCCCAAGGCAGCAAAGGGTTTCTCACGAATCCCTTCGCTGCCTTGGGAAAGGGGGGATGGAAAGCCTCCCTCACTCCACCCCAGTCCCTTCCCAAGGCAGCAAGGGGCCCCTGTAGCCACTTTGGGAAGGGCGGGGGGGTGAGGGAGAGTGACGATGGGGGCTCCTGAAGCCCCTGTAGGCACTTTGGGAAGGGCGGGGGGTGAGGGAGAGTGGCGACGGGAGCTCCTGAAGCCCCCGTAGGCACTTTGGGAAGGGCGGGGGGGTGAGGGAGAGTGGCGACGGGGTGGGTTGCAGACTGGTGGGGAGGACTATTATTATTCGCGTTTTTTTCACATTCGCGGGGGTCTTCCGCCCCAACCCCCGCGAATGTGAAGGGACGACTGTATTGTGGTATAAACAATACGATCAAATAATGCAAAAGCTCTTGATACACTAGTAGTAATCCTGCATTGCTGAGTGTAGCATGAAAGAACTATCCTTTGGCTCCCCTCTCACCAATATGAGGGCCCGAGGGCCCATCATTTCACTGTGACAGACTCCTACAGCCATTAAATGACTGGTGGAAAGATATATGCAGACTTAGGAGGCTCCCATGTGTTACTAACAGAATGTTGGGTATACTGTGCTAGCTGTAGAAATGGGCCAAGATTCCACTGGTTTCCTCAGAAACCATTTAAATTTTGTCGTCATTGTTTGCAAGCACTTAGACTGACTCATTTGAATGCATTTTCAAGTACTGGTCCTGTTCACAGTATTCTTGTGTTTAGGAGACACCACACTAGAGTCTTTGTGTTCTACTTTTTTGATGTTTTAGTAACCAGTCTGTGTGGTAGTTCATTTTTCTTTGTATGTGGTGGTCTTTTTAAATTTTGGAAAGTAGCTTAAACGTCTTAATTATAGAATGAAATCCTTGCTGTTTTTAAAAGATAGTTATGGTTTGATTTTTTAAAATGATACCTTAAAGTGGCAAGTGTGTAGGACAAAGATAATGTGTACTGTATCAGCTTATCTATGATGTTCCTATTTTTAAAAATGTCTGAACATCTGAGTTCTAGTGATTTCATACTGTAACTGAGATAAGCTGAGTAACTCTCCCATCAAATACATGAAAATAGTCACTTTCAGAAAGTTCTCATTGTTTTTTGTTTTGTATATACAGGAATGGATTCCGTGAAGGAACAGCACCAAAGCCCAAGAGAGCTGCTGTTGCAGCTTCCAGCTCATCTTAAGGACTCAATTGTCTGTTTAAAATAAATGGTGTGTAGCATGAAAAAAAGTTGTTTTCATATATTCATCACTGTCTGTTTTTTTTAAAGTTTATTCCAGTTTTGATTATTCATAGTGTCCTGATGAAGAGCATAACCTGAAATCTGAGGCGAAATATGACCGTTCTTTTTCAAATACAGAAAACATATTCCTTAACCTTCATAGGTTTTCTGTGAAGCTGAACTTGGATATGCTGCAGCCTAGTTAAATTAAAATGAAAAATGGAAGATGTGCAGTGACTACTTGATCAAGACACATAATCTAGTTTTAATTTTTCACTGTAGTGTTCATAAGCCCATTTAGGTTGTAGCCTTCAAGCTGCTTACACATAAATGGCTCAGATTAGTACCAGAATATAATTGTTAAAGGAATGCTTTCGAAAAGTGCTGTGCTGGCTAAAAAAAGAGAGAGAGATTCTAGCTTTAGTTTATTAATGCAGCTGATCAGCCGTAGAGAATTCAGACTGCATAGAAAAGCATGCAGCTTTTACAAATACTGTCTGCAATCCAGTATCTCCTCAGTGTAACATAAATATGCACATGTGGAGATTTACTACTACATCATTAAGCAAACTCTATGCAGAATAGTGACATTGCACAACACATGAAAGACTGGGTGCTGCTGTGTAGTGTGCAACCTTGCTGTTTGCACAACTAATTAGATTTTTTGTTATTGCGAGAGTGTAGAATAACCTTTCTTTATTGTACTGTTAAAGCTGCTACCTCACTGAATCACAGGTTCCTCTCCTGATAAACTATATTAAGAAATGTTAGTTTTCTGTAGGGAATTTCAAATACCAGTTGATTATGGTAGTTCTGGGCAGGACTCTAAAAATACATAGTGGCTTCAAAGATGAAAAATCATGGTAAAAACAAAACAGGAGGAGGACAAGGAATCTAAACTTTGTGACGAACTACTTTATTTTAGCCTGAACTTACATGAATTAGCACAATGGTCTAAAATGGCATCTGCCCTTTTATGTCACAGCCCAAATGCTGCTCTCCTCAGTGGGAAGAGATGGGCAAATAAATGCAAGGCAGATGAAATACACTTTATGACCAATTTGCTCCATGGATGGAAAATCCAATATGCAGACTGTAGAGAAAAATGGCAGTCCCTTTACAAATACAGCTTTGCGGAACTGATGAGACTTTTTATTGGTCCATAGCGTCAACTAGAAAGTGGTCAATTCATTTCATGCTCAGATGGAAGTGCTGAAGCAGAAAATCAATGGTGTTTGCAACTAACACCAAAGAATGTTACACTGATTTTGTGTGTGTGTGCAGAATTAAACTTGGTTGTATATAGTATACCATACTGATGGGAACTGCAGCTGATGCCATCGTTGAAAGGGCTACGGTCCTAGGAGGCATTGTCCTGTTTCTTGGGTATGCATTTACTCCTTATGTCACAAGTAGCACTCAGGTTGGTGGAGATTCTCTCTCTCTCTCTCTCTCTCTCTCTCTCTCTCTCTCTCTCTCTGGCTTTTCTTCGCAAATGAAGATTCAGGAAGGACTCATCCCGCACTTTCTGCAAGCGCGCTGATGACTAAAAAGGCCAATCCGAGATAAACAAGTCCAGTTGCAGAAAGCACAGCAGAAGGTCTCCTTGGGTGATGCTTCTGGGTTGTGATTCTTTCTGCGTTGTCGTTTCTCTTCAAGACTTGTTTGGCGTGAGTTCTCAAGGCTGCAGCATTGTGGATAGTGCATCTCCATACCTCCCGATGTGAGGCCAGGATGGACCATTGTTGGTGATCAATTTGGCCAAGCCTGAGATGTTGTTTCAGGGAGTCCTTGTATCGCTTTTTTGGAGCTCCCCTCTTAAGCTGGAAATCTACATAATGGATTAATTCGTTATTGTTTAGGGGTGTACCCCAGTTTTCAGTTAGCAATGGAGAAGGAGTAATGCCACAGAACTTACTAAGTTCTCTTTCCACCCCGCCCATCACTTCAAGATGCATATTTCTATAGAGTACTATGTACTACCTTACTCAAAGCATTGTAGAGGCTTTCTTGCCTGACTTGGCCAAGCTTAAGCAAGAATAGCACATCATATTAGAATAAGCAAGCTATCAATCAAAGGTCATCTGTGTAAGAGAGTAAAATTATCAAAACATTAAAACTATTTAAAAGACAAACCATTAAAAAAACTGCAGAACAAAAATAAATAGAAAATCCTGCATATTTATACAGGTGGGAGGAGCCCTGCAAAATCAGTCTTCAAAAGCCTGTCAAAAAGTTTTTTACGTTTTAGTAGAGTAGGGAGAGTACCAGTCTAATCTCTCTAGGATGGAAGTTCCAGATGTTAAGGAAAATGCAACATGGGACATACAGTGAAAGAAATAAAATATGCATGTGAAAGTCACAATGACTAAGCAAGAGCAATTATGGGGCTACACAGGTGAAACTGCTAATGTAATCTAGAAGGCCTGAGAGCCAAGGACAGAGGTACTGAATGCAGATTGGAAACACCTGAGAATCATTAAGTGTACAAGGTGAAATGTTGAAATACATGGGTTGGTCTTAAGCATGGATGGAACTATGTGGACCAATCTGAATGGAAGTACACACCCACTGGGTGGAAACTAATTAGTGGGTGGTGATAAACAATGGCTATAAAATTGCAATGTTTGCCAATGTATTTTTGTGGTTGAGTAGAGGTGCAGTGGTTTGGAGATATTGTAAAGTAGTGTGTAGAGATTGTGATTTGTTGACCTTATAGCATATAGTATATTTATATAGAAGAATAAAGTAGGTTTTATATAAAACTACTGAGTTGCCTGAGTGAATCCTGGAGACATTTTGGAGACACCTGGAGAAGAGTGAGAAGGCTTGGAGAGTTTGTCAGGATCTTCAGCCTATTCTCTGAAACTCTGCTGCTTTGGAGAAAAGCATTAACCACTGATCTAAGCTGGTTGGCTCTGCTGCATAATAAGGTGGTGAGTTTGAGCCAGAGGTGAAGAGCTACAACTCCCATCATCCCTGACAAGGGTTATGGGCCCAGTTACTAGAGCACCCAGCATCCACAGAAGCTGAAAGTTCCAGAGAGTGGAAGAAAGCTTTGTGGACGAGAGATCAGAGCAAGCTGTTTGTGCTGCACTGATAAGCCTCGTGAGTAAATCATTTTGTGTTTTGCTTGAGCCCAGACGGGTTGGCTGTGCATACTCAGAAGGACTGTGTCAAATTGAGTCACTGCACAAATCAAGATGGAAATTCTAAAGTTTAGTAAATTAAATAGAAACAACTACTCTACCTGGAAGATTTATGCCCAATCTCTACTAGTAAAGGAAGGTCTGTGGTCAACAGTTGAAACAGGGCTGGCAGCTGATGCTGATGAAGCCACTAAAGAGAGAGATAGTAAAGCAAAAGCCTGTCTTTATCTCATGCTTGAAGAAGACTTAATTAATGACGTCAGAGATAAAACGTCCGCCAAGGATGTGTGGGATACCTTGCAGAGATTACACACTCCTTCAACTGCTTTTGCAAAAATGCTATGGTCTAAAAGAATATACAGGCAAAAGATGGCTAAAGGGCAGTGTGTGATAGAACATTTAAAAATAATGCAAGATTTGTTTGTGCAAGCTGAACTGAGGGGAGTGCAAATTAGCAAAGAGCAGCAATGCTACATTTTAATAGAATCGCTAGACTCTTCGTGGGACAACATAACGAACAGCTTGCAGAACCTGCCAGAAACTGAGCTTAATAGAGACTTAATTGTGGCCAGAATACTGGAAGAGAACCAGAGAAGAATGTCTGAGCAGGGTGACTCAGGAAGCTTAAAGATTGTGCCAAAACAACAAACAACTCCTGACTGGCGAACGCAGGAGGAAGCAGCCTCTACAAGGGAGCAACGGAGGTGCTTTTATTGTAAGAAGATTGGTCATCTGCAGAGACATTGTAAACATTTTGCAGCTGAGAGACGCAAGCAAGCAGAGAGCAGATGGCAGCCGCGGCAGTATCAAAAACAGTCCAGACCTCCATTGTTGAGGGACAGTGGTAATAAAAAGGGGGTTGCAACCATGATTAAGGAAAAACAAAATGCAAATTCTAAATGGCTAGTTGATTCAGGAGCCACATCTTTGATGTGTAATGATATAAATTTAATAAGTAATAGAAAATCAGCTAATGTAAATGCTGTAGTTTTGGCTGACGGGAAAGAGCTAAGTACTGTAAATCAAATGGGTACTGTGTACATTCCAGGGCTAAAAGAGAATTTTAATGATGTCTTACATGTAAAGGAGTTAGAAAATAATTTGTTATCAGTAAGCAGATTAACAGAAAGAGACTACACAGTCATCTTTGAAAAGAACATGTGTAAGATAAAACTGAATGGGGAATTGCGTGGCATAGGTTTGAAAAAGGACAAACTTTATTATTTGGAGGACAATATTGATAGCTACAGGGTTGAAGAAGCTAATAACATAGAAAATATTCCAATCCACAAAGACTGCATACACGAGCTTCACAGAAAATTTGGCCATGCGAGCTTCAAATGTTTAAAGAATTTAATCAGTATGTGTCCAGATTTAAAAGTTACTGAATGCAAAAACCACTTAGATTGTACGGTATGTCAACAGGTAAAGGTCAGAGCTTTTCCAGTAGCTAAGAAAACAAAAAGAATTGCTCAAAGACCATTTCAGTATGTACATGCAGATGTCGCCCAAGCTAATTGCTTGTCCTTAGGGGGAAGCAAGTATTTCCTAGTAATTGTTGATAGGTATACAAGGTTTGCATTTGTAAGAATAATGAAAAACAAATCTGACGCTGGGCAAAGTTTGAAAGCATGGGTAAGAATGGTGGAAAGACAATTTGATAGCAGAGTAGGCACCATTATTACTGATAGAGGAGGAGAATTTTTAAATAATCAATTGTTTAACTGGTTTCAAAAGGTGGGAATAAGGCATGAAACTACAAACCCTGCTTGTCCTAGTGAGGATGGGTTAGCAGAGAAGAAAATACAAGATATAAAAAGAATTACTGCTTGTATGATGGCAGATGCAGGGGTGAAAGATAGTTTTTGGGCAGAAGCAACTTTGACTGCAATACATATCAGTAACAGATTGTATCATTCAGAAATTGAAGACATTCCCTACAGGGTATTGTATGGGAGAATGCCAAATTACAAGTACTTAAGGGTTTTTGGACAATTTGCTCATGTATACACACCTGCTTGTTTCAGGAGGAAAGGAGAACCCAAAAGCAAAAGGCTTAGGTTTTTGGGGTATTCTGGAAATAGCTACAAGTTTCATTTGGGTGGAAAACAAGTGCAGTATTCTAGGTCTGCAAATTTTGAGAGACATGCTGGTTGGGACAAACTGCATGCCAATAAAGAAGTGTTTTTGAGATTAGGGAGTTCAAATGAGCCAGAAGCACAAACTGAACCAACCTCAGGAAACGGAGGGGTTTCAGTTAAGCAGGAAGCATCACCTAGCAGCAGTGGTAGTTCTTCTGATGATGAGATAGCATCTAGGCCTACTACTACTCGAATGACTGAAGACAAGAGATTTAGTCATAGAACTACAACTCCCAGTAGAGAAAGTGAGGATGAAAGAGACAGAACAGCAGATTTTATTCCCAGGCGTAGTCATAGAGTTAGAAAGCCTCCAGATAGGTTTGTTGTGACAAAGGCAAGAGCTTGTTTAGCAGTAGAAGAGCCTGAAAGTTTTGAAGAATTGGAAAGCTATTCTAGTGAAGAACAGGAAAGATGGTTTGATGCAATGGATAATGAGTTTGGTTGCCTGGTAAATAAAGATGTCTTTGAAATTGTTGACAGACCCAAAGACAAGAAAATAATTGGTTGTAAATGGGTATACAAAAGGAAAGAAATGCCAGATGGAAGTATCAAATATAAAGCTAGGTTAGTGGCTAAGGGTTTTGCACAAAAGCAGTATGAGAACTATGATAAGACATATTCTCCAACTGCAAAGCCAGAAAGTCTGAGAATGGTTCTAGCTGTAGCAGTAAAAAGGAATTTAGTTGTAGAACATTTTGATTTTGAGACAGCTTACTTGAATGCGGTTCTGAATGAAGAAATATTTATGGAGCAGCCACAAGGTTTCGAAGAAAATGGTAGTCAGAGAGTATATAAATTAAAGAAAGCGTTGTATGGTTTAAAACAAAGTGCCAGAGCGTGGAATCTGTGCATCAATGATGAGCTAGTTAAGCTAGGTTACAAGAGGAGCATTGCAGATGCTTGTGTTTATACAAAAGGAGACATAGTATTAGTGATTTATGTAGATGATTTGTGCGTAGCAGCAAAGTCAAAACAGGAAATTGAGTCAGTAAAAAGAGAATTGTCTGAGAAGTTTGTTTTGAAGGACTTAGGTGTATTGAAGTCTTATTTAGGTATTTGTGTTGAATGGACAGAAGAAGGACATTGTTTATTAAGTCAGAGAAATAAAATTGAAAGATTGATTGAAAAGTGTGGATTACAGAATGCAAAAATAGTAAGAGCTCCAATGACAACTGGTTTTGTGTCTGAGAAAACAACTAGAGCATTTGAGGACAAGACTTTCTTCAGAAGTATAATAGGATCTTTACAATTCATATCTTGCCACACCAGACCAGACATTTCTTATGCTGTAAATGTATTGTCTAGAAGGGTTAATGATCCAAAAATTGAAGACTGGACAGCGGTAAAACATTTATTGAGATATTTGAAAGGAACCTTAGATAGGAAATTGATTATAAGAAGCAGTAGTTCAGATCTAGATTGTTATGTAGACAGTTCATTTGCATCAGAATTAGGAGACAAGAAGTCAGTTACAGGAATGATAATTAAATATAGTGAAAGTCCAATAGTTTGGAGAAGTAGAAAACAAACTAATGTAACGTTAAGCACAACGGAAGCAGAATTCGCTGCTTTGAATGAGATAGTTAATGAGGTACAGTGGATTAAGCAATTGCTAAATGATTTAAATGAAAGTTACAAGATACCAGTGGAAATTCTGGAAGATTCACAGTCATGCATAGCGATGGCTGAAACTGAAAGTTTGAAGAACAGAACAAAATATGTTGGTGTAAGATATCAAAATGTGCGAGACATGGTTCAGAAGGGTGAAATAGAATTGAGATATATAGAAACACAACACAACATAGCAGATTTGTTCACAAAAGCATTGACAGCAGAAAAACATGAAAGGCTGACACAAATGGTTGGAATGACATTGTAAGACACATACAATATTTTATTTCGGAGGGGATTGTTAAGGAAAATGCAACATGGGACATACAGTGAAAGAAATAAAATATGCATGTGAAAGTCACAATGACTAAGCAAGAGCAATTATGGGGCTACACAGGTGAAACTGCTAATGTAATCTAGAAGGCCTGAGAGCCAAGGACAGAGGTACTGAATGCAGATTGGAAACACCTGAGAATCATTAAGTGTACAAGGTGAAATGTTGAAATACATGGGTTGGTCTTAAGCATGGATGGAACTATGTGGACCAATCTGAATGGAAGTACACACCCACTGGGTGGAAACTAATTAGTGGGTGGTGATAAACAATGGCTATAAAATTGCAATGTTTGCCAATGTATTTTTGTGGTTGAGTAGAGGTGCAGTGGTTTGGAGATATTGTAAAGTAGTGTGTAGAGATTGTGATTTGTTGACCTTATAGCATATAGTATATTTATATAGAAGAATAAAGTAGGTTTTATATAAAACTACTGAGTTGCCTGAGTGAATCCTGGAGACATTTTGGAGACACCTGGAGAAGAGTGAGAAGGCTTGGAGAGTTTGTCAGGATCTTCAGCCTATTCTCTGAAACTCTGCTGCTTTGGAGAAAAGCATTAACCACTGATCTAAGCTGGTTGGCTCTGCTGCATAAAAAGGTGGTGAGTTTGAGCCAGAGGTGAAGAGCCACAACTCCCATCATCCCTGACAAGGGTTATGGGCCCAGTTACTAGAGCACCCAGCATCCACAGAAGCTGAAATTTCCAGAGAGTGGAAGAAAGCTTTGTGGACAACAGATCAGAGCAAGCTGTTTGTGCTGCAGTGATAAGCCTCGTGAGTAAATCATTTTGTGTTTTGCTTGAGCCCAGACGGGTCGGCTGTGCATACTCAGAAGGACTGTGTCAAATTGAGTCACTGCACAAATCAAGATGGAAATTCTAAAGTTTAGTAAATTAAATAGAAACAACTACTCTACCTGGAAGATTTATGCCCAATCTCTACTAGTAAAGGAAGGTCTGTGGTCAACAGTTGAAACAGGGCTGGCAGCTGATGCTAATGAAGCCACTAAAGAGAGAGATAGTAAAGCAAAAGCCTGTCTTTATCTCATGCTTGAAGAAGACTTAATTAATGACGTCAGAGATAAAACGTCTGCCAAGGATGTGTGGGATACCTTGCAGAGATTACACACTCCTTCAACTGCTTTTGCAAAAATGCTATGGTCTAAAAGAATATACAGGCAAAAGATGACTAAAGGGCAGTGTGTGATAGAACATTTAAAAATAATGCAAGACTTGTTTGTGCAAGCTGAACTGAGGGGAGTGCAAATTAGCAAAGAGCAGCAATGCTACATTTTAATAGAATCGCTAGACTCTTCGTGGGACAATATAACAAACAGCCTGCAAAACCTGCAGGAAACTGAGCTTAATAGAGACTTAATTGTGGCCAGAATATTGGAAGAGAACCAGAGAAGAATGTCTGAGCAGGGTGACTCAGCAAGCTTAAAGACTGTGCCAAAACAACAAACAATTCCTGACTGGCGAACGCAGGAGGAAGCAGCCTCTACAAGGGAGCAACGGAGGTGCTTTTATTGTAAGAAGATTGGTCATCTGCAGAGACATTGTAAACATTTTGCAGCTGAGAGACGCAAGCAAGCAGAGAGCAGATGGCAGCCACGGCAGTATAAAAAACAGTCCAGACCTCCATTTTTGAGGGACAGTGGTAATAAAAAGGGGTTTGCAACCATGATTAAAGAAAAACAAAATGCAAATTCTAAATGGCTAGTTGATTCAGGAGCCACATCTTTGATGTGTAATGACATAAATTTAATAAGTAATAGAAAATCAGCTAATGTAAATACTGTAGTTTTGGCTGACGGGAAAGAGCTAAGTACTGTAAATCAAATGGGTACTGTGTACATTCCAGGGCTAAAAGATAATTTTAATGATGTCTTACATGTAAAGGAGTTAGAAAATAATTTGTTATCAGTAAGCAGATTAACAGAAAGAGACTACACAGTCATCTTTGAAAAGAACATGTGTAAGATAAAACTGAATGGGGAATTGCGTGGCATAGGTTTGAAAAAGGACAAACTTTATTATTTGGAGGACAATATTGATAGCTACAGGGTTGAAGAAGCTAATAACATAGAAAATATTCCAATCCACAAAGACTGCATACACGAGCTTCACAGAAAATTCGGCCATGCGAGCTTCAAATGTTTAAAGAATTTAATCAGTATGTGTCCAGATTTAAAAGTTGCTGAATGCAAAAACCACTTAGATTGTATGGTATGTCATCAGGTAAAGGTCAGAGCTTTTCCAGTAGCTAAGAAAACAAAAAGAATTGCTCAAAGACCATTTCAATATGTACATGCAGATGTCGCCCAAGCTAATTGCTTGTCCTTAGGGGGAAGCAAGTATTTCCTAGTAATTGTTGATAGATATACAAGGTTTGCATTTGTGAGAATAATGAAAAACAAATCTGACGCTGGGCAAAGTTTAAAAGCATGGGTAAGAATGGTGGAAAGACAATTTGATAGCAGAGTAGGCACCATCATTACTGATAGAGGAGGAGAATTTTTAAATAATCAATTGTTTAACTGGTTTCAAAAGGTGGGAATAAGGCATGAAACTACAAACCCTGCTTGTCCTAGTGAGGATGGGTTAGCAGAGAAGAAAATACAAGATATAAAAAGAATTACTGCTTGTATGATGGCAGATGCAGGGGTGAAAGATAGTTTTTGGGCAGAAGCAACTTTGACTGCAATACATATCAGTAACAGATTGTATCATTCAGAAATTGAAGACATTCCCTACAGGTTATTGTATGGGAGAATGCCAAATTATAAGTACTTAAGGGTTTTTGGACAATTTGCTCATGTTTACACACCTGCTTGTTTCAGGAGGAAAGGAGAACCCAAAAGCAAAAGGCTTAGGTTTTTGGGGTATTCTGGAAATAGCTACAAGTTTCATTTGGATGGAAAACAAGTGCAGTATTCAAGGTCTGCAAATTTCGAGAGACATGCTGGTTGGGACAAACTGCATGCCAATAAAGAAGTGTTTTTGAGATTAGGGAGTTCAAATAAGCCAGAAGCACAAACTGAACCAACCTCAGGAAACGGAGGGGTTTCAGTTAAGCAGGAAGCATCACCTAGCAGCAGTGGTAGTTCTTCCGATGATGAGATAGCATCTAGGCCTACTACTACTCGAATGACTGAAGACAAGAGATTTAGTCATAGAACTACAACTCCCAGTAGAGAAAGTGAGGATGAAAGAGACAGAACAGCAGATTTTATTCCCAGGCGTAGTCATAGAGTTAGAAAGCCTCCAGATAGGTTTGTTGTGACAAAGGCAAGAGCTTGTTTAGCAGTAGAAGAGCCTGAAAGTTTTGAAGAATTGGAAAGTTTTTCTAGAGAAGAACAGGAAAGATGGTTTGATGCAATGGATAATGAGTTTGGTTGCCTGGTAAATAAAGATGTTTTTGAAGTTGTTGACAGACCCAAAGACAAGAAAGTAATTGGTTGTAAATGGGTATACAAAAGGAAAGAAATGCCAGATGGAAGTGTCAAATATAAAGCTAGGTTAGTGGCTAAGGGTTTTGCACAACAGCAGTATGAGAACTATGGTAAGACATATTCTCCAACTGCAAAGCCAGAAAGTCTGAGAATGGTTCTAGCAGTAGCAACAAAAAGGAATTTAGTTGTAGAACATTTTGATTTTGAGACAGCTTACTTGAATGCGGTTTTGAATGAGGAAATATTTATGGAACAGCCACAAGGTTTTGAAGAAAATGGTAGTCAGAGAGTATATAAATTAAAGAAAGCATTGTATGGTTTAAAACAAAGTGCCAGAGCGTGGAATCTGTGCATCAATGATGAGCTAGTTAAGCTAGGTTACAAGAGGAGCATTGCAGATGCTTGTGTTTATACAAAAGGAGACATAGTATTAGTGATTTATGTAGATGATTTGTGCGTAGCAGCAAAGTCAAAACAGGAAATTGAGTCAGTAAAAAGAGAATTGTCTAAGAAGTTTGTTTTGAAGGACTTAGGTGTATTGAAGTCTTATTTAGGTATTTGCGTTGAATGGACGGAAGAAGGACATTGTTTGTTAAGTCAGAGAAATAAAATTGAAAGACTGATTGAAAAGTGTGGATTACAGAATGCAAAAATAGTAAGGGCTCCAATGACAACTGGTTTTGTGTCTGAGGAAACAACTAGAGCGTTTGAGGACAAGACTTTCTTCAGAAGTATAATAGGATCTTTACAATTCATATCTTGCCACACCAGACCAGACATTTCTTATGCTGTAAATGTATTGTCTAGAAGGGTTAATGATCCAAAAATTGAAGACTGGACAGCGGTAAAACATTTATTGAGATATTTGAAAGGAACCTTAGATAGGAAATTGATTATAAGAAACAATAGTTCAGATCTAGATTGTTATGTAGACAGTTCATTTGCATCAGAATTAGGAGACAAGAAGTCAGTTACAGGTATGATAATTAAATATAGTGAAAGTCCAATAGTTTGGAGAAGTAGAAAACAAACTAATGTAGCATTAAGCACAACGGAAGCAGAATTCGCTGCTTTGAATGAGATAGTAAATGAGGTACAGTGGATTAAACAATTGCTAAATGATTTAAATGAAAGTTACAAGATACCAGTGGAAATACTGGAAGATTCACAGTCATGCATAGCAATGGCTGAAACTGAAAGTTTGAAGAACAGAACAAAATATGTTGGTGTAAGATATCAAAATGTGCGAGACATGGTTCAGAAGGGTGAAATAGAATTGAGATATATAGAAACACAACACAACATAGCAGATTTGTTCACAAAAGCATTGACAACAGAAAAACATGAAAGGCTGACACAAATGGTTGGAATGACATTGTAAGACACATACAATATTTTATTTCGGAGGGGATTGTTAAGGAAAATGCAACATGGGACATACAGTGAAAGAAATAAAACATGTATGTGAAAGTCACAATGACTAAGCAAGAGCAACTATGGGGCTACACAGGTGAAACTGCTAATGTAATCTAGAAGGCCTGAGAGCCAAGGACAGAGGTACTGAATGCAGATTGGAAACACCTGAGAATCATTAAGTGTACAAGGTGAAATGTTGAAATACATGGGTTGGTCTTAGGCATGGGTGGAACTATGTGGACCAATCAGAATGGAAGTACACACCCACTGGGTGGAAACTAATTAGTGGGTGGTGATAAACAATGGCTATAAAATTGCAATGTTTGCCAATGTATTGTGGCTGAGTAGAGGTGCAGTAGTTTGGAGATATTGTGGAGTAGTGTGTTGAGATTGTGATTTGTTTACCATATAGTATATTTATATAGAAGAATAAAGTAGGTTTTATATAAAACTACTGAGTTGCCTGGGTGATTCCTGGAGACGTTTTGGAGACACCTGGAGAAGAGTGAGAAGGCTTGGAGAGTTTGTCAGGATCTTCAGCCTATTCTCTGAAACTCTGCTGCTTTGGAGAAAAGCATTAACCACTGATCTAAGCTGGTTGGCTCTGCTGCATAAAAAGGTGGTGAGTTTGAGCCAGAGGTGAAGAGCCACAACTCCCATCATCCCTGACAGTATTAGCATGGTGCCTTCAGAGCTGAAGTGGTTGGAGGCCACATGGCCTAGGGCCACTGAGAAGGTCCCATCCTGTATTCCCGCCTGAGGTACCTGTGAGTTGGGTGGGACAGAGAAGGGCTTCTGTAGCAGATCTTAAAGCACTGTGGAAGAATATAGGCCTTCAAATAACCTGGACCTGAGCCATATAGGGTTTTATAGGTCAAAACCAGCACTCTGAATTGTGTCCAGCAACAGACTGGCAGCCATTGGAGCTGTTGCAACAAAGGAGTTGTGTGCTGTCTGTAGACAGACCCAGTTAGCAATCTAACTGCAAATCTGAACTAGCTGAATTTTCCAAATATTCTTTAACAGCAGCCCAATGCAGAGTACATTTTGTTGTGTGCCTTCAAGTTATTTCAAACTTATGGCAACCCGATCACGGGCTTTTCTTGGCAAGATTTGTTCAGAAGGGATTTGCCTTTGCCTTCCTCTGAGGTTGAGAGAGCGTGACTTGGCCAAGGTCACCCTGTGGGTTTCCATGGCTGGGCAGGGACTCAAACACCGGTCTCCAAAGATGTAGCCCAGCACAAACTGCTTCACACTGGCTCCCTGCAGAACACATTACAGTAATGCAAACAAGTTTGCCATAAGGGGGAAACTACTTGCAGGCACACAACAACAAAACAGTGCTCTTATGGTAATACCCTCTTTATCAAAACAGGGCAGGAGAAGTATCTCATAATACAAGCCATGCTACAAACACTAGTTACCACCTATCTATATCCCACCCACCCACCTGTGAGCTTGCAAATAAGGGTGGAAGGCAACATGTTTATGTAGTTCTCCAACTCCAGATAAGTACTTGCGTATAATAGTTGAACATTTCTTATTTTTACATATTTTATTCATATCTTGCCTTTTTTCCCAATAAAGAGACTGAATGTTGCTTAGAAATTATTAAAAGCAGTACAGATTAAAATCCATTCAAAAAACCCCAGTAAAAATAAATATAAGAACTTTTTTTAAAGCAGTTAAACAATCTGTAGAGTTAAAACCATTTAAAATTCATTACAAGACAGTATGAAAACAACAGAACAGCACAGGCTGCCATTAAAAGCCCGCCACAGTCGGTTTCTACAAGGCTAATGGAATAGGAATGTTTTTACTTGCTGGGGGAAGGAGACCAGAGAGGAAGCCATCCTAGCCTTCCTGGGGAAGGTGTTCCAAAGGCCGGAGCAGCCACTGAGAAGGCCCTTTGTTTCCACCAAGCAAGAAGGTAGCAGAACAGAGAATGGCCTTTCCCAAAGATCTTAGGCTTGTATAAGGAGATAAGATCCTTCAAATAGCATTGACCTGAGGTTTAAACTAGTGTTTAGAGTTTCTGAATACAGATTGAGCTAAAACCAGTCATGAACTTTATTGCATGTGAGAGCTGGCCTAGATAATCTTGACTGCCATGCTCCAAAGCAACTGCCTGAATCAATGCAAAATTAATGACAATCCAAGTACTGTACAAGTATGGCAAGATTCCAAATATCCTGATTTCATAGATTATACAAAGTGCTTCTAAAGTGTTTCTCAAAATCTAAGGGCAAGGACAGATATTTTACTGCTTGCCTTCCTTTAATTCCTTCTCTTTATAGTCCTTGAGCCTGAAAAACGGGGAGGAGAGCAGTGTACACTGGTTTGAGGTGATTGCCATGAAGGTGGAATATAAATATAAGTCATAAATAAAAGGCAAAAGTTTCCATTAAGTTTGTAAGGTTCAAAGTGTTCACATGAAATGCACTCTGTGATATTGGGCCAGTTACTTTGGCTCAGTTTATTCTACCTCACACAGTTGTTTTATAGTAAGTGGGATGGAGAGCCATGTATACAACCTTGGTTGCAACTGCATCACAACAATAATCCAGTATGACACCTCTTTAGCAGTCATGGCTCAATGCTCTGGAATTCTGGGATTTGTAGTTTTGTGATATATTTAACCTCTGTTAGAGAGCTCTGGTGCTACAACAAACAACAAATCCCAGGATTCCATAGCATTGAACCATGGAAGTTAAAGCAATGTCAAACTGGTTTGTTTCTGCAGTGTAGATGCAGCTCTTGAGCTTGTAAGCAGAAGAGTTGACTCTGGTACAGTATATTCAAAAAGTCTAAGACCCCCTGCCACAAAATGTAATTACAGTACTCACCTTCTCTATTTTCTACTGAACCAAAGTCTCTCCGGTCTATTTGTACCAGAGCCAAAGATTAAAACATCTGTGATGCATAGGCTTGCCCTACTTCAGGGGGGAAATTGGAATGTGCTGATTTTAGGTACAAAAGATACGGTACTCTTATTTTCCCAATGGGATCTTGTAACTACTCCAGAAGGAGTTTGCAACATAGTGACCTCCACTCATTTTCCCAGACGCATTGTACCTACTCGTAACAATACTGACCACTGAACTGAACTTGGAACCTTTGTAACCTTTCAAATGAAACTTGCAATGATCATGTCAATCATCATTTTGCCATTGTAGTCTGAATTCTTTAAAATGTACTTTAAAAAAAAACAAACTGTTCCTTCTTTGACTTCTGACGAGGTGGTCAGACTGCACTGCCAGAAGGGACCTTTTGGCTAAAGAAAAGGCTACTCATTTCTTTCCCCCACTGATTCAGGGTTCACCCGCAGAACCGTGAAACTCACTGGGGCAACACAGTACAGCCTGGGATTCCAGACTCTTCCCTAGAAGCTCACTGGAAGAAAAGGGAAAGATATCAATAAATAAATTGAAACTGCATAAATGTGTGAAACAGGTTCATGATAACTGCTACAGTTAGAATTATAAGCATTAAATGCAGTATTTCCAAAACTAAAAAAAAAACAAAAAAACAGCATTGTTTTTTTACAAGTTGAAGTCACTCCTGTGGTTAATGTTTACTGCAAGTGTAAACTGAATGCTTGGGATTTCAGCATAACTGGGACTTTGCACATTCAGCTACTCTGGGTTAAAGAGCTTAAAAGCAACGCTAGTAGAGGTAGTGACTGAGATGTGGATTCTCCCTTTCTGCTAGAGATGAATATACAAAACATCTGTTGGATCTATTTTCAAGGCAAAGTCTCTATGGGATCCTACATAATCTTGGGATTTGTAGTTTAGGGAGGGACATTTAGAATCCTCAGCCAGAAAGCTCTTGGACCTCACTAAAATATGAACCCCAGAACTCCACGGAATATTGCCATAGCAGTTAAAGTGGAATAGAGCACTATAACAGTGTAGTGTGGTAGGGCCCCTGGTGAAATCTTGTCTGCATAAAAGTATGCAGTAAAATGCATACTTCAGTTTTCACACTTGATCTTAGCCAAAAGGGCGAGAAGCAATATTTCAGTTTTCCTTTGGAATGTGCAATTTGATTCTAGTTCTTCCACCTTCCTCTCCCCTCCCTCCTTTTTTGACCTCTGGTGTGAGGTTGCTTGGCCAGGCACACAAAAATGAAAAATAGAAGCCCTGGCTCAACAGTAAATATACACCTTGCCCTGCAGCTGGGCTTATCCCCCCCCCCCACACACACAATGTATTACAAGTATTTATAAATTGCTTTTCTGCCTGTCAGATTCACAGCAGGAACAAAACATGCTTTGAAACAAGATTAAAGTAATTAAAAGCTGAAGGACTGAAAGAATAATAAAATTAAGTGCCTGTCAGATGCTCAGAAACAAAGGAGTCAGTCTGAGTTCTCTTGAGAGAGGGTGCCACAATCAAGGTGCTGCTATAGCAAAGGATGTGTTTTGTGTTAAGTCAGCCCTCTGTATCCACGGATTCTGCATCTACAGATTCAACTGTCTGCATCTTGAAAATATAGTTGTTGCTCCGTATCCACGGATTTGGTATCCACAGATTTAAGTATTCACAGCTTGAAAATATTCTTTAAAAAATAATAATCCAAAAAGCAAACCTTGATTTTACCTTCTTATATAAGGGATACCATTTTGCTATACCATTGCATATAATGGGACTTGGAGTATTCATGGATTTTGGTATCCACGGGGGGTCCTGGAACTAAGCCCCAGCAAATATGAAGAGACAACTGTATATTTTTTAAAGAGCAAAGAGCAAACCTTGATTTTGCTATTTTATATAAGGGACACCATTTTACTACGCCATAGTATATAATGGGACTGGAGCATCCACAGACTTTGTTATCCATGGGGGGGGGGATCCAAGAACCAAACCCCAGTGGGTGCCAAGGGCCCACTGTACTTACAGCCAAACTTCACAGGATGGTGGACAATGCAACAAGACCTCCACTGGAGATATCACATCCTGGACAGACTCATATGGGAGGAAGATTACACACTGCAAGTCCCAAAGTGATTCTCTGAGATTACCGATTTAAAATACCAGGTAGTAGGTGGTGAGAAACTGAGACTATGGTGCCACCACTAGTCAGATTGTGGATGACAGATGCAAAGATATCTCTGCTGGTATTTCTGGTTATGATGCCAACTGGCAACACTAGAGACATTTTTTTTGCCTGAAATCTGCCCTGGGACAGATAACTCAAATGTATTGAACCTTTGTGTGGTCACATTTTCATACCCTCCAACTGTCCCAGTTTGGCAGGGACAATCTCAATTAATCGTCTGTCCCACTTTTTTAGCTGCTTTTTAAATGTCTGTTTTGTCTCTCCCATTCCCACTTTCTCCTTTCAGTTTACTTCAATTTCTGCAACCTGAGTTCAAACTGCAAAACTAGTTAGCACTCAATTAACTCAGCAGGGGTGGGGAGGGTGGGATCTTGTTCTTCCCAGCAGACTCAGGCAAAATTAAGCTGCTGCAGCCTCTCCAAGCTTGCGTGTTCTCCACTTTTGCCATCTTGACCACACTCTGATGTTGTTTGGCCACATGTGTCCTGCTTTTCATCTGCAAAATGTTGGAGGGCAAACAGTATTCACACCTTGAGTGACAGTTCTGTAGTCCCAAAGGCCTTCTCTGACCACCCAGACAAAGGAATGGTGGTATTGGTGCAAATCTTTCAGTTGCAAAAATGATGCCCCAACTATTAATTCTTCATAACAGAGGTGGGGCAGCTCAGACCCTTTGGCTGAATCTGGCCTCCAGTTTTCCTCAGAGGGCCACAGGATCTTCTCCATTACACCATTGTTTGGTTGTTTCCCAGCTTCTGGGAAACATTTTCTTCCCCTTCATTCTAAAAGGATTGAACTGTCTCTCCTAAGGCTTCAGTTCAATTACTAGCTTCAATCTCAAATATGTTGACATAGAATCTTAGGATTTTGGGCTCCATCTGCCACTGGAATCCTGCTCCCCAAACTACTCTAAAACTGAATTTGGCCCTCAGGCTGAGAACTCCACTTCCCCCGTTGTGGTGAGTACCATGGGATAGTTGCTATTTGGTTTTAAGGCTTGTCTACACAGGCAAAAAAAATTATACTTTTTCAGGAAAGTGCAGTATAAAAGGTAGGAGTTTTTGTTTGTTTGTTTTTTGTTTTGTTTTAAATCAGATCTGAGCTCTCAGGCACCCAAAAGAGCTCTACATTTGATTAGAATTCTCAAGAACATTATGTGTTCTACCAGCCCACAGTATGATGTGAGTATGGGGTTTGTTTTGCCTGTAGACAAGATCTGAGTTGTAATAGAACCAACAATGCCAGACATAACTGCACTTACCAAATGGTACTTAATTGTTCCTTTCAGAGAGTGTTATTTCTGTTCCCTGTATAGTGCTTAATTAATGTTTGGCATGGATGTATTTTGTTATAGATGCACTGTACCCATACCCTTAGAGTATCCTTCATTTAATTCTCAGGGGTTTAATTCTGAGTAACTATGCACAATATAGTAAGAAAAGCTTGTCTCTGGGGCCAGGTGGGAGATATGCTCCTGTTATGACAAAGTACAATGAAAAAACAACAACTTAGTTTCTGAAGTGAAATATTGTGGATTCTGTATAGATACTTCTTCATACATTTACAGACTGTGGAATTTGCTGCCACAAGATGCAGTGACAGCTGCTAGTTTGGATGGCTTATAAAATGAGATTAGATACATTCTTGGAAGCTAGAAACATCTGTTGCTTCTGGTCAGGACCATGAGAGGCAATTTGCCTCTATATATATCAGTTGCTGAGGGCTATGAGATGAAGGGTTTATCTCACCGGAAAGCTTGTCATAGGCAACTGTTAGTCACTGTGAACAGAATGGTGGATTAGATAGTCTTTGGTCTGATACAACATTCTTATTGGATTCTCAACATATCCAGCTGTATGCAGTGGTGCTCACTATCATTTTAAGTGTGCAAAGGATTGCAGGCTGTAGTCCAGAAGCTCTAGCTTTCAGTGTTGGACCAATTACCAAGTGATCACAAGGCACTCTTTCATATGCTCAGAAGCCCTTATCTTTATGAATGTATAACCAGCAGGTGCTCCCAAAAGCTTTTGCAATATGTATGTCGATCTTTGTAACCCATTGTGTACTCATATCCTGTTTTGAATTACCCAGTGTCATCCCTACAAATGGCAAGAGCACTTGGAGGCACGTATGCATGAAGAAATAACTACAATTCAAAGTGCTGGTTATGACCTTTAAAGTCCTACACAGCTCAGGTCCGGGTTATTTGAAGGACGGCATGCTCCCTTATGAACCAGTCTGGGTTCTTCGATCTGCTGGGGAGGCCCTTTTCTCTGTTCCACCACCCTCCCAAGACATCTGGTGGGAACATGGGAGACGTCCTTTTCAGTGGCTGCCCCCAGGCTCTGGAATTCCCTGGCCAAAGAAGTCAGATTGGCATCCTCCCTGCCTTTCTTCTGGAGCCAATTACAAACTTTCTTGTCTCAGCAGGCCTTTGCTGATCTCTGTTAATGGTTGTGCTGGGGTATATGTCTCTGTTGTGTATGTGTATATGTATGTGCTTTTAGCATTTGGGCGGTTTTAAAACTTTTTATTGTTTAATTCTGTTTTAACTTTTGTAGTTTGCTAATTTTTAACAATGTCTTTTTATTGTGCACCACTTTGAGTCCCAAATTGGGAGAAAAGCGGAATAGATGATGATGATGATGATGATGATGAAGATGATAATAATATAACTAAAAATCTCTTCTGCTTCTATTTGGTTTGTCTTCTTTATGGTACTGTTCTTGAAAGAGGGCTGGATATGTGTTTGTGGGGTGTGTGTGTATCTTTGCATTCTAATGCAAAAAAGAATAGTTTCTTATAGTCTTCCTCCAGAATGGTGACCATGTGTCCTCTGCTATTGGGAAGAGTCCTCCTTTCTGGAAGGCTGTCAGAGAACAATCTTCTTTTGGAAGGTGTTGCCTATCTAAAGCACAATCCAGTCCAGTTCTGGTTCAAAAACAAAGAAGGTGGGAGACCAGGGACCTTGAAGTTGCCCACCCAGTTAGTACCTGGACAGCAGACAACACAGGTCACCTGGTGACGGTCTTCCATAGTGGGCTGAGATGGTCTGCAATTCTGTTTAAATTACAAGTAAATAAATAAATGATTTAGGAGTTTGCATCTCTGCATGTACAAATTAGCAGATTTATTTATTTAATTAATTAATATGCCCCCTTTCTCCTAGAATGGAACCCAAGGTGGCTCACAACATATAAAATACAATTAAAAATACAACAATTAAAAATTAAAAACCAATTAAAATCATGATGATTTAAAATCTATAATATGAAACTTATACAAGTTTTTTTAAAAAGGCTTTGCGGCTTTTCCCATTTTTTTTAAAAAAACAACAAGGGTGTGCTTTCCTGCTTGTTAGGAAAAGTGAGTCAGTTTGAGGAAGCACAAATCTGATGGGCTGGATGAGTGCAGGGGGCAGGGCTTGCTAACAAAGCAAGCGCTTGCTGCCGCCATGTTGGATTTTAGCCTTAGCAGGCAAGCGCTAAGGCAAGAAAACAGAGTGTTGGGTTTTTTTTCCTGCTTTTGTGTTCACTTGAAGAATTGCTCAATCATACCTTGGACATCATTTAAAAAGAAAAATAAGGTGATTGTTGGCAAATTGAGGTAATGCAAATGCGAGTAAATCACTCGCGGCCACCATGTTTACTAGTGGTCATGTGAAGCTTACAGCCACAAAAAACCCATTAGGACAGGTCGCAACTGAGCTCTTATTTTTTATGAGCTCTTATAGACAAGCCCTTTGCCTGCCGGCGAAAGGAAAGCAGGGAGGGCCCATCCTAGCCTCCAGTGGAAGGGAGTTCCAGAGGGTGGGAGCAGCCACCAAGATGGTGCTGTCTCGGTGTCCTCACCAAGCAAGCCTGTGATGATGGCAGGACCAAGAGAAAGCCTTCCCCTGAAGACCTGAGAACACTTGCAGGTGCATTGTGTTGTATTCCAGCTCCCATTAGCCCAGGCAACATGGACAATGGCCAGGAATGATAGGAACTGAAATCCAACAACAGAGAGCTAAGAAAAAGCCTTCCCCTGAACACCTGAGAACACTTGCAGGTTCATTGCGTTGTATTCCAGCTCCCATTAGCCCACGCAACATGGACAATGGCCAGGAATGATGGGAACTGCAATCCAACAATAGAGAACCAAGAAAAAGCCTTCCCCTGAAGACCTGAGAACACTTGCAGGTGCATTGTGTTGCATTCCAGCTGCCATCAGCCCCAGCCAACATGGACAATGGCCAGGAATGATGGGAGCTGCAACCCAATGTCAAGATGGAATACTTGCAGGTGTATTGTGTTGCATTCCAGCTCCAATCAGCCCCAGCTAACATGGACAATGGCAAGGAATGACAGGAGCTGCAACCCAGTGTCATGATGGAACCCTTGCAGGTTCCTTGTGTTGCATTCCAGCTCCCATCAGCCCCAGTCAACATGGACAATGGTCAGGAATGATGGGAGCTGCAGTTCAACAACAGGGAACCAAGAGAAAGCGTTCCCCGGAGACTTGAGAACACTTGCAGGTTCATTGTGTTGTATTCCAGCTCCCGTTACCCCGGCCAAAATGGACAATGGCCAGTAATGATGGGAACTGCAGTCCAACAACAGAGAACCAAGAGAAAGTGTTCCCCTGAAGACCTGAGAACACTTGCAGGTTCATTGCGTTGTATTCCAGCTCCCATTAGCCCAGCCAACATGGACAATGGCAAGGAATGACGGGAGCTGCAACCCAATGTCACGATGGAACACTTGCAAGTTCCTTGTGCTGCATTCCAGCTCCCATCAGCCCCAGCCAACATGTAGAATGGCCAGGAATGATGGGAGCTGCAACCCAACAACAGAGAACCAAGTAGACAGCCTTCCCAGTATCCAGCACATGCAGTATGGTGCAAGCTGGCCCTCTTTTGTGGTGGTGTCTAAGCGCCCCCCTTAACCACACCCTCCCCTCCCGCGCCTGAGAAGAAGAGCCGCAACACAGACCGAGGGAAGCTTCGCTCCCTTGGTTTTGAGGCGGGCGGGCCCTCGTATGGTTTTTGAGCCACTCAGACAAGTCTGGACTGGCTACCAGCCTCGGTTCTCCTCTTTCTCTTGTGCGCAGGCTCGGCTCTTGGCGCAAGATGGCGGCGGCGGATAAACAGAAACATGAGCACGGGCGGGTGAAGATCGGGCACTACATCTTGGGGGACACGCTGGGCGTGGGCACCTTCGGCAAAGTCAAGGGTGAGCGCTTGGGGTGGCTGGGTGGGACGGAGGAGTGGGGTTGGGGTGCAGCAGAGGCGGCTGCACAGAGTCCCCCCCCCCCAAAAAAACCCACCCTTTCTGGATAATGGGGGAGCTGGTGGTGGTGAAGGTGAAGAAGGTGTCCTTTTCTCCCTATGAGTTTTTATGTGGGGTGGGGGGCAGACGGGTGAATTCTTTCTCCCTCCAAGGGAATGAGGAGAGGCCATCTCAAAAGTGAGAAGGGGCGTTGTTTAGCATCCTCTGGGAACTGGGGGTGGGTGGGGGGCTATTCTTGCTATTCTTTCCTGCCCCCTTCAGCCCACCCCACACATTTTGCAGACTGGAGTCCCCTGTCTTTCTGCTGCACTGAGGGAAGGGAAGGGAAAGTGTGGAGGGGGGGGGGTTCAGGATAGTTGAAGGTGGGACTGAATATGCTTTTTGTTGGATCCTGCAGCCACTTTCTATAAGGGTGGCAATGTGGGGGGTGAGGAGAAGAAGTAAAACTCAGCAGCCCTCCTCCTGTCTAGACCTCCCCCTTTTTTTATGTAGAAGTAAGCCCTGCTGCATTAAATGGGGCTTACTCCCAGGTTTGTGGCAATGGGATTGTATCCCTGGCATACTGTGCAGCCCAACCCTATGTCCATTTACAAGGAATTAAGACTCATTCAACCTTTATGCCCAGATCAGTATGCAGGGGTGGGGAGGGTGGGATCTTGTTCTTCCCAGTAGACTCAGGCAAAATAAAGCTGCTGCAGCCTCTCCTAGCTTGTGTGTTCTTCTCCACTTTTGCCATCTTGACCACACTCTGATGTTGTTTGGCCACATGTGTCCTGCTTTTCATCTGCAAAATGTTGGAGGGCAAACATTTTTCACACCTTGAGTGATAGTTCTGTAGTCCTAAAGGCCTTCTCTGGCCACCCAAACAAAGGAATGGTGGTATTGGTGCAAATCTTTCAGTTGCAAAAATGATGGCCCAACTATTAATTCTTCATAATAGAGGCGGGTCAGCTCAGACCTTTACCTAGATGTGATGTCTTTTTTTTTTTTAACTCTCTAGAAAGTTTTGTTTCAGGACCTCAGTCCTACAAGGCAAAGCAGTGCTTCTTTTACTTGGATGTGACCCCCCACTTGCTTTCAGTATCCAAAAGTCCATGTGCGTAAAACTGCAGCCTTGGAGAGGAAGATTGTGGTTTCATAGGATGATACTTGTGTTATTCCAGATTAGCAAAGGTGGGACAAAATAATCTAGTTTTGTAAACTCATCTTCAGACTCTCCCTGTTGCTGTCACCTTGCAGTCTTTTTTGCTGCTTACAGCCACAGCTAAGTTCCTTGTTCTTGCCCCAGCCAGTTTCAACCAGTCCAAAGCTGCATGCTCTTTCTTTTCTCCTCTCACCTCCCTTAGCTGTTCTGATGAGGTTTATATCCTATAAGTAACTTCTTGAAATAGAGAGGAGGGACTGGCAATAAACACACCTAGGCAGAGATTGAAGGTGCTGTGTTTTCTGCCTGAAAAACTTTTCAGCAGTGATAAACTGCTTAAATTATCTTGTAAGAGAACAGGGTGTCTGTGAATGTTAAGCCAAGGTGATTGATCTGTGTGATACGGAATCAGATGTTCATGGTGTGCTTAAAACTTTTTTTTAAACAATTACTGGTATTGAATGGCAATTGGAAAGATTTGCTTTTCTATTATTTCTTGCAAAACTGTCTAAAATCACCACAAGAGATTTGGTAATGGAAACCTGGATTTTACAATCTAATCTTAAGCATGTTAATTGAGGCATATATTTTAGGAAATGCACTTTAAAAAAAGCAAAGCGTTGGAGATATATTGTGAAATCCTAAGGTGTTGTTGTTGAACTGCAAGGGATCAGTTTGCCTGGGCATACAGTATTTTGCTTCAAAATGTTTCTCCATCTTCTTTCTCCAGAAATTTGGTTTGGCAATCACATACACATTGATACCAATATTGCAATAAACAATCGAGCCTCATAAAATAATTATCACATTAATCACAGTAATAAGGTTTAAGTAGGCATTTACACTTTAAAAACTGTTGCATTAAATCAGGTTTTGCTTGTCTTCAAAGCATTATGATTTGGCTGATTTTCTTTGGGAAGATGTTTTCCAGGTTTTTGTGTTTTCATCATCTATGTGCAGGTATCAAACCATGATTTGGTCACTGAGGTTGTATTTCAGGTTCCTGCACCTCCCTCTTCTGCGTGCACACTCCAGTTCCTTCCCTTACTACCTGATTCAAGCAAAATGCTGTTGTCTTTGAATCAAGTAAATTATAAACCAGAAGGAAAGATGAATGAGAGGCAATTTGGAATTTAGGTGGAATCGCACATGCCACTGCTTCGTCCCTACAGTGAGATCGTGATTTTGACTGTTAAGCTGACTTAATTCTGATCTGATCTGAGTGATATTTGGTAAAAAATAAAATAACTAGTGCATCCATCCCCCTCAGCATCTCTTATGCTAGAGTTGCCATAAATTAGAATTGACTCGAAGGCACATCAAACAACAAATGTATGAGGTAACAGTTCCTTCTGAGGGATTTCTTAATTGCAGCCCTTTCCCCATTTTCTGTGGAAGTTGTTTTGAGTGGGGTACGCATGTACTCTGTTGTTTTGGAGTTCTTCCCTTGATGGTTTCTTTCAAAAGTTGGTACCTCTTGAATATTGATTGGCAAGATAGCTGTTTGTATTGTGCCTTGGCTTGGGTTGATCCTTAACCTTGAAAGGGGTATCTCCAGAGAATAACATAGAGTTAGTTAGTTATTTATACCCCGCTCTTCAGCCACAAGGCTATCAGAGCGGCTTACAAATTGTTTTCTCTCTCTGGCTTTTCTTCGCAAACGAAGATTCAGGAAGGACTCATCCCGCGCCTTCTGCAAGCGCGCTGATGACTAAAAAGGCCAATCCGAGATAAACAAGTCCGGTTGCAATTGTTTTAAGCAATAGCTATTTACACATCTAACTGCATTAAACAGCTTCCAATGTGTGTTAGCTAATTGCCCCCACAAGCTGGGTACTCATTTTACCGACCTACGAAAGGATGGCAGGCTGAGTGAACCTTGGAGCCCGTTGGAATCGAACTTGCAACTTGCAAGGTGGTGACTTGCAGTACTGGCATTTAACCACTGCGCCACCAGGGCTCAGTGGATGGGGAGTGTTTCATCAGATATGCTGGTCTTGGCCATTCATTGCTTTAAAGACAATAACCAGCACTTTGAATTCTTCAGATGTGGTACAGGTGAATCAGAAGAAGAACCTTTTGTGTCTGTCTCCAATAAGTAGTCAAGTGATCTTGTACCAGTCTTCCTTGTAGGAATCAATCTGAAGCATTAAGAACTTAAGTGACTTCAGCAACCTGTCTTCATGGAACTTTGGCAAAGAATTTATAAGATGTACCAGGTTAAAGCTAGTCCCTGTCTTTAGGATACTAATTCCCTATAAAACATTGATGTTTTGTTTGCATAACTAAGTTGCCATGATGTCCTGGCAATTAATACTGAGCAAGAAGAGCTTTCACTCTTGTCACAGTGGATGACTACAATAGTATTATAAGTTCAGTTTGGCAGAATACCCTTGGAGTAGTAAATACTTTGCTTGTGTGGGGAGGTGGCAGTGAAAGATCTTACAAACTGTTTCTTCACATGTTCTGTCTTAAAAGAGATAAGGGGCAAATACCCATCCCAATTGCTTGTTGAAACAACTAATTGGCCTACTTAGAAAAATGGCATTTTTTTACAAGCAGAAACAATTGACTATTTGCTAGATTGCACCAAAATTATAGTTCTGTCTCCTCTTTATGTCTGATGTAGTGTTTCAACAATAAATGTTGAAATGGTTTCTGTCTGAGTAATAGTTAGCTTTCCATTACTTTCAGTTACTAGAACACATTGGCCAGATAAATACCATTGCCTTAATTTGGACCCATGTGTTAAGATATGCTACTAATGCTAGTATATGCTGTATAATGTGCATTAACCAAAAGGAAGAACTAATGAAATGTGATATTCCAGAGGACTTTGTAGGGCAATTAACTGAGCTAACTAAAGGTGATGGATGAGTTCAGTATAAAAGATTAATGAAAAATCAAAGCCCTGTCCCAGCTACCTCCGTTTTCTTTTCTTGGTCAGCACCTGAATACTTTTCATGTTGGGTTGCTATGTGACTGTAATGTGCTTCTGTTACACTAACCAATGAGGTGGAAGTGTTCACTTTGTAGCTTGTTTCTCTTCACTTTTTCTTACAAGTCCACATGGTTCAGTATGGCTTAATCCCAAGAAAGTGTGCATATGATTGCAGATATTGGTTATTTCTAGCCTTTAGTTAAGCTGCTAAAAGGAGGTATCAGTCTGAATTTCTTATGTGGCCATATGAAATTTGCTGGATGGGATTGTTTTGTTGTGTCATTAATAGGACAGATACTTGGCAACATGGTGGTTGCAACATGTCTGTCTACTATTTTTTTTTAAAAAAGTAGAATAAGCTGTTGATACATCTCAATGAAGAAATTATCTCCCATTCCTCAGTTGCTGTTAGTAATTCAAAGAAATACAGTATATCGAGCATTTGCTGTTGTGCTTCTTGCTATCTGAGACAGGATTTTAACTGGATGAATCACTAGATGAACAACTCAAAGTGTTGGTTTCTAATGCTCTTCCAGTATATGACTAATACCAGCAAAGCTGAATAGGCATAAGGGAAGTACTGGCGTGATAATGACTGAGTGAGGGACAGGTTGTTAGTACCATTCTATATAGGGAGTACTGTAGGGACATCTGCAAAATGTAAACAAGTGTTGAAGTAGTGTCCTGTACATATGTATATGTAAAATATTCTTGCTATGGCTCTTCCAACAGAAGCAGTGAAGCATTTTGATTTTTTGGCCTCAGCACTTGGTAGAGTCAGAATTATGGTGTGAATATTTGAACAGCATGCAGCAGATGCTTTGTTTTTTTCCTGTGTTGTCTTCACAGGAAATTGCAGCCAAATTGCCATTGGATGAAGCCTGTTCTTGTGTTGAGGGTGGGTGGGGTGGGTGAAACAGCCTTTGGCAAGGAAATAATTTTCTTTCATGTTGCAGAACCTTCTTGATTAAAACGATTCCATTGTCAGCCCAGTCCCTGTTAAGGAGAGCTTGGCAAATACATAACATGCTTTGGGGCCAATGCTGAATGTTTAGGAGTACTGGGCAATCAGATCCCTGGGGGTTTTCAGTCCTTAGGGGTTATTAATGACCACTGTATTATACTACATTTATTTCACTCTAATAATAATAATAAAATTTATTTATATCCCACCCCTCTATGGAATGCAATTGGGGCAGCTTACAACATTTAAAATATACATACAAAACCCTCCCCTCCCCCTCTTAAAATACAATTAAATAATTCAAATTTAAAACATATTTAAAACAAATCCCCCCTTAAAATACACTTGGAAGTAATCCCAAGGGTTATCTAATCCAATCTCCAGTAGGTATCCACAGCTGAAGCATCCCTTATTTCTCTTTACAATATCATAAACAGTTAAACCATAGGTTTCCAAAGTACTGCTCAAAGCATATTCTCACACATTTGGAAGTACTGTCTGTAAGCAAATAGAATCTCTCACTCCAGTAAGAGGGGTTGTCTATACGATGAAAAAACTTCTCATAGAATGTGAGGAGAATACCTTTTGTCCCAATGGTTTCCCGAGGGGATTTAATGTATTGTGAAGGAGGGGGGCCCAGAAACTCAAAATACTCCACAGGAAAAGCCTTTGTGAGTTTACCTGTATTTTTTAAAATGCTCCAAAGGAAATGCAGTGTTCCTGCCATTGGAACACTGATGCGATTTGTTGCGCAGTCTGGAGAGGGTAGAAATTGTCATCTGATTGGTCGGACATGCGCAGGCGAAGGCTTGCTGTCAGGCATCCAGAAGTGGTAGTGATTGTGCACTTTTTAAAACTTTTATTTAAAAAAAAAACCTGTACTGTCAAATGGGAACACAGCAGTGAATCAAGATGGCAGCTGTGTTGTTTTGTGTGGTGGGAGGTGAGGAGGGCAAAGAGGTCCTGGCAGCACCTGGAAATGATGAGAAGGGTGGCCATTGCAAGGAAAAGGAGGAGAGTTGCCTGCCCTTCACCCATCCTGGCGGTGACCTTCGATTTTGGCTGCAAAGGGATGGTAGTGGCCGGCTGGCCAGCTGTTGGGAGAAGGAAGAGGAGGGCGGTTTTTCACTGCTTCATCTCACCTGCTGCTGGAGGGGCGAAGAACCACCCTCCTCTTCCTTCTTTCAGTGGCTATCCAGGCAGCTCCTACTGTTTCTTTGCAGCCAGAATCGGAGGCCGCCACCAGGATGGGTGAAGGGTGGGTGGCTCTCCACCTCTTCCTCGCAGTGGCTACCCTCCTTATTGTCTCTGGGCACTGCCGGGTCCTCTTCGCCTGTCTCCCCTCCCCATGCAAAACAATGACACGGCCGCCATCTTGATTCACGGCTCTGTGAACATTTCAGAGGAGAGCTTCACATACTATCATTTTTGCCAAAACACCATGGAGACAAAAGAATGCTGTTGTGACTTGCCTATTAATGTGCAGGCATGTGAATTATTTCTTTCCGTATAGACAAGCCCAAAGCTTCAGGTTCATCATCCTTGGAACATAACCAGTAATGTGGTCTTTCTGCTTCAGAGAGGGCAGCCTTTCATTCAGAGTCCATAATTTTCAGATGAACTGCCAGTATTGAAAATGCCTAACTTGGAGCTGGCAGGCAGTGCAGTCTGTTGCCTGAAGTAAAAGGCAAGTTGATACCCTCTCTACTTTCCCCAGTGCAGCCATGGTGTGGACTTGTATTTGAATGTTACTTCACCATTGGATTTGAATGTCCATCTCCACACACTGAGACAGTAACCTAGGTAAGATTATGTGGCATACATACTGTAGTTCTGCCCTCAAATAGAAGGGAACAGCTGGGCAGTCCAGGAAAAATGAGAATCTGTTCCCAGTGCCCCTACTCAAGCACATGCTGGTTGAGGAAGTAGCCTCACTTTCCCTAATGGTAGGGCTATTTGTATCCAACATTTGAAGTAATTTATCTGTCTCCTACCCCACCCCCACTAAGTTTTCATCAATGTATGTGTAATAATTTTTGCTCGCAGATTCACTTTTAAGAAAAAAGACCAGCACATTTGCGTTGTTCACTTATTTGCATTATGAAATAAAAAGGCACTATAGTGGGCCCTTGGTATCCACTTGGGTTTGGTCCCAGGACCCCTGTGGATGCCAAAATCTGTGGATGCTCAAGTCCCATTATATACAATGGTATAGTAGAATGGCAAAATCAAGGTTTGCTTTTTGTTCTCCCCCCAACCATTATTTTAAACCATGGTTGGTTGGTTGAATCTGTAGATGCAGAATCTGTGGATAAGGTGGGTTGACTGTACAGCTAATCCAACTGTTGAGTGGGATTTGGGGGAGAAAAAACTGTTCCTCTGCTAACTGTTATAGCCTCGATCTGTGTCATATACAAAGTACCTGTGAAGAAACTTCTGCAAGTGTGAATTTTGTTCAGGAATCTTAGGTGTTGTCTAGATGGTTAAAAAAAAAAAAACTCCTCTTGAAATGCGAGGAGAATATCTTTTGTCCTAATGAGATCCTGCGGTGATTCACCATATTGGCAAGGAGGGGGGGGGGAACTCCCATGTACTGTGTAATAAAAGCCTTTGTGTTTTTTTGGGAAGTTTTTTTTTTTTAATATGAGAAAATGCACATTCCTGCCCATTTGGGCAACCAATTCAACGTGGAACACATTCCAGAAGTCAAAATGTGATTGGTTGGATGTGCGCAAGGGGTGGGCTTGTCAGCAGTGAAGTGGCCATTATTGATTTTAGCGGTAGTGATCATAAGCGATTTCAGAGTGGTAAAGTGACAAAAACAGTTTTAAAAGTGGAAGATCACATTTCTGCATCTTAGATTTACAGTAGGACCCCTGTATCCGCTGATTCATTATCCACTGATTCAATTATCCACGGGGCACAAAACAGCACACCTACCATAGAGTCTTCCTAGAAAATGCCTAAAGAGGCATCCTTTCTAGACATTTTCTAGATCCTCCAGGGGAACTCTATGGTATTTTAAACTGGTAGTCCCATTATTTTTAATGGTGTTTGCTATTATCCACAGTTTTTTGTATCCATGGGGCCCCCAGAACCAATCTCCAACAGATATGGGGGTCCTACTGTAATGAGAAAAAACCTCTGCAGTAGTGGCAACTTTTGGAGAATAATAACACGAGTAATTCATTTGCAGCCACCATCTTTATTCGTGGGCATGCTCCATGTGAGCTTCAAACACAGATAACTTTGCATACCAGTGATCTTGACAAAAAATCATGAAGACAAATGAACGCTGCTGCGATTGTGAGTTAATGCACAGAAATGAGCATTGTATCTCCTTGGTATTTATTATTGGGTTGTTTTCTGAGAAGTAGCTATGTTAGTCTTTTGCAGCATAAAAGGGAGGAAGGGAGGGGCAATAAAAAAGAAATGTTGTAGTACCTTTAAGACTGTTTTCTATTTTAGCACGAGCTTTTGCGGATACTCATAAACCCACTTCTTCAGAAGCAGTACCAAGTGTTACTAAGGTCTCAGGCATAAAGCCTATCTATACAGTTGTGAGAGTGGGGTAGAAGATTGGTTTGGATTATCTGATCCTCAGGATAGTGACTGAGGGATAGGATTCCTGCTGGGAATGAGGTGGCTGACCATATCAGCTACATATCTAAGGCAGAGTGATTTCCTCATGGATGGGTAATGAATTCTGCTGGGACTTTCACATGCAGCCTGATCCTAGGTATATTTTTATAGAATTAGTTCCCACTGTATTCTAGTAAGTAGGTATGTGATTTTAGAAACGTCAAGTCCTTGTCTTTCTCTCTCCAGAGCTTTAATGAAAGCAGAAAGTTTTCTGCTGGTGAAGAAAACATTCTTGTTATTTAACTGCCCTCCTAATCTGTTAGCATGTTAGTTTCCTTAGTTAATGAATTACACTTGTTGCAGAAATAAATCTTTCTATATGTCTAAAGATGGTGTTCTGTGTTCCAGTTGGGAAGGAGGCTTATACAAGGAGGATGCATGATGGTGCCTTCTCTGTTGTGCTGCATTAGATTTTTACTTCCCAGAATACCTTGTCTTTCACTACTTTTCTCAAGTTTTAGAAAAAATAATAAAAACATAGATCTTCTACCAAGCCTTTGGAAATTATATATCTTGGTGGGTGCTAGTTCTTCAAGGAGTTATTAGCCTAACAACTGTGTTCATTCTGACTGGTTTTCATTGCGTGTGTTTGAAGTATGTACACTTCCCTGGATAATCATATAAATGGAAGAATGATCAGTAAATGTCCAAAATAATAATTTTGGGCTGCTTTACTTGTTAAAGAGCAACAGCCTGGCAGAAAAATTCCAGTTGGCTAATCCATTTCTCTCTCACTCCCAGAGTCCTGTGCTGTCATCATTTATAGCATGCTGGGTTGTATTCTTTATGTTTCACAACAGTACAAGTCCGGATCATAGCAGGGATACTACTTTGACTTGAATCAACACTACCACTACATTTTGTGTATTTTGAATCGGATTTGGTCCATACTTTGTTGTGAGAAATAATACTTGCACTCTGGCATTACTCTTTTCTCTTCAAGTTGTCCTGAGTAGCCTTTAAACTTTTTGTTGAAACAGGTCTTCGTTATGCAGGCCATGTGCCAGGCCAAACATATTCCCAACATCATCAAAACCAAGCTTTGTTAGCATTCTTCCCAACTTCTCCATCACCACCAGTTAAACTTGGAGGTGCTGTACCCATGGAGACTGGAAGTCATTATTCAGTCTTCCCAAAGTGGAAATTATTTGGGTTCAATTTATCTTAATGCAGTTTGAGCCCATTCAAAAGCACTTAATTCAAATTTATAAAAAGTCAACTGTGGTGGATTAAAAAACCTCCAGGTAGCAGGCTGGGAAGTTTTTCTGAACTGAAAGACAGTTCTTCCATATATTTCAGGTTATCAGTGTTCTTCAAACAGTGAGCATAGGCTTTAAGATCCAACATGTTAGTAGAAACATAAAATTGTAGAGTACGGTAGTAATTTTTTTAGATTATTTGTCTAGGATAATCATATACTGCTTTCAAGATAGACCTCACGGTGCAGATTACATAAAATTGTTAAGACCATAAACCTCAATAATAATTGTACTGTATATCAAAACAGAAAAAGACTTTTTGTAGCCCCTGGATGAGGGAGAGGAGACATCATGTGGAAGCTAGGTGATGGAAGCTCATAAAAGTATTTTGGTAACTCAGGGGCAAGATGGTTCTTCAGACATCCCTGATTAGCTAGGCTGACTGAATTTGCTTCTTCCTCGAAGTTAACATTTTGCATTTGAATATATTATGCTCTGTATAGGACCGCCCACCCCTGGCCTTGCGGGATGTGCCTCTTCTTCCTGGCATCTCCTTGTCTGGAGACTCAGACACCACTCACAGCAGCTGCAGATAACTTAACAGTTTATTGAAGGAATGAGGTTAACAAACATAAATAACATAATTTGAGACCTTTTGGTCCTTACTGTAAACCCCTGAAATTATCTCTTGCAAGTGTCCCCAGGGATACTCACACCTTGTGCCTTAAGGTCTTACCCCAACCACCCTCTAGTCACTGCTACATTTATGCTTAGTTGGTGTTTTCTCCATTGCCTCCCATTCAGCCTTCTCACCTATCTTTATTCCACATCCACAAGTCCATCTGAACCCTCCCCTGCTAGCTGTTGTGAATCTGGCAGTTTCCTCTGGAGAGAGTTGAGGAAGAGCCCTCCTTTCCAGCAAACCCTGGGGCCAGTTACATGACAGAAAAAAGTGAGCGAAATTCTGGATTTCTGTCCTTTCGGAACAGGGGTGAATAGATCATACGATTTATGGCTAATTTGGATGATGCGGGTGAGTTTCGGCTTTCTAGTTTACACAGACAAAGGTGTGGGGGGGCATGGCCAGGCAGCTCTATCATTATCATTAAAGCCAGGCAGAAGAAGGAGAGGAACGAAGGAGGGGGCAGTGCGAGGGGAAAAGAGACCGTAAGTTGGTACCTTCGTCTGTATATAAATCAACAAAAAAGGAGGGAGACCATGGAGGAGGAGATGAATAATGACGAGTGGGAAAGAAAGCAGCTGAGAGCACGCGCACGCACATGCACACACAAGCAACTTAGATTCCTTTCGTTCTGCAATCCCTGTCAGCTGCGCTTTTCTCTCTCACACACACGCGAGCACACAGAAACACACTAAAGAATGATCAATATCTCTCTCCTCTCTCTCTCTCTCATACACACACACACACAGAGGGAGAGAGGGAGAGAGGAAGAGGGAGGGAAGGAGGAACAGTAATTATGCTAAAAGCAAGCCAGCTGGCTGGATGTTTTTGTTTTAGGCTCATCTCTTGCAAGTACACTCCCTCCACTCCAACCAATCACGGCTAAGCTCTGCTATGGCAGTTTCGGGAAGAGTGCTGGTAGGTTCCATGGGTTTAAGCGAAATGGTAATTCACACAGTCGATAATGTGCTAACTTGCGCTACTTTTCAAAAAAGTCGGGGGATATACCGAAAGTTGATACTGCGCGATTTATGGGGTTTTTTGCATCCCTCCTTCTGAATATGGTGACTTTGATCCGAAAGATGTGGGAACTATTAGGACTCTTTGCAAATTCTTAGAGGATTTATTTTGCTGTGTAAACGGTCCCCCTGTTTTCTCCGTTCCTCCTGCTACAGGCAGCCAGTACTCAGAGAGTTCCTCCCTGCCTCCCCTCTCCCTGGCTCCCACCACCTCTTGTCCCCCTCTGACTTCCTCCCTTATTCCTTTCCACGTCCACCTTTTCCCTGCCTCTCCCAGCACTCTGCGCTACCTCCTCTGTTGGCTGCCTCTCAAGTTCTGTCTGTCCTCTGCCTCCTCTCTCCATCAATATAGAGAGGTTTTTCTTTCCTCCATGTCTTCTCTCCCCTTGTCCTCCCACTCCTGGCTCCTCCTGCCCCCTTTTGACTTCCATGCTCCCAGGCCCCACCAGGCCCTTGCTCCTGACGTCATCTCCTCTGCTGACTTCCATGTCTCCCTCACTCTCGCCCTGGGTTCTCTCTCCTCATCACTGTTTGCTGCCAGTCTCCCTGCTCGACCACCCCAGGACTGCTTGCTTCTTGAAGGTTCCCCCCTTGACTGTCTGCGATGACAGCGCACACCCCAATTGGTCCCCCAAACCCCCACACTCTGATTTTAGAAAAACTTGCTTCTTATCCTTGTTAGACGGAAATTACTTGACAGGAGAAAGAACAAAAGCCAGCTTTGCCCTTTTCCTGTTCTCCCACAGAAGCTGAGTGGTTGGTTTGAACTGCACAATTCAGTTGCTGAAGTGAAGGCAGCTAACTATATCTCACTAGTGAATTTTGCATCAGATGGACCATTTTCTGCTTACAAGAGGTTCTTGGAATCAAAAAAAAACATTAAAGGCTTGCAGTGTGACAAATCAGTTTGGCTCTAGCTATCTTTGAGGAAAAACAACAATAAAGCTAGGTTATATTCTCACTGAGAACTAGAACGATCATGAGGTATTCTGTCACCAGTGACCAAAAGTGACTGTGTACTCATAGCTCCCCCTAGCACTTATTATCATACGTGTGTGAAAAATAATATTAATTGGCATGTGCCCCAGTCATGCTTGAAGAAAGCTACTTAACACATTTTGCAGGATTCACTTTTCTACATCTCATTTCTGAACATTTGGATGTGCTCTAGGTTTTGCAACTTTGTTCACTAGTGGTACAACGAGTCATCCATGCGGTATAATTTTTATGTAACTTCATGAATTTCCTCAGGCATGTTTCTCCAATTGGTGTAAGAAGGCCTACTATGACAAATTTTGTGGTTGAAGAGTTTGCATATGAAATGAGTGGCTTGTTGTGGATCTGGCACTGATCTTGTCTATAAATCAGGCTATGCCACACAGCTGCTACTGTAAACCAGGGAGTCAGTTGAGAGGCTGAAGGCCAGTTTGCACATGCATTGCCCATTGACTGGAAAATCAAATGAAGATGTGCATGTGTGAGGAATGTCAGCTGTTTCATTAATTGTCATGGAGAGATGTTTGATGTAACTTCTCAGTGGAAATGGTTTGCTAGATTGTCCTCTAGAGTCATTAAATGGACGTATGAAGTACCCCTGTACAAGATGCAACAACTCTTCACATAGCTGTGCCATTCACAAAGCCTGCCAGAGTTGTAATAAATGAAATAATTTTACTCAAATAACCTCCTTCCTCAAGTCTCGCAGTAGACACTTCTGTAGTTAACAATATTGGGGGAAAATTGGAGCAGATGGTGAAGGAGCTATTATGGAAAGATTACGTAAGTGGGATCTGCATGTACTTGGTTAATTCTTGTCTGAATCTGGCAGGGACACTTGTCTCTTAAGTTCAAATACATAGTTATACATTTCACATGCTACAGTCTGTATTATTTTCTGTATTTTCTTTGCTCGAACAACTCTCACATTCATTCCAAAAGTCTTCAGGGGCAGGCAACCTGGTTCCTTGCAAATGTTTTTGATTGCAACTCTTATCTGCTCCATTTAGCATGGCCAGTGATCGGGGATTGTAGGTGTTGTCACCAGAACATCTAGTGGGTTTTGGGTGGCCTACCCTTACTTTATGGACTCCTTAATGATGTTGTCTAACTGCTTTGGCATCCTTCTGCATACAATATATGAACAAGATCCGTCAGATGATGAGCCTGAGTAACTTTTAAAAAGCACTAAAGACGGATCTCTTTCGGCAGGCCTTTCCTAATTAGATCCCGGCCTCAGGGGATCCTGGCCTCCTTTAGTCCGCTGGCTATTTATTGTATTTATTTTTTTAAAGGTGATTTTAGACCGTTGCTTTTAATTTATATTTGTTTAATATTTTTTTATGGGGGAGGGTGGGAGTGGGGGGTGTTTAGGGATTTTTATCTGTATTGTACTTTAATTTTTGTAACAGAGGGGCGGGGTATAAATAAATTGTATTATTATTATTATTAATATGTGCCACACTGGCATCAATTTGAATGGGATCTTAGTTTTTAGAGTGCGTGAGCTGAGATTCAAAGAACTATACTTGACAGACTCTAATTCTTAACACATTCCCTGTGGACTCGATACCTCCCCCCACAGCCCCGCAAGCAATCATATACCATCATATACCTTTGTTTCTTAAGAAGCTATCTGATGTGGTGGATCAGATGTGTTAGCAGGTTATTTTTCGCAGTGTTCCACAGACAAGCACTATATTTGTGCCCAACTGTTTATTTCTTCCCTGGAAACTTCGAATCATACGGTTGGAAGTGACTGCAAGAGTCTTTTTAAAAAATTGTATTTATACAATTTATACAATATACACCCCGCTCTTCAGCCACAAGGCTATCAGAGCGGCTTACAAATTGTTTTAAGCAATAGTAAATTTACACATCTACACTGCATTAAGCAGTTTCCAATGTGTGTTAGCTAATTGCCCCCACAAGCTGGGTACTCATTTTACCGACCTATGGAAAGATGGAGGGCTGAGTGAACTTTGGAGCCTGCTGGAATCGAAATTGCAACGTGGTGACTTGCAGTACTGGCATTTAACCACTGCGCCACCAGGAGTCGTCTAGTCAAACCCCCTGACAACAACTAAAACACTCCTGAAAGATGCCCATCCTACCTCTGTTTAGAGACCTCCAAAGATGGAGACTCCACCACCTTTTAAGGCAGTCTGTTCCACTGACAAACACTTCTTATAGTCAAGGAAACACATTCAGGGGTAGCCATGTTGGCCATGTGGCAAAACAAAATCCAGAATCCACAAAAAAAGTGATAATTTATTGGCCAACCAAACTACAAAACACATGATGCAGGCTTTCATAGAATCATAGAATCATAGAATCATAGAATTGCAGAGTTGGACAGGCAAACAATTTTTTTTTAAAAAAGTGACAGCAGTGGAGTCACATGCCTACATGTTGTCTCAGATGTTGCTTGTGTTGTTATTCAGCCAAGGTATCTCATGCAGGCAGAGACCACTCCTACTTCCTGGCCATGTGGTGTGGTGAGTCAAAGGACAGTAAAATTTAACTCCTTCTGTAACAGCAAAGCAATCTCTTTTAGTTTCCAGCATGCTTCTGACCCTTTGTGAAGCCAGGGCTCCTTTGTTAGGCAGAGACCACTGGATTTTTCAAGAAGTCTCTGTACTGCTACATCTGGAAAAAACTTTCATGTGCTGTGTACGTAGTTAAAACTTAGCCAATTCTTACAGTCAAGACATTGTTCCCAATGTTTAGGTGGAATCTCATTTCTCATAATTTGAATCCATTGGTTTATGTTCTAGTCTGTGGAGCAGCAGAAAACAAGCTCAATCTCTTTCAGATATTTAACGATGGCTATCATGCCACTTCTCAGTTGTGTGCCTCCAAGCTAAATGTATCCAGCTCCCTTAATTCATTCCCCATAAGGCTCAGTTTTCAGATCTTTGATGATCTTGGTTTCCCTTCTCTGGACATGTTCCAGCTTGTCAATAGTCTTATTGACCTGTGGTGCCCAGAACTGGACAGGTGAAGCAAAATAGAGTGGCACTAGTATTTCCTTTGATCTTAACAGCGTGTTCCTGTTGATGCAGCTTAGAGTTGCATTAGCATTTTTGGCTGTTGCATCACATTATTGACTCATGTTTAGCTTGCGGTCTACTAAGACACCTTAATCCTTGCTATGGACTGGCAGCCAATGGCTTCTGGACCACTCATGGATCATCACTTTGAGTAGCATTGGCACATACTATTTTTGGAACTCCAGATTCCAAACAGCTATCTGTATAACTTGACATTTTGATGACAGAGAGAAGAAAGGTATGAACCCTAGTTTTGGATACATTTCATAGGAATCACAAGGTCACAGGGGTATTTCTGGAACAGATTAGACATTAACTACATAGTCCTCACATTTTGAGTTGGCTTTGTGGATTGTTTTCCATTGTTGTTAGTGTTCCCAAGCATTTGAATCAGTCTTAGGTTTTTGCATCAGCTACTGGGCATACCATTTGATTGAATCCTGAGTTCTCTTGCTCTTTTTAGTTATGAAAGCAACATGTTCTATGACTATGTCCTAAATCTAATTGCAGTTCCAATCGAATCAGTGGAACCTTGGTAAGTTAACACTTATGTAAGCTCCATTAATATAATGGGTGTATTCTAACTGGGGCTAAAAGTTAATTTACTTTTAAAAGTTATTTTTATTAGACTTACCCAATTCTTTTCCAAGGGCACAAGGCAGGTCCCTCTATCTAGTTATTCTACCTATTCCTTGGTGCTGAACAGCCAGCCTGAAATTCATTTACAGCTGCCAGAAGAGGCATATATTCATTTTGGGAATTCTCTAGGGAAGAAATTTCCAAAGTAAAGGTGTACAAAGAACATATCCTATGTACCCTTGTGGCCTTGAAATATTTGAAACTTGCTTCCCCAGGCATTTTTATGCTGACGTTTCCTCTTCTTCTTTGATTTTGCTATATCTCTTGTGTTTGAGGATAATCATACAAACTTTTGATGATTTTGAGGTTGTTGTTGTTGTGTGCCTTCAAGTCATTTCTGACATGGCGACCCTAAGGTGAACCTATCAGGGAGGTTTCTTGGCAGGATTTGTTCAGAGGAAGTTTGCCTTTGCCTTCTTCTGAGGCTGAGAGTGTGACTTGCCCAAGATCACCCAGTGGGTTTCCATGTCTGAGTGGGGATTTGAACCTTGGTCTCCAGAGTCATACTCCAACGCTCAAACCACTACACCATGCTGGTTCTATTCATAATTCCACATTTTCCTTAAGACCATGTTTTAACTCTTAATTTTGTTGTTTCCCATGGTAGTTTCTTTTCAACAGTAATCTCTCCCTGATAAAATAGACTGTTCCTTTGAAATGTGAGCATTTTTGTTCAGTATAAATGCCATCAGGATTTTGGGTGGACTTCATTATCTTTGTGGTACTGTATAAACTAACAGTGGCAAACTATTTATAATTTATGCAGCTCTCCACTTTCCTGTTCCAAAAAGACACTTAAGTAAAGCATAGCTAAAGAATGAAGTCTTCTCAACAGCATTGCAATAAAAACAGCAACATCAAAAATAACTCTTGTGAGGCCTGTAGAAAACTGTGGGGGACAAGATTTGATGTTAGCTTTAGTGTTTGTGGAATAACAGGAATGCAGGTTTTCCATAATAATCTATATGTTTCAAACTGCAAAGCAGTTTATGCCCAACCCCCCCACCCGAAATGATATTGGAGATCAGGGATCAGGATCTTCCACTTTAATTGCAGTCCTTGCAGTTGTTTGAAGAGCAAGGAAACTGCACAGGGCAAATTTAAATCCTTATCTTTTACCTGTTCCACATTCTGAACATACTTGTAGCTCCATAGTGAAAAGGTAGAAATACCATATGGATATCTGTGAGTTTTGCCCAACAGCTAAAAACACCTTTAGAGGAGTGATTTGAATGGAAATGACATGAAGGCAAAAGTTTAGCCCTGCCCTGTCCTTGATCAGATGGGACTGAGTACGGTAAGTTACAGCCTTTTCTGGATAGGGACAACTTAGCCACTGTGGTCTATGCACTATTATGGTAACTTCCTGCCATAATTAGACTACTGTAGTGAACTCTACTTGGAGTTGCCCCTGAAGATAACTCAGAAGCTACTGCAAGTTTAACTTTGAATCTAAGAAAATTGGTATTGAGTAAGATAGATTAGAGTGGTACACACAATAATGGCATTTTAAACGTTGTGATAAAAACAGTTGGGAGCATTATCTAGCAGAATATCTCTTATTTGATTTTTAAAGGGTGAGAAAATGAAAATATAAAGGAAATGACCTTGTGGGATAAGTGGGGCTTTTGGATTGAGAAAGTCAAAGGTGAAAAGGGGTACAAAAAGTGAGAGAAACTATTAATGAGCTATTCCACATTATAGGTAATGAATACTAAAATATATTTTATGACCGTTGGTAGGGAATGAGGGAGGGTGTGTGTGGGGGAAATGCTTTTGCTGTAATATAGAAATATTTTATAATGTTTTATTATATAAGTTGCATGGTATTAATAAGCATAAAATTAATAAATAAAGCAAAAAGCAAAAAGAAAAGAAGAAGCTACAGCAAGTGCAAAACATAGCAGCAAGATTGCTGACTGGAATATCACTCTTAAACTGACTGCCAACTTGCTTCCAGTTTGTATTTAAGGTGCTAGTAACGACATTTAAGGTGCTAGTGAAGGCATTTAGAGCCCTAAATGGCTTGAAATCTTGATATTTGAAGAAGTGCCTCTCCCTGTGTATACATGCCTGAGAACTCAGGTCTGAAGAAGAGTCCCTTCTCTTTTTCTCACCAATAGGGGGAATATAAAATAGGAGAACATAGGTGAGGGCCTTCTCGGTTCACCCCAAATGTAGAATGCTCTCTCTTGGAGGTTTGACTGGCACCAGTGTTAGTCTGGTGCCAAGCTAAAATGTGGCTTTTAGTAAAACTTTTGGAGACTAATTTGCTTTGCAGTGTACATGTATATCATTCTAAGTTGTAAATTTTAAAATTGTTTTAACGGTTGTCTTGTTCAGTGTGTTTTTATGTTGTTCAAATTATTTATGGTTTTAATCTGGAAGTGTTTTAAATTGTATATATTGTACGCTACTCAGTAGAGGGTGGGATAAAAATATTTTAATTAATAAATACTGCCTGGGAGGTGGGAGAAATTCTGAAAAATCTCAGAGATCCTGATTGTGAGTTTGAGATATCATTCTAGTGTGGCCCTTATGTAAGCAGCTGTGAAACATAACCTTATAGGACCTAGCCATTCTTCTGATGGCTCTAGCGGTTATATGGTTGACTAATGCAGAACATTGGCTAGCCTTTGATCAAAAAGAGCTAGTGCAAGAGTGATAAAATATATTGTGCTCTTAGTATACCTTGAGGCTCTGCCTGTTCCCTTTAGTGGAGAGTGGAAGCCAAATTAATGATTTCCTTACTTTTAACTATGAAAATAATCTATCTTTTGGCAGTAAATGGATTTAGTAACTTTCCTGACTATGACATTTTGATAGCAATGTAGAGCATTAGCTGATAGAGACCCTATAAAGAGCCTACTTTCACACAATAGTAGAATTTTGCCTCTTAGGATTCTATCCTATAAAGTAGCCTTGCACAAACAGGCCCACAAACGTAAGTTTTATGGCTGTGTGTGTTTCCAGTTTCATCTGTACACACAGATAAATGTCTACAAGCCATTTTTGCCATACTAACGTCCTAATAGAAGAAATTAATTGTCTTTCTTCTTCTTTTATGCTTCCAGCACTTGGATACCACTTTAATAGCCACGGCTTCATTTTATGGGATCCTTGGATTTGTAGTTTTGGGTAGTATTCTGAATATTTTGCAAGATTGCTTTAGTACCTCACCAAACGACAAATTCCTGGATTCCATAGGATGCAGCCAGGCCAGTTATAATTGTGTAGTTTAAAAGAAACATAAGTTGCTTTGCAGCAACTCTTACTTGCCAGAGACAATATACTGTACTTTCTGTCCTGCAGAGTTATGAGAACATAATTAAAATATGAAATAAATCACTTGAATGGTTACTTCAGTTTAAAAGCCCACCCTATCAAGAGTGGCTGGAATATACTGTATGTGTAGTCCTTGTGGTCTAGCATTCTGCTTTCAAAGATGTCCAAGTAAATGTTCCAGGAAGCCTGCAGACAATATGGTAGCAGCCCTCCCATCTGTTGGCTTCCTAGCACTTAGAATTGAGAGTCTCTTAACCTGGAGATTTTAAATAGCTTTCAGGATTACTGGCTCTCAAGTAGTAGCCACTAGATCTTATCTTCTATAAATCTGTCTGTAAGAATTTTTCAATAAGACTGCTTCTTTTCTAGAAAAAAGAATGGGATCCCTTCCTCTTACAACTTCATGGAACATGATCCTTCTTCTGGTAGCAGCAAGCATGGAAACTATTGTTGTTTAGCAACTGTGTATGTACAATACAACAAATGGCAGGAACAGGCAATGCCAAGATACTGACACAAGGCCAGAGACAAATCTGCTGTCTTGGTTTTTGTCTCTTGTAAATGCTATGTTATTATTATTATTAAATACCTGAATACCTTGGCATACAGGCAATGTGTGTGTGTGTGTGTTTGTGGATGTGGCTAAATAAATAAAAAGGTGTGTATGCAAATAAGCTGGGTCCTATGAATAATTGTTGCACTACTAACCAGTATTGATTACTTTTGTTCATGTGAAGTCAGTTTGAGAGAAAAATGTTTTCTGACTCTTTCTCTCCCCCTCTCTATCTCTTTTAGGGTAAACAGACCTGATAGCCTTAATTAAAATTTTTGGTTTTTTTTGTAAGCAACTCCCTTGTCACACTCTGGCTGAACTTTTCTTTCTTTCTTGTAGTTGGCAAGCATGAGCTGACTGGGCACAAAGTAGCAGTGAAGATCTTGAACAGACAGAAGATTCGCAGCCTTGATGTTGTGGGGAAAATCCGCAGAGAGATTCAGAATCTGAAGCTTTTTCGGCATCCGCACATAATTAAACTGTAAGCTTATGCATGTTTTGTTCAAGTGTAATCTCTCTAATGTTGGATTTTGTGTGTGTGTGTGTGTGTGTGTGTGCGTGTGTGTTTAGAAACTGAGTGTTCCTGTCCTGTAGGTAAAATGAATGTTGGAAAGTTTTCTAGTATGGGTTTGTTATGCTACAGGCAAATCATGGCAAGCAACCTTTTGTAACTTGCACAGAGCTGGAATGCTAAAAGGTCAAGTGAAAGTTTTTTTAGTAGGGCATTAAAAAAATATAGGAAATTACTATTTTGAGACCTGGGGAAGGTACTGGGAGACTAAAGCTAGAATAAATGTGTGAAACATGGCACAGATATTAATGGTTACAGTTTCCCATTTGCAATCAAGTAAATGGCAAACTGTACCTACTTTTACTGCAGACTAACTGATCATGCCTGAAGTGTTGCATGTTTTAGGAGCTGTTTTCCAAAGAGATAGAAACATAAAGTTGGAAGGGGCTCCATAGGCCTTCAAGTGCCACCCTCAATACAGGAGCTCCATGGAGGATGCACGGTGGTTTTCTTGATTGAGAAAATGGTTGAGTGATTGCATGTGCAAAAAGGAAAATAACCCTTTACAGGCAGAGGCAGATCCTACGTATTTACCACAGCTTGTTTGAAAATGTCATCCCACCTGACGTGGCTAATAATTGATCAGGATCCTAAAGGAATCCTGATCAAGGTGTAAGTAATGCACACTTGGGAAATAAGCCCTGTTGAATTGGGATGTCTTCCAGATAAACATGTATGATTTTGCTGTTCATCAATGTGCTACCCTTAAATAGAAGGTCTGCATAATGTTACATGGTATGTGTAAGCATGTTTAGTCAATTTGTTAATGTATTGTCTTTCACAGGTACCAGGTTATCAGCACACCCTCTGACATTTTCATGGTGATGGAATATGTTTCAGGAGGTGAATTGTTTGATTACATCTGTAAAAACGGAAGGGTAAGATTCTGTCTGTTCAAAGCACTTTACATTTTGCAGTGCTGGATTGGCCTTTAATGTATGCTGTGAGCTGGTTCAGATGTGACCTGAAAGACTGAATTATGCAATAAATAGTACTTGTGAAAGCCATCTGGTTATTGAGCTTTCCCACCTGTCATTTCAGGACCTGGGAAAACAAAGTTACCCAGTTCATATAAAGGAGTAAAACAATTGGAGCGGTTTCACTATGCCCACATTATGCTGCTCATATGCTCAGATTGTTCATCTGAACAGTCATTTGTGCAAGGTGGCCTTTTGGGCAAACTAGATGCTATATTTATTTCATAAAATAAACCAATTTTCCTCTTATAATAGGATTCATCATTGATTGATGCCTCAGCAGTCAGACCTGTGAATCAAGCCTGAGTTTACATTCCAGCAACCAGAGCATGCTAAATGCAAAATCCTGGCAGGAGTGAGAGAAAGCCCTCCTCTGCAGATCTTAAGACTCTGGCCAGATTGTATAGGAAGATATGGTATTTGAGATAGTCTGTTCTAAAGTTGTAGAGGGCTGTTAAGGTCATGACCAGCACTTTGAATTGTGCCCAGAAACAAACCAATGACAAGTGAAATTGTTTTAATAAATGAGTTATATGCTCCTAACTGCCTACTTGGCATTATGGAGTATTAGAGGAGGTTTTAATTTTTCATTTACAAGTGGAGTAACTCTTAACCAAAATGCTTTTTAAAAAAATTTTGGAATACCTATTTTTGCATATAAGTACATAATGAGATATCTTGGAGATAGGACCCAAGTCTAAATACAAAATTCATTTATGTTTCATATATACCTTATAAACATAGCCTGAAGATAATTTTATACAAGATTTTTAATAATTTTGTGCATTAAACAAAATTTGTGTACATTGAACCATCAGAAAGCAAAGACGCCACTATATCAGCCACCCATGTGGACGGTTTTGGATTTTGGAATTCTGGATAAGGGATGCTCAACTTGTATTTATTTGCCTCTTCCTCATAACCAAAGAGGCTACTTATAAATCACTTGTTCCTTACAGCTCTGGCTGTTGTAGCTCCATGTGTAACAATCAATACAACAGTCAACCATCAGTGATGTCCTAACATTTTTTGGTTTAACATCCACAGTAGTTTGTTAGTGGTGTGCTTCTAGTAGGTAGCAATCCAGGCATAGTGTATCAGTTGATATTTTTACATGGCTTTCATATTTCCTCAGAAAGAGATAAAAATGGTTAGCAATCAAATAGAAATGTAGAGGATGTAGATATAATGGATAGTACCATCTATCTCCATTGTACTACCAGCATGATGTTGTCACACGTTTGGAGTTGTACTTTTGTTTGTTTTTTCAAATACCATCATGAACATACCTGATTGTATTGGATTTTAGAAACAAATTTGGGTCAGGTCTGGTTTGTACCTGGATGGAAGAGTACCAGGTAATACTGGAAGTCTCTAGGCAGGAATCCTGCCCAAAACACTATTGATATCCTGCCAGTCAGCATTGAAAGTTCTGGGCTAGATGAACCAATGGTCTAATTCAGTGTAAGGCAGCTTCCTGTGTTCATAAATGGATCTGTAATATTTGGTCACATAGTTACAACACTATGTAACTATGAAACAGATCGCTTTGGTTCAGCTGCAGTCTAACTTGTAACTTTGAAGTTGCAGACCACTGTTTGGCTTCATATCTCACTTGGTAGTCTATGGGTACATTTTGCCAACAGACGATCCCAGAAATATTTAGTAACAGTAGAGACTTCAGTTGGCAGCTGCCAGTGCTCAGCAAGTGAGTGATGGTCTAAGCAGGAATGAAGCAGCTTCCTCTGTGTATTCCAGATGGCTTATTAGAGCTGTTGTGAGAACCAGGGATTTCCCATTGGTTTTATTGTAGGAGGCAACTCAGAGTGCTTATCTCCATTGCAAATGTAGTGTTGCACTTAGTAGAGTACCCCAAGGTTCAGTATTTAATCTGATGGGATTTAAAATGGGAACCTTGATATCTTGATATAATCAGTGGTGAAAAATTATTTTTGTGGGTTGCAGATCGGGGCTAGATCAGACCCACCACACCAAAACAGATTCATGAGATAAAAGCAGCCATATAAAGTGGATGTATCTGATGATTATTAGATATAGCAGGTGTTTCAGACAGAAAAGTGTATATAGTTCTTTAGCTAAAAAGGAGCCCACATCCCTTTGCAGCAAATGGTGGCCCAAGGTCCCTAAGCAGTAGATCCCATACACACTACCTCAGGGCCAACACAGGTTCTCTGGGCTGGTGCATACTTCCCCCCCTAGAGTGAGATCAGAATATAGGCATTGGCTAATACTTAAATACTAAAGGGCTTTATAATGTCTTAATTATGCAAGCTAGTCTTACTCCTCTCTCCTGGTTTCTATAAATTGTAAGAAAAGGAAAACTAAATAATCTGGAGTAATAATCAGTTTTCAAAGAATGTCATTTAGTTAGTTTTGTTAAAAGCACTGACCTTTTAAACCAGATTAAACACCTTCTTAGGTAAAGTGAATGTGACAAGTTGTCTAAGAAGTTACTTTGTTAATCACAAAACATCAGTTTTTACACCTGTACACTAATCAGATTCCGTGATGATTTTTAGAAAGTAAGAAAAGTTTCAGTTCAGGTCTTACTAGTACCACTAAGTAGAAAAGATGATAGGGACTTCTTTTTTCCTTTTGCATCTTGCATTTCATTCCATTATCCTCTTAGTTCCTAAGGATCATACTTGGTATTCTCATGTACCTTTCTCTAGCATTGGGCCCTCCAGATTTAACTAGTACAGCTTCCATCCTTCCCAGGAAGGTGCAGGCTTGTGGAAAGTTGTTCTAAAACCTCAAAACACTCATCATTTTCCATTAAAATGTAGGAAATGCTCAAATGTTTTGTGTTGTCTGTTTGTATTTTAAAAATATACTCCTTTTTTAACCCTCCTTTGTTGTTAGCTTGATGAAAAGGAGAGTAGACGCCTGTTCCAGCAAATCCTTTCAGGTGTGGATTATTGCCACAGGCACATGGTAGTCCACAGAGACTTGAAACCTGAAAATGTACTGCTCGATGCACACATGAATGCCAAGATTGCTGATTTTGGTAGGTTTCCTTTGAAGTGTGACTGTTTTTGGTTTACTTTGGTTACTTAAATAGTGCCAAGTTTCAGGTACTGAAATCTATTACTGAACTGATATATGTGATGCCATGCATTTTTTTTTCTTCTATATAAAGAAAATGCGTAGCTCAGTGTTGCTACTCTTTTAGTGTCTTTTTTTATAAACAATTATGCATTTGGTGGCTTTTTTCAAATTGCCATTGGGGTGAATTGTTTCCTTGCCAAGGTAATGCTTATGGCACAGCCTTTCTGAACCTTTTTACCCTGGTGGAACTCTTGAAACAATTTTAAGGTCTCAGGGAACCCCTGCCTAAGAATTATTATATCTACAGCTAAAAAATGTTTATTTTTTTTCAATCGTAATATCTTGCAACCTCTTATGGAACTCTGGTTGAGAAACCCTGGCTTATGCTTTACATTTTAAAAAAAGTATTATAAGATACTCTGATAAAAGTTGCTCAGCTGAAATATAACCACAATGACATCTGTAAACTTACATCCACAGATCCCTCTGCTATAAGATGTGATTCTCTGGGTCGGTAACTGACCTTGCACTTCAGAGTAGGAGGAGGGAACGTCATCCCTCTAGATGTCTTTCCATCATATCTCACCTTTGACTAGGCTGGCTAGAGCTGATGGGTTCAGTATCTGGAGGATTATGGATCCCCAGCTTGGTTCTAGAGGGAAGAGCCTGGAACCTGCACTGATTCACCAAATGCCAGAGGCCTGAAGGCCCCCTTAATATGCCCAATTATATTGTATCTTATGTGGATTTTCATTGGAAGCTGCTTTTGAGGGTCAGTTTTGACTCTCCCCCCCCAAATGAATCTAAATATTAATACATTATAAACTAGCGAAGACCTGAAAGACCATGGCTGTCTTTACAGATTTTTCATTTAAAGAATCCATGGCATATAAATACAGAAATATAGCTACTTAATCCTGGTAATCTTTTGTATGTATAATGGGTAGTCCCTGCCTTTGTAAAGAGGTTTCTGATGAAAAGTGCTAAGTAAATTGACTAAGTGTTCAGTTATTTTAAAGGTATGGTGCTCAGTTACAGTTGGGAATTAAATTATTCCTTACCAGGGAATTGCAGTATCTAAATGTCAAAATGTATTTGCACAGCATGTGATTTAGTTACCATTTTAAAAAGCCCAAATGTTAATTTTAGCTTTTCAGTACTAAATGGAGTTTAGAATAATATGAACATATGAAGCTGTCTTATACTGAGTTGGCCCATAGTCCATGGATCTAGCAGTAGATCTCAAAAGGTGGTGGCAGAGTTCTAATCCCTTTTAAGTAGAGATGCCAGAGAGTAGCCAAGGATGTAGTCTGTTGTTGAGTTGTTTGCTCCCCATTGCTCTTATGGAAGTATGTTGGGGCCTTTTGCAAATAGAATTAGCCACTTGCCTGTGATTGGCTTTGAGTAACAAGCTGTCCTGCTGTGGCTGTGCTTGAGGTGGGTCTTCATTGATTCATGTCCCCTCAGCAACTGTATTTTTGGCTTTACTTATAGCTTTTTAAGCAACAAAATTGTATGCCTACAATGTGCTCCAGCTTAGCTGAAGAGCTTGTCAGTCATTTTCTCTTCCTTGTCACCAAGATCAATTTATTTATATATATATATACCTACTGGATTTAGATTGGTTCTTATAGATGCTGCCCTTGTGGGAAACAAACTCTTTAATAAAATATCAATAACTTTAAGGCAAATCCTGCATGCCACAGTTTGCAAGTGGTGAAGGCATTGGTTTTAAGTGGTGGCACATCAGGTGAAAGAGGCTGGTAATGAATGATACTACCAGACTGTCTTTGTTCTTCTTTGTGGTCTCTGTGATTTACACAAATGGGTCATCTGTGCCTGCACAGTGCATCTCTCAGAACTTTCTAAAACTATGCAGTACGCATTTTGGCGGTAGCTCCTCCCATCCTCCACACATGTAACTAGCGTGCTTCCCTGTCCTGTCTTGGGAGCTGGCCAGGAGCAAGTTAGCAGAAAAGTCCACCAGATGGGTGAAACAGGAGCTTACCAGGCAGTGTATCATTATCAGACTCCAGGCACTCCAGGTCAGTAGGGTAAGGCAGTAAATCCAAAGCATCAGTCAGAGGGAGGATCCAATAAGAAGGTCAGCCCACAAAACAGAGTTCAGAAGTAAAAGGAGCAGGAGCCAGGAACCAAGAGAAGAATGTTGCTTTCTCCAGAAAGGTTAGTTGTCAGCAACACCTGTCTGAGAGTGTGGCTGCAGTATTTATAGTCTGGAGTCCTCCCTCAGCTCTTGCCTGATTAATGGCCATTTAGGATAAAGATGCATAGACTACCTCAAACCTTCCCTTTCCTGCATGCATTGAATTGCTGTCAGAGTGGTCTGGTTTGTTTGTGTCTTGTGGCTGCTGGGGGTTATTCTTGTTTGTCTCTTGCATGGGGGACAAACTGCCCTTCCTCATCTGGCCTTCCATTTCCCTGTCAGAATCTGCCTCTGGGTCCTGAGAAATTAGCCTGCCACCCTTTTCCTCACTGTGTGTGTCATAATCCAGATGGGGGTCTGGGAGAGGGTTATAACATTCTTGCCTAAGCCTTCAGTTCTTTTTTGTCTGCTGTAGCATCAGCATCGTTAGGAGCTTTTCTCGAGTATCTATTCTGACTAACTTTTGGCTTCAATAGGGACCATGAACTTACATTTTCTCCCTCATTCTCTGCATTTGGGCTTTGGTATTTTGGCTTTGGCTTCTTTTTGTGTTGATCTCGGACTTACCTGACTCTTCTTCTTGGATTATGTCTTGGTTTTTGGTGTTCTGGTTCGGCTATCCTTGGCTACATGTGCCCTCGGGAGCTTATGGCCCTCCTCCAGTTCCTTTAAGTATACTTCTTGCATTGATAAGATCCCAGAGAACAACGGACATTCTAAGTGCCGTCTGTTCCTAGGTGAGTGGCACAACATAGGGGCTTGTACAAACTGTCAGAACTGTCAGGCATTCACCCTAAGGCCCCCTGCAATTGCTCCTCGTGATTGAAGGCTCTCTTTTTGGGAGAATGCCTTAAAGGCAGCTGACCAAGTGGCTGAGAACAGGCCCTTACATACAGCCTCTGTTGGGATCTCTTCTTCTCATCCATGGATAACTCCATGTTCCATGTCTATTCCAGCAGTGTCAGGTTCATCTGTTCAAGTGTCTTTGCTGGAAACATCCTATAGACCTGTGAGGCATTGGGAGACCGTGAAAAGATGAGTCTCTAAGCCAGTTGCTCGATCTCAAGTCCCTTCCACCCCGGGCAGATTCCTCAGTGTTGATATGGATCCACCAGCAGCCTTTACATAAAATGCATAATAATAAGAAGAGGGCAAGGCATCCTGACTACTTACAAGAATTTTTTTCATTTTTGTATACTGAGGCTACATGATGTGCTTAAGAAAATAAATTTTTCTCTTGATCCAATGATTCTATCTCATTATGAATATCTGCCTCACACTCTGGTTTTGGACTCTTTGGGTTTCATTGCAAATCATGAGAAATCCCACCCAGAATGATTTCAATGAGTATGGTTTATAGGGGCTCTCCTGGACTCTCATGCTCAGGCCAGTTTTCTTACGGACTCTAGTTCTCCAGAGGGCCACCCTTTGGTGTCTTCACAATTGAAGAGGGCGCACCAGAGATGTTCAGGTCCTCTTCGAACTTATGGCTTCCACAACGTCAGTGATGCCCTTTGATGCTCACGATGAGGCCTCTGCAGACTTGGTTCCTGTTGTGCTTCAATTCTCTTGCTGACTCCCTCCACAAAAGACTTATGATTCTATGGAGCGTACATCATTCTCTGCAATGGTCGGTGAACTTCCAGAATGTCCAGGCCAGAATGCCATTCCTTCCTCCACAGCCCACAATTACTATGGACGCTTCTCTCAAAGGTTGGGTTGTTCAGTCTGCAGTGCTGTCGTCAGGGGCTGCTGGTCCCCTGAGGACAGCATTCTCCACATTCATGCTCTTGAGATGCTGGCAGTCATGAAGGCCTTTTGGGTATTCAAACGGACCCTATGGGACAGGGTGGTTCAAGTGTTCTTTGATAACACCACAGTAGTCTTCTACCTAAACAAATAAGGAGGTATTGATACCCTACGCTGCCTCACAGTTCTTTTATGGAATTGTTGCATTCCTTGGGGGATCTTTGTCTCCATGGTTCATCTTCCATGGGAGGAAAAGGTCTTAGCATATCCTCTGAACAGAGCACCTGTGTCTTGTCACAAATGGAAGCTACATCCGGGCAATCTCTGCAAAATCTTTAGGAAGTGGGGTGCATCAGCCATAGACCTCTTTCCATCCTCTTGGAACAAACAATGCAAGATCTTCTGGTCCAGAGCTCACCGAGGGAGGGGCTTGCTAGTTGATGCATTCCTTTTTGATTTGGGGAAGTCCAGTCGTGTATGCTTTCTCTCCATTTTCCCTTGTCACCAGGGTGATAGCCAAGATACGTCGGGACAGGGTGAGGTTCATCCTGTTCACTCTGTGGTGGCCCAGACAACCCTGATTCACCTCTCTGAACCATCTGTCCTGAGGAGAGTTCCTCAGATTGCCACTTTGCCTAGATCTCCTCACCGTTCATTAAGTCAGGTTGAGACATCCAGACCTGCAGACCCTGTAGCGTCTCTACTAGCTTCTATCAGATGTGCTTGATGCAGCACATAGACCTTCCACTCAATGTTCATATTCTTATAAGTGGAGAAAATTTGTCACCTTTATAGCACCTCAGGGTTTGTCTCCAGCTGAAGTATGAGTTAGCCATGTTCTAGACTTTCTCATTTCTTTATTAGGCAAGCGTCTTTCCCTTTTATCAATCAGATGTTATCTGTCAACAATCTCCTGGAATTTACCAACCCTCGGCAAGCTTTTCTGCTTTCTACACCCCTTGGTTAAGAGGTTTCCTGTGGCAGGACCTATGGCTCACTGGAACCTTGAGTTGGTTCTCTCCCAATTTTTGAGAAAGCCCTTGAACCAATGGCCTCATATGATCTGAGACTACTTACCTGGAAGACGGTCTTCTTGGTGGCCATAACCTTAGGAGGGGGGCAGGCGAACTGTGTGCCTGGGGCTGATCCACCTTAACCTTCGCTTTCATAAGGACAAACTGGTTCTCAGACCAGACATTTACTTCCTTCCCAAAGTGGTCTCTGCTTTTCACATCAAATCAGGACATTGTGCTTCCCCACTTGTGCACAACCCCTCTTCAGCCACTTGCAGCTGCTATTCGTTTAGCCTATGCATTGGCTGGGAAGAAACCTCTGGCTCAAGTGAGGAGTCATTTGAGCAGAGTGATAGTGCTTTCCTATCAGGCTACTTTCCTAAGAGGCGTACTGCTACATGATATCTGCAGAACTGCCACCTGGTCCCAGCCTTTACTTTTTATAATGCTGTACAGACTAGATGCAAGGTCCCAGGCGGAGCCTACTTTTGGAAGAGCTGTTCTCTTCTCCTTTGTCACATGACACTCCCTCCTCCTGTAATAGTAGCTTGCTAGTTTCCCAGTTGTGTGCATCACAGAGACCACGAAGACGAACAGGTTGCTTATCTGTAACTGGTTCTTCTATAGTCATCTGTGAACTCACACAACCCCTCCATCCTTCCCTCATCATGTCCTGCTCTTCTTGGCTCCTAGACTGCTGCTTCAGCATCCAGGGAACTGAGGGTTTAGGTGGGAAGCACACTGGTCATGCACATGGAGGATGGGAGGGGCTACCAGCAAATGTGAAAGCCTTCAGCTTCACATATTGCATAGCTTTAGAGGTTTCCAAGAGATGCAATGTGTACCTAGAGATGACCCATATGTGTGAGTTTACAGAAGAACCACAGTTACAGGTAAGCAACCTGTTGTTTTCCCTCCACTGCCTTCCTTCTGTATCTGTGTGTGCACACACATGCATGTTGGGAAGAATATATGAGAACAGATCTCATAAGGAGGAAATACAAAGTTAAGGGTGTGGCTTTTCTAAAGTAAGCCTGCCATTAGCTTATGAAGCTGTTGATAATTTAATATAAAACTTCTTAGATTTATGGAAAGAAACATTCCTTCAGGATCTTCTTTCTTCTCTCTTCTGCATTATATTGATTGTGGTGATGGAGTTCAATAAAAATGCCCTTTTAGGGATTTGATATGCTTGGGTCATTCTGTATTCAGCCTCTTTAAAAGCTCTTTTCCAAAAGGCTTTGGTCATTCAACATAAATGTAGTAGATTCAAAATACTCAGTTTCAACTAGTTTATAATTTAGGATGAGGGTGTTTTTAAAATAATGTATTGCATACTTCTTTTTTTATTAAAGTCAAGAGCAGTACCATGAGAACAATTTTGTTTAATTATAGTGTATGTGGTATTCCTGCTGGGATCATTGTTTTGTTTCTTTACCTATTTGTTCTGTAACCATTTTGGATACAATAATAACTTATTTAAGTTATAACTTACAACTTATCTGAGTGAGGCTTTAATGTGTGCTAGTCATCTGCAGCTGATTATCTTCATTTGAACTTTTGTACATTTTCAGGCCTTTCAAATATGATGTCAGATGGAGAATTTTTGAGAACAAGCTGTGGTTCTCCTAACTATGCTGCTCCAGAAGTAATTTCAGGAAGGTAGTTTCTCTTCTTGGATAAATGTATATATGTATTCTCAAAAACAAAGCCCTGCTCTTCAGTGTTAAAGCTGCAAGGTAGATTGCTAAACTTTCAGGTTTGGAAATTTGAAATTCCTGGCTTTGATAGCTTTTTCTTTGGACTAGTCCCAGTGTTTTCTCTATATAAAACTATTGTCATATTTGCATATCATGGTAAGCCATTGTTTATCACAGCAGCATATAGGAACCACAGCAAACATTTGGACTCACACGTTCCTCCCTCCTTTTTGTCCTGCATAGCCAGGAGGAGAACTTCAGAAGTTATTGAATTACATTGCGGTTGAGTATGGTTTGTTGTGTCATCTGGTGTGACACGTTGAGGCAAGCACTATCTGTGGTTTGATTCAAACCAGCTAAACCCTGGTTTCTATAGCTGTCTTGCTGATAAACCTGGCTTCTTCAAACTATTTATAGTTGATTTTAACAATAGTTTAGGTCACAATATCAGAGCAAACTGTGGTTGACTAAAATGGAGTAAAAGCTTCCAGTGTCTTACCAGGTGCACAGGGAGGGAGAAATGTAAATTCAAGACATGTGACTAATTCACATTGTACTAATTCAGGTGTGAGTGAGGCCAGCTGTAATTTTTATCAGTTTGGGCATCTCTCCATCAAGCATACAAAGCATGCCTCAATTTTGTGCATAGCGAATATTCAGGAATCGGGTCCAGTGCTTTAAAGAAGTTGATGAGCTCTTAATCTGTTAGATGTAGCTGGAAGAACAATTTGTGTCTGGTAACCAAGACCACCAAGATTTTTTTGTTTTGTTTTGTTTGCTGTGCCTACTGGATTTAAGTTAGTTAGTATAGATGCTGCTTTTGTGGGAAACAAGCTCTCTAAATATGAAGGGCTTGTTTCTTCTGTTCAGTTGTGTAGTGAGATACTATTTGTTGATACATCTGCCTAGGGTGAAACATGCTATACTAGCTATATACCCGGTGTAGCATATACCGTTCCCCCTGCTGCCCTCCCTGAGCCCCCCCACGTGCCACCTGGCCCCACACCGTGGCCCTCCCGCCCCCCACGTGTGTGCACGTGCACACACACACGCACACTGCTCCCTCCCCACCCACCCCACTGCTTCTCTCCCCCCCCACATGGCCCCCGGCCCCCCACCCTCCACTGCAGCCCTCACCGCCCCCTGCTGCCCTCCCTGAGCCCCGCGCACACACCATGCCACCCCCCCTGCTGCTCACTCCTTGCCGGCGGCCATGTTTACACTGGACGTAAAAGTCCACATGTTCCTGCCCCCGGTGTGCTGATTGGCTGCCCAACCAAGCTGTGATTGGTTGATCAGTTTCCTAAGCAGCCAGTCAGCACACTGGAAATGGCAACATACCCAAGAGAATTAGATAGATAGATAGATAGATAATTCAGTACTGAACATGGGTGTATCACCACAACTAATACTGTCAAACTTATAATTGATTTATTACATTTGTACCATGCTCTTGTTGCAAAGAGTTCAGGACAGAGTACATGGGCATATTTGGATTTATCCTTTTTTGTGATCTTTGTTAAACTGAGTGATAAGTTCTGTGCAGAGGTAACACTGCCTATTTTAAAACTGTAGTTAAGCAGGCCATGAGTGGGGCATGGAACCATGTTCTACATCCCTTTTGCTCAACAAATAAATAAACAAATAATCTTCTGGCTTTAACTTGATTATTATACATCATTAACTTCTAGGCATGTTCTCGAAACTAAGCTCCTGGCTGTGCGTCTCTTAATTTGGACATAATGACTGAAAATAAATTGAGGAAGCATTCATTGTGAGATGAGAAGAATTGGAGGATAGGCAGTTTTAACATGCTTTTGATCCTTAACTCAGGAGTAGGGAACATGTGGCCCCCCAGATGTTGTTGAGCTCCTGTTCTCATCAGCTTGATTGATGGTGAGGCATAATGGGAATCATAGATTAACATCTGAAGGGCCAAGGGTTTTCCACTTCTGGCTTAATTTGCATACAGTTCTACATGTATGCCAGTCCATAGCGGCTTGGCTAAAGTGACCCAGTGTCCAGTGTGGTTGACCATTTCTTTGGAGCCAGGTATCTCTGGCTCCAGTGCTTATGTCACTACATAGCTTTGTGTCCATTTTACATTAACAAATGTCAAAATGTGTGAATTTCAGTGCTTTGTGTATTTTTTTCCTATAAACCATTGAAATCCTAACAAACCAGTTTAAGAAGTTTCATGTAGGCATTGTTACCTGATCAAAATTAACTGCAAATTCTATTTTTCAGGTTATATGCAGGTCCAGAGGTGGATATCTGGAGCAGTGGAGTTATTCTTTATGCTCTGTTATGTGGAACTCTTCCATTTGATGATGATCATGTGCCAACACTTTTTAAGAAGATATGTGATGGTATCTTTTATACTCCTCAGTACCTGAACCCAGCAGTAATTAGTCTTTTGAAACACATGCTGCAGGTGGATCCCATGAAGAGAGCTACAATAAGAGACATAAGGTATGTTTCACCTGGTGATTCAGATATAGACCATTATGCAAATGTAATTCTAAACGTTTATGCCAGATTTACTGCACCATTTGTTTGATGTTCTGGTTTGGATCAACTGGCTAATATTGTGGAATTAGCTAAGCATATTACTGGAGCATACTTTGAGTTCTCCTCTACTTCTCCAGGGAAAGTAGAGGGCAAACATCATCTTCCTGAACAAGCTGCAGATTTTCATTAGTTAGTTTAATCAGTGGTTGATTGAAATAAGCCAACATGTGTTGCTCTTGGCTTGTTGAAATAAACCATGGTTTATTGTTAAACAGTTTCATCTGATTCAGATGTAACAGTGGACAGAGATTAATTTGAATCAGGAAGTGGGTGATTCTTATCTCTTCATTTTGACTGTGCTGGAAGAAGGAGGGGAAACATAAGAGCACAGGGTAGGGTTTGGCACGCTGATTCCTGAAGTTTGAAGCTAGCGTTATGTTTGAACTGGAAGTTCTGATTCTGTGATCACACTGTAATTGGTATAATCCAGGTTTTTTCTGTACTGAATGCACACCAAATTGTATGTTAATAAACATTTTAATGCAGTACTTGGCATATGAATATTACATTAAAATAGTGTTTATTTTTGTAAGTAACTTTCTATTTAATGTAACAATAATTCTGTTTTTCCAGGCAACAGGTTAGATATTTTTCTTCCTGAGTTCTTCCTTTTAAAAGAAGGTGTTTACAGGAAACCTTTTTGCTTTCAGATGTTATTTTTTGCTGCTGTTATTTTAAGCACCTAAAATATTTTTTTAAGGTTTATAATATGTTGATGTTTATATTAGATTTTATTGTAATATGGGTTTTTTGCAACTAACATTCATATATACAGCAGTAAATCTAAAATAATATGGAAACTAGAATTTGTTTGAAATTGAGTTGTAAAACATGTTCCATGTTTTATCAAGCTGCACTTTTTAAACTGCTAGAATGATTTTATTATCTTCATCAGCTATAATACCTCTGAAGCCGAGAGAAATAGTAATTGTTTTATAAATGAGACTAAATGATAAGACATTTTAAAAAAGGATCATACAGGTTGAGTATCCCTTATCCAGAAATCTGAAATGCTCCAAAATATGAAATATTAAAATATTGAAATAAAAAATATTAAAATAAAAACAAGAAACTTTAAAAATGTATAAAATTATCTTTAGGCTATGTGTATAAGGGGTATAGGAATCATTTTTTTGTTTAGACTTGGGTTCCATCTCCTAAATATCTCATTAGGTACATGCAAGTACAGGGTGAGTATCCCTTATCTGAATTGCTTGGGACCAGGAGTGTTTCGGATTTTGGATTTTTTCAGATTTTGGAATATTGGAATATACATAATGAGATATATTGGACCAAAGTCTAAACACGAAATTAATTTATGTTTCATATAAATTTTATGAAGCCTGAAGGTAATAGCCTAGAGGCAATTTTATACAAAATTTTAAATTTTAATTTCAATTTTTTATTTAAATATGTTAATATTTCAGATTTTGAAGCACTTTAGATTTCTGGTTAAGGGATACTCAACCTGTATTCAAAATCCAAAAAACAAAAAACAAACAAACTAAAAACGAAAATCCAAAACAGTTCTGGTTTTGGATAAAGGATAATCAACCTGTATCTTCTTTTGGTGACTGCTTTATTACCACGTTTTCAACAGTTAGCACAACTTTATATTGTGAGTTGAATCAAATGTCATGTTCAGATTGAGAGTAAAAAATTCTTAAGATTCTATATCAGTCTTAACTAATCTGTATTTGCAATGCAGAATGCAGTATTTTGGTTAGTACTGTAGGACTCCTGTATCTGTAGGGGATTTGTTCGGAGGGCCCTGCAGATACCAAAACCCACTGATAACAGTGAACACCATTGAAAATAATGGGACTTTTGGTGTAAAATACCATAGAGTTGCCTTGGAGGATCTAGAAAATGTCTAGAGAGGATGCATCTCTAGGCATTTTCTAGGTAAACTCTATGGTAGGTGTGCTGTTTTGTGTCCCATAGATAACTGAATCAGTGGATAATGAATCAGCGGATATGGGGGTCCTACTGCAAAGGGCTTATTAAGGAATGGAACAGTTAGCTCTTAAAATAACTAGATTGTTTTGCATCTAGGGAACACGAATGGTTCAAGCAAGACCTGCCCAAGTACCTCTTTCCTGAAGACCCATCTTACAGTTCAACAATGATTGATGACGAAGCCTTAAAAGAGGTCTGTGATAAATTTGAATGCACAGAGGAGGAAGTGCTGAGCTGCTTGTATAATCGGAATCATCAGGATCCTTTAGCAGTTGCCTATCACCTCATTATAGATAACAGGAGAATAATGAATGAAGCAAAAGACTTTTACTTGGCTACAAGCCCACCAGATTCCTTTCTTGATGATCACTTCTCCCGTCCCCACCCTGAAAGAGTGCCATTTTTAGTTGCTGAATTACCAAGGCCGCGCCATACACTTGATGAGCTAAACCCACAAAAGTCCAAACATCAAGGAGTCAGAAGAGCTAAGTGGCATTTGGGAATTCGTAGTCAGAGTCGACCAAATGACATAATGGCAGAAGTTTGTCGAGCAATCAAACAGTTGGATTATGAATGGAAGGTGAGATCATTTTAGTCTTTCTTCCACCAATAGTGACTTAGAATGGACTGACTTCACAACAATTGTTTGGTGTTTTTTGGTTAAAAAAATTAAGGTGGAAATTAATATTCAACTATGCTTCCTAGGTTGTAAACCCCTACTATTTGCGTGTTCGAAGGAAGAATCCAGTGACTGGCACATATTCCAAAATGAGTCTGCAGTTATACCAGGTGGACAGTAGGACTTATCTGTTGGATTTCCGTAGCATCGATGGTATGTGAAGTTATATGCAAGTAGTTGCTTGCTTGTACAATGAACTTTAGTATTCTTACTGTGGTTTTATCTGTGCTTAAATCCATGAGGTGTGTCATAGTTACGGTACTTTTTAACATAGTTACAAGAGTTATTTTCACTCTTGTATACTGACGTTGTGCTTAAGACAATAAAATTTTACTGCAGCAAGTTGAAGAGAGATGCGAGGAAATACTTAGTGCATAAACAAAATTGGTTTCCACTAAATGTGGTGATGGATTCTAGCCAGTGCTCTTCACAGAGTACATAGGCTAGCCAAAAGAGCTCCATGGAGAGACTGTATACTACTAAGATGTAAACTTGAGGGGCAAATGGGATTTTCATTGTAATGTGTTTGTGATCTTTCTGGCTGGCTAGTTGTGGGAGCACTAGGGTGGATGAGCTGTGGTCTAATCTCAAAAAGAAGATTCTTTTGGGTAACACCATCCAGTCACTTCGCAGGATTATATCCCATTCCAAGCTGTCCATGCTTGATTTACTGAACTAGACAGGGTCAGCCTGGTGATAATAATCTACCACAATAATAATCTACCCCTTTTCAGTTTATTTGTAATATTTTCCCAACCACTGTCATTTTCTAGTCTTGTTGCAATGTATTTTAAATTGTTCTCTTTCCTCTAGATGAAATTACTGAAGTAAAATCTGGTACTGCCACTCCCCAAAGATCAGGCTCTGTGACAAACTACAGATCTTGTCAGAAGGATTCGGACACTGATGCTCAAGGAAAATCCTCTGATATGTCTCTTACCTCATCGGTGACCTCTTCCCTTGACTCATCTACAGCTGAGTTAACCCCAAGATCAGGGAGCCACACAATAGAATTTTTTGAAATGTGTGCAAATCTTATTAAAATACTTGCACAATGATTTGTATGATTGGCTTATTTTTTTTTTACAGCAATAAGCATGCCTAAAAAAAGAAAAAAAAAAGAAATCATAGTCAAATGCTTCCAATTATAATCAAGTTACAGGTGACTTTGGCTCTGAGAAGACTAGCCACACTGCAGTTTGCACAGGAATTGACTATAAATTTAAAAGCAGTCTAGACATCTTAATGTAATGAAGCAACATATGATTAGACAGTCCCCTGGTTTGATTCAGGTGAAAGAAAAGGCAGCCTTTTTGAGAAGAGTTTATTTTTCACTGTGTACACATTGGGGCCTCATGGACTCTATTAATCATACTCTTTTGTAGTTCGTCTTTATATTGCTGATTATATATTCCAGTTATAGTAAAGGTGGTCACTTGTTAGATCAGGATCAGTGAAGATGATTTTTTGGATAGCAGGCTTTAGTTGCACCCTGATCTGTCAATATTACTGTTCTCTTTGACAAACAGCATTTGTCTCAAGGCTGCCAGTGTTGAAAAAGGCTAAAGCAACTCCTACCATGCTTTTTTTACACTTAATGTGTTGATAGATCTAAATTCAAACTCTTCATGTGTTTGAATCTTCCGTAAGATATAGGAGTGAATATTGTTAAGGCCAGCAGTGTGGGGGTTCACTATTTAGGAACAGAAGAAATAGGCCAGCACTGAAAGAACTTTGGAGCTTGTAGTATAAACCCATGTGGGACTTTAGGCTTGGCTTTTCTTAAACTGCCACCATACATGGCGAGTTTCAGAAGCACTGTGTTATACAGCAAGGGGAGGAGTTGCTGGTAGGCAGCAGCCAGAAAGTCTAATGTGCTAATGCATAACTCTCCCATGGTCCTATGGTACCCAGCTGTGGGTTTTAGTCAGGGATTGGTTAGTTTGGGGCTTTCTAGCCATAGCTCATTCTGTCATTAGAAAGATAAAAAATGTATATGGTACATACTTGACTATAAGTCTAGAAACTTCAGTCTAAAAATTTACCCTGAAAACCTGGGTCAGCTTATCCAAGAGTCAATGCTGTCACTGGCACCCTTGGGAGAACCTCTGCAAGGTTTGCACAGTACCCTCTGGCCTCACGCTTCCCTGCCAGTCTCCCCCTTTGGTGCCACCTGAGCTGAGGAAGAACTTTCCCACACATGAAGAGACACCCACCCACTTCTCTGGAGTCTGTGGTCCCCCCCCCCAAGAAAGCAGGCTGAGGAGAAGATGGTGCTGCTTCACTTGCTGCCAGCTCACATTTTTTCTGCTACCTATTCTGCCAGCCTTCTATTGGTTGTTGTGAAATATGGATCTGGAAAGACGGGGAGCAGCAGCAGAAGGAAGAGGGTGGAAAAAACTTTGGGGCTTAAAAAGAGACCTGGCTGGGGACAGGGGAAGGCGGTGTCCACTGTGGCAGTGGGTCGACAGGAGGCAGAGAGGGTGCACACCCTATGCATGCAAGTCACTGCCAAGGGATCCCTTCTCCACCCCTGCTGCTGCGTTCGGGCGCTAGAGGAGGCACTTCTTCTCCTGAGAAGGGACACCTACCTGTTCCCACACTACAGAGAGAAGGGAGGGGGTTGCTGAGAGAGGGGGATAAGCACTGCCATGGCAAAGGAAGGAAGGCTAGAGGGAGGTGCCTGTGAAAGCCTGTGGGAAAGGGAAAGAGAGTGAGGAGAGTGGTGGGATCAGTCAAGGAATCGATGGGCTTTCAGCTCTCACCTCCTCTTCACTTCCTCTCTCTCTGATGCAGTCGGTGGAGACACCCAGCAAAAGAATGTCCCCTCATTCCTCAGGCAGTGCCTGAAGTGAGGAATAGGAGTTGGGGTGTTTCAAATCATGTGGGCACAGATGCTCAAAGAAGATTCATGGCTTGCTGGTGAAAGGCAAACATTTTGCACCAAGTCTTCTCTTCCTGGGCTGTTTCCATGCTCTTCTTAGCAAGGCAGAGCTCACCAGAGTCTCCTTGTGTTGCTTTGCCATCATTTTCCTTTGTTTCATCCTTTACATCCTTTGTTACATGCCCCTAAGTTTACCCTCAACTTATCCATGGGTCATAGCAAATTCTGTAACTTGGGGCCAAAAACCTGTTTTCAACTTATCCACAAGATTGGCTTATAGTCAAGTATATACAGAACTTGGTAGGTTTACAGCTGTGCAAATTCACTGACTCATGTCATAGTAGTAACTTCTTGCATGCTACTATACAATAGGATGTGAATCCTGTTCCTAAACTCCATGAGAATGTGGCTGGTAGAACAAACCAAATGGATTAGTGCATGCAGTTCTTGGAAGCTTACACTGAGAATTCGGTAGCTTCTGTTTTCATATGGCTTTCATATTTCTTGGCAGATAACTCTTCTAGCAAAAGGTGATTTGGCTCTTGCCTCAGTTGCATAGTACTTTTTTACACCACTTTTTATACTGAATTAATATTTCTAAAAGTAATGGAATATTAAGTAGCTCTGTTTGGTTTTTAAATGTACAAAACCCCTTTGATTAGCAATGGGTGGGCAAGTTTGGCTGCTAGAAACTGAGCACATTTTATGTTATTACTATAAGTGCTGACATAATACCCATTACCAGGATGGATGTTTATTTAATTAGACAAGTTAGGCAAATCAGAGGAGGACATGCAGGTGAAAGACTACGTGTTTCCAGTCTTTCATGCCCAGTTGAGATACAGCACTGAAACTTGGTTAGCACTAACCTTGATTTTTTGCCTTAAATTCTAGCTGGCCCCAAATACACAAGCTGTGTTTGCACAGAATGATAAACAAGAATTCAGTATCATTCTAATTTACCATGAATATGCTATATGATTGCACATGCAGTCTGTTTGTTCCCACTTTGCTTTTCTCAACTACAGTGACAGCTAAACAAACCAGGAATAGCTTGTTAACCTTACTGGGGATCCTGGCTTGTTGCTTGTAGCATTACAAATGGGCTTTGGACATTGGCATATTGCTCATCAACAATAAAGCAAAATTCTGCTTCATCTTTCTGTCCCAACAAGGCCACAGCGAAGTTGTTGGGTTAACTTTCCAAGGAAAACCCTTCCCCATGACAGCCTACATAGGAGGGAACCAGAGATACTTTCTCTTCAACATTCAAGCAGAGAGGGAAAACTTTTGCATGGTTTGTTTGATGCAGATGTAACACTTTAACTGTGTATTATACCAATTTATTGGGAACTAAAGGTTTCATATCCAGTATATGGCTAGGCTTTAACTGTGAGTATTCATATGATTAAAGGAAACAAAACCATGACAAACATTAGATATGAATAGGACTTATAGTGTGTGCAGATTCTAGAAAACACACAGATTTCTTAATCCTTCAATGCAGTGGAAATTTCTGGTAGGAGGGGTTCTCAGTGGATTGCAGCAGTGAATTAGGGGAAGCAATGCTCTTCTTTGGATAGGAACGCAACCTGGATCTGATGAGCAAGTCAGTATGTACCTAGAGATACTCCGAGTCATAGCAAATGTGCCATTCTGAAGCCTATGCCTGCTGCATGCATTCAAGGATCATTGTTATTTGTTTGTGTGTGAACCATCTAGAAGTTTAAACCTGGCATTTTATACTATCTTCAAATACCCATATATGTCACAGTAGCTCTTCATATCTTGCCATCTGCTGATCTTTCAGAGATACATACATACAGTGCTCTTCTCATGTTAATATTTTCACATCTCTTCAAACATGATACTTTTCAGAATGCAAGTGTCTTTAGAATGAATTTTGACTAGCGGTCCTTAATGTGTACTTTGGAAGGTATGTTTGTGAGGAGATGAGATGGGCAGGGTTAAAAGTTACTGTTGAATATGTAGTACAGCTGTGATACCATACAAAAAAGGTTCTCTTGCAGACCAAGTAATAGTTCTACTTTTTTTTTAATTCACAAAGAATAAAAATTAAAAGTACTTTTATGTCTAGTTCTGTTGCACCTTTTCAATAATTGTGATTTTTATTAGTTATGCTGTATTAATTTTGAAATTGTTAATATTGCACTTGGCAAATGGCATAAACGCACACCTTTTTTTGTTTGTTTTATTGCTGGGTAGCTCCTGGGAAGTGTTCAGTAAATTACAGTCTGTGGTTTTGCAAACATGGAACAACAGTGGGCCCAAGCCATAAGTACCACCGTTGTACATTGTCTGTCTATTTTAGTGGGACACATAGTCCGATTGCATGCATGTTTGTATAGGATTACATTCCACTGAATTCAGTGAGGCTTCTTCTTAGGCATGAGAAGTATGCCTGCATACAAGTCATATGCCTGCAGATTTTGATGTAACTCCTATTCAAGTCCCACTGAAATGGATGGATGATTTATGCCAGCAGCATCTGCTGAATTATGTCCAGTGTCTTTGCACTGAACAATGCAACAAACTTCGATTTTATACATTTTGGTCAGTTTTGTTCTCAAGCTATCTGCTAGGCTATAATTTTATCTTAGTATGTGGAAACTAAAGTAAATAGGAGAAGGGTACAGTTGCCTATACAGTTTTTTTTTTTAAATAGCCTTGGTTCATTAATGTTTCATTTTCTATTCCGTTTTAAAAATTTCCTTCACAACTAGGGCTGTCTGATGTACTGTATATTATTAAAGCAAAAATGGCTTTTTCATATTTTTTTTTACACTTGCAGTAAAATGTTGATCTTGAAATGGTGTTTGTTAAAACTAGACCTTGTATGGTCTTGCCATGGAGGCTTAGAATTGATTTTTCTAAGTGTTGCATTCAGACAGGGTGGTAGCTGGTCATGTAGCAAGCGGAACTGCTTTGCAAAAGAAATAGCTGTGGAACTGTGAAGAAAAAGGGCTTGCTTAACAGCATCTTCAAAAGAAACAAAAGGTCATAGGGTTCATTGTGGAGCTGGCCAAGTATCTTTTTTTTAAAGTGTTTATTCATGTTTGTTCCAATTGGAAAGCCCGTCAACTGTCCCTGTGCAATGTAATTTAACACTGGTGAGAGGGTAGAAGTCCATCTTTGTGGTGCAATATTTTCAAAGACCAACTTTCATCAATGTTTTGACATTTTAAGTGTTTCAGTACAAGCTTTGAAATATTTCCTTTGTCACCTGATCCCCTCCCCCCATTATACAGCTTAATGAATGGATGACCACCTTCTCTTACAAACAAGATGTGCCTACTTCTATTGCAGATTTTCTCTCTCTTTTTGTTGGCAATACTGAATGAAAAACTGCTTGTGATAGCTGTATATGACTTGTTACTTTTAACCAACATTAAATTGTATGCGAGTAAATTTCTGTAATGTTTCTCTGTGTGCATCGTGTTTTAGCTTCATCCCACTGTCAGTTTTTAATCTACATCATGCTTGGAAATGTATGAAACCTTGTTTCAGGTTTAGAAAGGTAATAGATAGTCAACACCAGTGATGTCAGACTATTCCACCTTCAGAGGGTTCAGACTGTTTTTAAGGAATCACAGAGTTCTTAGAGTTCATCAATAATGGCAGATAGACTTCGTGAAATACAGCTACTTCCTCATTTTTTAGAGCTGAGTGTTCTGGGAGTAATATATTCTAGGACTGTGGTTCTCAGCCTTTGGCTCTCCACCTGTTCTGAATTTCACATCCCAGAGTCCCCAATGCTTGGCCATGCTGGCTGGAAGTTGAAATTATGCTACAGGTTGAGAACTATTTAATGGTAGGCACATGATGGCACAGAGGCCTACAAGATCATGCAGTCAGTTCACACCCCAATATCCTCTGTAGTGTGCAGATGTTCTGTAGTGTATGTGCAAAATGTTCCTGACTGTAAGTTGGTTTCTACCGATCTGCTCCATCTAGTATAGCAGTGAAGAATCTGTAAACTTAACTGGTGATGCTAGACTCTAACTCCCATCAATCCTAGCCAGTGTGACAGATTGTTATGGGAGTTGTTGTCTAGCAACATCTGGAGAGCCGTAAGTTTCCCCATTCATACTCTGACAATCCAGTCGTCTCTTCGACTTTAGCTATCTTTAAATATTGGTTCTAGAGAGAAGCTTCACCTCTGATTAAGAAGTCTTTTAAACCTGTCCTATTGGAAATCGTCATGCTGTGGATGGTACAGAAGGCCAACACGCAAACTACCTGTTCCTTCATTGAAGAAGGCCTCCACCCATGAAGCAGTGCATACCTTTCTACCAAAAAGGGGGATTATGATGACCACAGTAATTAGTGGGAATGGGATTTCATAAAAAGAATCAAGTCGATTCTGTGAAGTTGAACCCACAGAAAATCTATAAACAAGTACTTGTTGGGATATTGGGGAGAAGGTGTAAAGATTTATTTTTATCCTGCTGACGACTAATTATTAGAGCTACAGTCTATGGTTGGTGAGAGACATCTGCTATAGATGTTTTGGACTACATTTCCCAAAGATCTTTGTCCATACTGGGCTGGGGCTGATGGGAGAGCCCAAAAACATTTGCCTTTTCCTTGTGGGTTCTTTCTTTCTCTCTGGGATTAAAATGGCCATCTGTTAGTCTCTTAGAGACTCATTACGTTGACATACCACTAATGATAATTTGATAATTTGATAATAATTACATTTGGAGTAAATGTCAAAATGGCAATGCTAGACTTCTTACTGCAAGAAATGTACAGTAAATGTACACAACTCCAGAAAGTGATAAACAGGACCTAACAGAAAAACAGAAACCTTTCTTTTAGTTGGAAGCTAAGTTTGCCTTCATTTTGGAACTGGAGATTACTGCATTTGCAATGGTTGTCTCCAAACTACACATGCTATTAAGTAGCACTTGTTATGCAGTACAGTATATGCAGTTAATACCTGCAGCGATACTAAAGCTCTTTTTAAATGCCTTCAGATTTATAAGCAAATTGTGTATGCAATCTTGATTGATATATTAATGTACTGTGCACTTTTTTTTTTTAAAAAAAAGATTATAAATTTTAGTTCCAGTTTCTGAGATACATTTAATCATGCTTCATAGAGAAAACAGTACTATAATCTTCTTGCTGTGACTTTTAAAAGGTTCATAATCTTCAGATTGTTGTTGTTGTGTGCCTTCAAGTCACTTCCGACTGATGGTGACTGTAAGGTGAACCTATCGCAGGATTTTCTGAGGGCTGAGAATGTGTGACTTGCCCAAAGTCACCCAGTGGGTTTTCATGGCCAAATGGGGATTCAAACCCTAGTCTCCAGAGTCGTAGTCCAACACTTAAACCACTGTGTTTGTAAATAATGAAACCTTACAAGAGAACTCAGAATGGTATTCCTAAAATATTCTGGTTCTTGAGAATTATACTTTGGTAAAATAAGTGGAGCCAGTAACAATGTTACAGTATGAAAAGTTCCTTTCCGAGTTGCCAGCTCAGCATCATGCCCATATTTGATCCCAAACCACTTCCCACTTTTATCTGTTCCCTTTAACAGTAGCATTCTGTGGCCACTGAACACTGTCCTAGTTGCGCTGTTCTTTAGGATTCCCCTCCCCAAATATATTTTACTTCTGCAAAGTGCAATACCCATCCCACTTGCCATACTCTCCTCTTGTGTCTAGATAAGAATCCACATTCTGAGTCCAATATTTTTGCATTTTCCCCTTCCTTAATAGAATGGAATTAGAAATGTTTGTAGTGTGTGTAGTCGAGGAGTGGGAAACTTGCACCCTTTCATATGTTGAACTATAACACCTAGCATGCCAGACGTTGCAGTCAAACAACATTGAGAAGGATGGATGATTTTTATCCTTAGTACTACTGTATAGTCAAAAGTAAAGCTCTGGAATTCAGTAGAAGTTACTATCAAACATCACTGAACTCAGTGGATCTTGTTTTTTTTAATAAACTGAGACACCTCAGGATTGTTTGTATTGACTTCCCTTATTAAGCCACAGCCCTGAGTTTTGCAAGACTTATGCAGAGTGTAGTGGCCAAATCCACACTACACAAATAATCCAGTTTGAAACTGGATTATTTGCTATGGCTCCTTCCTTTGGAATCCTGGGATTTGTAGTCTGGTGAGGTGCCAGCACTCTTCGGCAGAGAAGGCTAAATACATTATAACACTGCAAATCCTAGGATTCTGTAAGGAGCCATGACAATCCAGTTTCAAGATGGATTATTTATGTAGTGTGGATTTGGTCAGGACCTCTTGGAGAGCTCTCCTTGGCAAGGTCCATCACCATAAATTGAAAGTGACTGGACACCACAGAACAACACAACCACTGCAGTGATTGTTTGCATTTTTATTCGCTGCTTTGGAAATGCATTTACTTGTCTTTCTTGAGATACTGCGTGGAGGGAAAGGCATTAAGGAGGAAAACCACCAACGCACATTCAAAACAGAAGAGATTCCTTTATCAAAACTGTATTTTACTGTCTACAATGCTGCAGCCTTATTTGAGAACTCAACGCTGAACAAGTCTTGAAGAAAAACGACAATGCAGAAAGAATCAAAACCCGGAAATATCACCCAAGGAGACCTTCTGCTGTGCTTTCTGCAACCGGACATGTTTATTTCGGATTGGCCTTTTTAGTCATCAGTGTGCTTGCAGAAAGCGTGGGATGAGTCCTTCCTAAATCTTCGTTTGTGAAGAAAAGCCAGAGAGATTTTAAAACCAGGGATGCACCCACACTACACAAATAATCCAGTTTGAAATTGGATTATATGCCATGGCTCCTTCCTATGTAATCCTGGGATTTATAGTTTGGTGAGGCACTAGCCCTCTTGAGCAGAGAAGACTAAATACATTCTAATATGACAAATCCCAGGATTCGATAGGAAGGAGCCATGGCAAATTATCCAGTTTCAAATTGGATTATTTGTGTAGTGTGGATTAGGCCCAGTACTAGTAGCCATAAGAAGTAGATGACAAGGAATTTCTGAGACCTACTGCAGGCCATCATTATTACAAATACCTTCTCAACAAATTAGTGAGGCAGCTTTATAGAGTACATCATCGGAATGCAAGATGATGATGATCTTTACAATTGTTCCTCCGTATCCACAGATTTGGCATGCACAGATTTACGTATCCATGGCTTGAAAATATTCTTTAAAAAATAATTCAAAAAGCAAACCTTGATTTTGCCATCTTATATAAGGGACACCATTTTGCTATGCCATTGCATATAATGGGACTTGAGTATTCATGGATTTTGGTATCCATGGGTGGGTCATGGAACCAAACCCCAACAATATATAAAGGGACAACTGTATTTCTATCCCTGATTTGGGACTCAAAGGGCCATACAATAAAAAGACATTGTTAAAATCAGCAAAATATAAAAGTTAAAAGAATTAAAACAACAAAAAAGTTAAAAAGTCAATTAAAAAAAACCCACACACGTTTACACATATACAACACACAAGATGATCTCCAGGTTCAATTGCTACTGTAATAATCTATTTTACACCTTCCTATTAAACATTTTCCACTGAGACTTGAAACTCTTCCCTCCCTCCAATTAAGCGCACTACAAGCCCCAGCATGCTTTTGAGCACATTCGTAGCGCGTGCGCACACGAGCGAATATGTCTCCTGGGTGGGAAATTGAGAGGGTTTTCCCCTTTCCACCTCTCCTTGGCCTATAGTTCTACGACGATCTGTTCCAAAGAGATATACAGAAATGTTAGAATGACACAGAGTCAAAACTTCCGGTAAACGTTGGAAGTCGGAGAACACCACCGCTGAGGGACCTTAATGGCGGAAGTGAAGAAGGGGAAAACCAACTTCCTCTCTAGACCGGAAGTCTTCTGTAAAAAAGGCGCTTTTACCATAGACGCAGGGGTTTCCCCCCTCCGCAAAGTGATAGAATGTATTTACTTCCGGCCCGAAGAGGCGGGGCTTAACCCGGAAGTAAAGAGGAGAGATTCAGGTAAGCGTTTTTGAGAGGAAAAGAAGGAACTGGTTTATTATATCGAGTCTGGTCACACGGTGAGTGGCAGCGGCGGCTCCACAGCTGGGGCTCTTTTTTATTGGGGTCCCCATGATTAGGACAGTCTGAGCCTTTTTTTTCTCCCCTTACTGGAGGCCATTTGAAACCACCGCCCCTAAAATGGCAGCCTATTTAGGATACACTTTTCCCTCCGTATCCGCGGATTTGGTACCCTCGGATTTGGTATCCGCGGCTTGAAAATATTCTTTAAAAAATAATACTCCAAAAAAGCAAACCTTGATTTTGCCATCTTATATAAGGGACACTATTTTGCTATGCCATTGCATATAATGGGACTTGAGTATTCACGGATTTTGGTATCCACGGGGGGGGGGCTGGAACCAAACCCCAGAGAATATGAAGGGACAACTGTATAATTTTTTTAAAAACCTGCGTTCCAACGAAGGCTGAGAAGGCGAGTTGGGAACAAACCTGAGCTTCAGAGGGAAGGAAAGAAGGAAGGAAAAGGGCGATAGTTTCCTTTCCTTTTCATTTCCCCCCCGAATTGCTGAATGCTGTATTCACCATTTATTCTTTAAATGGCCATCCTCCACAATTTAAAAGCAAAGAGGGTATCTTGTTCTTTTGGTAAAAGATATTCAAAAGCGATGACTTAATGAATGTGCTAAAACATTACTGTCAGTTCAGATAAGGTTGCATCAGTTGTAGCTTGTAAAATGTAGTCTTACTTGGAGATCATCTACATCTTGATTCTAGTGTTCATGAAGATTCATACGTGCAGATGGACACTATATTTGCTATACAGTAGTCCCTTCACATGGGGTTTGGTTCCAGGACCCCCATGGATACCAAAATCCGTGAATATTCAAGTCCCATTATATGCAATGACATACCAAAATGGTGTCCCTTATATAAGATGGGAAAATCAAGGTTTGCTTTCTGGATTATTATTTTTTCAAAGATATTTTCAAGCCGTGAATACTTAAATCCCTGGATACCAAATCCGTGGATACAGAGGGACAACTGTACAGCTAAACCCACAGACATCTATGCAATGAGGTTCCTTTGAATTCAAAAGTTCATATAGAAGGCATATTGCCAGTGAGAAGTGAGAGATGGGGAAGGATAGATGAGATCAGATGTTTGAACCTCAGAACATACAAACATCCTAGCATACCAGACTGTGGGGGTAGAAGTGGTATGTAATGTCTCACGTTGCCTGTTGACTTATGGTGACCCCCTGAATTTCATAGGGTTTTCTTAGGCAAGGAATACTCAGAGGTTTTGCTAGTTCCTTCCTCTGTAATATAATTTACAGCACCTGGTATTCATTGATGGTTTCCCATCGAAGTACTAAACATGACTGACCCTGCTTAGCTTTTAAGATCATGCAGGATCTGATGCCATTAGGGCAGTGACTCTTAACCTTTTCTTTACCAGGGACCCCCTTTAAATATCTTTTGTTGCTATAGACCCCCAAGACTGAACTCAAGATTTAAAACTCTAATAATAATAGCAACAGCAACAACAATGCCTGATAATAGCAATAATAATAATTCAATTACACCATCCATTAAACCCGCCCTCAGAGGCATTGGAGGGGAAGGAAGACTTTTCTCCTTCTTCCTGCAAGTTTGTGGATTGAATGGCAATGTGCAGGTCCAGCCAGCCAGCCATTGTCTTGGCTTCTGTCACATGGCCACTCCACTGCAGGGAGGAGGCGGGTCAAACAACTTTCAAGCCTTTGCGGACCCCTTGTGAGGACATCATGGACCCCTGGGGGTCCCCAGACCCCAGGTTAAGAACCACTGTTCTGGGGGAAGGGAGTGATGGACCTTGCATCTTTCCTTTATGGATCCAAGTGGAAGGTTCAAGCAAGTGTAGAAATCATGAAATGAACATAAAGCATGTGATATAAATAATGTGATTTAAATAATGCTATACAGGTCGATCCCCATATCTATGGATTTGGTGATATCCATGTTTTCACTTATCTACATCCAAAAAAAGAGTTCTCTCATTGAAAATAACAGGTTTCCCTATTATGCACGGTTTCAGGTATCCACCAAGGGTGTGTATCTTGTAACATATCCCCTGCAGATACAGGGGGCAACCTGTATAATGATATGAAAGGGATACCCCTTTATATGAACATTTCTTTGAATTACAACATCACTATAGCACCTTTAATTTTTTTACAAACACCTAGTAATAAGTACACACTTCTTTTGAAGAGAGAATGCTTCTGGTCTTTCATTTTAAATTCTTTGGTCCCTATTGGTTTAAATGAAGGATTGAGTTTCAATTGTTCTTTTTAAGAGGTGACTTTAGTGGTATTAAATATGCCTGCTCTGCTAACCACCTCTTACTTGGATGTGGATTAGGATATAAAAGCATTCAACATTACCTCAGTTTAAAAAACTGCAGATTATGGTCTTTTTTCTTGGAAAATTTGGAATATGTAAGTATTTTCACAAACCATTGTGTTTTGCATATATATACATATACTTATATATATATATATATATATCGTTAAAATTATAGATATTTATCGTATTGTTTACATAATTTACAGCAGGAATATTAGCTTTCCAGCTTTGTGAGAAAAGTCTAAGTCTGGAAAGAGTGAGGAACAATCACTCTTTCATTCATTGAGGAGTTTGGGATACGTGAGTAATAATTGTTTAATATGTATTAAATGTTTAAAATACTTCATAAGTCTATCATTTTATTTATATTACTTATAAAATAAGGTTTGAGAAGTTCGAGTTTGCAGAAAAGTTCTTTTGACTGAGTAGTAGGAAGAAATAAGGAAGACATGTTGTAGATCAAACAGCTTGACACATTTTGGACTTGAGGAAGAACTACAACATTGAATAACAGCTTGTTGCATTGTGGCTGAAGAAGACCTATTGTGTTGAAATGTCCTGTGTTAATTCCTGGGTACAGGCATACCACCAGTCTAATATAGTTTAGTATCCTTCCATTGTAGTTCAGTTCTAGTTTCTTGTAGTTTATTATTACTGATGTTTCATATCACCTATTACAACATGTTATTTGCAGTTGATATATCAAAGTGAGTTTGCATATGGTTATTGTTCTTTCCTGTGTTTTTCAGTAGTGCATTACTAGTTTTCCCATTCCAGCATTCTATTGTATTTCAGCATCAGTCTATTGTAGCTTTTCATTGATGTTTTACATTATCTAGTGCAAGTTGTCATTTATAGTAGGTATATTGGAGTTAGTTTGTGTATCATAATTGTTCCTTCTACTGTTCCTTTGCAGTTTACTATTCTTGAGGTGTACTGTGGTAATTCATGTCTTATAGCATTGAGCACAGCAGTAACTTTTATGCCTTGTTTCATTGTACTGGAGATGCTGTGTAATTGGTTTGTATATTGTAATTGTTTTACAGTATATGCGTTTACTGTTTCATAACATTCTACTTATAACATTATCTTTATTATCCCATGTTTTAAGTTCATTTTGTGAGTAGTACACTTGTTTGAACCTAGTCCTTTCCACTTGGTTCTTTTGTTTCCAGGAGGTGAGTGCTCTTGTGTTCCTTTTTTCTTTTCTATTGCCTTTACGCCCTGCTGGACCAGCTTAGTAGATGTGTCTGGCTAACTGCTGTAGTGGGCCGGAGATTTGATCTGTCAGGGCTGTTTTTTTATTCTTGCTCTTGAACCATAAGAAAAATGGTTGCCATGAGTTATGTGGTAGATTAGGGGTGAAGCATATTTGTTTCTCCAGGTATTGGTGAACTGACATTCTCATCAGCCTATACTGTTGGATAAACTGCCTAGGGCTGATGGGAGTTGCCATCTTGAATCACCTTGGAGGGCCATACATTCCCTATCCTTGTAGAGCAAGCTTCTTGTAAATAATCCTCAGAATGGAAAAAAACACACACCATAAAAAAGAAATGAAAAATATGATTGCTGTTGGAGTATTAATTACTAGAGTTAGAGAAAACTTGTATTCTCCCCTAGCAGATGGGCAAATATGCTGTATGTTACTTACTGTGATTTTTTATTATAGACAAACTTCAGAAAATACCAGTAGCATCATCTAGTAAGTTAAATGGGTTGTTGCTTTTTTAAAAGGGGGGGGGAGAATCCTTAGGGCAAACTACTTGTTCTTCTGCCCAGTCTATTTCCTGTGTTCATAAACATGTTTGAATTCCTTGATTTAAACCAATTGTGTACTGAGTTGATTGGAACAGCCAGGAATTATTCACTAGCTGCTTAAAAGCTTATATATGGTGTCTGTTCTGCAGACAGGTACAATTTCTAACCATTATTTTTTTCTAGACATGCTTTGAACTTCAGAAACATTACTTTTTCTGGAAATAACTGGAACTTCAGGAAGCTGAAGCGTGGGGATTCTGTGCTCAGTTAGTGATTCTTGTTTGCTTGCATATTTATGGGCATAAATGTGTGGGTAAAATGTCTATGAATGCAATCTTAGGCTGAAAGATCAGCCAAATATCACTACTATTAATAATGGAGTTACACTACATTTTGATATAATTAGCCAGCCCATTTGCTAAATGACAATCTCATTTGCCAAGTGAGTTGAAGTTTGTCTCTCCAACTCCATTGATTTGTACACTAGCCGAAATCTAACTGCCATAACAGAAACCATTTGGCTGAAAGTCCTATTATAGTACTTGTGACAATAATGAAAATTGTGATAAAAGTAATAATCTTAATAAACAACATTCTATATTTTGGCTTCCATTTCAAGAGAATCAGAAGAGTTTTTTGTTTTGTTTTTAGAGATCATAAGAGTATGACCAAAATTTATTTGCAAAAATTAGTATTTTTTTTCGGGTGGGGTAATGCCTTTTTAACCTTATGTTCTGGCTAACTTAAGTGGTAGTCTGTTAACACTGCATATTAAAAATGGTGTCAGACATTGAAAGCACTCTCTTTTCAGTTTTCAGAAATGGCTTCCTTTGGGTGGAAAAGGAAGATTGGTGAGAAGGTATCAAAAGTAACATCTCAACAATTTGAAGCTCAGGCTGCTGATGAACAGGGTCTTGTTGACAATGGTGAAGTTGATTGGCTTCATGAAGCTAAAAGGAAAAAGGGACTTCTCCTGGAAGAGTGTTTGGCCAAAAGTAAATGTCTGAAGGAGGAAGGTGCAGTTTTGGCTGAAAATGAAAGGTATTGATGCTGTTTTTTTTAAAAATATGATAATTAATTCATGATTCTAACAAGAGAAGCTCTTCTGAAGAATTCTGCATTTACTTAGAGTTAGAAAATGTCATGTTCACCAAGACAGAGTGCTGATGAAGTTTTCCATTAATCATAGAATCATAGTGTTGGAAGAGACCACAAGGGCCATCCAGTCCAACCCCCTGCCATGCAGGAATAATCAATCAAAGCATTCCCAATAGATGGCCATCCAGCCTCTGTTTAAAAATCTCCAAAGAAGGAGACTCCACCACACTCTGAGGCAGTGCATTCTGCTGTCAAACAGCCCTTACCATCAGGAAGTTCTTCCTAATGTTTAGATGGAATCTCTTTTCCTGTAGTTTGAGTCCATTGTTACGTGTCCTTTTCTCTGGAGCCGCAGAAGACAAGCTTGCTCCATCCTCAATATGACATACCTTCAAATATTTAAACATGGCTATCATGTCCCCTGTTAACCTTCTCTTCCCCAGACTAAACATACCCAGCTCCCTAAGCCAGTCTTAAGGCATGGCTTCCAGACCTGCCACCATTTTGGCTGCCCTCCTCTAGACACGTTCCAGCTTGTCCATATCCTTCTTGAATGGTGGTGCCCAGAACTGGACACAGTATCCCAGGTGAGGTCTGACTAAAGCAGAATAGAGTGGCACTATTACTTCCCCTGATCTAGACACTATAATTTCCCAGTGGGGAGGGCTCCAGAGCATCCGTCTGCTTTGGGTTGTCCCTCCCCATTGCTCCCGGTAGGCAGGAAACAAACTTTTGGGACCGCCCCCGGTGAGGTCATCTAGTAGGGACGACCCCCGGCTGGCCAGTCTGTTTCCTGCCTAGCTCCTGGTAGGACGTGTAAGACTCCTAGATCCCTTTCGCATGTATTGCCATCAAGCCAGGTGTCACCCATCCTATATCTGTGCTTTTCTTTCCTGCTGAAATTCATTTTGTTAGTATTGGCCCAGCTTTCTAATCTGTTAAGATCATTTTGAATTCTGATCCTATCCTGTGAGGTATCAGCTCCCCCTCCTAATTCGGTGTAATCTGCAAACTTGATAAGCGTGCTCTCTATTCCCTTATCTAAAGATGTTGAATAGCACTGGGCCCAGGGCAGAGCCCTGTGGCACCACACTGGTCACTTCTCTCCAGGATGAAGAGGAGGCATTGGTGACTACCCTTTGGATTTGGCCCATCAATCACTTACAAATTCACCTAACAGTTGCATTGTCTAGCCCACATGTTACTAACTTTTTTGCAAGAATATTGTGGGGGATTTGTCAAAGGCCTTACTGAAATCAAGATACACTAGTTTCTTCATAGCTAAGTATTTGGGAACATGGGCATATTTACATACAGGTTGACTCCCATATCCATGGTTTCACTTATCCATGTTTGAAAAATCGGTCCTCTAGGCATTTCTAGGTCCTCCAATGCGATTCTATGGTCAACCTCTGGCTTTCCTCTCATTGAAAATAATAGGGTTCCAAGTTCTTGGTTTCAGGTATCCACGGTGTGTGTGTCTCTTGGAATGTATCCCCTGTGGAGATGGGTTGATCTGTATCGGGGTATGCCAGGGATTTTCAAGAAACCTGGTTTACCATGTACAAGCAGTTTGTTCACTTCTCCTTCTCACATTGTATGACGCCAATGTGGTCTGTTGAGAAAGAAACAAGCTAGAATGGGAGCTTCACCCACATTTGCCCGACATTATATACCAAACACAAGAGTAAAGCTCTGTTCTGAAATTGGTTCGTGTTCATTACCTTGGGCTGATTTCAGATGTTACATGAGACAAACCTGCATCTGCTTTGAAATCTATACTTCAGGAAACTACAGCCAATTACAGCTCTGCAACAGATATTCCTCTATCACAAGGGTGGGAATTGTGTGGCCCATGGACTGCATGAGGTCCTTTGGAGGATCCAGTGTAGCCCTTGGGACCTCCCCCTCCCGGCACTCCTTCCATTCTTTTACCTATAAAATAACTAGAGAAGCATTTTTAGTGTACAAAATCTCTTTGTTGGGATATTGCAGGATCTTTGGAGAGACAGTCCCAAGGTGAAAACACTACAAGAGACAACACATAGTGGCATGTCTCAGTTTCATTCACCGAAAGTGATGCCTACAACAATGCAACTACAGCCCTCTGGAGTCCCGAAATAGTAAAAAATCAGTTGGTGGGCCATCCAGGCTCCAGAGTGTGCCCACCCCATTCTATGATGTGTGTATTCAATAAATTCACACTTTGCATTTTCACATGTACACCTGAAACTGGTTATATGTCAGGTGTGCATGGTGGACTTCTGTCAAGAGAGTGCTGTGATTAAAAGAAATTACAGTTATCCCTTCATATTTGCTGGGTTTTGGTTCCCCCATGGATACCAAAATGCGTGAATACTCAAGCCCCATTATATGCAGTGACATAGCAAAATGGTGTCCCTTATATAAAATGGCAAAATCAAGGTTCGCTTTTTGGATTATTATTTTTTTAAACAATATTTTCAAGCCGTGAATACTTAAATCTGTGAATACGGAGGGACAACTGTAGTCAGTTTTGTCATAGTCTACTTATAATATTGAGTTTTCACTAAATGGTGGTAGAGATCACTCTGATATAGTACTACCTGAGATTCAGATACAGGATTGTTTCTCTTGAGGGAAATCTCAAGCTTTTAATAAAGTTGCTTTGAAACTGACTAGAAAGGCAGCTAGTTAGCATTTAGACCAGAGGTGAGCAGCTTTGACCCTCCAGATATTTTTGGATGTCAGCACCCATAATCCTTCACCATTGGCAATGTTGACTAGGGCTGATGCAGTCCAATAATATTGGAGGGGGAAATTGCCTACCTCTGGTCTAGAAAGTAGAGAAAGGAATAATAATAATTTCTTTTAGTCACTGTAAAGAAATCATGGTCTTAAATCATGCCACTGTTTGAAGTGACCACGAATAGATAATGAGGTGCTGAGCACAGAGGCCATACTTACTATTAATTTGGAAGAAGCATCTTAACTGTCATAGTTTGAACGTCTTCTGTAATTGGGATATTTTTGCTATGTTTGTAGGCCATCATTCTTGTATGCTCTAATTGATATGTCTTTTTATGTTAAATAACATCTGATTATTCATAACACCCTCACACTATTATTGAAGATAATAAAGAACACATTTTATCACTGCATTAGAACCCCCATATCCATGATAATGAAATCCGCAGATAATAATGAACACTGCCACTGGAAGCCCTGCGGAGAAGGGAGAAGAGCTTGCTTCCTCCATCCCTCCCTCGCCCAACCCCCCTGCCAGCTCCGCCACTGTCACCAGAATACCCCCCCACCTCCTGTGGAGAAGGGAGAAAGGAGGTGAGCTCGTCTCCCCACTCCCCCCTCCAAGCCCTGTCAGTTCCACCATGCTTCCGGAAGCCCCGCAGAGAAGGGAGGTGAGCTCTCTTCCCCCCCACACCCTTGCCATCAGTGGATGGTGAATCAGTGGATACGGGGGTGCTACTGTATATTCGTTATTAAAAAAATCAAAACCCCTGATCTGCAGCATCATGTAAAAAACCTTGCTTCATTCTTGTCATAGCTGTATTGTGTCATTATATTTTCAGTAGTGATTGGTGGGTTCACTGTTTCAGACCTTGTGGAAATCAGTGAGACTAATTGTTGGCTTTTGGAAGGATGTTCTTGAGCCAAAAGGATAATTAGAGATAGCTTCCTCTAGCCAGGGGTAATTCCATGATGTTATGAGATCACTGGCTGCTCATCACCAGTTGAGAAATGCATCCTTTCATTGCCAAAGATTAAGCCACCATAATTTCAGCAGCATGGCTTGAAAAATGCTCTGATGTTTGAATGATCTAGGCTAGCAGCTGTTATAACATAGAGCATCTATTCTCCTTGCTTTCCAGCAAAAGTAGTTTGTCAGATAATCCCTAAAGAGAGTTTAATGACTGAAGTTACTCTGAGATAATCCCTGCAGTTTCACATAATATCTTTGTAGTGGTATTTCCTCTGAATGTGGGGGTGACTTCTTTGCTTGCTAGCTATCCTACAGGGTATACCTCTGGGTGAATGACTTTCTGATGGCCTAATATTAGTATTATTATTGTGAGCTTTATTTAAACCACACCTTTCCCCCAAAAGTGGGGCTCAAAGTACCTTACAAATTAAAAGAAATATAATATAATTAAAACATAAAATTAAAAATATTAGGACAACGTTGGGCAACATCTGGAGAACTAAAAGCTACTTTTAAGGATGGACATGTACTTATGGACTTTACACTCAATAGGGCATAGTCAAAAGGGAAGGAAGTGAGCTTAGTGAAATTTTTAAATGACCCCCCCCATAAAATAGATAGAAATAGACTACGTTGCCACATTTTTAAAATATTTAAGTATCATTACAGTAAGACCCCTAAATCTGCTGGGGATTGGTTGTGGATGCCCCCGTGGATACCAAAAACCATGGATAATAGTGAACACCATTGAAGATAAAATATCATAGAGTTTCCTTGGAAGACCTAGAAAATGGCTAGAGAGGACACATTTTCTAGGAAGACTCTATGGTAGGTGTGCTTTTTTGTGTCCTGTGGATAATTGAATCAGTGGATAATGAATCAGTGGATATAGGTGTCCTACTGTATTAACAAATTTCCCCGCTCATTATTAACTAATAAATTGCCACACACACTGTCATGCTGGATTGATTAATATTTGGAAGGTTTAATTTCATTATGAAATAATAAGTTCCCCTCATTGATTATCAACAAATAAAATCGCCCCCACTGAAACCTGATTATTATTAAACTTATAAAATAAATGTACTGAAATTGCCTTCACTATGATATACACTTGAGAAATACCAGGGAATATACACATGCAATTCAAAGTGTCCTTTTCTTGTTAGAGTGCATTTAGATCCCTTCCCAATTTACTACAGGGCATGTAGTGTTTTGTTGCCAAGTTTCATAATAAACCACAAAGCCATCAAAAAAAGTTACAGGGAGCGGGCAAGGGGTTCAGAAAAGGGCTTGGGGGTCACTTGTAGGTCATGCTTTGCCCACCTGTGAACTGTGATAAAGTTTGGAGCTTCCTTTTGTAGGTTTACTTTCTACTAGCCTAAATGTTTTGAAGACTAAAGAAATATATACTGTAGATTTATTCTTAATACCCTCCTTATGGAAACAGAATTTAGTTTGGGAGCACTTCCTACAGCATCCATGAACTTTTTGAAATAGTCACCCATGTAATGGCCGTGCTGACTGGGGGATTTGTTGTTGTGTGCCTTCAGGTTGTTTCAAGTTTCTAACGTGAACCTATCATGGAGTTTTCTTGGTAGGATTAGTTCAGAGCAGGTTTGCCTTTGCCTTCCTTTGAAGCTGAGAGAGTATGACTTGCCCAAGGTCATCCAGTGGGTTCCATGGCTGAGTGGGGATTCAAACCTTGGTCTTCACAGTTGTAGTCCAACACTCATACCACTACACCACGCTGGCTGTCACTGGCTGAAGAACACTGAGAGTTATAGTCTAGAAGCTGTAATGTTTTATCAGGATAAAAATGTGTGTGTGGGGGGGATTGGAATCCTGTATGTTGCTTTGATCTTCAGGAAAAAGACAGTAGGAAAAGAGGGAGACCACACTACTGGTGGATTGATACAATCAAAGAATCTGGGGCCCTGTAGGACTTGAGCAGGACAGTTGGTGACTGGGCATCCTGGAAGTCTCTCATTCAAAGAGTCATCCTAAGTCGAAGTCAAGTTGATAGCAAATATCACCACTGCCACCACCACCACCACCACCAAATTATTATTTTATTACTTTACTCATTTTTGTCCCTCCTTTCCCCCCATATGGAGACTAAAGGTGGATTATATTTCCATATATATTTATTCAAGCTTTAAACAATCTTCTATACATTGTTTCAGTTTAAATACATAAATTTACATAAATACAGATATTAAAGTAATTAATTAAATGCATCTAGACAGATTTTTAATTACTTAAATTCCGTTATATCACATTATCAACTTAAAGCTAATCGAAAGACCATACTTTAACTCAAAAGGAAAATAACCATAATTCCATAATCCTTCTGATGCATTACTTTTTTGAACATTGCGTTTTCATTTCTTTAGTTCCCCCCTCTTTTGACTTCCTTAGTGTTATAAAGCCAGGGATTTTCTATATTTGCTCTTTTCCTCCCTTTTCTTTGCTTCCGACAGATCCTTCGTCTTATTTTCTTTATATTCCATACTCGACCCTTATTTGTAATATCTATGTTCTTATATTTACCATATGTAGTTTTCGATTTTTTTCCTTTGTAATTTGTCCGTTCACCTATCAGCTATTTTATTTAACTACAGTTGAAGTTTCTCCTGCCTTCTTGTTTTTATTTTCCTTTTCTACTTCCTACCAGTCTATAATGCCTTCTTGTAAGTACCCACGCTTAGCCAAATATTCATCTATGCCTTTCCATTCTTTATACGTTTCGTCCCTCTTTCTTTTATTTATTATTCTTGTCAGTTTGTCATTGTCCCTCATTTCTATTATTTTCTCTAACCAATCTTCTAAATTTGGAGCTTCCTTCTTTTTCCACCTGGTTGCGATCCTAATTCTAGCAGCAGTTACTAAATATAGTATAACTCTCCAGTATTTTTGTTGTATGTATCTTTCTAATACTAAAGTTATATTCAACAAATACAGTTTGGGTTCTATGACAAACTTAACCCCCAACATCTTTTGTATTATTCCATGTACCTTCACCCAAAAAGCTTGTATTGTTGGACACGTCCACCACACATGCTATAGGGATCCTACTTCTTTTTCACATCTCCAGCATTTCTTATTTTCTAAATTATAGATTTTACTTAGTCTTGCCGGTGTCAGATACCATCTATTAACAACTTTGAAATGGTTCTCTATAAGATCCTGATTAGCTGTAAATTTGTTTGTTCTTGCCCAAGCATTTTCCCATTCCTCTAACGTTATGGGGTCCCCTACATCCCTTGCCCATCTTATCATGACATCTTTTACCAGCTCTTTCTCTAGCTCTCTTTCTAGTATAACTTTATAATTTTGCAATGTTCTTCTTTCCTGTTCCCCATATTATCTTATCTATCTCATTCTGTTCATGCATGAACCCATATTTCTTTTTATCTTCATCAAATCTCTCTTTTATTTGATAATATGTAAACCAATTTGTTTCCATCCCTTGTGCTTGCATTTCCTCTCTTGATTTCAGACGGGGTTCTGCACCCTTCACCTGTTCTATTAAATCTTTGTATCTAAACCATTCCTCTTTTCTCTTCCATTTTATTTGAAAGGCCTCTATTGGAGACAACCATAAGGGAATGGAATGATAGAATCTGTATTTTATATATTTCCAGATCCTTATTAGTGGCCCTCTCACTGTATGGTTGTAGAAATCTTTTTCTACCTTTGCTTCTTCGTACCATAAGTACGCATGGGATCCACATCTCAAGTTGCCGCATTCCAGATTTAATATCTTAGTATTGTCTAATCTTATCCAGCTACTGACCCAACACATTCCACTTGCCAGGTAATATGTTTTAAGATCAGGTAGGGCACCTCCCCCTCGATCTTTCGCATCTATTAACGTTGACCATTTTATTCGTGGCTTACGGCCATTCCAGATAAAATCTTTTAAGTCTTTCCTCCATTCAGCAAATGGTTTGTCATTATTCAAAATTACTAAATTCTGAAAAAGAAAGATCATCCTCGGTAGGATATTCATTTTTATTGTTGCAATTTTCCCTAATAACGATAAGCCCAATTTTTGCCATCTCTTTAGATCTTCTTTTACTTCTTTCCATGTTTTTTTATAATTGTTCTCGAAGAGTTCTTTGTTCCTTTTACAGATCCAGATGCCCAAGTATTTTGTTCTAGATTCTATTCTGCACTCCGATTTGTTTTTCAGATGTAGTTCTTCATTTTTTGATAAATTCTTAGTTATTATAACTGTTTTATTCCTGTTAATTTTAAACCCTGATACATTTCCGAATTTGTTTATTTTTTGCAATAACTTCTCTATATGTAGCAAAGGATCTTGTACTATTAGCAACAAGTCATCTGCATAAGCCAGTACTTTGTGTTCGTCCTCTTTAATCTTCAAGCCAGGTATTGATTTATCTTCTCTGATTTGTTTATTAATCACTTCTATGGCTAAGATGAAAAGAAGAGGGGAGAGCGGGCAGCCCTGTCTCGTTCCTTTATTTATGTTGATTATCTTAGATCTTTCCCCATTTACTACTATGTTCGCTTTTTGTGTGCTGTAGATCTGATCGATACTATCACAGAATTCGTGACCCGCTCCAATCTCTTCAATTACTCCCTTCATAAAAGGCCATGTGAGATTATCAAAGGCCTTCTTGGCATCTGCGAATACTAAAGCTGCTTTTTTATCGTTATTTTTTTCGTAGTATTCTAGTATGTTTAGAGCCGTTCTTGTGTTATCTGACATTAATCTTCCGGGAAGGAATCCTTTTTGGTCTGAATGGATGAAGTCTGCTAACACCCATTTTAATCTATTAGACAGTATTGTCGCGTAAATCTTATAATCTGAATTCAGTAACGAGATTGGGCGGTAATTCCTGACCTCTGATGGATCATTTCCTTCTTTTGGAATCAAAATTATTTCCGCACTTTCCCATGACTCAGGGATACCTTCTTCCATAATCTTAGTAAACACTTCATACATATGACAGATAATCTCTTCTTCAAATATCTTATAAAATTCTGCAATGAAACCATCAGGGCCTGGAGCTTTCCCCACCTTCATTTCTCTTATAGCCTGTGATATTTCTTGTATTGTTATTGGTGTTATTAATCTTTGCCTCTGTTCTACAGTTAGTTTTCCGATGTTGCTATTTTTTATGTACTCCTTCAATTCTATCTCTTTTTCCTTCTCCATTCCTGTATCTGAATAAAGTACAGTGTAGTATTGTTCAAATTTTTTCATGATGTCATCTTGCAGGGTATAGGTTATGTTATCATCTATAATTTCCGTTATAAGTTTTTTCTCTTTCTCTTTCCTAAGTCTGTACGACAACCATCTGCCTACTTTATTTGCATTTGCGAAATGATTTTGTTTTATTCTTTTTAATTTGTGTCCTATATCTTCAATTATTTCTTGCTTCATCTCATTTTGTATGATTTATATTGTATGATTTTATTTCTCCTAGAATCTTCTTATTCTGAGGGTCACGTCTCAGTCTTTCCTCTTTTTCCTTTAATTTCTCTGAGAGTTTAGCTTTATTTTCTCTTTTCCATTTACATATTTCTGCTCCTTTTTGTAAAAATACTCCTCTTATTGTCGCTTTAAAAGCGTCCCAAATCACTTTCGCCCGGATTTCCTTTGAGTTTGCTCAAATCACTTTCGCCCGGATTTCCTTTGAGTTTGCTCAAATCACTTTCGCCCGGATTTCCTTTGAGTTGTTGATTTCAAAGTATGTTTTTATCTCCTCCTTCATTTTTTGTACCAACTTTTCATCTCTAAGTAAAGATTCTTTTAATTTCCAAGTGTATTCTTTTCTTCTTAATTTCAGTGTTATTTTGATTGGATTATGATCCGATAGTATCCTTGGGAGTATTTCCATATCCTTTATCCATGTATTCATATTTTTAGCTACCCAAAACATATCGATCCTAGACCATGACTTGTGGATTATAAATGTTTAAACCAGTATAGATTTAAAATATACATAAATTTAGTAAAGGTGTGCTTGTGTACTTAAAAAACAAACAATCAACAAAAGCAACAAAACAGCACACCATTAAAAGCCCATTATAGTCATCTCCAAAAAGCCTGGCAAAATAGGAAAGTTTTCACTTGTACCGGAAAGCAAGCAAGCAAGGAGACATCCTAGTCTCCCTAAACAGCAAGTTCCAAAGTTTGGGAGCAGTAATTGGGAAGGCCCTCTCCCTTGATCCCACTAACCATGCCTGGTGAGGTAGTGGGAGAGGAGCGGTCCCTCCCAAGATCCTAAGAGCTCAGACACAGTCATATAAGGCGATATAGCCATATATGGCTTTATGGGTCATAACTAGCACTTTGAATTGTGCCTGGAAATGGACCAACAGCCAGTAGAGCTGGTGTAACAAGGCAGCTGTATGCTCCCTGGAGCGGTTAAGTCCTATTCTGTTCCAATATTAAGAATAGAAGAAGATCTGAGCTGCATCATACAAATGCCTATTTAGTCCAGCTTTCTGTTCCCACAGTTGTCAACGATAGAAGGATGGAAGGACGCTTACAGCATTGGGCTGTTTAGCTTAGAAGAAAGGCAAGGTATGGAAGACTTGCTGGAAATGCATAAAATTATGCACAGTATGGAGAAAGGAGAGAGAGAAATTTTCTCTCTCATATAGTGCTAGAACCTGTGGTTATAGTGTTCACTGAATAGTGAAGGACACAGCTGAATAGTGGGGACACAGAGAATCTAAAAGGAAGTATTTCTTCATATAATTCCTGAATTATAGAAATTGCTACAACATTGAATTGAAGCTTTAAAAAGGCTGTGGACAAATTTTTCCTGGAAGGAACTGTACGTGAGTACTGGTCATGATGGTGTATGATTTCCATGACCAGAGGCAGCTTGTCTGTCTAAGGGAGGCAGGTGCATATTCTTCTGCTGGGCTTTCCTTTGGTAGCTGTGGAAAGAGAACACTGGGCTAAATAGACATTTGGTTTGTTGCAGCATATATTTTCTATTTTTAATATATGAATGGATAGTAAGACTTACTTGTTTTTCTTGTTAATATGTATTTTAGTAAACAGCTTTTGAAATGTGTTGCTCTCTCTCTCTCTCTCTGGCTTTCTTCGCAAACGAAGATTGAGAAAGGACTCATCCCGCGCTTTCTGCAAGCGCGCTGATGACTAAAAAGGCCAATCCGAGATAAACAAGTCCGGTTGCAGAAAGCACAGCAGAAGGTCTTCTTGGGTGATTTTTTGGGTTGTGATTCTTTCTGCGTTGTCGTTTCTGTTCATGACTTGTTCGGCGTGAGTTCTCAAATAAGGCTGCAGCATTGTGGATAGTGCGTCTCCATGCCTCCCGATGTGAGGCCAGGGCGGACCACTGTTGGTGATCAATTTGGCTGAGCCTGAGATGTTGTTTCAGGGAGACTTTGTATCGCTTTTTTGGTGCACCCCTCTTATGCTGACCCGTGGTGAGTTCACCGTAGAGTAGTATTTTTAAAAATGAAGTATCTATATTTGAGCATGAATATATTTCCTAGGCTTTTCAGATAGTTCTTTTCCTCCACCCTTTCTATTTGGTTATTGTTGTTTTCCCCCTCTTCTCCTTTTTTTGCCACTTGTTCTCTGTTTAATCTAAGTTTAAGTGTGAGCTTATTGAAAGACACAGAAGCCATTAACAATTATGCAGCCTGTCTGCTTATAGATTCTTGTGTTTACTGGGTGGCTGTGCTGAATGACAAAGCTCTTAAGGTTATTTAATTAGTTGCTTTTTGGCATAGTGACAGTGTAAAAATAAAATCATGCTTCCTTGAGACCCAGGGTCATTATATGCAATTTCCAAATGCAAGCTTCCTTCCGTCTTTCCCTTGAATTTTATAATGCTAGCAGTGTGTAATAATCATATCTCTTGTGTTAAGGGTACATTAAGTCCTGGCTCCCTGGGAGATAGAGGAGCAACTAAATAATATTCTTTCTCAAATACCAGTTGCTTTTAAACATGACAGATGTTGACAGAGAACAACCTTGTTAGAATTGCTTAATCAGTTGAGGAAGTTGGCACTTCTTACATCAAGGTAATATGAGCAAGTGATATTTTTAATGAACCAAATAATCTCAGGATAAATGTAGCAGCTGTCTAATGGCACATAATGTTGTTATGCAAGAGGATAGGAAATGAAGAACAGGGTATGCACTGGTAAGAACAAGCACAAGCTTGTGGGTGATCATTGCTTTCCTGAAATTTTACCTGGATACTAAGGTCTGGACTTTAAACTATCATACCCCTACAGGCAGTCCAGGCACACTGCAAGTTACAAGATATGAAACGCTGCCAATGGAAAAAGCACCCCTGTGTCAGATCCCCCGACACTTCATTGGCTGCCTATTTTGACTGCTTTATGACAGCAAGACATCAAGGGCATCTTGCTGCAGAAGGTTTAGAGCTTGGAGGAGTTGCTCTTTGTGACTCTGTTAACAGTGGTAATGCTGACTAGGGAATTCTGACATTTGCAATTCAGAAAAGCTACTCCTTCAAACTCTGGGTAGATAGAAGCAGAATTTAAGTTGGCTAGTATACCCATTAATATATGAAGTTTTATATGCTTTGCAGAGAAAGTTGGGTTCAGACTCTCTCTTTGATATATGTATCTTCTGTACATAGGGAAGTAATTTGTTCTTCTTGAAGGGGGATAAGCTGCCATGGTACAGTCCATGAAATTTGGCCAGGTCTTGCTTCTTTTGACCAACAGCCCTCCCCATACCTGATAGCAACAAGTATCCAAGTTTTAAACAAGTTTGTGTAAAGGTGGGGTATTAATTAGCTTTATAAAAAAAAGTGAAAAAAGCAGACTGGAAGACCTTGAGTGAAACTCTTGTCTAAACAGCATAACAAGGAGACTGCCTGACCTCTGCGACTGTGGTCACTGGAGCCATTACACTATTTCTAAAGACAAATTTGGAGAATGGCTATTGTATGCTGACCATTTATGTGTCCAGAGGACGCCTTTAAGTCTGTGGGATGGTCTCAAAAACTGTATGATGACAGACCTTGTCACCTAAGTTGTTTAAAAGCAGTACTGGATAAATTAATGAGGGTTTTCTTTTAGGAGACTCCACACTTAGTTGCTATGGAAATCAGCTATAACTGAGTAGGTCATGGCTACTTCCAGTTCCCGTGATTCTAAGGAGAAAGAGTGATGAGCTCATAAGGAAGGTTTCCAAAGCAATTTTCCCTGCAGGGTAATAAAAAGCTCAGATAGGACAATTGCTTGACAGAGAAAAAGAAATGCCTTTGCAGTGCTACTAGTTACCATAGTAGAACTGATTTAATAAATGTATACAAATGAGATGGAAAGGGTGTTTGTTTGCTGGTGAGCTCCATTCAGAACTCTTCAAATTCAGAAAAATAAAATGAGCACTACTAAACAATTTTTTATATAGGGATTAACATTGCACTGCTGTACATTGTAGAATGACACCAAAAGAGCCACACTTACAGAACAGGACATTAAATACGTGGGAACATGTCCTTAGTTTAATGGCAAACACTAGAGGCATAAACCAGTTTAGTTGTGAAGGCTTCTCAGCAAGAATTCTAGAATTAGAGCAGCCTTGCAAATAAGTTCACAGAGTTACTAGCTGGTTGGGACTCTGCCACTTTCCCAGCAGCATTGTGTTTTTCTAATGACCACCCCTGTTTCACCAGCCTGCATATAATTCCTGGTTGTTGGCTTCCAAGCTTATGAGCAGATACAAGGGTAAATTAAACCATCAGGTCTACCGCAGGGTGACAACTTTATCAGTTCTGTGGGCTGTACTCACTCTCCACTAGATCTAAGATGCCTATACATGCCCCCAGAATGTTATTTTATTTTTTGGATATCAAACACCACCCAGCCTTTGGGGCTTATGGAGGGGGGGCAACTTGAACAGTTTGTCCCTTTCCTGGCCTGTTTTAGGTCCAGGAGAAGTCTTTCTTTGAAACAGGAAACAGCACTTTTGATTTTGGAAAAACTCTCCCCTTCAGTCTAACCACCAGCCCCCTGTGGTGAAGTTGCTTCCCATGAGTCCTTGACAACATTTTCAATTTAAAAAAAAAAAACTTGGAAAAATTGGGAGGTCAGTTGAGGGCTGCATTTTGCTATCCTGGAAAGGTCCCCATGGAGACACTTGTCTGGAAACCAGAGCACACCACTACATCATTCTGGGACTTGTGGTGGTTATGCCACAGTGGCGTCTGCACCCAGGACACTGTTCTTGTCATTACTTTGCACTAACTAAACAACCCAATCTTATGACAAGTCTGCATGGGGAAAGTGTAAGGCTTCTGTGGAATGCAGCGATTCTTTTGTGTGTTTTGCATATACCTCTGTGGTAGCCTTCTCTAAAGTAGAGACCTTAGATATGTTGGTCTACATCTACTGTCATCTTCAGCCAGCATAATCATTGGTCATGCTCGCTGAGAAATATGGAGGGTTGTAGTCCTTTATATTTGGAAGTATGAAATTGAGATCCTTGCTCCATGAGGTCTCTGTTATAAAGGAATGAACTCCACAATTTCAAGACTGCAGTAGAGGATTTGCTGTCATCAGAGGTGTATTATTTCTGAAAATTTGCTTTATATGAGGTGAGATGGATGAGACAGACATTTTGGGAAAAATTAAAAATAATGCGACCTTCCACTTAAAAAAGCTGTTTGGTCACCTCAGCGCAGCAAAAAAGCACACAATCAATAACACGAAACTCCAGCATGGCACTTTGGGCCACTTCATTGCTGCAAGCCTGCCCCCTGGGCACATCTGACCAATCTACTTTCCACTTCTGCCCCCACCAAGAATGTGCTGTGATGTGAATTGGATGTCCAGATGAGTAATACACATTTCCACACATCATTAAAAAAACCTCAGGAAAAGCTGCAAAGTGGTGTTTTGGCCCTCCTCCTTCTGAAAACCACGAATCTTGGTCAGATCTCATTGGGACAAAAGGTATACTCTCCAAATTATATTAGGATTATTTTCACCATCTAGACAACCCCTCAGACTCAGTCCCTGAGCAAACACTTGGAGATATTCTATATTCAGGAACTTTAAAAATCACTTTCCAGCATGAAGTGACAAATGAAGTTAGAAATCATTCTTGGGACTAACGCTAGGTAGTACTATGCAAACACTGTCATGACACTTCAACTTGCGCTCTAGCTGGGGTGTGTGATAGGAGTATTGAATTATGTAATGGTGCTAGTGCAAAGCCTATGGCACTAGTCACTGCACATTTTCTGAGTTAGAACAGGGGTGTAATCCAATACAGCTTTTATTGTGCAAGTGGTTGTACAATCAATCTCACAGCTGGTTGTACAGTTGTTTTGTACAATTTCCTTACCAGTTGTGCAGTTGCTTTCCACAACCACTTTCTTAACTGCACTAAAGGAGATTTTTACTCGGGTAGCATGAAATTAGATTTTGGCTTATATACATTGTATTGCGTGAGTATAACTCCAAAAGAATGGTTTGTTGTTGACTGACTTGGGGAAAGAGCACAAAAGTCTTTTGGAAAATGATCTGCTTAATTTAAATTTGTACTAACTGCTTTATTGTGAGCAAATACAAAGAATGATAATAATGTAAGCCACATTTACATAAAATAATAAAAGTTCTAAAAGGGCCTTGTGTATTAATGGCTTCTAAAAGACATACTGAGACATCATTATTGTGTCTTCAAGAAGTCAGGGCACAGGAAGAGCAGGAATAAAGAGCAATCTTAATTGTTTATCATATTTCATCAGCAGTATGGTTCCCCCTTTCTCTGACACTCAGATGACTTTTTATAACAAAATGCTTTTTACCAAAGGGAGGTAATCTCAAGCAATATTTCCCAAAAATGAAAAGCAGAGTTCCAAGGAAGTTGGCAGTTTCGGGTTTTCAAATGTTTGATTATCTTAGTTTTTATTTTAGTACAGTGTTGTTTTCCACTATTTCTAAAGACAGGTTCTTTACATCAGACCTGACCTTTCCATGTATAAGAGAATACTAATTGGTTCTTGTGAATCAAGGCATAATCAACCAGAATGCAGGTTTAGAGGAAAGTAAACTGTAATGTCCTTCTTGGATCACATAGCTGCATTGAAGAAACTAGATTGCTTGCCATACTTCCTCTTATTATACCATAAAGATATAGGTGCCCTCTTTATCTGTAGGGGATATGTTCCTGGACTTAGCATTTATAAATTAAACTGCAGATAATAGCGAATCCTATTAAAATAAAGGACTTCTGGTACAAACATACCATAGAGTTATGTTGGAGGACCTTGTGATTCCTAGAGAGAATACCTCTGTAGGCATTTTCCAGCATGACTCTATGGTTTGTGTCCTTATTTTTTTAGCTGTGGATAATTGAAACAGCATATATTGGTTCCATGGATACAGGGGACAAGCTAGTACCCAGCTTGTGGGGGCAATTAGCTAACTCACATTGGAAACTGCTTAATGCAGTGTAGATATGTAAATTGCTATTGCTTAAAACAGTTTGTAAGCTGCTCTGATAGCCTTGTGGCTGAAGAGCGGGGTATGTATAAATAAATAAATAAATAAATAATCTGGCTGATTAATTTTAGTAGTCTTTTCAGGCTTCTGGTGACTGTTTCCATTTGGACATGGCCTCTTTCAGTACTTCTCGACTGGTTTTTACCAGGTCTATACTTTCTCTAATGTGTTTGTGGTATTATTATTTTCGGTAAAAACTTCATCTATGGGTGCTTGTCTTCTGGTAGTTGAGTGTCCTGTCCATTGTTATATTGTAATGAATTGAAGAATTGGGTTCTCTCTTTCTCTGCAACCCACCTAGACATCTACACAACATGTGGCCCATAGCCTTGCTCTTGGTGGCCTTTCTCTCTTAAATACGCCAATGACATGAACATGGCAACTCCTTTGATTTGGACCTCAGAGACAATAGTCACCTGGTATGTTGGTGCTGAGGATGCGCCAGCATGATGATGCACCCTGGGAAATTGTTCCCATTTGTAACAGCAGCTTTGTTTAGTGTGACATGTGAATACAATAGAAGATGGTTCCATGTCTTGTCTCTCAACAAACTTTGGTACCAATGGCAGTTCAGAAATAGAAGATATGGGGAGTGTATCATTTAACCAGTGAGCATAACAGGAAATTGTTAGTAAAGCCTCCCAAGTAAATCCACATTTTTGAAATTTTTGCTTTATTAAAGCAATAAAACTGTTCTTCCATGGGCATATATCTGTTTCCACTCATAAACACACATTGAAAGATTAAGCTCTGCCTTTCATCCTCTTTTTAAAGCTCCTGATTGTGATGTTAAAAAACACAGTGAAAGTGTTAAGTGAACTAAGTATCCATGTTTTTGAGCGGGACCTGTAACTATCAACAAATGAATGTGACTAGAGTACCAAGACAAAGCTGTTATCTCAGTTGAAATGTCTCCAATAGTGCTGAATTTCTCAGACTCATAGTTTATCATAACTGTAATGAATAACTCTGATTCAGGGAAAAGTGCTGCCAGCTAAATCAGTGGTGCCACTTCCTGTCATCCTCTTTGTGGTGGTGCTAAGTGGTCTTCTTTGGCCACAGGCCATTCATTTACCTATGTACTGTATATAATTATGGCCAGTTAAAAGACATAAGCATCTCCAATAAGAAAAGTTTGCCTCCAACTCTACCTAAACATCTGCCTAGATAATTCTTGGGAATGCATTAAAACACACACACACACTGATTAAGCTTTCGGCTCAAAAGTCATTCGTTCATCTTTTGATTTTTAAAGGAAATGAGGTTTGTTTCATCAGCAAAACCAAGAGTACATATTGGTTTTTAATGTTTCAGAGGATGACAAAAACACTTGAATATGTTGTGCAATCAGACCCCCGCATCCGTGGAACCAAAATCCTCAGTTTTAGTTATCCGCACGAACATATACCAGAGTCACACTGGAAAATGCCTAAAGAGGCATCCTCTGTAGGCATCTTCTAGTTCCTCCAATGCAACTGCAATAGGTTTTTACTAGAAGTCCTTTATTTTAATAGGGTTTGCTGTTATCTGGTATCTGTCGTAAGTCCAGGAACTGAACCCCTGCGGATATGGGGGTCTGACTATATACATTTCAGAGGATGCAGCCACAGATGTCAGGCAAGACAGCCATGGTATGATAGATGCTAAGATCAGGTCATTTCTCAAGGTTCTGTTAGTAATTGGTAGTTGATATAGCTTTTCTTATCAAGCTGGGAAAGTTGTACTGGGATACTCTTATTGAGTAGCTGATACCATGACAGACTTAGAAGAAATGAACTTCACATCCTGTTCTTTGATCAGATATTTCATTTGTTTGTTTGCTTGTCTATACACGTGACCTTTGGATGGGGAGATCATATTGTAACCTTATTGCCTGATTAAAATAGATGCACTAGTTCTAAACTCTTCCAAATAGAATATCCTTGTACTAACTTGACAACACATTCAGGGGTAGCCATTTTGGCCATGCAGCAAAAAGTTGACAAAAGGTAACAGCAACAAAAACTAGGCCCATATAGCAGGTTCCATAGCCTACTCCATTCAGCAGGGTCTCTTGATTTGGGTGGGGTAGGGCACAGATTTAGGCATCTCTGATTAGGCAGATATGATAGAGAAGTTTGCTTCTACTAGCCCAGTTATGTATATCTTAGTCAGTGCCCAATTCTAACCATTTTCTTTTTGTTTCGTTTTTTGATTTAGTTATATTTTTGTTTTGCTTTTATTGCTCTTCATATTAAAGTTGTTGTTATGTGACTTCAAGTTGCTTCTGACTTAGGATGACCATTAGGTGAATCTATCAAGGGGTTTTCTTGGCAAGATTTGTTCAGAAAGGGTTTGTTGTTGCCTTCCTCTGAGGCTAAGAGAGTGTAATTTACCCAAGGCCACCCAATGGATTTCCATGACCAAGAGAGATTTGAATCCTGGTTTCCCAGAGCACTAGTCCAACATTCAGACCTTTAAACCATGCTGGCTTTCTTTTTAAGGTTATAGCATTACTCAATAAATACAACAAACTCCTGTATTTATACTGGCCTCCAAAACTATCAGCGCTGTTCCTTAGCTTTACTAAAGCTTGAATTTCCATTATTTTAGTGTTGAGTATGTAAGAAGATCCTCCAGATCAGGTAGAAAACCTTATGTACGGTAGATAAGCATCCTGTTTTGTGTAGCGATCAACCTAATACCTTTGGGAAACCCGCACATAGGGTATGAAAGCAATACAATGACTCTCATGTTCACAGGGCCAGTATCTACGGTTTATTTACCCTTGTCTGAAAAAAATATGTCCTCTCTAGGCATTTTTTAGGTCCTCCAATTTGATTCTATGGTATGCTTCCATTGGATGTTGGGCGGAAAGCCATTCATTTCAGTGGGGTTCACTGTTACCCCAGCTTCATGTTTCCATGTTATATGTGGGAACATATCCCTCAAGGATACAGGGGTCCTACTTTAACCTTCTGTCACAGTTCTTTCCAGCAACTAATGTGTGGTATCTTCAAACATAGGGGTAACATATAGCCATGATGACTAGATAAGCATTTAATAGTGCCATCTTTTATGTGCTTGTTTTAAAGTAAATCCCACTTAATTCAGTAGGGCTTACTTCCAGGTAAATGGATACAGAATTGCAAGTTAAGTTGATGTAAGATTCTTAAGCAGTTTGTCATCAAGAATTACGATTCATTTTTTAGAAATATATTTGTCTTATTTCTCTTTTTGTATGTACACATATATTACATAGCTAAATTCTTTACCAGACTTGTAAATGTCCCTCTAGTAAGGGATGGAATAAATGTTTCCATTTCCTAGTAATCGACATAGAATTTTTTTGGAGGTGAGAGAGTGCATTCAGGTATGGCCATTTTAAAAGTTACTTAAAATATTTTACAGTAGAGAAGTGGCATAAAAATAAAAATATTAAGAACGATTAAAATATGCAAAACAAAATTAACAAAGGATGCTTGGCACTTAAGATATTTAACGTTGTTTTTGGTGTATGTTTCATTATTTTTAGAATGCATGCTTTATAATCCAGTGTTCTTGTTCTCCTAAAAGGTTGTGATACCTGATGTGCGGTTGGATATAAATTCATAACATCAATTTTGATATGAAATAATTTTGATATGAAATATCTGTCCATCTTTCTAAAATATAATGGGTTAAAAGCAAAGATCCCAGAGGGTGAGGCTCGGGGACAGCTGCTCTACCAGAATAGAGCTTAACTGTGGCGTTCCTCAGGGTGCCATCCTGTCCCCGATGCTATTTAACATCTATATGAAGCCGCTGGGAGAGATCATTCGGAGGCATGGAGTGTGTTGTCATCAGTATGCTGATGACACCCAGATATACTTCTCCATGTCTCGGTCATCAGCTTCGACTTCAGATGGCATCTCTCCTCTCAATGATTGTCTTAAAGCAGTAATGGACTGGATGAGGAAAAACAAATTGAGACTGAATCCAGACAAAACGGAGGTACTAACAGTTACAGGCCCGAAACCAGGTCTGGGAATACAACTTCCAGTCCTGGATGGAACTACACTCTCCTCCAAAGACTGTGTTCGCAGTCTGGGTGTGCTCCTGGACCCGACGCTCCAGATGTCTAATCAGGTAAATGCGACGGTCAGGAGTGCCTGTTATCAACTTCGGCTGATACGCCAGCTGCGCCCTTGCCTGGAAATTAGGGACCTCGAAACTGTGGTACATGCACTGGTAACCTCCCGTCTGGATTTCTGTAATGCGCTCTACATGGGGCTACCCTTGTGCTTAACTCGGAAACTTCAACTAGTTCAGAACATGGCAGCCAGGTTGATTTCTGGTGTTTCCAGAAGAGAGCATATAACACCTGTGCTAAAAGCTCTCCACTGGCTGCCTATTCGTTTCCGGGCACAGTACAAGGTGTTGGTTATAACCTTTAAAGCCCTGCATAGCTTGGGTCCAACTTATCTCCGGGACCGCCTCCTTCCGTACAACCCTCCCCGTGCACTTCGGTCCTCTGGGAGGAATCTGTTACAGCCTATGAAAACAAGGCTGTCGGTGACCTCCCAGAGGGCCTTCTCCGCTGCTGCTCCCAGATTATGGAATGGCCTGCCGGACGAGATCCGTCTTATTAACACCTTAGACGGCTTTAAAAAAGCTGTCAAGACGGATCTTTTCCGGCAGGCCTTTCCTGAATAACTATCCCGGCCCAAGATTCAGCTGTCCTCCCTGAGCTGTAATCATTTTTTTTTAAACCTATTGTATGTCTTAATATTTTCTAATTTATATATTTTTAATTTACTGTATGTTTTTAATCTTTTATAGTTTAATATTGTTTTAAGGGGGGGTGGGCTAGGGTACTGGGACAATGGAGTTTTTATATTGTAAGCCGCCCCGATTGCGTTGCAGAGGGGTGGGATAGAAATAAAATTTTATTATTATTATTATTATTATTATTATTATAAAGGTTAATTTCAAGTAGAATGGAGCAATTGTATCTATGGAACTTACATAAGAGTTTATTTAAGAAGTCCCATTCATTCAGTGGGTTAGTGACTATCAAATTTAGCCTGATACGCAGTGTTCTGTATGTTTTGAACTATTTTGTCCAAGGATAGGGGATTGGATCAAGTATTTAATCTGTCAGGCAAACATAGTCCCCGAGTTCAGCTTGGAACATGACTGCTGATAAAAGACAGGAAGATTATCTGTGTTGTTACCCTCTTCCTCTGCAGTCCCCAGAGTTATCTCTCCCAGTCTTCTGTAGAGTCCCCTAACCAGCAAACAGATTTTTTGCTGGTACGGTGAATTTCAGGAGGAAGGGGTTATAGACAAAGATCACCCCCTCCTCTTCTACCATTGGTATTCTCCTACTGGATCAGAATTCCACCCCCCACATAATGTTCTCTTCTATCTTAAGAGATCTTGTTCAGACTCCATCCCAATGTGTGTGGCCCGTTTATCTAATTGCTTAAAATGTATAATGGCCTGGGCTAATAAATCAACCACATATGGTCCTAAACGTCAGACATCCCAGATGTAGTCTCCAGAGGTATCTTTCTGTTTATCTGCTGCCTTCCTTTAAGGAAGGGAGATTAATATTGTGTATAAGCAAAAATGCTGTCTGACTTCTGCTCTTTCTTTTGATTTCATCTGGCAGTGTCCTATTATGAATGCAGGCCTACGCTTCCCCCCTCCCCCCTTTTTAAGGGTTTTTTACTTTTGTCAAGTTCATATCATACATTCTACCAAGAGCAGTGGGCCCAGTGAAATTGCCTGACATTCAAAAAGTGATATTTTCTAGGGGGGAAATCAGCTGTGTTGGAGCCACAAGGAGGCACCAAAGTATTTAAGTTTCTTGGGAATCACTGGTTTGTTAACTTGGGAAGGTAGTTTATGACAGCAAGAAAGGCACATGATTTTTAAAAATCCCCATTCCTCAATTTTACTTTAGGTATAATGAAATGTATATATTTTCTCTTATAGTTGATAAATAGTCTATCTCATTTTCTAAGAAAAAAGAGACTTCTTGATCCTGAGAGTCACATTATTTGTAACACATCAAGAGCATGTGATCATGCTCTCACAAATATTTCTCCGCAAATGTGAAATTCCTTCTCACTAGGAACTCATTGAAGTCTTAATTTAAGTGTCTTTTAGAAGTCTTGAAACAAGTTTTTTGGCAGGAAGATTATGGAAATTGTAGCCCAGCACATATGCAGAGGGCATCAGGTTGGTGAAGGTTGTGCTATAGTGTTGTGGATGAAGCTATGGGTACCTGGTCAGAAACTTGAAAAGGAAGACTCCTGATGGGATCTGAGGATTCACTTAAGGGTTAAAGAGTGAGAGGGGCAGTGGACAGGATCCTCACCTGCAGACCTGGATCTTTCCATGTAAGACAGTTGAGCCACATCAGTGGTGTCATTGGTTCCCCAGTTAAGAGAAGGGTCAGGGGCTCCCTTTCTATGCATTAAAATAATTAATGGTAAATCTCACTTGTAAATTGTTATCCAGTTTATTCTGTTCTTGAAATTGTTGTGGTGTGCCTTCAAGTTATTTCTGATGCATAGTAGTCCTAGGGTGAACCTATCACAGTTTTCTTGGCAAGATTTGTTCAGAAGGGGTTTTGCCTTTGCTTTCCTCTGAGGCTGAGAGAGAGTGACTTGCCCAAGATCATCCAGTGGTTTTCATGGCTGAGTGGGGATTCCAACCCTGGTCTCCAGAATCATAGTCCAACACTTAAACCACTACACCATGGTGCAGAATAACACTAGCTCCATTTGAATTGACATAGCATCACCACTTGTCATAGTACAAGATTTATGCTATGGTAGAAACACTGCACATGGTAAATTTGTGTTATTTTTATATTTAATGTTATTTACATCCAGCCTTTCTCTTGGCATGGAACCCACAGAGAAAGCTTAAGGCAATAGTTTTGTTATCAGTAAAGAAGGCACAGGCAAATAGTTTTATTCCCCACATTTGTTAAGCTATGATGATTGCCCTGAGATGGATCCATAATTCTGAAAGTATAAAAGCACCAAGAGGAGTTCCTGCAGGAAGTACAGAGTCATCATAACCCAATTAGTTAGTCTGTCTCGGTTGGTCAGTAGGGAGTGGCCCTGAGCATTGCAGACAGAATGCACATTCTCTTTTAGCCATTGTTAAAGCAAGCTTTTGTGAGTAACTAGTTATAACTAACTAATGTACTTATAAATTACCCTCCCCACTTGCCCCTGTCTACCTTGACTCAGCAGGACCAATAGGCAGAACCAGAGAAACTAGACCTAGAATAAGTTACCTTTGAGCTTTATCTGTTATAGCTCTTTACCTGAATAACTTGATAGGGTGTTAGGAGATCGATGACTGGAGCACCAGCATTTTTTTGTAATGGTTATATGTACAGTCGGCTCTCCGTATCCATGGATTCCGCATGCACGGATTCCACTATCCATGGCTTGAAAATATTCCCCCCCCCCAAAAAAATTCAAAATCAAACCTTGACTTTGCCATTTTATATAAGAGACACCATTTTACTACACAGTTGTGAATTGCTGGGAAAAAGGGGAACTGCCATCAGATCTCCGAGATACAATCACCATCACCCTGTACAAAAAAAAAAGCGCAAAATCCGATTGCTCAAACTATCAAGGTATAACACTGCTCTCTATTGCTGGAAAAATCCTTGCAAGGATACTCCTGAATAGATTAGTTCCTGCTATTGCAGAATAACTTCTTCCTGAAAGCCAATGTGGCTTCAGAGCCAATAGGAGTACTACAGATATGGTATTTGCCCTTAGACAACTGCAGGAGAAATGTGGAGAGCAGAACAAGGGTCTCTAGGTAACATTTGTTGACCTCACCAAAGCCTTCGTCACTGTTAGTAGAAAAGGTCTGTGGCAGATCTTGGAAAGACTAGGATGCCCCCCAAAATTCCTTAAAATGATTATCTTGCTACACGAGGGCCAGCATGGTCAAGTCAGATATGGCAATGCTCTTTCAGAGCCCTTTCTAATAACTAATGGGGTGAAGCAAGGTTGTGTTCTTGCTCCAACTTTATTTACAATCTTCTTCAGCGTGATGCTCTAAGGGCTATGGCAGAGCTCAAAGAAGAAGATGGCATCTCTATACGTTACCGTATTGATGGTAGCTTGTTTATCTTAAGCCGTCTGAGGGCTCGCACTAAGACTCTAAACTATCTAGTCCATGAGCTGCTCTTCGCTGATGATGCTGCCTTGTTGCCCACACAGAAGCAGCTCTGCAGTGCCTAACATCCTGCTTCGCAACAGCTGTAGAGCTGTTTGGGCTTTAAGTCAACTTGAAGAAAATGGAAGTTCTTTACCAGCCTGCACCACAGGACGAACACCACCATCCCCACATTGCTGTTGGCAAATCTGTGCTTAAGTCCATTCAGCAGTTCACCTATTTGGGAAGCTTAAAAGTCCTTTGTGTTGATCTCTGATTGGCTCTGCCGTTGACCAATCAGAGTGACTATCTAGTCAGGTGATGTGACGTCATGTTTATTCAGTGAGGTTCTCCCACCCACTTCCCATTTCCAAATAAAGAGTGGAAGTTTCCAATATTGTTCCTCTGAGCTTGTAATGGGATTCATGATGCCTGTGGTCATCATGACATCATCTCCTCAGATGCCAAGATTGACAAAGAGATCGATCACAGATTAGCAAAGGCATATAGCACATTTGGGAGACTTTACAAAAGAGTCTGGAGTAATAAACACCTGTACTATCTATTCTCCTTTATGGGTCTGAAACATGGGTTACCTATCGCCACCACTTACAATTCCTCGAACGCTTTCATCAGCACTGTATACGCATAATCCTAAATATACACTGGACTGACTATGTGACGAATGTTGCTGTCCTTGAGCAAGCAGGGATCACTAGCATTGAGGCCATGATATTGAGAACACAGCTGCGCTGGGCAGGGCACGTTTCTAGGATGGAGGACCATCGCCTCCCCAAAATAGTACTCTATGGTGAACTCGCCACGGGTCAGCGTAAGAGGGGCACTAAAAAAAAAAGCGATACAAGGATTCCCTGAAACAACGTCTCAGGCTTGGCCAAATTGATCACCAACAACGGTCCGCCCTGGCCTCACATCAGGAGGCATGGAGATGCACCATCCACAATGCTGCAGCCTTATTTGAGAACTCACGCCGAACAAATCTTGAAGAGAAACAACAATGCAGAAAGAATCACAACCCGGAAACATCACCCAAGGAGACCTTCTGCTGTGCTTTCTGCAACTGGACTTGTTGGACTTGTTTATCTTGGATTGGCCTTTTTTTGTCATCATTGCTCTTGCAGAAAGCGCGGGATGAGTCCTTCCTGAATCTTTCTTTGCAAAGAAAAGCCAGAGAGAGAGGTGTATATAATGGGACTTGAGCAGCCATAGATTTTGGTATCCACAGGGGTTCCTGGAACCAAACCCCAGCACAATCTATGGGCCCACTGTATTTTTGGTCCTTGTGTATGCAGGAAGTAGCAAAACACTGGGGAAGCAGGATTCAACTCTTCCCCAGTCTTGTATCTGAATCTTTTCACATTAGATCTCCTTGGGCTATTAAATGATAGTAAAAGCTGTTAAATGGTAAGCAACAGTTACAGATTACAAGCAAAGTTTTGTTGAATGTTTTAGATTTTCTGTTAAAAGCACCTGGAAAATACGATTGAGATAAACTATTGCTGTGATGGGTAAATTACATTGATGCAAGAATAGCAGTTCAGTTCTTTTACAAGTTTGTATTTTTGAGCTTCTTGCCTATAGAGGAGACTTCTCTGGCCACTTAGTCATGGCTTTGTCCTTTGTACCCACAAATTTTAATGGTTATGTTAGTCATTTTAAAAAAAAGTGATTCTGGCTATTAGAGACCTTTTTAGACACCTAATTTTCTAATCTAGCTTTGCTGGTGGAGGTGGTAATTGGTTCTTATTCACAATGAAACATTATTTTCATTTCCTTTTATGTAAGAGCTAAGCCAATTAATGTCAATCCCATACTTTCCTCATATTGCTTTCCCACAAACAACTCCAGGTTTTTAAGCCCCCCTCTATATGTTACAGCCATGCCATGAAACCTACTCCAGTATGCCTTCTTCCCATGAAGATATGAAAAGTTTTGGGCCACATTCACATGCTGTGGGGCTCCTTGCCATGTACCGGCTTTTTATTTATTTGTTGTTTATATTTATATGTCACCTTTTCTCCAGTACGATCAAGGCAGCATGCTTACTTCTCCTCTTCTCCCCTTTATCTTCACAACAAACTAATGAAGTAGAGCAGCTGAGAAAATAACTGGACCTAAAGTGTTTTATTCTGATGTAAATTTGGCCGAGGGTCCAGGGGCCAATTTTATGACCTTGAGACCTGCTGCTGGCCCTGACAGTCCCCTAAACAAAACAAGAAGTGGCCAAAAGTCCACTTCCATTTTTTTGTTTTTTAAAAAACAAACCACCACAACTTTCAGGTCCAAAACAAAGTGTGAGGGGCCTAGTTCTTTAAGAAAATCACCAGTTCTAGCAGTGTCTTCTAGCAGTGACAATTCCTTTTTGTGGTCTCTGCGCTTCCCACAGGTGAGTGTTACTCTTCTACAGAGACTTGCATGGAAAGTTCTCAAACTGAGTTATTTCCCCCCCGAGCAGAGGCTCATCTAAGTGAGTTAAGGAGGGAACCAAGAGCACAAAAATGGCACTGTGGGCCATGTGAGATCATCATGCTGTGTGATTCCCACTCCTAGAGTAAAATATATTTCTCCAGTAAACATCAGTGTGAAAAAAAAAATGAAATGTCATTGTTGTAGAACAAATTCTAATGGGCCAACTTTAGTACAGTACTGTCAATTGCAGTACGTAGTTATAGTATGTTATTAAAAATATTGCATAGGTGCATTGAATTGCAACATAGTTAAAAGAGCTAGTGGAAGCAGGAGTAATTAAGTGGGTGTTTTATATTCTTTAAACTTTCCCTTGGAATTAGTATTTTTTGGGGGGGGGGATTAGGAATTTTTTTATTGGAATAAGACCATTGCAGGCTTTTAGGGTACTGTGGCTAGGTTGTTTCCCCTGCATCTGTTGTGTACTGGCTTCTTCTTGATGAATAAGGAAATTAAAGCTCTCTAAGCTGCAATTGGGACAGAGGGGAAATAAGTGATAATACTTACCCCATGCTGTCGTCTTTCATAAAAGCCATCAGTGATGGACCACCCACTTTCTGTTTGTGAGTATATGCCTCAACTTGTTTTCTTAAACTGAAGCAGCAACAATAAATTTAAGATATCCCCATATGCATTTCTTTGCCACTGCTAATGTGATTTCTGGCCTGGTAGTTAGACATTTTAGAGTAATGGATGAAGTATTATAGAGTTACCCTTTTTCATGGTACACATCCATATTTTGTCAAAGTCTCTATTCACCCCAGTTTTGCAGATTTTTGTAGAATTTTAAGGAATTTCTGTGGAAAAACTACAATATCTCCCAGCATTACAGTACTATCACAGAACTGGCTGGATGGTGTCTGTGGTAATGAAGGGGAGTAGTTGTGTTAGTGTGTTGCAGCAAAAACAACAAAAGTGTTTTGTAGTACCTTATGTTTATGTGGACTGAGCTTTCATCATAGAATCATAGAGTTGGAAGAGACCACAAGGGCCATCCAATCCAACCCCCTGCCATGCAGGAACACACAATCAAAGCACACCCAACAGATGGCCATCCAGCCTCTCTTTCAAAACTTCCAAAGAAGGAGATTCCACCACACCCTGAGGCAGCATATTCCACTGTTGAACAGCTCTTACTGTCAGGGAGTTCTTTCTAATATTTAGGTGAAATCTCTTTTCCTGTAGTTTAAATCCATTGCTCTATGTCCTGGTCTCTAGGGCAGCAGAAAACAAACTTCTCCTTCTTCAATATGACATCTTTTCAAATATTTAAACATGACTATCATGTCACCGCTTAGCCTCCTCTTCCCCAGGCTAAACATCAGATGCTTCTGCTGAAGTTGATTGCAGTCCACAAAAGTTTATGCCAAATAAAATGTGTTCATTTTTTTAGATGCCACATGATTCTTCTTTATGATTGGTAATGAAAACAATGTTTTCTGAATAACCTAGTTTTACCGAACAATTTCAAATAGTTAATCTGGAAAGAGAAACTTTAGTTTATTGTGTCTTAGTCTTTGTATCTGTAAAAGAATGTGAATATGATTGTGAGAGAAACAAAAACCCCTATTTTTTTCTGTGAAAGACCTTTATATGTTTACATGAATTAAGTTGTTATATTGAACGTGCCACAAACCACCAAACTACAGAGCACCAAAGTGCCACAGAGCATCAAACTACAGAGAAAAGAAAATTGCACAACAGGTACAAGCAATAAGGTGGAAAATGTATTGATATGGTAATACAAAATATCCAAACTTCACAAATGACCACAAAACAATATCGTACACTTCAATAGCACATGTTGAAAGCATTATAATACAACACGAGGCTTAACAATCAATTACAGTCACCAACTGGATAGAAGTATAAACATCAGTTGAATGACTATAACTTTTGATTGGACTGAAGTTTAACAGATGGAAAAAATTAGACATAATTTTTATATTGAGCATGTACAGTGTGCTTTAAAGTCATAAAAGTGTGATAGTATTGTTGAGAGAAAACACAAATAGTAAGGAAGAGAAAATTGTAATAGTACTGTTGAGTTTAAATCTTATTTCTGCAGTGGCTGGAAGACACAAAGTTAAATAAAAATGCAGTAGCATTATTGTTTTGTCAGATGATAAATCTGACTAAAACAAAAATTATACAGTGGGCCTTTGGTATCCGCTATGGTATGGTTCCAGGACCCCCTTGGACACCAAAATCTGTGGATGCTCAAATCCCATTATACACAGTGATGTCCCTTATATCAAATGGCAAAATCAAGGTTTCCTTTTGGGGGGGAATGGGGAATATTTTCAAGCTGTGGATGACAGAATCCATGGAAGCAGAATCCATTAATATGGAGGCCTGACTTTAATTCCATAGGTTTATGATATGAGTATTTTGTGTCCTACGTTGTTTGCTCTTGTGTCCCACAGTGGTTATACCACCGGTTGAGAACTACAGATCTAAATGAAAGTAAGTTAGGTTTTCAAAATCTTAAAATAGTACAATGGACATGTGATGGATATCCAGATACTCTCTTCTTACAATAGGAACATTGTGTTATCTTGAATAGAAAACAAATGACAAGCTTTACCATTTCCTAGCCTGTTTGTTAGCTGGAGAAAAAGAGCGAGAGAAAGAGGAAAAAGTTACCGAATAGCACCTGCAACATATGGTCATAAATATATTTTGAAGTTAAAGCTGTCCAAAGTTTGCTGTGTGATGCATTCCACTTGCAAATGTGTATATAATCAAGCTTCTGCTGTGCAGCATTGGGAACACCAGGTGCTCCAAGGCTTCAGATGTGTTAGTTATATTTCATATGGAATGCTTAACTCTGGACATAGGCAGATTTAGGCTGCCACAAATCTGATAACATACCAGGGAACACGGAATTGTTAGGTGGTGGCTATTTTCAGGTGTTGGAAATTGTTCTCTTGCCAGTTGTCATAGAATTGGTTAGCCAGAAGCAGTGGCAACAGCCACTGTTCAGAGTAGTGGCGTGGCTGCTAAGTAGGGTCTCAATTTATACATCCAGAGGTAATTGTGCTTGCTGCCTCTGGAAGTTTTTGAGAACTGAATGTTTGGAAAGAAAGGGATTTTAATAGGATGCTCTACTTTAAAAAATTGTACTGATTTAAACTGCTTTTTTATTCTTTTTAATTATGTGTTTTAAATAATTTTCATGTTATTGATAGTCTAATTCTAGATTAAAGTTGACATTGTATATGTTTTAACTACATTATTTTGCATTTTGATTTAATTTGGGAGCCACCTTGTCTCTTGGTTCTAGGAACAAGTTGGGATATAAATTAAGATGATGACGACGATGATGATCATTTACTACTTGTCCATCTTTAATGTCTTCTTAGTAACATAGAAAACCTTGGACAAATTGAGACTTAAGTGACCTGAAAGAACACCTCCCCCTTTATAACCCTGTTAGAGCTCTGTAATCATCAGGATAGCTTTTATTTGTAGTGCTGTATCCTGGAAATTATTATAGGGTGGTGACCTGGAAATAACGTTTTTATTATCATCCTGTCCTCTGCAGTGTTATTCCTTTGTCCAGATGTGAAACACCTGGGTGTGTTTTCAGTGCTCAGGCTTTTTGCAGCATGTGATGATGAAGGATCCTTTACTTGTTGTTTACTGAATATTTATATTTCCATGTTTCTACCCCTTGGAGATTATTTTTAATAATTAAATGGGTTTGAAATACTTTAAAATAAATTGTATGCACAAAGTCACACAGAAGTGGTGTTCATGCTGTATTTTAAGAACGGTATCTATGTCTGTCTATATGGATCCCAATCCATTCGTGACAAAAGGCTGAATTCTCATGCACTCTTTAGTTGGAGGGACATACCATTGAAACAAGTGGGATTTGCTTCTGGATAAACACACATAAGGTTCATTCAGGTTGCACATCCCATTGAAACCAGTGTGTTTTGCTGCTACATATGCAGTGGTAGCATTCCAGTGGGATGTCATGCTGGGCTTTGATTTTGAGTATGCTCATGTTGCAAATGAAAGCAAAATGGCCAGTTTCAGCAAGTCATCAGTGTTTGGGATGCCACATGGATAATTTCTGTGAGCCCTTTCTATCATTTCTGAGTGTCTGGTCTTGGTCTTCAGGCCCCAGTCGTACTAATTTGAGACAAATTTCACCTTTTTTGTACCCATCCATTGACCGCCAGTTTTTGTTTTTTTTTTAATTCAGAAACTACCATTTAAAGCAGGTCTGGAGAATGTGGTTTGTGGGCCACATGTGGTCCCCAGGCCATTTTTGTGGGCTCTCAAGGGTCTTCTCCGCACCCACAAGTGACTAGATGGTTGCTTCTAATACGAAAAAAAAAGGACTGAACAGGTCTTAAAAACAATGTGAGAGGTGCTAACATTCCTAAAATGCAGAAAAATGGCCTGTAGTTTCTCCTGTGAGGCTTGGGGGGGCACTAGTGGCCATGGAGGCGGTAAAGTCTTTTGGGTCCTCAAATTTTGGCGGGTATGGTAGATAATAAGGGCAGTCTAGAATTCTGCTGGGGCAATGCAACCCCTCAATTTCTGTCAGCCACTGATCCCTTACTTAAACTAAAAGATGTAGCTTATATGAAAAATCTGTGCAAATCAAGTAGCAGCTTCCTGCCTGCTTTCAACACATCCATTTTCAACATATGCATTTTCTCAGCCCATGATGGAACCACCTCCAGAGAGTAGAATCCTATTTTCTATTGAGGGCATAGAAAAAAGGGCATGCCATTGGTAACTCAGTCATGTGAAAATTAAAATGGGCACATAGGTTAAGAAATGTTTAATGTAAGCCAAAAGGAGAAACATAAAAACAGCCAATAAAATGCAGCTGGCAGGGACATGTTACTGTATTTCATGATCTGCCATGAGACAACTGCCAAAAGAGGATATACCATGGAGAGAATGTAGCCTGTGGGCTGCATATAACCACCAATCTTTATGTTGTATCCCCTGAGTCTGCTGAAGCCCCCAGCCCCCCCTTGATTTTTTTAGGGGGAAAATTGCCCCCAGAGGCCCTCAAATGCTGCCTGGAATGGTGTTACACATTAACACTTAGCAACACTCCTGACCTCCAAAATTAATTTACAATGCTAAAATAATCTGGAGGTTTACCATTGCCTTCCTCTTAGAGGATCTTTCATTTTGGGAAAAACAAACGGGGGTAGAGTGACATGCCCCGGGGAAGACACTGGCTGCCATGACAGTTATTCACCCTGGTATACTATTTGGCTTGGATATTCACTTGCAAAAACCAGGGGTTTTTCCAAAATGTATTTTTTCTATAGTAGACTTTGTGTTCTGTTGGTGTTAGTCCTGGATTATTTAGATATATCTACTGCAGGCTGATGCATGAATTTTAATTGTCTAAGTGTTGGACGGGAATCTGGTAGACCAGGGTTCAACTCCCAGCTTGGCCATGGAATCCTCTGGGTAACTTTGGGCAAATCACGCCCTCTTAGCCTAAGAGGAAGGCAATGGCAAACCTCTTTGGAATAAATCTTGCCGAGAAAATCCAATGATACAGTGACTTTAAAGCAAACTTAAGTTAGAAATCGCTTGAAGGCACACAACACCAACTATAAATAGATACTCAACCTGGTGGTGTTTTCTTCCATACGAGGGGGAAAATGTGGATTGATGTGCATTAACACCAATTTGGAGCAGCTTTGATTTCTCTTAATATGTGTGTTTTTGTGTGTGTGTGTGTTTTTCAAAATTGCATGTATGTGAAGCTATCAGCTTTTGCTGTCCCAACGGGTATGCCTAGGAATCAGGATGGTGGGCATGAATGAATTACTCACATTTTTATTTTCACCAGTTGCTGCTGCTGAACAGTAATTTTTTAAAAAGCATACCTTAGGTGAGAAAGTATGATATTCCACCTAAATAAATTTTAAAAAGGGGGGAAAAGGCTGTTTCACTGCCCCAGCACATGATTGCTATAGTGAAAATCCAAAATGGTGGTTCCAGGTGCTTGCCTTGTTAGCAGGCTGCCCCCTGCGCATGTCTGACCAATCAGCTTTCCATTTCTGCTCTTATCTTACCTGATGCGAATCAGATTGTTCCAACGAGCGGGAATACTCATTCCCCATGGAGCTTTTAAAAAAATATGGGAAAAGCCACAAAGGCTTTTCCTTTGGAGTTTTTGGTGGATTTGACTCCGCTCTTTCCGAATGCTGCTGATTGATGCAGAATGGCATTTAGACAGATCGTATTCATAGAATCATAGAGTTGGAAGAGACCTCAAGGGCCATCCAGTCCAACCTCCTGCCATGCAGAAATATTCTCTTCAGATTCTCTGAGGAGTATTTTTGTTGTTTAGACAACACCTTGGAGAGAAGCAGAATCTATTCAGGTGTTATTTGGAAATGGTCACATACAGACCCTAAGTCTTTCAGTCTTACAGTGAGCAAAGCATGATGTTTAATTAACATTGAATATGATGACGCCAGCACTGTGGGCAGACATGCTGGTGGAAATGTCCAGAGCTTGAGTACGGTCCATAAACTGGAACACTGTCAGTTGTCTGAAACAATACAATTGAGGTAGTCAAAGGGCTGTAATTTAAGCATGTAATGAACAGGTATTGCACAGTTTGTGGACTGTTTGGTATGGAGTGGGATGGCGTACTGTATTTTTAGTGAAGTTATCATGGTTGAGAAGGAATACATTAAGGCTGCAGTCCAGTAAAAGTGCATATAACAAAGGACAAAGTATAGCCCAAATATAGAATGGGAATCTAGATGCTGGATTAAGATAGTACGTTGGGATTTTTAGTAGTCTCAACTGGGTTGCAACTGTGTCCCTATAAAAATGTACATTGTCAAAATGTCTGCTAGTGGCCTAGCTCAAGGGATATGAAAGTTGATAACAGCCAATCTGGAGGCTGATCTGGGAGCCTAACAGAGCCTGACAGACTGCTATGGAGAGAAGAGGCGGAAGTGATCCAAATGATTTGTGCTGGTTGAGTACTCGAGGCATCTATACCTATTTTGTGCACTGAGGGATCCAGTGCAGGTGTAGGGAGGCAACAGTTTAACAGATATGCTGAATTTGTATTTGCCTGCTCTCTTTAAAAACAACATTTTCCATTGGCAGTCTTTTTTTAATAAGTTGGTAAGTGTTTCTATTCATATTTTACATATGGAAAAATATGTTGTCTTCCAGTTTGGCATGGAGGATAGCCTGCATTTTTGCATTCATTTTAATGACTTGCTAAACCCCCAGGGGCTTAATTTTTATTACAGCATGAAAGTCATGGTTTTATCAGCCATTGAACATAACAATTTAATCATTGTGCTTTTTTGTCCTCAAGATATTTTCAGTAGCACGTCCAACCCTAAGTATTCTGCATGTTTTGTCTCCATTTCCTGTGTGTGTGTATTTTTTTAAATTACTCAGTGGCATGTTTAATCTTTAAACATGGTTTATGCTTGTAAGATAGCAGTTGTTTTTTTTTTTTTTTAAAGCCAGAATTGTAGTTTTATGAAAATGCAGCTAACTTTTCAAAATGGAAAAACCTTAAAATGTATTGTTTGTTATAATGAAAACATATTATTCTTCAGTTTGGTAGTTTTGTTTAATATTTTACAAGCATGGTTTACATCAATATGGTCTTATAAATTAGTATTTATTTATCCAGTAGTACAGCAGAAAGTTGTAGGAAATGCCTTCACACTGTAAGGCACTAGAGTCAGAGCATGTTTCTGAGGACATGCTTTGAAGAGCACAGTGTCCTCAACAGTTTAGCATTACTGCTTGAAACTATTAGCGCTTCAGAAGCTGAAGAACAATTAAAAGTTATTATTTTCCCTTAATGCATAATCAGCCAAATCTTTCAGTTCCTTTTGGAATTAGAGCAGGGAATGGCAAACTTTGTTATTGTTATTGTTGTTGTTGTTGTTAACTGCCTTGAGTTGATCTCAACTCATTGTGACCCTATGAATGAGACATCTCTAAGACCCCCTATCATCAACCACTCGGCTCAGATCCTGCAAGTTAAGGGCCATGGCTTCGATGATGATAATGATGATGATAATAATAATAAGGTTTTATTTATATCCCACCTCTCCCATGAGGATTGGGGCAGCAAACATAATTTAAAACATTATCAATAATCTACAAACATTAAAATAACATCATTAAAACCACTATTCAAATTTTACCTATAAAAACACTGTTAAAATAACTTAAAATAAGAAAAGACATAAAACAGTTTTTAAAATAATGATAATAAACTGGAAAGCGACAGCCGGGCAGCTAATCTAATCTGGAAAGGCCTGCCGGAAGAGATCTGTCTTAATAGCTCTTTTAAATATCCCCAGATTGTTAATGTGTCAGTTCTCCTCCGGCAGGCCATTCCACAGTCTAGGAGCAGTAGCAGAAAAGGTCCTCTGGGTGACTGTGGCCAGCCTAGTTTTAGTCACCTGAAGTAAGTTTTTCCCAGAGGACCTAAGGGTGCAGGGTGGATTGTACGGGAGAGGGCAATCCCATAGGTATCCTGGCCCTAAGCCATGAAGGGCTTTAAAGATAATGACCAACACTTTATACCTTGCCTAGAAACTAATTGGCAGCCAATGAAGAGATTTTAATATTGGTGTAATATGGTCACCCCTTGTTGTTCCTGTGACTAGCCTGGCTGCCATATTTTGAACAAGTTGACGTTTCTGAGGCAGGCATAAAGGTAGCCCCATGTAGAACGCATTACAGAAGTCAAGCCTTGAAGTTACCAGTGCATGTACTACCATCTTAAAGTCTTCCAACTCCAAGAAGGGGCGCATCTTGCATATCAGCCAAAGCTGACAATAAGCACCCCTGGCTGTCACATCTACCTGTGTTGTCCTCTGGAACGATGGATCCAGGAGCACTCCCAAGCTGCAAACACAGTCTTTCAGAGAGAGTGTAACCCCATCCAGAACTGGTTAACACAACTCCAGACCCAGTTTGAGAGATTTACTGGATTCAGCTTCAGTTTGTTTTTCCTCATCCAGCCCATTACCGCTCCAAGGCATGCATGCAGCGGAGACACGCCATCCTTAGTTACAGCTGTTGCCGGTGGCATAGAGAAATATATTTGGGTGTCATCAGCATACTGATAACACCCTGCCCCATGTCTCCAGATGATCTCTCCCAGCGGTTTCATGTAAATGTTAAACAGCATTGGGGATAGCACGGCACCTTGTGGGACACCGCATGTAAGCTCCTTCCTCGATGAGCAGCTATCCCCAAGAATCACCATCTGGCATCTACCTGAGAGATAGGACCAGAACTACTGGAACACAGTTCCCCCGATGCCCAACTCACTCAGGTGTTTCAGAAGGATACCATGGTCGATGGTATCGAAAGCTGCTGAGAGGTCCAAGAGTACCAACAGGGACACACTCCCCCTGTTGATACTCAGGTGAAGATCATCCACTAAGGCGACCATAGCAGTCTCCACTCCATACTCTGCCCTGAAGCTGGTTTGAAATGGGTCTAGATAATCAGTATCATCCAAGATTGCCTGAAGTTGGAGTACAACTGCCCTCTTGATCACCTTGCTCAAGAATGAAAGGTTAGAGACTGGTTTATAACTCGCAAAGTCCAGGGGATCCAAGGAGGGCTTTTTTAGAAGTGGCCATACAACCGCCTCTTTTAAACTTGATGGAAAGTTCCCCTTCCTGAGATATGCATTTATGATGTTTTTAAATTTCATTCTAAGTGCATCTCCTCCCTGGGCGACCAGCCATGAGGAGCGGGGATCGAGGGGGCAAGTCGTTCTCCTAGTGCATCCAAGCAGCTTGTCCACATCCTCGGTACTCACCGACTGAAACTGTTCTAGTGTAATCCTACTCACGGAGTCACTGGACACTTCACCGTTAACCTTAGTTGTAAAAGTGATGTCCAAGTTGGCTCTTATCCGAGAGATTTTATCTGTGAAATAGTTGTTAAAGGCATCACAGTGAACTACAAGTGGTTCTAGCAATGGGTTCTGGGAGGAAGGTACCTGAATTAGGTCCCTTACCACCCTGAACAGTTCAGCTGGATGCGAATTTGCAGACACAATGCATGCAGAGAAGAAAGCTTTCTTCACTGCATTTATTGCCACTTCATAGGAATCAGGATGTTTTCTATAGCGTGTCCTGTCAGATATGAGTTGAGTACTTCACCATCGGCACTCTAGTCGTTGCCCTTCCCACTTCATAATCCTGAGATCCTGTGTATACCAGGGTGTCCAGTTAGGAGCAGGTTGGCAAGGACACTTAGGAGCGATGGTGTCGATAGCCCTAGTCATATCTTGATTCCAGTTATTAACCAAGGCTTCAACAGGGTCACTGGCGGAGCCAGCTAAAGAGCTCTCCAAGCCTTGCTGGAATTGAAGAGGATCCATAAGCCTTTGAGGATGGACCATCCTAATAGGTCCATCATTCCTATAGGGGTGGAGAGTAGCCGTGATTTTTACCCTGACCAGATAATGATCTGTCCATGACAATGCAGAGGCATTTAACACCTCCGCCCACAGATCCATCTGTCCGGAACTGAAAACAGCATCGAGGGTGTGACGTGCAGAATGTGTTGGCCCAGAGACCATTTGAGATAGCCCCATGATCGTCATGGATGTCATGAACTCCCAAGCTGCTCCAAACAAATCGGTCTCAAGAGGCATATTGAAGTCACCTAGGATTAAGAGCCTCGGGGACTCCAACACCAGCTCTGAGACCAACTCTGTGAGTTCAGCCAGGGAATCTGATAGGCAGTGGGGTGGATGGTACACTAACAGAATCCCTAGTTGATTTAATCTATCCATCTAGTAGGTGGTGTTCGTCTTTTCCTACTGCCTTCTACTTTACGTAACATTATTGTCTTTTCTAATGAGTCATGTTTTCTCATGATATGGCTGAAGTACGACAGTCTCAGTTTAGTCATCTTGGCTTCTAGGGATAGCTCAGGTTTGATTTATTCTAGGGACCATTTATTTGTCTTTTTTGGCTGTCAACATATTATGCTAGTCTTAAAAGAATTGCACTGGCTGCCAATATGTTTCCAGTCTGAATTCAAGCTACTTGTAATGACGTTTAAAGCCCTAAATGGCTTGGGACCCAGATACTCGAGGGAACACCTCTCCCCATGTGCGCTTCCCTGAGGATTAAGGTCTGCTAGGGCTCCTACCTCTGTGTTCTGCCAGTGAGATCAATGCAGTGTGTTGGGATATGGGACAGGGCCTTCTCAGCCATGGCATCCTGACTGTGGAATGCCCTCTGCCTATAGGCCTTACTGGTGCCCATACTCATGTCATTTGGGTGCCAAGTTAAAACTTGGCTGTTCATTGAAGCCTTTGGGCCTCATTAATTCAATCCAAATATTGATGTGTATAGGTTTAAAAACTTTTAAATCTGTTTTTAACTTACTATTGCTGTTTAATATGGTTTTAGCTTATTTAATTCTGTTGTTTTGAACTTTGTAACATGTTTTAATGCTTTTTGTGAGCCACCCAGATATCTTTGATATAGGGAAGGATATAAATATTTTAATAATAACAATAACAATAATAAATAGCATTAGTGAGCACATACCTTGGACTCACATGCTTCCCTCCTTTCCACAAATGGAATACAGTTGCCCCTCCACATTCGCGAACTTGACATTCGCGGTCTTGATCGCGGTTTTGGGAGGACCGCCCCCGGGGCCCCCCAAAACCGCAACACGGGGCCTCCGGAGGCCCCGTGAAAACCCTGGGAGGGAGCGGGGAGGGCCGGGGAGGCCTCCACGGGGCCTTCGGAGACCCTCCGGAGGCCCCGCGAAGGCCTTGGGAGGGAGGGCTGGGAAGGCCTCCGCGGGGCCTTCGGAGACCCTCTGGAGGCCCCGCGAAGGCCTTGGGAGGGAGGGTGGAGGGCCGGGGAGGCCTCCGCAGGGCCTTGTGAGGCCCCGCAAAGGCCTTGGGGAGCACCGGGGAGGCTTCCGCGGGGCCCCGTGAGGCCCCGCGAAGGCCTTGGGAGGGAGGGGGGAGGGCCGGGGAGGCCTTCACAGGGCCCCCAGAGATGCTCCGGAGGCCCCATGAAGGCCTGGGGAGGGGGTGGGGAGGCGATCATGGGGCCTCTGGAGACGCTCCAGAGGCCTCATGAAGGCCTGGGGAGGGATGGGGAGGCAGGCGAAAGCGACTATAGGGCCTCCGGAGGCCCTGTGGTTGCTTTGGCAGGGGAGGGGGAGGGCAATTGTTGTTCGCGGATTTTGCACATTTGCGGGGGTCTGGGGAACCTAACCCCCGCGATTGTGAAGGGATGACTGTACTTCCGACTACGAGAAAGGGAGTCTACACGATAACTGAGAAGTAGGACTCTGCCACTGGGCAACTCTAGGCTGGGCTCCAGTCTCACCCTCTGAATATCTACGTTGATGCACATCTTTGCAGGATGGAAGCCTGTGTGAGAGAAGCTTCTCGTGTGCGGTGTCACATAATGTTACATGGGAAGAATTAGTACTCATGAGTGGCTCAGAGAGACTGGATCTGTCAAGTTGCTGCCACATACTCTACGAGCATCTAATTTTTCTTTGGAATAGAAACATATGATAAGGCTTTTCCAATTGACAGCTTGTGTAGCTTATTTATTTCGTTATTTATTTATTTCATTTGTATGCCGCCTTTCTCCCAGACTGGGACCCAAGGCAGCTTCCAGAAAGAGTCAGTTAAAAACAAACAACCCTGAACAATGTCATTTTAAAAACAATTAAATTCCCCACAGAAAATAGTATAAGATCATTTAAAATATGTACAAAAGTTTAAAAAGCTAAATAATAAAACACTACCACCCCACACAAGCCTCCCTGTTTATACATTAAAAGCCTGTTTAAACAAAAAGATCTTTGCCTGCTAGTGAAAGGAAAGCAGGGAGTGGGTCAACCTAGTCTCCCTCAGAAGGGAGTTCCAGAGGGAGGGAGCAGCCACTGAGAAGGCTCTTTTGTGTCCTCACCAAGCAGGCCTGTGATGGTGAAGAGACAGAGGGAAAGCCTTCCCATGTAGTGTTTAAAACTCTGGTAGGTTTGTATGGGTAGATAAGGTTTTTCAGATAGTCTGGACCTAAGCTATATAGGGCTTTATAAAACATAACCAGCAGTTTTTGCAAAATAGAAACAAGTTTTAGCAGTGCATTCATTTGTTAGTCTATTTCTCTGAGGACTAGGTTTTGTCAATGCTTGTCTCCTTAGAAGAATAACTGGACATTCATATTTTGTTTAATTTGATTGGTTGTAGTACAATAGCCCAGACATTTGTGGAAAAATGTATGTGGGTGTGGGTGCATGCACATGTATACAGATAGACAGACAAGAGTGAAAAATTTTCCATGGACAAATGTAGTATTGGAGAATTCTCCGTCTCACACCTATGCATATATATAGTAAGAATGTATTATTGTTTTAACAACCTATAGATACCGAGAGGCTGTTCACAAATGGGATGAAGCACTTCAGTTAACCCCAGAGGATGCTACCCTCTATGAAATGAAATCACAGGTAATACTGAGAGCATAAAAACATGTGAATATTTATTTATTTGATCTAGCCATGGGCTGTGATGCAAGCAAAAATGATGCTAAAGTAGAGGAAATACATAGTATCTAATATCATCAGCCTAACAGTGCCAGTAAAAAGCAGAGTAGAAGAAATTTATAAAAACTAGCTGTACCCAACATAACATATACCGGTGGTGCGTTAAGGGTGAGTCGCTCTGTTGCCCTGCCCCCGCTGCTGCTGCCAGTTGACTGCCTGAGTCCCGTGGCAATGGCAGCAGGGACGGCGGGGTGATGATGTGACCTTCTGGTCGCCCGGGTGATATCAAAACCCATATCAAAAGATGATCTAGTTCTATAACAGAGTAAATAATGTCTGTTATTCCAAAAAACCAATTATTTAGTTGGGAGGTCCATCTCCACTGACTCAATTCTTACAAAACAAACCATATATATGTATGTATGTGTGTGGGGGGGCTTGGGTATGTTTCCTTTCCCAGTGTGCTGATTGGTAGCTTAGGAAACATACCCATCCAATCCCCTCACTCCCTCAGCCAATCACCACCCACATGCAAATTCCCCTCGCCACCTTAGGAGGCTGGGTGGGGGGTGGGAGAGGTGGTGACGGGGCCTTGGGAGGGAGGGGGAGGGCTGGGGAGGCAACCACGGGACCTCTGGAGGCCCTTCGGAGGCCCCGTGGTGGCGTGGGAAGGGAGGCGGAGGCGGGGAGAAGCGACTATGGGGCTTTCAGAGGCCCCGTGGTCGCTTTGGCGGGGGAGGGGGCGGGCAGTCATTATACGCGGAATTTTCACATTTGCGGGGGTCTGTGGAACCTAACCCCCGCGAATGTGAAGGGACGACTGTACAGTATATGCACAGCATACCTCTTTAACAAACTCAGCAGTGATTTCTCCAATGTCAATGGAGAACACTTCTTTTTCTCCATGACACCAACTGACACACAATGCATCAGTGTGCTTTGGCTATATAGAAGTGTCTGCTAGTTATCCCTCTGCCTAGCCACAGCTGTGAACAAACCTACTTCAGCTGTGCTAGTCTGTGGTCTGTTGCTCCAACATGTTTCCTTTTGCACTTAAAGCTATATTACCCTGACCGAAGGAGGAGGAAAGGGCTCATGTATTTGGGTGCAGAAGGGGTAAAGAGCGGAGGAACGGAGAAAAACTTACCCTGCAAGGTAGGACAGGAGGAAAAAGAAGAAAGAGGGTGGGGGATGCATAGAAAGCAACATTTTTTTATGCATGCATATATATAATATGCATGCATATTAAGACAGCAAGGGAAGCTGTCTCAGTATTTAGTTACTTCACCTCAATGGGCAAAGATGTGGTTGTAGGCTAAGGAGGTGGTGCTGAAAAACGCTCCTGAGCTGCTGATTGGCCAGCCAACGGAGTGCTACAATTGGTTGGGTATGTTTCCTAAGTGGCCAATCAGTACACTAGGAATGGCAACAGACCCAAGAGAATTAGGTAGGTAGGTAGATAGATAGATAGATAGATAGATTGATTGATTCTTGGCAACAGTGTATCCCTGCATAGCATTTTAATCTGTTTGTATAAAGAAATTCCTCCCAAGCAGCACTCACCTAAAGCAGGAGGAAGATGTAAAGAGACACATACACATCCCACATGGCAGTGTCCTGTGTTTCTGGGTCAATTAGACATGTAGCATTCTGTTCATGTATATGTACATCATGTACATCATATTTTTACAACCAGCAGTATCCTATATTTGTTACCATTTATTCCTATTTCCTTTATGCCGTGGGGAGAATTAATACTCATTAGTGGTTCAGAGAGAAATTGAGAGCAAGAGACTTGATTTGATAGGCTACTATCACATGCTCTGAAAGCACCCAACTTTCTTTAAGGTCTGAAGCATATGATGTCTTTCCCACTTACCAGTTTGCATAGCTTTCCTATGCAAGTCCCCTTTGGATGAGATCAACAAGGCAAACATTCAGGATGTAGAAATGTTTTGACAGGATTGTCCATTTTTACTGAGCTTATTGTTGAAGAGTGTAGTATAATGTATTTATTTCTAATTACAGTACTCAATTTTCCACTTTAAAACATTTTTTTATGAACCATGGAGTACATTCAAAATTTCCTGTATTCTAATTTTGTCTCTGTATGTTCTCAGCCATATGTTTGGTGCTGTGAGGCAAACAAGGAATTATATTATCTGCCTTTCCTTAGAGCCTCTTCCTCTTCCCTCTTGATAGGCACTTCACTTTGGTAATCCCTGATACAGGTATGGAACTGTGTCATTGGAGGTCAATGGACTTCTAACTGATACTGGAATTCAAAGGATCTGACTCTGGTAGCTTATAGAACTGGTCATTAAATTAGATCTTCTAGTTGGCTAAAGATGTAGGAAACATTTGGGATAAGACCAGGTTGAGAAAGCTCTCAAGTTGAGTCTCTGTGTGTATGTGTATGCACACGCATTTTAAATCAGTGCAGTTGTGAATTTTCTTGGAGGCCCCTTTCTAACTGATAGCTACTTGCATAAATTCTTTGCCTTTGATTTTTTGCAGTAGGGCTGGTGGATGGAAGTCTTGGCTGTTTACTTCCCCTTTCTCTCCATTAGGTCCTCATGTCTCTGCATGAAATGTTCCCTGCAGTGCATGCAGCTGAAATGGCTGTCCAGAGAGATCCCCACTCTTGGGAGGCTTGGCAGACATTGGGACGTGCCCAGCTTGGATTAGGAGAAATCTCACTGGTAAGTGGAAAGGCACCTTGGGTCCCGTACTGGGAGAAAGGCGGGATATAGGACTTTATCACACAAGGCTTTAAAAGTGGAATTAGAGCAGGGTAGTAGCTTCTGTGGCCTTATCTTATTAGATGGCATTCTGACTGTCCAATAGATGGTCTGTAGTCCATTCATTAATGGAGCTCTCCTTCTCATTGATGGGCAATACCCATCAATGCCTCCTAATTGTGCATAAACATAAAAATGTCTTTAAATCTACTTAGATCAGTACCATGCAACATCATGCATTCTACCCTTCAAGAGAACCATCTGTTTTAAACGTGAGCAAGACTGAAATGCATAGCTTTGAGAATTGCTGATAGATGTCCCCCCAAATCAGCCTACACAGTGGAGAGGACTCAAGATATTTTCTATGAAACACAATATTGTTCCTATGTTCTTTTTCAACAGCCAAACCCTTAGGGGATTTATGAGAGAACTACACACACAAGGGGCCCCAGAGTATTATTTTGATTATTTTTGTAGGGGGGGGAAAGATCAGAAGGGACCAAGCTGTTTCAAGGAAGTACTTTTCCTTCGGGGTGGCTTGTCTACTACCAGAAAAACTGAATGCTTTTTTTCCTGCCTTGTATCTGTTTCAGATATCAGGTGGGCAGAACAAAGAACATTCCCTTCATTTTGCCATCATGGAAATTATTTAGAATTGAAGCACTTGGTTAAAATAGGCCAGGTCTTTTCTAGTTCTTTTTGGAATAGATAGAGATCAGCTACCTTTAAATTTCCCTGTCATTGTTTGCATCCCTCTTTGGTTCAGGCTTTGGGGTGTTTTTATTTGTGCAAGACAGAAAGAAACAAGATGTAGCCCAGCCTTCTTGTTTGCATTGGCTCTTCCGTAAAGAGCTGAAGAATTTGGTGATGAGGCACAGGCCAAAACAGAAAGTCAACATAAAGCAGGAAACTGAATAGCATCTGCAAACCAGTACATATGGGAGTCCATACCTTCCAACATTTCACAGATGAAAACTGGGACACATGTGGCCAAGCAACATCAGAGTTTGGACAAGATGGCAAAAGTTATTAATGAGGAAGGGCACATGAGCTAGAAGAGGCAGCAGCACGTTGCTTTTGTCTGAGCCTACAGAGAGGAGCAGGATTTCTCCTCCACCTCCTCCTGCTGAGTTAGATGAGTGCAAACTGCTTTTGCATTTTGAAGACAGTTTGCACCAGTGGAAGTAAGCCAATGACAAAGGGGGGAGGGGAGTGAGAGAAAGAGAGAGAAACTGGGACATTTTAAAAAGCAGTTGAAAAAAAACATAGGGTTAGAGAAGATGAAATGGGACTGTCCCTGCCAAATTGGGACAATTGAAAATGAGCCTCACTAACTGCAACTCCATATTCATCTGTTGTTCAGGCTAACAATAGCATGAGGGGTTTTGCCTTCAAAGCCTCCTTGTGGGCTTCCATGAGGCATCTGCTTGTCAGTTGCTATGGAAACAAGGATGTTAGATTAATTAAAATAGGGCCCCTAAGCACATGCAGAGAATAACAGTTTAGCAGTTCACATGAGCCAAATTTTCATAAGCTATTCCAAAATGGTAAAGAAGGAAGAATTCTCAAAGGGTCAGCCATGTTTATTTACTGCAGAAAAACAACAAAGAATCATGTAGTACTTTGTCTGTAGGCAGAGGGGGACGGTGGGGGTAAGGGCATTCTGGCTTCCTTGGGAAGGGGGTTCTAGAGTCTAGGAAGAGCCACTGAGAAGGACTTCTCTCATGTTCCCACCAAACATACCTTTGAAGTTGGTGGGACTGAATAATGGGCCTCTTCTGTGGATCTCAGGGTCCAGGCAGTGTCATAGGGGGAGATACAGTCTATCACATAGTCTGTACCTAGTAATACAAACATCCTGGCAATAAGTAAGGCAGTTAACACTTGTGTTGTTATTCAATACATACTTCTTCTAAGCAGTTTTAACACCATGATTTACCTTTGAAATTCTTCACATTGTAAAGCAGTGAAGAGTTATGTTTCCCAAAGGGGTGGCTGTGTTATTTAGTTGTGCAGAAACTGCAGAGCCCCATTCCACACTGAAAACAATTGGCCTTGTAGAAATATTTAACCCTTTGACTTGTCCATGTTTTGTTGTGTTATAGTCTGGAACTGAAATGGATTTAATTGATATTGTTTATTACTTGATGTTCACAAGATACTCAACATTGTGAAGGGGCAAAATATTGCTACTATGGTACAAAAGTAAACAAAAACAAACTAGAGCTTGTTATTTGTTTAAATACACTAGTCAATGCTTGGTAGAAACACCTTTACTTTAATCAGATCTCAGCCACTGTAAATAGAGCTAGGAATTTTGTCATTGAACTGTTTTGTATGTTATTCCTTTTCTTGCCACGTTCTTGTTGCATGGACCCAATGTTCCATTTTTCAGAAAATGGAATGGATTCTTGCTTTCCCATCTTTTCAGCAGTGCAGAGATGGAGAATGGGTAGGATGGGCATCAGGGAGATACTTTGGTGCAGTTGCTGGCTTAGCTGTTGTGTGGAAGAGAAGGATGGGGGAAGCCTCCAACCTCTTAGATCATGTTTCTAAGCCATGGCAGCTTGGATGAGCACCTTTTCAAGAGTTACCTGACAGGCAGAATGACTTCCCTGCTGAGCGTTCAAATACCCAGACAGAAATTGTGTATTTGTGTGCATCTCTTTTACTGTCTTGCCATGATGTTATTCTTTCTAGTGTTACTATTTAAGTGGAGGGGGAAAGAGAGGGAGAGAAGGAACCCAAAAATCCTTGTTTCGTGCAGAATATGAAATCATTTCCAGCTGTATAACATTCTGTCCCTTTCCCCATCTGGCCAGCTACCAGAAATAGCCCCTCATTGGTTTCTTTAAATCATCCTTTTTAAATCTTTCTGTAGTCATGTTTATCTTAGTCTTACTCATTAGTCAGCTTTGGAATTTTAAGTATCTTTTATGCTGTGCTATTCAGTGAAAAGTTTGAGGAATCCATTAGACTTTCCAGACTGAGGCAAAACCAGCATTTGAGAAAAGGAAGAAGAGTTCAGTCTAGTGGCAGATCTGTTCTGATGCTACTGAGATCCTTGTATTTAGTATCACAGAAATAAAGGAAACACAAAATGTTGTAATATACCTTAGAACAAATTGTGGAACATATTGATATTTTCATGACTGAAGATCATCAAAGAGTTACTTCTTTGACACATTGGATAATGTACCTGTGATGGAGGGATTGCTCATCTCTCAGTGGAGAAACCTACTCCTATTTCCTGTATTCCTGTTATCCTGTACATTTTGTCATTATTTTTCATTGATTTTATACTTGCCATCATCAAGAGATAACATTTTTCTGTTTTAGTGCCTAATTGTATGACCAAGGGCACCACTTTCCAAAAGCTTTGGTCACTCTGATCGCAGTTGTCAGCTATTGGTGTCCTCAGAGCACTTTTACCTTGACTTATGGAAAAATCTGGTTCAGTGGCTTAGTAAAGAAAGGAGGGCTCAATTGAAAAATATATATTTACTTTAATAAACTGACATTTAATTTAGAAACTGCACCTCAGCAGAGTAGCTACAGGTCTTTAAACTGACACATAGAAGAGACTACTTTCTAAAAGTCCATACCGGTAATTCATTCCTGCAACAGTTGTTTTGTAGCTTGTCTGCCTGTATTTAGTCAATGGCTTTCAGTGGTTATGAAAACATGGGGTCCCTTGGAAGCTTGTCACATTCCTTTGTGCACTACTCCTTAATAGCTACTGTAACAGCTTGCCCATAATTGCCATGGCTGTTGATTGATAGAGCTACATGCAGTTCTGGCTCTTGTTCCACTTACAGGTTGCATTGGGACCATGTGTTTTGTCTCTCCATTTCTGTTAATTATTCCTGAATTGGGGGAAGGGTAGTGATGTTGGTAGATAACATCTTTTAAAAAAGATTTAATCTATTAAATTGTTTCAAGAATAAATTCTAGGACAATAGCTTGGCCATTTCTGCATCTGACTATAACCTATCCAGTAATTTTTCAAAGTTGGGGTGGGCAACTGCTGAAGGTTAAAGAGTCACACTGGCCTCCCATGATCCCTGAGGACCAACCTCACCCTAACACAGGTTGCCAGATTGTAAACTTGAGCGGTCTCCTGTACCTTTAATGGTTGTGTAGAAGAAGAAATTTCAGCAGGTTTTCCTTGTCACTGAACCAGGTAACAAGCAACATTGGATGAAATTCCCTCTTCTACACACCCATTAAAGATGCAGGAGCCTTCTCCAGTTTTCACTCTGGCAAATCTACTCTCACTGTGACCCTGAATTTTGTAAGTTAAAAAAACATTCACAAAAAGGACCACCCATAGTAGGGGCTATAGGGACACTTTTGTTGTTTTGAGGTCTTCTTGGACTGTTTTAGGCTCAAGAGAAGCCTTTTCTAAAATCAGGAAGTCAAATTCCTTCCAGGTTTTACTTCCTTGTTGACATAAGGCCCCACTGGGGCATAAAACAGCAGGCTGGGGGGGGGGGAGGGAGCATGATCAAAATTTCCCCCATGTCCCCTAGGGCTTGCATGCCACCCATAGGTTGTATTTTCTCCATTCCTGATTTAAACGTTAGCTCTTTTCCAGTAGCTGGCCAATAATATATTGGTATTAAATTCATAACGTCTAGCTCTTCGTTAGGAAGCCTTCTTTTTTTTTGTATAATTTCTTTTTATTTATGTAGAATAGTAAAATACATTGAACATATCCATTTTGTGGTTACAGGTCACCACAAAATGACATACAGAGATAACTTTTTATACATATATTAGGAAAACAAAAATAGAACAAAAAAAAGAGAAAATAAAAATTTTGTGTTGTTACACATGTAGAGTGTATAGTCTCCTGGTTGTGAGGTTGAATTTGGTCATGATTGACTTTACTTAACGCACTTGTACAATGATCTATGAGGAGGTGTATGTCTTAATCTGTTAATATATCATCCCACAGTTTCTCATGAGTAGCAGGTGGGATTTGTTGAGCCAAATTATGATTTATATAGTCGATCATTGGAAATCATTTTTCTACAAAAGTTGTCTTTATAGGACAACCTTGGGATGATCTGATTTGTTCCTTGAGTTTTTCCATTAGCCAGATGTTCCAGAACTGATTCCACCATTTTCCCATTGTAAGATTGCCCGTTTTCCAGTTTTGCGCAATCTCCAGTCTCGTTATTGCTAATAAAAATCGTATCAGATCTCTGTGCTTGACTCTGGTGTTCTGGTCAGAGAAACAAGAGAGGAGCACCAGACTGGGCATTATGGTAATGGTTTGTTTTGTGATCTGTGAGAGCAGTCTGAGTACTTCAGCCCAGAACTCTAGAACCAAGGGACAATGAAACCACATGTGGAGATAGGTGCCTTTGTCTTTGCAGCCTCTCCAGCAGGTAGGGCTGCTGCTTTTGGTGATTTGGGACAATCAGATACTACTGTTACACCACTTCAAGTGTGTTTTCTTGTATTATGACTTGACTTTTCCAAAATATTGGGATTTCCAGATGTTTGACCAGTCCTGATCACTTAAGGGGTGTGCTATATCTGTTTCCCAAGCTGATTTAAATCATGCAGTCTCTGCCATTGTGGTTTCAGTCATGAGGTTATATATAATTGCCATATGGCCTTTGACTTGATTGGTAGAGGTTGTATATAGGTTTTCAAATTTTGTTAGAGATCTGGGAACAAAGCCCTGATGTTGTAAATGGGACAGGAAATGTGCAATTTGGGTATATTGCAGCCAAGTGGGCTAAATGGGGTCTAGGTCTTTTATGAGTTCTTCTCTGGTTTTAGGAACATTTTTATTATACAAGTCAGATATCATATATATCCCTTTCCTGTTCCATTCCAAATAGGTTTTATATTTGATCAGGTTGTAGAATTTAGGATAGGTCAGGAATGGTCGAATGGGTGATTCCTGAAGCATCATTCTATGTTTCCATTTTTTCCAAACTCATAAAGATGTTCCTAAGCAAGGGTTGTCCATTTTGTTGATTTGGGGGTAGGAAAGGTTGAAGTAGTATATGTCTATATGCTCTGGGTCTTTTTAATCTAGTTCAGTCTCAATCCAGTTGGTTTGAGGGTTTTTCTTGAATATCTGGATCAGATGTGTGAATTGCACAGCTGCAAAGTAGTGTGACAGATTTGGAACACCTAGCCCGCCTGCTTGAAGTTTTTGGTGTAGGATGCTTTTTGGAAATCTTGGTTTCGTGTTGTTGAAAATGAACATATGGAATAATTTTTTCCAGGTGTTGAAATATGTTGAGAGAGGTTGTAAAGGGATTGTGAAGAATAAGAATAGAAGTTTTGGAAGTGCAAACATTTTTAGTATTGCTATCCACCCTAGGAGGGAGAGATTGAATGTGGTCTAGTGTTTTATTTTTTGTTTGATCCATTTCGTAAGTTGTTTGTAATTTTGTGGCAATAGTTCACCTATATCTTTAGTAACTAATATCCCTAGGTATTTAAATCCAGAGGTTTGTAGGTGTAGTTTAGTCAACCGTTGCCATTCATGTTGTACTGCATGTGGAGTATTTGTGCACGGTAGTTTTGACTTTTGCATATTTACTCTAAAACCTGTGTGTATTTTTTTTTTCCTAGAAGGACTCCTCTGGTGGCTTGAGGGCAGGCTGAAGTTTAGAAGCCTTTGGGAGCCCTCACTCTATGCGTCTGCCATTTTAGGCATCCGGACACGCCCCCTGTTAGGAAGCCTTCTCACAAATCCTTGCAGAAAGCTTAGCAAAATAATTTTAAGTGTTCTTTCTAAATGTTGTGCTGTGCTTCTGTATTACAATCAGGAGTTTCTCTAATGTATCTTAACTATACAAGGATTGCCTGCAAACTTACAGCAGTTTGCGTTCAGAAAATGTAGAGGGTGCCCTGTCTGTGGCAGAGACCAGAATTTAGCAACCAGTGAGGTCTCAAAGATACCATTTCAGAATGCCTGCAAGTCTTGTGTCTGCCTCTGGAATTCACTTTTTATCCAATTGCATGCATTAATTTAGAGATCATGCTAGAACAAAGGTGCTTAGTAATATGGTTTTACAGCCTTGTAAAACCATACAGCAAATGGTATTTTACTGACAAAGTTATATTAGTGACAAATGTATGCCACAAGAAACTACTTTTTAAAGAAAAGAATCAAAGTGTTGTGTGTAGTTTTGCAATACTTTGGATATTTTCGTATTTACTCACAGTCCAAACAGCCCTTGATGCTAACAGCTGTAGATTGATGCTGTGTTTGAAGAGCTGAGCCACATTGTTTCAAATGTCTGCTTTGTTGAGCTTGTTCAAAAATCTAAGCTGGCAGTAGGCCTTGAAGCATAGCTTTCTCCCCACCCACAAACCCTTTCCTTCCTTGGAAACCAATGGCAGTTGATCAAACTAAACAAACAAACAAACAGATCATAATGATAAACTGTGATACAGAATTTTTCCATAAAATTTCTTCACACTTTTCTGGTGGACCAGCACATCTTCATATGGAATGCATATGTTGCATAGACAACTGGGGTAGGAATGTGTTGCCTCTTCTTTTTGCCTCTGGAATAGCAGGAAGAGAGATTTGCTTAAAGCAAAAAACCAATAAATTCCATTATGTAGCAATAGCTTCATTGGGCCTACCAAAAGGAGCAAGATGTAGCACACTAGCTTTCAGTGCTTCACTGGCTTCTTCATCAGGCACAAGATAGACCCTTCCAACACCAGATTATTAAAATACCCTTACAACAGGTAGAGCAACCTGATTTGGCTTCATTTGATATCCTCTTTCTGTTCCAATGTCTCAGTTGCTCTCCGTACCTGAAAATCCAGAGGGTTTCCTAGAAGCTCAGCTGCAATCTTCCATAATAGGGGCCCTTCTAAGGCTTCACACTGGATAGATGCAGCACTGTGTGTATATATGTGTATGTGTGTGTGTTTTTGTTACTTCAGAGTGAGAAACAAAACTTAATTGACTTTGCTTTATTGTCTTTGTTTTCACTTGGCTTATAGCCATAAGAGAGTCTCACTTTATGTTGACACATATGTCTTGTGTCATTGCTCTTGAATAATATAGATTCAGTAGTCACAACATTGCACTCTTCTAGCCTTCTGGCTTTCACCTGATGAAGAAGGCACTGAAGCTTTGAAAGCTTGCATGATTTATTTTGTGTCTTTTGGTTGGTCCAATAAAGGTATTGCTACAGTGTGGATTTTGCTATCTGGCCAACATGGTTACCCTGAAACAGTTTTTGCTTAATGCCGTTCAATACTTTGACAAAAGCATGTAAAATGAAATCGTCACTTTTGGTTGACTTGTTTGATATACAGTCGTCCCTTCACATTCGCGGGGGTTAGGTTCCCCAGACCTCCGTGAATGTGAAAAATCTGCGAATAATGATTGCCCTCCCCCTCCCCCGCCAAAGCGACGATGGGGCCTCCGGAGGCCCCATATTCGCTTTCCCCCGCCTCCCCCTCTCTTCCAAGGCCTTCACGGGGCCTCAGGAGACCCTCCTGAGGCCCTGTGGACGCCTCCCCGGCCCTCCCCCCTTCCACCCAGGGCCTTCACAGGGCGTTCAAAGGCTCTGTGGAGGCCTCCCCGGCCCTCCCCCCCCCAGCCTTCCCCCCTCCCCTTCCAAGGCCTTCACAGAGCCTTCCAAGGCTCTGTGAAGGCCTCCCCGGCCCTCCCCCCTCCCTCCCAGGGCCTTCATAGGGCCTCCGGAGGGTCTCTGAAGGCCCCATAGAGGCCTCCCCGCTCCCTCCACGGGCCTTCACGGGGCCTCCGGAGGCCCTGTGTCGTGGTTTTGGGAGGGCAGAGGGGCCCTCCCCAAACTGTGAATATCCAAAACCGCGAATGCTGAGTTCACAAATGTGGAGGGGTAACTGTACATCAAACCTCAAAGTAAATCTAGAGCCTGTATGTCTGCATACTTGGTTGTTGTTGTGTACCTTCAAGTCGTTTCCGACTTATGATGACCCTAAGGCACAGCTATCATGGGGACCTATCATGGGGTTTTCTTGGCAAAAGTTGCTCGGGGAGGGGTTGCCTTTGCCTTCCTCTGAGGCTGAGAGAATTTGACTTACCCAAGGTAAGTGGGTTTCCATGACTGAGCGGGGAGTCGAACCCTGGTCTCCAGAGTTGCAATACAACACTCAAACCACTATACCATGCTGGCTCTCGTCTATACATTAGGACCTCAGAAAGTAAAAAGTACTATACACACTTCCTTGAATTTTATATTGAAAGAGCGCATCTAAACCAGTTAGCACTTGGGCTCCAAAACTGGGAGAGGTGAATGTGTGTAAGAGAAAGAGGTATGATTATGTTTGTAATAAAGTGCTTTAGAGTCTATATTATCTTTAATCATCATTACATTATATAGCTCGAGTTGCTTTTTACATTCTGCCTGCCATTCAGATAGCTGCTTCTGATATTCAGTCTTATGGACATAATTACTCAGACAAGCATCAGAACCACAAACTCGTGCAAAATTTTGACTTCTTTTCTGTGATCTGGGAAAATAATGATGAACCATTGATTGCAGAACTGAGCAATTCATTGATTGTGGGCCTCAGCTCAAAGTCATAACTGCTTCTTTGTGAAGCACTCTGGACACTATTAAAAGCATTTTATAAATGCATGTAGTAGTTGCTCTTACTTTTTGTTATTGCTACACCAAAACAACTATTGTTATTTTTCTGAAGTCACCATTGAATATATATGGGGAATTTGAACCCAGATTCCCCTGGGTTTAAGTTTAACATTCATTCGTCTGGACCTTACTCTTTGAAAACATCAGATTGAGTCCTAGTGGTAGCATTAATATAGCAGCATCAGTACTTTTCCTAGCAATGTCCTTAGTTCTCTCAAGTGAAGAAGGTATGTTACTGTGTTGGCATATTCTCACTCAGTTGCTTCTGCTCTTTTATAGGCAATCCGAAGTTTCCAGATTGCCCTGCATATCTGCCCACTTAGCTCTGAACTGTGGAACGAGGATCTTTCTTGGGCAAGAAAATTACAACAGCAGAAGAAAGCCACCAAAACTGAGACAGGAGGACGAAGAACGGCAGCTGAGGGAGAGACTTCTGTGGAACCAATCCCAGATTACGATTTTGAAGGCGATGAAATATTGGCTGTGTGTGCAGCCATTGCTGAGAAGGAGAAAGCCTCATTGGCCAATAAAACGGTTGTAATTGTGTCTGCTTCGGGGGAGGTGGAGACTGTCACTGAAAAAGAGGAATGTGCAACGACACCTGACAATACAGTTTTTATCAAAGCACGATAATCACCCTCTACAAACAGCATCAGTTCTTCTGGTAATAGCTTACCAGTGTTTTGAGGGCCTCTTTTTTCACCTTCCCCTCTGCTGCAACCTCATCTTGGATTCTCAAACACTGTGGTTCTTTGTCACCATGAACATAAACCTCAGAGGGTGTGATTATGTCAGTTCTTTCCCTGAGCTGGTTTCTACGAATATGTCCAAGAGGGGAGGATGCCTCAAATGGGAGTGCATGTGAACAAGGTTCCAGCAAAAATGGAGTTCCACTGTCTAGGAGACTATCAGTAGCAAGGAGGTTGTGCAGAATACCATAGAGACAAGAGTATATAGGAACTGCCCCAGCCATCTTGTGTTCCTGCTCTGAAAAATTATGGCTTTCAGATAGAAAGTGGATATTTTGTAGACTGTGTGCACTCATGGTCCAAAAAAACCTTGGGGTTTTTTTCCTACTCCAGCTTATTTTTTTCTTATCCATACTCTTTTATATGCACTACGCATAAGCTTGGAGTTGCTTTACGTTTTCTGCCTGTCCCCACATTTTCTTGTGGCCACTCATATCCCTGAGCACAAGGGGAAAGAAAGCAGCACAAAAGGGACAAAAAAGGAAGATAGGAAAAGATAAAACCTCCAAAAGATACTTTCAGGTGCAAAGTTTATTGTGGTGTGTTGTATGCCAAATATGGTATCTTTCAACCTATAGTTTTTGGGGACAAGATAATTTTATGACTTTTGATTCTACTCTCTTAGTGTATGGCATCAAATGTTTCTGATGCAGAGATGCTCTGAATATTTTGAAATCCTGTTATAAGAGGCTTTTTAAAGCAATTAAATTGGATATGCACAAAGAGCATTGGATGCACATGAGGAGCCACCTTCTCAGAATTGTCTGAGAAAAAAAATTAGCATAACTATAATGGTGTCTTTGCAAAATGCCATGGGCACTCACAAATTCCTAGGGTTTAAAACCAAAGAACTAGGCCTTGTATTGCAGAGTAATTGTCAGCAGCAATTTGGAGTAGAAATGTAGTCCAAACAATAAAGACCCAAATATGTATATAAGCTGTGGTCTTCCTTCTTAATTACAGGGTAATCCTCTATGTGGAACATCACATGTTGCTGTCATGGTTTGGAAACCATGCTTCCTTGATGACTGTAAATTTAAAAACTAAAAAAACCCAAACACCCAAGCTACGTCACAGTACTCTCAACATTATTGGCCCTTATGTTAATGTCCCGTGTTCAAGTCATCATCAGGGCCAGTGAGATTCTAGTATATTCAGTAGGCATGTGGGTCTAATATTGATAATCTGGCAATCCCATTCCATTTGCTTTTTAAACACATCTGCTCCACAAGTAGTATCTCCTAGGTCAAAATGAAATTTCAGTTGCCACACTGAATTCCTTAAGCCAGAGCATTATTACATTTTTTCCCTCTAGCAAACATGGTGGGACAAACTATTTGTTACACAATGCTGGGCGTAAGACTTTGAATAAAGCCATCTTTAATGTTGTACAAGGAGAAAGTTGGGATATAAATTAATGTAAGTGAATTTAAATGAATGGATAAATAAATAAGCAAGCTCATAACTGGTTGAAGAAGAACTTAACTGCGTACTCCAGTTTACAAAAACTGATTTCCAGAGGTGGACTCTTGTTGCAATAGTATGTTTATCTGAAACTTTTCTCATAAAATAACTTGGAAGAACCAGCCTTTTGACTCAAAACATTAATTCCTTTATCATGGTAAGCACCACATTTCCAGGACACTTACCCATACAGTATTACCCATGTGCTTTCAATGGTCCTATTAATTTTAAAGGATAATTTCCAGGTTAATATGCATAGGTTGCAACTACAGTTCAGTTTTTTTTCCTGGGCATTTGCAGACTAATATAACATTGTTGGTATCCAAGATGCTTCCATCTTTAATGTGGATAATGTTGTGGACTCATCTGCACATTCTAGGGCTTTACTCTCACTTTATGTGCACTCTACTGTGTGATAACACAACTGGCAGAATGAAAGACATCACCAGTACTTCCTCCCCAATATGCAACTACATTGTATAGTCTCAGAAGCAGAACCCACTCACGGTTCTTTGGTTACTGATTCTACAGGTTTTATTACTTTGCTATGCTGGCTTCTGTTTTCTGTGTTGTCATTGACTATTTCCATATTATAATTAAAGTGTGGTTCCTACACAATAACAAAGTCTTTTTTGTTTAAAATGTATGTGTTCTAAACTAGGTAACACTGATATTTAGTTTGAGTACTGCTGTGGATACTCCGTACTTAATTTGGCACCCAAACAACCCACCCGCTTGTGCAGTGGATTTTAATTATGCAAATTGCATCATTTCTCTTATTTTGAGTGAAGAAGAGGGCAAGAAGCAAATGAGGCACTGAGTTTCTTGACCACTGCATTTCTGGCTTAGCCTCTACATTGCCTTCTAAGATTTCAGCAGGCATTGCCCATGCATTTTCAGAATCATAGAAGAACCTTTTGAGGTGTGCATCTTTCTGTTAAGGAAAAATTTCTGGAAGATTAATTCTGTGCCTGGTGCCACATTTGGTACTTTTTCTGTCCTAACACAGCACATAGCATACATAGGAAGTCAACCATTAGTTTTCTGGAGGGCTGCTTGATAATTATCAGACTGAAGTCCTGGCTAGCCCTTGACATCCCCTCCCAGACTAACCTATCAAACCATGGATGTCATTCTCTTCATACCCCTCTAGCCTCTAGATAGGTTCGGTTGCTACAAGAGATGGGTACATCTGTAAGTCTTATTTTCTCCCACATTCAGCCTTTTAGTCAATTTCGACTCCTTCCATGAAACTTACGAAAATAATTTCAAATGTTGGAAAAATGAACTGAACAAACCTCAGCCACCTACCTGCTTGCCATGTAGCTGTTAAGATGAGAAGCTCATCAGCACAAACTGAATTGGCAGCCTAAATTCAGCACCACAAGCACAGCTAAATACAGAAGCATTCAAGACTAGATATACAGTTGTCCCTCTCTGTTCATGGATTTAAGTATTCATGGCTTGAAAATATTCTTTAAAAAAAAATAATCGCAAAAGCAAACCTTGATTTTGCCATCTTATGTAAGAGACACCATTTTGCCTATGCCATTGCATATAATGGAACTTGAGTATTCAAGGATTTTGGTATCCACAGGGGTCCTGGAACCAAACCCCAGAGAATATGAAGGGACAACTATATATACATACTGCCTGCATGGATGAATCTGTCAGTTTGTCCCACATTCACTTTCTTTTTTAAAAATGAAATTTGTAAATTTTGTAAAGTTTTTTTAATCAACCAAATGATTTATTTTAAAAAATACTTAAGTGGTATATCTCTTGGAGTCAGATTTGATTCAGAGACCTCTAGTGGCTGATCCATATAGTGCACTATTTTTCTTTTTATCTCCCACCCCCATTGCTGCATCGAAAAATCCTTTATAATGTGGATAGCTTGACTTTATATGAATTGAGATAACTTAAAGAAATATTTGCATTGGATGATCCACATGCACAGTATTTTGTAAACTAAATGAGCTGCATGGTCTCTTTTCTTCCCATAAAAGTGATTTAAAGTTGAAGCTGCCCTGAACTATCTAAGGACATATGTTTATATAGGATGATCTGAGTTCTGCTTGACTGTGATTGCAGGAGCACCCTTTTGCTTCACATGCTGTAGTTACTGAAACTGTGATGTCTCCTCCTTTAAAGTCTCATTTTTTTTCCATGTGCACCCAGCCTTGGATTAGGGCTGCATACCTGAAAAAGAGAGTGTACTGTAGGAACTGGCTACTTAATGTTTAAATATTTGATTTTATATATGTTATATAAGTAAGTTATATAAAAATATATAAGCACTAGGAAGTGCAGCTTACATTCTGCAAATCAGATGGCAAGTTACGGCTGCCACTTGAAAATCTTGTGAACATTGATTTAAACTAGTAAAGGGACACCATGAGTCTAGCTGTCCACTTATCCTTATGATATGGGCCTATGCTTTTTAAGATCCCATTTTCAGTTTTTGTAACGATCAGGTAGGGAGTATGGCACCAAATTTTAGTTTTCTAGATAGTCTGGCAATGATTATTCTGTAGTATGCTTCCATTTTGGAGAAATGATATACAAGCTCTTTACATTTCAGACTTTTGCAGCAGTTGGTGTCAATTCTCCATGTCAATCAAATGTCAACTTCTTGGTTGAGTATCCTTGGTAAGTTTCACAATTTCTAGAAGGTTAGTCATGGGTCTGTTGTGGCAAAAGCAAGTTTTGCAAGCAGCTTGAAAGATTAACAAATATATAATGGCTTAAGTTTTCATAAACTAAGATTCATGCTATCAGGTCACACATTAGCTTGAGTTGGCTGTTGCATACACGTAGTTGAACAGAGAAAACTATCACCTCACTGCTAACTTTCCCCCCTCTTGATTAATCTCTCTATATTCTGTGATTTGAACATAACAATTCTGTACATTGTTTTTAAAGGTTTCTCCTCATATTTATTCAGAACGCTTCTTACTGTTTTAATTTGTATGTTCCTTGGGAGGGGGAGGTAACTAATAAATAATTTTATAGATAAATAATCATTCTGTGCCACTGACAAACTCGTTAATCACATGCCATCACAAGATATGTGTTAACATTTTCCCCATAATTCTCACACTGATCCCTAGATAATTAATTTTGTCCTTCATTATGGTATTGTGTTGGATGTAAAGTATACACTCATCCATTTTAATCCTACTTTGCATCACATGGACAACTGTATAGATTGCAGAGCTACATTGGACACTAGACATAGGCATGAACGGTGTATACTGTACTGACAAGCAGCCTAACCTTAGCTGAAGCACTGTGTACATGATGATCTAGGATCAAATATATGGTTGCCCTAAGTAAAAACTGTGTTTTCCCCCTTTACCTGCTGATAGGGCTGATGAGTCTCTTTTCATTAAAAAAAGTGATTGAAAATATTAAAACTAGGACTGTTAAGTAATCTCATACATTAGCTGTACGGCCATAGCTAAATCCCTTCCACATTTTAAGAAGTTTGTATTTTGGTTTTGTGATTTTCATGTGTTTCAGGGTCATTATGATGAGGTAACCAAATGATTCGGTCTGAGAATGAATAGACAGACAGACTTAGGCAGACTTCTTTACTTCAGTGATATATCTGCATTTAATTTTGATTTCTAAGAAATTTGTGCCAGTACAGTTTTGTAAAATGTATTCAGGTGCAGAAATGGAATTCCAACAGAAAGCGATTCACATTAAAGTATGCAACATGCTTGATATTTTCCTGGTTTGTGGGGGGCAGCCGGGGCGGGGGGAGACACCACACCTTTGAATATCTGTGCAACACTGGGACACAAAAATCCAGCCAGCTGAATATGGCACATAAGTAAAACTTTCCTTCTGCTCTTTATTTTTAGCTATTTTTAGTGAAGTAAAATCTTATGGCTATCCTGTCCTCTAGTATCAGTTTAATCTATTAGTGGTTTAAGTATAGTGCACACCTCTCATTTCCAAAGCAGTAGTGCAAATTCTTTGTATCTGTGTAATAAAAAATGAAAAGCATAAGACCAAAACTGAAGTGACACAAAAGCAGTGGTGGTGGTACAGTTTAGACCATACCAGAGGTTAGCCATCCAGATGTTATTGGATGCCAGGTCCCATCAATCAGCTCTAGTCAGCATACTCAATGGGAGGGCAGGATGGGAGTTGTAATTCAGTAATTTCTTGGGGTAGGATTACATTTCTGGAATACTCCCATATAAAATATGTCGTATACACAGATGGGCAAGATCACATTGCATCCCAGAATATGAACACTGTCAACTTGTAGGTTCACTCACGTTTGCACTTTGACACCATATTGCCTGCAGCTCTGAATTCCATGTGCTTGACAATCTCATGTATGGTGCTCCCTTCCTGGATAGAAAAGTGAGGGATGGCATAGTACAGCCTTTCAGATGTTGCTGGACTGCAGATCCGAGCAGCCCTAACAACATATCCAGTGATGAGGACTATTGGGAGCTACAGTCCAACAATATCTGGAATGCTGTACTTTTCCTATTCTGTCTTAAACATTTTGTGTTCTATGGAGAATGTGAAAGTGCTGTTCAGTGTAAAGTAAATGGCAATAGTATGTTCATATATGTACCAACGGTAAACCTTTGACAAACTGAAACATCTCATTAGGATTATAAGAATAGATACTGCTGGCAGCTTAGCTTGTGGCCCATTTATATGAAGTAGTAGGTCTACACTGAGAGCCAGGCACATATTGTTGTTGTGTGTCTTCAAGTTGTTGCTGACTTCTAGCAACCCTAAGGCAAACCTATCATGGGGTTGTCTTGGCAAGATTTGTTCAGAGGGCTATTTGCCATTAATGCCTTCTGACGCTGAGAGAAACTGACTTGCCTAAGGTCATCCAATGGATTTCCATGGCCAAACAGGGATTTGAACCCTGGTCTGTCAGAATTATAATCCAACACTTAAGCCACTACACCACAGGTAGTCCCAAAATTTATGAAGTTGGGTACAAGCAGCAGTACTTTGAATTTTCTTAAACATACAAGTTTCAGTGGTGGCATGGAAACTCTTCATGTGCAGCCAGCAACACCTTCACACAATCCTGTTTGGAACATTAGCCTGTGAGCAGCTTCCAATGTTCTTATATGGAGATACTGATTGCATGACCTGCACTGGGATGACATCCCATATATACATGGCTGAACTCAGCTCAGAAGGTCTTGTTTCCAAATATACAGGTTTAGTGTTGGTGAAAGTGATCTCAGGCAGAGATGTATTAGGTTGTGGTCCTAAAAACATAGAGGAGTGCTTAGATATGCAATAATTTCTGCTAAAGTCCTTAAGACTGCAACTCCACTTACTTTGGAGTAAGTGCCATTGTCTCATCATAGGATTTCTAAGGTAGAAGTTTTCCAGGAGTGGTTTACTATTGCATTCTCCTAAGTAGTACTAACAGGCATTAGCTATGGTGCCGTTGTCTCAGAGAGATCCTCTGCCGGTGTCACTCCCCACTACTGCTGTTGCCCAGTAGACAAATGAGTTCTAGAGCAAATGAAGCCTGAATTCTCCCTAGAATCCTAGATGACTAAACTGAGACTGTTGTACTTTGGCCCTATCATGAGAGGACATGGCAAACTACAAAAGATAAGGATGTTTGTCAGGGTGGTAGGCAGCAGGCATGGAGGAAGATCCCCATGGATATTCTCAATCAAGGAAGCCATGGCCCTGAGTTTGCAAGACTTCAGCAGGGCTGTTGATGACAGGGTGACTTGGAGGTCTTGTTCATAGTAAATTGAAGTTCACTTGACAGCAGCTAACAGCAACAAAGTGCAATTAAAGACAATGGGGCTTTCCTGTAAGTAAGCCTGCAAAGGACTGGGTATAACATGTTCAGAGAACTGGATTATTAGCCTGGGTAGAAGCCATTTCATTTTTACAAGTGTGCATTCATAGCACATACATTCCACTTATTTGGGTGTGCACACACAATATGAGAAAAATGTTGAAAAACAGAAAGCCTTTATTCTCCTGGTGGTATTACAATGTATTTCCATTTAATTCCAAACTCCTCCATTCTTGTCCTATGATTTAGCTCTGCTTTGGACCACTGAATTTGCATCTTTCAAAAATAAATCTAATGTAAAATTATCTAATAGCAGGCATTGGGAGGCAAAGAAGGCTGGCAACATTATTCTTTCAGTATACTTTGTATTAATAATTAACCTTCTCACGGAGAAGAATATAGAATTTTTAAATACATTCAGATACCTATATATACATTTACAGCCAGAGAAAAAAATTCACATTTTTTTCACATCACTGGAGAGATTTTCACTTTCATATTAACTGGAGCAGTTTTGCACAGCTACCAGCAGCTGTCTTTTAATTACTCTCTCTCAACTTTATTTCATAATAAGGGAAGGGAAAGGAATTGGGGATAAGTATGCTTCAGTTCTAAGTGAGTGGCGAGAAATGACAACTCTTTGCAACCCTGGAAAACAGTCTTATGTTGCAGGGCAAGACAAGGCACAAGCAGCACCAAACACGTCTGACACCACTACATTCATCTGTTGCATTAGCAGGGTCTGATGGCAGAAGACAAGTGTGTGGAGTGGGGGCAATCCCTAGTCTTCTGCAAAAAAAATAAAAAATAAATAAAAAAAAAATAAAAAAAATGTGCTTATCATATAATAAGAAAAATACCAAGACATAGCAGCTACCCCCTTTTCCCACCACAGATGGCACACCCAGTGCCTAGATATGTAGCACCCAGGAAATCAGGATGCTTAGCTTCCACCTCCAATGGCTGCCATTTTGTATCTGCAGGGTCTCTCTAGGTGCTCATTTCCACCTTGCTCTAAATGGCTACTTGATCCCACTGGACTGGGAAAGTGAAAAGCCAGATAGGTCTTTCTTGTGCCATAGTTGTGACAGGTCGTAACAGACCAGACAGCAAAAGATAGGCATTTGGTCTGTCTTGTTATGCCAGTTCCTCTGGGGTGGTCTTCTGAAGGACCACCTTATGCATAATTCCTTCCATGTTTATATACATTTCTCCGACAAGTTCAGCGTCTCGCTAGGGAAGGTGACCTGAAGAGAGCTGCCCTTTGGAGCGGGGTTCACCCTGCTACTAGGCCTGAGTTCATTCACCAAAAATACATTCTCACAGTCCTGCCCCTGAGAAGACTCAGAGGTATTTGAGCTCCTCAGTGTCCTTACAGACGTGGTATCTGATTGGGCCAGGTTGCTGCTGGTACCCGGCAACAGCACACGGTCCCCAACGGTCCCTTCGCTTGGCTCCAGGGGGTACAGAAGAGTCTGTGAGGTGCTGCTGATCTCCCTCAACTCTCGAGAGATGAAGGAGGGAGAGTGGCTGGCTGTGGCGGAAGAGGCCCTGCGTCCATCGGCACAGTTGAAATTGCTTCCCGAGTGCTGCCGGTGAGCCCCTCCAATACGGCAGAAAAGACACTTGACCTTCTCAATGGCTTTGCTCAGCACAGTCTTGCGAAGCAGAATATAGACCCAGGGATCAAGGATAGGGTTCACCGAGGCTATGCGGATGGCCTGTAGGTCGGGGTTTTGTTGAATATCCTCCACTAAAGGTGGCTGGTACAGCTGGTTCACAAACACACGTACCTGAAAGGGGTGAAGAAAGGATGTGAATATAATTCAATGACAGAAGGCCAGGCTGACATTTCAAAGCTCATGTCCGGCTTAGCAACTGCCTGTTAACAACAGGAAGGGACAGAGGCAGGCAGAGAACAGCTCTCTGTAATCTCAGAAAGGAGCTATTTTCAGAACGGGAAAAATTTCCAGCAAGTTGACTTACGTGGAGATAAATAGCCTTCCCTCCCACCCCATGTTGTAGAATTCACTGGAATATCTATGGGTCAGTACACTTTTTGTGAATTGCTTCTAATATATCCGCTCTCCCAACCTTTACCTATTTAGTCTTTGTTTCCTAATTCTGAGCATTCAGCTGAGCATCACTGATTCTCTCTCCGTGTGTGTGTGTGTGTGTGTGTGTGTGTATGTGTGTGTAAAATAGCTAACTCTTCTGTTTCTTGTATGACAGAATCTGTTATTAAGTGTTCAGGGTGTGTCAGGAGCTACAGCATATCCCCTGGAGCCATTTTGGGAGATCCAGCCAATCTCTGAAATTCTAATCCTGCCAGCCACATATAAAAATATATGTTTAAAAACAAAATTGGACCTGGATTTTTCACCTCACAGGCAAATTCTCTCTCAGGGACAGGCCTGGAATTGTATGCTCTTCTTTGAGGTTACAAGTAACATCTGCTGGCAGCTTCCAGCAGAGAAAAGTTGTTGTTTTTAATACCCTCTAAATTTTGCCTGTATTAGCTTGTCAGAGATTGTTTTCTTCAAAGACAGCTTGCCTAGAAGTGAACCCTTTCCCCTTCCAAATTTAAAAAAGAAAAGAAAGGAAAGGGGAAAATATTTCACTTATGATGATGAACAGTACTCAATTATGCTGTAAACGTCTTTCCACATGAATCCAGCCTGTCCTGCTTATAATGTCTTATACTAACCTTGGCTGGGATGCTGTGAATCATTAAAAAAATACAACATGACAACCAAGAATTTTAAAGTGTTTACAGGTACAAACATCAGATCAAAGGACCATCCAGTCCTTTCTTCACAGCCACCAACCAATCTGCCTACAAACATGACATCAATTCAATAGCACTGTCCTCTCAAGCTCTCTGCAACTGATATATGAGGGCACATGTCCTCTGGTACTGAAAGAAATACACAGTACATCCATAACGCTTCTTAATAGCCTTTTGTTCATGAACAGGTCTTAGAACCAGCAAAAGATAGGGGGAGTTATCTGGTATGCTGAAGACTAATGAGTGGCAAGCCAGCCAAAATTACTCAGTCTGTTTTCTGTGGGAGACAATGTAGCATGTAGTTACCAGATCATTTCAAATCACTGGGGTTTGAAAGTTACTTTTTTGGGCAACTCTGAAAATCTTCCAACCTGCACAGCCATTGGCTAAGTCGGCCAAGAGTTCTTGGAAATATAGCCCCAAATTAACATCTCCAAGCTCAGCTTATAAGTAATCATGCTTTTATTTTGGGAACAAGCTAAAAGATTATAGCCGCTAAAAGATGCAAATACATGTCAGGAAAGGCTCTTGTTCAAATCTTATCTCTTATCAGATAGCATTAGGCAGTCCATTCTCTGTCTATCAGAACCACTATTCCATTTGCCATAGAGACATTGTTAATACTGATGTACTTTACAGGAATTTAAGGATTGCAGAAATAATGTAAGTGAAGCTTTGAATGGTCAGAAAAGTGTTTACATAAATATTTTATTTTTTTTAAGGTAGGGTTTCAAATGTTCATTGCCTTGCTAATTTCATTTGTTAAATAAAGTTTAGTTGATTATTTTACAAATACTAATATTAAGCTAAGGGGCAGAAATTTTGTTATGGAAAGGTATTGGCCCAGGTATGTGTGATAAGGAATGAATGAGAATAAGCTGCAGTTCCTACTAACACTGAGTGACAATTTTGGGGTGTTGGTATCTTACAGTTCCTGTCATATGTGGAATTTTGTCTTTTACAATATGGAAACACAATATGTGTGGGGAAAAACTGTGCTGATGAAGAAGAGTTCTGAAGGCATCACAAGCTTCCATCTTGCAATGGTTATAATAAAGGTAGAATTTCATTTATTCTATTTCTTGTTTTGTGGTGGTAACTCCACTGGAAAGTAGCATTATGAACAGTGATTAGTTTCTTTGACATGGAAGTGAATCATTTCTATTCAAGCGAATATGTTTTCTAACCACTAGATGGCACAGTGACTTCATGCCTGATAGTTCCTTGCTTTCATGCTCTGTGAAAGCATAATGAAACTTGGCTTTGACCAGCTGTAGCCCAAACTGAAAGCTGTTTTAATACAGAATGAGTTACAGTGACACAAAATTACCGAAACAGTAAAAGATTTGAACCGCCAAAGGAGCAGAAATCACGGCATTATAGGCATTCCATCCAGTGACTAATGCTAACATGGAATTAATCATCTACTGAGGAACTGAATTTTTGTCTAACTTACCATTTTTGTAACTTTGGATATTAGTTGCTGAACTGTGTTCTGGGGAGAGTGAGTTTCCTTGCTTAAAAGATGGGTAAGAGTGCTCAGGCTTCCTGCAAGAGGCTGACTACTACTCATAGGCCCAAATCTTCTTGTTAGTCTGGATTACACAAGACCCATTCAATCAATGGAATTTATTTACATGTTGACTCACCACACAACAATTGATTGGATAGGTCTACTTTAGTGGGGACTAACTAATAGGATGCTAGCCATAATCTTCCCTAATAATGTACAGCTGTAAGAGAGCCTTAACTATGCATAACAGCAGTTATGAAGTTTCATCCTTAAATCCAAGATATGGGAGGGAAAGGGCTTGCAACTAGTTAAAGCAGTCTTTTTACTCTGGATTGGGGCTCCAAGATGAGAAAGGGAGTCAAGGCTCCCATCTGGCTTGGGAGCCCATGTCTGAAGTTTTCATGTAAAAGAAAGTCCTATTGAAGCAAATGTGAGTTTTGGCAAGGAAAATTGCAGATATGCAAAGCTTGATCCTCACGAAACCTTGGAGCAAAGGGTAACTCCTCCTGACCACCTATCCCAGGGTCCTATTCTGGAGTGAAAGCCTGTTGTAGCTATTCGTCAACATATTCCTGGCCCTAATATGGAGCAATGGGAAGACCAGGAGGTTTGGTCCTCCATGAAAATGTGTGTGTTAAAATATCCCCCTCCCCCAAATCCTTTGCAGGGATTACAGAGCAAATGTTCCAGTGTTCTTTGGCAGATAAATAGCCACAGAAAATGTTCCCCAAAGGTAAAAAGAGGTTTTCCAAAGGCCTAAGGTAACAATATCTCCTTACCTATTCCTTCTTCCAAATTACTATTTTACCATGGGGGGAAATAGACATAAACAGTAAGAGACCTGCCCTAAGCTGCACTTAATTCTCTGTACAGTGGCGATCTGATTCAAAATTTCAATCCATTGGAGCATGTTAGCAGCCCAGTTTCATACTTCTGTTTATTATAGTAAGAAAATTATCATGGGAAACAGTAATTAACTAAGCCTCTTAACAACATAGGAAGGTGAAGTTAGTTTGTACAGTATTTATTGTTTTAACTGCCCTTTTAACATAGGCTTTAAAAAGTTACAATTTTGCACCTTGGTTCACAAGTTAGTAGCCTATAAAAATGTTTACCAAGCTGCCCTGACCACACATCTACGTTAAACATTTGTTAATATTGATGAAAAAAGATGTATAATTTCTTTGCCTTGTCAATGGCAAATTTCACTAGCCACTTATAAGCCCAATGTGTATTACCTGTTCAAAGTGGCTAACTACCCATTGTGGGGAACAGGGATATAATTCAGTGGTACAGCACAGGCTTTTTAAGCAGAGGTTTGCAGGTTCGGTCCCAAACACTTCCAGGAATCGACAGGCAATAATTGATTTGATCACCAATGATCTGACTCAGTAAAAAGTAATTTAAAATGTGCACATCAAAGCAATTCACAATCTCAAGATTTTAAAGAACCATCAAATAAAGCTCTCAGAAGAAGTGAATAGAAGTAAAATACCCTACAGGCTGCCTGCATGTTATATAGTGCCAAATGCAAAGTTAAACCCCAATCCAGTGGTTCCAAAATATGGGTCCCCAGAAATTGCTAGACTTCAGGTCCCAGAAGCCTCAGCCAACCTGGAATTTTGGGAGTTAAACTCCAACAACATCTGGGGAACCACTGCCCCAGAAAACTATGGGCAAACCCAGTCATCTGTTGAATCCATTTGTAGCAGGCAGATACATGGTTGAATATCTTTATTTCACCCACATAAACCAAAGCCACATTTTACAGGCATGGGTTTAAAATGTGTGCTACTGAACTAACTCTTCTGTAAGGCAGCCAGGAGGTTAAAGACAGCTGTTAAGGTAGGTTTTACACCAAAACCAGTGGTGACAAGTGCTATCATCCCCAGGAAACATAGTCCTAGATAATGGGAATTGTAGTCACACCCACCTAAAGGGCAGCAAGGGAAGGGTGCCCTAGGATGCTTTGGATAATCCTTTAATATAATGACTATCTGTCTGGCGACTTTGTTCAGAAGTAAAGAAGGTTGCATCTATTGACAATTGTGATGCAAGGACCATGGCTCATGAATTCTGAACACAGCCAGGAAAGAAAAAAGAAGAAGCTTATTTAAATTCCTGACTGTACAAATGTCTTCCCCTCCCTCCTTATAATTTCATAAACGAAGTTCCCTTGAAATCCTTTTGATTTAATAGGGCTACTCCAGGGAGATGCAGTCATGGCCCAAATCCCACTTTCAGACAAAGAGCTTGTACATTATGTATGAACATTTCCTGAGTTGGAGGCCACTTTAGGAAAATATTAGTGTGTATCCAGCTGTTGCTAAAACTCCTTCAAAGCTGACATGATGGGATGCCCGATTAAAACAGAAATCCCCAAACGAAAACTAACAACCCAGCCATTAAGCAGGCCTCTAGGATGTCTAGCTCAGTAGATTTCCCTTTTTATCACAAAGCTGATGTAGTCTTTATTTACTATATCTTTTGCAAGACCTGTGGCCAGTGATCCCTTCCAGTGATCATAACCCTTTCCAAACTGGGAAAGTTGCTCATATATTTGGTAATCTAGTTCAGTGAGGTGAAGACCTTCAGGGAGACCAAAATCAGATGCTGCCCCATCCACTTCTTTACTCTCAGGGTTGGTGCTGTCATTCCCACTTCGAACAGTACAGTTCTCCTACATGTGTCAACTCAAAAGTAAATCCAGTTGAATTCAATGGGAATGGTTCCAAGGTTATGTGTGCACAGGATTGCAGCCTTAGATAAGGAATTGCCTAAAACTAACTGGTGTAGTGGTTTGAGTGTTGGACTTGGACTCCCAGAAACCAGGGTTCAAATCTCCATTCACCCATGGAAATCCACTGAGTGGGTCACACTCTCTCAGCCTTAGAGGAAGGCAATGGCAAACCACCTCTCAAATCACTACACCACTGATTTAACTCATTTGTTATGTGCCTTCAAACTAACACAGACTTGTGGCAATTCTAGCAGGGTATATACCCTGCTAGAATTGCCACAAGTCTGTGTTAGTTTGAAGGCACATAACAAATGAGTTAAATCAGTGGTGTAGTTAAATAAGACACCAGCTTAGAGGGTCTCACAAGTATCCCCCTCTTTGGGAGGCAATATGCGTGATTTACCTTTGGAATCCTTCTTGCTTATTCTGCTGTGTACAGACCTTGTGACAGGGTTGCCTTAGGGTCACCATAAGTCAGAAATAACTTGGGAAAGCAAACAACAACAGACCTAGACTTTCATGCCAATGTCCTATGGTACCACTGAGTTTAATGTTAGCTGCTTGTTTGTGGGTAGATCTGGGTTTCTAACTCCTGCAACATGTAAAGACAATGGGCAGTGTCTTTTGAGATGTGTATCTGCTCAGCTCTGAAGTATGCAGATGAATACTAGGTTCTACCTGGTATTCTACTAATGCAGTTCAGCCCTTGCCTGAGCCAAGGGTTTAGCAAGTAAAAAAAGGCAACCATTGTTGCAAAATGTAAAGAAAACAATGAATTAAAACAATGGCAAATAAATAAATAATGCATTACATATTACATACTTGGATAGTGCACCTTATTATAATATATGCTGCAGCACTTTACATAAAAAACTTTGCTGCTGTTTTGCTTTCCCTGAGCAAAGCTTCCTACTTCCCCATCCCTAATATTCAAAAAGGGGGAAGCCCTATATTAATTTTCCTGTGAATGGTTTATGTGTGTTTTCAAATACCTTTGTTTTTTCTTCTATACTCTCATAATATACATCTGCATTTATATAATATCTCTCCCTGGCTTTTCTTCGCAAACGAAGATTCAGGAAGGACTCATCCCACGCTTTCTGCAAGCGCGCTGATGACTGAAAAGGCCAATCCGAGATAAACAAGTCCGGTTGGAGAAAGCACAGCAGAGGGTCTCCTTGGGTGATGTTTCCGGGTTGTGATTCTTTCTGCGTTGTCGTTTCTCTTCAAGACTTGTTTGGCTGCAAATGAATTTATATATAATACTAAAGCAAAAAAGGGAGGCAAGGTTGGACCCCTCTCTACTCTTTGTCCGCCAGCAGGCAAAGGGCCTTTTTATTTCGACAGGCATTTAAAAAAAATTATCTAGTTATTCATACCCCGCTCTTCAGCCACAAGGCTATCAGAGTGGCTTACAAATTGTTTTAAGCAAGAGCAATTTACACATCTACACTGCATTAAGCAGCTTCCAATGTGTGTTAGCTAATTTGGCCCTTAATTGGTTGTTGTGAAAGAGTCTTCTGATGGGGTGCTGTACTTTCCCCCCACATCTGTTACATTTTATGTGGTTTTTTTCCTGTTTATTTTAATTTAGTGCTGGTTTTAATGTGATAATTTCTTTAATGGCTTGTGTATGTGTGTGTATTTATTTTTATTACAGTATTTATTTTTGCTGCATTCTGTTATCATCTATGTTGTGAGCCACCTTGGTTCCCATACTGGGAGAAAAGTGGATGTGAAATAAATAAATAACCTTCCCCCCAGTTGTAATTCTTTTCTTAAGCTTTATAGGGTTAGCCTCTTTAACCTAGTGCCCCCCCCCTTGTGTTAGCTTATACAGTAATTCATGTTGTCCTGAGCCAGCAGTGGTTATTTCAGCTCTGGGGTTTTGCCCATTGAAAGTATTTTACATGGCTTCTATACTCACCTACATGTGATCTACTCCAAGAACCATGAAAAAAACACACCTCTATTGTGGGTTTACCTCATAACACATTATCAACACTATGATTCACTTCTCAATCACGTGAGGTAGAAGCAAAGAATCTGCTTTTGAAAACATGCAAAACTCTACTTCCCATATATCTTCCCTCAGAGCTTGCAAATAAATTTGAGATTAAGCTTTCAAATAGAAGAAAGCAACATCTGAACAAATTGGATTCCTAGGCATCACTGTATTCAGAAATTAATGGTTATTTATGGCTAAAACAACACGTGACATGAGGAATGTGATCAGTCTACTAATGGGCTTTTAAAAAAATCTTCATTTTATTATTCAAATGGAGTCTGGTAGGGAGGAAGAAATTCTTTACTCTTACTCCATATGTCCAAAAATGTTTTCCCCCCCTCCACAATGGGAGAAATATAGATATACTCAAGGGTGTAGCAATTGGGTAGGAGGGTGTTGCAAAATAGAGGGCAATGCCCGCCCCAAATAAGAAATCGGTCTTCAAATGAAAATCCCCTTCCATCCCTAATTTACAGTATTGCAGTAATTGCACAGAATCACAGAGTTGGAAGAGACCTCAAGGGCCATCCAGTCCAACCTTCTGCCATGCAGGAATACACAATCAAATCATTCCTGACAGATGGCCATCCAGCCTCTGCTTAAAAACCTCCAAAGAAGGAGACTCCACCACAGTACGAGGCAGTGTATTCCACTTCTGAACAGCTCTTATTTATTTGTTTGTTTATTGGATTTCTATCCCTCCTTTCTCCCAAGATGGGATTCAAGGCCGCCTACAATAATCTAAAAAATACAACTCAAACATTACAAAAGTTAAAAAAGAATTAGATCACAACCATTATTAAAATATAACAGCTAAAAACACAGCAGACTGTAAAAATGTAGTATCAATAAAAATTACAACCATTAAAAGCAGCACACCAATTAAAATTCACATTTCAAACACCTACCTAAATAAAAACACCTTCACCTGCCGGCAAAAAGAAGGCAGGGAGTGGGCCAGCCAGACCTCCTGTGGAAGGGAGTTCCACAGTCTGGGGGCAGCCACAGAGAAGGGTCTCTCCCGAGTCCTCACCAACCACACCTGTGAAAGTGGTGGGACTGAGAGGAAGCCCTCCCCTGCTGATCTTAGAATTCAGGCAGGCTTGTAGAGGGAGTACGGTCTTTCAGATAGCCTGGACCCAAACCAATTTAAAATTTCAGTCGATCATTTAGAAAAACTGTTCAGGCACCCAAAGAAAAGATAGCAGGCAAAGTTACCAAGAGAATACGAACACAGCAAATGTAAGGATTCTGGATGTGAACAATTTGCAATGTCTCACTTTTTGCAATGGTAGAAATTTGGGGACTGAAGGAAAATTCCACAGAGGGGCCAGAATTCTTATTTGGTGTGGGGCGAAGCTCTCTTTCTTCTCCCCCAACTACATCCACAACCCTGGATAAGCCTCAAATGGAATGGAAAGAGTTCATTAAAATAGAGGCTTTCTGTGTGGTATGGTCATCCGTGTGACTAAGTCACTTCAGAATGTGCAGTAAAGATATCTTGTCATAAGTACACCCACCATGTCCAAGTCTCCCTGCCTGTGGAAAGCTTCGATATCCGGAGAAGGATTTACATTCAAAGGTGTTACAGTCTTATGGAAAGGCATTTTCGTGAACCAAGCTCAAGATCGTGAGTCAAGGCTGGGCTCTCAGCTGTTATCCCAAACTTTAAGGGAAGAAAGGATTTTTTTCTCCTGACGAATTGTAAACATGAAGTATGCCTTACCATAAAGTGTCCTTACTTTTATGGCAGTTACCGCCTTTAACAAACAAAGGAGTAGCCTTCCCTTAAGTCTTCATCTGTCATCATAAACGTTTCTCTATCACATTCTGATACAAAGCTATATATAGATGGCTAGTTAATATTAAGTGGAAAACGGAATTTGCCAAGCAACCTTTGCCCAAAAGGACGTTCAGCTAAACCCAATGGTAGTCCTACTTAGAGAAGACCCATTGAGAAAAACAGGACCTGTTGGTAACACTAAGCTACTGTAGGACCAACAATTAAGGCTGTAGCCACACTGCAAAATTAAAGCAGTTTGACACCACTTTAACTGCCATGGCTCAATACTTTGCAATTCTGGGATTTCTAGTTTTGTAAGCTATTTAGCCACCTCTGTCAGAAGGCTCTGGTGCCACAACAAACTACAAATCTCAGGATGCCATAGGATGGCGCCACAGTAGTTAAAGTGGTGTCAAACTGCTTTAATTCTGCAGTGTGGCTACAGCCTTAGTCTTCAGTACTTACTTTAGTTTGTCTCTTCAGGTACTTCCAAAACCTGTTTTGCCATCTCATCTGTGCCCAATGGGACCAGACAAAAAAAGATGAGGAGGCCTTGTGGGTGAAATTTGTTCTGAGGGCCCAGGTAAACATGGGCAGATAGCAACCCCCCTCATTCTCCCAACTACATTGACTGTTATGGTACTGAGTAGATACAAAGGGCTGGATACCTCACTTCTTTATGAAATACATGGCTTTAAAAAAATCCTCTCTTCACAAGACATAATTTAGAAAAATTACTTTGTTGGACTATGTCTGTCCAAATCCTCCAGTCAGCATGGATATTGTAAGCCCAAAAGTGGTTTTCTGTGCTCTGAATAGATTATTAGCTTTCCCAAAGTTTTTTTTTTAAAAAAGACAAAACAAAAACCTCACCCTGGATTAGTTATATCTGTAAAGACTGATGAAGAGACAAGACTCTAGGTGTCTTAGTGGACCACAAGCTTAAACAAGTCAGCAGTGTGATGCAGCAGCTTAAAAAGCCAATGCAATTCTAGGCTGCATCAATAAGAGTATAGTGTCGAGGGAAGTAATAGTGCCACCCTATTCTACTTTGGTCAGACCTCACCTGGAATACTGTGTCCAGTTTCTGGGCACCACAATTTAAGAAGGATATTGACAAGCTGGAACATGTCCAGAGGAAGGTGACCAAAATGGTGGGAAGTCTGGAAGCCATGCCCTATGAAGAGCGCTTTAGGGAGCTGGGTATGTTTAGCCTGGAGAAGAGAGGTTAAGAAGGGACATGATAGCCATATTTAAATATTGGAAGAGATGTCATACTGAGGATGGAGCAAGCTTGTTTTCTGCTGCTTCAGAAATTAGGACACAGAGCAATGGACTCCAACTATAGGAAAAGAGATTCCACTTAAACATTAGGAAGAACTTCCTGATGGTAAGAACTGTGGCAGTGGAATGCACTTCTCCTTCTTTAGAGCTTTTTAAACAGAGGCTGGATGGTCATCTGTTGGGGGTGCTTTGATTGTGTATTCTTGTAGCACAGGGGGTTGGACTAGATGGCCTTTGTGGTCTCCTCCAACTCTATGATTCTATGAGAACAGGATGGGAGGAAGAAAAATAGCCTTCAGACAAGGGTCCTCCATCCATTTCATCACAGAAAAAACTGGGGACAGTTCTTCATAGCCCTAACCATGAACTAATGCAGTGGTGGAGATTAGACTGCCAACCATATTAATTCCCAACTAATGGCTATGCTGCCTGGTGTCCCATGACATCTGGAGCCCACAAGTTTCCCACCTTTGAATTAGTGAGACAGGCCCAACTATTAAGAACACCTTGGAAAAGTTACCTTTTAAAAAATACAGCTCCCTAAGTCTCCCAGCCAGTATGGGGCACAGGGAGATTCTGGGAGTTATATTTCAAACAAGTACAGTCGTCCCTTCACATTCGCGGGGGTTCCGTTCCACGGACCCCCGCGAATGTGAAAAATCCGCGAATAACGACTGCCCTCCCCCTCCCCCACCATAGCGACCATGGGGCCTCCGGAGGCCCCATAGTCGCTTTCCCCAGCCTCCCCACTCCCTTCCTAGGCCTTCCCAGGGCCTCCGGAGACCCTCCCGAGGCCCCGTGGATGCCTCCCCAGCCCTCCCCCTCCCTCCCCGGGCCTTCGTGGGGCCTCCGGAGCGTCTCCGGAGGCCCCATGGAGGCCTCCCCAGCCCTCCCCGGGCCTTCGTGGGGCCCCCGGAGCATCTCCGGAGGCCCCGCGGAGGCCTCTCCCAGCCCTCCCCCCTCCCTCCCCAGGCCTTCATGGGGCCTTCGGAGCGTCTCCGGAGGCCCCGCGGAGGCCTCTCCCAGCCCTCCCCCTCCCTCCCCGGGCCTTCGTGGGACCTCCGGAGCGTCTCCGGAGACCCCGCGGAGGCCTGTCCCAGCACTCCCCCCTCCCTCCCCAGGCCTTCGTGGGGCCTCCGGAGCGTCTCCGGAGGCCCCGCGGAGCCCTCTCCCGGCCCTCCCCCCTCCCTCCCTGGGCCTTCGTGGGGCCTCCGGAGCGTCTCCGGAGGCCCCGCGGAGCCCTCTCCCGGCCCTCCCCCCTCCCTCCCTGGGCCTTCGTGGGACCTCCGGAGCGTCTCCGGAGGCCCCGCGGAGGCCTCTCCCGGCCCTCCCACTCCCTCCCCGGGCCTTCGTGGGGCCTCCGGAGCGTCTCCGGAGGCCCCGCGGAGGCCTCCCCAGCCCTCCCCAGCCCCTCCCCGGGCCTTCGTGGGGCCTAGCAAGGCCCCACGGAGGTCTCTCCCGGCCCTCCCCCCTCCTCCCCGGGTCTTCATTGGGCCTCCGGAGCATCTCCGGAGGCCCCATGGAGGCTTCCCCGGCCCTCCCCGGGCCTTCGTGGGGCCTCCGGAGCGTCTCCGGAGGCCCCATGGAGGCCACCCCAGCCCTCCCCCAGGCCTTCATGGGGCCTCCGGAGCGTCTCCGGAGGCCCCGCGGAGGCCTCTCCCGGCCCTCCCCCTCCCTCCCCGGGCCTTCGTGGGGCCTCCGGAGCGTCTCCGGAGGCCCCAGGGAGGCCTCCCCAGCCCTCCCCCAGGCCTTCATGGGGCCTCCGGAGCGTCTCCGGAGGCCCCATGGAGGCCTCCCTGGCCCTCCCCGGGCCTTCGTGGCGCCTCCGGAGGCCCCGCGGAGGCCTCTCCCAGCCCTCCCCGGGCCTTCGTGGGGCCTAGCAAGGCCCTACGGAGGTCTCTCCTGGCCTTCCCCCCTCCCTCCCCGGGTCTTCATGGGGCCTCCGGAGCGTCTCCGGAGGCCCAATGGAGGCTTCCCCGGCCCTCCCCCCTCCCTCCCCGGGCCTTCGTGGGGCCTCCGGAGCGTCTCCGGTGGCCCCACGGAGGCCACCCAAGCCCTCCCCCAGGCCTTCATGGGGCCTCCGGAGCGTCTCCGGAGGCCCCGCGGAGGCCTCTCCCGGCCCTCCCCCTCCCTCCCCAGGCCTTCGTGGGGCCTCTGGAGCGTCTCTGGAGGCCCCATGGAGGCCTACCCAGCCCTCCCCCAGGCCTTCATGGGGCCTCCGGAGCGTCTCCGGAGGCCCCATGTTCGCCTCCCCAGCCCTTCCCACCCCCTCCCCGGGCCTTCATGGGGCCTCCGGAGCGTCTCCGGGGGCCCCGTGAAGGCCTCCCCTGCCCTCTCCCCTCCTTGCCAAGTTCCGAAGGCCCCGCAGAGGCCTCCCCAACCCTTCCCCCTCCCTTCCAAGGCCTTCGCGGGGCCTCTGGAGGGTCTCCGAAGGCCCCGTGGAAGTCTCCCCGGCCCTCCCCGCTCCCTCCCAGGGCTTTCACGGGGCCTCCGGAGGCCCCGTGTCGCGGTTTTGGGGGGGCCCGGGGGGGCCCCTCCGAAAACCGCGAATAATCAAAACCGCGAATGTCAGATTCGCGAATGTGGAGGGGCGACTGTAACTTCCCAGGTGTTGCAAACTATACCTGAGTAGTATTGTTCTCTCTTTGCTCTAGTTTTAGTAGTTGTGGTAGTGGGCAGTGTGTCTGTGTATTTAAAGATAAGAGAGCAGGAGAAGAAAAAAGCAAGCTATTCAGTAAAACAGTGAAGGCTGGTATATGTTCCAGGCTTTGAAAAAGGGGAAGTTTACAATTCTTAAGTATAACTGGTATAAGAATTCTGCTGTTAGCCAAAGCTTATTTTGAATTAATGCCTGTCCTAAATGTATATGAAGTAGAGCTTATCTATTTAAGCAGATTTATGCAGACAGAATCTCAACTAGTAAAGCCTTCCCTGTGACTACCTCCCCATACTTTCTGCCATGCAACTATGAAAAGTCCTAAGAGCCATGCTAGATTAGGTATGGGCAAACCTGTGAAGTAATACAATAGGACCCCCGTATCCATGGGGGATTGGTTCCGGGCCCTACCATTGACAATGAATAATAGCAAATGCCATTGAAAATAATGGGACTTCTGGTTTAAAATACCATAGAGTTGCCACAGAGGACCTAGAAAATGGCTAGAGAGGACACATTTTCTAGGAACACCCTACAATAGCTGTGCTGACACTGAAACGTGGATAATGGAATTAGTGGATATTGAATCAGCAGATATGGGGGTCCTACTATACTAGTGACTGCATCTGTGCATGCATAAAGTGCATGAATCAGCATATGTACTGGAAATTAATGGCCATGTCTTTCATGTCAGAAGTCAACATTTCAGCCAGTTTCAGTCCCAACAGGTTTCACTTCAGAAAGTAACCATTCATGGCAATGAATATCCACCAGCATTTTGATGGAAAATAAGGTGTACAAATCATAGTGAAACTAATAGCTAGTTAGATGAATGAAGATGTAAGATCTGTTATTGTCTTGCCTCTATGGTTACAGTTCTCCAATGCACTGTAATGAAATAAAGCATATCTGACTGACTGGTGAGGGCCAATTTCAAATTCCTTACTGACTCAGCCTTATTGAGTCAGCCATTGTTTCTCAGCCAGAACATTTACCACACAGGGTAGCTGTAAGTAAAACAAGGGGAAAACCCACGTATGTAGGCTGGAACATCTTAGAGGAAAAATATGATACAAACATGCTTTTTTTAAAAAATCACATTAAAAAAAATTTTTTAAAAAAATCTCCAGAGTCCTTAGTTTTGTGCTGCAGTGAACACCAAAAAAAAAAACCCCTGTGACTATATTTGTCCTTTCTTTATTTGTTAAATATAAACCACTTTACTTTTATTATCTCTCCCTCCTCATTTTAATGGTATATCAAAAGCCTTCATTCAGTATTTGGCAATGAATCTATGAAAGTTTTAAACACAGGGAGAAGTGGCATATCTCAGTTTGTCTCTGTGTTCTTTCTTTCCTTTAAAAGTTCTATCTGTTTTCTTCCCATTGTCTGACAAATTTCAGTTAATTAAATTGGATCCTTTTATTGCTTTGATACTTGCAGAATTAAATGATACTGGTTTCTAAGACAAGTTCCAAGGGGATCCACTGATTACTACGTACAATTTAATTATTTTGATATTTGGTTACCAGTTTTAAAAATAAAGAGAAACATAGGCTGCTGCCACACTGCAGAAATAATGCAATTTGATACCACCTTTACTATCATGGCTCCATCCTATGGAATCCTGGGATTTGTAGTTTGTTGTGGCACCAGAGCTCTCTGGCAGAGAAGACTAAATATCTCACAAAACTATAAATCCCAGAATTGCACAGCATTGAGCCATGGCAGTTAAAGTGTGTCAAACTGCATTATTTCTGAAGTATAGCAGCAGCCATAGTACGGTAACTTATACAATTATTTATTCCCCATTTTTTTTTCAAGTAAGCAACGCTCACTAGACTGTCTCTTCTATTAGCCTCATGAAGGCAATGTCTTCCTTTTCAGAGCATCTTCCCCTTTTCTAGTGAGAAAGTTTCATACCAGTACAATGACTTATTGTTATGTGCTTTCAAGTTGAAACTGACTTATAGCAGCTCTATCATAGCATTTTCTGCAAGATTTATTCAGTTGGTTTGCCTTTGGCAACCTCTTAGGCTGAGAGAGTATGACTTGCTCAAGATCACCCAGTGGGTTTCCGTGGCTGAACACTCAAACCACTTACACCATGCTGACTCAGTCGAGTAACTATTGTCCCAGAAACAATGTTATCAATTTTAACATTATATCATTTGCATGATATAAAATGCATTTAGGTTCCTAGAGAGGACTGAACTTGAACAAGAGATACCAGCATTCAAATCCCCAGTCTTCCACAAAGCACACAGGCTGGCTTTGGGAAAGTCATTTTCTCCCAGTCTAAGCTACCCCACAGGATTGTTGTGAGAATAAAGTGATGTAGGCTTCATATTATGACATACATCAATTTCTTCTGCCATCAGGACATCTGTTCTCTTTTTAAAAAAACTGTGTCTGCTTCTAAGCATATTTATAAGAAGCAAAGTCCACTGAGCTCAAGAGGATTTACTCCAAGCACACATGTTTTGAACCAGACAATTATATGACTCTCCCATCTTTGTGGCCAACTTCTGTTTCCAATTGACAATCAGGACAGCCATTTTTCATGTTCTATCACATTTCAAGGTCCCAGAGGGATTGCTTAAGAACATAAATGAGGCCTACTGGATCAGATTAAAGCGGCCCATCTTGTCCAAGATTCTGTTCCCACAACCAGGGTTATCTTAATGGTTCCTGAAATCTGTTTGTTTTCATTCTTTGCCTCCTGGCATACCGCTAGGCCACCACTGTTTTCCTAGCAATGGGTCCGCAAACGATGGCTTGACTTACTACCCAGTCATTGTTTTGTGGTTGTCCCAAATTTCTCCTGCTGCACCTTGTAGAATGCACAGAGGACTTGGGTGGGAAGATCTTGTTTGTATGGGAGATAAAGTATGAAATTGAGGCAAGAGCAAGTTGCTCAGAGGGGAACTTGCTTTTTTGTTACCTGCTGGAAAGAAATGATGATGCCTGTGGTGTCTAGTATCCTATCAGAGGGCACTTGCAAGCTGAAAATGGATTTGGGGACTCCTGCCGTGAACAACCTATCCTAAGACTTAACCTTATGAAGAATGTGGCAGTACAGGTAAGGACTATGCCACTTCAGACTGTAGGTGGAGTGATCCTATTTTTAAATACTCCCTCCCACACATTTTGAAACAGTAACACAAGTGCCTCCGTGAAAGAAACCAGCACATTAAGTAAGCAATGACTGGCAAATTTTGCGGGGAGAGCAGGAGGGATGTTTGTTCCAAAATATAATAGTTTTTGACCTGCAAACTTGAGTGGTACAATTTGGAAGCCCATTATCTCAAAGTTTGTGAAAGGTTTCAACATTGCCTGCTAGTATAATTTGAGCTCCTAGTTTCACAAAGCGGCATTAGAATATGTTTGGATGAGGATAACAGGCATTCTGTTTAATACCAATGCATGTTACAACAGTACTGAAATGTTTGGGGGATTACATAGCCTACAGAGTCAAACCATTGCTGGAACAAAACAGGTTTGTGGTTTTTGAGCAGTAAGCAAGGTCTATTATCATGTTTTTTCATCCAGAAGCACACAATGCATCATCTGTCTCTTTGCTACCATATTGCATGCACAATATCTTATCGTTATGCATGATGCTTTTGCCCACATGGCTTCTATGTTGCAAGGAGCTACTTCTCCCAGGTCGCATTGCTTACATGAAGACCATCGCCATCCAAGATGGTCAAGGATGCACGAGTGTCTTATTTTGCTACAAGGATTTTTGCAGAGAACAAGCTGCGTGCCCTCTGCATGTCTCAAGGCGTGCTTAACCACTGAAACGGAAACACTTGCACGGTAAGAAAACATATCATGTGCAAAGTAGCCTCCAGCATAGTCCCTGTAAGCAAGGCGACATGGAAAAATAGACAGTTACATACCGCAAAACACAAGCCTGACTATTTTAAGGTGTGCTTAGTATCCCAGACGAGAGGAATGGAGCTGGATTATGTTAGTTATGTAGCAAAACTGGCCTAACTTGTAAAATTATACCATTTATCCAAATAGTTCTGGATTGTGCTCTGCCCAGTCATCCCTCTCTCCCTCCCTCCCCTTCATTTTGAGGCTCCCAGGTTAAGCTACACCCTTGATAGGGAGCTATTTCAGAAGGACTCTACAGGCTGAGCGGAGTCCATACTTCTCTAGCTCCAGGATGAAAGGGAGGGGCAATTTCAACTATGCACTGTCAGTTGATTGTTAAATATATCCCTGCCAAGAAAAAAAGCAGTTTGCAGTTTTTTATTGGTAAGGTTTTTTTTTGGGGGGGGGGCAGGTACCAGCTATGCACACAACAGTCCTCCCCCCACATTCTCTGGAGTCAAATGGGAAAGGGAGGAGAAGAGAAATGCAGGTCACTAATTAAAGGATTTGTTTGTCTTTTAGGTGGGCAGAGGCGGACCCTTCACCTCCTGCCACCACCCACAACAGTTTTCTTAGTGGTCCAGGGAAGAAGGGTTTTCATCTCTATCTTTCTCAGAGGGAAATTTTATTCCTTCTTGAACCCCAAGTTGTTCTGTTAATAGCGGCAGCAGCGGCATATCCTGAACAAAGCAGCTCTGGAAAGAAGCACTCCAAGCTGTAAATCTTTCAGCCTTAAATCTCCATCCAGAAATATTTATGCAACACACATATTGCCAAAAGGGAGAGATTTTTAAGTGTTTTAACAGTCACTTCTTTTGTCAATGTTTCAGTGTCTCTGCCCTCATTTTATAAAAACACTTAGAAATGTAGTCTGTTATCTCAAGGCTGGTCCCCAACTTCATACAGTGTCTGCAATTTTCAGAGAGAGCTTCATAGGGTTCCTTTGGGGGACTACAAGTCCCAGAATCATCCAGCCAACATGGCTAGTAGTAGCCACAATGGGTGGAGGGAGGTTCAGGAAGCTGTTGTCCAAAACAGAAACTTTTCCAAATTCTGGTCCAAGTTACTTAGAATCTTGATCATAATATCTCTGTTTGTCTTTCTATGAGGTGTGAAGGAAGGAACTGGAGGTATTTTGGATTGTTTGCTCTGTCCCCCAACCCAATTAAGCCAATGGTATTTGGATATAAGGTTACAGGTCTATGCGTTTTCCTTGGAGGAAGCCCCCAATGAATAGTGCAGAACTTACTTTTCAAGTAAAAATAACAAGGACCGTGCTGCACATCTATTTTTTGTCCTTCTGTATACCATTTAAAATTCAAATAATAAGCCTTAACTATTCCATAGTTAGGGTTGCTTGAGTATCAGACCTCTTGGCATTTTATGGGACATGGAGGGTGTTTTTGCCTATTAGGTTCCCCAAAACAACAACTTAGACTCTTACAGTGATAAAACTGACAAGCATGTGCAGGTTTCCTCTCTTCTAGGTTTTACAATAGCATTAATGACATTGACATGTGGCACAGACAGAGGAGTTCAAAGCGTCTTTCTTTCCAGTTCTGCAACTCCCATTAGCCCTAGCCAGCATTGCCCGTGGTGAAGAGTGCTGGGAACTGCAGTCCAACCCCTTTCAAGTGGCTATTAATCCTCCATTAGGGGGTCACCAGTAATTCCCCATTGGTTCTTCCTACAGTAGAACCCCTGAAATGAACTGCATGCCTGCTAGTCACAGCTGACACAACTCCTGTTGACTTCAATGGGTCTACTCATCTGCAAACCGGGTGGAGAGCGCTTAGCACTATCAAGTAGCACAGAAATGTAAGTGCTCTTGCTATGGCTACTCTAGGTAGGCCTTCCACGGGTTTTAAGCCTGAAGTTGAAAATGAAGGCTGAGAGAAGGAGCTGCCAGCTTTTTTTTTTTCTCCTGCAAGGAGAGGAAAAAACATTCAGAGATGACAGGCCTGGAATTAACCAGGGGGAGTAAAGGAGGTCTTGGGAATTTCAGGTTAGTCAAATCAGAAGTTTCTAAGTATTACAGCAGTAATATCCATATTTCCTCAGATAAAGAGGTCATCTCTTTTCTTCCTGTTTGGAAGTCAGATGCATGGAGAAAAGGGAAGAGGAAGCCTCCTGGAGAGGCTGCTAAAAAACCCTAAGAAGGAACACAAAGTTTTTAAATTAGGAGGCCATGTGATGAATGACTCCATGGTCACCCCATAACTCCAAATAGCTAAGCTAGCCTAAGATGAAAGAAGGGGGATGGTAGAAACTTAAGCATGCAAGGGATATCCTAAACTTACTAAGCAGGGGTGCAAGAAGAGTGCTAGTTGCACAGGAGGCAACTCCAAAGCAGCCCTAAGGAGGCCCCTGGGAAGAAGCCGGGCAGGCAGGGGGCCGGCCGGCTGCCTTACTCACCACGAGGGGGATGGAGCAGATGAGCACCACCAGGGAGGTGGCGATGAGCAAGATGACCATCTGGATCTCGGCCCCGGCCATGCGGCGGAAGCTGCGGCGGCGGCGAAAGTCGGCGAGGCGCCCGGCGGCCTGGTCGGTGCCCAGGGAGGTGCGGCGCATGAACTGGCGGTGCATGCGGATGAGGGCCACGCAGACCAGGACGTTGGCGAGGACGGTGGCCAGGATGAGGAAGGAGCTGAAGCCGGCGTACATGTAGGAGTAGGCGGCGTGGGCCGAGACGTTGGTGCGCCAGTCGATGAAGCACCAGGTCTGCGGGTACTGGAGCTTGGTGCTGCCCAGGCCCATGCTGGGCAGGGCGCAGAAGGGCACGTTGGAGACGTAGATGGCCACCAGGGTGAGGGCGGCCAGCCTCTTGTCCACGTAGTGGCTGTAGAAGTAGGCATGGTTGATGGCCAGGTAGCGCTCGATGGACATGGCGCAGATGATGCTGAGGCCGGAGAGGCCGAAGAAGAGGAGGATGAAGGTGCTGTACTCGCAGAGGGGCTGCCCGCCCGGCCACTCGTTGCGCAGGTAGGTGGCGATGGTGACCGGGCTGACCAGGCAGGTGCCCAGCAGGTCGGTGACGGCCAGCCCGCACACCAGCGTGTAGAAGGTGGTCTCCTTCTGCTCCTTGCGGGACTTGCACAGCACCACGATGGCCACCAGGTTGCCCACCACCCCGAAGAGGAACATGACGGTGGGGATGGTCAGGGCCTTGCTGCCGGCCGGGGGGGCGCCCGACGAGCCGTTGGCGGCCGCGGGGAGGACCGTGGTGGCCTCGAAAGCCATGGCGGGAAAGGAGGGGGCCCGAGTCGCCAGAAGAGCCGGAGAAGTCGCAGCACTTGGTTGGGTCTTCCCGGCCAGCCGCCCCTGCAAAACGCCCGGGTGCAAAAGGTCACTTTGGAGGCGAGGAGAGGCGAGGGAGGGGAGCCGAGCTGGGAGCCAGGGACGAAGTCGGCATTGCAGGCGAAGGGGGGACGAGAGGAGGTGGGTGGGTGACTGGGGACAACGTTTTTAAGAGAAATCGGGAAAGGGGAGAGGGCAGCACAAGGCGACCCGACAGCCCTCGGCCAAGCCGGCCTGTTCTTGCTTGCTTTCTCGACTCCGGCTTCCAATCACGCCGCTTTCCTCCTCCTCCTCCCCTGGGTTTTACAACTTTTCAAAGTTCACAGCCAACCCCGAGCCTCCCTTCGGGGCTTCCCATCCCTTTGACGTCCAGCAAAACCAGCTCGTGTCCTCTCTCTCCCCCCTCTCCGTCTCCGAGGCAATGAAGGAGGAGGAGAAGAACCCCCCGATATCGCTCTCCTTCCAAATATTTCGCCAGCTCCAGCCTTTAAAAAAGACACAAAACGGAAGGCAGCCCAGCCCAACGTGGTTGCAGCCCCTTCGCCCGGGGGGTTTGGCCCCCTCGGCCAAGGAGGTCCATCGACCGAGCCTCTCCTTCCGTTCTCTGGCGGCGGATCGGGGCCGGGGGGAGAGAGGCTGGGTGGGATTCAAGAGCCGGGTCTCCCCTTCCTTGCGCTCCACTCGTAGGGCGCCCCGGGCGAGGCAGGCAGCACGTTGGAGCTCTGGGCTTCTCCCCTGGCGATTCACCCCCTGCTTTCCGGGGGCAGCTTGGAAATAATAATAATAATAATAATAATAAAATTTATTTATACCCCGCCCTTCTGTTAAAACAATCGGGGCGGCTTACAAAAATTAAAATACAATACAGTAAAAGGGGACGAAAAGGGCGATGGAGGAAGAAGAAGAAGCAAAAAAGGAAGCTTGCTGCTGCCCCAACCCGGCGCGTCCCCTCGCTTGGCTACAACCACGCGCTGCCTCCTGCACAGGATGCTGCCTGCCTTGCCTCGCTCGCCCGAGCCTTTGCAACTTCGCTTCTTCAAGTTTCTCCGCTCGGGGAGGCTTGCCCGCCTCGGCCACGCCCACCCCGGCGCCTCATTGGTCCGGGAGGGGCAGGAGGAGGAGCCGAGCCCCGCCCCTCTGGCTTCCCCCCCCCCCAGTCCTGACCCGCCCCAGCCCTCCCCGTCGGTGCTGCGGCTGCTGGTGCTGCTGCTGGGCCGTCTGGCGGGCGCGGTGGTGGCGCAGCTCCGGGGTGGAAGAGAAGCGGGTGGGATGGATGGGTGGACGCCCCTCAGGAGCCAAAGAGGAGGAAAACCAAGGGGGGGTCTTGTGGGCATGGATCCCCGGAATGTGGGGAGGGGGCGGGTGAGACGACCCCCCAAAACACCAGGACCACCAAGACTCCTGCCTGGGGGAGAAATTGCCAATCCCAACTATCCTCGATCATAGCCATCGCTGCAGTCGTTTAATTTTTTTTTAAAATTCATTTATACCCCGCTCTTCAGCCACAAGCCTATCACAAGGCTATTGCTTAAATTGTTTTAAACTATAGTAATTTACACATCTACACTGCATTAAACAGTTTCCAATGTGTGTTAGCTAACTGCCCCGATAAGACGGGTACTCATTTTACCGACCTAAGAAGGGATGGAAGGCTGAGCGAACCTTGGAGCCCTCTGGAATCGAACTTGCAGGTGGTGACTTGCAGTACTGGCATTTAACCACTGAGCCACCAGGGCTCCTAAAAGGCAAGTAAGGGGAAACATCATAGAAGTGTATTTTTATTTTTATTTATTAGAGTATTTATACCCTGCTCTTCAGCCTCAAAGGCTCTCAGAGCAACTTATAAATTGTTAAACAATAACATCTACGCCTCTTTTATGGTGCTCTAGGCACTGACCAAGCACTTTCCAATGTGCTTGCCCCTACATTCCCTATGAAAGGATGGAAAGGCTGAGTGAACCTTGGAGCCCTTGCAATTGAAGTCACAACGTTGTGGCTGCAGTAGTGGCATTTAACCACTGTACCACCAGGGCTCCCTAATAGGGTCTTCTAGTTTTAGTAGAGTCCTTTCGATTTTAATAGGATCTTCTGGATTTTATTTTATTTTTAAAAATTTTGTTTATTGTTGCTTAATAAGCTTACATCATCACATATTTCTTTATACATTGATTCTTCGTTAGCAACCATCATTATTTAATACAAAACATTTTCCACAACCAGCAATGAGAATTTGTCATCATAGACTATTTCATTCTTATACCTATATATACATACTTATTTCTCATTCTTCCCATTGGTAGTTGTCCTTCCTCCTTGGTTCATTTGGGATTTGCTTATTCTTTGATTTACCCTTTTTACTTTTAACAGTCTTATTTTTCAATGCCCCTGGTCTTAATTAGTATTACCATCTTTATACACATACACATACCATATACATATGCATATACCTGGGGGTCTTCTGGATTTTAATAGGATCTTCTAGATTTCAGTAGGTTTAGATTTCCCCCACCTTCCTTCCTTGCTTCCAACAATTTTATAATATTTATTATTTGTTATTATCTGCATAGCAATCGTATCGATAACTGTATTCTGCGTTGTAAAAAAAGCACACATGCAAGTATGCAAACTTCATAATGATGTGCCTGCCAGTCTTGAGACCCCGTCCACCTTAAATACCGGAGTCCCTGCTTGTTGGATCCTTAAGACTAGCAGGTTTATTTTAAGATGCACTTTTGTGGGTTGACAGTCTACAGTACTCCCTGAATTGCTTTATTGGATTTTTCAGTATTTGTTCCTCAGATATAAGGGCATAGTTGTGTCGTTTGTGGAAAAGAACTTTTTTTTTTACACTTGTCACTGGTCTTAACCATTCATGATAGTCAGTGCTGGGGGGCAGTGTTTAATGCTATGGCTTTCAGGACTGGACAAAATAACTTGGAGAGTACAATTCCCAGGCTTCCATTCACAATACATAATTTTATTTAGAGCCTGCTGGTATAGTGAGTTGAGTATTGGACTATGACTCCACACTTTTTCAGCTAGTTTTAAAATGTCCCAGTTCCTCCCCCTTTTCCCTTTTGTCCTCAGCTTACCTCCCCTGCTGCAAACTACGTTCAAAAGGCAGGAGTAGTTTGGATTCACTTAGCAGTGGGGTGAGGAGATCAGGAGGTGCAATCTTTCTCTTCCCAGTAGGCTCAGGCAAAAGCAAACTGCTTCAGCCTCTCTTAGTTTGCATGTTCTTCCTCATTTATAACTTCTGCCTTCTTAACCACACTCTGGTACTACTTGGCCACACATGTCCTGATTTTCATCTGTGAAATATTAGAGGGTATATTAGTACAAGATAGCCTGTGACCATTGAAGGAGACCACCTCCTCACCCTCTCACTTGGAGAACTTGAGAAAGTTACCTTTTTTTCGCTACAAGGTTCAGAACGTGGCAAGTCAGCATGGCAAAGTCATTGGCACTCTCCTGTCTAATGTGATGGTAGGATTGGTAGCCAAACCACTGCAGCCACTACTCAGTAAGAGACAAAGATGACCACTGTTTCAGTGGCATTGTGGCTGGGTGAGGGATTGTGCCCTCTCAGCCCAGCCTTCCACACTGTTAGCATATACCCTACTACCCACCTACCCTGCACAAGATTTTGTAACTGCACATACGAGACACTTTTCAGGATCATGCTGACCGGGGACATTTGGGGTCAACCTTTTAGGATAATAAAAGCACCTAGTCACAGAGGGCAAAGATAGCTACTGTTCCACCAGTCTCTTGCTTGACTTGACTGGTTCCCAGTCTCCTCTTCTAGATCACCTAGTGTGGGGTGAGCAAGTGTTATCTTCCAGGCGTTGCCAAACCACCGTAACCAACATAACAAAAGGAGAGGGATCATAAGCGTTGTAATCTAGCAACTTCAGGTGGACCACAATCACTTAAGGTGTATCCACACTGTACAATTATACCAGTTTGATACCACTTTAACTACCAAGGCTTGCTCCTGTGAAATGTTAGGATTAGCATTCCTTAATGTGCTTTCTTGAACTACCACACTAGAGTTCTCTGTAGCAGAGAATTCTAATTACCTCACCAAACCACAAATTTGAAGATTTCATAACATGCAGCCCCAGCATTTAAAGTGGTATCAAGGTTTTGTAATTGTTTAGTGTAGATATACTCATCATAAAGAGTAGGCCACTGCCTCCTTTCATCCTCACACTCCCACCCACTGGTTGGGCCTCCTGTTTTTGTTGTTGTTGTTGTTGGGGTTTTTGTTTGTTTGTTTTTTGGTTTTTTTAGAAATAGCCAAGGTGAGCTATGAGCTGCTGGGCAACCAGAGATGATGACAACTGATGCTAGATGTCAACGGACACTCTTCCCAATCCTTGCTGCTGAAAGAAAGAAAAGGTATGTGGAGGCTGCCCCCTTCCTCTGCTCATACCCTCTTTTTTGGGTGGAGCTTCAGGGAGGATTGGGCTGAGTGGATAGAATCCCCACCACTGTATTGTCCGGAGGAACAGTGAAATTACCAATGTTCAGTGAATTCACCAGAAAATCCATTCTTTTAATTAAATACTCAAATTAAATGCCCACCGAAGGCAATAGGACTTTTAAAAACAGCTTAACTTTCAGTGTCAGCAGACCCCTCCATTTCGGCTATTAAGTATACTGTGGTTGCTGAATCCAGCACTTCTAGGAAAAAACTATAACTCTGTGGTAGGTACAACACATACTTTACATGCAGAAAGATCCAAGTTCAGTCCATAGATCTCTGGTTGAAAGCATCAGAGAGCAAGGGATGATGACGACCTCTGTGATGCTAAATGCATCGCTAGGGACCACATCAGGCATTCCCCTGGTTGAATAGTGGACATCAGTGGGAGATGGGGGTGGTGGGAATTATCATCATCATCATCACTGAATCACAGAGTTCAAAGGGGGGCCTACATGCCATTGTCCAATTCCCCCCCCCAATGCAGAAGCCTTAGCTAAAGCATCCCCAGCAGGTAGCTGTCCCTCCTCTTTTTGAAGATGTCTAGAGGAAAAGACCCCCACCACCTCTCAGTAATTTGTTTCCATTGCCAAACCACCCTTAACATTAAGAAGTTCCTTCTAATGTTCAATAGAAATCTACCCCCATGTAGGCTAAAACCATTAGACCTGTTTGTTATTCTGGGGCAACAGAAAACAAGCCTGCCGCCTCCTTTCGGTTTCAGCTCTAGATAGTTAAAGAGTGCAAGTGGTTTTCTTTTACCAGGATGAACATGCCCAACTCCTTCAACCTTTCCCCATGTGTTTTGCTCTCCATACCTCTTATCATCAATATTAAGCCGTGATAGTTCAAGGGCTATTAGGGCAGAACGACGCTCAGGCCATCCACTATCTTCAGAGTCTTGCATGGTTCTGATGTTCCAGCATGCAAGTGTCAGTTTATTTACACCTTTGGAGGCCGGTGTGTGCCTTTGTTTCTTTGCCTTGGTTTGACCGCATCAGAAGATTCCCGTTGGCCGCGGCTAGCCAACCAGGTAGTTGGGGATGAGCTTTCGTTAGGCCACCTTTTCTAGGCCCCTCTCCATGTGGAGCAAGCAGTGCTCTCCTTAAAAAAGGCTGCTTGGTCGTTCAGGATGCTGCCGAACAAGACTGTCATCTCCCGGGTCAGGCTTGAGCGACCAATGTCCTGAACCGCCTGCATGCAGGGTTGGGGCTGCGGCTTCCAGTGCATCTTTACACCTGCCGGTTTCGTCCCTCGCCAGTCGCTACAGGGCTTTTTTGGTACTGGATTTGTCCTTCGAGCCTGTGCAATGGGGGATTGGCCTTTTTAGTCATCAGCGCGCTTGCAGAAAGCGCAGGATGAGTCCTTCCTGAATCTTCGTTTGCGAAGAAAAGCCAGAGAGAGAGAGACCTCTTATCATGCTTGTAGCTTGTCTCTGAACCCACTCCAGCTTGCCTATAATCTTCTTAAAAGGAGGCATCTGGAACTGAATGTAGTGTTCCAGATGAGGCCTGACTAGTGCAGAATATAGTGGGACTGCTACTTCACTTGACTGGAAAATATGGTTCTGTAAAAACAGGTTAAAATAGTATTTGCCTTCTTTGTTGTAGCATCACACTGTTGGGCCATGTTCAGTTTATGATCAGCAATAATCTCATCTTTATATTTCACCTTTTCCCCAAAACTGGGCTCAAGACAGCTTTCAAATCAAAACGATTACAATATAATTAAAAACATACAAAACATACAAATGTTAAAATGTTTATTCAAGATTAACACAACGTAGAGAAAAAAAACACAGACACAAAAACAACTACAACAATAAATCCCCTTTCCCACCCTCCCCCTTTTAAAAGGATTTCCCACTTTTCTCTTACTGTATCCTAACCAAGTAACATAATCTCTCCTCCTAATCTTTGTTACTATTTATTATTTATCTTATCTAATTTTCAAATCCTAGAGTACTCACATTCCTTCTATGTTGCTTTATATAATCTGTAAAAGATTTCCATGCTTCTAAAAACTTCTCTATTCGATTCATTTTTACTAAGTTTGTCAATGTATAAATATTAAAACAATTTAAAACATACACTCAAAATGGATAAAAGCCATTTAAAAATGGGTACAGTTTAAAACAATGAGGAACCCTTTGGTCATGATCATGGGGTAGAAGGAAAGAGTTAAACTTCCCCTTCACAAGAGCTGGAATTCTGAGGAAGATCCATGGATCATTATTTGTGGGGGGAGGGTGTGCCCTGAAATTCCTGAGAGATGCTGCTGATCATATTAGGCTAAGTGTTTTTGGATTTGTAATCTGACACATCTGGACAGCAACAGACAAGGGAAGCCTGATGGAGTAAGTCTAGAGAAGCAGACTACTAGACTGACAAACAATCTAGCCTTGTTAAAGTGACTTTCTGTGCAGGGATAGAATAGCAAGTCTCTTTCCCACTAAACAACAATAGCAGTTTTGATACCACTTTAGTGGCCATGGCGACATCATACAGAAACCCTGGGATTTGTAGTTTTGTGAGGTCTTTAGAATTCTCTGCCAGAGAACTTCCATGTTTCACCAAACCCCAGGATTCTACAGGATGCAGTCATGACAATTAAATTGGTATCAAACTACTATAATTTGTGTAGTGTGAAAGACACCTAAGGGACAAAGTAAGGATCTTGTGTAATAAATGCACAAGATCCCTGCAGGAGCAAAACATGACATTCATTGTAATCATAGTTACAGACAACTCGCACATGTCCAATTTACATAGCTAATGAAGGGCGTGCTGCTCTACCGATACTTAGAAACATAGCTCTTGATTACTATTTATTTTAAATGTTCCACAACATTCAAAACATGTTCTGGTGGCGAGGCACACCTCAGAGTAAGCCCAGTCCATGTGTTGTTTCTTAGATTAGATGAATCTGGCTGGAGGGTTAATACCTTCTGAAAAGATGGCTGAGATTTAAGAGAAGTGGAGCAAGGGGAGGCAGTCACATATCTACTTTATGTTTTAGACCATGAGTAGGCATTCTCTGAACCCCAGAGGGCTGCTGATTTTTGGCCACTGTATTGTTCTATCTGGAGGGTTACAGCGCACTGGTAACGTTATATTAACTCTGAGTGACATCTAGGAACAATTTTGATTTTTTTTTCTTGGTGGGGAAAAGCATCCCCATGCTCCTGGGAATGTTTTTCTTCTGCTGATTTTTTTGGGGGGGATGGGCAGGGAGGAGTATGCCTAAATATTTTGGGACCCCCCCCGGCTAGACTCCACAGCTGCATGCAGCCCACAAGCCATACACACACCCCTGTTTAGAGACCTATGTACACCATTGGCCATGCAGATTGGAAGATTCTGGGAGTTGTAGTACTTGGAAGGAAGACTGTAAAGGAGTACTAGGTGCAGTAGGCTATAGCTCAGAGGAAGGCAATGACCAACCATCTGTAAATACTGTTGCCTAAGCAAACCCTGTGCATGTTCCTTCAAGTCACCTATTAATTTATAGAGACCCCATGAATAGGGCAAGGAATACTCAGAGGTGGTTTTGCCAGCCCCTTTCTCTAAAATATAGCCTACAGGACCTAGGATTCATTGTTGATCTCTCATCTAAGTGTTAACCAGGACTGACCCTGCTTAACTTCCAAGATCAGATAAGATCTGGTGCCTTTATGGTACCTAGGGCCTATGAAATTCATAAATCAACCAGCAACTCAAAAATAATACATTACATCATTAATGTAATCAATCAATAATCAATAATTATGTATTTAATAATAATTAATGTATTACATTACATTACATTAGCCTCAAACAGTATTTTTTCCCAAGTCCTGATTGAGACTTTCTTTGTTAACGTCAATAGTGAAAAGCATGTTGAGAGATGGAATGGTTTCATTTGGGATGTGGGTGCAGTAGAAAGTATTTTAAATTATTTTATTTATTTTAGAATTTGTTTGTCACCCCTCGTGGCTCTTGAGATGATTGAACAGTAGATAAAAAGCTAAGCAGGGTCAGCCCTAGTTAGTACTTGGATGGGAAACCACCAATGAATAACAGGTGCTGTAGGTGACATTTCAGAGGAAGGAACTGGCAAAACCACCTCTGAGTATTCCTTGCCTAAGAAAACCATATGAAATTCATGGCACCACCATAAGTCAACAAGGTGAGTTGAAGGCACACACACAGACACAAAAACCAATAGGAACAGGTAAAAAAAAAAGTTATTCAGGGTGAAAATGACTTTTTAAAAACACACAGAATTAAAACTATCAAAAAGCCACCCCTTGTTTTCAGGACTAGTGCTCCAGCCATATCCAATGAACACATATTCTCCTCAGATGCCAAGAGCTGTAGTCACACATCACACCATCTCTATTTCATTTGTTTGCTTGGTAAACGATCTCACCTTTCCACCAAATAGCACACAGGGTGGTTAAAAAGAGTGAGATACAAATGAAAGAGAAACAGAATAAAATACCAAGTAAACAATGTTTTAAAAATGGTAAGGTAGATCAGTTGCTTAAACCACACATTTGCAATGTCAATTTGAAGGTCTGTCGGAGCAAAAAATAAAATTAAGCAAAACCAGCAACAAAGCAGTTTGGACTCGTAGCAGAACATTATCAGAAAGTTTTCAAACAGCAGTTACAAAACCTAGAACAGCCATTGAGAAGGCCCTCTGAAATTTCCATCTGAAATGTTCTTCAGCTATTTGACATCTATCTTTGATGACTATTATAATGAATTAAAAGAGTCTATGGTTTCAGATATTCAGTAATTTATATAAAGATCTGTTTGTACATTGCATTTTTAACCTTAAAAGATCTCCAGAGTAGCTTCGCATTGCAAAAAATACAAATTAAAAAAAATCAATCATTACATACCATGCAAAAATGTTGTCATTAAAATGACAAATGAAAACCTGCTACGTCAACGAAATCTAAATAAGTGCTGTGCTAAACATTATTTTAAAAGCATGCACAACCAGAGCAATTTTCATTAGAATCTGAGCATTCTAAAAAGATGGAGTGAGCCAGACTTCCCAATTAGGGCATGCAGGACAATTGCATAAATCTCTTTACTTCTTGTCTTTCCCTTTTATTCCTTTTGTTATCTCCCCCACTGTCAAACATTAACTGTAAACTCTTTCACAGTGGGACTTCTAGTTTGCACAGCATCACACATATTGTTGGTGTAAGAAGTATTGGCATCATCATCTTTATACTCTGCCTTTTCTCCAGAACTGAGATTCAAGGTGGTTGCTGCTGCTGTTACTGCTACTACTAATATAACCACTACTACTACGGCTACTAGTCAGAATCCTTTTGGTGACTTATCCTGGTGTTACCCTCAGTACTTTGTCATTTGTTGTTCAAGGAGGCATTCAGTTCTTCTTGTACATCTCCTTTGTCTTAGAATGTAAGAGTAGCTGGGCAGCTTGCAGATATAACTCCACATCCTAACCAGCTTCCCTTGTTCATTCAAGATAGAAAGAGCAGCCTCAACCCACTAGTGTAGCTATGCTGGGGAAGATGACACACTGCTAGCAGTCCAATGTTCCAGAATATTTGTTCATGAGCAATTTAGTTTGGATAAGGTCTCCCAATCCCTAGCTTCTTTTCTTTGATGATGACCACAGTTATGACGACGTCATCATCATCATCATCATCAACAACATCAGAATTACAATATAATTGAAGGTAAAGAGTTCAGCAGTACTTCCAGGGAAGTATACTTAGCATTACAGCCTTACATTTGCTGCGATTAGAGTGTTAAAAGTACTTTGCATATGTGTGTATAATAAATACAATAATAATTTTTTTTTATTTCTTATCCACCTCTCCCCAAGGCTCAAGGCAGGATAAAACATAAATTAAAATACAATATATGACATAAAATCATTTTAAAACACAGATAAAACACATAGGATTAAAACAAACATTAAAATAATTCATAGACTTCAAATAGCAATTTAAAATTCATAGTTTAAAATCAACTGGCTAGGCCTGCTGGAAGAGATAGGTCTTTAGTGCTTTTTTAAATTCTGACAGCATGTTTAGCTGTCCAATCTCTTCCAGCAGGCCATTCCACTGTCTTGGGGTGGCTGATGAAAAGGTCCTCTGGGTGACAGTTGCCAGTTTAGTCTTAGCTGGCTGAAGTAAATGTCCCACACAAGACCTGAATGTACAGGGCGGACTATATAGGAGGAGGTGATCCTGAAGGTAACCTGGATCCAAACCATGTAGGGCTTTAAAGGTTTAAAGCCCTACACTTTGTTATTACAGCAAAGTGTAATAACCAACACTTTGTATTCTGCCCAGAAACTAATTGGCAGCCACTGGAGTGATTAGCTAGTACACATTGGAAACTGCTTAATGCAGTGTAGATGTGTAAATTGCTATTGCTTAAAACAATTTGTAAGCTGCTCTGATAGCCATTGTGCCTGAAGGGCGGGGTATAAATAAATTTAAAAAATAAAATTAAATTTTTAATATTGGTGTAAAATGTTCACTTCTGGATGTACCTGTAACCAATCTGGCTGCCATATTTTGAACTAATTGGAGCTTCCAAACTTGGTACAGAGGTAGCCCAATGTACAGTGCAGAAGTCCAACCTTGAGGTTACCAGCACGTGCACTACCATCTTTAAGTTGACCAGTTCTAGGAAGGGGCACAGCTGGTGTATCAGCTGAAGCTGATAATAAGCACTCTTGACCGCTGCATCTATCTGAGCTTACATTTGGAGAGACTAATCCAGGAGCACTCCCAAACTGTGAACATAGTCTTTTGTGTGTGTGTGTGGGGGGTATAACCCCATCCAGGCCTGGTTGACACACCTCCAGCCCCAGATTAGGACCCTTGATAGTAAGCACCTCTGTTTTGTCTGGATTCAGTTTCAATGTGTTTTTCTTCATCCAGCCCATTACTCCCTTCAAGCATTCATTCAGAGGAGATGCACTATCCTTAGGTAAAGCTGTTTTTGAAGTCATGAAGAAATATATTTGAGTGTCATCAGAATACTGATGACACTGATGATAGCACTCTGCCCCATGCCCTTGGATGATCTCTCCTAGTGGTTTCATGTAGATGCTAAATAGCATTGGGGGTAGAATGGCACCTTGTGGGATGCCATATAACAGCTCCTTTTTTTGAGGAGCAACTATGCCCAAGCGCCACCACTTGGAACCTGCCTGAGAGGTAGGACTGAAACCACTGCAGCACAGTGCCTCCGATTCCCAAATCCTCCAGGTGTTCCAGAGGATACCATGGTCAATGGTATCAAATGCCACTGAGAGGTCTAAAAGCACCAGCAGGAACACACTCCCCTGTCAGTGTTAAGACAGAGATCACCCACTAAGGTGACCATAGCAGTCTCAACTCCATAGCCTGCTCTGAAACTGGTTTGAAATGGATCGAGGAAGTGTGTGTCATCCAAGACCACCTGGAGTTGGAAGGCAACTGCCTTCTTGATCACCTTGCCCCAAGAAAGGAAAGATTAGACCCTGGCAATAATTATTAAGGTCCAGAGGATCCAGAGAGGGTTTCAAGCTTGCATGTGCCATCAAGTCATCTGCCGACCTATGGCGACCCCATGAATCTCATACGGCTTTCTTAAGCAAGGAATAAACAGAGTTAGTTTTGCCACTTCCCTCCTCTGAAATATAGCCTACAGCACCTGGTAGTCATTGGTGATCTCCCATCCAATTATCAACCAGGGATGACACTGCTTAGCTTCCAAGGTCAGACAGGATCTGGTGCCTTTAGGATCCTCATTTAGGCAGGGCTGGTTTCTGAGCAGGCTTGCATTGGCTTTTACCATGGGTTGCACTTTGTTCCCCCTGAATCAATTCATCAGTTAGTCATGACTTGAATCCTGTTGCATTTTATGGGAACAAACTTCCAGTAACTTCAGTCTTCTCCAATGCCGTTCTGTGCTGTGAAGTTACTACCAAGGAGCAGGCTGTTAAGCTTCTATACAACTCTAGTTCCCGTTTAACTGAAGTAGGGCAAAGCTTTGAAAAGTTACTTTTTTGGACTACCGTATATGGAATCTGGGATTCTGGGAGATGTAGTGCAAAAATAACTTCTTCATATTGTGTACTCCAGCAGTGTTAAAATAAATGGTTGTGTGCTTCAACTGTGTTAAAATAAATATCAAAGGGAAATTTGGATGAGATCCCATCCTCCTTGAGGGCTGTGTGTGCAGGTGAAGGTGTGTACAGGTAGCGATGACATTCCTTCCAATTAGCTAATGAGGAGGTAGGAGATGCCACATAGTGCAAATACCATAAAAGGGAAAGATGGGCATGTGGAAACTAAGGTTATAATTGTTTCCTGGGAGCCAAAAAAGTGATCTCAGCCTTCTAAAAAAGAAGCTCTTGCAGATGAGAGGAATGGTTGTCTTTTGGCAAAAACAGTAAGAGCCCTGAGCCTTCAAACTTTGGTACCTCTTTCCTCCTCTTATGGTGAGATAAACTTCTCTGCCCACAACAAGCAACTGCACTCAGTGATCCCTTTCACTTGGCAGAGACTCATGAATATTTTATTACTGAAAAGTGCTGCTGAACACCAGAAGGGTGAATTTGCAGAAGGAAAATAAATCAAGACATTTCTTTATGAGAAACATTAGGAGAACTTCATGACACCAAGCTCTTGTGGCGGAAGGATCGTATCTGGTGTGAAAGAACATTGTAGTGCAACTTTGTTTGCAGTAGTTGGTATGCAGCTTATGGAAGTTTGCTTGGATGAAAATAAACCCCATTGTGTGGTTTCCATCATATGCACATTTCTCTGGATGCCAGTTACATTGACCACAATAGAGTGAACACACAGAGGATCAAGCTGCAATGATCCCATGCACTTTTCACATAAGAACACAGAATGATATTTTGCACCATTAGTCCATCTGGCTAATCCAATCCATCCATTTGGACCAGTATGTTGACCTACACTAAACATGGACTATCCATCCCAAGGGTTTGGTGTCATGAAACTCTCCTGGTTGAAGTTGGTGACATGTCTCATTCAAAGAAATATCTTGATTTCTTTTGACTGGCTGGAAGTCTCCTGAGACCTTCACAGCTACCATAGATTTGAAACTAGAACCTTTTGCATACCAGGCATGAGTGACACCATTTTCATTTCTTTCACATTATTGTATTTAACCTCATTGCAACTTCCCATGGAATCCTGAGATATGTAGTTTGATGAGGCACTAGAGCTATCTGACTGAGAATTGTAAATACTGTAGCTCTCCTTAAACTGCAAATACCAGGATTCCATTGAATTTACCCCTGGCAGTTAAAGCGAAATCATAGTGTTATAACTGTGCAGTGTGAAAGGGCCCCATTGGCCTCATTGGTACCTGCTTTGAGTAAATATTCCTAGGAGTAGAGTGCTAACATTGATTGATGCCAGAGGCTCGGAGGTCTGAGCAAATAACTCCTATTCTGTGGCTGTACTGGTGACTTTTCCAAACTGAGTTCAAAATGCTGTTTTTAACTAGGGTGGTCATATTCGAGTTTCTCAGATCTGGGCATGCTATACAAATCATTCTAATTATTGCATCTACAACTTTTTGCAAGCCAGGCATGAGTGCAAATTATGCAAATTCAGCACATCTGTTGTTGCATTTTTTCCCTTCTACTGTACTTCAACCTTCATACCATTTTTTACAGTTACAACTGAGAACCAGTACAGAGTAATGCTTAATGTCCTGGACCTGGAACAGGGATCACAGCTGAAGGTGTGTATAGGGACATGGCTATGGAAGTTACCATGTGACCCTGAGCCACCACTACGTCTTGGCAAGCCTAATTTACAAAACCCTCCCCTGCTTCTTGCACTCTGCCACTCACAATGCTCACTCTTCCCTCCACCCCTTGCTTCACCTCTTGCTGTCATAATGCACCCCTCCCTTGCTGCCTACTCTCTGTCACTCTCACTGGTCACTCTTTCTTCCCTCCTACTCCCTCTCTCACTTGACCTCACGCCTTTGCAGTGTAGCCTTCCCTGGCTGCTTGCACTCTGCCTTTACTCTACTCTCCCTTCTCTCCTTCTCCCTCCCGTATCTCACCTTGCAACCTCACAATGCATTGCACCTGTGCTCCTTGCAATGCTCATCCTTTCCTCCCTTTTGCCTCTCTCCCTCACTACATTCTCCTTTCTCTCTTACTCATTCCTTCACCTCCCATTGCAACTTTGCAGTGCACTCCTCCCTTCTTGCACTCCACCACTCACATACCTCTTGCTCCTTTCCCTCCTTCCTCACTGGCCACCTCACAATGTATCCTTCCACTGCTTGCAAGGCTTATTCTCCATTCCTGAAAGGCAGGGAATGGACTGGTTTCTTGCAGAACAATTTCACAGAACAGTACCTTCACATTTTGCTCCACATCTTGGTCCCTACAAGGGCTAGAGATTTTAAAAATAACAATGAAAGCTTAGAAGCAGGGCTAGATGATGATCTAAATGAGCACCATTTGGGCATGCCTAGAATCTGAATAAAACCTGTCCAAACCAAGGGTATGGCATCCTTAGGTTTTAACCTATAAAGCAGGGATGGGGATAGTGGGTATGTGACCCCTGCAAGACCATTTTGAGGACGCCAGTGCCCCAGCATCCTAGTTCTTTTTTTAATAGAAAAAAGTGGGCATAGGGACCATGTCACTATATTTTTGCTCCTCCCCCAAAGCTGTTTTCAGCCCAGTTTTCAACTTTTTTTTTTCAATTCAGGAGATTTTTTTTTTCAATTGGAAAGAAAGTAAACCAGAAATTGAATTCCTTCCAGTTTATGTCCTGGTTAGAAAAAAAAGGTGGGACCTAAAACAACCCAGAGCAATCCCAAAATATGTAAAAAAAAAAACCTGCCTTTCATGGCACAAGGGGAGATATGGGGGTCTTTTAAATTTTCAGGTTTAAAAAACTGGGTATAGTGAGGAAGTGTGACCTTCTAATGTCACATGAGATGCCAATACAGCCCCCAGCCCCTGGCAGTTATTCACCCTTGCTATAAAGCCTTACCTGATTTGAGTCCTGAATACTTGACAAACTGTCTCTTGGATAGATTTTACTTGGTTTTTTCCCCAGGCTATGAGGCTGTGTTCTGGAAGAGTTTATTTCTGACATTTCGCCTGCATCTGTGGCTGGCATCTTCAGAGAATGGTTGGGTAGGAGTGTGTGTGGGGTTTATATACTGTGAACCCCTGTTGGGGAGGATATGTAAATTTGTGTATTTGAATGGTTAGTTGCTGGGTGTAGATATGCAAGGAGGATTAGTGTCTGTTTGGCTAATGATTGGTTGATGGTCTGTTATCTGCAGGAAATTCCCCTGTCCCTGGGTGGAACATGTCCTCACAGCCTGGAAAACTCAAGGAAAATCTATGGATGCTGGCCATGAAAGCCTTTGACTTCATATGTCTCTTGGATCATGAACCTGCCAATACTCTGAGGTCAACATCCTGAGAATTTCCTCTGAGTAGCATATTCAAGGGACTTTGGGAGCATTTTGACAAGGAAGAGGCATTACTCTTCTGCTGTAACCCCTCTTTCACTTCTCTCCAGAAGGCTTTCCTGACCCTAGCATTATAAATTCTTTTGGCTCCAGGTTAAGCTGTATTTGATGGGACATCGTTGCCTGACCTCTAAATAACAGCATTATGCCAAATGATTATTGCTGATTTGTTCTTTGAGGAGGGTATAGTTTTATAGACTGATAGCATGATGTCACCTCTCCATTGATGCCCCCTTGTCGTGGGAGAGAGGCTTGCGTACTCTAATGATGTTTTGAGCTATGCTGGCGGTGGCATAAAGCCACCGGTAGGGTCTCCCATGCCAGACAGGTCAAAACCGAAGGGTCTGACAAAGAGCGTCAAAGGGCAGGATGGGCTCTCTAGCCTTGTGGCAAAAAGGAGAAGGAAAACTCTAATCCCAAACCCAGGCAGATGGTGCTCGTCCAACCCTGTAAGGTCAACCATCTAAGAGAAGGAAACTCTAATCAAACCTACAACCCGAGGACTTCACTGCTACATCCATGCTTGCAAGACCACAGCAGATGAACCTTTGGTTTAAAGGCTGAGGCCAGTTCTATGCATGCTAACCCAAGCCTCGTCGCTGCTTCCTCCCACCCCCCAGGAGCAGTGATGGGGCTACCCAATCCTCATCGCTGCTTCCTCCCACCCTCTCCCGTCCCCCCAGGAGCTGCGACCGGGTTACCCAAGCCTCATCGCTGCTTCCTCCCACCCCCTCCAGCCCCCCCAGGAGCAGGAACCCCATTGCAGTTTTTTGGATGGCGGGGGGGTGCTCCCAAAACCGCGAATCTTAAAGCTGCAAATGTGGAGGGGCAACTGTAATAAAATTAGTTACTCTTTAAGGGGCCCAAGAACTCTTTATAGTTTTTGTTGCAAGAGACCAACATAGCAAGCCACTTGAACCCCCCCCCCAAATGTTAATTTAATTTAATTGATATCCTGTCTTTCTCCCAAAATGAAAACCAATACGGATTAAAACAGAATACAGTTCAAAACCAATAATAATAGCAAAAAAAAAAAAAAAGTTTGCAGAATACAGGTTGACACAAAAAAACTGCGTCAAAAGATCGCTAGAAAAACAGGAATGGGCAACCTTACTAGATGACGACGTCCTCTGGCATTCCAGGTCAGTAAGGTGTCCATTTTTATTAGCAGCTTGTCCCTGTCAATAGAAAAATGAAGCCTCATTCACGGCAGCACCACACCCCAGGAATAGCTGAAGGATGTGGGCATTTGGTAAGGTCATCCTTTCTGTTCTCCTAGCAGTCTTCTGATGCGGTTGGGAATGTGATTTTTTTTTGGTGCCTTCTCCCATGTCTGTAATCTCCTACATGACATAATTTGACATATATTTACCTATGTAGCAGGGGTGCTAAGAAACCCTGCTCTTCAATTGTGAAGATGTGTAACAGACCGCTAGTGAGAGTGTCCCAATGCACAGTGGACTCAGCAGATGTGCAGTGACATTCCCTAGTTGGTGTCCTGATGCACAACGGGACTGATGTGTATGTGTCCCAATGACCATGGATCACTTTGCCGGCTCACCTGCATAGTATTGGAGCAGTAGTCCCTTACTGGTTATGGATGTTACAGAACTGCTCAGTTGTAACTTCTGCAGATGTAAGCCCGCTTATGAAGATGTAAATCCTCTACAGGATTCCAGCCACTTAAAACAGAACAATGAAGATAAAGTACAGCCCATTAAAAGGCCCTTCCACAGCAACCAGTAGATATTACTGATGCAAAAGAAGCAAGCGTGAGACCAGGCGGTAATACTAATTGGACTACTCATTAGGTGTACTGTTTGCCTACTGTTATGGATGTTTATTGAGGAAAAATGCATGTATCTTTTTGATGCTAAGAGTGAAATATGGCTCCAGTTTTAAACCAGGAAAAAGCATTCTCCAAGTGTCAAACACTGGATGCTGGCATAAATTGTATTCTGTAAACCACAATTTAAAAAGAAAAATTAAGCAAAAAACTTACATCCCACCCTTCCAGTGTTTACACACCAACCAGGCCACCTAACAGCACTTAAAAGCAAAATAATAATAATAATACAGTTACAAAATATAAGAAAAACAAATAGATGATATAAACGCGTGCACGCACACACACAAAACGAGGGAAAAACACCCAAAAAAACAAACCTAAGAAGCAACAGACTGCCTGAACAGGAAAGCCTTTGCTAAAACACAGTCAAAGAAGGTTAAGAAATACCCAAATCCACAGGTTATTGAGTCCAAGGCCTCCCTCAAGGCAAGTTCCTTAAACAATATTTCCTAACCTAATAACTGTCCAGCCTTTATTCAAAGCCTGCCAGAGAAGGGAGGGCTTTTCACTGCAAACCAGACTATTTTCTAGCGTTTGCACTGTTGACACTTAAACCCCCACAAAAGAGTTCTGTAGCTCCTTGAAGACTAAACATTACATTATGGTATACAGTACTCCCATGGACTGTGGCCTGCTTCAGCTAGGCTGGCATGTACTCATGGGTGCAAAGCAAGAAACACATTGTACGCATTGGGGCCAAATACTATGAGATGCAACAAGTACAGGGCATAATAAAATATTTTCAGTGAGAACGACAAAACAAATATCCTTTTGCTCAAGTCCTCTAGTCAGGAGGTCCAGATTACTATACCATCAAACATTTCACAGAGGGCTCGTCTACATTAGCAGTAAACCCCACACCTACCTCATATCTGTGGCAAATGTTTTTGATCCGCAACGGCCCTATAAGCACCACATACACTGGGCTTCTCTGATTATAGATTGGAGTATCCCGCCACACTGTTAGTTGCATCAGAGTAAAAGGGTGGCCCTATGCTGATCATGTGTATTATACTTCCTACTATTTCTTTCCACACGGCTTGGGCTGCTCTGTTGTTTTTTCTATTTGCTGGTGCATGTGAATAATGTGAATGTATTTTGTCCCAGAGTACTATATTATTATATGAGTGGAGATTTGATTATCCACTTATGTGCACAAGCAATTATTTTTTTTAAAGTGCCAGAACAGAGTCCTGTCCATTGGAAGTCCCAACCCTACTTCGCACTGAAGCCAATTTTCAGATGCCACATGACCAATAATCCAGATTCCGCCCCCCCTCTCAAATGTAGAGCAAACCACAAATTTTATATATCTGGAGTTTTCTGCAGAAACCCTGTTGAAAATGTGCAACATCGAAAACATTATATGGCAACTGTGCCACAAATATGGGGTGAGTATCGGTTGTTGTTGGGGTTTTTTGCCAGTGAAGACAAAGCTTAGGATATATATGGCCAAGCAACATCAGAGTGTAGTCACAATGGCAAAGATTATTAATGAGGAATGGCACACAAACTAGGAGAGGCTGCAGCAGTTTGCTTTCACTTGAGCCTACTGGGAAGGGCAAGATTCTGCCCCTTCTCTCCTCTCTCCCCACTGAGGAGATTATCAGACAACCTTAATATGGCCAGAAGATCGCCAAAAGGTTTCCCTTTCAGACGTCATCATCCTCATCCTGTTATGCTCCCTGTTATGGTCTGGCTTCGCCCTCATTTCTTTTATCACGGCTTAAGCCATGAACAGATTGCCCATTCCATTCCTGTCATGGAATGACAGGTGAGTGAAAAGGTGCCCTGTTTCTGTAGTGCAATGCCAGCCGCAGTGGGAGGTCCATTCCAGAACTCTTCCAGGTACGATCTGGACATCCAGGTAAGTGACACCCTTTTTTGTACCCTCCTCAGGTTACTTGGTGTTTTTAAATGTGTTTTTGTGCTTGCTGTCAGTTTTAAAGGTGTATTTTCTTTTTTCTTTTTGAATATCCCCCGCACTCACCCTCTTGTGAGAAAGGCCTGGGATTTGAAACCATGAAGTGAATGTAGCCTCGAGAGCTGCATTCACTCCTGGGCTGTTGAGCGGAAAGGAGCGTCCCATGATCAAGGTAAGTGCAAAACCTTTCATTCTCATGCTGGGACGGGGTCAGGAGGGGAGCGGGAGAAGAAATAGCGAGACAGGATGCTATTTTTGTCCCCGTCTGAAAATCTCCTGAGTTAGTTGAGTGCAAACTACTTTTGCATTTTGAACTCAGTTTGCAGCAAATGAAGTAAGCTGCACACAAAGGGGTAATGTGGGAAAAGGAAAGAGAAACTGGGAGATTTTAAAAGCAGATGGGAAAGTGGGAGGACAGAGGATTAATTGGAAATTGCCATATATAGGATCACAATAGCACAGTTACAAAAAGTGACCCTACTTGGACTCTATCACATCATTTGATGATACCTTACTGCTTCCAGCATTCTTGGACAGAATCTGAATCACTGATGGTTCAAAACACCATTCAGTAACACCTGATAAACTGTGAAACTGAGATAATAATAATAATATATTGATGTGCATGTATTTTATAGAGCCAGTGTGGTGTAGCAGTTTGAATGTTGGGCTAGGACATTGAAGACCAGGGTCTGAATCCTTGCTCAGTCATGGAAACCCACTTGACCTTGGGAAAGTCACACTCTCTCAGCCTCAGAGGAAGGCACTACAAACACCCTCTGAACAAATGTTGCCCAGAACATCCCCCCACCTCTGGTGATCGGCTTGCCTTAGGGTCATCATAAGTCAGAAATGACTTGAACACACACAACAACAATGTATTTCATATTTCCCAGTGAGGTTACATTTTCACACCTGAGATGAAATGTTAATATGAAGCCCCCCACAATCTTTCTCCTCATTCCAGCTTTTTCTGCATGAAACAGAGGGCTGTATAGATAGGCAATTTCCCCTGCCTTCCCCCCATGCAGTCCAAACGACACAGGGCTCTTGCTTCGATTCACCTCCGCACAGCCCTGACAACATCCGAGGTAAATCCAGGGGGAAGCTGGGGTAAACCCTTTGAAAAAGTTTCCCAAAAAACACCTGGGAAAGTCCACATCATGCTGGAAAACCTGGATGAGTCTGGCATGGGGACGCAAGGATCCATAACTGCATGCCAGGCTGCATAACTGTCTGTCACTATTGCTCTTACTGCTTTGAAGCCAGGAAGGAGGCCTCTAGTCCATGATCCAGGACTTGATCAGCTGTGATCAAATGGTGAGGTCCTCCTTCCTAGCTTCAGAGAGAGCAGTGGCGGTATCTACTGATACAGGCCGGTGTGTGCATGCAGACTTCTGCCTGTTTCATTATGGTAACAGGGTTAGGGGTGAGGTGGGATCCAGGCCAGCTTGGGTTAGAATACTCTGGCTGGAAAGCGGGACATTTTGGCCAGTGTAGATAGACCCAAAGAGGCATATTGGTAGTAGAGAAATTCCCACTCTGGGATCTGCTACCTGAAATAACTGTCACTCCAAAGTAAGACCTTAAGAGAAAAATAAAACAACTGTTGGAACCACGGTACTCATTGAATGTGCTTCACAAGTTCCTATTTTGTATTTGTGCAGAGTGAGATAATAGTAGAGATGGGGGAAGAGGCCATTTTCTTGCACAATCCCTCCTAATTTTACAAGAAAAACATCTGAAGAACTTGCAGAATGTTGGGCTGATAGGTGACTGTCACTGAGAAACTGCAAAGGAGTACAGATTCATATTGTATTCACATTTCCTCTTGTGAGGCTAGGTTGGCCCCCTCTCTGCTGTCTTTCCACCATGGCAAAAGACTTTTAAAATTATGCTTTAACTGCTTTTTAAATTGCTATAGATTAATGTTTTTAAATGTAATTGTTAATTTAATTCTTTGAACTTTGTATTATGCTTTCTTTTATTTTTATTTTTATTTATTTATTTATTTGTTTGTTTGTTTATGTTATATGTTTCCTTGGGAGAAAATTGGGAGAAAAGAAGGCTATTGAATAAATAAATAAATAAATAAATAATTCTTAAAATTAAAACTGTTTAAATGATGTTTCGTGTGCATTAACCATATATGAAATTGTCAACCATCTTGAGGGCCCTTCATTATTAACAGAATGCAAGGCAGTTTTGGAAGGACCAAATAGGGAGAAACAACTTACACATTATATAGGGATTGTCTAGTAGATGAAAAAAAAAATACTCCTCATAGATTTTGAGGAGAATACCTTTTGTCCCAACAAGATCCTGGGGTGATTCACCATATTCAGAAGGAGTGGGGGGATAAAAATTCTAAAAACTGCGGTGGAAAAGCCTTTGTGATATTTCCATAGGGTTTTTTTTTTTTAATGTGGAAATACACATTATTGATCATTTGGAAACTGATTTGCATTACAGCAAATTGCTGGATAACAGCGGAAGTGGAAAGCTGATTGGTCAGATGTGGGTGGGGGGAGGGCTTGCTGCCAATGAAGTGGCTGGAAGTGCCTTTTTGGAGTTTCACATTGTTGATTGTTCACTTTTTCATTGCACTGAGGCAACCAAACAGCTTTTTAAAGCAGAAGGTCACACTTAGATTTACAGTTTAAAAAATACTGGGTAGCGGTGACAACTTGTAGAGAATAGTAACGCGAGTAATTCACTCCTGGCCACCATTTTGATTGTCAGGCCTGGCTGCGTGTGAACTTCAAACACGGATAGCTTCACATACCAGCAATTTTGCCAAGGGCCATGGAGACAAATGAACATTGCTGCAAAATTTGTGATAATGTGCAGCAATCAGCATTATATCCTCTCATCTAGATAAGCCCATAGCAGAAGTTAAGTGATACAGCTTGGTTCATCATAGGTCCCATCTACACGATTTAAATAATACGTACGGCATGCGAAAGTTCGCACTTTGGTACAAACGGCCGTTCGGATGCACACGAATGCAAAAGAGGGGGGGCGGGTTTCCACTCTGAAATACGCACACGCAGCGTTCAGGAAGGAAAGCGGATTGCGAAGAGAAATCCGTACGCCGTTCAGATGGCTGACGGGTCTGTACGGTCCGTTCGCACACATACGAACAGGCTGTGTAATCTGATTGGCTGGCCGAGTAGAGGAGGCGGGGCTAGCATGGAGGGAAATTGAGAGTGGCTGCCATGTTGGTTTCCCGGCTAGCGAGTGTCTGGTAAGTCTGTGAATTTATATGTTTATTTATTTTTATTTTATATTGTAAATACGGAAAACCGACTGTCCGCAAACCAGGAACCTTTTTTTAAAAAAAAGCAGCGGGAGATTTAAAACTGCTGCTTGGCTTGCTCGCTGCAGCCAGCTTCGGGAAGAGGGAGTCATACGGAGTTTAGGGGGTTTAAAAAATCGTATAGCCGGTTCGTGTGCATACGAATGACAGGCTGTTCGTATTTTTTGCCCCCCATACGGATTTTTTTATGATCGTATAGCCGCACCCATATAATCACAGAGTTTGAAAGGATCTGAAGGACCATGTAGTCCACGTTCCACCAATGCAATTTATGTTGACATGCAGCTAGAAACATTTTATGTAATTTCAAAAAACTGTGCTGCAGTGTACAATACAAGTTTTTGAGCAGTTGTGCATATGGTGGACTGTTAGAAAAATTAACAAGGCTTTACTGATTTTTTTAAAGCAACAATTTAAAGAGAAAATGAGAGAGAATCAGTAGAAAGATAACGTGATACACCCAATTTATTCACAAAGAGGGTGGAGAATTCTGAGAAGCCCATTAGCACACAGATCTCATTAAAACAGCCTCTTGGGTTTGGGAAGTGTCATTTCACTTTTAGAAGAAAAGTGAACATCTGCTCAGAATCATCTTCAGATTCAGGAACTGTGCCACCCCACATGGGTCTCGAACAGAACCATTGTGGTTTTCCACTAAAGAAGGATGGATGATTCATGCATTTTGGCTTCAAGAGACATCGGAGGGTTAATGCCATGCTGAATTCCACAGAGATTTCACAATCAGTCTCCAGAGCTATTTGTAACAAGCAGTACCAGCCCTACCATTAGGGAGAGCAAGGCTACTGCTTGAGGTGGCAGACATTGGAAGGTGCAGCAGAAGTCCTGCTCTGTTTGTTGAAGGAAAAGAGCAGGGAGGGGGACTACAACCCCTACACAAGCCACTGCCTTGAGGTACACCATGCAATGGAGGACATTATCCCATTGTCAACCAGGCTAGTCTGCTGTTCTACATGGAATGAGAGACTTTTGCCTCTTGCAGCCAAATATTTGGGACCAGCCCAGAACACGTAGGATTCCATTTAGATTTTTAAGAACAGCTGGGTCAAGCCAGAGTTCAAAAGAATTACACTACTCCCTGAATCCTGTAGCCAGCATGATCCACAAATGGGAGATGTGGTTCAAAAAGTCAGTTTCCCAAGTCTTGCATCAAACCAAAGTCAATTAGTCTAAGACTTTGTTTTTTAAAACTGGCCAGTTAAATGCCTCTGGGAAGTGTACAAACAGACTCAACAACCTGCCTCTGCTTGTGCCTGCTATCTGATGCCTGGATGTCTATTGCCTTTGAACACAGGGATTCCCTGCAGCCATCATGGCTATTAATCATAGATGGACCTATGACTTTGTGTAATCCTTTAAAAAGCCATCTAAGCTAGTGGTCATCACCCTGCTTTGTAGTAGTGTTCTCCATAGTTTAATTGCATGTTGCATATCAGAGCTTGGATAAAGGTTTGTTTGTTTGTTTTGCTTATAGCTCCCAAGAAACCAGCAACTAGCATAGCCAGCAGTCCAAAAAGTAACTTTTCCAGGCTCTTTTTTCACTTCCACACCCACCCTTGCTTTGTTTAATCTTTAAGGGATATCTCATCTTATGGTGTCTGGAGTAGAGCAAATCTGCCTTTTTCATGGGCTGAACAATTTGTTGCTATTACTTGTCATTAGCCACAGTTTGGAAGTGGCCATGCTGACTGAGAATTCTGGAAGCTGTAGTTCAAAGAACAACTCCCAAGCTCTGTGTTTCCTCTGTTCAGGACGCCTTCTGACAATATAAGAAGGGCAGGGCTGGGTGGACAAGAGAAAGAGAAACAGTATTTGGAAAAGCTACTTTTGAGACCATATTGGTCTAAGATACTCTAGCCCCTATGTACATTGGTTTTGTGTACTAGGGGATTTTGGGAGCTGCAGTTCAAACAAGCCTTTTCCAGTCATGTAGGAGTAAGTGCTTGTCTGCACTAGCCAGAATGATCCATGTTCTGGCCGGAGTATTCTAGCCCTGGCCCGTGGCATTTATCCCCAGCTACCTGCCCCTTCCATAGTTGCAATGGAAGGGTGTCCTCACACCTGAGGCCTGTATGTGAATCAGTTCTTCACTTCCCCATGCTGGTCGTGTCTTCCAAGGCCAGGAACGAAATGCCCAGCTATGGTCACATGGCTGGGCGCCTTGTGGTGACTTCAACAGAAACAATATGCATGACCCGCTGAAAAATTGCTGCACCAGGCATCACACACTGCATATATGGACACTCACCCACCCACCCCTTTGTGGTAACAGAACTCTCTGTTTTCTCCAGAACAAATGGAGCAAATGGTGAGCTTTTAAAAACACGTTTCCACACTGTTTTAAAGGGTATTTGCCTGGATTCTTGTCAGAATTGCCAAGACATTGTCTGGGCTGTTCGGACTAAGGTCGGGGCAAAAACCCTGCATAGTCCAGACTGCTGGGTGTGGGAATGGAGGAAATACATTTCATTTGGCCCATCTTGACAAGTCCTAAGATGAAGTACTGAGATCTGAGCTTTCTGCTGCTACAGCCATTGCATAGTTTTTGACAACTAGCTTTTTAATGTGTGTTTATTAAAACAACAACAACCCTGTTTATTATCATTTTTAGTAATGTTTTCCAGTTATTACATGATCTCTTATCATTCTAGAAATTGTGCTTATGAGTCCAAAGATTTATAATCCTTATGCCAAAAGGCCACCCTGGGGCTTTTGAGGAGGAGGAGAAGGAGGACGAATGTGTACTTATTTAAGAAAGGTGTCTAATTTCCTTGGTGTATGACTCAGGAAGCTAGGTGAGGCATTTACCTTTCACCAAGTGGACGGAGCCAACTCTCCGTTTATGTCTCTTGCAGGAATAGTTTGTTGTTAACTGCTGTCAAGTCAGCTTCAACGTATGGCAACCCTATGAGTGAGAGACCTCCAAGTCATCCTTTCCTCAACCGCCTTGATCAGGACTTGCAGACTCAGGGCCATGGCTTCCTTGATTTAGTCGATCCATCTGGAATGTGGTCTTCCTCGTCTCCTACTGCTTTCTACTTTACCAAGCATTATTGTCTTTTCTAGTGAATCCTGTCTTTCTCATGATATGTCAAAAGTAGGACAATCTTTGTTTAGTCATCTTGGCTTCTAGGGAGAGTTCAGGCATGATTTGCTCTAGGACCCATTTAGTTGTCTTTTTAGGAGTCCACAGTATCTGTAGAACTTTTTTTCCATCACCATGTAAGGGGGGATTAGGCAAATTGGGCCTGCATACTTTGCATGGAAGCAACCTTGAAGGTGATTTCCTACATTAGCTTTTTAATGTATTCAGAACTGGGGAGGGGTGAATTCCTTGTTTGGGCTATAACTCTCAGAATCCCCCAGCCATCATACCAATAGAGGTATGAACTGAGAAGTCCTTGATTCAAACCTTAGCTGTCTGCACTCTGATGGTCTTAAGCAATGAGATATTCTCTCCTCATTAACTTTCCCCCTTTAAATCTGCAATATGGGTAGAGCAGTGAACTGCTGGGTGATGTGTTGCACATGTAAGGTTTTGAGGAAGAATTCTATAATTACTACCTGTCATAGGTTGTCTGTGAGGAGTTGATTCTAAACCTTTATGGGTATAATAATAATAATTATACCTTCATGTCTGCAGCAGCCATAAGTAATCAGGACATCATGGCAGACACCTCAAAACTGTCAGTGTTTTCGGTTGCTGCCCAAGTTGCCGTGCCCAGTCTCAACTTTCAAATTAAAATTGTGAATGAGATCCTTCCAAGAAATAAAAAAGTAAAAAAGTATGTGTGTGTGGGTGTACCATGTTTCACCAGGAAATTAGGGCAGATGGTTCAAAATTTGACAGGCATATTTTGGCTGTCACCCAAATTCAGTGGCCAGTTTCAAGTAATTTCAAGTAGTACATTCTACGAAAGCAAGTTTTGCTTTCGTAGAACATAAAAATGGAGGCTCGCATAACACATCAGGAAAGTGTGGTAGATACTTCAAATTTTGCCGAGAATCTTTGGTTATTGCCCAAGTTGCAATGACCAGTTTAAAACAGAAATTCCAAACAGGTGGTTTCCTAGCATCAAAAAGAAGAGGGGAGGGACTGAGGCACTGCTGCTAATATTCTTGAGGCAGGAAAAGGCTGGAAAATAGAGAGGGCTCAGGCACTGCTACACTGTAGAAATAATGTCGTTTGACACCACTTTACGTGCTGTAGCTCCATCCTACGGAATTCTAGGATTGGTAATTTTACAAGGTCTTTAGCCTTCTCTGCCAAAGAATGCTGGGGCCTCACAAAACTACAAGTCCCAGGATTCTGTAGGATGGAACAACAGCAGTTAAAGTTGTGTTAAACCGCATTATTTCTACAGGGTAGATGCAACCTAAGGCCAAATCCACACTATACAAATAATCCAATTTGAAACTGGATTATTTGCCATGGCTCCTTCCTATGGGATCCTGGGATTTGTAATTTTACAAGTTCTTCAGCCTTCTCTTCCAAAGTGTGCTGGTGTCTCACCAAACTACAAACCCCAGGATTCCATAGGAAGGAAGTTTCAAACTGGGTTATTTGTGTAGTGTGGATTTGATTTAAGATTGCTTAGATTTGAAAAGATCAGCAAAATAGGAGAGGGATCTTTGAGATACTCTGGTACAATTTCTGAGGTAAAAAGGGGGCTGCACATAAAGAGGAGGCCCCATAGATGCCTGTGACAGTATTAGGTACAGACCTGGGAAGTGCCAGGTACACTTCAGCTAGCAAATAAACACATGAGTAAATATGTTAATAAATCATTCCGAAAAGTAATATGTAAGTGCTTAGAAATGTACATTGGATACAGATAAAGGGAGCTTGCACACTGCTGTAGGTTGCCAGTATTAGCTTGCCAGGGCATTTGGTGAAGTGTTCGTAGTGTTCCTTGCCGTAAGGCAGTGTTTTTCCAAACTTTCTGTCTTTGGAGGCCCTGTCTACAACAGATAGGCCAAGAAACTCTTGCTCCTCTGCCAATCCAATCCCTGTAGGTTGGAAATTATTGTGAGATTGTCAGGGCTAAATAGTATTATGTTAAATGCATGATTGCATTAAACACTTTGTTCATTGTGTGTGTTTTTGCCTTCAAGTCACCTGTTGACTTATGATGATTCTATGAATTTCATAAGGTTTCCTTAATCAAGGAAAACTCAGAGATTGTTTTGCCAGTTCCTTCCTCTGAAATATAGCCTACAGCCTCTGGTATTCCTTGGCGGTCTCCTATTTTATTTTATTTTATTTTATTTTATTTTATTTTTTAGAGTATTTATACCCTGCTCTTCAGCCATAACGGCTCTCAGAGTGGCTTACAAATTGTTTAGCAATAGCACTTATACATCTACACCACTTTATAGCGCTGAGCACTCTCTGAGCAGCTTACAATGTGTTATAATTGCCCCCACAAGCTGGGTACTCATTTTACAGACCTATGAAAGGATGAAAGGCTGAGTCAACCTTGGCACCCTGCAGGATTGAACTCACAACGTTGTGGCTACAGTACTGGCATTTAACCACTACACCACCAGGGTTCCCCAAGCAGGCTGACCCTGCTTAGTTTCCAAGATCAAACCAAATCTGGTGCCTTCAGGGTATTCAGGCCTTCCACATCAACAGGAAAGTGTTTGAAGGGTAGGATTGAGATACATCTGTACTTAAACTTAAAAAATAACTTTGGAGCTACAATTCCCAGAATCCTTCAGCCACTGTTGGTCCCAGTAATGTTGGCTGCAATTAATGAGCTCCACATTTCCAAAAGTTATTTTCCCAAGCTACCCTACCCACTTGTGCATCAATTCTGAGCAAATGTTTTTACCAAGATTGCTTATCCTTCTGCACACTGGAGTCTTGGCGATCATCCTGCCTCTGTCTGTCCCATGGCTATTATTCACAAAAGTAACTCAACCAGACATGTGAAATCCTGTTATGCAATAAGCATCACATGGAGCTTGGTTCTCAGTTTGTCCAGGATGCTAGCCAGGGTTGTGGGCTCCTGGACGTTGACACTGAGGACTGGAGGAAAGCATCCCTAACAGTGGACAAGTTGTTCTTTAGATACGTTTGTCCATCTTTACTGATCTTCTCATCAAGGAATCTTTGATAATCTTGCAAAGAACCCCTGAGTCTAGTAAACCAAAATATGGAGGGAAAAAGACAGAGCTTGGGGGATGGTGAGGTTCAATAGGCTTTGGAGTACAACTCCTAGAATCCCCATGAACAAATTGGCAGATGTTGGGATTAATAGTCAAAAAGTAATTTCTTCAAGCTATTAGAAATCACGCTTCTAAGGCATCTTTTCTGGATTTAGGGAGTTGTTTGGATCTGGGGGATATTTCTCTTCTGAGAAAACAGTCTTATGAAACAAAGGAGACAAAATTATGGATACAGAGGGCATTGCTTTCCCCTGCCTGCCCTTTAGAAATACAAATAAACACAGAGAGTATATCTTAATCTCTGCTAAGAAATGCATCATAATATCAGGCACATGGTGTTGTTTCTTTTTTCAGGCTCATCAAGGAAGGCTGTAATGGGGGAACATTTTTCTTCTATGTTGGCTGCTTTCCCTTGAGGTTACTTGCTGGCAAGGGGTCACTTTTGAATATGGGAAACTGTACTGTACACAGATGTCCTCAATTAACATTTATTGATTCAAATGGGCTTTGATATAATTATTTTATGCTGGCTTTAAGATATTGTTTCCATTTTTAAAAAAATCATTGGTAATTTTAAAAGTTTAAATAATATTATATTGTTTTAATTTTATAGATTGCATTCCTGTACACACCTTGAGAGTGCATTGTTTAAGCTAAAAATGCTTGAATGAAGACATAAATAAAAGAAAGCCTCTCTATTAGGCTAAGACTATAATTGTAAGCACATTTGCATGCAGGTACTTCCCACTGAGAATTTATATTTCAACTATACTCTCAGGAGCCATGCGGGGTGGAGGCGGGCAGAAATTCTGGGAGCTGTAGTTCACAAAAGTAACTTTTCCAGACTTAAACTCCACTGAAATAAAATCTACACCTCCATGTGGAAAGGGAAATGCTGTTGGCTTTCTGTTGAGCAAGGTGTCCAAATATACAGGGATTGATGGTACAGAACAGGTTGTTTACCTGTAACTTTGGTTCTTTGAGTGGTCATCTATGCCTTGAACAACCCACCCTATCTCCCCTTACCTTCTCGTCTCTGTTCTTATTTTGGTGAATGTCAAAACTGAAAGGAGAGTAGCTTTGGAGAGATGGAGCATGCTTCATTGGTAAGAGGGCAGATTCCTGCAGAAAGCTACTCGGCTCTGTAACATTTCAATGGTGGCTCTGCGCAGGCACGACCCATTCATGTGAAGTCACAGATGGCTACCCAAAGAACCACAATTACAGCACAGATATTGCTTGGCCAGATATGTCCCAGTTTTCATCTTTGAGATGTTGGCAGCTATGGTAGCACTGTAATAGAAGACAGGCCTCTATGAGAACACATCTTTTATTTAAAGGGTTGTTCAGTCCAAGCCCACTTTGAAGACAAAGAACCATAAGAAGGGCGAGCAGAAGGCTTGATGTTACCCACCAGCAGTGAGCACCTGTATTGAAAGGTGAGCAGGTACAGAGGTCACCTGACCACTGTTTTCCCAGTTATGGTGAGATGTACATTTCTGTATAAATCCTAGCAATTCTTTCTAAATACATGCAGATGAGCAAAACAGGACAAGAGATTCCATTTAAATATTAGGAAGAACTTTCTGATGGTGAGAGATGTTTGACAGTGGAATGCACGGCATCAGAGTATGTTGGAGTCTCCTTCTTTGGAGGTTTTTAAACAGAGGTTGGATGGGCATCTGTCAGGAATGCTTTGATTGTATATTCCTGCATGGCAGAATGCTGTTGGACTGGATGACCCTTGTGGTCTCTTCCAGCTCTACGACTGTATGATTCTATGAAATGCCAAATTTTATTCAATTCTCCTCTGTCTTCTTTGTTTGGCAGCCTTTGTTTGTTTGTTTGTCCTCTTTTGGACAACCCTAAGTGGGCAAAAAGAGAAAGTGAAAGAGCTGGTAGTGAGAACAAATAATGTCTGGCTAGTAAGCCAAGTAAACATCAGTAGAGTTTTTGCATGTACAAATGTGTAGGACTTGATTGCTTCCATGTTCCAAGCTGCTAAAAATGATGCGGTATGTTTGTTTTAAAGTCTTATTAATGAAGCTGCGCATTTTTCAGGTCTGGAGAAAGTTCTCATTTGGACTACAACTCTCAGAATCCCCCACCTGCATGGCCATTGGGAATTATAGTCCAAAATAACTTTTCCAAGCTCTGGCACTGCATTTCTGCTCATTTTAATGAGTGTACTAGTTAAAATGAGCAGTAATGCTATTTTCTTTCCCACATATAAAAACTCTTGCCAAGGAGGGGGGGGGAAGGAGAGAGTTGTTTGATATAAGGGAGGGAATGTTTGTTTAATTATAATCAGGATGGCAGGCTTATGGTTTAAACACACCTTTTAACTTGCGAAATCAGGAACTTCTGCATCTCTGAAAGAATCCATCTCTTTTTCCTGCTAAAGAACACCTACAGTGTATACTTTGGCAGGCTCTCTTACTTTTTTATTTACTATCAATAGTTATATGTAATACCAAAGTTTGCTCAAATTATTTAGGTTTCTGTCACCTCCAATCTACCTCTCCCGGACCTAGGATTGAAAGGAATACAACAGCTGTGCAGGAGCACCTCATAGAATGTGGTTGGTGCCGAAGGTTTGAATTTCATTTAGTGAAAACAAATGGTTATGGCTCCATTGCATAAAAATACCAATTAAAAGACTGGTTCACTCTCAGGTCTAGATTGTCTGGGGACTATTCAAGAGCTAGTATTTAAGCTGCTTAATTTGCTGAAATCAATGACATTCCAGTTTAACCAGTTTGTGGCTCAAGATGCAAATGATTTCTTAGGAAACTTTGCCTGCAATCTTCTAATAACTTGTTCTGGATTGTATGGCACATCTCTGCAGTCTATGGATTTTCGAGCTCTGTCGCCTTTATGTGCAAATATTGAGGCCATGCAGAAAGCTATGGTGATACTGATAAGAATAAGATTGCCAGCTTTTCTCTCTCTATTTAGATCCATAGACAAAAATGTAGAGGATTTTTAAAATATAAAATATAATTACTTGCTTCTTCTTTTCTTGAGAAGTGAGAAGTTCTGTGAGCAATGCTGAGTTTCATTCCTTTCAAGTATTTTTTTTTTGTAATATTTGCTATATATACAAAGTAGTAACACAAGCAGCAGCTTTACATGGGTTAGAAACTCATTATCCCCCCCCCACACTACTGTTTTTTTTCCTTCCCCCTGCTCTTTTCTTCACTATCATCTTTACTATTTTTCTTGCTTTCTGAACTTTCTCTTTTTCCACCTTAGTGCTCCCTTAATCTTTCTCTCTGCTTATTCTCCCCGTTCCCCACAACCACACACACTTACCAGACTGATGGAAATTCTCTCTGTCTTTCTTATTCTCTCTGTGAAGAGTTCAGGATTCCTGCAGATTAAAATACTTTATGAAGCTGCCTAAAAGCCCTGTGGAGAAATGAGACACCCCAGGTGGTCTCCAGCTTAGTCCTGAGGCAAGGGAGATTTTCAGACAGGCAAAAATCTCCCCTTGCCGCGCGAGCAGCCTCCCGAAACTGCTGCGCGGCAAGGGTCTTTTTCGGACCGCGCTGTGCCTGTGGCGAAACCGTCCGTGTCACTTCCGTGAAGCTTGGGACGGCTCCGCGCCATATTTCAATCACGGAGGCTGCCCGTGCTTGAAATATGACGCGGAGCCGTCCCAAGCTTCACGGAAGTGACACGGACGGTTTCGCCACAGGCACAGCGCGGTCCGAAAAAGACCCTTGCCGCGCAGCAGTTTCGGGAGGCTGCTCGCGCGGCAAGGGGAGATTTTTGCCTGTCTGAAAATCTCCAAGGTTAGGGATATTTGCCACCTAGTGACTATAGTAGATACTGTAGAATATTGAGTAAAGATGGTACTGTAAAACATTAATTAATTAATTAAACAGGTAGTATCCATGCTGTTTTTCAGATGTTCAGACTCGTCTGTCTTGCAGCACTAGAGGAGATAGACACATACGCAGATACACTTTCTCTTTTATTTTTATAGACATTTTATTATGATATAAAACAAAATGTAGTTGAGGACAAACATCTGCACTCATACAAAGCAGGCAACCCTCACAATTCTGCTTGTCCAGTTTCAACTTTCTGGTAGATATGCTCAGCTCTTTCTCTCTATCTCTTCCCAGTGGTACAACTGCATTGTCTCATGTGTATACTCTCTCTCTCTCACACACACACACAAAATGGTAGGCAGATGTCTCATTTAAAATGGCCATTGGAGAGATAATAAAACATGGCTTAAGTTTCTGGGTTATTTAGAACTCTTCATCAGGCAAGTTGTTGAAGGAAAATCTGGCAGCAAAATAAGATGTAGCTGATGATGTTCAGGTCATGAAGTCTGCATCCTGTTTGCATCCTTAATATGAAAAGTGTGGGGAGGCTGCAGAAATCCAAAGTAGGGGTTCTTTCACACTATATAATTATAGCTCTATTATCACACTTGATCTGCCATGGCAACATTCTGTGGAATCCTAGGGTTTGTTGTTTGGTGAGGCACTAGAACTCTCTGTCTGAGAATTCTAAATAGCCCTCCCTAAGCTGCAAATCCTATCAGTGGCACTAACTTTTTGTGGTGCTGGGATTGTGTACTCCTGTGAGGGATGAAGCTATGCTGACAGGCTTTTGCTGCAGAGCCAGACTAAATGTGCCAAACAGCTACTGGACAGCAGCAGTAGTGGGGAGTGACACTAGTGGAGAATCTCTCAGAGACAATGGCAGTAGCACTATAGCTAACACTTGTTAATACTGTACAGAAGGAGGCACAGTAAACCTCCTTTTGAAGATCTTTTACCACGACAACTCTATGATGAGACAATCCAAAATGAAACATGAGATAGTGCCAGAAGATAAAACTCCAAAGTTGGTTGACACTCAACAAACTACTGGGATACAACAAAGGACAATTACAAGAAGAAATTGGAAGATTCTTTGTTGGCGTCTAGGAGGAAAATGATCACACACCAAAAGAGGACTTCTTGTTTATCATAGCCAATTGGAATGTATAAATAGGAAACAGTGGAGATTGTAGGAAAATTTCAGCTAGGCTCAAGAGACTGACTAACTGAATTTTGCAAGGCCAACTGTTTGTTCATTGCAAACACATTCTTCATGCAACTCAAGAAACAACATCACCTGATGGCCAATGTAGAAATCAAATAGTTGGAAGCAGGAGATGGAGAAGCTCTGCCTGCAAAAACAAGACCAGGAACAGCTTGTGGCACAGACCATGAATTACTACTATCAAAACTTAGAGTAAAGCTAAAGAAGAACACTAAACCGACCATCACGCCGAAGTACAAACTGAAGAACATCCCTATAAAATTTAAAGATAATGTAAAAAATAGTTTAGCGCTATTAAGCTTAATTGTCCAGGAGCCAGAATATCTCTGAACTGAAGCCAGGGACATTGTCAGGAAGTAATGCAAAAATACACTATTTGTAGCAAAAAAGAAAGAGAAGCCTCAATGGATGACAGATGAAACAACTAAAATTAGGATTGTCCAAGCTATTGTATTTCCTGTCTCCATGTATGGAAATGAGAGCTGGATAGTGAAGAAAATTGATAGAAAGAAAATCAACTCATTTGAGATATGGAGCTGGAGAAGAGTGGACTGCCAAAAAGACCAATAAATGGGTCCTAGAACGAATCAAGCCTGAACTCTCCCTGGAAGCCAAGATGACTAAATTGAGGCTGTTATACTTTGGCCACATCATGAGAAAGCATGACTCACTAGAAAAGATGATAATGCTAAGGAAGGTGGAGAGCAGTAGAAAGAGGGGAAGACTGCATACCAGATGGATCAGTCAAGGAAACCATGGCCCTGAGCCTGCAGGACCTGAGCAGAGCAGTTGAGGACAGGGGATCTTGGAGGTGTCTCATTCATGGGGTTGCCATGGGTCAAAGTCCTCGAAGGCAATTAACAACAACAACAGTGTGAAAGGGCTCTTGGAATGGGAAGCCTTTCAGATCCAGAACCCCTTTCTTAGTATGACTAGAACTGGGAAATGCTAACTCTGGACTATGGATTCCTTGGCCATGCTGACTGGGAGATTCTGCAAGCTGTAGTCCAAAAATCAGTAACTTTTCTCAGCTCTGATAAGACAAAAGGCTGTTGCTGGCTTTAATTTGATTCCTAGCTTCCTCTGCAATGTACAGCCTTTTTCTAAATACTGATTTTAATTTCCACCTCTGCATTATAACCTGTTCCAAACTCATATTTTCATATCTGTCATCAGTGATAAAAGTGCTGATGGATTCATTATTCAGTCTTCTTCCTGAAAAAAAAATAGAAGTCTCTTCCGTAGCTGACACTTTGCAAATTTCAGACTTTGAAGCCTGTTTCCTGTTGAGCAACAATTAGGCTTACACCCAGCTCTCTTCATTCTGCACTAGCTTTCCTCATGCACACTGCCTGAGAATAGGCCTATCTGAGAGCATCACTCCTAACTATCAGTGTGTATCAAGCACAAAAATTGGTTTGGACTCTGATTCAGTGATGCACCCTGATTCAACTGATCCTATCTCGGATTGGCCTTTTTAGTCATCAGCGCGCTTGCAGAAAGCGCGGGATGAGTCCTTCCTGAATCTTCGTTTGCGAAGAAAAGCCAGAGAGAAAGATTCAGTTAAACCCAGATCCAAATCATAATCTTGATTCAGAAATCCAGATCTTCCTAATAAGAGACACTGGAAATCAATAAATGGTTGTCACCTCCCCTCTTCCCCCCAGGAAAGGCAATTCAACTTTTAAATAGGTTATGTCCTTCCCTGCATTGTTCAACATTAAAAAAGGGGGGTTGTCTAAACGGTGAAAATACTCCTCACAAAATGCAAGGAGAATATGATCTGTCTCAATGAGATCCTGCATCAATTCACCGTATTGTGAAGGAGGGACCCCCCAAAGGCCATATACTCTGCAGGGAAAAGCCTTTGCGGCTTTCCCCATATTTTTTGAAAAACAGCGAGGGGGATGCACATTCCTGCTCATTGGGACACATTTATTCACTTTCCCAATATGAGCAGATGATTGGTTGGACATGCACAGGGGCAGAACTTGCTAACAAAGTAAGCACCCGGAACTGCCATCTTGTATTTCCCCCCTAGTGATCATGTGCTATGATGAGAAAACAGCTTTTTGTGTGTGTGTGTGTTTGCTTGCTAAAGCAGAAAGTCACTCTTCCGCACCTTGTATTTTGTTAAAAAAATGTTCAGCAGGGGCAATCTGGGGAAAATAAAATCACGAGTGATTCACGCGCACCTGCCATTTTGATTCACAGGCGTGCCCATGGGAACACCAAACGCAGTTTGCTTCATGTGCTTGCACTCTTGCAAATAGACCATTAAGACAAATCGAAGCTGCTGTGAGCTGGCATTACCCTGCAGCAATCCACATTTTTTTCCTCTGTATAGAGAAGTCCTAAATATCCTTTTACAAAAGTAGAAATGAGTTTCAGGCTACTACTTTTTTTCTTAGTGCTTTTGGCACACCATGAGACCCTCAGAGGATCCCATGAGCAGAAAACTGCTGCTCCTCAAGACTCAAAGGTCATCCACCCCCATTTTATATGTTATGATCTTGTTTTAACTTTCTGGCACAGTGTTTTCAGTGGTTTCATCATCTATAATGTTCAGGGTCTTAAAAAACCATTTTAATGCGCTCAGTATTTTTTAAGTGGCTGCTTTTTATAGAAATGTTTTTAGCCCTTCTAAGGATGAAGAGCAGCACACAAATTTACAGATTCATAAAAGTAAAAAGCTACTGTTGCCAGAGACATGATTTATTTACATCCTGGGAAATGGGCAATAATAACGCCTCTAGCTATCACATCTAGCTTTTGTTAAACACTGCTGCCCATCTTCAGCCTTAATGTTTTATGAAGCAGCGTATTTATTTATGTCAACAGAACTTACGTAGTCATGGCCTCTAGTCATAGGTGCAGTCTTCAGTTGTAAATGTTGCTAAACTTTAGGGAATAAACAATAGAGTTGCTGTAACTGTAGTCACAGTGTCACTAAGTCTTAACAATAAATAGTGCGTTGAACCAAAACAACTAGAACAATAAGACCATGCTGACAAGTGATTGTACTTGTTCTGCATCCTTACAAGAGCTTGCAAAAGCAACCAAATTGCCAGCAGTCCTGAGCAAGATGGTTTCATTAGTTCTTCATTTACAGTGTGATCTTCATTATTAACACAGCCTGTACATGTTATGGTTAACATTTGTGTGCAAAACAGCGTTTTATTAGAACATTGCAGAGGTTAATGAGGGCTCAGCTGCTTAGAAGCAAGCCTTCACCATTTCAATCAGAATGGATGTTGGAATTTTTTAAAAAAACCAATCACAGTAGTAAAAGATTAAGAAACCAGCATGGTGTAGTGGTTTGAGTGTTGGACTATGGTTGAAATCCCTGCTTGGCCATGAAAACCCACTGGGTGACCTTGGGCAAGTCACTCACTTTCAGTCCTCAGAAAGCTCTGTGATAGGTTTGTTTTAGGATTGCCATAAGTCGGAAAATACAAGAAAAAGATTGCAGGGGTCCTTTAATCAAGTTTCTTAGGTTTTTATCAGACTAGCCTCTGATGTTCTTTTGGCACCATATTTTACACCATTTTTGTGCTGGCAAAAGAATCCAAAATATCAAATGTTGCCATGATTGTGTAAAAAAGCAGTCCCGTATTTCCGCATTGATGGGCAGTTCTTGCGAGAAGACACAAGCACACTTAAAAGTAAGAAACAGCTAAATTAAAAAACAAAATGAACACACAAGCACTGAAACACACTTAAAAACTTGCCTGCAACATGGGGAGGTTCATAAAAAGAGTGTCCCATGGCTAGTTTTCACATTACCACCCAGAAGTGTTCTGGCGGGTATCACCCACTGATGCTGGAATCATGCCAGCAAAATGGGGAGTGGTTTCAGATGCTCACAATCACAACAAAAAACCACCATGACCTATCTATTGACGGTTTGGCCCAACAATAAATAAGAATGCCTTATTTTCAATACGTGATCATAAAAAGCATGATGTTGTCTAGTATTGGCACCCTTTTGCATTCATTAGGTCTCATTATAACACCATATTTGCTGCATCTGATAAAGTCCTTAGAGTGAATTGTTGAGGTTAGCATGACCCTAAGAAAGTTGAAAGCCTGATCCTCATATATAGCAGAATGAGGTGGTAGAGTGTTTAAAAAACCAAAACTCTACTGCTTGGGTGTACTGCTGAACTTAACCCCAATTCTGGTCACTTAGGTTTCAGCAGTGGCCAGGAGTGCATTTGCACAGTGAAGATTTGTGTGCTAGCTGCGGCTTTTTCTAGAGACATCAGACTGGGCCTTGATGACATATGCCTTAGTTACATCCCACTTGGATTACTGTGATGGCAAAGCCCATTACAATGATCCAAATGGATGTAACTAAGGCATGTGTTCAGAAACTTCAGCTGGCCCAGAGAGCTGCAGTCAGATTGTTAACTGGGGCTGGCTACAGGTAGCACACAATTCCCTTGTTACAAGAGCTGCACTAGCTACCTTTCTGTTTGCAGGCACAATTCAAAGTGCTGGTTACACCCTATAAAGCCCTATAAAACTCAGGTTCAGGTTAACTGAAGGACTGTACTAACCCCATACAAACCTGGCTGTGTTCTGAGATCTTTTGAGGAGGCCCTTCTCTCTGCCCCACCATCCTCAAAAGTACATCTAGTGGGAACACAGGAGAGGGCTTACTCAGTAGCTGCTTCCAGGCTTTGAAATGCCCTTCCAAGAGAGGTTAGACTGGCACTGTACCTGCCATTTTTCTGCAGGCTGATGAAGACCCCCCCCCCATAGGCCTTTGAGGAATGATTGCTTGGTGGGAATGGGCCTTGCATGATAACTTGGATTTTCTAATTGTCATTTGGCGGGAAGGTTTGGGTGGATTTGGACAGTTTTGGGGCAAAAAACACCCATTCAATATAAGTGCAATTTTTTAAAAAAAATTGGGTCTGAAGGCAGGGGGAGGGCTGCAGGAACTGCACTTTAGGGTCCCAAGACCTCAATCCTGGCCACAGGCCACACTTTGCTTGCCTGTACTGCACTGTATAGGTTGTACCAATTCTCTCTCCTCAAGTTGGAGTGCAAACTCACATTACCATTAAGACTACTTACATGTTAATATAATGCATGTGTTGCTTAAACATGTACATCTTCACTGATTTCATTCTCATGTGCAAGAGTGAAGGATTTCAAATGTTTTCTTCCCACTGGGTAAGATTATGAGAGCTTATTTGGGGGAAGGTGCTCAATACCATAGACAGCTCTTTTACAGTTCAGACTGAAACCCAGAGATGATGGACCGCCTCAATCACCTTGGAACCAATAGCCACCCTATCAAGTGAAATTCTGCAGACAATGGTATCTGGAAGTGGACCTTTCTGGAAGATTTAAAAAAATAGAAAAGTTCCTAGTAAGACAGGTTCATAATGAGGCAGCTCCCCAGGCAGCCAAACCTGAAGCCTTTTAGAACTTTAAAGATTAAAACCAATACCTTAAAATGGGTTCAGAAAACAACTGGCAACCAGCGCAGGTCTTTCGGTGTCAGAATAATATGACCTCAATACTGCACACCATTGAGCAGCTGCAGCTTTAGCTATCTCGTTATTTCAATGCTACCTCATTAGCACTCATCCAGTCCAGTATTTATTTATTATACATTATTATTAAGAAATATCATGGCCTCAATGCTGGTGATCCCTGCTTGCTCAAGGACAGCAACATTAGTCACATAGTCAGTCCAGTGTATATTTAGGATTGTGCGTAGACAGCGCTGGTGAAAGCGCTCAAGGAGTCATAGGTGGTGGCGATAGGTGACCCATGTTTCAGATCCATAAAGGAGGATAGACAGTACGATGGCTCTATACACACTGATTTTTGTGCTTTGCCTCAGGTGTTTATTGCTCCAGACTCTTTTGTGAAGTCTTCCAAATGCACTCCCCAAAATAGTACTCTACGGTGAACTCGCCACGGGTCAGCGTAAGAGGGGCGCTCCAAAAAAGCGATATAAAGACTCCCTGAAACAACATCTCAGGCTTGGCCAAATTGATCACCAACAGTGGTCCACCCTGGCCTCACATCGGGAGGCATGGAGACGCACTATCCACAATGCTGCAGCCTTATTTGAGAACTCACGATGAACAAGTCTTGAAGAGAAGCGACAACGCAGAAAGATTCACAACCCAAAAACATCACCCAAGGAGACCTTCTGCTGTGCTTTTTGCAACCGGACTTGTTTATCTCGGATTGGCCTTTTTAGTCATCAGCGCGCTTGCAGAAAGCGCGGGATGAGTCCTTCCTGAATCTTCGTTTGCGAAGAAAAGCCAGAGGAGGATTAAGAAATAAGAACACTTTAAGATTAAACTCTAAACAGATGAGGAACATTTATTGTCCAAGATGTATAAAATGTTATTAGAGTTGGAAATGGAGAGAGAAGTGATTAAAAATTTTATGATTAGCTGGGCAGAAGATATTGGACATAATATAGAGTTGGAAAAATGGGAGAGATTGTGGACAAAAGGGCTAAAAAACATATATTGTTATGACCTTAAGGAAAACATCTACAAAATGGTATTTAGATGGTACCTGACTCCATCAAAAATTTCTAAGATCTAAAAACAATCCAACAAGATATGATGGAAATGCGAGAAAGAAAATGGTACATTTTTCCACATGTGGTGGACGTGCTCTAAAGCAAAGAGTTTTTGGCAAGAATTTCAGACATGGACACAAGAAATATTAAAAGTGAAAATACATCTGGAACCAGAACTAATGTTATTAGGAATTCCAGATGACCATCTTAAAATACAAAATTACAAAATGCTACATTACATGATAATTGCCACAAGGGTGCTTTATGCACAAAAATGGAAAAGCACAGAGACACTGACTAAAGAAAGTTGGATTTTTGAAAGCACTTAAAATAGCAGAGATGGACAAACTTTCAAAGTTTGAAAGGGGCAAACCTGAATCAAACATAACCTGGAGCACTTTCAGATTAGGCTCAGGACATGCTGTAGTGTAGATTCTACTTGGATCACATAAGAAGCAGTGGTGCTTGTGGGTCTGCAGAAGCAGATGAAAATATCTGCATACTTATTATTCCTCCACTGTCTTTACCATAGAACATTTCTATTCTTTCTGTTCCCAATTTGGAATGTCTTCTCCATCCAGATCTGGGATCTGCATTACAAGATTTCTGCTGAAAATTGCACCCTCTTTCCCAGACTGTTATTTGCCCTGGGAGGTGTGGTTTGCAGCACACAGGACATTTAGAGGCAAAAAAAGGCATGAGGATGGTGCAGTTTTGATCAATGATCCAATCCAGATCATGAGCACATCCCAGCAGAAGCCTAAATATCCTAAAGGCACCAGATCCTGTCTGATCTTGGAAGCTAAGCGGGCTCAGCTCTGGTGGTTAGTGCTTGGATGGGAGATCACCAATGAACACCAGGTGCTGTAGGCTATATTTCAGAGGAAGAAACTGGCAAAACCACTTCAGAGTTTTCCTTGCCTAAGAAAACCCTATGAAATTCATGGAGTTGCCATAAGTCAACAAGGCGCTGTGAAAGCACACACATACACAATGCCTAGTGTAGTTTGATTCTGAAGCCGATGAGATGGAGTCAGCTTGTTATTCAACAACTGTGGTTACAGCAAAGAGGAAAACAAATAAACCCGATGATATCATGTTTCTTTTTTAGCTAGATTGCACCTCATTGCACAAGTCTTTATTGGCCTCACTCTTGATTGGTTTTTCAGGTGCGTTTCTCCTTGTGTGTGCACGTTGTTGGGGTGTGAGCACACTTCTTTCTATGACCCAATTACACTCTTCTTGCCATTTTACTAATCCAAAACAAATGAATCTTAAATGAGGATCCAAAGGAGGAAAAGAAGTCATGAGAAGATAATAAGCCACAAGCCATTATCTCAACCAGGCTTCTGAGGTTCATTTGGTATCTTCTCTGCAAATTTTTCCCCACCCTCCAAATGGAAAAAAGAGGTTAGAGTCCGTTAGTTGCTTAAGCAAGAAATTTCTAACAAGGGAAGTTCTGCTGAGCCGTTAGAGGAATTTCCATCCCTTTTAAACCTACTTCATGTTATTTTTGTTGCTAGCTGCTGACTTTGCAATCACAGTTGAGTCAAGCTAAACACATTACTGTAATGAATGGCTGTTTCTTTTCCCAAGCCCACTCTTAAACTCCACCACACCCCAATAGTTTTTCTGATGCTCCACTGACAAAGGACCATAAAACCAAGGCCAGATAGTCTAGTCCGGTCAACAGCTGCTTATGTTCTTTGTTCCTTTGGTCCTTACTGGTGGGATAGATTCCTACTTTTCCATAGAGCTCTGAAGATAGTTCTTTCATGTCCAAACCTGTCCATCATTTGCTTTGCTTCCTGTTCCCTTATGCCAGGCTCATTCTCACCAGTTGCTAGGCAGATCTGGAGTTGTTTTTATTGTGGTGTGTCTTCAAATCATTTATGACTTATGGCAACTCTAAGGCAAACCTATCATGGGGTTTTCTTGGTGAGATTTGTTCAGACAGGATTTGCTATTGCCTTCCTCTGAGGCTGAGAGAGTGTGACTTGCACAAGTTCACCCAATGGCTTTCCATGACTGAGTGTGACTTGGAATCCTGGTCTTCAGCATCCTAAGACCTCCAAAAATGTCTCTTTCTATTTTGCAGCATAATTGTCCTGGAAACATAACCTTTTTTTTTACCATACATACCTGTAATAGGTGGTGCGCTGTCTACGCACAATCCTAAATATACACTGGACTGACTATGTGACGAATGTTGCTGTCCTTGAGCAAGCAGGGATCACCAGCATTGAGGCCATGATATTGAGAACACAGCTGCGCTGGGCAGGGCACGTTTCTAGGATGGAGGACCATCGCCTCCCAAAAATACTACTCTACGGTGAACTCACCACGGGTCAGCGTAAGAGGGGCGCTCCAAAAAAGCGATACAAAGACTCCCTGAAACAACATCTCAGGCTTGGCCAAATTGATCACCAACAGTGGTCCGCCCTGGCCTCACATCGGGAGGCATGGAGACGCACTATCCACAATGCTGCAGCCTTATTTGAGAACTCACGACGAACAAGTCTTGAAGAGAAACGACAACGCAGAAAGAATCACAACCCGAAAACATCACCCAAGGAGACCTTCTGCTGTGCTTTTTGCAACCGGACTTGTTTATCTCGGATTGGCCTTTTTAGTCATCAGCGCGCTTGCAGAAAGCGCGGGATGAGTCCTTCCTGAATCTTCGTTTGCGAAGAAAAGCCAGAGAGAGAGAGAGACCTGTAATAGCATTAAAAAGCAGTCCCAGCATCAACGGAACATGAATGCAAGCGCTGTTACTTCCATGTTCGTGATCTTACCAGGTCTCACAAGAAGATGCGAGCAAGGTAAAAATTAAAAAAACAACAACAGCAAAATCAAAACAGAAAATGTACACACAAGCACAGAAACACACTCATAAACTCCCAAGTAAACTGGGGAGGTTCATAAAAACAGTGTCCTGTTCCTGGCTTTCTCGTTCTCAACCAGAAGAGTTCTGCCCATTGACGCTGTAATCGCAAGAAGAAAATGCATGGTTTCAAACGCTCTCAATACTGGCAAAAAAACCACCACATCCGATCTATTGACGGCTTGGCCTGTCAATAAAAAAGAATGCCTTATTTTCAACACATAATCATGAAAGCATGACATTGTCTGGTACTGGCACCCTTTCACATTCATTAGTGGTTGTTATGATGCTTTATTTGCCACATCTGATAAAGTCCCTAGTCCAACACTCAAACTGCTATACCATGATAGCTGTCAGAACTGGAGCAGGCTCAATGAATCAATTGTTCCATGAAAAAAGCCGCTGTTTATGTAACCCCGTTAATTCAATGGGTCTACTTTAGTTGGGACTAGCAATTGGACTTGGACATAGGAATGTTGTGAAAATAATAGATTTTGCTATAAGAACTACTGCTTTTTAAGAGCAAGAAATTAAATGTGGTCCACTGGCAAATACCGGGGGCCCATCTACACGAGGGAAAAAAAAACTAAAATACCTCATAATATTGGCATCTTGCAGCAGCAGCAACATGTCTAAATTGTTTTTCTGGCCTTGGAAGCCGCCATAAGCCTTGCATTCTTGATGGCAGTCACAAGTTATTTACTCACACTAGTTCTTCACTGCTGCTAGTTTTTTTTTAAAAAAAGTCATCCCAAGATGCACTGGTATGATAGAGCGATTCTCCAATTTTATAAGAAAGCAAAACAGAAAATATTGATCCTTTTTATCACCTTAGGAAGTGATCGCTAAGGTGAAAATCCAACACGGTGGCAGCAGGTGCTTGCCCTCCTAGCAAGCCCTGCTCCCGCTCTCGCCTGTCCAATCAGATTTGTGCTTCCCTTCGAGTTTTAAAAAATGGTTTTATAGTCCAAATGACCAAATGAGCAAAAATGCAAAAATGTTTGTGAAAATACAGGGAAATCTGTGAAGGCTTTTAGCCCATTGTTTTGGCTGTTTTGGTCCCCCCCTTCCGAATAGTGTGGATTGGTGCTGGATCCTGTTTAGACAGGTAGGATTCCCAGCGAATTCTATGAGGGGTATTTTCACCATTTAGATGGGCCCCAAGTCTTTTTCAATGCAAAGAGTTCTACAAGACCCCACAACTGTGCTGGGGTTGCGGAAAATGGTCTAATTCTAGTCTGGGAATGCTAAATTGTAATGCTGACCTCCATCTCTCAGTGTCAGTTTGATATATGGATTCAGAGATCAAAAGTGAATTATCACACTCCTGCTGCTGAATATGTTACATAGCAGAAGTGCTTTGTATACACGAAGATAAATTATATCCCTCATGTGGCTGATCAGGAACAGCTGATTCCATGGGAATGTCTAACATTCACACAATGAGCCCTTCTCTGATCAGTTTGACTGTCTGGCTGGAACAGAAAGGCTTTAAAAAAGAAATCTGGCAAATGTAGGGCAAGCATAGACCATCTAACTGGGGATTATGCCTTGAGTTGCTAGATGCTATTCTAGGGCGATAGCGAAAATGTAACGGTATACCCATTGAATCAATGGGATTCACATAGTTGGCATTCAGCAGCTAATTCAATAGGTCTACTCCTTGCTGGACTAGCAACTGAATTTCAGCCCACGTGTTTTAATAACGGTAACAACGACAACAAAAATAGTATTTTTTTAAGCTTTTTAATAAAAGTTTTTATTGACATAAAAATAACAAGTGTCCAGTTCTTTCGCTACATACACAGTATGAGCAGGCATGAATTAGTATGGATTAGGAGTGCATTTGTTGCATTTAACATAACAACAGGTCAAAATGTTTTTAAACGAATACACTTTAATACATAAATAAGTAAATTTGAATTATTCAAATGAATGACCACAATAACACAATTACAAAAAGTGAAACTACTTTGGAATGCACCACATTAGCTGATGATACTTACTGATTCACATTCTTTGACGGAATCTGAATCATCGATGGTCCAAAACTCCAGTAACACCTCATAGACCATGAAATCAAGATAATTTTCAAAAGATTTAGACACTGCCTTTTAATTTATATTTTTCCATGACAAAAAAAATAAAATAAAAATAATTAGACAGGATTCTGTCTGCTATTTTTTCCATGACAAAAAACATAACAGCCAGAATCTTGTATGGGTTGTACATAGGCATAAGTGCTGTAGTTACAGTGCTGTACAGTGAATCCTGTCCATAGGCGTAAGTGAATCCCGTCCCCCTCCCAATCTGCACTTCCTGGGCAGCAGCTCAGGCAGAAGCACGACCCCTGTTGCAATTATCCTTTGGCTGGGAATTGTTCGTGCGAGGGGCGGGGAGGGAATAGGAATGCCAGTCAGCTCCTCCCTGATCAATAAAGGAACAGGCCCCCATTGATCACAGCAGCTGCAGCCTGGTACATGGGGATTGGGGGACTTTCACAGTCCCTACATAGCCCCTAAACTACACGGCCTTTAAATTAGAAGCTATGTAGGGATCATGAACGCATAACTTGTCAGGAGTGTGTAAGTCTAGGTGACACATTCATAACTGCCATAGAGGATTCCAGCCATCTCGTTTAATAAAATTATTAACTACAGTAGAAACCTCGTATCCACTGATTCAGTTATCCACGGGACACAAAACAGCACACCTACCAAAGAGTCTTCCTAGAAAATGTGTCCTCTCTAGCCATTTTCTAGGTTCTCCAAGGCAACTCTATGGTATTTTAACCCGGAAGTCGCATTATTTTCAATGGCATTCCTATTATCCACGGTTTTCGGTATCCATGGGGACCCCCAGAACCAATCCCCAGCAGATAAAGGGCTCCTACTGTACAAACAAAATAAAATCAGTCAAACATGTAACACTGCTTACACCAATCACTTATTTTAACCATGAACTCAGGTGGTGGTGAGGTTTATAGAAATTAAACCAAAACTGAGCAGTGCAATTCTATATCTGTCTAACTCAGAACAGAGCCCCTTTGAGATCAGCTAACTTACTCTGAGGGCACATCTACACTGTAGAAACAATGTGGCTTGACACTACTTTAAGCAGTATCGGTCCAGCCTATGGGATCCTGGGATTTGTAGTTTTGCAAGGTCTTTAGCCTTCTTCGCCAAAGAGTGCAGGTGCCTCACAAAACTACAAATCCCATACAAGATTATGGCTGTTACGTTTTAACTGCCATGGCAGTTAAAATGATGTCAAACTGCATTATTTCTACAGTATAGAGGTACCCTGTGGTCTGTACAGGATTACAGGTTAAATAACTGGGGTCATTTACTAGTTAATATAGGTTGGAACACAAATCCCTTTGTGAAAACCATGCAAAGGCCCAGCAATACTTACGTATCTTGTGAGAAGTGAATGAAAAGGATTTGCCCAAAATATACAAAACAGACATACCAGCGAAGCAAGTCAGGGCTGGCCTCATATTTTCCATATTATGAAGTGGGGAAAGGCCAAAAACCTTGCCAGAAAAGCTTTAGTGGCTTTTCCTGTCTTTTTTTAAAAACAACAACAACAACAAGGTGGTGCGCATTTTGGCTCATTAGGACAAGTGAGTCGATTTGCTTCGTTTGCTCAAATGAGAGGAAGCATAAATCTGATTGGTTGGATGAGCACAGCGGGAGGGGCTTGCTAGCAAGGCAAACACCCGCTGCTGCCATGTTGTATTTTCACCTTAGCAGGCAAACGCTAAGACGAAAAAGTGGGGTATTGGTATTGTTTTTGTGCTCAAGCAAAAAATTGCTCAATCACACCTCGGATATAGTTTTTTTAAAAAATAAGGTAGTCGGCAGCAAATTGAGGTAAGTGCAAATGTGAATAAATCACTCACAGCTGCCATGCTTATTAAAGGTCATGCAAAGCTTATGGGGGCAAAAAACCCCATTAGGACAGGTTGCAGCTGCTGCGAAATGTCATTACTGTGAGGGACTATGTTTTAATGGGCTTGTATTGACACACCTCCAGTAGGCTCATGGAAAAGCTAATTGCTGCAGTCCCTCTTAGTTTATATGTACTGTACTTCCTCATGAATAACTTTTGCCATTTTGACCACACTCTGATGTTGCTTAGCCACATGTATCCTGGGGCTTCTCTAATCAAGGCGATATAATGTGGATTGCTGCTCATTATTGCAAAATCGCAGCAGCATTCATTTGTCTTCACGTTTTTTTGGTGAGATCGCTGGAAAGCAGTTACCCATGCTTGAAGTTCATACACAGGCAGGCCTGCAACTCAAGATGGTGGCTGCGAGTGAATTACTCATGTTATTATTCCCCACAAATTGCCACCTTTGCACAGGAATTTTTTAAACTTTAACCCTAAGGTGCGGAAATGTGACCTTCCACTTAAAAAACTGTTTGGTCGCCTTACCGCTTCAAAAATGCACATGATTGCTACTGTGAAACTAAAAAATGATGGTTCTGGTCACTTTGTTGCTGGCAAGCCTGCCGCCCATGCATGTCCGATCAATCAGCTTTCGACTTCTGGAATGCACTGTGCTGTCCAAATGGGTGGTAATGTGCATTTCTGTGCATTTAAAAAAACTTTGGGAAAAAGGTCATGAAGGCTTTTCTCACGCAGGTTTTGCAGCTTTGGGTCCCACTCCTTCCAAAAACAGTGAATCACCACGAGATCTTGTTGGGACGAAAGGTATTCTCAACGAATTCTACGAGGTATTTTTTCACCATTTTGAGAACACCCTGGTTTCATCTGTTGTCTCACAACCAGCTAATGAGGAACATCTGCTGAAACTCCCTTTTCTACACAACCATTAAAGATACATGAACTTTCTTCAGTTTTCCCTCTGGCAATTGCAGCTTGGCAGAGAATAAGGATTTGTGAGCATATTTCTTCTACCCCCTTCCCCTCTCCTAGAGCAACTGACCTATTCCATACTAGAGCATGCCCTCATAGATATGACCAGTTAGTGGCTGGGGTAGGAGAGGAATGCCCAGGTGGCGGCCAGTTGCAGTTCCTCAGCCAAAAGATCTCCTCAGTCAAAAGAGAGAAAAGGTCATTCCTATGGATCTCCACTGTATTCAGATATTCTCACTGGAGATCCAGGGGAATGACATCTTCTCTCTTGTTCTGGCTGTCAAACTGCTAACTAATTGGTGGGGTGGTGGTGGGGGAAACACTCCGGCATGGAAAAAGATCTGTTACATTGTGGGTGTACCTGTTTTTGTGCATGGAGACAATGAATACCTCCTTGCATAATGACCTTAAAGGCACATACACACATGCAACGGGAGTTTATGGCTACATATGTCACAAACAGGGATTCTAATCAAAAACTCAGGGACTTACTGCACTCCATAGAAAAGCAGCAGAGCATCCGGAACATTCTGTCTTCTTTGCTGCCTTACTGCATGACGTTGTCGTTCTTCTGGCGTTCTTTCATTCCGGTCCTATGGGAGACAAATAACAAGTTTTTTCCAGTTAGCAAAAAGACGTGGTTTTAGTCAGCCCCCCCATTGGACCAGAACGAAAGAATGACATCATGCGGTAAGGCAACACAGAATATGGTATTTTCCTGCTGCACTGTTTCTTCTCTTTAAAGTGTAAGCCTGTTAGCCTAGTTGATTGGTGGTGGTGGTGAATCATATTCACTCAAGTGCAGAGGGGAATAGGAAAATACAGCAGGGATGCTTGTGAGTTGGCTAGGCCTGATATAAATACTCAACTTCTGCCTTTGCTTACTCAGTGGAGGAATACTCGTGTGCTATAGTCTCAGCTATACCATAAAGCTTTAGCAGAGGGGTGGGCAACCTGTGACATATCCTGACATTGTATGACTGCAGTTCCTATTATCCATAGCCAGAATTGCCAATAGTGAAGGATGATGATAGGAATCAGCATCTAGAAAAGCACAGTTTTTCCTCACCTCCTTTAACTACCAATCCTGGGCTAGAGAACAATAAAATAGTCCATGTCTGGATTGAGGTTTAAAGCAGCAATAAAATTTCCACTACAGTTCTTTTAAATAAAACAACAGTGTAGAAAATGAGTCAGTAATGAGTATTTGATTTGACTCCAATGCTTCTATTTAATAATAATTTCTGTAAAATATTGTCTAAGTGCCACTTGACCCTGTTCTCTTTTTCAATGCTTGCGTGGAGTCTCTATTATTTTGAATCATCACTGTGAACACTGACTCATCCTATTCCATCATCTTCACATTGCAAATGACTACTTTCACTTTACTTTCCATTTACAACCTGGGAGAACATACAATTTGAGAATTCCTTCAGTAGCTTTTCACCTTTCTTTTCAAAAAGACGCCTAAATTTGTGCATGCCATGGTCAACATCCCAGTTGCTGATTTAATTGAGTACAAACTGTTTCTCCACTTTGAACTGGGGTCTTGTCTATACGAGGCAAAAAAAAAAAAAAGTCGGTTGCTCCACAGTAATGGCAATTTTCAGCAGCTGCTATATGTCTTAACTTTTTTTTGGCAGATTGCAGGCATGTGAAGCTATCTGTGTTTGCTGTGCAAACAGGCACACCTGCAAATCAAGATGGCAGCTGTGAGTGAATTACATTTTTACCTACCTCAATTTGCTGCCACTGGACAGTATTTTTTTTTTTAAACATATCCATGGTGTGAAAGAGTGACCTTTTGATTTAATAAAAAAACAAGCAAAAAGCTGTTTTATCATCTTAGCACTCGTTCGCTAAGGTGGCTGCTCTGGGCGTTTGCCTTGCTAGCAAGCTCTGCCCCCCCCCCATGTCTGACCAATCATTTGCTCATGTTGGGAAAGTGAATCAATTTGGTTGTTTGTCTCAATGAGCAGGAATGAGCTTTTCCTGTGAAGTTTTAAAAAAACTCCAGGAAAAGCTGCAAAGGCTTTTCCCACATACTTTTTAGCATTTTTGGCCCACCTCCTTCTGAATACGGCAGAGTGATGCGGAATCCCATTGAGACAGTTCGTATTTTCTTTGCATTTTGTGAGGAGTGTTTTTGCGAGGAGTGTTTTAGACAACCCCTCAGTTTGCACAACTGAACTAAGGGTGAAGAGGAAAAGAGGGAGGAGGAGAGGAACTGGGAGATTTTAAAAGCAGTTGAACAAGTGGGATGAGAAAGAATTAATTGGGACTGTCCCTGCCAAATCAGGACATTGGGAAGGTATGCACCTTCACTCCTCTGCCATCTTCCCAGTATAGCATTGGAAGGTACACATATTGGGATTAAAAAAAAAATATTATAATTCAACTTCTGAGTGTCCTCCCCCCGCATTACAATTATAGGCCTGAATACTGTTGGTTTAATCCAACCACAGTAGAGTCACTGAACTCACAACTGAATGATGACTCAACACATAGGCAAATCCCATCAATTCAATAGATTTACTTTAATTAAGCCTAACAGTAGGATTCAGGCCAAAGTTAGAATTTTAAAAGTAATGCTTTACTATCCCATTTTCTCAAGGATAACTGAAATGGGGCTTGTCTAGATGGGCTATATATCCCATTTTGCCCCTGTCATAGAGCCCTGCAGTTCTGACGATGCAGGGATTTTGTCCCGTTTTGCCCCTGGGCAGTCCTCATGACCCCTGGGGCAAAGATGGGGCTAAGATGGGGTAAAGCCTGATAAAACATTTAAAAAAAACACCTACCAAAACCAGCTTCATTCCAGAAAAACTGTATAGAGGCCCACGTGACCATAGGAGCCCGTACTGGCATGCTGGCCCATCACTGCAGCTGCCGCCTTCGTCACATTGTCTGAAGCCAGGAAGAAATCCTGCAGCATGTGACTAAGGCTGGTCACATGCAGGGTGGTTTGGTCATGTGTTGGGGATGGGCTTCCTTGCTACGAAGAGTGGGACATGTGCGATGGATGTGGCAACTTCAGAGACTGGCTGGCATGTTGTCTGGACTTTATCCAGGTAATGGGGCAGCAACAGCCTTATCCACTGGCAGAATATGCTGGTGGGGGCTGGTGTATTTTGACCCATGTAGATGAACCCATAGCTGTTTAAGCTGCTCACTTCCAACAGTTAACCCCTGAGGGAATGCAGCTGTTGACTGGAGAATGGTCGCCATCCCAGGGAATAGAATTGCAGCTCCAATTCTATATTCATTTTCCTGGTGAGTGAGAAGCAGCAGGGTGTAGTGGTTTGAGTGCTGAATTAGAAGATTAGGGTTCAAATTCCAGCTCAGCTGTTGAAACCAGCCTGGTGAACTTGGGCAAATCACACTTCCTCAGCCTAAGAGGAAGGCAATGGCAAACTTTCTCTGAAAAAAATATTGCCAAGAAAATCTTATGATACGGTTGCCATGAGTCAGAACTGACTTGAAGATACATAATAACAACAGCCTCAAAAGCCACTGGTTTGTAGTTGAGGAAACCCTAGTCATTATTCTGAAACAGATGTCCGGAATATAGTGGGCCCTCCAGAGGGTTTGGTTCTGGGACTCCCTTTAGATAACAAAAAACCCAGATGATCACATCCCAAATTATTAAATGGTGGTGATGTGCATCACCATTTTAAGTATAGGACGTAGTGATCTGTGGTCACTTGAATGCCTGGATCTGGAGCCCAAGGATCAGGAGGCCCCACTGTATATTTTAAAAAAACAGAGCTTGGAAGAGTTTCTTTTTTCGACTACAGCTTCTAACCCCCACCCAGCCAATATAGCTCTGATACTCTCTCTCTCTCATACACACACTGCAACCAATCACATCCACACCATGTGATGAAGAACCCTTCACTTTTACAACATAAACATGCACTTTACTATGCAGCTGTGTTGAAGTTTAGAAGGTGAATTGGACATAAATCAATTATATAACCCATATTAGCCCTGAAGTAGTATTATTCCTTAGGCTGACTATTGTGTCATAGATCAATTTACATGACATCTGACACATTTCAGCATGGAAAGTTTGGCTCATAGATTCATATTTTCTAAAGCACTATTTATGGAAATGCTGGAAAATTTCAACAGTCATTCATCCATTTCTTTTGGCTTGCCCAAAGAAAAAGAAGAATAAGGAGGCAGTGAAAGTGGTGATTCAGCGTATGAGCTGCATGAACATAGCCCCAGTGAAAGTAGACTATTTCTCTAGCATTCCTAGGCTGCCATTGCTGCAATGGCAATGGGGCAAGGTCAGCACTCAGTGGCCAGACTCCTCCTTTGCTTGCCAAAGGTCAGAGTTTCAATCCTAGGCATCTCCAGGTGAAAAAAGATCAGATGGTAGAAGGTGGAAAATATCGGCTTGAGAGTGAAAAAAAAAGGATCCCACCTACCGCCGCATACCTAGGGCCTGAACATGAGAAAGTCCCAAGGTTATTCTAGATGTACCATGTGGAGTTTCATTGGAGATCCCCCCCTTTAAAAAAATTATTTTCTACACAATTAAAAAACATAAAACATACTAAACAAATGTAATCAACATATAACAAAACAAAACAACAAAACAACATTTGCAAGTACACAATCCACATAAACGAATTACAATCAACACTTAAAATGACTTCCTTCCTTTTAATTCCTAGCTAAATTTGTATGTTATAAAATATTCTTTTATATAATTTGTTACATTTTTATTTCCTTTAAAATATTTGTGTATATACACCTCTAAGAACTTTATCAGACAACCCCTTTTAAAATGTTCTTTTGCTGGCATTAAAAAAACAACAACACAACTATTTCTATGCCGACAAAAGCACACTCCTCCCGGCACTTATCTTCCTCTCCCGGCAAAGGCAGCTCTGCCAATAAAGAAGAAGAGAATGGAGCCCTGTTCACTTCCTCGTTCAAAATCCCACGAGACTTTGTTGCGTGGGAAATTTAAAAACAAAAATAAAGCCTTAAAAGTGATACTAAGCACCTAGGCACACTTTAGAAGTCCCAACTAACCTGGGGAGGGTCATAAAAAGAGTAAAACTTACCTGGATGTCCTGATCTCACCTGGAAGTGTTCACTGCAGACTGGCCACTCCCACTGCGGTGATGATAGTTAAATGGCCTGAGGTTTCGCACACTGGCAATGAATCATAGAATCATAGAGTTGGAAGAGACTGCAAGGGCCATCTAGTCCAGCTCCCTGCCCTGCAGGAATACACAATCAAATCATTCCCAACAGATGGCCATCCGGCCTCTGTTTAAAAACCTCCAAAGAAAGACTCCACCACACTCTGAGGCAGTGGATTCCACTTCCAAACAGCTCAAAAGCCACGGGGATCTATTGATGGCTTAAACCATCAACTAAAACATATGGGATTATAATAGGACATAACTGCGAAAGGGTGACGTCGTCTGATCTGCGTTCCCTTTTGCAGTTATGTGGCGTCATTATGATGCCATATTTTGTCCGTCTGACAAAGTCCTACATACTATTTAGATTTTCTTTCTTCCACAGTATTATTCCTTTTAGTATTTGTTTTGAGTATATAATTCTCTACTGTATTTCAAATTAATATTTTTCATCTTGACAGGATACTTGTAAGTTTTTCTTAAATTATGTTTAAGCACATCTTCAAATCCTTGCATGCTCTCCTCCCCCCAAGTCTGTTTGTAATAGGATATTAAACTTCCCCAGTCATGTTTAAATTTTTCCATCGATTCATTTCTAAGTAGGTTAGTCAATTTATCAACCTCCATAAAATCATAAACTTTGAGCAGCCGTTCTGTCATGTCTGGGATCTCCTTTACCTTCCATTTTTACAATATTTTTGCAAAGCAGTAAAAAAGATTATTCCACTTTGCCCCACCCTGGATACCGTCCCTTCCTCCTATGCATGCATTCATATCTATAGCTGTTGCATAGTGAATGAGATGTTGTACACTGGTGCTGTTTTGGGGCTGGTGCAAAGAATTAAATGCTTTCTGCAAATACAGTCCTCTGGAATGTTCTGGGGAAAAAAGTTGATGCTAGATCCTGACTATCTAGAACAGTGGCTTAGAATTATAGGCAGTCTCAGAGGCACTGGAGGGGGAGGGAAGACTTTTCTCCTGCTTCTTCCTTCAAGTTTGTGGCTGGAGTGAATTGAATGGCAATGCACAGGTCAAGCCAGCCAGCTGTTGCCTTGGCTCCTGTCACCTGGACTGAGCAGACTTAAGCTTTGCTGCCCCCCTGTGAGGACATTGAGGCCCCCTGGGGGTCTGCAGTCCACAGGTTAAGAACCACTGGGCTACAACATTTCATTTCTCCCTGATTTAATGTGCCTCAATTCATGGAGCAGTAAATCAGTGGATGGACCCTATATTACTGCATACCCTCCAAAATTTCACAGATCATAATTGGGATACCTATGGCCAAGCAACATCAGTGTGGTCAGGATGGCAAAATTTATTAATGAGGAAGAACACAGAAGCTGGGAGAGGCTGCAGCAGTTTGCTTTTGTCTGAGCCTACTGGGAAGAGCAAGATTCTGTCCCTTCCTCTCATCTTCCTTTCTCTTGAGTTGAGTGCAAATTACAGAGTTAACTGAGACTGTCCCTGCCAAATTGGGACAATTGGAGAGTATGTTACAGGCCCCTTTCCCATTATGTATGGCTGTTGTTTAAATGCTTGGTTTCCTAACATTTTTTGTAGCATGACACATGAGTATAAAATAATTGCTAGGTACAGAATAGAGCAAGAATACGATACGTGATCAAAGAGAACAAACTTTTGCAGTGAAAGAACTAGCAATAAAATGTATTCAGATTAAACAAAGCTGTCTTATGCTGCCTCTTTCACATTCCTATATCATACTATTTTAAAAAAATAAATAGTATATATTTAAAAAATAAAAATCCTTAACACTTGTGCCAGTAGCCTCAATCAAGATACATCTGACATGTAATCTAATGTAAAACTGAGTAATTTCCAGGCCTCTGCAATAAGCTAATTTTTAAAAATACTTTGTGTTCTTGGAGCTCTGAGCATTATGTTAATTAAAATGAGAACAGATTCCACTCCCAGATGAGAAAAAGGAGCAACACCTTATTGAGCATGGAAAGTCTAGAGGATGGATTCTCCTTTGTTTACATTTCCTCTTAAAACAATGAAATAAATTCAATCTTGAAGAATGTCCCTTCCAAAAGATCAGAGAAACAGCGGGTAGGGGCAGGCCTAGTGAAGGAAAGCAAGAGGCTTTATCTCAAATATGCATTTCTGGTTAAAATAATGAATTAAATTCAAAGTCACAGCATGTAGCTCAGGGAAGGAAAAGAAAGAAAGAGAAAGAAAGAAAGAGGATGATGAGACAGCTGGATGCAAGGAAATAATAATTTTCTTTATTGTCAGAATACGTACTATGAAAGAGCATGCCATTTGTCTCACCCAATCACATTACATCCCTCATTTTGTTTTGTTTTTTGGAAGACTGGCGCAAGATGAGAAGCTATGGATATTAAACCTACAATCACATTTGCTTCCTTGGCAAACTCCCTCACCGGTTTGAATGGCAAGTCTGAAATTGACTCTGGTAAAGACTTACAGGCTGACAGCTGTGGTTTGCTTTTATGGAGAAGAATTCTTGCTTGATTCTCCCCATGCAAATCCCACGGTGACAAAAACTCTACTGGTGAAAGCAAGGTGGGGGGGACAGGATTGCTCCTCCTTGTCCATATTTAGTGTTGACTCACTTCATTGCACACTCCCTGAGGCAGCCAGAGGTAGCCAACATTTCAGCCTCCCACTAGCTGGCTGTCAAAAGACAAGCACAAGATTAATGTTTACTCCCAAGGGAGGGGGCGTGGACAGACAGGGGTCACCATTAGGAAAGACGGATGTATCATAATTAGAGACAGGAACTATGATCTAGTACAGACTGAGGTGCTTTTAAGCATGCTTTATCTCTGCAACATTTGTGCTGCAAACATTGTAAAATGATGCCCCAGGAAACTGAGAATAAACGAGCAGTGGTAGTCGGTGAGGCGGTGAATCCATTGTGGGTTTTAGTCTGAAGTTTAGTCTGCATATTAGGTTACTGGTTTCAGGCTGAACTTTAAAGGAGCTATCCAAAGTGCTGAACCCTGTCCCACAAAGAGATGCAGCACATCCTTTAAAGTTCAGATTGAAACCTGGAGTGGATACACTGCATCACTGACATTGGATCACCACCACTGCATTACTACCACTGTAAACCAGCAACAGGAAAAGGTACGTATGAGGGCTACATCTCCCAGTGGCCATTCTGGCTAGAGGATTCTGAGTTCTGTAGTTCAAAAAAGTAACTTTTCAAAAAATTGTTTTTATTTTTAGGTATTCATACCCTGCTCTTCAGCCATGAAGGCTCTGAGAGCAGCTTACAAATTGTTAAGCAATAGCACCTATACATCTACACTGCTTTTTAAATAGCGTGCTAGGCACTCTCCAAGCAGTTTCCAATATGTGTTAGCTAATTGCCCCCCACAAGCCAGATACTCATTTTACCAACCTATGAAAGAATAGAAGTCTGAGTGAACCTTGGAGCCCTTGGGATTGAACTTGCAACATTGGACATTTTCAGACGCCTCTTGCCGCGCAAGCAGCCTCCGGAGCAGTAACGTGAGTGAAAAACAGCGCGCCCGCCTTCAATGCTAGCCGCAATAGTCACGGACGACGTCAAGAGAGAAACAGTGTCGTCCAAAATGGACCCCTTGCTGCACAGCAGCCTCGTTACTGCTCCGGAGGCTGCTTGCGCGGCAAGAGGCGTCTGAAAATGTCAGTTGTGGCTGCAGTACTGGCATTTAATCACTGTGCTACCAGGGCTTCCAAATGCTAAAAGAACTCACATCCAACTACCATTTTAACTACAGCTGTCACTGAACACAAAACGATTGCTTTCCTAGGTTCTAGCTTCCTTTTTCCCCCCCTGAGGGTTGTCTAAATGGTGAAAATACCCCTCATGGAATTTACTGGGAATCCTACCTGTCTAAATGGGATCCCGCATCAATCAACTGGATTTGGAAGGAGCGAGGGCCAAAATGGCAAAAATAATGCAGGAAAAGCCTTCACGGCTTTCCCTGTAGTGTTTTAAAAACAGCAAGGGGGCGCATTCTTGTTTGTTGGAACAAGCAATGCACTTTGAATCACTTTCCCATAGGAGAGGAAGCACAAAGCTGATTGGCCGGGCAAGTGTGGGGGCAGGGCTTGCTAACAGGGCAAGCGTCCACTGCCACCATGTTGGATTTTCACCTTAGGAAGTTATCACTAAGGTGCTAAAATGAAGTGGTTTGTTTGTTTGTTTGTTTGTTTTGCTCTCCTGTTTAATTGAAAAAACACTTTATCGCTCTAGCACACCTTGGACATATATATATATATATATATATATATATATATATTTTTTTTAAAAAAGTTCTGCAGTAGCAAAGTACAAATGTGAGTAAATCACTCATGGCCACCATCTAGTATGAGAAGCTTATGGGGAAAAATCTTTATTCCAAAATGCTTGAAAAATGCATACCTTTCAAAAGTGTGCCATTAAAATGTGTATGCTTTACAGCTGCATACAGAAATGTGAACAGATATTCATCTGAGTTAGCAAAAAGTATTGCAATCTAATGAAGAAATGGGACAAAACAAAACCTACAGTGGAAAAATTTGAACCCAAAGACAACCAAACTTGAAAGATTTTGTTATCCTTATCTCTCATGTGCAAAAAAGATCAAGAGATTTATATTTATGTCTTTTTTCTTGTCTCAAAGTCATGTATGTCCTTATGTCGTATTTTAATAGCCAAAGGTATAAAAATGGTGTTGGGATAGGCAATCTCTTTCTCAAACATGTGTTCACTAAAAGATAGGCAAGTCACCATGTAATCCAGTTGGCTAAGATATGGGACTGTTTTCCAGATCAGATTTCTTCAGAATCTTCTTTACTGTTTGGTTTGTTCTTTCTGCCATGCCATTGAGCTAAGGAAGTGTTGGGCATGAGGTAGAGTAAACAAAGTCCCCTTCTTTTGCAAATATCCAGAAGTCTTTGGAGCAAAACTGAAATTTGTTATGACTTATATTCCCTCCCGGGATACCATGCCTTGCAAATGCAAGTATTAGATTTCACTGTCTGATTACTGATTTACCAGCACTTTCCCACAGGGGAAACTATTCAGATAAAGCATCTTCCAATGCTGTTTGGCCTCCTTCAAGTATGCATATAGTTCAACTTTAATGTGACTACCACACTGGAAACTGTATGAGGGCTGAATTCTAGCTGTTGTTCTAATTCTTATGAACTAGATGAACTTCAATTGGAAATGTTGCTGAAATGTTGCTGATTTCCAAAGAAAAGACTGCCAGATAAAAGTATATGCTTATGTGCTCATATGAGGCACTACCCTGTCCTTGGGAACTATGGTAGCATAGTACTAATTCTAATAGTAGCCTTATTTGGAGCAGACTCACTGAAACAGATGGGACTTAAGTTAGTTGTGATTTAAAAGGTTCCATTCATTTAACTGGGTGTGCTAAGTAGGAGTGATGCTGGGGTTAGCCCATAGATCCCAGAAGTCTGAGTCTTGCCCAAAAGCTCTTTTGGTTGGCAAATGTAGTTGTCTTGTTCTATTCCTTTGCTTTGATTGCTCGGTCTCCATAAAACAAACAACAGAAACCACCACCAACTGAAACATCTTTCTATGCTGGGGTCCATTTTTGACCACTCAGGTGCATTTTGAGCAACCTGGAAGTGACGTGGCATCACTTCCTGTTTGCTTTCAGCCTTTTTTTTTTTCATTGTGGATTTTAGGGGCAGGGCTAAAATGAGTCAAACCATTTTCTGTAATTTTTAATCATTGTCAGGTGACAAATCACCTGTTTTCATTGGGTGTGCATGTTTGTCCTGAAGAGGCTCTGGAGCCTCAAAAAGGAGGCCCGGGCTGCATTCTGCCCATGGGTTGCTCTCTCCCCACTGTTGTTCTATGCTGCATCCTAGTGCTCTTTCACGTGTTATAGAAAGTTGGGACAGAAAATGTGCAAGTGCCTCACGTTTCAGCAGAAGCACAAAAATATGCTTCTGCTGCTTGGTGAAGAAAGACTTTGGTCTCTTTCACACTACACAAATATAGTTAAAGCAGTTGCACTTGAACTGTCATGGCTGCAGCCTATGGAATCCTGGGATTTGTAGTTTGATGCATTCAAGCTCTCTGACTGAGAATTCTTAATAATGTATGAAACTACAAATACCAAGATGGTGCCAAGTGGCATCAAAGTGCTATAACTGTATGGTGTGAAGAAGACTGTAAACGGTTTCTTCCCACATCTGTAGCATGTGCTTCTTAAGCTGCATCTGCACTGCAGAAATAATCCAGTTTGACATCACTTTAACTATCATGGCTCCATCCTATAGAATCTTGGGTTTTGTAGTTTGTTGTGGTACGAAAGCTCTCTGACAGAGAAGGCTAGGTATCTCACAAAACTACAAATCCCAGAATTCCATCACAATGAGCCATGGCAGTTAAAGTGGTGTCAAAGTGGATCATTTCTGCCATTCAGATGCAGCCTCAGTAGAAGTTTGTGGGCTTATAGTTTGGGATTGCCATATCCTGCAATGATGGCAGAAAGTGTTCCCTGGCTTGATCCACAAGCTATCCATGATGTTTCTTTTCCTTGGTCCATGACAGTGGATCAGACATACCTCTTCTTTTCCATGTAATATACACCTGGTATAATGGCATGACTTGAATTTAACATGGTTTTGAGAAGCACAATGGGAAAAAGCCATGGTAAAAATGTTAAATTGAAGACATATAGGATTCCCTTTCTCAGAAACTCTGAAATGGCTCAACCACCATCTGTGCATTTGCACACATGTGCAATTGCTGTAAAAGAAGAAACATGAACTTGGCATACAGATCTACTCCACTGTGGCAAAGGGAAGATGCATGAGCTCCATACACCCCAATGAATAGACCTACCTGCTCACCCAACAGTAGCAGCAGCCCTGGGGCCTGACAATTTTCTGCTGATGTAATGTTGCAAAGAGGCCAAAGTTGTTCATGGCCAGGCTTGAAAAATCCTTTGATTGACTGAGGGTGCCTATAGACACACATGTGGAGACTACGTTGTGAAATCCCGAGATTTTGGTGGAGACAAGCTATTTTGGCATGGTGAAACAGACCCTTGAGGATTTTCCAAACCCTACAAGAGATCACAGCTCCAGTATGAAACTGATACACCAAGTGGTTTTTTTTTTTGGGGGGGGGAGTTTGTTTTTCATATTTTCCACCTTTTGCACAAAATGTATGTTCCAAATGAATCCCCTTGCCTTTTGCAAAGTGAAGCATGCATGCACATGTGTGTGCGTGCACACACACATTCAGACTAAGCACAAGCATGAAAGCATAGACTGATTGATCATATAGAGAAAAATCACAAATCCAATGTTCCTACTTTTACTGTACAATACAATAAAGGCAGCGTTTGGTGCTATTTATATTTCCATGTATTTTTTGGAAAGGCACAAAAACACCTCTTGAAAATGGAGCCTTTCCAACCACCACCACCACCACCAGAATAATCTCACTGTCTTGGAAGAAGATTTTTTTTGTGGGGGGCATTGTCTCAGTTACTGTGCGAAGATGAATCAAATGAGAATTGACTTCCCTAATGGAAACAAGAACAGGCGTGGGCTTTTTCTTCTGCAGAACAGGGGCAGCTAGATGATTCCAATGTTAGTGGGGTGGCAAGTCTGCTTTGTACTTTAGTCTTCAAGGGATCTCATATAACAGGCCTTTGAGGACTGATTGTTTAGGTGAGATGGGTCTTGTACAATGTGCTGGATTTTCTATTTGTTATATTTGTTATGCCTTTTTATGGCTTATGTTTTTAAACTAGCTTTCATGTTTTTATTGTTTAATCACTTTTTATCTTTTGTATTTTCTGAATTTTGAAGGATGTTTTCTTATCTGTTGTAAGCCATGTTGAGTCCTGAACTGGGGAAAAAGCGGGATAATAATAATGGTTAACAACAACAACAACAACAACAGGTTCTGAACTCATTTGGAGGAGAGGTTCAGCATCTTAGATAGTTCATTTCAGGTCTGGACTAAAACCCAGGTTAGGTTCACCAACCCATTGACAATGATGATATCATCTTCTACTGATGGAAAGTGAGTTTTGCTTCCTGCTGCTTTTGCTCCTCATTGGAGACACAACCTGGGCTCCCAGCTGAATATGGATCATAATCTTTCCCTTCATGATTGAAGTAGGCTTTCTGCTTCAAGTGCCTTCATCTTTACCTGCCCAATTGTTTGTTTGTTATTTTTTCCACATTTATTAGACATTTTATTTTTACACTTCTCCAGCCTCCTCCAGGAAGAGGAGAAGTGGTTTCACAGGTGGTATGAGGCCTGGCTGATCAACCCCACACAGATCTGTTTTTTGTTGCAACCAGGAAAACTGGTTTCCCTTGAGGTTGTTGACCTGGGAGAGACAATTGTATGCATGTCTAAACTGTGGTATATACAATAGCAGGCAAACTTCTGAAACAGAATATATATCTACACACTGTGATGGTTTCATGTTATGATGGACACAGTGATTACAATGTATCATAGTGTCATTTTAATCTGCCTTTGCTGTAAAAGTTTTTGTGATTTTCCTGGCAATGGCTAGATCTTCTTTACCAAAGTAAACAGTTTTGAACTGGATTAACTCTTTCGCAGGGGCAGACAAATCTTTTGATTGTGCTTTTCCCCACACTGAAATGTTCTCAATCTCTAATTCTTTTCATCCCATTCATGGAGAAATTTTCCAATTTCAGTAAATTTAATTTTAAAAAAGAAGCAGATGAAATTCTTATGCATCTTCATCTGTATTAAATCTTGTAGCTAAGGTGTTCCTAGCATGGAAAGCACCACACTGGACTTGCTTACCATGGAGCTGTTAACAATAATGAATTTGCCAGAATAAATAAATAAGTAAATAAGGGGCAGAAACTCTAATTCAGCACTAACATGGCTGGATAAATAGGGATTTCAAATCAGACTTTTAAGATCTAAGCATTCAAAGCATTGGATGGAGCTGTCAAAGAGAGTCAACACCTAAACATGCTGTCAGAATTTCTCCCTCTGGCTTTTCTTCGCAAACAAAGATTCAGGAAGGACTACAAGGAATGAATTTTTTAAAAAAACTGTTAAATACATGACTAAAAAAACTCCTTTTCACAAATAGCACTTGACCCTCAGACAATTAAAAGCAGTTTAAGGAGCAGCTACACCTAATGCTAAGAACCAAAGGCCAAGGGAAATAGTACAGACTTTGGTGCCTTCCAGAAACTCAGAAGGGATGAAGCCAGTTGACTTCCCTTGGGAGGGAGTTCCACAGTTGGGGTGCTGCTACAAAGGAAGCCCTGTCACTGGTTCCTACCAGCCTAGCTTCATGGGGTGGTGGGACAGAAAATGGGGCCTCTACTGAGGATGACATATTTTGGGACAGACTCATGCAGGGGTAGGCAGTCTTTCAGGTATCTTGGCTGGAAGCCATTTAGAGCTTTGTAAGCCAAGTCAAGCACTTTGGATTGAGCTCAGAAGCAAATTGAAAACCCATGCAGTTTTTGTAAGATTGGTGTTATATGATCTCTGAAATGCATACTTGGCAGCAATCAGGTTGCTGCATTTCGAACTAGCTGTAGAAAGTCAAGGAAGAAAGTGCAAAGGTAAGTTAATAGTAAATTAAGAAAACAAAAAATAATGACCACAGTTGATTTATATAATTTTAAAGTAGACAATGAAGACATGGAAATAGTTCAAGATTTTCTATACCTTGGTCCAGTCATTAATCAGAATGAAGACTGCAATCAAGAAATCAGAAGACTAGGGAGATTATCACATTACACTGTTATAGGGCTATTTTTTCCACTTACTGCTATGGCTGCCTCCTGTGGAATCCTGGGGTTTGCAATGTTTTTTAAAAAAATCAGCGCAACTGTGCAGTCACAGAAATTGATAAATTAAAAATAAAAGAAATGAAAAAAAGCCTGCTTGGGAATAGTGAGGGGAAGGGGAGAGAAGGGGAGAAGAGCAGAATCATGCCCACTCACACCATGTGTCTGCCTGCATATCAGATCACACGTGAATCCATGGTGGTAAAGCAGTGTGACTGAGAGGCCTTGATGGGGTTTGTCCGTCAATGAAAAGGAGTGCTCCAGGAACGGATGGAAGATGAAGCAGCTACAGGACAGACATGGCATCATGTAATAAGGCACAGCCACAGATGCTCCCATTTTGCTGTAATTCTGCTTTGGCAGTTTTGTGTGATAAAGTCCTAAGATTTATGCTGCATAACTCTGAGGTAGGAGCTAGGCTATCAAGTGTTTAGCTCTGGCAGCTGGTGGGGCAGTACCAGTGGGAGAGTGAATCTGCTCTGGCTTTTAGCCCAAACTTTAACAGAGCTATCCAAGGTGCTGATCCCTATTGCCAAATTGGATCAGTACCTTTAATGTTCAGACTAAATCCCAGAGTGGATTCACTGCCCCGCTGGCATGTAAGCCACCAGCAACCATTGGTATTTAGATCTATAGCTTCTCTTTATTAGGGTCTAGGCTAGAAATATCTTTCCTTTTTCTGTCATGACAAGCAAAATATTCAAGGATTTGTGTTTGTTACTGAATATCGGATTAACCATCCGGTACAGTGTAGGCCTATTTGCACAAGAAATATCAGATATGTCAGCTGTATTGGCTTTATTCATCTATTTTTGGTTTCCCTGTGAAAAAAGAAAAAAAGAAACCTTTGCTCATTGGAAGTAAGGAAGCAAACATGTCTTGATCTGTTGCCCCCTTCCCTTTGCCTCTTTTGGCATTCCCACCCTTCCAGGGACTTTTTGGGGTGGATAGTGATGGTAGATTGAATTAATGAATGTTTAGCAGTATATCGGAAATTTCAGAGTCTGTAGATCTGGCTGGAGGCAGTAGGACATGAAAAGCAGAATCTCTATCTTCTTAGATGCCCACAGGCATTTGTGTTAAACGTCCCTTCTCATCTCCTCACAATATGACATTTCTTTGGCAGGGCTCCCGTTCCTTACCCACTCCCTAATTCCTGGGAACTTTGCTGCTGAAGAATAAAAAACATACCCACTGGCAGGAGGTAGGAAGGGAGAGGCTCAGCAAGCCTGAATTTGTTTACCTGTATTTGGCATCTTTATCTCTCTCTCTCTCTCTCTTTCTTTCTTTCTTTCTTTCTTTCTTTCTTTCTTTCTTTTTTGTAACAAACCACCCAGCTACAATTTTCAGCCTAAACGTGTTTCTGCAACTTTGCAATGTTGAAATCTGCAGAATCTATACAATACCAGCATTTTTTCAGACCTGGGATCAAATTGATTTTGAGCCTCCTCCTTGCCATTTATATTCAGGTGATAAAGAAAGCATGGTGTAGTGGTTTGAGTGTTGGACTACTGCCCTGGAGACCAGGGTTTGATTCCCTGCTCAGCCATGAAAACCCATTGGGTGACCATGGGCAAAAGTAACATACTTTTAGCTTTCAGAAAACTCTATAATTGGTTCACCTTAGGGTTTCTGTAAGTTGGAAACAGCTGGAAGGCACACAACACACACACAAGAGAGGCATTTGTCATGGCAATGAGATGTTTTGGCCAATATAATTACAAAGGAACTACAAACTGTCTGAAGTAAAATCTCTGTAAAGCTCTTGAAAGCAGGCCAAGATGTCAGGCTGTCTCTTAAATGTAAATTGGCCCTAGGGCCATCTATATATATAAAACTCTTGGGTAAGTTGCCTCTCCCAGTGTGCTCCCTCAGCCAATCACCACCCACATGCAAATTCACTCTACACCTCACAACCTACTCCTGCCACTCAATCTGCACTCAATCTGCATCCCCCAGCCTCACAAGTACCCCTCCTTCCCTCAGCCACTCACCAGGCATGGGCTGTGATAGGACCCAGGCAGTCAATTGGCAGTGGCGGGGGGACACCGTTGTTGCTGCTGCAATGGGACCCAGACAGTCAACTGGCAGTGGCAGTGGTGGCGGGCCACCTGCAATGGGACCCAGCCGGTCAACTGGGCAGCGTATGTTACGCTGGGTACAGCTAGTATAAAGTAAAAGGGGAATGGCCGATTGAAGAACAAAACACTGGTCTTCTAGGGGCCCTGAATCTTTTCTGCAGACATGGCTTACCTCTTTACAATCTGTTTTGATGCAACTTCCTCTTTTTTCAAGGGTAAGGTTTTATGTACCCCATTCATTAGACTCAGTAAACAACAGCTTCAGGGTTAAACAGAAAACTTTATTATTTACAGAAATCTAAAGAGTGAACAGTACAACATTGTTGCTTCAAATGAAGCTCAAAAGAAAAGCAGTAAAATAAAAAAGTATTTACAGTCAGGCAAATTCTTTGGTTGCCTGAATATCTACACTCCCCCTTCTTCCAAGTATTTGTTCCCAACAATGCTCATCTCCATTATCAGTATATCATCTTATTTCCATTCCAAAAGTAATGCAAAACATTGACTGGTCACTTAGCACACACAGCTCATGGCAAGAAAATCATGACAGGAAAAAGTCATTTATGAGGATGATTCTGACAGGGCTTCTTATAATATCAAAAGGGAGATGTGGAAGAAAAGTATCTGGGGATTGGGAGGAAAGCATCTGGGGAGAAAGGCTGTATTTTTCAATCCTTTACCTATTTCATAAGTCGTGATCCTCTATAACAGAAGCCCTGCTGGAATCAATAGGCATTCAGATGTGTTGGGTTTACCTTGTTGGGGCTGGGATGAATAGGCTGTATAACCCTATTCTATATAGGAACTGGTAAACTGGGTTCCAGTGAATACCAGGTGCTGTAGGCTATATTTCAGTGGAAACAACTAGCAAAACCACCTCTGAGGATTCCTTGTCTTAAAAACCCATATGAAATTCATGGAGCCACTGTAAGTCAACAGGCAATTTGAAGACATATATACACGTACAGACTTTGGGTTTCAAATAAATGTTTAGTGAAATGTTATAAATTTTTGATGAAAAATCCCCAGAAATGTCAGCCATTCTGTTCTTTCTTATCCAAATCTATAATTTGATGCAATCTTCTACTTCCTCTGGTTCATTAGCCTTGGATTTGATACTAGTCACATTTTCGGTAAGTGGCCATAGATTCATTATCTGTTTCAAAGATCAAATATATCTTCATTTTCATAAGCATTTTCCCCATCTCTATGGTTCAGACATCTGGCTATCTCCTGTATTGCGGCTTGTCCTGAAGAGAACTTCTTTGGTGTCTGGAACTTGATTGTACAACACACTTTGGAAGTGTACCATATAGGTGATAAAAGGGAAAGGGCAGATCTTCCATTCAGTTAACAGTGCAACACCTCCGCCCATATCTACATTTCTCTATTTCTAGTTCACTCTGCTTCTAGTTCACACTCTTGGGATCTGGCCAAACTATGTTACCTTTTGGTGGTCGTGTCTAAACGGTCAAAATATTATGTACATGATGCAAAAGATCAGTGATCTGTTCAAACAGCCATTCACACAAATATGTGTCATTTGGAGCGGGGGAGCCAAATCCACTGCAAAGTCCATGTGCGCTGCATCCGGGGCTTCATACGGATTTTCTGAAAAGCTCCATATGCCTTCCAAATGTGCAACCATTTAAACATTCATGTTCACACAGATGCGAACAGGCAGTGCAATCTGGTTGGCTGGACAAGCACAGGGGGCGGGGCTAGAAAAGAGGGAAAGCGGCTGTAGCCGCCATGTTGGATTTTTGGCTAAGTGAGGGTCTGGTAAGTCAATCAAACTGCAATTTTATACTTTTTATTTTATTTTATTTGTAAATATGAAGTGTTGCTTGTGCACACCCTGGGAAACTTTTTTTTTAATAGGAAGCAGCAGATTTAAAATAGGGAGTAAATCATTGGTGGTTGCCAGCTGGCTAGGGGTCATGTGGAGTTTAGGGGGTCTCTTTTGGCTGTGTAGTCAGTTCGCATTGTTCCAAATGCCTGCCTTTTTGGATGTGTTCATATTTCCCTCCCTAGTATAGACAAGACCTGTGTCACCTTTCTTAGGTCCTGTCTATATGAGGGGGAAATAATATGAATACTTACAAATATGTATGAAAAGGCAGGCGTTTGCAACAATGTGAACTGCCTATATGGCCAAAAGAGCCAGAGGTGTGGGGGGGCCAAAGAGGGTGGCTGTCCCTTCCTTCCTCCCGCCAACAACCACTCCTCCTTCTCCTCCTTGCTTGCTCCTGGCCTGGCTCCATTACACATGGACCTTGGAGAGCAAGCAAGAAGTTTACACATTCCCACCCAGGGAAATTTTGAAAGCCTCTCTCTACCTGGATGCTCCTCTCACAAGTCCCTCATCCGGAGCTCCTGGATTTTCCTTAACCCTGATTTCTCTCTTTCCTCTCTCCCACTGCTGTTCACTTGCCAATTTGTTTGGAGATCAGTTTACTGAAAGGGAGTTGACCCCTCGGAGGGATACAAGTTACACATTTGCCAGGGTGATGGCATTTCTCTCCCCGCCCCCGCCGCAAATCCCTGTTCCTCCTTCCTGGACTTCACCCAAAATTCTGAAGTAGCAGATGGCTCTCTGCTCTACTCTGCCTGTCCTTTCCTTGCCTGCTTGGCTTCCCAAGCCCACTACCACTGCAATGGTACCTCTGACTACCAATCAGGACGTCCACAGCTAGCTGGCAGGGACTTACCGGAACCTCACTTAGATGAAAATCCAACATGACGGCTGCAGCTGATTCCCCTCTTTTATAGTGCTGCCTCCTGTGCTGTCTCTTTGGCATGAAATTACACTGCCTATTCATATGTGTACAACCGTGGGTGTACAAATGGTTGCACAATCGCATGATGTATGGATCTTTTAGTAAAATCCATATAAAGCCCTGGATGCGCTGCAAACAGACTTTAGGATGAGTTTTGCTGCCCTCCTTCTGAATGGTACATATTTGTGTGAACGGCAGTGTGAACAGATTGCTGATCTTTTGCACGTCATTCATATATATATATATATATATATATATATATATATATATTGCCATGTAGACAGACCCTTAGTGACCATCAATTAGGCTCTGCTGCCTGCTAGGGAAAAAATGGCTGCTACTTGCAACACAAGATTACTTCTACAACTATGGACTTGTTCAGATATGACTTACTGTGCAAGAAGACTCTGGAATAGTTACAATGCTGTTGCGTGGCAGGGGGTCCATTTCGGACGATGTCGTCCCTCTCTTGGCATCATCCATGTCACTTTTCTGTATGATTGGAGGCAGCCGTGCCATATTTTACTCACGGACAACTCACGAATATGGCGCGGCTGCCTCCAATCATACACGGAAGTGACACGGACAATACCGAGAGAGGGATGGCGTCATCCAAAATGGACCCCCTGCCACGCAACAGCGTTGTAACTATTCCAGAGTCTTCTTGCATGGTAAGTCCCATCTGAAAAAGTCCTATATATATAGTTTTGGAATTGATGACCTTCATTCATTGACTTTTTACACATTGTTCAAATGCCATCATTGTAAACTTGGGACTTGATCAGACTAGTGTCTAAAAATGCTGTAATCCTGCGAATGAAGAAAGCAGAAACAAAGTCGCATTATTAGACTTATCACACATTGCTGTAATCGTGCAAAAGAACCACTACAGAATTATTGCACAACCACCACTAGCACTTTAAGAATGGGACTTTTCTTCTGTGATTTAGCATGGGCAAGATTTCAGTGGTTCTTGCGAGAAGATGCAAACACGTTTAAAAACACCAACCCCCACTTAATTTGCAAAGTAAACAAACACACAAACACTTAAACAAACCTAAAAATGTTGAAACAAACCAGGACAGTTCATAAAAAGAGTGTCTTGTAGATAGTTTTCACATTCTCACCTGGAAGTTTTCTTGCCAGGAACAAGGAGGAGGGGGGGAAGAGGACTGCCCAATCTCTCGTGATTACAGTGGGATGTGTTTTCAAATGTTCTTCAATACTGCGGAAAAAGAGATACTGAGAGCTATTGATGGCTTGTCCCATCAATTAAAAACAATGCCTTATTTGTGGCTGGAGCACAGTTTGACCACGTGAACATGACAACATTGTGCAACAGTGGAAACTGTTTGCACTATCGTAATATCGTAATCATGCAATTTTTGCTGCATCTGATAAAGTCCTTGTTTTTGAATATTTTTTGGTTATCCTGTTTTTTAAAAAAATGATTTGCAATTATTTGTGAGTGCAATTGCTATGCTGTGCCGTTGTTGCACAGGCATCTCTAAGATGGACAGGCAAATTGCTTTTGAAGTTTTTAAGGACTACTATATCTTTAGTTAAATGATTACTGTCTGCACGTTCTCCTTTTATTACTCTGTGATAATCAATAGTGTGGAATTACAGATGATTCCTTACCCCCAAATCCATCAGGAAGGAGGCTGGGATAGGTCAGATGTGTTGCTCTGCCAGCAGGACAGTCCTGACTATCTCAGCAGCCTTTGCTGTGCCCATAGAAAATGCTGAAAGTATAGATCGGTTGCTGGGGCATTCAAGGGGTAGCCAAGGGTGGCCTTGAATCTTCTGGATCTATGTCTCTTAGTTTCCCAGGAAACTTCACCTAACCAGCACAGAGCTGCACAGCCTCCAACATTTAACAGTTAAAACCTGGGACATGGGTGGCCAAGACTGTTTGCAAAATGACAAAGTTATTAATGAAGAAGAACAGACAAGCTAGGAGGGGTTGGAGCAGCTTGCTTTTGCCTGAGTCTACTGGGAAGGGCAAGATTCTGCCTGTTTTCTCCTCCTCTGATAGGCTCATTGAGAGCAAACTACTTTTGCACTTTGAACTCAGTTTGCAGCAACTGGAGTAAGCTGAAGACAAAGGGTGGGGGCTGTGAGAGGAGAAGAGAGAAACTAGGACATTTTAAAAGTAGCTGAAAAACTGGGATGGCAGAGGATTAATCAGAACTGTCCCTGCTAAATCAGGACAGTTGGAGGGTATGGAGCTGCCATAACTATTTTCCTTCTTGTTGTAACTAGCAGGAGAGGATTAAAAAAAACTTGCTAAGGAATAAAAAGGTTGAGCCTGTTCCACCCAGTGGCCCTAGCTTAGCACAAGCTGACAGGGCTCAGGAAATGGTGTTTGAGCTGTCGCTTTAATGAAGTGGCTATCTAGAGGACTGTATCCTCCCATTTAAGCAATGCCTCCTTTGTGAGATCTTCAGGGGCCGCTCACCTGTTTGTACCCCTGGAGGAATGTTTGATGGCATTACAAGAGAGGACTTCTTGAGGTTGGGAAACTCTCTACTACTGGAAGCTAGGTTGGGTTTTTCCCTGTTGTCTTTCTACCAGCAGGCAAGGATCTTTTTATGCAAGCATGCTTTTGAAAAGCTGAGTGGTAGCTAAGGAAAGGGCTTTTAATAGGTAAGTGCTGTACATACATTGCTAATGTTCTTTTAATTCTTTTAAAGTCAGTTGCATTTTAATGTTATCATTATTATGAGCATTATTAATATTATTAATTTTATATGGCATCATCATCATCACCATGAAACTCTGGCTTTCCCCCAAAACTGGTACTCAAGGCAGCTTACAAAATAAAATGAATATGTCATAACTGAAAAGAAACAAAGGGTCACCATTAAAATTTAATCACCATTAAAACAGATTGAAACTATTAATACTATTAAAACAATTTAAAACATACAATTAAAAATAATAGAAAGCAGTTAAAAACAGTAAAAACAAAAGTACAATTAATAAACAAATAGAAACATTCTTGGGATCTGAAGTAGTTTTGAGACCAAAATTGTATTTATTAAATATGATAAATGTAGAAGATAAAAGAGAATGAGACATAGAAATTTGATAATATACTTAGAATTTTATCAGACCACCCCCCTAAAACCCATTCTTTTGCTGGTATAACTTTGTCATTTTTATGCCAGCAAAAGAACCCCCTATGTCACACTTACCTTTAATCCCAGCAAAAGGCTTCCTGTCAATGAATGAGGAGTGAACGGAGCTCCGTTCACTTCCTCATTTGAAATACCACGTATTCTCGCAAGACTACATATCATGGGAAATTCAAAAACAAAAAAACCACACAAAAACAAAAATAAGACAGTAAAAGTTACAAAAAGCACCTGAACACACTAAAAAAGTCCGAAGTAAACTGGAGAGGATCATAAAAAGTGTGTCACCTACCTGGATGTCATAATCTCACCCAGAAGTGTTCCTGTTGGACTGGCCATTGACGCTGCATTCACGTGAGTACAATGGTACAAAGTTTCAAATGCCAGCAATGCTGGCACAAAAGTGCCACGGGGATCAATTGACGACTTGAGCAGTTAATAAAAAAGAACATTTTTTTTAACAGGACATGATCATGAAAGGGTGATCATTAGGCATCCTTATGACACCTTATTTGCCTTGCCTGATAATGGCCATACTAACAGCTCCCCTCCACCACTTAAAACTGCTAATGACAAATAACTTACAGCAATAGCAAAGCACTCCCTAAGCGGTTTACAATGTATTAGCTAATTGCCCCCATCAAGCTGGGTACTCATTTTACCGACCTACGGAAGGATAGAAGGCTGAGTCAACATTCGGAGCACAGTAAGATTGAACTCACAACGTTGTGGCTGCAGTACCGGCGTTTAACCACTGCACCACCAGAGCTTCTTCTTAGTTGCACCTTGAATATGCCAGAGGTTGGAAAAGTTGCTTTTCTAGTTTACAAATCCAAGAATCCCCAGCCAGCCTGCAGCCCACCCATCCTGGCTGGGGGATTCTGGGACTTGCATGTGGAAAAGTAACTTTCCCAACCTCTGGCACAGACTTCTTGAATTGCTGCAATGTTGGTTCCTGTTCCTGCAGGGTGAGACTCTATTTCATATTTTCCTCTCATATTTTTTTCCAGTCCTCCCTTTCCACCCCCATTAAAATTGCATTATTTTGCTGTAATACTGTCCTGGAAACAACCACTTTCCAAGATTGCTCCCAACTACTGCCAGTTTCTGTTACAAAACAAACCAAACCAAAACAAACCAAAACAAAACAACCTAAACAGACACTTTTCTGAGCTGGTAGAAGGCAGCCTCCTATGTACATCATCTTGTGTATGTGTGTGTATATGTATGTAGAGTGTGTGTGTGTGTGTGTGTGTGTGCGCAAGCAAGCTTTTATTTGGGGAACAAGCAAATTAATAAAAGAGGACCGTAACAACTGCAGTGGAAGAAAAATCCCTGCAATGTCAGTGTGCTTTTTTTTTTTTTCATTTTTTAAAAAACTGGCATGCTTGATGTGAGATGTCTGCATATATTTAAATGCTGGAAATTGGTACGAGTTTATATTTGAAAAGCCTGGATCTAGAAGAAACACAGAATTTTGTTTTTACAGATTTGTTTTGCAGATTTGTTTTGTGGTGGTGGTGGTGGTGAAGAATTCAAAGCTGAATTACATCCATCTTGAGCACTCATTGACTTTGTAGCCCTGCCTGTTTTCTTCAGAATGAACTCTAAGCTGTGGAATTGGACTTTGAAACAGCAGCAACATCAACAACAACAATAGACAAATTTCCATTTCTTCCTTCAATTGCCTTGGACATGTTTTGACAACACAGAGACAGACAAAAGCCCAGCACTTTTTGGAGAGAGAAATGAGGATGGCATGTTGTTTCTAGGATGATGGAAAAATATTTAAAATATATGCATAGTATTCCAATCTTGTTTCTCAATTTTGTTTTAGGACATTCTGAGATGTTAGATTTTGGCGTTAGCACAGACATATTTGTGGTGTTCCACAAGGAACATTAAACACCCCCACGGAATCCGTTTTTATTATTAAATTTCTTTAAGACTTTTTTATTTTTAAAAACAACAAAACCAAAATCAAGGAAAGTCCAAAATCCACAAAACAGTGATACCTTTATCAGGCCAGCTAAAAAGCACACAATATATCATGCAAGCTTTCGAAGCTTTACTGGCTACTTTATCAGGCAAAGATGTTAAAAATCATACAGGAGAAGAAAAGTGACACACCTATATTTTGTCTCAGACGGTACTTCTGTGGTCAGTTAAGATGGTCCAGAAGGATCTCAATGGAGGCAGAGGCCACTCCCCTTCTTGGGCATGTGGGCACTGGGGGCAAAGGGCAGTAAATGACAGGCAATAAAATTTCAAACTCATTAGCAGCAGCAAAGTGCCTCATGCAACTCAAGGCTGGAATAACAATTTTTTAAGGATATGATATGTTGAACTGCATCAGGTAAAGGGTGAATTTATAAGGCTGAAGGCCCAGTGTAAATGAAGGCACTGAGAAAATCCAGAAGAAGATCAAGGGGTTGTCTAGACAGTGAAAATAATCCTAAACAATCAACTTTTGTGAGCAAAAATCAAGGAAATAGGACGCTCAACTCTCCCTGCGGTACTGCAACAGTACCGGCAGGGGCGAGCGTCATACGAAACTGACGCTTTGCAGGGCAGCAGCCTCGCAAGCTGACGAGGCTGCTTGCGTTACTTTTTAAACGTCCAAAAAAGTCCTTTATCAATTGTGTACTTTTTTGCTGTGCTGAGGTGATCAAACAGCTGTTTTAAGCAGCAGGTTTTTGATTTGCAGTTAAAAAAAGTACTGTGCAGTGGTGACAACTTGTGGAGATTAATAACATGAGTAATTCACTCCTGGCTGCCATTTTGATCTGCAGGCATGGCTGTGTATGCACTTCAAACATGGATAGCTTCGCATACCAGTGATTTTGCGAAAGGACTGTGGAGACAAATGAATACTGCTAAGAATTTGTGTTAATGCACAGCAATCCACATTATATCTTCTCATCTAGACAAGCCCTAGACACAAATGAAGGCACTGAGAAAATCCAGAGAAAGATCAAGATAGGGAGTACATATATGACCCAAGACTGGTTGAGTCCACTGAGTTGTCTGGTAATTTAGCCTAGATAGCATATGTAGAACTAGGGAGAGCATGGTTCGCACAAAAACCTTTCATGTTAAACTATGGGATTTCCTTCCAATGTAGTGATGACAGCCACCATCTTAGATTGTTTTAAAAGGGGACCAAACAAATTCATGAAAGCTAGGACTACCAATGGCTGCTAGTCATGATGGATATATATTATTTTAAATATCAGAAGCTGTAGCTTGTAGTAGCATCTCAATTCCAGTGGCTGGAGAATATGAATACAATGGTACTTTTGTGCTTGTTTCCTGCTTGTGGGCTTTTCAGAGGCATCCAACACAATATTTGACTAGGTAGGCCTTTAATCCAAACCAACAGAATGTTTATGTTCTTATGTACTCCCATAACCCCAGATATCAATTATATCCGGTGAACGAAGAAGGAATTACAAAGCTATTTTTGGCTCTGATCTACTGTTGCAGGGCCACAAAGTCTGCTCCTGATTGTACTGCCAATTTTCCCACACCGTATCCAAGTTCTACAGGAGCTCTGTAGATGCTGAACCTCTGAAGGGATACATACCGAACCCTGGGGAGCTCCCATTCAACTCATAGCAGCAATGTGGAAGGAGCAGAAATAAAATCAAGAGTGGATTTAGCTTCCCAGTCATGATGGATCCACCAGTCATCCTTGCATTGGATTTGTCTATGGGTGGATCCAGCCCCTCTGTAGCCCCCACTCTGCACCACCATAGCTCTAAAGAAAGAAAGGTGTCCCACTGCTGTGCAAGGGTCCTATACAAAGAGAAAGGTGGGCTATAAAATAAACAAATCAAATAAGTAAAGCCTTATAGGCAGAAAATAGCAAACAAACTTTTTTTAATTATTATTATTGGAGTGGATGGGTTTCTTCAACATGCAGGGACTAGTGCATTGGGACCAGTCTTATTGGTCAATGCTTAAAATCAAACCAGTTAAATTGAAATCCATCCTCAGATGGATTTCCTATGTAGAGAGCAGGCATGTGAAAAAATCATCAGTTTCGTTTTTGCTGTGTTTCTAAGAATTTCCTAGAATTCACATCCCATCCAAATTTTGTCTTGGATTGTGAGACTTCTGCTTATCTTCCTGTATGGACATTTGCACATATTTTGGCACACGTTATGCTAATGTATGCATTAGAAATTATGTACACATTTTCTTTACACATTGATTGTACATTTTTAAAAAGATATGCATTTTTAGTTGTGCATAATTTTAAAAAGAAAGAAAAAGAACCTGACACTCACAGTTACTGACCAATGATAAACAAGCAACTTCTCTAAGGGCTCTTTTGCATTATGACCCCACTTTAACTGCCATGGCAACATACTATGGAATCCTGGGATTTGTAGTTTAAGGACTGGCATTTAGAATTCTCAGCCAGGGAACTCTATTGCCTCACCAAATTACTAACTCCAGGATTGCATAGGATGTTGCCATGGCAATCAAAGTGATATATAGCACTAAAATTGTATAGCATGAAAGGGCCTTTAGTCTTGAAGAACATGAACAGAATAAATTCATTTAAAAAAACTCTGTTAATTTCTGTCCCATCCCTAGTACAGTAGGACCCCCGTATCCACAGAGCCAATATCTGCAGTTTCAGTTATCTGTGTGACACAAAACAGCACACCTACCATAGAGTCTTTGTAGAAAATGCCTAGAGAGGCATCCTCTCTAGACATTTTCTAGATCCTCCAAGGTAACTATGGTATTTTAAACTGGAAGCCTTATTCTTTTCAATGGTGTTTGCTGTTATCCATGGTTTTTTGTATCCATGGGGGCCCCTGGAATCAATCCCCTGTGGATACAGAGGTCTTACTGTACAGTGGATCAGATAAGTCTCTGTGGTGTGTCACTGTTTCTTGGTCATAGCGGCATGAACTACCAGCATATCATGAAGTTTCACTTGCTACGGTTCACTGTAAGTGACTCTTCTATGCAGGGCCGGTTTAACCTGTCTGCCAAATCAGCATTGGCAGGGGGCCCCGAGGTCAAGAGGGGGCCCCGAGGTCAAGAGAGGGCCCCGTGTTGGCCTCCTTAATATGAAAATAATAGGATTTCTGGTTTAAAATACCATAGAGTTGCCTTGGAAGGCCTAGAAAAGGGCTAGGGAAGACACATTTTCTAGGAAGACTCTATGGTAGGTGTGCTGTTTTGTGTCCCATGGATAATGAATCCAGGGATACGGGGGTCCTACTATAATCTGAACATCCTGTACGGTGAATAGGTTAGGTTACATTGATCTGAGATAAACATATGGGGGCCCCAAAGTAAAGCATTGCAGGGGGCCCCAAAATTCCTTAAACCGGTCCTGCTTCTATGAATGATTTCTGTGGACGTGCTTAACATAGTGCCTGTGGATTTATACACATGTATTTCATCAGCTCTAATGAGAGATAGGTGTGTAAGTCCCATCAGTCAAAGCAAAGCTATCAACATGGACTGCAATTTGAGCTAGTGGATGTTCTTGTTGATGAAAACATTATCTGATATTGATCTGTAATTTACTCTTTAAAGATAATATTATTATTTTTTAAAATAGAGAAGTTATAAAATCTTCTGCCCAAGAATAGATGCCATTTGAGTTCCATTTTATTTTTATAACAATAGTCACAAATAAGCAGGGTGCTCTTCGCAGATTTCAGGGTAAGTTAAATCTGGACTTTCAAAAGAACAATTTATTACTTTGGAGAGTGCCCTGGAAAATGTGGCAGATAATGTTATTGTTTTCAGGATTAACAAATGGATCATTTTTCATATCCGTGCACAAGAAACTCTTGTTGTATAGCTCCTGATGGCACACTGCAGGGCTGCTGCCACACTGCAGAAACAATGCAGTTTGACACCGCTTTAACTGCCATGGCTCAATGCTACGTAATTCTGGGATTTGTAGCTTTGTGAGATATTTAGCCTTCTCTGTCAGAGAGCTCTGGTGCCACAGCAAACTACAAATCCCAGGATTCCATAGGATGGAGCCATGATAGTTAAAACAGTGTCAAACTGCATTATTTCTGCAGTGTATCAGCAGCCCAAGTGAGAAAAACCAAGGTAGTTTACCATTAACAAAACACAGTGTGCACAGGTTTGAGAGTGATGCAACTTTTTTAAAAAAGTGACCTGTCAATTTAAACATATGAAAACAAACCAACGAACAGTAAGCAAAAACTGCATCAGACAGGAGCTGCTTCTCAGGCTGTATAATGCATGGAATTATAATTCTTATTTAGCACAAAGAGCACCCCAGGGAGAGAACTCAGGATTTAACAGAACTTCCTTCTCTATGGATAAAAAGGTATATCTGGTACCAGAGGGTTCCCTCCTGCAGGTACAGATACGGTACTTCCGCCAACTTTGCCACCAGAGCTCTGAGGAATATTAAGAGTAGATTAAGGAAGGCCCACAGGATCCAAAGTCCTTTTGTTCACCAGCAAGTCCTCAATGGGAAAGAAACTGCTCCATCCCTGAAAATGATGTAGCAAAAAGATGACTTCCATATTCCATTCTGGCCATTGCAAAGGCAGCAGGACATGGATGTGGTGTAATAGCACTGGCAGGTGAAAAACAAGACAGGACTCTGGTATCTTTTGTAGCTGTGTAGAAGAGGGAATTTCAGCAAATACAAGCTTCATCTGCTGAAATTCCCTCTTCTGCACAACCATTAAAGGTAGAGGAGCCGTGTCCTGTTTTCAACTGGAAACCCTCAAGTGGTTTAGTCACTGCAGCCTATCTTCCAGAGGACTAAGACATGTCCTGGCTCAGGGATTCTGGGAGTTGTAATCCTCCCAATTTATGATGCTGTGCATCTGACCACTTTAGGATTGCTCTTAAATGCCCGTGGCACTTACTTTGAGTTTTACAAAGCATTTCCAATACACTCAGGTAATGCTTACAACCAATGCCTACTGAAGTTGAAATAGTCTCTCCATGTTACAGATGAGCATCCGAGGCAAATGTATCTGGCTGAAGCCTTAGATGAATTCATGGCAGATGTGAGCTTTGAAGCAGCACCTTCCGTTGCAACAATTCAGGCTCTCAGCTGCAATGCTACAAATTTGTATGGAAGAAGGGATGGTGTATTTTTTTAATCACCTTCACACCCTCTTCACAATGCAAATGATACAAATCAGCCCCCTGAAAGTCCATTAGTACAGTCGGACCCCCATATCCACTGATTCATTACCCACTGATTCAATTATCTATGGGACACCAAACAGCACACCTACCACAGAGTCTTCCTAGAAAACATGTCATCTCTAGCCATTTTCTAGGTCCTCCAAGGCAACTCTATGGTATTTTAAACTGAAAGTCCCATTATTTTCAATGGTGTTCACTATTATCCATGGTTTTCACCATCCATGGTGCCTCCCAGAAGCAATCCACAGTGGATGGGGGGGTCCTACTATATGTCTTTGTTGTCCCTTCCAATTCTAGGATTCTATTATTCTAAGTGGCTAAAGCTACTTGCCCTGATCCTTTGCATTAGTTGTCCACTTTGCTCTTCTTGTTTCCCCAATCTCATTATCAAATTCATTCACTTGAATGTTCAGTCAGTGCTTTTGCAGCTGGGGGTGGGTGGTTTGGGGAGGGAAGAAGACTCCACAATTCAGTTTTGACCATTTGAAAAACTCCTCAAGGAAGCAAGTGGGTTGGGGCTGGCAGGAGGATTGAGGAAGCAACTGGTGTGGGGGTGCCAGGGGTTGCTGATGTCTTAAGCCCTAGCCAAACGTCCTCTACAACTGATTTTTTCTTTTCTTTTTTTCATAATTCTCTCTGAAATGTATGGCAAAACATGAAGAACTGGTTTTTCAGAATTCACCTTGGGAAATAAAAGGGGTTGTTACTTATGTATTTGTATATGCACTTAGTTATTTAAAGCAATGGTTCTTAACCTGTGGTCCGTGGACCCTAGGGGGCCACAATGTCCTCACAGGGGGCCTGCGAAGACTTGAAGACTGCTTGGCCCACCCTCCTCCCCACAGCCATGTGACAGGAGCCAAGGCAAAGGCTGGGTGCCAGTCACTCTGCTCCAGCCACAAGCTTGCAGGAAGAAGCAGGAAAAAAGTCTCTCCCCTGCCCCAGTGCCTCTGAAGGAAGGTTTAATGGACGTGTGTTGTTGTTATTTTAATTCTTGAGTTAAATCTTGGGGGTCTGCAGCAACAAAACTTATTTAAAGGGGGTCCCTGGTAAAGAAAAGGTTAAGAGCCACTGATTTAAAGCATTTTTGCTTTTGCTTTAGCCAAGAAAGGCTCTCAAGGGACTAGCAGTAGTTAAGCATAATCTCTGTCCCCTGCATTTTCAGTCTAAAAAACAGAACCCAACAAAAGCAGGGCTAGGGAAGCAAGGGGGGAAATGAAGCACTTGCCTTCTTCAATGGCCTCATCCACATGGGCCGAATACGCAGGCACCCCACCAGTGTATTCTAGCCCCGGAGCAGGACCATTGCTCAGTGGATGCAAGCTCCAGGAACAGAGATTCCACCTCAACATTAGGAGGAACTTTCTGACAGTAAGAGCTGTTTGGCAGTGGAACGCACTCCCTTGGAGTGTGGTGGGGTCTCCTTCCTTGGAGGTCTTTAAACAGAGGCTGAACGGCCATCTGTCAGGGATGCTTTGATCATGATTTCCTGCATGGCAGGAGGTTGGACTGGATGGCCCTTGTGGTCTCTTCCAACTCTACAATTCTATGATTCTATGTTACCAGCACAAAATGGGATGGAGTCCACACCAACACTCCGGCCCATCCCTGCAGCTGCCACTGCCATCAACATCACACTCTCCGAAGTCAGAAAGCAGGCCCACAGCATGTGAGCACGGCCCCATTGCACGTGACCAGCTTTGGTCACATGCTGCAGGCCCCCTTCCTGGCTGCAGGGAGTGTGACGTGGATGGCAGCTGTGGAGACAGGCCAACGAACCAGTATGGACTCCTGCGGTCCTGCATGACCCGATCCATTTCTTCCTCAATTACTATTTTTTAAAATTGATCTTTATACATCTTCAATATTATCTGCTTACAGTAACTCATTAGTTCTTTACAAAACTATATAGTGAATAATCATATTTTGTTGCTTTCATAATAATATATATAATAGCATAAAAAAGAACACACATAAATAAAATACAAGAATAAATTATATATATACAAATAAAAATTTCTGCTTCCCACCTCCTCTTTCATTTCCATCAACCATATCATATTATTCTTTACATTCTGTTAGATGTTAACCTTTTAAATTCTACATGTAACTAGTTTCTTTACCTTCTGTGTCTAATTCTAGCTGTTTTTACTCATAGAGAATTTTTTTTTAAATTCTCTATATAACCACCTTACATTTTTAGATTTTAAATCCCCATTTCTTCCTGGTCTTTCATACTATTTTGCTGTAACTTTTAAATTTTTTAATTTTATTAGAGTATTTACACCCTGCTCTTCAGCCACCAAGGCTCTCAGAGAGGCTTGCAAATTGTTTAGCAATATCATTTACACATCTACACTACTTTATATCACTAGGCACTCTCTACGCAGTTTATCATGTGTTAGCTAATTGTCCTTGCAAGCTGGATACTCATTTTATTGACCTACGAAAGGATGGAAGGCTGACTCAACCTTTGGAGCCCTGCAGGATTGAACACACAATGTTGGGGCTGCAGTACCAGCTTTTAACCACTGCACCACCAGGGTTTAATGGGCTTTATCCCATCTTCCCCTCCATTTTTGCTGCAGGGGTCATGAGGACTGCCCAGGGGTGAAACAGGGCAAAAGCCCTGTGATGTTTGGACTGCAGGTCTCTATGATGAGGGCAAGATGGGGTAAATTGCTCATGTAGATAAGGCCTTGGTGGTAAAGTTCTTATAATGACTAGTTGGTATCATGCAGTTCAAAGAGACGTTAACCCCAAAGTTGCCACTCAATGAAGCTGTCCCACCACCCACAACCCTGCCTCTTGATGGCATGGCTGCTTCCCTGTTACAGGGATAGAGGGCAGAGTCTTCTATTTATACCAAGATGAGAGTGCATTCAAACTGCTTCTGCTATTATATTAGTGTCCATCTTCCTGCTGAGAAGAACAGAGGCAAATTAGAAGCTGAGGAATCAGTTGAGTGAGAACACAACATGAAGGTTGGGATATTTCACTTTTTGAAACATAATTAATTCTAGTCCTCAAAAGCCCCAAGCAGTTGCTGTCCTAATGCAGCTTTACACCTCACTCTCTCAAAGTAAGTGAAATGTTTTAGCTGCTTTTTTTTTTAAAAAAAATACTCACCTGAATGTTATAAGCTGGCATGCAGCAATATAAAACACACCCACCTCACACCCACAGTTTCAATTCCCCGCAGAATGACATGAGTGAACACTTTAAACCTGGGACTTTCTGCCACTGCCATTTGTTAAGAGTTCATCTCTGTGACTATAAAAGTAACTAAAAGTTCTCGTGACCCCACAGGAGTGAAGTTATTCTTCATTAATTTACAATTGTGATGCTATGTGGTTGTCCCTTCATTATTGGGCAAAGGAATTAATTTAAAGAAATGAGTCAGGGAATAAGAAAGAGAGAGTGCTATCTTCTGTTTATCTACATGCGGCTTCACTCAGGCAACTGTAGGGCTCTCTGTTTTAAGTCTTTTTCTCTCCCGAAAAAGGGATGCTGTCAGTTTTGTTTTATTATTGCATTTTATGTTGCTTTTGATTTTATAGTTTTATTCTGTATTTAAATTGTTTTATTGCAAACTGCCCAGAATAACACTTTATGTTAACATGGCAGCATATGCTATCATATGTAAACAAATCAATAATCTTGTGTTACAAGTACTGGAAAGTCAGAATTTTCAAAGCAATGAAACCAACTGCTTTCAGTCTTACTTGTAAAATTCCATCTGCAGCAAAAGCATATCTTACAAGAAATCTTCTTCCATCCAAGAAAGAAGACTGTCTTGTTATAAACTACAGAACACTAGTTTCCCCAACTCCCTGAGTCAGCCCTCCTTAACCTTGTTCTCTCCAGGCCTGTTGGACTACAATTCCCATTATGCCAATGGACATGCTGGCTGGGTATAATGGGTTTTGTAACAGCCCTAGAGAGTAACAAGTTGGGGAAGACTTCCTTATATCAAGGCGGAAGTAAATCAACAACAAAAATATGCAGAACTTCCACCCCTCTACGTCTCTTTTCCAATTTCTTTCATTATTTCTACTTCTCAGTGTTCTCTCATTTTTGGACCTCTTAATGCAACTTATATAAAGAAGATAAAAACACAATTCCAAGAAAATATGATCATATTTAAAATAGCCCTTAAACAATTCCAAAATCTGGCCCTACACTCATATCAAGTTCATGTAAACAACTAAAATGAGCAATATAAAATCAATAATTGAAATAAAAGCCATTAAAAAAACCAACAGCACTGGATTCTGGACAAAAAGGCGCTTGGAATTAATGGGTTTTCAAAGCCCTCTTAAAAGCTGGTACAGGCAGCGACAAACCACAAATGATCCAAACATTTCATCGCCTCCATTCAGGAGGAGGGAAATCTGTTGTGAAGATGAGGATAGAATTTTTGGTGGGCCATGTGCTGGCAGTGGGTTGGACTGAAGCCAGTAGAAGATGGGGCCAGAAAAAAAGTAGAGGAGCCTACCTTTTTCCTCTACTGTCCCCTTCCTCTTTTAGAGTTACCAGAGTAAAAACTGAAGGGGGCTTCTGTACCTTTAATGGTTGTGTAGAAGAAAGAATTTCAGCTGATGTTGCTTGTTACCTGGTTGCATGAGAGACAACACCTGCAGAAATTCCCCTTTCTACACAACTGTTAAAGGTATAGGAGCCCTCTCCTGGCTGCCTTACACTGAGAGCCAGCATGGAGTAGTGGCTTGAGCATTGGACTAGACTCTGGAGATCAGGGCTTGAATCCCTGCTCAGTCATAGAAACCCACTGGTCATCCTCTCTCAGTTTCAGAGGAAGGCAAAGGCAAGGCCCCTCTGAATTTTGCCAAGAAAACCCGTGATAGGTCTGCCTTAGGGCCACCATAAATTGGAAATGAATTGAAGGCACACAACACCAACCCGTATACTTCCCATATCACCCAGTGGGCTGAAGGGGAAGAGACAAATCACTCTTTCAGGAGCCTGAATTAGATCATTTGCAGGTAGGCTTTTGAAATTAAGACAAGGGCCACAGAAGATCAGACCAAAGGTGCCCCGCAACCCTAAGGCCGCAGGTTCATGACCCCTCAGGTATCATCTCCTATCTAAAAGCTGGACCTACAGCAAACACCTTGTGTGACTTATGCAACACAAAACTGAATCTGTAACTCCAGGTCATAGGCCAGAGTCAGTACTGGGAAAAGTTAATTCTTTGGAAGACCGCTCTCACAATCCCCTGGGGATTCTTGAAATTGTTGTCCACAAACAAACAAGCAAACAAACACCATTAACATTCCCAAATTCTCATCAGAGTATAGAAGCTATAATCTAGTCAGTCATGCAACAAGGCCTCCTATATACTCTTGAATGATCAGGGCACTGTTAAAACAATATTACCTAATACACAAACTGGAACCTGGCTGCACTCTGTACAAAGTTTCCTTAAATCTCAGGACTTAAGCAGCTTAATGGCACAGAGGATTGCTCTTAGTAAACAAACACTTAATGGCACAGAGGTTTGCCAACAGTAAACAAATACTTGAACCCAGTCTTTTGCAGTGGAGCCTTGGGCAAAAAAATGAAACAATGGGAAAATTATACCGGTGTTTCCTGCTGGTATTTTTCATTCAAGAGCTTTATGGTAGACGCAGGCAGAGTTGCTATTTGACCCACTGCTGTATCAGTTCCTGGTTTCAGTACAGGGAACAAATTTGACCTATTTTTAAAAAACAATAGTTCACACTGGAGCGAGGAGTTGAATCTCAGTGGCAGATACAGCACCTAGTTTGCATACTGAAGATCCTTGTTCTACCTCCATTGTCTGTAGGTAGAACAAGAAAAGAAACCATTGGCCAGAATTCTCTTGGGGAATGATGCTCGTGTAACTCCTGGTTAAACCAGTGACAGTACTATTTAAACACTAGGGTGCTGTTTACACGATGAAAATATAGTGGGAAGAATTCGTGTCGAACCCTGGTTGTTTAGACGTACATCAGGTCGGACACGTGATTTTCGGAAGGGGGGGCACCTTTTATCCCACAACCTGTGGGACATCCAGTCCTGCGGTTTGTGGTGGTTTTTAAAGAAGTCACTGGAGGACTCAGGAAATCGGAAATGTAAACAGCCCAGGACAAGCTATCTCGGTACTAGGTGATGACCGGAAATGGTGACTGGGGGCGGGCTCAGAGATCAGCGACCAGAAAAGGAGGGGTCAGTCACCCGTTCAACAGATTCAGCCTCACCAGCTGAAAACAAAGGCATCCCTTCCAGCTGCACGAAGGTTTCTGTGTGTGTGTGCGCGTGTACTAAATCACCCTGTTCAATGGATTTCTACACTGCAAACCCTTCAGCTTTAATCTGTTCCTCTCCTGTATGCTGGGTTTAAATTTTAAAGAGAGAGTAAATTATAAAGAGATCATGGGTGGAGGATCACCCATTCATCCCCTGCCTGCATCCCCTCCCTGGGTCTGAACGGATAATCACACATTCATCCACCACCACCCAGGCACGGTAAAAAAATGCCAGCATCTGGGTCTTTCAAAATGCCTTGTGTGTCCTCCCCTTATGATCCCCTGCACTGGCTTGAAACCTTCACTCCACAGCTGCCTGTTTAAAGGGTTAACATTTTAAAGAGACAGGACAACCTGAAGCCTCTGGCCCCCTGCACTCGGCTTCCTGGCTGAAAGCATACTGGCTTGGGCTTGTGTGTGTGTGTGTGTGTGTGTGCGTGCGCGCACGCACGCGCGCACATGTGTGTGCGTGCCAGGGCTCCAGTCCCCTCTGCTTTTGATCTCTCTCACACTCCCCAGCACCAACTGATCACTCCTTCCTCCCCAGTTTAGCTGGCTTTAAATGGTGTTCTTTCAATTCGAAAGGAAAGCACAGGGGTTAGACACTGATCGCTCCTTCCTCCCCAGGATTCCCCCCCTCATCCCCTCAGCGCCTCATCCCCAATGCAACATTCATTCATCCCCAACCAGAAGCCTGAACAAACATTTGAGCCAGCCAATAGCATCGCTCGTGGCACGGAACTCTAAAGGAAGTACGTCACTCAGGTTGTGAAAAAACGAGTAATCGCATCCTTGATTGACAGCTTAAAAAAAAAATCCTGGGACCGTAAACTTGTGTAAACAAAACAAACAAACAAACAAACAAAAACAACCCGGGGTAGTATATAGTGGGAGAAGCTACATCTCACGGGACGGGATGCCATGTAAACAATGATCCCCGGATCTCCCGGGATCTCCAGTTCAGAGACAAAAATCATGTAAACAGGGAGGGACGAATACAGGATCAAGAAGTCCCAGGATGCCCCGCGACAAAAATTACTGTCTAACTGGCACCTAGGATATCATTGTATTCAACATACCCTTACACAAGTGCATTTTCCTACTAGCCCACAGTGTAATGGTGATCGGTGGGAAGCTATTAGTTTTACTAACACTGCTGTTGCTTCTCTTTACAGAATTCCTACACTCCACGACCTTTAAGCATAATCTCATCATTGATAGCTGTTGCCAGTCTGTGCAGACAGTACTGAGCTTGATAGGCCAATGGTTTGCCCACTGTTTTTCCTCATTCTGTCCTTAACTTAGGTCTTGGCTGCACTGGGTGCTTAATCTGGGGCCCCAGCTGGACCATGATGGTGTCATAGAATCATAGAATCATAGAATCATAGAATTGCAGAGTTGGAAGAGACCACGAGGGCCATCCAGTCCAACCCCCCTGCCACGCAGGAAATCACAATCAAAGCATCCCCGACAGATGGCCATCCAGCCTCTGCTTAAAGACCTCCAAGGAAGGAGACGCCACCACGCTCCGAGGGAGTGTGTTCCACTGCCGAACAGCTCTTACTGTCAAAAAGTTCCTCCTCATATTGAGGTGGAATCTCTGTTCCTGGAGCTTGCACCCATTGCTCCGTGTTCCAGTCTCTGGAGCAGCAGAAAACAAGCCTGCTCCATCCTCAGCGTGACATCCCTTCAAATACTTAAACAGGGCTATCATATCGCCTCTAAACCGTCTTTTTTCCAGGCTAAACATACCCAGCTCCCTAAGTCTCTGCTCATAAGGCATTGTTTCCAGACCTTTCACCATTTTAGTTGCCCTTCTCTGGACACGCTCCAATTTGTCAATATCCTTTCTGAATTGTGGTGCCCAGAACTGGACACAGTATTCTAAGTGAGGTCTGACCAAGGCAGAATAGAGTGGCACTATTACTTCCCTTGATCTAGACACTATACTTCTATTGATGCAGCCCAAAATTGCATTGGCCTTTTTAGCTGCCGCATCACACTGTTGGCTCATGTTCAACTTGTGGTCTACTAGGACTCCTAGATCCCTTTCGCACGTAGTCTCATTCAGCCAGGTCTCTCCCATCCTATATTTATGCATTTCATTTTTCCGCCCTAAATGCAGTACTTTACATTTCTCCGTATTGAATTTCATTTTGTTAGCTTTGGCCCAGCTCTCCAGTCTATCCAGGTCATTCTGAATTTTGATCCTGTCCTCTAGGGTATTAGCTACTCCTCCCAATTTGGTGTCATCTGCAAATTTAATAAGTATGCCCCTAATTCCCTCATCCAAGTCATTGATAAAGATGTTGAATAGCACTGGGCCCAGGACAGAACCCTGTGGCACCCCACTGGTCACATCTTTCCAAGACGAAGAGGAGCCACTGCTGAGCACCCTTTGGGTTCGGCCGGTCAACCAATTACAAATCCATTGAACAGTTAACTTGTCTAGCCCACATTCTACAAGCTTGTTTGCAAGAATGTCATGGGGAACCTTGTCAAAGGCCTTACTGAAATCAAGGTATGCAATGTCCACAGCATTCCCTTCATCTACCAAGCTGGTAACTTTATCAAAAAAAGAGATCAGATTAGTCTGGCATGACTTGTTTCTCTGAAACCCATGCTGACTTTTTGTGATTATGGCATTGCCTTCTAAATGTTCACAGACTCTCTGTTTAATGATCTGTTCTAGAATCTTCCCTGGTATTGATGTCAGACTAACTGGACGATAGTTGTTGGGATCCTCTTTTTTCCCCTTTTTGAAGATGGGAACAACGTTTGCCCTCCTCCAGTCTGCTGGGACTTCTCCTGTTCTCCAGGAGTTCTCAAAGATTATTGCCAATGGCTCTGAGATTATATTTGCCAGCTCTTTTAATACTCTTGGATGTAGTTCATCTGGTCCTGGAGATTTAAATTCATTTAGATTAAGAAGGTATTCCTGTACTACCTCTTTACTTATTTTGAGCTGGATTTCCCCTATTGTGTCCTCTGTTCCATTCTCCTCAGGTTGGTCCTCCTTTTCCTTTTCTGAAAACACTGAGGCAAAGAAGGTGTTGAGTAATTCTGCCTTTTCTCTGTCCCCTGTTAGCATTTTGCCATCTTCTCCACGTAGCGGCCCTATCATTTCCTTCTTCCTCCTTTTGCTGCGGACATACCCAAAAAAACCCTTTTTATTGTTCTTAACCTCCCTAGCAAGCCTGAGCTCATTCTGCGCTTTAGCTTTTCTGACTTTACTCCTACACGTGTTCGCTATCTGTTTGAATTCTTCTTTGGTGATTTCCCCCCTTTTCCATTTCCTATACATGTTCCGTTTAAAACTTAGCTCCATTGAAAGTTCTTTAGTCATCCATCCTGGTTTCTTGAGATACCTCCCATTTTTCTTCCTCAATGGTACTGTTTGAAATTGTGCCTTCAGTATCTCCCTTTTGAGAAAGTCCCATCCGTCTTGAGGTCTCTTCTCTTTTAGTATTCCTGACCATGGGATCATCCCCAGTATTTCCCTGAGTTTATTGAAATCAGCTCTCCTAAAGTCAAGAATGCGTGTCTGACTATGCCTGGCTTCTCCTTTCCATTGTATAACAAACTCCAGGAGAACATGATCACTCTCACCTAAGGATCCCACCACTTGCACCCCATTAACAAGGTCGTCTCTGTTGGTTAGGATCAGATCTAAAATAGTGCAAGAGTGCATTGTTGTTTGCAGGGGCCAGCTGGACTGACACTTCATCTGCCCTGCTGGCATATCGCCCTAGGTGCCACTGCCACTGCTGCCTTATCTAATGGCCTAGTAGCTCTGTCTGAGCTGTGATGTTACTAAGACCAGTGCCACCCCTCCCTCCAATGGTGTCACCTGGTGCGGTTTGGCCTCTCTGCATCCCCCTAGAGCCACTACGGTGTCCAAGAGCCTGGCATCCCACATCGCTGCTGGTGAGGTCAGCAGTGTGCACCCATGTGGTTGATGAAGAGACGGAGCGGCCCCCTCCTTGTTGAGCATGTGGTATGGCGCCCTGTGCTTACATCACCAGCAATGACAGGCCTATTGAATCAAGGGGAACTTGATAAGTTAACACTTATGCAAGTTGCATTCATTCAGTTGTTACCTGGCCTTACACCCCCTCCCTCCAATAATTCATAATTTGGCAATAATGGCCATTCTCATGAGATCTAGGTAGACCAGGGCAAACTGCAATTGGGTTCAAGTTAAGGTCACCCAGGACCTAACCAAGATGACTCTTGAAAATTTCCAACAAACATACCCAAGAAGGAATTAAACAAAGCCCATTTAGGATCAGAGTAATCAAGGTGGAATGTGCTAATCCCCTCTTGGATGCTCCTAGCAGTGAGTCATACTCCAAAACAAAGTGACCAGACACTTATCATCCCTGTGCATCCTCACAAATGTCATTCCTTGCACCTTTTCCTCTCCTACAATATGGAGGCTGCCATAAACCCATCAACCTTAATATCTCAGCCATTAGTGGCAATAAACAAAGCTAGAGTTTTTTTATGTTTAACTGTGTGATACTCATCTAAGTATTGTCTTACATGCATAACACCCCTTCAGGACACAAAATTGGATATACTGTAAATATTAGTCCCAAACAATAGCCAAGTATGCACAGTTCTTCTAACACCATCACTCTGCTAGTTTTCTGTGTTACCCTCATATTCTTGCCTGAGTCTTCTTTGCTGCATGAACCTCTGCTCTTCAGGACTGGTAAATATCACCCATATTTTCCCGGATCTATTCCTCTATCCAAATCTTTCTGCATTAATTCTTTGTTAGCCTTGTGTGGTCTCTTGTAAATGTGAATGCATATGTGAATGCTTATGTGTTTTTTTCCCAATAAAAACATTTTTATTTACTTCAAAACTCTGAGTCTCTGCCTGTTTGGAAAAGCTTGATACCAGCCAACAAAGTATATACAAACAGCAAGTAGCTGGGAAGGTGGCCAGCTTTTAATAAGCACACCGGAATGCAAACACAGTCAAGAATGTCAAGGGCTTACGGCAAGCAGTGTGGGTCCAAACAAGTCCGTGCGTCAGTGGAAAACAGGCAGCAGAGTAATCAGGAACAGTCCGAGGTCAAGGATGAGTCAAGGGAGCAGAGTAATCAGGAACAGTCCGAGGTCGAGGCACGAATCAAGGCAGCAAGGATCAAGGCAATGAAGTCAGCAAGAAACTTTCACCAGAAAAATCAGTTGATCTCTGACAAAGCCTCCATCGCTTCCCAAGCATATATATAAATCAAGGCTTTGTCAGGTGCTTCTTGATGAGCAGGTTTTTCTCATAGAGTCTCAGAGATTTCCTTCAAGCTTCCTTTTGGGCTCGCTGCTGGGTATATGATGGTGGAGGTAAGTCCGTCTCTTCTTCTTTGTCCTTATCTGAATTGGCAGGACTCTCTTCTGGGACTGGTGCCAACCCACTATGGCCAGGTTCTTCCTCTGCTTGAGCCTCCAGGCTGGCAGGGTTCCCTGCTGGCACAGGTGTAGATAAGACTGTGCCAGGGTCCATAGGGCCATTCCCTGTCATGTCCTCCTCCTCTGATTCCATACCCTCATCACACTTATGAGGCATGAAACTGCAGTGAATACTGGTATACACAGGTTCAAAGGTCCCACAAATTATCCAGTCTCTCACAGCCATACTTTTGAGCTAATTAAAATCCCCCAATTTAATATCATAATTTGAGTGTCATGAGTGGGTCCTCATAGAACTCACACATTCGGGTAACACAGTGGAGGGTACTCTTTTGGAGGACTTACAATTAGATTTAGACCACAGCAAGCTGACATGATGGCAGTTAAAAACAACAGTAGCAAAGTCTAAACAAACAAGCAAACAAGCAAACAAACAAGGTCTCTGTTAATGAAGAATACAGAATGAGACTTTCTTGGTCTCAGTGGTAGAACTATATAACACACTGTATCATATATAGCTTTAAATGTTGTCTGGTTTTATTAAATGAATGCATATATACGAACAGCCCTGCCAGCTCAGGTCAAATGCCCATCCAGTCCAACATTCTGTTTGCATGGTAGCTAAACATCTGCCCACGCAACATCTACAGCTTTCTCTGGAATCTGGATGGGTCCAGTATCAACAACAGACTTTTCTGAGTCTGATATCAAATGCGTACTTTGTCTCCAGTTCACTTTACCAGAGATATGTAAGTTGCCAAGTAGTTGCCCAATCGGTTCTTTTATCTACCCCTTTCCCACCCACTCCCAGGACCTGAATGTGTCCTCTGTGTACAGATTGGCCTGGTTATATGGGAGCAGTTATTATTTTACTTTTGGATGGAGCTACAAAGCAGTCCTTAGCATCACTTTTTGTTGGAACCACATGTTTCTGTGAAAACATTCCCATTTCGGTGGATGTACTGCCAAACTTAAGAGGCCTCTGGCCGTATGGTGCACATACAAGAGTTTCATTTGGGATTTGAATCCTAGCATAGAAGAAGCCAATGGGAGAAAATGGTTGTAATGTCAGTGGGGCGAGTCACATACGTATCATTTCATTCAAATCTTTGGCAGCCCTCCACTTGGGAATGACTCCATGCTCAAACCACAATGGTTCCACAGGATTTTGGTTAATTTCCAGGTCAGCAAAATTATGGGTTTTTCTTAATGGGTTCTGTGCAGTCCCACCTATGAGAATACACCTGTATAGATTTTCTAGAAAACCTAACATAAGAGCATAAAAAGAACTGCATTAGACTAAATGGACCTGCCTAGTCCAGCCACCAGAAAGAAGAGCAGGCACCATGAGATTGCTCATCAGTAGATGTCACCTAGAGAAAAAAATTGGGCAAGCACATTTTACAGTCTTCTCTACTCTGGTGAGATATATTGAATTTCTTCTTAAATTCTGATAATTATCTTGTTCACAAAGTGGCCAACCAATTGCCTTTTGAAAGCCCACAATCAAGTGCAACATGCACATTATGCATGAATACAATAGCAGCTTCGTGCTGGTGAAGGCCTCTGGTACTTTGTTAATGACTTGGGTGATGGAATAGAGGTTATTCTTATCAAGTTTACAAATGACACCAAATTAGTAGGGGTAGCTAATACCCGAGAGGACAGGATCAGAATTCAAAATGACCTTAATAGATTAGCAATAGCAATAGCACTTGCAATTTTATACTTTATAGAGCTAAGCAGTCTCTAAGCAGTTTACAATGTGAAGTTGAAGGCTTTCACGGCCAGCATCCATAGGTTTTCCATGTTTTTTTTCCAGGCTGTGAGGCCATGTTCTGGAAGAGTTTATTCCTGACGTTTTTGCAAATGAACTTCACCCAGGGACAGGGGGATTTCAAGCAGACAATGGACCATTAGCCAAACAGACACTAATCCTCCTTGCATATCTCCCCCCAGGAAATAGCCATTCAAATACACAAATTTACATATCCTCTCCAACAGGGACTCAGAGTATATAAACCCCCCACACCCCTACCCAACCATTCTCTAAAGATGCCAGTCACAGATGCAGGTGAAACATCAGGAATAAACTCTTCCAGTTTACAATGTGTTAGCTAATTGCCCCCAATAAGCTGGGTACTCATTTTACTGACCTATGGAAGGATGGAAGGCTGAGTCAACCTGGAGCCCTGCAGGATCAAACTCACAGATTAGAAAGCTGGGCCAAAACTAGCAAAACGAATTTCAGCTGGGAGAAATGTAGGATACTACACTTGGGCAGTAAAAATGTTTATCCTAGAGAAGAGAAAGTTAAGAGGTGACGTGATAGCCTTGTTTAAATATTTGAAGAGATGTCATACCCAGGATGGAGCAAGCTTGTTTTCTGCTGCTCCAGAGACTAGGACACAGAGCAATGGATTCAAACAGCAGGAAAAGAGATTTCACCTAAACACTAGGAAAAACTTCCTGCCAGTAAGAGCTGTTTGGCAGTGAGATGCACTGCCTCAGAGTGTAGTGGAGTCTCCTTCTTTGGAAGTTTTAAAACAGAGGGTGGGTGGCCATCTGTTGGGAGTGCATTGATTGTTTATTCCAGCAGGGCAGGGGATTGGACTAGATGGCCCTTGTGGTCTCTTCCAACTCTATGACTGTGTGATTCTACTGGAGGCAATTATATTGTCCATTAATGGTGGCTACTGCTAGCTCTAATCCCACTCTAAAAATATCCACTATCATGGCTCTTACCACATCTTCTGGCCTCGAATTCTACAGTTTAACTATGCACTGTGTGAAAAAGTGAACTTCCTTTTATTCATGCCAAATTGCCCACTACTCAGCTTCAAACTGGATTTTAATATTATGAGAGAGGAGAAAAAGAGAGGAGATTTTCAGACTATACTGTTATAGTGTTACTATTCCACTTTAACTGCTCTAGCTTCCTGCTGTGGAATTCTGGGGTTTGTAGTTTAGTGAGGCCTAAGAGCTCTCTGGCTGAGAGTTGCAAATGCCCTTCCACAAACTGCAAATCCCACGATTCAACAGAAGGCAGCCATAGCAAATATAGTGGAATAGTAACACCATAACAGTGTTGTCTGAAAATCTAGTTTGTATCCACTTTCACTGTTTATTGTTGTTATTTGCCTTCAAGTCAACTCCAATTTATGGTGACCCTAATCTCAAGTTTTCTTGGCAAGTTTTTTTTTCCCAAAGGAGGTTGTCTGTTGCCTTCCTTTTAAGCTGGCTAGTGAGGTTCCATGGCTGAATGGGGATTCAAATCCTCGTTTCCTAATCCAACCACTCACTCAAACCATTTCTGTCATGTCTTATTCCTCTCCTTTTTCTATGTTTAAGAGCCCCAAATGTTATAGCCTTTCCTTATTTACATCTTTCTGTATCCTATTACACTCTGATGCTGCACCCATAACCTTGAAATTCCTATCTACTGGTGGCTGTACTGCCAACCCAATCAGTACACCTGAAGAGGTGGATTAATATCTATGAAAGCTCATGCTAAAATGAACTAGTTAGTTTCAGTGGTGATGCTTAATTCAATATCTTTTTTTTCTGATCATGAGACCTGGCTCCTAGGAAGACAGCAGCAGGCAGAAGAGGATATCAAGCTCTTCAAACATCTTTTTCAGACTGTTGAACTCCAAGAAGTTTGAACATTAAAAAAAAAATACTCCAATTTGTTTGGAGGTGAAAGAATTATGGCTATTCATCTGTCACAACTTTTTTTGTGACACTGGTGTAGCAGGAGGTGCCAGTGCCCATCAAGATAGGCCTTGTAGCTAAGCCCCCAACAAGAGTCCAAAAACATAGGCAGCTGATTGTCTCCACATTAACAAACCAGTTCTATTTTATTTATTTATTTATTTATACCCCGCTCTTCAGCCACAAGGCTATCAGAGCAGCTTACAAATTGTTTTTAAGCAATAGCAATTTACACATCTACACCACATTAAGCAGTTTCCCATGTGTGTTAGCTACTTGCCCCCATAAGCTGGGTACTCATTTTACCGACCTATGAAAGGATGGAAGGCTGAGTGAACCTTGGAGCCCTCTGAATCGAAATTGCAATGTGGTGACTTGCAGTACTGGCATTTAACCACTGCACCACCAGGGCATCATTTCTACCAGGAGCAGGTCTTTGGTAAATGCAATGGGCCTCAGTGGTCTTTTCAAGACAAACAACCTCAAAATACTTTGAATTACAACAGAAACCAATCACTAGGTAGTGCTGGTTACAAAATCTGTCTGTTCAAGCTACTGTGAAGAGGAGCTAAGGGCTGGTTTATACAAGGCAAAAAATTGTCGGTGACTCGGCAGTAATGGCAATTTGCAGCAGCTATTATTTGTTTTAACATTTTTTTGGCAGATTGCAGGTATGCGAAGCTATCTGCGTTTGCTGTGCAAATGGGCATATCTGTGAATCAAGATGTTGGCTGCAAGTGAATTACATTTTTACTTACCTCAATTTGCTGCTGCCAGACAATATTTTTTTAAAATCATATCCATGGTGTGAAAGAGTGACCTTTCGCTTTAATAAAAAAAAAAGCCATTTTATCGCCTTAGCACTCATTCACTAAGACAAAAAGCCAATCTGGCAGCTCTGGGCAAGTGCCTTGTAAATAAGCCCTGCCCCCTGCACATATCCGACCAATCATCTGCTCATGTTGGGAAAGCGAATTAATTTGGCTGCTTATCCCGATGAGCAGGAATGTGCATTTCTTGAGCTGTTTTTAAAAACTTCGGGAAGAGCCACAAAGGCTTTTCCTGTGTACTTTTTGCCATTTTGGCCCCCCTCCTTCTGAATACGGTGGAGTGATGTAGAATCCCATTGAGAAAGGTTGTATTCTCCTTGCATTCTGTGAGGAGTATTTTCACCATTTAACAATCCCTAAGGGATACTTGAGAGGTAGCTTGAAAGGGCTTGAAGATGACATTAGCATTTCTAGCAATGCAAAGATCTGAAACTTCAATCCTGTGAGCCCTGGATTCACAGTAATAATAATAATAATAATAATAATTATTATTATTATTATTTGTATCCTGCCCCTCTACAAAATGCATTCAGGATGGCTTACAGCATTAAAATATACATATAAACCCCTCCATCCCACCCACCCCTTAAAATACAATTAAATAATTAAACATTTATAACATACTTAATAAATACTAAAAACAACACAATAAAATAGCTGGATAGGGATCGGACTAATAAGATTTCTCTCTCTCTCTCTCTCTCTCTCTCTCTGATAGCTGGGTATCTATTCAGGAAAGGCCTGCCGGAAGAGATCTGTCTTAAGAACTTTAAAAAAAGCTATTTAGGGTGGTAATATGCCAGATCTCGTCCGGCAGGCCGGTCCATAATCTGGGAGCAATAGCCGAAAAGGTCCTCTGGGAGGTCGATGAGAGCTTAGTTTTTAAAGGTCGCAGCAGATTCCTCCAAGAGGGCCTGAGTGCACAGGGAGGATTATATGGAAGGAGGCGGTCCCGTTGGACCCAAGCCATTTAGGGCTTTAAAGGTGATAACCAACACCTTGTACTGGTCCCAAAAACTAATGGGCAGCCAGTGAAGTGATCTTAAGATCGGTGCTATATGGTCTCTTTTAGATGTACCTGAGACCAGTCTGGCTGCCATGTTGTGTACTAGTTGAAGTTTCCAGACCAAGCACGAGGGTAGCCCCATGTAGAGTGCTTTACAGAAATCAAGACTGGAGGTTACCAGAGCATGTAACACGGTCTAAAGGTCCCTGACTTCCAGGAAAGGGTGCAGCTGGCAGATCAGCCAAAGCTGATAACAGGCACTCCTGACCATCACATTTACCTGATTTGTCATCTGGAGCGACAAGCCTAGAAGTTCCTTCAAACTGCAAACACAGTCCCTGGAGGAGAGTGTGGCTCCATCCAGGACTGGAGGTTGTATCCTAGTACCTGGGTTTGGGGCTGCTACCTTGAGAACCTCTGTTTTGTCTGGATTCAGCTTCAATTTGTTTTTCCTCATCCAGTCCATTGCTGCCCTAAGACAATCATTGAGAGAAGAGACACCATCTGAAGTCAGAGCCAAAGACTGAGACATGGAGAAATATATCCGGATGTCATCAGCATACTGATAACACCCCGCCCCATGCCTATGGATGATCTCTCCCAGTGGCTTCATATATATGTTGAATAGCATCGGGGACAGGATGGCGCCTTGTAGGATGCCACAATTAAGTTCTTTCCTTGCAGAGCGACTGTCCCTGAGCATCACCCTCTGGAATCTACCCAAGAGGAAGGAGCGGAATCACTGCAATACAGTGCCTCCAATTCCTAACCTTCTCAGGCAATCCAAGAGGATGTCGTGATATATTGTTTCAAAAGCTGCTGAGAGATCCAGTAACACCAACAGGGTCACATTGCCTCTGTCGATGTTCAGGCGAAGGTCATCAGCTAAGGCAACCATGGCCGTCTCAACTCCTAATCCCACCCTAAAGCCAGTTTGAAATGGATCTAGATAATCGGTTTCTTCCAAGACAGCTTGGAGTTGAAGAACAACCGCCCTCTTGATTACCTTGCTCAAAAAAGGAGACTGGCCTGTAGTTCTTCATATCCAGAGGGTCAAGTGAAGGTCTTTTTAGGAGTGGTCTAACTGCCGCTTCCTTCAAACAAGATGGAATGTGACCTTCCCTAAGGGATGCATTGATGATGTCCCTGAGGAACATCCTCAAGGCATCACCCCCCCTGGATGGCCAGCCACGAAGGGCAAGGGTCAAGAGGGCAGGTAGTCTTCCTCAATCTCCCAAGGAGCTTGTCCATGTCATCGGTACTTACAGACTGAAACGGATCCAGTATATCCTCATCAACGGAGTTACTGGACACGTCAATTGAATCTGCTCCAACCCTGGTGTCCAAATTGGCTCTTATCTGAGAGATTTTGTCTGCAAAGAAATTATTAAATGCATCACAGCAGGCCGTTGTCGGGTTTAGTAATGAGTTCTGCACAGGTGGAACCTGTGTCAGTTCCCTCACCACCCTGAACAGCTCTGCTGGGCGAGACTCTGCAGATGCAATACGTTCAGAAGAGAAGGATTTCCTCGCTGCACATATTGCCTCTCTATAGGAACGAAGAAATTTCCTATGACAAGTTTTCTCAGACAAGAGCCGAGTTTTTTGCCAGATGCACTCTAGTCATTGTCCAACCCGCTTCAACTTCCTAAGTTCTTCAGTATACCATGGATGGCAATTAGAAGCGGGTTGGAGAGGACGCTTGGGAGCAATTGTGTTGATAGCCTTGGTAAGGTTGGCGTTCCAGGTATTGACCAAGACTTCGACAAAATCACCGGCGTTACTAACCAATAAACCCTCTAAGGCTTTCTGGAATCCAATTGGTTCCATTACCCTTCGAGGGCGGACCATTCTAATAGGTCCTCCACCCCTGACAAGATGGACAGTGGCTCTGAGTTCAGCTTGATCAGGAAGTGATCCGTCCATGACAATGTGGTGATTTTAGTCACTTCCACCCATGGATATTCCTGCTCCATACTAAAGACTGCATTGAAGGTATAACCTGCACAATGAGTGGGTCCGTTGACCAATTGGGATGTTTGTCATGGACTCCATGAACTCCCAAGCCGCACCCGATAGATTTGACAAGCTGGTCTTAAGTGGGACATTGAAGTCACCCAGAACTAACAATCTGGGTGACTCCAACAGCAACTCTGAGACCAGTTGTATCAGCTTGGTTAGGGAGTCTGTTAGACAATGGGTGGACAGTATGCTAACAGAATCCCTAGACTCTCCCTGGTCTTCAGGCTCAGGTACATACACTCGAAGTGGACCATTTTCTGGACAGGTATCCTGGTCAAGGTAAAGTCATTTTTATGAACCAGAGCCACTCCACCCCTTCACTCACTTCCCCTTACCTGGTCACTGACAGAGTTCCCGTCTGAGAGGGCCTGTGCCCAAGTTATGGCGCTATCCTCTCCCAGACAGGTCTCAGTGAAGCAAGCCAGGTCAGCATCCTCTTCCAAAAGATCATAGAAAATGTGGGTCTTGTTTTTTACTGACCTGGCATTGCAAAGGAGCAAGGTAAGGTTCTGTGGCATGGTTGGTATGCTCTCCAATCCATTTTGGGGAACAGAGTGAATTGAAAGTGGGATAGCTTTCAGACATCTATCCTGCCTTCCTTTGTAACAAACTTTCACTCTGTTTCCGCCATACCTTCCGTTTCCCTGCACCACCTCAGTTCTTGCTTCCAGATCATGCCTGGCCACATATACTTGTCCCTTTAGTCCAATGATCTTCTAGTCGATGAAAGGAGGGGGCGTGGAACCCAGTTGGCCTTCACCGCCATGGTCCAGACACTCAGCAGCAGCAGTTCTTAAGCTTCTGGGTGGAGGAAGGGGGCGTGGCTTCCAGTTGTGAAACTCACTCTCCACTATGATACCAGCTAGTTGGCAGCTGAGATTGGAGAGTGATCCAGTTGTTAGAATATCCAATGAATGTGTCCCTTCCTGTCAAACCTACCTACTACTCTAACACCAGTCATTCAACTAGCTTTTTTTTCTTCTTGCTGTTCTATAATGGCCCATGGTAACTTTTCTGGATTGGGAATAAAGCATGAGCAGCCCATTTCCTTGAGTAGGGAACCTGGTATCCTTGCATAGTTCCTATAAATAGAACTCAAGACTTCTGTCTTTCAAATGATAACAATGTCACTTTATTTCCACCCTATTAAAATAAGAAGCAGGCTGCTGATTTATAGTCACCAATGAAGAAGACAGCAAAATAGTTTAGACTTCAGGAGAGCTCCTGGCAGCTTTACTGTAGTACGTTAGTCATGTTTAGTTTTCCAATCTGCATAAAAGCCATTCCTCTGTCATTTATTTAACATTGGATTGGAAAGTGTGTTTATCACAGGACGTTATGTTTGTGTTCCCTTTCCATCATCTTGACATTCATCAAGTGACAGTTCACTAAGTAGTGTTCTTAGCCTTGTGGGAATAGTGTTGCCAAAAAGCTTGGAGAAAAGAGTTTTATTGATTCCCGGAAAGTGCTGGATTTGGGTTAGGCATGGAAGGAATCATCATATTAAGATCTACATCTGCCTACCATTTGTAGACATTTGTTATCAGATGTCAGTTTATGCACATGGTGTAACCCAAATATAGAAACTCACAATTGGCCCATAGTTAGACTCTACTTGACTAGCTAAAATAATACTTTATGGTGAACTCGCCCCGGGTCAGCGTAAGAGGGGCGCTCCAAAAAAAACAATACAAGGACTCCCTGAAACAACATCTCAGGCTCGGCCAAATTGATCACCAACAATGGTCCGCCCTGGCCTCACATCGGGAGGCATGGAGAAGTACTATCCACAATGCTGCAGCCTTATTTGAGAACTCACGGCGAACAAGTCTTGAAGAGAAACGACAACGCAGAAAGAATCACAACCCAGAAACACCACCCAAGGAGACCTTCTGCTGTGCTTTCTGCAATCAGACTTGTTTATCTCGGATTGGCCTTTTCAGTCATCAGCGTGCTTGCAGAAAGCGTGGGATGAGTCCTTCCTGAATCTTCGTTTGCGAAGAAAAGCCAATGAGAGAGAGAGAGAGAGAGAGAGAGAGACTCTACTTGACTAGCTAAAATCTAGCGAGTAATGTCCAGGATGTGGCATATGTTACTAACAGTTACCTAGGTTGTTGATTATTCTTGGACTTCGTGGTGCCTACTTTCTAGTGACTTAACTTTTGCAGTGTGATCAATGCTTTATTTATAAAGAGTGGTACTGAGAACTGAGGTGCCAGACTGGAAATGCTGTCTTTAAGCCCAGAGAAATGGGGTCTATGTGAAGGTTCAGTCTTGGCCTTCTGACAAATACATGGCGGAAAAGGTCATTGATAACTACTAGTCATGGTAGCTATTGGAACCTGAACAGGAGAGACTTGTATGTTTTTCATGGGCAACTGGTCAGCCATAGGTTGCCAGACTTGATAGGCTTTTACTTTGATCTATTAGGTCTCTTATGATATTATGTTCAGCATGGCAATATATGCTAGAGTGGTAGGTACAAGATGCAATGCATATCTGTAGATGGCTCCTTGCCACAAGATCAAACACCAAAAGAAGTATTTTAGTGATACACATAAAGATACATACAAGTTCTTGTATCAAAACTTGTGGCAGTGAGTGTATGCACACTATGCAGTTATATGTGTGTGTGCCTTCAAGTTGCCTGTCAACTTATGTATGACAACCCCACAAATAGACCAGTTTGACATTATTTTAACTCTCATGGTTCTATCCTATGAACTCCTGGAATATATGGTAGGCCTGTCATGTATATGCCCCTCAGTCTGATTTGGGCTCTGATCTGAAATTTGCTGGCAGACTCCCATCCAACTACTAACCAGGGTTGACCCTGCTTAGCTTCCAAGATCAGACAGGATCTGATGCCTTTAGAGTATTTAGGCTAGAGCACATCTTGCCATAGCCCAGCCTAAATACCCTAAAGTTACCAGATCCCTTCTGATCTTTGAAGGTAGGCAGAATCAACTCTGGTTAGTGCAATTGGTCCTCAACTTTCATGAGGGCTAGGGGCAGAGGACCCCCATGAAAGTGGAAAAACTGTGAATATAGGCCTGTTTTTTTAAACCTGAGATAAAACTTCTCTAGGCATTGTAGGCCCTCCAGAATGATTCTATGGTGTGCTTCTGCTGGAGGCTGATGACAGAATCATGCTAGAGGACCTGTAAATGCCAAGGGGATTGTTCTTTCTAGGAACCTCTAGGTTCTCCGGTGTGACTCTATGGTCAACTTCCACCAGAGCATACCATAGAATTGCACTGGAGAACCTAGAAAATGCCTAGATAGAACATATTTAGTAATCTGTGAATAATCAATTCCGTGAATACTAAACCCACAAATATGGAGAGATGACTGTACTTGGATGGGAGACTACCAATGGGTACCAGGTGCTGTAGATTATATTTCAGAGGAAGGAATTGGCAAAACCACCTCTGAGTTTTCCTTGCCTAAGAAAACGATGAAATTCATGGGATCACCATAAGTTTACAGCTGACTTGAAGGCACACGCACACACATCTTGCCATAGAAGCTGTCAGTTTACCATCTAGGTTCTACATAACTTCATGGCTGCTGCTGCTTTCTCTTTTTAGGGCACACCATCTTTAAACTAATCTCGGACTGGAGAGCCCTTTAAAACAGGGCAGAGGTAAGCACCTGTGCCTCTTCATTTGCTCTCCTGGATAGGTTTCCTAGGTCCAAAACCAGATTGAAATGCCACCTTTGCCTGCCCTGCAGTGGGACATGTCTTAAAAATAATAGTCTGACCTCTGACAGAACTTCAAATAGAGGACTGTTCTTCATAAAGTAGGGCACAGGGCCACTATAGCAGGCTGAAAATCAGGCAACATCTGGCTCTTGAGATGATTTTTGTCTCATAGTAATAAATATCTTTAAAGTACAATGTAATTTAAACCATTAATGTGGTAAACAAGATATAAAGCCACAATAAACTGCAAGGGGACAGGATAAATCTTATAAATAGATAAACCTATAAATCTAGAAATAAATAAATAAATAAAACCAAGAAACATCATTTTAAAACTGTCGATAAAAGAAAACAACCTAAGAAGCCTGTCTTAAAAATAATGAAAAATACAGGCTATGAAATTCATGGGGTCGCCGTAAGCTGACAGGCAACTTGAAGGCAGACACACACACACACACACACACTGAGGTGAAAAGCCAGTTTGAAGGTTTAGCGACCAACAGTGGTGCAGCTATGTTATTTTAGGCCAAGTCTACCTTGGGGGCAAAAATCCAGATGGAATTCAGACTGTTCTGCCCAGAGCCACCTTAGATTCACCCTGTTAGTGCCACACCTACTTGGTTTATGCTGAAATAACATCACATCAATGTCCACACATGTCCCCTGGCCAATGCCTGAATCTGCACCACTTTGTTGCAGCTGATCCCTTTCTCGTCAGAACTGCCTCTCCTGCCTTCCCAGCCAAACACCTCTGCTGCAGAGCCCTGCTGGTACATAATCACTTGCTCTGAGATCAGAACGAGGTGCCCAGCCATGTGAACAATGGTGTGGGGGATCAATTGAGCTATCTGCTCACCACTGATCACAAGGCTGGGCCCCTTCTTCTGCTCTCAGAACAAGTGACTGCATGCCAGCGGGGCTCTGCTGTGGAGGTGCTTGGCCAGAAAGGCATTGTCGTAGGCCCCAAGGGGAAGGGAACATTTATTTTTCATGGCTGGGCTTGGTTGGGGAGTGGATAGCAGCCCAGGATTATTATTGCTAAATGACTCCAGCAACTACCACTGAACATCTAACAAAAAATGGCGAAGCTTGCCATCCAAAAATCCAACGCCACCCCAATCCAGATGGCCACACATACAAAAGCCTGGTAAAGACTGGCTTTTCCCGAAAACTGTAGAGGAAGAGGTATGTTTTTAAAAAATTGCATTAAAGGCTAAAAGAAGTACTTTCACAGTGATAAAAGCCTTACGTTGTGTGTTCCTATAGCACCAGATTCAAGGTAGGCACAGATTTTTCCCTCATGTAGATGAGCCCTTAGACTCTGGAATGTGTGATCTTATGGGCCTCCCTCTCTTTAAATGGTAATGGGTATAAGTCACCCCTTTAAAATACGCTAATCCAGTCCTACTATGCACAGGCATATAATTAATACTACCCCTATTGTTCCTTCTGTGGATTTGGCTCTAAACATCCAACCACAAAATTATGCCCTGTTGGCTATACCAGGGGTCACCCCTAGAAAGCTTTTTCTATCAAAGGCAATGACAGTGAGGATTGCCAAAAAGTTCTAATTGCTAGACCTGAAAAAATGAGAAACTAATTTGGAATTTAAAATTGTCCTATTTAATTAATCAGTTCCATTCTTTTAAAAGGTTTCAGATGTGCATCTTGTTCTTGTTAGACCATTGTTTGTACCTATCATTAGCCAATACCATGCCCAGCCAACACTTTGAGCCATAGGAAAACAATATCCCATTTGATATTGGGATATCCCCATCCCAGTTGATCATCCTTGCCCAATTCTAAAGTCTCATAATCAATTGTTGGACTTGCTGGTAAGTTCTCCTTAAGCACAGACAGAAAGGTTTACTGAAAAGTATGTGAAATACCTTTGCATTGTTATTACCGCCAAAGTACAAACTGGTGGTCGAACAGTGCTTGCAGGACGAAGATACAGCCAAACCACAAATACCTCTGCAATGCTGAGATTCCTTTGAATTCTGACGTTAATATAGAAGGCATATTGCCAGTGAGAAGTGAGAGATGGGAAAGGATAGATGAGATCAGATATCTGAACCTCAGAACATACAAACATCCAGTTTACCAGGCTGTGGGGGCAGAAGTGGTGTGTACCGTATATGTCTTCAAGTTGCCTGTTGACTTATGGTGACCCCATGAATTTCATAGGGTTTTCTTAGGCAAGGACTGCTCAGAGGTTTTGCCAGTTCCTTCCTCTGTAATATAGCTTAAAGCACCTGGTATTCATTGATGGTCTCCCATCCAAGTACTAAACATGGCTGACCCTGCTTAGCTTTCAAGAGCAGACAGGATCTGATGCCATTAGGGCAGTGGTTCTTAACCTTTTCTTTACCAGGAACCCCCTTTAAATATCTTTTTTGCCATGGACTCCCAAGACTTAAGATTTAAAACCTTAACAACAACACATAACAACAACAACAACAACAACAACAATAATACACCATCCATTAAATCTTCCCTCAGAGGCACTGGAGGGGGAGGGAAGACTTTTCTCCTGCTTCTTCCTGCAAGTTTGTGGTGGGAGTGGATTGAATGGCAATGCGCAGGCCAAGCCAGCCAGCTAGATGACCTTTGCCATGGTTCCTGTCACATGGCCACTCCACTGCAGGGTGGAGGTGGGCCAAGCAACTTTCAAGCTTTCGCAGATACCCTGTGAGGACATCACGGACTCCTGAGGTTCACAGACCCAGGTTAAGAACCACTGATTTAATGTATTTAGGCCCTACTGTGTTGTTTGTGAAAACTGCCACATTAGATGTTGCTTTTTTGGAGATGTGACACATTTTTTTTTTTTGTGAAGAAGAACGTACATATAGGACAATACAGAACTTGGTAAAGTTCCTTTTTGTGGACTACAGATCGCATATTCCCCCAGTTGGCATGGTCAGTGCTCCTATTGGACAGGGATTCTGGGAACTGTATTCAAACAAAGTACCCTTTCCTCTAGGAAAATGTGACCTCACTGAAGACATGAGTAAGAGCTGCTGTTGGTTCACCAAAGAATCATAGCAGTATGAGTGTAAACAGTTTAAAGAAGGAAGGACCATATGAGCTAGGAAATGATAATATTTCTTTAAAATTAAGTGATTTTAGTTTGTGTTGCTGTCAGTGGGAAAGACTTTAGCCTGCACATGGCTCTGTGATTTTAAGTCCTCAGGGAAAGAGCCACATGCAAGTACTGATCTGTATGCATACCAACCCATCATTTTTCAGTGTCCAAATAGTTTCAGCTAGCCAGGTTTCACAACCATTTTCTTTGGGCCAAGCAGGGAGTTCATGAACTCCAACAATCCCCTAGGTATTCTTCCTATTTACTCTCCTTTTCCCAGCTCCTCTTCTTTCTCATCACCATAGGGAGTATAGTGTTGGAAGCCTCGCCAAATGGAATGGCTGCATTGAAAAACAAGAAACCAGATGGTGAAATAAATCCTCATGGAATCCTCATGGAATCCCATGTGTCCAAATGGGATCCTACAGGATCCCTTTTTGGAGGGAGGGGGAGCAAAAGTCGGGGGAACTCTGTGACAAAAGCCTCCGGGACTTTCCCCAAGTTTTTTGACAACTGTGGAGGAAATGCACACTTCCACATGTTAGGACAACCAAATCGTATTGCAGCACATTGCTGAAGAGGACAGCTGATTGGTTGGATGTGCGCAGTGGGTGGAACTTGCTAAGGAGTCAGATCCCGGAACCACCATGTTGGATTATCACCATAGCGATTGTGCGCTAAGTTTCTTTCCTTCTTTTTTCATTATTTAAGTGGAAGATTGCTCTTCCGCACCTTGGAATTTGTTTTTTTTTAAAAAAATACTGTTTGGCAGGGGCAATTTGGGGAGTACAAAACTGGGAGTAGTTCACTCACGCCCACCATCTTGATTCACTGGCATGCCTCCGTGTGAACAGCGAACACAGAGAGTTTTGCACACCAGTGACCATGTCAAAAAATAGTTGAGACAGATGACAGTTGCTGCGAATTGGCGTATGTGTGCACCAATCCACGTTTTATTCCCTCGTCTAGACTGGCCCTCAGTTTGCCACCAACGCATGACTATAAAAAGCACAACTTCACACAGGTCTTCATTTTTTATTAAAAAAAGATAATTCTAAGAAGGACAGAGTCAACGCTGAGTAAAGGTGGTGTAAGAAATTTTGCTGTTTGAGATGAAGAACAAGATGGCACCACTCCCAGAATCTGGAATGTTACATTAAAGAAAAATACAGTTGTCCCTCCACATTTGCGAACTTGACATTCGCGGTTTCGGTTATTCGCGGTTTTGGGAGGGCCCCCCCGGGCCCCCCCAAAACTGCGACACGGGGCCTCCAGAGGCCCCGTGAAAGACCTGGGGAGGGGTGGGGAGGCCTTCGCGGGATGCCTGGAGGCCCTCCGGAGGCCCCGCGAAGGCCTGGGGAGGGAGGGAGGGCCAGGGAGGCCTCCGCGGGGCCTAGGAAGGTCCCGCGAAGGCCTGGGGAGGGTGGGAGGGAGGGCCGGTGAGGCCTCCGCAGGGCCTAGGAAGGCCCCGCAAAGGCCTGGGGAGGGAGGGAGGGCCGGTGAGGCCTCCGCGGGGCCTAGGAAGGCCCCGCGAAGGCCCGGGGAGGGTGGGAGGGAGGCCCGGGGAGGGTGGGAGGGAGGCCCGGGGAGAGTGGGAGGGAGGGCCGGTGAGGCCTCCGCGGGGCCTAGGAAGGCCCCGCGAAGGCCCGGGGAGGGTGGGAGGGAGGGCCGGCGAGGCCTCCGCGGGGCCTAAGAAGGCCCCGCGAAGGCCCGGGGAGGGTGGGAGGGAGGGCTGGTGAGGCCTCCGCGGGGCCTAGGAAGGCCCCGCGAAGGCCTGGGGAGGGAGGGGGAGGGGTGTAGTTATTAGCGGATTTTTCACATTCGCGGGGGTCCGCGGAACGGAACCCCCGCGAATGTGAAGGGACGACTGTACATATAGCAACAGCAGGCATCCTGTTGGTGAATGACAGTGGTGTAAGTTGGACTTACACCATTGTGACTCACTTTTTTGGTCATTGTGGAGGCTGGAATTCACTACTGACTGTGAAATGACCAAAATGTTTCCCACCAAACCCACTTTTTCTTAGCCACAGCTGCTTGAATGGGGCAATGACATCACCTGCAGGGAATCCAGAGGACTTCTTGAGGTCCCTGCAGATGTCTGTTGCAGTTCAGCCAGTTATACAAAAAGAGTTGGAGACCTGCCTGCTTCTTCTCCCTCTCTCCACTGACCAGGAAATGGTGAGGTGGGGTTGGGGGCTGCAGCTGAAAAAAAAAGTGGGTTTGGAGGGAATTTTGGATGGGAAACTGTTGTAGCTACATTTTGTAGCTTTGCTTACTCATGCAGAATCATGGTCAACATGCTGAAGCCATCTGCAACTGAGCGATGGTAGGATGATGCTTTGGGTCTCAGAGCATCATTCTGCTCTGGGGTGTCACTAAGGCTGGTGTCACCCCTCCCCTGATGGTGTCACCTCATGTGGTTTGGTCTCTCCGCACCCCCCTAGTGCGGCCACTGATGTCACCGATACTCAGTTATTGATCCTTCAGCATAGGATTATATTAATCCTTCCTAAAAGTAATGTTACAAGCTCTACCCCTCCAATTTCTTGTACAAATACTGGCTGGAGCTATATTTTTAAGATAGCTGAATCTTAAAAAAATAATAATCTGGTGATAGGACAGCATTCTTCATTGCACAGGAAGGCAGCAGACTAGTTTAGGGATTTAACGCCAGGACTAATGGAACAGAGCGCTTTCCTCCAATACATTGCTGCCTCCTCTCAGCATTTGCTATCTAAGGCAACTACCTTACTCCACCAAATGGTAGGGCCAGTCTTGACTGTTAATGTCTGCCAAGACTGTACGCGTTGAACATGGTCAGGTCAGTGAGGAAAGCACTGACTTTGATGGTGAACGCAGAACTGAACATAAAGACATCCAAAGATCACAAGGGATGAAGATCTTTCACTAGTACATATTATCAACATTGCAGCAAATGGAACAATTGGCCCTTTCATTCCGAGAATTGTTTTCATGAAGAAGGAAATGGTCATGCAGAATCTGATCCAAATACCATAAATATAATCCAAAGGAAAGGGCTCTATTGTCTCTGAAACATATTGTACCCATTCCTTTAATAACAGAAAAAGTTTCTTTTGGGTGACTTTTGAGGAAACACTTTCCTTAGATGACATTCTTGTCAACCACAGAGATGATAATTTGACATGATTCATTATCTCATTGGTGTATTTATACACCGTGAATATAAAAGAGAATCCAGACCTGTTATTCATCTGTCAAATCAGCTCACTGGATGTTGCAACCATTCTGATGACTTGATATTGGCATGTTAATGATAGTTACTTGCCATCTTGGTTCAACACAAGGATTTTACTAGCAATTTCGCATATCAGCACTTGGCAGTGATATTTAAAACATGTCTTTGATGGAGATTCCCCCCACCTTCATAAGGTTCAGACTTAAAACTTGTGGAAACTACTCTGGTGTTATCAACATGGGTTGATTTGTTGGGATAAACATTAGATGCAAGCAAAGAGGTTGTGGCTGGGTTTAGGAAGGTTATTGTTTATGTGAATGTTCATTACACAACCAGGCATGGTAGGTTCATACTTCATTAATTCATACATGTGCTTTATTAGAAGAAAAGAACAAACAAATAAACAAACATTTACAAACAAAACAAATGTTCTGAGCATGTGCAGGTACACATTCTAAACTCACTTAAGTCATAACACTGTCATGGCTACAGTTTGTTTCTCTTTCCCAGGTGCTAAATACGGTACATCTACTGGAAATGAATGTCATTTTATTGTAATAGCTCCCTGATTATGGACATTATCAGACGAGCACCTAGAAACACTGTAATTCCTCGAATGAGGATAGTAGAAACATCATGGCATTATCACACTTACTATCGCTATAATCACGTGAAAGAACTGCCATGGAATTATCACACAATTACCAGTGGCACTTTAAGAAAGGGAGTTTACTTCCTCATTTTAGCATGGGTGAGATTTTGGTGGTTCTCACAAGAAGACGTGAGCTTGCTTAAAGATTCAAAAACACCTTAATTAACAAAGTAAATGAACACACAAGCACTGAAACAAACCTAAACTTAGTTTAGTTGAAACTAAAAGGGACAGTTCATAAAAACAGTGTCCTGTGTTTCATTTTAGCATTCTCACCTGCAAATTTTCTCACTGAGGACTGCCCACTCATGCTGTAATCTCACTATTACAACAGGACATGGTTTCACACACCATCAATAGCGCAAAAAAGTGATATTGACAATTTATTGATGGCTTGTCCTGTCAATTAGAAGGAACGCCTTTTTGAGGCTGGAGCATGGTTTGCACATCACAAAATGCAGTGTGCAAACATGAATCAAGGAACATGAGAGACACTGCAGACTGGGCCAACCAGAAAAATCAGCAGTAGCAGAACATGTTATAAACCAACCTGGACACAAAATGTTATTTAAAAACACAGAAATTCTGGACCAGGCCAACAACTATCATGTCAGAATGTACAGAGAAGCTATTGAAATCCACAAACACCTGGACAACTTCAACAGGGAAAAAAAACCCTTAAAAGTAAACAAAATCTGGCTCCCAGTTTTGAAATACAATAGAATTAAAACTCAACACTTACAAAGGAATCCCACCCAGGGACATGGAGATTCCCAGCAGATAATGGCCCATCAACCAACCATCAGCCAAACAGACACTAACGAGCCTTGCATTTCTATACCCAGAAATTAACCATTCAATTACACAAATGTACATATAACCCCCTACAGGAGTTCATAGCATATAAACTCCACACACAAACCTACCAACCATTCTCCGAGGATGCCAGCCACAGATGCAGGCGAAACGTCAGAAAGAAACTATTCCAGAACATGGCCTCACAGCCCAGAAAAAAACCCAAGGAAAATCTAACACCTGGTTGTACACTCTAGAAAGGAAGTCCCCCATATGCAAAATATGCAACAAATTTCCACCTCAAGTCATCCCCACAAACACTCCAGAAGCCCATACTACCCCCAAATGCCCACATTTTCCCCTCTGTTCCCTCCCAAAATGGTGATAGGAAGTGTTGCAACATCACATTCTGTTGCCATTCTGAATGGGACTGGAGAGGAAAATGGAGATATTTGGGCTTGCGCTGTGTTTGTCTGCATGAAAGATTGAGAGAGGGAGGGGGGTGGCCTCTAGATTAAGGGGCTAGGGGAAATTGGCCCACATTATTGTAGGGTGTATTCCTTCCTTCCCTCCCTTCTTACTTCAGACAGAAAGAAAATTACGAAGCAACCTTCCAATATTTTAGACTACAATGCTCAGAATTCTTTGCCATGGTGGCTGGAATTCTTTTCAGTACCAGGTAGGAATGGGGGGCTTCCATAGTCCCCACCTGAGGGAGAGAAGGGGATTCTGCATTGGATAACACCAACGGCAGAGAAAATGGTGCCTCTGCCAATCACAAAGCCCAAGGGTGGTAACTGCTGTGAAAGGGATGGACGAGGGGTAGGTCAGGTTCTGTTGGCACCAGTGGCAGCAGGGAGGGTTGGGACAGGTAGCACACTTTCCCCAGCTGATTCCTCTCCTCAGCAAGACTCCTTTGCCAATTTCCTGTGCTTCCTTCAGCCTCTTCTTTCTCTGCCTCATTTTTCTCTCCCTGCAATAGCACCAATGACTCTTTCTCACTGGGGACTCTTTCCCACTACACAATTATACCTCTGTGATTTCACTTTAACTGTTATGGTTCCATCTAATGGTTATGGTTCCATCCTATGGAAACCTGGGATTTGCAGTTTAGAGAGATGTATTTAGATTTCTCGCTCAGAGAACTTCAGCGTCTTATGGGATGTTGCCAGAGAAGTTGAGGTGGCATATAGGCCTATTATTTGGTAGTGGTGGTGCCATATTAAATTTGCCAGGGTTGGCGTGGGCTTGATTGCAACCAAACTGTTGTTGTTGTTGCTGCTGCTGTTGTGTTAACAGCATGTAATACTATAATGGCTGCATTTTAAAAAGGAGTGCCTCCCAGAGGTGCTAACTGTGTGTGTGTGTGTGTTGTGTGTGTGTGTGTGTGTGTGTAGGGACTGTTTTTGCTTCTTGCCCCGGGCTGCCAGCTCCTAAGCTATACTGCTGGATATACCTTAACCTTATAATATAGAACAATCTACCCCGGAAGCAATCCCTCCACTTGACATAGACACAGACACACAGACACACACCTCTTTTTGTCTCTCTCACACACAAGTGATGTCATTAATATTCAGCATGTTGCTGACCTGAATTTGTACTGCTGTAAATGTTTCAGTTGAATATATCCCTACACGGTTTCAAAAATGCAACTCATCAGAAGACTACCATTTATTCAGAATTCATTCTGTTCTTAAAGCACTGAAGTCTTTCATCACATCACACCCTCCAAGAAAAGAGTGTTGTCCCTGGTTTTTGCATGTGTCACCTCATTGCCTGTAACTTCTGGATTTCTGTTCAGTTTACTTTCACTATTTCTCTGCGAACTGCTAGTAACTGCTGGCATTGCTTTTTGGGAACTCCCCCTCCTCCCCCCTTTTTTGCTTAGTAACATTTGCATTTTTGTCTGTCCCCATTAGCCAAGAATGCAGGGTGTTTGCTTTTGGGCTGTGACAAACAGCAATAGGAGGCCTGTATTCCTCAAACCTATTGTGGCCTTTTGGTTTTCCCCAGCACTATGCACTCTACATTGGTTAGTCACTTCAAGTCAACAGTGATCTAATCAGCATATGTCTGGTACAACACACAAAGCTTGATAGCAAAACCAAACAAGTTTAGAAATGTATGTATAATGTCCATATGTCTTCCACAAGAGTCCCGCCTTTGTGGTTTGTCATAGTTTTAATATGCCAGACTCTGAAATCCCCCCCCCTCAGTTCCTTTACCCTCAGTTCCTTTCGTCCACCACGCAAGCAGCACGTTAGGAACACCACTCCTGTCTAGGATCGCTTTTTCTTGTGAAATACAGACTAATCTTGGATTTGGACTTTGGATTTGTGTACTCAACGACATTTCTGGATTTTGGACTGGTTTTGGATTGATTCTCTCGTGTTTTCACCTCGGACTGATCGACTACTCTTCTCTTCGACCTAACTGGATTCATCTTTTAGAGGTATTGTAAAATGGCCTCTAAATTAGCCACGTTTAAGTGCTGTGTTATTTGCCAACCAAAATTGCCGAGTGCTGACGGGCACTCAAAATGCCTAGCTTGGAAGAATCTCACAATGTGGAGAACTGCTTCCATTGTAGGGCCTTTACACCTCAGACCCGAAAGCAAAGACTGTCCCAGCTTCAATCCTTTTTATATGAAAAAGCTTTGGTGCTGTACTCTGCTTTGACACTTTCTTCGACAGCGTCGGTGTCTACGGCTCAGCTGGCGAAGGAAAGCTCAACCCGAAAAAGGGGAAGGTCGGATTCAAAAAGTCCAGCTAAATATCATAGGAAGGAATCCATGAGTCCATCCCAAAGGAGACATATGGTGACTGCATCTGATACCGAAGCGCAGATATCAGCTTCTAAGAGATGTGTACTCCACACTGAGACTATATCCCAATCATCGGTTTCGAGGGATCGGGATTGAGACACTTCAGTATTGATGACATGGGATTGTGATCATAAGACTTCGAAGTCGGTGGAAAAACTACAATCTCATTTGCCGTCTGATTCTGGTGAATGCTCAGCGTTTGACACCAAGAGATGTTCCACCATCGAAAACACCTGTTCCATCTCTAACAGCATCACCTGGAAAAAAGACCAACTCTAGTTCGTGAACCGACCCCGACTCCATTGGTAGAACTGGTGAATGTAGACATGGTGCAATTGTCAGAAGGAGAAATCTTATCACCTCCAAAGAAAATAACTTCACTGTCTCCCATTGTGTCAAGAGCAGAGCTCTTAACTGGAGGCAGTTTGTATGGGAAGGACATTGAACACATGCATGATGAAGCTGATTCCCCAATAGTCATCCGTCATCCACCTACACCTTCGATTTGTGCCTTGGACACCGTTCCTACGTATGGTGGCTTTGATGTGGCAACGTCTTGTCTGACAGGCTTTCATGATTCTCCGTACAGAGTATGGGTGTCTTCAATGGAAAAAAGAGAGATCTTTCTTCAGAGAGGAAGAAAAACGGTGGAGTTATCGTTCTCCTCCAGAAATTTCATATCATCTGCCTGAACCACTGCAGATTAGAAGATCTGCAATGATGGATGCGGGTAGTCAGGTATTCCCAAGGAGATTCTATGAACAAGCTAGGGATGAGATCCATCCTCCCTCGAGACCATTGCCACCATTGCCTGATGATGTTCCTCCTCTGCCGCCGCATCGTACGGCCTCTTTACCAACCTTGATGCGGAACCCATCAGACAAATTTGAGAGAACTATGTATTCATTAGATGTTCAGCGAGTTAGCCTTTTATACTGAAAGAACTACTGGGATTTGGAAATCACCAAAACTGTTTGTGCCCTATTTGGTGAAGAAGGAAGGTGAACCAATTTCTCCACAGCGTTTATCAAAATGGGTGGTGTCTACAATTTCTCTGTGCTATGAACTGGCCAAGAGACCTTAGCCATCCAGAATACGTGCACATTCCACCAGATCAGTAGCTGCATTAACTGCCTTTATATCGGGTGTTTCACTTGAGACCGTCTGTAAGGTGGCTACATGGTCTTCACCTTTAACCTTTATATCTCATTACAGATTAGACCACAAATCCAGAACTGACGCTGCTTTTCGGAGAGCTGTTTTCTACCTCCATTCAATGAACATGGAAATTTGATGTTCAACCTTCATATTAAGTTTATTGATGGTAATGTTGAATCAGTTGCATACCTGGTGTTTATGTAATACACAGTTATTTGTTTGAGACACTAACATTTGTGTCCTTTTATTATTTATTTGGGTAGTAGTAACTTAATAAGATATGTATTTAGCATAACATTCCCACCTTCTGAAGGTGAAGCTTGCTAGTCTACCCAGCTGTGCTACTCTACCCAGCTAGTCTACCCACCTTATCACCTAACAGTTCTGGAAACTGTTGTTCAAAGAAGTGATTTCCCAAGTGCTAGTTGAAGCCAAGTGATAGCAGTTGTTCAATCTGTTTCTCCAGGCTGGATCTACCACAGAAGCAATTAAAGGCTCTAGTAGGCTTCTGTCTACATTTTCAGTTTGTGTTGTATCAGTTTTACTCATCATTCTCTTTTCTCTGAATACCTCTCAACATATCCCCGGATCTGTGAGTTGTAGAGGATGGCATGTATTTTGATTGGCAAAATACTATAGCCAGGATCCCTGGATTGGTTTGTGCTGAATATGCCAATAAACCTCTCATACCAATGGAACTTCCCATTGTCTTCAAATGAAGCTGAAGTCCTGTTGTCTGTGGTGCTATTTCCCCTTATATTAAAATGAAACCAGAATAGCTTCCTGATTTGAGTTTAAGGAAAAGATTTGGAGAAGGGCTGTAATTCAGTGCTGGAGCACCAATTTTGCATGATATTACCCATCTGCCATTGGAGCTCTGAGCGTGGTAGGGAGGAAAAAAATGGAAGCATGCTGGAATAGGATCAAGGGAAGCCAACAGAATAAAAAAAACCCTTGTTTCCCCACAAATCTTCAAAATGAGAAAGAAACGTTTGCAACCTGGGGATGGCATAGGAAAGGAAATACATCTTCCACATTCCCTCATGGCTGCTGGGACCATAGCTCAATGGTAGAGCACATGTGTTGCATGCACAATGTCCCAGGATTGCTCCTTGGTATTTCCAGCTATGTCTGAATAAGAAATGCTCCTTGAAAGTCACATAGGTCCCATTATGGGATGGGGAGGAGGTCACGCTTCCCCCAAGACTAGGCTAGGGCAGCTGAACCCTACCCCTCCACCTGGCTGGCATGCTGAGCATTGGGCATGCATGGCTTAAAAGAGGGGTTGGAATTGTGTCACCATCCAGATGTTACCAGATGTTGCAACCCCTAGCAATCCTTATAACTGGCTATCCTGGCCAGGGCTGCTGGAAGTTGCAGCTGGAAAACACTTGGAGGGCTGCACAGGTCCTACCGCAGCTTCCCCCCCCCCCAAATATATTGTTAAGATAGAACAGGTATGGACAACTATGGTGGATTTGGAGGCCAACTTTATGTCTTGTGAACCTCTGGGATCCACATGGCCCATCAAGAATGGCCCCCAATAAAAAACAAAAGGGTTTTTTTGGTTTTCAAACACACACACACACACACACACACGTTTTAAATGTAACACAGTCCATAGGGGAGGGGGCAGTCTGCAACCTATTTGAAAGGTGAATTCCCACTCCTTTTTTTTTAGCTAGAAAAAGGCTGGGTCAGTGATTTTGGAGGAGCTGATGGCAACAGAATAAAAGCCTTGGACTAAAAGATTAAAAAATTAGTTGCTTAAATTAGCTTTCAGCTACCAATCTACTTTGCCCTGATAGTGACTTTCTATAGCTGGAGTGGGCAAAGTGTGGCCTGCAGGTTACATGCAGCCCTTTTGGCATTTGAAGCTGCCCACAGAACTACCCCCCAAGTCTCCAGACTCCCACCAAATTATTTTTTTCAAGCCCATTTTTGGGCATTTTTTTTCCAACTGAAAACCAGCCCAAACTACCTGCAAATGCAGCAGTTTGCTTCCCTCACCCTGCTGAGCTCCTCAACTTCCCAAACACTGGGGAGGGGGAGAAGTTTAAAATTGGGATTCAGCTGAAAATCAGCTGAAAAGGTTGCCTTCTGGTTTGTCTACCCCTGTTATACAGTTTGAACACTTGCATACCAAAGACATATGCAGAGTCTTTGCTCCAGCAGAGCTTTCTATTCCCCTCAAAAGAAAGGGAAGTCCTTCATGTGGACCCCTGAACAAGCAATTCAACTTTATATCTTCACTAAACTGAAGCTGCAGTTATTCTAAATTGGGATTCCCAGCTGTCGGAGAGTTTACTCAGATAAGCTGGGTAAATGACAGCTTGTTTTGGAGACGGCTGCTGTTGTTTCAGCTTGCGCAGGAATGATTCAATAAAGGGAATCACCTTACCAACATTATCACTTTCATTCACTGGCTTCAGTCCAGGAAGAGCACAACATAAATTTTCCACAAGAGCATGGTGGTGTGGTGTGCTGGGAGTGAGGCATGCTCTGCAGTTTATTGCTCTGAAGCACCAAGTCAGCAAGACTAGATATTTTAAAATAGGAGCAATAGACATTGCCATGCCACATACTTTCAGACTTTGGTGAGATTTATTTATTTCCCCAATTTTTGACAAAAAGTAGAAGCTGGTGTAACTGCAGTTTCAGCTCAAGCTACATGGAGCTGAAAATGTATTTCAGTCTGGATTCTATCCCTGTGTTGACACACAACCTCTGAATTATACTCTGATTTTTTTTCTTACCCTCAGGGCTTAAACCCATTGCTGTGTTTTATTACAGTTTTCCCTCCTATAACACATGTTTTCTCCCTTGCCCTTTTCACATGTGGTGAGTGACCTAGTTTAAGGCTTAGCTTTGATCCTGCACCAGGGAGCAGGGAGGGAGCAGCAGGTCTCCTGTGAAGTGTTGTCCTCACAACAATCCTGTGATTGTGAAGATTATCAGATGGGAACAAAAAAAAGTGTTCCTGTCTCGCAATCTCCTCTCCTGTCCTTGTAACAACATAAAATGAACACTTTTCATACCTACCTTAATCGCACCTTGTTCCCTCCGCAGGGCAGTCCCGGAGTGAAAGGAGCTTGAATGGAGCTCCTTTCTCTTCCTAGATTGAAATTCCGGCTGCTCTCGTGAGAAGACGAGAGTGCAGGAAATTCAAAATATAAAAGGAAAATATACTTTAAAAAGTTACACTAAGCACCTAAACATACCTAAAACTTAACAAGTAACCTGGGGAGGGTACAAAAAATTGTGTCACTTATCTTGATGCCCCAATCTCACCCGGAAGTGTTCTGGCAGGGACCTCCCATTGACGCTGGCATCATGCCAGCATAACGGATCACCTTTTCAGGAGCAGGACATTTTGTGACAGAACCGGAATGGGGGATTCATTGACAGTTTAGCCCATTAGTAAAAAGCAGTGCCAGAGGAATGGCAGCAGCACAGGTGCATGACGAGATGGGAATGACGTTGTCTGAAAAGGAAGCCCTTTAGTGATCTCCTGGCATCATGATAATGCCATATTTAGCGTGTCTGATAATCTCCTGTAACTAGACCAAGGACATTATCACACAAGGCCAGTATTTTGCAGTTACAGCAAGATATTAGCATATTTGGCCAGTACTTATCACATGATGTCATGTCTATCCTGTTGCTGCTTTGCATTTCATTTGTTTCTGTAACACACATTTTCATTGACAGGGAAATCCGTCAATGGCTCCCAATATTGCTGCTATTCCATTAGTCCTCCTGGTACAATAGGTCCCTTCTGCTGAAGTAACGATATGACAGCAGTCACGTAGCATGAGGGGGTGTGATTCTCCTTCTCACCCCCCCTCTCCCCCTCACTATTCCCAAGCAGGCTGATGTTGAACTTTGTGGCATTTTTCTGCCAGCAAAAGAATCCTTTCTATCAGACCTACCTCCAGCAGTGTTAAAAGGCAGCCCCAGCATTAACAGAGCATGAACGGAGCTCTATTGATGGCTTGGTCTGTCAATAAAAATAAAAAATAATGCCTTATTTTCAAGACATTATTGGGAAAGAATGATGTCATCTGGTATGTGCGTCCTTTCCTGTTTATTAGGCATAGTTATGATGTTATATTTGCCATGTCTGATAAACTCTGTTGTTTTTACTCCATGCCTTTCATTTAATTTTTTTTTTTGCTGTGATCATGCAATTATGGCCAAATAATAAAATAAAAATAATTTTTATTGTTTTCCTATAATTACAGAATTGCCAAAAAACAAAAAACAAAAACAAAAAAACAAACCCAAAGGCATGCATGCACTGAGTAGGGCGTATAGCAAGGTTACAGAGATGGTGCAGAAGGGACCATGGATTGCCAAAGCAGCATGCTTGCAGCACACTCATGAGATTGCAGAGCAGTGTGATACTGAACATTTCCATACTGGTATGTTCCTGTTTGATTCAGTAACGTGATTGCTGCAAGAAAACAGGCTGGTGTGATAGTCTCAAGAGAGGATAATTAGCCCCATGATTTTTTCTTCTTTCCTAATCTGAACATTCCACACCACTACACCAGGGATGGGCAGAAGGAAAATCAAGAGCTACCAGTAGATCTTGGGGTAATTTTCAGAACTGTGAAAGGAGTTCTGACTCCCAATTGTCTAATTATAACAAAGAATCTGTGAGTTGTAGTCCAAAATGTCCTTTTATGACTCCTTCAGTAGCAATAAATAAACAGCCTCTGTCCCATATTCAAATTATTCTAAAATAAGATCCTAAAATAAGAATGCTTGGGGGAAAAACAGGATTGTTTTTAGTGTGTGGTGTTGGTACTTGATTCTGGTAGTGATCACAAATTCCCATTGTCAGCATGTGCTCAGAGACACCCGTTCCTTAGTTCTCAGGGGTCTCAGGGTAATTCAGGGTGCACAGAAATGACGGGAAGGAGAAGAGGAAGGGGCAGGAAATGAAGGGAAGGGAAATACACTTAATTAATTAATTAATCAATTAGGTATTTATACCCCACTGTTCAGCCACAAAGGCTATCAGAGCAGCTTACAAATTGTTTTTAAGCAATAGCAATTTACACATATACACCACATTAAGTGGTTTCCAATGTGTGTTAGCTAATTGCCCCCACAAGCTGGGTATTCATTTTACCAATCTACGAAAGGATGGAAGGCTGAGTGAACCTTGGAGCCCGCTGGAATAGAACTTGCAATGTGGTGACTTGCAGTACTGGCATTTAACCACTGCACCACCAGGGCTCCCTTACCTGTCTCTTCAGCACACCATATTGAGTTGTGCAGACTTTCCCCTTCTTTGACCTGTTGGCAATACCATCATGAGAAGCAAGATGGCAGACAGCTGAAAGATATTCCCTCCCATGCCTCCTTTGTGAAGATTCTGATGCCTAGAGATGTGAGAGAAGTGAACAGGAGAAATGGCTGTTCTGAATAGGGTCACCTTCCCCCCTTGTCAATTTCACAATCTGAGGGTGGCTGTTTGGCCAATCTCCATTGGTAGATGTTTAGCATATGTTCCAGCTATACTGGATGATGGAGGTTGCCTACTATCATTTATATCCTGCTGACCTCCAGAGAAGACTGCTGTAATGTGCTCTATAGGAGTCTGCTTTTGCAAATGGTGCAGAAAACTGAATTCATATTGGATCCAGAGCAATGGACTTGCTGTATGCCTTCAAGTTGTTTGTGTCTTACAGTTACCCTAAGGAAAGTCTATCATGGAGTATCCTTGGTGAGATTTATTCAGAGGAAGTTTGCCATTGCCTTCATCTGAGGCTTAGAGAATATGACTTGCCCAAGGTCACCCAGTAGGTTTCTGTGGCTGAGTGGGATTTGAACCTTGCTCTTTCAGAGTCCTAGGCCAATACTCAAGCCATTATACCATGCCAGCTGTCTCAATAGGCTTAGTACATACCATATGCAGTGTAGCCACATTTAGCTTGTGGTACATAGTAGATGTGAGTGAGTAGGTAGTCCAAGGGCATCTAGAATCTAGTCCAGCATTATTAAGGACAGAATGAGGAGGACTCCCATCTTCCAAACCTGTGATTTCATTATTTCAAGAAGTTGCTTGGGAAGGGAGCTCCCTGATATATCCCCCCCCCAAAAAAAAAAACTGGTGTCAGGAGTTCTATCAGCTCCTGGATATATATACCATGGCCTCATAGACTTCTAAATCATTAACCTCTAGTTCACACTTTTTCACACTATATAGTCATAGTTCTGCTTTAGCTACCATGGTTGTATCCTATGGAATCCTGGGATTTGCAGTTTGGGGAGGCACTAGAACTCTCTGGCAGAGAATTCTAAATACTGCATTTCACAAAGCTACAAATCCCGTATTCCATAGGATGCAGGTACTGCATTTAAAGTGGGCTCAAAGTACGATAGTTGTGTATTATGAAAAAGACCTTTTTTTGAGAGCAACGTGTTCTGTGTAGGTCTGTTATGTCAATTTGGCAGCTGCAGATAGCACAAGAGGCTGTGGCTATGGTAGAATAGAATCGTAGAGCTGGAAGAGACCACGAGGGTCATCCAGTCCAACCCGCTGCCATGCAGGAATACACAATCAAAGCATTCCCAACAGATGGCCATCCAGCTTCTGTTTGAAAACCTCCAAAGGAGGAGACTCTACCATGCTCCGAGGCAGCATATTCTATTGCCAAACAGCTCTTACTGTCAGGAAGTTCTTCCTAATGTTTAGATGGACTCTCTTTTCCTGTATTTGAGTCCACTGCTCCCTGTCCTAGGACATTTTCAGATGATCCTTGCAGCGCTACTGTATCCTGGGATTTGTAGTTTCACAAGGTCTTTATCCTTCTCTGTCAAACAGTGCTGGTACCTCACCAAACTACAAATCCCAAGAGTCTATAGAAGGAGCCATGGCAAATAATTCAGTTTCAAAATTGATTATTTGTGTAATGTGAAAGTAGCTCAAATCTATCCAGATGGGCATTCCTGGGGATTGATTTTTAGTACTGGCATTTACTAAATTCTGGACATTTTATTTACTTATTTTATATCCCATTACTCTCCCAGCTCAGTGCAGCTTACTGTACAAGAGAATTACAAAAGAGATACAATGAAAAACTGCAGTTATAAAATTCAAATGAAGCAAATTAGCATATTGAAACACAGACAAAATCAAAAGCAATTGAAAAACTGCATTTACACAAAAAGGAAAAATGTTTCCTTTATTTCCCATTTTGTTGCATTGAGTTATGTTGTAAACAGCCTTGCTGTGTTTTAAAAGAAAGGGGAATCTTTAAATTTATAAATAATGAAATAATTAAATGGCTTAGAAATGTGTTCTTTTTCAAAATTTTGTGGCCATGTTTTCAAGATATTTTGTGGCCATATCAGTATTATACCATTACCACAGTACCAAACCTTTACTGTTGTTAATTATTGTCATGTACTGGCATTTCCAGACTCAGGACTTTTTCAGACGACTTAAAAGTCATCCTGAGGAGCCACAAGAGGCACAAAGCTGTCTTGCTGCAGGGGTCCTTTTTCAGACAATGCTGTCTTCTTCTGTTTCACCTCCATATTCCATGGAAGGAAAAGGTGCCACTTTTTACTCATGAAAAACTTTTGTGAGTAAAAAGCGCCGCCTTTTCCCTCCATGGAACACGGAGGTGAAACAGAAGAACACGGTGTTGTCTGAAAAGTGAGACAGCTTTGTGCCTCTTGCAGCTCCTCAGGATGACTTTTACGGTAATTCATCTGAAAAAGTCCTCAGTGACCAGCAGTTTCAGAGTTCAAAACAGAAAACTTTATTGGCACAGTGATCCAGAAAGCAAACCCTACAGGGCTGTTGCTCAGAATGAAACTGGACTGACAAACAGTACATTAAAAGCATACTCCAATTTTCCAAATCTGGCAGGCTACACAACCATTGGATACCCATCATCCCCTCTCCCATTTCTCACAGTACCAATATTCAGTTGCCTTTCCCAAAAGCTAAGGCTCAGCTGCAGTGCTTATCAAACCATTCCCGACACTGACCACATACTCCCTTCTACAGTTAGGATATACACTTGTTAACAAGCACAGAGAAATACAAAATACAAAACTGAATTTGGCATAAAACGGTCACATCCGTGACCAATCCTGACAATGATCTCCCCCTCTTCTTTTCTCTTCTTCTTCCCCCTTTTCCCTTCTCTTTTTTTCTTTTTGGATCCCTTTGAAATAACTGTGATCTGAACACTGAACAATTATTATGCATGCCAAGATATTACACTTCAATCTCATGGTAAAGATATAATCTCATAATACAAATTTAAACTGGTGTTCACTTTCTTTGCTTCTTACAATGAATCTTGAAAGTTGAAATTCTATAAGCAAGGGAATGAGAATTTTGCAAAATGCTTATACTAATTTAATTTTCTAATTTTCATTCACTGCGTTTGTGTGGAGAAGCAAGTTAGCAATGACAATTCATTCACTTGGAAGATGTAGGCAGTTGCATATTAACATGTAGGAGAGAAAGCAAAGTAAAACAAGCTCCTTGATCCCTTGTTTCTCTAGGATTTGTGAGTTTACCAAACAAGAAACCCTACAAAGAGAAACCTTCATGTGTTCATAAAGTGCACACAACATCCTGGAAAATATTGACACTGGCCAATAAACTATGGCTGTTTGGCACGTCATACTTATTGATTCTTGAGATATTCTCTGGCAAACAGAAAATCTCAGACAACATTGCCAGCTTTTGGTTTTTGGCACTTTACACTGCTCTCAGCACATGCAGAAAGTTTCTCAAGAGAAAAAAAATCATTCTTTTCAAGAAAGGATTGATGGATAAACTATCTGCAAGCCATGTGGGGTGCGACTGTACCTCCAACGTAAAAGGGCTCTACTATTAAAAATTTGTCCTCAGTGCATGTGCAGTTTGTTGCCTCCCTGATAGGATCTTGCTTTATTTTATAAAATGGAGATTAAAAACAAAATGCAAATCAGAATTCCCAATGGTGAGTTATTATTCATTTATTTATTCATGAGCAATATTTCAACATTGCTTCTCATTTGCACAAATCCCAATGCAGTTTATAACAACACCATTAAACAATAAAACAATGCAATAAGGACACAAAGAGTTCCCTTAAACATTGCCAAGAATATGCTTTTGTCTACTAACAGCACCAGCACATTGTCATGGCTTTCTGAAGTACTGTAGTTCTGAAAATGGGTCAGAAACTCCTGGGGGACATCAATAAAGTTCTGGCAATTGGCATCCCCGGACAGGTTTATTTGGGGCATTTCCTACTTGACTTAAGAGGTGTGGTTATTTATCCATGGATGCACAGGTCTAATAAATGCATATCCTCCTGCCCTAAAGCAAGGAGATTATATGAGATTATCTTTTGTGGTTGTTTCATTTGTATTCAGGGCCAGCCCGACACATTTTGCTACCTGAAGCAAAATCGGTTTCAAGAAGAATGTCTCTGGAACTCTTGCAGCTTTGATAACTTCACTGATGCCACACAGGGATGGTGGAGAATTTTGTTTGATCTGCATATTGAGCAAACAAACCTAAAGCACATTGCCCAGAAAGGAACTTGCTGGAAAACAGCACTCAGAGGGGTTGTCCAAACAGTCAAAAAACTTCTCATGGAATGCGAGGAGAATCCTACCTGTCCTAATGGCATTCTGTGTGATTGTACCGCATTGTGAAGGAGGGGGGCAAAAAGGGCCAAATACCTCACCAGAAAAGCCTTTGTGGCTTTTCCCGTTTCTTTTCAAAAACAGCAAGGGGTGGGGTGTACATTCCTGCTTGTTAGGACAAGTGAGTCAATTTGATTTGCTTGCCCAAATGAGAGGAAGCACAAATCTGATTGGTTGAATGAGCACAGGGGGCGGGGCTTGCTAACAAGAGGGCAATCCAAAAACCATTGGTTGCTTCCTATCCAGTTGTTTACTGGAAGGCAAACCCAGCCCCCCCCTCACATCATAAGACTTTATAAGAGAATAAACTCCCAGGTTGGCCTCAAGGGCAGACTTCTCCATGCCTCCAGGTCCCATGAACCATAGAGGCAGTTCCAGAGCCCAGCCTTCACCAAAAGGGTGCCAGGGTGTACACTGATCTAATAAATTCTCCTCCCGTAACCTGCCAAGTGAGAACCTATTTTAAACACCACTCGTAGCCAGTTCTCCAAGTCCCATCAATTACAGCATGGGGTAGGAAAAAAACCCAGGTAAAGGGGAAAATATTTTTACCCAGCCCAGAAGCGACCAGCTTAGCTCACACTGCACTGATGGTGGGTGGGTCGCAGCAAGAAGAACAAAGAGGACACACAAAGGAGAGCAGGCTATTAAATAACCTCTGCCTCCTCCCCTGTCATGTGACCAGCACTTGGCATCACATGCCAAGCGCAGGGGATTCTGGGCTCTATTCATGGCAGCGTTGTTCACGTCACAGTTAGGGAAGTACATTGTCTTCTGTGTATGTGTCTTGTCTTTCTACTCCCTCTCTTTCCCTTCCTTTGTTTTTCTTCATTTGTGCCCCCCCCCCACCGTATTCACATGTGCCTTCCTTTTCTCCAATGATCCTTGGTCTTCTTAGTTCATTTCCCCACCTGCACAATGCAGGAATCTTGCCATTCTTGTCACCCAATCCCCTGTGATCTTTGATGCATCTTTTCTGGTCTGCACTGTACAACTCACTCTTCACTTGAAGCCTGCAAAGTGCAAAGTCATGATGAAACTGAGGTTGGCAAATTCTTTGAAAACTTCTGCAATGAAGGCTGTGTCATCATCTGATGTGTTTAGTACCATGTGCATTGTGAACATTTGACAGAGGATTGTCATGGTAGGAGCTGTTGATGGATGCAGGTCTTGCATGATGGCTATTTCAAGCCTTTCTGACAAATAATCCACAATTAGAATGGGTTTATTCTGAGAGTCCAGCAAAGTCATTGTGGGTCATATAATCTGCAAGCCAGTTTCTTAATGTACTGCATTTTTCAATTGCATTTTCATGAATTTCTGTATGTACATTCTCCTAATATACAGGATTTTGCATGCCTATAGGTGGAGAATTTCACTGCATAATTCATTGCAAAATTTCATGGGATAACTGAATTTCAATTTGTGCATTGATTCAGAAGTGTGACAAGTTTAAATTAAAACATAAATTATACTGGCTCCTCCTCACCCAAAGCCTAAATAGAAGGGAGTGCCAGCATGCTCATTGTTCAATAGTGTGACAAGCTGCTAAGTTTCAAACTGCAGCACGTACCTACTGTTAGAGGAAAGCATTAATAATTGTTTCCAATGTAGAGATAAATGCTTCTCATGTTTAAAACCTATCATGGCCTACATGGAGGATTTTAAACAGAGGCTGGATGGCCATCTGTCAGGAGTGCTTTGACTGTGTGTTCCTGCATGGCAGGGGGTTGGGCTGGATGGCCCTTGTGGTCTCTTCCAACTCTATGATTCTATGGAGACTAACAGACATGGCTAATGTGGTGCCAGAATAACAACAGCAGAACACAAAAGGACGCCAATATCATACAACATCATCCTTTAGTGTTCCTTTTTATTGACAGGCTGACTTGTGAATAGATCACATGTGCTGTTTTGGTGCTGGCATTGCCGGCATGTGAAACCTTGGGCCATTTAACTCACATGAATGAAGCCTCAATGGCTGGTCCGGCATGCACACTTCTGGGTCAGATCGTGACATGCAGGTAAGTGACACACTTTTAAAAACCTTCCCTGGTTAACTTTGAAATTTTAAAGTGTTTGTATGTGCTTTTTGCAACTTTTTGTGTTTTATTTTTTATTTTATTTTTGAATTTCCCAGGTGATGGTCTCACAGGTTTTCAAAGGAGGAAGTCAATGAGGCTTCGTTCACTTCCTCTTCATTGTTGGGGAAGCCTTCTGCCAGGAGAGAAGGTAAGTGCGGTGGGGGGGGGGGCGTTCTTTTGCCAGCATAAAAATGGATCTTTTTATGCCAGCAAAAGAACATTTAATGGGGATAATCTGATAAAGTCCTGTGTCTAATGCTAAGAAGCACTTACAAAAAGATCATATAAATGAGCTTTGAAGAGATCTGGATGGTGAACTCTTTGCAACCTGACACCTATTCTTATAAGCAAGACAAATTAGGGAATTTCCTCACTGAAATACAAGGAAGATCTTAGCAGGAGGGATTCTTGAATAGTCTGCCTTTTTAAAGCCACCACAATTATTTGGTAATTTCAAGTATTTCCTTAGTTTACCTGTTTTTCTTCCCACACTCACACTTGCCCAATGAATCTTCAGTTAAACTTTCCTCTCTCCTCCTCTCTCTGACTTTTCTTTGTAAACGAAGATTCAGGAGGGACTCATCCCACGCTTTCTGCAAGCATGCTGATGACTAAAAAGGCCAATCTGAGATAAACAAGTCTGGTTGCAGAAAGCACAGCAGAAGGTCTCCTTGGGTGATGTTTCCAGGTTGTGATTCTTTCTGCATTGTTCTTTCTCTTCAAGACTTGTTCGGCATGAGCTCTCAAATAAGGCTGCAGCATTGTGGATAGTGCGTCTCCATGCCTCCCGATGTGAGGCCAGGGCGGACCATTGTTGGTGATCAATTTGGCCGAGCCTGAGATGTTGTTTCAGGGAGTCCTTGTATCGTTTTTTTGGAGCGCCCCTCTTACGCTGACCCGTGGAGAGTTCACCGTAGAGTAAGTTAAACTTTGCAGTCATGGGTCAGATGCCAACTCCTCTAAAGAATGGGCAAGAATGAATTTTTTTTTTTAAAATAAGAATTTGCCAAATCCCTAAATTTTTCATATTCAGGATAGAAATAACTTTGTCTCCCCTGTCCCCACAATGTGAATGTCAGTTAAAATGAAACTGTTTGAATTGCTTAACTTTTAAAAGTCTGGATTTGGGATTCCTGTCATCTAATAATGCATGTGAAGCTGAAATTATTCCTTGTCATATGAAAAAAAAGTCAAAGTCAGTGCTGATCCATTGTGGCAGATATGTTTCCCTCCTTAATGCTGTCCTTGTACTTTTCAATCCAAATCCTATCTACATCTTCATCCTTGTAGCTACTGTTAAGTTTCTTACACAGTTTCCATTGTAGAGGTAGATGGTATTCCTATCTTATGCACATTTTACTTAGGACTTGTCTAGATGGGCTGTTTACTCCATCTTGCGTCCATCTTAGAGTCCTGAAGTCCAAATGATGCAGGGCTTTTGCTCCGTTTTGCCCCTGGGCAGTCCTGACAACGCCAGGGGCAAAGACGGGGGAATAGCAATAGCACTTCTATTTCTATACTGCTTATCAGTGCCAAAGCCCTCCCTAAGTGGTTTACAATGTGCTCGCTAATTGCCCCCAACAAGCTGGGTACTCATTTTACTGACCTATGGAAGGATGGAAGGCTGAGTCAACCTTGGAGCCCTCTGGGATTGAACTCGCAATGTTGTGGCTGCAGTACCATCATTTAACCACTGTGCCACCAGGGCAGTATGCAGTAAAGCCTTTTAAGCTATTTTATTAAAATAGCCAGGAAAATCTGCTTCATGAATGAAAACCTGGATTGGGTCTCGTGCATTGAGTCCATACTTGCACACTGGCCCATATCTGCAGCCATCACTGCCCCCACCACTGGTGTCTACCTGAAGCCAGGAAAGAGGCCCCCAGCATGTGACCAGCCTTGGTCACATGCTGAGGGTCTCTGTCCTGGCTGCAGATACAGGCTGGCATACAGGTATGGACTCCATCCCATTTTGTGTAGTTAATGGAGTGGGGGGGGGCATAAATGGGCCAGAATATGCCAGGGGGAAGCCAGCATATTCTGGCAGGTCTAGAGAAGCTCTTAGTAGAATATATGTGTGAGTAGACAGTTCAAATGCCCATACCATACTCCCAAGATAAATAAATGTGGAGTTAGTCCATCACAAAGGCTTTATCTTTTCTCTGCCATTGCTTGGATCCATTCCTAAAATCTGAATATTTGCATCAGGCATCTCCCTTAATAAATGTCTCTCTACACTCCTTGTCTTTTCCCAACTCCTTTCCTCAGAGTACCATCATGAAGTTCACCCCTCCCTCATTTCTTGCTCTCTGGTGCTCCTGAGACTTGCTCATCGATCTTTCCTACTCCCTCCCTTGCCTCACCTCATCCCGCACGGTGTGCCCCTCGCTTGATTCTTGCACTCCTCCACTTGTGCCACTCACACTGCTCACTCTCCTTTGCTTCATATCTGAAATCCCTGGGTGGACTTGTTTCTTACAGAACAATTTGACTGTAGAGTGCCTCCATGCTTTGCCCCATATCTCAGTTTCTACAAGGGCTAGATACTTTAAAAAAATCAAGGCCAGAAGATTGTCCAAATAGGCTCTAGGTGGCATGCCAAGAATCTGGATAATACCCAGGCAAACCAGTTACATGCCAACTCTATGTACAGTCAACCTTGTTAGTAATGGGTAAAAAAATAGCTGCACTTATTTCTGAGTGACTCCTTGGTTTTATCACATATATGGCACATGGTCTTCTCCATGCTGGGAGTAGTTCTGCTTACTGAATTTGTCTTGTGCAAACGGGAGGATTTCATTTCAGTTCAATTTTGAAGAGTATTTAAATACTCCAACTTATTCATATTCAACATAAAAACAGCTTGAATCTTTCAAAGGTTAAATGCTGGAGAAAGAGAAAAATCCCAGTTACATCTTTTCTATTCAGTATTACCCAAGCAGTATGACTGAATAATAATAATAATAATAATAATATTCAGAGAAGGAAACATTTCTTTGTGTCATTGCAGCCTTTGGCTTGATGAAGAACTTCCCTATTAAGTTCTTTATTAGTCTTCACTGTTGAGTAACCCTTGCTGGCAAATGATGATTTGGTAATGGGAGTCTACTGTCTAATTTTCTGGAAGCTATTCAAGAGATGTTAACTGGTGCACTCAATTGGATGTGACTGTCTCATCTGTTTTGCATTGATCTAGCTTGTTTTCCTCTCTTCCAGCATAAGCATGAGGTCTTTTCCCCCAGCCAGTAAAAATCCTTAAATTAAGGAGATTTTCAGATGGGGAAATTATTCCCCGGGGAGATCGGGACAGAATTATTTCTGCCCCGGAAGCAGTGCCATGGTTTGCATGCCCACTTCCCTCTCCTGATATTCTGTCATCCTCACACTGTCCTTTTTCTACTCTCTTCTGTCATATTTTATTAACGACGAACTCTCTTCCATCATATTTTATTAACAACGAACTCTTGTTAATAAACTATGATGGAAGAGAGTCAAAAAAAGACAGTGTGAGGATGACAGAATATCGGGAGAGGGAAGTGGGCGTGTGAACCATGGTGCTGCTTCCGGGACAGAAATAATTCTGTCCCGATCTCCCTGGGGAATAATTTCCCCGTCTGAAAATATCCTAAAACACACACGCATCCAAATTGCAGAGCCAGAACTCATAAAAACTTAGAAGCTATTGGTTGTTCCTTGTGCTTGGTAGCTCCATGTGGTGATGAACACATAGCCTTCATGAAGATCACCATGATCAGAGTGCCATTCCCTCCTCTCAGTCTATATTCTTATCTTTGCAAAGACAGAATAGGATAATTGTGTATTCCTGCAGGGCAGGGGGTTGGACTAGATGACCCTTGTGGTCACTTCCAACTCCATGATTCTATTATTCTAATTTCAAGTCATTTTGAAGTCTGTGCAATAAGGGCAGGATAAATTGGAATAAATGTTCCACGCAACCACCTCTGTCTGTCTGTATTTATTCACAAGTCCGAAATTAGGCTTTGAAGCAATCAGACTAATATTAACTTTCTTATTGTGGAGAAGAATTGTGTAACTTAATTAGATCAGAGGCAAAAACCTCTGTTGTGTTACCAGTCTTGTGTTATTGATCCTGTTTGTGTTTGGCTGATCAGCTTCCTTTCTTCATAAACTGAGATATGCACAATCCTTTTGCTTGTATATGCAACTTACTTTTTCCTCCCTCCTTGGCATAAAACAATTAAATTAAATTCAGGAGACTTTTACTAACTGTGATATATTATTTTGTCCAAACTAGTAAATTATGGTGTACATGCGCTGGTAACCTCTTGTCTCGACTTCTGTAATGCACTCTACATGGAGCTATCCTTGTTCTTGACTTGGAAACCTCAACTAGTTCAGAACATGGCAGCCAGGTTGATTTCTTGTGTTTCCATATATATAACACCTGTGTTAAAAGCTCTCCACTGGCTGTCTATTAGTTTCCAGGCACAGTACAAGGTGTTGGTTATGACCTTTAAAGCCCTACATGGCTTGGGTCCAACTTATCTCCGGGACCACCTCCTTCCGTACGACCCTCCCCGTGCACTTCGGTACTCTGGGAGGAATCTGTTACAACCTATGAAAACAAGGCTGTCGGTGACCTCCCAGAGGGCCTTCTCTGCTGCCGCTCCCAGATTATGGAATGGCCTGCTGGATGAGATCTGTCTTATTACCACCTTAGACAGCTTTAAAAAAGCTGTCAAGACGGATTTTTTTCCGGCAGGCCTTTCCTGAATAGCTATCCCGGCCCAAAGATTCGGCTGCCTTTTCCCTTAAGCGGCCACTGGATTATTTTATTTTTTAATTTTTTAATTATTGTATGTTTTTAATCTGTTTCATTTAATATTGTTTTAAGGGGTGGGTGGGTTAGGGTATTAATGTAATTATGGGATTTTTATGATGTAAGCCACTCTGATTGTGTTACAGAGGGGCGGGATAGAAATACATATTATTATTACTATTATTATTATTATTGACTAATCATGTCGATATACTTCTCTAAGTTGTACATAGTACCTCTTAACCTTTTTTGAGCCATGGACCCATGTGAAAATGTGATCAGGCCTTCCTCAGAACAATTCATATAAACATGTACATACAACATTTTGGCGCACAGTTTGTTTTATTACATTGTAAAGTGATTTCTTTCACATACACTAGTCTAATGACAGTGAACACTTGCAAAGTCTAAACTATAATGTTTACCTTAATTATACCTTACAATTCACCATGGCAGAAACATGGAAAGAAAAAGAAAGGAAATCAAAGGAGGGAGGAAATATTTTTTTGCACTGTGTTCACAGACCCCACCCCCCAAAGCTAACCACCGGGCCCCCAAAGGTTCATGGACCCTCAGTTAAGACCTTCTAGCTTCCCTTTCTTAGATTTTGCAGTAGTTTTGAAGGGCTCTGCTTAGTTTTTTACTCCCTTCTCTCTTCCCCAGAATGGGTTCACTCGTCGCAGGCAACGGCTAGAGTGAACGGGGGGAGGGAGAGGCAATGGAGAGAACTCACCTCCCTTTTCCCATCCCCGGGAGGGCTGCAGTGGTGAGGGTGAAGGGGGTGAGAGAAGGAGTCCAGTGTTCATTGTAATCTGCAGATTTTAGTATCTGCGGGGCCCCCAGAACCGATCCCCCATGGATACGGGGGTGCTACTGTAATTGTGTAGTGTGAAAGGGCCCCAAGTGAAATCCAGAATGCTTTTTTACAGGTATTTTTACACTCTTTAAAATTTTTGTTTGAAACATTCAGCCTGCAATTCAAATAATAAAGAATAAAAATAATACAAATAGTATCAAGCAGCAAGGTTGGGAGGAAACAACATTTCCACTTTCACAAGAGTGAAATCATGTGTAAGTTGCAGAGCGCCATGCCTTCAAAGTGCTACTTTGGGTCAGCTCTGAGGGGTGCAGAGGGGAGGTGAAAGGTTGAAAGTCCCAATGCTGTTGCCAGAATTATATTGTATTTTAGCCAATGTAAGAGGCCTGGGAAAACCTTAAAAATGCTTCTTTTGCCTGGTACTTGAATGATATCAGATTCAATGCCAAGTAAACTTCCCCTGGGAAGAGGTTTCTATAAAAAGGAATGGACACAAAATCTACTGTCTGAGCCACATCTCACTTTGGAGTCCTCTGAAACTCTAAATGATGAGTTCCAGATCTGTTTACATGCCTTCACCATGTGACACCAGTGGTGTAGCCAAAGTCTTTGTGCTTCATGCTCACTGTGCCTCTCCCTTTCTTTTTGATGTGGAAAGATCACTGACAATCTTCTGTATGTTAAGCATGTGGTCTGTGGCTGAGTTTTGGGAGACCATTTCCCAACAGGATTCCGACCTACATCTCCATAGTCACTTTGGACAATGGGAAGGCATAGTACAGTCAGAATATAAAGATAACAGCAGTTTACGTAAAATTAACTATCTAAAAGAAAAAAAAAACCCAATCAACTACCAATAAAGCATGGTAGCTACTGTTCAGTAACATCCAGAGAATCTACTCATGATGTGTAGGCCACCCATGATTTTGGCATATGCTGCCACAGGCTCTTTCACACTATTTGTTTATAGAGCGATGATTCTACTTTAACTGCCACAGCTGTGTCCTCAAGAATCCCGGGGTTTGTAATTTGGCGAGGCACTAAAGCTCTGTGGCTGAGAATTCTAGATACGCTGTCCTAAACTGAAATCGCAAGATTCCATAGGATGTTGTCATGTTGGCAGTTAAAGTGGAATCATAATGCTTTGATTTTGTAGTGTGAAAGGCCCTTTCCGATGCACACTCTGCTGATGGTCCATTTTCAAAGCCTCAGCCACTTGATAGAACCTATACACTTTGTGCTCCATTGGTGTGGTTTTCAACAACACAAGAACGTAACTGACTTATTTTTTTTTTAATTATTTTTTATTCATGATATTTATCAACATTAAAAACATATTATACCAAACAGGCAGAGAATATCAGTATCCACATATTCATCCATCACGTATCTACCTATGTACATGTCAGATATTTGTTTCATATCTCTTTGAATATCATGTACAGCACACATACATATGTATACATCTCATCCTTTAGTCAGCTTACTATACATCTCTTATATTCATTCATTTTGTATGTTTTCATTTCAATCATATTCCCAGTCTTCCCTTCTCTTTCATAGTTTTTTTTTTTCCTCCTCCTTCCATCCTCCCTTTCTTCTGTCTCTCTGTCCCTATATCACACTATTCATGCAAAATATAACCATTCTTCTCCATTCTCTCTTTTTCTCTCATTCCTTTCCTCATCTCTCTCATTCATGACTTCCTATCTAGTTTCCCCATGTTTCTCAGTATTTATCTATGTGCATCATTTAATGTTTAAATAGATATACATGTATAAAATGTTTATGTATTTCTACTTCTTTTTTGCTTTCCCTTTAGTGTTAGTTTCATATATTTATGTGGTTTCTTGAATCATTTTTTTTTACTTCCCATTTCGCCTTATTTGAAGATTAGAGTTTGTTTGACATTTGTATTTAATGTTTAGTATTTAGTTCACTGTCTTCCAGTTTCTCTCTCTCTCTCTTCATCTCTCTCTCTTCCTTTTTTTTTTTTTTCTCTCTCCTCTTTATGATTAATATTCATGCTGCTGTTACGGATCTATATGTGTGCAGACCCATATTTATCTGCTTATATCTATGTAGTACGTAAACTGTGGGTATCTAGCTTATTCCACATTAGTTTTTGACTTTTGTTTGCTTTCTAATGTATTGTGGAGTTTTTTATTCTTGTTTCCATATATTTTGATACCATGATCCAATCTTCTTTGAATGTCCCTAAATCTTTTCCTTTAATTAACGTTGTCAATTTGTCCATTTCTATCATTTCGTATAGTTTCTCAAGCCATTGATCTCTGGACGGCGTTTCTTTTTGTTTCCATTTATTAGCGAATATTATTCTGGCAGCTGCCATCATATAAAAAATCATCTTTCCACTTTGTTTTTCTAATTCTTGGTCTATCATTCCTAACAAGTATATTTCTGGTTTTAGTGGAAGCCTGATTTTCAAAATGTCTTGAATTGTTTTTTGAATCTGTACCCAATATTTTTTAGCTTCCTCACACGTCCACCACATGTGAAAAAATGTTCCGTTTTTACTGTCACATTTCCAACAATTCGGTTTTGTCTTCTTATACATTTTTGCTAATTTGGACGGTGAAAGATGCCATCTGAAATACATTTTATAAACATTTTCTCTGATATTTTGCGATAGTGTATACTTTATCCTTGTATTCCACATTTTTTCCCAATTATGTATCTCAATTGGATGACCGACGTTTTGTGCCCATTTTATCATATTTTCCTTTATTGTCTCCTCTTCAGTTTCCCATTTAAGTATTAACTTGTAAAATTTTGAGATCATATTTTTGTTTCCAGCTTGTATTATTTTTTCCAATTCTGACCTTGTATCCTCAAATCCTTCTAATTTTATATCAATCTTAAATCTCTCTTTTAGTTGCCTGTATAAATACCAGTGACATGTAAAACCTTCTCTTTCTAGTTCCTCTTGACTTTTCATTCTGATGTGACTTCCTTCTCCCGTTAATATATCTTTGTACATGATCCATTTGTTTGTTGGCACACCTTCTCGGCTGAATAGAGCTTCATGTGGGGAAGCCCATAAAGGAATCTTAATACATAATCTATTTTTATGCTTTTTCCAAATTCTCAGTAAAGACTTCCTAATTAAATGATTGTTAAAATCTTTATTCACTTTATCCTTATTATAAAACATGTATGCGTGCCATCCGAATCTATTATTGTCTCCTTCCAGTTTTAGTAATTTGTCGTCTTCTAATATAACCCAATCTTTAATCCATAATAGGCAGCATGATTCATAGTAAATTTTCAAATTCGGGACATTTAAACCACCTCTTTCTTTGGAGTCTTGTAGCACCTTCATCTTTACTCTCGGTTTCTTCCCTGACCAAATATATTTCGATATTTCCCGTTGCCAATCGTTAAACACTTTTTCGTTATGTATTACTGGAATTGTTTGAAACAAAAATATCAATTTTGGTAGTATATTCATTTTGATCACCGCAATTCTACCCAAGAATGAAAGTTTTAAATTTTGCCAATTCTTCAGGTCCTTTTTAATTTTCGTCCATATTTTCTTGTAATTGTTTGAGAATAAATCAGTATTTTTATTTGTTATTTCAATCCCCAAATATTGAGTTTTCTTGACAACTTTCCACCCTGATTTTTCCATTAGGTCATTTTTTTCTTGTCTTGTCATATTTTTTGTTATTATTACTGTTTTTTCGCTGTTAACTTTTAATCCTGTTAATAGGTTAAACTCTTCCAAAACCTTTAGTAATGTCTTGATCCCCCTGGTTGGTTCACCTAAAGATATGACCAGATCGTCTGCATACATTCTTAGTTTATATTCTGTTTTCCCCACCTTGATTCCTTGTATCGTGCTTTCTTCTTTGATTCTTTTATTCAATAATTCCATCACCATTATGAATAGAAGAGGGGACAGCGGACATCCCTGCCTCGTGCCTTTTCTAATTTGTAATTTATTCGTCTTTTCCCCATTTATTAGCAGTTTTGCTGTTTGGGACCAGTAGATTGCCTCTATCCAGTTTGTAAATCTCGGCCCCACATTTATTGCTTTTAAGATCTCAAACATTACTGACCATTTAACATTATCAAAGGCCTTTTCGATGTCCAAAAAAATTAAGGCCAGTTTCTTGTCTCCATGGTTCTCCGCATATTCTATTAAGTCTAGTACATGTCTTGTATTATCTCTTAAATACCTTCCCGGTAGAAACCCTCTTTGTTCCTCCTCAATCCAGTCTTTCAAAACCTTCTTTAATCTGTGGGCTAATATATTTGTGAATATTTTATAATCAACATTTAACAAAGATATTGGTCTGTAATTTTTTGGTTCTTGTGGGTCTCGGTTCTCTTTGGGGATTAGTGTTATGTTAGCTTCTTCCCATGATTTGGGATAATTACCTTTTTTGATAGCTTCCAATGTCTTTTTCAATGGTATACTGAGATGGTCTTCCATTATTTTATAATACTTTGGGGTGAAGCCATCCGGACCGGGTGCCTTGCCTATCTTCAATTTCCTTATTGCTTCTGTCACTTCCATTATCGTTATAGGTTGATTCAGGCTTTGTTCTTGTTCTTTTGTAAGTTTAAGTAAATCTTGTTGTTTTAGGAAATTTTGGATATTCCAAATATTTCCACTTTGATTATATTGTTTCCCATATAGATCTGCAAAGTAGTTTCTGAAGCATTTTTTTATTTTTCCCTGATCTGAAGATATTTCTCCTCCTTCTTTTACTTTGGCGATATAATTTCTATTTCTTACTTTCCCGAGTCTATATGCAAGCCACCTGCCCGGTTTATTTGCTTGTTCAAAATATGTCTGTTTTATAAATTGCAGTTTTTTCTGCAGTTCCTCCGTTGTTTCCATTGATAATTGTTTTTGTAATATTTTAATCTCCGTGCTAATCTCTTTTTGGGAAGGATCTCTTTGAAGTTGCTTTTCTTTCTGTCTTATTTCTTCCTTAATCCTTATTGTTTTCTCATTTTTCTTTTTATTTACTTCAATATTTTGTTGTATAAAGAACCCGCGCATGACTGCCTTAGATGCTTCCCAAACTGTGATAATGTTTGTTTCTTCCTTTAGATTTTCTTCGAAAAACCATTTTAATGTTTGCTTTGCTTTCTTTATTATTTCTTCTCTTTGTAAAAGACAATCGTTTAATCTCCAATTATATTCTTTTTTTTCTCTTTTCGTCTCTAATATTACTGGATTATGATCTGTCCAGATCCTTGGGAGAATGTCTATTTTCTGTACCTCTTTGCACATATTTCGAGATATCATAAAAAAGTCTATCCTCGAGAAAGAATTATGTCTTTGTGAATAAAAAGTATAATCTCTGGCTTTTTCATACTTATGCCTCCAAATATCTACCAGGGATAGATTCTCTGTCATTATTTCAAATGTTTTTGGCAATTTCCCTTGTTTTTCTTTCACTTTTTTTGCTGATTTCCTGTCTATTTCTGGTGATATCACTCCGTTCCAGTCCCCACATATCAGCACTCTGTCGTGTTCATAATCTAGTATTTTTCCCATGAGTTTTTGGTAAAAGTCACTTTTCTTGTCCAATGGTGCATATAATCCAATAATTAATGTTTTTTTCTGCTGTATTTTTCCTATTACTCCAATGAAATGCCCCTCTGGATCTCTGAATAATTCTTCTGCTTGCACCTCCTGTTTTGTATATATTACTACCCCCTTTTTTTTCTCTTTAGCCAATGATGTAAATTCTTTTCCTAATTTCTTATTTTTGAGTAGATGAGCATCTTCTTGTTTTATATGCGTCTCCTGTAAACAAATTATATCTAATTTTTCCTTTTCTAAAAAGTGGAATATTTTCTTTCTTTTTTCTGGTATATTCAATCCATTTACGTTCCAAGTTCCAATCCTTTGATTTCTTTTCGCCATTTTGTTTCCTCAAATCTATGTTCCCACTGCCCCTTCCTCTTCTTCTTCTTTACTTTCTTCTTCTTGAATTTCTTCTTCCTCTTCCTCCTCTTGACCTAAATCTCTGTCCTTTTCCCCACCTTCTTCTTCTTTTCTCACTTTTGATACATCTCCATATTTTATTCCTAATTCCTTCCTATACTTCTCTAAAAATTCTTCTGCTTTTTGGGGGGTGTTGATTTTGAAGTTCTTCTGTCTAAATCTAAATGTCACTCCTTCTAACTTCTCCCACCTGTATCTGATTCCATTTTTCCGTAGTTCAGATGTCAATAAATTGTAATTTCTCCTTTTCTTCAAAATCCTCAGGGGAATATCCTTAAAGATCATTATTTCACTTCCTTCTATCTGAAATCTCTGTTCAAAATTTCTTTGGAGTATCATATCTCTAGTTTTCTTTCGAATGAAATACACCACCACATCTCTAGGTGTATTTCTCTGCTTAGCAATTCTCGATGATATCCTATATATTTTGTCAATTTCCCATTCAAATTGAGATTTTGTTTTCCCAATGAATTTAGCCAATCTTGGAATCAATATTTTATATAAGTCTTCGTCTTTCTGCTCTTGGAGTCCTCTGATTTTTATGCAGTTTTCTCTCCATCTTAACTCCTCCAGTGCTTTTTGATCTTGTTCCTCTTCCTGTCTTGTCTCCAACCTCTCTGTCCTACCTTCCAGTTTCTCCAGTCTTCCTTCTATTTCTGTGACTTTCCCTTTAAGTTTTGTCGATTCTTCCATTATTTTATCAATTGACTCTTTGACTCCTTTAAGTTCTCTTTTCATATCTTGTTTAAGTTCAGTTCTCATTTCTTTAAATTCAGCTCTCATGAGTCTTATTTCTTCTACTAATGATAATTGACTTTGTTGGTTGAGTTCAATCGATGGTCTTCTTGCTGCTTGCACTGGTACTTTCTTTGTCGTCATTTTCCCCCCTTTTACTCCCCTATTCTCTCTTCCTTTAGCTTCTCCTATCTCTATTGTAGTACTGATCTTTTATCTGTTTTCCCCCTCTTGTGATTTCCTTCTTCTATTGTTCTCTCTACTTGTTTCTCTTTATATTTCCTCCTTCTGCAATAGCTCCAACTTATATATAAATGTATTGTTTCTTATTATTTAATGCTGATAAGTGTTATTTATCTTAAAACTCTATCTCTTCAAGTCAGGGAATATGGTACGACTCAGTTGTCACTTCTCCGCCTTTTAACACTAACTGTTCTTGTGTTCTGTTACTTTGATCAATCAGGTCTCTTAATCTCTAAATTGTAGATATCTACAATTTCAATTTCAGATTCACTTTTAATATCACTGGTATCAGTTATACCAATTATGTCAATTTATATCAACTCTTCAACAATTAGGAAATTAGATTTCTCGAAGTATATTATGAATAGATTGGGAGAGCAAAAAATAGCAGAATATTATTTATGTGAACAAAGAGCTGTTTCCTTAAATGAATTTACCAAATTTCAACCAAATTGCGTTTACCTCTTTGCTAACAGAGTTTGCTGACTTCAATTCCTTATACGTGTCAAATTTCTCTCTGCAATCAATTTTGATATGTTCAATATTATAATCCAATGCTTATGTTCCAGCGATTACAGCAGTTTATACTCAAAAGTAATTAAATCTTATGTACTATTTTCTACAGTTTTGATGATTTAAACCAGTTCTAGGTATCTCTTTCTGAGATAGTTTCCCACTTCTTCCTTCCTTTATCTCACTTTACCCTTCTGTTTTCGTGCCTGCTTATATCCTATGCTTTCCCCTACCTTCCTTTCATTCACACCAACCCTTTATCCCTCTTCCTCTTTTTCCCTCTTCTACTTCTTTCCTTCTGTCCTCCTTTTTCCCTCTGTTTTATTTTGCCTTTTCTTCACCTCTTCCCTTCCTTTACCTTCTCTGCCTCCTTTTACAAACCCTACTTCCCCCTACCTTCTATCACTTACTGCTCCCCTTTTTCATTCCTTCCCTTTGCAATCGTCTTATTATTGTCTTATAAAGTTTCCTTCCTTCCCCTTTTCTGTTCTACTACTCAGACTCTTTCCACCTGTCTTCCAAATTCTTCCCTCGTTCTCTCTTTCTTTCTTCTTCTCTCCTTTCAGTTCTATTCCTTAGCTTCCCACGTTCCAACCGGCTTTATACTAACCCTTACATCCCGTACCCAACCCCCTCCTTATTTCTGATCCCGTTCCCTACCCTCTCCCTCCCTTCTCCCTAACCTTATCCTTCAAACGTTTTCAGTACCCAAACCCTGCGTTATCCTGATCCCGTTCCCAACCCTTCCCCTCCCTTCTCCCTACCCTTATCTTTCGCTATTTTCTGTACCCAGCCCCCTCCTTATTTCGGATCCCGTTCCCTCCCCTCCCTTATCCCTAACCTTATCTTTCAATGTTTCCCGTACCAAACCCCCGCTTTGTCCCGATCCCGCTCCCAACCCTTCCCCTCCCAACCCTTCCCCTCCCTTCTCCCTACCCTTGTGTTTCAGTGTTTTCTGTGCCCAACCCCCTCCTTATTTCGGATCCCGTTCCCCACCCTACCCTCCCTTCTCCGTAACCTTGTCTTTCAGTATTTTCCGTACCAAACCCCCGCTTTATCCCGATCCCGTTCTCAACCCTTCCCCTCCCTTCTCCCTACCCTTGCTTTAGTATTTTCTATACCCCACCCCCTCCTTATTTCAGATCCCGTTCCCTACCTCCCCCCTCTCTTCTTTTACTCTTATCCTTCAATGTTTTTCGTACCCAGACCCCGCCTTATCCCGATTCGATTCCCTGCTCTTCCCCTTCCCGAACTCAAACCCCTCTCTCCCAATCCCCCCCTTTCCCCTTCTTGAACCTTTCCTTGTATTTATCAATTCCCCCCCCCAAATATTCACTTCTATGTATTTTAAATTCCGTCGTCCTCGCGTCTGTTCTTCTGATTTCTGCTGTCTTGCTTCTGTTCTGCTGTCCTCCTTCCTTTCCGCTGATGATCGCCTCTGTCTCACTCTGGATCGCCGTCTTCTTTCGCATTCAAAAATCGCCTCTGTTCTTCTAATTTCTGTTGTCTTCCTTCTGTTCCACTATTCTTTGAATGTATCTTTCTCTCTGTCACAGTTACAGTCTTTCTTGTCTCGCTCCTTGCTCCTTTTTTTTTTCCTTCCTCCCCTTCTCAGTTTATTTCAGATGGTCATTTTAAATATTCTCAGTCTCAATCTCTAATTGTTGTTTTTATATTACTGTTAGTCCAAGTTATATTCTTTATGTTATATTATATTATGTTATATAGTCTTAATATTCAGGGGTTTCCCCTTCTTTTCCACTGTTTGTTTCTCCACGTGTGTTTGTTCAAGGTCAGATTTCCCCCACTGTAGCGGTGATACAGCAGTTATGGCGTCTGTGCACCATATCAACTCCACTCAGCCGCAAATCTGCTGCTATGTTGCAGTTCTTATTGCTGGTATTTAAATCAAACAATATAAAAGCTTTATCAGTGTCCAAACCGGAGTTCTGTAGCACTCTCCACCAGAAAAGGAAATATCAAAACTGAACTGATCTAATAATGATGAATGTCAATTCTACCAGAGTGGGGTTAGTGGATCCTCGTCTTATCCTACTTCTTTCCTTACTTCTTACCACTTCCACAATAATAAAGAATAGTAAAAGATGTTATATATCTGAGATATTTATATTATTTCACAGTCTTAAATGTCTCTGTTCTTCTCTGTCCTCTTTAGTTTAAGTCTCGTTTTTTTCCCCTTCTCTCTCTAATCTCCTTTCACTCCGTCTCTGTTTGCAGCTTGAAATCACTCCCTTTTTTTTTTCCCAGTTCGTTTAGCTGCCCAAGTCCATGAAACTTATACTTGAGATGCTGATGAATTCTGGTTTCAACTAGATACTTATTATTCTTGTTTTTTATATTTATATGTGTTTTCTTTTTCTTAAAATTGGTGGCCGAGCTTTGCTGGGGCAAAACCCCAGCTGCACTCACGCAGCGGTGGCTTCAGCTCCGATCCCCTCCGCTCCTTTCCTCCGATGATCTACTTACAGCCTTCGATCCTCGGGGTGCAGGACGGGCAAATGGATCTCCGAGAGCCCCTCTGGTTCCCCCGTGCCAGGGGGAATCTTCTAGCCCACTTTTGATGTTCAAAAGCCCGGGCTACAACTGCGTGATGCTAGACCTCCCTGAGAGCTTTCTCAGTGAAAGTCTGTTCGCTCCGCCATAACCAACCGGAAGTCAAGAACGTAACTGACTTATAATGAGCCAGCCCATCAGTTTTTTTTAGCCCAGTATTTTCTACTCTGACAGGATTGTCTTATAGCCTTTCTTGGAGATGGCTGGTATTTTCTGGTGGACTTCCATTCCAGGACTAATCGGGCCTGATCCTTCTTAGTTTCTGATCTGATGAGATGAGTTGTGTTCTCTCCCTAGACTTCAAACCCCAGGATTTCATAGGATGTTGCCAGGACAGTTAAAGTGGAATCATGGTGCTATAATTGTGTAGTGTGAAAAGGCCCCAAGACTGAAGTTTTTCTAAAATATTTGTAATAGAAGCAAGCACAAATTTATCTTCTTTTATATTACAGGCTATTATGCATGGAGGCTTAACTAGCATAATAGAAACGTTAGCCATTTAGGTCTCCAAGTGGAAGGGTTGTCAGCCACATGGTGAATGACGCACCTCGCATTGTTAATGCGCCAAAACATCTATTATTGTGAATATTTTGGTCTGGAAGCACTACCCTGCTTTTTACTGGACCCATAAGATCACATCATCTGAATCAGCAATGCAAAACATATTTGTTTTATTGTGCAAGTCTTGATGGTTTTTCCCTCTTCAAAACAGTTCTCTGCATTATTGTGCAGTTACGATCAGTTCTGTGTTTCTTTCTTGTTAGTTCAAATCTGCCACAGTGATCTCCACCATAAGGGTGGTCACAGCATGAATCCTATTGGTAATCCTAACTACAGTGGATTCATTGAATCAGTTGATGACTCAATCAAAGCCTATGTAAATTCCATTGATTTAAGAGGTCTACTCCAGTTTGGGTTGTCAATAGGGTTCAGGCCCCATGTGTCTTGGTTTACAGAGGAAAATCTACTACTTTGAAGGTGCCCAGGGGTTAAAAATCTGCCTTGACCAAGTCCTTTCCACTCCTAAACCAATATTGCCACTACTACACCATGCTAACAATTTATTTAATGGCATTAACAATGAATGATGTGATTTCAGAACTACAAAAGGTAGATTCCTTCTAAAGCATTCACAGTCTAAACTTAGAGAAGGGAATGGGAAGGAAACAGTCAAAACAAAGAAGAATGTGGCAAAGATTAGGGGATCAGTTTCTACAAACTGATGTACTTAGGTTTAGCTTCAGGTGGAATAAGAATTTAAGGGATGAAGCCAAGAGGTTGATGGCAAACCTGAGCTTGGGGATACATGCTGTAAATAAAAGGAAGCAGCTCAAGGTGCTCCTGATGTATTATTTATTGTGTAGATCTGGGATGAACTGTGTCTTGCTTTTTCCCAAGCCGCTTGCCTAGACATTGTCTACAGAGGAGACAAATTTAAAGTTAGGTGCTTGTAAACAGTTGTAATGGCCACTTTAGGAGCCAACAAAAGCAAATCTTCTGTAGCTTCTAATCATAAAAAACCCTTGAAGAATTCAGTGCAGTTTACCTTCAACCCTGCCAAATTCTTGTTAATCATAAATATATTGGACATGTGTGCATGGATCTTATAACAGCTGGGTAGCAGCTGTGTCTTTAAGTTTAAATTGTTTCTTTTATGATTTTGTTAAAAAAAATTCTCACACTCTCATTGCCTTGTTTTTCAAACATTTGCCATTGCAAATAGGTTTAGAGGAATGGTCTATGAAGGAAAATAAAATAATTCCTCAGCCCTGCCTTATGTCATTTGGGTCATTGCTTCTCAGCACAGAATCAAGTGACAGAGGATAATGCTGCCATGCCACAAAAAAAAAAAAAAAAAAAAAAGGAAACTGCCCTTTTATATCCTTTGTGTTGAGCAAATGGCTAGAGATTTTTCCATGGTGGACATAGATGGCAAATGGCAGCTGGTGGATCCCATGTCCTTAGGGAGTGGAGAATCTACTCTAGGTTTTAGTGTGAATTTTAAAAGAGCTATCCAAAGAGCTGAACATATTTTTATGGATAGGGCCAGCATCTTGAATATCTCCTTTAAAATTTGGACTAAAACCTGGACAAGTTGACTCCTCTGGTATGAAAACCACCTGCCAACACTACTGATGGTGAAACTGGACTCTCAGGTAACCAGCTCTGTTCAGTTGTTTTCCCCAATGAGCTTTTTTTTGTCTCCCCCTTTTTATTTAATTTTTTAATAAAGGAGTTTAAACATCCAATTTAAGTATGTAAACATTGTACAAACAACAGCTGTGAGACATAAGAAAAATACATTGGACTGAAATCAACGTCTTATATATGCTTTTGGATCCCAGAACTACCTTCCTGGGTGACGATGTTTGGAGAAAAAAGTGTCTTTCCAAAGGTCTCGGTGTCCGCTTGGTGGTTGTAATGGTTACAATGTGTTATTGATGTAATCAATAAAAAACATCCATTCTTCTTGAAAAGTCTCTTTTGTCTTTATTCCTCTAGTTTTTGCCATAGTGTGAGTTTCTCCATCAATCATGTTGTCCATACTCTAGACCACCAATTTTCAATAATTTCCCAGTTTTCCAGTGGTGGGCTATTCCCAACTGAGCCGCCATTTAAAAAAAAAAAGGTGATCAGCTTCTGGTATTTCAAATTTGCATTAAAACCTATATAAATATTTAGGAATAGTAATGCTATACAGAGGTGGATGGACCTCCTGCTTTGTAATTTGAGAAATTTGATGCAGACAGCCATCCAGAATCCCCGGTTTAACCACAGTCAATCCACATATGTGTATAAGTACAGTATATTACTGGGCGTATAAGACGACCCCCCCGATTTTCAAGTAAAAATATAGAGTTTGCTGTATATTCGCCGTATAAGACCCCCCCCCCCCAATTTGGCTGGCTATTTTATCGTCTTCCCTGTGAATTATATGAGGTTTTATTTCACCGTTTAGACAACCCCAGAGTTGCCAGATCTCCTTTCCACTTGTTGTGGCATCAGGGCTCACACTCAGCTCTGCATCCACCTCCCAGGCTAGATTAAATTTTCTTTAGCCTTTCTCCATAAGTAGGTGAGAAGGAATATTCCTTTCATTTTACCATGATTTTCCATGATTAATTTTCAAACAGGAAAATGTGTTCTCCCTCCCCTGCCCTCTATGAGTTCTTAAATGGCAGCTGTGAGCAACTCTGGTTGGTACTGAATGCATAATGCTTCATGATTTTGAGGTTTGAGCCCAGAAACCTCAGGAACTAGAATGACCCTGAATCTAGTTGGGGTTTTTGTTTGTTTGTTTGACAGGGTGTGGTGGCTTTGGGAGTGGGGGGGGGGGTTCGGGAGGAGTGAAAAGGGGGCTGCCTGCAAATCCACAGACCACACTTTTTCCAGCTCAATCTAGATTATAAAACCCATTTGTCCCTTGATGTTGTGGTAAGGGCTTTATTTACTTCTCAGTGTTTTGGAGAACCCATATAGGACAGCATGGCCTTGTCAACAAGCCCAACTGAAGTCAGATTTGGAGATAAAAATAATGGAAAAACAATGGAACTCAATGGAATACCCCACCATATAAATCAATTTTGGTTCAAATTAAAGTGAATGTATTGAAAATAATTCATCAATGGTATTGTAATCCAATTAAATTATAATAATCTTTGCCTCGGTGGCCCCGTCCCCTCTGTCTTGGCTCTCTTCGGAAGGGGGCCAAGGCGGGGGAAGCAGGGCCACCGAGGCAAACTGCTAGATTCGCCCGTTTCCGCCACCTTCCCCCACCTTCCTTCCAGTTTGGCTTGGTGGCCCTGTTCCCTCCGTCTTGGCTCTCTTCCGAAGGGGGCCAAGGCAGGGGAAGCTGGGCCGCTGAGCCAAACTGGGCATTTTCGCCCCTTTCCCCCACCTTCCTTGAAAATGCCCAGCTTGCCTCAGTGACCCCGTTCCCTCTGTCTTGGCTCTCTTCCGATGGGGGCCAAGGCAGGGGAAATGGGGCCGCTGCAGCAAACCACTAGATTCGCCCCTTTCCCCCACCTTCAAGGAAGATGGGGGAAAGAGGCGAAAATGCCCGGTTTGCCTCAGCCGCTGAACACACAGGTGATTGAGTGGCGGCCATGGCAAACCGCAACGTTCACCCCCTCCTCTGTCTTCGGTTGCTCCCCAAAGGGGGAGAAGGCAGAGGAGGGGGGAGAATGATCTGCTAAACATTTTGCCTCATCCCCCCGCCCCATCTCTTGCCTCTTCGCTCCATTTGTGAAGGTTGCGAAGAGGCAGGAGATCGGTAGGCGGGTGAAGCAAAGTATATCCAGCGTATAAGACGACCCTCAATTTTGGAGGGCATTTTTGAGAGCTCAAAAGTCATCTTATACGCCGGAATATATGGTACCTAAAGCTTTGCACCCTCTCCAACATGGTCATGGGGAGAAGCTATATGCACTTGCATGTTTCTCTTCTGCAGATATGCTCCCAATAAATGGCTGCTGGTTAGTGGGTAAGACACATTGAGGATGTGATGGTACAGCAAGGCCAGCAGGTGTGTCCCCACTTTCTTTGTGCAATTTTCTCATCATGTTATGCCTAGAGCCAATGTGAGCTACAGTTGTCACATGTTGCAAATTGTTTGTGTGCAAGACTAGCCCAAGACAATTTTCTCCTGGAGATGAAGGACAAGATGGTGCCTTCCTCTTGTTTCTGTGAATAAAAGCATTACACATGAGAGCCTACTCCCATCTAAAGAGAGTAGAGCAACCGCTTCTCGGCTTTTTGGTTAAGATCAAGTGTGTAAAGAGAGTAGAGCAGAGCTATTTTATCAGCTGGACTTGTTTAGATGTTCACTCACCATTCAAAAACTGAATCAATGATCCTAGAAGATTATCACATGGGTCCTTAAAAACTGTCCCTGTCTTGGTGGCCCCAATCCTGCCCCTCTCTCATCCCTGCAACAGAATAAAAGAAAACTTTTCAAATGCCTACCTTGCTGCCTGATCAGGAGTCCCTCCCCATCTCCTTGGCAGCCCAGTAATGAATGCAGCCATCACCGAGCTGCGTTAACTTCCTGGAAAACAAATCCCAGCTGTTCTCATGAGACAACGATCACGTGGGGATTTTGAAAATAAAAACAAAACAAAACATAAAAAAATACAAACCAAGCACCAAAACACAACACAAACTTACTAAGTAACCTGGGGAGGGTAAAAAAAGGGTGTCACTTACCTCGATGTGCTGATCGAACCTGGAAGTGTTCGGCAGGGACCTCCCTCTGACATCTGTGATGCTGGCTTTGCGCCAGCAGAACGGGGCTCTTTTTCACAAGCCCATGATTCTGTTATCGCTGTCAATAAGAAGAGGCGGGGGGAGGGAAGAGGCACAGAGGCATATCGCCACAGGGACAATGTCATCTGAAAAGGAAGCCTTTTATCGATTTCCTGGCATCCCTGTGGTGGGATAAATAGTGCGTGTGATATCTCCCTATGCTAGTTGGGACTAATCAATGGGATCCCAGACTAGATTGGCAGTTCAAGCTTATTTTAACACTAGCAATAGGGTAGTGTCTTCTGTTATACATAAAGGCATCACGTCAACCACATGGCATATACGGCCATGCCCAATGACTAATTTCCTCCCTAGCACCTACAGTCTGAGGCAGGTGCCTCATTCTCTCTCTCTCCCATTTTTGTATGACAGAGGAAAGGAAAAGTATACTAACTGTAACGTTCACTTCTTTCTATGCCAATTGCTAAAGATGTCCAACATTTCCTAAGCTTCTTGGGAATAAAAAAGTGATAGTTAAGAACATAAAGAGAGTACAGCTGGTGCAGACCAAATGTTCATCCAGTCCAGCTGCCACTAGTAGCTGACCAGATGATACCAAAAAAACCAAAACAAAAAACCCCAAAACCCACAAAGAAAGGTGTGAAACATTCTTCTGATCAGAAGTGTGTGTGTGTGTGTGGGAAATCAATTTTAGTGACTACAACTTCCCCAATTATCCAGGCAGCATGGTAGCCTGGTGGGAGGGTTATGGGAGTTATAGTCTGAAAAAGCAACTTTCTCAAGATCTACACAAAAACAGTATGAAAGCAGGCACTAAATGATAATCTCCATATTTAAGTTAAACTATTTACAAGTCTGGATATATTTGTGACACTGTCAGGTTGCCATTGCCCGCACATGTCCTTCACATTCAACTACTGATGCCTGCCAGACACATGGCGATGAAGGACCAGAAATACCATCGAAAAGCTATGCCAAAAAACAAGCACAGAACATACTGTTCTTAACTTGGGATATGTTTTGGGGTGAAAAGCAACGTTCCTTATTGTAGCCCTTCATCCCCTGTTGCAACTTATTTTCATCCTTAATTCGTTGTTCTGTTTATCAAAATCACATTCACTATTAATAATCACTATTAGTTTATGGTTTTTATGAATGTCCCTGGGATCTTCTTTCTCTCTGAAGGAATGTCGGTAATTAGAAACATCAAGTATGAACAATCTTTACCAGTAAAGTGTGAACAATTGTAACCCATTACACCAAAGCAAAACAGCAATGATTTCACATCAGAGGAACAGAAACGGTTTGGGACAGGGAAAAGAGGGCAAAGAAGCAAAGAAAGAATGTCCTAAATTTTGATTCCTAAAATCCCAAGGAAAAAAAAAAGAGATTTCAAAGTCTTCAAGAGTGCTGGGCAATAGTTCAGAGTTTCTGCTACATGCTTTTCATTACTGTACTATTGATCCTCTGATACTTAGAATGTAAGGTCTGAGGCTTAAAGGAAATAGAAGCAGGAAATATTAAAACCAGTCTGTCATGAGAACCAGGATCTGAAATGAGGAGGGGACCACAGGGGAGTTATTTGCCTCTCTTGTAGATCGTTGGTGTTCTAAGAAATTATGCAATGGTCATGTTCATGACCACTGTACTCTCTACATATTGGAATTCTAGTAAAATATACATTAAGAATTATTGCTCAGATTATCTGACACAAGAGTCAGCCTGTGTAAAACTTGTAGAAGAGGCAGGAAATGTACATCCCCGCAGGCTGTGTTGTCTGACCTGTCTTAAGGGCTAACTCTACTTGTTGTAAGACTATCCTGTATACCAAAACCACAGGGCTAAACTACACAGATAACATTTCTGCCATTAGCAATTATGTGGATGGCTCTTAAAATAGTAAATAGCAGAAGGGAAAACTGAATCTGCAGGAAGGGGATTTAACCCTTTCTCTCTCACTGTCATTCCACTCTGCATAGGGACACTCCTGCCTGCTATTTGCACAGAAAGAAAGGCTTTAGTATAGGCGAACAGAAACTTCTCTCAACCTACATGCTAATAACAGGTATGAAGGGAATAGGGAAAACTAGGGACTTTATCAGACCAGGCAAATATGGCATCAGAAGGACACCTAATGATCACGAAAGGGCACACATACCAGACAGTGTCTCCCTTTCACAATCATGTATCGTGAAAAAAACATTCCTTTTTATTGATGGGTCAAGTGTTGGAGTCCTCCATTACAGCATACATGGGGTGGGGGAGAGGAAGAATTGTGCTTCCAGAAGTCTCCAGGGGTGTGATTCTCCTCTAAAGACTTCCTCACTCTCACCTGGTTTCAGTGCCGAACCCCGTTTTTAGAAATGACATGAGCAGAAGGAAAAACCTGGCTGGTCTGGAGGAGTGGAAAATGGATCCCAGACCCATCCCTTGGATTGACCAGCCTGTTGTATAGCTAATAGGGTGACAGAAAATGGCCCCAATAATTGCCTGAAGAATATTACTGTGATCCCTATCAGCAAACTGAATATCCTAGCTGACTTCAAATTTAATAAAAAGAATTTTCATTTGCAGTTATTACTGTATATATGAAGCAGAAGAATATAGAAATACTAAGAGTTGGTAAGATCAAAAGTCGGGGAGATAATTTTAATTAGACATTTTCACATATCCTCTAGCTATTGGAGGAAATATATGATACAAATGATTTTTTTTATTAAATCCTATGCCCTTTGCATCTGTAGCAACTACAGCATGTGTTGTTGGCTTATAATTTGTTTTCCATTAGGACATTGATTTTTCCTATCAATAGAGAATGTCACAAAGCTGATTAAAATAGCAAACAGTTCTGTAATTAAAAGATCCAGCACAGGATGTTTATGAAAAGGAAAATTAGGGATAGCATTGGGGTAAGGTTGTGAAAGACAAATGCTTCTAAAATTGGAAATCTTTGAACATGCCCACTGAAATATCATATGGAATAAAGCCTGGCAAGATTTATGATGTTATTGATCAAATATTTCATAAAATTTAGGGGTGTTTGACCATTACTCTAGATCTGCTACTTAGCTTACCTTAGTTATTGCATCATGATTGACAGAACAGATCCCGTTCACTCACAGCAGCTCCTGCCCAGAAAGTTTTATTTATTTACGTATTTATTTAATTTATATCCCGCCTTTCTCCCAGTATGGGTTCCAAGGCGGTGTACACATCTTAAAAAACACAATACAATTAAAAAATAGAAAAGTTAAAATACAATTAATTCAACTTTGTTTTAAAACACCAGTTAAAGACACCAGTTAAACCATATTAAAAGGTATTAAAACCAGTTAAAATAGAAACTCTCTATATCTTCTCTGTATTAAAACTGTATCTGCCAGCACCAAATGTCTCCTTAAATACTAATCAATCCAGATGAAAATAAGTCTAGATTGGGGAACTTTTGCAATCCCTACGAACTAGCCTAGATGAGAGGATGTAATGCTAATTCCTGCCCATTACTGCAAATTTGCAGTAGTGTTCTTTTGTCTGTACAGTCTTTCAGCAATAATGATATGCTGAGAAGCTATGTGTGCTTCACACATCTGTGAATGAAGTTCAAACTATAAACTTTCAAGTTCACACATCTGCGAATGAAGATGGTGGGGCCATACATTAGCATGCTATGTGCCTCCACCGCTGCACAATATTTTTTTAACAATAAAACAGAGGTGCGCAAGTGCGACCTTCTGCTTAAAAAAATTATTTGGGTGCTTCAGCAGAGCAAAAAAAGCACACGATTGCTAATGCAAAAATCCAGCAGAGCACTTCCAGGCACTGCCTTGCCAGAAAGCCCCCCCCTATGCACGTCTGACTGATCCGATCTCCAGCTCCACCCACTCTGAGAATGCACAGCAAGGCAAATTGGTTGTCCTAACAAGCACTAATGCACATTTCCTCACATTATTTTTAAAAATTTGGGGAAAGCCCCTATTCCCACACAGTAAATAGAGATTTTTGTTCCCCTCCTTCTGAATAATGTGAATCACCACAGGATTCCATTGGGACAAAAGGTATTCTTGAATGCTATGAGAAGTATTTTCATGATCTAGACAAATCTTACATATTCCCTACCCCATTACATACATACAAATCATGAATACAAACCAGTCATGAATGTGTGACTCTAGGTTATGCATTTGTAATCCAGCCTTTCTTAATTTTTTTTTTAATCCTGGAGGAACCCTTGAAATAATTTTCAGATCTCAGGGACCCCTGCATAAACATTATTCTATATACTGCTATTGCTTCCCCACCCCCATCACATTCTCTTGAGGAATCCCTACCAACCTCTTGTGGAACCCTGGTTGAGAAACACAGCTTTAATCCATAGCAGACAGTGGCTGAGATCTTATATTAATGCTCCACCTGTACAGTTCTGTGTCTAACCCCATTTATTATTATTATTATTATTATTATTATTATTATTGGGCTCAAGGGGCTCTCCTCTAGCTGTTTGTACCTCATTCAGAACTTCCTCTCACAGCTGTCAAGTTCTGAGAGCTGCTGCCACCACTTCTGCTGGCAGTGGGGAGAGGAGAGAACAGGGGGGGCAATTCAGATGTTGAACCAGCTCATCTTGGCTTGGAGGGGGAGGCTTGTTTTTTTAAAAATAAACAGAACAAATAATTCAAATAAACTAAAAACATATTGTCAGAGAAAGGAAATACAAAGGCATCTCACTTTCAGAGCAATGAAGTCAAAGATGAGTTAACAGGACAGACACAATGTTGTGTGAGGAGGAACAGCCACAAACGCTATCCTGTTGTAGTTGCATTGTAAAAGTCTCATGTGATAAAGTTCCTAGCTTTTTGTTTTGTTTTGTTTTGTTTTGTTTTGTTTCAGAGGTGATCAGCACTGGAACATTTCAGCCCCAAGTTACATACTTCAGACACAAGCATGGAGATGTCTCAGACAGTGTTATGTTAGAAACTGTTTCACAGCCTTCACAGTAGTAGACATAATTTCACCCCACAAAGCTTCTGATCTGACTATGGAGGTAAATTAAGATTAAATGCTCAATAGCATCTATGTAGCAATGCTACTGAGACTGGATTCCTCAGCTACACTTAAAGATAACCATGTTTTCCAAGGGCTCCCATAAACCCAAATTTACTTTCATTTGTGAGTAAAGGAACATTTTCAAGATTTGGAGACACAACAGGAGGCAAGGCAGTCAATGCCACACAGCTAGCTTTTGTTTGCAAGTTTCAGAACTGTTCCCTACCTTCCCTGCCTCCCATTGCTATCCGGAAATTCAACTCCGGAGAAGTGATCATATTGTTAAATTGAATGTGGTGAGTCATGTATCCACACTAGTTCACTAGCATTAATATAGTGACAATATTCTTGTGTTCATAAATGAGGGATAAAAGAAGAAAGAAAGAAAGAAAACCGAACTGTGATCTAAAGGCTGGAATCCTGTTGGTAACATCCATGCACTTAACTCAGGGTTGTGCATGTATATATTTTTTGTTTGGATTTCAAGCAAGAAGGTACACTCTATAGATTTTCCTTGGTTTTTTTCAGGGCTGTGAGTCCATGTTCTGGAATAGTTTCTTTCTGACGTTGCACCTGCATCTGTGGCTGGCATCCCCAGAGAATAATTGGGTAGGTGTGTGTGTGGAGTTTATATGCTGTGAACCCCTGTTGCGGAGTATATGTAAATTTGTGTAATTGAATGGTTAGTTTCTGGGTATAGAAATGCGAGGCTCGTTAGTGTCTGGAGATTTTCAGATGCCTCTTTCAGCCTCTTGCCGCGAAAGCAGCGTCCGGTGCAGTAACGAGGCTGCCACGCTGCAAGGGGTCCATTTCGGACGACTCCGTTTCTCTCTCGGCATCATCCGTGACTGTTGCAGCTAGCATTGGAGGCGTCCGCGCTGTTTTTTTACTCATGGACAACTTTCGTGAGTGAAAAACAGCACGGCTGCCTCCAATGCTAGCCGCAACAGTCACAGACGACGCCGAGAGAGAAATGTCGTCGTCCGAAATGGACCCCTTGCCGCATGGCAGTGTCGTTATTGCACCGGAGGCTGCTTGCACGGCAAGAGGCTGAAAGAGGCATCTGAAAATCTCCTCTGTTTGGCTAATGGTTGGTTTATGGACCATTATCTGCTGGGAATCCACCTGTCCCTGGGTGGAATTCTTTTGTAAGTGTTGAGTTTTGATTCTATTGTATTTCAAAACTGGGAGCCAGAATTTGTTTACTTTTAAGGTTTCTTCTTTCCTGTTGAAGTTGTCCAGGTGTTTGTGGATTTCAATAGCTTCTCTGTGCATTCTGACATGATAGTTGTTGGCTTGGTCTAGAATTTCTGTGTTTTTAAATAGCATTTTGTGTCCAGGTTGCTTTATAACATGTTCTGCTACTGCTGATTTTTCTGTCTGGCCCAGTCTGCAGTGTCTCTCATGCTCCTTGATTCGTGTTTGCACACTGCGTTTAGTGGTCCCTATGTAAACTTGTCCACAGCCAAGTTCACAGCATATAAACTCCACACACACCCCTGCCCAACCATTCTCTGAGGATGCCAGCCACAGATGCAGGCAAAACATCAGAAAGAAACTATTCCAGAACACGGCCTCACAGCCCGGAAAAACAAGGAAAATCTATGGATGCCGGCCATGAAAGCCTTCGACTTCACAAGGTTCCTGCTTGTTTGTGAAATAGCCAAACACACCCAGGAAACTTTCAAACACTTGGAGACTGACATTGACTGTTTATTGGCTGCAAGGTCAGGGGAGGTAAATTCTGCAGCCAGAAAAGATTGCTGGGGTTACTCTACTTGATCTCCAGTGAGTTTCTAGAGATCCAAGAGTCTAAGCTCAGTTGTCTTTCCTTGGCAGCTGAACTGCAGCCGGGCACTACATAGCTATCTCCCCCTCTTTTTCCCCAGCCAATAAATTGCTGTGGCAGGGTCCTTTGGACTTGAAAGCTGCCTTCAGGAGGCAGGAGCTGTGTATGTGGAACTTTGAATTCTGTTCACTCTGATCTAGGACTGCAGTCATAGAATTACTGAGCAGAATTACTAGTACAGTAGTCTCAAAGTTTCCCCCTCCTCATTCAAGAGTTCTCCAATAACTTCGGAATATGTACTTAAATTTCTATATGCTAAATAGTCTTGTCTAGTGAAAGGGTCCCACTGGTGTGTCAGAAGAGCAAAGTAATGGATAAATGTTTTAATTAATAAATAGCATCCTATTGTGAAGGAATGGATCTGAGATATGAACCACTGCATCCATTAATCAGAATGAGTGCAGATTGTGAACAAGGATTTCATATGGCAAAGTCGCTCAGGTTCAGCATGACCTGGAAGAAAACATTTGAGGTCTATACTCTTAGAGACATCTGGTTGTCAGGACTGCTTGGATCACTTCAGCCTGGTCTCCCTTGATGGTATTGACTGAACACTTGGCACCATGAACTAGACTTTTGGCTGATATGGTTGGTGAAAGACAGTTGCAACAAACTTGTGGATGGAGGAGAGTTTCCAGACAGAATGGCAAAATCCTCATTGGAGGAGGATTAGATACCAACTTCTCTTTAGAAAACAAAACAAAAATGGGAAAACAAAACAATAATCCATGCATTTCTCAAGAAATTATCTTTATGCAAAGGCCTAAATGCCCTAAAGGTACCAGATCTCATCTGACCTTAGAAACTAAGCAGGGTGAGCTCTGGTTAGTACTTGGATGGGAGACAGGAAGAGCAGGTGCTGTTGGCTATATTTCAGAGGAAGGAACTGGCAAAATCACCTCTGAGTATTCCTTGCCTAAGAAAAGCCTATGAAATTCATTGGGTTGCTGTAAGTCAACAGGCAATTTGAAGGCACATACACACATAAGGAAGATGTGACCCTTGTTATGCCTGTGCTCAACTTTTCCTTTTTAGAGACAGTGATTGCAAAACAAGTCCAGATCTTCCTGAAGAGTGTATCTTTTCCAGCTTCTTTTTAGACTGATTTGTCTCAGTTATGCAATAGAACAGACACCCCCCCCGGATCTTCAGAATGTCAGAGCCAGGGGAGGTGTTTTAATGATTGGCAGGGAGATGAGTGCAAGGGTTGGCCAGGGCGTAGGCATGCCCTGGCTTGGAGGAGGCAGGGGTGGGGTTTAGACTGGTCTATTTTACCCCTTGCCGCCCCTGGCCTCCTCCTCATTTCCCCTTTCAACGAAACCCACCCACCCGCCTCTGCCACAGTATGAGATTTCTGGTTGTGTCATGGGCCGGGTAGGAATTTTTACCCACCCTTTTACAGGGGGTGTTTTGCCTACCCCATACTGTCACTTTGGACTTGGACAATTGGCTTTGGGTGCCGTTTTTTAAATAGGCGGTCACTTGCAGAGAGTGGGGAGGCAAGGACTCAGCGTCCACCTATGGCAACCCCATTTTGGGTTGAAGGATGGACCTTATCGAATTGCACTGGCATTTGAACGGATGGGGTGCAGGGAGCTAGGCTATCCTTGAGGCCAGTGTCAGGTTGTAGTCCTCGTCAGAAACTATACGGCTTGAGGATTTGCACCCTGGTGTGGGGCCTTTCAGAAGATGGTGCCCTGGGGGCACCCCAGGTACTGGGATCTCCCTTGGGCCTCAGGTGATTCGCCCAGGGAAGTTGGGGGACAGGTCAGGTGACTGTCTGCTCCAGTCGGTCCCACACTGGGTCTCCCCCTTTTGGTTCCCCGCGCACTCCGGTCCTCTGGGAGGAATTTGCTTCAGCCACAAAAATCTAGGCTGTCTGCAACCTCCCAGAGGGCCTTTTCGGTAGTCGCCCCCAAATTGTGGAATGACCTGCCGAATGAGATCCGTCAGATAACGAGCCTGAGTGGCTTTAAAAAAGCACTAAAGACAGATCTCTTTCGGCAGGCCTTTCCTAATTAGATCCCGGCCTCAGGGGATCCTGGCCTCTTCTAGGCTGCTGGCCATTTATTTATTATATTTTATTGTATTTATAGTTTTAAATGTGATTTTAGATTAGTTGTTTTTAATTTATATTTGTTTAATGTTTTTTTATGGGGGAGGGTGGGAGTGGGGGTGTTTAGGGATTTTATTTGTATTGTATTTTAAATTCTGTAAGCCGCCCCGATTGTTTTAACAGAGGGGCGGGGTATAAATAAATTTTATTATTATTATTATTATTATTCGCATACCCTAGGAAATAAACAAATAAATAGGAAAGATGAAAATAAAGTGGCCCGTATTTCAACCCAATCTCCCGTGTCTTGTCTCCTTATTCCATGCATCAATCATTAACCAGCTTTCTTTGACAATAGGTAATCTGTATCCAGCTGGCTCTCCAGTACTCTTTCTGGTCAATGAGCCTTGTGAAATTTGATGCATAGCATTCTGAGGAGATTGGTATCTTCACCAGGCCATCTCATCTCTGTAGGAAGCCACTGAGGACTTTATCAGACAAGCCTCTAAAAATGTTCTTTTCCCACCATATTTTACATCGTTTGTGTGCTGGGAAAAGAACCTTTTATATCAAACATTGCCGTGATAGTGTGAAAAAGCAGCCTCATACTTCTGTGTTGGTGGATGAGCATGATCTCAGTGCTTCTTGTGAGAAGACACAAGCGCACATAAAAGTAAAAACAAAAAAACAAAAACCCCCAACTAAATTAAAAAACAAGACAAACACACAAGCACTGAAACACATTTAAAAACTTGCCTGCAACATGGGGAGGTTAATAAAAGAGTGTCCCATAGCTAGTTTTCATGTTTCTACCTGGAAGTGTTCTGGCAGGACTGCCCATTGATGCTGGAATTGCACGAGAAGAATGGGGTGTGGTTTCAGATGCTCGCAATCACAGCAAAAAAAAAAAAAAACACCACAGCCAATCTATTGACAGCTTGGCCTGGCAATAAAAAAGAATGGCTTATTGACCACACAAAATCATGAAAGCATGATGTCATGTGAAATGTGCATCCTTTCACATTCATTAGGTTTCATTATGACACTGTATTTGCCACACTTGATAAAGTCCTGGGAGAGATCATCCATACCTTTAGAGTGAGTGCCACCACCTACCTCTACTTCTATGGAAGGAACCCAGACTTCTTGTCTGGGACTGAAGTGTGAAAGTGTTGGACAGATGAATGAAGGAAACCAGGTTGATGCTGGATCTAGATAAATCAAAAGCAACAATGACGCATCACCTCCAACACCTGGGAATTGTTGGTTGTGGCTATGACTTCCTTTCTTTAGTGAGCTCTGCCCTTTTTAGATATTGGCAACCTGATATTGCTCACACATTTCTAACTTTCAGGCTCTAATATGGTCAGCCTTGAAACTGTCCCAGAAGCTTCACCTAGTGGAAAATACACTTATGAATACAGTACTGGGAAACTTGTAACTTCAAGGCAAGGCTAGAAATAGCCCTGAAGTAGTCTGTTTTGGTGCAAAGAATGGTTTTCATCAAACAAGTACTTCCCATTCCGGTATCAAATCTAAGGTGATCCAGTCTGTATGTGGGACAAACTGAGGAAGCATATTTGTATGAGAAGACTGGATCATTCCAGTAAATGATTGCATTAGTAAGATTAATAATAATAACATTTTTAAAACACCAAGTATTCACTACTGATATAATATAGAGCAACTATTATAATACTTAACTAGACTGGCATAATTTAGTACACACTTCTCCAACCTACTGCTTTTCAAATGTGTTGAACTACAGTTCCCATCACCTCCAGGACTTTGATTTTGGGAAGACTGTGTTAGAGTCAATTAAAAGGTGTTTCAATTAGAAGCAGAATTTAATTGAACTACTTCAGATATCTAACTTTATATGGACTTTTTTGGACGCGAAGAAAGTAACGCAAGCAGCCCGTCAGCTTGCGAGGCTGCTGCGCTGCAAAGCGTCAGTTTCGTATGATGCTCGCCCCTGCCGGTACTGTTGCGTTACCGCGGGGAGATTTGAGCATGATATTTCGTTGATTTTTAATCATGATCAACTTTCGTGAGTAAAAATCAACGAAATATCACACTCAAATCTCCCCGCGGTAACGCAACAGTACCGGCAGGGGTGAGCATCATACGAAACTGACGCTTTGCAGTGCAGCAGCCTCGCAAGCTGACGGGGCTGCTTGTGTTACTTTGTTTGTGTCCAAAAAAAGTCCTATGTCTCCAGATTACTTTGGGAAACTAACTGGCCAAACTGAATTGATTTCACAGTAAGGCGACTATAAGACAGGAACGCAAACAGTGTTCCTGTCCCACAATCCCCAATCCCGTCCCTATCCTGGCATAATAACCCTCCCCATCTTATCTTATCTTCCATCCAAAGGCAGCCCAGGCATGAACGGAGCTCTAACGGAGCTCGGTTCATTTCCTGGAATTAAATCCCACCCACTCTCACAAGAAGACGCGAGCATGGGAGATTCAAAAAGAAAAAGAAAAGTACACACGAAAAGTTTGGAAAAGCACATACACACACTAAAACACACCCAAGTAACCCAGGGAGGGTACAGAAAAAGAGGATAGCCTACCTGGTTTTCATGATCCCATCTGGAAGTGTTTTGGCAGGACTGCCCATTGATGCTGGAATCACGAGTCAAAAACAGTGCAAAGTTTCAGATGCTGGCAATGCCGGCACCAAAATGGGATGGGCGATCCATTTACAGCTCTGGCCCATCAATAAAAAGAAACATCAGAATAATAACAGTGGGACGCAAAAAGATGAGATCATGTGATATTGGTGTCCTTTTGCATTCTGCTGTTGTTATTCTGGCACCACACTAGCTGTGTTTGATAATCTCCTAAGTATTTTTAGCTCTTCATTATTGTTCTATTTGATTTTCTTTCCAACATATCCCAATTGCTCTGAGGCATAGGCTTACAACCTGTGCTTACTTTGGTTTATTCTGTTAGACACAACCTGGTGTGGTTAGCAAGGTTTAGAGGCAGTGCATGGTTCCAAAGCCTTTTAGCAAGTTTTAGGAAAGGATGTGAACTTTTACAAAGTTTTTCAGTATGATGTCTCTCATTCATTCATATCTGGCCATCTTATCTACTTCCTCCTACTGTATGCTTCCACTTTTGGATGGCAAGATGCAACAATTTCTATTGGTCAACACTCCTTTATCATCCATCATGCCACATCATTAAATTACCTCTTTGTACAAGGATAGTGGGTGGGAGAGTCTTCCTGTTCAGAATAGGTTTAACAGTTGGGTGAGCTCAGAAGCTTAATTTTTGAATTGTGTCTTCTTGTGCATTATGCCAGTGTGAATAAGATACTGGAGACACCACAAATAGCACAGCATGTACCCAAATAATTTCTATGTGGGAGGATACTGCAGGCATACCTGATAGGTAAACAGCTTCTTCCAAGCAGGAACAGAGTAAAGGGACAAATGAGTCACTAATCTAGAAATTTGATCTAGCAAGAGAGATTACATAGTTTGGCCAAAATCATGCATTGAGAGATGAAACATAGCTATGTCTCTGTGGCTACAGCTCCGGATTCTACCCCACAAAACCTACCTTTTATGCAGTACAGCCCACCCCCACCCCCCACACATGGCCATTTCTGTGTTGCTAGGAAATAAGCAGGAATTGGTTTGGTTCTTTTCCAGTAGCTGCACTGCTAAAAAGGTAGTTTTGGGGGAGATTTTGTTTGTTATGTGGTTGTAAGAGATTTCCAACCTGAGCAACAACTGTAAAAACAAATTGTGATGGTGTGACTTAGGAGTTTATCACACTACACTTTTATAGTGCTATTATTCCACTTTAACTGCTAAGGCTGCCTCCTGTGGAATCCTGGGATTTGCAGTTTAGGGAGGGGTATTTAGCATTCTCAGTCTGAGAGCTCTTAGGCCTCACTAAACTACAAAACCCAGAATTCCCCAGGAGGCAGCCATAGCATTTAAAGTGGAATAATAGCACTATAACAGGGTAGTATGATAAAGTCCTTACACCACTGCTCCTATTCTGCAACAATTAGTAAGGAGTCACTTTTCATTGATGGGGAGGTCCCATCAATGAAAACTGATGCCTTACAAACCGCTGCAGCACAGGGGCAGAACACGACGAGGACGTCTGAAACCGGGTCCTGTTTGAGGGACAGAAACATTGTCCTGGAGTTCTGCAAAGGTACTTTTTGGATGCATCTGATAATCTCCTTAGACTCAAAGGTGCTACAAGATCCCTTTGCATAGTGATATTCACCATACTGAAAACATATACTCTAAAAAAGTTTTTATAAAAGTTAAATAAAACAATTTAAAATAACACAGCCCTTTTGTTAAAAAGCCTTCAGTTCTAAAAGCCTGCCTGAATAAACAACTACTTGCAGAAAGGACAGGAAAGAGGCTGCCATTTATCCTTCCTAGGAAGGAAGTTCGAAAATCTAGGGGCAGCCACTGTTTCCACCAACCATACTTGTGAAGGTGGTGGGACTGAGAGAAAGGCCCCTCCTGTGGATCTCAGGAGCTAGGCAGGTTCATATAGGGAGATATGATCTGTCGGATAGCCTAGACCTAAGCTATATAGGGCTTTATAGGTCAAATCCAGCACTTTGAATTTTAAATGATGACAGTTAATGTTAACAACATGGAATCAATTTCCGAGTTTCTAAAGGTTAACACTAACAAACTGATTTTCAACCCTAACATTCCAAGGTTTGCCTTGTACTGAGTTGCTCTCAATGGCTATTCAGAAATGATGATTTGCACTGAAAATGGTGTCCTTCACTGGAAAGTGCCAGTGTCTTTGCTTTGTTTTTTTTTTAAAAAACCCTTACAGTCTTTTCCTTATGCACTCATCTATCAAACATCATCCTTATTGGGAAGAATATATGAGAAAAAATAGACTGTTGTTCAGAACTATAAATCAGATGTAATAGATCAATGAGGACCTGTTTAACTTTTGAAATATTGATTGAAACTAAGATATTTTCAGTAGTAGTTACTGTGTGCCTTCAAGTTGTTTCTGACATATGCTGACCATAAGGTGAACCTATCATGGGGTTTTCTTGGCAAGATTTCTTCAGAGGGGGTTTTGCCTTTGCCTACCTCTGAGGCTGAGAGAGTGTGACTTGCCCTAGGTTACCCAGTGGGTTTCCATGCCTGAGCAGGCATTCAATCCTTAATTGTGAAGTGGAGATTACTATCTAGATATTATCAAGCCCACAAATGTCTGTACCCTCCTTGCCCTATACCAGCCCGCCCCCGATACCAGGCTTAACTGCAGGTTCTCTTGTGGGCTGCAAGATGATGCAAGGCAGAAGGTAGTCACCAGGTTTTCATTGGTGCACTGATCTTCTTCTTTCCAGAAGCCCCTGTGCCCTTTTATGGGTCTGGGAAAAGATGGTAAATCATTGGCCAAGGGAGCTGAGCTTTATGTGTGCTGGATGTTGAAGCTGCAGGTTCAGGCTTGGTCTGACTCGCCTTCATACTTGTTTACTTAAATTTCTTGACTTTCCACTGAAATGATGTTTGGACTGATTCATTTTGTAGTCAGCCTGACCATGTGTCACATGATATGTGTGGCATGTTTGTAGTAAAAACTCTGGAAGGAATTTAAGCACCCAGGGACCAGTAAATGTATGATTTTCCTTGGTTTTCCCCCCAAGGCCATGTTGTGTGAGGCTGTGTTCTGGAATAGTTTCTTTCTAATGTTTCTCCTGCATCTGTGGCTGGCATCCTCGGAGAATGGTTGGGTAGGAGTGTATGTGGAATGTATATGCTGTGAACCCCTGTTGGGGAGTATATATAAATTTGTGTAATTGAATGGTTAGTTTCTGGGTATAGAAATGCAAGGCTCGTTAGTGTCTGTTTGGCTAATCGTTGGTTGATGGGCCATTATCTGCTGGAACTCCCCCTGTCCCTGGGTGGAATTCTTTTGTAAGTGTTGAATTTTGATTCTATTGTTCTTCAAAACTGGGAGCCAGATTTTGTTTACTTTTAAGGTTTCTTCTTTCCTGTTGAAGTTGTCCAGGTGTTTGTGGTTTTCAATAGCTTCTCTGTGCATTCTGACATGATAGTTGCTGGCCTGGTCCAGAATTTCTGTGTTTTTAAATAGCATTTTGTGTCCAGGTTGGTTTATAACATGTTCTGGTACTGCTGATTTTTCTGTCTGGCCCAGTCTGCAGTGTCTCACAGGATTTCAAAGGAGGAAGTGAATGGGGCTTCATTCATTTCCTCCTTCATTGCCAGGGAAGCCTTCCGCTGGGAGAGAAGGTAAATGTGGTGGTGGTGGGGCGCATTCTTTTACTGGCATAAACATTTATTTTTTTATGCCAGTAAAAGAATGTTTAAAGGGGCTTGTCTGATAAAGTCCTTGGTGTAATGATGCCACAATGTTTCTGCTATCCTCATACATGGAATTACAATGTTTTTAGATGCTAGTATGATATGATAAAGTCCCTAGTCATAGAACTATCCTGTTGGTAGTGAAGTCCATCTATGCAAGCCCCTACATGCTATGTTGCATGAGTGTAGGGCACAGCTTCCTGAGATCTTCTTCCTCTTCCACCTGTACTGTCCCATTATAGCTCTTAAGGTGGTTGAAACTGTATGAATGGATATCTGGTGCATTTTACAATCCAGAGGAGTTGCTGAATAGGTCAGAAGTTACAAGTGTTTCTAGGGTTTTCTTGACTCCCATGGTTTTAGAACCAGATGAGCAGAGCAATCATGTGGTATGTGTGTTTACTCAGAAGTAAATTTGATAGAGTTGTATGAGGTTCACTCTCTAGCAAGTGTGTTTAGGACTGAAGTCTCAAGTATGCATGTTTTGAAATGGCAGAACAACAAAACAAATAAAACCAAGGAAATGTGTCTTGTTTACATCATCTTTGTAGGCTGAAATAATTTGGCTTCCTCTCGTGGAGAAAATGAATTTCATGTTGTACGAAGTCAGCAGTTTCTGAAGAACAAATCAGATGTTATGTTATTTTCCAATGCTGCTGCTAACACATGGGAGTCATAGTCTAACCAAAGCAACTTCTGTTTTGAACAGGAAAAAACTCCTACCTTTATCTGTTTTTGTTTTTGACAGTTTTTGAGATGCTGGTTCTAACAACACATATGAGTTATAGTGCAACCAAATAAACTTTTCCAATCAAAAATCTAATCAAATCAAAAACTCTCCTTTTGAAGGACTGCGTCCATTAACCAGTTTCCTTCTCTGGATACATATTATTTTTCCTCCCCCACCATCAGGTTGTGTAAAGCTCCCTGACCCCCCTGCCAATCATCATCATCATTATTTTCATGATCATCATCATCATGCTGCTAAAAATCATCCAATGTTTGGGGCAGGAGGAAGATTGTGATGATGTTCAAAAAAGGTAAAAGAGATGCCAGACCAACAGAGCAATGGAAGAAAGCACAATCCTATCTATTCCTGTCTATTTAGAAACAAGCCCTATTTGAGTTTCATGGGACTTAGCAATGTGTAATGCTGAGAATCTAATGTATCCCAGTCAAAGCTTCAAGATGTTTTGAGTGTGTGAGTGTGTGTGTGTGTAGGAAGTGGCAGCAAAGAAGAAACAGCTGAAGAGACATAGATGATCAGACATGGCTAATGTGGTGCCATATGATGCCAGCGGAATGCAAAGGGACGCCAATATCAGATGTCATCATCCCTTTGTGTTCCACTGGTGTCGCTATTGTGTTCTATTTAATTGGTAAGCTGAGCCATCAATAGATGGCCCATTCTGTTTCTGTGCCGGCATTTCTGGCACCTGAAACCTCACACCATTGTCCTGCCATGAATACAGTGTCAATGGGCAGTCCTGCCAGAACACTTCCAGGATTGCAAAAACAAAGTAGGCTACCCTCCTTTTATGAACCTCCCTGGGTTACTTTTTAGTGTGTTTCTGTGCTTGTGTAAAGTTTTTCTTGTTATTTTTCTTCTTATTTTTGAATTTCCCATGCTTGTGTGTTCTCGCGAGAATGGGCAGTATTTCAATCCAGGAAGTGAACGGAGCTCAGTCAGTGCTCCGTTCATGCCTGGGCTGCCTTTGGATTGAAGAGAAGGTAAGTCTGATGGGGAGGGTTATTGTGCTGGGACAGGAACAGGATTGGAGATTGTGGGACAGGAATGCTTTTTGCATTCCTCCCTGATAATCTCCAGAGTGAAGGAAGGAGCAGATGAGTGTAGCTAGGGTAAGAAGGGGAGAGGACTTTATTAAACCAAGATAGCCTTGTGGCTGAAGAGCGGGGTATAAATAAATAAAAATAAAGTAAGACCAGACAATATGGTGGCATAATGATGCCTAATTAACGCGAAAGGGTGTGCATATCAGATGACATCATCCTTTTGCGATCATCTCAAGCCCAAAAGCTGTTTTATTTTATTGATGGGCCAAGCCTTCAATAGATCTCCTGTTCTGCTTTTTTTTTTTGGCTGGCATTGCCAGTGTTTGAAACCTCACGCCATTGTGCTCACGGGAATACAATATCAATGACATAACACTTCTGGGTGACATCGTGATAGTCAGTTAGAGGATGCTCTTTTCATGAACCTCCTCAGTTTACTTGTAATTTTTAAAGTGTGTTTCTGTGCTTGTGTGAATGTGTTATGTCTTAATTTTGCTTTATTTTTCAAATTTGCCATGCTTGCGTCTTCTCATGAGAACTGGTGAAATTTCAGGCCAGGAAGTAAATAGAACTCTGTTCATGCTTCATTTATGCTGGGGCTGCCTTTCTGACACTGCTAAAGGTAGGTCTGATCAAGGGGGTTCTTTTGCCAGCATAAAAATTGTTCAAAATGTGCCACTAAAATCGTTCATGGAGGGTGGTCTGATAAAGTCAAGAGAGAGAGAGAGAGAGAGAGAGAGAGAGAGAGAGAGAGAGAGAGAGAGGATCTGGAAGAAAAATGAAGATAAATGTGGCCAGGAGAATTGGGGAGTTGGACAAGGAAAAAGAGAATATTATTATTATTATTATTATTATTATTATTATATATGCGAGTGGGTGAGTGGGATTAAAGTAAGGAGGGTGCAAATGTGTGCGATTATGAGGTGTGAAGAAGGGAAGAAGTAAGAAATGAGATGAAAGGAGTTATGTGAGTTGTGTGAAGGGTGCGGGGAGAAGGAGAAGATGTTTAGCCAGTCCTTGGGGTTGGAGAGACATAGAGGGCATGAAAGCCAGTGAAAGGGATTAATGAATGAGAGAGAAGATGAGTATAGGCAGGAGTTGAGGTGGGGGGGAGAGAAAGAGGATATGTGTCTGTGGAGCAGAGTGAGGAAATTTTGCTAGGAGGCAGTGAATCCTGAAGATGCTCAGTATTTCTGTGCACTGACTTCTACCTCACACTGAGCTTAACTAATTTAGGGAAGGAGAAGGAGGAAGCCACGCAGATTCCAAGCAGATTTAGACTGTAAGCCTGAGGGCAGGGAACTGTTAAATTAACCATTTGTAAGCCGCTCTGATAGCCTTTATGGCTAAAGAGCGGGGTATAAATAAATAAATAAATAAATATTAAAAATTCCCTGGAGTCTACAGCAGCTTTTCCAAAGAAATCTACAGCAGTAGGGGCCAGCACCTTAAAAATGTTTTTTCTTTTCATGGTAACAGTCTTGCTGTTAGGTTCCGGCTGTTGCCCTGAAGCCTAGGGTGGAGAGTCAGGGCCCTGAGGTCTGGGAGTCCTAGAGTAGGAATGTAAGTCTTCTCCATTTTCTTTCTTGCCTGCAAGAATAAATAATTTTGAATGTTTTCTCCCTGTTGGGTGAAATTACAAAAATTTTATATTTTTTTGGACAATTTTTCACCTAGGGATTTCTTTTTTGAAAACTATTTGCATGAAACTTGGGCTGTAGGGTTTTTTTGTTGCATAAAACAACTTATTTCTGCTGAAAATTCTTTTGCCACAAAGAGAATTTTCTGTGAAAACATCCTTCCCTTACAAATACTTTTTTAAAAGACTGTTTATTTCAGTGTGAGTTTTCATGGGTTTCAATTCACATCCTCAGATGCCCTGATGGAGTTAAAGTGCCAGGTATGTAGCAGTTACATGTAACTGCTATACAGCGTGACTGAAAAAAGTGGATTGAAATCCACAAAAGCTCATGCTAACACAAACAGTCTTAAAGGTGCTGCTAGATTCCTTCCCTCCTCACCTCTCCTTTTTATGCTGTACAGAGACAAACACAGTTGTCTCTCTGAAAACTGCTATAGTTGTCCTCTGCAAATGATCCTCTGCAACAGTTTTTAAAAAAATGTTTGTTCCCAGTTGGTTCCAAAATCTTTGAAGATAGTTGGCTCAAAGGTTTGGAAAGTAATTTTTTGGACTACAACTTCTACAACCCACTGCCCATTCGGTATGCCACCAGTATTGTTCTTCTTGTGCCTTCAAGTCTACTCTGACTTATCATGAACCCATCCTAGGGTTTTTTTTTACAAGCTTTATTCAGAGGAAGTTTGCCATTTCCTTCATGAGAGTATGTGAAGGACCTGAGATCACCCTGTGAGTTTCCAGGGCTGAGCAGGGATTTTAACCTTGGTCTTCCAGAATTTGAATCCAACACTCAAACCACTACTCCATGCGTACCCTCCAATTGTCCTGATTTGGACTGGGCAGTCCAGATTAATTTTCTCTCATTCCACTTTTTCAGCTACTTTTAAGTTGTTCCAGTATCTCTCTCTTCCTTTTACTTTCCCCCCTTTGTCCTCAGCTCACTTGAATTCCTGCAAGCTAAATTCAAAATGCAAAAGCAGAGCTTGTCTATAATGTGAAAACATTCCTCATAGAATTCGAGGAGAATATGTTTTGTCCAAATGGGATCCCCCATCATTTCACTGTATTCAGAAGGAGGGGGAAAAGAAAAACTCAAAATACTCCATGGGGAAAAGACTTTGTGGCTTTCCCTAACTTAAAAAAAAAAAAAAAAAAAACTCTGAAGGAAATGAGCATTCCTGTTTATTGGGACCACCGATTCACGTTGCTGTGCTTTGCCAATAAGACCGAAAGTGGAAAGCTGATTGGCTGGACATGTGCAGGTGATGGAGCTTGCCAGCAAGACTGTGCCTGGAACCATCATGTTGGATGTTCACTGTAGCGATTGTGCATTGAGGTAATGAAACAGCCTTCCCCCCTTTTTTCTTTTATTTAAGCAGAAGATTGCACTTCCGCACCTTGGATTTACTTTTAGAAAAAAAAAATAATACTGTTCAGCAGCAATTGGTGACAATAAAAATGTGAGTAATTCACTTGCACCCCCCATCTTGATTCGCAGGCATGCCTGTTTGAACAACAAACACATATGGCTTCACATACCTATGATCTTGAGAAAAACAATGGAGACAAAAAGGTGTTGCTGCGAATTTGTGATAATGCGCTTCAATCTGCATTATATTGCCTGATATAGACAAGCTTGTAGTTTGCACTTAATTGACTCAGCAGGAGGGAAAAGAGAGATGGGGTAAGTGTTGACCTTCTCAGGAAGCTCAAGGAAAAACAAAGAGCAGCAGCCATTCCTAGCTTGGGTGTTCTTTCTCTTTAATAACTTTTGCCATCTATCCACACTCTGATGTTGCTTTGCTGTACAGGCCCCAGTTTTTATCAGTGAAATATTGAAGGGCATGCATCATGTTGATCTTTATTGTGTGCCACCATGCCAACCTGGACACTGAGCTCAGAAGCTAAGCAAGGTCAGTCCTGGTAATTCCAGGGATTTTTAGGTAAGGTTAACAAATAATCTTCTCTGAAACCCTGGAAAGCCCTGGCAGTCAGAGTTCACAAGACTAGGCTAGATGGACCAATGATTGGGCTCAGTCTAAAGCAACTTCCTATGTTCTGGGAGCTGCAGATCAGAAACTGAAATGTTCCAAGCTCTGAGTCTGCAGGTGCAGAAAGGGTTAAGTGCTTCTACCTGTTGATTCTCCCCACCACTGGGCACACCCAGTCATGCATGCATTCCCTATTATCTTGTGAACATTAGATTGGGGCCATGTGTTTGCAGAGATCATATCAGACTTGGCCTTCAAGGTCAGGGTGTCGGCTCTCAGGGATTTCAGGTTGCCCATTGTCCCCTCCCATCTCTTGCATTTGTTTTCATGTCCAGAGCTCAGCCTTCCAGAAGGAGAAATGCAAGCTTGTGTTTTCAGATCTCCCATCAGCAGAAGCTTCAGGGCTAATTCTTTTCAGAAGACATTTGGCTCTTGGCACAGTAGATGGATCTTGATAATCATGAACTAGAAGAAGAGGAGATCAGGTTAGGAGTTCATTCCAGCAATTATTCCTTTTTTTTTTCTTGCTACTGAAACCCATCATGATTCAGAGTGATCTTAAAGGCAGCCCTTGGTAATGAATTTCACATATCAAGAGACTAAGAAATAGGCATAGACATTTCCTCTACTGCATGAATTTCTGCTGTGGAGAATGCTAAGTGCCCAAACTCTTGAGTGCATATCATCATCACCACCACCACCACCATCATCTATATCCCACCTTTCTCCTGATAATGGGACTCAAGGCGCTTAACAACATATTTAAAACAATACAAATTAAAACCAATACAAAAGCATTAATAAAAGTATAAATATAAGTTTAAAAACTATTAAACAATTTATGAAGTTAAAACATTAAACATTAAAATATTAACATTCATTAAAAGACTATATACAAACCTTAAAACCTACACTGCACAGCATTAAAAGCCCAACCCTAGTCAGTTTGTGAAAGCCTGATGGCACAAAAATGTTTTGACCTCACAATGGAAGGAGATCAAGGATGGGGCCATAGTGGCCTCTCTAGGGACAGAGTTCCAAAGTCTGGGAGCAGCCACTGAGAAGGCCCTCTCCCTTCCCACAAGAAAGTTGTGGGACAGAGAGAAGGGTCTCTCCAGATGATCTTAAAGCTCTAAGAAGCTCATAAAGGGAGATATGGTCCTTCATAGTACATAGTATAGTATTTGTGACCATTTCTTCTTCCTCTTTTCTCACTAACTTCTGCATACCAGACAAAAAGTCCATAGAGGAAATTATTTCCCCATTAGTCAGCAGTAGGCACAGAGAAATAAACAATTTTGGTTGGCTTGGGAATAGCAAAGAGGAGAGAAGGAGGACCATGCCCCTTCATGCCACGTGACTTCCATCATATCATTGGAGCGTGCTGGCAATCTAACTCAGCCAAAACTACAAGGTCTAGCAAATTCCTTACATGCCTGGAAGACAATTTCATGGTCCAAAAGGTGGAAGAGGCAACAAGGGGGTCAGCTATTTTAGATCTGATCCTAACCAACAGAGACGACCTGGTTAATGGGGTGCAAGTGGTGGGATCCTTAGGTGAGAGTGATCATGTTCTCCTGGAGTTTGTTATACAATGGAAAGGAGAAGCCAGGCATAGTCAGACACGCATTCTTGACTTTAGGAGAGCTGATTTCAATAAACTCAGGGAAATACTGGGGATGATCCCATGGTCAAGAATACTAAAAGAGAAGGGACCTCAAGACGGATGGGACTTTCTCAAAAGGGAGATACTGAAGGCACAATTTCAAACAGTACCATTGAGGAAGAAAAATGGGAGGTGTCTCAAGAAACCAGGATGGATGACTAAAGAACTTTCAATGGAGCTAAGTTTTAAACGGAACATGTATAGGAACCCAAAGGGTGCTCAGCAGTGGCTCCTCTTCGTCTTGGAAAGATGTGACCAGTGGGGTGCCACAGGGTTCTGTCCTGGGCCCAGTGCTATTCAACATCTTTATCAACATCTTTACCAATGACTTAGATGAGGGAATTAGGGGCATATTTATCAAATTTGCAGATGACACCAAATTGGGAGGAGTAGCTAATACCCTAGAGGACAGGATCAAAATTCAGAATGACCTGGATAGACTGGAGAGCTGGGCCAAAGCTAACAAAATGAAATTCAATACGGAGAAATGTAAAGTACTGCATTTAGGGCGGAAAAATGAAATGCATAAATATAGGATGGGAGAGACCTGGCTGAATGAGACTACGTGCGAAAGGGATCTAGGAGTCCTAGTAGACCACAAGTTGAACATGAGCCAACAGTGTGATGCAGCAGCTAAAAAGGCCAATGCAATTTTGGGCTGTATCAATAGAAGTATAGTGTCTAGATCAAGGGAAGTAATAGTGCCACTCTATTCTGCCTTGGTCAGACCTCACTTAGAATACTGTGTCCAGTTCTGGGCACCACAATTCAGAAAGGATATTGACAAATTGGAGCGTGTCCAGAGAAGGGCAACTAAAATGGTGAAAGGTCTGGAAACAATGCCTTATGAGGAGAGACTTAGGGAGCTGGGTATGTTTAGCCTGGAAAAAAGACGGTTTAGAGGCGATATGATATCCCTGTTTAAGTATTTGAAGGGATGTCACGCTGAGGATGGAGCAGGCTTGTTTTCTGCTGCTCCAGAGACTGGAACACGGAGCAATGGGTGCAAGCTCCAGGAACAGAGATTCCACCTCAACATGAGGAGGAACTTTTTGACAGTAAGAGCTGTTCGGCAGTGGAACACACTCCCTCGGAGCGTGGTGGGGTCTCCTTCCTTGGAGGTCTTTAAACAGAGGCTGGATGGCCATCTGTCGGGGATGCTTTGATTGTGATTTCCTGCGTGTCAGGGGGGTTGGACTGGATGGCCCTCGTGGTCTCTTCCAACTCTGCAATTCTATGATTCTATGATTCTATGACTATTGCTATGGAAGAGACTTATTACACAAAAGGAAATACTGGCATAGCAGTGGTATTGAGAACCATTGATAGGTTTCCCTTGTCAATGAAGAGATGTGCTACAGTAATAGTTGGAGGGAAGTCCAGCTACTGGATAGTCACAACATTGTGTGATAATGTATGACTATTGCTGCTACTATCATCATGTAATTCTGCAATTGCAGCTTTTTGTGATAAAGTCTGCAAAGTGACATTCCTGAAAACTTCTCATAAGTCTGAACCAGCTGTAAAAACAAGGAGCACATATCCTTCATACCTTGTTGTGAAAGAAAATTCCCTTCTGGGAACTGGCATAATGGAAGTCAATGTGGTAGCTGGATGCAATCCACAGTGGGTTATAAGGGAGACTATCAGACACCATGGAATGTGGCAAAAATGGTGTTCCAAACTGTGTCAGAAGAGCGGGAGGAGAACAGAAAGGGCGACATTATCAGACACCTGCATCCTCAGCCGTTTCTGGGGCACAGTGCTGCTGCAGATGAGACTTCCCTTTTTTATTGATGGGGACAATCTGCCAATAAAAAGGGACACCTTACTCACACCTGCACTATGCCCCCAGGATGCTGAAGGACGTTGTCATCTGATAATCTCGCCGATTCCTGTTCTCTTCACAATCTTCTGACGTGATTTTTGTTGCATCCAGGGAAGAGCAACCTGGCCCCCGCTTGCAAGGAAAATACCACTTGTTAGTGTACTTTGCAATGCAGTCCTAAACATGTCTACCCTAGGTTTGCCAGAGTGAAAACTGGAGAGGGCTCCTGAAACTTTAATAAATGTGTAGAAAAGGGAATTTCAGCAGGTGTTTTATGTCATTAAAGCAGGTAATAAGCAATATCTATTGAAATTCCCTTTTTTACATAAACATTAAAGGCCTTCTAAGTGCAATCAGGCTTATTCTCAGGTAAACAGGTATATTAGTGGACCCTGATAGATTTGGCTTTGAATTTAGTTTTGAAACCAAATCTAGGTAAAATAAGAAAACAAACAAAAACTGCTAGGAAATACTAAGTGAAATGAAGAACCACTATCAATTTCTGTTTTAGGACTTTATCACAGCAGCCTTCTGTCTCACTGCAGTATGGATTGGAATGGAAACATACAGGTTTGGGAATGTTCCTTATCACAACCCTCTTGAATCGCACAATTGCCCTGCTTTGGTGGTCTATAGTTGTGCGATCTGTCTTCCACGCTGGTGCCAGAACTCCACCTTTCTGACCTATACCCCACCCACTGTGCCTTTTGGTATTTTTTTCTTTTTGTCATAGTTTTGCAATTACAGCAATAAAATGGGGAAAAGTAAAAAAGAAAAGAAATAGAAAACAAAAGGAAAAAGAGCCTGCTTTGGAATGGCAAGAAGGAGGAGCGGGGAGAGGAGGAGAATCACACTTACTGATGCCATGTGATTGCTGGCATCTTGCTAATGCAGCGAAAGGGACCTATCGCACGTGTCATGGAAACGTGGTGAGATTGACAGCCATTGACAGGTTTCCTCCATCAATGAAAAGGTGCACTCCAACAACAAGTTGAATACAAACTGACAGGAAGACAGAAGTGACATTGTGTGATAGGGTACGGCCATGGATGTTATTAGACAGCTGCAGTCGCACTGTACAAGCCTTGTGTGATAAAGTGCTTAGAGAACATTGATTCTGGTTTGACTTTATGTACATTCTATGTAATTTTATGGCCAGTTAATTTTGATCTATTCCACAAAAGGGAAGCTGTTCATCCTTTCTAGTCTTGGGAAGCTCAGCTTTGTTCTGTCTTTCTTTTTTCTTTTTGCTTGAAGCCAGTATACAAAAGCAGGAAATACAGTAAGTAAATAATAATAACTCAATTATAAAAAACAAAACAATGTCCAAGTCTCTTTGACAGATGTTGCTCTGACCAAATGTAGAAATTAATCTCAGATCTCTCTCTCTCTCTCTCTCTCTCTCTCTCTCTCTCCCTCCCTCTCTCTCTCTTGGTGGAACTAATGAGCCCGTCCCTTGGCTGAGATTTATGAACTTGGTCTTTTGAGGTCCTCCTATGTTTTTCATTCACAAAATATGAGCGTGGGCTAGCCCAGAATGCACTTGCCCCCATGAAAACACCTCCAAGCCAGGGAAGTGATAATTATTGCTGCAATTTGAAGGGAGCTTAAGAACACACAAAGTACTGTAAACAAGTCACCAAATTGCACATAGTCTCTGCTTCTGAATCAAGTTCCCCTCTTGAACTTTCAAGGACAGCATTTTTTATTTATTTGCCAAATAAAAATAACCAGTAGGCAAAAAAAAGAAAAAAAAAAGAAAAGAAGTGGTTGAAACCACTTATTGGGAATGTTCAGAAACACTTTAAAAATTATGCTGAACAGCTTGTTATACAGTAACTGCATCCTTTTGATCAAAGAACGATAGGGAAATGGTATCCAAGTGCTGCAATACCGACTGTATGCAGTCACATTAATAGTATTCCTTTAAGTTAGTATCAATAAATTAAGAAATACTAATTAAGGATGAATGTTTTTGAAGTGCTTTGGGCCAACATTACTCATTTCTCACTTCTACCTGCTTGAGAGTCATATGCAATAATCCCTCCTGCATTTGTTCCATTCATATTTACATGATGGAAAGGAAGAAGAGAAGGCTTATCCCCATGTAGCATAGTCAGGTGTCTGAGCAGGACTGGCAGGTGTACAGAAACTGGAATTGTTTGGCCCAGTCAGAAGCCCCAATTGGTCTTGGTGGGCAGATCTTTCTTGAGTGGGCCCTGGAGATAATGTCTCCTGTTTGGTCCACAACGGACATTTAAATAATTTTAATTAGGTATTTATACCCCACCCTTCAGCCACAAAGGCTATCAGAGCAGCTTACAAACTGTTTTAAGCAATAACAATTTACACATCTACACTGCATTAAACAGTTTCCAATGTGCATTAGCTAATTGCCCCCACAAGCTGGGTACTCATTTTACCAACCTACGAAAGGATGGAAGGCTGCAAGGCCTTGGTGGTCTGTTGACTGATTGCTTTGGGAACGGAGTAATCATGCATCCTTAGGTTGAATAATAGGGTTTCCAGTGATTGGGGTAGGACTTCAGAGCTACACATGGCTCCTTGGCCGACTGGGAGGGAAGTGATGCAAAATAGTAATTAAAAAGAAGAAATCATTCAAAATGCCAAACAATTTGATGCATTTTAAAATATTGACTGATTGATTCATCCTCTGTCTCTCTCTTCCCTAGTTGTGTCTAGTGATGGATGAATCTGTCAAGCTTCTGCCAAGTTTCTCATTTTCTCAACTTTAATTTTGCTTTATTCCAGGTTCCCTGTTCGGTTCACATTTTTTTCCCCAAAAACTGTACACACATTGTTGTCTCTATTTATCTGAATATGTCTATTCTCTAAAATTTTATCTTATACACACCTTTTTGCAAGGATTTCCCCTAATTTTTCTCTATGTTATTTTCCAGTGTTATTTTTACTAAATGTGTCTTTTGGGTTTTTTTTCTTTAAAAAAACTAGAATATTGCACAAAATTCACAAAGTTCAGAAGAGTGAGAATATAGAGGCTTAATTGCATTTTAAAAATACATTTTGGTTCAGCAAGCATAAACTAGTTTGAACTAAAATGTAAACTGAACATCACTAGTGGATTTACAAATTAAAATTGCATAGGGTCAGAGCCTCTGGTGGATAACTTCAAAGGAGGGCTGCTATAAACCAAGGATAAGAACAAAAGATAGAATAGATAAAATAAAAACAGAATAATAATACTAGTCAGAATAATAGCACTAAAGCATGTCTATGAATCCCCCCTTAATTAGAAAGAATACAAGGGTTAATATTGTCAGGAGTTAGTGATTGAACTCCATTTTAAAATGGCCAAACAACTGCAGAAACCATGTTGAGTCACGATGGCTGACTCCATGAACTGCCAAGTCATGCCTAGTAATGCCACAGCTGCAAAAGGAGGGTTACTAGAGGACAAAGCCATATAGAAAAGGATCTGATGCAATGTAACCATGTGATTAAGTAAGCCAATGCTATGCTGATGTGTATATAAGTGAGCTAGACCAGAGTTCATTCTCTTCCTGCGATTCTTTGGTGTCTGGCATAGCACTTTGACTGATGACTGTAGATATTGTGAATAGCTGCAACGACTTTGAAGATTAAAAGCATCTCCTGTTTTCTGGACATCAAAACACTCTTGTGTGAGTATTCTTGGGAAAGGGTTGCTACGAAGTCTGCTGAGACAGTTTTTGGCTTCTGTATGTCCTATCATCCCCTGACAATGGTTATGTCAGCTGATTGACCTCAGATTAGATAAGGTGCACCATGGAAAGTTCCCCAAAACTCTTTTGTTTTGAGTGTTTTTGGCTAGGTGGCTGAGAAACAGTTAAGTTTTTAACTAGGCTCTGTTTCAGCCAAGCTTTATCTTCAGATAACCTTGGAGTACTGCCAGCTGGCAGCTGTTTGTGTTTCATAGCTGGAGATTTTTTTTATTATTATTATTCAGGCAGTACTATGGCAGATACTAGCTACGTTTGATATGAGAAATTGACTGATGGCAATTATCCAGCATGGAGCTTGTACATGAATGCTTTATTAATTAAGGACAATTTGTGGCATGTTTTAGAGAATGAAAGTGATCCCAGAGGGTTCAGAAGATGAAATTGCAGAGTTCAGACTGGCGGACCAGAAAGGTAGAGCTGCAATTCTCTTATCTCTAAGTCCCTCCCAGCTGATTCACACAGCACAAACACAGACAGACTTTCAGCTTTGGATAGCTTTAAAAACTGTTCATCAGAGTTCATCTTGCCTCTCAAAGATGATTTGGACTAAGAGACTTTCTAACACAAAGCTGTGTCCTGGAGGCTGTGTAAAAGCACATTTGGAGGAAATGAGGCGGCTTTTACAAGAGGTAGCCAATAGGGGGGTTGACATTCCAGAAGCCCATAAGTGTTTTATATTATTGGGCAGTTTGCCAAAGGAATGAGATTTCCTACTCTACACTCTGCAGAACACCAGAGAGTATGATTTGTCTATAGACTTGGTGGTTGGGCATATTCTGGGAGAGGTCCAATGAAAGCACTTTGATTCCCGGACAGAGGGAAATCAGCCACAAATTACCAGACGCAATCAGGAGAGCACTGAGACAGAGGCATCTGTGGAGGAGGGAGCCTGCAGCTACGTGAAACACTTTTTCAGATGTAAAAAGCCTGGACATTTCTAGAACTGTAAGATGCCTGCACAGGCCAGGAGGGGCAGCAGAGCTACAGGGTAAAGGAGGGGTGCATTCTCTCAGGCTGGAAGCCATGCCTCAGTAGCAAAGCACCATCCTGAAAATGGGCACTGCATATGCGCCATCTTTTGGTAAAGATTTTGAGGATGTGTTATGTGTTAACAAACTGGAAAATTGTATATTGTGTGTGTCCCAAATCACCACTGATGGTTATAAAATAATATTTGAGGGGGACCAATGTTCAATAACAGAAAAGCATAACATGAATAATGTCTGTGCAATAGGGATAAAGAAACATGGGTTGTATTACATGTTGCCTAAAGGGAAGGTGGAAAATGGGGACCATGCAGACAATGTACCCCTACATGATAAGTGTGTTCATTACTACCACAGGCTAATGGGCCATGCTAGTTACAAATGGTCAAAGGAGCTAGCAAAGGTTTGCCCTGGTATAAACATGAAACACTGCCCAAGATTTTTAGAATGTGCTCTGTGTAGGAAAGTTAAGGTGAAGGCTTTCCTTGTTGCCAAAAAGACCCAGTGTGTCACCAAAAGACCCTTTGAGGTTGCCTATGCTGACTTAGCAGGCCCCTATAAGCCCACTGAAGTGGGTAATCATTATTTATTTGTAATTGTGGACAGACACACTAGGTACACCTACATGTATTTACTGAAGGAGAAAAATCAGGCTGCAGATAGGTTCCATGAGTGGGTGAACATGGTGGAACATGAATTTCCTTCTCATAAGGTTTCCAATCTGGTGACGGATAGGGGAGAGGAATTTTTATCCAACAGTTGGCAGACCTGGATGCGTATGAGGGGCATCAGACACAAGACCACGAACCCAGCATCTCCAGGGGATGCTGAAGTGTATGATGGAGTGCATGATGAAAGATGCACAAGTCCCAGCTGGGCTGTGGGGGGAGGCAGTGAAGACTGCTGCTTTCCATCTAAATAGACTGTGGACGTCTAGCATCAACCAGACCTCATACTGTCTATTGTATGGTAGAGCAGCAAACCTCAAGCACCTGAGGATTTTTGGACAATTTGCAAATGTACTCATTATCCCTAGCCTAAGGAAGCCTGGGCAGCCTAAAACCAGGAGGCTGTGTTTTCTTGGCTATGAGGGTAATAAGTACATTTTTTTCTCTCCATCATGGAAAGGTGACGTTCTCCAGGAGTGCAAATTTTGAAATGCACTCAGGGTGGGATAGATTGCACTGCAATCAGGAGATGTTTGTTCCCTTGGGGAGGGATGTGCCAACAACTTCCAAAAGTCCCACAAATGGAGGGGTAGTTAAGCCTGATGATGATGAAGGGGAAGCTGAGAAAGAAAAGCCTAGTACTTCAACACACACACAAACAAACATTGAGCCTAACATGTTTTTGAAGAGGGAACCCAAGGGGAGAAAGCACCAGCAGCAGTGCAAGTGAGGATGAGTCAGACATAACTAGGATGCTTATCCCCAGAAGGTCAATGAGGGTCAGAAAGGCTCCTGACAGATTTGTTGTTCAGGAAGCCAATGTCATGGCAGAGGAGCCTGAAAATTTTCAGGATCTCCTAAAGCTTCCCCAAGAAGAGCAGGAGAGGTAGAATTCAGCCATGGACTCTGAATTGGAGTCACCGGTGGAGAGGAAAGTGTTCCAGATAGTAGAAAGGCCCAAAGACCAGAAGGTTGTTGGTTGCAGGTGGGTGTACAAGCTGAAGGACATGCTTGATGGGACACAAAAGTGTAAGGCACACTTGGTTGCGAAAGGATTTTCGCAGGAGCGCTACACAAATTTTGACAAAACTTTTATGCCTATGGCAAAGCCAGAAAGTCTTAGGTTAGTGTTAGCTGTAGCAGCCAAGAGGCAGATGGTTGTTTGACTTTGACTTTGAGACAACATACCTGAATGCTGATCTTGAGGAGACAATATTCATGGAACAGGGTATGAGTGCAGGTGACAGCAAGGTGTACTTGTTGCACAAAGCACTCTACATCTTAAAGCAAAGTGCCCAGTGCTTGAACAAGTGCATTCATCAAGTTTTGGTGTCATTAGGTTACACAAGGAGTGTCGCTGATGCCTGTGTATATACCAAGGGGAGAGGCGATTGTGCTATCATGCTAGTTATCTATGTGGGCGACCTCTGTGTGGCAGCAAAGAGTGCCAGTGATGTAAAGAAAGTGCAGGTGGAGTTAGAAAGCCGGTTCAAGTTAAAGGACTTAGGCAGCCTGAGATGTTATCTAGGAGCAGAGGTAGAAAGAACCGCTCATGGAGAATTTTTTGTAAGCCAGAAAAAGCAAATTGTCAGTCTAGTGGCCAAGTGTGGGCTTAGTGAGGCAAAAGTGGTCAGGACACCAATGACCACTGATTTTGTGAACTTAGAGGCAGAACAGGAGTTTGAGAGGCCAGACCTGTACCACTCAGTGGTAGGCAGTCTGTTTATTGCAAACAACACAAGGCTTGACATCAGTTTTGCAGTTGGGATGCTCAACAGAAGAGTCTCCAAGCCAAGGAGGGTGGATTGGGAAGCCCTGAAGAGAGTTGTTAGGTTTCTTAAGGGAACCAGGGACATGACAGGAAGTCAGGTGACCCTAGAGTGCTATGTGGACAGTTCTTTTGCTGCAGAGACTTTAGACAGGAAGTCAGTGACCGGGTTGGTGGTCAAGTATGCAGATACTCCCATAGTGTGGAGATCAAAGAAGCAGAACTGTGTAGTCATTAGTACTGAAGCTGAATTCACAGCTTTGTCTGAGATGGCAAGTGAGGTAGAGTGGGTAAGGCAGATGCTTGCAGACCTTGGAGAGCCATGCCAAATGCCTGTTCAGGTGCACGAGGACTCACAAGCCTGGATAGCTATGGCAGAAGCAGAAAATCTGAAATGTAGGACAAAATACATTGTGGTACGCTACCAAAATGTGAGGCAATTAATACAAGAAGGTGTCTTGTGTCTGAGATACTGTCCACCAGAGGACAATGTTGCAGACCTGCTCATAAAAGCCCTTCCAGTAGGAAGCCATGAGGAGATGGCAAAGAGGCTGGGCCTTGTCACTAGTGTGTAAAGTGAAAGGTGTTAAAAGGGAAAGGTCAACCGACAGACGACTGATGTCTAACAATGTATGTTGATGATGTTATGGTATAATGATAACATCTGTCCTGCAGAGTAGTTTGACCATTTTGGAGGGGATTGTCAGGAGTTAGTGACTGAACTCCATTTTAAAATGGCCAAACAACTGCAGAAACCATGCTGAGTCATGATGACTGACTCCAGGAACTGCCAAGTCATGTCTAGTAATGCCACAGCTGCAAAAGGAGGGTTACTAGAGGGCAAAGCCATATATAAAAAGATCTGATGCAATGTAACCATGTGATTAAGTAAGCCAATGCTATGCTGATGTGTATATAAGTGAGCTAGACCAGAGTTCAGTCTCTTCCTGCAATTCTATGGTGTCTGGCGTAGCACTTTGACTAATGACTATAGATATTGTGAATAGCTGCAACTACTTTGAAAATTAAAGCACCTCCTGTTTTCTGGTCGTCAAAACACTCTGTGTGTGAGTATTCTTGGGAAAGGGTTGCTACAAAGTCTACTGAGACAGTTTTTGGCTTCTGCCGGGGATTGTATGTCCTTTCAATCCCCTGACAAATATGCATACATTTAAAATAAGACAAAATATACAAGAAAACAGTTAAAGTATCATAAACATTTTACTTTATCATTTGACAATTTGTGGTGGTACATAGATATGAACAATGCAGGAATTAAGATAATAACATGAATATTCAGGAACCAAATTGAGGAAGTTATTTCAGAAGTGAGATAATTATAAATGATGCTTCTATAATATTAATTGTTAAAGAAAAATACTATTATTATACAATGTAATTATGGATTCATTTATTAGATTATTTGAGAAGAACAATGTACAAATCTGAAATTGTTTTTTCTTTTGTATATTTTTAAATTTTACTTTATTTTATGTAAAAATAAAATAAAAATAAATAAAAATAAAAGACAGAGGGCTTCATGAAACTCTTGACCTACATATTTTTTACAAAATTATTTATGTTAAAATAATTTCCCCTACTAAATATAAGTTTATAGCCATGTAAAACCCTATCTGATACATTCTGCAAATCGTTCCATGACTGATTGCTGGAAAATGTGTGTAGCTTTAATGCAAAAGCAATACACAAATCAAATCTAAAGTGGAGCTGAGCAATTTAGAAAGACACACACAAAGCAAACAATTCACAGGAGCATTGTAAACATGCAGGGTCCATTTGCAGCCATCTGGATTTCCCTGTGTTTGATTTAAGATTATGATGCCTACCTCTTCCTTCTTTGATTTGAACTTGATTAGAAAGGTGTGTGTGTACTTGCTACAGAAGTGAGATGACATATTACCAAAGAACTAGATTTAGGAGCTACCTTCTGTTGTTGATTTCATTCAGTTTGCCTCTTTATACACAAGTGCCAACATAGATGATGAAATGATGATGATAATCATAATGAAGCCTATCCTTTGTTTTGTTTTGTTTTTTGAAAGTGTGCAGCTATATATTAATACTATGCTAGGGCACACCGTAGCACTCTTGCAGCATTCCCTGTTTAGTGTGCTGTGGTTTCCCCCACCCAGCAAGCATTTTCATCACTACAGTGAAGAGAAGTGTTGATTGTGTATTCTGCAGCCCTCAAATAGAGGCATTAGGAATATAAGGAGCAAGTCTTCAAAAATTAATGGGGATGGGAGAGATAATCTCTCTCTCTCTCTTTTCCTTTTTCTCCAATAACTTGGGAGATTATCAGATGCGGTGGAACATAGCAAAAAAAAAGTGTTCCAAAACATAGCAGAGGAAACAGGAGGAGAAAAGGAAGGGCGAGATTATCAGACACCTGCATCCTCAGCCATTCTTGGGGCGTAGCGCTGCTGTGGACGAGGCTTTCCTTTTGTATTGATGGGAACAAGCTGCGATTAAAAAGGGAGGCCTTACTCATGACCACACTATGCACCTGGGATGCTGAAGGATGTCATCGTCTGATAATCTTTCCCATTCCTGTTCTCCTCACAATCTTCTGATAATCTCCTTGGTTCCCCAAAGAAGCAGAAATTCAATGTTCTGTACTTAAGAAAGAGACAATTAGTGTTGCACAGGAAAGGGATAGCCTGGTTCTTAATGGAAGTTACTTTTCTGTTGCTAATGGAGTTGAACTTGTATTACCTGTTTTTATTACTCTTTGTCCCTGTCCCCACATGGCCAAGAAGGGGAGTGACTTCTGCCTGCACTGAGATCCCTCGAGACCATCTTAACTGACAACAGAAGTAACATCTGAGACAAAATGCAGGCCTGTGACTGTGGAGATTATCGGACAGGGACAAAAATTGCATCTCTCTCTCGCTATCTCCTCTCCCGCTACCCACCTGACCCTGTCCTGGCACAGTAACGAGCTGTTTTGCACTTACTTTAATCATGTGTCCGTCCGCTCCCCTCGGCAGCCACGGAGTGAATGCAGCTCTCACAGAGCTGCATTCACTTTCTGGTTAAAATCCCAGGCTGTTCTCATGAGAGGATAAGCGTGTGGGAAATTAAAAAAATAAAAGCCAAAAATACATCCAAAAGTGACAGCAAGCACAAAAATAGACTTAAAAAATACAAAGTAACCCAGGGAGGATACAAAAAAGGGTGTCACTTACCTGGATGTTCCAATCACACCTGGAAGTGTTCTGGAACAGACCTCCCACTGTGGCTGGCATCACGCTATGGGAATGGGGCACCTTTTCACTCACCCATCATTCCGTCATAGGAATGGAACAGGCGATCTATTCGTGGCTTAAGCTGTGAATAAGAAGAAATGAGGGCAAAACGGGGCCAGCATGGGAGCATAACAGGATGAGGATGACATCATCCGAAAGGGAAGCCGTTTGGTGATCTTCTGGCGTTCCTGTAACGCCATGTTAAGGGTGTCTTATAATCTCCTGTAACATTGTTACTTTTCTTCTCCTGTATGATTTTTAACATTTTTGCCTGATGAAGAAGCCAGTGAAGCTTCAAAAGCTTGCATGATGTATTTTGTGCATTTTAGTTGGCCCAATTAAGGTATCACTGTTCCAGGTATTTTGTATTTTGTTGTATTTTGCTGCATGGCCAAAACAGCTACACCTGACAGTGCTATAAGTGTGTAGTGTAGTGTGAAAGGCCTTAGAAAGCCAGACTATGGCTGCTGTCACAGTGCAAAAATAATGCAGTTTGATACCACTTTAACTGCCATGGCTCAATGCTATGGAATTCTGAGATTTGTAGTTTTTTGTGATTTAGCCTTTTCTGTCAGAGACCTCTGGTGCCACAACAAACTACAAATTCTTGGAGTCCATAGGATGGGGCCATGATAGTTAAAGCCAAGTCAAAGTGCATTGTTTCTGCAGTGTATCAGCAGCCCTTATCCTCCCTGGGTTTTCAGTTATCTCTGCAATCTTGTCTCGGACGGTGGTTGGCATTGCTAGGAATTTCTTTTTATTGATATGATTGTTAAAACTGATTTCAGATTATTGGTTGTTGATCTTTTGTGGTTCTACTTGTTTTCCTTTATTGTGAAATATCTTAATATTTCTTATTTTAATTTATAAACCACTTGAGGCATTGTTGATAGAAGTGTGGATAAGGAAAAGGGGAGGCTTTAAAAGCAAAACACTGTCAGGAGGGAATCTATGATCTTAAATTGCCTTTGTTTATTGGATATTTGCCCAACAGTTTTTTTTGGGAGGGGGAATCTTTGACAGGTGCAGACTGCAGAGGGTGTGGCTTACTTTTAAAAATGGTTCAGGAAAGTAGTGTTTAGGACTACAACTCCCAATTTCACACAGTCAATGTAGCCACTGGGAGGGCAGGGATTATGGAAATTGTAGCTGAAAAATAATTCTTCCCATCTCTGCTCTTAAATTTAGCTTGACAATATGTCGAGATTACAGATTCTCTCCTGGTGTTGCTGTAGTAGAAAAGCAGCTCCGAACTGCCAGGTGCAAATCAAGAAGCAAAATGAAACATTAGTGTCAAGGCTCTTCAATGAAGAAACACTTTCCTACTATCATTGTGGTTGCAGACTATGGTTTGCCTAGAATAATGTAGCTCTTTTTCTTCTTTGGGTGCCTGCCACAAGTACGCATAAAAACCTCAGCTGTATCTGAAAAACACTGGAGGTCCTTCATAATTCAGACCAACAATGCTCACATCCTACAGCAAAAGTGCCTGTGGCATTCTGTGACTGAGTGATTTCAGGTCAAAGTGGGATATCTTCCAAAACTCTATGATGACATAATGTTCCTGTGCCACTGTGTAAACTACTATAAAGTTAGCTAATGCTAATTATATATAATCATCACCATGTGAGGTAGTCCTTAAATTCTAATGCAATTGCATCTCTAAAGTTTACTTGTGTTCCAGGCTTCAGGATTATCTGCAGCTGTAAATCTATTGTGTCATAGACTGTAAATATGTTATGTCATAGACTATATGATGACACAGACCTATAGAGTTGCCAAGTGAGGTATTTTGTGTGTGTGTGTATATATGTGCCTTCAAGTTGCCTGTCAATGTATAGCTATCCCATGAATTTCATAGGGTTTTCTTAGGCAAAGAATACTCAGAGGTGGTTTTGCCAGTTCCTTCCTCTGAAATATAGCCTACAGCACTTTGTATTCATCAGCATCTTCCATCCAAGTACTAACCAGAACTGACCCTGCTTAGCCAAAATAAGACAGGATCAGGTACCTTCTGGATGCTTAGGCCCCTTAGCCCATCTTTAATTCCTCTGGGTAGAGGTGGTAACTATAGTGAAGGATATTATTTCTATGAAATGCAAGTATTTCTAAGGTTGACAGGTCAGGATTACCCAAGACCCTGACATTTCAGGGACAAAACCTAACCCTAGGGTGGTATTATTCAGGGTGGAGGTTGGTGATGTGACTCAGCATGATATATTAAACATACAGTAGCACCCCTGTATCCGCACACACACAGAAAGGCAATGTAGGGAATCTCAAGAGTCATTGGGGTTGCACTAGTTTAAAACCGCAGTTTAAAACCTGGTGCAATCTTGGCTTTTAAATTACACATGTACACAAATCTTCCCTCTATATACCACTACTTTTTTGTAAACCACTACTCCCAAAATCATCCAGCCCACTTAGTCTCAATTATTTCCAAGTTGTGTTACACACTCACACCAGTGATGGGGCAGAGCTAACAGGGAAGCAATGGGGCCACTGAGCATGGCACCACCCTCTTCCTCATGAACTACATGTCATATGACATTTGAGTAGGTCTTTTTTTCTGTTCGTACTGTACCCAGATAGCAAATGAATTGACTGCTTTTGTGGGAACAACTCAAAAGGAATTGTCAGTCTTGTCTGGAATAATTTGCATTGCCTAGCAAGAATACAGAAATCATTGTCTGGAATAATTTGCCTTTCTTAAGAAGCAAAAAGCATCTTGCATATTAAGTAGTAAGGAACAATGCCAAAGGAAGGTGTGTCTTTCTGAATAATATCTGCACACTTAATCCTGTTTACCTTTTATCATGTGAACTCAATTTAGTCAGAGGTTAATGGCTCCTACACAGCTAAATGGTTACTGTAGCAGAGGCACACCACTTCTCAGGGTTTTCTTAGCATCTGCTTCCAGGCTATGGCACACCATGGGAAGCTAGCCTGGCCCCTCTCTGCTTTCCTCCAACTGAAAGGCAAAGACCTTTCTATTATGCAAATCTCTTGTAGGAGTGGGAATTCCACTTTTTTAAAAAAAAAATATTAGTTTTATTAGTAACATACATACACCAAGTAAACACACTTGAAACTTGTTACTTCTTCTAACAAAGCATTTTCTCCCCCCTCCTGCCCCACCCTCGAACCTCTCCAATGGCTAAAAAATGTTTTAATATCCATTACGCGTGATGTGGAATATCTTGTTTATAGTTTGTCACTTCTTTGTACCCCCTTTCACCCTCAACTTTCTCAATCCAAAATCCCCACCTATCCCACCAAGTCATTTCTTTTATTTGTCCAATAAACTTTCCTCTTCACTCCCTTAAGTTGATCGTGAGTAAAAATCAAGCAAATATGACACTCAACTCTCCCCGTGGTACCGCAACAGTACTGCTAGAGGGCAGCGTCATCCGAAACTGACACTTTGCAGCGCAGCAGCCTCGCAAGCTGATGAGTCTGCTTGCGTTGCTTTTTAAATGTCCGAAAAAGTCCTATATCCTACCATATAATGTGTCCAAATATTTTTGTCCCAGTTCTATTTATTTTTCCACCCTAATGCTATAACTGCATGAACTGCTCTTAATACATTTTTATTACATAATCTTCCTTTTTACTTACTCTCAAATTCTTTAACTCCAAAGTTAGACAAATCTCCTTATTAAATTGGAAGTTCCTCCCCATCATTTTATTCATCTCATGAGTAATTTGTATCCAGAAATTTTGTACATAGGGACACTCCCACCACATATGAATATATGTCTCCTTTTGCCCACATCCATGCCAATTCCCACTTAAAATCTTTTAGCTTCAATGGGGAACTAGAAGTAGCTCAAATGGCATACGAGTGGTTTGCATAAGTGCAGGACCTTGTACCCCTATGTCTACAGGCGAATCGGATAAAAGACACTTGTGAGACTGTGTTCCAAAAATAAATGTATGAAACTTTATTGAAAAACAATAACATTCATACACCCCACACATTCAATTAGCAATCAACATGAGACTTTCAGAGTAAGGCAGGAACTTAGAAAGGAAAAACTAGGCGGGGAAAATACTACACCTGATCTTATAGCTTGTGTTCCCATTACTCTCGAATAGCAGCAACAAAAGCAGGGAGGAATAGGCTTGGTATGGGAAGGTTAAGGTAAACTGGGGAGGATGTCTTGAAGCTGGCTGAGAGCCATTTCAAGGTTTATGAGATTAATTCAGAAGGGTGTGTATTAAAGGATGAAGTGTTGTGGATTCAGTTGGAAAATGGGACTGAACCAAAGAACATAAAGATTCCAGGGTTTTTTTAAATAGGAAAATGCCCCTTTGAAGCCTCTTGGTGAACAAAAGAAACATTTGGTTTCAAATAGTTCTCAAGTGTTTACAGAGGAATCCTGGATAGTCAGGATTTGGAAGATTGGGGTGAATTTAGTTATCCTTGTGATTGGCAGGCAGAGCCTCTTTGGTCTCAGGATGCAGGAGTGCCAACTTCAGCTGCATAGCAACAGAGTTCCCTCTGTAGGTTTGAAGTTCGTAAGATACCTGTCTCTCCTGGAGACATGGAGACAAATTAGGTTTTCCATTTCAGAGAGGATTCAGGATGTTCATCCAGGTGTGAATTTATGGAAAACTTTTATGGAGCCTTTTCTAAGCATGATCCATGCCCTTAGCTTGACTCTGACTATGTCATAGGGTCTATGACTAGGTCACAGAGTGTATTTCCATTTCCTGGTTGCTCTGGGATGGCCCTGAAGGTCAGATTAGCCAAATTTAATATAAAAGTGCTGTTCACAGTAAACCAAAGTTGTGAACCAAAGTGAAGGATGATGATTTTTTGCAGTGGAGGTAGAGGAGGTTTTCACAACAGGGCAAAATGACCCGTTTCTGCTCTGTAAGCCCCTCTCTCGTCCCTGCTATGGGATTAAGGAAAATGTTCACACACTTACCTTAATCTGACAGCAGGCACATCCTCCCTCTCCCCTCAGCTTCACTGCTGTAAATGCAGCTGCCGTAAAGCTGCTTTTACAGCAATGAAGTCAAATCCCACTCATTCATGTGAGAGAACGGCCACACGAGAAATTCGAAAATACCCCCCCCAAAACATCAAAACCAAAAAAAGTACAAAAAATAAAAATAAAAAATACAACCAACCCAGGGAGGATAAGGGTGCCACTTACCTGGGTTTGTTATAATGTTCCTGCCTGGAAGTGTCCAGAACGAACCTCCCCCCTGCAGTTGTCATTGCGGGAGAGGAATGGGACACCTTTCAGACCACTGATGATTCTGTTACTACAACGGAATGGGTGGCCATTAATGACTTCTCCCTGTGATTGAAATATCACAGGGAGAAAACAGAATAGGCACGTTGAATGGAACATATAGCTTGTGTGAAAATCTCCTCAGGGGATGTTGAGAATGCTCTGTTACACTATTCAAACAGGGTTTTCTCCATTAAATATTTGCTCCAGAATTGTCCTTTAATGTGGAGTGTGGCACTCCTACCCTTATTGCTGTTTTTTTTTAAAGTTTGAAAACTGTTTTATTGCAGTACTTGTTTTTAGTACTTTATAAAAAGCAGTAGCTTGTTTTAATTCATGTTGTAAGTTGCTTTGGGTCTTAAGCTGGGAGAAATGTGGGATATTATATACGTCCATACAGGCTTGTGTCAGGGTCAGCCTGTAAAAGCAGCCTCTCTGCAAGCAAACCTATATGTGTTAAGTTACTGTGTGCAGTCATGATGGAGACTGTTTGATGTTTGCATTCTTTGCAGCGGAAACAATGTAGTGGCTGAGAATAGACATGGGAGGGTAGAGTCTGTCTGGTAATGGCAAAGATGGCCCTGCACCTGCGGGTGTTATGAGAATCAATAGGTGGAATTACAACTGGGTGAGAATGGGGCATGTGTAACCAATGGGCAGAGCACCCGCCAGATTCTGACTGATTGTGAATAGTTTTTATTTTACTGTATTTTCTATGAGCCTCATTCGAAGCAACAATTTGGTATACTTGGCTCTTTAGTTTCTATGACAATCAAGCTTACTGTTTAACCCTGAAGCTACTGTCCACTGACTCTAAAGTAGTAATTACATGGCAACCAAACTCTTAATGGCCAAAGGTCAAGGCATAAGGACAGGGACTGAGAGGAAATAAACAAAGTCAATCCCAAAGGCATAAAAAGTAAGGCTGGGAACAACCGTAGCCTTCTAAACGACAGAATGGAAAAGGAGGCTGTTTTGTTGAGCTTTGTAGAAAAGAGCAAGGTTTTGTGGGGTGTATTTGTATTTGCCTATTTGTATTTACTTGTAAAGTAATTATACAGCATGACTTGCGGGATGATTTCCCCATTGTTGTCACGTGGAAACCTCTGAACCTGAACATTAAACCTAATGCACAGAGGCGTAATGGACACCCAGTCCTTGCAGTGTTTTTTCAGCAGCCACACCTCATAAGAAGCACTTACATAATGCAGCTTCAAAAAGAAATCCTACCAGTTTGTGTCAGTGAGAAGATGACTCACCTCATTTGCAGAACTATGTACAAAAGCAATTGTAGCATGACATAATCTCTTTGTTGTACTGGTCTTACTTTTCTAATTATTACTTCACAATACCCCCCCCACCAAAAAAAACACATTGAAACATAACTTATACAAATGCATATACACAAAGGCATATAGAAAAAAGACAACAATTTATAGATTCATGAAAAAAGGAAGGAAGGAAGATAGGAAGGAAGATAGGAAGGGAGAGTGAGTGAGTGGTGCCCTTCCTAAATGCTTGAAGTTTGTTAATATAGTAGCTCAACTATTGTGTTCATCTTGTGTGAGAATGTTATCAAGTTTGGCATCCTTATATAAATGCATATAGGTATATATCAGTTAACAAAGTAAATCATAGAATCATAGAGTTGGAAGAGACCACAAGGCCCATCTAGTCCAACACTCTGCCCTGCAGGGATACACAATCAAAGCATTCCTGACAGATGGCCATCCAGCCTCTTGTTTAAAAACCTCCAAAGAAGGAGACTCCACCAAACTCCAAGTCAGTGCATTCCACTGCTGAACAGATCTTACTGTCAGGAAGTTCTCCTAATGTTTAGGTGGTATTGCTTTTCCTGTAGTTTGGGTAATTGCTCCACATCCTAGTCTCTGGAGCAGCAGAAAACAAGCTTGCTCCATCCTCTGTATGGCATCCCTTCAGATATTTGCACATGGTTATCATGATACATCTTAACTTTCTCTTCTCCAGGCTAAACATACCAGCTCACTGGGCCACTCCTCATAGGGCATGGCTTCCAGACGCTTTACCATTTTGGTAAAGGTGTCCCCGGCCATTATTTCTTTAACAGAAAATTTGGTACCAGAGGCAGAAAGAACATGGAAGGAATGTCCACTCAGTAGCCACTCACTGAGAGGTGACTGGCACAGCCTGGGGACAAACTAAACTGAGTAGCCAAACAGTATATAAACTACACAACAGAATAGGACTTGAAAAACAAAGGCTTCAGCTAGCAGGCTTTATCACTACTCTGATCCACTTTTACCCAGAATAAGAAGACTTACAAGCATCAAGTTTCTTCCAAAAATATCTGGAGGCTTTATCTTCAGTTCCAGTACAGAACAAACACAGAATATTTAGAACAAATAACAACTCCAACAGCAACTCTCCAAACACTCCACAACAGCAACCCACACCAAGTGTATCTTTATAGGAGAGTTTGGCTAGTCACCTTCTGCCTAGCCACAGCTGTGCACACACCCATTTCAGCTGTGCTATCAGAGTAGTCTGTTGCTCCAACATTTTCCCTCTGAACTTAAAGGAATATTATCCTGACAAGGAATAGGCACAGTTTCTTATACCACAGAAAACTGTTCAGCCTGTTCCAGCAAACTTTTTATTCAAGATTAACAATATGTAAACGTGAAATGAAACAGACAGGTCAAGTAAGCCTTGCATAAGTAAACGACAGCATTTTGAATCTTCTAGTGACCACCTGAAGGCTTCTTCCAAAATGTATCCAGGGATGGTTTTCTTTCACTAGCTTCCACTTTTGTTATGATTTCCATTTCAGCAGTCAGACGTATAGATTTTATATTTTTACATGTTGGGGGGTACATTTTTTACATGTTGGTTTTATATGATGCTCCCTTTTCTTTCTTTTTCTGTCCATAATGCTCAGTTTCTGAAATCAGCTGTTATGTACCGTGCCTTGTAGGTAGGCACACACTGCTACATTAGGACCAGCTACAGCAGAAACTCACTTTCTCAGAGTTCAAGTGTTGTTTATTGCACGGTTGCAACCCAACACTGAAAATCTGTTTCTTCATCCCTCCTTCACAGTCTTCTTGATGCCAGTGCTGCTGCTAAAGGCTTCCAGGAGGAAGGAGGGTGGGTAGGAGTGATAAACTTTTGTGAAAAGGAGCTTCTTTGTTAGTGACTTTAACTCAGGTACAGCTATGGACAAAAAGCCATCAGTTTATATGGAAGGAATATAACTGATTTTTCTAACTGCATGTAGTTTCTTGATTAACAAAAGCAGCTCAAGTACATATGTACTTGTGTTTGAGCAGCATCAAGACCGCTTTCTCTGGAGGTTTTTAAACTGAGGCAGGATGACCATCCATTGGGAGTGCATTGATTGTGTATTCCTGCAGGGCAGAATGGGGTTGGACTGGATGGCCCTCCTGGTATCTTCCAACTCTATGATTCTATGAGACTAGCATAGGATCTGCGTCAGAAGGATTTGGCCAAAAGTGCTGGCTCCAAATGCAATGGCCATGAATATACTGTGGATCTATCCTCTTTCCCCTGTTACTGCCTGGGTAATTGTGCAACCATTGTACTGTCATTGCTTTGAACATCAGTAGGTGTGTAACTCTTCACTAAGTTTCTTCTCCCAAAGAAGCAACAAATCATTTTAGCAATTTTCTTTGCACTGTGAGAAATTCTTTGGAAACGGCACAATTTTTGAAGACTATTTGCAATTCAGGACTTATTCTTTGTAAAATTTTCACACATTTGCTTTGCACAGAAAACAGCATTTTCTGCACAGGGAATAACTTTTTCCATGAATAAAATAACATTTCTGTGCAGAAATATTATTTTCTGCACAGAAATTTATATTTCATTTCAACTACTGATTTAACCTGCTTGTAATTCTGAATTATAACTGAAGTTGAGCAAGCAATGACTAGCTGGGAGACTAGGGATGGAGAAATTGATCAGTTTTGCTTTCTCCTGCATTTGAACTTCTTTAAAACCTCAAATTCTTTTCATCTTGAATAAGATTAAATTTGTCGATTTTAATAATTTTTTTCAAAACCCATCTGTAATGTAATTTCTCCCCATTTGCATCTGTCAAAGTCTGTAAGTGTGGCTAATAGGACCATGTTGTACCTGCCTGACATATATTTGTTAAATATTTTAGTTGCATTTTTTTAGCCATTGTAACCTACCTTGAATCCCACCTTGTGAGAAAAGTGGGATATAAATTCATAAATAAATACATAAATAATGAAAAGCCTGCCAGGAAAAAAAATTGAGGTGGTAACCCTAATTTTCACTACTAATATAACTGAATAGCTGTAGAATCAAACTCAGGCATTTAACTTAAGCACTGAAAGGTTTTTACCTGGATGCTAAATGGATTAGTTTTGCTTTCTCGCACATTCATTAAAAAATTAAATAAATCTTAAGACTGTTCTAACTTAAATGGGAAGAAATTGCCAATTCGGAGAAAATGAACTGAAGCAAAATTTATGGCACAATTACAGAACTAAAATAAGTTCTATGGGAATAAGTCCTGCTTTTTTGGTGTTGGCTGACACACCCTTTGGACTATTATTCCATTTTCTAGTGCTAATTACGATAAACCTGCTTGTAAGTCTGCCTGCCACTGAAGGATGTGGGGGGTGGGGAGCAAGCATGGAAAAATATTAAGGCACCACATAAGACATTTTTGGATACCAAAGTGTCTTAACAAGGTAGAAAGGAATGCTTGCCATGGCTTGGGGCATTCTTTACAGAATGCCTGTTCTGGAATGCTCATATTAAATAGAAATCTTGCAACATCTTAGGTTTGTCATTAAAAGAAGCAGAGCAGCTTTCTGTGCCTTCAGCCAGGGGAGGCAAGGAAGATGCACAAAGTGATTGCAATGTGCATTTCAAGGAGAGATGCCCAATAAATATAGAACTAGAACTAAGTGAGTCAGATTTGTCTTTTCCATTACTGGAGCCCAAGATTTTAAAGTAAGGCAATACCATATTGCTTTGAAAAAGGACTAAAAAATTGCATTGCATTCCTGTTGTTGACTTGTTTTCTTTTGACTAGCCACAAAGGCAATGGTTGTGATTGATATCCAGGCCTCAGGCCTCAGATTACATAGGCTGGACTATTCCTCTGGAATCCAATGGGAAAAAAATGCACTACAAGCACAAGCTAGATATTTTCAATGCTTTTAAACCCCATCGAAATTAGTGGAAACAAGTCAAATTTCCCCACCTCCCCCCCCACCACAAAGTAATGGGATTTTAAAATTCTTTGGCAGGATTGTGCCCAAGTAGACAAATAGTTTATTTGTTAGATTCAGGATCAATAATACATTAACATAAGGCAAACTTTTAAAATGTGATTGGCACAACCCCTCTATAGGAAATTATCAGACACGGGGGAATGCACAAAAAAATCATGTTCCCAACTGCGTCTGAACAGAAAGGGCAACCTTACCAGACGCCCGCAACCTCCAGTGTTCTGGGGGCATAGCGTGTGCATCAGCTAGGCGTCCCTTTTGTATTGATGGTGAGAAACTGCTATCGAAAGGAACACCTTACTGACGCCAACGCTATGCCCCGGAACACTAGAGGATGCTGTTGTCTGGTAAAGTCATCCCTTCCTGTTTTGTTGTAATCTTTTGACGTGTGTTTTGCTGCATCTGGTAATCTCCTTACATACACTCCAACATTTCACAGATGAAAACTGGGACATGTGTAGCCCAGCAACATCAGAGAGTGGTTAAGATGGCAAAACTTATTAATGAGGGAGAGCTTACAAGCTAAGAGAGGCTGCAGCAGTTTGCTTTTGCCTGAACCTACAGGGAAGGGCAAGATTCTACCCCTCCTTGCCTCTACCCCCTAAGCTGCTTGGCATGCCTGGCGAAGGCTCGGCTATGCTGGGTGGATGAAACAGAAGCGAAGAAGCCACAAAAATGAAACGTACAGATGTAGGATGGGTGACACCTGACCTGATGGCAGTGCATATGAAAGCTAGGAGTCTTAGTAGACCAAAAGCTGAACATGAGTAAGCAGTGTGATGTGGCAGCTGAAAAGGCCAATGTGATTCTAGGCTGCATCAATAGGTGTATAGTGTCTAGATCAAGGGAAGTAATTGTGCCACTCCATTTGGCTTTGGTCAGCCCTCACCTGGAATACTGTGTCCAGTTCTGGGCACCACCATTCAAGAAGGATATGGACAAGCTGGAACGTGTCCAGAGGAGGACAATGAAAATAGTAAAATGTCTGGAAGCCATGCCCTATGAGGAACAGCTTAGGGAGAAGTGGCTTAGGGAGAAGCAGCTTAGGGAGCTGAGTATGTTTAGCCTGGAGAAGAGAAGGTTAAGAGGTGACATGATAGCCATGTTGTATTTGAAGGGGTGTCATACTGAGGATGGAGCAAGCTTGTTTATGGACTCAAACTACAGGAAAATTGATATTAGGAAGAACTTCCTGACAGTAAGAGTTGTTTGGCAGTGGAACAGACTGCCTGGGAGTGTGGTGGAGTCTCCTTCTTTAGAGGTTTTTAAATAGAAGCTGGATGGCCATCTGTTGGGTGTGCTTTGATTGTTTATTCCTGCAGGGCAGGGGGTTGGACTAGATGGACCTTGTGGTCCTTTCCAACTCTGTGATTCTATGAAGCAGAGGTGGAGGGCTGCAACTCACCCCTTAGCAACATATTGTTTCTCATGCACAGCAGCAACTATAATGATGGAGGCTGCTGCTTCCTCCTCCTCCTTATGGAACTTGCACTGAGCAAAGGGGACCATGGTGGTGGCATTGTGGGAGCAAGTAACAGAACCCAGGCCACTCCTGCATTGCTTCACACCCAGGAGGAGGAGGAGGAGGAGGCTGCTTCCTGCACCCAGCAAGGTACTGCCTTCCTCCTTATCTCTCTCTGTGAGCTAAACCACCCACCCTCCAAGCAGGGATTTTTTCAAGTGCTTCAGATTTCCTAATTGTCACAACTTGGTGAAGGGGCAGTTGGCATGGGTCCTGGATCCAAGGTCATTTGTCTTGGGGTTTCCATCACTGACAGGGCACAGAGATTCCCTACCTTGCCTTCCTCCTTATTGTCACTGCTGGCACTTCTTCCACCTGGTCTAGCTGAGTCTTCACCAACCATGCTGAGAGTCAGCACCGCTCTATCACCCTTGGGAGAAGCTGCCCTAGCTGGTGTTGCAACTGCTGTAGCTCTAGTTCCAGTCCATCTCCAGGCCACTCTCTCAACTGTGCTACTGGATGGTCAAGAAACAACAACCAGTGCTTGGGCAGGGTTCAGAAGGAGAGGAGATATGGCGGCAGCGGTGGCAACAGACCCAGGCCCATGAGGAAACAGCAACAGCAGAGGCAGCTACTTTGAGGCCTGCCACCATGTCTGGGAGGTTGGCGACCCCAGTTTTCACTTCTGAAATGTTGGGGTATGTGCTTATCTCCCTGAAATCAGGCTGGACTAATCTGCTCTAAGGGGGAATACCATATCTCTAGATTGCATGGACATTTATATCAAAACTAAATAGCTATGGCCATTGCTATGTTTAGTAACTGCCATCTGACAGCAGAAATGACTGTTGGCCCTTACCATAACCCTCTTCCAGCAACCAAAAAACAAAACAAACAAACAAAAAACCCAAAGAACAAAACATTGGGAAGCACAAAAATGTGGTTTTCTAAATTTCAATTCTGATTCAGGTTTGAATTGGGTTCAGTCAAGCCCCAATCAATTTGGGCCACATTAGGGATTGTATCCAGTTCACCAAATCAGGCCCAAACTGAAGTGGGCCTTGCAGTACCCCCTAGTTAAGAATGTAAGATGAAAGAAAAGTTGTGGGGGGCTCTGTGGAAATAGGGATGGGTGAGAATGGCATTTTAGTTCATTTTCTATGAAGTTGTCTAAACAGCGAAAATACTCTTCATGGAATGCGAGGAGATTCCTACCTGTCTTAATGGCATTCCACATTGTTTTGCCATATTGGGAAGGAAGGTGGGCCCAAACATCAAAAACTCCACAGGAGAACCTGGAGTTTTTTAAAAACTGTGAGGGGGATGTGCAGTCCTGCTCATTGGGACAGGCAATTCAATATGAATCACCTTCCCACAGGGGAGGAAGTGCAAACCTGATTGGCTGGTGAGTGCAGGAGGAGGGGCTTGCTTGCAAAGCAAGAGACCACTGCCACCATATTGGATTTTTGCCTTGGTGAGAGAGTGCTAAGGCGAGAAATGGGGCGGTGGTTTTCTTTGGCTTTTCTATTAAATAAAAAAATTGCTCTATCATAACCTTGGACGTCACTTTTTAAAAAAGTTCAGCAGGAGCAAATTGAGGTAAGTACAAATGTGAGTAAATCACTAGTGGCCGCCATCTTGCATGCAAAGCTTATGGGGCCAAAAACACCATTAAGACAAGTTGCAGCTGCTGCAAAATGTCATAACTGTGAGGCACTCCTGGTTTTTTGTTTTGCCTCTTATTGACAAGCCCATTATTTTAGCAAAATGGAGCTGGATCTTTAGGAGCTATATTGTTAACAAAAGTCAAAACAAAACAAAAATCTTTAGGAAAACAACAGCCATCAGAGGTGAGGATTGGTAATGGGAGTTGCTTGAACCATGAACAAGTTTGTTCCACATCATAACATTTCCTTGCAGGTTTCACTTATCTGTTGTATTTACAACATCTAATCCAAACTTTTATCACCAGACCTCCGTTGCTATGTTTGGTAACTGCAACATCTCACAGCAGAAAGGAGTGTTGGCCCTTGTCATAACCCTCTTCCATAAACCCAAAAACACTTAATAATGTACAGTACTTACAATTTTGGGACATTTCAGAATTAATTTGTGTTCAATAGACCTTGTTAAGAACTTGTGAATCACCCGTTTGTTCTGATGTACAGTACTTTCTAACAGCAGTACTGACAAATTGCTTACTCCTGTGTTCCTAGAATGAAATTAAAGGGCAGGAAATGCTGCTTTTAATTGTATCAGAAGGTTTAGTCTTTATGCGTATGACTTATCTTTTTTTAAGAAAAGGTTTAAAATGTGAGCTAGTCCCCTGCTGGGGGTGGAGTGGGGGAAACACATTTAATTAAAAACCTATGGAATTATTTCTGCAACCACAGATGGAGGTGGTGGCTTGTAATTCATTGAATCCCATCCTCTGCTTAGCGCAAGAAATCCAGAATGGGAGTGTTGCCAACAGAGGACTGTCCAGATTTTGCTGAGCTCCCCCCACATGAAAGACAAGCATAACCATCCTTGGGTTATTGCTTCCATTGTTGAACAGCTCTTGTCATCAAGGAGTTATTCCTCCTATAACTTAAACCCTTTAGACTGAATCTGGTCCTTTGCATCCACAGAGAACAAGGCTCTGCTGTTTTTTGTGTGAAAGCCTTTCTGCTATTGAGGAGGCCTGTCACGTGCCCTTCCCAGTCTGTTCCCCAGACTGTCTTCGTCAGACTAAACTTCTGCAGTTCTTTTAACCTTTCCTCATAGGACTTCATTTGTTATGACACTCTTTTCTGACAATCCTTGTCATCTGCCTCTGAACTTGTTAAAGCTTCTCTGTGTTTTCTTAGGAGACTAAAAAAATTACTCTACCCTTTATAAATCTATATTGAAAATATTTATTTGTTGTTGTTGTTTTTTAAACTAGGTTGCCAGACTCATCCAGCTGCTGTTTTGCGGTCTGGTGAGGGCCTCCCCCCATGGCAGGGCCATTCCTCCCTCCATGGCAGGGCATGGCCGTTTTCATGCAGCATCCATCTTCCTCCCAGAAGCCCCCGAGCTGGTTGGGATGATAGCAGAATGGCAGTCAATCAGGGCAGAGCCTGCTTTGCTCTGATTGGTTGGAATGTTCATCTGGCATCCAATCAGAGGTGAGCATCCAGCTGGACTCTGATTGGTTGAGAAGAAAGGGGAAGCTGCCTCTTTAGGCAGGTTTCCCTCTGGTCTGGTGATCAGGTATATATTCCTGATTGCCTCGCCAGACTGGCCAGCCGCTCTTTGTGAGCTAACCCACCCACCCTCCAAGCAGGGATTTATTGAAGTGCTTCAGATTTCCTAATTGTCACAACTTTGGGTGGTGGTGGTTGGCATGGGTTCTGGATCCAAGGTCATCTGTCTTGGGGGCTCTGTTACTGATAGGGCACAGGGGCATGGGGGGCATTGTCTGAGAGGACATGCCAGCTCAGGGCATGTACCTTCCAGGTCCCGCCCCTCACATTTTGGGGAAGGGGAGGAGGTTGGACAGGAGGCACTGTAGCCTGCTGGGACTCCTCCCCTTCTTGGGTTTCTCTTGTTGGCAGGCAGGCTGACAATGGATTCATCGACAACAGGCAGGTTGGTCGATGGCTGGATCTGGAGCCATGTGTTTGAGCCAACTAACTACAGCTGTCATCAGTAAAGTTGTGGCCATTCATTGCCAATATGTTTTCCAACAAATTCTGTGTCTGGTGTTTATTGGGGGTAGGAGGAGGACTGGCATCTTGCTTGGACATGCAAAAACCAAATAGCCTTTGCTCAAGTCAGTATTTATAGTAAACAGGTCTTTGTCTTGAAAGCCATGAAACCTATGAACGTCAAGAAACCAGATGATACCAGATTCTATTATGAATGTGCACATCTATAAAGTTTGCATCTTCCCTTTCTCATTTCCAGGTCTGGTCCATGTCCACGTTGGTCAGGCTTTTTTTTTTTTTTTTAATGGGATGAAATCTGTCCTTTCCTTTGCTTATTCTTTTTCAAAGGTACACAGGTTTGCACGTGTATTATAAATTGTGGATGTTGCTTGTAGGCATTGTTCCAGTGATTAAAGTATGTTTAATCAATATGTTGCATGCATCTAAACTGTGCATATTTTTCTATGTGCATTTTAAAAATCTGTACCTTTTCCCCAAGTTGTGCCTGCAGGCATCCATCAGTGTGAGGATTCAACACTGCCAATTGTACTTGGCCCACAGGAATTTTGGGATATGCAGAACAAAATAAGGAATTAAAACCTCAGACTGAAATAGGATTCCCCACATATTATGTGGCTTGGGGGAGGGAATGTTGCCCATGGAAGCATGGAGCTTCCACCTATCCTTCTGCACCCCGAGGATGGGAAAAATTATTCCCAAACTTCTCAACAAATATGGAGATTGGGGCTAAATTTGTCTCCCCAACCCACATTCTCTAAAATAAAGATGCTGACATTAGTGTGTCCCATGTGAGGTGGGGAACTACCTCCCCCATACCCTCCAACATCCCACAGATGAAAACTGGGGCACATGTGGCCAAGCAACATTAAAATGGGGGGCATTTGGAGGGTATGCTCCCCTCCCAGTGCAGTTACCCACTCTTGCGATACAGGGAGGATCATAGGTGTGCAGAATATACACGATCCTGACTAAACAGCAACTCTCTTGATAATCCAAGCATACACATGTAGTACCTAGGTTGTTATTGTGTCCTTTTTGTTAAACCATCTGCTAGTATTGTATTTTCTAACTCTTTTCTCGCCGCTGTTACTCCCATCTACATCCCCACCCTGGAGAAGCTAATTGTTCTTTCACCTTTGCTATATTTAGGAACTCATTGCAGCTACTGAACATGTTTTAATGACAGCCATTTAAGGCTCACATTGTTTGCATGCTTTATGATTTCACACTTTATGCCCTGCAATATATTTTCATAGGTTAATAAATAGAGTAGGACAACAAACCCATGTGCAAACAACCACAGTAGCCATTCCCATAATGATTTTCAATAGGACATCTCAGTATAGCATGCTTTTTGCTGGGAAGAAAAATGGTGTTGCCATCACACATAAATGATTCTTTGTGAAATAAATATAATACATAAACCACAAAGGAAATGATCGATACATATATAGACTCAAGTGGTTTGTGGCTTATTATGACATGAGCAAAACTCCTGCAGAAACATAAAGTGCAGCACATATCTAGCGCAAGTTTTCATGAGCCAAAGTCCATTCTATTGAACTTTTAAGCCAATCATGCAAACAACTGAGAAACCAACAGGAGTATGGGAAGGTGTTCTTAGCTCAGTGTTTCTACACTGAAGAGGCAGGGGGACCACAGTGCCATAGCTTGCTAGGCTGCAAACTAGAGTTTAGCTCCATAGAGTAGCTATTTAAGCTTCAAATTGCTTGTTATTCTTGTTTCTGATCACTGATTAGAGATAACAGCAGAAGAGGTTATTTTCAAAAGAATCTGAGTGTTAAGACTAAATCCACAGTTAGTCCTGTCTAGGGTAGACCCATTAAAATCATCAGGACTTCAATTAGTGGAAACTAACAAGACACATTCATTACAACAAGTCTACTCAGATGGAGACAAATATCAGAGCTAACCCACAGTTTGCACCAGCACAAAAGTCACATGGCGCTATTAAGAACAACAAAACTATTACAGCATAACCTTTCACAGATTGCAAGCCAGTTGCTTAGGTGCGTGGAGTATAATGTTAGATAGACACACACAGTGCATATGTTTAAGTGTGTGGTATGCTTGGCATGAGGTCACATCAAAACTGGATGCAGAAAGTACTGACAATGATAGTATAAATACTGGCTACTAACAAAAATCTACTATGTGGAGAAGATGGCAAAATGCTAACAGGGGACAGAGAAAAGGCAGAATTACTCAACACCTTCTTTGCCTCAGTTTTTTCAGAAAAGGAAAAGGGGGACCAACCTGAGAAGAATGGAACAAAGGACACAATAGGGGAAATCCAGCTCAGAATAAGCAAAGAGGTAGTACAGGAATACCTTCTTAAACTAAATTAATTTAAATCTCCAGGACCAGATGAACTATATCCAAGGGTATTAAAAGAGCTGGCAAATGTAATCTCAGAGCTATTGGCAATAATCTTTGAGAACTCCTGGAGAACAGGAGAAGTCCCAGCAGACTGGAGGCGGACAAACATTGTCCCCATCTTCAAACAGGGGAAAAAAGAGGATCCCAACAATTATCGTCCAGTTAGTCTGACATCAATACCAGGGAAGATTCTAGAGCAGATCATTAAACAGAGAGTCTGTGAACATTTAGAAGGCAATGCCATAATCACAAACAGTCAACATGGGTTTCAGAGAAACAAGTCATGCCAGACTAATCTGATCTCTTTTTTTGATAAAATTACCAGCTTGGTAGATGAAGGGAACACTGTGGATATCGTATACCTTGATTTCAGTAAGGCCTTTGACAAGTTTCCCCATGACATTCTTGCAAACAAGCTTGTAAAATGTGGGCTAGACAAGTTAACTGTTCAATGGATTTGTAATTGGTTGACCGGCCGAACCCAAAGGGTGCTCAGCAGTGGCTGCTTTTCATCTTGGAAAGATGTGACCAGTGGGGTGCCACAAGGCTCTGTCCTGGGCCCAGTGTTATTCAACATCTTTATCAATGACTTGGATGAGGGAATTAGGGGCATACTTATCAAATTTGCAGATGACACCAAATTGGGAGGAGTAGCTAATACCCTGGAGGACAGGATCGAAATTCAAAATGACCTGGATAGACTGGAGAGCTGGCCCAAAGCTAACAAAATGAAATTCAATACGGAGAAGTGTAAGGTACTGCACTTAGGGCGAAAAAATGAAATGCATCGATATAGGATGGGAGACACTTGGCTGAATGAGACTACATGCGAAAGGATCTAGGAGTCCTAGTAGACCACAAGTTGAACATGAGTCAACAGTGTGATGTGGCAGCTAAAAAGGCCAATGCGATTTTGGGCTTCATCAATATATAGTGTAGTATAGTGTCTAGATCAAGGGAAGTAATAGTGCCGCTCTATTCTGCCTTGGTCAGACCTCACCTAGAATACTGTGTCCAGTTCTGGGCACCACAATTCAAAAAGGATATTGACAAATTGGAGCGTGTCCAGAGAAGGGCAACTAAAATGGTGAAAGGTCTGGAAACCATGCCTTATGAGGAGAGACTTAGGGAGCTGGGTATGTTTAGCCTGGAAAAAAGACGGTTAAGAGGCGATATGATAGCCCTGTTTAAGTATTTGAAGGGGTGTCACGTTGAGGATGGAGCAGGCTTGTTTTCTGCTGCTCCAGAGACTGGAACACGGAGCAATGGATGCAAGCTCCAGGAACAGAGATTCCACCTCAACATTAGGAGGAACTTTTTGACAGTAAGAGCTGTTCGGCAGTGGAACACACTCCCTCGGAGCGTGGTGGGGTCTCCTTCCTTGGAGGTCTTTAAACAGAGGCTGGATGGCCATCTGTCGGGGATGCTTTGATCGTGATTTCCTGCGTGGCACGGGGTTGGACTGGATGGCCCTCGTGGTCTCTTCCAACTCTGCAATTCTATGATTGTATGAAAACTGTTGGTGATTCCACAAACATCCTGGCAATAATGAGACAATGAAGTCATATAGGCTGGACTCCTGTTGATCTCTTACATATGTATGGGTTGTCCTACAGAATCAGTTGAACATTTTTTTCCAGCATGGAATGTGCATACTCAGTTGAAGGCTGAGAAAAGTAGAGCTACACTTGTGTTCTCATTGTACATGTGCTGCACAGATGAATGCAGGTACTGTGGATAATAGCAAACCCTATTAAAATGAATGACTTCTGGTCCAAGCATACCATAGAGTCATGCTGGGGGATCTAGAAGATGCGTAAAAGGACCATTTTTTTTTTGGACATGGGTAAGTGAATCTGCAAATACAGGTCTGTCTATACTTAGCTAAGTAACAGAGGTGCTAAGAAACCTTGTAAGTGAATTGCAAAGATGAATATTGGGACATCAGCAAGAGTGCCTGATGCACATCAGAAGCAATGCGCATGAATACATGATGCACATCGTGACTAATGTGCATCATTGTGCAGCAGTGATAACAGCAGTACTTTATTGGATATGGATGTTACAGAACTGCCCAGTTCTAATTCCCACATATGTAAGTTCACTTATGAAGACATAAGCCCCTGACAGGATTTCAGCCAGTGTTTCAATGGGATGTATTGGTCAATGGTTTGGTTTTGTTCTCCATATTTTTTTAGATGCTTTATTTTAATTTATATAAGCCATTTTGAGCCCCGTTCAGGAGAAAAGTAGAATATAAATAATGTAAACAAACAAACAATAAAATAGCACCTCATATCACATAAACTGAATATGTCCTTGACAGAGCAGATGGTGACTTCCATGTCAATGGTATGGTGAATCTACTTTGGGTTTTATTCCAGATTTTAAAAGAACTTAACAAACTATTGAAACCTATCCCTAAAATAGGTTCATCACCTTGGATAGCTACTTTTAAATCTAGAATAAAGCTCAACATGTATTCACTAAAAATTGATAAGAACATTTCTGGCCACCCTGGTGCTCGGACCCCTCTTTTATTGGACTGAACAAAAAGTATCTTCCCCTGTGAATCCATGTCTTACTTTGACTAGGAAGACCACATGTTACTACTAACCTCTGATCACGTTAGAAAGAAATTGGCATACTGATCAATCAACAGGTTTAGGCCAATCATAAACTAGATTTCATGAAGGTAGGCAGTTATTCTTCATCAAGGTGGTAGGAGAAACCTTCCCATGCAAATAGTAACCCAATTTCACCCCTTGTATGTCTTTCAGTTATTGTATTAATCATAGATGCTAACTCTGCTATATGGATTAGGATGGTTCTTGCGTACGTGCAGAAAATGCATGTAAGGGAAACTGAAAAGTTGAGACAAGCATTTCAGGTTCAGGGAATGTACACATGAACTTGCCATGCTGGTTAATCCTGTTATGTTGTAAGAAACTGAATGCAGAACTGATTCATTCAGAAACCAATTTTGCAGTGGTAAAGTTTCCAAAATGAATGTTATCTACCTCAGCCTGCCAGATCTAATTGGAAATGAGACACACTTTATGAGTAGGATTCTATAGCTAAGCATGCTTTTGGCCTTAGTTAAAAAAACAAACAAACATTGGAACAAGGGTCATTATACCTATTGGACATAAAGTCACACATTTTGCATGCAGTTAGCAGCCCTGGATTCAGATGTCTGTAGGTGCATCAGATATTTCCATCAAGTTCAATATGGACTGGGAAAACCTCTACTTCATTCATAGCTTTCCAGTACCCAATTAAAATGACTGAAAAGTTTTTCTTATATGGAGTTAATCTCTTTATTAATCTAGAAATCATCAGCATTGGGGTCAGCGTTGTTTGGAAATTAATAAAGTCCATATGCTAGAGAAGGTCCCACTGCACTTTTAATCTCCATAGCTAACACACATTGGAAACTGTTTAATGCAGTGTAGATGTGTAAATAGCTATTGCTTAAAACAATTTGTAAGCCGCTCTGATAGCCTTGTGGCTGAAGAGCGGGGTATAACTAACTAACTAACTAACTAACTAAATAAAATTACAGGAGCCCTGGTGGTGCAGTGGTTAAATGCCAGTGCTGCAAGCCACAAGGTTATGAGTTCAGTCCCAGATGGCTCCAAGGTTCACTCAGCTTTCCATCCTTCCACAGGTCAGTAAAATGAGGACCCAGCTTGTTGGGGGCAATTAGCTAAAAAAACCCAAACAACAATGTAAACTGCTTAGGGAGTGCTTCAGCACTGATAAGTGGTACATAAATATCAATGCTATTGCTATTGCTATAGCTCCTAGCACTGTGGCTGCTCTTCCTTGCTTACCACTCTTATTTTAGTAGGTGAGCATTGGCAAATATGAGAAGAGTCTCCATTTGCCTTGCTTGCACACATTGCTTGCAGACATAGGTATACTGACTACGCCTAAAACAGTGGTCTTTCCAGATCTAATCCAGCCTTTCCCAAAGCTATGCCCCATCTCCACAACCTTGTGTTGTTGTTGTTGTTGTTGTTGTTGTTATTGTGTGCCTTCAAGTCTTTTCTGACTTATGGTGACCCTAAGGTGAACCTATCATGGGGTTTTCTTAGCAAGATTTGTTCGGAGGGGGTTTGCCTTCAAGTGCCAGCCAAATCATTTCCTCCACGCAAAGGGAGATACAGCTCTCCACAGTGAATTCCTTTGCATGATGAAACTCTAAATGAGCTTTGGGCAGGACCCAGTGACATCAGGAAAAGAGGCATGGCTTGGGGAGAGAACAAAACCCCTGGACAATTATTGGCTCTCTTGAGGCCTGAGTATTGATTCTTAAGATTCATTATCAGTTAAAATTGATTTTTTCTTCCAGTGGGCCTGGCCCCTCTAACTTTAATAGACATGTGTCAGACAAAATGGAAATCCATGCTGCAAGAGAAGCTGAGAAGACAGGTTCACACCTCAGGCTTTAATAACACATGAATATGAGAAAGCTAAACTTACAATTAAGCAGTGCATATGGGATGTAGAGTTGCAATGCCTTCTGAGTGAAATGGCCAGGTATCCAGAAATCAAAGATAATGGGAGGTTGTTCACTCCAGTGAAGTACCTATTTGAGCTAGATACTCCTAAATTTAGAAAATCCTTTACCCTAGCCTGATTTAATATCTTACCATCAGCCCTTCTGCAGGGTAGATTTGAAGGCATAATGAGTATGCCCATGAGATCTGAATGAAGTGGAAACTGTTAGTTATGTCCTATTATATTGTCATTTCTACAGAGACATTTGTTCTTCACTCATCACTCCTATTATGCAGTGAATCCCAGGCAGATATGATGCCTCTTACTTAAAATATCTCATAGAAGATAGGGAACCATGGACCACTTTAAAAGCAGCTAAGTTTTGTGCCGCTGTTATAAAACTAAGGGGACAAGTTGAGAATTATCTTAGTGGATAACACTTTACCATATATATATATATATATATATATATATGTACTACATACCATGGTTTGGCTTATAGATTTTAAATATGTATGAACCAAGTTTTAGACATGCTGTGGGTAGCTTGTAAATATGATATTGATTCTTTTGCTTGTATATGTTTTGTATCTCTGCTCTGTGACTGAAATAAATTGATTGATTCTTATTTGATCTCTTGGATTTGTTGCAGTGGGCAATCTGGAACCTGGGGACAAATGTCCTCTCCCCCGTCCCTGGCCTAGACAGAGAAGGCAAATGTGTGGGCAGTTGTCTCAGTAGAATGACCAATTACACACCAGAGGACACAGATAGGCATAAAACTTGTATGTGCTGATTTACATATATAAATAATAGTTCAGAAGTAACCCCTTCAGGGTTAAACAGTAAGTTTTATTGTCTGTCTCAGGAAACTAAAGAGCAAAGTGTACACAATTGTTGCTTCAAATTAAGTTCACTGGCAAAACAGTAAAATAAGAGATATTCCCAATCAGTCAAAATCTGGCAGGCAACTGAGATTGGCTCCACTTAACGATTCTCACAAGATCCACAGATGCAAGGCCATCCCAGCCGTTACCAGACAGACTCTATCCTCCCATGTTTATTCCTAGCACACCAACTTGTTACATTGGTAAAGAATGCGAAAACAGCACACAATGACTGGACACAACCAGAATCCAAAATTGTTGGCAGGGAGGTCATTTTTGGACCGATCCTGACAGTAATTCAGATAGAAATTTGAGATCTGACACTTCTCCCCTCCGTGCCTGTTGAACCAAGTGCTAAGCATCTGCTCTCCCTTTTAAATGATTTTAATATTTAAATTGGACAGAGGCTGGGCATAAGTAAAGGATGCCTTCAACGAGGAGGCAATCCTCCGTAAAGTTGGGCATATGAGCATCCTGACCTATATTTGGTATCATATTTTAGTTTCCTTCTTTCCTCCCTCATTCTGTTGTTATTATTCCTACTTCCTTGCCCCCTGGAAGATGTTCAAAATGGAATTAAACTATCAATAACTTTAAAACCAATTTAAAACATAAAATTACAGATAATTAACTGTCTAAAAAAAAAGTACAATTAAAATAATACAGCAACCTATTAAAAGCCCTTTCTTTAAAAGCACTCAGTTCTCAAATGTTTCTCAGAATACAAATAGAATAGAAAGGTCTTCGCTTGCCAGCAGAAGGATAGCAAGGGGCTATTCCAACATCTCTAGAAAGGGAGTTCTGGAGCTTAGACACAGCCACTGAGAAGACCCTGTCTCTTCTCCGTGCCAAATGTGCCTATGCAAATGGCATGACTGACAAAGGGCCACTCGTGAAGAAAATAGGTAGGACCCAGGCATGCTCAGGGAGAGCCAGTGTGGTATAGTGATTTGAGTGTTGGACCAGGATACTGGGAGACCAGGGTTCAAATCCCTGCTTGGCCATGGAAACCTACTGGGTGACTTTGGGCAAGTCACACTCTCAGAGGAAGGCAAGGCCAAAAACCCCTCTGAACAAATCTTGCCAAGAAAACACTGTGATATGTTTGCCTTAGGGTTGCCGTAAGTCAGAAATGACTTGAAGGCACACAACAACAAGAAAGCACATGGTACAAACTAGCCTGTTTCTTCCTGTTGATAAAAACTGAAGGCTTCATACAGGCAAAGAAAGTTAGAGGGATTTCTTACTTTTAGAAAATGCTGAATGCTACAAGCTGACCAATGGCAGAATTCACAACAGAACATAGGGCAACTGTAGGTACTGCATGAGCCAGCAGTTGAACTATGGAATATTCCTTCTCCTCCATTTATTGATGCCATACACCCATTATTAGGGGAAACCTTTAAAACTGCAATTACAGTAGGATCCCCGTATCCACTGGGAATTGGTTCTGGGGGTGCGTAGATACAGAAAACCGTGGATAACACCAATAAAATAATGGGACTTCTGGTTTAAAATACCATAGAGTTGCCTTGGAGGGCCTAGAAAATGGCTAGAGAACACATTTTCTAGGAAGACTCTATGTGCAGCAATCCACATTATATCTTCTAATCTAGACAAGCCCCCAATTGTTGCACTAGTATGTGTGTGTTTAGTGGGATATGTTTTAATCTGGGTTTAAATTTTTTTTGATAGTTTAATTTCTTTTTAACTTTTGTATTTTGTGAATGTTTAAATTGTGTGTGTGTTCTTAATTTGTTGTAAACTGCTTTGAGTCTGAAACTAGGAAAAAAGTGCACAATGATGATGATGTTTTACTATAATTTATGCCATTCTGTGACCAAAAATGGACTACCTAAGCCATTAATATCAATACTGATAGCAGATAATGCAAATAAATGAAAAAGAGACTAGGCCTTGCCCTCAGACCTACAAACAAACATGCAATGGTCAGAGCCTACGAAAGTCACTTTTTTGAACAACTTTCTGAATTCTCTGTGCTGGGTATTCTGGGAGTTGCAGTGTGATGTGGCAGCTAAAAAGGCCAATGCAATTTTGGGCTGTATCAATAGAAGTATAGTATCTAGATCAAGGGAAGTAATAGTGCCACTCTATTCTGCCTTGGTGAGGCCTCACCTAGAATACTGTGTCCAATTCTGGGCACCACAATTCAAAAAGGATATTGACAAATTGGAGCGTGTCCAGAGGAGTGCAACTAAAATGGTGAAAGGTCTGGAAACCATGCCTTATGAGGAAAGACTTGGGGAGCTGGGTATGTTTACCCTGGAAAAGAGACGGTTAAGGGGGAATATGATATCCCTGTTTAAGTATTTGAAGGGGTGTCACATAGAGGATGAAGCAAGCTTGTTTTCTGCTGCTCCAGAGACTAGAACACGGAACAATGGATGCAAGCTCCAGGGACAGAGATTCCACCTCAACATTAGGAGGAACTTTCTGACAGTAAGAGCTGTTCAGCAGTGGAACACACTCCCTTGGAGCATGGTGTGGTCTCCTTCCTTGGAGGTCTTTAAACAGAGGCTGGATGGCCATCTGTCAGGGAAGCTTTGATTGTGATTTCCTGTGTGGCAGGGGCTTGGACCGGATGGCCCTTGTGGTCTCTTCCAACTCTACAATTCTATGATTGTATGATTCTTGTCCCAAAAGTAAATGTTTTCAGTTTGGCAGCAGAATTTCTTCCCAATGGAAACACCCAAGGAAGTTTTGAGAGGGGTAAAGGTGGGGGAGAGTCCACTCCCCCATTCCACCCCCTATAGTCACAAGCATGCAACTTCTATTTGCTGTTGAATAAAGAAATTCTTACAACTTCAAGACACACTTTGAGTGTCACTGGCCCTGAGATGTCCAGGAGAATCAACATGGTTGCATTAACCTTTTCCATCTTCCATTGGAGGCCACCTACCAGGGTAACTGAGGCATTTTTGGTTGTAAAAGTGGATTCAGAAACCAGATAAGAACAGATTGCATATCAGACACCATAGCAGTTATCGAACAACCATCTTTATGTAAACTAAGCCAAGGAGCTGTGGCATTCTTACTTATTCTTCACCCTGGTCAGATAAGAGGGCTCATATGAGAATAGGCTAGGCAGAAGCTATGAGTCCTTCAAGTGGAAAGAATTTAAAATCAACAAGATGATTGTCCTTGCTTCCTTTCCCTTAGCTATGTAGTATTTTATTTGCAAATAAAACCAAAGCTTGGAAGAGCTGTCTATGTTAACACAACAGTCCAGATACAGTAGGACCCCCATATCCACTGATTCATTATCCACTGATTCAATTATCCACAGGACACAAAACAGTACACCTACTGTAGAGTCTTCCTAGAAAATATGTCCTCTCTAGCCATTTTCTAGGTCCTCCAAGGCAACTCTATGGTATTTTAAACCGGACGCCCCATTACAGTTGTCCCTTCATATTTGCTGGGGTTTGGTTCCAGGACCCCCTGTGGATACCAAAATCTGTGAATACTCAAGTCCTATTATATGCAATGGCATAGCAAAATGGTGTCCCTTATATAAAATGGCAAAATCAAGGTTTGCTTTTTGGATTATTATTTTTTAAAGAATATTTTCAAGCTGTGAATACTTAAATCCGTGGATACCAAATCTGTGGATATGGAGGGACAACTGTATTTTCAATGACATTTGCTATTATCCATGGTTTTTGGTATCCATATCCCCCCCTGAGGACCAATCTCCAGTGGATATGGGGGTCCTACAGTACTTCAATATTATGAGGTTTTATGCTTTGCTGACTGACACTGCTGCCATGTGGGATTAGGCTGTTTGTTTGTTTGGGATGAGTTCATTGACTTTGCAAGGAGAAAATTCCATGGATTTGGAGAGATATTAGTAATAAGACAGTAAAATACGGGTTGCAAATAGTAATACTTAGGAATATTCTTGGGTTTCCAGTCCACTCCTCTTGGATTCCCCATAGAGCCACACTACCTTCCCCATGATATAATTTATTCTTGGTGTTTCCCCAATTTTTGTATCCTTTTCCTCCTTTCAAAAACATTGAAACCCCTCTCCTAAAACTTAGTTACTGACATTAATAGCCTTAAGCTAAAATATGCTGCTGTGTTGGGTTCCATCTTCTTGCCTTTGGCTCCACTCACCACTGGAATGTGGCCACTGAGAACTCTGCTGAAATTGATGTCAGCCTTCTGGCTGAAAAAGGCTTCTCACCCTTGGTCAAATAGTCAGTGCTTTATTATATGGCCAGGTGCCTTCCCATAGGACTTTATCATATACACTAAATACGGCATCATAACAATGCCACAGAAACGAGAAAGAACGTGTGTATCAGATGACATCGTCCTTTCTTATTTATCTACTGGTAATAAGGCATTCTATTTTATTGATGGACCAACCCATCAATAGATCAGCTGTGGGACTTTTTTGCCAGCGTTGCCGGTGTTTGAAACCTTGCGCCTCCCTCCCCCCGCATGAATACAGCCTCAATGGCCAGTCTGGCCAGAACACGTCCAGGTGAGATCGCGACATCCAGGTAGGTGACACTCTTTTATGAACCTCCATGGTTTACTTGTAATTTTTAAAGTGTGTTTATGTCTTTTTGTAACTTTTTTGTGTGTCATTTTTGTTTTTATTTTCCAGTGCTTCCGTCTTCTTCTGAGAATCTGCAAGATCTCATTCAAGGAAGTGAATGGAGCTCTGTTCACTCCTCCATCATTGCCTTTGGACAGGATGGAAGGAAAAAGTGGTAAAGGGAGTTCTTTTGATAAAAAAAAACCCTCACAAATTATGCTGGGAAAAGAACAGAAAAGGAGGGTGGTCTGGTAAAGTCCTTAGTCTATTGCACTGAGATGAGCTTGTGTAGCTTTAAAGAAACAATTTCCTTTCCTTTTCAACAATGTAGTTTTAAAAAAAATCTTTATCTGGCCCCTATTTCTAGAGAAATAACAACCAAAGGCTTCATTAGATGCCAGGAAAAAAACTACTTGTAAGGTGGTATAAAAGCAAAACAAGCAGAATTAGGTGATGGAAATTCCTCTGTTATCATTGCTTCAATTAGACTGTGAAGGTTAGAGAAGAAAAAAAAATGGCTTCTTGGAAATTTCACCTACAGATTGATCTGTAAGGTAATGCTGACAGCTTTGCTATTCTACCACATCCTGATTTTTACAAGCACCTGGGTTCAGATGCAAAACCACATGCCTCTCAGAGTGATGTGATGCCTGAAAAAAAAAATTCCTTCTTTGGAGTGCACCTAAAGTCAGAACAGTTGTTTCATAATAAAATGGCATAATATATACGTAAACACAGGATTAGTATGCATAGAAATGGCGGCAGCAGCTGCTGCTTCCCCTCCTCCTGTTTTCCTAATACTGGGACTCAAGGCAGCTTTAAAAATAAATAAAGCAAATGCATTTAAAAGCACTTTAAAAGTCATAAATAAAAATGTATAAAAAGTCGTTATTAAAATGCTATTCAAACTATTGAAAGGATTAAGACCATTGAAAGCAAATCAATTGAAAGCAAAAAATAAAAAACAGAAAAACAGCATACTGTTAAAAGTCCTAGCGTCAGTTCTTAAAAGTCTGTTGGATCAGCAAAGTTTTCATTTCTTTTCAATGGCAAATCCAAAGTTAAAAAGAAAAAGAAAACAGAAAAAGTGACACCAAGCACAAAAACACACTTTAAAATTAACAAGTAACCTGGGTAGAGTCATAGAAAGAGGGGAGCTCACCTGGATGTCGTGATCTCACCTGTAACTGTTCTGGCAGGGACTGCCCATTGACGCTGGGGTCTCACCAGCAACATGGGGCACCTGATCGCACACACGGAAACCCAGGAGAGAAACAGAACAGGAGATCTATTGACAGCTTCCCCCAATCCATAAAAAATAGCATCCACGGAATGGGAGCAGAACGAATGCATAACGATGGGGGACGACGTTGTCTGATAAGGAAGTCCTTTTGTGACCTCCTGGCATTGTTGTAATGCCACTTTTGATGCATCTGATAATCTCCTTAGAAAGCAACTCATTTCACGCAAACAAGACACTTGTCACCAATAAAAACAGACTATTGGTTTTGTAGGCATCTCGTAAAGATGTTTATTTTAGAGAATGTAAACCAGCACTACTATCATCATCAGGTGACCATGGCACCATTGGCCACACTGGCTTGGGTTCATGGGAGGTGAAGCCCAACACATCTGGTGGACACCAGATTGGAGGAAGGCTCCACAATTCATGCAATGTTAGCATATTAATAATAGGGGATTTCGGCTTGATTTATAGGGTATCCTAACAGGAGGTCAGTGGGAATTCTTCCCAGCCAAGTGCATATAGGATTGCAGCTTTAGTCATTACTATTTCGCTTAAATAAAAACAGAGACCTGGGCTGAGATTTTTAAACCGCATCAAAGATTTTCAGTCAGGCTTCCTCCAGCTTAGGTAGCTGATCTGCTTTTCATATAGTTGGCAATATGCAAATCCTCATGTGTTTCTACTTGTTCAGTTTATGTGGCAGAGGAAGTTCTACAATGTTTGAATGTCAATTCACAGTGAAAAGGTGAATGGTGGGGTTTCATCATGCAAATGCCATAATGCCAGAACAAGGATCAGTGTCCTTAATATAGAAAATTATAAACTCAACCCAATTTGCCATTCCTCAATGTTTAGCCTTGTTTCTTACAATGGAGAACATTTCTCAAGTTCCTTTGTGTCTTTTCAGAAAGGAAGAACTGCTATAATAGGTACGTATCACACAGGACAGACTTCAGATCAATCCATAAAAGACAGGGACTTTATCAGACAAGGCAAATATGGTGTCATAAAGATGCCTAATTAATGCGAAAGGGCACACATATCATATGATGGTGTTCTTTTGCGATTTTGTACTTTCCAAATGCTGCTCCTTTTTTATTAACAGGCTGAGCCATCAACAGATCTCCCATGGAACTTTTTTACCAGCATTGCTGGCATTTGAAACCTCATGCCATTGTGCTCACGTGAATACAGCATTAATGACAGAACATGTAAGGGTGAGATCATGACAGCTAGATAGGGTATGCTGTTTTTATGAACCTCCCTGGTGTACTTTTAAAGTGTGTTTCTGTGCTTGTGTAAATGTTTTATGTCTTAATTTTGCTTTATTTTTTTGAATTTGCCATGTTCATGTCTACTCACAAGAATCTGTGAGATCTCAGACCAGGAGGTGAGTGGAACTCCATTCATGCTCCATTTATGCTGGGGCTGCCTCTTTAACACTGCTCAAGGTAGGTCTGGTGAAGGGAGTTCTTTTGCTGGCATAAAAATGGTTCAAAATATGCCAACAAAAGAACATTTCTGGAGAGTGGGAGACAAGCATGGCTACAGAGGAAGGAAAAAGGAGTAAGAATTCTGCCTCCCATGAAAGTTTCCTTCAATCCCCAAATTTCTAGCAGAGAGTAAGACAGTGCAAAATCATTCATGCCTGTAGCTCTTATATTTGTGGTGGTAACTGCCCCTTTTCTTTGGATGCCTAAACTATCTTTCTAAATGCTCAACTGAAGTTTTAAGTTACTGTGATGCTAGAAATTTGGGTTTCCCCAGTGTTAGCAGCCTTTGCACCCCTGTATTCACTACTTGTTAGTGTTCATGTTACTCTCTAGACGTTTGGGCACAGCATATAGTAACTTTCTGTTTGTTAGGGTTCCCCTGACCCCGACACACACACCTCTCATCCTGCCTCATTCTAACCTAAAGCTATTTTCTCCTCTCTCTCTCCTCCCTTAGTCTCTGTATTTCGTTATGCTGAAGTTATGGTAAGCAAAGCTACTTTTATACATTTGAAAAGAAGGGGTAGTCCAGACAGTGAAATAAATTTTCATGAAATCCCATGTGTCCAAATGGGATCCTGCAGTGCTCTATCCTTTTCATGGGGAGGGGGAGCAAAAGTCAGAGAAAGTCTGCGGCAAAAGCCTCTGGGACTGTCTCTGAGTTTTTTGAGAACTACAGAAGAAATATACACTCCCGCATGTTAGGACAACCAAATCACAGCACAGCGCATCACTGAACAGGATAGCTGATTGGTCAGACATGCACAGGGTGGAGCTTCCTAAGACGGCAGATCATGGATCTGTCATGTTGGGTTGTCACCATAGCAATCATGTGCTGAGGTGATGAAGCAAGGCTTTCTTTCCTTCATTTTTTCATTATTTAAGCAGAAGATTGCTCTTCCACACCTTGGAGTTAGTTTTTTTCAAAAAAATTCTTTGGTGGGTGCAAGTTGGGGAGTGCAAAACCACAAATAATTCACTCTCAGCCACCATCTTGATTCACTGACATGCTTCCATGTGAACAGGACACACGGAGAGCTTCGTACACCAGAAATCTTGTGAAAAAGTCATTGAGACAGATGAAGCTGCTGCAAACTGGCATTTCTGTGTACCAATTAACATTTTTTTCTCTTGTCTAGACTGGCCTGAAGACTGAACTTTCTTTTAGCATTGTTGCAAGCTACCTAGTGAGCCAGCATGGTATAGTGGTTTGAGTATTGGACTACGCCTCTGGAAACCAGGGTTTGAATCCCTGCTCAGCCATGGAAACCCACTGGGTGATTTTTGGCAAGTCACGCTCTCTCAGCCTCAGAGGCAGGCAAAGACAAACATCTTCAGAACAAATCTTGCCAAGAAGACCCCATGATAGGTTCACTTAGAGTTGCCATAAATTTGAAACCACTTGAAGGCACACAACAAGATAGATAGATAGATAGATAGATAGATAGATAGATAGACAGACAGATAGACAGACAGGAGGGGGGCACAATTCTAGACATACTGGGTAGGGAATTCTGGGAACTGTACTCTTTTAAAAAAGGAACTTTCCCATCTGGGACAATGCTGTTGGGCAGTCCTTGAATCATTGACACAGAAACCACCCTGAAATTACTGGTTTCACTTTGGGATGAGGTCCCCACCCCTTGTTCAGACCATAGAACATCCCAGATTGAGACTGTAGAAGAACTTTTCATGGTCCTTCCTCAGATCTGTTGTTCTACTGGTTCTTTCTCAACCAAATGGATTGTCCTGCTTAGCTTTTCCTGTTCTGAATGAAAAGCAAACAAGTGGTAAATTGAAAACACCACCAACTGTGAGGGCTTCTCCATTACATTTGAACCTGCTATACTCTGCCATGAACAAACATTATTGCTGTCCCCACTGTGCTGACTGGGCAGCCCTATATACCAGTTGTGAGGCAGATTGCTGAGCCACAGCAAAACTCTTCATTATTGGTGTCCTCCCTCTAAGGAAATTTATTGCTTTACTAAACCAACAAATTAGTGGGTCAGCTTCTCCCCCACATCTCCATGTTAGTATTTTTCTGTCCTTTATCTGAAAGCATCAGGCTGAGAGAAACCATAAGATCTCCTATAAACACTGTTTCTAGAGACTCTGCTTGTTCAGAGATAAAAGATATTTTAGTTGGCTGATCCCGAATTCAATTGAAAATTACATTTTTCTGTTTAAATAAATAAGTGTGTGTTCCCTCCCTGCCACCTCTCCCTATATACTTTTTGCAAGGCTGGTGGCCAAAAGGAAGTACCCAAGAACCCACATCATTAGGGGGGGAAAGCAGGGCCATAACTTTCATTGATACTAGTTGGGGGAGCATATGGAATGAATCTTGGCATTTGATGACCCACCTATGCTCTGATGGATCCCCTTTTCTCAGCTTATCTGCTGGAAGGGAAACCATGTAATGGAAACAATGGGGGGGGGGTCCAATGGGAAGCAGCCAAGAAGATCCCAACAGATCTGAGGAAGGACCATGAAAAGTTCTTCTACAGTTTCAAGCTGGGGTGTCCTATCATCTGAATAAAGGGTGGGGACCTCATCCCAAAGTGGCAGATGAAAGGAGGGCTTACCCCTGCCCAGCCTTATCTTCAAGATCTCTTCCAGGCAGGGGTGGGGTAAGTGTGGCTTGTGAGTTAATATGGCTCCCATTGTCTTTCCACATCAGTTTCCCAAAGCTCCCAACCTCTCATTTTTTAATATAAACAGGACTGTAACTTCCTGTTGGCACCCTCCTTAACTGGCTTTCAGGTGAGTGATGAAAGCTCTTTTTCAAGAAATTTTAAACTGAGTCCAGTCAGACTAAAGGACATTATCAGACACAGCAAAAATCATGGGATTATGACATCAGGGTATGGGCCCCACTATTGCACAATGTCATCATATTTGTGTTATTACTTTGTGCTCCAGCTGTGAACAAGGCGTTCATTCTCATCCAAGAAACAAGCCATCAATAGATTGTCAACAGCGCTCTTTTTGCGCTATTGACTACATGTGAAACAATGTCTCATTGTAATTGCAAGATTACAGCATGAATGGGCAGTCCTCAGTGAGAAAACCTCTGGGTGAGAACATGAAAATGAAGCACAGGCAGCTCTTTTTATGAACTGTCCCCTTTAGTTTGCACATTTTAAGGTTTGTTTTAGTGCTTGTGTGTTAATTTACTTTGTTAATTAAGGGGTTTTTGGAATTTTAAGTGCACTTGTGTCTTCTCGTGAGAACCACTGAAATCTTGCCCATGCCACATTGCAGAAGTAAACTCCCATTCTTGACGCACTAGTGGTCTTCGTGTGATAATGCCATGGCGTTTATTTCATGTGATTACAGTTACGTGTGATAATAAGTGTTATAATGCCACAATGTTCCTGCTATCTTCATTTGTGGAATTACAGCATTTTTAGACACGAGTCTGATAGTGTCCATAGTCTAAGACATCTTGCTGTGTAAGGCAGAGCAACCAAAGTCTTTCCCCAAAGCCCATTGCAAGGAGGGCCATTCCAGCAGCAATGGCATTCCCTCCCAATGTATTCAAACCCAGTCACATTATTTTGGTACCTGAGGCAGAAAATCCCACTAGTGTGTCTCCCATCTCTACAAGCATAATATTAACAACTAATATGATTTGCATGACACTAAATCTGTTGACTGATGTGGCCTACTCACTCTTCCTTATGGTATGGCCAGCTCCAACTCTAATTTTAAGATGATTTTTTAAAAACAACTTTTAATTTTGCCCTTGTTATTAAATTATGCTGCATTTTATTTTAATGTTTATTCTCTCTTTGGTTCTGAGTTTTATTGCTTGTTCTGTTTCTTTTTTGAATTGTACTCTGCCTTATTGTAAACTGTTCTGAGATCTTCACCATGGAGTGGTATGCAAACTTAAACAAACAATGCTGGTCATTGCCTCATAAATATATTGCTCATAATCTAACCCAGACTAAAGATCTCATCAAGATCTTTTATTCAGTGGGGTTTCAGAGTGCTTCACTTAACATTGGATCACAGCCACTGTTATCATGCAGGAATAAATACGTGGGTTGCAACAGTAGAGATCATAACTATGTCTGGCATAGTCACTTTACATGCTTTTTATAGATATTAGAAATTCCATTATTTTTGTTGTTCCACTAAGGCTGTGAATTACACAACTCCATCCAGTATGGTATTTTCCCTTTCTGGGGTGAAGATATAAAAGAGAGAGCAATAAAATGTTTAGAAGTTGTTCCACTTCTAAAAATATATGGCACTTGACCTCATGTGCATGTAAGTGAGCCCATTTTTATTGCATCTTTTAAAAAAAGGACTATCGAGTGTCAGTCATATGTACTCCATGACCTGCACTGCCTTGTATTCCAGCCATCACCTAGTTTGTTTCTTTGTAAAGCTCCTGTATACCAAGGTGAATAATGGGCCCAAGAGCACTGGGTGGGGTCCTTAAGAGCAATTGTATTGATGGCCCTTTTTATCTCATTGTTCCATAATTTCACCAAGGCTTCAACCAAATTGCCAGCCCTGTCAGCTGAAAAATTCCCAAAGCATTCAGGAATCCTTGAGATTCCATAGGTTTCTAGGGTCAGATCATCTTCTGGCGTTCCCCACCTCTGCAGAGAGGGCCTGCTACTGCCATTCCAAACTTCATGAGGAAGCACAACAACAGGATTAGTGAACCCCCCTCCCTCAACCATATTCTCCTCCATTCATCCATCCAACAGCAAAAACCAGGTCAACAGCAAAGACCAGGTCCTGCCTCAGAGTTTGGTGAAGTCTCCTTCTTTGGAGGTTTTTAAACAGAGGCTGGATGGCCCTCTGTCAGGAATGCTTTGATTGTATGTTCCTGTGTGGAGTTGGAATGGATGACCCTTGTGGTTTCTTCCAATTCTAAGATTCTATGTATTGAACCAAAAGTGTAGTGACACAGCTCCATAGGTCCCATGGTAACCATAAAGTCCTGAGCTGACCCCATCAGGATGGATACCAAAGTCTTCAAGGACTACCATCCTGGGTTTCTCCAGTACCATCTTTGAGAGCAGCTCAGACAGGCTATTGAGCAATGAGATGGGCTGTACACCAGCAACGTCCCCTTTCTGTTTCTTTAACCCAACACAAGATACAAATCATCAAAGGTTATGCAAGGACAGATGGGTTTTCTCATGAGGGAGATTGAATTCTTATTGATGACAGCACTCCCTACCCTCACTCGACCCTGCAACCTGGGTTGGTGCTGCACCTGACTGGACAAAGATGGGAAAGATGGACAAGATATCTTACTAGAGTCTGGCACATTAGGCTTGAACATTAATTCATTTGTATTCAATAGTAGAAGCAAGGAGATTCATTTATTGCCATTAAGGTTGCTAATTGATATTGGTTAATTAGTTGAATTAGTGAAAATTGATCCATTAACTTGAAATATTAATTAGACCTGCTCTGAATGGTGATTAAAACTGCATGATCTGTTTGTTGATATTTATTTATTTATTTAAACTATTTATACCCCACTTTTCAGCCACCAAGGCTCTCAGAGCGGCTTACAAATTATTAGCAATAGCATTTGCATTTCTATACCACTTTATAGCACAAGCACTCTCTAAGTTGTTTTAAAATGTGTTAGCTAACTGCCCCAAACAAGCTAGCTACTCATTTTACTGACCTACAAAAGGATGGAAGGCTGAGTCAACCTTGGAGCCCTGCAGGATCAAACGCACAATGTTGTGGCTGCAGTACCAGCATTTAATCACTGCACCATCAAGGCTCCCAATATAGATTGGGGTAGACACAGCCGAAGGTCTGGAAGGCCTATTTCTTTCCTGCCTTCTGTCCTCAGGAGGCTGCACCTATTTCCTTGCCCTCCCAACAGGAAAAAAAAATGCCAGCATCAATGGCAAAGGTGATGATGGAAGCACCAGTGGTGGTTTGCCACTCTCCTCCTAGTGGCCAAGTAAGAAAGGGGTCCTGGGAACAAACTCACTAGAGTAGAGGTGACAGAGAAAATGGCCTCTGTACTTTGTTTACAAAGGCAATTTTCTCAGTCATCCTCACAAGCATCTTTGCTCTTTGGAGCCCTGGGAACAAATAAGGAGTGGACGGATATGATCTGATTGTGTATTCTTGTAGGGCAGGGGGTTGGACTAGATGGCATTTGTGGTCTCTTCCAGCTCTATGATTCTATGATAGGGAGTGTGATGAGTTTGCTTTAAGAACTGGCTGTTTTGGGTGCAGTTGCAGCTGGATGGCTGGTGGCTAGGCAACAGGCTCAGCACATGAAGAGTAAAACCCAGCCCAGTGGTGTGAGATGGGAGGGGGCTCCTGTTTAGAGGGGGATTTTAAAAAACAAGAGATTAAGGTCCTGTCTCTACAGTCAAAATAATGAGAACAAGGTGTGAAAGACTGGTTATCCATTCAAATTGCCATTCACACAAATATATGTCATTTGGAAGTGGGGCAGCCAAATCCACCACAAAGTCCATGTGTGCCATGTCTGGGGCTTCGTACGTAAGGATTTTCTGAAGACCTCTGTATGACTTCCGAATGTTTAACTGTTTGAACACTCATTTTCACACAGATACGAGCAGGTAGTGCAATCTGATTGGCTGGATGAGCACAGGAGGCGGGGCTAGCAAAAAGCAGCTGCGGCCACCATGTTGGATTTTCGGCTAAGCGAGGGTTCAGTAAGTCAATCAAATGGCAATTTTAACTCTTTTTAAATTTCTTTATTTGTAAATATGAAGTGTTGCTTTTGCACACCCTGGAAAACTGTTTTTTTTTTTTTTTTTAAAGTTGGTGGCAGCAGATTTAAAATCATGAGTAAATCACTCGCAGCGTCCAGTTGGCTAGGGGGTCATGCAGAGTTTAGGGGGACTCTTTTGGCCATGTAAACAGGTCGGATTGTTGCAAATGTCTGCCTTTCTGAATGTGTTCGTATTTTTCCCCCTCATATAGACAATACCTAAGTTTTGACAGTTGGTCTTCAGTGAGATGTCAGTTAAAGAGTGACTGAGACTGAGGCCAAACCCACACCACACAAACAATCCACTTTGAAACTGGATTAATTATTATGGCTCCTTCTTAGTGAATCCTGGGATTTGTAGTTTTATAAGATTTTTAGCTTTAGCATTTTCTGTCAAAGATTGCTGGTGCCTCACCAAACTACAAATCCCAAGATTCCATAGGAAGGAGCCATGGCCAATAATTCAGTTTGAAACTGGATTATTTGTGTGGTGTGCATTTGGCCTCAGTAGAGAGAGTTCAGATTGCTAAGAAGGAGATCCAGAAGATTGTCAGACAGGAATGCAAAAAGCATTCCTGTTCCACAATCTCCAGTCCCGACCCTGTCCTGAAAAAATAACCCTCCTCACCACACTTACCTTCTCTCCCATCATTGAGGCAGCCCAGGCATGATCGGAGCTCTAACAGAGCTCCATTCACTTCCTGGAGTGAAATCCCTCCCATTTTTGCGAGAAGATGTGAGTGCAGGAAATTCAAAAAGAAAAAGAAAAAGAAAGCATTAAAATGTGAAGTCGAAAGCTTTCACAGCCAGTATCCATAGGTTTTTTTGTGGCTTTTTCCTGAGCTGTGAGGCCATGTTCTAGAAAAGTTTATTCCTGTCATTTCACCTGCACTTGTGGCTTGCATCTGAAGATGCCACAGATGCAGTCAAAACATCAGGAATAAATTCTTCTAGAACACGGCCTCACAGCCCGGAAAAAAACCCACAACCCCCCTAAAGCATTAAAAGTTACACAAAGCACCTAAACACAATTTAAAAGACCCAGGTAACATGGGGAGGGTCATAAAAAGAGAGAAAATTACCTGGATGTTCTGATCTCACCTGGAAGCATTCATGCCAGACTGGCCACTCCCACTGCAGTGATGGGGTTTAAATAGCCTGAGGTTTCACACGCCAGCAATGCCAGCACCAAAAGGGAATGGGGGGATCAATTGACAGCTTCAGCCATCAATAAAAAAAGATGCAAGCATAATGCCAGTGGAAGGCAAAAGTATGATGGCATTCTTTGGCATTATGCTGGCGTTTTGCTGGCACTGCATTAGCTGCGTCTGATAATCTCACCAGAGAATTTGTACATTAAGGAAGGAAGCTAAATAAAGAGTTGCTATAGTTTGTCATTTGATGGATTTTTATGTAACAATACTGAAGGTGAAGTGAACTTGTACAAGATACCTTATTTCTGTTGGTTCTTAAATAGATGTTACTGTCTGTTTCTAGCTGCTGACTCTGACTATTGGTTTTAGTCCCTAAACAGAAAAAGAATACACTACCAAAAATGTATAATCTGGTTTTGAAGGACACTTGTGATCCAGATTCTTATATACTAAAGATGGTGGTTAAAAGGCGAAAACAGGGCAAAGTGTTAATGATGGGTTACCTTATGAGGTTGGGAGTGTGGAATCTACCTAGGTGTGAAAAAGGGAAAGAAGAGGAAAGGCAAGGAGGGAGTACAACAGGGAGGGTGAGGATGAAGGAGTACAGTTTTATTTGCAGGGGGGGGGCAAGATGGTTTGTCATCAAAATTCAGCAGCAAACTGTGGTGATAAAAAACCTGCACAATTGAAATAGGAATTTAAAAAGAAAACACTGAGGGAGAAAAAAAGAAACTTGAGGGCCACAAAAGCAGCCATGGGGCAGTCTTTCTTATATGCCCTGCATGATTTCCATCCTGGATATAAAGACCAACACAGTTGTCTGAATTTCTGGACTTCTTTGGACGCTTGTGTGATGAACTCACTAACACACACTCACTGAGACAACTTCCATTCAAACTATATGGTTTATTGATCAGGATAGTGTAGTATGCGGTATCATGCCAAACCAGCTCTGAGGGCACCAGGTAGAACATACAGATATTAACTTCCAATTTAGTTTTGGTTTACAACCCCCTACCCCCCCCCCCAAATTTAATGAGCAGATATTCCAACCAGGATATTCTCACACCAGTAAGTGGGCATTTGACCTTGGTTCCCAGGCACCAGAGATAACACCCCTGCAGCGGGCTGGAAGGATTTCCAGCCAGCTGCAGCATGTACCAATCATGCCCTGGATTCATGTCAAGGCCTGGCATGGCAGTTGGGCCTGCAAGGCCAACCCATGAGCCAAACAACTACTATACCTAGGTTCCATGCCAGGATGTGACAGCTTGGCTGCCAGAGTTGCTGAGTGCTTCCACATGAAAATTGACTTCATTACCCCTGTGATAAAAGACATGTGGAAATGTTGCTACTCGTCACTCTGTGCCCAATATGTGAGCTTGCAGAGCAGATACATAAATCATAGAATCATAGAGTTGGAAGAGAGCACAAGGGCCATCCAGTCCAACCCCCTTCTATGCAGGAATACACAAGCAAATCATTCCTGACAGATGGCCATCCAGCCTCTGCTTAAAAACCTCCAAAGAAGGAGACTCCACCACAATACGAGGCAGTGTATTCCACTTTCAAACAGCTCTTACTGCCAGGAAGTTCTTCCTAATGTTTAGGTGGAATCTCTTTTCCTGTAGTTTGAACCCATTGTTCCATGTCCTAGTCTCTAGAACAGCAGAAAACAAGCTTGCCCCATCCTCAGTATGACATCCCTTCAAATATTTAAACATGGGTATCGTGTCCCCTCTCAACCTTCTCTTCTCCAGACTAAACATGCCCAGATCCCTAAGCTGCTCCTCATAGGACATGACTTCCAGACCTTTAACCATTTTGGTCTCCCTCCTCTGGACACATTCCAGCTTCTCAATATCCTTCCTGAATTGACTTTCTCCAAATTCAAACATACACATTTTCTTCTTCACATCTTGATATCTGAACTCTTCTGTGGCCTGCCATGTACCATGGGCCCTTGGTATCCACTGGGGTTTGGTTCCAGGACCCCCGTTGGATACCAAAATCAGTGAATACTCAAGTTCCATTATATACAATGACACAATCAAATGGTATCCCTTATATAAAATGGCAAAATCAATATTTCCTTTTTTGAAATATTTTCAAGCCATAAATGGTGCAATCTATGGGTGCATCATCCATGGATACAGAGGCCCAACTGTTCATGTTAGGCATGGAAGATGCCTACATGGCAGGCCATGAAAGAGTACATATGCAAAGATATAAAGAAGAAAATACATTTGCTTGAATCTGGAGAATTCAAATTGGAGCTTCAAACAGGATAACATTATCAACATATAGCTTTTTATTGACTTAAAATGTGATGAGATCAGCTCAGGTTGCTGGAATTAGAGGAAACAGAAGTGTTCTTAGTATCAGCTGATGTTTGGAAATGCAGATAAACAATCCAAAATAACCAACTTTTTTTTTTTTTTTTGGCTGAATAAGCATTTTAAATTTAGGACCTCAGGTTTCTCTTCTTCTGAAGTTTCAGCTACATTTAATAGCACTCCCAAATCTTCCTTTGGTGCTCAGACCTCTCAAAAATCCCCAGTATCACTGAATTTTGGTAGCAAACCACTAAAAGTCCTTTAGAACAACCAGAAAATGTTCTTTTTAAAAGAGTTTTTAACAATGTGCAGCTGGAAATCAGGGGAAAACCACAGACACACAGACAAACCCCACCTACTTATATCAAGTGTTTCTTGCTTTTTAAAAAGAATGTTAAAACATCTGGTTTGCTGTCAACATTTGGCAGTATGGTTTGGCAGGCTGGTGGTAGAAGGCCATAAAATTGGTTCTCAGGATCATCACAGTTGCTCACTCCTGGTAATACTGAGCTAGATGGATGGACAAACTGTCTAGTTTAGGGCAGTTTCATATGTTGCTGAGATAACGAAAGGTGCCAGCTCACTATTTGGGAAACATCTCTGCTGGTCATATATTCAAGGAGTATGAACACACATCTACTGCTGCTTGATGTCAGCTCAGATATTATTAACTATGAGCTGGGCAGTCAGATGGTTCATCCAGCTGTCTTTGTCCAGCAAACATCCTGAACCTAATGATCCAAACTTAATTTCTAAATGCATGCTCTGAATTTAGCTTTTACTCCCTTAAACCCATCAGCTTTGCTTCACTGAAAGTGTTCTCGGCCATCAATATAAAAAAGAAACTTCAAAACGATAGGAGAAAAATATTCAGTTAACTGATTAATATGTTACATGCCTTACGCCCCTCCCCTCCAATAACTCATTAATTGGCAATAATTTATAATTTGGCTTATATGAATACTTTACATGGTTAGGCAGTAGACCAGGGCAGCCCGAATAGAGGGACTAGTGGAGGTTTACTCAAAACCTTCAAAGAAGTCTTGGAAATTCCCCCCCCCCCCGCCATAACAGACATGCCCAGGCAGTAATTATGCAAAGCCCCATTAGACAAATTGTTAGGGAGGAATATACTAATTCTCCTGGACGCACCTGGTACTGAGTCATCCTTCCAACAAACGAGTCATGGGAATGCCCATTATTCTGAAAATGGTTTTCTTATACACCTCTCTCACACACAAAGTGGAGGTTGCCTGAAACTTATCAATCCTAATGTTCCAGCTATTAACAGCAATCAATGAAGCTGGAGCTTCTTTGGGAAACTTGCTCAAGTATTGTTTTCCACTCAAATACTCCTTAAGGGAAAATGTCGAGTATAAATATTACCCCCAAACACAATCAAAGTATGTGCAGTCTTCCAGATGCCATTACTCTGTTGGTTTGCTATGTCACACAGTGCCTGCAGCTGTACTTCTTTGCTGCACAAATCTCTGCTCTTCAGACAGGTACAGTACATCCCATCATCTCGAACTCTATCCCAATACTTCCTCCTATTCTTCACTTGCCTTATGTGATTGCTTGAAGTGCAAGTTTATATGTATGTGGTCCTGTGATTATTTTCCAATAAAAACCATTTTTATTTTATTTCCTGGCTTGGAGTCTCATCACTGAGTACTGGTATACACAGGTCCAAAGGTCCCATAGTTACCCAACCTCTCATAGTCTAATTTGAGCTAATTACAATTCCCCAACTTAATATTATAATTCAAGTGACACAAGTGGGTTCCATGAACCCCAAGCAATTCTGGTTTAAGTCCTTAAGTCCGTTCAGCAGTTCACCTACCTGGGAAGCATCATCTCCTCAGATGCCAAGATTGACAAAGAGATCAATCACAGGTTAGCAAAGGCATATAGTGCATTTGGAAGACTTCACAAAAGAGTCTGGAGCAATAAACACCTGAGGCAAAGCACAAAAATCAGTGTGTATAGAGCCATTGTACTGTCTATTCTCCTTTATGGGTCTGAAACATGGGTCAACTATCGCCACCACTTATGACTCCTCGAACGCTTTCATCAGCGCTGTTTACGCACAATCCTAAATATACACTGGACTGACTATGTGACGAATGTTGCTGTCCTTGAGCAAGCAGGGCTCACCAGCATTGAGGCCATGATACTGAGAGCACAGCTGCGCTGGGCAGGGCACGTTTCTAGGATGGAGGACCATCACCTCCCAAAAATAATACTCTACGGTGAACTCGCCACGGGTCAGCGTAAGAGGGGCGCTCCAAAAAAGCGATACAAGGATTCCCTGAAACAACATCTCAGGCTTGGCCAAATTGATCACCAACAATGGTCCACCCTGGCCTCACATCAGGAGGCATGGAGACGCACTATCCACAATGCTGCAGCCTTATTTGAGAACTCATGCCGAACAAGTCTTGAAGAGAAACGACAATGCAGAAAGAATCACAACCCGGAAACATTACCCAAGGAAACCTACTGCTGTGCTTTCTGCAACCGGACTTGTCTATCTTGGATTGGCCTTTTTAGTTATCACCACTCTTGCAGAAAGCGTGGGATGAGTCCTTCCTGAATCTTCGTTTGCGAATAAAAGCGAGAGAGAGAGAGAGAGAGAGAGAGAGAGATAGCATATAAGGATGTAGCTAGTTTAGATCCCTACCAAACATGGGGATGTGGGGTACTTATGACTGTCTAGATGTTGTCCAACTGTAAATCCACTCAGACAAGGTCATCACAGCCAAAGCTGAGAGGTGGTGGGAGTTGCAGTCCAACAATGCTGGGAGGACTACAAGTTGCCCTCGGAGATTTTCACATGGGCTATATATCCTGTGTCAGGAACAGAACAGGGTCGGGAAAGGTTTTCCCTTTCAGACAACATTGACCCTGTTCTGTCCTGCATCCATCCTGCTCCCGTGACTGTTCTGGAACAATGTAATCACATTTTTTCATTGTGAATAGACCTCCCGTTCCGTCACTATCATGCAATCACGGGTGTGCGAACAGGAGACCCGTTCCTGTTCCGAAATGACAGCCATGGAGGGGAGGTCTGTTCCAAGCACTTCCTGGTATGATCTGGACATCCAGGTAAGTGGCACCCTTTATTTTATCCTCCCTGTTTTGATTGTGTGATTTAAAGTGTGTTTTTGTGCTTGGTGAACTGATTTTATGTTTGGGGGAGTTTTATTTTTTAAATTTACCACCCAATAACGTGATAATGTTTCAGACAGCCAGTCATAAAAGCAGCCTTACGACAGCTGCATTTATGGCCGGCCAGCAAGGGGAGGAGGAGCCTGTTCCTGCCACGGAATTAAGGTAAGTGTGTGAAGGATTTACGTTATACTGTGGCAGGAACGTGAAAGGAGGTGGCAGGGCAGTAACGCGGCATTTTGGCCCTGTGTGAAAATCTCCCCCCACTCCCTTGGAATACAAGGAAAGCATTTCCAGATCAGCAGCTTTTCACATGATGTGCTGCAGCTTAATTATGCACAAGGAAGCGCGCAGTTCCTTTTACTGCAACCCACAGTTCCAATTCATGTTCCACTTCCTGGTTTATTTGTGCACAAGCTCAATCCCTTTTTTAAAATTATTATTATTTATTAAGAGGGAAAAGTCACGCAGATCTCATGTCCTGGCATCTAGTGATCGTTTCCTCCTTAACCTTTGATCCAGGTTTCTTTTGAAAAAAAATATCTGGGTAAATTGGTGCTAACATGAAAGGGGCAAAGGTATCATTATGTGGAAATAATGTAAAGTTTGCCACTAAATAATATATTCACAGAGTTGTTAGTCTGTTTCAGTGTGTTAGTCCCTTTTTGGCATAAAAGCTGGGGGTGGAGGAGAGAAAAAGACAATACTGGTGGGGAGAAGAATCTAGCAACATCCTCAAGACTGATTTAGTTAAACATGAGGTTTTGTGGATATCTGTCTACTTCTTCATATGTGATATTGAGTGATATTAAAACCACAGATAAATAAATCGGTTCATCACAAAGGCACTGCTAGATTCTCCTCTCCAATTTTTTATCTCCCCCTTTACCTTAATTAACATATATCTTTCATATGCTGCACTTTCATAATTTGTAGGAGTGAACTCTTGTTTGGGGGTAGTTGCTCTGCGACCATGGACATGAATAGGCGCCATATCAACTCGGGTTGCCAAATCTCAAATCTCAAGTTGGGAATGTTGTGGCTCTTCCCATGGGGTTGCTAGATTTCAGGGCCTAGACCTGAGTCTCCAGTTTTCATTGGTCATCTCCAGGTGGGAGGTGAGGGTGTGCAACCTGCTTGATTTTTTGCTTAAACTTGCAAAGACTCTCCCAGAAGTTTATGTATTAACTTAGTTGGCTTCCTCCTTCCCTCTCAGTCATTGTGGTGCCAGGCCTCTGCTCTGCATACACCTTATAGAAGCATGTCAGCTAGATTAAATACTGTATTCCTTGTTTCACCTCCCACTGTTATTTCACATTGATCCAGGAACAGTCCCACATGTAAGATTTCTGTCTTGATTTCCAATACCCCCCCCTCTCTGTGATGCTTTTGAAGCTTTTGAAGCTCCACTGGATTTTTCATCAGGCAAAGGTATTAAAAATCATGCCAGAGAAGGACACCCCCCCCCACACAATGATGTTAGAGTCATAGGCCTGCATTTTGTCAAGATGTTGTATCTGTTGTCAGTTAAGATGGTCTGGAGGGATATCAGTGCAGGCAGAGGTGGCTCTCCTCTTTGGTCATATGGGCACTGGGAGACAAAGGGGTCGTTTACATGGCAAAATAAATCCTCAAAGAATGCGGCAAGAAGCCTGATAGTTCCCACTCATTTCGAAGCAACAGCGCCCTTTTCAGAAGGAGGGGGTGCAAAAAACCCATAAGTCGTGCAGTATCAGCTTTCGCTAGTTTTCCAGACTTTTTTGATTAAGTTCGCAAAAAAGTGCATAATTTATCATGGGAACTAACGATTGTTTACCTTTTTGAATTACTGTGAGCAGAGCTGAATCCTGATTGGTTGGAGTGACCTTTCTGCTTTATCCGAATAGACTGAGGGGTTGGAGAGAAGAAATTCACCCTTCTTCTGCTTGCAGCCCACTTTGGAAAATCTGCTCTGAGCCCTGATCGGGAGGAGTAGCCTGTGCTTCGCTGCTGTGAGAGTGTGTGTGTGTGTGCATTCGTGTATGCGGGAGATACAGACGATCGCATGTTCGTCCTTTTGTTTGTTTGTCCTTCCATTCACTTGCCTGCATTCAAGGCTTCAAGCAATCAGGAATGAGGCAAGCTTCTGTGATGTGTGTGTGTGTGTGTGTGTGTGCATGAAGGGAAGGAAAGCAGACCGCTCCAGCATGCTTTTGCTTGTTCGTCTTTTCATTCACTCCTTTCTTTATAGAAACCTTTCGGGGCTGGGGAAGGGGGGTTGACAGATCACTCTTTCGATTCCTTGTTTGTTTGTACTTTTCTTCCCTCTCATTATTTATAGTCTCCATGACCCCCTCCTTGTTCCCTCCCCGCCTCCTGCCTGGCTTTAATGATCTGGAGGCGATCCCCCCACCTTTGCCTGTGTGAACTATAAAGAAGACAGATTTGCTCATCTTCCGAAAACAAAGGAGTTGTGTGATTTATGCTCTTCTGATGCGAAAGAACGGTAATCCGGAATCTTGCGAACTTTTTCCTGTCATGGAACCGGCCCCAAAGAGTTGTAAAATCCAGGCACATTTTCAACTCCTTTAGCAACAGAAAAAGTAACTTCCCTTGAGATCCAGACTATTTCTCTTCTAGGTGAGATCACAGAAACTGAAAAAAAAAAGGACTTGGAGTGTAGTGAAAGGGATTAATTTTTAAAAATTATTTATTTATTTATACCCTGCTCTTCAGCCACAAGGCTATCAGAGTGGCTTACAAATTGTTTTTTTAAGCAATAGCTATTTACACATCTACACTGCATTAAACAGTTTCCAATGTGTGTTAGCTAATTGCCCCCACAAGCTGGGTACTCATTTTACCGACCTACGAAAGGATGGAAGGCTGAGTGAACCTTTCACTCTTTCACCTATTTCACACCCGGACCTTTCAAGAAACTTGGCCTATGATGTACTGTTTCTATGGGACAGGAGTGGTGAACATCATGTCCTGGGCCCAAATCCCATCCCCTTGGTGGGATCCTCTGGGCTTGTTGCAGATAGTTATTGACCCTTATTCATGACACCATCATTTCAAGGTTTCTCAGTAGTTTCCCAGTATGAGAACCTCCCTGCTTGTAAAAAGTTGAAATTTCTCTCTACAGGTTTATATAGCACAGAGACAATCATGTTTGCCTTATAAGTCCTATTAGGGTAATTATTTTATCAGATAATTAATAGTATATTGAATGCAAGCTTTCAACATCACATTTATTTATTTAATTTATATGCTGCCCTTCTCCCATTATAGGACCCAAGGCAGCTTACAATATAAGTTATAACAAGATATGGCTAAAACAAGTTGTGATACAAAAGTCTGAAAGACCATTAAAAAACAATCCAATTAAAACATCAGTTTAAAACAGTTAACACAAAAATTCAAAGTGTAGCAAAAAACAAAACAGAAACAAAAACAAAAACACAACACACCAACAACAGAGCACCTCACATTAAAAAATCTTTCTGCCCCAATCCGTTAAGTTCTGAAGGCATGTTTGGATAAACAAGTCTTTGGTGGTAAAAAGAGAGAAAAGGCTAGCTTCCTATAGCAGGGAAGCAGAGAAAAGTGATTTAGAGCAGAGAGCAGCCACTGAAAAGGCTCCTTTATCCTCACCAGATGAAATTGTGAGGGTGGAGAGACTGAGAGAAAGCTAGGGATGTTGCTGGGGGGGGGGGAGGAAATATCAAGTTTAGTTGCAGACGGTAAGAGCTTTAAATTAAAATATGCTGGTATTTTTTTCGTTTCATCTTCTTGCATCTGGCTCCATCCACCACTGGAATATGCCCCCTTACAACATCTCTGAAATTGTATTTGGCCCTCAGCCTAAAATATGTTCCCCACCCTTGCTGTAGCACACTATGGGAATTCAGCCAGACAGAAGTTGGAATTATGCCCTTGACAGATAGTTCTGAAACTGTGGGTCCAGTGATGTAAGAGGGTGCATTTTGTGGCGGTGTGTGTGATGTAAGAGGGTACAAGAACACCTTCAAATCTGGAGTACTTGAGGCTGCATGGGTTTCCCATCAACTTTTTTAGCTGGGTGTGGAAAAGCATCCTACCAACATTCTTGTCTGGTCCAACTTCTGTATAAGGTTGCAGGACTTTCCACACTTTCTTGCATGAAAAAATATCATGCATACTTTGGTATGGACTTTTGCATACATGTGCATTTGGTACCCATATCCCACATTGACTGAAGTGTGCTTTGTATATATATATATATATATATATATATATATGTGCATTGTTAGCCATATACATTTTTCTGTATAATCTGAAAAAGAAAAAAAATGGAGAGAAAAACACAGTTTCCTTCTAAAACCTGGAAACAAAGAGTTAAAGGCAGACTTTTGCTAACAGATTCACTGATCATGAATTCAATCAATTCATATACAATCTTATTTAATATGCATTTCTTTCCCATTCCTATCTCTCTCTGAATCCCAGGGGATATTAACGTGTGCCTTCTTACAATCTTTGTACTCCTCCTTTTAGAACATTTCGGCTATGATGTTTTTCAGGTTTCCACAACTGCCCCAGGGCTGTTCTGTCACCAGATCTTTATTGTGCATTGCATCCCTTTCATCACACCCACCTGTTCTTATCACTGGATCAGAACATCTGATCTATGCCAATATGGTTTTGGCTTATTGTTACAGCCTATTTCAGCCTTCCAATTTTCCTTCCTGAAGCTAATATTGATAGATATAACTCTCCTGCTGATACAAGGGGGCACCCACAGGTTTCTTCCTAACAGTAAGAGCTGTTTGGCAGTGGAATAACTGTCTCAGAGTGTGGTGGAGTCTCCTTGTTTGGAGGTTTTTAAACAGAGGTTTGATGGTCAGAAATGTCTTAATTGGGAATTCCTGCATGGCACAGGGTTGGACTAAATGGCCCTTGTGGTCTCTTCCAACTTTATTATTCTATATATTTTTGGACATGGATAAGTGAAACCATGGATACCAAATCCATGGCTATGGGGGATCAAGCTGTACTTAGCTTCCTCTTTCTGTCCCAGTAGTTGTGGTGTCTGGGCTCACCCTTCACTCTGCCGTGCACCCACTTTCTGGCAAGAAGCAATAACCTAAGTGTTCCTTCTCCTGTCTCCCCAAACAAGTAAGCAATTGCAGTTGGTACTTAATGCATAACACTTAATGACATCGCCAAGAGCCATCACTAGGTTGTAGGTTTTGGCTCTGAAAATTTAGGGCCTGGGATTATCTTGAACTAGCAATTCTGTATACAGTCATTTCAAATGGTATACTCTCTAATAGGGAATCCAGAGCACGTTAGTAAGCAAGTTGTAAAAAACAGTATCATTTTCACAGCAGAGGTCTGTATGAATCATCGGGCCTGGATAATCTGCAGGGTGAGAATAATCCTGGCCTTTTATGTACTAGTAAACAGGGATGACCTGACTCCTATTAACTAGTTCCAACTAGAGTAAGGACAGTCCTGATTAATCCTCTGTCATCCCACTTTTCCCATTGCTTTTAAAATGCCCCAGTTTCTTTCTCTTCTTCTCACTTCCCCCCTTTGTCCTCATTTTACTTCAATAGCTGCAAGCTCATTTCAAAGCACAAAAATAGTTTGTATTCAGTTAATTCAGTGGGGAAGGGGAGAGGGGTTGTAATCTTGCTCTTCCCTGTAGACTCAGACTAAAGCAAACCCCTGCAGCTTCTCCTACCTTGTCTGTTCTTCCTCATGAATAACTTTTTGTCATCTTGACCACAGTCTGATGTTGCTTGTCCACACATGTGCAGTTTTCATCTGTGAAATGTTGTAGGGTACGGGATTCAGGTTGAACAAATTTTGGTAAGTTACATTGTAACCCCCACTCCAGACTTATTCCAGTGATTTAATTGTAAACAGTTAAGTTTCTAGACGAGGTCTGTACTGTCTTACAGTATACAATATTTCCTGTAACACTGGTGACTCATTTCTGCATTACTTTTCTTCATATTGCTTCTTCTAAAGACTTTCATAAATTTGCATTGTTTTCTCCATTTCCACCCATGCATCCTTTCTTCAAATCTACCTTACCTAGTTTCACATTGACACCCTTCACTGCTTTCCTCTAGCTGTCCCTGGATAATCTCTTTAAAATCTAATTAATATTCTGCTGTTGCCATGCTCTTTCTTGACTTAAACTGGCATTCTCACATTTTATATGCGGCTGTTTTGAAACCCACTTTTCTGTGTTTTGACTATGTATTCTGAAAAGCAGCCTACATGATATAGGTATTAAATGGATGGTTCTGGAAACAGTGTCTCCACGGCTGTTTATCCATGTCCTAAGCTGTGAAGTCTCATCTTGTGGGTCTCCACAATTAGGTAGAGGTTCCCAGGCTAGCTTTGCCCCAACCTTGAGGAAGTCTTGTTGACAAAAGGAGATTTCAGAACAGTATGGACTACACCTCCCATATTCCCCCAGTCAACATGCCAGTCTGTACCAGACTTAGTTACATGGGTCATTGTCCTCCAGCAATGTATCAGCACTGTCATGGGACCTGATAGGTTCCAGGATTTTCATTCATGTATCATGGCTGGCCCAAGACATTTTGTTTCTTGAGGAAAGGACAAGATGGAAGCTGACCTTGATTCAATGTATGGAAGTGAACTGGATTGACATTTGAATTCTCTTTCATAGTGCTGAGGGGACTGTGTTCTCCACCACACCCGAGGGCCAGAAAATAGTTTAATGGGTTCAGGACAGGTGATATTGATAAACACAGCTCTGTCTTCTGTCTGAGGGGAATTGTTTCAAGAGGAATGGCAGAGGGTGAAGCTGCTGTCCTGCCCTCCAGCATATGCCAGTTAAGGTTGGTACCTCATTCCATCTAATGATAGGAATGGCTCTGCCAAGGATGTTCCATTGTATTATCAAGCCTAGGTATAGTCAAGTAGTTAGAAAATACTCATGGATCTGAGTACTGTCTGTATAGACTTTTTCAGACACCCCTTACCACGCAAGAAGCCTCCGCAACAGTAACGAAGCTGCTGCGTGGCAGGGGGTCCATTTTGGATGACACCGTCCCTCTCTCAGCGTCCCTCTCTCAGCGTTGTCCGTGACTGTTCTGGGTAGGATTGAGGGCAGCCATGCCATTTTTTATTCACGGACAACTTCTGTGAGTAAAAAATGGCACGGCCGCCCTCAATCCTACCCGGAACAGTCACGGACGATGCTGAGAGAGGGACGGCGTCATCCAAAATGGACCCCCTGCCATGCAGCAGCTTTGTTACTGTTACGGAGGCTTCTTGCATGGTAAGGGGTGTCTGAAAAAGTCCTATGTCTAGTAGACATCAAGGTTCGCCTATGGCAGTCTCAACCAATCTGGTGTGCTTCTGATGATTTGGATCACACCAGTCTCAGACAGCATGTTCAATGGTCACAGATGGCCAGACATGCTAGGAGTTACAGTCCAAAATGTCTGAAGGGCCCCAGATTAGAAAATGGATGTATGGGAATTCAGTTGTTGTTTTCATATCAGCCCTCCGTATCCACTGATTATGCATCCATGGCTTGAAAATATTTTTAAAAAAATTCCAAAAAGCAAACCTTGATTTTGCCATTTTATATAAGGGACACCATTTTACTATGCCATTTTATTTAATGGGACAGATTTTGGTATCCATGGGGGGGTGTCCTGCAACCAACCCCCAGTGGGTTCCAAGGGCCCACTGAAAAGCAAGCCATCAATAGTTACAGCAGTGGTACAGTTTGGGCTAGCAGGTGAAACAATGTGGGCTTGTTCTCTTTGCTGAGCATGTTCACTATGGCATGGAAGATCACATGCAGTCTGTCTTTGGGCAATTATTGTTTCCTTGTCCTAGATGCACAGGCTTGTATTCACAACCAAGAAAGATTTGTATAGTAAACAGACTAAGACACATATTTGCTGAAAAGTTCAATTGTTGCATTCTTGCTGTTTATAGTGGTTTCTGTCACAGGAGAGAAAATCACCTCAGAAACTTGTATGCATCACACATCTTTCCTGTTCCTTCATCAAAAATGCAAGTTAAAGTCACCCCATTCCATTTTGTTTTGAGTGTGTGTTGTTTTCATCACTGATCAAAACATTTTGTCTCTGAAGTGGAAAAGGAATGGGCCATTCTTACAGTAGAATCCTCCAAGGTGAGGCCACTTAGAACTGTGAAAAAAAGCATGTTTTTTCTCTTCAGTGGGTCTAAGATGGGGTTTTTACTGAAGTTGTTATACCAAACATAAACCAATACTGAACAATACCTTATGGGGGCTGACATACTCAAAGAGACTGTTCATACAATAGTGTGGACTATAGTAATAAGCTTTATATGGGGCTGCCTCAACCATATCAGCTGGTCCAGGATGCAGTAGTCACACCTAAGCTCTGATGGGAGCTGGTGTTAGCATGCCCTACTACCCCCTTCCTATAATATCTCATAATTAGAAATATTGGACATTTTGAAGGGGTCAGGTAGACTGGGATGCTCCAAAGTGAGGTCAGATGGAGGTCACAAGGACCTGAGAAGATGTCTTAGAAATATTTTAGCAAGCACACACAAGATAGGATTGAGCAGAAGCTCCTTAGTAAACAAAACCATTAAGGAGGTATGTGCTAGCTCCTTCTTGGGACCCTCAGCAATTAGTCACACAACCTAAACAATCAAGTGACTGTTCCATCCCAAATCCCCAGGAAATATCCCTTGGAACCCCACCCCCTGTCCTACAATGTGAGGTTGTCATAAACTCATCAATTCCTACCTCCCAGCTATTGACAGCAATCAGCTAAGTTTTGGTTTCCTTTGTCTATTCGGTGGGAAACCCACCCAGGCTTTCTCCCAACTGACGCCCCCTGCCCCCTCCCAAAAGGGGATCTGGACCATTTCTGGGGCTAGAATACTCTGGCCAGAAGGTGGAATATTCTGACAAGTATAGATAAGCCCTTGGTCTCCCTACCATCAGAGATACATTTGGTGGGTCTTGTTGGTAGCTGCTTCCCAACTCTCAAACTCCCTGCAAGGCTGGCTCTATCTCTGCTGTCTTTACACTTGTGGGCAGAGGCATTTATCCAGACAAGTCTTCGGTATGTCAGCTTGGTTCTGCTGTCTGGTTGCTGCTGGGGTTTTTTGTTTGTTTGTTTTTGTTTTGGTGTGATTTTCATCTTTTACAATTTTTTAATTTGAATTACATTATTGTTCGTGGTTTTGGACAAAATGTGCAAAATAAATTTTATGAATACTTACATACCCTTTTCTATGAACATGCACTTCTAGCACAGAAGAAGAACTCTGAGGAACTTTGAGGAGTGACCAACCAAAGGTTCAAAGATGATTCCATTTGCCTGCAACAAAACTAAGAACAGAAAGGCTGTGGACCAGAAGAGACACAACTTTTGGAAAGATGCTTTTTCTATTACAGGTCTCAGGATCATCCAGCTAACATGGGCTAGAAGATTGTGGAAGCTGGAGAACAAAACAAAACAAAACAAAGAAAGAAAGAAAAAGAAAAGAGGAAGTTTTCCTAACTCTGATTATCAGCTGCAGGCCATCAGTCCAGTGGAGAGTTGCAGAGACTTCAAAGGAGTAGTTTATAGTGGGAGAGTATGGCCTTCAAGAAAACCCAAGAGTCTTGTCTTGCATTTTCCTTGACATGCCTGACTTGGCCACAGTGGTACATGCCTTAGTTACATCCCACTTGGACTACTGTAATGCGTTCTACATGGGGCTGCCTTTGAAGAGTGTTCAGAAACTTCAGCTGCTCCAAAGAGCTGCAGCCAGACTGTTAACTGGGGTGGGTTACAGAGAACATACTGCACCCCTGTTGAAACATCTCCACTGGCTGCCAGCTTGTTTCTGGGCACAATTCAAAGTGCTGGTTATGACCTATAAAGCCCTATAGGGTCAGATTGGCCCCTTCTGTGTTGTCCTTCCAGCGGCAGGCCAAAACCTGTGTTTTCAGGCAGCCTTGTAAAGAACAGGCTGGGGAGGGGTGCTATGTGGTTTTGTTGGGCTCTTTTTAAAAGCTTTTTATCTTTATTTTTAAAAGTTTTTAATATTTTAAAGTATATTTTATTTTTGAAATATTTTGATACTCTTTTAATGATGTAAGTGGTTTAATTCTGTTTTAATGTGCACTTTTTGTATGTTTTGATTGTGTGTTTTTAAAACCATGAGCCTCTTTGGGTCCCAACCTTGGGGAAAAAAGCAGGCTATAAATAAAGATGATGATGATGATGATGATGATGATTTTTCAACCTGAGTGAAACTACCATGTCATGTACCCACCTGTCTGTGAGACCATCTGCATCTTTTTTTATAGTTAAGAAAAGTAATCTGCAATTAAAAAAATATATGCTTGAGCACCAGCTTGATGGCATGTAATCAATTTTAGATAGATCCCAAGGGCACAGAATCCCATCCTGGGAAAAAGGTGTTGTATAAGTCCAACAAATAAATAAATAAACATTTCATAACCTACCATCAGGCCAGGTAAAATATTTTCTTAGCCATTTTAGGCTTAGTAAGATATCACGCTCAGATTTTCAGGCCCACCAGTTCCCTGCATTTATTAGGGAGCAACTTTTGCATGTCTATACTCACTAGTTGTTAATTTGCATTATGATGACTTCCTGTCTGATTGTTTTACTGCACCTACACCTGTCTTATTCTAACCTGCAGCCATATTCTTCTACCCCTCTCTCCTGCATTAGAACATATTTGTGATTATTCAGCAGTTATGGTGAGTAAACCTACTTTTATATGTTTAAAAAGAAGGCTAAGCTTCTTTTTATCTCATCTAGATAGTTTGTGTGTGGGGGAACATGGAACTTCTTGTTCAGCTTCTGCAGTGCCAATTGTTTACTCTGCTTGAGGGATCCGCTACTATCTTGCAAACTTTCTGACAGGTCGATACAATGCGGGGGACTAGATAACAAAACTGATGCCCTGTTAATTGCTATCATGTCACCATCAAGTTGGTTATCATGTGATTGATTCCAGGACATCTGGAATGTGAATTATATGCACAGTTTAGCTACCAGCCAAAGCTCAAAATAGCTATTCCCAAAGGATTCATGGCACCATGTAAGAGAAACACTTGAGTGGTCAGAGGAGAAAGGGGAAGCAGGACTTTGACAATTTTTGTTTTCAGTCTGGGACAAAGATCTCAGGGGCACTCTCTGATCACAGTACTTTTGTGGGGGAAGATGCATTCTTTTTCTCTTTTCCTAGTTGTCTTTTTTCAGAAGGAGACTTGTGGGAGTCTGGTAGCAATTTTGTATTTACTGTGAATAGAAGGAGCACACTGGCATGAACCCATTTGTAGCCTCTCTCTGCATTTGAAAGGTTTTCTTTTCATATTGTTCCACATGAAGAGAATGGCAGTGCAACAGAGTAGGGCTAACCTGTTTGATCTGCTCATCCACTTATCCCTCTCCTATACTAGTTATATGTTGTTATTTGTCATCAAGTCATTTCTGATTTATTATGACCCTAAGGTAGGGTTGTCTGTATATTTTGTGTTCATAATCTTCATAATCATTAAGACAACTTAATGATAGGCATAGTTATATGAAATTAAAGGGGAACCTAAGGTAGAGTAGCCATAATTCTTTACCACAAAACCAGGACAAAAGTATACAGGGCTGGACTGGGCAGATCATTGACAAAAAACAAGAGAAAAAGCCCACATTTTGACTTTTAACATTGTTTTATTGCATATTTCAGAAGCATAAGGTGTCTTGTAATGATTGTACTTTTCCGAACTCTGCACTTGGTCAAGGTGCTTTGATTTTTTTCAAAGTCTGTCATGGAGTGGGTGCCATTAGGCTATATGTTTTCAGTTGGAAAATGGGAACTATTCTAGGAAATCTAACTAGATGCTATTTGGGGGAAAGAGAACTATGTAAATGGCATGTATTTTGATCATTTCTAACTTAGGGGTTTTCTTGGCAGAATTTGTTCAGAGGGGCTTTGTCCTTGCTTTCCTCTGAGTCTGAGAGAGTATAACTTGCCCAAGGTTACCCAGTGGGTTTCCACAACCAAGTGAGGATTTGAACCCTGGGCCAAATCCACACTACACAAATAATCCCATTTGAAAATGGAATATTTCCCATGGCTCCTTTGCATTTGTGGTTTGGTGAAGCACCAGTACTCTTTGGGAGAGAAGGCTAAAGACCTTGTAAAACTACAAATCCCAGGATTCCATAGGAAGGAATGTCAAACTAGATTGTGTAGTGTAGATTTGGCCCTGGTCTCCTCATGACTTAATCCAACACTCAAGTCACTATACCACATTGGCTCTCAGATTGGCTATGCATGTAGAAATAGTAAAATGCCATCATTAATTTTTTTTAAAAGGTGCAGTTAGCAACCAGAGGCATTTGAACTGAAGGCTTGTTGCTCCTCCCCAGAGCTTAGACAAGTGACTTTTTATTACAATCCCCCAGCTAGTGGCTGTGCTGACTGGAGGAATTATGGATGTTACAGTCTCAAGTCTCTTTCCAGCTCTGTTGTGCGGCATGGAAAAGGAAGGGAGATCCCCCTCCCCTTCTGAAGCCTCTTTCCATCCACCTTGTGGGGTTTAGAAAAGGAAGGGAGATTCCTCCCTCCCCTTCTGAAGCATCTTTCCATTTGGCCACTGGCCCATCATTCAAGGGGGGGGTGGCCTTGGAGGCCAGAGACTCACCAGAGACACCACACACATGCAAGTAAAGTTACCTTGAGTCTGACTCCGCTGTTGGCCTTCTTTCCTCTGACTTTCCTTCGCTCTCTCTACTGCTGCCTGCTCTGCACTCTCCCGACTCCTGCATTCTGCACTCTCCCACCACATGACCCCAGAGCCTGCATACAGTGAGCCTGGATTCAGAATCCAGGATCCGCTGCTTCAACCAGCCCAGCCAGATGGGACAACTTTTTGTCCCTTTAATCTGGTATTTTCCTGGTTTTCAGGCCTTCTGGCAACCCTACCCTATCACAGGGGTTTCTTGGCAAGGTTTGTTTAGAAGTTTGTTTTGAAATTACTTCCCTCTGAGGCTGAGAGTGTGTGACTTGGCCAGAATCACCCACTGGGTTTCCATAACACATCAGGGATCTGAACCGTGGTTTCCTAGAATCCTAGTCCAACTCTAGGACTATATTAGCAAGTTGCATATTAAAGCAGAGTTTAAAACCAGGTAACACAAAAACCACTTGACTACTCTATTCCTCAAAGGGAACTATCATAGCTACAATTTACAATCAAATGCATGGGAGAAAAAGATAATGGCTGGTTTTAAGGAATATTGCAAAAGTGGCTAACACATATCCAACATCCAGATCAATCTGTCTGAAGTTTGCCAGTGTTAAGCCCATCTGAGAAACGATCATGTCATCAAATGTAATCAATTATGTTTTAATCCCCCCCCCAAGAAGTTACGGTAATTTTTATTTCCTAAAGCAAATCAATGGGAGATAGGAGAATTGGAATTTTGAGTGTTGATGTAGATCTGAATGGGGTTGGATTGGTTTGAATTGTTCCAAATCAGGGTTGAAATCAAATCAGGGTCCCTTGTAGGGCCCTATTAGAAATGTGTCTTGTAGTGAAGGGGGAAATGGTTTTAATGAACATTTATGAGATTGCTTCATTTTTGTACCATTTTATAACAAAGTTTCTTAAAATTAATGTAACTTGTGATCTTTCCAATTTGTTTTCTAAAAATTGTGGCTGATCACGCACCATTGCTTCACTACAAACAGACACAGCAGAAACTGTGATGGTTCCACCACTGAGCCCACACTCATGCCCCACAAATGCTCCAGTGATGTCACATTGTTGACCACATTGAGGACAGTCCTTTGAGATCTATTGTTTTAGTGTGACAACCAGGGTGATCATCTACCGTTCCCAGAAACAGGGTTTTTTTTGGGTGGAGTGGTATTGTTCTGTTATTTTGACATGTTGCATTAGCCTCGCACAATTTGTGGTTGTTGCAGCAAAAACCACAAATAGTCTTGCGGCACCTTAAAAGATGAGCATGTTTTATTTGTGAAACTTTTGTGAACTGTATCCCATTTCATCAGTGCTTCATTCCTCTGATAAAGTGGGCTACAGTTCATGATAGCTCATGCGAAATAAAACTTGTTAGCCTTTTAAGGTACCAAAAGATTGGGTGGCTTCAGTCAGGGTTGGGAGTTCATGTAGCCCTCCTGATGTTGTTGAACTGAAACTCCTCTTAGCCCTGGCCAGCATATCCAATTGTGAGGATTGCTTACAGGTGCAGTCCAAAAAAAGCTGGGAAGAGCATGTGATTCTGCTTCTGGCCTAAATCCAACTGCTAGTCCCAATTAAAATAGGGCCACAGAATATGTGTATGCCAACATTTATGTAAATTCTGCTAATTCCACGGCTCTACTCCGCATGGCCCCCAACTGTCCTGATTTGTCAGGGACAGTCCTGATTGACCCTACATCATCCTGCTTTTCAGCTGCTTTTAAAATGTCTGTTTCTCTCTTCTCCTCCCCTCAGCTTTACTTTAGTTAGAGCAAACTGAGTTCAAAGTACAAAACTAGTCTGTACTCAGTTAACTCAGCAGGGTGGAATCTTGTCCTTCCCATTAGGCTCAGGCAAAAGCAAACTGTTGCAACCTCTCCTAGCTTGTGTGTTCTTTCTCTTGACCACGTTTGTTATCTTGACCACACTCTGATATTGCTTGGCCAGATGTGTTCTGGTTTTCATCTGTGAAATGATGGAGAGTATAACTCCAGCTGGGACTAACAGCTGGATTTGAGGCCTTTGGGGTTTCAGCTCACAGGAAGTAAGCTGGAAAGATGCGTGTAGAGGTGCACATAGCAGACTACAGTCTATTCAGATCTAAGCCTGAGGAACTTACTCTGAAGATGATGGGAAGCATTATGCCCCTCCCATCTTTGATCATCCTTCAGAAACACATATATCTCTGAGGCATGAGGTGTAGAAAATGCACACAGCAAATATTCTTAAAACATTTGGCTCTTTTGCAATTGGGACTATAATCTTGTGCACACTAGTTTCTGAGTAAGGCACCTTGAACTCAGGCTTTCTGAATAAACATCAATCTGAGTAAAGCACTTATATAGGGTTTTAAGATATATGGGAATGGGCTTTTTTTTAACCTTGTGAGGATCCGTATCCTCTGCAAACATTTATTTGTCCTCTTAGAGAAACCTGAAATATTTGCAAAATCCCATACACTATACCTTTGGCCACACCAACTGTTGTGTTTAATCAACCAGGTTTGTGTGAATCATTCTACCTACTTGTCACCTTGTGTTTATTCATGATATACAGCAACAGTTCAAGCAAACTAGCAAAACATCAACTTTCCTCCTACAACTTCTGCAGGCATAGTTGTAGCTGCCACAGGAAATGCGTTTGACCATCGAGTCCAGCGTCATGTTCACAGCACAGGTCTGCTGAAAGTTGTTTGTGGGAACAACCTGTTCACCTTATGATAACTATGAATGTTTGTATATTGATAACTTCAAAAGTACTGAAGTTAAAGGACTCAGCAAAAACGTCATGCATACTGTTACAGCTCTTTTACAGTCTTTAAGAACAACTTTAAGGGTGCAAATTGGAGGGGGGAAAACTATTTGGCCTATTTGGAGCATTCAGTGGTTCTTGTAAAAGACTCTGCTGAAATTATTGACATGATAACATGCATCACTGTATAATACTTCACCATTTTTTCTGTTTGCAGAAGCCTCCAGGAGCTGCAGTTTTGCTATAAAAGAAGATGCAAGGTGTTATTTACCCAGGTTTTTTTTTTCCAAAATGGGAAGAGGGTTTCCAGATACTTCCAATTTGGGAGGGAGCAGGGGGTCAGTATTTGAATTTTGCATGGGAGGGACTTGTGTGGTCCATGGTGGGTTCTGAAGACTAAAAATTGGCCCAGGTCTCCAGAATCTGCCCACCCATGCTATAATATCTCATAGGAAAAGAGATGCCACATAAATATTAGGAAGAACTTCTTGACTGTAACAGTTGTTAGACAGTGGAATAAACTGCCTCAGAGAGTGATGGACTTTCATTCTTTTAGGTTTTTTAAACAGAGGTAGGATGACCATTTCTCAGGAGTGCTTTAGTCATGTATTCCTGCATCATAGGGAATTGAACTAGATGGCTCTTTGGTCCTTCCAGCTCTATAATTCTATAACCCTCCTGAAACTGAGGCATCTCAAATGTGTGAAGAAAAAGTTTTGTTACACTGTCTCCAATATGAATACTTATAGTGTTTGGGTTGAAATGGATTCATCCATCAGTTTTATTTTCTCCTACATTTGAGGGTTGTTTTTTTTTTTTTTAAATCTCAAGTTTTTTCCACTGGATTTGTGGTGGGAATGTGAATTTGGGTAAGTGCTTAGAAAAAAACAAAATATAACCCTGGTCAGAATTGTCACCTATATGCACTGGTCAGATTAAATTACTGTAGTGCAGTGTTCCTAGCATGGATAAGATCATACCCGGTAGTTCTAATTAATGATAAATATCTCAGAAAAAAGAGATGGCAACTCTTAAGTAGACACCATAAATATGACTGAATACATGGAGATTCAAAACTAGACCTTTAAGAGTTAAAACACTCAAATCTTCACTGTATTATTTTCTCTCCCCTTTGATGTCCCTTTTGTTTTTGCTCACATTTTTTTTACAAAGCTCTTTTTTTTTGCTTAGTTTAACTTTAGTTAGGTTTAGTTAAAAGATTTGTGAATTTGGGGAACTTGTATATTTTTAAAATGAACTCAATTTTTTTTACCCACCTCTGGCCTAAATCCTATTGCTAGTCCTGACCAGAGCAGAACCATTGAGACAATTGGGTTTACTTATGTGTTGACTCAACATTCAACAATTGATTTAATAGGTCTACTCTAGTTAGGGCTAACCAAGAGGATTTTAGCCCCCATTTGTTCACGTGAGCAGTTTCTGAAGTTACGAAGCACTCATTTAAAGCCATTTCACTGGTAATGAAATACATTGTATGGATTGCAGCTGGAATTCTAAGCACAATTCTAACTTGGGAGTTACATCAAACACTTCCAAGGAAACATGTATCAAATGTTACTGCATGTCAGTGGTTTTCGAACATTCTGCTTTCAGAAATTCCTTTTGGCCATGACACCCATATTGAAGAGGAACCCCTGCAGATTGAGCACTTAACCATCTGCAAAGTGCAAAAGATTGGGAAGCCCTCTGGTATAATTGATAAATTTACTTGTTTGCATTGACTGGTGAGGTCAGCAGCAAGATGTTGTTACCATTCCTGCCATTTCTCTTAAGGGTGGGGAGTGGAGCTGAACATATATGCCCACAATTCTAAGCATTTCTCTCTCCAAGATTTCTGCTGTAAACTGTTAGGGTCTTGAGTAGGCCAAGTTCCTCTTCTCTTCCTAGAGCGCCTCCCCCTATTCTTAAAGTTCTATGACTAGAATCCTGTTGGTGTCTTGTGCATGTGAAATTTCCTTTACTGAGATGTTTTCCACCTGTCATGACCTGCCCTGGATACTGGGTGTTACAGTGTCCAGGCCAGTATCCAGGCCAGGCCTTGATGTGAGTTTGGCTCTCCTAGGAACTTTCCAGGGCACCTTAATTGCTGGATTCCAGCCAGCCCACCTTAAGTCTAGGAGGGGGAATCTTCCCTCCTGGACTTCAAGTTATGGAACTACCCTCCCTGCTCATTCTCACCCTCTCTCTCTTGCAACTGTGGATAATCAAAACTTACTGATGGCCTTTATCTAAGTGCTCTGTTTCATGCTAGCCAGAACTGGCTTTGGAATGATACTGTACATGCACAGCCTGATCAATAAATCGTTTTGCTAATGAGTGTTTCTTCAGCGTGAGCTTTACTGAGTTCATCACAGTAAGCCAGTTCTCATATAGTCTTTATTGTTGGCTTGGTGCGAAATGTCTCAAGCTACGGAGGACAAACCCCTGATGGAGGGAGCTATGGTTGCAGCCACCAGAGACGGGACAAAAGTCAGGCCAGATGAATGTGGTCGGGAGGACCACAGATCACTGAGATGGGACCCGCCACAGATCAGTGGGGCTTGCGACTATAAGATGAGATGCCCTCATACAGAGTTGGAGAGAGAGGTTCAACAGCTAAAGCAGAAAATGCAGCTGATGCAAACCAGCCTTGGAGAGATTCTACAGTGGCACCTCAGCAACCAGCCCCACCAGTTGCTCCTCCTCAGGGGGACGGAGACCTCCTGGCATCTGGGCCAGTTCCAGTACTAGCGACAGCACTGACTGGGGCCCCTGAACCACCAGGGGGGATCCCAGCCCTGCCGGCTCCTGGTCTACTGGCACCCCCAGTGGACACTGGACTGGTTGAGCCCCGGGAGTGCCCTCGTGGCCTCAAACACTGGGACCTGAAGGCAACATTCTATGGGGACACCATGAAGCTTCCGTTCTTCCTTATCCAGGTAATTGGATTCATGTTTCACTGGGAGAGGGAATTTCAAACAGAGGCTGACAAGGTCCAGTATGTTTCCAACCAGCTTGAGGGAGAGGCAGCGCAGTGGCTGGTGGGACTGTATGACATGGGAGCCCTGGAGTTGGGGAACTTCCATGATTTCATGCTGGCACTCTGAGCCCGATTTGAAGACCCATTTTGGAGGAAGTGGGCATGCACAGAGTTACAATGGCTACAGCAGGGACCTGATCCATGGCCGAATACACTACTGAGTTCTGCCATCTGGCCAGTCAGATCCCAGACTGGACAGAAGCTACAAAGGTGCAGTATTTCCCGGACAGCCTCCATGCAGCTATCTTGGAGTGGGTGCTAGTCCAAGGGAATCCAGAGACCCTCTTGGATGGGTCCAACTGGCTGGCCAGGTGCCGACCCTGAGACAAAGTGTGAAGCTGGCAAAGCAGCGCCAGGGGCTAACCAGCAAACCCAGCAGTGGAGCAAACAAGAAGACCAAAGAGCCACGACTATCAAATACCCAGCAGTGGAGACAGAGAAGGAGAGACAGATGCAAAAGGGCCTATGTCTTAACTGCAGAAAGAGCGGCCATCGTATAGCGGAGTGCCCAGACAAGCAGCTCAGCAGCAGCCAGCGGGAGGAACCAACCAAGAAGCCTGAGGGGAAACAGATGGTGAAGAAAACTCCAGCCAAGCCTAAACCCAAGGTGATGGTTCACACCCTGGTTCCTGGCCACCCGGCTAGGGAGTCTTCCTGGGAATCAGGGGACAGAGGATCCTCCTCCGAGGTTGAGCTGGTGGGAAATAGATCCAGCCCGCCCTATTAAGTGCCTGAGGGCAGGCTAATCCAGAAGGGCACCCAAGTTCTGTGGTGAGTGGCGTCAAAGCCCCATTCTTTATAAAGGCTAAGATAGGGGTTAATGGGAAGAGGAAGGGGAACCCCCCCAAGGTTATGGTAATGGTGGATTGTGGGTGCACATACTTGCTCATCCACCCATCCTTAGTGAGAAAACTAGACCTGGGCACAGTGAAGCTGGACATGCCCATAAGGCTCTCCCAGATGGATGGAGATATGATGAAAGGGGGCCCTGCTAGGCAAATCACATAGGACTTTTTCAGACAGTACTTACTGTGCTAGAACCTTGCAAGAGAGGTACAGTGCTGTCGTGCGGCAGGGGTCAGTTTCGGATGACGCCATCCCTCTCACGAAATCGTCGGTGTCACTTCCATATACGATTGGAGGCAGCCGTGCCATATTTTTCTCACGGAAGTTGCCCGTGAGTAAAATATGGCATGGCTGCCTCCAATCGTACATGGAAGTGACACCGATTTTGTGAGAGGAACGGCATTGTCCGAAATGGACCCCCTGCCACGCAACAGTGCCGTACTGCTTTTGCAAGCTTCTAGCGCGGTAAGTACTGTCTGAAAAAGTCCTAAAATGGTGGGAATGAAAATGGGAGATCACAAAGAAGAACTCCAGTTTGTGATTGCCCTGGGTTTGGTGCCTGCTGCAGTAAATGGCTTAAATTGGCTGAAATGCCACAATCCCTCCATAGACTGGGTCAATGAAATTGTTACTTTCACCGATCCCTTATGCATCCGAGAACGTTGCCTGCCTGAGGAGGGCAAAGGACCCATAACAAAGAGGTATCCGATGGTTGAAAATCCCAGAGAAACTTTAGTAGTTTGGTGCAGGGGGAGGTGAAGGATCTACCAGTGGAATACAAACAATGGTGCCTTGTATTTGATGAGAAAGAATGTGACATCTTACTGCCACACAGACCTTTTGACTGTGCTATAGAACTGGGCCCCGGGGCCAAACTGCCCAAACCTAAGATTTATTCAATGACTCCCACGGAGCTGGATGCTTTAAGGGAGTACATAGACAAGAACTTGGCACGGGGATTCATTAGACCCAAGACCTCACCCCTGGGACCTCTGTTTTGTTCACATGCAAGTGAGATTCATCTCTGAGGCTGTGCCTGGACTACCGAGACCTTAATGTGGTAAGCGTCACCAACTAGTACCTCCTGTCCCTGAAGAAAGACATGCTGGCTCATTTAGCCAAAGGCAAGATCTTCACCAAATTGGACTTGAGAGAAGCCTACTACCAGGTGCGAATCAAAGAGGGGGATGAGTGGAAAACCACCTTCAATTGCCAATTGGGGACATTTTAATTTCTAGTAATGCCATTTGGGTTGTCTGGGGTTCCAGGAGTTTTTATGAACCTAATCAATGATGTGCTCAGAGAATTTCTGTATAAAGGGTTCTGGTCTATCTTGATGATGTACTCATCTACTCTGACGATTATATGTCCCATGTCAAACTGGTTAAAAAGGTGTTGAGCAAACTAGCTGAGAACTACTTATATGCTAAACTCTCAAAATGTGAATTCCACCAGACCCGTTTGGATTACCTGGGGTATTGCATCTCAAGAAAAGGGATTGAGATGGACCCGGAGAAGGTGAAGGGGGTTCTGGCATGGGAAACCCCCAAGACCTGAAAACAACTACAGAGTTTTCTGGGTTTTGCAAATTTCTATAGGTCTTTCATCCCTGACTTTGCTGAGGTAGCCCTACCCCTCACCAAAGGGCCTGGTGGAAAGAAAATCAACACAGCATGGAAACAGGAGAAACCACCCCCCAAAATTGTTTGGACTGACCAATGCCAATAGGCTTTTGAGAAGCTTAAAAAATTATTCACTTCAGAACCCATTCTCAAACATCCCAATCCCAAATAACCCTTTGTGGTTAAGGTTGACACTTCTGGTGTGGCGAGGGGGGGGTTTGCTGCAATGGGATGAGACAGAGGAACTAAGGCCTTGTGCTTACCTGTCCAAAAAGTTTAATGAAACCAAGAGGAACTGGCCAGTTTGGGAGAAGGAAGCTGGGGCCATTAAGGTGGCATTGGAGACCTGGCATCACCTGCTCAAAGGATCCTCACAGCCCTTTGAGGTCTGGACGGATCACAAAAATCTGGAGGCTTTGAATACCCTGCGCAGGTTGGGCCCCAGGCAAATTAGGTGGACTGATTTATTTTACTGGTTTAACTTCACTTTGAAGTTTCTCCCGGGGAAAAGACATTTCCTAGCTGACACCTTATCTAGATTGCTGCAACATGATAGCAAATGCAAGGAGGTCATTGACACTATTTTCTCTCCCTCACATTTGGGCCTTGCAGTACTCACATGCAGCCAAGCCACGCGGCAGGCAAGAGAGTCTGACCCAGGCTTGGTGCAACCAGACAGGGATCTGGGTCCCAATCCTGCTCCTCAGGTCACCCCATCCTCTCCTCTCCTCTATCCTGCCCTCCTGCAGAAGACTCCCTCCCCAGGCAGTTTTGGTGGCCTCATATGTGGAGGAAAGTGGAAGACTATGTCAAAGGGTGCCACATTTGTGCCATGGCCAAGAGGGGGGGTGGGGAAGCCAAAATGGTTGTTGCAGCTGTTGCCTACCCCGGACAAACCCTGGGAGGTGGTGAGCATGAACTTCATTGTGGATGTCCCTGAAAGTAAAGGGAAAACTGTAATTTGGGTTGTGGTAGACATGTTCTCTAAACAGGCCATTTTGTTGCATGTAAAAGCATTCCTAATGCCCATCAATTGGCCAGATTGTTCATACAGCACATTTATAGACTTCATGGGGTTCCCTCCAAAATTGTCTCTGACTGGGCGGTGCAGTTCACCTCCCAATTCTGGCAGGCTTTCACTAAGTTGTTGGGCATTGAACGTGGACTGAGTAGTGCCCATCATCCACAGACCGACGGTCAGATGGAATGTTTGAACTCAATTTGGAACAGTATTTGAGGTGTTACATCAACTTCCAGCTGTCACACTGGGTGAACTTGTTACCCTTTGCCGAAGTGGCCTATAACATTGGTCTCTTCCAACTCTACAATTCTATGATTCTATGAATTCTATGTAAAAGGTGGGAGGGAAATCTTGCATACTGGTATGGAACTGGGATAGGACAAGAATACCAGAACCATAAGGAGACAATTCCACTACTAATAGTGGTGGCACTAGGGGGGTGCGGAGAGGCCAAACTGTACCAGGTCATTTTGAATTTTGATCCTGTCCTCTAGGGTATTAGCTACTCCTCCTAATTTAGTGTCATCTGCAAATTTGATAAGTATGCCCCTAATTCCCTCATCCAAATCATTGATAAAGATGTTGAATAGCACTGGGCCCAGGACAGAACCCTGTGGCACCCCACCGGTCACATCTTTCCAAGACGAACAGGAGCCACTGCAGAGCACCCTTTGTGTACCAAAAAAAAAGTGCGTGTTCACTTTCCTGGTGTGTATGTTTTTGTATGCAACTAAAATATGTAGAAGTTTCTTGAATATACTTGTAGTCAAGCAAATTTTTCACATGCCGGTTTGATGCATGTGTTTTCTTTGCTGAAGTGCATCAAAATCTTCAGAAATGTACACTGTCATTCCTGGGAGGTGTAAAACAAATATTTCCTTAGAAAATACAAACCAAACAAATGGCTTTTCTATACTTAGTACTCACTGGCTACTTCTTGAACCTCTTGATGTTTAACAAAATGAAAAACACGTTGCAAACATTTCATTTTAGGCAGACCTCTGAAAAAACCACAAGCCAGAGACTTTTTCACTTTGAATCTATATTATTTTGGAGGTCAGAGTGCACACAGCAGAAGCCTGTACTTTATTAGTCAAAGGTGGCATTCTGTTTTGTTTTTCTGTTATAGAGATATGGAAGATAGTGTTTATGAGCCACAAATGCTCTTACTAGAACAAAATGCCAGGTACAAATATAATTTCCGTTATCCAGCAATTCACATCATACAAGAAAGTTTCCCACGCAGCAATCACTATACAAATTGCTAACTGGAAACACAAAATTGAGAGAGCAGTGTGGTTGACAGAAATGCCAATCATGCAATGTGGAGAAGTGGTCTTTATTCTAGAGTGGTTTCTTAGGGACTGTGGGGTCCTCAGAATATCCTGGGTGGTTACTAGAATAAGAGAAAACAGAATGGAGAAAATCAGGCTGCCAGACTCACCCGGCAGCCATTTGTGGTCCTGGCGAGGGCCCTGTCTCCTCCTGGCAGAAGCATGGCCATTGCCATGCCTCTGTCTTCCTCCTGGCAGGCATCACATCTGGCTGGGGGGGATGGCAGAGCATCACCCAATCAGGGCACGACCTGGCTTGCTCTGATTGGCTGGACTGTTTGACTGGCAGCCCATCAGTAGTGAGCATTTTGCTCAAATCTGATTGGCTGGGGGAAAAGGGAAGCCTCCTCTTGCAGCAGGCTTCCCTAGGGTCAAGCGGCCGGGTATAAATTCCCAGTCACCGCACCAGCCTAGCCAGTCGCTCTCTGTGAGCTGACCCACCCACCCATCCTCTAGGCAGGGATTATTTCCTGTGTTACAGATTTCCTAATCGTCACAACTTTGGGGGGTGGTTGGCATGGGTACTGGATCCAAGGTCATTGGTCTTAGGGGTGTCCATCACTGGGAGGTCATGAAGATTCCCTCTGGGGGCATGGGGGGCATTGACTGGGAGGACATGACAGCTTGGGGCATACACCTTCCAGGTGCTCCCCTTTTGATGGGGAGGGAAGGAGGTTGGACAGCAGGCATTGGGGCCTGCGGGGACTTCTTCCTGGGTTTCACTTGTCTGCACGTGGGCTGACAACTGGTTCATCCACCAACAGGTGGGTTGGTCAATGCCTGGATCTGGACCCATGTGTTGGAGCCAACCAATTGCAGCTATCATCAATAAAGCTGTGTCCATTTATTGCCAAAAATGCCATTTTTTGTGTGTGTCTGGGTTTTATTTGGGGAAGGAGACAGGCATCTTGCTTGGACACGCTAAGCTAGTTTGGTGACTATTTTCAGTCTCACAATAGACAGTTGGAAAGGAAAGTCTGGTGTAGTGGAGGCCATTTTGTCAACTTCTACGGCCCAATGGGGGAAAACAGCAACTTTGACTAGGCTACCTCCTCATGTGAATTGAAAGTAAGCTCTAAAATCCCTTCTCCCAAAACTGTCCATCATGACCTGGAGTTGCATAGCAGAAGTACAGTGGTTTCTCTGTAGACAATAGCCCTAAACATGTTCTTCATGAGTTTAATGAATGAGCAGGGGTAGGGGTGGATGTGGAAAGTGAGTGAGTGACATGATAGTTGAAGGCTGGACTCCCAATCTATTGCTGTTTATAGGACCATCTGTACAGACTGATCTCCTGCATCTACAGCTCCATATGCAGAGAGCTATCTGTGATGAGGCCTCAAAGTTGTTATCTAGTGGATATTCTAATTAATAAACCTAGGTGAGGAATAGATTGTAGCCATTTGTTCTATTTCACAAAGTAGAATCCTCTATTATAAAGATGTTGGCTAGAGCAAATTTCCCCTATAGATTTTTTTTTTTTTGTCTGATGTGGAAAATTCAGTTCCAGGTGGCAGAAGTGGAGTTGCTCATACAGTGTATGTGTGTCTGTGCCTTCAAGTTCCCTGATGATTTATGGTGATCCCATGGATTTCATAGGGTTTTCTTAGACAAGGAATATTCAGAGGTGGTTCTGCCAGTTCCTTCCTCTGAAATATAGCCCACAGCACCTGGTATTCATTGGCTGTCTCCTATCCAAATATTAACCAGGGCTGACCCTCCTTACTACAGATCATGTGAGTTTTAAAGGTCTCCATGATGCCTTATGTCATCATGATAGCTTCCAAGATCAGATGGGATCTGGTGCCTTTAGGGCATTTAGGTCCTGTTACTCATATGGTACCATTGCTCATAGTTTCACAACATGTGTTGATGCACATGCACATTGTGCATTGGCATACATGTGTGTCACACATTGTTGCACACTGGTGTGCATGCACATTTGGTTGTACAACTACTGCACATAACTTCATGATATGTAAAGTTGTGATCTGTCCCCCAATGTAGGATTTCAGTCATTCTATATTTGGTGGCTTGACACGTCTGGTTTTAATTTAGATACAGAACCATAAGATGAGAGAGCAAGTGGAGCCATGAAGTTGCCCAATAACAGTCTGTACCTGGTCAGCAGATTGAGCAGGAAGGGATACAGGGCACCTGGTGAAAGCTTCCCCCCACTTATCAATAGGAATCCTAGATTTCTGGCCATTCAGTGTGGTCTCCAACATGCATGCTTCCTCCAAGTCACTCTGAGAACCCAACCTCAGCTGTATGCAGGTTGAATCTTCATCTTTTCCCCTGGACAGATAAATCTAGCCCACCATCCTCAATTGCTATTCCCTTACTCTGTTACTTTCCTTTCTGATACTCTTGAAAGTTTGTATTACTGATTGAATGCCTTCTTTTTATATGATGATTTCTCAAATAAAGATGATCTTTTGTAACTTAGCTGAAGTTCTGACAGCCATACTGGTATACATAGGGAAAAAGGGCCTGCAAGTTACCAACCTTGAGCTGCCAATTATTTGAGCTAATTAATTCCCCTAAGGAAGTTCTGAATAAGAGCATTTTGGGTAACAAGATTGGTGGAGAATGAATGTTACGCTGTTGTAGTTTAAATTGCAGCCATTATAATCTAAGTTTGCATATCTACCTATGGATGAACAGGTTCCTCTTTCTGGAAAAGTGTAAATGGTCATTCTAATCAGGGCTAAAGCCTCTGGTCACATAGGAGTGTGTGTATAAATCACAAATGGAGGATCTTCTTGTCAGGAGTTAGAGACTGAACTCCATTATAAAATGGCCAAACAACTGCAGAGTCATGCTGAGCCACGATGGCTGACTCCATGAACTGCCAAGTCATGCCTAGTCATGCTATAGCTGCAGAAAAGGGTTATTAGAGGGCATAGCTTTTGGAGTGCAAGATCTGATGTAATGCACCCATGTGGTTGAGTAAGCCAATGCCCTGTAGATGTGTATATAAGGGAGCTAGACCAGAGCTCATTCTCTTCTTGTGATTCATGGTTGTCTGGCATAGCAGTTTGACTGACAAAAGTGTAAATATCTGTATATACTGCAACTATTTGACTTAGAAGATGAAGGTGCCTCCTATTTTTGGATGTCAAAACACTCTCTGTGTGAGTATTCTTGGGAACGGGTTGCTACTAAGTCTGCTGAGACAGTTTTTGGCTTCTGCCGGGGATTGAGTGTCCTATCATCCCCTGACACTTCTTAGGTTAGGTATGGGAGAATCTATGAAACATGACCTCAACAAGGTTCTCCAAGGGAGTTTAGGTTGCTCCTCTCACTGTGGTCCTTCTGCCAGCAGACAGAAGTCTTTCTGTTCAGTCAGCCCTTTGGCAACTGATTGCAAAATAACAGATAACAGGTTTTTAAAAGAGTGTGAACTTTTTTAATTTTTTGAACTTTATTTATTATAATGGAGGTATAGTAAATTTATTTAAACTTAATGTGTGTTTTAATTTTCTAACTAGTTTCATTGTACAGTAGTTTAATGTTTATAATTTATTGTGGTTTTATAGATAGTTTTTCAAAAATTATGCTTACCTTGGATCCCAGTTCTGTAAGGAAGAAAGAGTACAAATCAAATCAATCAATAAAAGCTTCTTGCAACTTGGGACCTATTGGATCCCAGTTCTGTGAGGAAGAAATAGTACAAATCAAATCAATCAGTAAAAGCTTCTTGCAACTTGGGACCCTATTGGATTGGAAACTTTATGGGGGGAGCATTGAAAATTGCATGTATTTCCATGTGCAATTTTTAAAACCTACACATCGTTTGTGTGCACTTTTCAAGCGTATACATTTTTGCATGCACTTTCCTTTTCATTGTGGTTGTGCACATTTTCCCAATGTACATATTTTTCCATGCACATTTTCAAAAAGTATGCATTTTTGAACTCACTTTTTTGTACAGGTTGTATTGCAACTTTGTATGTCTATGGATTTCTGACTGCAAGTTGAGTTTGTTTTGTTTTTGTATTTGGGTTTCAGGAGTATAATTCAGTAAATTGGATGAAAATTCATTTCTCACTCATTCCTATCTAAAAAGAGTGGATGGTTACCAGGAGGATAGCTTTTTCAGCAGTGGTGTGCACCCAATGTGTGCGGTCTCTTGAAGACTTGCTATTTGCCTACTCATTTATCATTCCAATAGTAGATGAAAACTTTCTTGTCTTCCTTGACTTCCTGACTTTTCAGTTATATGCTGTTTTATCTTCTGGCTCTACTTTCTGCCTTCCATGATCAAGGTTTATAGAGAGGTAGCCATATTAGTCTGTTGCAGCAAAACCAAAGATGAGCTCTTTAGCATTTCAAAGATGGCCAATGTTATTATGCCATATGTTTACACAGAGGACTTTATCAGACACAGCAAAAATCATGGGATTATGTCATCACAGTAGCGCTAATGGGCACAGTTATTGTACAACGTTGTTTTCACGTGGTTACTCCATGCCCCAGCTGTGAAAAACCCATTGCTTCTAATTGATGGGTTAACCAATCAATAGATCATCAATAGCACTTTTTTTGCATTATTGAAGGTGTGCAAAAACACATCCCATTGTAATTGCGAGATTACAGCATGAGTGGACGGTCCCCAGTGAGAAAACCTCCAGGTGAGAATGCAAAAACAAAGCACAGGATGCTCTTTTTATCAACTGTCCCATTTAATTTTAATCTTTTGAGGTTTGTTTCAGTGCTTGTGAGTTCATTTACTTTGTTATTCAAGGTGTTTTTTGGGTTTTAAGTGTGCTCACTCACATCTTCTCATGAGAATCGTCGAAATCTCAGCCATGTTAAATCCAGGAAGTAAACTCCCATTCTTAAAGCACAAGTGGACATTGTGCGATGATTCCATGGTGGTTCTTTCATCTGATTACAGTGATGTGTGATAGCAAGTGTAAAAACGCCACAATGTTTCCACTATCCTCATTCGTGGAATTACAGTGGTTTTAGACATTCATCTGATAATGTCCAGAATATGTATGTTAGAGTTATATCGATCTGGTACCACTTCAGCTCCCCTAGCTCAGTCCTAAGGTATCCTGGGATTTTTAGTTGAGGTGGAACCGTAGAATTCCTTTTTAAGACTGCAGTAATCCACTCCCCCGTCTTCCTACAAGAGCCCTTTAGAAGAGAATTTGAAGTACCTTGGCAAATTGTAAATCCCAGGATTTTGTGGGATGGAGCCATGGCAGCTAAAGCAGTATCAAAGTACTGTAACTGTGCAGTACTGTGCAAATATATTCATAGACTAGTGTTCATTTTAACAGATGCACGTTCTGAAGTGAATTTTAATCCACAAAAGCTTTATAGCACAATAACATGGACCAGGTTCAAGTGGGGCTAATATGCTATCTGTAGAACAGGGGGTGGGATTTCATCTTTCTCCAAGAGCCTTCAACATCTGTTCTGGAAGGCTGGGACCTCCTCTCACCCCAAGAAGTTGGCAGAAAGGGGTACAGGACAGTGTAGCAAAGAGCAGAGAAAGAAAGTGTTATTGCCTGCTAGTGTTATGTTGGAATTAGAACAGTTAATTCTTTAATGCACTGCAGGATGATAGACAGAAGACAGACAGACAGACATTTGAATGGCTGGTTTCTACTGTGACTTTTGTTGTTTTGTTGTTTTGACTTTGTTCCACATTGGCTGGAGGAGGAGGAAGAATAAATTTCCTAGAGAAATGTTGGTGGGGAGAAGGTCATATTTGTCAGTTGTGGGATGGATGTATTAAATGGCAAAAGCAAATCTGCACATGTGGTACCATTGTATAGGCACATTGGATTCTGCAGTTGTACATTGGGTTGTTCATTCAGTTGTACAATGTTGCCAGTGAATGTAAGGGTTACATAGCACAATCATAGAGACTTACAGTCATAGAATCATAGAGTTGGAATGTGCCCCATGGGCCTTCAGGGTCCAACCCACTATGCAATGCAGGGTCTCCAACTAGAATATTCCCAGGAGGTAGCTCTTCAGCCTGTTTCTGAAGACATCCAGAGAAGGAGACTCCACCGCCTTTCTAGGAAATTGGTTTCATTGTCCAACCACTCTTACTGTCAAGAAGTTCCTTCTAATGTTCAATCAAAATCTACCCGCCTATAACTTAAAACTGTTAGACCTAGTTCTACCCTCTGAGGCAGCAGAGAACAACCCTGCACCCTCCTCTTTGTGGCAGCCCTTGAGGCATTTAAAGAGTATAATTATGTCACCCTTCAGTCTTCTCTTTACCAAGCTGAACATGCCCAGGTCCTTCAACCTCTCCTTATATGTTTTTAGTCCATACCTCTTATTGTTCTTGTTGACCTTCTCTGAACCCACCCAAACTGATTATAATCTTCTTAAAATGAGGAACCCAGATCTGAACATAATATTCCAGATGAGGCCTGACCAGCACAGAATATAGTGGGACTACTACTTCTCTTAGAATCATAGAATCATACTTGGAAGAGGCCGAAAGGGCCATCTAGTTCAATCCCCTGCCATGCAGCAGTACCCAATCAAAGCTTCCCTAATAGATGGCCATCTAACCTCTGTTTAAAAACCTCCAAAGAAGGAAACTCCACCATACTCTGATGCAGCTCATTCCACTGCTGAACAGCTCTTATTGTAAGGAAGTTCCTCCTAATGTTTAGGTGGAATCTCTTTTCCTGTAGTTTGAACCCATTGCTCCGTGTCCTAGTCTCTGGAACAGCAGAAAATAAGCTTGCTCCATCCTCAGTATGACATTCCTTCAAATATTTAAACATGGCTATCATGTCACCTCTCAACCTTCTCTTCTCCAGGCTAAACATACACAGCTCCCTAAGCCACTCCTCCTAGGGCATAGCTTCCAGACCTCCCACCATTTTGTTTGCCCTCCTCTGGATACGCTCCAGCTTGTCAATATCCTTCTTGAATGGTGGTGCCCATAACTGGATGCAGTATTCCAGGTGATGTCTGACCAAAGCAGAATATAGTGGCACTATTACTTCCCTTGATCCAGACCAGTAGTGTCCAACCTGTGACCCTCTAGGAGCTTTGGCTCAGACTTCTGGAACTGGAGTCCAAAACACCTGGAGGGCCGCAGGTTGGACACCACTGATCTAGACATTATACTCCTATTGATGCAGCCTAGAATCGCATTGGCTTTTGTCATGATGGAGTGACTGTCTGCAACTCCATCATGTAAAGTTTCCATTCCTTGCCCATCAGACAAAAGGTAATACAGGGACTCTGAGGGGAGGAGGTGGATCTTCATTTGCTAAGCATGACATCACATCACCTAACTGGAGAGCCAATCAGATTGGGCAATGCAGAGCCAATCAATTTGGCTAATGGAGTTTTGAGAATCTGCAGTCTTTGTTTCAAAAACACATGGTTTTGGAAAAAAGGTCTGAGGAGTAGACCGGACACATAGCTTAAGGGTCATTTGAGAGCCACATGATATCATGAGGCCTGAAAGGCAGGCCTATTTGAATTGCTCTGAAATTCCATCATCAGAGTCTGATCCAGATGGACTTCCTAAAATGTGAGTGGAATTTTCTTAGAGTTAGAAAAAAATGTGTTTAGGTAGAATTGCATTAGATTAAAATTCATTTTAATCCCTCTGACTGAATGTATTTTAACTCTGAATGCTATTCTAGGTAACTCTTAAGTGGGACCTGGAGAGAAGTGCCTTTTCTCCATGATGCTATTTCTCTAATGTTTTGCTTGCTTGAACTTAGAAAATAAAGCTTTTCCTGTTTTTCCTACTAAGCCCCATACATGTGCCTTTCTTGGGCAAACTACCTTGATTCTTCTCTGGGACAGTGAGTAGTTCCACTGATTAATCAGAGAACCTGCACAGCTTCCTGCTGCGCTGTGTGGAAGGGGATAAACTCAGCGAGTGGTGGCAGATAGATACTGAAGGGAGACCTAGTTCTAAGGGATTTCAAGGCTAGAAGAATCCCTCAAGTTTGGGTCTCCAAAGGATAGCTCTGGGGTTTCTCAGGCAGAAGGACCCAAGAGCTCAGTGATATGGTGGCAACTGGTTTTGGAACCAACGTGGGCAGGAAAACTGAATGAAATAGATCTTTCTGACTTTGTTGGATGATCTGTAGCTTTCACTAGTTCAAGCAGGACCTGTGTGGGATTCGCATACTATTTTTTCCTCTCTCCTGGGGGGGGGATTTTTTCAGCTGCTGCATCACATGTTCAGCTTGTAGTCCACTAAGACTCCCAGATTCCTTTCGCATGTACTGCCATCAAGCCAGGTTCACCCATCCTATATCTATACATTTCATTTTTACTGCCCAAGTGTAGTATCCTACATTTCTCACTGTTGAAATTCATTTTGTTGGTTTTGGCCCAGTTTCCTAATTTGTTCAGGTCATTTTGAATTCTGATCCTGTCCTCTGGGGTATTAGCTACCCCTCCTAATTTGGAATCATCTGCAAAGTTGATAAGCATACTCTCTATTCCCTCACCCAAGTCATTGATAAAGATGTTGAATAGCATTGGGCCTAGGACAGAACCCTGTGGCACCCCACTAGTCACTTCTTTCCAGGATGAAGAGGAGCCATTGGTGAGCACACTTTGGGGTCAGTCAGTCAACCAATTGCAAATCAATCTAACAGTTGCATTATCTAGCCCATAGGTTACTAACTTTTTTGCAAGAATATCATGGGGAATCTTGTCAAAAGCCTTACTAAAATCAAGATACACTACATTCACAGCATTCCCTTCATCTGCCAAATTTGTAACTCTATTAAAAAGAGAGAGATAAGATTAGATTGGCATGACTTGTTTTTGAGAAACCCATGTTGACTTTTAGTGATCATGGCATTTCTTTCTAAGTGCTTACAGACTCTCTGTTTAATGATCTGCTCTAGAATCTTTCCTAGTATTGATGTCAGGTTGACTGGATGGTAATTATTTGGGTCTTTCTTTTTTCCCCTTTATAAAGATGGGGACAACATTTGCCTTCCTCTAGTCATCTGGGACCTCTCCAGGAATTTTCAAAAAATATTGACAGTGGTTCTGAGATTACTTCTGCCAGTTCTTTTAATACCCTTGGATATAATTCATCTGGCCCTGGAGAATTGAACTCATTTATACTGGCCAGATATCCCTGAACTACCTCTTTACCTATTCTATGCTGCATTTCCCCTACTGCATCATCTGCTCCATCTTTCCCAGGTTGAGCACTGTTTTCCTTTTGGAAGAAGACCAAGACCAAGAAGGTGTTGAGTAGTTCTTCCTTTTCTCTGTCCCCTGTTAGCATTTCTCCATCTCTCCATGCAGCGGGAACATGATATTATTCATCCTCACGTGCCTGGCTATGACATGATCAGGATCTTGGATCGGTGTACTACACCTGTGCAGGCAGGAGATAGAAAAGTTCCTTTTGAGTTTCCAAGACTTGAGTCAGGCAGTTGATGACCGGGGTTTTTGGAGGTCTCTCATTTACAGGGTCACCATAAGTTGAAGTTGACTTGTGATAGCAAATAATAACAACAGGAAAGTGCTTTTATGGTAAAAGGCATCATGTGTTATCACATGCTGGAACATTCTTTCTTTTAAAATGTAAATATTTGGCTCATTCTGATCAGTAGTTAACCCAAACAGCCATTATCATCATCCTCATCACCATCACCATTATCTGGAATCCTGTATGGAAGAGGACTTACCGGTATGTATGCAGGAATTAGAATGGGGCTGTTTCATAATATCTATATTCAGCGGAGGGCTGCTGTTATGTTATTACACAGCAGGGTTGGCAAAGTGACTGTTGTACAATGGGACTGAAAAACAACAGGACAAATGTGCATTGGGAACAATGCAGATCGAACAATCTTCCCATTGTGAAGCCAAAGGCTTTCATGGCTGGCATCCATAGATTTTCCTTGTTTTTTTCCGGGCTGTGAGGCTGTGTTCTGGAAGAGTTTACTTCTGATGTTTCGCCTGCATCTTTTCCAGACCATGGCCTCACAGCCCGGAAAAAAACCAAGGAAAATCTTCCCATTGTCTTAAGATACATCTTTGCAATTCACCAACAGGGCTTCTTAGTACCTCTTCTACTTAGCTAAGCATATGCAAAGTTATTTTAATTAAAAGCTAATAAGGATTCCAGCGAGTCATTATTATTATTATTATTTAAAAAGGATGGCTTTTTGTTGTTGTTGCATATGTGTCCTTTCAGAATGTGGTTTTCAAATCTGGTTACATTGCTATTTGTTAATTTTTGTAAACATTTCCACTGTGCATTTCTATTTGCAGAGCTTAAAATAAACTATTTGGGTCAACTATTTGGGTTTATCAACCTCAGCATTTGCTTTAATGCCATGCTTACATGAAAGTTCATTCTATTTGTCAAATGGCCCATTAGAAGCTGCTGTCATGGCTCTGGGAAATCCATGATAAATTGGATTGATGGGGGAGTCCCATGAAAGAGATCCATAGCATGAGTGTTTGATTTCTAAATGACCTTTAAAATCAACAGGGTATGATCTAGCCCAAGGTAAGCACTTTTGAGTTCAGTTGGTTTTGATGCAAGAGTTATGCCAGTGCTGAACTATCTGTAGCTAAAATCAATTAAACTTATGAATTGTGCTGACATGTGCGAAGTCTAAAGTTTGTATGACTGATATCTTGTGGTTGTAATCCACAGATGTAGTATGTCAGTATCTGTGAGAAAAGCTGGTGATTTAGGGACAATTCACAGGAAACAACAACCAAATGCTGGAAATCAAAAGAGGAACTCTTATTTGTAGTAAGTTTTAGAAGAGTCCATGCCAAATACTAAAAGCAAAAATAAAGAGCACACTCAAAGAATGGCTGAATAGCTAAATGTATTTATGGTGAAATGTCTAGATGTGATTCTTTTAAAAAGTGTACTCCATCTTTACACCAAGTTGGGAGGAGAAAGCTTCAAACTTCTTCAAACAGCCCAAAAGCAATGGCGCAGTTTTGCTGTAACCCATTACTTCTGTCTGAATTGTTCAGAGTCAGGAAGAAATATTGCTCTTGTTAAAATTCTAGTTGAGACTGGGGATCTCACCATGTTGGGGAAACATCTCCAGGGTTCTCAAATTCTTTCAACAGATTTCATCTCTGGTCTGATGGAATATTCTTCTTGTGGTTTTCACAATTAACTCATAATGGCTTGAATCTTCTGATTAGTCTCCACTAGAGTAGAGATATTGAATCAATGGGATTTGACTATCTGCTGACTCACCATTCAATAATGGATTAAATGGGTCTACTCTGGTGGGAGCTAACCAGCAGGATTCTAGCCAATTTGTGTAAAATTCTTGTCTCTGTGCTAGGCTTGTATCTTTTCTCCATGCGAAGCTAAGCACACAGGAAGCCCAATAGGACTGGCTCACTGATTACAAGGACTTAGACACACTAAATACAATTTCATAACAATGCCACATAAATGCGAAAGGGTGTGCGTACCACACAACGTCACCCTTTTGCATTTACGTGAAGCCAAAAAATCATACCTTTTTATTGATGGCTTAAGCCATCAATAGATCTGCCATAGTGCTTTAGTGCTGGCATTGCTGGCATATGAAACCTCACACCATTTAACTCATGTGAATGCAGTGTCATTAGCTGGTCCAGGTGAAATTGTAACATCCAGGTAGGTGATGCACTTTTTATCACCCTCCCCAGCTTAATTGTAAGTTTTAAAGTGTGTGTATGTGTGAAGTCAAAGGCTTTCATGGCCAGCATCCATAGGTTTGTCATGGGTTTTTTTCTGGGTTGTGAGGCCGTGTTCTGGAAGAGTTTTTTTCCTGATGTTTCGCCTGCATCTGTGGCTGGCATCTTCAGAGAATGGTTGTGTAGGGGTGTGTGGGGTTTATATACTGTGAGTCCCCGTTGGAGAGTATATGTAAATTTGTGTATTTGAATGGCTAGTTCCTAGTGTGGGAGGATATGCAAAGAGGATAAGTGTCTGTTTGGCTAATGGTCCGTTATCTGCTGAAAATCCCTCTGTCCCTGGGTGAAGTTCATTTGCATGTGTTCAGTTTTGATTTTAGTGTTTTTCAGGACTGGTAGTAAACAGTAAACAGACTGATAGTAAAGTAAACAAAGTTTGGCTGCCAGTCCTGAAAAACATCAAACTCAAACCTCAACACATGCAAATGAACTTCATGATAAGAATAAGTCAACAAACATGTAAGTTCCTTTGATTCAATAGTTCTGCTCTAGTTGGGAGTAAATTGGATTTATGCCAAATACTCTCTTACTTGCGAGTAAACACACTGAACTCAGTGGAACTGAATAGATATTCATGGATCTTTTGCAACAGATATTTGTGGATGCATATAATATAGGATGCACATTCTGGTTGTGTAGATAATGGTTCAATCCATCAAGGCAGATTTGGGTGTTTAGTGATGAGACAATGTTGGAATATGAATGTGAATCACATCATTCATCTAATCAACTTGATGAAAGCATGAGGATAGACAACTTTGGAGGCCAGAAGTTGTATGCCACAAAAAAGTTTGACATGCCATGCAGATCAGCTGCTGCACAGAAATAATCCTTAGCAGATTTCATATGACAGCAGGTATTTGTGAAGCAAATTTGCACTTGCTGCTTCTGTCTGGCACTGTTAAGACTAACAGATTTATTACAGCATGAGCTTTCATGGATTACGATCTACTTCCTCAAATACATTGAGTATAATCTTAGCAGTTCAGGTGTATATACAATGCAGTCATATGGTTGAGGGTGAGATGTTGACCATGAGGCCAGAGCAACATTAGATACAGAATGCATCGACAGTGTCAATTCGATTAGAGTTAGCCCTCTGTATCCATGGATTTGACATCAATGGATTCACCATCCATGATTTTAAAATATTTTTTAAAAAATAATAATCCAAAAAGCAAACCTTGATTTTGCCATTTTATATAAGGAACACCGTTTTTCTATGCCACTGTATATAATGGGACTTGAGCATCCACGAATTTTGTTATCTATGGGGGTTCCTGGAATCAAAACCCAGTGGATACCAAGGGCCCACTGTATTAGCATTGGCCCTTAAGAAAAGTATATGGGATAATGCAAATATCTTGGAAATGAATGACAGTTAACACACATGGAGGCCATATCCTACCGGTATGCTAACAGAGCACAAAGCTCTACCAGCACGCTTAAACTGGTGGTTTGGCTTTTCCTTTGGCCATCTGCAAAAAACGCAGCCTAATGGAACCTAGCCCACAGTCAGTGGTAGTGTGTGAGTGTGTGAATGGTACCCAGGCACTGTCCCACTATGGTTGGACAACTGGGGGAAAAGGAACAGCCTTCACTCTCCAGTTTAGATATTGGCCACGTGAGAGTGGCCTAGCACTGTCATACTGTGATTGCACAGTGGAGAGGGAAAGTTCTTCAAGGAGATCCTGGGTGACCCCCTGCTAAATGCCCTGAAAAACTGATGTAAACCCTGATTATGTCAACATAAAACATCATTCTAGCCAGAGTGTAATGACTGACTCCTAATAATATCAATGGCTGGAATCCTGTTGGTTATTTCCAGCTGGAGTATCACATTGAATCAATTGCTAAATGGGGAATCAACACAGAGGTAAATCAAACTGATCCAACGGCTCTATTCTAGTTGATATTAACAGCAAGATTTAGAGCCATTGTCACTGTCAGTATTTTTGCATCCAATTTTGCTTTGACTTCATGGTCAGCATCAGTGAAGGCTGATGATTTCCACACCAGTGGGTTTTAGTCTGAATTTTCCTTCTCCCAAATTAGCCTTCTCCGTGGCTGCTCCCAGACTGTGGAGTTCCCTTCCATGGAAGGTCTGGTTGTCCACCTCCCTGCTCTCTTTTTGTTGCAGTTGAAGATGTTTATTATTTAGGCAGGAATTTGAAATGTCAATTTTAATTGGTGTGCTGCTTTTAATGTTGTATTTTTATGATTTTATGTTTTTAATTCATGTGTTTTTAACTATTTTAACAATGGTAATTTAATTTTAATTCTTTTTTTAACTTTTGGTAACTTATGATGTTTTAGCTGTATTTTTTAATGGTTGCAAGCCACCTTGAATCACATCTTGGGAGAACGGCGGGATATAAACCTAATAAATAAATAAATAAATAAATAAATTTTAAGGGAGCTGTCCAAGGTCTAACATTTGGTTAACCTATCATTAAGGGGTAGCCTCTCTCTCTCTCTTGGAAGGCAAGCTCCCATTAACCTTATGTCCTACCAGTTTTAGTTAATTAATGAGCAACCTTAATGGATAGCCTTAATCAGTAAATTAGTTTTTATATTTTGGAATAATTTGTGTCCTAGTATAGAGAGGGTGGGGACACACTGTGCTATTCTTTCATGTAGAAGTACCAGCTGAAAAAAAACTCCAAAAATATTCTTTAAAGTTTAAAAAATGAAAACCAATGACTATACAGCTCCAAGGACATTATATCCAGAAACATGTTGGTTAATTAAAACTCGAGCAAACCCATTGACTCAATTGCTGAACATGTATATGTGTATAAAACTAGTTGGTTCAATGGACTTACTCTATTCAGGATTAAAAGCAGGATTCAGGCCAAAATGTGTATTTAAACATCTTCCAAACTGCAGCCTCAGAGATTATGTCTTTCTTGGATTTAGACACTGCTTCTTTGGTCTACGTAGGAAGCCATTTTTGGAGAAAGGCCATCTATTAATATAAGCTTTCCCAAGGCTTAGGCAAGTCCCATGACCATCTGTACATTATTTTTTCTCTGAGCCCTGTTTGCACTTAATGAACCCATCCTGTCAACAATTCAGTATGTGCCCAAGATGACTCATCTCTCCCTGAAAAAAAGCAAAATACCACAACTTAGAAACTGGATGGGGCCTAGATATGTTGTTCCTGGGGTGAGAATGGGTTGCAACTTTCACAAAGGCAAGATCCTAAACATATGCCAGTTCAGTTAAAGAAGCAAACTCATTTTGAGTTCAACCATTATTCCTCTGGGCTGATTTATTAGAAGCAGCTGGTGCAGTGTAAATATCCTTGCATAAAGCTGAAGGAGTGGTATGATTGCAACAGCATAATCTCAGCTCACATTTCAAGCTACGTTCACTATTCCCCTATGGTTCCCAGACATCCAGTTTTGTACAGGACATCCTATGTAATCCCAAATCCTGTGTCTGAGAGCAGAGACCAACTATGTCCAACCAGACCAATGCCCAAGCATTTGGTAAGCATGCAGTCATTAGGCCTTTCATTTTGCAAGTGGCCCTCCTCTCCTAGGGATACATAATTTCATTAACAAAATTAACAACATGACTAATTTTACAAGTACAGTAGTCTTAGCAATTTTTCTCACTGCGAGCAAGACTTCAAAAACTGCACATTTTGTGTGTGTGGTGAGGGAAGAGAAGTTGTGTAGATGCAGCTGCTGGAACGTTATGCTATGCCTCCCTGCTCGAGGATCTGCTAACTACTAAAAATACTGGAACAGTGCCCATATTCAGTTTGGTAACCTGATTGTCTATTTATAAATGTAAGTACGTTGGTTTGGTACCTGCGGTTTCACTTACCCATGGTTGGGGGGGGGGAGTTATCTCTAGGAATCTGGAGAACCATACAGTAACTCTGGAGATGGTCTCTCTAGGCATCGGGAGATCCTCCAGTGCCAGAAGTTGACCATACAGTATAGAAAACAGCAATTTCTGTGTAGGAAATTGTTCAAATACAAATTTGGCATAGAATAAGGCCCTGGTTACAGCATTTTCTATGCAGGAAACAGCTTTGTCCCCCACAGGAAATTATACTGATGTGCGGAAATGATCTTTTCTGGGAGAAAATGCTGTTTTCTGCACAAAACACCTACATGATAATTTTTATACAGAATAAGCCTCAAACTGTGAAGGTTCTCATTAGTCCATGATACTTCTTGTCAGGTTTTTCTTATCAAAAAATGTGTTTTTCAACAAATGTTTGAATACTTTTTCTTTTCCGTACTAGAAATACATTTGTTTTACTGGTGATATTTGCGATGGTTTCATATTGGGCTACAGTATAATGGTTCCTGCTACAAGATTACCACTTGAGATATGAGCCCTTCCTTGTAGAGAGACATAGGCAGGACAGTCATACAGCAAGGTTGAAGTACACTGAATCTGGAAAGCTGTACCCTATCTGTCATCATAGTGGGAAGAACCATTCTCCCTGTAGTTTTTTTAAAAAATTAAATTCCCTTCTGTTGCACACACACTTTGGCACAACATGGCTAAGAGCTTACATCGAGAAGACAGAACATACATTTATGCTCACGGAGTTCTGCAGCGGTTGTGTGATGCTTCTTCATTAATGAAATGTGTTGTTATGCAACCAAATGGGCACCTGAATCTGCAATGTTCAATGCATATCCATGCTTCCCCATGTGCAATACACCTGTCCAACCACACACAATACACAACCAAGCGCAATGGCATACCATGTGGAATTTCACTTCTGCAACCTTGATTGAATATGGCCATTCCTCATCACATAAAAATGACCAACTGCTTCCATAGGGGAACTTACAACTGCTAAGAAAGCGAAGGGATTCCAGCCCCTGTCTTCAATCCTTCTCCCTTAAATGTCTAGCTCTAATGTCAGAGAAAGTGAAGGGCACAGATCTTTCCATGGGGGAAAGGAGTGGAACTGGAGATCGGATCTTTGCCCCCATATTCAAGAGATCTGTCTCTGTTCTTCAAGAGGAATGTTCCACTCTTTAGTTTGGCTCCAGTATACTCTCTTGGGGACCATAAGTTTTTACTGTTGAGGGGGTTATAGATTTATCTGTGAGAACTCTGAAGTAGAATCATCTTGCTTTGCTGAAGAATTCAATGTTCTACTACCTGCCTGAAAAGAGAGTACATAGTATATGACACTATGGAATAAAAGCCAGTCCTCATTCAGAGTTGCCATAACAGAAAGTTCTGTTTTCTTCTTTTAAATTTAATTTTGATAAATTATGTCTCCCCTACTCCTGCATTAATTAATGCCAGTTACATTGAAGGGAAATTGAGTTTGGTGTGAATTTCCATTCTGCCTGTTTGACAGATAATACAATAATGTGACACAATGGTATATCAAGTGGGTTGACATGTATCTCTAAATAGATGCATTGTGTAACACCATCTCGGCACAAGATCAAGCACAGGAATTTGGAAACCATAGCAAAATCCTTTTTGTTGAATGCTCTTGAAGCCGCGGACATTTAATTAAAGTATAGCAGACCACAGCTTTTGTGAGTAGGCAGTTTTCATTCAAATGTTTAAATGTTTTGGAATGTATGGAATTAAAATAATTAAATCTATATTTGAATCTCAATGTTCCAAAGATGCTCATTGTTTTGTGATTCATAGTCAATGAAGATTTCATTTTCATGACCTCTAAAAGCTTCCTCCTTGTGAAACCACATTTCCCCTTAACTTTAAATGTCATGTTTAATTTGTAAAAAACAACACACTTTGGTAGTAGCAAGGTTTTAAACTGAATTTATACCATTCCTTTCTCCCACCCTAGAACTACAAGTTGTTCCCAGTTGAACTTCCAGTCATAGGGCTTGTCTAAACTGGCCAGAATACACAAGCTTCCCACTGGTGTAATCTGGCCTTGGATCAGGCCTGTCTCTCCCCCTCCCCCGCCCTGGTTATCTGAATGAAATGAGATGGAGTCTACAGACATGCTGGCCCATATCGGCAGCTGCCAACACCATCACCACCATCTGCATTGCTCCCTCTGAAGCCAGGAGGAGGCCCACAGCACATGATCAAGGCCTCCCACATGTGAATAGCCTTGATCACATGCTGAGGGCCTCCTCCCTGGCTTCAGAGGTAATTACACAGATGGCAGTGGTGACAACTACAGATATGGGCCAGTGTACAGGTATGGACTGCTGTGTTACCACACAGGCCTGATCCTTTTTTAAAAAAATGTCTGTTTTCTTGGGTGTTAAAATACAATGGTTTAACAGGCTTTACCCTGTCTCCACCTCACATGTTTGCCCCAGGCATCATCTGGATTGCCCGGGGACAAAATGGGACAAAAACCCTGTGTTGTTTGGACCACAGGGCTCCAAGATGGGGGCATGATGGGATAAATAGCCCATCTAGACAAGCCCAAAGTCAGACCTACTGTACTTCAGCAAGAGTAGTATAGCCTGGCCTTCAGACCATGCTTTATCCTTTACCTGGATTAGTTCCTTTGTAAGGAAAGAATATTAAGAGCTTGAACATTGCCAACCACTTTGATTTTCTTTGTTTGCTTCTGTATTGTGTAATTCTTGGGAGTCCATCTCCCATTGCCATTGCCTGGAGAGCGGAAGCACTCCAGCTAAGGGGATTGCCAACCAGGGATAGTTGTTGGGGGAGGCGATCCATTGTTTAGGAGCACAATGATGATGATGATGATGAGGGTGAAGATAACATTTTCTACTGAAAAAAAAGTTAGAGAATATCCAGGAAATCCCCAGGTCTTTATTGGGGGGGGGGTTAATGGGGATAATGTGTTATTGTGTGTTTTATTATTTTATTATTTGTATGTTTTCTTTTATTCTTTTGTTATTTTGTTATTTTCTTTTGTTATTTCTTTTGTCATTTTGGGTTTTTTTTCCTCTTTATCTGCTTGTGTATATGTTTGCTTACATGTTTAAATATCCAAATAAAAATCATTTTAATTGGAAAAAGAAAGAAAAAGAAAAAGAAACGAGTTCCTTGCCATCATGGGATTAAAATGCAACTCACAACTTTTCTGTTTCTCAGAAAAAGGATGGTGTACAGCAGGGATGTACAAAGTAACAAGGAAATAACTAAACCAGTTAGCTTTAGTTACCTTTAAAACACATGCCAGAATGATACAAGCTGCTGGCTTGTGGTAAGAAATACATTGTCTTCTTGTCTATTTCATTGTCACCTCAACATCCACAACCAAGCTTAAGTCAGCAGCTCAAGCCAACACATCAACCATAAATTTTTCATCTACTTTTTAGTGAGGCCACACCCTGGTAAGTATAAAACCAACTTTAAAATTTACATCACAAAAGAAGTGAAGTTGTCCTTTGTTACAATCATAGTTGTAGCTATTGTTGAAAAAAAAAATGAGTTATTTATAAATAGATGAACAAAATCCAGACTCTACAAAAAAGAGATACCTTTATTGGTCAACCAAAATGCAAAACATTTGAAGCTTTACTGGCTTCTTCATCAAGAAAAGATGTTAAAAAATAAAGAAAGAAAAGTGACGAGGTTGGAGTCACAGGCCTACATGTTGTTTCAGATGTTTCTTGTGGTGTTATTCAGGTGAGGGATCACATGCAAGCAAAGGCCACTCCTACTTTCTGGTCATGTGGAGTTGAGACAAAAACCAGTAAACTTTAAATTCTTTTTCAGCAGTGAGGTAACCTCTCTTGGTATCTAGGATGTCTCTGTGAAGCCATTGGCTCCTTTGTTAGGTAGAGATTATTGGATTTGTGAAGAATTCTCTGTATTGCTGCATCTAGAAACAACTTTTAGGCACTATATAGGTAAAACTAGCTAATTATAGTCCAAAAGAGAAATTTTACGTTTGTTGGAAGTATAAACCTCGGAGAGTTTAGTTCCACTCCATATTTCCCTCTTGTTCAGGATTCCCCTTGATGTGGCAAAAAATTATAAACAGCTAGTTATTTGTAACAAGTTACTTCAACAATCTCCTGTGAAATAAGTGGGGGGAAAGTTGTTAGGAGCAATGCAGTCCTCCTGCCTTCCTGAATTCATTAGATCCAACACAGAAGCACAAAAACCAGCTATTAACATACAGTCAGGAAGTGGATGAAAAAGTTATAACTAAGGAGATTATCCGATGTGGCAAAAACCGCGTCAGAAGAACATGATGAGAACAGAAATGGGAGACCCATTAGCCCCATCAATACAAAAGTGAAGACTCATCTGCGCCAGTGCTGTACCCTGGAAATGGTTGAGGATGTGGGCATCTGATAATGTAACCCTTTCTGATCTCATCGCATTCTTCTGACGTGGTTTGGGATGCGGGTTTTTTGCTGCATTTCCCTGTGTCTCATAATCTCCTAAAATCAGCCTGCAGTGGGAATGGCTGGTCCGGCGCAAACACTTCTAGGTTAGATCAGGACATCCAGGCAAGTTTCTCTCTTTTTATGACCCTCCCTGGGTTACTTGGGACTTTTAAGTTGTGTTTAGGTACTTTGCGTAACTTTTAATGCTTTCTTTTTCTTTTAAAATTTCCTGCACTCGCTTCTTCTTGTGAGAACGAGCAGGCTTTCACTCCAGGAAGTGAACGGAGCTCTCTTAGAGCTCTGTTCATGCCTGGGCTGCCTCAACAATGGGAGAGAAGGTAAGTGTAGTGGGGGAGGGTTATTGTTTTGGAACAGGGGCAGGATTGGAGATTGTGGGATAGGAACACTTTCTGCATTCCTGTCTGATGATCTCCTAGGAAGCAACAGGCTTGCTACTGCTGGGCAGAATAGCTAGACCATTGGCAGAGACAGAACTTTTTGAAAGGGATAGGCCTTTAGGTCTTATGCCATTCTTCACAATCTGCCAGTGAGCTTTCATGGTTGAACAAGAATTTACACTGAAAATTCCTGCTTCCAAATCCACCCACTATCCACAGCTCCACACCTTATCATTCTTCTTTTGCTCGCTTTATGCATAAGATGGTACATTAACATTCTATATACAAACACATCTCCCTATTGTAGTCAGCCCAGCCTTTTTGAGAATTAGGTTGGGCTGACCTTGTTTGTATCAAAAATGCCTCCACATCCATCTTACTATTTATGGTGGGGGGAAAAAGTCACATGTAAAATGCATCTAACACTGACAAGTGAAATCATCCCAAACATCTGGCACATCCAGATGTGTGGGCATGATGCAAGGATATAGTAATTAATATTTCTAAGTTATCAAGTTACTGCTCCATTAATCAAACTGGTTCTGCAAGTGGTAAAAGGCAGTTTACAGTAGGACCCCCATATCTGTGGGGGATTGGTTCCAGGCCCCACCATGGATGGTGAGATCCATGGATAATAGCAAACACTGCCACCACCTGAACCCTCCTGGAGAAGGGAGGAGGGAGGCAAACTTGCCTCCTCCCTCCCTCCCTCCCTCGTCCACATGCCTGCCTGTCGTGCCAGAACCCACCCAACCCAGAGAAGGGAGGGGGAGGCGATCTTGCCTCCTCCCTCTCTGCCCGTCCCAACCACCCCACAGTTGCCATCCATGGATAATTGAATCTGCAGATGGTGAATCCGCAGATGCAGTGGTGCTAGTGTAATTCCATTTGTTCTCTGCTTTTGACACACAATGCTGTCATCACAATGGAGCTGCTCACTGGAAAATAGAAGAATGCATGCTGTTCTGTTATGACTTGGTGAGATGATTACAAGGGATATGTGATGCTTTCTGGGAGATTCATTCTAGGAACTCCCACACCTAAATCCTAAACATTTACTTGGAAATTAGTCCTGGCTTGCAGGATGTATTCACATACCATAGCAGTGTTCCATTAGGCTACAAGTCGACAGCAGAAGAAAACCAAGGGGCAGAGAACCAATATGCTATAGGAGAGGGATGGTCACAGTGTGGCCTTCATGAAGCGCGCTGAAGCTCCAATACAGCCCATGGTGACTCCTTTCTCTTCTATAGCCCATTTTTAGGGGGAGGAAATTTTTACTTAAAAAGCACCCTGCCCCCTATAGAAGCATTAGAACAATTTTTCCAGGTGTTGTTGTTATTTGTTGTTGTTGTGTGCCTTCAAGTTGTTCTCTGCTTATAGCAGCCCTAAGGTGAACCCATCATGGGGATTTCCTAGCAAGATTTTTGTTCAGAGGAATTTGCTATTGCCTTCCTCTTAGGTTGAGAGAGTGTGACTTGCCTGAGGTCACAGTGAGTTTCCATTGCTGAGTGGGGGGTCAAACCCTGATCTCCTGAAGTCCTATTTCAGCACTCAGACCACTAGACCACCCTGGCTGTCTACAGCCTACAAAATATCAAAAATAGGATCATCGGAGAAGGTGTGTCCCTCCAAAGCCTTGTAGGGGGTAGGTGGGGCCCTCTAAAACCTTGTAGGGGGTAAGTGGGGCCCTTGGACCTGGGGAGGCTTCTCCATCCCTCATGTAGGAGCTAGTGGAGTTGATCAGTTTAATCTACAGGCACTAGCCAGAAACTACATTTTTGGTTCCACACAAAGAACCACGACAGGGTACTCTGGTGTAGAACTGGGCATGCTGACAGGAAGATAGGTCATGAAAATTCCCTTTCCACCAGAGGGCATGCACAGTGACATTAAACAGATTCTCTTTTAAATATGATTGTATGCTCAAAGTCACATTTCCATGGTATAGCATTGTCTCTACAGCAGAGACAATGCTTTATAAAGGCAGGCCCAGTGCTATGAGTCCTTGTGACAAAATTCATTACAAATCTATCCATATGGGCTGTGTGGTCTGGATTGGTTCCAGACAGTTAAATATGCTTCCTGACCAGAATAAAGGCACAGGAAAATGAGATCAAATACCTATCTAAAGAAAGCCTTCAGTTTCCACAGTGACCACAAAAATGCCTACAGGAAACCCATAGGCAGGACTAGGATACAGTGGAGATATAGTCTTCTCAGTTCCAGAAATGTAGGCATTGTTCAGATCTGGATTGTTGTACAAACTTACATAATTCAGCTCTGCTCATGTCCCAAGATTCAGCACTTTCCAAAATTTTCTCATTTTATGACTAAAAAAAAAACCCCAACAACCCCAAAACCAAACACAAAAGATGTATGTTAAGGAAATGGGTACACAAAAATGCCTATATGAATAAAAATGCACTGTGTTAGAGGAAAACACATACAAGGAGTGAACACACTAAGAAAAGTACATATAGCAGTGCCCATACTGCAGGAAAGGCATAAACACATTACCTTGGAGGAATTTTTTCAATGTTTGTATAAACTTTGCCATGCTTGCTGATGGATACAAACAAACAAACAAAACAAAAAACCTGACAGCCTTGCAGGTGGAAGAATTGGGTGAAACAGTTTGTAGATGTGTCCATCCCTATGCATTTCTGTGTCAAAATACATCCCCAACAGAAAATAATGAATGTGAGATTAATGTTCATTAGTCATTCAACCTTTTTACTGGTAGTTTGGGTAATAACATTAATAGTTTCATGTGACTCTGATTCTCAGTTATGAAGAAATACTAGCAATACATCTATGTTGGGTTGCATTTAGGGTTTTCTCTCTGTAGAAAGACAGACACCTTCAGTCCGTGAAAAACTTTAATCCAGTAAAGGATTTCTACTAGTAGTGGTGGCAGCAAGTGATCTTTATTGGTTTTCACAGTCACATGCACTTCCCTATTCCCCCCATCTCTCAAAATCTGCTCAAGAGGTTTAGGGTATTCCCTAGAATCGTAGGGATGTGACGCTAGGGGCTGCAGAGGGAAGAGACATTAACAAACTCTGTGGACTGTATCCTGTGGATTAGACCCAACCAAAGCAGACTCACTGAATCAATTCTGAACCAAGTCCAACTGCATCTGGAGGGACACAGATTCTTACTCCGAGTTGTATCATCTTTTCCCCATCTCCTTTATCTGAGAATCAAGTATTTCCAACATGGTTTGCAACCCCTTTCTTCACTGAAGTTTATGGCATACCTCCTAATAATTTATAAAAGTCTACATTGCATCCCTTGGGGTTGTGCCGAGTCATGGTTTTAAAGGTACCAGTCCCTGACTCAACAATAACAGTTCTTTACTGGTTGATTCCAAAAGAACCTTGGGCTCCTGAACATGATTCTGTAACAGTAAGTGCTGAAGATGATCAAAGCATAATAAAATAATCTGCATTTCAATAATTGTCTAAATTGTATATTCTGCAAGTGGTTAATTAAAAAAACTTGGCAATTTTTCAGAAATGAACTTTCAAAGAAATGTGTGATTCAGAAATGTGAGAAACACCTCTCTCTCTTCCTTAAACAAAACAAAACAAGATGTAGCATCAATTCATCGTGAATATGATTGAATACACAGGAATTCAAAGCCAGACTATTAGGAATTAACCACTCAAAGCCCTGGGCCTTAATGGACCAATCAGTCTTTTTCACTTTCTTAAATTAAATCCTTTCCAACACAAAGATGAGTACATTTAGAAATGTTGGTAAAATATTATAACAAAAGAAAATGAAACAAAATTCTTCCCCAGTTCTATGCTCTGCTCCTTCCCTGTTGGTATTGATGGTAATGGTTGCCATGCCAAAATACTTGGTACTGTAATCCAAAAAACGTAACTTTTCCAAGCTCTGACTATTGGTACAGCTGCAACCAGCCTTACTGGCAACAGATTCTCTTTTGGGAGGGTTTTCTCCACTTAAAGAGAAAGTATAATCCAGATATTTTTATGGCCCATTGATTGTACACAGTCATTTGACTTTTACTCGGGCAATGAAACAAATCTATACATACCTTTTAAAGTCCTGGGTTAAGCCCTGTATAAACATCTTATATCAGAAAGAATACTTGTAATGTTTTCAACAATTGCTGGTAGCATTATTGATGTAAACCTTTTCAGTGATTTTTCCCCCCATAGGGATCATTTAGTGGACTAATATTGAATCTGAGACAATTCCATCTTTACAGCCAGACAAGAGTGTTCAATTATTTATTCATACCAGACAGCCTTGTTAATCACAGCTGAGTTTTCTGTTATCTACCCATTGTTAGCAAATCAGTTAGCAAATAATGTGACTGTAGACTGCACCTAGGAGCAGTTGTCAACAAGGGTAGACAGAACTGGGCTAGATGGACAAATATCTTAGCTTATGACAAAACTGTTTGAAGCTGGCCCTACCGTCAGGCAGAGTGAGGCAGTTGCCTTATATCACAGATGCTTTGAGGTGGGGAGCATTGGCAAGATGCTACTGATGCCATATGGCCTGTTGATGTCACATGGACTTCTTCATACTCCATTCTCACATCAGCTGCAGTTTTCAAACCAGCTTCAGTACTATATCTGGTAGGGAGCCCTGGTGGTGCAATGGTTAAATGCCAGTATTGCAAGCCATCACATTTCAAGTTCGATCCCAGAGGGCTCCAAGGTTCACTCAGCCTTCCATCCTTTGATAGGTTGGTAAAATGAATACCTGGTTTGTGGGGGCAATTAGCTAACACACATTGGAAACCACTTAATGTGGTGTAGATGTGGAAATTGCTATTGCTTAAACAATTTGTAAACCGCTCTGGGAGCCTTTGTGGCTGAAGAGCGGCTTATAAATACCTAAATGAATGAATGAATGAATGAATGAAATCTGAAATATAACTCAAGGACACAGACCTCAGTCATTTATCTCACTTCACTGTAAGAAGTGTGCCTTGACCACTCCTTTCTCCAAAATGCCACTTTCATCGCTGACTACAAATTTGTCATCTCCTCATGACTTAATCTAATGTTTGGGCTGAGTCATGTTTGGTCAATATTTCTTTTGCTTTGGCTACATTGTTTTGTCTGAGATGCATCACAGTGTCACTTCGAGTGCCAGGGCAAAGTTCAGGGGAAAGTGTACAAGACACGGTTATTCATTTGATTCTGTAAAGTCAGGATAGGGACTGGATGATATTCCAACAATTACCTTCCTTTTGACTTTTGTTAGGGCAATGCTGTTCTTACAAAACAGAATACAAAAAGCCCTATTGCCTTAACCCCCCCATGTTATTGGCAGCCCAGTAATGTATATTTTTGAGCTTGATTTCTTACTACTACAAACTAAAAACCCATCTGTTTGATGGACAGCTGTTGTTTGTGTTCAGGAATGAAGTCAGCTAGCTCCAACCCACTTGCGATCTTACTACCATACTTTCCCCATCTAATCCCAACCACCCACTTTCTGGGAATGGCAGCTTTCAACATCTGCTGGGTTAATTGAAAGAAAAGGATGAAGTCATATATAACTATTTTTCCTAGATTGTAACTGGTAAACTGAAACTTGTGCCAAGACTAATCAAAATACAGTTGGACCCCCATCTCCACAGAACCAATATCTGCATTTTCAGTTATCTGCAGGACACAAAAAAGAACACATACCATAGAGACACCCTAGAAAATGCCTAGGGAGGCATCCTCTCTAGACATTTTCTGGGTCCTCCAAAGCAACTCTATGGTATTTTAAACCAGAAGTCCCACTATTTTCAATGGCATTTGCTGCTTCAATAGTATTCATTCACTTCTGGTATCTGCAGTAAGTGCAGGAACCGATCCTCTGTTGATCTGGGGGTTCTGCTGTATGAACATTAGATGCTTCTAATGCAGGGGTGGTCAAATGTGGTCCATTAAGCTGTTTTTGTGGCCTTCCAGACTCCTGAAACCACACCTTTTCTGACCAAAAGGAGTGGTGGTGAATTGTTCCTGTGGGAAGCCTCCAGGAAAGGCAATTCACCTTTGAAATAGGTTTCAGGGCTTCCTCTTCTTTAAATATCAAGTTCCCGTATGCATGTGGTTGTATTTTTTTGGCCGCTGATAACATCTGTATTCAGTTCACAGTTGCACAAGCAGACTTTTGCAAGTGTAACATTTGCACATACAGTTGCATATTCTTGGATGTTGCATGACTACCCATCAGCGCCTCCAATGTACCACGTGATTTACTAGAACTGCAGAAACAGCAGACAAATTCACAGCTATGCAGTTAGTTGCACAAAGTTGGTATTCAGCAGAAGGTTGGTACAGAGCAGTCACCACTTAATTATGTGAGTGTAGATGTATACCATACAAGCACAACGTAGGATCTCAGCTCCCATTTTTCCAAACTAGAAATAGACTTCTGGGGGATTTGTCTTCTGGTAAGTCTCTGTGGCCCCAGAGTAGAAAATTGGCCCCTAAATCCACTGAAGTGTTCCACTCATGTTCTAACTGTTTGGGCAAGCTCAGTGGGGTATACTGTGTGTATGTGTTTAATACATTGTTGGTTGCTGTTGTTTGACCTATAGATCTTTGTGTAATATTATAAATGACTTCTGCAGGTCTCTTCAGGTTTCAAAGCCAGTTTACCTTTGGGTTGTTGGAAAAAGAAATGCAAAATTCCCAGAGGCAACCAGAACTAGTTGTGTCATTCTTTCAATCTCAGCCTTAAATCTTTGTGCAGTGGTGGCACTTGGGTGGTGGTGTGGAGATACACCAGGAGACACTGTCGGGGGGAAAGGTGACACTAGCCTTAGTGATGCCACAGCCTCTGGGCATTCAACAGTTGTGCAAAATGGGAGCATGACATCAACGTGGCAAGTTCTACTCCTGACTTATACACATTGATTCAAATTTGTTAGAAGAGCCCCACTGATTCAATGCGGGTTACCTACGTGTCACTTACTATTCAACAATTGATTCACTTATTTATTATTTATTTATTTGCTGCATTTATATCCCACCTTTCCACCAAAAAGGCTCCTAGGGTGGTTTACAAATTGTTAGTTTGACAGTTCCCTGCCTTAAGTCTTACAATCTAATAAGACAGGACACACAGAAGGAAGGGGGTGGCTTGTGGGAGGAGAAGATTAAATCCAGCAGATGCTGTGTTACCTGCCCTGACAGCCCTCATCCTTTTCAGTAACACATAATTGGCAATATTTAATAATTTGGCTGGCTATGGCCCACCACATGTTTGGCAAGTAAACCAAGGACTCCCCAGATATTAAGGCTGGAGTTATGCACGATCTAGGTAAGGGTCATCCACTAATCCACTCAAGGATACCTGAGCATTCAGTGCCTGCAAAACAGTTTTTTCCTCTTTTCCCTAGATCACAATGGAAGGTTGCCTGTGTCCATTCAGTTCCAAATGAGTAGCCCATCAACAATCCTTAATAAATCCTGAGAACCTTTGTTTAGTCTTGGAAAACTCAGAGAAACACTGTATTCCACTCTAAATCTCATTCTTTCAGGGGAATTATCAACTATAAATGTTGCCCTAATACGCCACCAAAGTCTGCACATATGTCCTTCCTTCTGACACTCTGTAAGTCTGTGTCACCAAGTGCACAGACCCCCATCTTCCCGTCACTCTGTTAGTCTGTGTCACCAGGATCGCAGTTTCTGCATGAATCTCTGCTCCTCTGATTGGTATAGTATAATCCACAACCCCCCCTCTCTATTTCTCTGTCCAAATACTTCCTGCTTCGATAGCCATGTGTGATTGCTTGAAGCTTGTGTGTTAGCATGAATGCTGTTAAGATTAATTTCTAGTACAAATCATTTAATTGTACATCCTGGCTTGGAGTCTCCTCAGTTACTACTGGTGTACATAGGTTAAAAGATGCCTCAGTTACCCAACTTCTCACTGCCATCTTGAGCTAATTAAATATTCCCCACAGTAGAATTTGTACACTAGTCGGATTATCACAAACCCCACACAATTTGGGTAACAGCTGGGTGCTCTTCTCTTTTTCAGAGGCCGCAGAAGTGCCAGTTGTATGGAGAGAGGGCCTCTCATGAGGTGGCTAAACCAAGGCATGATGGAGGTGTGCCTGGTTGCAGTCCTTTTTTTAAAGAGTTCATTTTTTAAAGAGTTCCCAATTACAAGGATAGAATCCTAAGTATGTACAGTTATAAAGCACTGCAGTTATTTTGGGGAGCTACCATACATACATATACATTGGTTGGGAGTAACTTGTATAGTGATGAAAAAGGCTTGAGTTTGGAAGTGTGTACTTTGCAGAGATTGGAAATGTTACTTTTTAAAAATTACATTTCCTAGCCAGCCCATCTGGAGGATTGGGCAAACTTTAGTCTCAAACAGAAACTTTTCAAACCTCTGGTATGCTGACTTTTCATAACAGGAATCTAGTGACCGTGCTCCTACTGCTAGAGAAGAAAATAAAGGCCCAATGTCATCCTCAAGTGAATGATATTTAGTAGCTGAATAACATTTTAGAGGTGTTCTTATACGGAGGAGTGTCAGAGAGATTTGTCACCAAATGGTGTCCTAGTTCGATGCAGTGTGTTCAAAAAGGTGATACAAAAAGCTGCAGCAATATGAAAAATTCCAGAGTTCATATTATTATACCACCATCATTGTTGTTGTTGTTGTTGTTGTTGTTGTTGTGTGCCTTGCAGTCATTTCTGACTCGTGGAGACATTAGGGTGAACCTACCACTGGGTTTTCTTGGCATGATATGTTCAGAGGGGGTTTGCCTCCTCTGGGGCTGAGAGAGTGTGACTTGCCTAACGTCACCGAGTGTTTTTTCATGCCCGAGTAAGGATTTAAACCTTGGTCTCCAGCATCATGGTCTAATGTTCAAACCACTACACTACGCTAGATCATCATCATCATCATCATCATCATGCTAGCCAAAAAAATGCACAAAAATGTGTGCATGCTTTGAGATATCCAGACTCTTCATTGGGCAAGGGGTTACTAAAAAGCAGATTGGGCCAACACTGGGTGAAGGGAGACGCCTGAGTTGATGTTGAGGCTATGATCCCCTGAAATGGAAAGAGCAGTGGTTTCCAGACATTCAAATGAGGCTCTATCAGGTGATGTGCTATTTTTAGGTTTCACCTATTGTAACTCCTAGGAACACTATATGCAAGAAAAGCAGATATCCTTTTGGAAAATATAAAAGCCAGCTGTAAGCTCAAAGTTGTCTCCATCATTTGTAGACCACAGTGGTTTCTTTATCAGTGACAGGATAATGGCTATTCTATGAAGGACTATCTATCACAAGTCATCATTCCTTGTGGGTTGCATCAGTTTCTACAGGTATGCATTACATTATTGATTCTGGGAGCACAAAATTGAATAAGATATGTCATTACATTCCCCTGGCTCAGATTGTAACAAACCTGTAGGATGCAAGCAAATATAGTACATTTGAAGTCAACAGGGCCAAGGATTGGGTGTTTATTGCACCAACATACATGAACAGATTCAAATACTTTGGCTAGTGTTCAGCATATTCTCTTACTAGCTTGCACTGCCTCAGAAAACAGTTTGGGGACCATTTGTTCAAGTAAAGTAGACCCATGTCATCATCTTCCTATACATGAAAACTTACACAAGGTTGAAGGCTAGGTTACAAGTCAATTCCTGGAATCTAGGAAGCCTCTTTCAAATTAGAAACTCTTGCTATTTGCATTCTAAGGACTGGACCACATTGGAAACATGCAAGGACTGGACCACATTGGAAACATTAAATGTTTAGCACACTTAACTCTGTGTGCTTAAAATGAAAAAGCAGACATTGAGAGCTGAACTATAGACAGCAAAATCACCAGACATGACATTAAATCACAACTGAAGGCAAAAACTGTTCTAATTCTCCTGCATGTTTTCTGTCCCAATGTTCCAGCTGTCATTTTCTATGAATGTAGATCGGTGAGCAATCTTCCATGTGTTCTCTTATGAAAGTAAACAACAATTTGGCAGGATGTGACTCAACTGTACAACTGTTTGTGGTGGTATAGTGCAATTCGTGTTTGAGATGGAGAGTTCTGACAATCACTTCCCCACAAAAATGCTTCAGTCTGGGTTGATTAAAAAAAAAAGGATGAATGAACAATGTCTAACTGAGAGAAAAAATACCAAGGTATGTCAAACTATTTATCCTCAAGACTGTGCATTAAGTAGGCTAGAATTTACTCCACAATGTGGACTTCATACTCCTAGCTGCTACATGAGTCAGAGATGCATACAGATCTCAGCAGAGCTTTGAAAAGGTTGGTTTGTTGTTTTTTTTAGACTACAATATCCAAAGTCCCCCAGCTAGCTGGATCGCTTCACATCCAGACCTTTGTGAAAAATTTTTGAAGTCCTGGCAATGCCTTGTAGACACAACTCAATACACCCAGAGACCAGAATCCTGTTGGTGACATACACAGGTATAGATCATGCTATGCATATGGGGTTGACTTTTCTGGGCAATGTGGAATGGACTTCACCTGATGGTGATGGGAGCACAGTCCTGCAAGTGGAATAATTTCAGATGTGCAATAATGATCCTAGTGTAGTGTCTTGCTGTACATTGTGCATTGTCCACTGCTTCTGGGCATTGGGCATTGGGCAGGGAGGTGACAGCTATGCACACTCACAGTTTCTCAGCTTCTGTTACGCTAAGGTGTTACACGGTATAGGAATTGCATAGTGTTAGTGTAGCATAACTCCCCCCCCCTCTCTGGCTTTTCTTCGCAAACGAAGATTCAGGAAGGACTCATCCCGCACCTTCTGCAAGCGCGCTGATGACTAAAAAGGCCAATCCGAGATAAACAAGTCCGGTTGCAAAAAGCGCAGCAGAAGGTCTCCTTGGGTGATGTTTTTGGGTTGTGATTCTTTCTGTGTTGTCGTTTCTCTTCAAGACTTGTTCGTCGTGAGTTCTCAAATAAGGCTGCAGCATTGTGGATATTGCGTCTCCATGCCTCCCGATGTGAGGCCAGGGCGGACCACTGTTGGTGACAAAGAGATCGATCACAGATTAGCAAAGGCATATAGTGCATTTGGAAGACTTCACAAAAGAGTCTGGAGCAATAAACACCTGAGGCAAAGCACAAAAATCAGTGTGTATAGAGCCATCGTACTGTCTATCCTCCTTTATGGATCTGAAACATGGGGCACCTATCGCCACCACCTACGACTCCTCGAGCGCTTTCATCAGCGCTGTCTACGCACAATCCTAAATATACACTGGACTGACTATGTGATGAATGTTGCTGTCCTTGAACAAGCAGGGATCACCAGCATTGAGGCCATGATATTGAGAACACAGCTGCGCTGGGCAGGGCACGTTTCTAGGATGGAGGACCATCGCCTCCCAAAAATACTACTCTACGGTGAACTCGCCACGGGTCAGCGTAAGAGGGGCGCTCCAAAAAAAAGCGATACAAAGACTCCCTGAAACAACATCTCAGGCTTGGCCAAATTGATTAAAAAAAAAAAAAAGCATAACTCCACTGACAGATAATTATGCTATGCTGAGATTATATAGTATCACAGAATCACAGAGTTCGAAGAGACGACAAAGGCCATCCCCCTGCCCTGCAGAAACACATAATCAAAGCACCCCAACAGATGGCCATCCAATCTCTGTTTAAAAACCTCCAAAGAAGGAGACCCCACCACACTCCGAGGCAGTGTATTCCATTGCCAAACAGCTTTTGCCCTCAGGAAGTTCTTCCTAAGGTTTAGGTGGAATCTCTTTTCCTGTAGTTTTAGTTCATTGCTCTGGGTCCTAGGACATTTTCAGATGGGGTTTTTATTCCATTGGAGATACAGAATAGGGTCGGGAAAAAGTCTTCCTTTCAGAAGACTTTGACCCTTTTCTGTGTCTCCCCCATCCCTATTCCAGATTTCCCCATGATATTTTTATCATGGGGAAACATCGTTTTTGGACCACCCATTCCATTTCTGTGACAGAATCAGGGTGGTCTGAAAGGTTTCCCGTTCCTCTCCTCCAATGACAGCTGTGTGTGGGGGGGAGGTCCATTCTGGACACTTCCGGGCACAGATTGGGATACCCAGGTAAGTGTCACCCTTCCCCCTCCCCAGGTTACTTTTTAAAATGTTTTTTGGTGCTTGTTGTGCTATTTTGACAGCTGGGGGTTTATTTTTAAATTTCCTGATTAGCCGATTTCAGTTGCCAGTCATAAAAGCAGTCTTACGATGGCTGCATTTACGACCGGCCAGCAAGGGGAGATGGAGGGTGTTCCTGCCGTGGAATGAAGGTAACTGTTTGAACATTTTTCCTTTATTCCAGGGCAGGAACAGGATTGGGGCTTGAGGGGCAGGAACAGGGCATTTGGCCCTATCTGAAAAGGTCCCTAGTCTCTGGAGCAGCAGAAAACAAGCTTGCTCCATCCTCAGTATGACATCCCTGCAAATATTTAAACATGGTTAATGTGTTACCTCTTAACCTTCTCTTCTACAGCTGGAAACATTGCAGTTAAAGTGGAATCATAGTGCTATACTTGTGTAGTGTGAAAGGGCTCTGGGTTATTTTACATTTCTCATGATAATCTTTGCCTGGTCTCTAGCTTTGAGGCAGCCAGCTGCAATATTTAGCAGTTGAATTTTTCTGTCTTTCCCTTTCCTTCTGCCAATGAACACCAGGGATTTTGTGTGATACTGATTTACGCATGTAATGTTCCTTGGCGCTGACAAATGACTAGTTATTCTGGTTATCAACCCCCCTCACCACATTTCCTGAAAAGTAAAGGATTGCATTACCAATTCTGCATACTTTCACCATATTTAGTACATTTGTGACAGTCACCTCAGAAATCTGAGACCACTGGAATGAAGTGAAATCTCACTGAAGTGCCTTGGCTTGCTTTCTGCTGTCTCTCAGCTATGCAGTATCATACCCTTCAGTGTAGAATCCCTTAAATTTTTATTATCTGGTTGTTCCTCATATGGAGTTTCTTCCCGCCATCTGGGTCATTTGCTATCAACTCATGAGATCTGATGTGGGAGTCTAGGACACTTAATTCAACAGTGAAGTGTCTTATTAACTTTATTTCATTCAATTTGTTTTCTCTGGCATGATATCCATGTTTTCCTTTCCTACTCATAGCAACTAATCAGCTGGGGGGAATGCATATCTGCCTTTACTTTGTACAATTCTGTTCTTGTGTGAGTTATTTTTATTAGAGATTGCTGACTGCTTGCTCATGGCCTTAGTTTACCACCTGCTGTGTTTGAATACTGGGATGATATACACAGAGAAACCTGAAACAACCCTCAGAATCAAACCTAGGCCTTGTCTGCATGGGCTGAATGAAAGACCCCCCCACCCCCATTCTCATGCCCAGTTGTTCAGACAACGCAGGGTTTTGGCCTTGATTCTAGTCTGAACTGTCCGGACAATGTCCAAGCAGTTCCAATGAGGAACCGGGCAAGCCCACCTTAAAACACCTTAGCCTGAGAAAACCTGGATATTGTGGGGGGAAATGGAACATTCTGTGATGGGAAAGGGCAGCTGTCTGCACATGCATGCTGTTCTAATATTGGCAGGTGCCTCTGCCACCAGTGCTGGTATCACATGTTGTGCTCTCTGAGGCCACAAAGATGCCCCAGCATGTGATCAAGGCTGGGCACTTCATTTCCAGCCTCAGAAAATGTGATGCACAATGCCAGTGCTGATGGCAGAGCTGCCTGCCGATACAATGCAGAATGCATGTGCAGGCAACTGTCTGTTCCCACCATGGAACGCAAGGTAACAGGGTGGAGGTGGAATCCAGGGCAGCCCCAGGGCGAGAATACTCTGGCCAGAATGCAGAGTACTCTGGCTAGTGCAGACAACCTCACTAATGGTATAAACTCCACACACACTCCTACCCAACCATTCTCTGAAGATGCCAGCCACAGATGCAGGTGAAATGTCAGAAAGAAACTATTCCAGAACACAGCCTCACAGCCCGGAAAAAACCCAAGGAAAATCTTAGAGTTAACCTTTCCACCCCTTGCTGGAGAGACACCTTTGCTTCCCTTTTCTATTCATTTCTATTTTAATAAGCAATAGACAAGGGTCCCTGGACCTCCTCTTCTCTAAACGAGACAGAGCTTTTCCATGCTACTTTTGCCAAGTATCTAGACCAATGGTTCTTAACCTGGGGTCTGGGGACCCCAGAGGTCCTCGATGTCCTCACAGGGGATTTGTGAAAGCTTGAAGGCTGCTCAGTCCACCTCCTGGCTGCAGTAGAGTGGCCACATGACAGGAGCCAAGGCAAACGGCTGGCTGGCTTGGCCTGCACATTGCCATTCAATCCACTCCAGCCACAAACTTGCAGGTAGAAGCAGGAGAAAAGTCTTCCCTCCCAGCCCAGTGCCTCTGAGGGAAGATTTCTTGGATGGTGTGATTGTATTGTTGTTGTTGTTGTTTTAAAGTCTTGAGTGTCCCTGGCAACAAAAGACATTTAAAGGGGCCACTGGTAAAAAAAAAATAGGTTAAGAGCCACTGGTGCAATTGGTTTTTTTTGTTGTTGTTAGGGTTTTAAATCTTGAATTAAGTCTTAGGGGCTCATGGGAACAAAAGATATTTAAAGGGGGTCCCTGGTAAAGAAAGGGTTAAGATCCACTGGCATAATTGTATTAGTATTAGTATAAGTGTGCCTGGTGTAACATACACCGTTATGTGCCCTGCTGGGGTTTCAGGAAGTGGTTGCAGCATGGAGCGTGGAGTGGCAGTGTTCCTTTCACATGGTTCAGCTACATGGTATTATTTTAGGGGGGAAATGCATTTTTTTTTTTTTTTTTTTTACATATGGGTGGTGAGTAGCTGAGGGAGTGAGGGGTTTGGTTGGGTATGTTTCCTAAGTCACCAATCAGCACACTGGGAAAGGAAACATACCCAAACTAGATAGATAGATAGATAGATAGATAGATAGACAGACAGACAGACAGACAGACACACACACACACACACACACACATCCAACTAATTAATATGATTTTTGGAATAGTATACATTATTTACTCTGTTATAGAACTAGACCAACTTTTGATATGGGTTTTGATATCGCCTGGGCACCCAGGGGGTCACATCATCAACCTGCCACCCCTGCTGCCGCTGTGATGGGATCCAGGCAGTCAGCTTGTGGCGGTGGTGGCAGCAGGGGCAGGGCAACCGAGCAACTCACCCTTAATGCACTACCAGTGTATGTTATGCCAGCTACAGCTAGTTACATGAAATCGTCTGCCATATAGGCCTTGTTCTGTGTAAATTTTGCAACAAGACTAGAGGATTAAAAGGTTCAATCTGCATGACTTAGTCATAATTATAGAAAGTTCGGGAAAATATATCTGGTTTGTTTGCAAATGAAAAGGCTACAAAATTCTACTCATTACTGAAAGGTGGTGGTGGTGATTTCCTTGGTCTACCTTACCCTGAGGGTCTAAATACTCTAAAGGCACCAGACCCTGTCTGATCTCCAAAGCTAAGCAGAGTCAGCCCTGGATAGTACTTGGATGGGAGACTGCCCACAAATGCCAGATGCTGCAGGCTATATTTTAGAGGAAGAAACTTACAAAACCACCTCTGGGTATTCCCTGCCTAAGAAAACCCTAGGAAACTCATGTGGTCTCTGTCAGTTAACAGGTGACTTGAAGACATGTACACATGCTGTTACCCTAAGAAGTGGGGGTATGTTGGAACCTCACTTGTGATGCCAAAATCTCCTGTAATATCTGGGAGAATTATTAGCTCAACAGGGAGCATACAAGAAGAGGATAACTGTGGGGATCCTTTGTCCTATGTATACCAGTATTAACTGTAGAGAACATTCTAGTTAGAGTGAAATAAAGTGTTTTATTAAAATAACACAAAAGTGAACTAATATACACAACACATGTTCTTAAGATACAAGGCTATAGCAGAGTAAGACAGAAAGATTAATAGGAGTATAGTGTCTAGATCAAGGGAAGTAATAGTGCCACTCTGTTCTGCTTTGGTCAGACCTTACCTGGAATACTGTGTCCAGTTCTGGGCACCACAATTCAGGAAGGATATTGAGAAGCTAAGTGTGTCCAGAGGAGAGTGACCAAAGTGGTGGGAGGTCTGGAAGCCATGTCCTATGAGGAGTGGCTTAGGGAGCTGGACATGTTTAGTCTGGAGAAGAGAAGGTTGAGAGGGGACATGATAGCCATGTTTAAATATTTGAAGGGATGTCATACTGAGAATGGAGAAAGCTTGTTTTCTGCTGCTCCAGAGACTAGGACATGGAGCAATGGGTTCAAACTACAGGAAAAGAGATTCCACCTAAACATTAGAAAGAACTTCCTGACAGTAAAAGTTGTTCAGAAGTGGAATACACTGCCTCGTAGTGTGGTGGAGTCTTCTTCTTTGGAGGTTTTTAAACAGAGGCTGGATGGCCATCTGTTGGGAATTATTTGATTGTGTATTCCTGCATGGCAGGGGGTTGGACTGGGCAACCCTTGTGGTCTCTTCCAACTCTATGATTCTATGAAAGAGGGAGAGCAGTCTGGGAAGATAGGGTGACAGTTACCAGTCTTGAAGAGAAAAGTTATGTGCAGTGAGGATACTCAGAAACACAACTGAGGGTGGCAGAAGAGGTTCCAATCTGGGGAGCAGTGAGAAAGACAGTGGCTGGGTTCATCCACTGTGCCACACTTATCTGGGGTCTAGGGTCTAATATTTATACCCTATTTCATATCCTGGAGGGGTACTCAGGTTATGAGAAAGCCTGGATGGCTGTCCTACCAGATAGACAAAGAGAACAAAACTCACCTATTTTAGTTTCAGAATGACAAAACAGTGATGGTGCTGCAGCAACGTCTTAATGTTTGGTCAGGTAGCACATATCAGAGAGATTTTTCTGTAAGGTATGGATTAAGGAGTGGTTACTTTAGGACTTTATCAGATGTGGCAAAAACCATGTCATTAGGACAGAATGATAGCAGAAATGGCTAAAATTATCAGATGATGTCGTCGCTTACGCAATCCCGCTGCATCGTGCTGGTGTGAATGAGATGTCACTTTTCATTGATGGCTTAGCCAGTGTGATGATTCAGCTAAAAAGGCCAATATGATTTTGGGCTGCATCAATAGAAGTATAGTGTCTAGGTCAAGGGAAGTAACAGTGCCACTCTATTCTGCCTTGGTCAAGCCTCACCTAGAATACTGTGTCCAGTTCTGGGCACAACAATTCAAAAAGGATAGTGACAAATTGGAGCGTGTCCAGAGGAGGGCGACTAAAATGGTGAAAGGTCTGGAAACCATGCCTTATGAGGAAAGACTTAGGGAGCTGGGTATGTTTAGTCTGGAAAAAAGACAGTTAACAGGCAATATGATAGCTCTGTTTAATTATTTGAAGGGGTTTCACATTGAGGATGGAGCAAGCTTTTTTTCTGCTGCTCCAGAGACTAGGACACAGAACAATGGATGCAAGCTCCAGGAACAGAGATTCCACCTCAACATTAGGAGGAACTTTTTGGCAGTCAGAGCTGTTAGGCAGTGGAACACACTCCCTCACAGCGTGGTGGGGTCTCCTTCCTTGGAGGTCTTTAAACAGAGGCTGGATGGCCATCTGTCAGGGATGCTTTGATCATGATTTCCTGCATGGCAGGGGGTTGGACTGGATGACCCTTGTGGTCTCTTCCAAATCTACAATTCTATGATTCTATGATTCTATGACACAGCGCGAATGAGTAAGTGATGAGAACATCTGATAACTTTTCCTTTTCTGCTATTGTCGTGTCCTAAATGTCATGGGTTTTTTTTATTGATATTGGCCTTGTTTGATAAAGTCCTTTATTGCATGACTGAATTATTGCTGAAATTTCCAAGGCTGGAAGAAAGGATTAGCACTTTCCCCTTAACGTCTGAGTTGTTAGCATAAACCTGTTACTTTATGTATAATCCCAATTTGGGCTTTCCCACTATTATATTTCTAGACACATCTCAGGTTATCGTGACCTTAGACTGACCTCCAGTCTGCCTAACCTCCTAGCCAAAGTGACCCTGGAAAGTGTCCAATATGTTCAGTTATGGAATCTTACAGGGAGGGGTAGGAGGGCATGCTAACAACGCACCTTACCCTGCCCATAACAAGTAGATGGCAGATTTACTACATTCATGGAAAGCAAATCAGTCCCATGGATTCAGTCAAATGAGCCAACTCACATGTTACAGGAAAAGGCCAAAACAACAAAAGATACTCGTTAGCCAATGACTTTCCTAGCAGATCTCCATTGGTTAAACCCTCTGCCACTCTTTTTTTTTGGTTCACATGTTTAGCCAACATTCCCTGTTGCTTTGTGGCAGTCCCTCCTGCACTAAATTAGGTACACCCAAGGCTTGTATTCATAAAGGTCACTTTTTCTTCACAACAGCTGCATTTTGGCTGCACAACTAGGCATCTTCCATATTATAAGCAAAAGTAGTCATAAATCTAACCCCAATTGCTAATCTCAACTATAGTAGAACTTTTGAATCAATAAAATACTGGAAGGTCAAGAGTTATGCAAGTTCCATCAGTTCAGTTGGTCTACTGTAATGAAAAATTTCCATTGGATATTGGCCATAGCATCTAGAATTGCAGGTTTTCAAGTTACAGAACACAGGCAAATAGTCACTGATTTCAGGGTGAAAATATATGTACTTTCTTTCCAGAATTTCTTTCCAGAGGCATCCTGGCAGTGATGTTGCTTTACTGGTGCAAACACTAGCTAGAAATGCAATACAAAATCTATGACATACATATGACATTTCATCACTCCTCCAAGTTACTTTTGAACAGAGCATTGCATATAAACGGTAAGAATATAATTTAATACAAAACTATGGAATTCCTCATGTTCTTCACTTTTGAAATAAATGCCTGTGTGGGGTTTTGTCTTCAATAAAATCTGTGGGTTTGGGCAACTGCAGGCCACATCTGTCCCACAGCTGCAAATCAGCTGTCACTATTGTTACAGCAACAAACTGAAATATTATGTGTGGAGGTAGCAATATTCTCCCAAATCTAATAATAATGGATGATTACTACACTGTAGGCTAAATTTCTTCCTTGTTTCTAGAGATGTGACAACTATTTTCCACTTCCATTTTTTTGGACAGAAAATGGTGCTTTCAATAGGGTAGAAATGTTTACTGAAAGCTTTCAGGGGCTTACTGTATACTGGAGTAAAGCAGCAGTGCAGCAGGAAGGTTCCGTCTTCTGTCCTGCCTTATTGCATGACACCATCATTCTTCCATTCTGGTCCCTGAGATAAAACTGGGTCCTTTTACTAATTGGAAAAATCTGCTAGCAAAAATCTGCTAGCAAAAAAACATGGTTTTACCTTGGTCTCCCATGGGACCAGAATAAATAAACAGGCAAACCGTTTATCAAAAAGTACCGAGAAGCCATGAAAAGCCAGCTGAGCTCCATCCGTCTTCTCACTTGGTTTAATAAGAACCTATGGCCCTTTGGGTTATCCTTTAGAGAAAATTGTACCAATTTATGCAATGCTATTGTAATAGGTCACCAGTAACTTGAAAGAATGTGGCTACACCCTCAAGAAAAAAATGCTTTGGTATGAAGCCATATTAATTTCTTAGCTGAAACAGCGATTGCCATGACCAAATATTAAAACTAACTTACATCCTTTTAATTTAATTTTAAACTAACTTACATGCTCGGTCTCCCATGGGACCAGAATGGAAGAACACTGGAAGAACGATGACATCATGCAGTAAAGCAGCATGAAAGATGGAACCTTCCTGCTTCACTGATGCTTTACTCCAGCATGCAGTAAGCCCCTCAGATTGAGACAATATTCACTATTGGTAAATCATGTTTAGTTCAATTGTTTCCAGAGTTGTTTCAATACCCTTCCTTCGTCTCCACTTCTTAGTTAATTAAGTAGACAATCCCACCTAGTTAGGGATCACACAGGAAGCTGGATGGCATTACAATGTTATGAAGCCAGTCCAATTTTCTGCATAGTGACATCACTGTGAGCAAGTGAGGGCAAGATAAATAAACAGGCAAACCGTTTATCAAAAAGTACCGAGAAGCCATGAAAAGCCAGCTGAGCTCCATCCGTCTTCTCACTTTGTTTAATAAGAACCTATGGCCCTTTGAGTTATCCTTTAGAGAAAATTGTACCAATTTATGCAATGCTATTGTAATAGGTCACCAGTAATTTGAAAGAATGTGGCTACACCCTCAAGAAAAAATGCTTTGGTATGAAGCCATATTAATTTCTTAGCTGAAACAGCGATTGCCATGACCAAATATTAAAACTAACTTACATCCTTTTAATTTATGCTTCACACTGAAGTGTTGTTCTAAAAAAGTATCTATGCACCATTCATAAGCTTAGAGTAGGGGTAGGATGAGGCTTCACATGCAAGCCCTGCCCTCAAATGCCCCTGTGCATAATAGCCCATGGATTTTTTATGAAGATCTAAAGTTTAGTTTCTGAAGAGAGCTGATAAAAGCAAGATTCCCACTCATGAGGAATGTTTAAGGTCACCCAGCTGAAAATGCTGTTGGAAGTGCAACAAATCTCAGAACTGAAGAGTCAAGAATGCCTCAGAGTGGGCAACAGTAGTAGTATTAGGGTTAGATAGTTTGAATGACCCCATGGTTGTCTAAATGATAAAAAAACCCAAAAACAAAACAAAACAAAAACCTCATGGAATTCACTGGAAATCCTATCTGTCTAAATGGAATCATGCATAAATCCACACTACTCAGAAAGAGGGGACCCAAAACGGCAAACACAATGCAGGAAACGCCTTTGCAGCTTTCCCTATAGTTTTTAAAAACAAAAACAGTGAGGGGTGTGTGTGCATTCCTGCTTGTTAGGACAAGTGAACAACAACTGAAGCACAAAGCTGATTATCCAAGAGAGAGCAGGGCTTGCTCACAGGGCAAGCACCCACTGTTGCCATGTTGGATTTTCACCTTAATGAGTGATCACTAAGGAGATGAAATGGGGTGGGTTTTTTTGTGTGTTTTGCTTTCCTGTTAAATCGGAAAATCACTACATTGTTCCAGCACACCTTGGACGACGTTTTTAAAAAAAGCAGCAGCAGCGAAGAACTAATGTGAGTAAATTACTCATGGCTACCATCTGGAATGTGAGGCTTATGGGGGCTTCTGTGGCCAAAAACATTAAGACATGTTGCTGATGCTGCGAAATGCCATTACTACAAGGTACTCTGTTTTCCTCCCTCATGTATCTGGGCCCCCAGATTCCTCCCTGCTTGTCAACCTATCCTGCTCCCTCTGTAATGTAAACTGATATTCTTAGGGATCTTCCTAATGCGATAAAGTGCACTGGACACTCTGTACATGCTCAGAGAGATCACAGCAGCCAAAAATTGTGACAGAGTAACAGAAGAACCCAGGAGCCCTGGTGGCACAGTTGTTAAATGCCAGTACTGCAAGTCACCACGTTGCAAGTTCGATTCCAGCGGGCTCCAAGGTTCACTCAGCCTTCCATCCTTTCATAGGTCGGTAAAATGAGTACCCAGCGTGTGATGGCAATTTGCTAACACACATTGGAAACTGTTTAATGCAGTGTAGATGTGTAAATAGCTATTGCTTAAAAAAAAACACAATTTGTAAGCTGCTCTGATAGCCTTGTGGCTGAAGAGCGGGGTATAAATAACTAAATAAAAAAATAAAATAAAAAAATTGCCCCAGCATTAGTCATAAGACATCCAATAAAGCATAGACACTCGGGTGGTGCCTAAACTACTGAACTTTACTGATACATTTAAAATAGATACATAAACAATAGAGAATCCTCTCTGTGGCAATAATCAGGACGTAGCAGCATTGGCCACTGCATAGTCCAACAGACAGCTTAGAACAAGTTACAGAGCTTCAAAACACATACACCTTTTTCAAACAGCTGAAAAAAAACCCACGAGGAGGTCAGGATAAGAACGGGGCTGTTGTGCTTACACAGCCCTGTTTCAGACGACTCAGTCCTCCTCTGTCCTCCTCCCGACCTCCTCCTGACCTTCACTTGTGCTGCTGGAGCCGTTTTTTATTGACGGAAAACCTCTGTCAGTAAAAAGCAGCACAAGCAACATGGGGAAAGGTCAGGAGGAGGTTGGAAGGAGGGCAGAGGAAGACTGCGTCATCTGAAACAGGGTTGTGTAAGCATGACAGCCCCGTTCTCCCGATCTCCTCATGGGTTTTTTCAACCATTTGAAAAAGTCCATAGTAAACATCCTGCCTCAGTGAGACATACAGACAGTTCTCATGCAGATTAGAAGCCTTCAAGGCTATGTTCCCATAACATAGGCCAGCTAGCTGCAGCCTTGTTTACACCAGTATGCCCCCTATAGGCAAGCATGTTGGTTTGCTTGCTCTGTATCTCTTTACAGCATGAATTTATCAGACTGCACATCCCATCATACTCTGACAGTTCCCACCTCTTCTCCTCCCCAGAACTCTCTCAGCTCTTCCTAGAGATGTAGCTAGCTTAGATTAACACCCTGAGTAACTTTCCTATCTTAGAATGGAGTTCCTATAATAAAGCTTTATTTTATTTTTCTAAAGGTATTGGTGTCTTTGCTCAAGATCTTTAACTAACTGCTGCACACACTCTCTCTCTGCCATGTGCTCAGAAGCCTCTTCTCATATTTTCATACCAAACTGACAAAAATCTGTAGAACAGCATAGGGTGTGTGGAATCCAGAGTCAGGGCTTCTATATGTACCCTCCCTCCCCCATAGCTAGACCCCTGCCCTCAGAGAGCCCCAAGGACAGAAATGTGAACCTCAGATTTGCCCCATTAAGAATACACATTGCACCATAGCGGGGGGGGGGGTTGTGGTGGCCAGGTGGGTGGCCAGGCAGGCAAGGGAGGAGGGGATTCCTTGCCAGGGGGGATTCTGGCATGGTGACATGGTGGAGCTAGTGGGCGGGAGAGGGAGGGAGGAGGCAAGCTCACCTCCCCCTCTGTGGTGGAGTGGGATCTGGCGGGTGGGCGGAGGGTTTGGGTGGGTGGGAGGAGGGTTACAGCACAGCGGGCAAGGGAAGGAGGGAGCATGTGACCTCTGGGGGGGATTCTACTTTGGTGGAGCTGGCAGGCAGGTGGGAGAGGTAGGGAGGAGGTGAGCTCACCTCCTTGCTCTTCTTCGTGTGTGGGGGGTGTTCCACCACGGCAGGTGGGCGGGCAGACGGTTCAGGTGCAGGGGGTGGGTGGGTGAGGGATGGAGGAGTACTACTGTATTTGAAAAAGGTTAACCATCACTCCTGGAGTCTTCTAGGGGGCCTTTCATACAGCACAATTATAGTGCTGTGATTCCATATTAACTACCATGGCAACATCTTATGGAATCCTGAGGTTTATAGTTCGGTGGTACACTAAAGCTCTCTGGTGGAGAATTCTAAGTATCCTTTCCTAAAGGGCAAATCCCAAGATTCCTTAGAACATTGCTATGGCAGTTAAAGTGGCATCATAGTGCTATATCTGAGTGGAGTGAAAGGGATCCAAGAGACACAATTTATCCTGGCTTGGTGGTTGGTTTTGTTTTGTTTTTAATAGAAAAAGGGTAGTTGTGGGCTTTAAAAGAAAAGCTTGGAACTGCACACAGTATGGCCCTGGGCCACACTTGGATTACCCAAAGTAAAGTGAACCCAGAAAACAGCTGCATAAAATTAAATTGAACCTGTATTTAGATATTTTAATTTCAAGACAATTATGTATATTTTTGCTCTATTAAGCATCGAGTGAACCACTTCCGCTCATAGAATTACGGCTTGCTCGGAATACAGGAAAGTGGTGCCAGAGTTTCTCATGTCTTCTCTTTGTGTACACTTGGGGTAAAATTAATAGCAGAAATTATGGAGTATTGAATTGATGGATAAGCTTTCATGCCGTACCCTTCTTGCTTTATGTGATTTCAGTGTGTTAATGAAGCCTCTTCTTGTCCCATTAACAATATAACAGTGCCACTTAATGTGAGTGACTGTAAAACAAGTTTGTGCCTCTTTGAATATGTAAACAGTCATTACAAGGCCTAACTAATTCTCTCACAAGAAGAGGCACCTTTTTCTCTATGCCTGCCATACAATTGCCTTGGTTGGCACATCCATGTTCCAGCAGGACTAAAGGAAAGCTGCAGTAAGCAGAGAGATGCTGAAAAGCTGAGCCTACAGGATAAACCAACACATTATATGTGACACAGGAATAGGGTCTGCCCTATCATTAGGGAGACTTCAACAGTTCCTTCAGAAGGCAGTTGTTTGGTGGCTTCAGTGGCATTGTCAGAGCTATTCTTCCTGAAATTCATTGCTGTTCTCTTAAAATGAAAGCTGTATATGCCACCCCTTGACTGGCATCCTTTATTACGCAGGTGGAGGGCCAAAGCCGGAGACATAGGGATAACCCCTTGCAATGTTACAGGGGTGGGCCCTGGTGATATTTCAAGGGTGATGCTATGAAGAGCAGCTCTTAGTTATGTTATTAAAGTGTGACAAATTTAAGCATCAACCATAGTTGTTCCACAGATTGTAACATCCCCCCTCTCTCTCTATATATATACTGTATTCACACACTTTTCAAGACAGTGCTCTCACCCTGAAATTCTTCCCCTGCTCCGAGAACTGGAGAAGAGGGACCAGGTCCTGAGACTCAAGGCCTGTCCCTGAAACCTGAGTAAGTAAAGCCGATTGATTCAACAGGTCTTTTCTGGTTACAAGTAACAACAACATTCAGGCCTGAGAGCCAGTGCGGCATAGTGACTGGAATGTTGAACTATGACTCTGGAGTTGAGATCACTGCTCGGCCATGAAAACTCACTGCATCACTTTGTGTGATAATGTGAGGCTCCATCTCCCATTATCTGGAAGCTCAGTGATCAGGTAAATAAAGGGTCAACTAGGGTTTGAGAAAAAGGTAACACCTTAGGGTCAGCATCATCAGAGATGTTACAGCTCACAAGGGACAAATGACCAATCAGGATTCCAAAGTAGCAAACCTTCAAGACATTTCGAAGAAGAGGTAATAAATGCTCCCTCGGTGCCATGAAGCAGGTAGAGAACAAAGAGAGTCCTGAGATGAACACATCTCATCTCAGGCAGACATGAATGAGAACAGAGGACACTAAAATGGAGAAGGCTGTTTTGAGTCTAGTCTGAACAGATAGGTGACTCCTGCTTCTTTCTGAATCCAACAGACTGAACTGCACAGAGAGTGAGTAGATCGGGAATGTATTAGTTACTTAGCGTTAGGAAATTTATGTTAATTTCCCACTTGGCTGAATGTAACTGAAGGCTTTACTATATTTGTAACTTCGAAGACATACCTGGAAAGGAAGAGCTTTTCCATGAGAATTATTTGCATGCTTTTGAACTCTGTTTGGAATAAATGCTTTTCTAATCTTTCTATCAGCTGATACTTTCACATGCCTTGTTGTGCTCGGACACTTCTCTTCCCTTTGGGACAGAGGGGCGGGGTGGCAATAGCTCTGCAAGTAGCAGGGAGTAGAGAAAATGAACCCCACAGTTTCCTTTGGACCATGTTGTAAATAAGTACAGAATTCAAAGGGTGGTGGCAGCTAGATCAATAGGGGGCACAATTCAGGGAATTCCCAGGCAGAGGAATCCCAGGATTGCATCTCGGACGGGCAGCTTAGGGGTTCTCAAGCAGTTCACACACTGGGAAAGTCATGTTCTCTCAATCTCAGAAGAAGGCAAAGGCAACCCCCCCCTCTGAATAAATCTTGCCAAGAAAACCCCTTGATAGGTTTGCCTTAGGGTTGCCATAAGTCAGAAATGACTTGAAGGTACACAACAACATTTTGGGCCAGATTTTTTTTTCTTTGCTCAGTACAGTGGCAGCCACTGAAGTGATCTGCTAGTCAAAACTGCTGATTGCTTTTATGCAGTGATCAAGGGAAGGAGAGTTCCCACTCTTTCCAGTAGCTGAGTGGGTGGTTACTCTTGCTGATATCAGTAGCTCACACCGATAACAGCTAACCAGCCAGCAACCACATCCTTCTGTGCTGCTGATTGAGGCACAGCTTCCTCCATCACTTCATACCAATTGCTTCTGCCTTCCTAATGGATTCACTTTTTCAATTTTCAGAATATTTTGAGCAGCAGGAAGGGTAAGAAGGAAAGCCTGTGTCACTGCGGTCATCAAATGGAGAAGCTGGATATGCTTGTATTCATGCCAAAACAAAGGAAGCTCTGCAGAAAGTCTGGAAAGTCTTTTTTTAGACTGCAACTCCCAGAATCCTCCAGTCAACATAGCTAGGGGATCTTCCTGGGAGTTGTTGTTCCAAAGAGCAACTTTCCCAAGCCCAGGGCTGTGAGGCTGATGGACTTATAAACCCTAGGGACAAGGCAAATCAGGTGTCATAAGGACACCTAATGATCATGAAAAGGCATGCATACCAGATGATGTCACACTTTCGTGATCATGTCCAGTTAAAAAAACATAGCTTTTTATTGATGACTCAAGCTGTCAATTGATCCCTGTGGCACTTGTGTACCGGCATTGCTGGCATTTGAAACTTTGCACCATTGTACTCACGTGAATGCAACGTCAATGGCTGGTCCAGCTAGAATACTTCCAGGTGAGATTGCGACATCCAGGAAGGTGACAAACCCTCCCTGGTTTACTTTGAAGTTTTTAAGTGTGTTTCTGTGCTTTTTGAAACTTTTTGAGTACCGGTATTCTTTTTGTTTCTATTTTTGATTTTCCCATGCTAGGTATTCTCACAAGAATCTGCGGGGTTTCAAACAAGGAAGTTAATGGAGCTCCATTCACTCCTCATTCATTGCTGGGAAGCCTTTTGCCAGGATGAGATGTAAGTGTGGCATGGGGAGTCATGCCGGCAAAAGAACAGGGCTTAGGGGGGTGGTCTGATAAAGTCCTAGAGCTACAGGTCTGCATCAAGAGAGTGTTCTGTCCCTCTATATTATTCTTAACATTCCCCCATATAATAATTATTCACCATAATCATTAAGAGTATGAGTTATTTGACAGTGGAATAGATTGCCTAGAAAGATGGCTGAGTCACCTCATTTGGAGCTCTTTAAACAAAGGTTGAATGGGCATCTTTCATGAGTGCTTTAATTGTGTATTCCTGAATGGCAGATGGTTGGACTAAATGGATGTCCCTTATTGGTGCCTTCCAGTCCCATGATTCTATGTTTCTATAAGGTTTGCTTTCACTGCTGCATCAAATAGCAGCTGAAGCTGATCCATCCTTTGGGGTTTCATCAGCAATAGTGTTTAGGCTGTGCCTAGAAGGAAGACCTCCATGTGTGTGAATCCATGCTCCTCAGAGGAAGAAAGGTGCTGCAGTTCTACTAGGCCTCTTCTCCACTAAGAGGAGGTCTTTTGTAAAAATAATGAATCTTACTCAGTGGCAGCTCTGGGCTGTGAAACTACTTCAGGTTGTAGTCTGAATTTTAAATGAACCATCCAAGATGATGAGACTGTTTTGAGGATAAGGATAGCATTTTGGATTACTTCTTTAAAGTTCAGATTAAAGCCCAGAGTGGATTCACCACCCTTGGGATGCTGGAGCCACCAAACACCTCTGTTCTACTAGTTAGAGGAAGGGCAGTCGGTGTGATCCTGACCCCTACCCACTTCCATTTATCCTACCTGATTATGAAAATCCAGCCAAGAAGATAGTGTTTAAATTGTTCAGAAATTTCAATAAGTAGATTTTTTTAATCCTTCTACTGAGATTTGAAGTATGAGAAAAGACATTACACTATCCAATAAAAAATAACTTAAAGCCACTTCAGATTAGAAATGGATTTTCCCAAGTGGGAGTGATTGCCAGTAATGGCCTGCAGCTAAATGTAACCACACATACATTTTGTCCTGAGGGTTAAAAGGGCCCCATTAATAACTTAACATTAGTGAGTTGAAAATATTCACTTGAGATGAAAAGATTGAGTCAAAAAGGAAGTCCTCACACACAGAAAGTTTTTCTCAATCAATGCATTATTTGACTTCACTGAGAAACAAGATACAGCAAAAGATGAAGGCGCTGGGAGGATAATTGAGGAAATGGCTTGTTTCAGGACTGTGCTGAACTCCTTCCAAATGCTCTGGTAGATGATGATGAAAATGGGCACAAGGAGCAGTTAATCCCCCAAGTTTTCTGCTTTGAAAATGTAATTTGGACTTTTCTCCTGTTTAGTTACTTGCACAGCTCTGCTATGGCCCACAACATCGTGGACATTGTGAAGACGTGGAGAGGAAGATGGACACCAGCTAAATCAGGACTGAGAATCATGTAGCCCTTCTGATGCTGAACTGCAACTTCCACCATTTCTTACCTTTGGCTGTGCTTGCTAGGGTTGTTGGGAGTTGCAATCCAACAAGATTTGGAGGGCAGGAAAATTCCCAATCCTGAACAAGATGAAGGGTTCCTCCTCTACATCTTGTTCTTTCTCTTGAATGACCAAACAATAACAAAGACAGAAGATGTTCCAAAGAGAAAGCACACTTTTAAAATAAATGAATAACAGAGCAAGAACAAAGCATATTCCAGAAATAGCTCACAGGGCTTTAGACATGTTTGGGCATACAAAAGAAAGGCAGCCAGCTCCAGTACATTGGTCAACCTGCATAATTTGCCTCCGGCCTATGGCCATGAAACAATGTTACCTTAAAAATTTTCAATATTAGCAACACTTTCTGACAAGCACTAACATTGTAAAAAGAGTAAATAACAAGATATAAAATGTTGCCGCAAGGATCTCAGGGGTTGAGTCATCTGACTGAGATCTTTGGATCAAGGAGATTTGGGGTGGGTAGAATTGGGTTTTTTTTGTTTGTTTCTGTTTTTTGTTTTCCTTTGGTTTGGCATAGATTTGTCTTGGGAAAGTATACGCAAGGATCAAGGTAGGCAAGACTTGCCAAACTGACTGTGCTCTTAGAATTAAATGCCAGCTCATACAATAAAAATATTACCATTTAGATGACACAGTTGTTATAAAGCTATAAAACCTAACATTAACACCAACATACAATAACTGGTCCAGAATGCATTCTGCCATTTCACTCAAGGAAGCTACAGCAAGATAAAATTAATTCCAATGGATGTCACAATAAGGAATTTACTATATCAGTTTCAACAGACTTCCTCCTCTGCGTCAGTGCAACTAAAGCTAATTTAGCAATATGCTGTAAGTAGTGTATTCCTCAGTGTTAAACCAGAGATGCTACTTTTTGCCAAATAATGCATTGGTGCTGCAACTTCATTGTTTTGCCATCAAATTCACACTTGGTTCAAGGTATATGGTATTGTTTAGAAGGGGTGAGGCAAGATGGGCTTGGGCTAAATCAGGGTGGACAATCATGCAGATGTTGTTGGACTGCAGCTCCCAGCATCTCTCACCATTGGCTGCACTGGCTGGGACTGTTGGGATTTGCAATTCAACAATATCTGGAGAGCAGCACAATTCCCATTCCTGAAACAGATGAAGGGGTGTTCCACCTGCATCTTGTTCATTCTCTTGAGAAAAAGATGTTACCCGAAAACCAAACCAAACAGGTGATGAGCAGAACAGTCTGGATTTTTTTTTTAAAAAAATGTATTTTTATTGCTTCAGGATCTTCCTTTACAATGTCATCATAAAGATTAATGTAACAGTTCAGTTAAATTAACAATAACCATAATAGCAATTATTATTAATAATAGCAGTTCGATTATTAGCAAATCTTACAATATTTAGTTAAATTATATCATTCATATTTAATTTCATTTATACCCCACCTTCCAGCTAATTCCACTTTCCCATCTTTCATCTCCTTCTTCCACTACTTCTTTCTTTCTTTCTTTCTCTCCTTACCCTCCCTTCTAATCGACTTTCTCCACTTTCTCAAACCTTCACACATAAATCAACCTTTTCATCCTTCTCCCTTCTATCATCCTTTTACTCCCTTCGACCTGCCTCCCATCTGGGTTGCTTATCCTTTATTCCTTTTCATCTCCTCCATATAGTCTATTATTCCTAATATTTCTCCTGTTTCCTTTCGCTTTTCACAGATTATATTCTTCTTTGTTATTTATTGTTATTGCTTATCCTTTATTCCTTTTCATCTCCTCCATATATTCTATTATTCCTAATATTTTTCCTGTTTCCTTTCGCTTTTCACCAATTATATTCTTCTTTGTTATTTATTGTTATTATACACACTTCCCCCCCTTTCCTCAAAATCCAAAAGTATAAAAACTATTGTTAAAGCTTTTGCTTCTCTGTTCCAAGCCTGTCTTTACTGGTTATATCCCATCATACATCTTTTACTGTTCTTTCTTGATACACTGCCTTTGTTATCCAGTCTAATATTATGTCTTTATTTTCCATCTTCTTTTCCAATATTCTTGAATTGGAAGCCATTCTTTTCCCAATTTTTTAGTATTTGTTTTATTTAAAATATATGTTAATTTATCATTCTCTAACATCTCATTGAGTTTAAGTAGCCAGTTGTCTATTAATGGAATTTCTTTTTCCCCCCCAGTTGGCCACTATTAGTAACCTTGCAGCTGTGATTGCGTAAAGTAATGTTCTCCAGTGTTGTTGTTTGAATCTTTTTTTCAAGGTCGGAGATCATATTTAACAGATAGAGCTTGGGGTTCATAATGAAATGTGTTTTGTATTTTTTTTTTAATTGTCTTGTGAATCTTTAACCAAAACTTTTGAATTTCTGGGCATCCCCACCACATATGATACATTGTTCCAATATATTTTTCACAGTGCCAGCATTTGTTATTATTTGTTTTGTACATTTTACTTATTCTCGCTGGGGTTAGATGCCATCTATTGACAATTTTTAAGTGGTTTTCCTTCAAGGCTAAGCATGCTGTAAACCTGTTTGTCTCTTTCCATGATTTGTTTATGGAATTTTTTTAAAGCCATAGCATAGCCTGCAACATTTCACAGATTAAAACCAGGACATTTGTGGCCTAGCAACATCAGTGTGTGGGCAAGATGGCAAAAGTTATTAATGGGAAGGATACACAAGCCACGAGATATAGCAGCAATTTGCTTTTGCCTGAGCCTACTGGGAAGGGCAAGATTCTGCTCCTCATCTCCTGCTGAGTTTTTGCACTTTGAACTAAGAGGCATCCAAGACTACTAAACAAATTTGCAGGTGTTATCTCAGAGCCACTGTCAATCATCTTTGAGAATTCTGTTATCATGGAAAGGACAACTCATGGAAGAAGAGCCTCAGCAGTTTTCTTTCCTGCCTTGCTGTTATCCTTTGCTTTGAGTTTTCATAAGGCCTAGTGTACATCTGGAGTACAACAATAGAGCATAGTGTGTCTCTTCACACAAGAAAGATAGATTATTATTGTATGTGCTACAAAAGAATTCATTGCAAGTAGAAACTTAACATGTAGGGTGAATTGTTTTAAACAAGGTTTGGGTTGCTGGTAATGGGGTGCTTGTTTTGTTTTTCCAGAGAAGAACATTCAAGAATAGTATCCTACAACTGCAAACACAAATGGTGCTACCTACCCTAACAGCCCCATCTTGGAATATCACATAATTGGCAATATTTAATAATTTGGCTTGATGTGACCTTCCACATGGTTAGCAGGTAAACCAGAGACCCCCAGATACCAAGGCTGGAGTCACATATAACCAAGGGAGGGTTCCTTGGAAATTCCCCAAACAGGTAATACCCAGGTCAGAATTAACACCTAGAAATGAGTCATTCACTAATCCACTCAAAAATAGCAGAGACCTCAATGGTTGCAAAACAGGTTTTTCACCTTTTTCCTTCCCCTCCCACAATAGAAGTTGCCTGCTCCTATTCAGTTCCAAATACATTTCCCATTAACAATAGTTAACTCTTCCGGAGAACCCTTTGTATAGTCCTGGGAAATTCTGAGAGACAATGTATTCCACTCTAAATCTCATCCCTTTAGGGAATTATCACATATAAATATGCCCCTAAAACACCACCCAAATGTGCATGAATCTCCTGCTTTCCAATGCTACATCAGTTTGTGTCACCATTCTGCATTCCAGACTTCCCCTCTGCCGGTTTACTTTGTGATCTCAGCTCTACAGGATTAGTATAGTAAAAAAAGGGAGGGAAAGGACTGGTATAGTATAACCCACAATCCCCTTACTCTATTCCTCTATCCAAATACTTCCTGCTATCCTTGATAGCCTTGCATGTTTGCTTGAAGCCTGAGTGTTTGCATGAATGCTGTTAAGATTACTTTCCAATAAAGGTAATTTAATTGTATGTTCTGGCTTGGAGTCTCCTCCATTACTGCTGGTATTGGTAGGTCAAAAGATCCTGCCATTACCTGGGCTCTCACGGACCCCATGCAATGGGTAACAAGTCATATAGCCCAACCCAGCATTCTACCATATAGTTCCACCACACACTGGCCAAATTTAAGAGTTCCTGGCCTAGTACAAGGGACAGCAAAGAGTGAGAAGCATGCTTTCCATCAATGAAGTTGATCGGGCTGGGGTAGGGGGAAGAGAAGGCATATCTGCTTCCTCTTTACTGAAACATAACAGTAGCATCATAGGATCATAGAGTTGGAGAGAATCTCAAGAGCCATGTAATTCAAATCCCTCCCATTCAGAAATGCAGAACTAAACCACTCCCAAAAGATGGCCAACCAACTCTCTTTAAAGATCTCCCAGAGGAGAGTTTGCCAACTCCGAGGCAGGCTATTCCACTGTTAGTTCTTCCCAATGTTTAGCTAGAATCTCTTTCTTGCAATTTGAATCTATTGGTCCATGTTTTAGTCTCTGTAGCAGCAGAAAACAAGCTCATCCCCATCTTCTACATGACATACCTTTAGATATTTAAAGATGTCTATTGTGTGGCAAAACCACCTCTGAATAATCCTTTCCTATGAAAGCCCTATGAAATTGCATGGGATCACCATACATCAGCAGGCGACTTGAAAGCACATACACATGCATACATTGTGTCACCTGTCAAGTTTTCTCTTCTCCAAGCAAAGTTTACCCAGCTTTCTAAGTAGGGCTTAGTTTCCAGTGTTTTAATCAAGTTCATTTTAAATTCTGATCCTGTTCTCTGGGTATTTGCTACCCCTTTTAATCCTCTGTGATCTGTACATTTGATAAGTGTGCCTTATATTCCATCACCTAAGGTGTTGAACAACATTGGGTCAAGGACAGAAGCCTGAGGCACATCAGCAGTCACCTCTTTCCAGGATAAAGAGTAACTATTGATGAGAACTCTCTGGGTTTGGTCTATCAACCAATTATAATACACCTAACAGTAGCACTATCTAGTCTACAGTTCACCAGCTTGTCTGCAAAAATATTATGTGCAATCATGTCAAAAGCCTTACTGAAATCAAGATATACTACACCCACAGTACTCCCCAATCTACTAAATTTGCCACTCTATCAAAAAAAGAGATGATTAATTTGACACGGTTTGTTTTTGAAAAATCTATGCTGACTCTTAGTAATCACAGCATTCCTTTCTACCGTAAATGTGCACAGACTGACTATTTAATAAACTACTCGAGATCCTTTCCTGCTACTAATCTCAGGCTGGCTGGTTGGTAATTAGTAGTGTCCTCTTCCCCTCCCCCCACTTTTGAATATGAATGACAACATTTGTCCTCCAGTCTGTGGGAACCTCTCCAGTTCTCCAAGAATTCTCAAAGATGATGGACAGTGGCTCTGAGATGACATCTGTAAATTTCTTTAGTACTCTTGGGTGCAATTCATCCAGCCTTGGAGACTTTAATGCATTTAGTGTACCTATACTTTTCTTCCCCAATTCTTTACCTGGTGGCGCAGTGGTTAAATGCTGGTACTGCAGCCACAACATTGTGAGTTCGATCCTGCAGGGTTCCAGGTTCACTCAGCCTTCCATCCTTCCATAGGTCAGTAAAATGACTACCCAGCTTGTTGGGGGCAATTATCTAACATATTGTAAACTGCTTAGAGAGTGCTTAGCACTATAAAGCAGTACAGAAATGTAAGTGCTATTGCTACTGGATCATTAGTTCTATTTTCCTGAGGTAAAGGACTATTTTTTCTTTTGTGAAAAGGCTGAGGCAAATAAAACACTGGGCAGTTCTGCCTTCACTGTCCAATTAGCATTTCACCATCTTCTCCATGCAGATGTTTTCTTGTTCTTCCTCTTGCTCTGAACATAGCCAAGACATTCCTTTTTATTATTTTTAAACTTCTCTGGGAAGTCTGAGCTTTTGCTTTTCTGCCTTACTCTTTACATGTACTGGCTGTTTAAATTCCATCTTTGATGATTTCCCCCTTCTTCCATTTCTTATACCTGTCTCTTTTAAATCTCAGTCCATCTGAAAGTTCTTTCTACATCCACCCTGGTTTCTTTAGACACTTCCCACTTTTCTTCCTCACTGGAATGGTTTGCAACTGCACCTTCAATTTCTTACCTTTAAGTACTCCTAGGTATGGGGAGAATTCAACCCATGGGCCAGTTGTGAATTACAGGGATTCCCCATCCAGCCTACAGGCTTCTTTTGTGATGCTCTGTTCTGCCTTGGTCAGGCCTCACCTAGAATACTGTGTCCAGTTCTGAGCACCACAATTCAAAAAGGATATTGACAAATTGGAGCGTGTCCAGAGAAAGGTGACTAAAATGGTGAAAGGTCTGGAAGCCATGCCTTATGAGGAAAGACTTAGGAGCTGGGTATGTTTAGCCTGGAAAAAAGACAGTTAAGGGGCAATATGATATCCCTGTTTAAGTATTTGAAGGGGTGTCACATTGAGGATGGAGCAAGCTTGTTTTCTGCTGCTCCAGAGACTAGGGACTTTTTCAGACAGCGATTCAACTTCCGTGATTAGGAAATGGCCAAATACGGTGCTGCAGCCTCCCAGCTCTTCCAGAACAGTATCGGCAGGGGGACAGCGTCATCTGAAATGCCCCCCTGCCACGCAGCAGCCTTGCAACAGGGACGAGCCTGCTTGCGTTACAAATCGCCGTCCGAAAAAGTCCTAGGACATGGAGCAATGGATGCAAGCTCCAGGAACAGAGAGTCCACCTCAACATTAGGAGGAACTTTCTGACAGTAAGAGCTGTTTGGCAGTGGAATGCACTCCCTTGGAGCGTGGTGGGGTCTCCTTCTTTGGAGGTTTTTAAATAGAGGCTGGATGGCCATCTGTCAGGGATGCTTTGATTGTGTATTCCTGCATGGCAGGGGGTTGGACTGGATGGCCCTTGTGGTCTCTTCCAACTCTACAGTTCTATGATTCCATGATTTCTATACCCTTTCACATGCACCAAGTTTCACTCATCCTACATCTCTGCATTTTATTTTATTCTGCCTAAATGTAGTTCCTTACATTTCTTCCTGTTGAAGTTCATTTTGTTAGTGAACATAAGAAAACTGGAGATTTTGCAGATTGGAGGAGGACAACACGATAAGCCTGTCTCAAGAATTATTTTTGAAAAACACAGAGCAAAGAACTGTGTTCTGGGGAAAATGTGCTGATGCCAGCATCAGAATGCTTGAAGTGGTGTCCTTTTTAGAAAACAGAATGCCTACAATGTAGGAAATTGCCTGGTTATTTCCTTGACTGACTATTAAGCATTATATTTGTTAGTCTCTTAATTGTGACTTCAGAAATGAAGTTGTTGTAATAGAGGAGGACAATATGAGATAATCACAGAGGAAATGGTCCCTGATCATTTTTTCAGATATATGCAGGAACTTTTTGTTTCCTGAATGACAAATGTAAAAAGGAAGGAAATAACTTTTAATAGGGCTTAACTGTACAGAGGTGCTTAAATGTATTCTCCTTCTAGAATGATGAGGCTTTTAAAATGGAGCTAAAGAATTTGCTTTGAAAGTCAATAAGTAATTCTACAACACTGAGGTTAGCATATATGTCAGCTATGTATATTCTATACCAATATCAGCATACCCTCCAACATTTCATGGATGAATATGAAGACACGTGTGGCCAAGCAACATCAGCATGTGGTCAAACCGGCAAAAAATATTAATGAGGAAGAACAGACAAGCTAGGAGGGGCTGCATCAGTTTGCTTTTGCCTGAGTCTACTGGGAAGGGAAAGATTCCTCCTCCTCCCTGCTGAGTGAATTGAATGCAAATTACTTTTGTACTTTGAACTCAGATTACAGCAATTGAAGTAAGCTGAGGACAAAGGAAGAAGGTGAGAATAATAGAGCATCCCACTTAAAATGGGACATTTTAAAAGTAGCTGGAAAAGTGGGAATGCGGAGGATTATTACACATATAAGCAAGATTTCATTACTTTGTGAGAAAGTCATTGTATAACTCCCCTCATACATTGGAACAACAGATGAGAAGTTCACAGGATTAGTTGAACTAGGCTTTTCCAGTGCTCTGGCATGTTTTTCAGCCATGTGAAGCAGACCTATCAGCATAAGAAGATATGCTCCAGGCAGATATGTTGGTACTTTTGTAGGTGCCTCAACCCAGATTGGGGCCATCTGGATGGTACACATGTTGGTGGCTGGGATTCTTGCTAACCAGTATATCTCAGCAGCTGTCACATGTGCTTCCAACATCTGAGGGAGATTGAATTTTCTCCAACATGTAATTACTTTCAAACCCTTGATCACTTTGAGATATCCTGTGACTTACTTAGAAACTCTGTCATGTCCAGCTTTCAGAGGGCTGCTTCACAGGGTTATTGTGAGGATAAATTGGGGAAGAAGAGAATCATGCATAGCACCTTGAGCTCATGAAAAGAAAGGAAGGGCATCATTGTAAATAATAAGTAACTGAATAAGTATTTTTCTCTGAAACATAATGTTTCTGCCACAAAGCATCCCCAAGAGATTTGAGCCCAGTAATAATTGCAAATAAAGCCCTCTCCATTTAAATGGGGATTAAAATACTTTGGATCCTTTGAACAAATCATATATGCATGTGTGTCTGAATATTAATTTCACCATCCCATAGTTTAAGAAATAGGTTCTGTGCTGGCAGAAAGATGGAATATTAAATAAATAAATAAATAAATAAGCAGGTGGCTACTAAAATCTTTGTTTATTTTAGCTCATGATTATTAGTGGTTTACCAACTTCCCTATCTTTGGCCAGGAATTCTATTTAAAATAATATACTATCCATTCTACTTGTGGTAAGTTTAGCCACTCCTATTGGTGGAAGGAGAAGAGATGAATATTTCCAAAAAAAAAGTATTGAGGACATGGGAAGATGTCTAGAATTTGGGGAAGGAGCAAAAAGACGTGGAAGAGTTGAAATATAGGACTTTATCAGACCAGGCAAATAAGGCATCATAAGGATGCCTAATGATTGCAAAAGGGCATGCATACCAGATGGCGTTGTCCTTTGGCAACCATATATTGTTAAAAAGCCATACTTCTTTATTGATGACCCAAACCATCAATAGATCGGCCATGGCACTTTGTTGCCACTATTGCCAGCATTTGAAACCTCATGCCATTGTACTCATCTGAATACAGAGTCAATGCGAAAACACTTCCGGTTGAGATTACAACAGCCAGGTAGGGGATGCTCTTTTTATACCCCCCATGTACTTGGGACTTTTAAATTGTCTTTTTGTGCTTTGCTGTACTTCTTGTTTTTTGTTTTTTTTGGTGCTTTTATTTTTATATTTCCCATATTACTTGTCTTCTCTCAAGAATCCACAAGATTTTAACCCAAGAAATAAATGGAGCTCTGTTTGTACTCCATAACTGCTGGGGAAGCCTCAACTGATGCTGCTCAAGGTAAGTCTGGTAGCGGGGAGGGGGTTCTTTTGCCAGCATAAAAACACTACAGTTTATGATGGCAAAAGAACAGTAATGTAGGGTGGTCTGATAAAGTCCGTATATAATATTTATGTTTAAATCAAACCCAGTATAACATTTAGAAACATTAAATGCTTAATTTATAACTAATTGTATAAAATTGTATTATTTTGGCAGATTAGTGAAATCCAGGCCATACAATCATAGTCTTGAGGACTAGGCTAGCAGCACATTTAGATGTAAAGTTTAGCTCCCCCCCTAAAAAAAAAATGAATTCTTCAATAATGTATTATTGCAAATAGTGAAATCCCCCATATGTTTCTCTCATAAAGACAGCAGCAACCACTAGGCACAGAAATGCATCTTGGATCTGACTGTGGTATACTGCAGTGCTACTCAAAGTGGTGGTCCATGGATTGGTTCTAGTCCATGAATTGCCGGGTGCCAGTCCCTGAAGAGTTTTGAGGAAAGAAAGAAACATCTGTAGCCAATGGGCACAAATATGGTGCTGGTCCCTGACAAATTGGAGGAAAAAATTGCCAGTTTTCCACACCAGATAGCTTAAGAAGCACTGGTGTAGTAATATACTGTTTATAGTATATAGCACCCGTTCTCAGCCTTGTTACCCTGGAGAAACCCTTGAAATAGTTTTCAGCTTTCAGATAAGCTTTGCATATGAGTTATTATATCTGCTGTTCAAAGCAAAACAAACAAAGTTGGGAGGCCAGAATCCTGTATGAGAGATATGTATACATAAACATCGTAGGTATGATGCTATGCAATGAATCCTGTCCCTCCCAATCCCCATCACTGGGAAGCAGCCACTGCAGTCAATGGGGGCCTGTTTCCCTGTGGCTTAGGAAGCAGCTGATTGCTGTTTCTCTCCCTCCCATGAACTATCTCTGGTGCACAGACAGTAGCAGGACCCCCATTGCAATCCCTCTTGCACCATAGATTGCTCATGCAAAGAGGTGTGAGCATTTCAGCTACTTCCCAACTGACAAGGGAACAGATCCCAGTGGATTGCAGTTGCTGCCGCCGAATAAGTAGGGATTGGAGGACTTTCATGGTCCCTATGTAGCCATGTAGCTACATGTAGCAGCTACACAGGGATCATGGATATGTAAGTCATGCATGCATAACTCTAGATTATGTATTTCCTAACTGTGATAGAGAATTCCAGCCTTTGTTTTTCAACCACAATCTCTCGTGGAACTCCTGGCAACCTGTCATCAAACCTCAGAGTTCTCGGGAAGCCTGGTTGAAAAACCCTGTTATATAACATACTGTCTAAAGTATGCACATGAAATATTGTTCTTGAATTCTGTAGTTTTATGCAAATCCGCACACTGTGGACTTTATCAGATGTTGGAAATATGGCATCATAATGATGGCAAATTAACACGAAAGGGAACGCATATCATATGAAGTTGTCCTTATGTGATTTTGTATTGTCAAAAAGCCGTTCAATTTTATTGACAGGCCAAGCCATCAATAGATCTCCTGTGGCGCTTTTTTGTCAGTAGTGCCGCCGTTTGAAACCTTGCGCCATTGTGCTCATGTGAATACAGCATCAATGGGCAGAACAGTTCCGGGTGAGATCATGACAGTCAGGTAGGGGGATGCTTTTTTTACAAACCTTGGGACTTTGTGAGTGTGTTTCTATGCTTCTGTGTACTTTTTGTGGGGTATTATGAATGTATTTTTAAACTTACCCATGCTCATTTGTTCTCATGAGAAACAATGAGATCAAGAATACAGAAATAAACAGAGCTCCATTTGTGTTCCAGGGGTTGCCTTTTCATACAGGTAAAGGTAGGTCTGAGAAAAAGGGTTCTTTTGCTGGCAGAAGAACAATTCAAAATATGCCAGCAAAAGAACGTTTGTAGAGACTTGGCTGATAAAGTCCTATGTCATTCTTTGCACTGAATGCATTTTGCTTGCTCCATAAGAGAAAATATTTAGTTTTCTTTTACAGTTTCCAAAGTTTTAAAAAATCTTTTCCACTGAAAAAATGAAAGCTTGTCCTTGAGAATTTTTTATTATGATTATGATTATGATTATGATTTTCTGTCTGGGCTTTCACATCTCTAGGAAAGAGTCAAGTGGCCACACATGGACTGCATGTACTAGTACATATCTCCCTTATGGTAAATCAGGATTATCCAGACTATATTCTTGGTGAACCACTGTGAGCAGACACAGACATTGACTTTGGCAGAAGAAAATGATTCCTTACAGATGGGATGCTAATTTTGTGTGCACTACCCATCAGTGCATTATTGATGCACAACTGGTCTCACAATGAACAAAAATATGATCAGTTTAGAAAATAGGCCTCAAAGTCATTTTAGAAGTGGCTTCTAAATCAGTGTACTGTATATCCAAATGCTTCCACTAAACTACATCACACAATGCAATTACTGTACTCCAGTACTTAGTCATTCCTTACAGAAACTTACCTTAGCTGCTACACATCAGAACAAAGTCACATTTCTCTTAACTGTCTGGATTGAGGTAGTTCTTTAGAGGATTGTAAATGACTGATCTGAGATAGCAGTAACTTTGGTGAGGCTGGCTGGACATCATAGAGTTTAGCTGAGCCACAAACTGGCTGACCTGAGAGTGCATATGAGAATATGAGCAGTATGCAGAACTAACCCCAAAATGGTATTAGTCAGTGACTAATGAGCTAATTACCTTTATGCTAATAGCCCCATAAACAGCTCTGTGAGGATCTTATATTTCTTACTGTCTTCTAGACAATGAAGTTAGCCTGTGACCACAAAGAATCAAACTTAAAAATAGGACCACATCCTAATAAGGTTACAAAACCACGTTCTCTTGAATACAGGATGGTTGCCACTGCAGCATTTGGTTTTCTCCTTCAGGGACTGCAAAGTCTAATTATGCAGAGAACACCAAGAAAGATCTTCCTCCCTTGAAGATTAACACCTTATTCCACCCCCCCACACATGTGATAACAGTAGGGTTGGTATCCCCACCCTCATGGTATTTTTTAATACCACAGAACAGGCAAAAATTCATCAGGCATAGATTTCTGGCCAAAATAAGCCATATCTATTGAATTTCTACCTGCTGTTTCAAGGATTGTCCACTTTTTTTAGAGCAGCATCTTCACAATTTTTGTTTTTGATAAGAAATGACCAAAATTTGTAAAATTTAAACCTGAGTGGAAACCAAACTGATGCATTTTTCTGGTCATTGTTTTTATTAGGCATTTGCAAAATGTGGGTGTTAGACAAAACCAAAACTGTCAGTTTGAGCTATTTCTACACGTAATCATTCCATCCCAGCTAAGTTGTCATAATACAGGGCTGGGGAAACTGTAATCCTTCCAATGTTTGGGACTAGAACTATAACAATCCTTTGACATTGGTCATTTAAGATGGGGCTTCTTGGAGTTGAAGTCCAAAAGATCTGGAAGACCAACTCCCCCATCCCCAAACTGTTGCTGTAAGAAGTCAAGTACCAGTGTGGTCAAGTGCTGATGGGACCCTTATTCTGCCTAGCACCTTCCAGAAATATCCTACCATGACCCCCATCATTTCCAACAGGATATCACATAGCGGCAGTGGATGATGAGAGTCATTGTAAAAACATCTAGAAGATGCCAGGCTGGCGTTGATTGCTTAAAGTATCAATTCTAAACTAGGAAGACCTGGGCTAATTTATTTAGTTAAATCTTTTAGGGTGACTTAGAGGAAGAACCTTAACTTGCCTTCCTTGTATGGAATCCACATCATGTTACTGAGGCGGTGGTGGCAATGGCTCCAAGAGGACAGAGCACCTGTGCTGATGCTGGTATGTGTGGCTCCTCATGTGGTGACTATGGGCCAGAATAACCCAGAGTCCATCTGGATTTTTGTTGCTGGTGTAGACCTAATTCTAGTAAATATAGCTGTGACTAATTATGATTGTGACTATAACTGTGAGCACAGGAGACAACTTTCTCTGTGGGGGGAATCTAAATCAGAAAAGCGACTCTATCTTTTAGTTTGTTGCTGTTGCTAGTTACTGTTAAGTAATTGTCTTTTAATGACAGTAAAATAATTAGCTAAGATTATAGTTTTCATTATCATAAGTAATTATTTATGATTATACTGAATTTTTTTTACTGTTAAGTAGTTAGTTACTATTATCGTTCATTGGTCTAAAAGTTATTCATTACCCTAATAAATACATATAAAAAGTAATTCTATGCTTTACCTTTTTTGAAAATAACAAATATAGTTCCTTTTTAGTTATTTTAACAAGCCCGGATCCTATAAAGAACTGGTCAGGGATACAAAACACACTCTCCCCCTGTCTTTCTTGGGATCAGTTCAGCACCCACAAAGCAGTCCCCCAAATCAGCACTAGATCCCAGTGATATTTCTTGTCCACCATTTAATGAAGCTTCACCCTTCTAACCTTAAAGTAACTAAAACTTATCATGATGCCAAAGCTGAATTGAAATGATCTCTTTCAAAGTTACAATGGGTATATGACTTATGTATGTCTTAGTTACTGGGGAAGGGAATTAACTACCAATGAATAGTTCTTTGTAACAAATTGTTTCCAACTTCTGATCTAAATGTTCCTCTTTTGACCTGTTAGCTGAGATTGTTTTTCCATTTGTTTCTTTGGAGGATATTCCTGATTTTAATTTGTAAAGTTTTCTCTTTCAGTATCAAGGTGTTTTGATAATACCTTGTTATCTGCCTTGAGTTTAAAAATATAGGCAGATATAAACAGCTTTGAGAGATCAGGTAATGCCCATCAGAAATTATAGGCTAGAACACATTAGACAGTTTCCTACTGCTCTATCATTGGCAGTAGAATTCTTATTTTGCAAGAGTCATGATGGATAAACTGTAATAATCTAATTTGGCCCCTCAAGCAACACTTCCTTCTACAAGAGTAATTCAGGATGCATTCAGAGAGCACAGCATTGTGCTGTTGGAAAGATCAGCCTCAAACCACTTATTCAAAAATAATGGAACAACTCTAGTTGGAAACTTGCATCATTATTCAAAAAGCATTGGAGCAAATGACTATTTTAAAGGCATTAATATTTCAGTACATTTCATTCTCCCATCCAATGTGAGCATCTGGCCTTCTCATTTGGCAGGTCCCTTTTGTTATGTCAGAAGTTGCTCTCTCTTGCTCATGAATCCCCCACTATTTTATGTCATGCCAATGAAGTTAACTTGAAACAAGAATAACCACATCTAAGGATTTGCTAATCATAATTCTGTAATTGGAGACCACTTGTAGGTAAACCTGGGGGAAACCACATAGTCACAGTGAATTTAGGGGGATTAACATAAAACTCTCCCCCCCTCTCTCTGCATGTTAAATGAGAGAATGGTCTGAGGATATTTATCAAGTTTACAGGCACCATAGAGTTGTTGCTCTTTTGCTTCTTCTTAACTGTAATCCACCCCAAAGTCACTACAACATAATCAGCCCCAAACATTTTTCTAATTGAGGCATGTGGCAAGACCTTTTCCATTCGACACAGTAGGTTGACCAGACTGGCATTTCAGTCTTGCATTGCCTATTGACAATGGCCTCTTCTTATCTTTTAAAACTTAAGCCATTCTACTACTCATTGCAGTGTTTGGAAAGTAACAACAATGAAAACAATTGTTTCAATTATGAAAACTAGTTACATTAATTGTTGCAGTACTCATTACTTTTCTGTTACTTCTTTGGGTTGATAAGAGAATCCTACAGTGGGCCTTTGGTATTCACTGGGATTTGGTTCCAGGACCGCTCGTGGATACCAAAATCCATGGATGCTCAAGTTCCATTATATACAATGGAATAGTAAAATGGTGTCGCTTATATAAAATGGCAAAATCAAGGTTTGCTTTTAAGAACCCCTTATCCATGGAACCAGTATCCATGGTTTCAGTCATCTGTGGCTGAAAAAATAGAGACACATACCATAGAGTCATGCTGGAAAATGCCTAGAGAGGTGTCCTCTCTAGGAAACCTCTAAGTCTTCCAACATAACTCTACGGTATGTGTGTACTGGAAGTCTTTTATTTTAGCAGGGTTCACTATTATCCATGGTTTCATTTATAAGTGGTAAGTCCAGGAATGTATCACCCATGGATACGCAGGGCAACCTGTACTTTAGCTCATTACAATACTTCTCAAATGTTGCTTTGTTACATCTCTCATTACCCCACCCCCAGTACCTCTACTTCTAGCCTTTGCCACTTTGCCACTACTGCTGAAGACATTAGGATTTCTTGGTGAGGGAGGGCATAGAACAGATCTTGTGACCAAGACCACCTCCAATTCTATCCCACCTAAAGTAGCTGCTTCACTCTCCCTAAGAGTATGGATGGTCTTGATTATATATACTCCAACTGTCTCTGTTTGGCAGTCCCCATTAATCCTAGGTCATCCACTTTTTTCAGCTGCTTTTAAAATGTCTTAGGGGCCGGTTCCACGACAGGAAAAAGTTCGCCAGATTCCGGATTACCGTCCTTTCGTATCAGGAGTGCATAAATCACACGGTGCCTGGCAGTTTCGAATGATCCAGACACTTTCTGTTTTGCTTAATTCACACAGGCAAAGGTGGGGGGGAATCGCCTCCAGATGATTAAAGTCAGGCAGGAGGCGGGGAGGGAGCAAGGAGGGGTCATGGAGACCATAAATAATGAGAGGAAAGAAAAAGGACAAACAAACAAGCAATCGAAAGAGCGATCTGACAAACTCCCCCGTCTTCCCCAGCCCTGAAAGGCTTTTGTAAAGAAAGGAGTCAATGAAAGCACGAACAAGCAAAAGCATAGTGGAGCAGACTCCGTTCATGCATGCATGCACACACAAACACACACCACAGAACTAGGGCTTGCCTCATTTGGTTTCCCTCCCTCCGAAGGCTTGAATAAAGGCAAGTGAATGGAAGGACAAACAAACAAAAGAACGAACATGCGATCGGCTGTTTTCCAGCACACACACACACACACACACCCACACACCCCAGCGAAGCAGCGAAGCATCTTCCCACCCCCCCACCCCCCAAAAGATAGACAGGAAGGGCTCCGTTTTCCAAAGTGAGTTGCAAGCAGAAGGAGGGTGAATTTCTTCTCTCCAACCCCTCAGTCTATTCGGATAAAGCACTCCAACCAATCAGGATTCAGCTCTGCTCACAGTAATTCGAAAAGGCAGATGCCAGTTTACACGATCGTTAGTTCCCACGGTAAAGTATGCGCATTTTCGCGAACTTAATCAAAAAAGTGCGGAAAACTAGCGAAAGCAGATACTGCGCAACTTATGGGTTTTTTGCACCCCCTCCTTTTGAAAAGGGCGCTGTTGCTTCGAGATGCGTGGGAACTATCAGGCTTCTTGTCGCATTCTTTGAGGATTTATTTTGCCGTGGAAATGACCCCTTAGGTACTCTCTCTTCCTTGGACTTTCCCTCGTTGTCCTCAGCTTACTTCAGTTGCGTGTACCTCACAACGTCACTCTTTCACATTTATGTCCCTGACAAAACTGGTACTTTTTAACTGATTACTGAAGCTGTCAATAGATTGAAAATGGTGCTTTAGTGCTTGCTGGCATGTGAAACCTTGCACCATTGTACTCATGTTAATGCAGCAAGAATGGCTGGTCCAGTGCAAACACTTCCAGGTGAGATTGCAACATGCAGGTAAGTTACACACTTTTTATGACCCTCCCCAGGTTATTTGGGACTTTTAAAGTGTGTGTGTGTGCTTTGTGTAACTTTTTGTGTGTTCTTTTGTTTTTTTTAAAAAATTCCCTCATGATGAAGTCTCACGAGAAACCATGGGATTTTGAATGAGGAAGTGAACAGAGCGCCATTCACTTCCTCTTTTATTACCGGGGAAGCCTTTGCTGGGATTAGAGGTAAGTGGATTTTTTAATGCTAGCAAAATAACATTTTAAGGGGTTTGTCTGATAAAGTCCCCAGTAAACTCAGGCAAAAGGAAACTGCTGCAGCCTCTTCTTGCTTATGTACTCTACCGCCTTAATAACTTTTACCATTTTGGCCACATATTTTGGTTTTCAGTTATGAAATGTTGGAGGGCATGTCAGTAAGTCCCAGCTTTTCATCCAATGCAAGTCTCTTGAGCATCAACAATTTGGTTTTACATTCTGCAAGGAAAATGTGGCACTTTACGAAACTGATTATTTTTTGTAAAAAAAAAAGTTGCTTCAAGTTAATGCTTTATTAATCTGTTTTACAAAATTATTTGAAAAAAATGGTCTCAAAATGCTTGTATTCCTAGAATAGCTTCAGGGAAGCCATTAAAACTATTATGACTAATGCCACTGACAGTATTATCTAGCAAATGTTTTAGGACAATGATTTTTGTATTGTTCATTTGGGAGCAAGGATGTTAGGAAGCATAAAGACTTGGCAAAGAGAGGAAGCACTAGTTATTAACTCCTTTGACATGATTTTTTTTTTTAAAGTTGCAAGAATATCCGTACAGCTGGGCACAATGCTAGAAAAGCAATCATGAAGCTGGATTTTTCTTATGACTCAGAAACCTTCTATGTGCAATGTGTGTTCCTTGGGTGATCCAAGAACACTGACGTGTCTGCTTTTTAATCACACATCTCAATGGACTTTCTCTCCTGCCACTCCCAGCATATAGAAAGCAGACTAAAAATCCATTTTGAAGCTTTACATTGGATTTTACACCTGGGATTGTACTCAGACAGGGAGGAAGTTGCTGCTCTTGAACTGACTCTGCAACGAATAGACACCTCTATATGTTATTCCCACACCACAGTAATTGCAAAGAGACAATGAATGTGCCTATAATGAGCTACCAAAATAAGACACAATCCAGTATGATATGGACTATAAAAATACATTCCATTGTGCAATAAAATAAAATGACCTATTTGCTAGAAATTCTTTTCTTAATGTATCAGAGAAATGTGAAGGCCCATTTAAAAAAAATGAAAAAATTGGGAGGGGGACCCCACCCTTCCCCGCTATTTTTGGAAGCCTTTTTTTTTTCCAGAAAACAAAAATGGAAAAATTGAACATTGAAAAAAAATAGGGGGAAATAGAGGTTGGAATTTTAGCTTTTGGATTTTAGAACAATGAATAATAGGCTTCAGACAAGATGTTCATATATTTACATCCTCAAAAACTTATTTTTATAAACCCTATAGATACAAGACTTTTATGTAACATAATGTACAGTATCTAGTCATTGCAATTTTTTTGTGTTAGTATCCTTTTCTCAGTTCTTTTTATGGGAACGAACGCTTTATGTCTACTTGACGCTATAGAAGATTAGAGGAGACAAAATAAGTTTATATTTTACAAATATTGATGGTTTCTTCTGTGTTTTTTGTTTGTTTGTTTTGCCTGCTCCTAACCAAGTGGCAAAAGCAAAAAACATCTCTTTCAGGACACTGTACAGTAGTTTCATTTGTAACAAAAAAGAAACATTTTAAAAGGGGAATTCATTTGTAACTATAGTTTGACTCAATTGTACTTTTAATGTACTAAACATGATAAGCTTATGCCAAATAAAATGGCATAAATCTGTCATTTTATTTACATAAACATTTTATGTTCCTAAAGTAACAAAGTGATTTTCAATCTGTAAAGGATGTTAATTTCATTTTTTTTTACAATTTCCCAAAAGCTTCAAGAGAAAATTTTTTTCCCCTCCATCACCCATCCATGCCTTTGAAATTCCTAGACATTTTGTATCCCTATCTAGTCATGCTATTAGGCAGAGTGAAGCATTTGCCTAAGGCAGTGGATTTTAAGTGTCACGAATTGACAGAAAATTATTCGTTATTTCAGTTGTTGTTGGATTTTTACTGTTGTAAATGAAGAGAGGTTCTTATGAGATTTTATTTTAAAACCTCTTTACCAAAATATTTTTCACCTGGCTTTGAAGGCAATGCTGCTTGCCCAGAGTGAGTGAGGAGTACATGAGAAAACTTCTCTATAGCTATTGTAAACTGCTTTGAGATTTTAGAAAGAAGAAGTGGTTGAAAAATAATATGAAATAAAGTAAATAAAATGTCCTCCTCTACCTCAGGCTGCTAAATGAATTGGGCCACCCGTGCTAACTAATTTCAACAAGTTCTAAACAATTCATTCTTCATTCTTATCTGTAGGAGATTGCTTTTTCTCTCTCCAGTATCTTGCTCATACAATTTTGGCTGTAACTAATAGCTCCACAATCAGTGATTTCACAGGGCTTTGTAAATTTGCTTCTATGGCATTAAATAAAATGAGTGAAGGATCTCATAGTATGATGTATCCCATTGGTTCTTAACATGGGGTCCAGGGAACCCCAGGGGTCCTCAATGTCCTCTCAAGGGGGCCACAAAATCTTGAAAGTTGCTTGGCCCACTTCCTCCCTGCAGTGAAGTGGCCACGTGACAGGAGCCAAGACAAAGGCTCGCTTCGGGAAGGGCAGAGGGGTGTCTGGCTGGGTAACAGGGAGGCTTGCCAGCCATCCCTCAAGCTTTCCAAAGCCATGATTGGGCTGGAGAGCCCCATCACGGCTTTTGGAAGGGTGGAGGTGTGGCTGGCTGGGCAAGGGGGAGACTTGCCAGTTCCCCCACCATGCTTCCCAAAGCTGCAATGGGGGTGGCTGGCAAGCCTCCCCCTTGCCCAGCCAGCCACTTCTCCTCCCTTCCCGAAGCCACAATGGGGCTCTCCCCCAAGCTTTTCAAAGCTACATTGGGATGGAGATCCCTATCACAGCATTGTGGTTTTGGGAAACACAGGGGGTAGCTGTCAAGTTTCCCCCTTGCCCAGCCAGCCACCCCTCCGCCCTTTGCAAAGCCGCAATGGGGCTCTCCAGCCCCATCATGGCTTTGAAAAGCTCAGGGGGTGGCTGGAAAGCCTCCCCCTCACTCAGCCCGTCACCCCTCAGTGGCTACGGGAAGGGCGGAGGGGTGGCTGGCTGGGCAAGGGGGAGGCTCTGGGGTGGCTGGCAAGTCTCGCCTCCCCTAGCCAGCCACCCTCCACCCTTTGCAAAGTCATGATGGGGCTCTCCAGCCCCATCACAGCTTTGGGAAGCATGGGGGTGGCTTGCAAGCCTCCCCTTTGCCCAGTGAACCTCCCCCTCATCCAGCCAGCCCCATTGAGCTTCGGGAAGGGTGGAGGAGTTGCTGGCTGGGTGAGCAGGAGGCTTGCCAGCCACCACCACCCCTCTGTGCTTCCCAAAGCGGCAAATGGGATTGAAAAGCCCGTTGCCACTATGGAAGGGCGTGGTGTGTTTGCGGGCAGGTGGGGGGAGGCCTATTTTTGTTTGCATTTTTTTTCATATTCGCAGGGGTCTTGCGCCCTAACCCCTGCGAATGTGGAGGGACGACTGTACTGTATAATACTATTAATACTATATGCTAACAGGCGGCAAGAACAACAACAACAACAATACATTTATTTATATTCTGCCCCTCTACGAAACGCAATCAGGGCGGCTTACAACAATTAAAATATACATCCAGCCCCTCAATCCCACCCCCTTAAAATACAACAGTACTATATAGTATGCAGAATGGAATTCCAATTTACCTGCAATCTATATATGCAACTTTATCCATGCGTATTAGATTATAGTGGCTAAGACTGTGTGAGCTGGGATATGGGGTGTTCCACATTTAACGTTTTAACTCTGCCATTAAATTCACTAGATAACATACTCCCAGACATTGCTCTCTACTTTAACAAAGTTTAGAAAAGTTTGTATGTGTATATACAAGGTCTGTCTAGTAAATAATGAGACTGGTACAATAACCCATCTTTATTTATATGTATTACAATTCTAATGCTTTACCCCTTCAATATACTTCTTTTTCACACTCCCACACTGATGCAGTCTTGTTTTCCACTGGTTGAAGGCATGGAGCAGATCTGTTTCTGTCAGCTCTTTCAATACATTTGCTGTTTTCTTCTTTACTGCATCAATTGACTCAAAAATGTGTTCCTTTAAGCATCAATTTCACGTTAAGACAAAGAAAAAAGTTGCATTGTGCCAAATCTGGTGAATATGGAGGAAGTGGAGTACACTGCCACATAGTGTGGTGGATTCTCCCTCTTTGGGGTTTTTTAAACAGAGGCTGGATGGCCATCTGTTGAGAATGATTTGATATTCCTGTATGGCAGAGGGTTGGACTAGATGACCCTTGTGGTCTCTTCCAACTCTATGATTTTATGTTGTTCAAGTGTAGTAATGCATTTATCAGCCAAAAAGAGCTTCACAGAAAGTACTGTGTGAGCAGGCGCATTGTCTTGATGAAGAATGAAACCATTTTCCTACAGTTCTGGCCTTTTTCCCCCTGACATTTTCTCTCAGCTTTTTCAAAACTTCCTTATATTGGTGCTGGTTCACTCTTCTGCCTTTTGGAACTCATTTTGCCAAAATTATACCCTTGATGTCAACCCCACCCCCCAATGAGCATGACTTTGAATGTGGACTTGCTTTGATATGCTTTTTTCATTCTTGGCGATGATGGTGTTTTCCAGTGCATTGACTGTCATTTTGTCTCAGGACCATACTGGAAGATCCAGATTTCATCACAAGTGATGATTTTTTGAAAAAGGTTTGGGTCCGCCTCAAGTTTTTGCAGAATGTCAGTGGAAATTTCTGTGTGGCACTCTCTTTGCTCTGGTGTGAGAATCCTAGGGACCATCTTCCCAGAAACTTTTCTCATGTTGAGATCCTCATGCAAAATTTTCCATGCAGCATCTTTGGCAATGTTCATGTCTTCAGCTATCATTCGGACACTGAGTCTGTGGTCTCCTTGAACAATCTGGCTGATTTTCCTCCACAATTTCTTCAGTTCTTGAAGTGGGAGGTCATCCAGGGCATTCATAGTCTTCCACATTCTCATGTGGTTCTCTGAAACTTTTGTGCCACTCAGACACATGTGCACGAGACATGCAGTCTTCCCTGTGGGCCTCAGTAAGCATTTGAAAAGATTCCACTGGTGTTTTGTTCAATTTTATGAAAAATTTTAAATTGACTTGTTGCTTGACTTTTAAACTTAGCATTTTTCTGGCACACAACAGACAACACAGCTGCTTTAAATGATGTCTGACCATTAACTGAAAAGCCAAGAGTGTTGATGTTTGTCATGCAGGTTCAGACATGTTCAAGGTCTTAAGCATTCACAATCAGTTCTTCCTTATTTGTCTGAAAGGTAGAAACACAGTCTTGTTATTTACTAGACAGACCATATATATCTATATGTCTGTATCTATATATCTATAGATCTCTATAAAAGCAGAGGAGGTAAGGTAATTGTATTAGATTCCCCTCCCTCTGGCTTTTCTTCGCAAACGAAGATTCTGGAAGGACTCATCCCATGCTATCTGCAAGCGCGCTGATGACTAAAAAGGCCAATCTGAGATAAAACAAGTCCGATTGCAGAAAGCACAGCAGAAGGACTCCTTGGGTGATGTTCCTGGGTTGTGATTCTTTCTGCATTGTCGTTTCTCTTCAAGACTTGTTCAGTTCAGAGGTGTTCAACCCCCCCCCCCACAAATCAACAAATTAACTTTGCAAGCTCCAGGCAGGCTTGTCTTCAGGCTGAGAAGGGCTGTACCTACTGAATTTGGCTTGAGTATTTTATTTCAGTTTGATTTTGAAGAATTTATCAACATTTACCTCTTTCTTCAAATTCCGGATAGAAGGAACTTGAGGTTTGTTTTTTAAACACCATTTTCTACACAGAAGAAAACCTTGGAAAAGTAGGGTTTTTTGGTTACAGCTCCAAGGATCTAAGCACTGGAGTCCAAAATCCCAAGCTCTGCAGTTGAAGTAATAACTGTGTAAAAAGTTCAGGAGGATGACCTGTCATTAAAAAAACCAACAACATTTATTGTAATAGGGTAATGCTATATGAGCATTTATGATCTTCTCCATTCCTGGCAAATGGAAGCTTGTGATGGTTTCACAAAGGTTTGATCCAAGAGCAAAGGAATGTTCACAGATGGTTGACTCTTGTTACTGTTTTGTTTCTCAGCTTGTTTAAACTATGGAGATTCACATCAGCTAGGCAACCAAGCAATAAATTATTAGATTGAATTGTACAAAAAGTTCTTTGTTCAAATTACATAGTAAACTACCAGGTCTTTTGGCAAGTCAGAGAGAAGTGCTTCCCTTTTAACATGGTGACTTGCTAAAACTCTGAAGTCTGACTATATTTCATTGATTTTACAACCCTCAAATCATTGGACTCACAATCAGGGCTGGTCCTATGGCAATCAATTTTTTAAAAACAAAATAGGTCTTTAAAGCACATTTCAAAGTACAGAACACCCCCTGTATCCACAGAACCAATACTCACAGTTTAAGTTATCCAAGGGACACAAAATAGGGGACATGCACCAGAGTTGTGCTGGAAAATTCCTAGAGAGGTATCATCTCTAGGAATCACTAGGCCCTCCAATGCAACTCTATGGTATGTTTGTACAGGAAGTCCCTTATTTTAATAGGGTTTGTTATTATCCATGGTTTCACTTACACACGGTAAGTCCAGGAACGTATCCCCCACCCCAGATATAGGGGCAATTTGTAACCAGAGAAGGAATCATGCACAAATCCTGAAGCAGGGCATACCAAAAGAATGGGGCCCCTATTGAGAGGAATCTACCTCTTTTGCCTCCATATCCAATAGATTTTTTTGCAAGCAGGCACATCAGATCACTTGGATCCCTTGGTCTTGGGTCCCAAGGAGATTTTTTTTAGTTCATATGCTCCTTCAGATAACCAGGATGGAAGCAACTATCATGGCTTTCTTCCAGAGAATTGCTTGGTGAGATTGCTGAGAATTTTCTTGCTAATGGCCAGCTTACCTTGCCAATCTGTAGATGCTAGGATTCTTTGGGAAGATGGAATGATCAAAAAGCCATGAAGAGATCCAACTAGAGAAGCCATACAAACCGATATTCTTTCTAACTGTTTATGTTATGTTATGGGATTCCTGTGCAGATGCATTGTGGGAAATGAACACAATATTGGTTGGGATGGGAAAAAATTGAAAATATATTTAAAATGGTTGAAAAACATGTTTCTTGACTGTTGAGAGACTCTGATGAGAAGAATCTTGGGGCCTGTCTACATGGTGAAAAAATCTTTATGGAATTTGTGGGGAATTCCATCTGTCTTAATGAGATCCTGCATTAAATCGCAGTATTTGGAAGGAGGGGGGCCAAGAACCACAAAAACTACACGTAGTTATTTTTAAAACTGCAGGGGAAATGCACACTTCCACTCATTAGGTCAACTGAGTGGCATTGCTGTGCATTCCCAAAGTGGATAGCTGATTGATTGGATGTCTATGGGGCAGAGCTTGCTAACAAGGTAGTGCCCGGAACCGCCATGTTGGATTTTTGCCGTTATGATCGTACTCTCTCTCTCTCTCTCTCTGGCTTTTCTTCACAAATGAAGATTCAGGAAGGACTCATCCCATGCTTTCTGCAAGCACGCTGATGACTAAAAAGGCCAATTCGAGATAAACAAGTCCGGTTGCAGAAAGCACAGCAGAAGGTCTCCTTGGGTTATGTTTCTGGGTTGTGATTCTTATGAATGATCGTACACTGAAGCAATGAAACAGCCTTTCTTTTTTCTTTTTCTTTTTGTTTATTTAAGTGGAAGACCACTCTTCTGCACCTTGGATTTAGTTTTTTTAAAAAAATACTGTTTGATGGTGGCAACCCGAGGAGAATAAAATCTGAGTAATGAACTCGTACCCACCATCTTGATTAGCTGGTATGCCCATTTGAACAGCAAACACAGATCGCTTCTCACACCAGAAATGTTGAAAAAAAATTGTGGAGAAAAATGAAAGCTACTGCAAATTGGTGTTACTGTACACCAGTCCACGTTTTATTCCCTCATATAGACAGGCCCTTGGACTGATAAGGATCTTTACCATTTGGGATTATTATTCTGCATAAAACTCATGTGTGGTTGTTTTGTACTGAAAGGACCATTTTCTGTGCAGAAAGTAATGTTTTTACACACAAATATTCCACATAGAAAAGGCTGTTTCCTGTGCAGAAAAAGCTATAATTGGAGATGTGTTCTGTGTACAAAATATTCATCATCTGTGTAGAAAATGTTGTTTCCTATGAAGAACAACCACATATGAATTTAGCAGAGAATAAGTCCTGAATTGTAAACAGGTTTGAAAAACTGGTTTTTGAAGATTTTCTTGCAATGAGAAGAAAATGACTAAAGTGATTCATTGCTCCCTTTGAAAGAAAATGACTGAAAAATCACATCCCTACTTGCTGGCACTGTTGCATCAACACATTTGCAAGGGAGACATAGCAAGAACAGTGCTGAGCAATGGAGAAGTGATTAAAAAAACAACCAGAATATTTCAAGCAAGCAGACCTAAAATTAAGGAAGCAAAATGAATATGAGACAAGGGAAATTTATCACACTACACTGTTATAGTGCTATTATTTCACTTTAACTGCTCTGGCTGCCTACTATGGAATTCTGGGGTTTGTAGTTTAGTGAGGCCTAAGAGCTCTCTGGCTGAGAAGGCTAAATGCCCCTTCCTAAACTACAAATCCCAGGATTCCACAGGAGGCAGCCATAGCAGTTAAAGTAGAATAATAGAGCTATAAAAGTATAGTGTGATAATCTCCCTATAGAAGGGAGGGCTTCAGCTCAGTGGTAGAACAGATGGTTTATATGCAGAAAGTCCCAAAGTCAATCCTTATAATCTCGAGGCTGGGCTAGGGAAGAATCCTGCTTGAAACCATGGACAGCTCTTGCTAGTTCTTGTCAACAGTTCTGGGTTAAATGGATGGAGAATTCACAATAAGGGAGCTCCCTATGTCCCTGTGATCAGCAGGACTTCTTCACTACAGGTTTTTGAACAAAGCCTGTATGGTAATCTGTCACGGATGCTTTAGCTGTACATTTCTCCACTGGAAGGGGTCTAGCCAGGCTGACTGCGGGAGGATTTGGAGAACTATAGTGAAAAAGTACATTTTCCCACTTCTGAACAAAGTATATATTTCTCCCACAAAGGGGGCAGGAAACAATTGATCAGATATTTGTAGAAGGATGCTTGAAAAGGTCAGCCATGAACTTTGAAAGTGCTGGATATTAAAAATACAATTTGATAAAACACTCACAGGGCAGTTCAAACAGCAGTGATTCAGAGCACAAATACAAAAGAGACTTTCCAAGTGGAAAATGAGTTGAGAACATAACAGCCAGAGTTGAAACCACACAAAATCATGCTCTCACGCTCAATGAATAGCTTGAGGTTGAAAAGGCCACATTACTCAGACAAGATAGCAAGAGAGCCAAAGGACAAAGATGTTCTTCAGTTGCAATTAAATAGATTGTATGTTTTTAGACAATAATGAATGAACACAGTAAAACTAGAGGATCCAGGTCTGGCTCAAGCTATTTTTTTTGCCCTAGGTGAAAATTAATTTTGCTGTGCTCTCCCCAACCCCACAGTCTTTTCCTTGTATGAAAGTGTGTGGTGTGGGTATTGCTTTTTCAAGGGGACAAAAGTATATCAGGTGGGCAAATGCACCCAAGGAACTGGTATTGACCTACAAAATCCTAGATAGGTTGAGGCCAGGGTATCCAAAAGGCTACCTCCTCTGGTATCAGCCTGTGTCAGGATCTCCCTCTCGGCCTCTGGCTGCTAAAGCTGGCTCTGCCTCTCTGTGCAGGACTAGGCCCTGGTTGTGGAAGTCTTGAAGAGACCAGGGCCTAGGTGTCAGGCACAGCTGGTTGCACTTATACAGCACACCTGGAGCAGCCAGGGAAACTGCTATTTAAGAGCAACATTCTCCCTTCAGCCTTTGGTACAGCAATATGGTCTTTTGTGCTGTCTGTATGTGCTCCTTGCTTTTGGACCTTGATCTGCTGCTTGTGTTTGGATCCTTGGTTGCTTCTTGGACCTGCCTTGAACCCCTGGTATGTGTTCTGACATTGGCTTGTATTTGGACTTTGGCTTGTCCTTGACCCTACCTGGACTTTAGACTCTGTCTTCTGTGTTCCTGACCCAGCACCTGCTTTCTGGACCTGTTTTGCCGCTGACTCTTGGGGTTCTGGTTCTCTGCCTCCCTGCCTTCCCCAGTCCTGGTGTCTCTGCCCAAGACTCTGCTGCCAACATCATGGATCCTGACAGCCTGCAAGCAGGGTAGGACAACACTAGTGGGCTGTGGGCATCTTCTTATCAAGGTTTTCTCTAATTGTCATTTATTATTTTTAAAAGCATTTTAGTGTATTATTTTGCTAATACCACTCTTCAGCACAATGGGGCAACATTCTGTGAGCAGTTATGAGCTGCTCCATCTCTGTTAATGGAAGCTTGTATGTTTTAGGTTAGGTGAGATCAGTAAGAAACAAGCTACCTCCTGCTCTGCAATTTACCATTAAAAACTGAATTGGGATAGGAAAGATAAAGAAGGGAAGATGGGTGAACTTAAATTGGGATGTCTATAAGGAGGAATGATGGAATGTTTTATGTTATATTTTATAAACCACCAGTTTTCTTTTTTGGATATTTAATTTGTTTAAAGTATGTAAAATCTGAGATTGATGTATATTTTCAATTTCTTTTTGAGTAAAGGTTATATTTAAAAAATGCCATTAAAAATGGACACAAAGGGAAAAGGAACTAACGAGGTGAGAGGAAAACAAGCAACTACTGGCATTGTTTCTTAAATTTTCAGAGTTATTGTAATGGTCCCCTCCTTCCTTCTCCCACCCCAAAAAACTTTTTTTATTTCAACAGGCTTTCAAAATCTGAAGGTTTTAAAAGAAAGTGTTTTTAAAAGGGTGCTGTAATGTTTTACCTGTATCATTTTGTGTTTAAACTGGTTGTTCTCATTTTTAATTTTATAGTTTAAATTGTTTTAATTTTGTTAACTATTTAATTCTATTTTAATATTGATCTTTTGCATGTTTTTAATTGTAATTGTATTCATTTTAATTTGTAAGCTGCCTTGAATTTGTAAGCTGTCTCAGTTTGGGGAAAAGGATGGTGTATAAGGATGGTGTATAAGTAATAAGTATTAAGTAAATAATCATATATAATGGCCAGAATCCTATTGGAGACTTGTGTGTTCATAAGTAAGAATTAGAATGGGCAAGTTCTGTAACATCCATATCCAGTAAAGGGCTACTCTTATATTACTATTCAGGCAAGCCAGCAAAGTAACAGATGCACACTGGGACTGATGCACAAATAACTAGGGGGCCGTTTACACAGCAAAATAAGTCGTGTAATAATTTGGCAAGACGCCTGATAGTTCCCACATATTTCGATGCAGTATCACCCTTTTCAGAAGGAGGGGTGTAAAATACCCGTAAGTGGCGCAACTTTTGACTGCGCTGATTTTCCGCTCTTTTTTAAAAAGTTCCGCAGTAAGCGCACTATCGATATTGTGAACTATCTGACATCCACTTTCGCATTTTTTTCATCTACTGGAAATTAGGCGGATCCTTGGGAGTGGCCCACTAAAGCATCTCTCCCACCAAACAAAAACATCACGCAGGCAGGGAAGCACCTCTTACACAGCAAAAGGAAGAATATATCTTGAGAAAAAGGGACATTGCTTTGTGATGACTTGTTCTATGAAGGATTGCAGCTGCCTACATCTATTCCTTCTCCTAATACAGCTTCTGCGGCGATAAGACCTGCATGCATCCTGAAATGCAGCAATTGTGGCTATGATTCTGAACATCAACAAAAGCAACAAGAAATAGTTGCTAAAGCCTCCATTTTTAAACTGAATAGGTAGGGATACCCTAATGACGGTGGGCGAACGATGAGATGCACCAGGTATAGGTGTGCCCAATCAGATTTCTTGGAGCGGGAAAGTTTAATAGAAACTGTTAGCCAATAAGAATAAGAGTGGCGGGAGCACAGAAAGGAAGTTAACCATAAAGGAGTGCTGATTGACAGTTACGGTACTAGCTAAAATGCGAAATGTCGATACTGTGGGAACTAAAAAAAACCCGAAATCGAATAATTCGTAACTTATTTAATTCCGCATAATTGCAGCATGTGAACTTTGATTGCGGCGTTTCACAAAAAGTAATGAAAAATCGTGTACACTATGCGACGCTGTATCGAAAGTGCGATATTGCGATACATTGCGGGGAAAATATTGCTGTGTAACTGGCCCCTAGGTTTCTTAGCACCTCTGTTACATGGGTAACATAAAGTTACATAATGTACTCTGTGACAGAGCATTCTGGCTAATAATAATAACATACATAGTTTCGCATTATTCCCTTTCCAGAAGACTGGGGAATTCTGTGGGTGGTTCAGGCTCTACTCAAGATTCTCTTCTGCCTATAACAGTGCTGTGGCTGTTCTTTGTATGAACCAGGAAGTGGATTTTTCAAATGTTGTTTTAATTCTGTTCCTTATCTACTGAGTTGCAGATAAAAGTGCACATTGCACGGATGTGATTGTGTCATTGAATAAGAATATCGGAACACATCAGTACACGCTACCTGAAGGAAATCTGACTAGCCCTGGTTATTTCTTCATAGAATCATAGGACTTTATCAGACCACCTTCCAGAAATGTTATTTTGCCAGCATATTTTGAAATGTTTTTATGCCAGCAAAAGATGGCCCTCTACCAGACCTACCAGTGTTAAAGAAGCAGACCCAGCATAAATGGAGCATGAATGGAGCTCTGTTTCTTTACTAGTTCAAGATCTTGCTGATTCTCGTGAAAAGATGCAAGCATGGCAAATTCAAAAAATAAAGCAAAATCAAGATATTAAACATTCACACAAACACAGAAACACACTTTAAAATTTCAAAGTTCACTGGGGAGGTTCATAAAAATAGTGACCCCTACCGGGCTGTCATGATCTCACCCAGAAGTGTTCTGTCATTGATGCTGTATTCCTGTGGCACAAAGTTTCAAATGACGGCAAGAAAGCACCGTGGCAGATCCATTGATACCTTAGCCCATCAATAAAATAGAATGGTTCATTTACATTATATGATCATGAAAGGATGACATCATCTGATATGCACACTCTTTTGCATTCATTAGGCATCATTTGACACCATATTTGTATGGTATGAAATTCCATAGAAATATAGTTGGAAGAGACCACAAGGGCCATCTAGTCCAACCCCATTCTGCCATGCAGGAATACACAAAGCACTCCCAACAGATGGCCATCAGCCTCTGTTTAAAAACCTCCAAGGAAGGCTCCATCACACTTTGAGGCAGTCTGTTCCAAGGTTGAACAGCACTTATTGTCAGGAAGTTCTTCCTAATGCTTAGGTGGAGTCTCTTTCCCTAAAGCTTGCTCCTTCTTCAATATGACATTCTTTCAAGTACAGTTGTCCCTCCGTATGTATGGATTTGAATATTCAATGTTTGAAACTGTTTTTTAAAAAATAATAATCCAAAAAGCAAACCTTGATTTTGCTGTCTTTTATATGGGGCACCATTTTGCTATGCCATTGCATATAATGGGACTTCACTATTCACAGATTTTGGTATCCACGGGGGCTCCTGGAACCAAACCCCAGTGAATATGAAGGGACAACTGTTTTTAAACATGGCTATCATGTTACCGTTCAACCTTCTCTTCTCCAGGCTAAACATACCCAGTTCCCTAAGCCACTCCTCATAGGGCATGGTTTCTAGAACTTTCACCCTTTTAGTCACCTTCCTCTGGACATGTTGCATCTGGCTGTGCTCTGATCGTGTACACTATATTTATAGTGTGTGTGTGTGTGTGTGTGTATGTAATAATCTTGTATGGCACAATATAGCATAGTAGTTCAACATGTGGAACACTAATATAGCTGGAAATTCCATTCGCTTGGACTTGAACTGCTGCAGCCCTCCCCATGGCCATTCTGTGGCTGGTGGAGAGTCTGGAGGGAGGAGTTGGAGGAGCATCAGCCTATGTCCCCATAGCCAAACATGAGAAGATTAGATCATCCTTCAGAGGTCTTGGCAGATGATGTAATTTCATGGAGAAACCAGATGCTTCTCCAATGTCCCTCCCCCCACACTCTCCACCAGCCATGGAAGGGCCACTTTGGGGGGGGGCTGCAGCAGGTCAATGGTAAGTCTGGGTGGGAGGCTTTGGTCTTTGGAAAGGAAGGAAGGGAATTTCGATCACTGTAACAAGAACAACAAAAAAGGTTATATGCAGGGTTAAGGAGGACTTACACCTGTTTATGCCACTATCATGATGCCAGCCAATCAGTGTTGGTCAATAGTTCTGAAATGAGGATTTCAGAAATGAATGTTTCTTATTCAGCCATCATGAATATTGTTGAAAAGAGTTTGATATTTACCTGTTCTATATCCTTCTGTACTTCCTCCTTTTTAATGACTGAAGAAGAGTGACTCAAAGGGAAATGCTAGAGAAGGAGGAGAACTGTAAATAGCAAAAGTACAGAATCATCTAATGTTCACATTCTTTTGGGAAAAAAAAAACTGTTCTGAGGAACAGAGAGTCCCCATAGTATAATTACTTTTGAAGCATGGATGAAAATGTGATGAACTCTCACCAGCTGATGCTATATGCAGGTTGAGGGGGGAAAAACTTAGAGAAACCACACTAAATTATACTCTTTCTCATGTGTATTTCCAAAAGATTTCTACTGATTACTGATACTGAAGAAAAAATGCAGTTTGATTTCGTTTTAACCATCATGGCTCCATCCTATGTAATCATGGGATTTGTAGTTCGTTTTGGCACCAGAGCTCTCTGACAGAGAAAGCAAAATATCTTACATAACTATACAAACCCCAGATTTCTATTGCACCGGACTGTGGCAGTTAAAGTGGCGTCAAACTGCATTATTTCAGCAGTGTTTCAGCAGCCTTGGTCATTACTTCTGAAGAAAAATCTGAAAAAAATGTATGTAGAATATGTGCCACAGCAGCTTGGAAAATGAGCGAGGAGACAAACATAATCAACTGTTGGTGTCTTCCTGATATGAGCTCTTTGCAAATGTTTTATTCACTTGTTGAAATCAGGACAAAGTTGACCCCAAGAAATAAAGTGCCCCCATGTGCCCCCATTCTCCTGTGACCTCTCCTGCCCCAGCACTAAGTATTAATGCCTGAAAAGGGGAAGCCTGTGTAGTTAAGAGTTGTGTATGAATAGGTCCCTATGTGATCTGGATCCCTGCACAAAGTTCCTGACTGCACAGAGCATGTTGGCTTCCCATTTTCAAATATTCACCTTGAATGCATGGACAGTATGAGGTTGGGCTGACAGGAAACTCAAGGATGGGGTTAGCCAATGTGACCTGAGCTCTCTACAAAGTGAGTGTTCTGAATTTTGCAATAGCCTCAACAGCCTCTCCTCAATATTAATAGAGTGCATTATGTATGTTCTGTGCTTAGGGGAGGCTGTTTTCTCTATGCAAAGTGTTTGGGCCTGGGTTGCATCTGGACAGTGGATTCATGACATTTAGTATGTGCTTCTGATATCAGCCTCAGTATTGAAAAATTACCATAGGTGTCAGGATTAGTCCAGAAAATGACCTTCTCCTGCCAAAAATCATGGTAACGCAGAGTGTTTCTGTTTCTGTGCTTGCGTCTGATGTTTGCATTTTTCCTTTGCTTGTAACAAGTCTGTATTCTATGGGGAGATGAGGGAGGATGGTGTGTGTTTGGGATCTGGGTGTGTGGCCTTACACTTGCAGGGGGCTGTGGAAATGGGAGGTGGTGCCCACTCTCTGTGGAAAAGGGGATTGGTGATGATGGATAGCCAATGACTGTATAGGCTGCCAGATTTTGTAGATTGCAAATACATTTTATTCTACTGCTTTGTAAATAGTTCTCATTCAAAGCAACAATTTTGTATGGTTTGCTCTTTAGACTTCTGTAGCAATAAGGTTTACTGTTTAACTCTGAAGCTGCTGAGTCTGAGGAAGCCTGTACATGACAATAGGGGAGTGAAAAATAATAATTAATACTTGTATCCTTGATGGAAAAGAGTGTCTCTGCTCTTGAAACACACTGATGAGGAAACTGAGACCAGCTGTGAGCTTTTTGTGTGTGTGTCTTAGGACTTGGTTGGGGAAAATGTGTTTGTGCAAATACAGTGGGCCCTTGGTATACACTGGGATTTCATTCAAGGACCACCACTACCCGGATACCAAAATATGTGAATGCTCAAGTCCTGTTCTATACAACAGCATAGTAAAATGGCACCCCTTATATAAAGTGGAAAAATTAAGGGTTGCTTTTTTGGGATTAATTTTTTAAAAAATATTTTCAAACTGTGGTTGGTTGAATTCATGAATGCAGAATCAGTGAATACAGAGGGTCAGCTGTATACACATGGTTCCCCTGCTGAGAAAATGTATTTCTGGGCAGAGACATGTATATTTTCTGCAAAATACATGGGTTTCTGTGCAAAAATATTGTTATTTTATGCAGAAAACACATGCAGGAAAAGTACAGCTGTCATCCTGTTAGTTACAATATCACAACTTAGACTCATGATCTCATAACTACTTCCTATTCACATTTACTGTTACCACTGCCACAATCATTCCCAAACACACCTTAAAATCCAGCCAGATGCACTGAAGAATTGAGTTCTGCAGTTCTGGTAAGTGGGGTGCTGAAGGATGATGAATTCAGCCTTCTCCTGACAGCAAGCCACAGTATGCCAAGGAGTTGCAACAGGGCCACACAGCTGTCCCTGCTTCTGGATGACACCATCAATCACTGGCAGGAGAGGGCTGGGCACATTGTTTTTCAGTGCCCCACTCAACAGCACTGCAGTACTCCATTTCTCAGTGCAGCTGGCCAAATTTAAAGGTCAGATTTAGGGGTCAGGTCAGGAGATGGCTACTGGTCTGATGCAGGGTCTTGGCCTACTTTTTGTTGTTTTGCACAGAAATCAACTTATTTATACAGTGTGTAACTGTTCTATAAATTGTATAAAACTCACCCAAATTTGCATAAACATGCAGATTCCTGCAAAAAAAAACCCAAAACAAAACCAACAACCTATGTGTATGTATTTTCTGTGTAAAAAAACCATAGTATTTTCACACAGGAATCAGAGCATTTAACACAAAATGCACATTTTCTGTCTATAAATACATAATCTGGGAAGGAAACATGCATTTTTGCACAAATAAATTTCCCCCAGCAAAGCACTGAAGTATGCAGAGTGCTCAAAAATTGCACAGAAAGTGTTGTATCCTCACTGAGTGGGGAGAAAATTCTTGAAATAATTCATTCTTGCATGTGGATGTGAAATACATGAAGAGTTCTACCCCTAGCCATCACTCAAATTTATTGAACTTTCTGAGGTCATTCCATCTGACAGATGCAAGAAATCTCTTACAATAAACTTGTAAAATATGCTAATGAACACAAATATCCTCTTGATCCAATAGCAAAGTTTAATAACCATTAAACACCTTCAGAAGGAAAGATATTGCCCAAGATGCTACATCGGGGTTGCATAAAATAGATTTCCACATGTGGAATTGTACCTTGATTGTGGCTTGTGCTGAATGACACCACTGAACAATGGAATACACACAGGTGTCCTGTTTAAGGCTTGTAGTCTGCATGAATTTACCATAGGAAAACCAGGTAATTCGTAGGACTTACACAGTTTTTCATCTGGAAGTAGGAGTGTGGTCCAGGCCATCTGAAATCTGCATGCAAGAAGCAGTCCTTAGCAAAGGCCCAAGCCAAGAAGGGAGTTGCCAGAAAGCCATAATCTGAAAGTACATACTGAAAGTCAGAAATCCACAAAGCTAGACATGTCAGACAGGGTCTCCAAGAGCTGTTTGTCTGCATCAATGAAATGGCCTTGGCTGAGCTAATTCATAGATATAAATAAATCAGCCCTGATGGCCTCATTAGCTCAGCCATCTTCCATTTAAAGAGGAGCAGGGTGTTTCCAGACCCTTTGCTCCAAACTTTTTAATTTATGATACACTACAGGTTAATGGGGAGAGCCATCACAGTGAAATGGTTAGAGCACTAGACTATGGAGATTTTCACACGTCAAAAATATCCTCCGCAGAAATCGGAACAGAAATATTTCTGTCCCGGAAGCAGCGCCGCGGTTCGCACACCCACCTCCCTCTCCCGATATGCCGGCGTCCTCGCACTGGGTTTTTTCTTCCCTCTTCCATGATATTTTATTAACGGCGAACTCCCGTTAGTAAAATATTACGGAAGAGGGAAGAAAAAACCCAGTGCGAGGACGCCGGCATATCGGGAGAGGGAGGTGGGCGTGCGAACCGCGGCGCTGCTTCCGGGACAGAAATATTTCTGTCCTGATTTCCGCGGAGGATATTTTTGACGTGTGAAAATCTCCTATGACTTGGGAGACCAGGTTTTGAATCCCTGCTGAGCCATGGAAACCCACTGGATAACCTTAGGCAAGTCATACTCTCTCAGCCTCAGACAAAGACAACCCCCGTCTGAACAAATCTTTTCTGTTAGGTTGGCACTTCTCTGCCCCTTTCTCATCTGAGGGGGCTTCTTCCAGGTAAGACATGACAAAAGGAAAGTGCAATCAAATGCACATTGGAATATGCAATAAAAAAAGTACTTCTGCCAATTTCAGCAGGGTTACATAGATAAGATCAGCTGAAAGTGTGCATCCATCACATGCACAATTGCACTGCATGTGCACCTCTCCTGTGGTTTTGAACTGGAGGTGGACATCACACATTGCACAAAAATGTCTAACAGCATGCATAGAGGAACTTACACATGCATAAGAAAGCAACAGGATTCTGGTTATTTTTTTTAATAGTGTGTCCTTATTTATATAACAGTATTTCTGTGTCATTTTCTCTCCCAAAATGACATATATGTACTGTAATTAGAAAATGAGATCTGTCCAAGGCCATACTGTTTTATGTACAATGAAACATGACCCTTGAATTTTCTGGTTGCTGTTTGTACTACTGAACACACTCACTCTTTACTTCCTCATTGCTGAGGCCATGACAACTTTCCAATCCAATCATTACCGTTCCTTTCGTCATGAGGTTAAAATTGACACAATGACAGCCAGTGCTCAGCTGTTTGTACAGCTCCAGTAAGACGTCATTGATGTTTTTATGGTTTTGTTTTATTCTTTTTTTCTCTTGGCTTTACTACTTGTTTTCCAGCACACTAAGATTCATGTGAGGCTTGTTAGTTCTATAAAGATGTACCAGTTCTTACTGCCTGCATATTTTCATGGACATGATTATAGAGACAGATGAGACGTTTGCCTTCATGGAATAACGTTTTGCTGCTAATTGGATGTGATGCAGACACACAGATAATTCTATTGGAAGTGCACAAGCTGTAATTCCTCTGTTGTTGCCAGCAGTTTATCTTGGTCTTAAATAAGACTACTCGCTAGATTTTGCCCAGTACGTCAATGAAACACATTCTGACAATATAGCCACTTGTCCTACTTTATATACTACAGTGCTCTATTTGATATGACCCTATATTTGAAGGCCTCTCCAGTCCAAATCTGGTTTAATGATAAGGAGCCACAAGAAGGGAGATAAGGGGGCCTTCAGGTTGCCCATCAACACTGAGCACCTGGATAGCAAAGTGAGCAGCAACACGAGTCATCTGGGGCCCATTCACACAACAGAATTATAGTACTATTATTTGACTTTAGGTGCCTTGGCTCCATCCTATGGAATCCTGGGGTTTGTTTTCTGGCCAAGCAGTAGAACTATCCAGCTGCAATTCTACAGGTCCATCCATAGGATGGAACCATGGCAGTTAAAGTGGAATCACAGTGCTATAATTCTGTTGTGTGAATGGGCCTCAGCTCACTGGCTTCCTCTCTAGGGTGACATGAATGGCAGTTCTGCCATTTACAGTATTTCTTAAATTTGCACCCACACATATAAATTGGTATGTGCACATTTTATGAAAATCTGCATTTCTTTTATCCTCTTTTTGGCAATAAAGTAGCCATCCTACATTCAGGAGACTGGGAATTCTGGAATTTCAGCTGTAGGTGTTCATGTCACACAGCTCTCCTCAGCTAGAGAAGTGAATAGGCTTGTACTACCTCAGCTTGGTGATTGTCAAGCAGTATGAACTTGCCAGAGTGGCAATCTGGAATGCTCATATTATCCAGTCCCATTCCAATTTATGACTCAGGCAGCTGAGTCTTGTGGCATTTCTCAGCAATAGTGCTTTATAGCAGAAGGCTTCATGTTAATCTGGAAGCCATGCAGAGGATATTTTCTGGTGGGCTACCAAATCAGTGCAATAAATCAAACAACATTCATGCCTATACTATTCCTAGGGATAGTGCTAGAACGTGGGGCATATCAGGTGGGGCAGGCCTTTGGTGCCCTATTTTCCATCTGTTCTATTTGGCTACCTTATTTTTTAAAAATATATTTGTCATTCATTTTGCAGCTTTGATGCACAATCTGCATGTGCAATTTAACCTGGGCCTTGTCTGCATTGGCCACAAAACTCCACATTGTGGCTGGAATATTGTGGCCTTGGAAATGCCCCAAATTCCCCATTCCTTGCATTCCATGGTGGGAAGGGGCAGCTGGCCACACGCACATGTTCTGCTGTATTGACAGGCACTGCTGCTACTGGTGTCACACATTGCACTGGAAACAAGGTGCCCAGCCTTAATCACATGCTGGGGGCCTTGCTATGACCTCAGAGAGCACGATGCATGACACCAGTGGTGATGGCACCTGCCAATATAGCACAGTGCACATGTACGGACAGCTGCCTGTTCCTGCCAATGAACACTCCAATTTTCCCCACAGGAATACACAACTAAAGGAATTCTGAAAGATGGGCATCCAACCTCTATTTAAAGAGGAAGAGTTCACAGCCCTCTGAGACAGTCTATTGCAAATTTAAACAGTTACCATCAGGAAGTTCTTCCTAATATAATGGAACCCTTTTTCTCGTAATGTAAAATCATTGGTTCACATTCTAGTCTCTGGAGAAGCAGAAAAGAAGGTGGCTTCATCTTGTATATGACATCCCTTCATTTATTTAAAGGTGGCTATCAATCTTCTCCTTTCCAAGCTAAACAGTATGTTTGCAGTATAGGTGCTGATTTTTCTTTTTTCAAATCCCCATGTTCCACAATGGTTTGCATCCATTAAAATAATAAAAACAACAATAAATGCTGTGATACAAACAGAAAACAGTAACACACCAGTTTTTTTTTTTTAAATAGGGCAGAGAAGCACTTAATTCCCATAGGCTGGCTGAAGCAACAGTGCTTTTATTTGTATACAGAAAGTAGCAAGGAGATTGTTCGCAAAGAGGCTTTCTCTAAATTCCTGTAGAAAAAGATCTACTCCTATTGGAGGCTAAACAGCCCTCCACATAAAATGAAATCTTGACCAGGGTCTCATAAACAAACCATAAGTATTTCCAAGGCTTCTCTACCAGTGGAGGGCAACAAATATTGCATAGCATCACTGGACTAGAATATCAGCACCATGTGACTTAATGGGCTCCCCACATCCCTGGCAACAACTGATGCTGACATCAATTTGGCAGCAGGATTACTACATCTAATTCCATGCACCACATGGTCATCAAAGACTGTCATGTCTACTCCAGCCCAGCCTGCTTCCATCATAGCTCCTTTTTTTCATGGGATTCCACAACATAATAGATCTTCTGACTGAGATAGTGTGTACCGTAAACCTACTGTTGAAAATGAAGACTGATGTAATATTTGTAGAACAGGAACTGATCTGGGAACACCGCTACTCCATTCAATATAAGCAACTCATTTTCTCTCTAGTTAAGCTCTGAAAAATACCTCTATAAGTTTGCTCTGGAAGATGGCTTCACATGGCACCAATTAGCTTGATAATGCTGCCTATGGTGTCTCCAGTATACATATCTCAGATTTTATTTTGCAGGAGTTTAAAAAAATTTGAAAAAAGATACAGGGAAGAATGAATACATATAAATGGTTAAGCAAGCATGCTCTACTAACCTTTGAAAAAAAAGGTTGGCAGCCTGGCTTAAACAAGGGTGGAGAGTCAAGACTGATAGGTGACTCAACACTCATATACCACACTGGTAAATGAATACCAAGTGTGAACCTGTGATCAGGCCAAAAGAACATTGAAAGAGCCATGCTGTATCAGTACAAAGGCATATCAACTTCAGCATTCTATTGGCACACAATGGCCAACCCATTGCTTATGGGAAGCCCAGAAGCAGAACATGAGCAAAATAGCACACTCCTGCATACACTCTTCAGCCACTACCAAACAGAGGGATATCGCCTCTGATACCAAAGGTAATATGGAGCGACTGATGTGGAAGCCTATTGGAAAGGCAGGAGCACAGGGTCTTGGATAATATCAATTAATAATTGATAATAACCATAACCCTTACCTTAACTCCAACCCTTACCCAAACCTTTTTTTGTCATCTGCAATCTTCATAAGGATTCTCATTAAGCCATGAAGTTCACTCAATGATCTTGGGGCAATCACCAGCCTACAGCCCAATCTACTCCACGTGGTTGTTGAAGGCAATGCCACACTGGGTCTAAAAATATTGCTTGCCAGGAGACAGAGGGGGCCCACCCACAACTATAAGGCTATCATTTAATTTTCATAAGAAATAAATACAATTTTCAAAAAATACGTAAGTGGCAAAAAGTACAATTATTTTGTGTGTGAAATAAATGTATATTTTTAGTAATTACAGTGTATATATAGTGTACATATTACTGGCAGTATACAGTAGATACTAAATGTAAATATAGTTGGTTTTAACTAATTTTTAAGTTTTTTTAAAAAAATTAAATGTATGGTGGATATTTCACATATCCACATCTGGAAAAAAATGTAATCTCTAGGCATTTTCTATGCCCTCCAGTGCAGATCTATTATATGCTACAGCCAGAAGCTGGCCAGAGGTCATTCAACAGGGTTTGCTATTATCCACGTTTCAAATCACACCCATGCCCCTGCAAAAGCCTACTCCTAATTTCAATAGAACTGACTTAGACCTAACAAGACACAGAAATGTAAACAGATAGCCTCAAAGCAGCATTCTCCATTTAGAGAGGGTCACTACAGGAATAAAATGTAAATACTTCTATCCTGATGTAGGTCCCACATCACATATAGAACTATGGCTCGTTTGAATCAGTAGAACTTGTGTCAAATGGTAGACATAAAGGACTATGAAGAATAATTTACCCTCCACATGTCATCATCATCTAGTTCCACATGCAGCAACCCCACATGTGCTGATGGTGTAGGGGCGCATGGCAGCCCCCCTCAGCTGCACCAACTGCCACTGCCACCACCTTCCCTTCTGTCACTTTTGCCAGGCTTGGCCCCCTCACTGTGCTCTCCCCCAGTTTCACCGTCTGTGCCTGAGAGCAGTGCCTGCTCTGCTTCATCCCTGGCCTCCCCCTCCTCTTCTTCCACCAGAGGGGAAAGGATTTGGCACCATCAGTGGTGGCAGTCGCTGGAGCTAAGCAGGGCCTCTCCAGAGAGGAAGAGCCCCAGTTTGCCTGTTTGTAAAGGTGAGGTGAGCTACTGGAGGTCTGAATGAGGGGAAGTGTGTGTGTATGGAAATAGAAAGGTGAATAACAATGAAGGAGAGATGGAAAATAGGTCTCTTGGCTGGTAAAGGGAAGCCTGAGGTAGCCACTGGAGGGTGTCTTTTGTAGCGAGCAGATGTCTGCATGGTCATGGCAGGGCTGCTGCTACTTCCTCCACTGCAGACGCCAGCACTGCTGTCATTCCCAAGTGCTGGTCATGTGGGATTGGTGGCGCAAGATGAAGGTGGGAGAGTCGGCTGTGGCAGTTGGTCTGGCAGATGCCACTATGGGCATCACTGCCGCTGCTGTGCATGGAATGCCACTGCTGCTCCTCGTGGGACTGCCATGATGCTTGAGCTGGAAAGGGGGACCCACTTCGTCAGGGGCCCACAGGGCCCACTAGCCATCAGGCAAGTTGGCACCCTGCCACTCGTTGAAGGCAATGAGCAGGGGTGGGCAGGGTGCAAGAACCATGATGTATGTCCAAGTTTGGAAAAGTTACTTTTTGGACTACAACTCAGAATTCCCAGCCAGCAGAATATATCTACTGAACACATGACACTGATGGTGGATGTATTCCAGTGCTGCTAACTGGCCTAGTTTTAATCTAAATTGAATTGTCATCAGGGCCGGGTTAACCATACTACCAAATCAGCATCTGCGGGGGGCCCCACACAGCCAGGGGGCCCCACCCTGACCATCCTGACTCTCCTCCTGATAAAACTTCCTGCTGGCTTTAAAAAAACCACAGCGTCTCCCAAACTAGAAAGAGGAAGAGAAAGACAAAGCTTTCATTGTGTGGCTGATTCTGGAGGGAGTTTGTTACTCCTTCACCCCTTCCTCCCAAGATCATCAAAAGGCAAGCCAGCCAGGCCTCTGTTGGAGAGGTGTGTGTGTGTGTGTGTGAGAGAGAGAGGGGGGATCATCTCGTTCTCCCCTGCTCTCTCTTCAGAAAAGCCTTTCTTTCTTTCTTTCTTTCTTTCTTTCTTTCTTTCTTTCTTTCTATCCCCCCTCTCTCCCTTTCTTCTTTCTTTCTTTCTGACTTTTTGTCGCTCTCTTTCTCCTTCCTTCCTTCCTTCCTTCCTTCCTTCCTTCCTTCCTTCCTTCCTTCCTTCCTCATAGATCCCCTCCAGCCCATCTTTCCAGCTGCTCTTAACCTGTCCTGGTTTCTCTCCCCTTCTTCCCTCCCTTTCCCCCTTGGTCTTCTTCAGCTTCCTCCCCTTGCTGCCAACTGAGTTCAACCTGCAAAAGAAATTTGTGTGTTTGCCCATGTGCCTTCAAGTCATTTCTGACTTATCATGGGGTTTTCTAGGCAAGGTTTGTTCAGTGGTCTGCCTTTGACTTCCTCTGAGGCTGAGACAGTGTGACTTGCCCAAGGTCAGCCAGTGGGTATTCATGGCTGAGTAAGGATTCAAATCCTGGTCTCCACAGTCATAGGGCAATGCTGAAACTTCTACAACACTCTGGTTCTTTTAACAGAAGAATATAAAGAACATAAATAAAAATTTGGAGTAATATTACTGGGAACAATGTTATTGTTGTCACTAAAACACCAGTATCCCATTAGTGCTATGTGAGAGCCACTGGGCTAAGCAGTGGTTCTTAACTTTTCTTTACCAGGGACCCCCTTTAAATATCTTTTGTTGCCCCAAGACTTAACTCAAGATTTAAAACCCTAATAATAATAGCTAACAACAAAAACAATACAATTACACCATCCATTAACCTTTCCCTAAGAGGCACTCTTGCTTCTTCCTGCATGTTTGTGGCTGGAGTAGATTGAATGGTAATGTACAGGCCAAGCCAACCAGCCTTTGCCTTGGTTCCTGTCACATGGCTGTTCCACTACAGGGAGGAGGTGGGCCAAACTGCCTTCAAGCCTTTGTGGACCCCCTGTGAGGATATCATAGAATTGTAGAGTTGGAAGAGACCAGAAGAGCCATTCAGTCCAACCTCCTGCCATGCAGGAAATCACGATCAAAGCATCCCTGGCAGATGGCTATCCAGCCTCTGTTTAGAGACCACTGGGCTAGAGAATGCTGGAAAAGGAACAATGCAACCAGACCTCGAGAAGGCTGCTGGCAGGGGGATTCTGAGAGGTGTAATCCAAAAGTTACTTTCCCAGGCTCTGAGTGCAGCTTAGAATCATAGAATCATAGGGCCGGAAGGGACCCCAACAGCCGTACCATCCAATCAGCTTCTGCCCTGCAGGAACACACAATCAAAGCCCTCCCCACAGATGGCCATCCAGCCGCTCTTAAAAACCTCCAAAGAAGGAGACTCCACCATACTGCCAGGCAGTGCATTCCACTTCTGAACAGCTTTTACCATCAGGAACTTATTCCTAATGTTTAGGTGGAAACTCTTTTTCTGGAGTTTGAACCCTTTGGTCCATGTCCTAGTCTCTGGAGCAGCTGAAAACAAGCTTGCTCCATCCTCAGTATGACATCCCTTCAAATATTTAAACATGGCTGTCACCTCTCAACCTTCTCTTCTCCAGGCTAAACATACCCAGTTCCCTAAGCTGCTCCTCATAGGTCATAATGGCTTCCAGACCTTCCATCATTTTGGTTGCCCTCCTCTGGACACATTCCAGCTTCTCAATACCCTTCCTGAATTGTGGTACCCAGAACTGGACACAGTCTTCCAGGTGAGGTCTGACCAAAGCAGAATACAGTGGCACTATTACTTCCCTTGATCTAGACACTATACTCGTATTAATGCAGCCTAGAATCGCATTGGCATTTTTTGCTGCTGCATCACACTGCTAACTCATGTTTAGCTTGTAGTCCACTCTTTCTTTTCTTTTTGATGAAATCTACACCATTACGTTAATTGCTAATTAACAAAAATATTTTGTTAGTGCTTATAATATAGTTTTTAAACTAAATTATTGGTGGAAAATTATGTAATACAGTAGGCACCCCTTATCCACTGGGGATTGGTTCTGTGCGGGCATGGATTCTGAAAACTGTGGATAATAGTGAACACCATTGAAAATAATGGCACTTCTAGTTTAAAATACCATAGAGTTGCCTTGGAGGACCTAGAAAATGTCTAGGGAGGACACATTTTCTAGGAAGACTCTATGGTAGGTGTTCTATGGTAGGGTGCCAGAAATTCTGCAAGCCTGCAGCAGCCTTTCACCCCATTCCACCGGGCCAGAAGGCTGTAGTGGGCCTTGAGGACTTTGGCAGCAGGCAGCAGTGAGAGGGGGAATGGCCAGGGGTAGCTGGTGTTTTAAGCCACTCCCACACCCCTCAGGAACACCAGCCAGCCAGCCAGGAAGACTTAAGCTTGCAATTGGAGTCAGCTGAAGCCGGGAAAGGAGTGGGGGCGGAAATTGAAGTTGTCCTGGGGAAAGGGAGGTATGGTGAGAACAGAGTGAACAGATGTTACGAAAGAAGGTGGGATCACTGTTTGTTAGCTATCCCACCTTCGGTTCACCCTGTTTCCCGGAATGGATTGGAGAGCGTATCAACCATTCCACAGAACCTTACTTTGCTCCTCTGCAATGCCAGGTCGGTTAAGAATAAAACTCACATTATTTACGATCTTCTCTTGGATGAGGATGCGGACCTGGCTTGCTTCATGGAAATGTGGCAGGGAGAGGATAGTGCTGTCACGTGGGTGCAGGCCCTCCCAGCCAGGTATTCTATCAGTGAGCAAGTAAGGGGAAGTGGGTGGGGGGAGGGGCGGAGGGGCTCTAGTTTACAAGGACAATCTGACCTTGACCAGGATGCCTGTCTGAAACACAGTCCACTTTGAGTGTATGTACCTTAGCCTGAGGACCAGGGATAGTTTGGGGATTCCGCTAGTATACTGACCACTCCGTTGTCTAGCAGACTCCCTAACCGAGCTGACACAGCTGATCTCAGAGTTGCTGTTGGAGTCGCCCAGACTTTTAGTTTTGGGCGACTTCAACATTCCACTCAAGACCAGCTTGACAAATCTGACTGATGCGGCTCAGGAGTTCATGGAAACCATGACAAACATGGGCCTATCCCAAATGATCGTCAGGCCCACACATTGTGCGGGTCATACCCTTGATGCGGTCTTCAGTACGGAACAGGAATATCCGTGGGCGGAGGTTATTAAAACCACCACATTGTCATGGACGGATCATTTCCTGGTCAAGACTGAACTAAGAGTCTCTTTCTGCCCCACCAGGGTTGTGGACCCATTAGAATGGTCCGCCCCTGAAGGCTAATGGAACCAATAGGATTCCAGAAAGCCTTGGAGGGTTTAATGGTTGGTAACGCCAGTGACCCTGTCGAAGCTTTGGTTAATACCTGGAACACTGACCTTACCAAGGCTATCGACACGATTGCTCCCAAGTGTCCTTTCCAACATGCTTCAAACTGTAAGCCATGGTATACAGCAGAGCTTAGGAAAATGAAGCGAGTTGGACAACGACTAGAGTACAACTGGCGGAAAACTCAACTCTTATCTGACAGGACTCATCATAGGAACTTTCTTTGGTCCTATCGAGAGGCAATCCATGTAGTGCAGAGATCCTTCTCCTCTTTTTTTATTAATAATTTTATTAATTTTTAAAATTAAAAAAAACATACAATTACTACATAAAACTTAACAAACATATATAACAGTGATTCCCTCCACTGAGGGACTTCCCTTTACATTCATCCCTCTTTCCAAAAAATCATTGTTTCCAACTCAGGTTTGCTTCCTCTCCCCTTTATTAAGGAGATCCTTCTCCTCTGTACGTATTGCGTCTGCAGAGTCCCGTCCAGCAGTGCTGTTTAGGGTGGTAAGGGAGATGACGCAGGTTATTCCTGCACAGAACCCGTTGCTTAACCCAACGGCGGCCTGCTGTGATGTGTTTAACAACTTCTTTGCAGATAAAATCTCTCGGATAAGAGCCGACTTAGATGCCAGCAATTTGACAGAAACAATTGATGAGGTGTCCAGCAACTCCATTGATGTAAGTTTACTGGATCAATTTCAATCCGTGAGTACCAAGGACGTAAACAAGCTACTTGGTAAGGTGAGGAAGACGACCTGCCCTCTCAATCCTTGCCCTTCATGGCTGGCCATCCAGGGGGGGTGCCTTGATGGTGTTCCTTAGGGACATCATCAATGCATCCCTCAGAGAAGGGTGTGTTCCATCTTGCTTAAAGGAAGCAGCTGTTAGGCCGCTCCTGAAAAAATCTTCCCTTGACCCCCTGGACATGAACAAGTATAGGCCGGTTTCTATGTTACCATTCTTGAGCAAAGTAATCGAAAGGGCAGTTGTGCTTCAACTCCAAGTGGTCTTGGATGAAACCGATTATCTAGACCCATTTATAACTGGCTTTAGGTTGGGATTTGGAGTTGAGACTGCTATGGTTGCCTTGACTGACGACCTGCGTCTAAGCATCGACAGTGGTAATGTGTCCCTATTGGTGCTTCTAGACCACTCAGCGGCTTTCGATACAATAGATCATAGCATCCTCTTGGATCACCTGAGAGGGTTAGGAATCGGAGGCACTGCACTCCAGTGGTTCCAGTCCTTCCTCTCGGGCAGGTCCCAGAGAGTGTTGCTCGGGGACAGTTGCTCCAGCAGAAAGGAGCTTACTTGTGGCGTTCCGCAGGGCGCCATCCTGTCCCCGATGCTGTTTAACATCTATATGAAGCCGCTGCGTGAGATTATTCGGAGTTATGGGGCTGGGTGTTATCAGTACGCGGATGACACCCAGATCTATTTCTCCTTGTCCCGATCATCGGTCTCAAATTCTGATAGTGTCTCTCCTCTTAATGATTGTCTTAAAGCAGTAATGGGCTGGATGAGGAAAAACAGATTGAGATTAAATCCAGACAAAACAGAGGTGCTCATGGTAGTGGCCCCAAAACCAGAAGTTGGGTTGCAACCTCCAGTCCTGGATGGGGTCACGCTCTCCATTAAGGACTGTGTTCGTGGTCTGGGGGTGCTCCTGGATTCATTGCTACAGATGACTAGTCAGGTGAATGCGACGGTCAGGAGTGCCTGTTATCAGCTTCGGCTGATACGCCAGCTGTGCTCTTTCCTGGAAGTAAGGGACCTTGAGACTGTGGTGCACGTGCTGGTAACCTCTCGTCTAGATTTCTGCAATGCACTCTACATGGGGCTACCCTCATGCTTGGTCTGGAAACTTCAGCTGGTACAAAATATGGCAGCCAGAGTGGTCTCGGGAACATCTCTGAGAGACCATATAACTCCAGTATTGAAATCTCTCCACTGGCTGCCTATCAGTTTCCGGGCCCAGTACAAGGTGTTGGTTATTACCTTTAAAGCCCTAAATGGCTTGGGTCCAACTTATCTCCGGAACCACCTCCTCCCATACAATCCTCCCCACGTACTCTGGTCCTCTGGGAGGAATTTGCTTCAGCCACAAAAATCTAGGCTGTCTGCAACCTCCCAGAGGGCCTTTTCGGTAATCGCCCCCAAATTGTGGAATGACCTGCTGAACGAGATCCATCAGATGACAAGCCTGAGTAGTTTTAAAAAAGCACTAAAGACGGATCTCTTTCGGCAGGCCTTTCCTAACTAGATCCCGGCCTCAGGGGCTCCTGCCTCTTTTTGTCTGCTGGCTATTTATTGTATTTATTGTTTTTAAATGTGATTTTAGATAGTTGCTTTTAATTTATATTTGTTTAATATCTTTTTATAGGGCAGGGTGGTGGTGGGTGGTGTTTTGGGATTTTTATCTGTATTGTATTTTAATTATTGTAAGCCACCCCGATTGTTTTAACAGAGAACACAGGACAAACAGGACACTTTTTAATGAACTGTCACCTTTTCTTGGTATGTTTTTATGTTTATTGAAGTGTTTATTTGTTAATTTCTTTCATTATGTCTTTTTGGTGTATTTAAACAAAGTTGCATCTTCTCATGAGAAAGCTGAAATCTCACCCATACAAAAATCACAAAAGTAAAATCCCATTCTAAAACTGCTAGCGGTGGTTGCGCGAGGATTCTGCGGTGGTAGTATTGTGCAATTACAGTCTCTCTCTCTCTGGCTTTTCTTCGCAAATAGAGATTCAGGAAGGACTCATCCTGTGCTTTCTGCAAGCGTGCTGATGACTAAAAAGGTCAATCTGAGATAAACAAGTCCGGTTGCAGAAAGCACAGCAGAAGGTCTCTTTGGGTGATGTTTCTGGGTTGTGATTCTTTCTGCGTTGTCGTTTCTTTTCAAGACTTGTTCAGTGTGAGTTCTCAAATAAGGCTGCAGCATTGTGGATAGTGCGTCTCCATGCCTCCCGATGTGAGGCCAGGGCAGATCATTGTTGGTGATCAATTTGACCAAGCCTGAGATGTTGTTTCAGGGAGTCCTTGTATAGTTTTTTTTTTAAGTGCCCCTCTTACGCTGACCCATGGCAAGTTCCCCATAGAGTACTATTTTGGGGAGTGTAGTATTTCACAATTACAGCAATGTGTAATAACTGCTGTAATCATGCTGCTATGTTTCTGGTTTCCTCAGTAATGGAATTACACTGTTTTTAGACACTAGTCTGATAAAGTCCAAGGTCAAGAGGGCTGCTGAGGTAGTAGAGTTAATTTTCACCTTAACTCAGTGGTATACCTTTACCTCATAAAAGACTGCTGTTCCTTTCAGGGAGCAGAGAGAGTCATCTTTATCCACATAAAACTTTTAAAAATTATTTTAAAATTTCATTTAACATTAATCTGACAAACAAAAAATGACATCATGTTTCAGATAAAACAACAAAACAAAACAACAAAAGCAAGAAAAAAATAGACAAAATGCACAGCAGAAAAAAACATTGTCATTACTTCTCTGTCTCTATATCAATTATAGTTTCCCAGTTCTCTATTTTTCCGAATCTTATTTCTTCTCTAGATCTCATTCTCATTGCAACTATATCTAACTATTTAAAAAAAAAAAAAAACTTCCCAAAGATGAGTGATTTGATTTGGTGCTCCTATTGAACCACATGAAAATAAAGTAAAAATCCACATAAAACTTTAAATTGTGGTATTATCTGTGAGCTGTTAAGGTGATATAGGTGTGTTCATGGTTGCTTTCACCCCTACCCCTATAAAGGGCTGAGTCTTGCTGGTCATTTCTTTGGTAGGAATTTACCAACATTTTCAAATTTATTCATATTTGGGATGGGAGGAACTTGAGATTAAAACACATTGAATGTAGGAGAAGTGAAAGGAGAAGATTCCTCCATCCAGACCCTTATAATAATAAAATAGAACCAGAGCATCATATGCAGGTCACCCAGCATATCCACGGGGGATATCATGAATACTTGAAATATTGAGCTCCATAGGACCTAGGAAATGCCTAGAGAAGTCATATTTTTTGGACAACAGATAATTGAAACCACGAGTTCCAGTCCTGTGCATACGGGGGGCACCTATAGTTGGAAGGCTCTGCAAGGGCCATCTAGCCCAACCCACTGTTCTGAAGGAATACACAACTAAAGCATTCCCCAACAATAGCCACCCAACCTCTGCTTGAAGACCTCTAAAGAAGAAAAGTCCATCACCCTCTGAAGTAGCCTACTCCGGGTGCGGCTATACGATCATAAAAAAATCTGTATGGGGGGCAAAAGTACGAACAGCCTGTTGTTCGTATGCATACAAACCGGCTATACGATTTTTAAGCCCCCTAAGCTCCGTATGACTCCCTCTTCCCGAAGCTGGCTGCAGCGAGCAAGCCAATTGGCAGTTTTAAATCTCCCACCGCTTTTTTTTTTTTTAAGGTTCCTGGTTTGCGGACAGTCAGTTTTCCGTATTTACAATATAAAATAAAAATAAATAAACATATAAATTCACGGACTTACCGGACGCTCGCTAGCCGGGAAACCAACATGGCGGCCGCTCCCAATTCCCCTCCGTGCTAGCCCCGCCCCCTCTACTCAGCCAGCCAATCAGATTACCCTGCCTGTTCGTATGTGTGCGAACGGACCGTACAGACCTATCAGCCATCCGAACGGTGTACGGATTTCTCTTCGTGATCCGCTTTCCCTCCTGAATGCCGAGTGTGCGTATTTCAGGGTGGAAAACCGCCCCCCTCTTTTGCATTCGTGTGCATCCGAACGGCCATTTGTACCGAAGTGCGAACTTCACCACGCCGTACGTATTATTTAAATCGTGTAGATGGGACCTCCATTGTCAAACAGCCCTTATAGTCTAGGGACTTTATCAGATGTGGCAAATATGGCATCATAATGAACCCTAATGAACGCAAATGGGTGCAAATACCAGATGATGCCGTGCTCTCGTGATGATGTATTGTAAATAAGGCGTCCTTTTTTATTGTTGGATCAAGCCATCAATAGATTGGCCATGGTGTTTTTTTTTTGCCGTGATTGCGAGCATGTGAAACCGTGCCCTGTTCTGTTGGCATGATTCCAGCGCCAATGGGTGATGCCTGCCAGAACATGTCTGGGTGTGAACATGAAAACTAACCATGGGATGCTCTTTTTATGAACCTCCCCATGTTACAGGCAAGTTTTTAGATGTGCTTCAGTGCTTGTGTGTTTGTTTTGTTTTTTAATTTAGCTGTTTCTTGATTTTTAAGCACACTCACATCTTCTTGTGAGAACTGCTGAGATCTTGCTTGTGCATCAACGTGGAGTATGGGGCTGCTTTTTATGTGATCACAGCAATGTTTGATATTTTGAGCTCTTTTGCCAGCACAAAAATGGTGTAAAATATGGTGCCAAAAGAACATTTTTAGAGACTTGTCTGATAAAGTCCTAGAAGGTCTTCCTAATGTTTAGGTGGGATCACTTTTCTTGTAATTTGATTCCATTGACTCAATTCTCTAGAGCAGCAGAAAACAAACCCATACCATTTTTTTTTACATGGGATCCCTTCAGGTATTTAAATATGGCTATCAAATGTGGTCCAGGGCTTAAAGTGTTTAATTCTTAAAAGTCTGGGTTGGAATCTTTGCAAACCCAACATGTTAATGCTAAATAGGGCTGCAGTAGAGAATGGGATGTAAAAATATTTGCATTTTTTAATCTATTCTTGGTGAAAAATGGCATCTTGCCACATCAACATCCTGTTGAAAAGATGGTCAATCACTGTGAGAGGTGTTTTTGTTTTTGTACTCTGAAGAAAGATTTGCAAAATAATAATAATAATAATAATAATAATAATAAATTTGTACAAAACTCAACATTTTGTACAGAACATGGCATTGTTTAGGGGGGCTTTGCCCTCCAACACTGCAGAATGACAGGAAGTGAGAAGCTGCTGCTATTTCTGCCCTCTAGCATTTACCACCTGAGATTGTTGCCTCAGGACTTTTTCGGACAATGTAAAAATAACGGAAGCAGCGTTGCCAAGTTGCGATGCTGCAGCGCTAGAGGGCATCAGTTTCGTACGGCGCTCCTTCCCAGCGGTACTGTTGCAGTACCGCTGGGATATTTGAACATGATATTTTTGCTTTCTACTGTCATATTTTACTCACGATCAGTGATCGTGGCGACGCTGCTTCCTGGCGATGCTGCTTCCATTATTTTTACATTGTCCGAAAAAGTCCTCACTCTGCCTAACATCATGACTACTTTCTGGCTGTTTGCTCAGACATCAGTAACTAATATGAACAGGTTAAGCTTAGCATTGGCCTCAGATAGTGGGCCCACAGTTATGCAGCATGCTTTGGAGTTAAAGTATCCTTTCTATATGGATAGACCATTCTCCTCTGAATATATAGCACAGAGTAACCCTATGGACAAACTGTGTGGTTGCAGACTAGACAGATAAAGAAACAGACTAAGGAGATTATCAGATGCTTGGGGAAAAAAAAAACCTAAGGTGGTCGCGAGAATGACATCACTGTACTACCAAAGGGTCTAAATATTGCACAACTTCATTCTCCAGGTGTCCTTCCTTTGTTCTCCCTCCTTTCTGAGATGATGAAAAAGGTGCCGCTTTTCATTAGTGGAAACTTACGCTAATGAAAATCGGGGCCTGTTTTGTCGCTCTAACATGGAGGGAGAACAGAGGATGCACAAGAGGAGGATGGCATGTGCGATATTTGGACCCTTTGGCAGTACAGTGATGTCATTCTTGCAACCTCCTTGGTTTTTTTTTTTCCTTTTAAGTGTCTGATAGTAGAAAAAGAAAAGGAAAATGTGAATTGAATTGAAATTGAAACTTGAATTGAAACTGAAGACTGGAGAACATCACTGATTCAAAATGTCTCAATTTATGACAGGTTTGTTTAGTCAACATTCTGCTTAGCTGTCCAGTCTGTTTGTAGTTTCCTCATCTCACGCTATGATCTGTTATGATATTTCAGCCACAAAAATTCAACTGTGGTTAATAGAAATACTTTGAATGGCTAGGGAAATCCTAGCCCCCCCCCAAAAAAAAGTCTTCTTCATGTGCTGCAGGAAGAGTGTTGCATTTGATGCTGACTCAGGACAATGTTTATGCCCATATAACAGAGGTCGTCCTCCAATTGTTTTCGGCTTACAATGCCCATTGGCCCTAGTCAACAAAGCCAATGGTGAAGGATAATGGGAACTGTAATCCACTAATATCTGGAGGACCACAACATATTAATACTTGTGTTAAAGGGTCCTTAACAAATTATGAGGAACGATTTGGCCAGTTCAAAATACTGAAAGGATTGCAGAGATGGTGCCATCCTTTGGAGGGAGTTCCAAAGCCTAGGAGCAGCAACCGAGAAGCCCTCCTCCCTCATTCCTACTAAACAAGCCTGAGATGGTGGTGGGACAGAGAGAAGGGCCTCTCCAGATGAACTAAGGGCTCTAATGGGCTCATAAAGGGAGACACAGTCCATCAAATAACCTGGACCCAAGCTGTATAGGGCTTTATAGGTCAAAACCAGCACTTTGAATTGTGCCCAGAAACAGACCGGCAGCCAATGGAGCTCTTCCAACAAGGGAGTTGTGTGCGTCCTGTAATGTGCAATGTGGAAGACAATTAGCTTTGGATAGGCACACTGCTTTTTGAACATTTATTTACAATCACACATGCAATGCACACTACTCCATGAATTTTATTGTGCTACCATCTGCACAATGGTTATGCTTGCACAAGTCCTCTTCTGCCACCATCAGCTAGATATGATCTTGTCCACTAAATTGACTTCAGGTGTCACCAACAAGATTCTAAGTAATCTTAAATAAACCTGAGTTAAGCCTCCATTCAAGACTACCACTACAGAACTATTATCCTTCCAGATTCATTTGTAGGTTGTGATGGGAGAGGGACTGGTTTCTCCCATTGGCTAGTAGAGATATATTTTAATTGTTAAAAACAACAACATTCAACCAGTTAATTTTTAAAACCAGCTCCCTGCTAGCCCCCATTTCTTGTTTCACACTCTGTCCAAAAAGATTAATCCAAATGCCAGAGTGTGTTTTGGCTCTACTTCTAAAAAGTCCCAAGATGGTTGGATCAAATATGTCCACCCACCACAATAAATCCACAATGAACCCAGATTCACCTGTCTACTAGAGTTCTATACCATGGCGTGTTTCATATGGACAGCACTATCTCCTTCTGGGTCTCTTTTCTAACGCAGGCAAAATCCATGCATGCCTAGTGATGCCTTCCTCCACAATGAGCAGTCTGTTCTTTAGCAATCAGAGTATTTCCTATACTGCCCATTGCTATGCTGCCTTGTTGATTCTGGACCACAGAGATACACAGAACATACATTTTGCTCCAGTGGGTCTATCCATTTACGACTATTGATCAAGCCACTAAAATTTCACTTTATCTTTTGAAGGCCAAGGTTATAGTTTACTTCTCAATTGCACATTTTCATTTCAAACTCTAAGATGGGTAGAGAAAACAAATAATAAAGGTTAGAAGAAAGCCAAAAGCCATCTTGCTAAATTTCACATATTAAATTTGAATCATCTACTTTCCAGTTTCTCCACAAATCATGGGTGGGTAAAATATGGCCCCAAGGCCTCATGTGGCCCTCAATTTTTGTGTGTAGCCCCCAACTCCTCCAGACTCTATATTCCTACTGATTCAAGATCCTGTCATATCTTAAAACAGTTCCTTTTTTTAGGGTACAACTCCATGGACCCCATCTGTTGCCTGGGGGATTCTGGAAGTTGCCACCCAATAAATAACTATGAAAGCTCTGTCTACTTTGTAGTGCCCCAAGTAAGCCAGGCATCAAGCATCTGGGCAGATGCTGAGAGCCTAAGCACCCAGAAAGTCCTTCTGGTGCAAGTGCTTCCATGGCTGTATGTTCTGAGCCATCTATAGTGGATGCCCATTGTCTGTTCTAGCACTGACAAGCTCTGCTTCTCTGTCTGAAAAGTATGAAACTCAGTAGGTGACCCATGGCCTAAGGGCAGCATGCACAGCACACCTAAGTCTTTTATATGGCACAGTACCCCCAAGTCTTGTATGGGGCTCATTATAGGTTGCTCAGTAATGCTGGTGAATTACCAACAGGTGGTCTTCCTTCCCCAACTTTTTTGTCCAGTAGTAGGAGCCCATGGGGTGCAAGCTAGCCTAAACATTGCAGCACCTGGGAAACTACTAAATGAGCAACATGCTCTGGCAAGGTCTGAAACACAACTTAGGTCTTCAGTTGTGCCAGGCTACCTCTGCCAGGACCCAAGCCTTCCCACAAAGTAGAACACCTAAAAGGTATGGATCTCCAGCTTGAAACCTAGGATAACTATTTTTCCGAGAGCTCATGCCAGACAAGCTGCAGGTCTTTGGTGCACTAGCTCGGTGGACTGCAGAGATCTTCAAGAAGGCTGTGCTATCCCAGTGCTGGAGGTAGGCTTAGAAGCTTTCACAGTTGGTCTGGGTTAATGGACTTTAGGCTCAGGGTCTCTCTAATATCTTGAGCTGGGTGGTCTCTTGTCTCTCCTCTGTTGGTCCTACTGATTCCTCAACCTCTGAGTCTGTGTCCTAGTCACAGCTGGACTCCTAGGTCATGAGCATTTCAGTGCTTTCATCCTTTCCTGGACTGTTGCTGCCATCTCCTGAGCCTCCTTAACTCAAGCAGCCTTTGTAATTAGTGGCCTTTCTTATTTCACAAACTTGGTTTATCCTCCTTTCCCTGCCCCTTAGGCATTGGGAATAACAGCTGCCATCACTTTTTTCTTCTTTCTCCACCTGTCATATCAAACAAACAAACAAAAAACACCATGGCACTTGCTGGTGTTAGGCAGCCATCTCAGCTCTTCCCTTCCCCTACCCCATCCCATCCCATTGCATCCCATTCCACAGGCCTTCCAAGTGATAATCTATGTCACTTTTGCTGTTCCCTTACCATGGCTCCTTTACCACTATTTCTTCTTCTCTGTGGGCCCTCCTAGAGAAGACACTCTAGCACCCACTCTCATAGGGCTCTGTGGTCCTTGTCCTTGGGGTTCAGAAGCCAACTGTTTTCTGAAAGATGTTCTTGCTGTCTTTATGTACAGAGGTAGTCACAGATGTACTTTCAAGAGAGCATATTCAAATGTAGCTACCAAGGTGCATGGCTGGCACCCTTTTAGTGACATACACAGAAGTAAGTCCAACTTTGCCAGTGCATATCTTTTTTTGGTCATTGGGGAGGGAAAAATTTACTACCTCCCTCATGCAATAGCCAAATTCCACCCCCCCCAAGACTCACCTCTCTCCCTATAATGACACTCAGAATAACAAAGGTATCTTCCCTGGGTCCTCCAGAGGTCCTGAAGGATAATGTCATTTTGCATCTGACTACAAGGACATAGCCAGACACTTCTCCAGCAGCATCTACTCTCCACTGGTCATTAAGTGGCTAGAGAGGAAGGACCCTGCAGGGAAAAGTTGAGTCCTGTAGTGGGGGCTGTATCATAGATCCCAGTGTGAGATCTTGGGATCTCATATTTAGTACAACATTGATGCAGTCAAGCACACACAATTTTATACCTCTGTAATATGTGTGAGGATCCAGTGTGGTGTAGTAGTTTCAGTGTTGGACTAGGACTCTAGGAGATCAGGGTTCAAATCCCCACTTAGCTATGGAAACCCACTGGGTGACCTTGGGCAAGTCACGTTCTTTCAGGTTCAGAGCAAAGCATGCCAAGAAAACCCTGTGAGAGAGTCACCTTAGAGTCACCACAAGTCGGAAAAGACTTGAAGGTATAAAACAACAAAAATATGTGTGAGAATAAACTGAGGAAAGGAAAGGAATTATCTGGATTTGCAGCTCCAAATAAATATACCAGGTATATTGCAGTCTTCTGCGTGGACAATGACATTATTTAGCTTGATTCATTCTCCATAAAAGCAGGGAAACAAAACCAGATGAGATAAATCAGCACATGTTAATTAGGGCAATTGAAACTTGAAAGGTATAATGATGTGATCATTTTCACTCCTCTGTTTTGAAAGGAGACCTTGTGTTCCCATTTGTACATGTATATACCAGTGACAGTTTTTGCTATGTGTTGTATTTTACCAGACAAATATTCACACTATCTTACTTTGACTGACTTCAACTAAATTCTTCAGATTATTAACTGTTTATTGCTGTCTCTTATCTTGATTACAAGTGAAGCCATAGACCTTTGGTTAGGAGGACGGTGTGAGAACAGAATTTATTTAAACAATGTAGGATTTTTTTGTACACATATGAATCCTCCTGCAAGAGAGAATTTTGTATATGGTCTGTGTACACATACGTAAGTGCAGGCTGACCCCAAATGGCCATCTGCATTTGGCTGGTCTGTTTTGGAGGAATGTCTTAAAGGGAGATGGGAAGAAGCAAAATGTTTTGTAACGAATAAAGACTAATCTTTTAAAGTAGTGTAGTCCATTGCCTGTAGGGCCTAAATACCCTAAAAGCACCAGATCCTGTCTGATCTTAGAAGCGAAGCAGGGTCAACCCTGGTTAGTACTTGGATGGGAGACAATAATGACTATCAGGTTCTATAGGCTATGTTTCAGAGGAAGGAACTGGCAAAACCACTTCTGAGTATTCCTTGCCTCAGAAAGCCCTATGAAATTCATGAGATCTCCATAAATCAATAACTTTATGTGAAGACACGTAAACACACAGTCCATTGCCTACATGCGCTCTCATTCTCTCTCTTTCAGTTTCTTGTCTTCTTTCACCCTTGCTCTCTCTCTCTCTCTTTCTATCTCTCTTCCAGAGAAAAAGAGTATTGCTTACTATGATCCACTATTTTTTTACCCAGAAAGTAGGTGTATTAAGATGTAGCAATGCTGCCATTACCTTCTGGTGCAGAAATGGTGATAGCTGCCGATAGTCAGCAACAAAGGCAGATAGAAAGAAATCAGAAAGCACTCGAGTGATGGACTATGCTACCCTTTTTAAAAAAGAGAATAAGAAAGCAATGTAAGTGGTGCATGCCAAGTGGTTAATTTGGAAAGGCTGTTTCCCTGTTCAGTATAAACAACCATTTTCAGCCTGTACTGGCCTTTAAAAACAATAGGTATTTGACCAGAGCAAGAAGTCCAACTCCTGACTGTCAAAGGGGGGAAAAGAAAAAGAAGAAGCTTGCATAGCCCTAAAAAATGTAATAATGATCCTCAGAATGCCTGAAAATGTGACAAAGTGGGCATTAGAACACCTTTCCCACAAGACTTGGAGGCAATATGTTGCATGTGGAGGCCAAAAATGGGGTTTGGGAGTACAGAAAATGATGATAGGGTGTGGGCATTCAAGGTCATACAGGGGAGGCAAGGTGCCCCCCTTCCAATGTCTAGTAGTTTCCCACCACTATTTTAAATAATGATCTTTCCCCCATACACCCAACATAATCTTGCATCCCAGTGAAATCTGGTATGGAAAGCTTTCCCCATAATAAAGATTTTAGTCTTTAAAGTATTGAAAGACTATTGTGTTTGTCACAACAAACAAATAGGACTACCTGTCTGGAAGCTCATCTCTAGTAATTAATTAGTGCCCTGGGACACTGAAGACTTAATCAGACACATCAAATACAGTGTCATCTCTCTCTCTCTCTCTCTCTCTCTCTCTCTCTCTCTCTGGCTTTTCTTTGCAAACGAAGATTCAGGAAGGACTCATCCTGCACTTTCTGCAAGCACGCTGACGACTAAAAAGGCCAATCTGAGATAAACAAGTCCGGTTCCAGAAAGCACAGCAGAAGGTTTCCTTGGGTGATGTTTCTGGGTTGTGATTTTTTCTGCGTTGTCGTTTCTCTTCAAGACTTGTTTGGCGTGGGTTCTCAAATAAGGCTGCAGCATTGTGGATAGTGCGTCTCCATGCCTCCCGATGTGAGGCCAGGGCGGACCATTGTTGGTGAAACCTGTACTGAAATCTCCATGGAACTCTGAAACCTAGACCAATTAGTAATATCTCACCTACTGCACTTGGCTGTTGTGAAGATAAAGTGATAGTTGAACTGGTGTGCACTGAGTTCCATGAAAGAGGCAGGATATAAATTTACAGTATAATAGTGTATGTGATAGTTCCTTATCACACAACATTGTTTCTGTTCTGCTGCCAGTCTGCATTCAAACCATTGCTGGAGGATACCTTTTCACTGATGGGGGAAACCTGTCAATAAGCTCCCAATAGCACTGTGTTTCCATTATTGCCTCTGTGTGATAAGTCCTCTTCTGCTTCATTCCCACACCAGCAGTCACATGGGGTGAGTGGGCATGATTGTCCTCTTCTTGTTTTCTTCCCAGACTATTCCCCCTCTCACCTGATCTGTCTCTTTTCTCCCCTCTCCATCTTTCTGCCACCTGGTCTTCTCCCACCCACCTGATGGACCTAACTATTCCCCCTCCTGCTCAATCTGTCTCCCCCCACCTTTTTGCTGCCAATCTTCTTCCCCCCACCTGCACAATCTGCATATTCACCCATCCACCTCATGTGTGTCTTTTCTTCCTCCACCCTCCCAACAGTATTGAGCAACAATTGTGTTGTGAAGTAAATAGAAACATACCGGTATTGAAGCAGAGTTGCAATAAGGATTGGTTCAATACCAGTATGTTTCCATTTGCTTCAACAATGTCATTGCTGCATGTTAGAAGCCTGGTCTGATAATCTAAGTAAATATCAGCAAGTGGATCTTGAGAAAAGGGCCTAAGAACACTGTTCTACATTTCAGCTGTCTGTACAAGGAGCTGATGACTCAGTGTTTTAAAGGAATACATTATCCTTTCAAGTGGATCACTGAAGATAGTTGGCATCCAGAGTCATTCTGCTGACTTTGATGGGCCTTGATAAAACCCACAGGTCTAAAAAGAAAAGCTTCTGGGAAGTGGCCCTGGCACTATTATGTGCTCAGCTTCCTGCCCAGCAAGTTCAGCAAACAAAATTTGTCAGTTCCCAAATCCCTGGCTCTTCCCTCTACTTTGGCCTTTACAATGCAGTTCCCGGTAATCCAAATAGATGCTCATCCAGAGAACTCAATAATGGGTGCCTAATCCAAACAGTAGCCTCCATTCAAAGGTAGCAGTAACTGTGTGGATTTGTAGCTAGAAATGATGATATCCAGACCTATCACAGCTAATGAACAATGAAAGAAGATGTGGTAGCTGTAAAGTGTAGAGACAGGCTGATTAGTCTGAAAATGTTTCTAAACACACTTGGATAAATACATTTTGATCATTTATTGTTCTCACTCTCACTGACTAGACAGCTATTTTATTGTTACTATTTTATTATTATATCCAAGAACATTTTATACCACTTTTCACTTTGGAAAAAAAAACCCCAAATCTCTCAAAGCAGTTTACAGCAAAAACAGAAGCAATTAAACCAATTGGGTAAAATAATAACATAATGATAAAACAATTAAAAATGATAATTGGAATCAGAGAGTTGGAAGGGATGTGAAGGATTATCTAGTCTAATCCTCTGCTAGTAAAGGAATCCACTGCTGAAGCACTCATGGGATGGCTGTCTAACCTCTGTTTAAAAACTTCCAATGAAGGAGAGTCCACCACATCCCAGAATAGTCTGTTCTGCTGTGAAGTTGAAAGGTTTCACGGATGGCATCCATAGATTTTCCTTGGGTATTTTCAGGCTGTGAGGTCGTGTTCTGGAAGACTATTTCTGATGTTTCACCTGCATCTGTGGCCACAGATGCAGGTGGAACATCAGAAATAAACTCTTCCCGAACATGGCCTCACAGCCTGGAAAAAACCCAAGGAAAATCTATAGTCTGTTCTGCTGTTGAACAGCTCTTACTGTCAGGAAGTTCTTCCTTAAGTTTAGTCAGAATCTCTTTTCTTGTAATTTGAATACATTGGTTTGGATATTATCTTCTGGAGCGGCGGAAAACAAGCTTGCTTCATCATCTACATAATAAACAAAAAATCATCTATATCATAAATGATAAAGAACTAATGATAATAGACAAGGGCCAAGATCCTGCATTGTCAGGCTTGACGATGATAAAGGAGCTCCATTGTCATAGTTCATATGTTTGACAATGCCAACCTCCCCAAACCAACCTTTTCAGCCAGACAGTGGCCCAAACAAAGGGATTCCAAGATACTGTGGATTGGGGTGCTTGGAAATGATGTCTTTAGTGCTCTACCAGAATGCACTGAGAACAGGCAGTTGAAGAGGCCTCAGGGTTCTGCCACAATTGCTTCTCTGAATGTACCCCACAACTCCATCTTCTGAAGAACAGGTGGAGAGCCCTGCTAGATCAGACCAATGGATCAAATAGTCTACCATCCCACCATGGTCAACAATGGAAAGCCTTTTGGGCATTAAGGCAATAGCTGCTGACTGGGGTGATATGGAGTTGTGGAATCACTCTTGTCAACATGCACGTGATATGCAGTTCTGCTTCTCATTTTCATCTTCATTTAGTCAGGCAGTGGATATGTTGAATCAATCCATGCCTGTGGCAATGAACTGGATCGGGATTCAATAAACTGAGGCTCAGTCCAGACAAGACAGAGCTACTGTTGGTGGATGGTTCTTCTCACTGGAGAAATGGTGTTCAGTGAGTTCTGGATGGGGTTTCCTGAGGAATGGGTTAGCACTCCTGTCACTTGAGGTACAGATGACCTCAATGACATGGGACTTTATCAGATGTGGGGGAACGCAGCACAAAACCATGTCCTCAACTGCATCAGAAGAATGCTACAAGAGCAGAAATGGTGACATTACCAGATGCCTGCATCCTTCAGCCATTCTGGGGGCATAGCATGGATGTGAATAAAGTGTTCCTTTTTTATTGATGGGTTAAGCTGTCAATAAAAAGGGATGTGTTATTGACGCCCGTGCTACACCCCCAGAATAGCTGAAGGATGACATCATCTGGTAATGTCACCTGTTTTTGTTCTCGTAGCATTCTTCTGATGTCGTTTTTGCTGCATCTGATAAAGTCCATGGAGTACCTTTGATTGATAGCCTAGCTACATCCCTATCTGGACAGGGATAACCTAACCTCAGTATCCTATGCTCTTTACTAACCTTCAGCTTAAATAATTGCCACACATTGTATATGAGGCACTCAGTGCCTCTGAAGATGATTCAGAAAATACAGCTAATACAGAATGCAACAGGCAGATTAATTATGGAGATGAGACGTGAACCTATTGTGGCTTACCTGCATTGGCTGCTAATACATACTGTATGTGGATCGACTACAAATATACAAAGTTTTATATGGTTCAGAACCTCAATACTTAGCAGGATACCTCTATTACAGGTCTTGGGGAAACAGCCAAGTGTGTCCCATGGAAGTTTCTGGGGTTCAATGGCTGGCCACTTTTAGATAGCCCCCCCCCAAAAAAAAACCTGGGCTGTGGGGCACAGGTGGATTCAGAGGCTCCAATTTGGTCACCCCTGCTTTAAAAAGTTCCTGAAATCTGAAGTAGGAACTCATTTGGAATCTATGTAAAATGATTGCAGTAGCAGTGTGGCAAATGTGATGGGTGCCATCTTTAATATGTTTTGAAGTCATGTTTACATCAGGTTGCTACTTCGTCATCTCAGTGAATGAAACTGGCTATTTGGTGTGGATGGAGGGGTATCTATAGCTGGGATTTGTCTGGGTTCATATAGGGGAGATCCCTGGCAGACTGGCTTTCAGTTCTGCAAAGCTAAGAAGGTATGGTAAGCCACAAGCATAGTCATATGAAGCTGCCTTATACACATAAATCAGTTCAACTCATTAGTGACTCTGGCATTGACTCTAGGGTCTCAGAGGGAGGACTTGCCCATTACCTGTTATCGGATCCTTTTAACTGGCAATGGCAGAGGTCAAATATGGGATGGCCTGGGTACAAGGTATGTGTACTACCTCAGAGGTATAATCTTTCCTTGATGGTTTTCCTTGATGAACCTTGAGTTTTATCCAAAGGTGTCTTACCATCAGAAGAACAGCTGCTGCTGGCAGATTAAATCCCCTCTGCTCTTGTGTACAGACCCTATATTTGTCCCTCAGATCTACTCTGGGGTGTTGAGAAACTTTCCATAGCACATTTAATTGGAATACACTGCCTTGGAGTATGGTGGAGTCTCCTTCTTTGAGTTTTTTTAAACATAGGTTGGATGGCCAACTGTCAGGAATGCTTGGATTGTGTGTTCCTGCAGGGCAGAAGCCGATCGGATGGGATCGCTGTTGGGGTCCCTTCCAGCCCTATGATTCTAGGCTGCATTTAGAGCCTGGGAAAGTTACTCTTGGATTACACCTCCCAGAATCCTCCTGCCAGCACCCTTCTCAAGGTCTGGTTGCATTGTTCCTTTTCCAGTGTTCTCTAGCCCAGTGGTTCTTAACTTGGGGTCCACAATGTCCTCACAGGGGGCCCACAAAGGCTTGAAGACTGCTTGGCCCACCTCCTCCCTGTAGTGGAGTAGCCACATGACAGGAACCAAGGGAAAGGCTGGCTGGCTTGGCCTGCACATTGCCATTCAATCCACTCCAGCCACAAACTTGCAGGAAGAAGCAAGAGTGTCTCTGAGGGAAAGTTTAATGGATGGTGTAATTGTATTGTTGTTGTTGTTAGCTATTATTATTAGCTATTATTATTAGGGTTTTAAATCTTGAGTTAAGTTGTGGGGCAACAAAAGATATTTAAAGGGGCTCCCTGGTAAAGAAAAGATTAAGAACCACTGCTCTAGGCCAATGCCTCTCACATAACACTAATGCGATATTGGTGTTTTAGTGACAACAATAAAACCATTGTTCCCAGTAATATTACTCCAAATTTTTCTTTATATTCTTTATATTCTTCTGTTAAAAGAGCTAGAGTGTTGTAGAAGTTTCAGCATTGCCCTATGACTGTGGAGACCAGGGTTTGAATCCTTACTCAGCCATGAATACCCACTGGCTGATCTTGGGCAAGTCACACTTTCTCAGCCTCAAAGGAAGTCAAAGGCAGACCTCCTATGAACAAACCTTCCCTAGAAAACCCCATGGTAGGTTGGCCTTACTCAGAAATGACTTGAAGGCACATGGGCAAACACACACACATTTGTTTTGCAGGCTGAACTCAGTTGGCAGCAAGGGGAGGAAGCTGAAGAAGATCAAGGGGGAAAGGGAGGGGAGAGGAACCAAGACATGTTAAAAGCAGCTGGGAAGATGGGCTGGAGGGGATCTATGTGCAAGGAAGGAAAGGAAAGGAAAGGAAAGGAAAGGAAAGGAAGAAAGAAAGAAGCCCTTTCTGAGGGAGACAACCCTCAAATTCCGTGTCTCTCTCTCTCACACACACTCACCCTCTCCGACGTGCCTCTCCCTCCAGCTTCTGCCATGGAGGGCTGCTGTTTCTTTCTCTTTCTCTTTCTCTTTCTCTTTAGTTTTGGAGAGGCTGTTTTGTTTGTTTTTTTAAAAAAGCCAGCAGGAGGTTTTTGGAGAAGGAGGGTAAGAGGGGGCTCCTCCCGGCTGTCTCCTGGCTGTCTCCTTCGTCAGATTAAGGAGGCCAACACAGGGCCCCCTCTTGACCTCGGGGCCCCCTGCCAATGCTGATTAGGCAGACAGGTTAAACCGGCCCTGGTGATATTTACAGTCATGAAGAGAAGAGTTTTGTGCAGCAAGGATACTCAGACAGGCATCTGAGGATGGTGCAGGAGGTTCAGATCTGGGGTGTGCTGAGAAAGAGAGTGGCAGATCCATCCACTGTGGAACACTTTACTATTGTCAGGGGACTAATATTTATACCCTGTTTCATATCCTGGACGGGTACTCTGGTTGTGACAAAGCCTAGATGGTTTTCCCATGGGATAGACAAAGGAAACTGAAACTCAACTGATTGCTTTAATTGCTAGGAGGTGGAAATTGATGGGTTTGTGACAACCTTGCAAGGTTTGACAGGATGGGGCTATAGGTAAGATTTCCATAGGAATAGATTAAGGAATGGTCACTGAATCGCTTGATTGAATCCTTGCTTAGATTCCCAGGGCTGGAAGAAAGGATTAGCACATGCTTCCTTAATAACTATGTTTACTAAGGGGCTTTCCCCATAATCCTAACTTGGAGTTTTTGCCATTATATGTCTTAGACACATCCCAGGTCACTGTAACCTCCAACTGACCTTTGGTTTGCCCAAGCCAACCTGACCACAAAAAGTGTCCAATATTTCCAGTAATGAGATACTGTGGGGAGGGGGTAATAGGGCATACTAACACAGTCACTGTCCCTTCTCTATAACACAATGGGGTGGACATATTGGTAGAGTCACCTTTGGTTGCACCTTGTTTGACATAACATCCAACCTTTTAGAGTTTAAAAAACTGAAATATATGTGGCTGAGTAACATCCAAGCGTAGTCAAGATGGTAGAAGTTATTAGGAAGAACAGACTTGCTAGGAGAAGTTGTAGCAGTTTGCTTTTGCCTGAGCCTACTGGGAAGGGCAAGATTCTACTCTTCTCCTCTCCACTTCTGCGTTTTGCAACAAATGAAGTAAGCTGAAGACCAAGGGAGAAAGTGGAAAAAGGAGAGGGAAACTGGGACACTTTAAAAGCAACTGGAAAAATGGGATGACAGAGGATTTATCAAAACTGTCCTTGCCAATTTGGGATAGTTGGAGGATATGTGTTGTTATTCAGCAAAAGGACATTGTAGCACAACCACTGTGTAACTGTGTGACTGCAGATTTACACTATGCAAGCATGGTGTAGGATTGCGGCCATTATTATTAAGCAATTGTTCCTTGTTGACCCACTCTTCTTCTTCAAGGAGGAGAAACTTCAGTGTCGTGCCAGCTTCCTATATCTTTTCTGGTACCACAAGGAGAATTCTTTTTACTGTGAAAGGACAAAACAAATGAGGAAGAACACAAAGACGATTGGTCCAGAGAGATGTCTAGAATTGGCCTATCAGGATGAGTTACACTTGCCACAATGAACTGCTACAAGAGCTAGGGATCAGTGAACATGTTGTTCAGTTCATTTTTGATAAGAACTGACCAAATTTGCAAATGTAACAAGTCACAGGACAGAAAGAACTTGACTTAAAAAAATTTACTGCCTAGGGAAAAGTGAAATAGACAGATTTGCCTCTCCTTGACAACAGCTCCCCAGAAGACTCTAAAAAGGAAGCTGTTTTTAAGTCTCCTTAGTGAATAACTTAACTGTAATTACAAATTTCTAAAGAAAAAAGTGGCATGGCATTTCCTGTTACCACTGCACATCTTCCTGGAAATTTAGAATATTACATTCTCAGCTCATTTGCTAATGCTAAAGAACATCTGGGAACAATATTTCCCCATTTATTTTCTTACAGACTTGCAACCTACATTTTCTCTCTCTTTGCCATTAATGAAGAGGGAGAAAAAGATATATTTGGTCTTAAATCTTGTCAACATAACTGAATTTGATCCAGGACTCCCTCCTCCCCCAAGATCCCTTGACAGTGCTATCATAGCACTAATCGTCTGTGGTTAGTGAGAGTGAGGACCAAAGAGGATGACGCATAGAACAAACCATGCCTATATGTCCTCAGGGGGACATCCTAGCTACCACGGAAATAGTTTAATTTGTTTTGGATACAAGATGTAGTTGTTCTAACAGAGTAAAACCAGAGAGATACAAATGCAAATATGTACTGAACAGTGAAAAAAGAAACAGCAGAACCTTCAAAGCACAATATGAGTAAAGACTGAGAAAGAGCACTCCAAGGATTTTATCACACCAGCGTGTGATATCGGTGTTATCGCATTCTGGAAGCAAACAGGAACATACACTATCACACTTCCTCTACAATCCTGCAACCATTCTCCTTTGGTGATCCATGGTCCCATGCTTGCTCTTCCACATTGTCTCTCTAGCCCTGCCTCCCTCCTTGTGTATGCCCACCTTGGCACAGGGCAAAAACAATAATTTTTTTAAAAGAAAAGAAATATTAAAGAAAAATACCAAGTAAAAGTTACTTCAGCCTGTGACACAGGGGCCTTTCAAATCCCACTGCTACCACCAAATTTGTGATGTGCAGGCACACCAACTGAATTTATATCACTGTTCAGCCTGGCTGCTTCATCACTTACGCTGCCACCAAATAAACATCTGTGGAGACCTCAGTTCCACAGTTGTCACCTTTATGTCAAACTTCCCCCATATCCCTTCCTTAGATTGGGGTTTTACTTGCAATGGATAGTACTTGTATTGGTGTGTGTTTAATTACAGTGTTAACATGCCAAATAAATACTAGTAAGGGAAATAATTCCAGGTGAGTCTGGATTTGATAAATAAAACAAAGGTTGGTTTATTAGTTGAACAAAATAACAGAAATGCTTTGAACTTTCTTCCCAACTTGGTTAACTTCAAACTGGTTGCTAGTCCCACTCTGTGGTGACCAATAACTTCAGAATCTGCCAGACTCAATAACAAATTGTGACGTTATTTCTTTCCTCTCACTCTATATCCCCACCAGCCTCTATTCCTCTTAGCACTTCTTCTCACTGCACATACATTCCCTCAGCTCCACTAACAGCCATACACACATCCCAGCCCTTTCCTCATCACATCACATCTTCACCTCCCCTTTTCAACTGTCATCATCTCCCTTCTTTCACTCTAGGAGACCTCTCCCATCCCAGTTTCCTGCCACACAGTTGGCTCCTTCATGCTCTGTTCCCATTCACTTATCAACATTCCATCAGACGCTCAAAACATGCTCTCTACACAACCTGCTTGGGAATAGTGAGGAAGAGAAGGGGAGGGATGGGAGAATCACATCCATGTGTGTGACTGCCAGTATTGGAACTGCAATGAAAGGGACCTATCACACAAGAGGGGAGCTGGAATACCAGTAATATTGGCAGCAATTGACAGGATTTCTCCATCAGTGAAAAGCTGCGCTCCACCGATGATTCCATTGCAAATCAGCAATAGAAAGGACATGACGTAATCTGATAAGCTCCAGACAAAGATGTGATTATCCAGCTCCAATTGAGGTTTAGTTCTTCATGTGATAAAATCACAAGGTTGGGGTTGTTTAAATCTGCAGTTTTGACAAGAGGGACATCAAAGCAAAGCTCAGGATTAAAATGCAGAAACATTGTAAGACTGAAGAGGGGTCATAGTTCAGCTACAGAGCACATGATCTGCTCCATGTTCACTCTTGGACATCTCCAATCAAAAGGAGAAGATGCTAGGTGGAGACAGAAGAGGTGTGTGGGGGGGTAATTCCTAGTCAGAGTAGAGTAGAAGTGGGCAAAGTGTGACCTGAGGACCACTTATCTCCTGAAGTGTATTTTTGTAGCCCCACCCCAAACTTCTATAACAAAATCATCAACCGCAGATGATTAGTGCTATGATAGCGCTGTCAACAGATCTTGGGGGAGGAGGGAATCCTAGATCAAATTCAGCCATGTTGACAAGATTTAAGACCAAATATATACTGATAAGTGGTATAGAAATATAAATGCTATTGCTATTGCTATATGGCCTGTCCAGGATAGAGATAACCTAGCCACAGTAGTCCATGCACTAGTAACTGCCTAACTAGACTACTGTAATGTGATCTACATGGGGCAACCCTTGCAGAAGACTAGGAAACTGCAGCTAGTGCAAAACGCAGCAGCCCAACTGTTGACGGGAATATCATATAGCAACATGTAATTCCAGTCTTAAAAGAATTTTAAGCACTAAATGAAACATGTTTTTTTTAATGCAAAAACAGCATTTTATGTGCAGAAGAAGGTTCTTAGAATGGTGTTTTCTGCATCAAAATTGTGCACATTTTAAAAAATGTGCACATTTTCCATAAAATAAGTACCAAACTAAAAAGGTTCTCATAAGTTCAAGATTCTCCTCAACAGGGTTTCCTGACACTGAAGAAACATGTTTTTCAACCATTTTCTGAATATTTTCAAATACTCTTTGCATCCCTACATACTATATTATGCAGCTCTAGGTTTTTGTGGGTCCTCGGGTAAAATGTGCCTCTGGACTTTCTAATGAGAAGGACCTTTTGTCTCAGAAAGTCTCTAAGTTACTACTTTTGCCACAGCATTAAAATGGCTGTTCCTCTTTGGTAAAATGAGTATCCGACTTGTGGGGGCAATTATCTAAAACACATTGGAAACTGCTTAATGCAGTGTAGATGTGTAAATTGCTGTTGCTAAAAACAAATTATAAGCTGCCCTGATAGCCTTTGTGGCTGAAGAGTGGGGTATAAATACCTAACTAAATAATTAATTAAATAAGTAAATACTTTTGTGTCCAGTAGCACAAAAGTTTAAAGGTCACCACAGTCGACTTACTAACCTACCTGTGGGCCTCTAGGCCCCAGTATTTCCCCACTCCAGTTGAACTCTGGAACTGGTGATGATACTAAGCCAAAACTTGGAAATGTTACTTTTTTGAACTACAACACCCAAAATATCAAGTCAGCATGGCCAGCAGACATACTAACTGGGAGATTCTGGGTGCTATAATTCCAAAGTAACTCCCTCAAACTCTAAAAAGAACCCTTAAAGTGGCAAAATTCCAATATAACCCAGTGTGTACTGAGAGTGCTCAGTGGCCAAGGGAAACTAATGAACTGTTGGCAGGGAGGATGGAAAATTGGGTTGGAGAAGGAATGGGAGTCTCATGGGGGAGGCTGGAATAGTGAACAGGAGCAATCACCTCAGAGCAACATTTTGTTACAGGTTTGTTACATAAAGGTCTTCTAGGTTTATGGGGTCATATTTCACTGCAGACCTAAAGGAGGAATAACACCAGGGAGAGAAGTGGGAAAGGTTCCTTTTTGTTTAATATTAGCATTCAGATTTTATGGGATATAAGGTGAAAACACTGATAAAAATATATTTTGGATGATGTCCAGACTTGATATGGTGATTTCCCCCCCCCCTCCAGGCAACACAAGGAACACAGTCTGTACTTTCTCCTTCTCATAAAGGTTACCCACTTTGTTCCAGCTATTGCTGGCCTTTCAAAGATTATCCCACAAAATTAAAGATAAAATGATGTTCTAGCTAATCATGTTTCACTATGAATATCAAGGAGGTGCTACTTTTTGCTAGCTTCTTGCTAAATCATACTCAAAGGGAGCATCTACATGACAAAAAAATCTTGCAAGAATGTGGGCAGAATACCTTTACTTTAGAGCACTGTTGGTGCTCTTGGACCTCTCAGCGGCCTTTGATACAACAGATCATTCCATCCTCTTGTATCTCCTGAGAGGGTTAGGAATTGGAGGCACTGCCTTGCAATGGTTCTGTTCCTTCCTCTTGGGCAGATCCCAGAGGGTGAGACTCAGGGACAGCTGTTCTACTAGAATAGAGCTTAATTGTGGCATCCATTAGGGCGCCATTCTGTCCCCGATGCTATTTAACATATATATGAAGCTACTGGGAGAGGTCATTCAGAGGCATGGAGTGCAGTGTCATCAGTATGCCAATAACACCCAGATATATTTCTCCATGTCTCGGTCATCGGCTTTGACTTCAGATGGTGTCTCTCCTCTCAATGATTGTCTTAAAGCAGTAATGGACTGGATGAGGAAAAACAAATTGAGACTGAATCCAGACAAAATGGAGGTACTAACAGTTACAGGCCCGAAGCCAGGTCTGGGAATACAACTTCCATTCCTGGATGGAACCACACTCTCCTCCAAGGACTGTGTTCGCAGTCTGGGGGTGCTCCTGGACCCGTTGCTCCTGATGTCTAATCAGGTAAATGTGATGGTCAGGAGTGCATGTTATCCAACTTTGGCTGATATGCCAGCTGCGCCCTTTCCTGGAAATCAGGGACCTCGAAACTGTGGTACGTGTGCTGGTAACCTCTCATCTTGATTTCTGTAATGCGCTCTACATGGGGCTACCCTTGTGCTTAACTCGGAAACTTCAACTAGTTCAGAACATGGCAGCCAGGTTGATTTCTGATGTTTTCAGAAGAGAGCACATAACACCTGCACTAAAAGCTCTCCACTGGCTGCCTATTATTTTCTGGGCAGAGTACAAGGTGTTGGTAATGACCTTTAAAGCCCTACATGGTTTGGGGCCAACTTATCTCCGGGACCGCCTCCTTCCTTATGACCCTCCCCGCGCACTTCGGTCCTCTGGGAGGAATCTGTTACAACCTATGAAAACAAGGCTGTTGGTGACCTCCCAGAGGGCCTTCTCTGCTGCCGCTCCCAGATTATGGAATGGCCTGCTGGACAAGATCCGTCTTATTACCACCTTAGACAGCTTTAAAAAAAGCTGTCAAGATGGATCTTTTCTGGCAGGGCTTTCCTGAATAACTATCCCGGCTTGAAGATTTGGCTGTCTTTTTCCCTTTGAGCTGTCATTGAATATTTTTTTTTAATTATTGTATGTTCTTTAATCTTTTCTAATTTAATATTATTTTAAGGGGTGGGTGGGTTATGGTACTGATGTAATTATGGGGTTTTATACTGTAAGCCACCCTGATTGCATTGCAGAGGGGCAGGATAGAAATAAATTTTATTATTATTATTATTATTATTATTATTAGATGAGCTCCTGCTGGGATTTGCAATATTCAGAAGGAGGGGGGATGAAAACTCCAAACAGATTGCAATAACAGCTTTTGCTGTTTCTCATGATCTTTTTCTTAAAAAAATGCACTAAAATGCACATAACAGGTTGTCTGTAACACCAATTCAACACAGCAGGGCTGAAACCTGATTGGTTGGACCTCAGAGGCTTGGAAGAGAGGGCCTGCAATGCCAGAGCTGCCATTGTTGTTGTTTTTGCTGGCATGATCATTCAAGTGGCAGAGAAAAGAATGTTTCTTTAAGTGGAAAGTAGCTCTTCTGCATCTGTTATTTTTTTTTTTTTAAGGGGGGAGATTTTCGGGACGAACTCACTCATGGCCACCATTTTTTTCATGCTGCTCCACGTAAACAGCAAAATTGCTATTTTTCCCTTCCAGGAAGCTTGCAAATGAGTCATGGGCATAAATGGACACTGCAACGATAGGGAGGTAAGGTGCTATTTTTTGCAACAAATTCTCCCATCTAGCCGCACCCAAAGTCTATTGAATCATTGTGATGGGACAGGTTATAGGAAAGGGGAGATCAGTGACCCTAGTTGTTGTTGGATGTCAATTCCTATCACTCCAACTATTGGCTATATTGCCTGGGGCTAACAGAAGTTAGACTGCAATAGCATCGGGGGGGTGTGTGTGCACATTTCCCTGCTGTGGGTTAAAGGTCCAGACAAACTGAAGCTAATATGATTTATCAACTACAAAGCAAAACAACAACAATAATAATTTTATTGCGGTCAATGATTATATTCCAAAATTCATCTACATACAGAATATACATGCACCTGCAAACATTAATGAAATATCAATATAAATGTAAACATAAGTCATATAAAATATGAAATGTAAAACATAAAATATAAGTGCATCTCTCTCTCTCTCTCTGGCTTTTCTTCGCAAATGAAGATTCAGGAAGGACTCATCCCGCGTTTTCTGCAAGCGCGCTGATGACTAAAAAGGCCAACCCGAGATAGACAAGTCTGGTTGCAGAAAGCACAGCAGAAGGTTTCCTCGGGTGATGTTAACGGGTTGTGATTCTTTCTGCATTGCCGTTTCTCTTCAAGACTTGTTCGGCGTGAGTTCTCAAATAAGGCTGCAGCATTGTGGATAGTGTGTCTACATGCCTCCTGATGTGAGGCCAGGGCGGACCATTGTTGGTTATCAATTGGCCAAACCTGAGATGTCATTTCAGGGAGTCCTTATATCGCTTTTTTGGAGCGCCCCTATTATGCTGACCCGTGGCGAGTTCGCCGTAGAGTACTATTTTGGGGAGGCGATGGTCCTCCAGCCTAGACACATGCCCTGCCCAGCGCAGCTGTGTTCTCAATATCATGGCCTCAATGCTGGTGATCCCTGCTTGCTCAAGGACAACAACATTCACCACATAGTCAGTCCAATGTATATTTAGGATTGTGCGTAAACAGCGCAGGTGGAAGCGTTTGAGGAGTCATAAGTGGTGGCGATAGGTGACCCATGTTTCAGATCCATAAAGGAGAATAGACAGTACAATGGCTCTATACACACTGATTTTTGTGTTTCCCTTCAGGTGTTTATTACTCCAGACTCTTTTGTAAAGTCTTCCAAATGCGCTATGTGCCTTTGCTAATCTGTGATCGATCTCCTTGTCAATCTTGGCATCTGAGGAGATGATGCTTCCCAGGTAGGTGAACTGCTGAACGGACTTAAGCACAGAATTGCTGACAGCAATGTGGGGATGGTGGTGTTTGTCCTGTGGTGCAGGCTGGTAAAGAACTTCTGTTTTCTTTAGGCTGACTTCCAGCCCAAAGAGCTCTGCAGCTGTTGCGAAGCAGGATGTTAGGCGTGGCAGAGCTGCTTCTGTGTGGGCAACAAGGGCAGCATTGTCAGCGAAGAGTAGTTCATGGACTAGATAGTTTAGAGTCTTAGTGCAAGCCCTCAGACGGCTTAAGTTAAACAAGCTACCATCAGTACGGTAACGTATATAGATGCCGTCGTCCTCTTCGAGCTCTGCTGTAGCCCTTTGGAGCATCATGCTGAAGAATATTGTAAATAAAGTTGGTGCAAGAACACAACCTTGCTTCACTCCATTAGTTATTAGAAAGGGCTCTGAAAGAGCATTGCCATATCTGACTTGACCACGCTGGCCCTCATGTAGCAAGATAATCATTTTACGGAATTTGGGGGGACATCCTAGTCTTTCCAGGATCTGCCACAGTGCATATACTTATATATGCACTAAGTATATAAGTGCATATACTTATAATGAAAACCTAAGCATTTACTAAAACCTTATTTTTGCAAATTTTAGTTACAGCCGCACCAAATTTTACAGTCTTCGTCAACATCTCTGTGTTTTGCCTTGACATCAGAGTACTGTATAAAATACAGAGTAACTGTATAAAAAGCCTCTGAATGTCCAGGGAATGCCTTTATAAATGGTTCAATGAGTGTTTCCCGGATTTCAAGATAATAGGGACAGTGCAGAAGAACATGAGTTATTGTTTCAATTTCACCAGAATTGCAGGGGCATTTACGTTGATCATACAGAATGTTTTTAAACTTCCCTTCTTGTATTGCTGATGGAAAAGCATAACCATGCAAGAGTAAAAGCTGTACATTGGTTTAATATTAAAAGTAAATAAAAGTAATCAGCTGGTTTGTAGGGTATCAGTGCAGTGTCAATTAATACATTGTTTGAGGTTACCTCTAAATCATGCTGCCTCTCCATATCTATAATTCATTGTCTAAGGGCTCAACTAGCTATGTCAAAGCCCACATGTAAAAAGTACTCCTCAGAAAAACCATAGAATCTGAGTTTAGCAGGTATGGCCTTTTCCCAAACTGATTGTAATAGTAAGGAGATTAAGCCACTTGGCTGAAAATTTAATTTCATCTAAAAACTAAAAATATCTAACCAAGCTCTAGATTCAACTTTCAGGAAACCCACCTCCAACTGCAAAGCTGCATTGTAGACCCAATGTGGTATTTGCAAGATATTCCTCAGGAATTTTGATTGAACTACATCCAGGGTAGTAAAAGAGTAATAAAGTTCTAACTGAGCAAAAAAACAAACAAACTGATTTTCACATGCTAAAATAATTTTTCTTATTTATTTTTTTTAAAGAAGTTGGTTAGCATTTTTACCATAATGAAGTCAAAGGCAGGGATGGACAAGTTGGCCAAATTTCTTTCTCTTTATTTTTGTTTTTTAAGAATGTCATTTTTTTCTGTTCTAGTTTTCAGTAAATCTGTGGACATTATTAAGCTTTTATTTAAAAAATGGACTGAATGAAATCCTCAGCCAACAGCAGTGTTGAAATTCAACAGGTTCAGCTGTTCCCAACACGAAGAGGGCCATGTTGTGTGTTTTTCATGCAGCTATTAAAGATGAATAGTGGATCATAAAAGAAAGAAAAATATCCCTTCTAGTTCAGCATTAGAGATAGGGCTCGATATAGATGGATTCTGAGCCAGACTTAAAAGCAGAGTAGACTACTTGTGGCCTTTGGATAGCTATGGTGCAGCTTCCACTAGGCCTCCAAGGGCCTTGAGACACACACACACACACACACAAAATGGGCCATTTTTTGGCCAATAAGACCCTCTTTTATGGGTGAAGACCTTTTTTAATTTGTAGTTGCGGGCACAGAGGCTTTAATTGGGGTGTGTTTTTATTATTTTTATTGTTTTAACTTCTATATGTTTTAAAAATACAGTAATTTTAATTGTTACTTTTTAATTGTTTTATATTTACTCGTTAAACCGCTTAGGGACAGCTTTGGCACTGATAAGTGGTATAGAAATGTAGATAATAAATAAATAAAATTTTCAGGGCCTTTATAAGCTGTTAAAAGGGCTCCATTACCTAAAACACCCAACACTACAACCACCTAACATGACGAGAAGCAACATATTATCACTTCTGGTCACTCAAAATGGCAGCAAAGATGAAGCCCTTTCCAGATGAACTGAAAGTTAGACAGGGCAGCCCTCCATTACTTTAAAGAGATAAGCTCCAAAAGCCTCTTGCTTAAAAAGACCAAATATCATTTCCTCCTGGATTTTTTTTTTTTAATAAAGAAACTCAAGTTCTTTCCATCCCATTTATGAATGTATATGCACATTTATAGGTAAATTCTTATTTGTAAAAAATGGACTGAACAAAACTTTCATCCAATCCCTACCCAAAATGAGTCCATACAATGTGGCATCTATATAAAGACAGTGCTCTCATTTACTCTACATAAAGGTTGTTATCATGTGACAGCTACTTTAAATGGCTCCATGTGGCTGTTATTATTAGTGTACTCTGGTTCAGCACACAGATTGAGTGATGTTTACCCCTCTCCAGGGTATCTGGGCTAATATCTGGAAAGAAAGGTTTACTTTGTACTGTTGTAGCAGGGGGAAAAAAATGACACAATCTATGTGGTGAGGTACTGCACTTAATAGTTTACCACATGAAAAAGACTGTCTTGTGGACCCATTTAAAAGCCATGATTGGCTTAGAGAGCCAATAACTCATTGCTCTTCCACTCCATGCATCTGAGGAAGTAGACCAACTCTACAAAAGCTTATGCTACAATTTCAGTCAGTTTGTCTCAAAGGTGCTAAAAGATCCCCTTGTTCTTCCACTGTATGCTATTAACAGAACTGCAACTGATTTTCCACTTTATTTGGGATAGTGCATTTTTTCTGTCTGTTCATTCCGATGTGTTATGTTCACATTTTTACAGCATGATCTGCAAATATAATTTTGTTAAAAACACATTAAAGGCTTCTTCATTTATTCAAGGCTGCTTGCTACTATCTGTGAAATGTAAAAAAGCCAAACAAATGCAAATCACTATATTTATGTTGGATCCAAAGAATACATTGAGTGTATACGGGATGGGGGTGCTGCTAAAAAAAATGGGGACTAGAAAGTAGTTTTCTCCTTTATGTTTTAAATTTAACATCATACATTGCAATATATCTATGCTGCATTTAAGCAGTGCTTGGCTAATATTTTTGCAAAATATTTATTTTTTTTTTAAAATTGAGGTATCTTGACATGTTGAGATATCTTACATGAATATGCTTTACATCACTGCTGTTCTTTGATCAACGATCCTTTTGGTAACTCACACTAGCACACTATTGTCTTCTTTGCCTTCCATATACGACTTACAAATGTGTTCATTTACTCTGCAATAGTCCTGTCTTCTTGTCTCTAAAAGCTGAGAAGGTGATGATTAAAGCCTAGGGCCTAGTAGGAAAACATAATTGCTATGCCACCCCTTATACCCCAAATCATGCATCAACAGTTGCAGGCTGCAAAATGGCTGACTGTGCATGGCATGAGGACTTAATATTTATGCATGTGTATAGCTACATGTGCTCAAGAGATTATGCACTCACCTGTTACATGAATTGGTGGAGGTCTGTGGGGGATGCACGTATGATGCCAAATTTGCGTTATTAACTGGGGGGATTATAATAGCTCAACTAGATGGCTATGAGCAGCCAGGTAACTTGGAGGACCTTTGCACCAATGTATACTGGTACTAAATGAAGAAACTTCAAGTTAAAATGAAATAAAGTGAATTTTTTTGGAAAATAACACAGAAGCATTCACACACATACACACATTCACAGAGAACCACACAAAGCTAACAGAGAGGCCAGGAAGAAAGATGGGATAGAGGAATAGATTCAGGAAGTGTGGGTGATAAGTTTTAGTCCTGAAGAGCAGAGATTTGTGCAGTGGAAAAGACTCAGTCTTAATCTGAGGGTGGTACAGTGATCTGACAGAGTGACAGTGTCTAACTGTAGCACACATTGCTATTGTGTGGGGACTATACCAAATTTTGTGTCCTGAAGGGATGTTTGAGTATAGAACAATGCTTGGATGGGTTTTCCACCATTAAACAAAGGAAACTGTGACTTCACTAATTGTTGTTAATGGTTGAGATATTAGAATTGATGTTTTTATGACTACTCCTTATTGGGGGATAGGAAAGGGTATGATGAGAGGCTTTCTGGGGATAATAGGAGTTCCAGTCACTGTTTGTGATGGATGACTTATTGCCAATGTGTCCAAGATGGGATTAGCACATACCTTGGTGATGGCTTTGCTTACCAGGGACTCCACTTAATCCTATCTTGGGTGTGTCTGTTGGTAGTTTTCCATGACATCTTCATTTTCATGACCTCCACTTGAGTCCACTTCTGGTCTGCTGCAGTCTACTTAGACCTCATGAAATGTCTAATTTTGCCAATTTATGGAATATTATAGGGAGGCGGATGTAAGGTGTGGAAACACACCCACATACTTGTGTATCTACCCATCCACCTATTTATCCAGACATTTAACTTCTAGAGATCAAGGGCAGGACACTAACTGCCAAAGAACATAATTTGATAAGAAACCACACTGTTAGTATCATTATTACCTTCACTAGAATATTTAAAGCACTGGTCTCTTGAATGTGACGAGTTCAGATCATTCAGGTATGGCAGAGGTTAAGACTGGAATTCTTTGTAAAATCTATTGTAGCTTAACCAATTCTTTTTTGTTATTGTTGAGGTAAACCATATACATAACCATAATCTTTAAGAAGAGTATTAGAAATGCCACTTGCTAGAGCTCTGTAGCTGTTTCTGAAAGCAGGAAACCATTTATTATAGTGTATTTCTAGATTCCCTGTAGAATCATACAAGCTCCTCCTAGTTTCAGACTGCACTATAGATTCCATATATATGCCTATCACATATGGAGCTAGACAATGCTCTGAAACTTTGAGTGTGAGAGAACAGACACAAGACTCTTCTTCTTGTGAAGACAAGGGAAGAAGGTTCATTTGCAGAAGGTCAAGAAATCTTTCTGAGATCAATTAAGAATTTCTTATTCTGATGCCAACTGGATGTATATAAGGTATTGTGGACTCAATCCCATTCCTTAGCAGACTCAGCTCAATTGAAGGTTCTGAATAATCACAATAAATGGGCTTATTCAGGTGTTTCTATAGATAAGGTAATAACAGTGAATTCTCTCTTTTTTTTCCCTTGCTTGGTTGCTTGCTGTGGAGGTATTTCAATGTTTTGGTTGTGTTAAGCTTGGCTCACCTGCTGGACCTATCCAAAGTTAACTGTTATTCAAATACCATTTGTCAGCAGATACTGTGTACAAGGGATAGGTATCATCATTGTGCCATCTTTATGCAACTCTCAAGGGTATCTGGTTGGCCATGCTGGACTAAATGGATGTTTGATTCCTGAGTCCAATATGGTAGTTCTTACATTTTTGTACAAGGTGCCTTGTGGAGTTTTGATGCCTGCTTTTACCTATGGTATGGATTGCTTTCCCCTCTCTGTGTGTATTATATCTAACAATATTGCCTTATGCTGAGCTTGATTATCTCTGCCATTCTTTCATTTCACCAATGTATTTTCACCTGTTCTTGACTGTAACATTAATAGGTTACTTGTGTATGTGAACACATCGTTTTAAATTTAACACCACAGCTAGGACTTTTTACACCACATATTGTAACCCCTGAGATGGGATGGGTGAAAATTTAGTTCATTTCAACTTTTTAGAAGTACTAACCAAAATCCTCAAATTTAATTATAAATGGGACAGAAAGAACTTGAGATTTAAACAATCTGAACGTGGGAGACAGCAATACAGACAGATTTATGCAGAGAACTGAGTGTTTAGGTCTATCTATCAAACTTGGCTGATACTGATGAGTGAAAATTTTGTTCTGATGGGGTTTTTCTGTTTGATTGATAATAGCTTACCAAAGCACACAAATTTCCTCATAAACAAGAAGAAAAGAAGTTGAAATTGATACAAATCATAGACTTAAGGTGAAACAAGAAAATTTGCCCACTCCAAACTCAGACGCAAAAGTTTTCCATAGAGGCAATTCACACAGTCAACTGGAGAAGTTTCTCACCTCTGGAGAACTGGCTGTAGATAAACAGAATTGTTGCTTTCACATTTCAAAACTACACACCGACTTGACAGACCTGTATGTCCTCTTACACAACCATTTGAAGGTTTATAACAAGGGTTTCAATTTACACTTTCTGTATCCCATTGTGTTCTGAACCCTCCTCCACAGCCATGCAACTGCTCTGTTTCTGTGGTTTTATTATTAACTCCATCAGTGCATCTGAAAAAGTGGGTTGAAATCCATAAAGGATCATGTTAAATCAATTAGTCTTAAAAGTATATTTTGTTCCCCCTGCTTTCCTTTTTATACAGTCAACTAAATTAATCAGTTGTATTGAGTGTTTAGTGATATGAAATCAACCCAGCTAAGATCTATATTTAAGATAAAATGTGATAAAAGTATATGCATCAAGGGACTGATAAAGCCAATAAGGCAAAAAAGATTACTGTAGTATTTAATCAGTTCCTTGCTTGAAATCTTCATGCTGATCTACTGGCAAGAGAGTGCTGTGAGAAAGGAGTGTATTTTAAAGTCAAACTCTCAGTAATATATAAACTCAAAGTAAGTATTTCAACTACCAACAAAATCAGATAAACATCTTGGAACTTCAGATGAATTATGTTTAGGCTGCTGCTGAATTTTGACCTAGAGTTAGTTACAAGTTAGGACAACAGATATCTAGATAAAGACAACTTACAGAGACCCAGCTAATGAAAGAGTGGGAATGTGGCTAGAGCTGTGATGACTAGTTTCAGTCATGACATTCTGGAATTCAGTGTGTTATTGTATTCATCACTCTGAAGACTAGTTATGAAACTGTGGCTTTGGAGATTTTCACACAGGGAAATTATTCCCCAGGGAGACCAAGAGAAAAATGGGGCTGTTCCAGGCCCAGCACCCCATTTCGCACACCCCCTTCCTTCTTGCAATCTCCCGTCTTCCCTCCAAGCTGCTTCCATTTCCCTCCCAGTATTTTTTTACTAACAGGCGTTGTTTGTTAGTAAAAAGTCACGGAACAAAGCAGGAGGGAAATGGAAGCAGCATGGAGGGAAGACGATGGGAGATCACAAGAAGGAAGGGGGCATGCAAAACAGGGTGCTGGACCCGGAACAGCCCCATTTCTCTCCCGATCTCCCTGGGGAATAATTTCCCTGTGTGAAAATCTCCTTAGTCAGATGGATAAATCTTTTACGTGTGGTTATCCAAAATGCCTTTCATTTGAAAGATAACACATTTCCAAGTGATCATATGATCACAGCCACTGCTAGTCACTCTAACAATGCAAAATAGCTGTCCCAGTCCATGAAGGGAGATAACAGGTAAGCACCTGGAATTAGTCTCAAAACTAGAAATGACTAAGTCAATTAAGGCAGTGCTTCACAGGGGAACCAGCAACTATTTTTTCACAGTGTGCCAGGAACCGGCACTAAATTTGTGTCCTTTGTTTCATTCATTCCTGGGAACTTACCAGGAAGCAGCAGCCAATGGCTTGGGGACCATCACCAGTTCAGGGACCAAAACTTTGAGTAGTGCTGACTTAAGGCACATTTTGTGGGAAGTCAGGAAAGTATGGAAGATGGCACAGCCATCAGTATCCGCTTGGTGCTCAAGCCCCATTATAGACAATGACATATTAAAATGGCATCCTTTATATAAAATGACAAAATCAAGGTTTGCTTTTTTTAAAAAAATATTTTTGAATCATGGTTAGTTGGATCCATGGGAGTAGAATCCATGGACATGGAGGGCTGGTTGTACACAAAACAATGAAATACTATCCACGCTGACTCAGACATAGATAAATCCTACTGTTTTGTGTGGGCCTTACTCCCTAGTAAATGTGCTTAAAATAGTGGCTTTAGGATGCAACACTTTATCAAACCAGTAGGGACATGTTGAACTCAATGAGACAATTGCATGGGACTTATTGAACTCAATGAGACTCAATTTGCTTAAGATGGCAATGTTAAGATGCAACACTTTACACAATCATAAGGGATGAGATGATGATGATGATGATGATGATGATTTTCTCACCTTTCTCCCAATAATGGGATTCAAGACGAGTAGCAACATATTTAAAACAATACAAGTTAAAAATAATATAAAAGTAAAAAAATAACAATCTAAATATAAAATTAAAAAACAGCAACTAGACAAATTATAAGTTAAAATATAAAACATTTAAAATACTAAAACACATTTTAAAACTATAAAACCCCTTTAGAAATCTTAAAAACAGCACCACACAGCCTTAGAAGCCAACAATTTGTTAGAAGTCAGTTTCTTGAACTTATTGCACTCAATGAAACTTTTTTCTGAGTAGGCATGTTTGAGGTTCCACCATGAATCTTGTTATTTCTGCAGGGTATTTGTTGTGGAAAATAGGGAGTATTAGAGCTCTCAGAATAATTTATGAAAATATGTTGCCACTAATTCCAGTAATTAGAGAGAAAAACAACATTCCTTTCAAAGTAAGAGTGTCAAAATAACCATTTTTAAAAGACCAACATAGTAGAAATACTGTATCACTGATCCCACAAATAAGTGGAAAGCTACTGGCATGTGTTGAATTGGGAATAGATTGTTCTAGCATGAAATATGAAGAAATGTGTCTTAAGGGAGCACGAACTATACATATATCTCATGGTTTCTCACGGCTTTTATTTTTCTAGCTTACTCAGAAGTATTTTAGTACTTGTCTATAGCTTCAAATTGCACAGTACAGTTGTCCCTCCATATCCACGGATTTGGTATCCACGGATTTAAATATTCATGGCTTGAAAATGTTCTTTAATAAATAATAATCCAAAAAGCAGACCTTGATTTTACCAGCTTATATAAGGGGCACCATTTAGCTATGCCATTACATAGAATGGGACTTGAGTATTCACGGATTTTGGTATCCACGGGGGTCCTTGAACCAAACCCCAGTGAATATGAAGGGACACCTGTAGTAAATATTTGAAGAATGGGAAACTGATATCCTGAAGCAGATTTTCTTTTTTTAAAATTATTTTATTCCTTTTCTTCTTCCATTTTTTTAAAAAAGAATTCAATAATAAGAAGAAAATTCTTACCACCTCATATTAACAACATAATTATAACAATATATCAAATACAGTCACATATGTATTTTATCAGATCACCTCTATCTATCTACCCATAGTAATGTCTATTATTAGTTGCTGTATTTCTATAATATATTAATCTCTCCTAGGTCAAAAATCCGGTTGATTTAGCTGGAGGCTCCTCTTAAACATTCAGTCCTTGCAAATACATTAAAAATGTGTGCCTGTTTACTACAAAATTGTCCTCATTTAGTTCTCTTTTTATCAAATGAGAACACCAGATTATTTTTTCTGCAAGTGTATATTATTTCGTTTTATCTGAAAGCAGCCAAAAGTGAGGTGAAGGGAAAAGGGATTCTGATTTTGATCCAAACACTGGCACTGGGTAAGACGGTATTACACCCTTTCCCGTGTCATTTAAACAGAAGGCAATTTAACAGTTAAATTGCCTTCCTCCAGCTGCTATTTAGCCAGCAGCAAAGAAAGAGGCCTACTAGAGGCACTTGTCTTTCTTCCATTGCACATAGGCATGTTTGAGGTTCCACCATAATCTAATTGTACCTTTTCCCTTAGAGTCTCCTCCTTAGTACCAGTATACATGGGTTAAAAGGTCCTGCTGTTGTCCATCCTCTTGCTGCCAGAATTGAGCTAATTAAATCTTCCCCGTATTAATATTTGGACATTAGAAGGTTCCCGACATACCATGTACAATTCAGGTAACAGCTGCTCTGGGCTGAATGGGAGCTCTCCTGGTTCTTCTGGTTCAGAGCAGCTATAAAAGGAGCAGTGGTAAAATCAAGTATGGTGGCAGATCTACCAACTGCCCCAATTAGAACCTTTTCCTCTTGCAGCTCCTCTGATTAAAATCAGAAATCCTGAAGCTGCCTCTGACATTTTTGTTTTAATCAGTGAAATTCCAGGAGATGTTATTGCTGCTGTTTCTGTTCACGAAACTTGTTTTCTGCAAAGAAATATTATTTTCTGCCAAAAGAAAAAAAAATGCCGTTTAATGTGCAGGGAACTTGTTTTGTGTAAAAAATGTGCATTTCCCACACAAAATAAGTCCCAAACTGTGCAGATGCTTACCAATGTAGGACTCTCCTTGTCAGAGTTTCCCAACAATTGATAAACCATTTGGAGGTAATCTTTTTGGATACTTTATACATCCCTAGCATTTATGTAACACTCTAAAAAGTACAATTACTCCTGGAAGGGTCAATGCCAAGAGAACACTGCTTGTAAAATCATAATCAGGTGCTGACCCTTACAAAACATCTTAAAAAGTGCAATTGCTGGTGTAAGGTTGTTTCCTCTGATATATGTCACCAATAGGATTCTAGTCTTTTTTTCTCATGACTTTCCATCAGCTCACGCAGTTGGATGATTCAACTGTAGTCATGAAGGAGTCAGTTTCATCAAGAAGAGAGAGAGTCATATAGCATTTTTGCGATATCTGGTTGTTGTTTTACAGATGTTAGATGCAGCTCTTTGACAGACACTCTAAATGGGGAGCAGGCATGATTTCAGAAAGAGTGTGGTTGAAAGCTATGCCAGTTCTTAAAGCGAACAGCATGCCTTTGGAAAGCTAAGTCTAGCTGTTGCCAGGCAACTACGAAAACCTAGATTATTATCCTCTTTACTGGTTGAAAGTGCTGGCCACTGTAGCCTACTTTACTAGCAGGGCTAGTGTCAGCATCTCGACAGCTACCATAACCCACCTACTTCAGAGGGCCACTGCTGCTGCCAGAGCTTGAAAAGGTTGCTCCCAGAATTCCCCAGCCAACATGGTCAGTGGTACTCCTGTGGGGGGTACTGGGAGTTAATGTCTAAAATGTGACTTTTCTGAGCAATGGATGATGCCTATACTGGCCCCATGCTCCCTATTTTCTCCCAGGGTAACACATCATACAGCAGCAGTTGGCTTTGTCTATCCCTCTATTTATTTTCCCACAATGCCCCCAATCTCATCTCCCTCTGGAGCATCAGGGGGAATTTGAAAGGTAACTAGGTCTAGCTGTCCCAGTCTATTTGGGATGTTTCCATTACATCCAGATAAGCAACTAATGGGTTAATGAGGTGTACATGAGGAGTTTTTTTTTCCCTCTAAGGAAAACCAGAAGGAAGTTGTGATGCTGTGTGTTTCTCTCTTGCTAAAACCCAGCAGGTGGGTTGTACTCAGTAGCTCAGAGACAGAAGCTATCAACTTAACTCAAATTGGGGCTTGAGAACAAAGGCCTCGAATCCTTAGAATTTGAATCAGCCATCGGAATCTGAGCACTACCAAAGAAATGATCTTTCAATCATTACTAGTCATCATAACCAACTGAATAATCCACTTCATCTATTAACTAAACAAAACCCTAGAGGAAAGATGATCATTGCCTTACTCACGCTTGGTAATAAGAATATCTGCTATGGGGTGATGTATACAGCAAGTGTTTCTTGAAAGGCAGTGGCCCAGTCTTCCCCTTTACCCCACATCATGTTGGTACTGATCAGAGATTATCAAATATGATATTGCTAGGTCCTCCCTCTGTTCTTTTGTTACTCTGGGAAATCACTGCAATCTATATATATAATTCTGTTAGGTTTGTTGCCATTTCCAGTGTGTTGATTGGCTGCTTGGGAAACTGACCAACCAATCAAAGCTTGGTTGGGCAGCAAATCAGAACACTGGGGGTGGGAACATGTGGATCTTTAAGTCATTTCTAAACATGGCTGCCAGCAGAGGAGGTGTGAGTAGCATGGGGGGGGATGTGGCATTGTGTGCGTGTGTGCGGGGAGGGCAGCACGGTGTGCAGGAAAGGTGGCACAGGGTGCAGGGAGGGCAGCACAGGTGCAGGGAGGGTGGCATGGGCACGGTGGGGCAGCACAGGGCACAGGATGGGCAGCATGGGCACAGGGAGGGGGCACGGGGTGCATGGGATGGACGGTGACACAAGGCGGTATGGAAAGGTGGTATGGGGCACGGGGGGTGATACAGGAGTGGGAAGGCTGGCACAGGCTGCAGGGGGTGGCACAGGGGTGGGGTGGGTGGCATGGGAGCGGGGAGGGCAGCACAGGGTGCAGGGGGGAAGCACAGGGGTTAGGAAGGGCAGCATGGGCGTGGGGACAGTGGCATGGGCCGTAGGGGCAGCAACATGGGGGCGATGAGGGTGGTGCAAGTGTAGGAAGGGTGGCACAGGGTGCAGGGGGAGGCACAGGGGAGTGGCATGCATACCATCGGGGGTGTAGAGCGTGGGGGGGGGAAACAGTGTATGTTATACTGGGTATAGCTAGTGTTACAGATTTTACTAAACAATATGAATGTCAGAAGCTCTGAAAAACCACTAAGATAATTAGACTCCTATAGCAGAAAAGGGGGGAATCAATATCTGTTTCATTTCAAAATGATGTATCTAAGCCATCCTAGGTGCATTTAAATTGCTGCAATAAGGCCATATTCATCCTTAAATAATGAATACAGAATCATAGAACTGTAGAGCTGAAAGTGACCTCAGGTGTCCTCTAATCCAATGCATCCCATTCTTGTACCCCTAAAATAGCCAGCTGTCATCAGGTATGGTCTAGGATATCTGTAAGATTCAACTCTCAGTCCAGATTTTTGTATCCTCCAGATGCTTTGGACTTCAACTCCCAGATCTCCCAGTCAGCATGACCAATGGTCAGGAATTCTGGGAGCTGAAATCCCAGACATCTCGTTCAACAAACTTTGAAAGCCACTGTTCTAGTCAAACTCTTTTCTAATACAGGAAACATGATCCACACATGCTGCAAAATATGGCCATCCTTATTTATACTAAAACTTTCCAAAGTGGAAACACTTTGTTCCATTCAGTAGACCAAAATATTTTGTCAGGGCTGATCAAAGGTATTTTACAGCTTGAGGCAAAAGACAGGAGAGTATATATGGTTGTTGTTGTGTGCCTTGAAGTTGTTTCTGACATATGTCAACCCTAAGGGATTTTTCTTGGCAAGATTTGTTCCAAGAGGGTTTGCCATTGCCCTCCTCTGAGGCTCAGAGGGTGTGACTTCTTCAAGGTTACCCCATGGGTTTCCATGGCTGAGCGGGGATTTGAACCCTGGTTTCCAGAGTCATAGTCTAATGCTCAAACCACTACACCACATTGGCTTTCAAGAGGATATATAAGTACAGAATACAAATTGTCAGTTGACTCTTATAGATATCATACTGATATCTTCCACCATACCTGAAGACAGGTGGCTGGGTTAGGGGTTGCAGGACAGAATAGCTTAGGAGATTCAGAAGAAAGAGTGAGAAGCTAAATACACTGGCCCATTCCCACCATCTGCTGTCTGAGGCAGTGGCTTCACCCTGCCTAATTGCAGGGCTATTCTTACATTTTGTGTCTTAAGAGGACCAGACCATCTTCACTCAGCATTATACTGTGCAATTGAAAAACAAGGATCATTCTGTTTTAGTTTGCTCAAATGAATCTTCTAGCCAGCCTGGGGTATACTTCAGATGCTTTGGATGACAACTCTGATAAGCCCCACTCAAGATGGCTAATGGACAGGAATTTTAAGAGTTGTACTCTAAGATATCTAGAAGGCCTCGGGTTTTCTCCCTCACTTCAGATCAAAGTGAACCTGTGCTGCAAGAGATACACATCATTTTTTCTCATCCAAATTATGAATTATATGTTTGTACGCCTTTTTTTTAAAAGAAATTTTTGAAAGTAATGATAACAAACTGATAATTTACCTGGCAACCAACGCAATTGCAAATGTTTCAGTAGACACAGGGTGTTTGCTTATGGATCAAGTGAAAAACAGAAGCTGTAAAATGGAATGATTTATTTGTGAATATTTAATAGTCTTATGGTTCAGCATGACCCAGTCCTTGATTAAATTCAATGGGAGGGGGAATTGAAGCATAATCCTTTTAAGCAATTAGAAAAATGCAGAACATCTAGAGGCAATCTAGGTATGGAAAACAATGGCTCAATGTGTTGGTGTGACACAAAGAAGAAAAGTGAGACAGAGAGAAAACTGGAGAACAGCTTGATGCAACCCCCACCCCCACTCAAAGCTTGATTTCAATTACAGTCAATACCAGGCAATTTAGAGGGGGGAAATCCTTTGCCTTGAGCTAGCCATAAAGACCCACACAGCCACCTGTACATTTACCTAATGGGCCTGGATGTCTGTAGAGATTGGAAATGTTACCTGTAGGTGCTACAACTCCCAGAATTTCCAAGCTAGGATGACCACTATTATACCTGGAGCATAAGAGTAAGATAATGGGAAACGGCAGATGATAGGAGGCAGATCAGAACATAGGAAGCAGATTGTTGGTTCTTCTAGACCAGCCTTGTCAGTAGTAATGGTCAGCAGCTCTCCAGGGGTTCAAGGGGAATCCTTCCTCATTCTAGGAAGGATATAGACATGTTGGAGCAGATTCAGAGAAAGGCAACAAGGATGTTAAGAGGGGTGGAGAACAAAACATATGAGGAAGGGTTGAGGGAGTTGGGTATGCATGTTCAGCCTGGAGAAGAGAAGACTGAGGAGTAACATGACTGCAGTCTTTAAATATCTAAAGGGTGGTCACAGAGAAGAGGGTGCAGATATCTTCTCTGTTGCCCCTAAGGGTAGGACTAGGTCTAATGATTTTAAGTTACAGGAGGGTAGATTTCAACTGAAAATCAGAGAGAACTTCTTGACAGTAGGACCTGTTTGGCAATGGACTCAATTACCTAGGGAGGTGGTGGGATCTCTTTCTCTGGATGTCTTCAGAAAGAGGCTGGACAGCTACCTGCTGGGGATGCTCTTCCTGGATTTTCTGCATTGAGTGGGAGGCTGGACTCAATGACCTATGAGACCACTTTCAACTCTATGATTCTATTATATTTCCCTTTTGGGGTGGGGAGTGGGATTGAATTGTGGTGACCCCATGTATCTCATTGGGTTTTCTTAGGCAATGGATATTCAGAAGTAGTTTTCTATTTCCTCCCTCTGAGGCAGTGATTCTTAAACTGTGGTCTGGGGACTCCAAGGGGGCTATGATGTTCATGAAGGCTTGAAGGCTGCTTGGCCTACCTCCTGCCTGCAGTAGAGTGGCTACATGACAGGAGCTGGCTGGCTGGTTGGCTTAACCTGCACATTGCCATTCAATCCACTCCAGCCACAAACTTGCAGGAAGAAGCAGGAGAAAAGTCTTCTCTCCCCCTCGGTGCCTCTGAGGGAAGGTTTAATGGATGGTGTAATTGTATTATTATTGTTGTTGTTTTAAATCTTGAGTTAAGTCTTGGTGGACTGCAGCAACAAAATGTATTTAAGGGGGTGTCCCTGGTAAAGAAAAGGTTAAGAACCACTGCACTGAGGTATAGCCTAACAGTATCTGGTATGCCTTTGTATTCTCCCATCTCAGAACTAACCAGGGCTGACCCTGCTTAGCTTTCAAGATCAGATGGGATCTGGTGCCCTCAGGGTATTTAGGTCCTACTATTTACTTTTATCTTGGCTTTTCCCACTAAAAAGGTGCCTCACAAATTAAAACAAATGCATTATAGCTAAAACATCTCTCTCTCTCTCTCTCTCTCTCTCTGGCTTTTCTTTGCAAACGAAGATTCAGGAAGGACTCATCCTGCGCCTTCTGCAAGCGTGCTGATGACTAAAAAGCCCAATCCAAGATAAACAAGTCCAGTTGCAGAAAGCACAGCAGAAGGTCTCCTTGGGTGATGTTTCCAGGTTGTGATTCTTTCTGCGTTGTCATTTCTCTTCAAGACTTATTTGGCATGAGTTCTCAAATAAACTGCAGCATTGTGGATAGTGTGTCTCCATGCCTCCCGATGTGAGGCCAGGGTGGACCATTGTTGGTGATCAATTTGGCCGAGCCTGAGATGTTGTTTCAGGGAGTCCTTGTATCGTTTTTTTGGAGCGCCCCTCTTACGCTGACCCGTGGCGAGTTCACCGTAGAATACTATTTTTGGGAGGCGATGGTCCTCCATCCTAGAAATGTGCCCTGCCCAGCGCAGCTGTGTTCTCAATATCATGGCCTCAGTGCTGGTGATCCCTGCTTGCTCAAGGACAGCAACATTCATCACATAGTCAGTCCAGTGTATATTTAGGATTGTGCGTATACAGCGCTGATGAAAGCGTTCGAGGAGTCGTAAGTGTTGGTGATAGGAGACCCATGTTTCAGACCCATAAAGGAGAATAGACAGTACAATGGCTCTATGCACACTGATGTTTGTGCTTCGCCTCAGGTGTTTATTACTCCAGACTTTTTTGTAGAGTCTTCCAAATGCACTATATGCCTTTGCTAATCTGTGATCGATCTCTTTGTCAATCTTGGCATCTGAGGAGATGATGCTTCCCAGGTAGGTGAACTGCTGAACAGACTTAAGCACAGATTCCCGACGGGAATGTGGGGATGATGCTAAAACATACAAGACATTAAAATGCAATTAAATTGTTAATAACATTAAAAATAATTTAAAACATGCAATTAAACTTGAAAAAAGACAACAAGCAGTACAGTTAAAAGCAGGACAGTCCTCTGCCCCTCATCTCTTCTCCCTGCTGCCCCAAAATGAGTGCAAACTATTTTTGCACTTTGAACTCTGCTTGCATCAACTGAAGTATGCAGAGGAGAAAGGAGGAAAGTGAGATGAAGAGAGAGAAACCAGGACATTTTCAAAGCAAGTGAAAAAGTGGGATGGCAGAGGATTAATTGGAACTGTCCCTGTCAAATCAGGGGAGTTGGAGGGTATGGAATTCATGTATCACTCAAGTTGGTGAAAACCCAAACTCTAGGTTCAGTCTAGTATATATTACCCAAATAGTACATGAGGTTTTCTTACTGACACAGTAATTTTTTGTTTATCTTTGGGCATGGCAACTAACTTTTGGTGAGGACCATATTTTTGGCTGATCAAGGCCTGAAGGACTAGCAGGGATTGTTGAAACTATCAACTTATTCTTGAATCAGAATTTTAAAACCATTTCACCATAAACTAAGGTTTTGGTCACTGAAGACACTGCAGAACAGCCATTGCAGTAGTTGGAGACCTGGAAAGAGAGGGAGGATTACAGAAATATATTTACTTATAACTTTTCCAGAAGTGCGGCGGTGGGGGGGGGGAGTCTCTGGAAGTATTGAGTTTCCAGTTCTTTTTGTTTGATTTGAGATGCATATTCATGATTTTGCACCCAAGTTCTTTTTTTGAAATATCCTGGATTTCTCTCCCTTGTGTCCTTCCTCCTCCTGCTCCTACTGATCATGTGTCAGATCAAGACTTCTTAAATTGACTTGCACCAATTTCTACTAAGCCCTTTTAAATTATTACTCAGGAGTTGCAGAGCTCATCTACACAAGCCAGGATATGTTGGCTCCCCACCAGCGTATCCATCCCGCAGGTCAGGCCCACTGTTCCCCCGTTCCCTCCACAGAACGGGAGAAAGTCCTTACAGGCATGCTGGCCCATTGCAGTCACTGATGCCACCATTTTTCTCACTGTCTCAGATGGCAGGAAGCCAGCTTGCAAGGTGTGACCAAGGGCCACTGCATGTACCAGCTTTGGTGACATGCTGCAAAACTCCTTCTTGCCTTGCAAGACAGAGAGGGAGACTGGCAGCTTCTCCGGCGCTACCCTGCCTTACCCCCATCTCAACTCTATATCTACCCAGGCAATGGTGAGGACTGCCTGGGGCAGAAGAGGGAAAATGCCCTGCATTGTATGGACTGCAGAGTTCCAAGATGGAGGCAAGACAGGGTATATTGCCCTTCTAGACAAGCCCATAGTCAAAGTGTTATTTAGCAATATTACACTAGTTAAGCATTGGGATCATTTTCTTTTATTGCTAGCATACCTCTTTCTCTCACTTGATCTCTGTTGAATCTGGGCCCTAGAAATAAATGCTATGTTTCTTGGCAGTGGCCATCTTAGCTAGATCTGGGATAACACAGACAGATAGCCATGGAAAGGTACATTTCATTTTGGGAAATACCGTACTCAGTTAATTTAAACTGACCTGGGGACTGGGAATAAAAATCCTTGTAAGAGCTGGGAGTTTCCTGGAAATACTTCAGAATGGGGAAAACATCATGTTGCTCTTTCCCTGGGGGGATGGGGGAGGGGATGGACAACAACCCTGGAGGGACAGGAACAAAACCAAGGGCGTTCTGGCTCTTCCCAGTCCACGTATGGACCCATAGTTACTTTTCAATGTATATCCTACCTTTCTCCTGGCACAGGACTCAAGGTAACTTACAACATGGATTAAAACAAAGCACAGCTAAAAACCTAATTAAAAGTGAAAAACCCCATTAAATAATAAATTCTATTAAAAACACTATTTTAAAACTATTTCAAATAGATTTTAAATCTAGGAAATATGATAAAAGTACAGCACACCTGAGTAAAAAATCTTTTCTGCCATAACCAATTAACAGCTAAAGGCATGTCTAAATCTTTTTAAAAAGGTCTTTGCCTGCTGATGCAAAAAATAAAAAATAAAAACAAAAAATAGAGAGAGGGCCAACTGAGGGCTTATCTCGATGGGCTGTTTACATCATCTTGCTCCTGTCTTGGAGCTCCGCAGTCCTAGCAATGCAGGCCTTTTGCCTTATTTTGCCCCCAGGCAGTCCTCATGTTGCCTGGGCTAAAGACAGGGGAAAGATGGGGTAAAGCTTGAGAAAACATTTTAGCAAAATACCTGGAAAAAACTGCCTCGTGTAGGAAAAAATGGATCAGGCACAGTAGGACCATAGCAGTCCCTGCCAGCACACCAGCCTGTTTCTGCAGTTGCCGTCCACATCACAATCTCTGAAACCAGGAAGATGGCCCACAGCATGTGACCAAGCTTGGCCACATGCAGGGGGCCTTGATCACATGCTGTGGGCCTTCTGTCTGGCTTTGGAGAGTATGACATGGATGGCAGTGGCAACAGCTGCAGACACAGGCTGGTGTGTCCCTGTGGACTCCATCCCATTCCATCCTGGTAAAGCAGGGGGGGCAGGACTGATCTGGGGCCAGAATATACTGGTAGGAAGTATTCTGGCCCATGTAGATGAGCCCTGAGTCTCTTGTGGGAGGAAATTCCACAGTCTAGGACCAGCCACCAAGAAGGCTCTCTCATGTGTCCTCGCCAAATGTGCCTGTAATTGTAGTGAGACAGAGTACTTTATCAGAAACGGAAAATATGGTGTTATCATGATGCCACATAACCGCAAAAGGGCATGCAGATCAGACAAAAGGGCGTGCAGATTCACGGTTATGAAGAGCCCAAATCCCGTACTTTTTAATTGATGGTACAAAGCCTTTGTCCCTTTAAATCTTGTATTTACCCCAACAATGGCTGGACCGGCGTGAACACTTCCAGGTCAGATTGTGATGAACTTTCTTTGACCCTCCCTGGGATACTTGGAGGGTTTTTTAGTGTGTGTGTGTACTTGATGTGACTTTTTGACATGTATTTTTATTTTTGAATTTCCCCGTGCAATGAAATCACATGGGATTTCAAAAGAGGAAGTGAACAAAGCTCTGTTCACTTCCTCTTTACTGCTGGAGGAGCCTTTGCCAGGAAAGGGGGTAAGGCAGGGGGAATGTTCTTTTGCCAGCATAAAAATTGATTTTTTTTTTATGCCAGCAAAAGAATGTTTTAATGGGGATGTCTGATAAAGTCCTGAGGGGGTTGGGGAAGAGAGAGATAAGGTCTTTCAGACAGTCTAGACTCAAGTTGTACAGGGCTTTATAGGCTGTAACTAGCACTTTGAATTCTGTTTCAAAGGAAGGGAGAAAGTGAGGAACCTTTCCCCACTAGTGCCACCACTTCCACAGCAACTCCATCATCATTATACTGGTGGGTTAGAAAGTGTCCTTGTTGTGACAGATAAGATGGCATTAAGAGAAGCAATGCTAAGAAGACACCTTTGTTCTTCCTGGGCCCCTGAATACTAAGCTAAACCACTAAGCTACACACCTAGCAAGTCCCCTATGTTTGTATTCTGTGCTAAGGAATTACAAATGACAACATCACTAGACTCCTTAAATATTTTAAATAGAAAAATTGGGTCTACACTTAGCAAAAGAAAACCCCAAACCACACCCTAGTGGATGCCTCTTCAACAAACAACCTCATAGGTTTGTTCTAAAGACAGCATGAGAAAATCCCATCTACCTTTTTTACTGGCTTGAAGTCTCTGAAGCAGAGTAGAAATACATTGGATAAGTAAGCAACATAAAATATAAAGGAAAACACTCCCAATTAAATGAGAGCAATTGATCCTGTAATAGTTAAAATGTCAAGCTAATGATGACTTTATTGATTTAGAGAGAAAATTACCTTTGCTGGGTGTGATCTGAGATTACTTGTATCAGAGGTTCATTCTTTGATTCTCCCACACAAAAAGATTATCAGAGTTGCGTCACTGAGTTGTAATAATGACGACATCTTTTTCCCTGCAAAAACTTTGGAAGTCTGTTAAGTAAGTCTGTATCTCTTTTATATAACTCACTCCACTACTCATCTCTGACCTTACTGGCACCACAACAATTTCCTCTTTCTAAAAGCATAGATTATGCCACACTGTTGTAAATCAATAGGGCCTTCATTGAGGCTGAGCGAGCTGTGACCACAGTAGCCCAATATTGCCAAATCCCTCACAGCAGCCAAGTAGAAAATGGGGCAATCCAAAGTGCAGCATGGGCAGGAATCAGTGGAGAGGTGAACTTTCTCCCTACATTGCCCCTTCACTCGAAACCACAACTAGTAGCTGTTTGTTTTTCCCAGTAGGAGTGGTAGAATTTCAGGTCACTTGTTATGGCCATAGCGTGCACAAGAAAGAGAAGGCAAGCAACCACTCTGGATGTGAACTCCTGGGCTTGGAAGACATTGTGCCAACTGAATACTCAATAGGCAGTAAAACCATGGGCTGCATTTACATGGCAGGTTTTATTACGATAAATTGCGCTTTAGCGCTTTTCTGCATCAATGGTGGGTAGTTTACACAGTCTATGTAGGAAACAGCTGTATTTTGTTGCTGTTTGGTTTTTCTCGCTTTGAGATTCACACAGCCAAATGTGGTGGGGGCATGGCCAAGCATTGGAGAGGAGACAAAGGAATGCCATAGGAATATCTGCCCTGGCCCCAACTCCGTGTGCTTAACAGCTTAGAGGCAAAGAATGTCACCCTTTGCCTCTCCCCCCCCCAGCTCCCTGCCCAAAATCAAACTCCAGATGGAAGTTTTTTCTTGTTTAACAGCTGATTGACAAAGGGGCCAGGTATAGGACAGAATAAAGTGAGCGAAATTCCGGATTTCCATCCTTTCGGAACAGGGGTGAATAGTTCTCAAGATTTATGGCTAATTTGGATGAGTTTCGGCAGACAAAGGTGGGGGGGATGGCCAGGCAGCTCTATCATTATCATTAAAGCCAGGCAGAAGAGGAGAGGAGGGTACCTTCATCTGCAAAAAAGGAGGGAGACCATGGAGGAGATGAATAATTAAGTGGGAAGGAAAGCAGCCACACACACACACACACACACACACAAAGCAGGCTATGATTCCTTTGCTCTGCAGTGCTTTTCCCATGCTAAAAGCAATCTGGTTGGCTGGATGTTTAAAGCAAGCAAGGATTTTAAGATTTCCTGAGTCTCCTCCTGGCTCCACATCTAGCCAGCCCACCCCTTCATCTTAAGAACCAATCACAGTGCAGCTCTGCTGCAACTGTATCGGGAAGATTGCTGGTAATTCACATGGACTTGCCGTTCACACTAGCAATAATGCGCTAAGTCGCTCTACTTTTCAAATAAAGGGGCAAAAGTAGCGACATCCCTTGTCATGCTACATCTGGGTATTTTGACTTCCCCCCTTCTGAATGAGGTGATACTGTGGCTCGATCCATGGGAACAATGAGCAATCTTAGCGGTATATTTAGGGGAATATTTGCTCATGTAAACGCAGCCATGGACTCTCCTACTGCATGAATTGATTGAACTCACCTCTAAGGATCACACTAGTAAAACCTTCAAGATAGCACTCCTAGATTTGCACAGTGTTTTATGTAGGCATCACAGGGCTTGTGCAACCCTGTATACAATACCATCCTTGAACAGCATCCAAGAAAGTACAACTGAGTAAGTGATTACATCTATGCCAGTTAAAGCCACAATGCAATTCCAGTCAAAGGGTTAGGACATTTTCAGATGCGATTTTCGGCAGCAAATATCCCAAAACAGCTCCGTTGCTGCCGCACGGCAGGGGAGCAGTTTCGTATGACACTGTCTCTCTGCCGAAACCCTCTGTGTCACTTCTGTGACAGAATGGAGGAAACCGTGTCATATTTCACTCACGGGCAACATTCATGAATGAAATATGATGCGGTTTCCTCCATTCTGTCACGGAAGTGACACGGAGGGTTTCAGCAGTGGGACGGTGTCATCCAAAACCACTCCCCTGCCATGCGGTAGCAATGGAGCTGTTTTGGGATATTTGCTGCCAAAAATCACATCTGAAAATGTCCTTAGAAACACATTACTCCTACTGCTCCCCACATCCAAAGTGGGGTCCCTATTTTGTTTTGCATGGGTGCATGGGTGTGATTGGTTTTGAAGGGGAAAGTTGAAAAGTCCAGGTGCTGGGGCTTCTTCACACTACATAATTATAGCACTATATTCCACTTTGACATGGCAACATCTTGTGGAATCCTTGATCTGCAATTTAGAGAAGAGCAATCAGAAATCTCAGCCAGATCACTCCAGTACCTCACCAATCTACAAACCTCAGGGTTACAATAGAATGTTGCCATGCCATATATCCCATTAAAGTGGGATATAGTGCTATAACTGAGGGCTTGTCTACACAGGCAATTTACCCTGTCTTGCCACTGTCTTAGAGCCCTGCAGTCATAATGATGCAGGGCTTTTGCCCCATCCTGCAGTCCTCATCACCCCTGGGGCAATGATGGAGCTGAGATGTGGGGGGAGGTGGGGTAGGGCCCAATACAATGTTTTAAAATAATACCTCTTTTAATCCGTTCCCACCAGGAAGGAACAGATTAGGCCCTGCTCGAGTGCAAGAGCCCTTCCTGGCAGGCCAGCCATCACTGCAGCTGCCAGCCTGCTTCACTCTCCCAGAAGGCAGGAAGGAGTCCTACCGGATATGACCAAGGTTGGTCACATGCAGGGACCTTGGTCACATGTTGTGAGGCTGCTATGCCCATCTGGACTCTGGCCTGTTTGGAGGCAGTAACAGGGAAACGGTGGGCCTGATCCATGGCCAGTATATATCAGCAGGTAGCCAGCATATCCTGGATCATTTAGTGGTGTGAGTGGTATGGCCCTGAATGGTGTGAAAGAGCCCCTGAAGAGGAGAGGAGAGCAGGTAGGGACTGGATAAATGTAATGGAACAACTAAGCACAGCTAATCTGTTCAGATAATTTTGTTCTAGTCGGGAATAAAGAGCTGGGCGGGGGGACAGACTGATCCCTCATTTTGTTGTTGTTGCTGCTGTTGTTTTAGTAGGGAGCTAGAAAAAGTAGGTATTGATTTTTGAGAATAAATAATGGCTCTTAGAAAACTGCTTCTTATCAATAAGATTAGCAATTACACATAAGCGGCCTTTTGCCAGTTTAAAATACTTCCCTATCAGCTTATCTCAACTATTCAGAGATGGAAAATTGTTTGATAAATCTCTCGGAGACTCAAATTCCAAAGAATTGTGTATTATTAGGAACGGGAAAGGAGAGCCATGTGAACCAGCCTCCTCCGTAATACTAAAATAGCAAGATATAATCCCAAAGTTCTCTATGTTATTATCTGTGATAGAAATGCTAGAAACAGAAATAGCTCCCAACGTGATTCTGAAAACTAACAGTTTGGATGGGGGGAACCCCCCCGCCAGTCAGGTTTGCCATTAAATCATAGACTCAAAAAGAAAGCTAAAGAAAATGTCTACTGAGGATGAAGAAGGTTGCTTTTAGGATCGATGACACATTATAGCAGGGCTCTCCAAAAGCATTTGATCGCTATGTGCACATCACTATCCATTAGAGCAAGGGTGGGCAAAGGGCAGCCCATGGGGCCCTTAAGTGTGCATAGTTCCCCATCCCTGCATAGTTCCCCATCCCTGCCTTAGAGACTCTCCTATTACTTCATATCTCTAGAAATAGACGTGACTTCACAAAAGTGTTTCTATGGTTCCCCAGAAGTGATGACTACTGAAGCAAATTGAGGGGCAAAGAAATATAGGAGATTTTCACACCACACTGTTATAGTGTTACTATTCCACTTTAACTGTTCTGGCTGCCTCCTGTGGAATTCTGGAGTTTGTAGTTTAGTGAGGCCTAAGAGCTCTCTGGCTGAGAGTTGTAAATGCCCCTCCCTAAACTGCAAATCGCAGGATTCCACAGGAGACAGCCATAGCAAATAAAGTAGAATAGTAACACTATAATAGTGTAGTGTGAAAATCTCCATACTGTACTAACATGATGTGACATTATCCATTTTTTTCCCAATGACATTTTAATGAGAAGAGATGGAGCAAATATGGCCAAGTGGCACCTATCTCCATGTAATAGGTAGTATAAGCCTCATTTTGCTAAAAATTAAGAAGGCAGAAAGCCATACCCTTCTTAGCAATTGCCTGGATAGCATCTATTTGCCTCCAGATACCATTTTATGAACTTTTCACATTCATTGAAGATGTGGATAGTATTGCAACTGAACTTAACCTAACCTTAAAGGGGAGTCCAGTAAGGCCTGGGCTGCAGAAATAATGCAGTTTGACACCACTTTAACTGTCATAGCTCAGTGCTATGGAGCTCTGGGACCCATAGTTTTGGGGAGACATTTAGCCTTCTCTGTCAGAGAGCTCTGGTACCACAACAAACTACAAATCCCGGGATTCCATAGGATGGAGCCATGATAGTTAAAATGGTGTCAAACTACATTATTTCTGTAGTGTGGCAGCAGCCCAAGAGTGTAGCCATGCCCAGTCTGCCATGCTGTCTTAGCACCAGTATTCCTACTCATTTATATCTCACTGGGCTCTTCAAGACTACAGCAAAGAGGTGACTATTCTCATAATAACTCTCTCACAATAAGTGAAAGCTCCATATTCACATACAGTTTCTATAGCTTTTTTTACTTCCTGTAAAAGGTAGCAGGGGGAGGATAAAAGAAGGTGCATGATCACATAGGCAACATGGCCAGTCATCATTCATATCTCATTACATTGTAGGCAACTTGGCTAGTCGTCAGTCAGATCCTCTCAGTACCTTTGCTCACTATTGGCTATGGATGTTGTGGGACCTTGTCAGAATATGCCTTCTTTTTTTAAAAGAGCAGTGATCTAAAATCCATTATGCAAACTTCAAGGGAAAGTCCCAGCTGCCACTCATACCCCTCCTCTCCCCTCCACAGTAGCAGCAAGGAACAGGAGTGACCAAGGAACCCAGTATGACCTTCAAGTATTGAACCACACAAGTCCCATGGGGCCTATTTGACGTGATATATCCCACAATTGGGATATATCACAGTATATATTCACCCTCTGGGAATAAAATGTTCCTGGTGGTGCCAGAAATTGCCACGGAATAGCCTGGGACAACAGAAATGTCATCTGGTTATTTTAAAAAAAAGCAACTCCAAGAACTACAGCTTCAAATACCACAGCCATCAGCAATGTTTAACCTGTCTGGAGGACCCACTGTCATAGCTAGACTGCAGGCTCCCTTAACCACAGTGGTCCTTTAATTGTCACTCTGTGTGATGTGGACTAAAAGCATGGAATGAAGCCACAGAAGCCTTTGAGGGCTCTCGGATATGGATATGAAACATGACAGTCTTTAAAAAGTCTGGCTTTGAAACAGTGTTGAAACAGAGTTGTTGCTGCTGTTGTGTGCCTTCAAATCATTTGCAAGTTATGGAAACTCTTAGGCAAACCTACCATGGGGTTTTCTTGGCAAGATTTGTTCGGAGGGGTGTTACCATTGCCTTCCTCTGAGGCTGAGAGAGTGTGATTTGCCCAAGATGACCCAGTGGGTTTCCATGGCCAAATGGGGATTCAAACCCTGGTGTCCAGAGTTATAGTCAAATCAGTTCACCACACTGGATCTCTGAAACAGAATTACTATGGAGATTTTCACACGGGGGAAATAACCCCCGGGGAGATCGGGAGAGAAATGGGGCTGTTCTGGTTCCAGCACTCTGTTTTGCATGCCCCCTTCTCCCAATCTCCCATCGTCCTCCCTCCGTCCTGCTTCCATTTTCCTCTCACTATGTTCCTCTATTTTTTACTAACGAAGAACTTTTGTTAGTAAAAAATATCAGAAGGAAAATAGAAGCAGGATGGAGGGAGGACAACAGGAGATCGGGAGAAGGAAGGGGGCGTGCGAAACGGACCTCTGGAACTGGAACAGCCCTGTTTCTCTCCCAATCTCTCTGGGGGTTATTTCCCCCTTGTGAAAATCTCCTACCTCTTTTTTTTGCTGACACACTGCTCATCTTTAATAGCCGGTTGGGACAACATATTCGTCTCCATGTTGGGAATACTGTACCCACTTCCAACTGAGTCAGTGGAAATAGGGCCCAATTTTGTGTCAGCTCATTTTTAAAAAATGTATGCAAATCCTTAAATTTCTTCATATTTGGGAGAGAAACAACTTCAGGTTTTAAAAGAGGTGAATGAAAAAGACTGGCTGATTTTCCCATTGCTTTGTTGTTATGTGCCTTCACATCAACTCTGACTTGTGGCAACCCTATTATAGAATTTTCTTGGCAAGAATTACTCAAACAAGGTTTGCCATTGCTACCTCTAATACCGAGAAACTGTGACTTGCCTAAGGTCAACCTTCGGGCTTCCATGGCTGAGCAGGGACTTGGGGCTTGTCTAGATGGGCTATTTAGCCCAGCTTCCCCCCCCGTCTTGGAGCCCTCCAGTCCAAACAATGCAGGGCTCTTATCCTGTTTTGCCTCCAGGCAGTTCTGGTGACACCCAAGGCAAAGCCATGAGGAAGCCTGGGTAAGGCATTTAAAACACTTTAATTAAACATCCAGGAAAACATGCATTATGAGGTATGCAGGAAAAACCAGATGGGGCTGGCGCAGCAATGCAGAAGTCCTTAGCTGCACACCAACCTATATACCTGGACACCACTGCTGCTGTTGGAGTTACTCTGCAGCCAGGAAGGAGGCCCCTAGCACATGATCAAGGTCCCTTGCATGTGGCCAGTCTTGATCACAGGCTGAAGGCCTCCTTCCTGGCTTCAGAGGGAGTGACATCGACAGTGGGGAAGGCGCCTGCCAATGCCAGCTGGAGTGTGTATGCAGCCTTCTGTTCATTTCAGCATGGTAACAGATGGAAATGGGCCAGCTCCAGGGTTAGAATACACTGACTGGAAGGCAGCATATTCTTGCTACTCTAGACAAGTCCTTGGTCTCTTGGATACCTAGTCCAATACTCAAACCACTACACCATGCTAGATCTGGTTCTCTTGGCTATTATCTTTGAATATCCATTGTCTGTTTCCAGCTGGTATCATAGGACTTTATCAGACATGACAAAAATGCATCATAAGGATGCCAAATTAACTGGAAAGGGCACCCAAACCAGACGATATCGTGCCTTCACATTTTTGTCTGGTTAAAAAGGCGTTCTTTTTTATTGGTGGCCCAAACTGTCAATAGATCTCCCATGGTGGTTTTTTGCTGGTATGGCGAGCGTTTGAAAATGCGCACCATTGTCCTCTCATAATTACATTGTCAATGGGCAGGCCTGCCAGAACACTTCCAGGTGATAACGTGAAAGCCAGGTAGGGGATGCTCTTTTTATGAACTTCCCCAGTTTACTTTGAAGTTTTTTAGTGTGTTTCTGTGCTTTTGTGTATGTTTTGTGTGACTTCCAGTTGTGGTGGCAATAGACTTCTGGTTGTGGTGGCAATGGCAACATTCACTAAGACGTGAAGCTCCTCTGGAGTGATCACCTCTTGAGACTAATTTGGGTCCAAACCTTCGAAGTTCAGACTCATCCCAACCCTACCTGATCAAGGGTGGAGGTTGGGGCTTGTTGGAGACCCTTTGCGCTGGCTGTTTGTGTTTGGGAATGGAGGATCCTGATCCCTTCAAGCCAGCAGGGTCATAGAGTAGCCATAGTCTCAGCTGCACTGCTGCCTTGGCAGCACAAGCCTCACCGGCAACTTTTTAATGAACTTTAACAGGAAAAGATTATGAAGTAACTACTTAACTAGTTGGATACAATGAAGTTTATGCTTTTTATTTTTGACCTTCTGTGATTTTGCTGCATTTTTAATTTAAACCATGCTCACGTTTTCTCATGAGAATCACTGAGATCATGAATGTGGAAGCAAATGGAGGTAGCATTTGTGCTCTGGTAATGCTGGGGCTGCTTTTTCTTGCTATTAAAGGTAAGTTTGATAAAAGGGGTTATTGTGCTGGGACAAATACTCTGTAAAATATGGTGGGACAGAAATGTTTATGGAGATTCATCTGATAAAGTTCTGAATCCATCAGGTCCCCAAGACTCTTACTTTTCAAACTGCAGATATCAACTAAACAAACATTTGGATGGTCTAGGAACTGTAATGAGGAGAGGAAGTGAAGATAAGTGTCTGTCCCTTGGAGCTGTAGTCCAACATGTTGGGAGGAAACCAAAAGAAAGTTGAACTAGGAACATGTGCTTATGGACTGGTTCATACCTTCTTATCTGTGGAAAAAACAACAGACAACAGATGGATAGATTTATTAAGTACAGTACTAACTTTTATTTTGTACACTTTGGGAATAATATATAGATTAATAATGTAGATCCATGTTTGTTTTGCTCTAATTCAGTACACAGCTGTAAACATTTGGGGGCAAGTTTGTATTTATATGATTACCATACAAATAAAGGTTAAAACCAAATCATACACACAAAACCCATTGTACCAATTACAACGAAGTGGGAGTAATATGCGTTCCATCATCCAAACCCTTGAATATTGTCTGGGCGTGATTTAAAAATCTTTAAAAGCTGCCACCACCATACAGCTTATTATAAGTATTTAAGGTTGCCAATAGCTGAATTCATCTTCTCTCTAGTAATTATCACAAGGCAAAACAATAATTAAAAATATCCTCCCCCTTTCTACTCCCTTTTGCTTCTCCACTGGAGGTTTACTGAGAAAAAATATCTACCTCATTTCTTATTATCATGTAAGGTAGCTGGATGGAAAAATACCAAAAATATCCACTGATCATGCAGTATGTGGAATATTCCCTTTATAGCGAAATCCTATCAAGGACATCTGAGGAATCTAATTGCAGTCCCCGGTTTGATTGGCTTGGCTTGCTTTACACTCCCCAGATTATCCATGGGGTAGATGTAGTTTGCCTTCTGCACTCCTCATGTTGAAAGACAGCTGTGGAGAGCAAGTATGGAGGGAAAAGGTACTCATTTGGAAATCCATATATGAAAATGGGCATAAAATGCGTAGAAGAGGTGTTGCTTCTTATCTGGTTGCATGACAAGCAGCAGCTCCTGAAATTTCCTTTTCTTCACAACCATTAAAGGGACAGGAGCTCTCTCCAGTTTCCAGTCACCAAATCCTATCTACTACAGCACTCATCTCCTGTTTATCATCTGCTTGCCCTTTATTCCCTCCTGCTAAAATCAGTGGGTTGTAAATAAAACCAACAGAGCTTTGCTGGCTTAAGCTTCAAGGTAGGGAAATATGATCAACATGCATTTCAACACTGTCCTCTTGAAATTTTCTATATACAGACTTGACCTCTAGATCAAACTTACTTTTGCATAAGTGAATCTTTTCCTACATAGTAGTTGATGAGCTGCATACAGTTCTCTCTAGCACGGCCCACTGAAATAGATGATGGCTCAGGAAGTTCACTTCTTTATCTTATCTAAACTATTAAGCACATTTTATCAGACATTGTACAGAATCCAGGACACCACTTAGATAACAGGGCAAAGAGGGTGGCATATCTCAGATAACAGTGCTGGCTTATTGGTGTCGCTAGAAATATTTGATTTCCAGTGGGGGGAGGGGAAAGTTTGAGCATGGAGAGAAAAAGTATACTCAAAAATATTGGTAAAAAATGGTAAAAAATGTGGTTGCTCAAGCATCTAGTAACCTTGGCAAGAAGAATCCTGGAATGACAAAAATCTTTACAGTTCAGGGCTTATTCTGCACAAAATTTACACATGAAGGTTTTTTGTTTTTTTTTTACAAGCCTCCCCCCCCCGAAATGCTACATTTTTTGGCAATTTTTTTTTTAAAATTTTTGTGCAAAGTGAGTCACTACAGCAAAAATTATAGTTCTATTTTCTGTACAAAACACTCCATTTGCAGTTTTGGGAGACTTTTGTGCAGTGGGAAGAAAATTGCTAAAATTACTTGCTGCTTTCTTTAAGAGCAAAACTCCTGCAGACAAAGGCATTCAAAAGCAAAAAACCTTCAAAAATCATCCCTGCAAAAGCCCCAGTTTGGGCTGTATACAAACTGTGCAGTCTTCCATTGTTGTGTGCCTTCAAGTCATTTCCAACCCTACAGCAAACCTACCACAGGGTTTTCTGAGGGCTGAGATTGTGTGACTTTCCCAAGGTCACCTGCTGGGTTTTCATGGCCGAGTGGGGATTTGAACCCTGGTCTCTAGAGTCATACTCCAGCACTCAAACCACTATCATCAGAGCTCTGAAAAATTACTACAACTCCCAGAAATCTCTTCCAACTTATTTTGTTTTTGCGGGGGGGGCGGGAGAGGTCAAAAATTCTAGGAACTGTGCTCCCCCATAAATAATTTTCCCAAGCTCTGCTTACTTTCTATTGCTCTTGATGCTTCTAAGAAGTACTTTCCTGATTATGTTTCCAGGCTTTTATACTCAGGTTATTAATCAAAGTCCATTAAAGGAAAGCAAACAAATGGACATCTCCACATTGCATAAGTGAAACAAACATATATTAATTTATATTTCCCAGCTGTTCAGCCATAACCGGAATCTCATTCATACTAACAGGAACAAATAGCATTAAAGTCTTGGTTGATGACAATTGATTCTACCATTTGCCCGGGTTCTCTCAGAGGGACACATTGTATACCCCAAAATGAACTGGGAGATAAAACTTCTAATTTTTTTTCTGGATAAGGACAACCCCCGCCCCCGGCCCAAAAAAATTGTTCTTGGATTGTGTCTGACCTCTTTTTATCATCTGACCTTGACTAAACAAGTTGTTGGCAGGGCCTGTCCAAGGGATATATACAAATATGTTGTTGTGTGTCTTCAAATGGCTTCTGATTTATGGTGACCCTCAGGCTAACCTAGCATGGGGTTTTCTTGGCAAGACTTGTTCAGAGGGGGTTTGCCATTGCCTTCCTTGGAGGCTGAAAGAGTGTGACAGCATGGCCCCCACATCCTGAAGCAGGGCCTCAGGCCAAGATCTTTGGCAGGCCCCCTACCTACTGCTAAGGTTAAAATAGAGAGATGCTCTACAGGATTTAGGATAAAAATTAAAATAAGTCAGTTTAAATGATGACACCAAAGTAATATTTATATTTATTTAAAAAAACCCTAAATGGATTTACATAATAAAACTTACAATAATATCACACTGGGGGGGCTCTTACTCCCAACCCCCCAGGCTAGACCTCTGTTGCCCGCCCCCTTTGTGGGTGCCAAGGCACCCAGTGTATTTCTATGGCAGAGGGGGATTTGAGCCGTAGTCTCCAAGATATGTGGTCCAACTTTCAAACCACTGAACCAAACTGGCTCTGATATACTTATTTTTCTTCATGTATTTATTTAGGTATTTATACTCCACTCTTCAGCCACAAAGGCTATCAGTTTGTTTTAAGCAATAGCAATTACACATCTACACTGCATTAAGCAGTTTCCAATGTGTGTTAGCTAATTGCCTCCACAAGCTGGGTACTCATTTTACCAGCCTACGAAAGGATGGAAGGACAGCATCTAAGTAAAATCTGTTTAAGGAGATTAAAACAATAAAAACAATTCTAATGCAACAAATTAAAACAAGTTTTAAAAGTTAAAGATTTTGGAATAAATCAGTTAGGCCCCAAAGGCCTTTCCCTGATTTGCCTCCAGACAATCCCGACAACATCCAAGGCAAATCCTGGGGGAAGCTGGGAGTAAACCCATTTAGCACATTTTAAAATAACCCCTGGGAAAACCTGCATTATGCAGGAAAACCCAGATGGGTCTGGTGTGGGAACTCAGGCTCCATACCTGCACACCGGCCTGTTTCACCAGCCGCCATCACCACTGGTATTGCTCTGCAGCTGGGAAGGAGGTCCCCAGAATGTGATCAAGCCCCCTTCGCACACTAAGAGCCTCTTTCCTGGCTTCATATGCACAACAGTGGGGGAGGCACCCACCAGTATCTGCTGATGTGAGCCTGTGGCATCTGGTGTGTGTGGAATTCTGTCTGTTTTGTCACAGTAACGGTGTGTGTGTGTGTGGGGGAATCCGGGCCAGCTCCTGAGCCAGAATACACCGACCGGAAGGCCTAAGAGAGATGGTTGTTCTATCTCTTCTCATCCACAGCTGAGAATTAGGTCCACTCGGAATTCAGAAAAGTTATTTTTGCACTTCATTTCCCAGAATTCCCCTGCCAGCATTGCCAGAGATGATGCTAGCAGGTGTGTGCGGTGTGTGTGTGTGCTGGGAAGTAATAGTCCAAAAATGTAACTTGCCCTTTGGTCTCTGGGATGCTGCCATTTTAACAACATAAAAATTCTACACTTGGTGGATGTATTTACTGTAAGTAAGAGAAGATGAAATTTTCCTGTTTGTTGTTACCTATTCTGATGAAGCAAAATCTGACAATCCTCAGATCATATTGCAAAAATATTCTGATTCTGTGCTAGTAATAATTCTTCCTGCTATTAACTAGCAGAAGATCTGTGCTTGTGGTAAAATACACTAGACAACGTTTTTGTTTGGCTTCTTGACCAAGAGGACAAATTCCATTAGGATGACATGGTGGCCCTGTTTCTCCACAGAGCTAAAATTCTCCTGTGCTGTCAAGTCCTGTAGGTTGCTTAACGATTTGCATTCTGGATGTTTACCCCTGCCAGTGCCATATGTTCCTGATACTGTCTGTCAAACCGCCAATTAGGTCCAATTAATGAGCCGTCTGCTATTACATCTTAACAACAGATGTGAGTAGCAATAATATTTATACACAATAATTTTCCACTGGCTTCCAGACGATTCTTGCTCTGTGGTTCAGAATCAAACATGCGCAGCAAAGCACTTAAAAAAAAATCTGCAATGAGGAATACTGCTTGGTGTATTAAAAAAAAATCAAATTGTGTTTCTCTCAACAGCCACTCTAAAGAGAAAGAAATAGATGATAGAATTTATTGTCACCAGATGTGTCAAGGAACCCACACAGCACAATGGAGTGGAGCAACGATGAGGGATAAGTGGTCCTCTTGTTGATGTTGGATAGCAACAGACTACAGAGATCATACCACGCTACTATTCAAATAGTCCCACTGGCTGCCAGTCTGTTTCTGGGCACAATTCAAAGCGCTGGTTATGACCTATAAAGCCCTATATAGCTCAGGTCTAGGCTCTAGATCTAGTATGGCTGGTGGGGACATGAGAGAGGGCTTTTTCAGTGTCTGCCCCTAAACTCTGGAACTCCCTCCTCAGGGAGGCCAAATTGACCTCCCTCCCTGTTGTCCTTCCAGTGGTAGGCCAAAACCTTTTTATGCATTGCAGGCTTTTTAAAGAACAGGCTCGGAGTTGCTGTGTGCTTTTGGTTGGGCTGTTTTTAAAAGCTTTTGATTTTTTAAAAAAGTATATTTTAAGTATATTTTATTCTTTAAATATTTTGATTGCTTTAATGATTTAATAGGTTTAATTCTGTTTTAATGTGCACTTTTGTATGCTTTAATTGTATGTTTTTAAAACTGTGAGATGCTTTGGGTCCCAGCTTTAGGAAAGAGGTGGGCTATAAATAAAGATGATGGTGATAACAACAATGATGATGACAACGATGATAATAATCACCCTTTATCCCTGGCTATGTTGGTGAGGGCTGATGGGAACTGCAATCCAATATAGACTGAAGGCTGATATTTCCCAATCCTGCAGTAGAAGCTTGGTATAATGTAAGGCTCATTTCAGTTTTGCCACAGATGTTTGTAGTGGTCTTATCATAAGGCTCTTATGTGAAGGAGGTGTGGAGAAAAAAGCACTGGACATGTTTTGGAACACTGCACCAGCTTGTTTTGGAGACTGTTTTCCATCAACATTCTCAGTGGTGGTGTTGTGGTTAACCTAGTCAAATGCTCTTGAGCAGGACTGAGTTGAGTGCATCTCCTTCACAGCCTGCTAAGTGCAGGCTAAACCAACCTGAGCTTATCTCCGTTCTAACCACTTCCTTCATCACCACTGCCTCTATGTATAATCATGAATTTTGGCAACACAATTACTCCAGAGTTCTTGAAAGAAGGACAGGATCACAGACACAATTAATAAATGAGCTAATAACTTTCAGATTCCTACATATAATAGGAGACTCAAGTCAAGGATGGAAAAGCTATTAACGTAAACCAACTTTTAATGACTTTATCTATTTGTACCTATATATACCCATTCTCAAAGCGAACGGCATGCCTTTGGAAAGCTTAAGTCTAGCTGTTGCCAGGCTAGACTTAATAAATCTAAATTATTATACTCTTTACTGGTTACATGTCCTGACCACTGTAGCCTACTTTACTAGCAGGGCTAGTGTCAGCATCTCGACAGTGATATTTAATAGACTAACTTAATATGGCCATCCATGTGGTTAGCAGGTAAATCAGGACCCCCTAACACCAAGACTGGATTCATGTATAACCAAGGGAGGGGCCTTTGGAAATTCCCCCAAACCAGATATTCAAGTCAAAACTTAACACCTGGAGGTGAGTCATTCACTAATCTACTCAATGATAGCAGTGTCCTTGATGCTTGTAAAATGGTTCCTTCCTTCCCTCGTCCCCTTCCACCAAAGGACCCTGACTGCTCCTATTCAATTCCAAATGCAGCACCCATTAACAATCATTAACTGTTCCAGAACACCAATTGTCTAGGGCTGGGAACCTCTGAGAAACATTGTATTTCACTCAAAATCCTATCCCTTCAGGGCCATCCCATTTCCTGGAACTCTTTGCTGTTGGTGTACTTCACAATCACAGCTCTGCAGGATTGGTACAGTATAACCCATCATCTCCCTTATCTAGTCCTCCATCCAAATACTTCCTACTATCTTTGATAGCCTTGTGTGGTTGTCTGAAGCCTGAATGTGTGTGTGAATGCTGTTACTGTTAATTTCCAATAAATATAATTTAATTGTACCTTTTGGTTTAGGAGATTATCAAACATTCTAAATATGGCATTATCACAATGCCAGGAGATCGCTAAAGGGCTTACCTTTCACATGTCATCGTCCCCCTTTCATAATGCTCCTGTTTGGCTGTCATTATGCTGGTGCTTCTTTTTATTGATGGGCTAAGCCGTCGATGGACCCCCCCCCACTCTGTTTCTGTCATGGAGGTTCATGTGAGTGAAAAGGTACCCGTTTCACTGGCGCAATCCCATCTTCAATGGGAGGTCTGTGCCATAACACTTCCTGGTGAGGTCGGGACATCCAGGTAAGTGACACACTTTTTTGTACCCTCCCCGGGTTACTTGTAAAGTTTTAATGGCGTTTTTGTGCTTAGTGCAACTTTTTTCTTTTTCTGTTCCTTTTTGAATTTCCCACACTCTCGTCTTCTCATGAGAACAGCTGGGATTTCAATCCAGGAAGTGAAAGGAGCTCCGTTAGAGCTCCATTCACTCCTGGGCTGCCCTGCTGAGGCTCGAAAGGTAGGTTTGAAAAGTTTAGTTATTTTTCTGGGATGGGGCGAAACAGGGGTGGGAAAGGAGATTATGGGGTAGGAATGCCTTTTTCATTCCTGTCTTATAATCTCCTTAGAGTCTCCTCTGTTATGATGATGATTATGATGTTATTACCAGTATACATGGGTTAAAAGATCCTGCCCCCTTGCATGCCAAGTTGAGTTAGTTTAATGCCCCTAATTAATATTAGGACATTAGAGGGTCCCCACAGACCTCCCCACAATTTGGGTAACAATGTGAGCTCCCCTCTGGTGTATCCTAGCCATGGATCAAGCCTGTTGTTCCCCTGTTCCCTCCATGGAATGGGAGGACCTCCTGATGGGCATGTTGGCCCATTGCTGTAGCTACCATTTCTCTTGCTGTCTCAGAAGGGAGGAAGGAGGCCTGCAGCATGTGACCAAGCCCCCCTGCATATGACTAGCCTTGGTCACATGCTACGGGACTCCTTCCTGCCTTCTGGGAGAGCCAGGGAGATGGTGGTGGCAGCAAGGGCTGGCCTGCTGGGACGAACTCCAATGGACATGCGGGGCCTATTCCATTTCTTCTAAGCAGAAACAAAGTAAAACAGGTGTTATTCTAAAACATTGTATCAGGCCCTACCTTGCCTTCCCCATCTCAGCCTTGTATCTGTCCTGGGGGTGGTGAAGACTGCCTGAGGGGAAGAATGGAGGGAAGAATGGGGAAAATGCCCTGTGTCACTAGGACCCATAACTGCAATGCAGGATGCCAGCCAGCAAGAATAACAATGGCACAGACCTACAGAAATAAAATAACTGGAAAACTAGGGCTGCTGTGTTTTCAAAAGTGACAGTTGAAATGACAATAAGCGACAGTTGAAATTTATGACATGGCGGCTTGACTATTAGGAAGTGGTGACAATAAAAATTGATTAGTTTTTCAGGTCCCATAGGACTGTTCTTTTAACTGCCAGCTGTTCTTTTAAACGAAGTACAGTTGTCCCTTGATATTCGCAGGGGTTAGGTTCCACGGAACCCCGCGAATGTCAAAAAACCGCGAATATTGATTGCCCTCCCCCCACCCTCCCCAGGCCTTCACGGAGCCTTCCAAAGCTCCGTGAAGGCCTCCGCGGCCTCCCCCCACCCTCCCCAGGCCTCCACGGAGTCTTCCAAGGCTCCGTGAAGGCCTCCCCCCACCCTCCACCCTCCCTCCCTGGGGCCTTCACGGAGCCTTCCAAGGCTCCGCGAAGGCCCCCGCGGACTCCCCCCACCCTCCCCAGGCCTTCACGGAGCCTTCCAAGGCTCTGTGAAGGCCTCCCCCCACCCTCCCTCCTCCCTCCCCAGGCCTTCCAAGGCTCCGTGAAGGCCTCCCCACAACCTCCACCCTCCCTCCCCGGGGCCTTCACGGAGCCTTTCAAGGCTCCGTGAAGGCCTCCGCGGCCTCCCCCCAACCTCCCCAGGCCTTCACGGAGCCTTCCAAGGCTCTGTGAAGGCCTCCCCCCATCTTCCCTCCCCCCTCCCCAGGGCCTTCACGGAGCCTTCGAAGCCTGCGTGAAGGCCCCCGCGGAGTCCCCCCACCCTCCCCAGGCCTTCACGGAGCCTTCCTAGGCTCCGTGAAGGCCTCCCCCCATCCTCCCCCCTCCCTCCCTGGGGCCTTCACGGAGCCTTCGAAGCCTCCGTGAAGGCCCCCGCGGACTCCCCCCACCCTCCCCAGGCCTTCACGGAGCCTTCTAAGGCTCCGTGAAGGCCTCCCCCCATCCTCCACCCTCCCTCCCTGGGGCCTTCACGGAGCCTTCCAAGGCTCCATGAAGGCCCCCGTGGACTCCCCCCACCCTCCCCAGGCCTTCACGGAGCCTTCCAAGGCTCCGTGAAGGCCTCCCCCCATCCTCCACCCTCCCTCCCTGGGGCCTTCACGGAGCCTTCCAAGGCTCCGTGATGGCCCCCGCGGACTGCCCCCACCCTCCTCAGGCCTTCACGGAGCCTTCCAAGGCTCCCTGAAGGCCTTCCCCCTCCCTCCCTGGGGCCTCCCCCCACCCGCCCCAGGCCTTCACGGAGCCTTCCAAGGCTCCGTGAAGGCCTCCCCCCATCCTCCACCCTCCCTCCCTGGGGCCTTCACGGAGCCTTCGAAGCCTCCGTGAAGGCCCCCGCGGACTCCCCCCACCCTCCCCAGGCCTTCACGGAGCCTTCCAAGGCTCCGTGAAGGCCTCCCCCCATCCTCCACCCTCCCTTCCTGGGGCCTTCACGGAGCCTTCCAAGGCTCCATGAAGGCCCCCGTGGACTCTCCCCACCCTCCCCAGGCCTTCACGGAGCCTTCCAAGGCTCCGTGAAGGCCTCCCCCCATCCTCCACCCTCCCTCCCTGGGGCCTTCACGGAGCCTTCCAAGGCTCCGTGATGGCCCCCGCGGACTGCCCCCACCCTCCCCAGGCCTTCACGGAGCCTTCCAAGGCTCCCTGAAGGCCTTCCCCCTCCCTCCCTGGGGCCTCCCCCCACCCGCCCCAGGCCTTCACGGAGCCTTCCAAGGCTCCGTGAAGGCCTCCCCCCATCCTCCCCCCTCCCTCCCTGGGGCCTTCACGGAGCCTTCCAAGGCTCCGTGATGGCCCCCGCGAACTCCCCCCACCCTCCCCAGGCCTTCACGGAGCCTTCCAAGGCTCCGTAAAGGCCTTCCCCCACCGTCCACCCTCGTGAAGGCCCTGGGGAGGGGGGAGGGAGGATGGGGGGAGGCCTTCACGGAGCCTTGAAAGGCTCCGTGAAGGCCTCCGCGGCCTCCCCCCACCCTCCCCAGGCCTTCACGGAGCCTTCCAAGGCTCCGTGAAGGCCTCCCCCCATCCTCCCTCCCCCCTCCCCAGGGCCTTCACGGAGCCTTCTAAGGCTCCGTGAAGGCCTCCCCCCATCCTCCACCCTCCCTCCCTGGGGACTTCACGGAGCCTTCCAAGGCTCCGTGATGGCCCCAGCGGACTCCCCCCACCCTCCCCAGGCCTTCACGGAGCCTTCCAAGGCTCCCTGAAGGCCTTCCCCCTCCCTCCCTGGCGCCTCCCCCCACCCGCCCCAGGCCTTCATGGAGCCTTCCAAGGCTCCGTGAAGGCCTCCCCCCATCCTCCCTTCCCCCTCCCCAGGGCCTTCACGGAGCCTTGGAAGGCTCCGTGAAGGCCCCCGCGGACTCTCCCCACCCTCCCCAGGCCTTCACGGAGCCTTCCAAGGCTCCCTGAAGGCCTTCCCCCTCCCTCCCTGGCGCCTCCCCGCACCCTCCCCAGGCCTTCACGGAGCCTTCGAAGGCTCCGTGAAGGCCTCCCCCCATCCTCCCCCCTCCCTCCCTGGGGCCTTCACGGAGCCTTCCAAGGCTCCGTGATGGCCCCCGCGGACTCCCCCCACCCTCCCCAGGCCTTCACGGAGCCTTCCAAGGCTCCCTGAAGGCCTTCCCCCTCCCTCCCTGGGGCCTTCACGGAGCCTTCGAAGGCTCCGTGAAGGCCTCCGCGGCCTCCCCCCACCCGCCCCAGGCCTTCATAGAGCCTTCCAAGGCTCCGTGAAGGCCTCCCCCCATCCTCCCCCCTCCCCTCCCCAGGTCCTTCACGGAGCCTTCCAAGGCTCTGTGATGGCCCCCGCGGACTCCCCCCACCCTCCCCAGGCCTTCACGGAGCCTTCCAAGGCTCCCTGAAGGCCTTTCCCCTCCCTCCCCGGGGCCTTCACGGAGCCTTCGAAGGCTCCGTGAAGGCCTCCCCCCACCCGCCCCAGGCCTTCACGGGGCCTCTGGAGGGTCTCCAAAGGCCCCGTGAACGCCTCCCCAGCCCTCCCCGCTCCTTCCCAGGGCTTTCCAGGGGCCTCCGGAGGCCCGGGTGGGCCCTCCCAAAACCGCAAATAATTAAAACCGCGAATGCTGAGTTCGTGAATGTGGAGGGACAACTGTACTTCCTTCTCTGGCCTGCATGTTAATACTTAGAATCAAGTTGCAAAGTTATCAGGTATTACCCTGTCAATTGACCCCTTCTGTTATGATTGTGTTAGCAATCAGCAAATCAGCAGCTGGCTAACATTTTTTTAAAAAGCCAATTTAGAAATGTTGCAACCTAATTTCTAGCCATCACAAAACAAACCAGGGCTTGTAAGACAGGCCTATGCAAGGCCCACCTCACATTTTGTGAGGGGAGGGCCTCTCATGAGAGATCCAGGTCCCCACAAGATCTCAGATCACACAGGAACCCCCAAACCTTGGAAATATCCTGCTAAGGGAAGAATTTTATTTCCACTAGGCAGAACATGTTGCTCAGCCTGGATTGGGATGAATGGGCACCTGTTGCAGTAACCACACATTCCCCAGCATTTGGTATACAATATGCGAGGTGCATGTTGACCCTACACCTCAAAATACAGGACCTTCAGCATCCCATTTAGTGCTTATGCCGGATAAGCTTTCCAGCTCATAAACAAGTGATATCCTTTCCAATAAGGGACACCTGACAACCCTAATGAAATAGAAGTGAATTCATTGTTTTAGATGAGGCTCTTCCTACTAGTATGATTAGCCTTTTGAGCCTTGTATAATTATTAATAATCAGTCATGAACTCTTTGGGGGTTTTCCTAAGTGGCTGACTCCCCCCACCCCTGCAAGACCAGTCTGGCTTATTTCATTGAAAGCTCTCTTTCTCCGTGTGTGTTTACAATTCTCATCAGTGTTCTAGTGATACAGCCACATTGGTACAGGATGGACATTGTCCCTGGGACAACCATGTACCTATCAGCCAGGAAGCAGGATGTCAAGAGTTAAATATAAATTTAGCAGCTGTACAGAAGCAGGAGTTTTGGCAGGTGTAGTCTGTCATATCACAGTGGATGTGGCGAACATGTTCCCTCTTCTATGAATGGTAGGAAGAAATCCCTTCTGTTACATCCAGTAATTATCTCGATGTTATTTGTGCTATATACAAACCCCAAGGTAGCCTCCCTTAGCTCCTATGCAAGACAGTATGGACCAGGGTAGACTAAAGCATTCTACACTTCTAGGCTGCCAAACTCGGAACACTGAAAGGATACCTTAGCTGTGATCCAACATCGGGACATATCTGTATGAGTTGAACATTGATTATCTTATGCGACCCTTGGGTTGAAGCCAATGGTGTACAACTGAACTAAGATACTAAATGAGCAACCAAATGTGCAACCAAGTGTATATGTGCACCCATACATAATGTGCAGTGTGTATCTATGTGCAGGGTGCATTTGTGCGCAATGGCACTGCATGTGCAACTCTGCCCCTGCAACCTTGAACTGAATGCAGATGTTCCAAAATGAACAAAAATAACCAATTGCTTCCACAGAGAAAGTTATGCAGGCATAGGACAACAAAATTAGTCTGGCCCTTAACATCCATAATCATTGCTTACTATGTGGACAGAGAGCAATGTGTATAAATTGTGTTTTCTATGTATAAAAAGTAGATTTTGTGCAGAAACACCATGAACATAGAATAATTCCCCAGGATACATCACAACATGCAAATACTGGTAGAATACTGCACATAAATTTTCATTTTTTCCCACAGCCGAGGGAAAACTACAGAAATGAATTGAGTTTGTATGTTAGGATGAAATGGGTGATTTACATCACAGTATGATCTAGTTGCACCAAATTATTTCTACATTTGGGACAGAGAGCTGGGTAGAGGTCTGCCCATGACTACCTCGTCTAAAACAGCAATGAAAATGCATTTTTGATCTGCTTATGATTTCTCATTGTATATATCATGGCTGGGGAACTGTGGAAGGCTAGGGAGATATTTGCACATACCCCCCAGAGACCTTGGAGGGCTGCACATCCTACCCCAACCCATTTCTGCAAACACACACACACAAAAACAAACATTGTTTTGTGCCAAATACTTTCTAGGGGACATTGAAATATTTTTGTCATGTTTGGGGGGAATCCTGGGCCACTTTAGGCCCAAGAGAGGCCTTTTTTAAAAACAGGAAGTGAGTGGAAATAATTTCCTGTCTCTAAAAAAGTTTCTCTTGGGCCTAAATTGGTGTGGGAGGCACAAAGGAGATTTTCACACAGGGGAAATAACCACCATGGAGATCGGAAGACAAACGGGGCTGTTCCGCTGCCAGCGCTCCGTTTCGCACGCCCCCTTCCTTCTCCCGATTTCCCTTCCTCCTCCCTCCATGCTGCTTCCATTTTCCTTCCGATATTTTTTACTAACAAAAGTTCTTTGTTAGTAAAAAATAGCGGAAGAAAAATGGAAGAAGCACGGAGGGGGGGGGCACGGGAGATCAGGAAAAGGAAGGGGTGTGCGAAAGGTAGCACTGGCAGTGGAACAGCCCCGTTTCTCTCCCGATCTCTGCGGGGGTTATTTCCCCCATGTGAAAATCTTCAAAGTGTGGTATAAAAGCACCTCCACATCACCTTGAGGCCATTTGGGGGCAATTTTTTTTTAAAAAAATGTGCAAAAATATTTTTTACCCCCAGGGCCCACAAAAACAGCTCTGGGGGCCACATGCAGTCCATGCACAACTCTTTGCCCACCCCTGGTATATATGAATTAGTGAGGTTTGTTTTAATTTCCATGATTTTGTACACAACAATCCATGAATTTTCTATTGCATATGAGTGGAATTAGACTTGCATTTCTTTGTTTATTTATTAAAGTATTTGTTTAGTGCCACCCAGACAATGCACAGCAGGGGAAAAAAAACATAGATTAAAACATTTTTAAAACAGATCAAAACAATATATATATTTTTTAAAGTGTCAAAAATACATACACTTAAAAACTGTTTCCAAATCTACTCCTGGTTTTAGGGGCTAAAGGCCATATACTGTAGAACAGTGCAGCCTTAGCCCCCTGCTGGAAGTGCAAAAGGGATGGAGCCAAAACTAGATTTCCACCTTGTATAGCTCATTTCAAGTTTAGATTAAAACACAGAGCAATCCACTGCTCCGCTGACATGGGAGTGACCAGCTGCCCTCCTGTTTGATCAGAGGTAATGAACTGAAAGAAAGCAGTGTGGGCAACATGAGAAGTAAAATCTTTCTCAAACCTCTGTAACCTTCCTTTAAAACAATTCCCTATCTCTGACTAAAGCTTATGAAGGATGCATAAACTAGCTAAACCACAGGGATCCATCAGTCATGTTCCCAACGGTCTACAGTCATGTGGTTTACTGTAACCTTCCTTTGTGAGGAAATGTTGGTCACCATAAAGGAAATAAAACTAAATAAGGTTTTACAAAATGCTGTACCACGAGATAATTTATAATTAGCAGTTTCAAGGATTGACACAGGTCCTTTGCATTATGATAGTTTAGATTCATCAGCAGAATCTTTATTTAGCAAACACAGACAGGGCTTCCTACCTGTAGCAGTTTCTGCTCAGTAGAAACTGAGAAAATCACTTCTAAAAGACCCCTTGGGAAGCAGAAATATTGAAAGACAGAAAGTAGATCTGAGTTGCAGTCTTGGGACTTTCTCAGACAGGACTTATCGTGCAAGAAGACTCTGGAATAGTTACGACGCTGTCACGTAGCAGGGAGTCCATTTCAGACGATGCCATCCCTCTCTCAGCATCATCCGTGTCACTTCCGTGTATGATTGGAGGCAGCCGCGCCATATTTTACTCACAGACAACTTACGTGAGTAAAATATGGCACGGCTGCCTCCAATCATACATGGAAATGACACGGACGATGCCGAGAGAGGGACAGCATCATCTGAAACAGACCCCCTGCCGCGCGACAGCATTGTAACTATTCCGGAGTCTTCTTGCACGGTAAGTCCTGTCTGAAAAAGTCCTTGCTTCCTTATACATAATGAGGAGTGTTCCTCTTCTAATACCAACCTTGACTACAGATTCTTATGACCTTGTAGATATATCTATATGACTGAAATCCTATATTGTGCTTGTATAGTATAAACTCATGCAGTTTTCTAGTCACCCTACACTCACCCTTTTTCTGAATCCCAATAGTGTACAACTGATTATGCATCTGCCAGTATGCCAGTTTATTGTCTATTGTTTAACAGGAATGTGTCTGCAACCCCAGTGAATACAGTGGTACATTGAATGCCCTGACAAATAGTTATGCAGCATCCAACAACGTGCAATTTTATGCCTGGAATCTCAGAAGATTACCAGATGCTTGAAAAAAGCCCCACAGGAGCTCGCAAGGACAACGTCACTGTACTGGAAATGGGTCCTGGTTCCACACATGTCGTCATCCTGGCATGCTGCCTCTGTGCTCCCTCCATACTGATGCAATGAAAAAGGCATCACTTTTTATTAGTGGGAATTCCCTGTACAACACATGTCAATGACTGGTTGTTGCCACAATGTGCAACCACAAGGCACAATTGGGGTGAGCAATGTGCAGTGTAAACATCCGACCACCCTGTGCAAATGCAATGCACAACCTTGCTGTATGTGCAACTCTGCTTCCACTGCTGTCAGCAGAATATGCCTATTGTGCTATGGCAAACAATCTGCCCTTCATGCATAGTACAACTTACTCATGCATATGTCACTAACAGGATGCCAGCCTATGCATGTTTATTGGCTTACCTAATGCCACAATAATGGTGTTAACCAGCAAGTTTTATGTATGACCAGTGTTAATAATCTTATCATCATGGTGAATACATCTGTATTTATTTTCCCCTCAGTCCTCTCTGTCTATGCCACCATCCACAACCATGTGACTTTCATGTCAGGGATGAAGTTACTCCTCTCTGAGTTTTATTCCAGACTTTAAAGGGAGTTACCCATGGTTTCAAACCTATTTTAGGGGGTCGGGTTCAGCATCTTAGATAACTCCTTTAAGTGTTCAATAAAACCCAGGTGGATTTACCACGCCCCCGCCCAGGAGCCACTGACTACCTCTGGTAGTACACACACACACACACACACACACACACACACACACACACTAATCTAGATAACATTCACCCCCAATGACAAGGGCTGTGGTCCATAAAGATTCATGCTACAGCTAGTCTTGAAGGTGCCACAAGACTCGTTGATTTGCTGCAACAAACTAACACGGTTTAGTTCAGTGTCCAAGCCCTAACCTGGTCATGTAGTTTCTAGAGATTAGGAAAAAAAATTCTAAACTTCTGCTCCCAGAATTTCTTTTGGTAGTAGGATCCATATTTGAAAATGTATATAGTTGTCCCTTCATATTCTCTGGGGTTTGGTTCCTGGACACCCCCCCCGCCCCATGGATACCAAAATCCATGAATACTCATGTCCCATGAAATGCAATGGCATAGCAAAAGGGTGTTCCCCATATAAGATGGCAAATTCAAGGTTTGCTTTCTGGATTATTATTTTTTTTAAGAATATTTTCAAGCCGTGAATACTTAAATCTGTGGATACAAAATCCGTGGATATGGAGGGACAACTGTATAGGTCAAAGTAGATGTTTGACAGCAGATCCAATCTGAGATCCTGAGTTGCTGCTGAAGAACAACAATGGGGTGTGTATGCAGAGGGTGAGCGGGAAGTTTCTTACAGTAAAAAAGCTAAAGGTGAGAGTGACATTAATTTGAAGCCCCTGGTGCAATATGTTTGCAACAAGCTGTTTCTACGAGGAGACAATAAGCTTCACTCAGCATGATGCACTTTGGCAAGGTTGGCAGGGTGAATACAGACATTTGTTCAGCTTTCTGTGTTTACTGACCTCCAGGAAGAAAAGAACTCGATAAATCCTCATTTGTGTTTGCATTGCATAATCCTGAGGAAAGCAAACTGGCCACCTGTTGATAGGCTTGCAGTTCTCAGTAATAAGGACATTTCTGCAGGAAATACAATTTGCCACATAGAATGTATTACCCTAACAACAAATTCCCCCAAAGAGGCACTTCTCAAATGGCTAATGCCTAACACTTCTGTACTCACAATGAGTAAGTCAATCAGATTCAGAAATGATTTGGTATGTGCTGAACTTTCTAGGAGAACTTCCCACTCTTTTCTTAGAATCTTCTTCTTGCTGATGTTGGTGGTTTCACATGTGCTGAAGGTATCATAGGCAAGCATCTTATCAGATTGTCTTATTTTGTCCTATTCAACCACCCCATCCCCTAAAATCCTACAGTGAGCCCTTGGTATCTGCTGAGGCTTGGTTCGAGGGGCCCACACCCCTTGGATGCCAACATCTGTGGATACTCAAGCCCCATTATATACAATGGCATAGTAAAATGGCATCCCTTACATAAAATGGCAAAATCAGGTTTGCTTTTTAGATTTTTTTTAAAAAATATTTTCAACCTGTGGATGGTAAAATCCATGGATACAGAATCCGTGGATACAAAGGACCAACTTTATATAAAAAAATAAGATTTTAGTTTTATATGGGGGACAGTGAGAAATACTCACACAAATTGACCAGATGGGAACAACATTCATTTAAAAAGATTTCTTGGACTTTTCCAGACCTTGGAACAATTATGGAGTGAGGTGCTATAACAAGGGACAGATTATCAATGGTTCAGTTGATAAAATTGCTCCCTGGTGCTCAAAGAAGAAAAAGGTGCAGTTTATAATCTGTTTGTTTAATTTATAACCTTTTTCCTGAATGGAAAAAGCTCACACATATATTAAAACAAGGTACATGAGTCAAAAATTAGTAGTAACAAACTAAAAGACATAAGCAAGAATGGCTTGTTTCCTATTCTTCCCCATTCACTTTCCAACTCTCTGAATGTTTTTGCTATCCTCAGCATTTTGTGTCTTGATTTGAATAACTGAGTAAAAATGCCCAACTCTTGGGGGCCAGACACACCACACAAATAATCCAGTTTCAAACTGGATTATTTGCCATGGCTTCTTCCTATGGAATCCTGGGATCTGTAGTTTTACAAGGTCTTTAGCCTTCTCTGCCAAAGAGTGCTGGTGCCTCACCAAATTACAAACCCCAGGATTCCATAGGAAGGAGCCATGGCAAATAATCCAGTTTCAAACTGGATTATTTGTGTAGTGTGGAGGCACCCTCAGTCTCATTGAAACTGCGGAGCTTAAAATGGTTTCGCAAAGCACTGCTGTCTTCTGTAATTTGCACTTGATTCATTATATATGAATAAAGAAATCCCAGAGCGGCTCACACACATGCACAAAGGGGCCTTATTTTTGGAACTGTTCCATGAACTGTTTCCTGCTCATCTTAATCCTGCCTTAGAATAGAATAGAATCATAGAGTTGGAAGGGGCCTCATGGGTCATTGAATCCAATCCCCTGCTCAATGCAGGCTCTCTAAGTAAGCATCCCCAGCAAGTAGCTGTCCAGCCTCTTTTTGAAAACATCAGGAGAAGGAGACACCACCATCTCTCTAGGCAGTTGGTTCAATTGCTGAACCACTCTTAGGACTTTATCAGACACGGCAAAAATCATGGGATTATAACATCATGGCAGCACAAATGGGCCCTGCTATTTCATGACCTCGTTTTTACTCCATTCTCCAGTTGCAAAAAACCCGTTGCTTTTAATTGATAGGTTAACCCATCAATAGATCGTAAATAGTGCTGTTTTCATGGTATTGCCAGCATGTGAAACCACATCCCATTGTAATCACGAGATTACAGCGTGAATGGGCAGTCCTCAGTGAGAAAACCTCCAGGTGAGAACGCAAAAACAAAGCACAGCACACTCTGTTTATGAACTGTCCCCTTTAGTTTGCATATTTTTAGATTTGTTTCACTACTTGTGTGTTCATTTACTTTCTTAATTAAGGTGTTTTTGGAGATTTAAGCACACTCACGTCTTTTAATGAGAACCGCCGAAATCTCACCCATGCAGAATCACGGAAGTAAACTCCCATTCTTGAAGCTCTAACAGTCATCATGTGATGATTCCATGGTGTTTCTTTCGTGTGTTTGCAGCGATGTGTGACAGTAAGTGTAATAATGCTATGATGGTTCCGCTATCCACATTTGCAGAATTACAGCATTTTTAGGCATTAGTCTGATAAAAGTCCTCACTGTCAAGAAGTTCCTTCTAATCTTCAGTCAAAATCTACTCTCCTGTAGCTTCAAACCATTGAACCTGGTCGTACCCTCTAGGGCAGCAGAGAACAGGCCTGCTCCTTCCCTCACTGTGACAGCCCTTGGCATGTTTAAAAAGTGCAATCATGTCACCCCTCAGTCTTCACCAAGTTGAACATGCCCAGCTTCTTCAACTGCTCCTCATAAATTTTGTTCTCCATACCTCTTATCATCCTTGTTGCCTTGGAATCACTGTTTAAAAAAGGTGATCATTCCAAGCTCTGGCTAGGCCATGCAGTTAGAGGTTGGAAAAAAATATTTTTGGACTACTGTTCCCAGAATTGCCTACCTAGCCAGACCAATGTCTAAGTTGTCTGGGGAACAATGATCATCAGGAGTTGAAATTATAATTTTAGTTGTATGCACCACTGAATGAACATGTATAGGATTGCACTAGTGTCACACCTAGAATTACTTTTATAGCATTCAAGAATTTGTAACACTTTCAAGCATTCATTAAGAATAATGGGATAGCATTAAAGTACTCTTTTTAATACTTCTACAAAACAACCAATGTCTGACATGAACTTCTCAGGGGAATAAGATTTAATTCATAATCTACCTGAACATTAAATCAGGGGCAGATTCATATTCGGAATCAGGTATCCGCAAATGCTGGTAACACCAATGCCATATATATCAGTGAATTTGGTATTTAATAAGAGGAAAGGAGTTCTCAAACGTTATTATCTGATTCCAAGTATAAGAATCACCACTGATACATTCATAGCCATGAGGTTCAAGTGGGAATCCTTGTTGGTCCACATCTCCAACAAGTCTAGTGGTTATAGTTGGCATAGTTGGGCTGATGGCCCAGCACTGTCTCCTTGTTAATATCTTTCCTCCTCTGTTGGTCATGTTTGCACTTTTTTTCAGTTCTTCCATTGGTGGTGACATTACATCCTCTTCCTCTCTGCTACTTGCAGAGGGACATGCCTACCCATAAATTTGCCACCTAAATGTCACATTTCTATTCCACTTTACCTTCACTGAGTTCATAGCAGTGCATATCGATTGCCTCTTCTGCACTGTTCTGACAACAATCCTGTGAAGTAAAGTCAGGGTGAGAGCCAATGCCTGGCCCAGGGTTACTGAGAAGGATTCAAGGCTCAGTGGAGATTTGAAAGTGGGTCTCACAAGTTCCAGTCCAACAGTCTAACCACACTCATCTATGCATCTGCTGAATGTAAACTTTTCTAGAATGGAGAGACAGGAGGATAAGAAGGAAGATCCAGGGACCCTCACCACTATAACAAATGGAGGGGCACCTTTGGACTCAGACGAACCTGTAGCCAACCCTGCCTCATACCCACTGTGGATTCCTTCTTGCTGTTTTGCAAGAACAGTCCCAGCATTAGACAGAGTAAGGCAGTTGCTTCAGTTGGCCTCTGCTTTAGGATAGGAGCAGCAGTATTTTCCTTTCCTAACCCTCCCCATCTGTTCCACTATGTTGAAAGAAAGAGTTCTCTGTGCCATCCCCTATAGTGAATTGGACCTCCACCACTGGGCAGATGGGCTTTGAAGTCCTTGTAAGCATCATGATCAAACATTAACAGTTGCCCAGTGGTATATAAAGGGTTAATTTGAACTAGTATCTTTGGGCTTGTCTATACAGAGCAACTGGTCTTTAATACTATTTTAAATTCAGACAGTGTATTCAAATGTCAGATCTCTTTTGGCAGGCAAGCCATGGGGATCTGCATTACTGGCCAGGGATAGTTGCGAGGTAGCCTTAGTTATTTAGGGCCCAGTTTGACCATTAGCTGTGAGGGGACGCTGGACCCCATTAGTGAAAGGGCTGGAATGCTTCTCTGCTGTATGCTATGGAATACATCATTTATTATCAATAAAACTTATAGTAAGTGTGTCATGTATGTCAGTGGCACGAAGTGAAGTCTTGGAGAGACCTGGAACAAGACCCAGTTCCAGAACAGAACTTTCTCTAAACTGCCTGTCTGGATCCAAGAGCATGATCATACTATGGCACTGTTAGGGATGACTTCAGCTCATTATTATATTCATTCTTTTTAAAAGTAAGCTCAGTGGTACTGTGGTAAAATTCAACAGCCAGTCCAATTAGCTTTTATATGTAGAAAGAGGGACAGAGTGCCACCTTGCCCTTCTCCTTGGGCAACAAAATGTCTGGGGCCAAGTCTACTGTTTTGTGTCCTAGTGTTGTCCTGGTGTTGTTCCTGCATTCCACCAGTCTTCTTCAGGCTTCTGCAAACCTCTGAGCAGGCCTAAAGGCCTTGGGCTTCAATTTTTTTTGGTGATATCTGGCAGGTCTCTTTTGAGGCACAGCCAGCTGCTCCAGTTTCCAGAAAGGCCAGCTATACCCCACACACCATGAAACCAATCTCTTCTTTACTCGTTCCCCTTAGAAAGAAAAAATAAATATGTCATTGGATTTGCCTATGATGAAGCAGATTTTTGGTGACACATTGGGGAAAATATGTTTGAGTTCTACTACAGTGAATGTGTGGAAATTTGACATCAAGTTGTACTTGAACTTGACACTGGGCCGTCATAAACTGCTTCCCCCACTTACAGACCTTCATTGTATTCCTTAATTGCACAATGATTGATTTTCTTTTCAAAGCATTTAAGGCTTTCATTTGTCAAGATAAGAGCAAGGACAAATATTGAGGAAGTTCCGCTCATATTACATCCGATTACAAGTGTCAGCTCAGGCCATGATTGTCTAAATAAAGAGCTTATTTTAAACATTTCTCAGATTTTCTTATACATAAGTTCCTCCTTCATTGTACAGCATGGTTTTAGCTTCTGAGGATGTGTCAGGTGTTCCAATAACATAGCCGTAAAACTCTCTCTGAAAATTTGAATTTGAGGCAAAGATGAACTAACGATGTGAGCAAAAGATTTTGTCTACCATTCTCAATTTTGATCTGCTTTTTTTTAAAAAAAAAATCAATGGAGTAGAAATTATGGGCATAATTCTCACGGGGGAGGTGATGCGATTCATGCACTTTATATCAAGGGCATTGAGTTGTGTTGAAAAATCAGTTTATTTTTTTTCTGCTTCTGTGAATCCCACATGTTCCTCCCCCCTTTCCTTCTTTCATATAAGGTTCAAGACTTCAGATTATCCCACAATCTCCAATCCTGTCCCTGTCCCGGCACAATAACCCTCCCCATCAGACTGACCTTCTCTTCCATCCAAAGGCAGCCCAGGCATGAACGGAGCTCTAACGGAGTTCCATTCACTTCCTGGATCGAAATCCCACCTGTTCTTGCAAGAAGACATGAGCACAGGACATTCAAAAAGAAAAAGAAAAATAACACACAAAAAGTTATACCAAGCACAGAAACACACTTAAAAAAAATAACAAGTAACCTGGGGGGGGGGTGTTCCTAAAAGAGGGTACCCTATCTTGTTTTCACAATCCTTGTTTTCGCCAGAACACTGGAAATGTGTACATATTGTGGTATACACATTAGGAAACAGCTGTTAAACTCATCCTCCTTCTCTTTCCTTGAGGTTGCTTGAATACACATTGAAAATAAGAGGTATTTACATTAAATTGTCATCAAACTTATTTCTTTGCAGCCAATTGTGTTTCCTAAGAGGTATACACTTTTCCTAATGTACATTTTTTCATTAAGTGTGTTTTTGCAAGAGATGTAAAGAACATTCACTTTTTCTCCCCCACCCTTAATGAGAAAATTTGACATAGAGTTGTGCTTGAGCTTGACACTAGGCCTCCATTTGCTTCCCTCACTTATAGTATTTCATTGTATTTAGCATGTTGAGACACACATTTTTTTTTTTAAAAAAAATGCCTAACACTGCAAGAGTTTGGCCCCTTAGTAATCATGAAACAACAATTATTTTTGGAATTGCATTGCTCAGAACCCATTATATTTTGTACAATGTATATTTGTTGTATTATATTTACTTTAAGCAATAATAACTATCCCGGCCCAAGACTCAGCTGTCCTCCTTGAGCTGTAATCATTTTTTTTTAAACCTATTGTATGTTTTAATATTTTCTAATTTATATATTTTTAATTTACTGTATGTTTTTAATCTTTTATAGTTTAATATTGTTTTAAGGGGGGGTGGGCTAGGGTACTGGGACTATGGAGTTTTTATATTGTAAGCCGCCCCGATTGCGTTGCAGAGGGGCGGGATAGAAATAAAATTTTATTATTATATTATTATTATAATAATAATAAACTTTTGAAAAACGGTTCTGTAATGCAAAAATCACCTACTTGCCACAGGGAGAAAACATTTGAAACGTGTCATTCTTCTATACAAGAATGAAATAAACAAAGATTGTGCACCTTTTTCAAACATACACATTTTGACACATGCATTTGTGTACAATTACTTACTTATTCAAAAAGGACCCGATACTTCTAGTTTCCTCACAATGCACATGTTGGCTGGTTGCTACCCAAAGATTCTAAGCCTTTTTGGATTCTATGGCAAATTTAACCTTGACACTGGAAAACCTAAAAGGAAAATGTCAAGAGAAGAAAGCATTAAGAAGCTCCTCAGTCCCACCCTTATCTTTAACTTCTGATTGTTTTATTATTTAAAACTAATTAAAAAGGGACAAACTATTGGAAAACTATATGAAAAATAGCAAATGAAGAATGACAAGACGGAGTCAAGGAATTTCAATATGGAGTGGTTCTTGCCAAGGTGAGGCAAATGTTTTCCAAGAATTCGATAATTATAAAGAAATCAGTTCAAGAAGCAGACTTATAAAAAGTGCTTATTGGAATCTTTAACACTTCAGTTTCTTTGATTGGATGAGAAAAACAGAGCTCCCATGTCTTTTTCTTGAAGTTGACTTATTATGGCTTATGCACATAACATTTTATTTTATTGAAACATTTTTTCCAGCTTAGCCAGGCTTTAAGGGAGGATCCTTGCTAACAAACAGGGTATACCTAACACATTTCTTTAGTAAAAAATGGACAAAGTTTTGACACACGGTTCTCCTGTTGTCCTTACCTGCAAAGGGCAGATAAAAATAATTCATATTTTTACAGTTAGTTTCACACAAAGTAAAGAGCACAGAAGACCAGTGAAGATGCTGAAACTTGGATTTCCATGGTCCAGAACATGAATTCATTCAACTCATAAGACCTACTTCAACTATAAAGTAAACCTTATCCCCCACCATGATAGAAAACAACTATTAAGCTAATCTTCCTTCTCTGTTCCTTGAGGTTGTTTGAATACACATTCAAAATCAGAGGTATTTATATTAAATTGTCATCAAACTTATTTCTTTGCAGCCAGTGATGAAACTGGGGTTGTTTGACTCCAAAATCTAATTAGTAAAGTGGTTTTGCAAGCAAGGAAGAATTAAGAGGCAATCCATTTACTCACTTATTTTCAAAAGATTGGAACCCAAACGGCAGAGTTTAAAGAAATGATTGTGCATTTTTGTGTGTGTCAATTCAGTCACCGCAATCGCAACAGAGGCATCAGTTTTCACAAAGGTTTTGGGATCAGTAGCCAATCTTCCAGTAATACAGATGAATGACTGAACAATTGCTTTCACACTATGTCACATAACTACGCTTTCTGCTCCATTTACCGTAGCTTGAGCTTCCCAAACATATTTGAAATGCTTTTGGCTTGGCTCTAAAAAAGCCAATTTTGTGTTCTCCTGTTTTCAGTTTGTGCCATTTTTTTTTTATGTTGCAATAATAAATGACGACACCTTACATGCAAAATTGGGGGGCATGAGGAAGAGATCAGTGTACTAAGGACTTTTTAGCAGCTAATTGGAGTACAGTCTTCCTTCATTCTTTGCCAAGGAATAATATAAAAATAAGCTATTAGTTGGAAAGTGGTTCCACTGCAGTTTAGCAGTGGGACTTCATGTCTGAAATCAGACTGCCCGAACAAAAGTTAAGTAATATTACAAAACATCCAAACGAAGTTAGCCTAACCAACAAAGTTAGTCTAACAATGGGTGTATCTGCTCTGTAGAAATAAGGCAGTTTAACTTAACTGCCATGGCTCCATCCTACAGAATGTTGAGATTTGTAGTTATGTAAGTTACTTGCACTCTTTGGCAGAGAAGGCTAAAGACCTTGTAGAACTATAAATCCTAGGATTCCATAGGATGGAGCTAGAGCCCTTAAAGTGGTGTCAAACTGCATTATTTCTACAGTGTAGAAGTAGATGCACCCCATGAGTGCATATACACTATGCCTAAAGCAGTTTGATATTACTTTAGCTGCCATACCTCCTTCCTATGGAATCTTGGGATTTGTAGTTGTTAGGAATGTTCCTAAGTCTGAGTTCAATGGATTTGTACTATTGGTTATCTGTCTATCGGTGATGTAGATTTAAGTCGATTGACATAGGAGATTTTCAGACAGTGTTTTAGAGAGCCTACCGTGGGATGAGGTCCCGGGAGAGGAACGGCGGTCTTGTGCGGCAGGGGGTCATTTTCGGACGTCGCCGTCCCTCTCCCGAAATCATCAGTGTCACTTCCGTGAAGCTTCGGAAGCCGCAGAGCCATATTTTAAGCACGGGCAACTTCCTTAGACTCAAGTCAGACTCTAGTCAATTCAATGACTCAACTCAATAATAAATGATGCACTGACTCAACTTGACTCAGGCTTATATATTTTTAGTAACCAACTTGCTGGCTTTGGTTCAGTAACATAACGCATTCATCCAGAAATGTTACAGAACGGAAAATGGTTTTCTTCCTTTGAACAATGTTTCCATGATCTCACTGCTTTTTTCTACCAGTCATGTGATAGAAGCAGTAACAGACAATGGGCTTGAGGTGGAAGGATCCTTCTAAATGTGCAGTGGAGACAGGCTGCTGAGCAGATCTCAACCCCTGCCTCAAGTCCATTGCCTAACAAGTTTGCTGATAATTCATTGTTTTACCTAACTTTGTGCATGTCTTCTTGATATTCTAGTTATTGAAACTCCACTCCCCACCCCACCTCCTTTTTTTCTGTTAAAATTGGCTCAACTTGAGACTCGAAAGTATCCTGCAAGGACTAGAGACTCAACTTGAGACTTAAAGGTAAAAACTTGATACTTGATTTGAGACTTCGGATTTTATCAGACATAGCTGAAATAGCAGAATTACAATGAGATAGTGGACATTTTCAGACGATCCTTGCCACGCTATATTCGGCAAGATAGGACATAAAATCTTGCCGAATATAGTGCGGCAGGCTCCAAGCCTTAGCGCAAGAGGGACGGATGATCTCGCAAGCGGGACGGCGTCCTCTGAAATTGATCCCCTGCCGTGCTGCTGCAACGAAACTGTCCCGAGCGATCCTTGCACGGCAAGGATCGTCTGAAAAAGTCCAGTATCACAAATAGATTCCAGTTATCACATGACATCATCATCCTGCCATGGTCCATGTGTGCTCCACCCGTTAATTAGGCATAACTTTTAATTGATGGGCAAAGCCATCAATAGCCCTCAATATACTCTTTTTGCAGTATTGACAAGAGTGAAATAATAATGTCCTGCTGTAATTGTGCAATTACAGCATGAATGTCATATCTTCTCTTTCTTCTCCCTCTCCCCTTTCCCAACGCAAACACATAATTAAACTTCCAGGGGAGAATGTGAAGAGGACCCACAGGTCACTCTTTAATCAACTGTTGCCTTTTCTTGGTACCTTTTAATGTTTTTTAAAGTGTTTATTTGTGAATGTCTTTGGTTATTTCTTTCTTTTAAGTATTTTAGATTGAAGTGGTGTCTTTTTGTGAGAACAGCCAAAATCTCGCCCCAGCAAAATTGCAGAAGAAAAAAAGATTTTTTTTTCTTAAAGGCATGTGTGCTGGCTAGCAGAAGGTATAATACTCTGTCATTAGAAGGCAATGTGAAGACAAGTTTCTTAAACCACTAGTTGTGGTCATGTGATATTTCAGTGGTGGTAGTATTGTGCAGTTATGGCAATGTGCAATAATTATTGTAATCATGCCATTATGTTTCCACTTTCCTCAGTTGTGGAATTATAGTATTTTAGATGCTAGTCTGATAAAGTCCTTGGAGTAAAAGATTTGAATACATCACTGCTATCAGTCATTGGCTGTGATCATACAATAGCTACATGTCCACCTCCTTCTCCCCAACGCAAACAGCTAACCTGTCAGCTATCAGAGCATGCTCCCACAACCGTTTAGTGACTGTGGGTGAGGTTACTTGTGCCCAGGTAACATCTGGCAGCATTTCTGAGGCTGGAAGCACAATGGTGATGTCGTCCTCTGAATCTCCTGGACATGTAGGAGGGTCATGCTTTCTTTGTGCTTCCAGCTGTAGAAATGCAGCCAAATGATGTTTTCCCCACTCCTGTGCTACTATATGGCTTTAGTTGCACTCTTCTGCAGCTAATAAATGAGCTGTCCATGCTGGTGGTGGGTCATTGTGGAAGGAGGTACTGCATTTGTCCTTCTGTACCAAACTTAAAACATCATATCCATAGTGGGTGTCTTCTTCTTCTATATGTTACCAAGAGAATTTCAGATATAATTTCTCTTATCTCTCTCTCTCTCTTTTATCTCATGATACTGACAAAAGACTTTATCAAACATGCAAAATATGGCATCACAACGATGCCACATAATCACGAAAGGGCGCACAGAACAGACGACATTCCCCTTTTGTGGTTATAAAGAGCCAAAATCGCTTACTTTTTAATTGACAGCTTAAGCTGTCAATAGATTCCCCTGCTGTTTTTTTGTCGGCATTGCCAGCATGCAAAACTTAGGGGCATTTAAATCCCGTATTTACCCCAACAATGGCCACACCAGTGCAAAGACTTCTGGGTGAGATAGGGACATCCAGGTACGTTTCATTCTTTTTATGACAATCCCTTGGGTTACTTGGGGATTTTTAAGTATGTTTAGGTGCTTGGTGTAAATTTAAAAGCTTTATTTTTGTTTTAAACTTTGAATTTCCCACATGATGAAATCATGCGAGATTTTGAATGCGGAAGTGAACGGGGCTCCATTCACTTCCTCTTTATTGCCCCAGGAGCCTTTGCCAGGATTAGAAGGTAAGTGCATGGAGAATGTTCTTTTGCTGTTATAAAAATGTCTTTTTTTAATGCCAGCAAAAGAACATTTCAAAGGGTTGCTTCTGATAAAGTCCTAAGTCATAGAATGAAAAATTCCCACTATCAATATCGATTATTGTCAGGTTTGGATATTTCTTGCCATAACATCATTCTTTCTAAGTTAGAATGGTACATGAATAAATTTTAAGTTCCTTGGGAAAAAAATAACACAAAGCTATTTTCTGGCTGATTTGAGTTATTTCAAGCAATCATCTTCGTGGCTCAAAGGTGATCCAAATGTTATGGGAGTGTACCCAGGCCTACTTCGTTCAGAACTTACAACAGCCTTCACAAAGCTTCTTCATCCCCTCTTCTCCCCACTCCCACCTATTATACAGGGTCCCACAGATTTCTGCACACTTTTGCAACTTCTGAAAGGAGGACCTAACATGCATGCAGCTGTATGTGGGGATGAACAAATCTGTCCAGTGTGCTTTCTCCTACATTCCATTAAAAAAGAATACCTTGGAGTCTTTCTACCTAATTTGTGTTGAATTTTGTTAATATTGAAAATGTCACGAATGAACCAAATCAGATCCTCAAACACTAAATGGCCAAATTCAATAAGTACAATGATTCCCAGTATGCCTTACTTGCCTGCCATGTAGTTTTTAAAGACAAAGAGCATATTGGGGTGGTGGGGGAGGACAACTACCACAGCATCACAAACATGGCTGAATAAACATGGATTCAAATCCATTAAAAAAAACTAGGCATCCATATGTGTGTTTGTATACTATATATATATATATATATATATATATATGCTTGCATTAGCAAATCTGTTTTCTCCCACATCTCAAGTTCTTTCCATCGTGTTTCCAAAGACATATAGCAGTTTTGAAAAGCTCTTATTTAAAAAGCAAACCAAGTAAAATTCTCACCCATCCCTAACAGTGTGCAGAGCTGTGTGCTTTTCAGAGTGTCATCAGAGGCAAGGAGCAAGATGTGCAATTTTTCATGCCAGGGCTTTTTTTGGACATAGTGAAGAATGCCCCAGCCCTGTTGGACTACAGCTCCAGTTGGACTACAAGATACGGGTAGTATGTTTCAAACTGTATTGTAATCATTTTAATTTGTAAGCCACCTTGACTTACATTCTTGGGGGGAAAGTGAGATAGAAATAAAATGAGGAGGAGAAGGAAGGCAGAATGCCTGGGAGATTGTGGAAGTTATAGTCCAAAAAAAGTAATTTGTCCAAGCTTTCCTTCGTATTACATTCTTTTGTTATATTCATGGAGGAGGCTGTTCTGAACAGAATTAACATTACCTGCTTACCTGGGACACATACCCTCCAACATTTCACAAATTGAAGTAAAAGGACTTGCCAATAACATCCTCACAACAAGGCTTATAGGCAAAGCCTCCACTCCTTAATGTCTCCCTCATCTGAACAATCTAATCTGTCCATATTTTTTTTCTATGCACATTCTAGTAGCTTGGATTTAAAAGCCAAGATGTTATTTTTCCTTGTGGCTAAAGATACAATTTTAAAAAAACATACACATGCACAATAACTGTCCTTCTGCATGCAACAATTCTGAATATACCTCAGTAGGCATAATATTAAAACAGGAAGTTGTACATGGCACTATAATGTATTCATATACATATCTATATTTGGTGTCGCCAATATGTCGTCCCACCACATATGTTTCTAGACCTTTGTTTTTCCCTCTCACTATTACCTCTAAAAATTTGGCTTTAAAAAAAGGCTCACATGGAATGTATACCTTGTTTACAAGTTGAACTCTTTTCCTAGAAGCTTTCAAGAAGCACAGTTTACCTTTGAAACAAGCCATGTACTCCCTGTGTACCTTTTTTAAAATTTTGAGGGAGGATTGAGGGCTGCCAAAACAGACTTTGAGGCTGCATGAGGTCCAAGACTCAGGCTTTGCTCAAATGGAGTTAGGCATGCTACCATTAAGAGGTATAGTGGTATAGTGGTTTGAGTGTGGGACTAGGACTCCTGGAGATCAGGGTTCAAATCCCTGCTCAGCCATGGAAACCCACTGGGTGACTTTGGGCAAGTCACACTCTCTCAGCCTCAGAGGAATGCAATGACAACTCCCTTCTGAATAAGTCTTGCCAAGAAAACCCTATGATGGGGTCACCATAAATCAGAAATTACTTGAAGGCACACAACAACAACAAATGCCACCATTACCCCACAATGCCAGCAATGTGATGGCAAGGTAGGATGCACCCTCAGTGGTTTCAGGAAGGCAGTGCCACAGTGGTTGCCCACCTGGCAAACATGAATTCATCATGCAAACTGAAGATGAAATAATCTACTAGACACTTGGATACTTAACGTCTGGACACCAGAGAAAGCTGAACCCTAAGATTCTAAAAGGAAAAAGAGGCAATCAATTTAGTCAGGATAAGGACCAGAAAAAAACGGTACTATTGTTAGCGAATAGTTTGGTAATCCAGTCTAATACAGTCCATGTCTGTTTAGTGCGTATTAAACCATATGTCAGTTTCATCCAATTTCCATATCAGTCCGTGGACTGAAAAATAATAATAAAGAATACATTTCTCTTCAAATATAATTTCCCCAGGGAATACATTTTGCATGCAACTTTCCCCTAATATATGCATTTTGTATGCAGCAAAGAACAGCACTTCAAAATTCTGAGAAGTGAATTAACTGGAAGCTAATCAATGATTATAGTAGTCCGGGAAGTATGAATTAGGTTGGTTTGCTTAAAAAGGTAAACCAATCCTTCCCCCTTCCCTACTGCTTAATAGGGAAAGTTGGAATATATTCAAGGCAATGTTTCCAAGAACTAGGACCAAATCCAGTGGTCAGAGAATCAGGACAGTATTGGGAATCCAGCTGGGGAAATGTTAAATCTACGTCAGGCTTGGAAGCAACAGCAGAGTGTTTGAAAAAATGAGGTACCTCACAAAACGGAGATGGCCGATGTGGCATGAGACAATGTTGTTGGGGTTAAAAAACAATCTTCAACTCTTTTTGTTAATCAAGTCATTTTGTATATTCTACCCCAGGGGTGGGAAAGGTGTGGCCCAAGGGCTGCATGTGGTCCTCACCCCAAGTCCCCCAGGGTATTTGCAAGTCTCCAAGGGCTTCCCAAATTTTTAAAAAGAGGCACGGATTGCTTGGAAATCACCCAAACTAGCATAAAACCACATTAAAACACAGAGGTTTGGATTACATTCCCCACCACCACCACCTCCCCATATTAGAACAACAGCTTTTGTTTTAAATCAGAGAAAATCAGAGTGACTTCGTAATGTGGGGGTGAGGGATGGGCAAAATCATCACACACACAAATACACACACCTCCATTGTGGCTGCCCACTTCTTTTCTAGCCCCTATCCCTCTTCCTATTTAATACTTTCTTTGAAGCCATTTGGTGTTGCCTTGTTAAGATGTCCTCCAGGAGGTATGCATAATGTCACTATGTTTTTCTGGGGCCCCTGCCCCTGGGATGCTTTTTATCTACGGTAATAGGAAGTAAACCAGAGACAAACAGTGTTATTTTTGTTGTTGTTGTTGTATGTCTTCAAGTCATTTCCAATCTATGGTGAACCTAAGGCAAACCTATCACAGAGTTTGCTTGGCTAGATTTATTCAGAGGTGGGTTGCCTTTGCCTTTCTCTGAGGCTGAGAGAGTGTGACTTGACCAAGGTGGGTTTCTGTGGCCTAGCAGTGATTTGAAGGTTTCCTGGAGTCTTACTCCAATGTTCAAACAACTGCACCATGCTGGTTCTCAAGTCTCTTCCTGATACACACACTCAAGGACATTTGAGGACAAAAATATGTTTGAGACGGGGTGGAGTGAGCATGTAGCCTGCCTGGGTCGGGGAATTGCAGCCCCCTAACCGATGGTAGTTGACCTGCCCTAACCTATATGTACATGCTCATAGATGAACAAATGTAAAAGTGCAATGCAGTACACAGGCACAGAGCCTTTTAAATGCCAGTAAGGTTTATTTCCAGTCATAGTTAACAGAAAGTAAGATAATTTTTTTTGCAAGTGTATTATAACCAAAAGGGCAAACAATTTTGTTGTTGTTGTTTAAAAAACAGCACAGGACAGAACAAATGAATACAAGTTGGTAGAACAGAACTTGCTGCCATATGTAATGTGGCAAAGGCAGGGGGAGACACACAGAGTAATCCTAATTGTGGGGTGAAGTGCAGTGGAAGGCTGTTATCACACCAGCCTCGTGTCTCATGGCAATCATGTTATTAAAGGAACTGGGAACATACTGGTTGTAAAATGTTTATTATCACACCTCTCTTCATTCAACTGGCTGTGCTCCTTTGGCAACCCACTGGTGTGATGGGTCCCTTTGCTTCATTTCTAGAATGACTGCAGTCATGTGACATAATGGGGCTTGATTATCGTCTTTTTCTCCCCCTCTCTCCCCCATCTCTCCTGTTATTCCAAAGCAGGCTGGCTTTGTGCTGCTTTGGAATAGTGAGGGGGGTAGAGAGGGAGAGAGGAGGAGACTCAGGCCCCCTCATGCCATGTAACTGTAGTAATTTCAGAACTGAAGCGAAGGGACCTATCACAAAAGGGGCAGCAACAGAACAGTAGTGATATTGGCAGGTGTTGATGGGATTTCCCCATCAATTGAAAGCAGCACAACAGTAACAAACAGAATGTGAAGCAGCAACAGGATAGCCATGACTTTGGTTATTATCAGACACAGCAAAAACCGTGTCAGAAAGATCATGATGAGAACAGGAACAGGGGATATTATCAGATGATGTTATCTGTCAGCATCCACGGGCATAGCGCAGGCATAAGTAAAGGCATCCCTTTTTATTGGCAGCTTGTCCTTGTCAATACAAAAATAAAGCTTCACCTGCGGCAGCACTACACCCCGGGAATGGCTGGGGACACGGGTGTCTGATGATGTAGCCTTTTCTGTTCTCGTAGCATTCTTCTGATGCAGTTGGGGACATGGGTTTCCCTGTGTATGATAAACTCCTTCATCTGAAAAGCAAATTCTGAAAAGCAAATTCTTCATCTGAAAAGTAATGAATGTCCAAATTTGTTACTATCTTCACTGAAATTCTGCTTTAGCAACCCCATGTGATAAAGTCCCCAAACTGTACCTTCCAAAGCCTTGGTGGCTTGCTTCAGGCAGGGTGGGTAGGATTGCTAGATCACAGGGCCCGGCCCTGAGTCTCCAGTTTTGTGGGCCATCTCCAGGCTGCAGACCAGAGTGCAAATTTTCCAGTATCGTTGGGCTCAGCTCCAGGCAAGAGGGAACGATCAGTATAAATCTCTGGATCACCTATTAAAGCAACATTTGCTACAATTTGCAAGGCTTAAATGATATGTTGCTTGTTGGAAAACTTGCAAAGACTGTCCGGTGGGTCTGTGTATTTACATAGTTATCTTCCATCTCATTAATTGCAGTGTCAGGGCAAACTGTCCACTCTGCTTTGCATCTGCCTTCTGGCTAGAAGATATGTTCCTTATCCCAACTCCCTAAGTAAGAAGGAATGATCCCCTCATTTCATCTTCCTCTGAAAACAACACATTTAGTGAAGATTTTTCTCTTAAGTTCCACACAGGAAAATATCAGTATAGCAGGTGTGTGTGTGTGTTTGAATGACAAGCTGCAAGCAACAGTGGTTGGTACTTGATGCTTAATGAAATCATCAGGGGCCATCCCTAAGTGGCATTTCTAGGGGCTTACATTTTTAAATGGTTTTAAGTTTGAGTGGGAGTGAGAACCAACAATTCTACAGTATCTCCAAGTGGATACAATTAATAGGTTGAATACCATTGGGGTATTCCCAATGGCACAAGGGAGCTTTGGATCATTCCACACTCCTACAATATGCCATTTTGAGATTTACCACTGGCCAAACTATTATCAGTTATAGTTTTAATATTCATTAATTAAAATGTTTATATTGTGTCATTTATTATGAGATCTAAAGGTGGTGCACAGATTCTCATGATAGCCTACAAATACACCTGCTGAACTTTTAAAGGCTTAAATCCTATTGCCAGTCATTACTATAGTAGACCCATTAAATCAATGGGACTTACCTACATGTTGGCTAACAATTCAATAATTGGTTGCATGGGTCCACTGTAGTTGGAACCAACCAAAGGTTGCCAGCCTATGGGTGTAATAGCAGCCTCTCCAGTGGATAGGCTTTTCCATAGAGGCAGCACACTTTCATCCCATCCTAGCCATCATTGGTCTTTCAGTGGGGTTAGGGTTGTTCTGTTTGGAAGTTGTTATTGGTATAAGAATGGGGAATTCTGGACATGTCATGTGAAATGGCTGTAGAAGATGAATAATGGCCTGCATTAGTGCAACATGCTTATCTCCCTTAGCAAGACAATTCTAAATCCTCTCCATTGTGAAAGATCATATTGTAGTCCTGATTAATCATAATGCTGAACTCCTACAGGAATAAGGTTTGTATTGCTGTATGGCTCCTTCCCTCTCCCCTTCCTGTTCAGCCATACAAGGGAGATTAGAAGCCTCCACTTCTTAGTTTTCTGATGGTAGTTTACCCTTATATCCAAAAAGGACTACCTGTGGCTATATAAAACTATTTAAATTTCCTGAAGGCACCAGATTCCATCTGCTCTTAGAAGCTAACCAGAGTCAAGCCTGATTTGTTCTTGGAATACCAGGTGGTATAGGCCACATTTCAGAGGATGGCAATAGCAAACCTCCTCTAAGTTGACAGGTGACTCGAAGGCACATACATATATGTACACATATAACAAACCAAACCAGATAGTAGTTTGTGATCTTAGTTTCTTCCAGTAAACCATAGTATGAAGTAATCATCATTTCCAATGCCACAGAAAGCTCTGGTTACAGTAGGCCCTTCCCATCCATGGGGGTTTTGTTCGCCCCATAGGAAAAAATATATATGTGCAAGCCCCATATTAACCAATGGCAGCGTGTGCACACAGCTGCATGCTGATGTGGCTGTGTACACACGCCACTGAATAATATGGGGTGTTGCAATCCGTGTATACTCCAGTCTGCAGATGGCTAGCCCGCAGATAGGTGGACCCACTGTACCTTAAAACAGGAACTCTTGCTTCTTCAAAACAGGATGGCTTATGCCCTGTCATAAGTCTGCTCTGTCCAATTTACATAATAATTGTCAAGTTTTGTTTTTTTTTTTTTAAAAATCATGTTCATATTTAAATATTAATTTAAGTATATTTAAATGTACAGTATTGTCAAAACATGCATTCTTTTTTTTAAAAAAAAAATAAGCCAAATACACATTTCTAAACACATTTTATCCTAAAAATATATATATCTTTAAATGCATTTGGGTACATTTCTTGAGTGGAGTCCTATACCACAAAGTTCAGAGAAGTGTAACTTCATAGTTATCTGTAGGATACCTATGTTACACTATTATTTTATTCATTTTATTTATTTATACCCTGCCTTTCTCCCTATGGCAGGACCCAAGGCAGCTCACAACATTTAAAACAACAATAGGTAAAAAATATAATACAATAAATAAGAATTAAAAAGTGATTAAACCACTTATAAACCACTTAAACACTATGAACCTTAGTCCTAGAGATGTATATCAGACTGAAGAATTTTATATTTTTATATTCCAGTCTTGCTGGCAGTGAGAGGCATGTGAGCAAAAACAACCCCATAACTTGTAGCTAAATGTTCACATAATGCTAAACCATAGTTCAGAATTGGAATGGACCTGCTCTCTATTGGGCTCAAGACTGTTATTAATAAGATAAAAGAGAAAACTGTGTGCCTTTCTCTGTGTTTAAATTATTTGGAAAGGCCCTACTGTTCGGTCATAAATTTTGAAACTAATCTTCAAACCAGAAAGAAAACAGTTGTACATTCAAGAGGGGAAAATGCTTTTAAGGCATAATTTTACACACCATTTGGCAACAGGGAGGTTACACTTTAATCTTCCATATGTGATCATTATTATGGGCAATGGAGAGATTTAGAATAGTGTCTGAAAAGCCTGTTTAAATCTGCATGTTTGTCTTTTAAAAACACACACCCCAACAGCTTCTATTTTAATGTGTTCCTCAAGGGAACAAAACTTTGCTACAGTCAGGGAGGGCAAAATTCCTCTGACATGCCAGGGCTTAATAACAGCCTAAATACAGAAATAATTTAAAGCTGTGAAGTCAAATTCCTATTCTGGCTTGGAACCTTGTGTACAATAATATCATAATTAGGCTGCAAGATGAGACAAATACTGTATGGAGGAATTAATCAAATATTTATTTTTTTTATCAAAATAGTCTGCCCTCTATCATAAGATCTCAAGGTGGTATTAAATAATAAAAAGCAATAACCTTCAATAGTACTTGGTCCCAAAGTTACCGGTATGGTGTTTTTTTTTAATGTTCCATATCCTTTGCGCTCAGTATAACTACCCTGTATACTTTCCAGATTTTCTGGAATTTCTGGAAAATATGAAGCAAGTCCTGAATCACAGAAGAAGAAAAATTGTTTGGGGCTCTAAATGCTAATATTGTTCTCAGTTATCTTCCCCCTGGCCCCACAAGAAAGAGCCTAGTAGTACTATTTGCCACAGGTGAAAATTGGGAGCCATTTTTGGTCACTTTCTTAGGGATGAAGCCAAAGTGTAGCCATGAGGGCTGTGGGGAATATTGAGGCCTTGTCTGCGTGGGCAATTTACCCTGTCTTTCCCCAATCTTTGAACCCTGTAGCCCAGATGTCACAGGGCTTTTGCCCTGTTTTGCCCTTGGGCAGTCTTCATGACCCCCAGGGCTAAGATGGGGGGGGGGATTAAGTAGGGACCAATAAAACCTTTTAAAATAACAACCAGGAAAAACTGCTCCTGCCGTCACTTCAGATGCCTTCTGCTGTAGCTTTTCTACAGCAGGAAGGAGGCCCACAGAATGCGACCAAGGCTGGTCACATGCAGGGGGACATGGTCACATGTTGTGGGCCAGCTTCCTGGCTTCAGAAAGAGTGAAGGAGCTGGTGGCAGCAGCGGCAGCAGTGACGGCCCAATGTGCCCATCTGGACTTCCTTCCATTCCATGCAAGTAACAGGGGAGAAATGGGCTTGATCTGTGGGCAGGATATGCTGGCAGGGAGATGGCATATCCTGGCCCATGTCGGTGAGCCCTGAGAGCTGAAGTTCAAAGACATAAAATTTCCATGCTCTGGGTGAAATGGGCTAATTTTAAATGGGAGGAGAGACTTCACCATTACTAAGAGCCAGTCTAGATGGTAAAATAAATCCTTTTAGGAGATTATCAGACACAGCTAATATGGCGCCAGCATAACACCAGCTGAATGCAAAAGGATAGGAATATCAGATGACGTCATCCTTTTGCATTCTGCTGGTGTTATGCTGGCATTTCTTCTTATTGAAGATGTCAATAGATCCCCCAGTTCTGTTTTGGTGCCAGCATTGCCGGTGTGCTAAAACTCAGGCCATTTAACTCTCATGAATGCAGCAAGAATGGCCAGTCTGGCACGAACACTTCTAGGTGAGAATGGGACATCCAGGTAAGTTTCATTCTTTTTATGACCCTTCCCAGGTTACTTGGGACTTTTAAATTGTGTTTAGGTGTTTGATGTAACTTTTTGTGTTTATTTTTATTTTTGAATTTCTGCACTCACATCTTCTCATGAGAATGGGTTGGATTTCAGTCCAGGAAGTGAATGGAGCTCTGTTAGAGCTCTCTTCATTCCTGGGGTTGCATTTTCCATGGGAGAGAAGGTAAGTGTGATGGGGAGGGTTATTGTTTTGGGACAGGGGTGGGAATGGAGATTGGAGATCTGATAATCTCCTTAGAATCTGGGGAGAATCCCATGTGTCCAAATGGGATCCCACAGTGGTCCATCATTTTCAGAGGGAGGGGGACAAAAATTCAGGAAAACTATGTGGAAAAACCCCCAGTGGAAATGTGCACCCCTGCTGACTGGGACAACCAATCACATTGAATCACATTCCTGGATAAGAGTGCCATAGGAAGTATGTGACAACAGAGGCAGTCAATCACACATGCACAAAGTTGACTGACAGTTTAATAAAGAATAGTGCAGAGCAGACACCCAGTCAGGGCAGTAATTTACCCTTTGACTCCATCTTGATTTACAATACATCTGTTTAGACAAGAAAAAGATGGGTCACCTCAGTTTCCCACGAGTGGTCCAAAATACCATTGGGATACATGAGCTCTGCTGTGCATTTGCAATAACATGCGTGGCTCAGGAGTATAATCCCTCATGTAGACCAGCCCTAAGAAGTGGAAGTTTAGGGTTCTCCATATTGTTGTTGTATAACAAAAATATTTTTATGCAACTTCAAGTGGTGGCAGAGTTGTATGGCCATGCCTCCTAGCATTAGGCAGAACAGGACGACTATCTCAGGCAGTAGATGCTAGGAAAGTAGTGTTAGAAGCAGAGAGATTCTTCTCAGAAAGAAAGCCCCATTAGAGCTTTTTCTCCAGCAATAGTAGAAGTGCCCACTTTATGTGGATGAGTTTGCAACAACCAAGAGGAAGCAGAAAATAGGCTTTAGGATCCTCAAAGGGAAGTATATTTATTAGAGAAAAAAATAGCCTGATCATTGGTAAGGATAGCAGGCAGGCATGGTTCAGCATGTCCTCTTCCAAGAAGAGAGAGAGTGGGGACTTTATCAGACCGTGCAAATACAGCATCATACAGATGCCGAATGATTGCAAAAGGGCGTGTGTATCAGATGACGTCACCTTTTTGCGATCATGTCCAGTCCAAAACCTGTCCTATTTTATTGATGTCTGAAGCCGTCAATTGAAACCCTATGGCACTTTTTTGCCAGTATTGCTGGTGTTTGAATCCACATGCCATTGTACTCATATCAATGCAGTATCAATGGCCGGTCCCGGCAGAACACCTCTGAATGAGATCATGACATCCAGGTAGGTGATTCACTTTTTATGACCCTCCCCAGTTTACTTGGGACTTTTATAGTGTGTTTATGTGCTTTTGTGAACTTTTATTTTGTTATTTTTGTTTTTATTTTTGAATTTCCCACGCTATGTATTCTTGCGAGAATCCACAGGATTTCAATAGAGGAAGTGAACAGAGCTCCATTCACTCCTCATTCATTGCCAGGGAAGCCTTTTTACCTGGATAGGGTGTAAGTGTGGCATGAGGAGTTCTTTTGCTGGCATAAAAATGGCAGAAGTTATGCTGGCAAAAGAATGGGTTTGGGGTGGTCTGAAAAAGTCCAGAGACAACATGGCAGAGGCCAGAGACAGAGGGGAGTGGTCAGACCCAGGTTAGTTCCTTCTGTACAACAAAGAGTAGGTCATTTGAGTAACTGTGGCTGAAGTAGGCAATGTAATCTGACCATAATGCTTTGGGATAGGTGGCAGACAGAAGAAGTAAACAGGGAGGAACAGAAAGGCCAAGATCCTAAGCTTTCTCTCTCTAAGCCATTTTATCCCTAGTGGACAAGAGAGCAGTGAGAACAAGTGCAGAACCTGCTGTATCTACCAACAGGCAGAACACCTTACCTATTCCTCTAGAATCCCTGGCTGTTTCCTCCTACTGTAGACAGAGCTATACAGTTCCCATGCCCTGTCCCGGATCCTCACATCTGCTGTATTAGATGCAATGAAGATTGCTAGCCTGCCACTGGAATTAAAGTGAAATTCAACTGTCAGTCTAGTTTAGAGTCACCATACATTCAGTTTAACTGGGTTTCACCCAGATTCTAGGCACGTCTAAACAGTGCCTATTTATAACACCATCTGGCTCAGATTCCAAGCTTTCATTTTTATCTTTTAAAAGTAAGCCCCTTGTAGGAGCTGAGACATGGAGCAGATCATGGAGGTGCTCTTCTGCAAAATTGTTCTGCAAGAAATAAATCTGCCCCTGCCTTTCAGGCATGAGTGAAGGGACAGTGAACTGTACATGGTGAGGGTATGAGGTGAGGCAAAGGAGGAAGGAGGAGGAAAGGGAAAGTAAGCAGTGCCAGCAGCAGAGTGCAAGAAGCAAGGGAGGAACATGTTGCTGGGGGCACAGGGTCAGGCAAGAGAAGGAGTAGGAAGAAGGTAAGAGTGAGAAGCAAGCAGTGCAGAAAATAAAGGAGGAGTCTGTAAGGTAGGCTTGCTGAGAGGTAGTGGTGGCCCAAGGTCACATGGGAAATTCCACACGCAAGCAGAGATTTGAACTTGTGTTTCCCTATTGCAGATCCAGCACTTTAAACATGACTCTGTATTGGTTCTCTCAAATCAGATGTAACTCTTAAAAATGGCATAAAGTTTGAAACATAGTTGAAATAAAAATGTAACAATTAATGTGCTGAGCTTGCACAATTAGAATGCAAATTAGAGTAATTTGTATAATCAGAATGATTTTGGTAGTATATAAATTAGATGCTCGGGTCTGAGGAAGTAGAATATGGTAACCCTAGCTAGCAGGCATCTAATCTGTGCAAGGAATGAGGAGGGGGCATCATCTTGTCCTTTCATTCAGGCAGCAAAATGTCTTAGGCCAAGCCTGCAGAGGTGCTATCATGAGCCCAACACCATTTCTGTTTTCCACAGAATGGCCCAGTGGTGGAGGGTATCTTTTTGCCTCCCAAAATGATTCTGAAAATGACAGTGCATCGTGATGTAATGTTGCTTCTGTTGGGCCATTCTGTGGGAAATTCTAGCAATGCTAATCTTCTGTTTACAGTTCCATCATAATTCAAAACAATAGCACCCCTTTTTTAAAAAAAATAAGAAAGTAAAGTGAAACACCTTTGCTATCTCCTTTCTTATTGGTAAGTTTTCTGCTCCTGAGTATTAATAGATTTTGACTACCTTCCCCAAAACTTTTGCAACAATCTTCCCCTCCCCCAAAATTGTTGGAAAAATATAGGCTAAATTTTGTCTACAACTAGTAAATGTCCATTAGATGTTACAGCTGGCATGTGAGTACTAAAGCACCCGAATCTCTCTTTTGCTCTTTGTAGTATTCACATTATTTTTGCATTCATTCCATGCCATTTCCCTATCAATATGCAATATTGTAAGTTTGCATAAAATTGCATTTTAAGGTACCTTTTCGTGTGCATTAATATTTGTGCACATTTCTTCATGCAGTTTCCCAAAGTATATTCATTTTTGCAAGCACTCTTTTCAATTTATGCGCTCTCTCTCTCTCTTTCTCTCTCTCTCTCTCTCTCTCTCTCTATATATATATATATAGAGAGAGAGAGAGAGAGATCTATATCTCTATATATGTGAATTTCTCCCTAATCTTTGCTTTTTTTTTTTTTGGTTCAAATATACTTTCCCCTAATATATGCCTCTTTGTCAAAAAATTCAAAGGAGGATAGTCACAATCTAGTTTATGCATTAGTTCAAGAAGTGTGAATGAAGTCATTTCACAGACGGTCCCAAACTCCTTTTTAGGGGCTCTTGATGCCCCCAGTACACATCTGCAAGTGTCCTCTCCCCAGTTTACATTATTTCCTGGGTTGGTTTTGGACCCAATCTCACTAAAATGGAAACAAAATCACTGAATAATGCAGTGGGTTTGTTTCCCTCTTACCCCCTCCTGCATCACCAAAATATGCCTAAAATTAAACTAGAAGCAATGAAGGAACAGAAGGATGAGGCTTTGTACTTTCTTGTGCCTGTTTGGGGTGGGGAAAGTAGAGCAGGTAATACCTGAACAGGGTTTGATTCTATGTATATAAGGCTGCTCTTTATTTAACTCTGCTCTGACGAATGTTGCTGTCCTTGAGCAAGTAGGAATCACCAGCATTGAGGCCATGATATTGAGAATACAGCTGTGCTGAGCAGGGCATGTTTCTAGGATGGAGGACCATCACCTCCCAAAAATATTATTCTATGGTGAACTCGCCATGGGTCAGCATAAGAGGGGTGCTCCAAAAAAAAGCGATACAAGGACTCCCTGAAACAACATCTCAGGCTCGGCCAAATTGATCACCAACAATGGTCCGCCCTGGCCTCACATTGGGAGGCATGGAGACTCACTATCCACAATGCTGCAGCTTTATTTGAGAACTCACCCTGGACAAGTCTTGAAGAGAAACGACAATGCAGAAAGAATCACAACCCGAGGAGACCTTCTGCTGTGCTTTCTGCAACTGGACTTGTTTATCTTCGATTGGCCTTTTTAGTCATCAGCGCACTTGCGGAAAGCACGGGATGAGTCCTTCCTGAATCTTTGTTTGCGAAGAAAAGCCAGAGAGAGAGTTTCAGCTCTTAGGCTTCTACAGTGGGTACAGTGATCAGACGGGCAGGCCTGATTATGATAGATAATAAACATTACTCTTAAACACAACTTTAAATGTTATGTGGATGTTGTTTTAGCCTTTCCTCGCCAACATATAAACACTTATAGCAAAAGTTTTATTTCTATACATTACTAACAAACCAGCCTTAATGTATACAGTGGGCCCTTGGTATCTGCTGGGGGTTTGGTTTAAGGACTCCTCGTGGATACCAAAATCTGTGGATGCTGAAGTCCTGTTATATACAATGGCATAGTAAAATGGTGTCCCTTATATAAAATGGCAAAATCAAGGTTTGCTTTTTGTTTTGTTGTTTTTTAAATATTTTCAACCCGTGGATGGTAAAATCCATGGATGCAGAATCTGTGAATATGAAGGGTCGACTGTATATACAAAAATGAGATTTTAGTTTTATATGGGGGGCAGCGAGAAATACCCAGATGGGAACAAAATTCATTTAAAAAGATTTCTTGGACTGGATTTTCCTGGATTTTTGGAATATTTTCAAGCCATGGATGGTTGAATCCATGCATGCAGAATCCATGGGTACAGAGGGCTGACTATAACACTCTCTCTGTGTGTTCATGCACACATGTGCATTTGTCTTCAAGTCACCTGTCAACTTATAGCAACCCCATGAATTTCACAGGGTTTTCTGAGGCAAGGAATACTCAGAGGTGTTTTTGCAAGTTCCTTCTTCTGAAATATAGCCTACAGCACCTGGTATTCATTGGTGATCTCCCATCCAAGTACTAACCAGGGCTGACCCTATTTAGCTTCCTAGATCAGATGAGATCTGGTGCCTTCAGGGTATTTAGGCTTGTCACAAATAACATTAAGGAAATTTTCCTTCACACAGACTCTTGCTGTCTCCCTTCTTGCTGTCTCTTCTCTGTCTTCATACAAATCCTAAACCTATCTAACACTCTCCTTCTTGGGAGATTATCAGACGAGTGCCTAAAAACATTACGGCACTATATTTTACAGCGTTCATGTTCTGGCACAATGACGCACATTTTCGCACACTGTTGTGATAACGATACAGAATCACCCAAAGAATCTAGCAATAGAAATGCTTGTGCTGCTTACTTCCACGTGATTTTGGCGTGTCTTCGAAAAGACGCGAGTGCACTAAGAAGCCCCCAAACACCAAAATTAAAAAAGAAAATGTTCAGAAAAGCACAGATACATGTTCAGAAACTTGCAAGCAAGATGGGGATGTTTATAAAAAGAGCATATGGTACCTAGTTTTCCCATTCGCACCCAGAAGTGTTCTGGTGCGACCTCCCATTGACACTGGAATCGTGCCAGCATAACAGGGCGCCTTGTCACACACACTGTAATTTGGAAGATAAATACTATGGGAGATCAATTCTCGACTTATCCCCATCAGTAAAAAAGAACTACCTTGTAACAGGAGCAGAACGCTTGCAGAACGCTGGGGTACAACGTTGTCTGATAAGGAAGCCCTTTTGCAATCTCATGGCATCATTATAACACCATTTTTGATGCGTCTGATAATCTCCTTGGTCTCACCACATTAGTCCCACAGATCCTCCCACTCTCACTCTCTCAGCCAATTGTCATTCTATATGCAAATATACTCCACCCATCCCTCCACCCATGCCTGTCACTTTATCTCCTCATACACTTCTAGCCTTACCTGTATGCAATATAAGAACACAAAATATTTTTACAAGTTATGTAACATCATGGGGTGATGTGACACCACTGTGTTGTGTCTTTTGCCTTCTCTGCACCATTCCATGAGCTAACAGTTGCAAGTCATGGCAATTCATAGCATAAATAGGGAACATGACACACTTTGCACTACTAAATGTTAGCAAAGGAAAGAAGAGGTGCAAGAAGCCTTACTGCTTTTGGCAGCAACCACACTTTGGCTCTAATGTTTACTTTGCAGGTGGGAGTCAAAAGGGAGAGACATGTGCATCGTTTTAGAAGTTACAGTGGCCATAGGTATGCTCATTTGATGCTTTTGTTGGGGTTGCCAGGTTTGACAAAGGACAGGGCTCCTGTCCTTTAATGGTTGTGTAGAAGAGGGAATTTCAGCAGCCGTTGCTTTTGTGACAGCCAGCCAACACCTGCTGAAATTCCATTTTCTACACAACCACTGAAAAGACAGGAACTCTGTCCCTTGTTAAATCTGGTAACCCTGGCTTTTGCAGAAAGGTAAATGTAGGCAAGAGCAGGTTAGCAAGTAAATAGCAATAATTGTTAGACAGCTGAAAGATTTAAGCCTCAGTTCTCCAGAAAGTTTTCCAAATATCTTAAACCAGACTTCAAGCAGGGTTAGCCCAGCCACAAGCCAATGTGAGCAGGTGCCCCTTATTGTAAAGGATATTCTGTATTTGAGGGCTGGAAATCTTATCCTTTAGAGGGCTGGCAGGTGTCACCTATTATAAAGGACATCCTTTACTTTAGGGCTACAGAGCATGTCCTTTTATCTAGACCAGTGGTTCTTCACCTGTGGTCCATGGACTCCCCAGGGGGCTGTGATATTCTCACAGGGGGCCGTGGAGGCTTGAAAGCTGCTCAGCCCATGTGACAAGAGCCAAGAAAGGCTGGCTGGCTTGGTTTATGCATTGCTCTTTAATCCATTCCTGCCACAAATTTGCAGGAAGAAGCAGGATAAAAGTCTTCCTTCCCCTCCAGTGCCTCTGAGAGAAGGGTTGATGGATGGTGTTATTGTATTATTATTATTATTATTATTAGTTGTTGTTGTTGTTGTTGTTGTTGTTGGGGGTCCACAGAAACAAAAGATATGTAAAGGGGGTCCTTGGTAAAGAAAAGGTCAAAAACCATTGATCTAGACAGAACAGGATGCCAAAAATCCAGTATGGGTGGAAGACATTTTGAGAAAAGATGAGGCCAAGTTGCAAAAGCATGTCTGAAGCCTACTACCACTATAGATAGTTATGACATAATTAAAATGGATTCAGGACTGTTGATGAATCCTCCAAACAAACCAAGGATGGGTTTTCATAAAGACAGGAAATTTTTTGCCAGCCCCAAGTATTATTAATTTTGACTGTCCCTTATTGGTATTTTGAAAACCTGGTAATCTACATGAGCTAGGCATGTGGGTGGCAATTCTCTAGAGTCAGGACTTTACTGGTTCACCCTCCCATACACCCACTTCTGAAAAAGGAGGCAGAGATTGTGACTCCCCTACAACCCCCTGATACCTGCTGGACCCTGCTTTGTCATGCAGAACTACCTGTTTCCTGAATACCTACTTTGGAGAATCCTCAGAGCCAGACCCCAGAGGAGAGATGACTTGGAACATCACCTATGTGGAAACACAGGTAGTTTTCTCCATATAGAGGACCTAGTTCTGAGGATTGTCAGAGAGGGGCATTTGGAAGCAGAGACAAACATAACATCGAATGTATGGCTGAAGTGCTTATCCTGAAATGAGCTATACAGAAACACATCAAATGAATTGTTCTTGTTAATGCAGCTTCCCAGTTATGCCTCCCCACTGCCTTCATTTTCTCTTCTATTGCTATCTAAAGCAAGGAATCCCATGCGAATGCAGCTCAGAAATGACGTTGATGTTTTAGATAAGCAGAGTACCAAAGGTGAACCACAAAGAGCTAGGGTCAAGTTGTTTTCCCTCTGAATGTACACAGAGTGGTCTTAAAGGTCACTGGTTTCAGGCCAAAACCATAAATAGACAATTTATGATAATTTAGTAGTGTTTCTTGACAGAAACCTGAGAAGCTGACTTAAAAGATCAAAGGTTATTTTGCATGCTTGTATTCTCAGCATCTGAGTAGTTGGTATGGATTTTTCCACAAAATGAGACATGGATACCTCCAAGATGTACATTTTCTGTGCAACATCATATCGCTGCCATACATGCAGGAATGCATTACTTTCAAGCAAAGAAGTATTTCTGCAACCAAAACAAATTAGGCAGAGTAACTGTTGTTATTGTGGAGTCAGGGAAGAGCACAATAATGAAACCAAAACCGTAGTTATACACTGTTAAAACTATACATCTATATTTATAGAATTGGGTTGCAGAAGTAAAAGCACTGAGATAATTGGTAAAGTCTTAGCTAGCCAAAGTCTAGCTGGATTTAGGCTTGTGGACTTCATAAACCATTTTTAATACATAATATGGATATAAAATCTGTTGCTCTACACATGCATGTATTCATTTAGGTAAGGAAGATTTCTAGGTGTTCAGGCCTCACCTAGAATACTGTGTCCAGTTCTGGGCACCACAATTAAAAAAGAATATCGACAAACTGGAGCACATCCAGAGGAGGGCGACAAAAATGGTGAAAGGTCTGGAAACCATGCCTTATGAGGAAAGACTTAGGGAGCTGGGTATGTTTAGCCTGGAAAAAAGATGGGTAAGGGGCAATATGATAGCCCTGTTTAAGTATTTGAAGGGGTGCCACATTGAGGATGGAGCAAACTTGTTTTCTGCTACTCCAGAGACTAGAACATGGAATAGATGCAAGCTCCAGGAACAGAGATTCCACTTCAACATTAGGAGGAACTTTCTGACAGTAAGAGCTGTTCGGTAGTGGAACACACTCCCTCGGAGCGTGGTGGGGTCTCCTTCCTTGGAGGTCTTTAAACAGAGGCTGGATGGCCATCTGTTGGGGATGTTTGATCGTGCTTTCCTGCATGGCAGGTGGTTGGACTGGATGGTCCTCGTAGTCTCTTCCAACTCTGCAATTCTATGATTCTAAGTGGAGTATTTGTACAGAAAATTGTGTTTTCTGTGCAAAAAAGCAAAATTTTTGTACAGAAAAAATAGGCGGGTGACATTTTTTGCAATTCTATGATTCTATGATTCTATTCTACTGACTATTTACGCCATTCAGGGGTTGGCTTTGTGCTTTTCCTAAGACAGTAAAGGAGTTTCAGAAGACAGACAGTCCAAAAAAGGAGGGGGGAAAAGGTACATTTGACATTAGCAAGTGTTGAGAATGGCTTTTTGGAGATGTAGCCAGGATTCACTCCCTGAAAGTCACTGCTCAACATTTGCTTACTGAAGATAAAACGGCTAAGCATTAAAGAGTCAGCCAAACATTTAAGTTCGGCTGAGCATTATTCAGATGGATAGACAGCCTGAGAAAAGAAACAGAAATGTTTCACACAGTGTCTTTTCACACACACAAATGCCACTCCCTTCCGCCAGTGTGGCTTGCCCACATATCTGATAAGTAGGATGCTTTAGCACAATTTAAGCCAGAAACATGATTGAGTTAACTGAATCAATGAAACCAATCTATACCGGTTCACCCCATCCATGTCCTCAGCCTCCTGTATGAGAGCCAGGAATGTCGGCAAAGGTTAACATATTTCAGTAATTGTTAGAGAGCCTGGAACGCTAATCAGAATATGTTGATATTGGATGGGGAAACTCTTTAACACATTGTGTCTGAGAGTCTGCCTTCAAGTTGCCTCTCAATTTATGGCAATCCCATGAATTTCATAGGGTTTTCTTAGGCAAGGAATACTCAGAAGCAATTTTGCCAGTTGTTCTTTCCTCTGAAATATAGCCTATAGCAACTGGTATCCATTGGTGGTCTCCCATCCAGGTACTAACCAGGGCTGGCCCTGCTTAGCTTCCAAGAGCAGATTGGATCTGCTGCCTTTAGGGTATTTAGGCCCACTGCATTACCAATAACAGCCAATATTCTGTATCAGCTACTTAGTAAAGTATACTTAATTTAGGGTTCATCTACACCTACAGGATACCCTGGCTCCCTGCCGGCATATCCTGGCTGCAGAGGTGGCCTCTCTCTCCCCCACCCCCATTACCTGCAGAAAATGGGCTAGCATCCCAGCAGGATGCTGACCTGTTGCTGAAGCTGCTACCACCACCATTTTCTCAATAACAAGGATGCCAGACAATGGGCCCACAAAATTCAACTGCAGCCCCCCCTCCATATGACCAAACTCAGTCACCTGCTGCAGGAACCTTGCCTGGCTTCTGGGAGAACCAGGGAGCTGGCAGTGACAGTGAGAAGTGGCATTCTGGGATGGGCTTCTGCGGACACATGAGGCTCAATCTGGCAATATCAGATTGAACTGGGTCTTTTCTTAAAATGCAGTAAAGGGCCCCACCCTGACTTGCCCCTGTTCCTACCCTGTAACTGCCCCATGAGTTGTTTTGGACTGCCTAAGGGAAGTTCAGGTAAACACCCTGTGTTGTTTGGAGTGCAAGGCTCTGGAAAGGGGGCAAGCTGGGATATTTGGTTGGTGTATACAAGCCCTTAATTAAGTATATTTAACTGAGTGACCTCTTGTGGCACAACTCCCCCAAACTTGAGGGAAACATTCACACAATATCACTGCCAGCTTTTCCTCCCCACGCCAACAAGTCTTCCCCCTTCACACTCTCACCACATGATATCTTCCATCATCACCCCATGCACACCACAAGGGCAGCTGCTACCACCATGCACAGAAGCCCCAGCTTTTCCTCCCCACCCCAACAATCAGTCTTCCTCCCTTTCCCTCTCTCCCACGCCCACCTCAGCAGTTTTTTCACCCTCAATAGGGATGTGTCATAGAACAGCTTCTGCCAAGATCCTCTCACAAGGCTACTGGGTGAGGCACGGGAGATATGAGAAGTGCTGCACTGCTTTTTAAAAACATCAACACTGTAGTTTTGGATATTTGTTTTAATATTTGAATTTTTTATTATTATTTTCAATCTGCGGTTGGTTGAATCCATGAATGCAGAGCCCACGAATAAGGAAGGGCCACTGTACTTTGTGAACATGTACTAAACTTCGTTGTATCTCACCCAGTGAGGACAGCAATTTGTGTGTTCTTTTCTTTGTCTCTTGTGTGAGATGAGATAGGTGGGACTTATTAAAAGCAATAACAAACTTTGGTCAGGACCCTGAATGACACACTGTAGTTCAATAGTTCTGCAGATGGAACTATCCTACAGCTGTGACTCATTCAATGTTTGGTATTGCAGCTCCCTGGCCATTCAGTGGCTGGTGGAGTAGCATCTGGCTATGTCCCAGTAGCCAGACACAGACCAATGACATCATATGTGGAGATCCACTGGGGTTCTCTGGAGACATTGGTGGATGATGTAATCATTTTGTGGCTGGCTACCATCATATAGCCAGATGCTTCTCCAATCCTCTTTCTACCAGCCACTAAATGTCTGGGCGGGGTGGGGGGAGCTGCAATGAGCTAAACAATGAGTCATTGTGTAAGGGTTTGGTCATTGAAAAGGGCAAAAGAGAATACCAATATCTCCAGTTATTAAAAAGAAACCATACACAGGCATAAGGTGCCAACCATTAAGTCCTAACTATACTGATTTGAATTTTTGATCCAACTTTTTATAAATCATGTTAGAAATGTCCAATTTAGAAGGATGGGCCCAGAAGCCCATTTATCAAGTGGTGTATTATTGTGGTGTGCATGCTGTAATCACTTGGTTGCTTGTATTGTCCTGCTATGCGCTGAGGAGCATGGTTACTCCAGCAGATTCTTGAAGTTTTGATAACATGCTTTTTGCAATCAGAGATTTTGCATGGGAAGGGCCAATGCAAATTTCTCTCTCTCTCTCATTCTCTCTCTCTCTCTCCCTCTCTCTCTCTCACACACACTCCCTTTTGAAACCTGCCACATCACTAACTTTTGCTTTTGCTGTGGCAAATAAACACCATTTAAGCCAGAGCCAAATTATCTGTCTTCTGTTCTGAACACACACCATGATTTGCTCCAATAGGTAATAAAGAACTAATATTGGTATGTGTCAGGGGTTTTTCATTAAATTTTTTTCACCACAATTTCTCTGAAAAAATAACTTGTGATTTCATCCACTAGAGCATGAAGCAGGAAAAACCACATAACCTTTCCTTTGTCTGTTCAAAACCAAATATTTTGGCAAGGGGACATTCCTCCCAAATTCTTACAGTTCAGATCATGACTCATCTTTTTAATAAATCCTAGCAGAAATAAACTTGATGGATTATAAGTTTGTTGTTATAATTCAGCCTGAAGCCAATCACAGCTGTACTCACAGTGTCCAAAGACTGGTGGGTGGACGTGCTTGTGAAAACCTTTAATGTGTTAGCAGTTTTAGTCAGTTGCAGCTAAGAGAATGAAAGGTTCAGAGCCACTCTAAAGATTAATAAATATATCAAAGCATGAGCTTGGAAAGTTATTTTTGAAAGTAACAAGCTACTGTTGTAGAACAAGGGATGCTCCCTTGCAAAACAGCAATTCTACTTGCAGTTTCAAAAAGTAATTCTTTCTCATCTGTTACACGGGAACAAAATGGTTACTTTTAGTGGCCCTCCTCCCCATATCAATGGCCACTGCTTGGCCTCTGAGGGAGAGAACAGCAGCCAGCATTTGCTGGACCCATTCCACATCCTCATTGCTATCCCCTTTTCCTTGTGTGTCATGTCTTTTTAGATTGTAGGCCTGAGGGCGGGGAACAGTCAAATTAACAATTTGCAAGCTGCTCTGGCTGAAGGCTGGGGTATAAGAGCTCCAAAATAAATAAATATATGATTGATTGATTGATTGATTGATTGATAAAGAAAGATGATGATGATGATGATGAAGAAGAAGAAGAAGACTTAATACTTAATACTTAAACGGGGCTATCATATCGCCTCTTAACCGTCTTTTTTCCAGGCTAAACATACCCAGCTCCCTACGCTTGCCTTATGAGGAGAGACTTAGGGATCTGGGTATGTTTAGCCTGGAAAACAGACAGTTAAGGGGCAATATGTTTGCCCCGTTTAAGTATTTGAAGGGGTGTCACATTGAGGATGGAGCAGGCTTGTTTTCTGCTGCTCCAGAGACTGGAACATGGAGCAATGGATGCAAGCTCCAGGAACAGAGATTCCACCTCAACTTTAGGAGGAACTTTTTGACAGTAAGAGCTGTTTGGCTGTGGAACACACTCCCTCAAAGTGTGGTGGGGTCTCCTTCCTTGGAGGTCTTTAAACAGAGGCTGGATGGCCATCTGTCAGGGATGCTTTGATTGTGATTTTCTGCGTGGCAGGGGGTTGGACTGGATGGCCCTTGTGGTCTCTTCCAACTTTACAATTCTATGATTCTATGATTCTAAGATAGATAGATAGATAGATAGATAGATAGATAGATAGATATTACTTTTTAATATCTATCTGGTACTTTTGGTACTTTTAATAGTTGTGAAGAAGGGGAATTTCAGCAGGTGTTGCTTGGCATGGAAGCAATTCCTGCTGAAATTCCCTCTTCCTCACAACCATTAAAGGAACAGAAGCCATGCCCCTTATTCCACTTGGCAACCCTAATTGTAATATAACTTGTTTATGCCTTGGTTATTGCAAAAGGCGATTAATTGTATGTATTTGCTATCAGCTAGATCCTTCCCTGCTCAGATTATGGCATGAGCTCTTGTGTGCAATAGTAATGTAATCCATTACACTTTTTCTTCTCAAAGCAATCAAACAAGGGATTTTAGCAATGTTCTTCTTACTGCAAGAAAGTATTTGAAAACCACAGTTTTTAAAGCCTTTTTACAATTTAGGACTTGTTCTGTACAAAATTCACACTTGGTTGTGTTACCTGAATTGTGTGGGGTCCACAAGGATCCCACTAGTGTCTGAATATTAATATGAGGAATATTTAATTAGCTCAAAATGGCAGCAAGAGGCTGAGTAACGGCAGGATCTTTTGACCTATGTATACAGGTAGTAATGGAGGAGATTCTAAGCCAGAACATACAATTAGTTGATCATTATTGGAAATTAATCTCAACAGCATTCACACATACACTCAGGCTTCAAGCAATCATACAAGGCTATCAAAGATGGTAGAAAGTATTTGGATAGAGTAATAGAATAAGGGGATGGTGGGTTATACTATACCGATCCTAGAGAGCTGAGATTATGAGGGAGGTCTGGAATGCAGCAGCAGAGGGAAGGTCTGGAATGCAGAATGGTGATACAAACTGGTGTGGAGTCAGAAAGTAGGAGGTCCATGCACCTGGTAATACAGACTGAGGTGGAGTCAGAAAAAGAGGGTCCGTGCACACTTTGGTTGTGTTTTAGGGTGATATTTATATCTGATAATTCCCCTGAAGGGATAGGATTTAGAGTGGAATACAATATGTCTGAGTTTCCCAGGCTAAAACAAAAGGTTCTCCAGAAGAGTCAATGATCATTAATGGGAGCTCTGGTGGTGCAGTGGTTAAATGCCAGTACTGCAGCCACAACATTGTCAAAATCTGATAGAATCCCTTAATCCCCCCTTTTTTCACGATTCAAATGACATTGCCCTTTTCATTGTGGGACGAGGACTAGCTGGATTATCTATCATTGCCACCATATAATGGAGTCGGGAATGGCCTGGGAGTGGGAACTGAGGTTGTTTGGGGGAAGGGAAGGTATGGCAGCAACAGAGTGAAGAAGTGTTACAAAAGAAGAAGGGATCGATGTTTAATACCTATCCCTTCTTCAGTTCACTCTGTTTCCCAGAATAACTTGGAGAGCGCACCAACCATTCCACAGACCCTTACTCTGCTCCTTTGCAATGCCAGGTCGGTTAAAAATAAGACTCATATTATACATGACCTCTTAGTGGATGAGGCAGCCGATCTGGCATGCTTTACCGAGACCTGGTTGGGAGATGCCAGCGCTGCGACATGGGTATGGGCTCTGCCGGCTGGGTATACAGTCAGCGAGCAGATAAGGGAAAGTGGGCGGGGGGTGGTGTGGCCTTGGGTCATAGAAACAACTTAACCTTGACCAGGAAGCCTATCCAGAAAACAGCTTGCATCGAGTGCATGTACCTTAGCCTGAAAACCAGGGCTAGTTTGGGGATTCTGTTGGTATACCGGCCACCCCGTTGCTTAACAGACTCCCTAACTGAGCTGACCCAACTGATCTCTGAGTTGTTGTTGGAGTCGCCCAGACTTGGTTTTGGGTGACTTCAACATTCCATTCGAGACCAGCGTGTCAAATCTAACCGGTGCGGCTCGGGAGTTCATGGAAACCATGACAAACATGGGCCTATCCCAATTGGTTGATGGGCCTACACATTGTGCAGGTCATACCCTCAATGCAATCTTCAGTACGGAACAGGAATATCTGTGGGCGGAGGTTACAAAAACTTCCGCATTGTCATGGATGGATCACTTCCTGGTCAAGATGGAACTAAGAGCCACTGTCTGCCCCTCTGGGGATGGTGGACCCATTAGAACAGTCTGCCCTCAAAGGCTAATGGAACCAATTGGTTTCCAGAAAGCCCTAGAGGGTTTAATGGTTGGTAACGCCGGTGATTCTGTCGAGGCTTTGGTCAGCACTTGGAACACCGATCTTACCAAGGCTATCAACACAATCGCTCCCAAGCATCCTTTCCAGCCTGCCTCTAATCGTAAGCCCTGGTACACAGAGGAGCTTAGGAGAATGAAGTGAACTGGACAACGGCTAGAGTGTAAATGGTGGAAGACTCGACCCTTATCCAACAGAACTCGCCATAGGAAGCATCTTGGTTCCTATCGGGAGGCAATACGTGCAGCACAGAGATCCCTCTGCTCTGCATGTATTACGTCTGCAGAGTCCCGTCCAGCAGAGCTGCTTAAGGTGGTGGGGGAGCTGACGCAGGTTCCACCTGCGCCAAACCCCCTACTTAACCCAACAACAGCCTGCTGCGATGCGTTTAACATCCACTTTGCAGATAAAATCTCTTGGATAAGAGCTGACTTGGATGCCAATGTTGTGACAGAATCCATAGATGGGGTGTCCGACAACTCCGTTGATGGCATTTTACTGGATTGGTTTCAATCTGTGAGTACTGATGACATGGACAAGCTCCTTGGAAGAGTGAGGAAGACGACTTGCCCTCTTGATCCCTGTCCATCTTGGCTGGTCATCCGGGGGGGGGGACACATTGAGAGTATTCCTACAGGACACAATCAATGCATCCTTCAGGGAAGGTATTATACCATCTTGTTTAAAGGAGGCGGCGGTAAAGCCACTCCTGAAAAAACCTTCCCTGGACCCCCTGGACAGGAACAATTATAGACCAGAGTCCTTGCTACCTTTTTTAAGCAAGGTGATCGAGAGGGCAGTTGCTTCCCAACTCCAAGCCGTCTTGGATGAAACCAATTATCTTGATCCATTTCAAACTGGCTTCAGGACAGGATATGGAGTAGAGACTGCCATGGTTGCTCTAACGACAACCTCCATCTGAGCATTGACAGGGTAGTGTGACCCTGCTGGTACTCTTGGACCTCTCAGCTGCCTTTGACACTACAGATCATTCCATCCTCTTGGATCGCCTGAGAGAGTTAGGAATTGGAGGCACTGCTCTGCTGTGGTTCCGTTCCATTCTCTCGGGCAGATCCCAGAGGGTGAGGCTTGGGGACAGTTGCTCTTCCAGAATTGAGCTTAATTGTGGCATCCCTCAGGGTGCCATCCTGTCCCCGATGCTATTTAACATTTATATGAAGCCGTGGGAGAGATCATCCGGAAGCATGGAGCTCAGTGTCATCAGTATGCTGATGACACTCAGATATATTTCTCCATGACCAGATCATCGGCTCAGATGGCATCCCTCGTCTCAATGACTGTCTTAGAGCGGTAATGGACTGGATGAGGAAAAACAGATTGAGACTAAATCCAGACAAAATGGAGGTACTGACAGTCACACGCCCAAAACCAGGTCTGGGAATACAAATTCCAGTCCTGGGTGGAGTCACACTCTCCTCTAAGAACTGTGTTCGCAGTCTGGGGGTACTCCTAGATTCGTCACTTCACATGACTAGTCAGGTGAGTGCAACGGTCAGGAGTGCCTGTTATCAGCTTCGGCTGATACGCCAGCTGCGCCCTTACCTGGATACAAGGAATCTGGAAACTGTGGTACATGCTTTGGTAACCTCATGTCTGGATTACTGTAATGCACTCTACATGGGGCTTCCCTTGTGCCTAACCCGGAAACTTCAACTGGTACAAAATATGGCAGTCAGGTTAATTACAGGTACATCTAGGAGAGAGCATATAACACCTGTGCTTAAATCTCTCCACTGGCTGCCGATCAGTTTCCAGGCATGGTACAAGGTGTTGGTTTTAACCGTTAAAGCCCTACATGGCTTGGGTCCATCTTCTCTCCGGGACCGCCTCATCCCATATGACCCCCCCGCGCACTTCGATCCTCTGGGAGGAACCTGCTGCAGCCTATGAAAACTAGGCTATCGTAGACCTCCCAGAGGGCCTTCTCTTCTACGGCTCCCAGACTTTGGAATGGCCTGCTGGACAAGATCTGTCTTATCACTACTCCTGATAGCTTCCAGAAAGCACTAAAGACAGATCTCTTCCGGCAGGCCTTCTCGGAATAACTTCCCGGCTCAAGTGGTGTTGACTGCCTACCCTCTCCCCTGCCGCCATTGCCATCCCCCCCCCAAATAATTTGTACATTTTACTGTATTTGATGTATGTTTTAATTCTCCACCAGTTTAATTTAGTTTTAAGGGGTGGGAGGATTAGGATTGGGAATGATTGTTTTAACTTCCTGTTGTTTTAAACTTTTTGTATGCCACCCCAGTTGCTGAGCAGAGGGGTGGGTTAAAAATAAAATATTATTATTATTATTATTATTATTATTATTACATTGCAAGTTCGATCCCAAGAGCTCCAAGGTTGACTCAGCCTTCCATTCTTTCGTAAGTTGGTAAAATGAATACCCGGCTTGTCAGGGCAATTAGCTAACACATATTTGAAACCGCTTAATGCAGTATAGATGTGTGCTACACTGCATTAAGTGCTATTGCTTAACAATTTGTAAGCTGCTCTGAGAGACTTTGTGGCTGAAGAGCAGGGTATAAATACCTAAATAAATAAAATATTAATGGGCGATATATTTGGAATTGAATAGGATCAAGAAATGTTTATTCTTGGGGAGGATGGGAAGAGGAAAGACCCATTTTTGCAACCATCGAGGATGCTGCTATTGTTGAGTGGCCTAGTAGATGACTCATCTCCAGGTATTAACTCTGACCTGTATTACCTGTTTGGGGAATTTCCAAAGGCCCCTCCCTAGGTTATATGTGATTCCAGCCTTGGTATATGGGGGTCCCTGGTTTACCTGCTAACCATGTGGAAGGCCACAGAAAGCCAAATTATTAAATATTGCCAATTATACAATATTCCAGGATGGGGGCTGACAGGGTTGGTAACAGTTGTTTTGCACAGAAAACAGCACTTTCTGCACAGAAAAGGCTGTTTCTTGCACACAGAATGCTATTTTTTTTAAAACAAACAAACAAACAACTGTGATGCACAGGTGCACCAGCGGGATTTATGTCCCTGTTCACCCTGGCCACCTCATTACTTACGCTGCCACCAAATAAATATCTGCAGTTCCACAGTTGCCACTTTTATGTCAACATTCCCCCTTATCCCTTCCTTGGACTGAGGTTTGACTTTATCTGGATAGTACTTGTATCTCTGTATGTTTACTCACAGGGTTAGCATGCCAAATAAATACTAGTAAGGGAAATAATTCATGAGGAGTCTGGATTTGATAAACAAAACATTAAGATTGGTTTATTGGTTGAACGATATAACAGAAATGCTTTGGTCTTTATTTCCAATTTGGTTAACTTTCAACTGGTTGCTAGTCCCACTCTGCGGTGACCATATAACTTCAGAATCTGCTGGACTCAATAGCAAATTGTGAGGTTCTTTCTTTCCTCTCACTCTGTATTTCAATCAACCTCTATTCCTCTTAACACTTATTCTCACTGCACATACATTCCCTCAGCTGCACTCACAATCATACACACAATCCAGCCCTCTCCTCATCACATCACATCTTCAAGTCCCTCTTGTCATTTTGTTTCCCTTGCCCAACTGTCATCCACCTCCTTTCACTCTAGGATACCCCTCCCATACCAGTTTCCTACCACAGGATTGGCTCCTTCATGCTCTCATCCCTTTCACTCATCACCATTCTATCAGACACTCATAACATGCTCTCCACAACAACCACGTGTGAATTTTGTGCAAAATAAGTCCCAAGCTGCAAAGATTGACCCTCAGTTCTTCTCATCATGGTTTCTCAACACCTGAAAATCATGTTTTTCAAACTTTTGGTGGGAATATTTTCAAACGTTCTTTCCACCCCTAGAGGACAGTGGCCCGCTCCATTAGGTACATGGTGTGACAAGGACATTACTAACATTGGACCTTCTTCGCTGTGGTACCCCAGTTGTCAAGTGTCCATCTTTTGGTGCTCCAAGTAGTGCTGACACTTGTTTCCATTCTGGCGTCAAATTACAACACGGTTTTAATCAAAGCCAGTGGCATATAACAATTTTGCTCAAAACTGCACATGTCCATAGTTTCAAACTGTTAAATTTTTTTTACTAAATAATATGTCTGCTTATTTCCTACATTTTTCAATGTAATATTGTTCTAAATCTTTTCATTTCCTGCCATTGTTCTATATACTATATGCCACCTTTGGGTTTCCTGCCATTGGGAAGAGACTGCAAGTGGCAGATTATTTTTGATTTACTTTTTCAAATTAATACAGAAATAAATGCACACAGTGCAGAATGTATATCTTTGAGACCTGTGGACAAACAGGCACAAATGCAACATACCTGCACACATTAAAAAGTGCACACCTTAGGAAAAAGTACATCCCAAAATATACATGACTTTCCATGAGAATGGCTCCCCCCACTCCACTCCACACAACCTAGTTTGAAATGTGAACAAGAAGAAAATACAGGAGGGATTCAGGGAAGCACAATAAAATAAAGAGTAAGCAATTTTCATATCTCTACCTCAAGGGCATGGATAATCATCACCCATGTTCTCATGTAACTCCTGGAGATTGCAATGTGGCTTCCACAGAGTACACACCCTACCCTCTAAGTCTGTGTGTTGTTCTGAAGCTGAGCCATATTTTTGCAAATTGTTCTATCATGTTCCCAACGAGCACCCTGCCTACTTTTTCATAAGACCCATGCTTTTAATACCCCTTAGAGCCTGAAGGAATCAGTCAGACAGATGCATGTTTTCTCCTGATGAAAACGTTTTAAGGGAGGAAATGATATCCTGTGAACTAATTTGTTAGTCATGATCATAATAAAAAGGAAGTGAAAGTTGCTTAGCCCACAAATCTACCAAAAAAAAAAAAAAAAAAAAAGACTGGGAATTTTCCAACTGGGGAATTTGTTGTTTCTTTTTAAATTTGCACTTCCTTTTTGTCCCCAGGTTATCAACACTCTAAATTGGGATGGATTCTTTCCCAAACAGCTGCCAGCCAAGTGCTTATGGAAGCCCTCAAGCAGGTTATGTATTTGGTAGTCATCCATCCTATGCTGATTATCCCCAAAATCTGATTCTCTGTGGTGTACTGCCTTAGAACATAGAGGGGTTGTCTAAATGGCAAAAATACTCCTCATAGAATTTGAGGAGAATTCATTTTGTCCAAATGGGATCCCACATCAATCTGTCATATTCAGAAGGAGGGGGACAAAAATCTCCAAATACTCTATGGGAAAAGCCTTCACAGATTTTTCCATACTTTTTTTAAAAAAACCAAAGGAAATGTGCATTCCTGCTAGTTGGGGCAATCGATTCACTTTGCTACACATTCCCAATAAGAGCGGAAGTGGGAAGCTGATTGGCTAGGTGTGTGCAGGGGGTGGAGCTTTTAAAAAAATACTGTTCGGCAGTGGCAACTGGTGACAATAAAAGCACAAGTAATTCATCATCTTGATTCGCAGGCATACCCATTTGAACAACAAACATGTATGGCTTCGCATGCCTGTGATCTTGAAAAAAACAACAATGTGGGGACAAATGAAAGCTGGCTTTAGTATGCATCAATCCACATGTTATTGCCTCATGTAGACAAGCCCAAAGATTCCACTTAGCTCTAATGACTATTACCTGTTGATCTGTCCATGTTGACCTTGGGCCTGCCTAGATTGGCCAGAATACCCCACCTTCCAGATGGTGTATTCTGACCCCAGAGCTGGACCATTTCCCCAAGTTACCAAGTAGAAATAAGCAGAAATCTGCACATACACGCCAGCCACAGCATGCACACACTGGCCAGTATCGACGCCCCCCCCCCACTGTCGCACGTTGCAATCTCGGAAGCCAGGAAGGAGGCCCTCAGCATGTGATCAAGGTTGGTCACATACAGGGGGCCTTGATCACATGCTCCATGCTTCTACTTCAGGAACTCAAGTTTTTAGGAATGGGAAAGGTTTGGGGGACTGGTCATCCCTCAGACTGGAGCCATCTACAGAACAAATTAGATCTTGGAGCTAGAAGTTCCTATTGCCTACCATTGGCTATGCTGGCTAGGGCTGATGGGAGTTGCAGTCCAGAAATATGTGAAGGGCCACATATTTCACACCCATGCCATCTAAAATACCTTTCTTCCTTTTAAAATAATATAATCTAAAGTTTGCCTCTCAATTGACACCCCCTTGTGGGAGAGAGGCTTGTGTATGCTAATGATGTTTTGAACTATGCTGGCAATGGCATAATAGCCACCGGTAGGGTCTCCCATGCCAGACAGGTCAAAACTGAAGGGTCTGACAAAGAGCGTCAAAGGGCAGGATGGGCTCTCTAGCCTTGTGGCAACCGTCCTAGGAGAAGGAAAAGTCTAATCCCAAACCCGGGCAGATGGTGCTCGTCCAACCCTGTAAGGTCAACCATCTAAGAGAAAGAAACTCTCATCAAACCTATGACCCAAGGACCTCGCTGCTACATCCATGCTTGCAAGGCCACATCAGATGAACCTTTGGTTTAAAGGGTGAGGCCAGTTCTATGCATGCTGCACTCCACCAGAAAAATCCATTGCACAGGCTCGAAGGACAAATCCAATTCCGAAAAAGCCCTGTAGCGATAGACGAGGGACCAAACAGCAGGTGTAAAGATGTACTGGATGCATCCCTGATCCAAACACTGGCACCTCATTGACTATGTTCTAGTCCGCCAGAGAAGCATTTGCGATGTCCGTCATACCTGAGTGATGCCCAGTGCAGAATGCCAAACAGATCATCGCCTCGTCAGATGTAAACTAAATCTTCATCTTAAGTTTAAACCTAAGAGGGGTGGTATCTTAAAGAGGAGACTCCAAGTCAACAATCTTCAACAAGCTACCATGAGAGACAACTTCCAGGCAAATCTGCAAACAAAACTTGAAGACCATCCTACAGATCCTTCTCCTACAGTGCTTTGGCAACATATCAAAAATATGTTAATATAAAAAAATATATATATCAAAAAATAATTAAAAAGATGAGCTGGCTATAGATCCTACTATGTCATTTAGGCCTTGTCTACACTTACTAAAAAAACTCTGTACTCACCCACAGTCGCTGTGATCAGTTCATATGACATTCTGAACAATTTGCAGGGAATCATAAGGGAATGTGCTTCACAGGGCTTTGATCTACTTTTTAAAAACTCACCTTTTACCCCTGACTTTCCTCCAAAATTCGGATAATCCTGTGCATGGCCAGTGCTACAAGTCAGCTTTAGTGTGGAGGCAGGGGTGGGTGGAATTCTGGGTGGGTGGCATTGGTTGGTCCCAACAAGTGTGGTACGTGTCAACATTATTTTTTACTTCAGTGCCACACACAGACAATCCAATCCAATCCCCCCATCAGCCTTGTGTTACCTTCCCCCCCCCGCCATGAATGTAGGTATGCATCTCACCGCAGGAGTGAGTGAGCAATGAACCAGCCAGCACATACACACCCTCTTCTTCTCCACCCCAATCATTCACTCACTCACTCATTAATGCAGAGATCTGCATACCTATATTCAGGGCAGGGGAAAGGGGGACACAAGGCTGATAGAGGGGGGAGAAAGAGAGAGTGAGTAACCTGATCTACCCCCTCAACATTGATCTCATGGCTGAACATGTTAAAAATATAAATTAAATAAAATAAAATTTTATTCTCTCTCTCTCTCTCTCTGCATTTGAAGTTCCCTCCCTCCCTTCCTGATCTGCAAAGGGGAAAGGGGGATTGGATGGGGGAGGCCTCCAATCAGAGTGGCTACAATAGATTGACAAGCAAACAATAAGGGCTGTTGGTTGATAAGTCAATGCATGCATGCTGGGAAGGGGAAACAATCTCAGTTCACCAGGGGAAGTGAGTAGCCAGTGATGCTGATGTCACCTCAATGTGTCCTCTGTGTGTGGCATTAAAGCGGTTACTGTAAGGTCATTGCAGGGTCACTGCAGACTAATAAAATGTGAGATGAGGCTGGATTTCTTCTTGTAGTGTAGACAAGCCCTTAGATGCTACTGCACAAATAACTTTGCAATCCCCCACTGAAAAGAAGAAGAAATAAATTGAAAATGGGCATTTAAAGTAAAATTGCTCATCCTGATAGAAATGAAAACAGTCCAACAGGGACAAGTACGTAGAGTGAATTAATAAACAAAAAGAAGTGATGGCTTAGAGTCTCGAGGCTAAACAATTGCTATCCCTTCCAAGGAGTTGTTTAGTTTCTGCTGGAAAAACAATACCCTGAGAAATTGTCTACCTGGCACCTCCATGCTATGCAACAGCTAAGTCCCTGTGTTCTCTAGTTGGCACTAACCAACTGGACTCAGGTCAATATGTTAACCCTTTCTCGCTCACTCTTCCATTTCTGCATTTGATACCATCACAAGACCACATTAAAATTGCTTTTATTGCGACATTTTATCATTGTGTAAATGCACCCAGGTAACATAGCAGAGAGTATAACCTAAAGCAAATGAAAGCCTTAGCACATGGTATAAAGCAGAATTTTTAAAACAGAATTTTTATTTTGGTCAAAACCTGTATGTCACCTTTCAACACAAATCCCTACCAAGGTAATCAGATCAAAATGGTCAGATAATACTACACAATTCATCATATAACAATAAAATCACAGCCTAAAAACTGTGGGAGCCCTGGTGGTGCAGTGGTTAAATGCCAGTACTGCAAGCCACCACATTGCAAGTTCAATCCCAGAGGGCTCCAAGGTTGACTCAGCCTTCCATCCTTTCATAGATTGGTAAAATGAGTACCCAGCTTGTGGGGGCAATTAGCTAACACACATGTAGAGGTGTAAATTGCTATTGCTTAACAATTTGTAAGCTGCTTTGGGAGCTTTTGTGGCTGAAAAGCAGAGTATAAATACCTCAAATAAACAAATAAATAAATAAAATGGTAGCACGGAAAAGAGCTGAGCTGAAATTTCTCAAAATAATTTCCTCAGGAAATTCTTGAGATCTTTCTTTTTCTCACCCTCTAGAAAATGAAGGCCACTTTGTTTTCTGATTATTCTTTACAATTTTCTTATGGTGTCTGGCCTCTCTCTCACACACATACACACACGCTACCTACCCTGATGCCCCCTGCCCTATAACTATAATAATCTGGCAATATTTAATAATTAGGTCAAATGTGGCCTTCCCTGTAGTGTGACTATTAAACCTGGGAAATTCCACAACCAGGAATCCCAAAGACAAACCTACTCAGTCAGGTATGCAGTTAAGGAGGGGCTGCTCAAATTCCAAAGAAATGTTAATTTTCAAGGCAACTACTTGCCTGAACACCTGGCTAATCCTATCAGCCAAAGCTGGATACTCGAGGCTGAACAGAACCCTCATACTTCTGCCCTTCCCCAATCAAAGAAGGTTGCTTCTTCTATTCAGTTAAAAAGTATGAACACATTAAGACCTGTTAGCATATCTGGAGTGTTCATTGTCTTTCCTTGAGCAACTCCAAAAAGCATTGTCTTTTGCTCTAAGTCCCATCCCCTGAAGGCAGTTATTGACTATAAAAACCCTTTCAAAACCCCACTCAAGTGCACATAGTTCACCTTCCTACCAACTCCTCATCAGACTGTGTTGCTGTTCCGGCTTTCACCATTCTGCTTGTTTCTTCCGCAACCTCATCTCCTCAGATTGATACAGTATCACCCAAAATCAACCTCCCTCCTCTATTCCTCTATCTGAATTCTTCCTACTTTATTAGCTAGCCTTGCATGAATGCTTGAAGCCTGTGTGTGTGTGTGAACATTGTTATTATTATTTCCTTAATAAAGATCATTATTGCACTATCTACCTTAATGTGATTATCGGTATACAAAGGTTAAAAGACCCCGCTATCTGTTGCCCCTCTTGCATAGCCAAGCTGAGTATATTAATTCTCCAAATTAATATCAACATTTTGAGGGTCTCTAAGACCCCCCAAGCATTTAGGGTAAGACACATACAATGGGCTGGGACACTGAATGTGCTATGATATTTATTTATTTTAGAGCTGAGAAATGTTACATTTTTGGATCACAACTGCCAGAATCCCCCCAGCCAGCATAGAATTCTGCACAGTAACTTTCCCAAACTCTGAACACAGGGAAGACTGAAGCTTACAAACAACAGAAAGACAGAATGGAGGAACTTCACTCATCCTTCTTTAAAATGGTACCTGTAAGATTTGTTTAAAGATTTGGTGAAATGATCTTTAGTAGTGGTGTAGGGGGTTTAGTGAAAAAGCATTGGGAAGTAGAATTCCATTGCTATTTGACACTTGGCATTTCTAATCTCACTCTAATTATGGAAGCTATTTGAGGAATATGAGAAATAAAAGGATGGATGAGGAATTCCCCCTCTGTTACATAGCAAGTCATAAAATCGTCTAAATATAGAGACTGTCTGTGAGTGCTCAACTCCACCATGAAGGAAGATTTATTACCTGGATTGTTTGAGGTGTCAACATCTAACTCCTCAAGAGATTAAAGTTCATTATATTTTAACAAAGTGGTATGTTTTGCTTTTGTAAACTATTTCCTGTTCCTTTCCTAGCTGTCAAGTTGATGGAACAGATAGGGGAGAGGAAAAAAATACATTGGCAATAAAAGGTCTTAAGTTTAAGATCACAAATTCAGAAAGGCGATGGCTAGCATCTAAAGGCCCTTGTGGAAAACTTGTGAATCTGCAGATCCAAAAATCATGGCATTTGAAGGTGTCTTGAAGGATGTCTAGTCCAGCCTCCTAATCAGTGCAGTAAACTGATTAGTGAGGGCTCAGGAGAGAGACTTCTCCATGGCTGCTCCCAGACTGTAGAACTCCCTTACACGAGAGGTCTGGCTGGCCCTCTCCCTGCTCTCTTTTTGTCAGCAGCTGGAGACGTTTTTATTTAGGCAGGCATTTGAAACGTGAATTTTAATAGGTATGCTGCTTTTAATACTGTATTTTTATCGATCTTATGTTTTTAAAAGATGCAGGTGAAAGGTCAGAAAGAAACTATTCCAGAACACAGCCTCACAGCCCGGAAAAAAACCAAGGAAAATCTATGGATGCCAGCCGTGAAAGCCTTCGACTTCACATTTAATTCATGTTTTTAACTATATTTTGATCATGGTAATTTAATTGAATTGAATTCTTTTAAAACTTTTGTAACTTGTGATGTTTTGGTTGTTGTTTTTAATTATTGTAAGCCACCTTGAATTCCATCTTGGGAGAAAGGAGGGATATAAATCCAATAAAGAAATAAATAATAAACTCACAGCTGGAGCAACAACAGAGCTACTGCTGGAAACCTCTAATGAAAGAGAGTCCACTACCCCCTATTTCACTAGTGAATAACTCATACCATGAAAAGTGCTTCCATGCATTATATTTAAATCCCCTTTTCATGTAATTTGGATCCATGAGTTTGAGTCTTTCCCTCTGGAAATATATGAAGCAAATCTGCTCTATCATCTATGTGGCAGATTTGAAAAGGCACCTTGATCCTTGTTTGAATGCCTCCTGAAAGAAAGAACACATCATCTTTTTTGGCCAGTGTTTCCCAAACTCCTATCCCAGTCTGGATGGGGATTCTGGGTACTGATATCCAACAACTTCTGAGCTCTTGTGTTTGTGAACCACTGCTCTGCATGATTGTTTCAAACTGATCTCACTCCCAAGCAATTTCTCCTAACCATCAACTGAAATCTACCCACCTGTAACTTAACCCTGTCAGATGGAAGTGGGGGCTGGTGGCTCAAATGTCAGTGAGGAGTTGTCTGCACTCCAGGTTTTAGTTTGAACCTTAAAGGAGCTATCCATGATTCTGAATTTATGGGGAGAGGGTAGAATTTGTTGGGCAATGTAATAGATAGTACTGGATCTCTCAAGCATGAAGATGATGATATTTATTTATAAGTCACTTTTCCCCCAAGGCTGGGACCCAAAGCGGCTCACACTTTTAAAAAACACACAATTAAAACTTACAAAAAGTGCACATTAAAACAGAATCAAACTAATTACATTATTAAACCAATTTCAAAATATTTTTAAAAATTAAATATAATGAAAAGTATTTATTTTTTATTTTTTAAAAGATAAATAAGCTTTTACTAACAATTCAATAAAACCATGCTAACTGTTCTTAGCCTGCCTGTATAGAAATGTTTTGGCATGCTGCTGAAAGGACAACAGGGAAGGGGCCACTCTGGCCTCCCTAGTTAGCAAGTATCAAAAAGCAAAACACAATGAGTATCAAGGTTACAGGAAAATAACTGAAAATGGTAGGATTAGGCACCATCATGGACTGATCCTGAGAGGAGCATAACAATCTGCCTGTGGAGTTCCATGCCATCTGCCTGCCCCGGCAGCCGTCAAAGCCCAGGAGAAACTACTGCTGTTGCTGCTTCCCAGTGGGGATAGGAGTGGGAGGGAGGAAACATTCAGCTGGTCTCAGATCCAAAGGGAAAAGAAAGGAGAATGCACTTCATCTGGTAATCCACATCATAGTCCTGTGCAAAAAGGCTGAAAGTGTGGTGTATCTAGAAAAAAGTACTGTATATCAAAAGGAAACACAGCAGGCTTCAAATAGCTGATGGTCGGTCATGCAAAAGGTGGATCATGTTTGTTCTGTGTCTTCAGATTTCAGTACTGGAACCAGTGGTTGGAAATTGCAAGAAAACAGTTTTCAGCCAGACACTAGGAGAAACATCCTACTGCTGCAAGCAGCTTAACAGTGGATCAGATGCCTGTTTGGTAGGCGGTAGGGCTCTCCTTCTTTGGAAGTATTTTATCCAACCTGTGAGGGATGTTGTACATCCATCTTGAACTGCATTGACCAGAAGCTTGGCCTAGGTGACATCCGGGGCACCTAGAATGTAATTTCTCTTGGATTTTTAACCTATAACAATTCATCAATTTCTTCATATTCAGTAAAGAATGAACTTGAGGTTTCATCAATTCAGAATGTAGCAAAAGGCAAATTTACCTACCCCTAGATCCTCTGACTCTCTATTGCAGAAAGTAAAATAGAAATATTTTATAATAGAATAAATAAATATAATAAATAAAATAGAAATATAAATAACAAAGCAAATAAACACATATTATTTGAAGGGGCAAAGCTACCACTTCCAATAATCTGGAGATTAGCAGGGTGTGTGATTCTGAGAGTTGTAGTCCAAAAAGGCAACTTTCCCAAATTCTGGATGCTTGTATTGTTAACAGCAAAGTGTCATGGAAGAGCTGGAATAAGCTGGAAGGGGAAAATCTTCAGTGCAACTGTCAAAAATCAGATAGACTGCGCCTATTTGTGCCTGGTCATCCTAAGAAAACTTTAGTAAAGAGGAAATGACTGAGTCCCAAAGGTTGTGATTGTTGTTGTTGTTACAGTAAGTAAACTGCTTCTTTTAATGTGATGGATCCTTTGTGTATGTGTCCCTGAAGTTTGATGTGCTAAACATGACACATTATTTCACCGAGAACACAAAGTTCTTTGAAAATACACAATGCTGGTCCCAGTTCTCACTGTGGACAGAGTACACACGCACTCGACTAAAAGGATAAACAGGCTGAATCTGAAAAGCCTGACGTTTACCAGAAATGAATCAAAGCAGAAGCAAATAAATGAAATGTGGGGAGGGGGAGAGTAGCAGGGAGAAGCAGATAAATCAGCTCCTGGAGTGATACCTCTGTTCCAATATCTGTTTTTGAACAAGGAACAGGACATGTCAGTTAACCAGAAGGTGATTTTAGGCCAACCACGTAGCCTCCACCATTTGGGAGAGAGACATGATTCTGTGTCTTCCCCTCTTTTTCACACGTCATGCTTGAGTGTCTCTGCTCCAGAGCTTAATGGCAGAATTCTACGAGGCGTAACTCCAAAATGTGATTTTTCCAAAAATTCATAGAATAATACAATCATAGAGTTGGAAGAGACCACAAGGGTCATCTAGTCCAATCCCCTGCCATGCAGGAATACAAAATCAAAGGACTCCCAACGCCCTGCAGCACAGCAGCCTCGCAACGTGGCAAGGCTGCTTCTGTTGCATTTTAGACGTCCGAAAAAGTCCTGAGGCAGTGTATTCCACTTCCGAGCAGCTCAGTTCTTCCTAATATTTAGGTGGAATCTCTTTTCCTGTAGTTTGAATCCATTGCTCCATGTCCTAGTCTCTGGAGCAGCAGAAAATAAGCTTGCCCCATCCTCAATATGACATCCCTTCAAATGTTTAAACATGACTACCATGTCACCTCTCAACTTTCTCTTCTCCAGGCTAAACATATCCAGCTCCCTAAACTGCTCCTCATGGGGCATGGCTTCCAGACCTTTTACGATTTTGGTCTCCCTCCTCTGGACATGCTCTGGCTTGTCAATATCCTTCTTGAATTGTGGTGCCCAGAACGGGACACAGTATTTCAGAATAGAGTGGCACTACTTCTTCCCTCAGTCTAAACACTATACTCATATTGACACAGCCTAGAACTGCATTGGCTTTTTTTGCTGCTGCATCACACTGCTGACTCATGTTCAGCTTGTGGTCCACTAAGACTCCTATGTCCCTTTTGCATGCACTGCCATGAAGCCAGGTGTCACTCATCCTATATCTGCGCATTTCGTCTTTACTGCCCAAGTGTAGTATCCTACATTTCTCCCTGTTGAAATTCATTTTGTTAGTTTTGGCCCAGCTTTCTAATCTGTCAGGTCATTTTGAATTCTGACCCTTTTCCTACTCTTCTCCTATGACATGTTACTCAAGGCTGTTTTCTCTGTCTTAGTTTTCTCTCCAGTAACTTGATTGTACTCCTTCTTGGGCAGTCAATGTTGAAATGATCACACTCAGCATAATAGTGTGACCATGCCCTTCAGAAAGTCCCAGAACACAGATAGCTACATTGATCCATTAGCTAAATTCTGACATCGGACAGGTGGTGCATACCATTCCACCTGCACCATTTTATGTCCTACCTTCCCAGAAATTGTCCAACTGTGGAGTGGAGTAGATGCTGCTGTAGCTACTGCTTAGCAATGCGGAGGGAAAGGTGGAGGCAGTTCAGATGAGAAAGAAGCAGCTGGTTTCACCTTGGAGGGAAATAGAAATGAGGGTGCATTCATACATAGAGTGCACCCTCCTTTCCCTTCACCTAAGAGTCTAGAACAGCAGCATCTTCATGCAGCCGCCCTCCCATAAGAAACAGCAGTAGTGGGCTCTCCTGGGGTTTGATAGCTGCCAGCAGGGGTGGTGTGGTGTGTGCAGGTAGAGCACAAAGGGCTAGCCCATCTAAAAATATATGTTCATAACCCACACTTAGGCTGCTGCCACATTGCAGAAATAATGCAGTTTGATACTGCTTTAACAGCCATGGCTAATGCTATGCAATTCTGGGATTTGTAGTTTTGTGAGATATTTAAACTTCTCTGTCAGAGAGCTCTGGTGCCACAACAAGCTACAAATCCCAGGATTCTATAGGATGGAGCCGTGATAGTTAAAGTGGTGTCAGACTGCATTATTTCTGCAGTGCATCAGCAGTCTTAGCCCATGCATGTCACTAACATGATGCTACTAATAATCAGTGGTTGTAGTCTAGCAGTCTTGGGACATTATCAGACAAGTATCTAAAAAACACTGTAATTCTGCAAATGAGGATAGTAGAAACATTGTGGCACTATTACACCACAAAATTATCACACAATGGCCACTAGTGCTTTAAGAACAGGAATTTACTTCCACGATTTAGTATAGGTCAGATTTCTGCGGTTTTCGTGAGAGGACGCAAGCACGCTTAAAACTCCAAAAACACTTTAATCAACAAAGCGTATTGTGCAACACTGTTATACCACAATTGCACTATCCCAGTCCTGTCTTTGTCTGGAGCTTATTGCATAACTTCATGGCTGTCTATACTATGCTATTCTTTTTCCACTTGAAACAATCCATTAATCACCTCCTATTCCATTATGTTTTAGCAAATGTCTCATTCCACTTCATTTAATTATTGGGAGCAAAGTGGGCATGATGTGGATGTGGTTCATTTCTTTTCTCTTGAGGATTCCCTGGGGATCTTCAACAGATAGAGTCCAAACTACTTCCAGTGGTTCGGCTGAGAGGACATTGGGATTCCCAAGAGTTTCCAAGAGAACGACTATATGTACATTCTCCATTCTCCAGCATCTTTTTTTTACATTATCTTTTTAAAACAAAAATACAGTTTGCCCACCATAGCCATGAGGAATGTGTTCCTGGACTTACCATTTATAAGTGAAACCATGGATAATAGCAAATCCTATTAAAATAAAGGACTTCCTGTATAAAAATAGCATGCAGTTGTGTTGGAGGACTTAGCAATTCCTAGAGATGATGTCTCTCTAGGCATTTTTCAACATGACTGTATGGTATGTGCCCCTGTTTTTAAAGCTATGGATAACTGAAGCAGCGGATATTTGTTCCATGGCTATGGGGGTGGGGGAGTAACCTGTAAAATAAAATAAGTGGAGTAGCACAATAGTTCCATTCCAATGTAATCCCATCAAGGATTGATCCCCAGAGAAATCACAGGATTCGGGAAAAGTTTAAAAAGTAAATATAGAGTAAATACACAAAAGTTTAAAGAGCAATATGCAAAAACAGAACCAGACATGTGCTGGTTCACAGGGAAAAACAAGGGGGGGGGAACGGTGGAGGTGGCATGGTAGATGTTTACCTTCCCAAAGAGGGTGGTTCCATAATAGCATAATTCCATAATTGCACAATTACAACTTCCTGGATTATTTTTTTTAAAGAAAACACCAAACAAGAAGGAGGAAGCAAAGCAAGCAAGGTAGTATAAATGGTATTGTCCTACTTCAAGTGTGAGAAAGTAAACACAGGAACCAATGCCACATGGTGTGAAACAGCTCATTGCCATTCTGCTACCTTTCTGAGTACAGGAGAGCCAGTTTTCAAATGGCATGACCCAAAACAACTGACTAGTGTGATAGGAGCCTTTAAACTATCCTTTAAGCACATTTGAGGGCCTTCAATAAAAATATGAAAAACACCTTCAAATATATTCTCAAAGTGGTGGCTGCGACATATTTGTTTATGGCACCTAAAAGCAGGGGTGAGCAAGGTGGGGGCCTGGGACCATTTTCTTGGCTTCAGGATCCTTTTGGTAGGGGGAGGCTGCACCAGCCCTTCCTTATGACCAGAAAGTTACTTCCAGGTTTTTTTTTTAAAAAAACTCTACTTTCAGAGAAAATGAGTTTTCTCTTAAAAACAAGATGTGAGGGTCAACATCTCCTATTTGTTTTATAGTAGAATTGTGTTCTATGGAGACATGGTTTTACTACTTTATGAGGGAAAATTGGGGGAAGGGGCTCCATCGGCTGTAAAAACAGCAATCAGAGGCACATGTAGACCATGGCCCATGTGATTTCACATCCGACTTAAATGTGTGTGCATGTGCCTTCAAGTCACCTGTTAACTTATGGCAACCCCATGAATTTCATATGGTTGTCTGAACAAAGAATTTTCAGACCTGCCAGAATACACTGGCTGGAAGCCGGCATATTCTGGCTATGGATCTGGCCCATTTCCCCCATTACCTATACGAAATGGGATTAAGTCTGTATGGACACACCAGCCAGCATTGGCAGAAGCCTCCCCCGTAGTCACATGTCATTCCCTCTGAAACCAGGAAGGGGCCCCTCAACATATGATCAAGGCTGTTCAGATGCAGAGGGCCTTGATCACGTGCTGGGGACATTCTTCTTGGCTTCAGAGTGACTCCAGAGGTGGTGTCTGGCTATATGGGCTGGCATGCAGGTACAGACCCTGCATGCTGTGCCAGCTTGATCCAGGTTTTCCCACATGAAATGGGTTTTCCTGGGTGTTTAATTAAAGCATTTCAAATGTTTTTACTCCAGCTTCCCTCCAGCTTTGCTTCAAGCATCATCAGGACTGCCCGGAGGTGAAATGGGATAAGAGCCCCTGTCATTAGGACTGCAGGGCTCCAAAATGAGGTAAACAGCCCATCTAGATGAGCTCTCAGAAGTTTTGCCAGTTTCTTCCTCTTAAATTAAATACTAAGTCATAAAGCCAATTACCAGTCCCCACTAGAGTAGGCTCACTGAACCAGTAGAACTTACACAAGTGTTAATTTACACTTTCTATTGATCGAATAGGTCTAAACTAGTTAGGGTTGCCAGATGACAAACAAGATATGGTTCTGTACCTTTAATCATTGTATAGAAGGGAGAATTTCAATAGGTGTTGCTTATCACTATTTTTCACTTGTCATCCCTAACTCTGGTCAAAAGCTAGGGCTCATAGGTTTGAAAGACTTTTTGACATCAGCTGTTATCCCCACCACCCCTGGGCTTCTTTTTTTCCTTCTGAGGTCAGCTGGAACTGGGAAGGAAATGGATTTGCCAGCAACAATATGTTGTTGTGCAAAAAGTGTATATGGAGATTATTGGACGGGGACAAAAATAGTGTCCCCGTCTCACTATATTCTATCCTGACCCCCTCCCGACCCCATCGTGGCACAAGAACAAAATGTTTCAAAAACCTACTTTGCCGCTTCTTTCCCTCCCCGCGGCAGCCCAGGAGTGAATGCAGCTCTCCGGAGCTGCATTCACTTCCTTGTTTGAAATCCTGGGCCATTCTTGCAAGAGGATGAGCGCATGGAAAATTCAAAGTAAAAAAGAAAAACACACTTTAAAAAATGACAGCAAACAGAAAAACACACTTTAAAAAAACCAATTAACCTGGGGAGGCGGGGAAAGGGTGTCACTTACCTGAATGTCCTGATCGCACCCGGAAGTGTTCTGGAATGGACCTCCCACTGATGCTGGCATTGCACCAGCATAACTGGGCACCTTTCCGCTCGCCCATCATTCCATCATAGAAACGGAATGGGTGATCTATTGATGACTAAGCCCATCAATAGAAAGAAACGAGGGCAGAATGGGACCAGCATGGGAGTAGTGACACAGGAACAATGTCGTGTGAAAATCAAGCCCTTTAGCAATCTCCTAGAATTGTGATAATGCCATATTTAGGTCATCTGATAATATTCTATGTGCGTGTAGTATATATATGTGTATATATATATATATATATATATATATGTATGATGTGCATACACATAAATACACACACTGGGTGTACTGTTGTGATTACTAAGCTTCTGCACTTCACAATTTTCTCCACCACTGTTCATCAGCCACAAAGAGGAGTCCAATCCACAAAAGCTCATACCCTAATAAATGTGTTTGTCTTTCAGTTCTCAAATGAAGCTTTGTAGTTTCACAGTACTGAGAATACGACCAAATTGTTTGCCAACTAAATTGTGCAAGCTTTGAAGCTATTGTATAATGTCTCTAAGGAAACATGATATTGAATGGTGGGGACAAAATGATCTGTGACAAATTAAATCGGTCAGGATAAAACGATAAGCAGTTATCCCCACGACAAGACATGTTGACTTTTTCAGTTATACTGGCAATCCAGATGTGGATCTTGGGTCCCATGTCAGAAGAAAGGTGGAATAGAAATAAAATAGAATAAAATAAAATAAATCTAGTAGGTTGGTACTCAACTGCTAAGAGTCTCTGTCATCTAATACAATAAAATCTGCTGTTTGTCAGAAAGAGATGTTTGTATGCAGAGGGAAAGGACCTTACTTTTTGCTAGGAAACAAGTCTTTAATAAGGCCCGTAATTCTCAGCCTGTCATTTAGCATACTTGAACAATAATTTGATATGATGCCTGCATTTTATTGCCTCCCTCTGGTTGAACAATGTCATGGAGACTAAAGATACACAACTGACTCTTGTATGTATTTGGTCTCCATGGTGCAGTGGGGGGTGTGTGAATGTTCACTTACCTCTGCAATTCCATAACTTGTAGTTTTATAGCAGCCCAAATACAAGCCTATATGACACTTGACCAGCAGAGATGTCAGACTTATGTGACCTATTGGTACATGATTCCAGTGTAGCTCAAAGAAATACAACTTCATGGACTTCCAAGGGGGACATGCAACACAGGGTTGTTGTTTTTTAAAGACAAATTCTAATACAGTATACAGTATATGGAAACTTAGAAACAGGACCACAGGTTGGGAAGGTTACTTTCTTTGGCTACTCTATGCAGCAAGTAGAAAACACTCCGAAATAGCCGCATGCCTTTCAACTGTCCCAGTTTGGCAGGAACAGTCCCGATTAATCCTCTATTATCTGATTTTTTCCAAATTTATTCATTTATTTTTATTTACTTATTTAATTATAAATGATTTTAAAATGTCTGAGTTTCTTTTGCCTCTTTCTCCCACTTTCTCTTTTTGTCCCCAGCTTACTTCCATTGGTGTAAACCAAGTTCAAAGTGATAATAATAATAATAATAATAATAATAATAATTATTTCTTACCTGCCTCTCTCCAAGGATCAAGGAGGGGTACATTATGAATTAAAATACAATATATAACATAAAATCATTTAAACACAAAGGTAAAAACCACATAAGATTAAAACAAACACTACATTAAAATCATCCATAAACTTAAAATTGTATATGCAAAACAGTGTGTTTTCCACCCTGAGATTAGCCTGCTGTCCAGTCACTACTGTTGAAGCAAGATTCCATTGCCAGCCCAGGTGAAAGAGACTGCACTATCTTTTCCTTGCTTCAGGGAGTAAACTGTCTTGGACTGGCTGATGGTCTCTCAAGTAAGCAGCTCTGAACCTTTGAAGAAAATATGGAAAATAAGCATGATGGGTGAAGTCCAGAGCTTGGAAGTGATGTGTTATAAGTAACATTATTACCTATAATCAAAACAATGTAAGAAACAAGGCTGCCAGAGTGAAAACTGGAGGTGGCTCCTGTACCTTTAATGGTCAAGTAGAAAAGGGAATTTCTGTAGGTGTTGCTTGTCATGCTACCAGGTAACAAGCTGCACCTGCTGAAATCTATACCCTAAAGCCACCAGATCCTGCCTGAGCCTGCCTAGAAGCTAAGCAGGGTCAGCCCAGGTTAGTACTTGATTGGGAGACTGCCAACTAATCCTAGGTGCTGTAGGCTATATTTCAGAGGAAGAAACTGGCAAAACCACATCTGTATATTCATTGCCTAAGAAAACCAATGGAAACAACATATTGAAGAACTATATAAAAGGGATGAAAGGATGTCAGATTCGTTCAAGGAAGAATGATTTGAAGATGAACCTACAATTTTAGAAAGTGAAGTGGAAGCTGTACTCAGAGCACTTGGGAGAAATAAATCACCAGGAACAGATGACGTACCAAAAGAGCTGCTTCAAGCTACAGAGGCAGAATCTACTGTAGTTCTTTTTTTCTTTTTTTTCAAATAAATTTTATTACAATGAACAATGGAATGAACAATAAAGAAAAAAAATACAAACTGTAGATGCTATGGAGTGTGGCTTCAAGTTGTCAATTGTATGTCTTGTATGGAGTCTATTGGCAGGCTGTGATATCTGTAGACCACGAGAGAACATTGTGACAAAAGGTCAAATGATGGGGTGTTGTTTTTGACTGCGGAAGTCCCCTATTGATGTAGTTCAGAAAGGGGAGCCATCTCTCCACAAGTTTCCCAGCAAGTGCAGGATTCTTTCTTGCTTGGAATGACATTGTCAGTTTTTCCATGAGAAGCACCTCCCAAATACACAACCACTAGTGTTCCAGTGAAAAATTGCCAGATTTCCAGTTTTTTGCTATTTCCACTCTTGTGACAGCTAGAAAATAATGTTATTAATACCTTATTTTTCAAAATCAAATTGCTGGTTGCAATTGTGCCAAGTATCTACGGTAGCTTTCTTGCAACATTGGTGAGACAAGGCTAATCCTCCCACTCATTAATGGTGTTTGACCATGTCTGTGTCTTGACCCACCCCCCTGTACTAAGGGTATGGAAGTAAAACTATATTCTTGGGTGTTAGAACTTCTATATGGAAGTGGGCTTGACTGTGATAATGGCTAGAAACTGGATCTGGTGATGGAGATCCCAGACTCTTCTTGGATGAATGTCTGGAATTCTCCATCATTCAGATCCACCTCATCTCAACTCAGGGAATGTTCGATGAAGCTAATAACCAAATGGTACTTGACCCCAGTGAAGCTTGGCAGAATCACGAAAAGTCATCTTCGCACCTCCTGGAGGGGTTGTGACTCTAGGGGTTCCTACCTCCACATGTGGGTAGAATGCACTATGGTTGACTCTTTCTGATGTGAAATTTGGAAAATAATTTAGATCATCACTAAACAAGAGACTGATCCCTGTCTAGCCCTACTCTTGTTATCAATATTTGGGGTGGGGGGTAGGGAGAGAACAAAGAATCTATTGTATTTCTAACTAAAATCTGTCAAAAAATGTGGAAAGCAAAACAATGGTCCACAGATTGGAAATGCTCAATATACTTTTCAAGGAAAGATGACACCAACAATTGCAGTAATCACAAGACCACTGCATTAATTTTCCATGCAAACAAAGCTCAAAATTCTACAACCAAGACTTTGACCATATATGGAGCAAGAATTGCCAGATGTCCAATCTGGGATAAGAAAAGGAAGAGGCACTAGGGATCATATTGCAAACTTATGTTGGAGAATGCAGTGCATCAAAGAATTTCATAAGAAAATCAGCCTGTGCTGATTAGTGTCTGGAGGATTAGTGTCTGTTTGGCTAATGGTTGGTTGATGGGCCATTATCTGCTGGGAATCCCCCTGTCCCTGGGTGGAATTCTTTTTCTAGCTCAGACTCCAAGACCCCACTCTCCTCTTTCTCCTGCAACAAAACACTCCAGCTTGCTTTCTTACCTAGCACCAAAACAGCACTGCCCATTTAAAACACTCAGTAAAGTTGTGTTGTTGGCGGGGCAGAGGGAGGGAGAGCTGGGGGGAGGTGAGTGTGAGTGAGGGGCAGGATTTGTGCATCTGGGGGGGGGTGTTGCTACAGTTGCAACTTTTAGCTTCAGTTTGGGAAAGGAGTGACCTTACTGTTTTAAACAGGCAGTACTGTTTTAGTGCAAGATAAGAAAGCAAGCTGAAGTTGTGTTGTTGGCAGGGCAGAGGGAGGGAGAGCTGGCAGGGAGGTGAGTATGGGTGAGGGGCATGGTTTGTGTGCCCAGCGGCAGGTTTTGCTACCACAGTGGCAGATATTGGCAGTCCTGTTCGCGGGAGAGGAGTCTACAATACTGTAGTGTAGTACGTATGTTGGGGGTGGGTTGGGCTTATTCACGTTTTTTTTCACTTTCATGTTGGTGCACCACCCTTAACCCCCACAAATGTCAAGGGACAACTGTAGTTCAAGATTTTCCATACCTTTGTTTAGTTATTAATCTATGAAGGAACCAGACAAGACTGTGAAGTGTCAAGAGATATCACTGAAGACTAAAGTTAGGATTGTCAATGCCTTCATATTTCCAATTTCTATTTATGGTTGTAAAAGCTGGACAGTGAAGAAAGCTCATGGGAAGAAAATCAACTCCTTTGAAATGTGGTGCTGGAGAAGAGTTTTATGGATACCACGGACTCCTAAAAAAGCAAATAAATGGTTTTCCTTGGATTTTTTTCAGGCTGTGAGGGGCATGGTTTGTGTGCCCAGTGGCAGGTTTTGTTACCACAGTGGCAGATATTGGTAGTCCTGTTTGTGGGAGAGGAGTCTACAATACTGTAGTGTAGTACGTATGTTGGGGGTGGGTGGGGCTTATTCATGTTTTTTTCACACACACTCCTACCCAACCATTCTCTGAAGATGCCAGCCACAGATGCAGGCAAAATGTCAGAAATAAACTCTTTCAGAACACAGCCTGGGGAAAAAAAAACCAAGGAAAATCTATGGGTGCTGGCCGTGAAAGCCTTTGACTTTACAAATAAATGAGTCCTACAGCAAAACCAAGATGGCTAAACTGAGGCTGTTGAACTTTGTCCATATCATGAAAAGGCATGACTCACTAGAAAATACAACAATGTAGAAGGAAATAGGAAAAGAGGATGACCACATTACAGATGGATAGACCCAATCAAGGAAGCCATGGCCCTGATTCTGTAAGACCTGAATGGTGCTGTTGATGATAGAGTTAGCAGTTTCTCATTCATAAGACGCTCATGAGTCAAAGTCGACTTTACAACTGTTAACAATAAGAAAACCCTATGAAATTCATGTGATTTGAAGGCACACACACAGACACATATACATCCCTTAAAGGTACAGGAGCAATTTCCAGTTTTCACTCTGGCAACCCTAAAACAAGAGTAATATTACTTCATTGGTTTAATGAGCAACAGTTCATTATTTTCCAAAGTTACTTTTAAGAGCGTTTTAAGAGGCATTTTAACAGGAGATTTTTAAATGCCATTCGCCTATCCATCCTGATGGCTTCCTTTTCCTCAAAAAGTAACAGAAAGTAATGGAAAAGCAACAGACATTGGGTGATGGGACAAGTAACAGACATTGGGACATTTTCCATCATTGGGTAACAGGAACAAGTTGCTTTTTAAATGCTGTGAGTAGTCATTGAATTAATTAGTCAGAAAAGTAACTTTCCATACTCTGGTTGGATCTAGATTTAGTCATTCAGAAAATAGACAAATTGACAGCAACGGAACTTAGTCTTGACAAATGTAAGCCAGTGTTACACAGTGGGTCTACTCTGAACGTATGATAAAATTTGGATCCAACTGAATGAAGACAAATGAACCACATCAGTGTATGTAATAAGCAAATGTGACTTAACCAGAGGCAATATTTTCTTATCCTTGTGTGGAGCAGAAAGAAAAGTGTTTTTCCATTCTTTATTCTGCAAAATATTGACAATCGTGCTCATGGTAAAAGAAGAAAAGAAATAGCTAGTATATACAGTCAAGAGGCCAAATAAAAACCACATGTTCATCTTGGGATTGATTTCTCTCCAGTGTGACTTTATGTCCTGGAAAACTACTGATGGCAAGTGACATTTCAGAAATTATTAAGTGCTACAAAACAAACAGTCCTTAGCCTTGTGCTCCTACAGAATAAAGTAATGACAATCCCCCATTAGATCCAATTACATGCCGGCAATTATTTCTCAGGAAGCCAAGAGATAAGCCCCTTGAAAAATTGCTTGCCACGTTTTGTTTGAGTGCCAGAATTGGCTAAATTAGATGAATTCAATGCAAGAAAAAGCCTGTCCTAGCTCAAGACACATTGTACCATAATTACAGGAAATGCTTCTACAAATGAATATATGACAGTACAAAAGATGCACTTGTTGAAAGAGAGAGAAATGGTTGGCAAAAGAAGACAAATGTTTGGGACACAGTGCATTGCTTAAAGGACCATCTCTGGTTAAGAGTCTGCTAATGAAGACTGTGCCTGTACTGTTTTCCCAGCAATAGGTATTCATTCCTTTGAATTCTCTTTGTTATTCCCTAGACTAGATCCATTGAATCTATTACGGATCAATTGAATCTGTTACAGAAATACATATGTGTATTTCACATTCACGGTTTTGTGTATTCACTGTTTGTAGCTGCTGCTCAACTAGCTTAGACTCCAAGACCCACCTACCTCCTCCTCCTCCTCTTCCCGCCAACAGGTATCAGCAGTCCTGTTGGCAGCAGAGGAGTCTACAATACTGTAGTGTAGTACATATGTTGGGGCAGGGCTTAATTTACTCATGGTTTTTTTCACTTTCATGGTGGTGCTCCACCCCTAACCCCAGCGAATGTGAAGGGACAACTGTACTGAACAGTGAGTCAGCACATGTGTAAATCCCATTGATTCAGTTGTGTCTGGTTTAACTAGGACTACAAATAGTCTCCAGGATGCTGTTCCCAGGGCTGTGGCATCACTAAGGCTGGTGTCACCCCTGCCCCCAACGGAGTCACTTGGTGTGGTTCAGTCATTCTGCACCACCATCCCAAGTGCTACCACTATCCCAGGGACTGAAATCCAGAATACAAATATTCATAAAGAGCAATGGATAGAATGGTCAGATGTGAAGAGAGGACAAGAATCCAACACCTTTAAGCTGTGAAGGAGAAGGCATTTCAACAGAGGTAACTTGAAGGGCAGACTATACCTGGGGGTTGTCTAAATGATCAAAATAACCCTCACGGAAATTTCAGGGAATGTGACCTGTCTAAATCGGATCATGTGACCTGTCGGCATATTGTGAAGCAGGGGGACAAAAAAGGTCTAAAACCTTGGGAGAAAAGCCTTTGCGGCTTTTTCTGTTTCTTTTTAAAAACAACGAGGGGGTGTACATTCATGCTCATTAGGACAAGCAAGTTGATTTGATTCACTTGCACAAACAAGAGGAAGCGCAAATCTGATTGGCTGGATGAGCGCAGGGGGAGGGGCTTGCTGACAGGGCAAGCGCCCACAGATAACATTTTTCTCCTGAGCAGGGATGGGAGAAGGGAGGCGAGCTCTCCTCCTCTTCTTTCCCTGTTACCACTCCCCACCTGGCTGTCATCTAGCATGTGAAGCTTATGGGGGCTGCTGCGGGCAAAAAGACTACTAAGACAAGTCGCAGCTGCTACAACTTGCTTTTATTGCAGGGCCTTATGGTTTGGGGGGGGGGCTCATGTAGACAAGCTCCTGCTCTTCTCCACAAATATTAAAGATGCAGGAGCCCTGTCCTTTTTTCTATCTGGCCACCCTAGAGAAGAAAGCAGAGAAAGTCTCCATCATCTGTAGTCCAGATGTTGTTGGACTACAACTCTCAGCCAAAGCTTTGGAATATAGTTCGCAGACTCTCCTACGCAACACAGAGTTGTTTTCTGAGAAACAGTGAATTCTCTTTCTTGTGAAGAAGGGGACAGATATAAAAAGAGTCATGTCATTTTCCACTCAGATTTTTTGCCACCAGTTTTTTTTTTTTTACACATATAAGCTACATGTGGAAAATAACAAAACCCAATTGTTCGCAGAGGGGCGGATATAAATAAATATTATTATTATTATTATTATTATTATTTCACATTTTTTTAAACAGTGAAAATATAGCACACTGCTTGTCACTTCTAACTTTCATAACTATTTGTCTGGATGATGACCACATATCCTCCAGTTGTTCCATATTAGCAGGGACAGTCCTGATTAATCCTCTAGCATCCCACTTTTTAAACTGCCTTTAAAATGTACCAGTTTCTCTACTTTCCCACTTTGTTCTCAGCTTACTTCAATTGCTGCAAAATGAGTTCAAAGTGCAAAATAGTTTGCACTCAGTTAACTCAGCAGGGGAGAGAGGAGAGGAGGGGTGGAATGTTGTCCTTCTCTGGAAGCTCAGGCAAAAGCAAACTGCTATAGCCCATACTAACTCCCATGTTCCTCCATATTAATAACCTTGACCACACTCTGATGGAGCCTCTCAATAAAATGAAGGGCCTATAAAACTATTTAAGGACTAGCCTCCTTATCAGAGGAAACCTAAATATAGAAAGCTTGCTTAATATAGAACCAGAAAGGGGTCATATCTTAGGAGATTATCAGACTCGGGGGGAATGCGGCAAAAAACTGCATCCCCATGTCAGAAAATCACAAGAACAGAAAGGGCAATGTTACCAGACACCTGCATCCTTCAGCTGTTCCTGGGGCATACTGCGGACCAGGCTTCCCTTTTTCATTGATGGGGACAAGCCGCCAATACAAAGGGATGCCTTACTCACAGCTGCGCTATGCCTCTGGGGACACTGAGGGACATCATTGTCTGATAATGTCACCCCTTCCTGTTCTTGTTGTGATCTTCTGATGTGGTTTTTGCCGTGTCTGATAATCTCCTTAGTGGCAAGGTGTATGTTTTCATTTGAAGGAGAATTCACCTTCAGTCTCTGTTAGAAGCTTAAGAAGGACATATTTGGCATGGGAAACCCTTGAGATTTTTTTTTAAGTGGGAGAAACTGAAATATATATGGGCCATTGTGCTTGTATAGCATAAATCTACACTCATATAATTACATGATTACACTATACTACCCTTCTCCTGAAAGCCAACATTGTACAACCAAATACAGTATATACAGTATCTGCCAATATGCCTGCTTATTGTCTGTCCCATTGTGCAACAGGGAATGCGTAATGGCTGCTTTTTCCATCCCAGTGAATAAATTAGTACAATGAAGGCACTGATGGATAGCTATATATCATCCAAGAATATGTAACAGCACAGCTGGAATCCTAATGGTTAGTCCCAACTAGAGCAGAACCACTGAATCAATTATCACCTGATGAATCAGTATGTAGGTAATTCCAATTGATTCAATGGCTATGTTCTAGTCAGGACAAACAATAAGGTTTAGGCCCGTGTAAAATGGTTATACTTGTGAAATTCTGTTTATGCAGCCATTTCACAGGGAAAAAATGTTATCTGTTGCTATGTATTGGTACATGTTTATTAATTTACATATAATGTAATCTAGTGGTTTGAGCATTGGATATAGCTCTAGAGACCAGGGTTCGAATCCCCACTTGACTAGGAAACTGATTACAAAACTGAGGACAAAGCTTCTGAGGCTTGTCTCTGCTCTCTCTTTTGGCCATGGATGAGCACACTGAATAATATCGGGTTGATTCATAACAGAGGAATCAGAACGGCTCTTCCCTTCACTAGACGGAGATTTAGGACACATCTTGTTTATTTGTGTGGTGTCCCAATATAACTGTTGGAGTCTGGTATGAAGGTACTTCGTTTGCAACCTGTTTATGAAAAATTTCCAACAGATTTCTCTCCTTTCCTTTCATAACTGGAATGCTATCCAAAATATTTGTGCTTTTTGTCTAGAGACAAGTGGCAATACACTGGTATTGTATGTTCTGCTCTCCCCTTTTCAGTTCTGTAAACTGTGTAAAGTCAAATATATAAAATAGATTACATTTGGAGGCCATTTTGCTAACCCATCTGTTTTTCTTTTCATAAATCCCAATCTTCACTGCTTTATGCTTTAGATGGTAAGGAAATATGGATAATAACATGAAAATTAATTCTTTCTTTGGAAAGTCCTAGGAGGCTTCCAAAAATGCTCTTTCTGTGCAAGCCCATTGTCCTGAAATGCACAAGTGCCTGAATCTGAAAAATATCCAGTCAACTGACCATGTTTTGATGGGATGTCTCAATCCTTGAGACACAATTTGTTGTCAAGGTTTTACAACTTGGCTTTCTACATGTATATCCACATGCATATCATGTGAGAGCATGATTCCTCAGCAAAGATGATAATGATTCTTAAGGTGGAAGGCAGTAGGAAAAGAGGAAAACTACATTACAGGTAGACACATTCAGGGCTTATCTACACTGGTGTCATAACCAGGCCAGTCTGGAGCATTATGCTCTGGAGTTACCCTGGATTGACATGATGCTGGCTACACGTACTGGTGTGGATCCATTCTGGAGCCATGTCATAGCCCAGACGTGCCAAAAAGCAAACCCTACGTCTTCTCCCCAACCTGTCCCCCTTGGTGCCACCACCATTGCTGCCACTTCCTCACCGCCAGACAAGAAGCTCTCTACAAGAGCCTGGCCATTGCTGCCAGTGATGGTAGATGAGAATGGGGCACCGATGCAATCAACAAGGAGGGGTAGAGTGCTCCCCTCCTTGTTGATGGCATGGCACAGAACCCCATTCTGACCTCACCAGTAGTGATGGTGATGGCCAGGCTCTCATAGAGAGCTGCTTGGAAGGCAGACAAGGCTGTGGTGTCAATGGCAGCACTGAGGGGGATGGGCTAGCAGGGTTGATGTGGTGGGTGAGTGGACATGTGGACAGCTGGGTTGCTCCAGATCCAGCTCAATTCATCTGTCCACATGTCCAAAACACTAGGTTTTCTGCAATTTCTGTTAAACTGGGTTAACAGCTAAAAGGAGTGGATTTGCTGCATGCATCGTGTGTTCGAATCACACTAGATCCATGGTGAGTATGTGTTTTATTCTTAGTGTAGACAAGACCTCAGTCAAGGAAACCATGGCCCTAATTTTGCAACACTTGAGTGGGGCTGTTAATAACAGGGTGTCTGGAGGGTTTTCATTCATAGGGTGCCATAAATCACAGCAAACTTGATGGCAGTTAACAACAACAACAAATCTGTGTACATGGAGAAATTCTACACTCAAGAACAGAGAGCTTATATGTGTCCAGGTGGAGTGTTCCCTCTCTCTCTCTCTCTCTCTCTCTCTCTCTCTATATATATATATATATATCTTTCTCATGAACCTCCAATAGGCATTCATAAGAACAGGAAAGAGGCAATATGCAATTCCAGTAATGGAGATAAATGTAGCCTCCATGGCCCTTTTGGATATTCGTTCAATGCATTCATCCTCCTGTAGTGAAGTGAAATATGAGATGCTTCATTACCAATATTGGCAGTGCGGTGATATAATAGAGATCAAATGAGAGTGAAGACCAAGGAGCATCACCTTGCCTGAATAAGCCACATTGATAACCCCATCCAGCTAGGAATCACAAGGTAAATGGGAGGAGGGGAGGTAGAGGAGGAAGCGTTGTATAGCTAGTCACTTAACATGCATGAAGGCATTTTGAAGTAAGGACAAGTGTTGGCAATGGAAATGAGTATGTCAACCTATCAGGAAAGAGAACTGAAAACCTGACCAAAATGGGGAAAGTATTGAGGTGTATTTTAGCTCTCCTGAAAATGTTTGGTTTGGGTTATTTTTAAAGCAAGTAAATAATGGCTTGGTTCTAATTTTATATTTTTAAAAAATAGAAGAAGAAAACCTGACGCATTTCGGAGGGAAATATATTCGAGGTAGCCGTGTTGGCCATGTAACAAAATACAGTACAATAAAATCCAAAACCTACAAGCAGCAATGCCTTTATTGGGCCAGCTCCAAAGGATAGAGTACATTATGCAAGCTTTCAAAGTCAGGTTTCTTCATCAGGCAAATATGTTAAAAGTCCTACAGGAGAAGAATGGCAATGATATTAGGGTCACAGGCCTACATTCTGTCTGAGATGTTGTCACTTAAGATGGTATTGAGGGATTTCAATACAGGTAAAAGCTATTCCACTTATTGGCCTTGTGAAGACTAGGGACAAAGAGCAATAAAAAAATGTAAAAAAATTTCAATTCCATTAGCAATGGAAAAGTAAGTTATCTTGAAATCTAGATGTCCCTGTCCTGTCCTGAGAAATTTCAGTGCTCCTGGGGAAGCCATCTCTTGGTCTTCACCAGCTTTTCAGTGGCATGCCTGCTATTACAGAGATTCATTCGCAAACCTCTATTTTTGGTCTTCCCATGTCTTTTTCCTTGTTGCACTACACCTCTAAAGTGTACACTTTGGAAGCTTATTTTTAAAAGCACTAAGCTTCTCAGTTGCATCACTCGAGTATGACATGTTGCATCACATCGAGTATGACGCGAGGTCCGTCATACTCAAGTGATGCCCAGTGCAGAATGCCAAACAGATCATCACCTCATAAGATGTAAACTAAATCTTTATCTTAAGTTCAAACCTAAGAGGGGTGGCATCTTAAAGAAGAGACTCCAAGTCAACAATCTTCAACAAGCTACCATGAGAGACAACTTCCAGGCAAATCTGCAAGCAAAACTTGAAGACCATCCTACAGATCCTTCTCCTACAGTGCTTTGGCAACATATCAAAAACAGTATCCTCCAGTCTGCGGAAGAATCTCTCAGGTTCTCCCACAAGAAAAATCAAGACTGGTTTGATTAAAACAACCAAGAGATCCAGGAGCTGTTGGCAAAGAAGAGAACTGCTCACCAGGCATACCTCGCCCAGCCAACTTGCCATGTAAGAAAAGCAGCTTTCCGTATCACATGTAGTAAACTTCAACAAAAACTCCGAGACATGCAGAACAAGTGGTGGATCAATATAGCAGAAAAGACACAATGCTGTGCAGATCTGGGTGATCTTAGAGGATTTTATGAAACTCTTAAAGCAGTGTTTAGACCTACTTATCAGGCCCAAAGCTCCTTATACAGTACAGATGGTCAAACATTAATTACTGATAAAGCCTCCATCCTGAATCGATGGGCTGAACATTTTCAAAATCTCTTTAGTGCCAGCCAAGTAGTCCAAGACTCAGCTATCCAACTTATGATACAAAACCCGATGAAAAGTGAATTAGACATAGCTCCCACTTTGGAAGAGACTCTTAAGGCCATAAAGCAGATGAAAAACAGCAAGGCAGCTGGGATTGATGGAATCCCACCTGAAGTTTGGAAACACAGAGGTCATGCACTCCATCTTAAATTCCACGAACTCCTTGTGAATTGCTGGGGAAAAGGGGAACTGCCATCAGATCTCTGAGATGCAGTCATCATTACCCTGTACAAGAAAAAAGGAGCAAAATCCGATTGCTCAAACTATTGAGGCATAACACTGCTCTCTATTGCTGGAAAAATCCTTGCAAGAATACTCCTGAACAGATTAGTTCCTGCTATTGCAGAAGAACTTCGTCCTGAAAGCCAATGTGGCTTCAGAGCCAATAGAAGTACTACAGACATGGTATTTGCCCTTAGACAACTGCAAGAGAAATGTAGAGAGCAGAACAAGGGTCTCTATGTAACATTTGTCAACCTCACCAAAGCCTTCGACACTGTGAGTAGAAAATGTCTGTGGCAGATCCTAGAAAGACTAGGATGTCCCCCAAAATTCCTTAAAATGGTTATCTTGCTACATGAGGGCCAGCGTGGTCAAGTCAGATATGGCAATGCTCTTTCAGAGCCCTTTCTAATAACTAATGGAGTGAAGCAAGGTTGTGTTCTTGATCCAATTTTATTTACAATCTTCTTCAGCATGATGTTCCAAAGGGCTGTGGCAGAGCTTGAAGAAGACGACGGCATCTATATACGTTACCGTACTGATGGTAGCTTATTTAACTTAAGCCGCCTGAGGGCTCACACTAAGACTCTAAACTATCTAGTCCATGAGCTGCTCTTCGCTGATGATGCTACCCTTCTTGCCCACACAGAAGCAGCTCTGCAGCGCCTAACATCCTGCTTTGCAACAGCTGCAGAGCTGTTTGGGCTGGAAGTCAACCTGAAGAAAACGGAAGTTCTTTACCAGCCTGCACCACAGGACGAACACCCCCACCCCCACATTGCCGTCAGCAAATCTGTGCTCAAGTCCCTTCAGCAGTTCACCTACCTGGGAAGCATCATCTCCTCAGATGCCAAGATTGACAAAGAGATCAATCACAGATTAGCAAAGGCATATAGCACATTGGAAGACTTTACAAAAGAGTCTGGAGTAATAAACACCTGAAGCGAAGCACAAAATCAGTGTGTATAGAGCCATTGTACTGTCTATTCTCCTTTATGGGCCTGAAACATGGGTCACCTATTGCCACCACTTACAACTCCTTGAATACTTTCATCGGTGCTGTGTACACACAATCCTAAATATACACTGGACTGACTATGTGTTGAATGTTGCTGTCCTTGAGCAAGCAGGGATCACCAATATTGAGGCCATGGTATTGAGAACAAAGCTGTGCTGGGCAGGGCACATTGCTAGGATGGAGGATCATCGCCTCCCAAAAATAGTACTCTATGGTGAACTTACAAAAAAAATCGATACAAGGACTCCCTGAAACAATATCTGAGGCTCGGCCAAATTGATCACCAACAATGGTCCACCCTGGCCTCATATCAGGAGGCTTGGAGATGCACTATCGACAATGCTGCAGCCTTTTTTGAGAACTCACACTGAACAAGTCTTGGGGGAGCTCTCCTTGCAAAGTGGGCCTCTAGTTATAAGTGAACACTAAAAATAGAACCCTCGGGATGGGGCTTAAGACTTTTAACTTGGCTTTCCATTTTTGTGTGTGAACTCTTCATTTCCAGAGAGTACATGTACCAGTTGGGAATGGTAGAATGTGGTGGAGGAATTGAAGTTCCCAGTCCCAGCCATGGAGAGCTGCTTATAAACTTAGCTGCTCCTCTCCCAGAAGACAAAAGACCAAGGTAACAAGATCTGGATGGGTGACAGCAACCACATAAAGCCTTTCCTAGAATGAACATATAGGGTTGATTCAAACAGAGAAATTACTCACCACCAAACACCAAGGCTTCCTGGCTGGGTGGTCTAGTCACAGAATTCCAGCAAACAATGAGCATGTCGTCAAAAGTAAGAAGTCAACAGCAGTGGACATTTGTGCATGTGTCAACAAATGCAAATGGATTTGCAATTCATAAATGCCTAACACAGATAGTGCTTGCCTTGAGTCAATGTGTGGGGGGCGAAGGCAGATTTTTTCTTTGAATGTATGATACACCTGGGAAATACACTTTCAGCAGCACTGTGAAAGACTGTGAAAACACAAGGCCAGGTCAATAACATTTTCCTGGCTGAAGTGAAATACAAGATGGTGAGCCCTCTACCATTCCAGATACTTAAACTGGCTGGTCTGCCAAATTAATCTTACATCTGTATTGGTAACAGGCCACCGTAGCTGAGAATCTAAAGTCCCTCACCAGACTAAATATCTCAAGATTACATAGGATGGAGCCATGGCAGTTAAATTAATATCAAACTACTACAGTTTTCCAATGCGGATGCATCATTAATTGACACAGAGCAAGACTATTACTTATGAAAAAAAGTGCTCAAATTCCTACACTCCCTCTAACAATGATGAGAGCACAAATTAGTGAAAGTGTACCAATTACATAGGTGTCTATTGTCACCTGTCCAGTGCCATCTCTGTTCAGTGCTGTAAAACTCTAGGGATAAACCAACGGTTAGATGCACTCTTTCTGGTGCAGTCTATTTTCTATCTTTACCCAACAAAACATCAGGAGCTACTGTAATCATCAAGTACATTTCAGCAAGGAAGTTCTTCCTCGTATAGGTGCTTGACCTTATTGCTTTTATTATAGGTGTATGGTTCTATGAGGCAATGACCAAGATCCAACATTTGCATTCCAAGCTGCTCCCCACCACGACAGCTGCCAACCCCATAGCTCATTTACTGGTCAAGGAAAGGGGAGGAAAGATATATCCAAGCACCCGTTGGCTGCAGTTCTGCCCCTGGGGGAAGAGAAATGAGGTTATTCTCCCAGATTCCAATGGTGCACTGGACATGTAGGACAGTGGCATAATTTCTCTTCCCTGGGACAGATATTGTGCAGTTACCTCCCTTTTATCTCCCTCTTGGTAGTAAATGGCTTTGGCAGGAGCCTTGGGGTTTGACACCTGCCTTGGGGGAGTGTTTGGATGCTGCACAAGGAGCTAATGAATAAGTTCCTTGTGCTATGTCAAAAAAAGAAATACCTAAGTGCAGCATTGAGTCATGCATATGTATGTCATTAATAGGATTCCAGCCATTAATAGATAGCAAATATAGACTTCTGTTCTTTGCCCTGTTATCAAGATATCCCTTTCCATTCCTCCTACCAGTCTGTGTCTTGTTCTTCCACTTGCTTAATATCACCCCTTTCCCTGAATTTGAGGCTCTGCAACTGTTACAGTAATATTACAGTAATTTGTTATTGCTTCCTTTTCTAGTGGCTATAGCAGCTGGTATTATCTAAACACCCAAACAACAGCAAATGATGAAACCTCTGTATGAATCAGCAAATTGTTAGTATGAATCAGCTAACTGTACTGCAGGGCAATCCTGGACTAAAGTCTAGCAAGTGATACTCATTTCCTGCTTAGTGATAACATGGCATTTGAACCTTCTCTGAACTTGGTAGCTGAATTTCAGAAATCCATCTCTGAACATTCAGTCCTTTTGGTCAGATAGCTATGTACAGTAGCTGCCTTGAGATATAGTTGCTCCAGAGCCATGATTCTGTCCACTCAGTATGGAACATTAGAGAAAAATGGTTTTGTTCTCTGCTATTTCTAATCAGCAGGGACAACAGATAAAAGTGAAGTAGCACAAGTGAAAATGGAAGACTTCGGAAGAGGACGAAAACATGAACAAAACAAACCTGAGTAAAAATTCTTGCTTACAGACTTTTTTTAAAAAAAAATATTTCATTCGCCTGAGACAAAGAGCATTATACAACATAGGCCCTGTCTACACTGCACAAATATAGCACTTTGACACCACTTTATGCACCACAGTTCTATCCTATGGAATCCTGGTATTTGCAGTTTGGTGAGGCACCAGAGTTCTCTGATAGAAAAGGTTAAATACCTCACAAAACTACAGATACCAGGATTCCACAGGGTAGAACTATGGTGGATAAAATGGTGTCAAAATTGCTGTATTTCTGCAGTGTAGATGAGTGCTGAGTGTGGATTTGGACACTAGTCTCCCAGAGCCCTAATCAAACATTAAAACCACTACACCACAATGGTTGTCTTGTTAATATAAGCCATTTTTAAATATCTGAAAGGATTCCACATAGAAGATGGAGCTACCTTGTGTTCTGCTGCTGTAGAGAAATACTATTTTCTGTGCATAAAGGGCTGTAATTGGGGACTTATTCTGCACAAAATTTGTACATGGTTTTGTCCAGAAAACAGCCTTTTCTAAATAGAAAATAGCCTTTTTAGTGCAGAAAATAAAATTTTAAGGTGTTGTGGTTTTTCTAACCAGATTTTAAATAAAGGAAACAAGAGGGTTATTTATTAGGTGGAGAGTACCTACCCAGTCTTCAAATGTTGGTTCTTCCCTGTACAAATTGAAATTGTTTATACATTAGTGCATTTCAAGTATGTATTTAGTTTAGTGTCAAGTCAAAATGCCCCCTCAAAATGCCCACTATTTGAAGGCAGAGAAATTGGAGGGGTGAGTTCTTAGGGGTAGGTCTCACCATTATCAGTGAGAGTGTCTCAGCTTCTTTACCCTCATATTTTAAAAGACGAGTATGGATCTGGTTTTGCTGCTGTTGTAACTAACCACCACATTGCATCCTCCCAAATGACCTAGATATAGCATGATTCTGGGGTATTATGGGGAGAAAGTGGTGGCTGGAACAAAAAGATGGTGGAGAAGATTTGGAGAAATGTCTGTAAAGTGGCCCCTCACTTTACAGAAAGATTATTTCAAATTCTCCTACCCTGCTAAAAAATAAATCAAATCAAAGGCAGCCAACTTACCAGGGGGGCGTTTACACATCAAAAATGTCATGAGATGAATTCATGATGAACCCTGGTAGTTCACATGTTCATCGTGATGATCTCGAGCTTTTCAGAAGGGGGGGCACCATATATCCTCCAAGGAGCGTGACTTTCTGTCCTTCAGTTTGTCCATGTTTTTTTTTTTAAAAGTCTCGGGAGCTTTCGAAAAATCAGATGCGTGAACAGGTCAGGACCAAATATCTTGGGAGTAGGTGGTGGTTGGAAATTGAGGTGGGCAGGGGCGGGCTCAGAGTTCAGAGAAGGAGGGCTCAGTCACCCGTTTGATAGATTCAGCCTCACCAGCTGAAAGCAAAGGCTTCCTTCCTGGCTGTACGAAGGTTTGCATGTGTGTGAGTGCCATAAGTCACCCTGTTCAAATGATTTTTACACTGCAAACCCCTCAGCTCTAACCTGTCCCTCCCCTGCATAGAGGGTTTATTTTTTAAATGGACTTTCAGACTGCAAACCTCTGGGCTCCTGATCACATCATTCATTCCCTTCCTTCCCATCATTTGTGGCAGCCAATAGCATCGCAAAAATTTGTGGCAGCCAATAGCATCGCTCGTGGCAGGAAACGCCACAGGAAATACGTCACCAATGTTGTGAAAAAACGAGTAATCACATGCTTGACTGACAGCTAAAAAAAAATCCTGGAAACTTTTCCTGTGTGAACAAAAAAACCACAGGTTACTATGTCTTGGGATCTTGCTTTTGTCATGGAAAAGTTTGCCATGTAAACAACAATCCCAGGATATTGTTCATCCTTGGACAAATCATGTAAACAACAAGGGACGAACTCAGGATGAGGAAATCTCGCTTCCCCCATGATAAAAACTGTTGTGTAACTGTTGTCCAGAAGTATAACATGATAAAAACACAAAATGTCCCTCTCCTTTTCCTTGATCTAGCAAAGGAGATGCATGCATCAGAAGTTGTGTATGCTTGCAGAATAGGAGCAGATATGGGGGCTGCACATTCTGTCCAATGAGCATGAGAAGTACCCAACTTTACTGGAGAAGCAATAATTTGATAGTTTTGTAGAAAGCAACTATTAATTTTAGACATTTGCTTCCCATTGTGAGAAAGTCTCCAAAAACTATGCTGGTTTTTCTTCTTCTTCTGAAGACTATTCACATATTGGGATTTATTCTGCACAAAATTTGTACATGCCATTTTTGTACAAAAAACAGCATTTCCTCCCAGAGAACAACTTTTTGTCCACATCATATAATAATTCTGAACATAAATATTATTTTTGTGCAGAAAATGCTGTTTCCTACAATGGAAAAGGTGTAATTGAAGATTGACACCAGAATATTATTTATTTATTTGCTTGTTTGCTTGCTTTATATGCCGCCTTTCTCCCAGAATTGGACCCAAAGCAGCTCACAACATATAAAATACAATTTAAAATACAACAATTAAAAATTAAAAACAATTAAAATCATGCTAATTTAAAATTATATATAAAACATACAAAAATTAAAAGAATAACAATAGAAAACACATCCCAATAAAAGCCTCTGTGCCCACAGCTACAAATTAAAAGCCTGCTGGAATAAAAACATATTTGCCTGATGATGAAAGGAAATGTGAAGTCGAAGGCTTTCACAGCTGGCATCCATAGATTTTCCTTGGTTTTTTTCCGAGCTGTGAGGCCATGTTCTGGAATAGTTTCTTTCTGACGTTTCCCCTGCATCTGTGGCTGGAATCTTCAGAGAAATGATGCCAGAAATGATGCTGAAGATGCCAGCCACAGTTGCAGGTGAAATGTCAGAAAGAAACTATTCCAGAACACAGCCTCACAGCCCAGAAAAACCCCAAGGAAAATTAATGAAAGGAAAGTAGGGAGGGGGGCAGCCTAGCCTCCCATGGGAGGGCTTTCCAGAGGGTGGGAGCAGCCACCAAGAAGGCTCTCTCTTGTGTCCTCACCAAGTGAGTTTGTGATGATGGCAGGACTGAGAGAAAGCCTTCTACTGATCATCTTAAAATTCTGGCAGGTTAATATTGGGAGATACAGTCTTTCAAATAGTTTGGACCCAAGCCAAACTATTAGGGTCTTACATCTTCCTAAGTGGACATATGTCTGCAGCAATTTGGATTGTGTAGTTGTGTAATGTTTGTATCCAGTAGGGGGTTGCTATTACATTACTACATAGCAGAGCTGTCAAAGTCCCCGATGCGCATCAGTGTGCAATGCCCAACAGTGTGTGATGCACATTAGGATCAATGTGGATCAGTGCATGATGCACATCATGGACTGATGGGCTTTGCACACCAATGAGCACTACTCCTGATGTGTGTCAGTTGCTCTTGCTGGTGTCCATTATGCACCTTTGCAACTCTGTAAAGTAAAAGTGTCTCACTGCCTCTGCTACAACGCTAGATATACTGCATGTAAAGTTATGTAATGTAACAAGTCATATAGGATCCTGTCATTAGTCTATACAAAATTCACACATAGTATTTTTTTCTCATAGTGAATAGCATTTTCTTCACAGAAACTGTTTCTGTGCAAAAATATTGTTTTCTCTTCAGAACATGCTGCTTTCTGCACCTAAATTGCTGCTTTCTGTGCAAAAAGCACAAAGGAATTTTGCAAAAAGTAGATGTTGTCAGTCCATGTTTCTTCTCATCAGGGGACTTGTCTAAATGGTGAAAATATTCCTCATAGTAATCAAGGAGCGTACCTTTTGTTCCAATGGTATTCTGTGGCATTTCAACGTATTTGGAAGGAGGGGGCAAAACCCACTAAATACTCCTTCTTTGGCAATGTTTTCCCTGATCACCCCCCTCCCGCACAGCCACCATCTTGATTCACAGTAGCGTGAAGGTCAGAAAATGCTGTAGGAACAAAACAATGCTGCTGAAAATTGGGTATAATGTGCAGGTGAGAGCATTATTTCTTCTTGTTTAGATGAGCCCAGTGCTTCCCAACAATGCAGAAACTCATATTTCAACCATTTTAAAAAAAATATTTTCAAATATTCTTTCTGTCCCTAATCATTACTGCCAGGAAGGGGGAAATGTGATTGTGCCAAAATAGCTTGACCACCTCAAGGTACTGCACATCCTGATATTCAGAGGGACTCAGCACCATTCAATGCTCAATATCATGCAGCAAAATGTTGTTGTTATTTTGGCACCCCCCTTAGCTCTCCCTAAGTCTATTACCCATTCTCAGCCTTGTGAATTGCTGGGAAAAAGGGGAACTGCCATCAGACCTCCGAGATGCAGTCATCATCACCCTGTACAAGAAAAAAGGAGCAAAATCCGACTGCTCAAACTATCGAGGCATAACACTGCTCTCTATTGCTGGAAAAATCCTTGCAAGGATACTCCTGAACAGGTTAGTTCCTGCTATTGCAGAAGAACTTCTCCCTGAAAGCCAATGTGGCTTCAGAGCCAATAGGAGTACTACAGACATGGTATTTGCCCTTAGGCAACTGCAAGAAAAATGTAGGGAGCAGAACAAGGGTCTCTATGTAACATTTGTCGACCTCACCAAAGCCTTTGACACTGTAAGTAGAAAAGGTCTGTGGCAGATCCTGGAAAGACTAGGATGCCCCCCCAAATTCCTTAAAATGATTATCTTGCTACACGAGGGACAGCGTGGTCAAGTCAGATATGGCGATGCTCTTTCAGAGCCCTTTCTAATAACTAATGGAGTGAAGCAAGGTTGTGTTCTTGCACCAACTTTATTTACAATCTTCTTTAGCATGATGCTCCAAAGGGCTATGGCAGAGCTTGAAGAAGACGACGGCATCTATATACGCTACCGTACTGATGGTAGCTTGTTTAACTTAAGCCGTCTGAGGGCTCACACTAAGACTCTAAACTATCTAGTCCGTGAGCTGCTCTTCGCCGATGATGCTGCCCTTGTTGCCCACACAGAAGGAGCTCTGCAGCGCCTAACATCCTGCTTTGCAACAGCTGCAGAGCTGTTTGGGCTAGAAGTCAACCTGAAGAAAACAGAAGTTCTTTACCAGCCTGCACCACAGGACGAACACCACCATCCCCACATTGCCGTCGGCAAATCAGTGCTCAAGTCCGTTCAGCAGTTCACCTACCTGGGAAGCATCATCTCCTCAGATGCCAAGATTGACAAAGAGATCGATCACAGATTAGCAAAGGCATATAGTGCATTTGGAAGACTTCACAAAAGAGTCTGGAGCAATAAACACCTGAGGCAAAGCACAAAAATCAGCGTGTATAGAGCCATCGTACTGTCTATCCTCCTTTATGGATCTGAAACATGGGTCACCTATCGCCACCACCTACGACTCCTTGAGCGCTTTCATCAGCGCTGTCTACGCACAATCCTAAATATACACTGGACTGACTATGTGACGAATGTTGCTGTCCTTGAGCAAGCAGGGATCACCAGCATTGAGGCCATGATATTGAGAACACAGCTGCGCTGGGCAGGGCACGTTTCTAGGATGGAGGACCATCGCCTCCCAAAAATACTACTCTACGGTGAACTCGCCACGGGTCAGCGTAAGAGGGGCGCTCCAAAAAAGCGATACAAAGACTCCCTGAAACAACATCTCAGGCTTGGCCAAATTGATCACCAACAGTGGTCCGCCCTGGCCTCACATCGGGAGGCATGGAGACGCACTATCCACAATGCTGCAGCCTTATTTGAGAACTCATGCCGAACAAGTCTTGAAGAGAAACGACAACGCAGAAAGAATCACAACCCAAAAACATCACCCAACGAGACCTTCTGCTGTGCTTTTTGCAACCGGACTTGTTTATCTCGGATTGGCCTTTTTAGTCATCAGCGCGCTTGCAGAAAGCGCGGGATGAGTCCTTCCTGAATCTTCGTTTGCGAAGAAAAGCCAGAGAGAGAGAGATTCTCAGGATTTCTTGTAAACTCCTGATGAATCCTAAAACCACCACACACAGAAAGTTTAACCTCAGACACCAAATCCAAACAACATAATTCCCTTTGCATACTCTTGATTAACCAGGAATATTAGGAAATGGCCCTTCCTATATACAAAGAGGACGTGTCTTCCACGAAATTATTGGCAGTTTGTCTCTAATGGGCTGACACTCTCATTTCCCAGATGTTACTTGTCAGTAAAGAAATGAAAGATTATTCCCAATCTTCAAAGAAAATCCAAAATGGGGGAGGGGCAACTGGAGTTTCTTGTGGGGATGCCCTCCAGCCTGTGAGTGTATATCTAGCCCACAGATGGAGCCGGATCTGGGTCATGGAGGTTCTGAGTCCCCCCTTCCAAATCCTCCCTTCCACAGAAGTTCCAGATTTTCCCCACTCCTCCCAAGGATTGTGATTGTGAAAGGGAGTTCCCACTATCTCTGATCATATCTCTAATCAGTAATTGAAGTAGCAGGGATTCCCTTTCTCACCTTCAGCCAGAACAACAAAGGTCCAGGAGGCATTCAGCAAGACATGGGATCTCCACTCTAGTACATTACCAGACGAGCCTCGAAAAATGTTCTTTTGCCAGCATAATTAAAGCCATTTTTATGTTGGCAAAAGAACATCTCCCACCAGACTTAACTTTGTATCCTGGCAAAGGCTACCCCGGAAATTAAGACACTTCCTCATTTGAAATCTCACAGCAAAAAATAACACATAAAAAGTGACAGAAAGCACATATACACACTTAAAAATTTACAAGTACACTGGGGAGGGTCATAAAAAGTGTGTCACCTACCTTGATGTCACGATCTCACCCGAAGTGTTCTGGTCGGTCCAGCCACTGATGGAGTATATACATGAGGGTATGTACACTAGGTTTCATACGCCAGCAATATCAGCAAAAAACAAAACAAAACAGCACAGCTGATCTACTGATGGCTTGTCCCATCAATAAAATAGATAAGCTTATTGGCAGGACATGAACATGAAAGTGCGACGTCATCTGATATGCGTGCCCTTTCATGATTTTGTGGCATCATTATGACACCTTTTTCTTTGTGTTCGATTAACTCCCTAGAAAGACCAGAAAGCTTTGCCCTCACTCCTGGAAGTTGTCAGATGAAAGCAAGAAAGGGAGCCTCAGTTATGTCCAATCATGGGTGGGGGAGTCATGAAGGAGGTCATGAAGTCACCTAGCTATGTCTTGCACACAGTGCCTCCATGGGTGCTGGCTTTGCCAGCTCTTTCCCAAGAATTGGAGAGTGAATGAAGATCTGAGGGGGAAATTTATGTGGGTTCAACTGAATATACTTTGAATTCTCTCTGCAATCAGGAGCCCAGAAAATTGAGGGTTCCTGTGCATGTGGAGAATTGTAATTATGTTCAACCATGCACACTTAGGACTGTATCAGACTAGCATCTAAAAATGCTGTAATTCCATGGATGAAGATAGCGGGAATGTTGTGGCATAACACTTATTATCATACATGGCTTTAATCATGCAAAAGAAATGCCATGGAATTATTGCACAACCACCGCTATGGCTTTAAGAATGGGAGTTTACTTCCATGATTTGGCATGGGTGAGATTTAGGCTGTTCTTGCAAGAAGATGCGAGCATGCTTAAAACTCCAACCCCCCCCCCAATTAACAAACTTAATGAACACACAAGCACTGAAACAAACCTAAAAACATGCAAAGTAAAGAGGACAGTTCATAAAAAGAGTGTTCTGTCCTTCGTTTTTGCGTTCTCACCCAGACGTTTGCTCACTGAGGACTGCCTGTTCACACTGTAAACCGATTACAATGGGATGTGTTTTCACATGCCCTCAATGTGGCATTGCCCTTTTGCAGTCATTAGGCATCGTTATGACACTATATTTGCTGCATCTGATAAAGTCCTTAGATTGCAGCCAGCTAATCTCCTTTGCTAAGTCAATAAAATGGTGGCTCATTTACCCCATTTCCATCTCCCATCTTCTTTCCTGCTCTCTCTCTCTCTCTCTCTCTCTCTCTCTCTCTCTCTCTCTCTGGTGTGTGTGAGAGAGAGAGAGAGGGAAAGAGAGAGAAAAACATTAAAAAAAACACATTGGTTTTTGGAGTTTGGAAAAATTACTCTTTTGGAGCTCAGTTCTCAGAATTTCCCAGACAGCATGGCTGTGCTGCCTGGGGAATTCTTGGAGTTGTAGTCCTTAAGAATAACTTTTGTAAGCTCTGTTGGTCCCACTTCAGAAAAAAAATATTGGGGGTTTTTAACTCCAAAACTCAAGGAAGCCTTCCTGTGTAGAGAATTTCTGAGCTATTGCTTAATATAGGAGACCCTCTCCTGCTTTCCTGCTAGGTCCTCTCTAGCAATAATTATTTCCTGCACTTAATTATTTCCTGACTCTAAGAAAAGGTTTTATAGAGCAGCTCATTAGATATTATAAAAGGTGAAGAAGAATTGGAAGTACACAACACAATAGGTTCTCAACAGGATCTTTCCAGACCAAAATAATTCTAAAGTATCACTTGGGGGATTTTTGTTTTGCTTGAGCCAACTTAATCCCCTCACTGTGTCACAGAAGTCATGCCAGGCACTATATTATATGCTCCATATCTTGGATAAGGTCTATAAAACTCTGCTGCACAAACACACAAGAGTGAGGAATTTCAACTAAGTTACTAAATTTAAAGGCATTACCTTCCATAAGGGAAGAGCTGCTGACAGGTTGATTTCAATATACTTTTCAATAACGGCCTGTAAAATTTAACAAGCTGTAGAAAGGAAGGGCAAAAGCCAAGGGGAGTAAAGCAAAGCAGCTTTTCCAGCTACTTGTCAAGTTCATGTAAACTTATTTATACGGTTGTCACATATAATGGTTTTGATACAGGTAAATGGCACAAGCAGACACCCCTTTTTACTTCCTATATGAATGAAAGGGTGTCTTTCTTGTTTCCTTGGTTCCCCCGTCCTCCCCAGATTTGCTTTCCCCTTCATTTCACTCTGACTGAATTCTAATTTAATTAGGATAGAGTCATAGAATCATGGAGTTGACAGAGACCACAAGGGTCATCTAGTCCAACTCCCTGCGCTGCAGGAATGCCCAATCAAAGCACTCCCAACAGATGGCCATCCAGCCTCTGTTTAAAAACCTCCAAAGAAGGAGATTCCACCTGAGGCAGTGCATTCCACTGCAAACAGCTCTTACTGTCAGGATGTTCTTCCTAATGTTTAGGTGGGATCTCTTTTCCTGTACAGTAGTTTGAATCCATTGCTCTGTGTCCTAGTCTCTGGGGCAGCAGAAAACAAGCTTGCTCCATCCTCAGTATGACATCCCATTCAAATATTTAAACATGGCTATCATATCACCTCTTAACCTTCTCTTCTCCAGGCTAAACACCCAGCTCCCTAAGCTGCTCCTCACAGGGCATGGCTTCGATACTTCCCACCATTTTGGTTGCCCTCCTTTGGACACGTTATAGCTTGTCGATATCCTTCTTGAATTGTTGTGCCCAGAATTAGGCATAGTATTCCAGGTGAGGTCTGACCAAAGCAGAACAGAGTGGTACTATTTCTTCCCTTGATCTAGACACTATATTCCTATTGATGCAGCCTAGAATTGCATTGGTATTTTTAGCTGTTGCATCACACTGCTGACTCATATTCAGATTGTGGTCCACTAAGATTCCTAGATCCCTTGCACAGGATACACTGGAGCACATGCTGTTCATTGCAATCAGTTTAATTAGAGGTTTGTTTGTTTGTTTGTTTGTTTTCATTTTTCTTCTCTATCTATATTGCAAAACATATATATGCCTTGTCAGAAAACAGTGCAAATCCACCCTCCCCCCACTCCCACCCAACTACCCAGTGTTAGCAGGTGTGTTTGGGTATATCAGGATTCTCTTCGTGTGGTGGTTTACTTATAAAAGGATATCTCCTGTTTCTTTTTTCCGGCTTTACTTTCCCCTTTATTTCACTCTAACTGAATTCTGATTTAACTAGGATATACTGAAGCATGTGCTGTTTATTGCAAAACTAATGCCTTTAAGATCTTTTGCATTTTTCCCAGTCCTATCTATGTTACAGAGCACCTATATACATTGACAGAAAGCAGTACAAAAACCCCCAGAACAAAACCCAGTATTGCTATGATTGTGTGTTTGAATGTAATGGGGATTATTTTGTATGGTGTTATACTGAAGTGTGGGTGAGTTCTTGCCCATGAAAAATACATATTCAATTGCATCCACTTTCTCCTTTTGGGGGGTGGGCTAGTCCACCAGAGAGCAAATGGGAAAACACTTAACAGAAGGAATCTAAAGATATGCATCTTGTTACATCAACATGGTCTTTTTTGGTTATATGATTTGATAAAACTGTGAGGAAAATAATACAAAGATACTTGAGAAACTGAAAGCTGCAGCAGTTTCTGCATATGGGCAATGCTTAGTACAAAACTCAGAAATCATTAAAAACAAATGCAATGATGGGAAATTCCTCATGCACCAGCCAGCAGTGGAAGCTAGTTGCTTCCATGTTCATGAGCTGATGAATCCACTTCAGATATTAGTCTGACATTTAAAAGGATCTGTCCTAGGTGCTGAAGCCTACTTCCAAAATAGGGTTGGATAGCCACTTTAAAGTTTGAAGTAAAATCCAGAGCAAATTCACTGCCCCACTTATATAGAAGCCAGAAGTCACCCCTGCAACTCAGATAATCTAGAAATTCACACGTACAGCATTTTTGTAAGCTAGAGGGTAACACATTGAGGCCTGTGTGTCCTGAGTATCTCTGAACATGCTGACTCCATCCCTGCACAACTGTTTGAAAGGGTATTCTAAGGACTTTATCAGAAACGGCAAAAATCGTGGGATTATGATATCATGGTAGCATGAACAGCCACAGCCATCACATGACATCATTGTCATCTCGTGGTCACCCTAGCTAAGAATAAGGTGCTCCTTTTAATTGATGGGACAAGATGTCAATAGATCACCAATATCACTTTTTTTCACAGTATTGAGGGCATGATGCTTGCCCCTGGCGGTACTGTTGCGGTACCACGGGGAGAGTTGAGCATCATATTTCCTTGATTTTTACTCATGATCAACTTTCGTGAGTAAAAATCAAGGAAATATGACTCTCAACTCTCCCCGCGGTACCGCAACAGTACCGCCAGGGGCGAGCGTCATCCGAAACTGATGCTTTGCAGCGCAGCAGCCTCGCAAGCTGACGAGGCTGCTTGCGTTATTTTTCAGTGTCCGAAAAAGTCCTTTCAGTGCTGCTGGATGTGTGAGTGCCTAGACATGAACTCTCCCACTCTCAGCCTGCCATGAGTGGTTCCTTCCTAGGTTCCAGGTAGCTCTGCTGACCCATCTCTGCTTGTCTTTTGCCTTCTCATTATATGGTGCCCTGTAAGCACACTGATGCACCCACACCATCATGCTTCCACAGCTTGCTTGACATTATGAGACCTAGAGAGCCCAAGATGAACTTTCATCCTCTATCCCCTCTCACTAACCACTTCTGAGTTGGATGAGTGGCCTTTCTGTCTAAAGATGCCTCCAGATGCTCAGTAAGACACCCTTAGAACCAGTCTCTCCTTACTCATACTTCAGCCATCATCTATCCCAATAAACCACTTTAGAAATTCTCTCTCTCATCCCAGATTTGTGTTTAGCCTCATAAACTAGCAACCTGCTAATTTCAGGAAGCTTCATAATGGGAGGGAAGCTCAAGTGAGTTGTCACTCTAGGAAATAATATGAGCAGCAGAAGGTAAGACCTGCCATTTTATGTCCTCCAGGGGCAAGGGTGGATTAATGTAGATCTGGGACCGCATGCAGCTCTCAAGGTTGCTTTTGTTGCCCTCAGACCCTCCAAGCTTCCTGCATCTCATTTTTGGGCCATAAAAGAGATTAATCTGCTTTTTCTAGAAGCATCCTGGAGTGGCAATTCATAATTTAAATATGGTGTACCCATTCTCCCATTCAGTACATTTAAAAATTCACTTATAGTTCATGGTGACATTTGGCAACTTCCAGTTTAGTTTCTTTTTTGTTTATTTTGGGTGAGGATTGCAATTTTGGCAGTCTATGAAGCCCCTAGAAGCTCTCAGAGGCCCCAGTCCAGACCCACTACAGTTGCTTACCAGTTGTCTGAAGTTTAGCTTCCATTTGGCATAATTCTTCTGGGAGGGTACTGCATAGCATGGCATAGTGTAATAGTTCTGCATTTAGCCACAGCAGGGGGGTCAGAGAAGCTCTGGCCATATCTCCATAGCCAAGTGCACATAATGATCACTTCATGTGGATTTTTCAGTATGGACTTAATCAGACTAGAGTCTAAAAATGCTGTAATTATGCAAATGAGGATAGCAAAAACATTGTGGCATTATTACATTTACTATCACACATTGTTGTAATCACATTAAAGAAATGCCACAGAATCATTGCACAATGACCACTAGTGCTTTAAGAATGAGAGTTTATTTCCGTGATTTGGCATGGGCGAAATTTTGGTGGTAATCACAAGAAGACACGAGCACACTTTAAAAACCCAAAACATCTCAACTAACAAAGTAAATGAGCTCATAAGCACCGAAAAAAACCTTAAAACATTGAATCTAAACAGGACAGATCATAAAAAGAGTGTCCTGTGCTTCATTTTCACATTCTCACCTGAAGGTTTTCTCACTGATGACTGCCTACTCATGCTGCAATCTTGTGATTGCAATGGGACATGGTTTCACATGCCTTCAATAACACTAAAAAAGTGCTATTGGCTATCTATTGACAGGTTAACCTATCAATTGAAAGCAATGGTTTTTTTGTAGCTGGAGCACAGAGTAACAACATGAAGACAACAATGTCATGCGATAGCAGGGCCCATTCACACTACCATGATGTCATAATCCCACAATTTTTGCTGCATCTGATAAAGTCCTAAGTGTGTTTTAACTCTTGTCAGCTACAACATTTTGAGTGCCAAACTGAGAAACAGAGCAGCTACTTTTTCACTGCCAATGGCTGCTTCTTTGTACCCCTCCCCTTCCCAAAATTTGCTTTCCCCTAGATAGCCCCTTATTTGCTGAGTCTCAGAGAAAAAGAACTGAGGAAAGAATGTTTCTTCTGTTGCACTACAGTTTCTATTACACAGAAGAAATGACAGGTAGAGAGAAGGGATTAAGTAATCCTCCCCACCTGCTGAATCTTACCACCTCCTCCTCCTCCTCCTCCTCCTCCTCCTCCTCCTCCTCCTCCTGCTGCTGTGAGATGTTTAGCAAAGACCCAGGTCCCCAGACCCTGGTCTCCCCCATAAGTCTTGCTCAGCAGTCAGAATAATGATTAACAAAACCCTGGACATAACATTGAAGGTCTGGGATTGTCTCTTTGATGAACCCAAGATGACCTTGAAAGAGACTTTTACTGGAACATATTTTTCTCGCATCAGTGCAAAAATGGCATGTTAGTTTACTTTTTACAGCACATCCAGCTTACAGCAAGTTTAGACAGGCTTAGATGTTTTATTACATGGGTCTTCATTTCCCCCTTTAGGCAAAGGACATGCACAGGAAAGGTATTGCTTGACTTAAAAAAAAAAAAGCCAGACACATTTGTTTGTGTAATGCAAATTTTTAGGAAAAAAACAAAAACCTCTTCTGTATTTGTACTGAGCGGTAACATTTGCTTTCCATTTTAAGTGCATCTCAAGATGCTCTTATTCTTATATATGGCATTTTCAGAGTGACGGATCCATTAAACAGTGGTAAACACTCATGGTGTGGCTTTGATGGTGATATTTTTTCAGGGGAAAAGATAACCTCAGGAGAAGTAGCTTAAGGATTTGAAATGTATCTGTACTAATATCTAGAGTCTCTTCACCAGGCTGACTAAAACAGTTAGCTTCAAAGGGATTTTTTAAAGCTGCAGTGAGTTTGATGACATTAAAAAAAACACCCCACAATCCTGACCTTTGGTCTCATTTTGAACTGAAGAGAGCAAAAGAAATCAGTCTAAGCGTATTTTTAAAATATAGAATTAATAAAACAGAAACAAAGATCCTGTTCTTGTTTGCCTCTGTATTAATGCCAAAACCAAGCTTTGTGGAAGAGGTGACTAGAGGTGACATTGATGCAGTAGAGGTGATTTTCTAAGCCCTTCCTGTAGAGCCAGGCATTCAGGAAGCAACCAGCTCTATAAAGCAGAGCCAGCTGCAGAGAAAGATGGGGCATGTGGTTATTCTTGGGGTCTTCTAAATGATGAAAATACTCCTCACATAATGTGAGGAGAATTCTACCTGTCTTAATGGGACCCCACATTGTTTCATCATATTCGGAAGGAGAGGGGGGGGAATGTACAAAAATCTGAAGGAAAAGCCTTTGCAGCGTTTCCCAGGGTTTTTAAAAAACAATGAGGGGGAAGCACATTCCTTCTTGTTAGGACAAGCAATTTGCTTTGAATCACTTTCCCATAGGAGAGGAAGAACAAAGCTGATTGGCCGGATGAGTGCAGGAGCATAAGGTCCTAACAGCACAAGCTCCTAGCGCCACCATCTTGGATTTTTGCTTTAGTGAGCTAAGGTGATAAAATGGGGTGTTGGGTTTCTTTCTTTTTAGTAAAGGTGAAATATCGCTCCAGCACAAAATGAAAAATAGTTTTTTTTAAAAAGTTCAGCGGCAGTAAATTAAGGCAAGTAAAAATGTGAGTAACTCATTCATGGACACCGTCTTGACCAGTGGGCATGCAAAGCTTTGGGGGGGCCAAAACACCATTAAGACAAATTCCAGCTGCTGCAGTTTGCCATTACTGCAGAGCAATCCAGGGTTGTTGTATTTTGCCTCATATAGATGGGCCCCTTGTCTTCCTCCTCTTTCTCTACTTCTTCCTCCTTTGTGGTTCCGCTTCTGTGTCCCCTTCCTGCCTAGGCAGGGGATTCCTTGGACAGCTAACTGCTGGCAGGGAGCAGTGGTGGCACTATGGGGGTGCAGAAGGGCTGAACACTAGGTGACACCATCAGTGGGAGGGGTGACACCAGGCTGAGTAACACCACAGGCAAGGAGCCAGGTGAAGCCACCTTATACTTCAACAATTAACTCTACAGACATCATTAGACTATCATCTAAAACTGCTGTAATTCCATGAATGAAGATAGTGGGAACATCATGGCATTATAACACTTATTATCGCATGTAGCTGTAATCACATGAAAGAAATGACATGGAATTATCGCATGACAACCACTAGCACTTTAAGAATGTGAGCTTAGTTCTGTGATTCAGCATGGGCAAGATTTCATTGGTTCTTGCAAGAAGATGCAAGTGTGGTTAAACTGCCCCAAACCCTTTAATTAACAAAGTAAATGAACACACAAGCACTGAAACAAAACTAAAAGTGTGGAAACTAAAGGGGACAGTAAATTGAAAGAGCATCCTGTGCTTTGTTTTTGTGAATACTTAAATCCGTGGATACCAAATCCGTGGATATGGAGGGACAACTGTATATACCTGGTTTACAGTGTTCTTAATATAATGCATGGAGGTTATTTTTCATTGATCTCTGTATTTTTGTGTGCACATAAGATAATATTTTCATATTTGTTTTTATTGGAAAATTCCATTCAGAGAATTTCAAAAGAATAACTCTGTTGGTTCAAAACTAAGTGAGCTTCTATTAACATACTGTTAAGTGCACCCTTTGACCAGTGATTATAGACCTTAATAACTGGTGATATTTAATAATTTGGCCTTAATGTGGGCTTCCATGAAAGCTGCAGTATACCAAGGACCCCCTGAAAAAGTCCCGTAAGGCACTCTGACTGGAAAAAGCCTATGCATCACTTTGAAGGAAAGCTATGGATAATTTCAAAATAAAGTACAGTTGTCCCTCTGTATCCATGGGTTTGGTATCCACAGATTTAAGTATTCACGGCTTGAAAATTTTCTTTAAAAAATAACAATCCAAAAAGCAAACCTTCATTTTGCCATCTTATATAAGGGACACCATTTTGCTATACCATTGCTTATAATGGGACTTGAGCATTCACAGATTTTGGTATCCACGGGGGGTCCTGGAACCAAACCCCAGAAAATATGAAGGGACAACTGTAATTCAAGGGTCAAGCACTTGAACCAAGAAAATGTTCTCTTAGCGCACCAGAGGACCAAAAATAAAGCCCATCAACTATAATTGAGATATCATTTGTCTGTAGGCAACATCTTTCCTGGTTCCCAGACCTAGCAATATAAAAAGGTAGTCACTGTTTTCAATTTCAAAGGAACCACTCATCAGCGAGTACTTGACATCTCTGGAGATCCATCGTCAGTCATACTAGTTTCCTGAAATACTTTGTTCTCACTCAAAATTTCATCACCTCAGGGCACGTTTTTGCATATAAGTAATAGCCAAAATCTCATCTCAGCATGCACAGTTCCATTTCTTGGGGACACTCTGCCCCTCTATGTAGCCATTCATGCTTCATCCATCCACGCTGCCAGTCTGCTTTGAGACTTCAGACTACAGGACATGTCATATAACCCACAACAAATCCTCTTGCCATTCCCATATCCAAGTCCTTCCTACTGCTTTCTATAATCTTGTGTGAATGCTTCTTGCATGACTGTGTGTGAGATTAGTGTTATTTTTGAACCCTTAATAAAAACCATCATTAATTTCCATCCAGTTTAGTACTGGTATACATAGGTTCAAGATCCCCTTGTTGTCTCCTCCTGCATAGCTAATTGAGTTGCTGCTAATTTCCCCAACTAATTAAAAATCTGACCTTGCATGGAATTTCAACATCACTAACAGTTTGGGTAACAATACAAACTGAACAAATGTCTACCCTATCCTTGAACATAAGCCAGAAGGCAAAATCCCAAATAAGTAGATGACACAGGTCAAACTTTGGGCAGCTTGTGCACCTAACAGTATCACAAGCCCTTAACTAAATGACACCATGTAGGTTCATAACTTCCAAGCACGGTTCTTTTGCTGCTTGAGGCAGAGCATCAAATGGCAACCACCCTTTCCCATAGTTAAGCCAGTTAAGTTTTGTTGATACTTGAAACAGAAAGCACCAGACCCTAAGACTGTCAAGTTTTGTTGATACTTGAAACAGAAAACATCAGATTGGATGTCCAATCTGTAAACAATAACAGTAAACAACAACAACAAGTCATAATAAATTAAATGATATTTTTCTACCCTTTCATGACATTCAAAATCTGCTGCCTAAGGCAGCTTCTTCACTATCCCTAATGATAATGCTAGGCCTGCCTTCATGTTAACCTTACCCCTCTCTTTAAAAAAAACAAACAACTTTGCTGGGCAGATGTATTATTTTTCATATCTAAAAAAAAGGTTTTCTTTTCAGTGAGACCAAGAATCAGTGAAATATTTCTATAACTTGGCAGTTATAGACATTTGCACATTGGCCAGTGCATTACAATCAATTCTGTGTTGTTGTTTTTCCCTTCAACAAATATATAGAAAAAATATCAAAAAACATTGCCATTTGTTGAGTAAGACCTGTTCCAGTGGATCACACTGTTCTCACTGTCTTAAGGGAGCAAATAAGAGGCATTTACATATTTAGCAAACAGTAACCTACTTCAGACACTTCATAAAAATGTTGACACAGACGTAAGTCCATGAAGGAATGGACCTGATGCGATTTTTTAAACTCTGCCCTCACCTAACAAAGGACAAACAAGTTCTCTGGGACGTCACTGGCAAGGCTGGTTTTGCCAACTAAGTGCTGGCACGCTGTTTTACAACTTAAAAAACAGTTGTCAAATTCCCAAGGGTTCAGATAAATGTAATATCTTAGCAGTACAATCCTACGCATGCCTCCTCAGCTATAAGCCACACAGTATTCATAGGAGCTTACTCCCAGATACAGATGGATACATCATCCTTTGTCTTGTCTGTGCCAATTTTGCAGTTACTGTATTCAGTCATAAACCTAGTCTCCAACTCTCCTGTCTAAAAGCACAAAAGTTCATATTTCCTTTCACGCACAACTTTCCCTAATATGGTTTTTTCCTAGGCAGCTTTTCCTATTTTTCCTAGGCATGCTTATTTATTTTTTTTAATGAAGAGCTGCATCACAAAAATCAGAGACATATGCAGTTTGAAAGATAACTGTCTGGAAAATAGGAATTAAGTCAGTTCATTTAAAAATGCAGACCAAATGAAACATCTCTCATTGCTACTCTGAAGTTAGTGACTGTTAAACTGAAGCTTAAGCAGAAGAAGTGGAATAATGCTTTTGCTGCCCTTAACATGTCTCTATGTTTCCTTTTCCAGCAAGGCTAAGGCAGATTTCAGCAGGTTTTCAGTATGGGCCAGCTTCATGCAATCCTGTATCAACATATATGGAAGTAAACTCCGCTGAAGCCAATTCTGAGTGGCCATGTATATGGATATTATTAATTCTGCTATTTTCCCAGGTTTCTTGATGTGGCAAAGCATTATATCATTAACTTTTCCCAGTCCAATGCTCTTTAGATATGTTGGGGGGGGGGAACTGTGTCCATGGCCTTGGTCATTAGGGACTATGGGCATTGCAATCCAGCGTATTTGAAGGGTACCAGATTGGGAAGATTGACATTAAGAGAGTATTTCTTTTTTGTACCATTGAATATGATTTTGCTGTATATTTTCCCTTTTGTAGCGGTCTGGATTTCTATTCCCAAGTAAGAATTTTGGCTGCTTAACCATTACTCTGATCTGGTTTAGTGCTTACTAAAACAGGTAAAATGTCAGTAAATCTGTGGCTGACCTTTGGCTGTGATGATATCTGAAACTGCCTCTCATTTCTATGAGAGCTATTTTTATCTTTTTAGGATAAACAAAGAATTATAGTGCTACTTTAGCCTCACCTTGACATCCATTCTTCCTCTAATGTTACACAGGGCTTCATTCCACAGGTTTGGTTAGTACTTGGAAGGGAGACTACCAGGAATACCAATTGCTGGAGGCTACATTTCAGAAGAAGACAATGGCAAACCATCTCTACATATTTCTTGCCTAAGAAAACTCTATGGAAATTAATGGGGAAGTCATAATCAAGAGTGAATTGAAAGCACATGTACATGTCTGCATGCATGCACAAACACACACACACACATATACACAGAGAGAGAAGTTTATCACCAAAAAGCATGAACTATTAGTCCCAACACTGTTGAGATTTTTTTTAAAAAAAAAATGTTTAAAAAAGAAAATTATGATTTCATGATTTCCTTTAATTGTGTAATTGCATGAGCTGTCCATTTCGTGGATAAACAATGAAAAGTTAATAACATTAGGCAGGATCCAATACAGAGTTAGGGTTGCTTAACCCTGTTGATGTCAACAGGCTGAAATATGCTTAGCTCTGTACTGGATTTTATGGACCTGTACTGGATTTTATGAACCTGTACTGGATTTTATGGACTAAGCTCTGGTACATAAGCTTATCATCGGCTATCCAGAGAAAACTTTGTGAGATAATTCTCTGTATAATCATGTTGACAATTTGATTTAACATTTGTAAGATAGAATCATAGAGCTGGGCATCATATGCCTGGGGAAGGCCTTTTTGGTGGCTGCTCCCAGGATCTAGAGAACCCTTCCTAACTAACATAGGCTGGCTCCCTTATTGACTGCCTTCTCACATCTTTTCTTGGCAGAGGAAAGCCTTTTTATTCCATCAGAACTTTTGAAAATGATTGTTTTATAAGAAAAGAGCTTTTCTTAGTGTGCTGTCCTACTTTTCCTCTTAGCTTATCAATCAGTGTTTTAAACAGTTTTGATCCTATATAGACCTATTAATACTATAATGTTTTGTATATTTTTAGTTACATGTGTTCTTAATTTTATTTCTATTCATCTTTTAGCTTTGGGGGAAAGGTGTGCTATAAATGAAAGAATAAAACCCTAAGCCAATACAAGAATTCACCACTAGATTGCCCTTAAAGGTGACCATCTAATTTCTGTTTAAAAAAAAAAAGATAAAGGAGAGGTTTTAATATCACCTTCAGATAAAGTAAGAATACTGTATATATTGATTCAAGGCACTGGTAGTCTGATATTCTGTTTGTTTTTCCTCAGAAGTAAGTCTCACTGAGGTCCATACGTCTCACACAGAAGCAGAGATCAACAAATCTGGAAATTTTGTTTTGTCCTCCTTTCAAAGGTTTAAATCTCAAATTCTTTCTGCCCCAGTTATAAAGAAATTGGTGAAACTTGTACATTCATACTTTTTAAAAAACTGATGAAAGTGTTTCCCTATTTACTTTTTTTTTAATTAATTCCCACCCATTCATCAATCTATACCCACACTATATTGGGCACAGATCTGCTGCTGGTTTGCTAGAATGGGAAGAGTTGGGAATACTGTGGATTAACGTCATGGACTATCTATCATAGTATACTACTGATATGATGTAGGAATACCTGTTTCTCCCCACTTCGTTGCCCCTCAAACAGTGATGAACATTGGCCAATGAAAAGGCAAGTCGGAGCAAACAAAAGGGTAGCTAGGTTCCGAGGTTGGACTCTGCCATCCAACATTAGAACTCTCTTTGCCAAAGCTGGCATATCCCTCCCTGAAAATATGAGAACACAATCAAACTGTGTGCATGGGGACTGATAATAACATTAATCTTGGTTCATGTTCCTCTCTTCAAGAAGTGACTTTGACATGAGCCTGTTAGATTACAACTGATTGGGATTAATTGACATGAAACTTCTAGAATGCAATGAATTTAGCACTTGAATCAGAATAAAGGGTTCCATTTTCAAGTCACTGTGTTTTAATTAGATTACCAGTCCCAGGGTGTGTGTTGCCACTAGCAACAGTTTTATAAATGAGTAGTGTTAATAATGCAATTATCTTTTTCTATATTTTCTGCATTTAATTACCATTGACCTCACTGTTTCCAACCCTATCAGAACCCTGTGAATGCTCAAGATAACACCTTGTGTATCTGATGAAGTAGGCTACCCTCCACAAAAGCTTATGCCATCATAAATAAATTAGTCTCTGTGTTGCCATCAGGCTGTGGCCTGAATCCTGCTGGATATATATATATAAGCATAATACTTGCCTATGTCCTTTTATGGTCATTGCTGATGGAAGCATCCATCATTTCTATCCAAAACAACCCCCTTACCTGTTCATCTATCTCCCTGTCACCTGGATGCCTCCTCCCATGGTTGGGGAAGATGTAGTGGCTGAGGAAAATGCAGAGTGGTGGACAAGCAGTGTCCGGCTATGTTTCTGCAAGAAGCCAGGCAAAGAAGCAGACATTCTCTTGGACCTCACAGGAGTCCTCCACAGGTTTGGGAGGTTGGTGTTATCTTTGTGAATCTGGCTGCAGAAACACAGCCAGATGTTGCCTAGTGGTCAACTCATAAAATGTCCATGGGGGCTGCCCAGGTGGCAGAGAGGGAGATGGTGTATGTGGGGAGAGGAGGCTGGAGCAGAGGAGTTAAGCCTGATGAAACTTTCTACTCTTGATGAGGTTGATGCAAATCTTGGCCTCTAAGTTGTTCCCCACCACTACCCTTGACACTTTGCAGGTGCAGATGTTACTTCTGTAAATTAGCTTCCATGTGCACTCACTGCTAGTTTGAAATCTAGAAGTTTTCCTTTAATAGATTTATAGAGTTTTTCCTCTTCTTAATAAAATGGCAGCTTTTATGAACTTGCCAGTATGTTGCACCAGTTTTGTAAGCTGATGATCCTGGCAGCAGTCCTATGGCAACTATCTTTTCCTTTCTTTTCTTTTTGGTTATTTGTTTTCCCTGTCTTGTTTTCCCCCGTGCCATTGGCTATACTGTACTCTGCCAAGAGAAGATAAATAGCTGTTTACTGGATTTGTTTTTTTCTCCTTTTGACCTATGTTTTCTCACAATATGTGTCCATAGCCTGGAACATAGCAGGATGGGATAGTATCATATATTATAGTGGGACTGAAGAATACTTAGAACAGCTTAAGTGCCATAGAGGATAATGCTTTTGTCATAGAATCATGCCTTCTGATGTATTTCCTATCTGCCCAGCTTTTTTAAAGCAATGCTTTTTGCTGTTCTGTTCTGCTCCATTGTATTTTTAAAATTGTTATATTGCACTGTATGTCCTGAATGTTCTGAAGGGAACATAGTTTTTGTGGCCAGGTGTAATGGGAAAGCCCAGGAGTGTGTTAAAGAATGAAGGGGAGGAAAGAAGGAGTAGCCACTATGCTCATTCTTGGTGTGTTACATCATTGGATGAGCCTTATGTCACAATAAGGTCACCACACCAAAAAACCCTACTTGTATAGGGAAAAGGACTAGGGCGTTTGTTATATGTTTTTGAGCATGCATAAACTAGGACAGCTTTCAGAAAGACAGTTGCATGGGAGGGAGAGCTACTTCCTGAAAGAAATAATTATGCATGTTTATCTAATTTTGGATATATAGTTGTCATTATCCAATTTATATCTAAGGATGTTATAACTGGCATGAAGTACATTAACAGGAGGGAGAACACACAGAGAGCACTGTGTGGGAGGAAACTGCCCATTCAAACAATTTGCAGGATATTTTCCTCCCCACTCCCTTTCAAAGCAGAAGGCATTAATTTCAGGCCCAACCAGATAGTGGTATAACTCCACTCAAAGGCTTTGGTGTACCAAACTAGGAATGCTGTAACCCATGTGAAGATGAGTACTTTTGCCAGTTGAACAACACAACAAGGGAAGGAAGGCAGGAAATCCTCTAGTCTGTTTCATGAGTACTTTGATTTCTATACTTTTTTTGGTTGAAGTGCCTTGAATGTAGGAAAGCTCAAAAAAGATGGGCTATGCATTATAATAGTATGTATGCTGTTTTCACCAGCATTGAGGCCATGATATTGAGAACACAGCTGCGCTGGGCAGGGCACGTTTCTAGGATGGAGGACCATCGCCTCCCAAAAATACTACTCTACGGTGAACTCTCCACGAGTCAGCGTAAGAGGGGCGCTCCAAAAAAGCGATACAAAGACTCCCTGAAACAACATCTCAGGCTCGGCCAAATTGATCACCAACAGTGGTCCGCCCTGGCCTCACATCGGGAGGCATGGAGACGCACTATCCACAATGCTGCAGCCTTATTTGAGAACTCACGACGAACAAGTCATGAAGAGAAACGACAATGCAGAAAGAATCACAACCCAAAAACATCACCCAAGGAGACCTTCTGCTGTGCTTTTTGCAACCGGGCTTGTTTATCTCGGATTGGCCTTTTTAGTCATCAGCGCGCTTGCAGAAAGCGCGGGATGAGTCCTTCCTGAATCTTCGTTTGCGAAGAAAAGCCAGAGAGAGAGAGAGAGAGAGAGAGAGAGATGCTGTTTTGTCCTCCCCTGTCTCTACACAAAGCCACAGTGGCAGCTGTTGGCCCCAATGTCAGGGGAGTAATGAATTCCAAGTTTTGAATAGCTTTAAAGGATCTTCAAGGCATTTAATCTGCTTTTGAGAGTGGAATCCAGCAACCTGGATAGCTTCTTTAAGGTTTGGAATAAAATCTGGAGCAGAATCACTACAAAACGGATATGGGAGCCGCTAACCACCAATTAGCTAACACACATTGGAAACCATGTAATGCGGTGTAGATGTGTACATTGCTATAGCTTAAAACAATTTCTAAGCTGCTCTGAGAGCCTTTGTGGCTGAAGAGTGGGGTATAAATACCTAAAATAAATAAATAAATGCCTGCCACTGGTGGAGGGCAGATTTTACCCTCATTTCAACTGCCTCCCCAGATGCAATCCTACAACCACAACCCTATTTCCCATCTCCAGATGTTTACTCTACACACATTTATCATCTGAAACCTAGCTTCTGGAGTTTTGTATGGTTTGGAGCAATTTGTGGCCATTTTTTTTTTTTTTGGATTTTCTTTTTAAATTTTCCAGGGCATTGGGGCTGGTGTTCTGGTAGGCCTGGGGGCTTCCAGGCTGTGATTCATACATTCACCTCCCCTGCTTTAAACAGGGCCACATCTCTGGTTGAACATTACATATAATTTCCCAGTTAGCTCAGTCTAGCAATAGGCATGAGGAGATTGCTTAGAAGGCAAAATGGGTGATTTTCTTCTATTTTTTAAAAAAATAAAAATAAAAATTGAAGAGAGCTTTGTGAGCTGCCACTCATGGGCCAGAATCCAGATAACTACTCTAACCTCCGTGAAAAGTCCAGATTTAGCAATAAAGAGATAAAGTAATATACCTTTCTTTTCTTCAGAAATATGGCCAAAGATTGCATTTGTGGATGATTCAGTAAATTGATTGACTGGAGGTCATTTTAGTTTACATCATCTTTTAATTTATAGTGCACTTATGGAAAATTATTTTTGGTTTGGTTTTTTTAAAAAAGCTGACATGAAGTTGAGCATTTTGTATTCAAGCCACTTCCTCTGAGGCATAATTTCACTGCAGTGGGATTACTTTAGAGTAGTCATTTGTTCATAGTGATTTTATGAGTTCACTTAAGCCTCTGGATTCTATATAGGTCAAAAGAAATTGCCACAATGAAGATTCATGTGTTTTATTTTATGAGGAATAAGCCACAGGCTCGTTTCTTGAGGATAATAAAGTTTGAGTTGAAGAACATTATGGTTCCCTGAGATATTGGTTATCGTGTTTGACTTTGGTTCCTTTACATACATTCATTATAACTATAAGGCAGGTCCTTCCAGTTACTCTGTGGTGACTTTTCATTTCTAGATTCCTCAAGGCCTCATCAATCAATAACACAATAAATAAAGTTTATCATGCAAGCATGAAAAGCCTTTATTTGTGAAGATTATTTTCATTGTGTCTAAAATGGGTTAGAAAACTGGCCTTAAAATGTAAAAAGTTAAATCACAAGACCCTCTGACTTGTAAATCACATTACAAGGCCCTCTGACAGATTCAAAAGTTCCCAACAGATGTCTGCTTTTCCCAAAGTTTTTTAAAAATAGTGAGGGGGTGTGCATTCTTGCTCATTGGGATAAGCAATTCATTTTGAATCGCTTTCCCGTAGAAGAACAAGTGCAAAGCTGATTGGCTGGGTGAGTGGAGGGGGCAGGGCTTGCTAACAGGACAAGTGCCCACTGCCACCATGTTGGTTTTTTGCGTTAGTGAGCAATTGCTAAGGTGATAAAATGGGGTGTTTTCTTGTTGTTTTGCTCTCCTGTTTAATTGAAAAATCACTCTATTGCTCTAGTGCACCTTGGACATAACTTTTTTTTAAAAAGTTTGCTGGCAAAGTACAAATACGAGTAAATCACTCATGGCCGCCATCTTGCATGCAAAGCTTATGGGGGCAAGTCACTGCTGCTGTAAAATGCCATTACTACAGGGCACTCCATTTTAGGGGCGAGAGTCAGTATAGACAAGACCATTATGCCTGTGTCATGTCATGCCTCTCTGCTATGAAATAGGTGTTTGAAACAACTTTTGTTGTTGTTTACTTCCTTGAACAGTCAATGTATCTTGGCCAAGCTGATGTTCGCTAGATCTGAAAATGTTTTCCAGCTCTGAAATGGGTGCCTGTGACTCTTTTAAAAACAACTTGCTTACACACAATATATATTTCTTGAATATGCTACATGTGTCTGGAACTGACAGCTTTCCTTACTCCACACTGACTGTTTGCAACTCTATCTTGATGGATTTCTGTTGCAGAATTAGCACCTGTTCATTTTGATACTACTAAAATCAGGATCCCAAAAGTTGTGAAATCCCCATTCCTGAGAAAGCTATCCCTGTTGAATATCTCCATCTCCTGTAGCAGAAGAACCCTGTGAGGAGAAAAACTGATCAAACAATTACAAAATCATAGAATCTTAGAGTTGGAAAGGGCCATCTAGTCCAGCCCTCTTCCAAAAGTTGTTTACCTCTGCATTATATGAAAAAAAATCTAAACCTTCCCCCCAGTCTTCATATCAACTTTAAAGAGAATGGTTTTGAATAGGCTTATTATTGTAGAGAATGCTTTTTCAGATCTTTCATAACCCATAATTTTCATAATGAGTGGGGGAAATGCATAATATAAAAATGTTGCTACCTGGTTTTGGGCAACTAGAATGTGGCAGTTCTATCTGTAAGATTTATCTGAACTTCTGCTTGCATAAACTTTGTAAGCAAATCTCCCTTAAAGCACTTAGAAGCTCCTTTTCAGATATTCATGCTGAATGTATGAAATTCTATAATGTGTACAAGGGCACAGGACACTTGGAGACAGGTCATGGTTTGCTTGCATGCATCCCATCCCTACTTTAGCCCTCTTTAGTGTTGTGACTCAACAGCTGCAGAAGGTTTCTGAAACTCCATTTTTGTTAAACATAGAAACAATCTTTCTTTGAGGACTTTGCTGATATCCCAAATCAAAATTGCATTCTGGGTGGCTAATTGCTGGATCTTTTCTTTTGACTCACTAGTGAGAGAAAACGCTGCAATTTTTCCAACACTGAACAATTGAATTTAGTATGGTAACAAACAACAGAGCTTCTGCATTACGCTTAACTAATGCAGAAAATAAAGATAGTTGTATATTTCACCACCCACACATCTGTCTCATCCAGCAGAAACAAATTGCCACTCCCTCCTTTTCAACTGGAAATGATACAATCTGTACAGTTCCTATATGAAGCCCTAGCCTAAAGGGTTTACTTTCCCTGCCAAAATTCTGGATTTTCTTTTCTCTTCAGCAAGGCTGGAAATCCTAAAATAAGATTTGGTAAAACTAGCTTGGTTTTGCCTTACTGATGTGTGAAACCTGCAGGAGGAATTGGATGTTTTCCTTCCTTCCTTCCTTCTCCCCAGTTTCTATGCTACCTTTCTCCCAAAGTGGGACCCAAGTGGCTCACAGAAGAATTAAAATCACAATAAAAAACAATTAAAACATACAAAGTAAAAACCAGATAAAAACAACATAAAAACGTACCCTAGTAAAAGCCACAATTATACATGAAAGGCCTGCCTTAAACAAGAAAGTTTTTGCCTGTCAGCGAAATGACAACAGAGAGGGGGCCAGTGTAGTCTCCCATGGGAGGGAGCTCCAAAGGGTGGGAGCAGCCCCTGAGAAGGCTCTCTCTTGTGTCTTCACCAAGCAAGCCTGTGATGGTGGTGGGACTGAGATAAAGCCTTCCCCTGAAGATCTTAAAACCCTTGCAGGTTCATAGAGGGAGATACAATCTTTCAGATAGTCCGTGTAGGGCTTTATAGGTCAAGACCAGCACTTTGAATGGTGTGCAGAAACGAACCAGTAGCCAGTGGAGCTGTTTTAACATGGGAGTTATACCCTCCCTATAGTTCCCTATAATTTGGGGATAAATGTACTGTGGATTCATCAAAAGCCAAGCTACATTCAGTTCTTGAATCCCCTTTTTGTTCCCTGCACAATAGGCTGGCACTACAAGCCATACTACCAGCATTGCACTGCCACAACTGCTCAAGAGAGCTGATTTCTCCCCCCGCCATGCTCTGTCATTCTGTAGCTTCCTTTAGCAACAGTTTGGGCTCTACACTGCAGGAGGATCCTCTGTCACGCTCTTGACCCATAGAACCACTGCAATTGCTACCAAATTTTAGTGGCAAATGCAGTGGTGGAAGACGAAGAATGCAGCTTTCAAAGGGCTGCAGTTTGGCTTCTCCTTTCCCAGCACTGTCTCCCTTAGTGACTATACAAATGGTCCAGAAGTAGTTATAGAATTATGAGAACATTTACAAACTTTGGCCTCTTCAAGGTACATCTATATCCCAAGGTACAGCTGCCAGACTAAGGGGCTTATCACACGATGGAAGGGAAGCAGATGAGAAGCCTGAGAGTAGCACATCCCACCTTGCCTTACTGATTAGTTTCTGGGCAAGGTACAAAGTGTCAGTTATTACCTTTAAAGCCCTACATAGTTTAGGTCCAGGTTACATACGAAATTGCCTTCTCGTGCAGTATTGCCACCCTGTAGCGGTACAGTGGCATCATCCTTGCAACTTTCTGGGGGGCTTTTTTTTTATCTGATAAAGTCCTTAGTCTTAGGACTTTTTCAGATGGGGTGTTGCGAGGCTGCTGCGCTGCAGGGCGTCCCTTTAGGATGACACTCTCCCCTGCCGATACTGTTGCATAACTGCTGGGACACTGCAGCATTATATTTGGTGGTTTTCTAATCACAAAAGTTGATCGTGATTAGAAAAGCGCCAAATATGGCGCTACAGCATCCCAGCAGTTACGCAACAGTATCGGCAGAGGATCGGCAGGGGAGAGCGTCATCCGAAAGGGATGCCCTGCAGCGCAGCAGCCTCGCAACGGGGATGAGGCTGCTAGCGTTGCAAAACCCCATCTGAAAAAGTCCTTACCTATTTTTTTAAATTAATATGTTTTAACTGATATGTGTTTTTAACTAATATTATGTTTATATGTTAATATGTTGTTCCCTGCCTTGATCCACAGGGAGAGCAGGTAAGAAATAACAACAACAACAACAACAAAAACAATTGTTATTGCATGGCGTCACCTTGTTTCAGCTGTTCTACCATTCCAGTCTTGTGGGAGACATAGATAAAGGAGGCTCTTTTTGCTAACGGATATTTCCAGTTAGCAAAAAGACTCATGTTTACCACTGTCACCCACAGAACCAGAACAGAAGAACAGCTGAAACACGCCGACCTCATGAGATAAGGTAAGCTGGGTAACACTATTACTGGGCTTTCTTTCCTCTTTCCTTCCTTCATGTGATTAGCCCCTAAAGCAAAACTGTCTAGCAGAATGTACTAAACACAAATAACCCTTCTTATGCCACTGGACAGCTGTCATGATTGGGCCATTATGCTAAAAAGGACTCTAGAATCCATCTGCGTGGTGACAAGATCAAGACCCATGTTGTAAGAAGCTTCAAAGCAGAAATTACAGGACCTCAATTCAGTTGATTTTTGTTAGCTTGCACATGCATAGTTGCCTTCTTAATCTTTGCACAACACCTAGAAAACGTTAGGCACCTTAACCATAACAATTTTAATATGGTTGCTGAAATTATTTGAGCAGGATTTAGGAGTATCTGGAGTGCCATATTTTCAATACTGATTTTCATGCATTTCAGTGCAGAGAGTACCTTAATATAAATTCATCAAGATTCCTGAATTTTCATCATGATTAAGAAGGGAGGGGTTTCTCATTTTTATTGAATGTGTAAGCTGTGGTCATTCCAAAATTCATAAATAATTCTGACAATTGGGTTCAGTATTTCATGATATAAGGATTGCCCGAGGCAATGCATTCAAATCAAAAGCAAACACAAGTCAGTGCTGTTGGACTGAGCAGATACTGAGGGATGATAAGAATTCAACAATTCTCCAAGTTATGGGGGGGGGCAATGTGTTTAGTCCCATATGTGGCCATTCTCTCAACCCTCCTCACACTTCCAAATCTTTCTGACATTGATGTTCATAATATGTTTCAAGAACTTTTTTCCAAATAATTTCAAGAGCAAGATAAAAAAAGATATGGAAGCAGAGCCATGTTTGACATGAATTGCACATTTGGCAGGAAAGCCACAGCCTATCATGTCTTCTAAACCAGTATATTTATATGACACCTGTGTTTTGAAACATGCATTGGGCACACATTAGGTGTGCTGTTAAAATGCAACTCAACAAATATAACAAAGTGTATACATTTAAATATACAAATATAACAAATATAACAATTTGTATATATTGTGTATTATCAAGACAGAGTTAAAATGGGTTCTTCCTTTGTTAAAAGCTAAGTTATAGCATTGACTTGAGAGCCTATGGGTTATAGTGGTCAGAATATTGGACTGAGATCTAGGCCTTACTGAGCCATGAAACTCACTGGATGGCCTTGCACCAGTCACTGTTTCTCAGGCTGCCTTCCCTCCCATCACTGTAGTGAGGATAAAGCAGGAAGGGAGAGAGAGCCTTATATGCTGCCTTAAGTTCATTAAAAGACAGGTGGCATATAAATATAGCAATACATTGTTAAATAAAGAAACATTCAGTTTTATCTCTTTCCAGGTTATTAATGATAGCAGGAAACAAAAACAAATGATGGCAGGAAACAACCCCCCCAAACATAAGAATGTTGGAGTTGTCTTGCTATAGACCTATTAACAGTTGTGAGAGGGGGCGCATGGGACTATACTTGCTATCTCTGTCACCCAGCCAGACTCACCTATCACTACTATTCATGGTTGGCTCAAGCAGTGGTCCTTCACCTTCCATTGCCACCATCCTTGTGTTTGGATTCTAAGTTAGGGTGGGAGGGGCACTTTGTGTGTTCAGCAAACTCTTTTCTATAGGTGTAGCTCCCACTTAAAGATGTGGCAGGATGTGATGGCTAAGGCAGGGACCACCACAGATGCAGTCCTGCTCTCCATTCAAAGATCCATTTAATCTTATGGATGTTTTTTAATTGCAGCAAGCCAGGTATCTTTAGAAGATCTCAAGAAGTGTGTGTGTGTGTGTGTGTGTGTGTGAGAGAGAGAGAGAGAGAGAGAGAGAGAGAGAGAGAGAGAGAGAGAGAAGGTGAAGGCCATTCCATGTGTCCTAGTGACTGTGTCCTTTGAGGTTCTATCTCACTATCATGTTAAGAATCAATAGGAAATCTATTTGCTATTATCTTTTTTTCCTTTTTGGAAACTATTTAAACCTCTTGAAATTTGCAACACCTACTTTCTTTAACAAAGAAAATTATTAAATAGCAGCAAGAAAGGAAAGCTGCAAAAGTGACATGACACATAGAAACATCATGTATAAGTTGCTTGCAAAGGAGAAGGCACGTGGAATTCAGATGAGATTGCTCTACTTTTTACCATCTTGCTCTTTACATGATACCTTAAAACATCTTGTTGTTTACTGCTGAAATGAAATTAATAACTTGTGGATTAGTTTCTTATGTATTTTCCCTTAAACGCAACACTCTTGCTACCAAACAAGAACTAATCCACCTCCAACAGAGCAATAGTGACATCCTATGGTAAAAGAGAACCATGATTGTAAGATTTTTTGGATTGCCTCCTGGAGGTGAGTTTTCAGATACACATGTAACAGAGTAAAGGAAGAATCTGAACTGAAGAGCTATGGAAAAGCCTGGAGATGGTAAGTCAATGGGCTTCCTTTCTGGTAGGGCTATTATGGCCCCCAGGGACAGTTAACTGCCTGGTTCTAGGGACCCCTCATAAAAAGCTTCAGTATGGTTTCACCTCCAGGCCTGATGCTGGCCTGACTGCAATAGTGGCAGTGGCATCAGCCAACCAAACTAGGTGCAGCTTCATCGCCAGAATAACTGGAGATGTCTGCTGACTCCATCTGCCCAAACTGTTCCACCTGCGGTCATCCAGGACCAACCTTACCATTAGGCAGATTGAGGTAGCCACCTAAAATGCTGGCAGATGCTGTAAAGCAACAATCCCAAAGGGGACAATACCAGTGGGTTCTCCCCTTTGAGTGTCATCACTTTGGGAGACGGAAAAAGGCACATCCCATTGTTTGATACCATGAGTGGGGCAAAGTGGTTTATAATGAACAATTTTCCTCATAAGAAAGGAGCATTTGTTGGAGTTTTGGAAGCATCTAATGAAAGAAATGGGAATTTTTAAAATACTTTTTTTTTGTTTCTCTTAAGATTCTTGGATAATGTTGTTCTTACAGGCAAGAATGAATAATTTTACCATTTTTCTCCTCATGGTGAGAAAGCTTTTAAAAAGAGTACAGCTTCTGAAGACTATTTGCAGATTGAGACTTAAGGCTTTATCAGACCAGAGCAAATATGGCATCATAACAATGCCTAATTAATGTGAAAGGGCACGCATATCAGGTGACATTGTCCTTTTGCGATCATGTCAAGTCCCAAAGCTGTTCTATTTTATTGATGGGCCAAGCTGTCAATAGATCTCCCATTACGCTTTTTTGCCGACATTGCTGGTGTTTGAAACTTCGTGTCATTGTGCTCATGGGAATACAGCGTCAATGACAGAACACTTCTGGGTGAGATCGTGACAGCCAAATAGGGGACGCTCTTTTAATGAACCTCTCTGGTTTACTTCTGTGTGCTTCTGTGTTGTGGGAACATTTTATGTCATTATTTTGCTTTATTTTTAAAATTTGCCACTTTATGTCTTCTTGCAAGAATCGGCAAGAGCTCAAACCAGGAAGTAAACAGAGCTCCATTTGTGCTCCATTTATTTTGGGGCTGCCTCTCTGACACTGCTAAAAGTAGGTCTGATCAAGGGGTTCTTTTGCAACCATAAAAACAGTTCAAAATATGCCGGCAAAAGAACATTTATAGAGGGTGGTCTGATAAAGTCCTTATTTTGTCCAAAAACATGCACAGGGATTTTTGTGTAGAAAATGGTATTTTCCTGTGAAGAAAAAAAAACCATTTTCTGTGTAGAAAACAATATTTCTGCACAGAAAACAAGTATCTGGCATTTCTACACAGACAACAGCTTGTTTTAGTGGTTTTTTTTTTGTGTGTGCATAAAATCATGTTTTCTGTGCATGGTTTTGTGTGTGTGTGTGTGCCAAAAAAAATCCCACATGCACTTTTTATGTGCAGAATAAGTCCTGAACATGAAGGTTCTCACCTGTCTAGGATTTTCCTTGTCAGGGTTTCCTGACAATCAAGAAACCTGCTCTAGGATAGGAAAGGCTGAATTGAAATGACAAGGCATCCTGAAAAATCATCAATGGCATCCAGTTTTTGGTTGTTGTTGTTTTCCTTCTGGACAAGAGCAAGATGATGAGTGCTTCCCATCCACCATCACCAGCATCACTATCCTGCAATTTATGCAAGATATCCTTGTAGAAAATTAGTTGCTTCCCCCTTTGCTAGGCAAAGTACACACACGTTGCAAGCACAGAAGAACAACATTATTGATCAAAAAGATGCAAATAACCCATCCAATGCTTCTACTTTTTAAAAGGGCATGCAACAAAGCAGCAATGTTTATAAAATCATATGCACAATTTCCACACACACACAAAAATCACTTCATAAATATTCTTGCAAAAATGTGCAAAAGCCTCCTACCTGGAAAGAAAGGGGGGAAATGAGCTTTTTATTCTCCCCCAAGGGAACAAGATAAGTGAGTATTTGTACCCGTAGTTTTATATAAAGAACTACGTGTCTTGGAAGGGCTGTGAGAGATGAGATGGGTGAGGGGCCCCTATCTGCTATTATATTGCTTACAGTAATAAAGAGAAATGGCACAGGAGGTCTGGCAAGCTATGTAGGTGAAAGAGTTTCAATATATCTCCCTCAGCCAGATGTTCTCTAGTTACCTTACCAGCCTGCCTTCAAGTTTGTTCAGGGGGACCTGGTGACTCCTGTGTCAGCTGTCCATGGTGCTGAACTTATTTTGGACATATGTTCAGCATCTTGGATAACTAAAAGGTGGAGTGTATTCACCATTCCATTAGCATGGAGGCAATTGGACTTTGCAGGTGCTATTGCTCCCATATGCTTTCTCTGACCAAAACAAATTCTCCCTCCTCTACGAATTCACTTTCTATGAAGGAGTTGATCCACTCTATGTTGCTGAGACCTAGATTGATGACTTGTGTGGAGTTATGTGGAGCTCCACTATCCCCTATGTGGAGCTCCACTATTGACACCAACAAAGACTTGAAGGTGACTAGAAGGAATTGCACAGGTCTGTAGCAAAGGTGAGGAAACCTTTCCAACCTGGAGGCCAAATTTCAATTTTGGAAGGGTCTTGGAGGCTGCATTCCAGCAGTAGAGGGAGGGGCAATGACTGAGTAGGTGGCATCACCCAGTAACTGCAATGTCAAGGAACAGCTAACATGTTTTACTTGCAACAGCTGTTTCTACTCTGTTAGGCCACAGACGCGATTAGTAGCTCTGGGAAACAAGAATTGGTGGAAAGTAATCATGTGACTTTCATAACAGTAAAGATCAGATTCATTGATTGATCTGATGTAATAAGATATGCATATTAATGAATCATCGGCAGGGTTTTCTTTTTTGAAGATACCAGAGGAATATCTACAAAAACTATACACAGTTTGAAAAACTGTGTCATTCAGTCTCAGCCTAACCAATGCACCATGAGAAAAGGCACAAGCCAATGTAATTTTTAAAATTATTATTATTTTATTTACAAAGCACAAGCCAATTTAAGATTAAAGCTTTAAGCTCTAGTCCTAGTCATACTGGAATGTACTGAGCCGAAAGCAATGAGTTACATAACCAAGAAAATGTAGTTAGGACAGGGCAGCTTAGTTGGTCAATCTACATTGAACAAAATTTCTAGTTCAACTTTGAGCAGAATTACTGAGTTGAGAATTACTCAACTTTGAGCCGAATTATAGAATTACTGATCATGAGTAATTTTGAGGTCTGCAAAAAGGAATGTAGTTGTTTTATTTTATTTTATTTACATTCTACCTTTTTCCTGACATAGGAGCCAACACAGCTTACAAGGTACTACTAAAAACCTGTTGATACACCTTCTTAAAAGCAATGAAATTAGCTATCATGTTAAAGCACCAATAATTTAAAACAGTATAAAAATATTTTTAAAACATAACAATAAAGATAAAAATGCAGCACATCCATCTTTTTTTTAAAAAAAACCCACACATTATATACAACCAGTTAATTGCCAGAGCTGTTTAAATTAAAAAGAGCACTAGCAGCCAGTGAAAGGAGAACAGAAAGGTGGTCAGTGTTACTTCCCAAGGATGAGAATTCCACAGCCTGGGGGCAGAGACTGAGAAGGCCCTCTTATGTGTCATTACCAGATGGGCCAGTGACAGTGGTGGAACCATAAGAAATCCCTTCCAAAGATCTTAAAACTCAGGGCAGGCTTGTATGGAGACACACAGGAGATAGCAGACAGGAACAAAAAAAGCATCCCCATCTCACAATCTCTTCTCCCGTCCCCATCCCAGCACAGTAACAAAAACATTCACACTTCCCTTAATCAGGCTGCTTCCCTCCTCCTCCTGGCAGCCCAGGAATGAATGGAGCTCTCAGAGAGCTGCATTCATTTCCTGGTTTGAAATCCCAGGCTGTTCTCATGAAAGGACGAGCGTGCGGGAAATCACAGCCTAGGCTGTGAATGTGTCATGCCCCATGAGCCTGATGAGGCTATAGATTCAGAAAAGGAGGAGGACATGGCAGGGAATGGCCCTAGGGACCCTGGCACAGGTTTATCTACACCTGTGCCAACAGGAAACCCTGCCAACCTAGAGGCTTGAGCAGAGGAAGAGCCTGGTCCAAGCGGGTTGGCATCAGTCCTAGCAGAGAGTCCTGCCCACTCACATAAGGAAGAAGAAGAAGAAGAGAGAGACTTACCTCCACCATTGTATACCCAGCAGTGAGCTCAAAAAGAAGCTCAAAGGAAGTATTTGAGACTTTATGAGGAAAAACCTGCTTGTTAAGAAACACCTGGCAAAGCCTTAATTGCTTTATATATGCTGGGAGAGGTGATGGAGGCTTTGTCAGAGATCAACTAATCTTCCCGGTGAAAACTTCCTGCTGACTTAGTTGCCTTAATCCTTGCTGCCTTGACTCGTGCCTTGACCTTGGACTGTTCCTGATTACACTATTGCCTGATCCTGCTGACCCACAGACCTACTTCTTGACTATGCTGCCTTTTGTAAGCCTTGACCTTTGGACTGTATTCTGGACTCTTCTCTGTGTGCCTTCTTGCCTGTATTGCTTCTTCTTCAAGAAATGGAACCTTGCTTGTTCCAAACCTTATCTGGCTCTCCCTAATTAACTTTGCTATCACTGGGGCTTGGCTGCTTTCCCAGATCTTGTTTATACTGCTGGCATTTTGGGCTCCTTTCTCAGACAGAATAAAAAGCAGTGCGGGTGGAACAGAAGTAGCAGTCTCCTGGCTTCATCATAACACCATATTAAGTGTGTCTGATAATCTTCACAATCTTTCAGCTATTAATAAGTTGCACCTGTGCATATGCTTCAGCAGTGATTCTTCACCTGGGGTCCAGGAACCCCCACAGGTCAACAATGTCCTCACAGGGAGCCCACAAAGGCTTGATTGTTGCTTGGCTTCCCTCCTCCCTGCAGTACAGTGGCCATGTGACAGGAGCCAAGGCAAAGGCTGGCATTATTATTATTATTATTATTATTATTATTATTGATTACTATTGTTGTTTTAAATCTTGAGTTAAGTCTTGGGGGTCCGCAGCAACAAAAGGTATTTAAAGGGGATCCTGGTAAAGAAAAGGTGAAGAACCACTGTGCCACACCATGAAATATGCTGGCTACAAACATGGGACAGGATCCAATAGGGTGGATCTGCTAACGGAACTGGGGGGGGGGTCTTTCTGCAGTAGAGATGGAGCGATTTCCCTGAAGCCTAATGATTCCTAATGATTTCATTAATTATTTCCAAGATGATAATGAAGAGTAGGGGTGATAATAGACACCCTTGACATTTTCCTTTTGTAATTTCATATGACATTGTTTCCCCCCACCATTGATTATCAATTATGCTTGCTGGATTTGGTATATTGTTTCTATCACATTATAAAAATTATCAACTTGCATTCTTTTCAATATTTCTTTCATTAATCACCAATTTACATTATCAAAAACTTATTCAGCATCTATGAATATTAATGCTACCTTTTTTTCTGGGTGTTTGTCATAGGACTTTATCAGACAAGGCAAATAAAGAAACAAGGCAAAAATTGCATCATCATAATAACATAATGTACCAAAATTATCAAAATTGTCATCCCATGGTCAGCAAGTGCTCCAGCCACAAATAAGGCGTCATTTTTTTATTGATGGCTTAAACCATCAGTTGATCTTCAATATCACTTTTTTTCATGTATTGAAGGCATGCAAAAAACATGTCCCTCTGTAATCACAAGAATACAACATGAATGGATGGTTCTCTTTCCCCCCTCCCCATTGCCAGGGAGAAAACTTCCAGGTGGCAACATGAAGACAATCAACAGGACACTCTTTTTAGGAATTTTCCCATTTTGCTGGCAAGTTTTTAGGTTAGTTTCAGTGCTTGGGTGTTAATTTCCTATGTTATTTATCGTGTTTTTGGAGTTTTAACCACACTCGCATCTTCTTGTGAGAACCTCCGCGATCATGTGTCCCGGCTAATGCAGAAATAAACTCCTGTTCTTAAAGTCCCAGTGCTCGTCGTGTGATAATTCTGTGGTGACTTCTTTGCATGATTACAGCAATGATTACATGTGAAAGTAAGTGTAATAATGCCACTATGTTTCAGCTTTCCTCTCTTGCAGGATTACAGCGTTTTTACATGCTAGTCTGATAAAGTCCATAGTATTAAAGTATGTCTAGTACAATTCCAATATTTTGTTTCATTAGTTTTTTTGGTAGAAAACATGTCTGATCTTCATGTAGCCAATTGCTCAGGATTTTTTTGTATCTCGCTGCTAAAATTTGATGTGAACAGTTTATAGGAAATACAACAGAAGTTTTTATGGAAACAGGGAAACCATTTATGGAATATCTTAAATGAATAAGACAGGATACTAGTATTGTGGGATTTCATAGCTAGAAATTATGCTTTTGCTTTTCTTTTCTTTCTTTTCTTTCTTTTTATGGATATACTATTGAATGGAATGTGGATTATTATTATGGTAAGTAGTTAAATAGGAGAAATTGTAGATAAGAGAGGTGGAAATAATATTATTAGCTAAGATAAGCAATTGGAAAGTATGTGGGAAGTCTTATTTTTTTTACTTGGGGCAGGGGGAAGGAAGGGAGTTGTCTTAATTGTTGTATGTTTGAGTGTTATATGTTTAATAGTCATTGATCTAACCTTTTTTGTGTCTCTCTTTTCTTTTGTGCTTATTGTGTTGATGTTTATGTATGTATTTAATGAATAAAAATTATT